>CM043701.1:63563982-66272316 GCA_023935145.1 Bretschneidera sinensis | reverse complement strand
TAAAAATAAAAATAAAGTCATAATATAACTAGGAAAGTGGTGTTTTCAGCTGGAATTTTCGTGCACCAGATCTAGAAACTTCAGAAAATAAACCGCGTCAAATTCACGTATTAGAATTGCAGGTTAAAGAACGTTCCAGAACGTCAATAGTGCAGATGCAACAACTTCAAGCCCGGTTTCGACCATGATTCAGTTAGTATCTCTCAAAACTCAAAACATTAAAGTTGTAGAGATTTTTCTTGGTGTTCCATAATATCTTGAATCATCTAAATCAGAGCTTAGATAAGAGAGTTATTCTCAGATTACAAAGTGATGTCGAAACTGTCCAAAATCACCCAATTAGCTTTGTTTTGCACTTAACGCCTCCATTTGCATCCTAAATCAAAATATAAGAATAATAAGTACATTTAGGCACCAAATGAGTATAAAATACTAAACATTAAAGGAGAAAAATATGACATTTTTCATTCTCATCAGCCAACCCCATGACGGCGTGGTCACATTTTGAAATCCCCGCACGACACATATATGCCACAATATAAAATATCTCAACTGAAATTAAAAATTTCATCCAATCCTTTCAGAAACTATGTATACATATAACAAAATGCATGAAAAGATTTTTATTACAAATTTTTCTTTCTTCTTTCTTACCACGGGACTTACTTAAGGTAGTTTCTCTACTATCAGCTCTAAACTCTATCTGCACTGTCCGCTGCCTAAAAATTTTGAACAATAAAGAGTGAGCTTCACAAGCTAAGTGAATTAAATTTACTATAAGTGCTAGATTATATACTTCTAGTCACATCTTATAATTCAATCTTTTCTAATTACCAATATAAATCATCTATTTCTTCACAGATAATCATTCAACTGTTATCTCATATAAATAAATAAAAATAACATCCTATTATAATTTCAACCATTTATCAATCTCATCTTAACTTAATCATCAAGCATATCAATTTTTCTTTTCATATATTTAATCATCTTGAGATTATTAATTTGACGTTATTATTTACCTTGTTATGAGGTTCACAGCATATAATCAATCAATCAAATAAATTTTTATCATATCATATTGTCATATTTCTTTCTCATCATATCTCTCTCTATGAGACTCATTTGTCTATCAATAAATTCACAATCAAGAATGATACTTTAGCATCTCAGGCAATAATAGTCAATATTTAAAACAAATGCAACACTTGAATTTAAATTATTAGATCATTACATATTATCATTTGGGAATGTCTTCCCATATTTCAACGTGTTTCAGCTTAGATCGGTTGCCTTCCCGGTTCTTTATTTTCAGTTAGACCGGCTGCCTTCCTGATTCTATTTTCAGCTAGACTGGCTGCCTTCCTGGTTCTTTTATTTTCATTTAGACTGGCTACCTTCCCAGGTCTTTTATTTTCAGCTAGGCCGGTGCCGTCCCGATTCTTTTATTTTTAGCTAGATCGGTTGCCTTCTCGGTTCTTTTATTTTCATTTAGACTGGCTGCCTTCACGGTTCTTTTATTTTCATTTAGACTGGCTGCCTTCCCGGTTCTTTAATTTCAATTTAGATTAGCTGCCTTCTTGGTTCTTTTTATTTCATGCATATGAACAATAATATGAAAACAAGCATACATTCAAGCATTCAATTTAGCTATCCAACTCTCTTTCAAAATTATATAATTTTTTATTATATTCATTAAATTATCTCCTCATATATCATATCCACTTCTCAATCATATTTTTCATAAAACTTCTCAGCATATTTTTCATTCATCCATCCTATCTGAAATAGAAATTCTCATATAATTAATATTCAATACACTTTCAAATTCCTAATCAATAAATCCATCAAATTTCATCTATAATAGAAAATATGTCATTAAATTATTATAATTCACCCATTTGTTCAAATATCATAATTCCATATTTTATTGGTTTCGATTACTAAAAGTAAATCTAACTCACCACGTAGCACTTAAATCTACCCGTGGATCACATATTTGCCTTTCTTGCTCCTTTTAACAATTTCACTCGATTGTTGATTGTCAACACCTGATATAATATTTATATTAAAATTTCTAATTTATTCTTCAATTCTTCCATAATTCATGCCTTTTAAATTTCTACATCAAATTCCGGGTAATTTCATGTACACTAATGAGTGCCAAATATTGCATATTTAAGCCCCTTAATTTATATTTGTTAAGCTCTTAATTTGTGTTATTTCATCTTATTTTATCTCATTTCTATGTTTACAGTGTTTTTCCAGTTATATGTTTAGCTTAGGAATTTTTTACTTTTAATTGGTTTTCGTTGTTTTACAAGTTCACAAGCACTTGGAAAGGAATTTCACTAAATTTCTAGAATTGCCCGTATAGATCAGTCATTTTTGCAGATTAAACTGTATTGATTTAGGAAGAACCAGGAGATGAGCCATATATGCTTAGAAAGATCCAGATGTCTATTTTCTGGAGAATTTATGGCTCGTAAAAATGATTTTTCTAGAGAAAGTTATGGCAGTTTTAGTAAACAAAGGTCAGGCAGTGCACCATACTGCGCTCGAGCGCACAAGACTGTGATCGAGTGCTCCTACACTCGAGAACACCAGGCTACGATCAAGCGCACTAGGGCAGTATCCCACATCGGAATGGAAACACATAGTACTCCGGGAGCTTCCCTATAAAAGCTCCTATTCACTTCTTCTTCAGGGTGCAATTCGGAGGACGTCTGCTAGCATTCTGGGGGATCTCCAAGGCTCTGCTACCACGAGGGGAAGCGCCGCACAACAGCTGTGAGTAGAATTTCTCCATGTATAGTAAGTTTTAATTTATTTCTTTGAGTTTTAAAGTTTTATGTTTAGCATTTTTGTGAAATTTAGTTTAATAATTGTGTGAGGCTAAAACTTCATCTAAGGTTGAAGATAAAGCCTCGCCATTATTTAGCATTATATTTTCAGATATATTCGTACAATTATGCTATTTTTAGTATTAATGTTCTATTTCAATTGTTTGAGTGAACTCTTATGATTGATTGTTTTAAAATTGTTAAATTGGATATTCCTTGTGTTTCATCTACCGGATACGACGGATCATTCAAATTAGATTGGATATTCGTTGTGATTTGTAAATTAAACGGATACATTGGATGGTTTTGATTTAGTTTGGGTATTCTCCGTGATTTGTATAATGGTGGATTCATGGAATGATTTGATAGATTACTTTTATATAGAACATGAAGATAGATGCTTTACTTTGGTGGGGTGGATTCAGAAAACCTTAGTGTTTTTATCAGTTGTTTCTAAATCAATTTAGTTTACTTTATATTTCTTTGCAAGATGTAATCCAAAATTCGGAACTATGTTAAAATAGGCTTAGTTTAGATAAAAATATTTTCACAATGCAATTCCCTGTGGATTCGACCTCGCACTTGCACAACACTATATTGCAAACGACTCGTGCGCTTGCGAGTAATTTAAAACTCACAGCAAGTTTTTGGTGTCGTTTCCGGAGATTTGTTTTGTTTGTGAAAATTAAATTTTTGTCTGAATTGATTTTATTTTTCTACTAGTTATTTAGCATTTTGTGTTTCATTTTTCTTTTTGCAATTTTATTCTAGTTTTTTTGTTTCTATTTGCAATGATTACCCATAAAAAATAATAATTAAAAATTGCCAATTTTTGTTGGCCCATTTTGTGAGTATTGTGTTTTATATTTTTGCATTTGTTTTATTCTATTTTATTGTTATTTGTTATTTATTTGTTATTTTATTCTTTTACCTCTGTTAGTTAATTATTTTATTGTTGTTTGTCTGGTGTATGCTTGGTCGGAGATCCCTGAACTTAGAGTCGATACCTTTAGATTCTAAATTAGAAAGAACTCTTAGGAGACAGAAGAGAGCACTTGTTGAAAGAGAGACAATTGAGATGGGAGAAAATTTTTGGAATATAAATCAACCTGAGAATGTAGAGCAACCTAGAGCTTGGAACGTGGACTTTACTACATCCCTTAGGGATTTGTTTGCACCCGTTGTGACTAACTCCCCTTCTTTTATAGTGTTACCACCAACCAATGCTACCTATTTTTATCTAAAGCCACAGTCATTGGAGGGCAGCCTAAAAGATTTCATGAAGATGATCGGCCAGTCCATCAATGCAGCCAATACATTCAATGTTGATAGTTGTTCCATCTGTGCTAGTCCTATGCATTTAGCACAGAATTTTCCATCTATACCGGCTTTTGCCGAGTATCCCATGGAACAAGTGAACGCTTTCAATAAGTATCGAAGGCAATCAAATGGAACTTACTCTGAGACTTACAATCCAATGTGGTAGAACCACCCTAATTTTTCATGGGAACAGAACCAACCAATGAATCAGGGAGGAGCCCTTCATCATGCTTACAATCAATACCCTCCCGGATTTCCTCCACCAGTTCCAAGTCATGGTTGTTCAGCCCATCCAGCACCATCACCCGCTTACCATGCTCCCACTCAAGCGCAAGCACCGGTTTCACAATCTCTAGAGGACACCCTTAAGGATTTCATGAAGATGACTGGCCAATCCATTAGCCAAGTGAGGAGTGCAACAATAGTAAACACGTAAGCGATTGCCGAACTAGAAAGTCAAATGGGTCAAATCATAGGTCACTTGGGTGAAGAAGAGAAGGGAATGTTCCCCAGTCAGCCAGTGCCTAACCCAAAGGGACAGTTTGCGGTTGAAAATTCATCAAATCCTACGCACGGGCAGGAACAAGTGCAATCGATTGTCACATTGAGGTCTGGGAGACATGTGAACAATCAAGTGGAAAAGAACCCTGCTTTGCAGCTAAGGCAAGAAAGTGGCAACAAGGAGAAGAGAGATGTTGAGCCATCTACAGTCACACCTACTATTAAGGATCTCCCTACGTCGTTTGCACCTAAAGCACCTTACCTTGAAAGATTACAAGCACCTAAGAAATGAGGGAAGTCTGAGGACATTCTGGAGGCATGATTTGCTTAGTTTGGAGAGGATTTGGATTTAGATAAGTTAATTGAGCAAGCAAATGCCATTTCAGAGTCTACTCCTCGGGAGAGCAGTGAGATGGAAGAGACCGCAGTACCTGAGCCCCACCACAAGGAACTTACGCCTTTACTAGATAATCTTAAGTATAAGTTCCTAGGTCCAGCAGATTCTTTGCCTACGATTATAGCTTCAAATTTGGTTGATGCTCAAGAGGAGAAATTATTAGACGTTTTAAGAGAGCACAAGGAAGCTATCGGCTAGACTATCGAGGATATCAAGGGGATCAGCCCCTCGGTGGCGATGCACAAGATGCATTTAGAGGAGAATTCCATGCCATCGAGGGAGCCACAGAGAAGGCTTAACCCAGCTATGCAAGAGGTTGTGAGAACTAAAGTGATAAAGTTGTTGGATGTAGGAATCATTTATCCAATCTCTGATAGCAAGTGGGTGAGCCTGATTCATGTTGTGCCCAAGAGGGCTGGATTGATTGTAGTGACGAATACGGACGATGAGTTGGTGCCATCTCGTGTTCAGTCAGGATGGAGAGTGTGTCTATACTATCGTAAGTTGAATACTGCCACAAGAAAGGATCATTTTCCACTCTCATTTATTGATCAGATGGTGGAGCGCTTGGCTGGGAATAATTACTATTGCTAAGTCTGGCTAAAGACGTTAAACATAGCGCTCATGGGAGGTACTGATGAGTGAAAAATATTGCATATTTTGGCCACTTAATTTACATTTTTTAGCTTAGGAATTTGTTACTTTGAGTTGTTTTCATTGTTTTTCAGGTTTACAAGCACCAAGAAAGGAGTTTCATTAAATTGCCAGCATTGCCCGTACAGATCAATCATCATTGAAAATTAAACTGTATTGATTCAAGAAGAACCAGGATATGAGCCATATATGCTTAGAAAGATCCAGAAGTCTATTTTCTAGAGAATTTTACGGCTCGTAAAAATGATTTTTCTACAGAAAGTTATGGCCGTTTTAGTAGACAAAGGTCAGGCTGTGCGGGCAGTGCGGGATTTCAGCATGAGCAGAAATTTTGAAGGGCATGTGAAGGCTTAAATCCCACATCCCACATCGGTTGGAAACACATTTCTATATCCCACATCCCACATCAGATTGGAAACACATTGCGCTCGTGGTATTTGCCTATATAAGACCCACTCCACTTCATTGTTCAGGGTGCAATTCCTGGGCCACTTTGGTGTTAACTGGTGGAAGTCTGCTAGCATTCTGGTGGATCCCGAAGGCTTTGCTACCATGAGGGGAAGCGCCGCCCATCAGCGAGTGAAATTTCTCCCATGTAAAGTTATTTATTTCTTTTTATTTAGTTGTTTTAGTTTAATGTTTAGCACTTTTATTATGAATTATAGTTTCATAATTATGAGTGGCTAGAATCGTCAGCTAAGGTTGAAGATGAAGCCCTGCCGTTGTTTGGCATAGTAGTTCAGATTTTCTTGTACAAATCTGACATTTTTTAGTATAAATGTTCTGTCAATTATTTGAGTTAATCTTGTGATTGATTGAGTTTAAATTGTTCTGTTGGATATTCCTTGTGTTTCATCTGATGGATACATCGAATTGTTTTCGATTAAATTAGATTTCCTTTGTGATTTGTTAAGAGCAGATAAATTGGATGCTTTTGGTTTAATTGGGATATTCTTTGTTTTTTGTCTTATAGTTGGATTCATGGAATGTTTTGATAGGCTATGTTTTTAGGACATATATGCTTAAACTTTGGTGGGGTGGATTCAGAAACCTTAATATTTTTTATTAGTTTTTAAATCAATTTAGTTTAGCTTATACTTCTTTTGCAAAAATACACCTCAAAATTTGGAACTAGGTTAAAATAAGATTAGTTTAGATAAAATTGTATTTTCACAACGCAATTCCCTGTGGATTTGACCTCGTACTTGCACAACACTATATTGCAAACGACTCGTGCGCTTGCAAGTAATTTAAAACTCACAACAAGTTTTTGGCGCCGCTGCCGGGGAGTTGTTTGGTTTGTGAAATTTTTGTCTGAATTAATTTTATTTTTCTACTAGTTAGTTAGCATTGTTTGTTTGATTTTTGTTTTTGGCAATTTTATTTTATTTTATTTGTTTCTCTTTACATGGTTAAATAAAAAATAATAATAAAAAATATAAAAAAGAACAAAAATATGGATGAATCCAGCACCGGTTTCACAATCTTTAGAGGACGCCCTCAAGGATTTCATGAAAATGACCAGCCAGTCCATCAATGCTGCCAACACAGTCAATGTTGATAGTTGTTCCATTTGTGCTAGTCCTATGCATTTAGCACAGAATTGTCCTTCAATGCCGGCTTTTGCCGAGTATCCTATGGAACAAATGAATGCTTTCAATGACTGTTGTTGGCAATCTGATGGATCTTACTCCGAAACGTATAATCCAGGGTGGTGGAACCACTCTAATTTTTCATGGACGCATAACCAACTAAAGAATCAGGGAGGAGCCCCTTATCAAGCTCACAATCAATACCCTCCCGAATTTCCTCCACTTGTTCCAAATTATAGTCACTCAGCCTATCCAGCACCATTACCTGCTTACCAAGCTCCCATTCAAACCAGCACCAGTTTCACAGTCACTTGAGGACACCCTTAAGGAGTACATGAAAATAACTAGCCAATCCATGAGCGAAGTGATAAGTGCAACAATAGAACACACCCAGCGATTGCCAAGCTAGAGAATCAAATGGATCAAATCGCAAGTTACGTGGGTGAAGGAGAAAATGGAAAGTTCCCCAGTCAACCTGAGCCTAACCCAAAGGAACAGTTTGCGATGGGAAATTCATCAACTCCTATGCACGGGCAGGAACAAGTGCAATCGATTGTCCCATTAAGGTCTGGGAGACAAGTGAACAATCAAGTGGAAGAGAACCCTGCTATGCAACAAGGGCAAGAAAGTGACAACAAGGAAAAGAGAGATGCTGAGCCATCTACCGCCACACCTATTATTAAGGATCTCCCTAGGTCGTTTTTACCTAAAGCACCCTACCCTGAGAGATTACAAGCGCCCAAGAAAGGAAGGGAGTCTGAGGACATTCTGGAATTTTACGGCTCTTAAAAATGATTTTTCTACAAAAAGTTATGGCCGTTTTAGTATACAAAGGTCAGGCTGTGCGGGATTTCAGCATGAGCAGAAGTTTTGAAGGGCATGTGAAGGCTTAAATCCCACATTTCACATCGGTTGGAAACACATTTCTATATCACACATCCCACATCGGATTGGAAACACATTGCACTCGTGGTATTTGCCTATATAAGACCCACTTCACTTCATTATTCAGGGTGCAATTCCTGGGCCATTTTGGTGTTAACCGGTGGACATCTGCTAGCATTCTGGTGGATCCTGAAGGCTTTGCTACCACGAGGGGAAGCGCCGCTCATCAGCGAGTGGAATTTCTCCCATGTAAAGTTATTTATTTCTTTTTATTTAGTTGTTTTAGTTTAATGTTTAGCACTTTTATTATGAATTGTAATTTCATAATTATGAGTGGCTAGAATCTTCAGCTAAGGTTGAAGATGAAGCCCTGCCGTTGTTTGGCATAGTAGTTCAGATTTGCTTGTACAAATCTGACATTTTTTAGTATAAATGTTCTGTCAATTATTTGAGTTAATCTTGTGATTGATTGAGTTTAAATTGTTCTGTTGGATATTCCTTGTGTTTCATCTGATGGATACATCGAATTGTTTTCGATTAAATTGGATTTCCTTTGTGATTTGTTAAGAGCGGACATATTGGATGCTTTTGGTTTAATTGGGATATTCTTTGTTTTTTGTCTTATAGTTGGATTCATGGAATGTTTTGATAGGCTATGTTTTTAGGACATATATGCTTAAACTTTGGTGGGGTAGATTCGAAAACCTTAGTGTTTTTTATTAGTTTTTAAATCAATTTAGTTTAGCTTATACTTCTTTTGCAAAAATACACCTCAAAATTTGGAACTAGGTTAAAATAAGATTAGTTTAGATAAAATTATATTTTCACAATGCAATTCCCTGTGGATTCGACCTCGCACTTGCCCAACACTATATTGCAAACGACTCGTGCGCTTGCGGTTATTTCTAGTGTTTCTTTTGTTTTCCAATCTTTATTTTTTTAGGGACAGTGCGTACTTCAATTTAAGTTTGGAGATGTGCTATGAGCTATGCCAGTCCAGTTAGTTCTCCACCCCCCAGGTCAACTCTTTCTATAATATTCACACATTGGGGACAATGTGTAATTTAAGTTTGGGGGTATGGGAGACACATTACACACACTTTGTCCTGATTTGTTGTTGTTTTTTTCTTCGTTTTAAAGAGAAGATAAATACATCTCATGTTGTTTTGAAATTTTGGTTGATCTAAACAATTTCTGTGATGTGATGTCATTGGTGAGCTTAAAATTTTGAACACATGATCTGATGATAAAGTTTTAAAATTTAGTTACTTACTTTAGGAATTTGAGAATTCACATGTTTGATCTAATCTGACACGAGCACATAATTGAGTGAGCTATGACATGTGATTTTAATGTGTATGTGTCCATGACTTAGTGATGAGAATCATGAAATGCATCTTAATAGTACTATTTCTAACCATTTTAGGGTTAATCTAGGGTTGAATTACACATTTATACTTTAACAATTCTAAAGTGTCATTCTTGGATCATTGATCTATTTCGATGCATTTTCAGGTGCTTTGGGTTCAAAAGAGATGAAAAAGCTATCGCTGCTTAAAGCACGATGACTCGAGGCATACCGAAGTGAAGGCATGATTGCAAAAATACAAAACAAAGAGAACCAAGGTTGTGCGCTACGGCCTCCAGAAGCATTTAGAAGTTGAGCCCACCAGTTGACCCGCGGCCTGGACAAGGTGGAGCCGTGGCCTATACAGTGCGCCCCGTGGCCTCCAAAAATGTGAAGAAACCAGTACTCAAGGCGGCGCCACAGCTTGGACTAGTGTGCGCCACGGTGCAAGCGCGATGCCCTGTTTCCTAATTAGGGTTTTAATGATAGTTTAGACCCGAAAATACCCTTAAAATTTTTGTATTATAAATAGATCACTTAAGGTTTGATAAAATAAGGAGAGAGCTGGGAAAACTCAAGAAAACTGCCACATTCTTCTCCATTACGGTGTTCAAGCATGAGTCCCATAGCCAACTAATCTCCAAGCAAGGCAAAGGGATAAATCCTTAGGTGTAGTTGTTCTTATTTCTATTTTTGATTCAGTTGTAGTTCAGATTTATTGTTAAACATTGTTATGATTTACTCTTTGATTTAATTTTAAACCTGTGATTGCATCCTTCTCCTCCATATAAGTCTAGTCAAGCTCTTCTTATGTCAAGTTGATTGGATGTGATTGATTCTGGTAGATTTATCTTTTAGGTTTGTCCATTACTGCGATATTGTTATTGAAATATATTGTCGTTTCTTGATAAATCTATAAGATAGGTAATGTGTGCTTGAATCAAAAGTAAAGAGTACTTCATAGCAATTACATTAGGGTTTTCATATGCTTTGACTGAATATTTACCGATTGCATGTTTGGGATATGAAACTAGCAATCGAGATAAAAACAATTGAATCGAGATTGGAATAAGGCAACGAACCTAGGGAGGATTCCCATAACCTTATTATTTCTCCATTATATTCTTTATTATATTTACAAAATTTTCTCACATTACTTCATTATCAAAACTCAGATTCTCTCATTTAACTTTTAGCGTTCGTGTTAAGGTTTACAGCTTCTCTTCTAGTTCGCTTTTCCTCGTGGGATCGACACCTCAACTATACACAATAACCGCGTATTAGTTTGAGCGTAACCAAATTTTGGCGTCGTTGCCGGGGAAACGCGCTTAAGTACAAGGAAGATTGCCAACTTTGAGACAAGACGGTAATATTGTTGTTTTCTCTTTGTTTTGATTTTCTAATTTTATTTTGTTATTCTGTTTTATTCATTTACCCTCTAACTCCTTTGGTGTATGCTTAGACTAAGAGATTCATGAGGTAGATTCATTAAAAGTCCCGAAATAGAGTTACCCTCTCTTTCCACGTCCGCTAGTGAAACCTCACCTAGATCAAACCATAGTGCACACTCAAATGAGAACTTAGAGAATTTTGTTAACATGGCCGACAATCACAATGAGAATGGTGCTAGGACACTTAAAGATTACTTGCACCCTAGCCGAACGACCACACCATCTTGTATCATGTTTCCCCCTAATGTTCAACAACCTAAGTTTAAGTTGGGCATGATCTAATTGCTACTAACCTTCCATGGGTTTGAGAATGAAAACCCCTATGTCCATATTAGGGAATTTGAGGAAGTAGTAGTAACTTTTCAAAGTAGGGCTGATATAGTAAACACCGTCAAACTTAGGTTCTTCCGTTTTTCACTTAAGGAAAAGGCCAAGGTTTGGCTTTACTCGTTAAGGCCTAGGTCTATAGGTAGTTGGGATGAGATGACCCGAGCCTTCTTCCAAAACCACTTCCTAACCCATAAGACCAATAACCTCAGGAGACAAATCTCAAACTTTGCACAAAAGGAAAGTGAAACCTTATATCAAGTTTGAGAACGTTTGAAAGACCTTTTGAATTCTTGTCCACACCATGGGTATGAGAATTGGCGGGTAGTTAGCTATTTTTATGATGGACTCCTATGTAGGGAAAGACAATTCATAAAAATGATGTGTAATGGGGACTTTCTTAAAAAAGATCCCAACCAAGCCATAGATTTCATAGATGACCTATCAGAAAAAGCCCACACTTGACAGAACCCAATGCCATGGAAAGTACTAGGAGAAATCAACCCACTGGAATATATCAACTTAAGGAAGAGGATAGCCTTAAAGCCCGTTTAGAGGCCCTAACCAAGGAAATTGAACTTTTAAAAACCAAGGATGCTAGAGCCCCTGAACCGGTTGCTAGGGTAGAGTCCTATGAACCTTGTTTTATGTGTAATGGGGTAGATCATGTACCTAAGGATTGTCCAGCTTATATTGAGATGAAGGGAGAGGGTAATGCTTTAGGTATACCCTTTAGAAAATCATACTCACCCTACTCTAACACCTACAATTCCGGTTGGAAGAATCACCCTAATTTCAATTGGAGATCTGATATACAACCTCCTCCCCACTCTAGTACCCAATGGAGACCGGAAGCATCTTTATCTAATGCACCACAACAATCTTTACTTTTAGAAGATGCTTTGAAGTCATTTATGCAGGTATATGCCAAGAGTGTGGAAGAACAAGGCAAGATAAATCAACGGTTGTTAGAGGAGCAAAAAGGGATCAAAGAGGAACAAAAGGAGATAAAGAGCCAACTCACCAAGTTGACTAGTTTCTTGACGATTCAAGAGCAAGGTCGGTTGTTAATGCCATGATTACTCGCACTGGTAAGAAACTTGATGGACCCAATCTACCATCAAACTTGATTCCTAACACTGTGAGCAACAAGGATGAAGCCCCCAAGGAACAAGATGCCTATACTGATTCTTCACTGGTGCCTTTCCCTCAGGCACTCCTCAAGCCTAAGGAGAAAAATTCGACATTAAAAGGTGAGATCCTTGAACAACTTCATCATGTTAAAATTAACCTCCCTCGTCTTCATGTCATAAAACAGGTTCCCAACTATGCTAAAGTCATTAAGGATCTATGCACACTCAAGAGGAGGCACAATGTGAAGAAGACCGCATTCTGAACGGAGCAAGCAAGTATGGTAATTGAGAGTAAGACACCACCTAAGTATAAAGATCCGGGCTGTCCAATGATGGCTTGCCAAATTGGAAACAAATCTTGTGGCCAAGCATTGCTAAATTTGGGGGCTAGTGTGAACCTCATGCCATACTCCATCTACTTGCAGCTCAGTCTATGTGAGATCAAACTGACCTCTATGGTACTTCAATTAGTGGATCAATCGGTAAGAAAACCAAGAGGTATTGTGGAAGATGTTTTATTGCAAATTGACAAATTCTATTATCCTGTTGACTTTTTGGTTTTAGATACCATCTCTATTGTGAATACGGAGTCAAAAATTCCTTTGATACTTGGAAGACCATTCCTTTCCACTGCCAATGCTCTCATTAATTGTAGGAATGGCCTAATGAAATTATCATTTGGAAATATGACTCTAGAGGTGAATATTTTTCGAATGTCAAGGCAGCCACATGAAGAGGATGAGTGTTTCGACACTTACATGATCGATGAGCTTATTATGGAGGATGAGTACATCAAGGATAATTCTAACTCTTTGAAATTCCTTCTTAATAATTTTGAGTTTGATGATTCTTTAATTTATCCCTATGCTGTTAATGTTGTTGATGTTTTTGATAAGTCGCAGAGATTTATTAAGAAAACATGGCAACTATTTGTGAAGAAGTGTCGAGTCTGGCTGAAGATGTAAAACTTAGCGCTCATGGGAGGCACCCCACAGGATATCTATTTAATTTTATTGTTTTTTATATTTCTTTTTCTTGTTTATTATTAGTATTTTGTTGTTTTCCAGTATTACCTTCGTATTTCTTTTTCAGGGACAAATATACGCATCAGTTCAAATGGTCGTGCACAAATCTCAGCTTCTTCACACTTTTGGTTAAAAAGGGAGTTTCATTTACTTGTTCTTTCACATTGAGGTCAATGCAATTCTTAAGTTGGGGGTGGAGGAAACGCATTTCTTTTTCTATACATTTCTTTTTCCATACCATTGAACTGCTTGGTGTCACTTTCCCTTTTTTGGTTGTTAAGATATATATATATATATAATATGTTTTGTGTTAGCCTTGGAGTTGATTTACATGTCAATGATATGAGTTTAATTGAGATATCATATAGCATTTAGAAGAAGTTAAATCTTGCTTCGGTTTGAGAATAAATTAAGTGTCGATCTTCATTTGGTTTAAGACTCTAGTTTGCGGTAAGATTGCATAATTAGTCTAAAGCATCTAGAGAAGTTTTATGTGCGATTGTTTTGTGAATACTTTTGCAGTCTCATTAAACTCTAGAACTTAGTTGATAATCACTTGAGGCGGAAATCCTAGAATGCACACTACTTAGGACATGATGTAGGCCATCTTTGGACCGTTTGAGCCCTTTAACCTTACCCTTGTTATATTTATCACTAGTCACCTATTTGAGCCTTTTTCTTGAAAAAATAATTTGACCATTGTTTCTTTTAATAACCCATTTACTTACCTTTATGAGCCTAAAAATATTTTATCTTTACCTTTCTGTTAAGATAACTTAGTTTATACACATTTGTTGAGAAGCACTTAAGAGGAGTAAGGATGAAAATATGAAAAAATATTACTACCATAACCCAAGTACATTAAAGGAGATAAGTTGGGGGTTGTGGAAAGAGTAAAAAACTAAAAAAAAAAAAGAGGTGAATGGTTTTATGCAAAAAAAAAAAAAAAAAAAAAGGTGATTTATTGAGAGAAATGCTCGAAAATTTGTTGAAAGAGTTAGGTGTTGAAGTAAGGCTATCCAGTGCTTAAAATGGTTATGTTTAAAATTAAGAGATTGAGTTCTTTTACTTGTTGAATCCTTCCCGTTCTTTCTTGACCGTTACAAGCTTATTAAAGACCTATTGATCCAATGTAATGTGATTTTTCTACAATAGTGGAGAGTGATTTGAAAAGTGAGTCTGTAGAGCTTGATTTGTAATTGATATCACGCAATTTAATATGTTTTTAAAGGCCCAGACTTGTATTCATGAATGTTGTGCATAAAATCATCCGGGTGTTTGGATTAATGGTTTGTGGTAAGATGGATGTTAAGAGTCAATAACGATTTTAAGATTGATGTTTCGATTACTTTTGGACTTGGGTGATATTTAATGATTCTATGTGCTGTGTGTTATGTGCGATTTTTGAGATAAAAAGTTGAATTACTCTTGGATTAACACTAACATTGTTTTACTTTCTTTTGATTTCTACTATAGAATTCATTTCATATTGTCTTGTTTTTCGCTTGAATTGCAAGGGACTAGCAATAAGCTAGTTGGGGGTTATGATGAGAGTCATGAAATACATCTTAATTGTACTATTTGTTAGCATTTTAGGGTTGATCTAGGGTTGAATTACACATTTATACCTTAACAATTCTAAAGTGTCATTCTTGGATCATTGATCTATTTCGGTGCATTTTCAGGTGTTGTAGGTTCAAAAGAGATGGAAAAGCTATCGTTGCTTAAAGCACAATGACTCGAGGCATACCGAAGTGAAGGCATGATTGCTGAAATACAAAACGAAGAGAACCAAAGCTGTGAACCGTAACCTGGACCAGCTGAGTCGCGGCCTCCAGAAGCATTCAAAAGTTGAGCCCACCAGTTGAGCCGTAGCCTGGACAATGTGGAGCCGTGGCCTGTACAGTGCACGCCGCGACATGGATAGTGGGACCGCGGCCTCCAGAAACATGAAGAAACTAGCACTCAAGGTGGTACCGCGGCCTGGACTAGTGTGCGCCGTGGCACAAGCGCGATGCCCTGTTTCCTAATTAGGGTTTTAATGATAGTTTAGACCCGAAAATACCCTTAAACTTTTTGTATTATAAATAGATCACTTAGGGTTTGATAAAAGAAGAAGAGAGCCGGGAAAACTCAAGAAAGTTGCCACATTCTTCTCCATTACGGTGTTCAAGGATGAGCCTCATGGCCAATTAATCTTCAAGCAAGGCAAAAGGATGAATCTCTAGGTGCAGTTGTTCTTATTTCTATTCTTGATTCAGTTGTAGTTCAGATTTATTGTTAAACATTGTTATGATTTACTCTTTCATTTAGTAAGAAGATTTACTTTTAATCCGATGATTGCATCATTCTCCTCCATATAAGTCTAGTCAAGCTCTTCTTATGTCAAGTTGATTGGATGTGATTGATTCCGGTAGATTTATCTTTTAGGTTTGTCCATTATTGCAATATTGTTATTGAAATATATTGTCATTTCTTGATAAATCTATAAGATAGGTCATGTGTGCTTGAATCCAAAGTAAAGAGTACTTCATAGCAATTACATTAGGGTTTTCATGTGCTTTGATTGAATATTTACCGATTGCCTGTTTGGGATGTGAAACTAACAATCGAGATAAAAACAATTGAATCTAGATTGGAATAAGGCAACGAACCTAGAGAGGATTCCCAGAACCTTGTTATTTCTCCATTATATTCTTCATTATCTTTACACAATTTTCTCACATTACTTCATTATCAAAACTCAGATTCTCTCATTTAACTTTTACCGTTCGTGTTAAGGTTTACACCTTCTCTTCTAGTTCGCTTTTCCTCGTGGGATCGACACCTCAACTATACACAATAACCGCGTATTAGTTTGAGCATAATCACTTAGTTAACTAGATGATTTGTTGGATAAACACTTTGGCATATAAAAGTATAAAAAAGTGTATATATATATATATACACACACATTTATAATGATCATCAATAAACTTTCCACTGAGTAACTAGACCTCTTGCCTTAGTAAGCAGTGAGTGTTCATGTCTAAAGGTGAGAATTTTATTCATAATGATTATTGAGAAACTTTCCGCTGAGTAACTGGACCTCTTGCCTTAGTAAGCAGTGAGTGATCACGTCAAAAGGTGGGAAGTTTGCTTGGTAGCAGTAAGGCCAGTTTAGTTTCGTAGCTTTTTTTACTCGAGTTAGTAAGTCCTTAGGGGTGTCTTTACACCTAATGCCCTAAAATCATATGGTTTGGGAGTCATTGACTCAACACTCGCTACATGGGTTAATTAGAAAGCTTAAGGGAACTAAACATAGCAGAGCCTTATAATAATAATAAAAAAAGATAAGAAAACAAACTATGCCATTTTTGTTCATTCTGATGAGAAATTCGGTGAATCTTGAGATATGGAGACATTACACATTGGAGTTATTTGGAAGCTTCATTTTTATATGCTAACACACTTTACACTGAGTTAGACTTGTGATGCCTTAGCCTGCCTTTTGTAAGTAATTAAATTTTAATATTTCTATTCATTGCAAAGATGGGCTTATCTTTTTAAGCTTGCTCATGAATGAATATCATGGTTTTGTGAGATACTTAAATTTTAGGATACCATGAGTGATGAACTTATCTTTGTGTTCTTTGTTTTTTCATTTAGTTTGTTTTTTTATTTTGTATTGCTAAGAGACTAGCAAAATATAAGTTTGGGGGTATTTGATGAGTGCCAAATATTGCATATTTAAGCCCCTTAATTTGTATTTGTTAAGCTCTTAGTTTGTGTTATTTCATCCTATTTTATCTCATTTCTATGTTTACTGTGTTTTTCTAGGTTGTTATATGTTTAGCTTAGGAATTTGTTACTTTTAGTTGTTTTTCTTTGTTCTACAGGTTCACAAGCACTTGGAAAGGAGTTTCACTAAATTGCCAGAATTGCCTGTACGGCTCGTAAAAATGATTTTTCTAGAGAAAGTTATGGCAGTTTTAGTAAACAAAGGTCAGGCAGTGCACCATGCTGCGCTCGAGCGCACAAGACTATGATCGAGCGCACCCGCGACATCCCACATCGATTCGAAACACTTTGTAGCACACCTACGCTCAAGCGCACCAGGCTGCGATCAAGCACACTCTGGCACTATCCCACATCGGATTGGAAACACATATTACTCCGGGAGCTTCCTTATAAAAGCCCCTCTTCACTTCATCTTCAAGGTGCAATCCGGAGGACATCTGCTAGCATTCTGGGGGATCTTCAACGCTTTGCTACCATGAGGGGAAGTGCCTGATTATGCCCAAAGTATAACGCGGTAGTTGTAGCATAGCTTTGGGGTATCGATTCCACAAGGAGACAAACTAACTACAAGAGAAAGTGCAAACCTTAAAACGAACGATAAAAGTTAAATGAGAAAATTTGAGTTTGAAGTAGTGTGAAATAATTGTGTAAATATAATAGAACAATAAGGGTTCGGGAATCCTCCCTAGGTTCGTTGCCTTATTTTATTCTTGATTCAGTTGTTTTTATCTCGATTGCAAGTTTCACATCCCAAACAAGCAATCGACAAATATTCAATTAAAGCACATATATAAACCCTAACGTAATTGTTATGAAATATTCTTTGCTTTCAAGCACACATGACCTAACTTATAGATTATCAAGAAACGACAATATACCATAATGACAATACCGTAGTAATGAACAAATCTATAAGAGAAATCTACCGAACTCAATCACACCGCAACAACATCACACAAGAAGAGCATGACTAAACTTATATGGGGGAGAAAGATGCAATCTCTGGATTAAGGGGAAATCTTCTAATTAGATTAAAAAGTAAATCATAACAATGTTTAATGATAATAAATCCAAACTACAATGAATCAAGACTAGAAAATTAGAACAACTACACCTAGGGATTCATCCCTTCGCCATGCTTGGAGATTAGTTGGCTATAGGGGAGAGTGTGACAGCCTTCATGATGTTTTCCTCGGCCTCTAGCCTCTCAAAAGATGTTTTTCTTAAACTCTAAGTGATCTATTTATAGTACAAAGTTCCAAGGGTGTTTTCGGGTTTAATCTATTGTTTAAAACCCTAATTAAGTTCTAACTCGGAGATATAACATCGTGTGCGCGCTGCGGTGCTCTTTTTTGGGTGCTGCAGTGCTGGCTTCAGCTTGGTTGGGTGTGCTTCTGGGCACCGCAGTGTTGGCTGAGGAGCATCGCGATGCTGGTTGGTGTTGTTCTGGAGGCCTGACCTTTGTCTACTAAAACTGTCATAACTTTCTCTAGAAAAATCATTTTTACAAGCCGTAAAATTCTCCAGAAAATAGACTTCCGGATCTTTCTAAGCATATATGGTACATCTCCTGGTTCTTCTTGTATCAATACAGTTTAATTTGCAAAGATGATTGATCTGTACGGGAAATTCTAGCAATTTAGTGAAATTCTTTTCCAAGTGCTTGTGAACCTTCACTCCGGTGTTCATCGAGTCATTGTGCTTCAAGCAATGATAGCTTTTCCATCTCTTTTGAACTTAAAGTACCTAAAAATGCATCAAAATAGATCAATGATCCAAGAATGACACTTTAGAGTTGTTAAGGTATAAAAGTGCAATTCAAACCTAGATCAGCCCTAAAATGCTAACAATTAAATACTGTAAAGATGCATTTTATGTCTCTCATCATAACCCCCAACTAGATTATTGCTAGTTCCTAGCAATTCAAGTGAAAACAAAGGATGAATTCTACGGTGGGAGTTAAAAACAAAGTAAAGCAATGCTAGCGTTGAAGCAAGAGTAATTCACTTCTTTTTTTTCCAAAAATTGCACACAACATACAGCACATAGAATTATTAAATATCACTCAATTCAAAAAGTAATCCAACCATCAATCTTAAAATCGTTATTGATTCTTAACATCCATCTTACCATAATCCATTAATCCGAACACCCAGATGATTTTATGCACAACATTCATGAATACAAGTCTTGGCCTCTAAGAACATAATAAATTGCATGACATCAATCACAAATCAAGCTCCATAGGCTTACTTTTCAAATCACTCTCTACTATTGTAGAAAAAATCACACTACATTGGATCAATAGGTCTTTACTAAGCTTGTAACATTAGGCTAAGGTGAAGGTTAAGATAGAATGGGAAGGATTTAACAAGTAAAAGAACTCGATCTCTTAGTTTTAAACATAGCCACTTTAAGCATTGGATAACCTTACTTCAACACCCAACTCTTTCAAACATTTTCATAAGAGCTTTTCTTGATAATTCACCACCTTTCTTTTCTTTTTCTTCTTTCTTTGCCATACTTCACTTTTTTTTTCTTTTCTATTTTTGGCAAATACCCATTCACCTCCTTTTATATTTTCTTTTTCTTTTCTTTTCCACAACCCCCAACTTATCTTCTTTAATATACTTGGGTTATGGTTTTTCATATTTCCATCCTTACTCCTCTTAAGTGCTTCTCAACCAATGTGTACAACTAAGTTCTTTTTAAACGAAGGGTAAGGATAAAATATTTGTAAGCTTATAAGGGTAAGTAAATGGGTTATCGAAAGAAACAAGGCTCGAATTCTTTAAAAGCTCAAATAGATGACTAGTGATAAATATAGCAATGGTAAGTTTGAGAGGCTCAAACGGTTCAAAAATGGCCTATATCATATCCTAAGCAATGTGCATTCTAGGAATTCGCCTCAAATAATTATCAAATAAGTTCTAGAGCTTGTCGAGACCGCAAAAGTATTCACAAAGCAATCACATATAAAACTTCTCTAAATGTTTAGACTAATCATACAATCTTACCACAAACTAGAGTCTCAAACCAAATCAAAATTGACACTTAAATTATTCTCAAACTGAAACAAAATTTAACTTCTTTTAAATGTTGTATGCTATCTCAATTAAGTTCATATCATTGACATGTGAATTTACTCTAAGGCTAACACAAAGCATGCTAAAAATAAACAAGAAGGGAAAATGACACCAAGCAGTTCAATGGAAAAATAAAAAAAATGTATGGAAATAAAGAATATGAAAACAAAGAGATGTGTTTCCTCCACCACCAACTTAAAAATTTCATTGACCTCAATGTAAAAGAAAGATTAAAGGAAACTCCCTTTGTAGCCAAAGGTGCACAGAAGCTGAAAATTGTGCTCCACCATTTGAACTGCTTCGTATATTTGTCCCTAAAAAAGAAATACTAAGTTAATACTGGAAAACAGAAAAGAAAAAAAAATACGAACAGTAAAAAAAAGAAATATGAAAACAATAAAAGTAAAAGGATATGTTGTGGAGTGCCTCCCATGAGCGCTAAGTTTTACATCTTCAGCCAGATGCTCTTATTCCCTCCTAGACAAGCATAGGTTGAATGCACCAGCCACTGCTTCATTGCCAAATTCGGTGCTTGTATGCTTTGGAGAGGCCTCAAGGATGTCATCAGTTACATCCGCAAATTCTGGCTTGATATATGCTCTTGTGAAGCCATAGGTAAGGGTGGACTCTAATGGATTAATTTACTCGCAAGCGCACGAGTCGTTTGCAGTATAGCATTGTGCAAGTGCGAGGTCGAATCCACAGGGAATTGCGTTGTGACAATATATTTTTAATCTAAACTAACTCTATCTTAACCTAGTTCCAAATTTCAGAATTATATTGCAAAATAAATTAAAAGTAAACTAAGTTGATTTAAAAACTAGTAATAAAAAGCACTAAGGTTTCCGAATCCACCCCACCGAAGTTAAGCATACATGTTCTAAAAATATAGCCTATCAAAACATTCTATGAATCCAACTATAAGAGAAAAAACAAAGAATATCCCAACTAAACCAAAAGCACCCGATGTATCCGCTCTTAATAAATCACAAAGGGAATCCAATTTAATCGAAAAGCATTCAATGTATCCATCAGATGAAACACAAAGAAAATCCAACAGACAATTTAAACTCAATCAATTATAAGATTAACTCAAATAATTGACAGAACATTTATACTAAAAATTCTCAGATTTGTACAAGCAAATCTGAACTACTACGCCAAACAACGGCGGGGCTTCATCTTCAACCTTAGCTGAAGAGTCTAGCCACTCATAACTATAAAACTATAATAAAAAGTGCTAAATATTTAAACTAAAACAACTGAATATAAAGAAATAAATAAACAACTTTACATGGGAGAAATTCCACTCGCTGACGGGCGGCGCTTCCCCTCGTGGTAGCAATGCCTTCGGGATCCACCAGAATGCTAGCGGACGTCCACCGGTAAACACCAAAGTGGCTCAGGAATTGTACACTGAATGATGAAGTGGAGTGGGTCTTATATAGGCAAATACCACAAGTGGAATGTGTTTCCAATCCGATGTGGGATGTGGGATATAGAAATGTGTTTCCAACCAATGTGGGATGTTGGATTTAAGTCTTCACATGCCCTTCAAAACTTCTGTTCACGCTGAAATCCCGCACAGCCCGCACAGCCTGACCTTTGTCTACTAAAACGGCCATAACTTTCTGTAGAAAAATCATTTTTACGAGCCGTAAAATTCTCCAGAAAATAGACTTCTGGATCTTTCTAAGCATATATGGCTCATATCCTGGTTCTTCTTGAATCAATACAGTTTAATTTTCAAAGATGATTGATCTGTACGGGCAATTCTGGCAATTTTAGTGAAACTCCTTTCCCAGTGCTTGTAAACCTGAAAAACAACGAAAACAACTCAAAGTAACAAATTCCTAAGCTAACAAAAGTAAATTAGAGGGCCAAAATATGCAATATTTGGCACTCATCAAATACCCCCAAAATTACAATTTGCTAGTCCCTTAGCAAAACAAAATAAAAGACTCAATGAAAAACAAAGAACATAAAGATAAAGTCATCACTCATGGTATCCAAAAATTTAAGGAGCACACATCACCATGATATTCATTCATAAGCAAGCTTAAAAAGGTAAACCCATCTTCGCAATGAATAGAAATGTTAAAATCTAATTACTTACAAAAGGCAGGATAAGGCATCACAAGCTTGAATCAGTGTAAGGTGAATTAGCATATAAAAATGAAGCTTTCAAGTAACTCTAATGTGTAAGGTCTCCATGTCTCAAGATACACCGAATTTCCCATAAAAAATGAACAACAAAGGCATAGTATTTTTTTTTTTTTTAATAAGGCACGGCTATGTTTAGTTCCCTTAAGCTTTCTAATTGACCCATGTAGCGAGTGTTAAGTCAATGACTCCCAAACCAGGTGGTTTTAGGGCATTAGATGTAAAGACACCCCTAAGGACTTACTAACTCGAGTCAAAAAGGCTATGAAATTAAACCGACCTTAATATTACCAAGCAAAATTCCACCTTTTGACGTGAACACTCACTGCTTACTGAGGCAAGAGGTCCAGTTACTCAGCGAAAAGTTTATTGATAATTTTTTTTTATATTTTCCTATGCCCAAGAGTTCATCCAACAAGTCATCCAGTTTCAGTTAAGATAAGGAAAAATACACATTAAAATCACATGTCATACCTCACATAATTTGTGCTAATGTGCTCGTGTTAGATTAGATCAAACATGTAAATTCTCAAAATGCCTAAAGTAAGTAACTAAATTTTAAAAATTTATCACCAGATCACGTGTTCAAAATGTTAAGCTCACCAATGACATCACATCACAGAAAATGTTTAGATCAACTAAAATTTCACGATAACATGAGCATGCATTTATCTCTATGACGAAAAGACAACAAATTAGGACAAAGTGTGTAATGTGTCTCCCATACCCCCAAACTTAAATTACACATTGACCCCAATGTGTGACTAATATGGAAAGAGCTGACCTGAGATATGGAGAACTATCTGGACTGGTATGGCTCATAGCATACCCCCAAACTTGAACTGAAGTACGCTTTGTCCCTGAAAAATAAAAACTGGAAAACAAAAAATACTGGAAACAAACATTAATCATAAATATGCGAAATAATAAATAAACAAAAGAAAAGATAAGCTGTAGGGTGCCTCCCATGAGCGCTAAGTTTAACATCTTCAGCCAGACCCAACATTAGTAAACATGCCCAACTAAGTGCTCCACCACCTGATCAATAAATGGGAATGGAAAATGATCAAGCCTGGTGGCAGCATTCAATTTACGGTAGTCTAGACACTTTCTCCATCTTGACTGTACTCGAGTTTGAACCAACTCGTTGTCTTTATTTACTACCGTAAATTCAGCACGTTTGGGCACGACTGGAATCTGGCTCATCCACTTGCTATCAGAGATGGGATAAATGATCCCTGCCTCTAACAGCTTAATATCTTTCGCCCTCACAACCTCTTGCAAAGCAGGGTTGAGCCTTCTTTGTGGCTCCCTCGATGGCTTGGCATTCTCCTCCAACTGTATCATGTACGTCACCACCGAGGGGTTGATTCCTTTGACATCTTCAATAGTCCAGCCTATAGCTTCCTGATGCTCTCTTAAGACGTCCAATAATTTCTCCTCTGGAGCATCACCCAAATCTAAAGCTATAATTATAGGCAAAGAATCTGCTGGACCTGGGAACTTATACTCAAGATTATCCAGTAAAGGCTTAAGTTCCTTCTTGTGAGGTTCAGGTGTTGTGGTTTCCTCCGTCTCACTGATCTTTAGAGGTGCAGACTCCAAAGTGACATTTACTTCATCGAGTAACTTATCTAAGCCCAAGTCCTCTCCAAAGTGAGCAAAGCATGCCTCCAAGGGATCCTCAATACGGGATTCATCTATAGTCTCCTTTGTCCTACTACTCTCCCGAGGAGCAGACTCCATGATAGTATTTGCTTGCTCAAGTAACTTATCTAAGTCCAAATCCTCTTCAAATTGAGCAAAGCATGCCTCCATAATGTCCTCAGACTTCCCTTCTTTCTTGGGCACTTTTAGTCTCTCAGGGTAAGGCGCTTTAGGTATAAACGACCTAGAGAGATCCTTAATAATACGAGTGGCTGTAGATGGCTCAGCATCTCTCTTCTCATTGTTGCCACTCTCTTGCCCTTGGTGCATAGCAGGGTTCTCTTCCACTTGATTGTCCACTTGTCTCCCAGACAAGTATGGGACAGTTGATTGCACTTGTTCCTGCCAATGCATTGGAGTTGAAGAATTTCCCACCGCAAACTATTCCTTTGGGTTAGGCTCAGATTGACTGGGGAACTCTCCTTCCTCTCCTTCACCCACGTAACTTGCGATTTGATCAATTTGACTCTCTAGTGTGGCAATCACTTGGGTGTTTTCTATTGTTGCACTCATCATTTCACTCATAGATTGGCTAGTCGTTTTCATAAAATCATTGAGAGCGTCCTCCAATGACTGTGAAACCGACGCTGGCGCTTGAATGGGAGCTTGGTAAGCGGGTGATGGTGCTGGATAAGCTGAGTGACCATAATTTGGAATTGGTGGAGGAAATTCGGGAGTGTATTGATTGTGAGCATGGTAAGGGGCTCCTCCCTGATTCATCAGTTGGTTCTGCTCCCATGAAAAATTAGAGTGGTCCTACCACCCTGGATTGTATGTTTCGGAGCAAGATCCATTTGATTGCCAACAACAGTCATTGAAAGCATTCATTTGTTCCATAGGATACTCGGCACAAGCCGGCATTGATGGGCAATTCTGTGCTAGATGCATGGGACTAGCACAGATGGAAGAACTTTCAACATTGAAAGTGTTGGCAGCATTGAGGGACGGGCCGGTCATTTTAATGAAATCCTTGAGGGCGTCCTCTAAAGACTGTGAAACCGGCGCTAGATTCATCCACATTTTTTTTAAAAAAAATTTTCTAACTTCTTTTTTTTAATTTTTTTATAACTAACTAGTAGAAAAATAAAATCAATTCAGACAAAAAATTTTCACAAACCAAACAATTCCCCGGCAACGGCGCCAAAAACTTGTTGTGAGTTTTAATTTACTCGCAAGCGCACGAGTCGTTTGCAGTATAGCGTTGTGCAAGTGCGAGGTCGAATCCACAGGGAATTGCGTTGTGACAATATATTTTTAATCTAAACTAACTCTATCTTAACCTAGTTCCAAATTTCAGAATTATATTGCAAAATAAATTAAAAGTAAACTAAGTTGATTTAAAAACTAGTAATAAAAAGCACTAAGGTTTCCGAATCCACCCCACCGAAGTTAAGCATACATGTTCTAAAAATATAGCCTATCAAAACATTCTATGAATCCAACTATAAGACAAAAAACAAAGAATATCCCAACTAAACCAAAAGCACCCGATGTATCCGCTCTTAACAAATCACAAAGGGAATCCAATTTAATCGAAAAGCATTCAATGTATCCATCAGATGAAACACAAAGAAAATCCAACAGACAATTTAAACTCAATCAATTATAAGATTAACTCAAATAACTGACAGAACATTTATACTAAAAATTATCAGATTTGTACAAGCAAATCTGAACTACTACGCCAAACAACGGCGGGGCTTCATCTTCAACCTTAGCTGAAGAGTCTAGCCACTCATAACTATAAAACTATAATAAAAAGTGCTAAACATTTAAACTAAAACAACTGAATATAAAGAAATAAATAAACAACTTTACATGGGAGAAATTCCACTCGCTGACGGGTGGCACTTCCCCTCGTGGTAGCAATGCCTTCGGGATCCACCAGAATGCTAGCGGACGTCCACCGGTAAACACCAAAGTGGCTCAGGAATTGTACACTGAATGATGAAGTGGAGTGGGTCTTATATAGGCAAATACCACAAGTGGAATGTGTTTCCAATCCGATGTGGGATGTGGGATATAGAAATGTGTTTCCAACCAATGTGGGATGTTGGATTTAAGTCTTCACATGCCCTTCAAAACTTCTGTTCACGCTGAAATCCCGCACAGCCCGCACAGCCTGACCTTTGTCTACTAAAACGGCCATAACTTTCTGTAGAAAAATCATTTTTACGAGCCGTAAAATTCTCCAGAAAATAGACTTCTGGATCTTTCTAAGCATATATGGCTCATATCCTGGTTCTTCTTGAATCAATACAGTTTAATTTTCAAAGATGATTGATCTGTATGGGAAATTCTGGAAATTTTAGTGAAACTCCTTTCCCAGTGCTTGTAAACCTGAAAAACAACGAAAATAACTCAAAGTAACAAATTCTTAAGCTAACAAATGTAAATTAGAGGGCCAAAATATGCAATATTTGGCACTCATCAATGTCATCAGTTACATCCGCAAATTCTGGCTTGATATATGCTCTTGTGAAGCCATAGGTAAGGGTGGACTCTAATGGATTAAGGTGCTGGACCTTTTCCATGAATGAGTGAATCATGTATGCTTGGTGGGTTTCGTCCACATCCTCTGATTTTTTCGTTGTTGGGATGTGTAATAACTTACCTCTTAGTGTCTCAATGGCATTCACCTCCTTTATATTCTACTGCGCTAGGTGTTGACCATAGAGTGTGGACTGAGCTTGAGAAGGGAACTTACCTCGCTCAGTCACACTCAAGTAGCTCATCAACTTGGACACTTGGCTCTTTATCACTTTATTTTCTTCAACAGCCTGCATAATTAAAGATTCAAGTCTTTGATTAGTCTTACCCTGTGCCTCAATAAAAGTATGTAAAGTGTCTTCTAAAAATCTCCTAGAAGATACAGGTGCATGATATGGTTCAAGATATGGTGCAGGGGGCTGTGCAAGCTGCTGGTTTTCAGACTTCTAGCTGAAATTGGGGTGATTTTGTCATCCCGGATTATAAGCATCAAAGAAAGGTGCCAAAGGCTTCTTGTACATACCTAAGGCATTACATTGTTCCTTATGCATCCCTCTCATCTCAGCAAATGTGGGGCACTCTTGGGCGAGATGATCTACCCCGCCACACACAAAACATAGTTCAAAAGATTTTGCATGATTAGCTATGTGTGTTGGCTTTGAGCTTTTAGTCTTCAACACCTCTAGTTCCCTAGTGAGCCTCTCGACCTTGGCCTTAAGGTTATCCCCTTCCCTAAGATGGTAAATTCCACCACCATTTGGGTGCCCTATAGGTCGTGACCTATTTGTGCTTTTAGTAGCACTAGGTATAGTCCAAGTGTGAGCTTTTTCAGCAAGCTCATTGAGGTACTCTATGGCCTCATCAGGATCTTTCTCCAAGAATTCACCATTACACATCATCTCTACAAATTGGCGCTCTATATATGTAAGTCCCTCATAAAAATAGCTTACCAAGCGCTAACTCTCATACCATTGTGAGGGCACATACTCAATAACTCCTTAAATCTCTCCCAAGACTGATACAAAGTCTCGTTGTCCTTTTGTGCAAAGGTGGAGATTTGCCTTTTTAAAGCATTGGTCTTATGTTGGGGAAAGTATTTATTAAAGAAGACCCAAGTCATCTCAATCCACGACCCAATAGATCGTGGTCTCAGTGAGTATAGCCAACTCTTAGCTCTATCCCTTACAGCGAAAGGAAAGAACTTAAGTCTCACAATGTCAGCAGTTGCATCTTGACTATGAAAAGTCGCAATTACTTCCTCAAACTCTCTAATGTGCACATATGGTTTTTCACTTTCCAAGCCATGAAATGTAGGGAGTAACTGTATCATCACTCTTTTAAAATCTAAATGGCGAGTATTGGCTGAAAACATGATGCATGATAGTGTGGCTATGCGTGTAGAGTAGAGATAATCCTACAGGGTCCTAGGGGGTTTATCTTCGTGTTCACTCATCTCTTCGGGACTAGATGGGTTGTCAAATAAAGGATTTAGAAAAGAATTTAATTCTGACTCTAACATAGGCCTACAAGCAAATCTACCCAAAGTGTCTATATATCGGGGCATGCAAGATCACAAAACAACAAAAAAAATAATACAGCAAGCTAAAAGAGGGAATGAAGTTATCGCCTTTACAAACTACTGAAAAAGAAAAACTATCTACAATTCTTCTACTGTCTTGTCTCAAGGTTGACAATCTTCCTTGTACTTAAGCGCGTCTCCCTGGCAACAGCGCCAAAATTTGATTACACCTAAAGTATAACGCGGTAGTTGTAGCACGGCTTTGGGGTGTCGATTCCACAGGAAGACAAACTAACTACAAGAGAAAGTGTAAACCTTAAAACGAACGATAAAAGTTAAACGAGAAAATATGAGTTTGAAGTAGTGTGAAATAATTGTGTAAATATAATAGAACAACAAGGGTCCAAGAATCCTCTCTAGGTTTGTTGCCTTATTCTATTCTTGATTTAATTGTTTTTATCTCGATTGCATGTTTCACATCCCAAACAAGCAATCAGCAAATATACAATTAAAGCACATATATAAACCCTAGAGTAATTTTTATGAAATACTCTTTGCTTTCAAGCAAACATGACCTAACTTATAGATTATCAAGAAACGACAATATATCATAATAACAATACCGCAGTAATGGACAAATCTATAAGAGAAATCTACCGGACTCAATCACACCTCAACAACATCACATAAGAAGAGCATGACTAAACTTATATGGGGGAGAAAGATGCAATCACTAGATTTAGGGGAAATCTTCTAATTAGATTAAAAAGTAAATCATAACAATGTTTAATGATAATAAATCCAAACTACAATGAATCAAGACTAGAAAATAAGAACAACTACACCTAAGGATTCATCCCTTCGCCTTGCTTGGAGATTAGTTGGCCATGGGAGAGAGTGTGACAGCCTTCATGATGTTTTCCCTGGCCTCCAGCCTCTCAAAAGATGTTTTTCTTAAACCCTAAGTGATCTATTTATGTACAAAAAGGTCTAAGGGGCTTTTTGGGTTTAATCTATTATTTAAAACCCCAATTAAGTTCTAACTCGGAGATATAACATCGTGTGCGCACTACAGTGCTCCTTTATGGGCACTGCAGTGCTAGCTTCAACTTGGTTGGGTGTGTTTCTGGGCATCGCGGTGCTGGCTGGTGCTGTTCTGGAGTCCTGACCTTTGTCTACTAAAACTGCCATAACTTTCTCTAGAAAAATCATTTTTACAAGCCGTAAATTCTTCAGAAAATAGACTTTCGGATCTTTCTAAGCATATATGGCTCATCTCCTGGTTCTTTTTATATCAATATAGTTTAATTTGCAAAGATGATTGATCTATACAGGCAATTTTGGCAATTTAGTGAAACTCCTTTCCAAATGCTTGTGAACCTTCACTCCGGTGTTTAGCGAGTCATTGTGCTTCAAGCAATGATAGCTGTTCCATCTCTTTTGAACTTAAAGTACCTGAAAATACATCGAAATAGATCAATGATCCAAGAATGACACTTTAGAGTTGTTAAGGTATAAAAGTGCAATTCAAACCTAGATCAACCGTAGAATGCTAACAATTAAGTAATGTAAAGATGCATTTTATGACTCTCATCAGCGCTGCACAACAACTACGAGTAGAATTTCTCCATGTATAGTCAGTTTTAATTTATTTCTTTGAGTTTTAAAGTTTTATGTTTAGCATTTTTGTGAAATTTAGTTTCATAATTGTGCGAGGCTAAAACCTTCATCTAAGGTTAAAGATGAAGCCTCGCCATTGTTTAGTATTATATTTTCAGATATGTTCATACAATTCTGATATTTTTAGTATTAATGTTCTATTTCAATTGTTTGAGTGAACTCTTATGATTGATTGTTTTTAAATTATTAAATTGGATATTGTTTGTGTTTCATCTGCTGGATACGACGGATCATTCAAATTAGATTGGATATCCATTGTGATTTGTAAATTAAACAGATACATTGGATGGTTTTGGTTTAGTTTGGGTATTCGCCGTAATTTGTATATTGATGGATTCATGGAATGATTTGATAGATTACTTTTATATAGAATATGAAGATATATGCTTTACTTTGGTGGGGTGGATTCAGAAAACCTTAGTGTTTTTATCAGTTGTTTTTAAATCAATTTAGTTTACTTTATATTTCTTTGCAAGATATAATCCAAAATTCAGAACTAGGTTAAAATAGGCTTAGTTTAGACAAAAATATTTTCACAATGCAATTTCATGTGGATTCGACCTCGCACTTGCACAACACTATATTGCAAACGACTCGTGCGCTTGCGAGTAATTTAAAACTCACAACATACACATAATTTCAAAAATAAAATTCACATTATTACCTTTTGTTTTTCTTAGAACTTCCCTCGAATCTCTTAAAAATTCTCCTGTAAACTTCTTCAAAATTTTGATCTTTCAATCTTTCTTTGAGTTCCTAGGTGTTTAAAGAAATAGAGTAATATGAATTGAAGAAAGAAGGAAACCAAACAGGATTTGGTAAGAAAAATAAAACAAAACAAAAATTCAATTTATAATAAACCGTTTCACTGCACCATTGCCACCATTCTTCAAAATTTCATCCTTGTGTCTTACATACAATATGCATGCATTATGTGGGCAACACCTGGACGTCCAGATCGTTTTTTTGTTCTTTTTCTCTCTTTTCTTTGTGACAAGTGTCCAAGTCTTTTTTTTCTTTCTAATAGTAAATCTTTCATGTATATATTATTTTTACTTCCATGTAATATCTATCAAATTACTTCTTTACCCTTACTTTAAGAACACGGGTATTACAATTCTATCCACCTTATAAAAATTTCATCCCTAAAATTTTCTTACCTAACTAATGAAAAAGCTAGGGGTACTCTTTCCTCATTCTTGCCTCATGCTCCTAAGTAATTTCTTCAACGTCTTTGTTTTGCCATAATATTTGAATCAAAGGAATAACTTTATTACGCAAGACTTGTTCCTTTCTATCTAAAATTCTAACTGGTACTTGCATAAAGGTCAAATCTTCCTGAACTTCTACAGCCTAATTCGGAATACTATAGGATTCATCTTGTAAACACTTTTTCAAAAGTGAAACAGGAAACACATTATGTAACTGCTTCAACTTTGGAGGCAATTCCAAGCTATACACAACTAGCCTAACTTTCTTAGTAATCTCATAGGGTCCCACATACCTTGGACTCAACTTTCCTTTCTTTTTGACCCTCAACACACCATTCCATGGAGATTTTTTCAAATACACCCAATCACCTACTTGAAACTCAAGAGGTCTTCTTCTATTATCAGCAAAGTTATTCGGTCTACTCTGTGCTGCTTTAAGGTTCTCTCTAACCAGTTTGATCCTCTCAGTTGTTAACTCAATAATTTATGGACCAAATATATTTCTCTCTCCCACTTCTTCCCAAGATATAGGAGTTCTACACCTCCTACCAGAAAATGCCTCAAATAGTGTCATTTCAATACTAGATTGATATTGATTATTATAAGCAAATTCAATCAATGGCAAGTAAGCATCCCAACTTACTGAGAAACTCATCCCATTTTCCCTCAACATATCTTCTAGTACTGAAGAGAGTCATAAAATGCACCTTAACAGTACTTAATTGTTAGCATTTTAGGGTTGATCTAGGTTTTAATTGCACTTTTATCCGTTAACAACTCTAAAGTATCATTCTTGGATCATTGATCTATTCCGGTGCATTTTCAGGTACTTTATGCTCAAAAGAGGAGGAAAAGTTATCATTGCTTGAAGCACAAAGACTCGAGGCATACCGGAGTGAAAGCATAGTTGTGGAAGGACAAATGAAGAAAAAAACAAGTCTTGAGTGTGTGCGCTGCGGCCTAAAGATATCCAAGCCTCGGCCTCCAAAATCGAGCAAAAGAATAAGGAAGAAGCTTCAGTGGAAGCTGTAACCTGGACTAGGCAGGGCCGCGGCCTCCAGCACGGCAAGAAAACAAAGAAACAGTGGAAGTCACGGCACAAGGAAGGGGAAGCCGCGGCGCCCACCCGGTCCACTTCTCCGAGATATGACCTAATTAAGACTTTTTAAGACCTAAAACACCTTTGGACCTTGTACATTATAAATAGACCACTTACGGTTTGTAATTAAACATTGATTAAGTCTGAAAAACTGAGAGAAGCAGCCACATTCTCCTCCAACAAAGTTTTCAACCATGAGTTCCATGGCGAACTAATCTCCAAGCAAGGCAAAGGGATGATTCCCTAGGTGTAGTTGTTCTTTATTTTCCTTTATTGGTTCAATTATAATTGGCATTTATTGTCAAACATTGTTATGGGTTACTCTTTAATCTAATTAGAAGATTTTCTCTTAATCCGATGATTGTATCTTTATCTTTGATATAAGTCTAGTCATGCTATTCTTATGTCAAGATTGTTAGATGTAACTGAGTCCAGTAAATTTATCTTTTAGGTTTGTCCATTACTGCGACATTGTCGATAAGATATATTGTTGTTTCTTGATAAACTTATAAGATAGGTCATGTATACTTAAATCGAAAGTAAGAGTAATTCATATCAATTACATTAGGGTTTATATATGCTTAGATTGAATATTTGCAGATTGCCTGTTTAGGATGTGAAACTTGCAATCGAGATAAAAGAAACTGAATCAAGATTGGAATAAGGCAATGAACCTAGGGAGGATTCCCAAAACCTTGTTGTTTCTCTATTATAATTCTCAATTTATTTTCCCACAATTACTTCAGTATCAAAATTCATATTTTCTCACTTGATTGTTATCGTTTGTATTATGGTTTGCACTTTTCCTTCATAGATCGTTTTTCCCTATGGAATCGACACCCCAAAGCTGTGCTACAACTACCGTGTTATACTTTGGGCGTAATCAAGTACTCTAATAATCTTTTATGTTTGCTTATCTATTTGAGGATGAAAAGCTGTACTAAACTGCAATTGCGTACCCATGGCTTTCTAAAAGACTCTCAAAAACCAAGATGTAAATCTAGCATCTCTATTTAACAGTATGCTTAATAGTACTTCATGCCTCACAATCTCAGCTACATACAGTTCATTCAATTTTTAGGACTCTAATTAGTTTTAATTGGAAGAAATTGAGATGACTTAGAAAGTCTATCTACTATCACTCATACTGTATTGTGACCTCTATGGGTCTGGGAAAATCCATAAACAAAATCCATACTCACATTTTTTTGTGGTCATTCAAGCACGGGAAGAGATTGTAGTAAGCCTCCTAGATGTTTATTCTCTGACTTCACTTGTTGACAAGCTAAACATCTAGAAATATATTCAGCTACATCCCTCTTCAATCCTGACCACCAGTAATTCTGTCTCAATCCTTTATACATCTTATTGTTACTCGGGCGCATCGAATATACATCATCATGTGCCTTTCTCAACTCAGCATCATTGGGAACACAAATCCTATGTTCCAATACCAAAATACAATCATTTCTAATTTTGAACTCATATTACTTTCTACTAAGCACTTCTTGCTTAATCTTATCTATCTCCTCATCTCTACCTTACATTTCTAATAAGTGTTCTACAATGAATGACGGTACAACCATGTTTTCCAATAATACTCATCTATCACTAATATTCAAGTTCATTATCATCTCTCTTAACTCTGCTATCACATCATGGCTCTCTATAGCAGCTAATCTAACTGTAGACTTTCTACTCAATGCATCAGCTACTATATTAGCCTTCCCTGGATGATAGTGAATTGTACAGTCTTAGTCACCAATCAATTCCATCCACCTCTTCTGTCTCAAATTCAATATTTAAGTATATCAAACTCTTATGGTCAGTAAATATCTCACAAGTGGCTTCATACAGAGAATATTTCAAAATCTTCAAGCCAAACATTATGGCAGCACCAATACTAAAGCAATAGTTAATTTCTCCTTTAACAACTAAAAAATATTTCACACTCCTTAGACCATAAAAACTTCATCTCTTTCTTGGTCAATCTAATCAAAGGTGTAATAATTATAGAAGAGTTCTGCATGAATTTTCTGTAATAACCGGCCAATCCCAAGAAGCTTCTAATCTCAATCACGTTAGTTTGTCTCTCCCAACTCAACGCTACCGCTACCTTCTGTGGATCAATTGCTATACCATCTCCAGATACTACATGCCCCAAGAAATTTATTTCATTCAGCCAAAATTCACATTTAGAAAATTTAGTATACAATCTCTCACTCCTCAGAATCTCCAACACCATTTCTAAATTCCTCACATGTTGTTTTTCATTCTTAGAATATACCAGATTGTCATCAATAAATACAACCATAAACTTGTTAAGCTATAGTTTAAACACTACTCATCAAGTACATGAATGTAGCTGGAGCATAAGTCAACCCAAATGGTATCAAAAGAAACTCACGGTGACCATAACTTGTCCTAAAAGCAGTCTTAGGTACGTCTCCTTCTTTTACTCTCAATTGGTTATAACCTAATCTCAAGTTTATTTTAGAAAACACTCTCGCTCCTAGCAATTGCTCAAACAAATCATTTTTCCTTGGGAAATGATAATTTTCCTTAATGGTTATTTTATTCAATTGTCTGTAATCTATACACAACCTTATCATTCCATCTTTCTTCTTCACAAACACTACGTGGGCTCCTCATGGCAACACGCTAAGTCTAATAAATTGTTCTTCTAACAATTCTGAAAATGGTACTTTCAACTCTCTCAACTTAGCTGGTGTCATTCTATAAGGTTCTATAGATATGTGTGTTGAATCCAAAATCACATCTATGTTATACAAATATCAACCTAAATAATAAGCTTCTAAATATATGTTTTAACTCGTAAGTGCACAAGATCAAACAAATAGTATAACTAGCAAATACGAGATCATTCCCACGAGGATTTGTTTAATTGTGTTTAAATATAACTTCCTAAAGCTTCTATCTAAATGAAACAAAAAATAACAAATTTGAATAAACAGTAAAGACTGCACTAGTGAAAGAAAATCGTAAAACTATTTTGAAACTAGAATTGAAATAATGATAAAATGAGTTAAGGCTTTGATATTCACCACTAATCATCTTCTTTAAAGCAAACAACTTGCACAATGCTATAAAGTAGATTTAGATACTTAATGTTTACTGATGAGAGTCATAAAATGCATCTTAATAGTATTTATTTGTTAGCATTTTAGGGTTGATCGAGGTTTGAATTACACTTTTATACCTTAATAACTCTAAAGTGTTATTCTTGGATCATTAACTTTTTTCGGTGCATTTTTAGGTACTTTGAGTTTAAAGGAGATGGAAAAGCTATCGTTGCTTGAAGCACTAAGATTCCATGCATATCGAGGTGAGGAAGTGGTTGCGGATGGACAAAATGAAGAGAAATCAAGTCTCAAGTATGTGCGCTGCGGATTGAAGAAGTCTAAGCCTCGGCCTCCGGAACAAAGCCCAAAAGAGCAAGGAAGCCATCAGTGAGAGCCACGGCCTGGATCAGGCAAGGCCGCGGCGCCTAGAAGCCTCCACAAGCATCAGCACCAGGCTGAGCCGCGGCCTGGACCAGGCAGGGCCGCGGCACCCTAGAGGCTTACCTTACCAAAGACCAGGCAAGCCGCGACACAAGTAAGTGAGAGCCACGGTGCCCACGCGATCTCCTTCTCCGAGTCATGATCTAATTAGGACTTTAGTGATGGTTTAAACCCGGAAACACCCTTGGACCTTTTGTATTATAAATAGATCACTTAGGGTTTGATAGAAAAACAATCGTTAAGGCTGGAAAACACAAGAAGACTGCTATATTCTCCTCCATCAAAGTGTTCAAGAATGAGCCCCATGGCCAACTAATCTCCAAGCAAGGCAAAGGGATGAATCCCTAGGTGTAGTTGTTCTTATTTTCCTTTATTGATTCAGTTGTAGTTGGGATTTATTGTTAAAACATTGTTATGATTTACTCTTTAATTTAATTAGAAGATTTTCTCTTAATCCGGTGATTATATCCTTCTCCTCAATATAAGTCTAGTCATGCTCTCCTTATGTCAAGATTGTTTGGATGTGATTGAGTCCGGTAAATTTATCTTTTAGGTTTGTCCATTTCTACGATATTTTCATTAAGATATATTGTCGTTTCTTAATAAATCTATAGGATAGGTCATGTGTGCTTAAATCAAAAGTGAAGAGTAATTCATATCAATTACTTTAAGATTTACATATGCTTTGATTGAATATTTGCCGATTGCCTGTTTGGGATGTGAAACTTGCAATCGAGATCAAAACAACTGAATCAAGATTGGAATAAGGCAACGAACCTAGGGTGGATTCCCAGAACCTTGTTGTTTCTTTATTATATTCTTCAATCTATTTACACAATTTTCTCACAATTACTTCATTATCAAAATTCATATTTTCTCACTTGATTGTTATCGTTCGTGTTAAGGTTTGCGCTTTTCCTTTATAGATCGCTTTTCCTCGTAGGATCGACACCTCAACTATACACAATAACTGCGTATTAGTTTGAGCATAATCATTTAGCAACCTAAGGGCATGATATCTACTCCTTAAGCTATTGATTTCCCTAAACAACAAGTTAGGCATGAGTGTCTACTCTAACTCTTTTCATTCTCAAAGTATTTAGCATGGTATCTACTAAGTTGCACTTCAAAAAAGCATAAAACAATAGAAATAAACAAACACACGAAAGCTTGAACACGGTATCTATTCTGGATTTTCATGTTGATTAATCCCAAGAACTCATAATTGGTTCCTTCGTCACTTAGTGTAGGCACAAGACTTGGTCATCTAAATTTACCTAGCTGACAATCTCCATACAACACATGTATATGATGATCATGCATAACACATAAACCGTATGAAGAATGAAATAAAACCAGGAATTAATCAATTAAGCATCACAAAAAAATAATTTGTAAGCAAATCGAAATCCTTAAGAAAACATGACTAGGGCTTCAATCGAGCCCTACTAAAATATTTAGTTACACATAATTCTAATGAAAAATATCCTCATTATAAAGAAATAGATAAAAGAAAGATAAGAAAACTCCTCTATGATGATAATCCTCAGAGAACAAGAGCTCCCCTGTGTGAAGACGACCACCGTAGAAGAAAATATATTTTAAAAAAAACTCTTCTCTTTTTGGTCTCTTAAACATGTATTTATAGAACCCTAAACAAAACCCTAGCAATTGAATGTGTGCCTATTTTTGTTTTTTTATTTTTCCCTAAACTTATTTAGGAACAACTTCCTTTTCCAGCCGTGCAAATCCCAAAAAAAAACAGAATTTAATAGCTCCTTCATATCTGCCACATTGAAATCATGCACAACCTAACATTTGTCTACTATAACTACCATAACTTTCTCTAGAAAAATTATATTTACAAGCAATAAAATTCTTCAGAAAATAGACAGCTGAATCTTTCCAAACATATATGGTTCATCTCCTGGTTCTTCTTAAATCAATACAGTTTAATCCGCAAAAATGATTGATCTGTACGGGCAATTCTTGAAATTTAGTGAAGCTCATTTTCACCCTTTGCTAGTAGCAACATAACTTAGAAAAATACTCAATTTATCTTCAAAAGTAAGTAACCAGACTCAGATTTTCTATTGAATTGATCATATGTTCAAAAATTTAAGCTCGTCAATGAAATCAAATCATAGTTTCAATTTAACCAAATTCTTACAGATAACACTATTTGGGCGATCAAACAGGTGCACAATGCTCACATAAGGACATACAATTGTTTTCCTACAATCACCCCCAAACTTACATATTTCTAGTCCCTTAGCAATACAAAACGGAAAATAAAATAACTACCTACTTCCGTCTTTCGTGAGGTGTACGATTACATTTAGCGTATGCAATAAGCCTTTTAAACCCCTAGGCATCCCTAGAGGATGAGTGAAGTCTCGTGAGGATTTAATAGAAATGCTACCCACAAACATTTATGTCACAATCATGTTATCAAGAAGAATACAGAATCACATCAACAATGTTTTTCATTCATTAACAAGTTTAAATTAACAAACTCCATTTTCGAGACATCTAAAAGAATTCAAAGTCCAATCACTCACAGCTGGCTAGCTGAGACTTTACAAGATCAACTAGTGTATAGTGAGTTCACATAATCCTAGAGTTTCAACACAATCCTAATATGCATATATCATAATCTCAAAATTCAGTGGAATCTCCATCAAATAAATGACCAAGGCAATATCACAGCAGAAATGATGACTTCCTTTCTCTTTTTTTAAAATTAATTTATTTATTTTTTATTTAAATGCAGGTTGTGCAATGCTTATGTAACGACCCATCCCGGGTTGGCCAACCCCAAAATGGTGTCATCACATTTTGAGAATCCTAGCACGATACATATATGCAACCATAAAAATAATACTAATAAAAAGTTTCACTATCAACCTCAGTAATAGAGGTATATAATTTACAACATAAGATGCATGAATATTTACAAATATTTATTTCTTTTTCTCACTAGTCTGAGAATATTGACACATACATAACTTACAGAAATGTTTTCGTCTGACTTTGGACCCACCAAACTACTTGTCCTGTCTGCTACCTGAAATCATTGTACAATGAGGGGTGAGCTTCACAAGCTCAGTGAATTTAATTTACTAAAAGTATTCCAAATTCCATAAATAGTCCTTTAATATTTAATCATTTATTTTTCACATAACTTGATGACAACTTTCTACTATCATTACACATGTCATACAATTCATTCTCTATCAATATCTTTTTTTTCTTAATCATTGGTCTACCTTAAGACCATCAATTATCAAATAATTACCTCGTAATGAGGTTCACATCATAAAGTCCATCATTTAGATGGTTCTTATCATTCTCTGCTTCTTTCTTCTCATAATTGTCTCTCTCTGTGAGACCGAATCATTTATAATTTTTATTCACGATAATACATCAGACCTCAGCATTTCAATAATATTTTCATCATAACTGTCTTTTTCTATGAGACTCAATCATCTATAATTATATTTACGATGATACATCACACCTCAGCATATCAATAATGCAGCAATAATTAAAAACATATGCAAATGCATGAATGATTATGATGGGAACGTCTTCCCACCTGTCGATAGGTTGTTATTATCTCAGACCGACCCTCTTCCGGTTCTTTACTTTGCAACTTAGTCCCGGTTGCCACGAAATTTTCTCAGCATATACCGACTGGTACGGTGTCCCTTTTTATTTCAGCATATACCGGCTGTCACGGTAATTTCATTAGACCGACCCCTTCCCGGTTCTTTTCTTTCTCATTTAATACATATGCATATGAACAATGATATTAAATATGCACATAAACAGTAATATAAAAACTACTTATAAATTCAAAATAATTAAATTGGTTATCCTGACTATTCTCAAATTTATATAACAAAAATTTCTTTAATTTTCTCTCATCCCAAATCACATCAAATAATTCATTATAGCTTGTCCAGATTCACTAAATTTTATCTCCTAAAAATTGGTATAAAAACATTAATATATCTTATCAATAATGTATTTATCGCTTTTATTCTCCAATAAACTTATTATTTCCAAAAATATTACTTCTCACCGAAAAGTATTTCTACATGTCCAAATTTTCCTCTCATACCCACAAATCAATTTTTCATCTATCACCAAAGCATACATCAATAATTTATTTTAATATTATCACTAGATATTTCATTTTTATTTAGACTACTTAAAGTAAATTCAACTCACCATGTAGCACTTAAAGTTACCCGTGGATCACCTCCTTGCCTTTCCCGTTCTTCTCCAAAACTTCCCCCGATTGTTGACTACCAACACCTGACAAAATATTTGTATTCAATTTTTAATTCCACTCACTTTGAAAAATTCCACTTTCAATTGGGAGAAATTTCATAAGTGCTTAAAAATCCAAAAATAAATACTACATTATTACCTTCTGCTTTTCTGATAGCTATTCCAAATTTTTTATGAAATTCTGCAGTAAACACCTTCAAAATCTTGCTCTTTAACCTTTACTTTGGGTTCCCAAGTATTTAAAGAAACGAAGAAATTTGGAAGATAAACGAACAAAATCTGTTAGTAAAAATTTTTACTCTCGTATCAGATATATATACAAAGTTTGGGCTAAAATTTTAGCAGCCCCCCTTCTCAAATGTCTCCACGTTTTGGAGACGTGCAAGACAATGTACGCCTCCCTCAAATTTTTTTCAAACTTTGGCAGCAGGTGCTGCCCCCCTGCTGCCACAAAATTTTGTTTTAATTTTTTTTTTTCACTGGACATCCTGTTGATTTTGAGTTTTTCTTTTCTTTTCTTTTCTTTTCTCTTAATGACGTCCACGTCCCGAATTTTTTTTTTTCAAAACAATTATTTTATTCAATACTAAATTCTTCGTAAATATATTATTTTAATTTCGTGTCATATTTATTAAATTACTTCTTTACAATTTCTTTACGAATACGGGTATTACAATTCTACCCACTTTACAAAAATTTTGTCCCCGAAATTTCATTACTGAAATCAAGTAAAGAGTTGGGGGAAATCTTTTCTCATTCTTGCTTCATGTTCCCACGTGACTTCTTCAACATCTTTATTTCGCCATAATACTTGAATCAAAAAAATGACTTTATTCCATAAAACTTGATCCTCTAGGATTCTGACTAGTACTAGTATAAAAGTCAAATCTTTCTGAATTTTTATTGCCTGATTTGAGATGCAATGGGACTCATCATGCAAGTACTTCCTCAGTAAAGACACATGAAAAACATTATGTAATTGCTTTAATTCCAAAGGAAAATCCAAATGATATGCTACGGGCCCAATTCTCTCAATCACCTCATAGGGCCCTATAAATCTTGGGCTTAACTTTCCCTTCTTTTTAAACCTCAACACTTCCTTCCAAGGCGATATCTTCAAAAATACCCAATCGCCAACTTGGAACTCGAGAGGTCGTCTTCTTTTATCAGCATATCTTTTTTGTCTGTTCTGAGCTGCTCTGAGGTTCACCCTAACCAGTTTGAGCATTTCAGTAGTCAAATCTATCATTTCTGGGCCATATATCTTTCTCTCTCCAACTTTTTCCCAACATATTGGAGTTCTACAACTTCTACCATACAAAGCCTCGAAAGGTGTCATCCCAATACTAGTTTGATATTGATTATTGTATGCAAACTCGACCAAAAGAAAATAAGCATCCCAGCTTACTGAGAAACTTAATACATTTGCCCTCAGCATATCTTCTAGTATTCTGATAGTCCTCTCTGTCTGCCCATCTGTTTGGGGATGAAAAGCGGTACTAAACTGTAATTGCATACCCATCACTTCTTGGAAACCCCTCCAAAATCTAGAGGTAAATCTAGAATCTCTATCTGATATGATACTCAAGGGTACTCCATGTAATTTTACTATCTCAACTACATACAACTCAGCCAATTTTCTGGATTCCAGGTAGTTTTTATAGGAAGAAAATGTGAAGACTTAAAAAGTCTATCCACTATGACCCACACGGTGTCATGTCATCTCTGGGTACGGGGAAAACCAGAGACAAAATCCATACTCACATTTTCCCATGGCCACTCAGGTACTGGAAGAGTTTGTAATAAACCTGCGAGATGTCTATTCTCAGACTTTACCTATTGACAGGTCAAACATCTATAGATATATTCTGCTACATCTTTTTTCATCCCTGACCACCAATAATTTTGTTTTAACCCCCTGTACATCTTATTATTACCTGGGTGCATGGAATATACAGAATCATGAACCTCCCTTAATATCTCATTTCTCATCTCCACGTCGTTGGGAACACAAATTCTATGCCCCAATACTACCATTCCATCTTCTCTAATTCTAAATTCAGCTGACTTCCAACTCAGCACTTCCTGCCTGATCTTCTCTATTCCCTCATCTCCACACTGCATCTGTAATAAATAATCAATAATAGGAGATTGTATCACCATATTTTCCATTAATACTCCTTTATCATTGACACTCAATTGCATCCTCATTTTTCTTAATTCTATCATCAGACTAGTATTATGACTCCCAATAATAGCTAATCTCTCGGTAGCCTTTCTACTCAATGCATCAGCTACTACATTAGCTTTTCCTGGATGATAATGAATTGTACAGTCATAATCACAAATCAATTCCATCCACCTTCTTTGCCTCAAATTCAACTCCTTCTGGGTTGGTAAATGCATCAAGCTTTTATGATCAGTAAAAATTTCACACTTGGCTCCATATAAATGGTGTCTCCAAATCTTTAAAGCAAAAACTATAGCAGCCAATTCTAAATCATGGGTCGGGTAATTCCTCTCATGGTTCTTTAGTTGTCTAGATGCATAAGCTATAACTCTCCCGTGTTGCATCAACACACATCCCAACCCCTGATGTGACACATCACTATAAACCACAAATCCTTCATCACCAGAGGGAAGCACTAATACTGGGGCAGTAGTCAGTTTTTCTTTCAACGGCAGGAAGCTGTTCTCACATTCCTCTGGTCAATTTAGTTAAAGGTCCAGCAATTATAGAAAAATTATGGATAAATCTTCTATAATAACCCGCCAATCCCAAAAAAACTTCTAATTTCAGTTATACTCGTGGGTCTTTCTCAATTCAATACTGCTTCGACTTTTTGTGGGTCGACTGCTATCCTCTCTCCCGACACAACATGCCCCAAGAAAGATATCTCATTCAACCAAAACTCACATTTAGAGAACTTCGCATATAATTTCTCTTTCCTCAGAATTTCCAACACTATCTCCAAATGTCGCATATGCTCATCTTCATTCTTGGAATATACCAAAATATCATCAATAAACACAATTACAAATCTGTCCAAGAATGGTTTAAACACCCGATTCATAAGGTCCATAAATGCTGCAGGAGCATTGGTCAACCCAAAAGGCATCACTAAGAACTCATAATGGCCATATCGTGTCCCAAAAGCAGTTTTAGGCACGTCCCCCTCTTTTATCCTCAGTTGATGATAACCCAACCTCAGGTCTATCTTAGAAAACACTCTAACCCCCTGCAACCGTTTGAATAAATCATCTATCCTGGGCAAAGGATATTTATTCTTGATGGTGATCTTATTCAATTGCCTATAATCCACACACAACCTCAATGTCCCATCCTTCTTCTTGACAAATAATACAGGGGCTCCCCAGGGTGACGTACTAGGTCAGATAAACTGTTTATCTAACAACTCTTGAAGCTGAACCTTTCAATTCAGCTGGTGACATTCTATTGGGTGCTATCGATACGGGTGTTGATCCTAGAATCACTTCAATAGAAACTTCAATCTCCCTATTGGGAGGCAATCTAGTCAACTCTTCAGGAAATACATCAGAAAAATCTTTTACTACCAAAATATCTTCTAACTCCCTACCCTCCTTGCTAGAATCCACCACATAGGCTAAATACCCCTCACAACCCTTTTTCAACCATTTACTAGCAGTTAAGGCAGAAATCAGACAATTTGCAAGTATCTTACGTTCCCCCTGAAAATTAAACTCCTTCTGTCCGGGTATCCTGAACACTACATTTTTCGTAAAACAATCTACCCAAGCATGATATGCAGATGACCAATTCATCCCCAGAATTACATCAAAATCTGTCATATCTAAAGGCAATAAATCAACCTCAAATTCTTTATCAGCAATAATAATCACACAACCTCGATAGATTGTTCTGATAATAACCCTATCTCCAGTAGGAACCTCAACAATAATTGCATGCATCAAAGGACTAGCACTAGCATCAATAGATTTCATATAACTACTAGATGCAAAAGAATGGGTTGCACTCGGATCAATCAATAATCTAGCAGGCCTACAAAGGATAGATATCATACCCATAACAACATCAGGAGTGGCTTGTGCATCCTACTGGGTCAATGCATAGACTCTACCATCTTCGGACTGAATCTGACTACTACGTCATCGATCTGCTACAGATCCTCGACCTCTGCCCCGCACACTCTCTGATCCACTGCCTCTCTCCATCAGTCTTCTCCCGACACTTCCAATGTCCCTGTCAGCAGACTTCCTTACTAGACAATTCGCAGCCACATATCCTCCCCTACCACCTACAAAGCATATCTGCATAGGACAATTTCGAACCAGATATCCTGTCTGATTATATCTGAAACAAACCCTTGCCTCTTGATGAAACATCCGGTTACCCCTTCCCTCTGGTGGTACACTTAATCTTCTACCATAACTCTCACTTCCCATAGCCTGTCTCCCAAATCTAGGGGACCCATCAGTATTACTTTGAGCCACCGAAGCAATAGATTCTACTTGTCTCTGACTTTGCACTACAGTTCCTTGTGACAAGGAACGCCCCCTTTGGGGTGGTCTCCCACCTTGTACACCTGTACTACTACCTTTTCTAGATCCCTCAAATCTAGACCTCTTCAGTCAATCCCTCATCCCTCTCAACTCCATCAGATCTTTCTCAATCTGCAATGCTTTGTCCACCAATATAGCATAATCCCCTATGCCTATATAACAGAGTTTAGTCCGAATCTCATAGCATAATCCGTCTAAAAATCTCTTACATTTCCTTTCCTCCGTATTCACGAACTCAGGTACAAACCTTGACAGGGCTATAAATTTACTATCATATTCAACCATTGATAAGTTTCCCTGCCTTAAGTGAACAAAATATCTTTCTTGTTGTGCCCGAAAAGTATCTGGAAAATACTTTACAAAGAATTCATCCTTAAACTTATTCCAAGTCAAGGGTTGATCTACCCATATACTTACCTTAGGTAGAATAACTTCCCACCATTGTGAGGCCTCACCTTCTAGCATAAATGAAGCAAAAGCAACCTTTTGTCTATCTGACACTGGTAAAACTTCAAAATATTTCTCCACGTGCTTAATCCATTGCTCAGCTTCCATCGGGTTTGCTGATCCTTTAAAAGACTGAGGTTTAAACTTAAGAAACCTATAAAACAATCCCCTTGCATCTCATTTGTAAATACTCCTCCCTCAGGAATCTCTTGCCTTACCACATACGGTTCTCTTCTATCTCTTTCCTCTAATCTTCTCTGTAAATTATCAACCCTTTCTTCAGCTGCATTCCTTCTTTCTTCAGCTGCATTCATCCTTTCTATAGCACGATTAAGAGCTTCTCTTAATTCATCATCCCTACCCTCAGATACTCTCCCAGTTCTACTGGTACTAGCTGCACCATCAGCATGTTCCCTCACAGGAACCACAGACTCCACTTCCTCCTCTACTTCAGCTCTCATAAAAATTGGGGGTCTACCTCGTCCCCTCTAATTCAGAACTCTACCTCTAGCTCTAGCACGACTACGTGTCATCCTCAAACTCTGCATTTAAAATATAATTTATTTAGATCTTCCACTTTTAAATTCTCATGCAGTCTACAGAATCCTAAAACCTAATACTCTGATACCAAAATTGTAACGACCCATCCCGGGTTGGCCACCCCCGAAACGGTGTCATCACATTTTGAGAATCCTAACAAGACACATATACGCAACCATAAAAATAATACTAATAAAAAATTTCACTATCAACCTCAATAATAGAGGTATATAATTTAAAACATAAGATGCATGAATATTTACAAATATTTATTTCTTTTTCTCACTAGTATGAGGATATTGACACATATATGGCTTACAGAAATGTTTTCGTCTAACTTTGGACCCACCAAACTACTTGTCCTGTCCGCTACCTGAAATCATTGTACAATGAGGGGTGAGCTTCACAAGCTCAGTGAATTTAATTTACTAAAAATATTCCAAATTCCATAAATAGTCCTTTAATATTTAATCATTTATTTTTCACATAACTTGATGACAACTTTCTACTATCATTACACATGTCATACAATTCATTCTCTATCAACATCTTTTTCTTCTTAATCATTAGTCTACCTTAAGACCATCAATTATCTCATAATTACCTCATAATGAGGTTCACATCATAAAGTCCATCATTTAGATGGTTCTTATCATTCTCTGCTTCTTTCTTCTCATAATTGTCTCTCTCTGTGAGACCGAATCATTTATAATTTTTATTCACGATAATACATCAGACCTCAGCATTTCAATAATATTTTCACCATAACTATCTCTTTCTGTGAGACTCAATCATCTATAATTATATTCACGATAATACATCACACCTCAGCATATCAATAATGCAGCAATAATTAAAAACAGATGCAAATGCATGAACGATTATGATGGGAACGTCTTCCCACCTGTCGACAGGTTGTTATTATCTTAGACCGGCCCTCTCCCAATTCTTTACTTTGCAACTTTGTCTCGGTTGCCACGGAAGTTTCTCAGCATATACCGGCTGGCACGGTGTCCCTTTTTATTCCAGCATATACCAACTGTCACGGTTATTTCATTAGACCGACCCTTTCCCGGTTCTTTTCTTTCTCATTTAATTCATATGCATATGAATAATGATATGAAATATGCACATAAACAGTAATATAAAAACTACTTATAAATTCAAAATAATAAAATTGGCTATCCTGACTATTCTCAAATTTATATAACAAAAATTCCTTTAATTTTCTCACATACCAAATCACATCAAATAATCCATTATAGCTTGTCCAGATTCACTAAATTTTATCTCCTCAAAATTGGTATAAAAACATTAATATATCTTATCAATAATGTATTTATCACTTTTATTCTCCAATAAACTTATTATTCCCAAAAATATTACTTCTCACCGAAAAGTATTTCTACATGTCCAAATTTTACTCTCATACCCACAAATCAATTTTTCATCTATCACCAAAACATACATCAATAATTTATTTTAATATTATCACTAGATATTTCATTTTTATTTAGACTACTTAAAGTAAATTCAACTCACCACATAGCATTTAAAGCTACCCGTGGATCACCTCTTTGCCTTTCTCGTTCTTCTCCGAAACTTCCCCTGATTGTTGACTACCAACACCTGACAAAATATTTGTATTCAATTTTTAATTATTCATTCATTTCTTTATAAACCACTCACTTTGAAAATTTCCACTTTGATTTGGGAGAAATTTCATAAATGCTTAAAAATCCAAAAATAAATACTACATTATTACCTTCTGCTTTTCTGATAGCTATTCCAAATTTTTTATGAAATTTGATGAGAGTCATAAAATGCATCTAAACAATACTTAATTGTTAACATTTTAGGGTTGATCTCGGTCATAATCACACTTTTACATATTGATAACTCTAAAGTGATATTCATAAATCATTGACTTAATTCGATGCATTTTCAGGTGCTTTGAGTACAAAAGAGATAATAAAGCGATCTATGTTTAAAGCACCAAAAGATCTTGGGTGTCGGTGCTCGTTTTTGTCCAAGGTTTAGACATGTCCAAACATGATTCAAAGATGGTTAAAGTCTAAACCAAGGCCGGTGTAATAAAGTAAAGTAAGCTAAAAGACTGCACACAAGTGTGTGAATCACTTTGGAGCAAGTTAAGGGTAGGCACACTAGTGTGTGCACTTCTGCATACAAGCTGAAGGAGTTTCACTGAATTGTCAGAATTTCCCGCACAAATCAATCATCTTTGCATATTAAACTGTATTGATGTAGGAAGAACCAGATGATGAGCCATATATTCTTAGAAAGATCCGGAAGTCTATTTTCTGGAGAATTTTACGGTTCGTAAAAAAGATTTTTCTAGAGAAAGTTATGGCAATTTTAGTGGAAACAGTTCAGGCCAGCACAGCAGGCCCAGACACAGAGCAGGCCCAGGCGCACAGCACGGCCCACTCGCCTCTTGACCGGATTAGGGCGAGCAAATGACATTCTCCAAGACCAAAACACCCCCCTCATGCTCTATAAATATATCTTTATGGAGTGTGCAGCTGAATATTGAAGGGAGAAAGCAAGGAAGAGAGAAAAAAGAGAGGATTCAAGGGATCCAAATCCAGCATTCTTCCATTTTATTTCTAAGTTTTCTTTGGTTGCAAATCAAGGGGAGAACATCCATATTGTTTATCCACCTTGAACTCCATGGCCAAATCAAGGGGAGAGCATCCTTATTGTTCTTCCACCTTGATTTCCATGGCCAACTAATCATTTTATAAGGGAAAGGGATGAATCTTTAGGGATTTCTTGTTCTTTATTTCCTGTTCTTGATTCAGTTGTATGGATTTATTGTTAAATATTGTTTATGAATTATTCATTGATTAAGTAAGAAGATTTGAGTTCATGTGATAGATGTACTTTTTATTCTTCTTCTTTTAGACTCTCTTAATCCGGTGATTGCATCATTCTCCTCCATTGAGGTTGTTTGGATGTGATTGATTCCGGTAGATTTATCTTATTGATTGTCCATTACTGCGATATTTTCTTTTAAGATATATTGTCGTTTCTTGATAATCTTTAAGATCGGTCATGTGTGCATGAACCAAAATCAATGATTAATTTGTAGCAATTATATAAGAGTTGTAAATGTGCTTGATTGAATATATTTTGATTGCTTGTTTGGGAGTTAAAACTTGCAATCGAGATAAAATCAATTGAATCAAGAGTGGAAATAGGGAACAAACCTAAGGAGGATTCCCGGAACCTTGTTATTTCTCATTTATATTTCATTTACATTTATGCAATTTTCCTTTACATTATTTCACCATCAAAGCTCAAAAATCTTGAGTTTAACTTTTATCGTTCGTTTTAATGTTCACACATTTTCCTTTGTACTTAACTTGTTTCCCTGTGGAATCAACGCCCCAAAGCAGTACTACAATAACCGTGTTATACTTTGGGCGTAATCAAATTTTGGCACCGTTGCTGGGGAAACGCACTTAAGTATAAGGAAACTTGTCAACTTTGAGTATGACGGCAAAAAAAAAAAAAAAATCGTAAATATTTTTCTTTTCAGCAGTTTGTAAATACGGTAATATCATTCCTTTACTTTTGTTTTGATTTTCTAATTTTCTTTTATTATTCTGTTTTTATTTATCTGTTTATTATTTTATTCTGTTTTTATTTATTTGTTTATTATTCTGTTTTTATTTATTTGTTTATTATTCTGTTTTATTTATCTGTTTATTATTCTGTTTTATTTGTCTGTTTATTATTTTGTTTTTATTTATCTGTTTATTATTCTGTTTTTATTTATTTGTTTATTATTCTGTTTTATTTATCTATTTATTATTCTGTTTTTATTTATTTGTTTATTATTCTGTTTTATTTATCTGTTTATTATTCTGTTTTTATTTATCTATTTATTATTCTGTTTTTATTTATCTGTTTATTATTTTGTTTTATTTATTTGTTTTATTATTTTGTTTTATTTATTTATTCCCCCTCTAAATTAATTGGTGCATGCTTAGACCGAAATATTCGCGAGGTAGATTCATTAGAGGACCCGAATTAGAGTTACCCTCTCCTTCCACCTCCATTGGTGAAACCTCGCCTAGATTAAACCATAGTGCACCCCCATCAGAGAATTTAGAGGATTTTGTTAACATGGCTGAAAATCATAATGAGAATGGTGCTAGGACACTTAAAGATTACCTACATCCTGGCCGGACAGCCACACCATCGTGCATTATGTTTCCAGCCAATACCCGTCATCAAGATTTTAAAACAGGGATGATACAACTTCTCCCTACTTTTCATGGCATGGAAAACAAGAACCCCTATGTGCACATTAGAGAATTTGAGGAAGTAGTTGCGACTTTCCATAGTCACAATGCAACTGATGATATCGTGAGACTCAAGTTTTTTCCTTTCTCCTTAAAGGATAAAGCTAAGAGTTGGTTATACTCGCTGAGACCACGATCAATTGGGTCATGGAATGAGATGACCCAAGTCTTTTTTAACAAGTACTTCCCTCAACATAAGACTAACTCTTTGAAAAGGCAAATCTCCACCTTTGCACAAAAGGAAAACGAGACTTTGTATCAGTCATGGGAGAAATTTAAAGAGCTGTTAAGTATGTGTCCACATCATGGGTACGAAAATTGGCGTTTAGTGAGCTATTTCTATGAGGGTCTTACCTATAGAGAATGCCAATTTGTCGAGATGATGTGTAATGGAGAGTTTCTGCAAAAAGACCCTGATGAGGCTATTGAGTACCTCAATGAGCTTGCTGAGAAAGCTCACATATGGACTAGACCTAGTGCTACTGAGAACACAAATAGGTCACAACCTAGTGGTGGAGGAATCTACCATCTTAGGGAAGAGGATAACCTCAAGGGCAAGGTTGAAATGCTTACTAGGGAGTTAGAGGCATTAAAAATGAAAAAACCAACACACATGGTTAATCAGGCCGAACCTTTAGAATCATGTTTTGTGTGTGGCGGGGTTGATTATTCCACCCAAGATTGTCCCACTTTTGTTAACATGAGAGGACTGTACGAAGAACAATGCAATACCTTAGGCATGTACAAGAAACCCTCAGCACCCTTCTCTAACACTTATAATCCGGGGTGGCGAAATCACCCCAACTTCAGTTGGAAATCTGAAAATCAGCAGCATGTGCAGCCCCCTAGATCGTACCCAGTACCTTATCATGCACCCTCATCTTCTAGGAACTCTTTAGAAGACTCCTTACATACTTTTATAGAAGCACAACGCAAGACAAACCAAAAGTGTGAGGCATTAATTACACAGTTGGTTGAGGAAAACAAAGAAATAAGGAGCCAAGTGTCTAAATTGATGAGCTCCTTGAGTGTGATTGAGCGAGGTAAGTTCCCTGCCCAAGCTCAGTCTATACCTCATGGTCAACATATGGCACAAGAAAACATGAAAAATGTAAATGCCATTGTGACCCGAAGAGGTAAGTCACTACACATTCCACCAGAGAATAAACCCGAGAATGTGAAGGGTCAAACTAGTGAGACCAAGTTGCCTAAAGACCCTGAAGTGACCCAAAGTCCTGTTAAGGCCCCATTCCCCCAAGCCTTAAAATCCAACAAGAAAAATCTGGAAATGAATGATGAAATCCTTGAGAACTTAAGGCAAGTGAAACTTAATCTTCCCCTTTTGCATGTGATTAAACAAGTCCCCACCTATGCAAAAGTTCTCAAAGATTTATGCACAATTAAGAGGAAACATCATGTCAAGAAAACAGCTTTCCTAACTGAGCAAGTTAGTGCACTAATTGAGCAAAGAATTCCCCCGAAATACAAAGATCCGGGCTGTCCTACCATTGCTTACAGCATTGGAAATCATAAGGTTGGACAAGCCTTACTAGATCTGGGAGCTAGTGTAAACTTGATGCCATTTTCCATTTACTTACAGCTGGGGTTAGGAGAAATCAAACCAACCGGCGTGGTATTACAATTGGCTGATCGCTCAGTCAAGGTACCCCGAGGTGTGGTTGAGGATGTTTTGATTCAAATTGATAAATTTTATTATCCTGTTGATTTCTTAATTCTTGATACTACTTCTGCTGTAGACACTAACTCTAAAATCCCTTTGATTTTGGATAGACCTTTTCTTGCTACTGCAAATGCTCTAATAAATTGTAGGAATGGTCTCATGAAACTGTCCTTTGGCAACATGACCCTTGAAGTAAATATTTTCAATGTTGCAAAATAGTCCGAAGATGAGGACGAAAACCATCAGCTTTACATGATCGAGTCACTCGTCAATGAGGGAGTTTTCTTAACTCATGATTATGACCCTCTTGAAAATTTTCTTGCTAATTCTGAGATAGATTTATTTGATGATAAAACTGATATAATTGATATATGTGTTATTTTTGACAAATCTCAGGATTATGGAAATCGAGCATGGCAACCAAGGTTTGAGGAGCTGCCCGAAAGAAGCAAGACTCAAGTCCCCTCAAGTGTGGAAGCACCTAAAGTCGAATTGAAGCCACTACCTAAGGGTCTAAAACATGCCTTTCTCGGTCCAGGTGATACCTTTCCTATTATAATTTCTTCTGAATTAACTGAGACCCAAGGTAAGAGATTAATTCAAACTTTAAATGAACACAAATCAGCCCTGGGATGGAGCATGGCTGATTTAAAGGGAATTAGTCCCCTAATATGCTCCCATAAAATAAATCTGGATGAAGGAACCAGTCCTCGTAGAGACCCTCAACGTAGGCTTAACCCCACTATGAAAGAAGTAGTGAAAAATGAAGTGCTGAAACTATTAGATGTGGGTATTATATATCCCATAGCTGATAGTAAGTGGGTAAGCCCTACACAAGTCGTCCCGAAAAAGTCTGGAGTCACTGTAATAAAAAATGACCTAGAAGAGTTAGTCCCTACCAAACTTGTGAACGGGTGGCGTGTGTTCATTAATTACAGAAAATTAAATGCTGCCACCAAGAAAGATCACTTCCCACTCCCTTTTATTGATCAAATTCTTGAGTGTGTAGCTGGTCATCCCTTCTACTGTTTTCTAGATGGTTATTCTGGTTACTATCAAATAGAAATTGCATTAGAAGACCAAGAAAATACCACCTTTACTTGTCCCTTTGGCACCTATGCTTTTTGTAAAACGCCATTCGGATTATGTAACGCCCCTGCTACTTTTCAACGCTGCATGATGAGCATTTTTAGTGACATGGTTGAAAATTGCATGGAGGTTTTTATGGATGACCAAACTGTTTTTGGATCTTCATTTGAAACATGCTTAATGAATTTAGAAAGAGTATTAATTCGCTGTGAGGAAAAAGAATTGGTTTTAAATTGGGAAAAGTGCCAATTCATGGTACCATCCGTTATTGTCTTAGGGCATATTGTCTCTTCTAAAGGAATAGAGGTTGATCAATCTAAGATTGAGTTAATCTCTAAGTTGCCTGCCCCTAAGACAATAAAGGATGTGAGATCTTTCCTTGGTCATGCTGGTTTTTATAGGAGGTTCATACAAAATTTTTCAAAAATATCTAGACCGCTATGCGCCCTCCTAGTTAAAGATACCCCCTTTGAGTGGAGTCAAGCTTGTCAAGAGGCCTTTAAAACGTTGATTGGCAAGCTTACTTCCGCACCTATAATGCAGTCGCCAGATTGGACTTTACCTTTTGAAATCATGTGCGATGCTAGTGACTACGCTGTAGGTGCTGTTCTTGGACAGCGAAGGGAAGGTAAACCTTTTGTCATTTACTATGCTAGTAAGACTTTAAATAGTGCTCAAATGAATTACTCTACAACTGAAAAAGAGTTGCTAGCTGTAGTATTTGCTTTAGATAAATTTCGTGCTCATCTAATTGGTTCTCCTATCCTTATTTTTACAGATCATACAGCCCTCAAGTATCTTCTTACGAAGAAGGATGCTAAGGCACGACTAATCCGATGGATCCTCCTCTTGCAAGAATTTGATATCAACATCAAGGATAAAAAAAAGAGTGGAGAACATAGTAGCTGACCATTTATCCAGACTCACTTTTGAGGACACTTATGATGACATGCCAATCAAAGATGATTTTCCCGATGAGCAATTACTCTCCATTACTTCTCTACCATGGTTTGCTCACATCGTAAATTATTTGGCTACAGGTGAGATACCTATGGATTGGAGCGCTCAAGACAAGAGGAAATTCTTACATGAGGTACATAATTTTTATTGGAATGACCCCTATCTTTTCAAGTACTGCTCTGACCAAATTCTAAGGCGTTGCATCCCTAATGAAGAGATTTCGAGTGTCTTAGAATTTTGTCACTCCCAAGCTTGTGGAGGCCACTTTTCGATGAAAAAAACCACTGCAAAAATTTGGCAGTGTGGATTTTATTGTCCTACTTTGTTTAAAGATACAAACACCTATTGTCGCTCTTGTGAAAGATGCCAAAAGTTAGGAGCTGTGTCTCGCCGAAATATGATGCCCCTGAACCCTATTTTAGTGATTGAAATCTTTGATTGTTGGGGCATCGATTTCATGGGACCCTTCCCTCCTTCCTTCGGGTACCAGTATATCATTGTAGCAATAGATTATGTATCCAAGTGGGTAGAGGCAGCAGCTTTTCGAAACAATGATAATGGAACGGTGATTAAATTCTTTAAAGAAAATGTGTTATCTCGATTTGGTACACCACGTGCTATAATTAGTGATCGAGGTACACATTTTTGCAACCGTTCCTTTGAAACTTTAATGAAAAAATTTGGGGTATTACATAAAATTTCTACTGCCTATCATCCTCAGACTAGTGGACAAGTAGAGCTTGCTAATAGGGAGATTAAACAAATTTTAGAAAAAATGGTTAACCCCGATCGCAAAGATTGGTCTTTGAGACTAACTGATGCGCTTTGGGCTTACCGTATAGCCTTTAAAACTCCCTTAGGTATGTCACCCTATCGGCTTGTTTTTGGAAAGCCTTGCCACTTACCCGTGGAGCTCGAGCATCGAGCTTATTGGGCCATCAAGTCTTTCAATTTTGACATGGGCGAAGCGGGTAAACTTCGAAAATATCAGCTGACCGAGTTAGAAGAATTAAGAAACGATGCTTATGAAAATTCTAGAATCTATAAGGCTAAGATGAAAGTATTCCATGACAAAAACATTTTGAGGAAAACATTTAAACCCAATGATCGGGTATTCTTATACGACTCTAGACTTCATAAGCATCCTGGAAAACTTCGGTCAAGATGGATCGGCCCTTTTATAGTAAAAAATGTTTTTGAAAATGGGGTGGTAGAAATTGAGGATACTAGAGATGGTCGGGTCTTTAAAGTAAACGGTCAATGACTTAAGATCTTAATTGATAGACATGATCCGGAGATGGAAGACATTCCGCTTATGGATCCGGTCTATTCACCTTGACCACACAACAAAGGTACGTTATTCCTTTTAATTTTTGTTCTATTTTTAGTCAATTTTCATTCAATCTTAATTGTTAGTTTTTAATTTACTTCAAATTTCAAAAAAAAAAATATCAATATTTCGTTGTCAAGTCTTTATTAACTTTGAATTTTGGTTGTGTTAAGTCTATTTTAATTTTTAGTTTCTAGTTGATTTCAGCGAAAAGAACGGTATGCAGTTCAATTGGTGGTGCGAAATTTTCAGCTTCTGTGCATTTTTGGCCACACAGGGAGTTTCCTTTCCTTTTTCTACATTGAGGTCAATGCAATGTTTAGGTTGGGGGTGGAGGAAACATATTTCTTTTCTTTTTTTTCATTGAACTGCTTGGTGTCAGTTTCTTTCTTTTCGTTGTTAGGATAAAAAAAAATGTTTGTTTGTTTTTAGCATGCTTTGTGTTAGCCTTGGAGTTAATTCACATGTTAATGATATGAGCTTAATCGAGATAGCATATAGCATTTAGAAGAAGTTAAATCTTGCTTCGCTTTGAGAATAAATTAAGTGTCAATTTTTCTTTGGTTTGAGACTCTGGTTTGTGGTAAGATTGCATGATTAGTCTAAAGCATTTGGAGAAGTTTTATGCACGGTTGTTTTGTGAATACTTTTGCGGTCTCTACAAGCTCTAGAACTTATTTGATAATCACTTGAGGCGAAAATCATAGAATGCACACTACTTAGGATATGATATAGGCCATTTTTTGGACCGTTTGAGCCTTTTTAAACTTACCCTTGTTATATTTATCGCTAGTCACCTATTTGAGCCTTTTTCTTGAAAAGAAAAATTGAGCCTTGTTTATTTCGATAAACCATTTACTTACCTTTATGAGCCTAAAAATATTTTATCCTTACCTCTCTTTTAAAAGAACTTAGTTATACACATATTGTGAGAAGCACTTAAAAGGAGTAAGGGTGGAAATATGAGAAAATATTACTACCATAACCCAAGTACATTAAAAGAGATAAGTTGGGGGTTGTGGAAAATAAAAGAAAAGAATGAAAGAGGAGGTGAATGGTCTTATGCCAAAATAAAATATAAAAAAATGAGAAAAAAAGAATTATGGCAAAGAAAGAAGAAAAGAAAAAAATGGTGATTTATTGCGAGAAATGCTCGAAAAATAGTTGAAAGAGTTGGGTGTTGAAGTAAGGTTATCTTTTGCTTAAAGTGGTTATGTTTAAATTAAGAGACTTAGTTCTTTTATTTGTTTAAACTTTCCCATTCTTTCTTGACCTTTACCCTAGCCTAACGTTGCAAGCTTATTAAAGACCTATTGATCCGATGAAGTGTGATTTTTCTACATAGTGGAGAGTGATTTGAAAAGTGAGCATATGGAGCTTGATTTGTGATTGATGTCACGCAAATTAATATGTTTTTAGAGGCCAAGACTTGTATTCATGCTATGTTGTGCATTAAATTATCTGGGTGTTCGGACTAATGTATTGTGGTAAGATGGATGGTAAGAGTCGATAACGATTTTAAGGTTGACATTTGGATTATTCTTGGACCTGAGTGATATTTAATGATTCTATGTGCTGTATGTTATGCATGATTTTTGAGATAGATTTTTGAATCACTCTTGGTTAACGCCAGCATTGCTGTATTTTGCTTTGATTTCTAAATAAAGAATTCATTTCATGCCTTTCGCTTGAATTGCTAGGGACTAGCAATAAGCTAGTTGGGGGTTGTGATGAGAGTCATAAAATGCATCTAAACAATACTTAATTGTTAACATTTTAGGGTTGATCTCGGTCATAATCACACTTTTACATATTAATAACTCTAAAGTGATATTCATAAATCATTGACTTAATTCAATGCATTTTCAGGTGCTTTGAGTACAAAAGAGATAATAAAGCGATCCATGTTTAAAGCACCAAAAGATCTTGGGTGTCGGTGCTCGTTTTTGTCCAAGGTTTAGACATGTCCAAACATGATTCAAAGATGGTTAAAGTCTAAACCAAGGCTGATGTAATAAATTAAAGTAAGCTAAAAGACTGCACACAAGTGTGTGCATCACTTTGGAGCAAGTTAAGGGTAGGCACACTAGTGTGTGCACTTCTGCATACAAGCTGAAGGAGTTTCACTTAATTGTCAGAATTTCCTGCACAGATCAATCATCTTTGCAGATTAAACTGTATTGATGTAGGAAGAACCAGATGATGAGCCATATATTCTTAGAAAGATCCGGAAGTCTATTTTCTGGAGAATTTTACGGTTCGTAAAAAGGATTTTGTTAGAGAAAGTTATGGCAGTTTTAGTGGAAACAGTTCAGGCCAGCACAGCAGGCCCAGACACACAGCAGGCCCAGGCGCACAGCACGGCCCACTCGCCTCTTGACCGGATTAGGGCGAGCAAATGACATTCTCCAAGACCAAAACACCCCCCTCATGCTCTATAAATATATCTTTATGGAGTGTGCAGCTGAATATTGAAGGGAGAAAGCAATGAAGAGAGAAAAAAAAGAGGATTCAAGGGATCCAAATCCAGCATTCTTCCATTTTATTTCTAAGTTTTCTTTTGTTGCAAATCAAGGGGAGAACATCCATATTGTTCATCCACCTTGAACTCCATGGCCAAATCAAGGGGAGAGCATCCTTATTGTTCTTCCACCTTGATTTCCATGGCCAACTAATCATTTTACAAGGGAAAGGGATGAATCTTTAGGGATTTCTTGTTCTTTATTTCCTGTTCTTGATTCAGTTGTATGGATTTATTGTTAAATATTGTTTATGAATTATTCATTGATTAAGGAAGAAGATTTGAGTTCATGTGATAGATGTACTTTTTATTCTTCTTCTTTTAGAGTCTCTTAATCTGGTGATTGCATCCTTCTCCTCCATTGAGGTTGCTTGGATGTGATTGATTCTGGTAGATTTATCTTATTGATTGTCTATTACTGCGATATTGTCTTTTAAGATATATTGTCGTTTCTTGATAATCTTTAAGATCGGTCATGTGTGCATGAACCAAAATCAATGATTAATTCATAGCAATTATATAAAAGTTGTAAATGTGCTTGATTGAATATATTCCGATTGCTTGTTTGGGAGTTGAAACTTGTAATCGAGATAAAATCAATTGAATCAAGAGTGGAAATAGGGAACAAACCTAAGGAGGATTCCTGGAACCTTGTTATTTCTCATTTATATTTCATTTACATTTACGCAATTTTTCTTTACATTATTTCACCATCAAAGCTCAAAAATCTTGAGTTTAACTTTTATCGTTCGTTTTAAGGTTCACACATTTTCCTTTGTACTTAACTTGTTTCCCTGTGGAATCGACACCCCAAAGCCGTACTACAATAACAGTGTTATACTTTGGGCATAATCAAAATTTCACAGTAAATACCTTTAAAATCTTGCTCTTTAACCTTTATTTTGGGTTCCCAAGTATTTAAAGAAACAGAGAAATTTGGAAGAGAAACGAACGAAATCTGTGAGTAAAAATTTTTACTCTCGCATCAGATATATATACAAAGTTTGGGCTGAAATTTTAGCAACCCCCCTTCTCAAATGTCTCCACGTTTTGGAGACGTGCAAGACAATGCACGCCTCCCTCAATTTTTTTTCAAACTTTGGCAGCAGGTGCTGCCCCCTGCTGCAACGAAATTTTTCTTTAAATTTTTTTTTTACTTTTTTTTTCACAGGACTTCACCTGGACGTCTTGCTGATTTTGAGTTTTTTTTTTCTTTCTTTTCTTTTCTTTTCTCTTAATGACGTCCACATCCTGAAATTTTTTTTTTCCAAACAATTATTTTATTCAATACTAAATCCTTCGTAAATATATTATTTTAATTTTGTGTCATATTTATTAAATTACTTCTTTTCAATTTCTTTACGAATACGGGTATTACAGCTTAGCTCCCTTATACCTTTCTAATTGACCCATGTATCGAGTGTTAAGGCAGTGACTCTCAAACCAGATGACTTTAGGGCACGACACTAGGTATAAAATACCCTTAAGACTTACTAACTCGAGTCAAAAAGGCTATAAAGCTAAACTAGCCATGTCATTAACCAATCCAAACCGTTCACATTTTGATGCGAACACTCATTGCTTGGTGGTAAGAGGCTCGGTTACTCAACAAACAACTTAGAAAAATCATTATTAATCATTGTTCATCATGCTATTATTCATTGCCAATAAATCATGCCAAGGTCATTCATCTAATAAAGCATCTGATCGAACTCAAGATTTTGAAAACAGGCATCATTAGTTCTTCATTTAATACCCCACAGATCATGTGCTAATGTGTTCATGGTGAAATCAAGATGAAACATGTGAAGTGTCCTAAGCCAAAAGTAATTAACCAGACTCAGATTTTCTATTGAATTGATCATGTGTTCAAAAATTTAAGCTCGCCAATGAAATCAAATCACAGTTTCAATTTAACCAAATTCTTACAGATAACACTATTTGGGTGATCAAATAGGTGCACAATCCGGAGGTATCAGACATTGACACTGTGTTCGATTACATGAAAAGAGAAAAAAATTCATTTCATTTTCCCAATGTTTTTGGTAGAGACTTCTCTCGTGGTTTCGATCTAGACAAAAATTTCTCTCAATTTTGTTGGTAGAAAAAATATCTTAAAATAAAAATCTTTTTTGTTTTCTAAAATCCTTAAACATGATATTTTGAAGTAATTAAGATGATTAATTTAGTTTAATCCTTTCACATAAAAATTAGGGGAAATTACCTTAACTGGAACTGAAGTATGAATTTGGTGTTGATAGCAATCTGTTGGAAAAGATAAAGAAAAATAATTTTTCCCTCCTCTATTAATCAAAAGATTTTCTACTCAGGCGAAGAAAAAAAAAAAGAAAAAGAAAATCTAGCTACAAAATCAGAATTTAAAGTCAGGATTTATTTGAGTATGGAAGTGGTTTGGAAGGTTTATGTTTGATTTGAGAATCCAATTAATAATGAAGGAATAAATGGTTATTTTCAGAAATTGATATTAACACCATTGGCTCTAAATGGATGGAGTTTATATTGCAAACTTCATTTAGTTTTGAGAAATATTGCAAATTCGTAGTTAAGAATCTAAATGTTAAATTAACATAATTCCTCCTAAAAATTATTATGGTACTTTTCTAAAAAAATAAAAAAGTTTTATAATCCATTTATAATCACAAATGATTTTATATTTCATGTTTATGATTTTTATTTATTATTTTAATTTTTGTGCACTCAGATTTTGAGAAGCGAAGAGTATGCAGTGATGATTGTCGCTATATTGATAATGACAATGGTAACGACACCAGTCATTTCTATCATGTACAAGCCCTCCAAGTCTTCCGTGCAATACAAGCAACGAACCATACAAAATGCAAAACCATATTCTAATTAACTTCGGATCCTCACCTGCATCCACTCCTTGCATAATGTTCCAGCCATCATTAACCTCCTCGACCTCTCCAATGCCAAAAAGAAGTCTTCACTTTGCGTCTTCCCCCTTCTACCTAGTCCAACTCTCTAGTCATGCCTCTGCCGTGCTCATCGTCACAGTTTCTCCCGCAACAACCACACACGTGATGTAATCTCCCCGTCCAATCAAATTATTAACGCCTTCGAGAAGTTTAAGAATCATAGCTCTGGTGTATCCATCCAACCCTTGACCGTGGTGTCCCCTTTTGTTTCAACGCATGAGGACATTTGTGGACTCGCCGAAGATAAGCGCGTTGCGTTCTTGACCATTCCTTTCCACAAGCGCTCAGGTCCAAATGACACTGTTCCGAACATGAACCCTGTGCTCCAAAAAGTCAATCAAAAAGTGTTGGACAACATGCCCTGTTCCGTCGGAATGCTCGTGGACCGCGGTGCCAGGGAATATAATAGTGAGAAGATACAACACATTGCAGTTATATTCATTGGAGGGCCTGATGATCGTGAAGCGTTGGCCTACGCGTGGAGGATGGTCGGACACCCGAGTGTTAGGGTAACCCTAATACGGTTTCTTGTAAGTGATGACGTTTGTGAATTTAGCACAACTAGTCTCCCCGGAAGTGCTAGCCAATTGTTAACATGTAGCTCACAAGACAACAGAGACAGAGACAATTCGAGGACAATTATGTCAACGAGTTTATGCTGAGGACCACCAGCGAGGAATGTGCTAATTACGAAGACGTTGAGCAATGTGGAAGAAACCGTTGGGGCTTTGAAAGCAATGGATCATAGTTATGATTTGTACATTGTAGGGAGAGGAGAAGAGGTTGTGTCTCCCCTCACAATTGGGATGTTGGATTGGAGTGATTGTCCAGAGCTAGGGGCTATTGGGGATTTATTGGTCGGGTCAAATTTTGTAAACGGGTCGGTTTTGGTTATCAAACAATACGTTGGTGTTGGAGATGGAGGCTTCACCAATGCGGATTTGATCCGAAATGAGTCTGTGCATAGTACGGAGTCTATCACGAGTTCACTATCAAAAGAAATATCATTGGGGGAAATTATTGGGTATGAAATGGTTTCGAGGAAGAGTTCAAGATTTGATGATGATGATAATGACTACGATGATGATGGAATATACTTTGATGAAGGGATTATAATGGATTTGTCTTTACTGATTATAGAGTATGAATAATTGGATGATAACTATTTTCAAGATGTTGTAGCTCAATGAACTAACTCTATACAAAATTTAAATTGAAGTGATAATCTAAATCGAAATCGAGATATTATTCTAACACCTTGAAGAAATACAATTGTTAAGCTACACTCATTGTCAGTTTTAGACAGAAAATTTAAAACAGAAACAAAATATATTCTTTTGTTTCAGTTAATTGTTTGTAACAATTGTCAGTTAAGAGAAAATTAAAAAGATCATGATATTATTAGCAGAGACTAGTGGATATAAAGATTGAACATGATTGTAACCCTTCTTTTCTTTTGAGAGGCAAAACAAGGATTTTATTTGTAATTGCAGCAAAAAACAATAGCATCAAAGACATATAATGTAGAAACTGAACTGAGCTCAACCAATGAAAAAGAGACATCAAAAAGGCAAACTCAGCCAGAGACAGATGCTTTACTAGAAGCAATTCTAAAGCAGGTAGAGAAGAAGCATATACTGTAGTAGAGAGAAGAGTAGAGCAGCAAACTGAAAGAAAATAACAGTCAAGTATCCTGCTGGAAACAGAAGCATGATTGTGATCGTGAATTTAGCTCAGCGGTTACACTATTCACATATTAATGTTTTGATTTTAATCACGGATTATCATTATTTCAATAAAAGATATAAAAAAATCATCAAGATTAGCGAGTCATATATGCATTTGTTTATATTGTAAATTTTGTTAATCAATATCATTTAGCTCTATTAGAATTAGGAAACTCTATTCTTATTATAATTAGATTTTGATTGTTTGTCTAATTTATATTTGTCATGACTAACTCTTTGTACCACTATATATATTCCTGGATATTTGTAAATTAAATATACCAAATACAATTCTTCTCTTCCAAAACCTTATTTCTCTTAATTATTCTAACATGATATCAGATCATGTTATTTTTATTTCTTTCCTCCTACCGTCAACACTTCACGACTATTCTTTATTTTTCTGCTCCAGTATGATCAGTGATTCTAGAAATTGTTAGACAATTTGTGAGTGTTGGAATCGGTGATTCTAGAAATTGGAATCGGTGGTTACATATTTTGGTAAGGATTTGTGAGTGGTTTTTTTTTCGTTTGTTTGTGGTTTTGTGAATGTTGACAGTTTGTGAGTGGTGGATAGAAAGCTTGAGGTTTTGGCATCTAGTCAAACATTATTAAAGAATATTATCTGGTGGAATTATTCTATTAAGATTGTATTGTTTTTTTTCTTCATGAGAACTAGTTTGTTGCTTTGTTATTTGTTTTTTACGGTGAGTTGCTCGGTTTTCGTGGTTGTTTGATCGTGGTTCAAGCTTCTTGAATTCAGTCTTGTTTTGGTTTTGATTAGTTCCTACACTTTTTCGACGTGCTCTTTTCTATTTTGAGGTATGTTTTCTCCAATTATGCTTCTATTATTCAGTTCTTTTTATTATGGCACTATGGTCACTCTTGCCGCTCGTTTTTCCCAAAGTAAGAAGACTTGTTACTATTGTCATAAGCCTAAACATTTTATTGCAGATTGTCCCAATAAGGTTTGTCAGTATTGTCATAAGAATTGTCATTTTCTTACAGATTGTCCCATCCGACTTGCGAGAGGTAATTTTCCTTGAGGTATTCGGTCTAGACCAGTTATGCAATCTACCTTCAACTCTGGATCTGGGTTCGCCACTGCTGCTGCCTCTAAAGGTTCTTAGAATGGTTGCTCTACGCCCTCCTTTTCGACCAATGATCTTGAAGCCCTCCTAAAACAAGTTCTCTTTAACTCCATTACCATACCTACTGCTACTATGTCTGCCACCCCATGTATTTCTCCTTGGTATTTTGATTCTGCATGTTGTAATCACATGACTACTGATTGTTCTCTTTTCTCTTCGAAAATATGTGATTCTTCTGCCCCTGTCATTTATACTACTAATGGGTTTCTATGCATGTCAGTCACACTAGTCACATTTCCACAGCCACATTGTCCTTACCTAATACGTTTTTAATTCCTAAGCTTTCCTTAAATCTTATTTCTGTTGGACAACTCTATGACATGGGACTTCATATTTTTTTTGGGTCAAACTTGTGTTGTACAGGATCCTCAGACAGGACACTCTTGGGACCGGCTGTAAAGTAGGACGCTTGTTCGAGCTCATCAGTCTTTATATTCCACCTCATTTTTTTTGTGTCTGCTTCGGTATCAGATATTTATCCTCCAAGTCTTTGGCATTCACGTTTGGGTTATGCTTCTGTTAGTCGATTACATCCGTTACTTTCTACTAGTTCTTTAGGTTCTGTTAATAATGATCATTTTGATTGTTTACCATGTCAACTTGCTAAACAAATTGCTTTACCTTTTACTAATAGTACTTCAATTTCATCTGCTCCTTTTGATTTAATTCATTATGATGTTTGGGGTCCTTCTTCTACAGGGGGATCGAAATACTTTGTTATTTTTTGTTAATGATTTTTCTCGCTAAACTTGGTTGTATCTTATGCGCAATCTCTCTGAATTACCACAGATTTATCAAAATGTTGCTACTATGTTTATGTAACGACCCATCCCGGGTTGGCCACCCCGAAACGGTATCATCACATTTTGAGAATCCCAGCACATCACATACATGCAACAATAAATATCATCAAAAGAACTTTACATCAATCTTATCTTTAAGCATTCTATACAACGTAAAATGCATGAAGATTTACAAATAAATTTTTCATTTTATTTTCTCATTAGTCTGAGGATGATGACACGTACGCGGCTTACAGAAAATGATTTCTTCTGAACCTCAACTCACCAAACTATTTGCCAAGCCTGCTACCTAAAAATCATTGTACAATGAGGGGTGAGCTTCACAAGCTCAGTGGATTAAATTTACTAGAAGTATTCCAAATTCCATAAATAATCCTTTGATATTTAATCTTTTATTTTTCACATAACCTAATGAGAACTTTCTACTATCATTTCACATATCATAAAATTTATTCTCTATCAATTTCTTCTTCTCAATCATTGGTCAACCTTAAGACCATCAATTATCTCATAATTAATTTCCAATGAGGTTCTCATCATAAAATCCATCATTTAGATGGTTCTTATCATTCTCTGCTTTTTGCTTACCATAATTGTCTCTCTCTGTGAGACCAAATCATCTATCAACAATTTCAAAATAGCATACCACACATCAACATTTTTATAATACTATCATCATAACTGTCTCTTTTTATGAGACTCAACCATTTATAATTAAATTTACAACAATATACCATATCTCGGCTTTTCAGAAATCTCGTCATCACAACTGTATCTTTTTATGAGACTCAACCATCTATAATTAAATTCATAACAATATACCACATCTCAGCTTTTCAGAAATCTTTTCATCACAACTGTCTCTTTTTATGAGACTCAACCATTTATAATTAAATTCACAATTTATACATCACACATCAGTATTTCAATAATGCAAGCAATAATTAAAACAGATGCAATGCGATGAATGCATATGATGGGAACGTCTTCCCACTTGTCGACAGGTTGTTATTATCTTAGACCGGCTGCCCACCCGGTTCTTTTATTTTTATTTAGACTGGCTGTCTTCCCGGTTCTTTCATTCTCATAAGACCAGCTGCCTTCCTGGTTCTTTCCAGCATATACCGGCTGTCACGGTTATTTCATTAGACCGATTGCCTTCCCAGTTCTTTCGGTTATATTATTAAATGCATATGCACATGAACAATGATATGAAATATGAATATAAAAAGTATTATAAAAACAATATAAAAATTCAAACCACTTAAATTGGCTATCCTGATTATCCACAAATTTATATAACAAAATTTCTTTAAATTCCTCACATCTAATCATCCTGATTTTTATCAAATTGTATAAAAATTCCACTAGATTCCTCTCTTCCTAAATCACATCAAATAATCCATTAAAGTCTGTCAAGATCCACTAAATTTCATCACAAATCATATCAATTCATCCATCAAAGCTTGTCAAGATCCACTAAAATTCACTTATCATAATTCGTATTAAAACATCAATAATTTATTTATCGCTTTTATTCTCAATTAAACTTATTATTTCCAAAAATATTATTTCTCACCGAAAAATATTTCTACATGTCCAAATTTCCTATTATATTCATAAATCAATTTTTTCATCTATCACCTAAGCATACATCAATAATTTATTTTAATATTATCACTAAATATTTCATTTTATTTTATTTAGACTACTTAAGTAAATCCAACTCACCCCGTAGCATTTAAAGCTATCCGTGGGTCACATTCTTGTCTTTCCTGTTCTGCTCAGAAATTTCTCCCATTGTAGATCGTCAATACATTTTGCTTATGATAGCTTCTCATGATTCTCTATGAAATTCCACAGAAAACTCCTTCAAAATTTTGGTTTTTAAGCATTTCTTTGAATCCCCAAGTGTTTTAAGAAACAGATGAATTATATAGAACTAAAGGAAAATTTCTTCGTGTAACTACACGAACTTAATACACCTATTTATAGGGGAGCCTGGGCTAAAAAATCAGCAGCCACCCCCCCCCCCCCTTGTCTTCCAAGTCTCATGTTATGGAGAGCCAAAAATGATGAAGAAAACAATAATGATGGCTTAAAACATCATCATTAATATTCTCTCCACTTACACACAAGGCATCAAAATGAAATGATAATAAAAGACATAATGATTGCCTTTTGAAATCACTCGCTATGTTGGCAGCAAATGTGCTGTCACGAGTTACTGTTCATTGTTTGACTTTTTGACAATTTTTTTTTTTTGGCATTTCAACCTTTGTCTCCTTCAATCCTCATTCAGCCTTCTGGGATTTTAACTCTTTGTCATATTTATTAAAATACATATTTACCCTTACTATAAAAATACGGGTATTACAGTTTAAGACTAAGTTTTCTTGTTCCATTAAAACTTTTCGTGCTGACAATGCCATGGAAAATATAGAATCTGGTTTCTTGCGTTTCTCCAGAGCCAAGGTACTCTTCCTCATCGTTCATGTCTTGGCACTTCTCAACAAAATGGGCGTGCTGAACTCAAACATAGGCATATCCTTGAAATTGTCAATGCCTTAGTCATTTTTGCTTCTTTTCCTGAACGTTTTTGGGGGGAAGCCTCTCTTATTGCTGTCTACACCATTAATCGTATTCTTTCTCTTGTCATTCAACATTAATCTCCATATGAACACTTGTATGGTACTCCCCCAAATTATTCCCTTCTTAGAGTATTTGGTTGTGCTTGTTTTGTTATCCTTCAACCCCATGAACGCACTAAGTTAGAACCTCATGCTAGACTTTGTTGTTTTCTAGGTTATGGCATTGAACATAAAGGTTAAAGATGTTAGGATTCTATATCAACCGACTTCGTGTTTCTCGTCATGTTGTTTTGGGAACACATGATGTTTTCTTCTTTATCCTCTTTTTCATCCTCTCTCAATAGCTCTGTTTTATTTTTCTCCGATTTTTCTATTGACTTATTTCCTTATGATAATGTTTCCGACAATGTAATTGAGCTCTCATAGGTTTCTTCTAACACTACTATAGTCTGCAGAGTCTGCTCCTCTTGATGGTTCTAGTCCAGCTCTTTCCGAGTCTTCAGACTCGATTGTTCATCGTTTTTCTTCCCGGGTAAGTAAACCACCTGCTCATCTTCATGATCATCATTTTTTTTTATGCCATTGCCTCTTTATATGAACCTCAATCCTATCGAGAGGCCAGTTCTGATCCTCTATAGCATTAAGCAATTAATGATGAGCTTCAGGCATTTGCTAAAACTCATACTTGGGACTTAGTTGATCTACCCTCTAGTAAAACTGTAATTGGTTGTAAGTGGGTTTATAAATAAAAACTCATTCCGATAGGTCTGTGGTATGGTATAAAGCTCATTTTGTTGCTAAAGGTTATGCTCAAGAATACAGTATTGACTATGAAGAAGCATTTGCTCATGTTGCTTATCTTACATTTGTTCACAGTTTGCTTGCTATCGCTGCAGTACGAAAATGGAATTTGTTTCAAATGGATGTCAAAAATGCCTTTCTCAATGGTAATCTTGATGAAGAAGTTTACATGCAACCTCATCTTGGTTATGATCACCCACTTGATAAAGTGTGTCATCTATGATGAGCACTGATGAGAGTCATAAAATGCACCTTAACAGTACTTAATTGTTAGCATTTTAGGGTTGATCTAGGTTTTAATTGCACTTTTATACGTTAACAACTCTAAAGTATCATTCTTGGATCATTGATCTATTCCGGTGCATTTTCAGGTACTTTATGCTCAAAAGAGGAGGCAAAGTTATCATTGCTTGAAGCATAAAGACTCGAGGCATACCAGAGTGAATGCATAGTTGTGGAAGGACAAGTGAAGAAAAATCAAGTCTTGAGTGTGCGGACTACGGGCTAAAGATATCCAAGCCTCGGCCTCCAGAACTGAGCAAAAGAACAAGGAAAAAACTTCAGTGGAAGCTACGGCCTGGACTAGGCAAGGCTGTGGCCTCCAGCAAGGCAAGAAAACAAAGAAACAGTGGAAGCCGCGGCACAAGGATGGGAGAGCCATGGCGCCGACCCGGTCCCCTTCTCTGAGATATGACCTAATTAAGACTTTTTAAGCCCTAAAACACCCTTGGACCTTATACATTATAAATAGACCACTTAGGGTTTGTAATTAAACATTCATTAGAGGCTGAAGGCCAGGGAAAACATCATGAAGGCTACCACACTCTCCCCCATGGCCAACTAATCTCCAAGTAAGGCGAAGGGATGAATCCCTAGATGTAGTCGTTCTTAATTTCTAGTCTTGATTCATTGTAGTTTGGATTTATTATCATTAAACATTGTTATGATTTACTTTTTAATCTAATTAGAAAATTTCCCCTTAATCCGGTGATTGCATCTTTCTCCCCCATATAAGTCTAGTCATGCTTTTCTTATGTGATGTTGTTGAGGTGTGATTGAGTTCGGTAGATTTGTCTTATAGATTTATCCATTACTGCGGTATTGTCAATATGATATATTGTCGTTTCTTGATAATCTATAAGTTAGGCCATGTGTGCTTGAAAGTAAAGAGTATTTCATAACAATTACATTAGGGTTTATATATGTGCTTTAATTTAATATTTGCCGATTGCTTGTTTGGGATGTGAAACTTGCAATCGAGATAAAAACAACTGAATCAAGATTAGAATAAGGCAACAAACCTAGGGAGGTTTCCTAGACCCTTGTTGTTCTCTATTATATTTACACAATTATTTCACACTACTTCAAACTCATATTTTCTCGTTTAACTTTTATCGTTCGTTTTAAGGTTTGCACTTTCTCTTGTAGTTAGTTTGTCTCCCTATGGAATCGACACCCCAAAGCTGTGCTACAACTACCGCGCTATACTTTGGGTGTAACCAAATTTTGGCACCGTTGCCGGGGAAGACACGCTTAAGAACAAAGAAGTTTGTCAACTTTAAGATAAAATGGTAGAAGAATTGTGAATAGTTTTTCTTTTCAGCAGTTTGTAAAGGCGGTAACTTCGTTCCCTCTTTGAGCTTGCTGCATTTTTTTTTGTTTCCTTTTCTTTTTATTTTGTGATCTTGCATGCCCAGATATAGAGATACTTTGGGTAGATTTGCTTGTAGGCCTGTGTTAGAGTCAGAATTAAATTCTTTTCTAAATCCTTTATTTGACAATCCATCTAGTCCTGAAGAGATGAGTGAACACAAAGATCAACCCCCTAGGACCCTTCAGGATTACCTCCACCCCACACGAACAGCCATACCATCATGCATCATGTTTCCATCCAATACTCACCATTTAGATTTTAAAACAGGGATGATACAATTACTCCCTACGTTTCATGGTTTGGAAAGTGAAAACCCATATGTGCACATTAGAGAGTTTGAGGAAGTAGTTGCGACTTTTCATAGTCAAGATGCAACTACTGACATTGTGAGACTTAAGTTCTTTCCTTTCGCTTTGAAAGATAGAGCTAAGAGTTGGCTATACTCACTGAGACCATGATCTATTGGGTCGTGGACTGAGATGACTCGGATTTTCTTTAATAAATACTTCCCCCAACATAAGACCAATGCTTTAAAAAGGCAAATTTTTACCTTTGCACAAAAGGATAGTGAGACTTTGTATCAGTCTTGGGAAAGATTTAAGGAGTTGTTGAGTATATGCCATCACCATAGATATGAGATTTGGTGCTTAGTGAGCTATTTTTATGAGGGACTTACATATAGGGAGCGCTAATTTGTGGAGATGATGTGTAATGGTGAGTTTTTAGAAAAAGATCTTGATGAGGCCATAGAGTACCTCAATGAGCTTGCTAAAAAAGCTCACACTTGGACTGGACCTAGTGCTACTGAAAGCACAAATAGGTCATAACCTGTAGGGAACCCAAATGGTGGTGGAATTTACCATCTTAAGGAAAAGGATAACCTAAAGGCTAAGGTCGAGATGCTCACTAGGGAACTAGATGTGTTAAAGACTAAGGGCTTACAGCGAACACATGTAGCTAATCATGCAAGGTCCTTTGAACCATGTTGTGTGTGTGGCTGGGTAGATCATCTCGCCCAAAAGTGTCCCACATTTGCGGAGATGAGAGGGATATATAAGGAACAATGTAATGCCTTAGGTATGTACAAGAAGCATTTTTTCACCTTTCTCTAATACCTATAATCTAGGATGGCACAATCACCCTAACTTCAATTGGAAATCTGAAAACCAGCAGCTTACACAAACCCTTAGCTCATATCCTGCACCATATCCTAAACCATATCATGCACCTGCACCTTCTAGGAGTCCTTTAGAAGAAACTTTGCATGCTTTTATTGAGGCACAAGGTAAGACTAATCAAAGGCTTGAATCTTTAATTACGCAGGTTGTTGAAGAACATAAGGATTTAAAGAGCCAAGTGTGCTTGAAAGTAAAGAGTATTTCATAACAATTACATTAGGGTTTATATATGTGCTTTAATTGAATATTTGTCGATTGCTTGTTTGGGATGTGAAACTTGCAATCGAGATAAAAACAACTGAATCAAGATTAGAATAATATAACGAACCTAGGGAGGATTCCCAGACTCTTGTTGTTCTTTATTATATTTACACAATTATTTCACACTACTTCAAACTTAGATTTTCTCGTTTAACTTTTATTGTTCGTTTTAAGGTTTGCACTTTCTCTTGTAGTTAGTTTGTCTTCCTGTAGAATCGACACCCCAAAGCTCTGCTACAACTACCGTGTTATACTTTGGGCGTAATCAAGCTCTGTATGGTCTTAAACAAGCTTCACGAGCTTGGTTTGCAAAATTTAGTTCCACTGTTAACTGGTTTGGTTTCATTTCAAGCCCCTATGACACAACCATTTTTCTCAAGAAAACTGACAGAGGTTACATTTTTCTCCTCTTGTATGTTGATGATATGATTATGATAGGTGATGATATACAAGATATTTCTGAGCTCAAAGCCTTTCTTAGTCAAGAATTCGAAATGAAGGAATTGGGTTCTCTTAGCTATTTTTTGGGTCTTGAAGTATCCTCTTTATGAGAGTCATAAAATCCATCTGAACAATACTTAATTGTTAGCATTTTAGGGTTGATTGAGGTTGGAATTACACTTTTGTATTTTAATAACTCTTAAGTGTTATTCTTGAATCGTTGACTTATTTCAGTGCATTTTCAGATACTTTGAGCCTAAAAAAGAGATAGAAAAGCTATCATCGTTTTAAACACGAAACTTCAATGAATACTCGAGTGAGATAATGGTCGCGGAAGAGCCAAAATGAAGAGAAACCAAGAAAGGAAATTTATTAAATTGCCAGAATTGCCCGTACAGATCAATCAACTTTGAAAATTAAACTGTATTGATGCAAGAAGAACCAGGAGATGAGCCATATATTCTTAGAAAGATCCGAAAGTCTATTTTCTAGAGAATTTTACGGCTTGTAAAAATGATTTTTCTAGAGAAAGTTATGGCAGTTTTAGTAGACAAAGGTCAGGCTGTGCAAGCTGTGCGGGATTTCAGCGTAATTTTGGGCTTAAATCCCACATCCCACATCAGTTGGAAAACACATTTCTATATCCCACATCGGATTGGAAACACATTGTACTCGTGGTATTTCCTTATAAAAGGCCTACTCCACTTCAGCTTTGAGGAATCAATCGAAGCTCATCTGAAATCATCAGAGAGTAACTCCGGAGGGCCTTTAAGAGCAATCCAGAGGGTCTTTAGGAGGAATCTGAAAGTATAAATTTGGAGGGCAAGCTGAGGATGATTGTTGAGAGGCCAGAGGCAACTCAAGGAAGCATGAGCCCCATGGCTGGCTAGTCTCCGAGCAAGGCGAAAGGATGAATCCTTAAGTGTAGTTGTTCTTATTTTTCTTTATTTGATTCGGTTGTAGTTGGATATTATTTTTGTTAAACATTGTTATATTTTATTCTTTAATTTAATTGATAGATTTATTATTACTCCGGTGATTGCATGCTTCTTTTCCATATAAGTTCAGTCATACTTTTCTTATGTGTACCTGTTTGGGTGTGATTGAGTCCGGTAGATCTCTTTTATAGATTTGTCCATTGTTGTGGTATTATCGTTTAGATATATCATCGTCTCTTGATAATTTATAAGTTAGGTCCTGTGTGCTTGAAAGTAAAGAAGATTTCATAACAATTACATTAGGATTATAAATGAGCTTTAATCGAATATTTTTCGATTGCCTATTTGGGATGTGAAACTTGCAATCGAGATAAAAACAACTGAATCAAGTTAGGATTAGGGCAACGAACCTTGGGAGGATTTTCGAAACCTTGTCGTTTCTTTATTATATTATTCAATCATTCACATAATTTTCATAAAATAAACAATTTAGATTCTTTCAATCAATCTTTTATCGTTTGTGTTCAAGTTTACACATTCTTTTGTAATTAACTTGTTTCCCTGTGGAATCGACACCCCAAAGTTGTACTACAAATAACCGCGTTATGCTTTGGACGTAATCAAATTTTGGTGCCGTTGCCGGGGAAATGCACTTAAGTACAAGGAAGCTTGTCAACTTTGAGTGTGATGGTAGAAGATGAAACCGATGACATTGTGAGGCTTAAATTCTTTCCTTTCGCTTTGAAGGATAGAGCTAAGAGTTGGCTATACTCACTAAGACCACGATCTACTGGGTCGTGGACTAAGATAACTCGGGCTTTCTTTAACAAATACTTTCCCCAACATAAGACCAACGCTTTGAAAAGGCAAATCTTCACCTTTGCACAAAAGGATAGTGAGACCTTATATCAGTCTTGGAAAAGATTTAAGGAGTTATTGAGTATGTGCCATCACCATGGGTATGAGAGTTGGCGCTAGGTGAGCTATTTTTATGAGAGACTTACATATAGAGAGCGCCAATTTGTAGAGATAATGTGTAATGGTGGGTTCTTGGAGAAAGATCCTGATGAGGCCATAGAGTACCTCAATGAGCTTGTTGAAAAAGCTCACACTTGGACTGGACCTAGTGCTACTGAAAGCACAAATAGGTCACGACCTATAGGGAACCCAAATGGTGGTGGAATTTAGCATCTTAGGGAAGAGGATAACCTTAAAGCCAAGGTCGAGATGCTCACTAGGGAACTAGAGGCATTAAAGACTAAAAGCTCAAAGCCAACACACGTGGTCAATCATGCAAAATCTTTTGAACCATGTTTTGTGTGTGGCTGGGTAGACCATCTTGCCCAAGAGTGTCCCATATTTTCTGATATGAGAGGGATGTATAAGGAACAATGTAATGCCTTAGGCATGTACACGAAGCCTTTTACACCCTTCTCTAATACCTATAATTCGGGATGGCGCGATAACCCCACTTTCAACTTGAAATCTAAAAATCAGCAGCTTACACAACCCCCTAGCTCATATTCTGCAACATATCATGCACCTGTGTCTTCTAGGAGTTCTTTAGAAGACACTTTACATGCTTTTATTGAGGTGCAAGGTAAGACTAATAAAAGACTTGAATCGTTAATTGTGCAGGTTGTTGAAGAACATAAGGAGATAAAGAGCCAAATGTCCAAGTTGATGAGCTACTTGAGTGTGACTGAGCGAGGTAAATTCCCTGCTCAAGCTCAGTCCACATCCCATGGTCAGCACCTGGCGTAATAGAATTTGAAGCAGGTGAATACCATTAAGACAGTAAATGGTAAGTCCTTACACATCCCAACAACGAAGAAATCAGAGGATGTGGACGAAAGCCACCAAGCATACACGATGGACTCATTCATGGAAAAGGTCCAGCATCTTAATCTATTGGAGTCCACCCCCACCCATGGCTTCACCAGAGCACATATCGAGCCAAAATTTGCGGATTTTACTAATGACATCCTTGAGGCCCCTCCCAAGCATAAAAGCACCGAATTTGGCAATGAAGCAGTGGCGGATGCATTCAACCTATGTTTTTCAAGGAATGAATAAGAGCGTCTGGCTGACGACATAAAACTTAGCGCTTATGGGAGGCAGCCCACAACGTATCCTTTTACTTTTACTATTTTTCATATTTCTTTTTCTTGTTTCTTATTATTATTTTGCTGTTTTCCAGTTTTACTTTAGTATTTATTTTTCAGGGACAAATAAACGAAGCAGTTCAAATGATCGTGCACAACTTTCAACTCCACGCACCGTTGGTTAAAAATGGAGTTTCCTTAACTTTTGTTTTTTTCATTGAGGACAATGCTTATCTTAAGTTGGGGGTGGAAGATATACATTTATTATTGCATATCATTGAACTGCTTGGTGTCATTTTTGTTTGTTTTTAGCATGCTTAGTGTTTGCCTTAGAGTTAATTTACATGTCAATGATATAAACTTAATTGAGATAACATATAGCATTTAGAAGAAGTTAAATCTTGCTTTAGTTTGAAATTAATTTAAGCATCAATCTTCATTTGGTTAGAGACTCTAGTTTGTGGTAAGATTGTATGATTAGTCTTAAACATTTAGAGAAATTTTATGTGTGATTGTTTTATGAATACTTTTGCGGTCTTGACAAGCTCTAGAACTTACTTGATAATCACTTGAGGCGAATTCCTAGAATGCACACTACTTAGGATATGATATAGGCCATTTTTGAACCGTTTGAGCCTTTCAAACCTACCATTGCTATATTTATCAATAGTCACCTATTTGAGCCTTTTTCTTGAAAAGAAAAATTGAGCCTTGTTTCTTTCGATAAACCATTTACTTACCTTTATGAGCCTAAAAATATTTTATCCTTACCTTTCGTTTAAAAGAACTTAGTTATACACATGTTGTGAGAAGCACTTAAAAGGAGTAAGGGTGGAAATATGAAAAAATATCACTACCGCAACCCAAGTACATTAAAGGAGATAAGTTGGGGGTTGTGGAAAAGAAAAGAAAAAAAAATGAAAAAGAAGGTGAATGGTTATGTGCCAAAAATAAAAATAAAAAGAATTATGGCAAAGAAAGAAGAAAGAAAGAAAAGAAAAAAATGGTGATTTGTTGAAAGAAATGCTCGAAAAATGGTTAAAAGAGTTGGGTGTTGAAGTAAGGTTATCCAGTGCTTAAAGAGTTGTGTTCAAAACTAAGAGATTAAGTTCTTTTACTTGCTGAATCCTTCCCGTTCTTTCTTAACCTTTACCTTAGCCTAACGTTACAAGCTTATTAAAGACCTTTTGATCCAATTTAGTGTGATTTTTCTACAATAGTGGAGAGTGATTTGAAAAGTGAGCCTATGAAGCTTGTTTTTGTGATTGGTGTCACGCAATTTATTATGTTTTTAGAGGCCAAGACTTGTATTCATGAATATTATGCATAAAATCATCCGGGTGTTTGGATTAATGGTTTGTGGTAAGATGGATGTTAAGAGTCAATAACGATTTTAAGATTGATATTTGGATTACTTTTGGACTTAGGTGAAATTTAATGATTCTATGTGCCGTATGTTATGTGCAATTTTTGAGACAAAAAGTGAATTACTCTTGGTTCAACGCTAGCAACGCTTTACTTTGTTTTTAACTCCTACCATAGAATTCATCTCTTATTTTCGCTTCAATTGCTAGGGACTAGCAATAAGCTAGTTGGGGGTTATGATGAGAGTCATAAAATGCATCTAAACAATACTTAATTGTTAGCATTTTAGGGTTGATTGAGATTGGAATTACACTTTTATACCTTAATAACTCTTAAGTGTTATTCTTGAATCGTTGACTTATTTCAGTGCATTTTCAGGTACTTTGAGCTTAAAAAAAGAGATAGAAAAGCTATCATCGTTTTAAACACGAAGCTTCAATGAATACTCGAGTGAGATAATGGTCGCGGAAGAGCCAAGATGAAAAGAAACCAAGAAATGAGATTTACTAAATTGCCAGAATTGCCCGTACAGATCAATCATCTTTGAAAATTAAACTGTATTGATGCAAGAAGAACCAGGAGATGAGCCATATATGCTTAGAAAGATCCGAAAGTCTATTTTCTGGATAATTTTATGGCTTGTAAAAATGATTTTTCTAGAGAAAGTTATGGCAGTTTTAATAGACAAAGGTCAAGCTGTGCGGGCTGTACGGGATTTCAGCGTGATTTTGGGCTTAAATCCCACATCCCACATCAATTGGAAAACACATTTCTATATCTCACATCCCACATCGGATTAGAAACACATTGCACTCGTGGTATTTCCCTATAAAAGGCTTACTCCACTTCAGCTTTGAGGAATCAATCGGAGCTCATCTGAAATCATCAGAGAGTGACTCCGGAGGGCCTTTAGGAGGAATTCGAAAGTATAAATTTGGAGGGCAAGCTGAGGATGATCGTTGAGAAGCCGGAGACAACTCAAGAAAGCATGAGCCCCATGGCTGGCTAGTCTCCAAGCAAGGCGAAGGGATGAATCCCTAGGTGTAGTTGTTCTTATTTTTCTTTATTTGATTCGGTTGTAGTTGGATATTATTTTCGTTAAACATTGTTATATTTTATTATTTAATTTAATTAGTAGATTTATTATTACTCCGGTGATTGCATGCTTGTTTTCCATATAAGTTCAGTCATGCTTTTCTTATGTGTACCTGTTTGGGTGTGATTGAGTCCGGTAGATCTCTTTTATAGATTTGTCCATTGCTGCGGTATTGTCGTTTAGATATATCGTCGTCTCTTGATAATTTATAAGTTAGGTCATGTGTGCTTGAAAGTAAAGAATATTTCATAACAATTACATTAGGATTTATAAATGAGCTTTAATCGAATATTTTTCGATTGCCTGTTTGGGATGTGAAACTTGCAATCGAGATAAAAACAACTGAATCAAGTTAGGATTAGGGCAACGAACCTAGGGAGGATTTTCGAAACCTTGTCGTTTCTTTATTATATTATTCAATCATTCACATAATTTTCATAAAATAAACAATTCAGATTCTTTCAATCAATCTTTTATCGTTTGTGTTCAAGTTTACACATTCTTTTTGTAGTTAACTTGTTTCCCTGTGGAATCGACACCCCAAAGCTGTACTACAAATAACCGCGTTATACTTTGGGCGTAATCACCTCTTATTCCACTAGTTATTATTTATCTCAAGCTAAGTATGCGTATGATCTTCTTACTCGAGCTGGTTTGATAGATAACAAGGTTACCTCTACTCCTCTTGAGGCTAATGTCAAGTTCACTTCTACTGATGGTCAACTTATTAGTGATCCTATACTTTATCGTCAGTTGGTTGGGAGCTTGGTTTATCTCACTATGGCTCGTCCTGATCTTGCTCATGCTGTTTATATTGTTAGTCAATTTATGTCTGCACCTCGTACCACTTATTTTGCTGTTGTTCTTCGCATCCTTCAGTATGTCAAAGGTACTTTGCTTCATGGCTTGCATTTCTCCTCACAGTCTTCTCTTGAGTTACATGCCTATTCCGATGTTGATTGGGCTGGGGATCCTACTGATTGAAGCTTTACCACTGGTTTTTGTTTCTTCTTGGGTGACTCATTTATTTCCTAGCGCAACAAGAAACAAACTCTTACTTCTAGATCTAGTACCAAGTCAAAATATCGAACCATTGCTGATACTGCTTCTGAACTTCTCTGGCATCAGTGGTTACTACAGGATATGGGTGTTACACATTTTGCTGCCACTACTATTTATTGCAATAATCGGAGTGCCATGGCTATTGCTCATAATGTTGTTTTTCATTAACGGACCAAACACATTGAGAATGATTGTCATTTTTTTCGCCAACACATCGACCGTGATACCATTCGCCTTACTTTTTTTTTGCTTTGCTGATCAGATTGCCGATATCTTCACTAAAGCTTAATGCCATTTTTATGAGTTAGTTGACAAATTCAAATTGGCATGCACTTTACCACCTTGAGTTTGAAGGGGGTGTTAGAATATAATAGGAAAATATAATTAAGGAACTCTATTCCTATTATAATTGGATTTTGATTACTTGTCTAATTTATATTTGCTATACTTGGTTCTTTTTACCACTATTTATAATGCTATATATTTGTAAATTAAATATATCGAATACAATTCTTCTCTTCCAAAACCTTATTTCTCTTAATTTTTCTAACAAGCTCACTGGTTAAATCAAAACTGCTTGAGATCTATTTCTCATTTCAACAACTTCTAGAATTTGATTCCATTGGAATCTCGATAAATAAGTAAAAAAAATTATATTGGAGAGTATAAGGGTTTTCTTCAAAGTTAAGGCTTGTGTAGTCATGAACTTTGATGATATGAACTCGCGCGACATTTGATGGTATATCCTTCCTCCCTTTTACACTTGTTATTTTTCTTCTAAGTGTTGAATTATTGTATTTGAATTAATCAATCATTTGACTTATGTCTTGATAATTAATTTTCTAGGAAGTAGACTATTCCCTGCTTAAGTTATAATTTGTTGATTTTATCGATCAGACGCCTGATCGAGATTGAATTTTTTCCTTCATTCGAGATTACAGGGTACCTAGCAAAGCAACAATACACACTTTCTCCCCTCACAAAATTGAGGGAGAGTTATTAATACAGTATCATATGAAGTATCGTTTTTTTATATGATATTTATTGGTGTCGGTCTATTTTAAGATACCAATTCGGATTAAATGGCATATTCAATTAGCCTAGTATGTACGTATTTATATATATAAAAGATTTGCTAATTTACCAGAGTAAGTTAGCATTTGTACCCCAATTTGTGTAGATAAGAAAACCTCTTATTATACATTAAAACAAAATTAAAATAGGAAACCTCGTAAAAAATTTATTGGTGTCGGTTCGTCGTCAAATTTTGTAGGTAAGTTGGAAATTTAATTTCGGACTAAGTGATAATATCTCTTTGTGGTAAAAATTATCGAGAAGTGCTAGATCTAAAACACACTTTCTCAGGTTAACCGACAACGCATGAAGGTAGCCGACTAATTGAAGGGAGCTGTTTCCAAATCTTATTTTATAGATCTCGACGATAGCTTTTCAATGATATCAAGAATGCGCTTTTTTAACTATTAATTGACTCAATATAAAAAAAAATTTAAAAATAAAAAATTTAAATAAATTTATTTATTGAAGTACCTTTTTACTGGACGAGTGTCTCCATATAGACCAAATGCACGAGGTAATTATTACTGGACAACCTGAAAGAACTTGAATCTAAGTACTTTTACCGGTTGGAGAGCAAATCTAAACCAGTAGCTTTCACTGGCCTTACATATGCTGAAAAGTGTTTCGTTATACGTGAAATATAAAATCATTTGACAAAATTCAACCAGTAAGTATTTCCTAGAAAACAAAAATTGACTAAGAATAGTTGTTGGTGTTGACATTACCGGTGTCAAATAAAGGGTTAGGCCATCCAATTGACGATTTTTCTTCTTTCTTATCAATTTTTTTGGGTGCCGCCGCGGTACCAAGAATTGCCCATTGCAGGAGAAGGGACACAGAAGCAGGCGATCGAATCAATATGCGACTTTGTCTAAATTTTTGGTTATGGTCACTTCAATTTCTTCTCTCTGCAATTATATAAGATGGATTTCTTTAAATTAAATAGCTTCATCATCAACTTGCTGAATATTTAGATGGTGGATTTGTTGGATCAAGTTATAACTTTAAAAAAAAATAATGATTTTAAGATTTTATTTGTCCTCAATTAATTGCTTTGAGGCTGACAAATAATTTTTCAAGATACCAAAATCTTTAAGAATTTCTTAGAGCAAATTCACATATTTTCTTTTGAGTTCTTTTTTGAAACAATGAAAAAAAAATAAACTTTATAAATTTTAGAAGAAGATGAAGAAGAAAAAATTATGTAAAAATGAAAGTTATTGGTAGTATTTATAGTGTTCATTTAAACTTTCAATAGTTAGAAAGTGAAGAATTCTGATATAATGACATAGCTCTTGAAGAAATAAGATAATTTTTTGAAAAAAAAAATATAATTGTTAGAATTTAAATTTTAAAAGTAACGGACATTAAGTGATTGGATATTCTTTCCTGTCGACTGAGTTAGTGTCTCTGAAAGTATGTTGAATCAGGTGTCACCGGGCTTCTAGTTGACTGGACAATATTCCAGTTGATTGGGAACAACTCTTTGTCCCAACTCCAGTCGATTGGAAAATGATCCAGTTGATTGTATTTGTTTTTTTAACAAAACAAAACTCCAACATGTAATTTTCACAATGTGTTTTTTAGGATTGAATGTACATTTAGAAGGATCGGATTTTGATCCACTACTTTGATTTTAATTCGAATCCGTTAATTTATTTAACAAACAAATCAACTTTAGATTTGCCTTCATATGCTTTAATAATAACCCGATCTAATTTAATATTATAAAGTATGTGTTATTCTTTGCATGTTTTGTTTTATAGTATAGAATACATATATGTTATAAGTTCGTATTCTTCAAGTATATTATATGACTTATTTAAAATATATATATTGCCAAAAGATTAAATATTTAAAGAAGTGAAATTTGTTTTAATTTATATTGATATTTTTTAAGTAAGTCATAATATAATAAATATATATGTCAAGTAATTCGATAATTCGATATAATTAATCTGAATTCAATGGGATCCGACATGAATTAAATTTTAAAACATCCAATGAATAATTCGATTTGATAATTTTTAACAGAAAGATATGAAATATATACCTTAATCTTAACTAAATTCGATTCATTTGCAAACCTACTTATACCCCAAAGTTTGTGGTCCGATTGTTAAAGTTCTTTTAGTTGGTTTTTCGGTAAGTAGGAGCTTCTATAATCACGATTAAAAATGGATTATCACACTGATCTTGAGTGATAATTTGAAGAAAAAAAAAATACAAACATGACATAAAAGAGAACACTTTATATTTTCATATTTTTAATTACCATTTTTTTTTATGTACTAAATTAATGAATATTTACCAAACAGGGTAAGCAGAACTAAATTGAAAGCTATTTAAGGTTAGACTAGCTTCTAGGTAAATATCGTACTAAAATTTCCAATTGCCAATCCTTTTCCCAGACCTTGCCATATTAAACTTGGTTTGTTAATAGTAAAATACTCTCTATACAAAAAGTTTGTTCACCTAAAAAAAAAATTGTGAAAAATAAAAGATAATCGTTAACCACTGTTTTAGCCATTTGTCATGGTCAGGAGACTCAGGACTTCCTTTTCTTCTGGGAAGAAGCTCAATTTTTTGTCTGCTTGATGGTTTGTGTTATGTACTCTATTCTAAGGGGCTCATTGGGCTTAAAGTTTAAAAAATAAACTCATCAGACCTCTGGTTTAGTCTTTAGAACCCAGAGGCTGATGATCCTAAGCTCTCAACTTGCTTTGCCCTTTGTTTTTTCCTTTTGTTATCTTTTGTTTGTATTGTCTATTTGTACTTTGCCCGAAAATTAAGTAACCAGAGATGAATTTTGAACAGACACATGACTAAAAGTTTTTGTTTTTTTCCTCTTAAACAGAAAAATCAACCCACAAAAATTGAAACAAAAAAAAAAACGGAGACAAGAAGGAGAGAAGGAGAGCAGGAGAAAGAGAGAGAGAGAGAGAGGAGCTTAGAACAAGTTATCAAGTCCACAAGTTAATAGCATATTAACTTCATACATTAATAAGTAGTCCCCAAAACAAAAACAACCCCACAAAAAGTTACCAATTCAGCCTCATCTTCACAACCTTCATTGTTCCACTTAAGAGGACAGAAAAGAGACAGAGAGAATGGATTCCAAGCTTGTAAGTCTTCAATAACTTGCATTGGCAGGTCTAACCCTGAAGAAAAAAATTCCCCTCAACTTCTTCTCCACAAACATGAAGAACCCCCTCCTCTCAAGTCTTTTACTTTCTCTGCCCAAAAAACCCAAGTCAAAACATGGGTTTTCAGTTAAAATTAACCCCCATCAGTTACAAAAGCTCCCCATAAGATCTTACAAAGTATGTCAACAAAAAGAAAATAGGATTTCAAAAAGAGAAAAAATAAAAAGAAATAGAGCATGTACATGTACACACAAATTATTAATTTAATGTCAAAAGTGACACCCACAACAGAGAAAGAAGAGACAGAGACTGGCCACCAAGACAATAGCTTCAAGCACAGACAAAATCTTGAATATTACATCATTAATGAAAGAAAACTGGAAATTTAGCCTCTTCCACTTGAAAGCAGACCCCAAAAACTTCCAGCTCCATGATTCCTTCTTCATTAACCTCTTGAACAAAACCCAGTTCTTTTTCCCCATCATACTTTTGATTTCTCTCTCTAAAAATTAAACCTTCGAAAATTCAACTTTCTCTCTCTGAAAATAGAAAGTTTTCTCTCAGCTTGCTTCTGGTTTATGGGCACTGAATGTGGAGAGAAAGCAGGAGAAATGGGGGTCGTTATATTGGGAGAGGGAAAGTTCGGTTCCTTGAAAGACACGGTCCATTGCGGATTTGAGACAGATGGAGAATTCCATGGGTTTGATGAGGGTGTTTTAGTAATTTGATTGGTGAGTGTGAGCCTGGAGGAATAACTGATCCGCGTTTTGATGGGTCAAACAACGAAGTCATCTTTAATTCAAGCCCAAAAAACAAATAACGCTTTAATAGTCTCTGTCGAAGAGATTTTGATGTAAAAGCTTAAAAATCTCTCTTTGAGAGTAAAGATTAAATTTGATCAGTTTCAGATTCTATAATTGGTCGGTTTAATATAAATTTTCCTTTGAAGTGATAATTGGTCGGTTTGATATATATTTTCCTTCAAAGATTCACTTCAAGATTTGAGAATAATCTTTTTGTCACTTTTATCATTCTCTTTATATATTTTTGCACTTCATAAGATGCTCATTGTCATCATATATGTCTACTGTTCTAAAGGGGTCCTTTACAGACTGCATATATGGTTTTCAAAAACCAGCTAATATATGGTGGAATAAAGTAGGCTAAATTGAGATTTTCTACAAAATGACAAAACAATTTGTGGATGAATTCTGAAATTTGGCTAAAGAAAAGCTACCCAAATTGTTATATGGTTATTCATTGGTAATTTTTTATAGATAAAACACCTTCAAATTTTGACCAAAAAATTTAAAAAAATGTCCACAAAGTCAACCGAAACTGGTCCTAATTTAATCACATTTCCAGAATTTTGAGAAACTTTGGACTTTTGCTTTGTAGGAACATTTCCAATTAAACTAAAGCAAGAATTTCTTTCAGTATACCAAAGAAAAGAAAAGAAAACAGAGGGAAAATGATGTTCCATTAGTGGAAGCTCCATGAAAAAGAAAGGGTGTGGTCCAATAGGTGGATGAGAGACATTATATAAATTCAATTTAGATCATCCAAACAGAACATGTGATGAGTTGGTCACTGTATTTGCCAGCGTTTCCAAGGAAAAGCTCAAAATAATTCCATGCCAACTGCCCATCAAGCAAAATCTGTCGTATTTTATCAAATTCTGGTTTCCACAATTTATGAATTGGCACTTGGTCTTATAAAGCCTAAGACACCATCATTTATCAGCTTTTTACTATAACTTTGAGTTGGCATGCTTTATTGGAAAAATAAAAAATTAGGATCAAATCTCAGTCACTAAAAGATTAAAAAGATTAAGAAAAAAACAGAAGACTACTTTTTTATAATGTAATTCATAAATTCAATAAATCTTTTGTGATTAAATAAATAAAAATAATGATTTAAAATATGCCAAAAGCAAAAACTTAAGAAAAAGAAGTAGTGCATATCATTTAAAAACAGAGAAATGTAATGGTGATACTATTTTTACGAATAAAAGCATACAAAATTATTTTACAAGCTCTCTTTTGCATTTAATGTCATCATACCCTCTTACATGTTGCTTTGTTGGAGAAACTATTCAACGTCAGATCAATTATATATAATATTATATAATCTTTAAAACCTTCATTTTTAATTGGTCCTCGATGATATGAAATTAAACACAACCGTTTGGGAGAGTTTCCGTACTGATTTTTGTACGTTAAATAAAAAATAGGTCAAAAACTTTTAAAAAAACAAATCAAAATTTGGAAAATATTTTTTAAGAAACTGATGTTGTGTGATAAAAATTATTTTCATTATTGTTTTACTAAATATTAAACATTTTTTACTTATAATATGTTGTTTTATTAAAAATTGTTTTGTAAACCGGCTATAAACTAAAACTAATACTAAACCAAACCGTATTGTAACAATTCATTAGGTGATGTGAGATTGTGGATGTCAACTAACTTATTTGTAGAGTAACTTGTCATCCCATAAGAGATTATATATAGATTAAACTTTACTCACACCATGGATGAGAACATAGTTATCATAACCGGACTAGACCGCTTGGTCTGATCATGAATCGGAGGTTAGACTAGTGTCTCGTTCTTACAAAAGATCAAATAAAGGGTTCAACCCCTTGAACTAATTTGAAACAATTGTTTTTTTTTTCTTTTTTGAACCGGTTCAATTTTTTAAAACTAAGTTAAATTCATTTTTTTATTTAAAAAAAAAAGCTAATTAGTTACTTGAACCTTTGTTCACTTCCTGGAAGTGTTATCACACAACAACCAAGCTAGTTATCTTCTTGTGAAATTAATGTCTATATATATACTGATATTATTATTATTATTATTATTATTATAGAACGCTTTGGAGATGTAAATCGAGGTTCAAACCCAAGAGATGGGTGAATTGAGTTTTAAAAACTTTTTCTAATTTACTTGCAAGTTTTTAAACGGTTAAATACATAAAGCATACCATCAAATAATATACTTGAAAGTAAAAGAGTTTAAGGAAGAGAATATGCAAACTTCGTTTATAGTGATTCGGCAATATCGGAATCTCTCCAACCCTACGTCCACTCTCTTAAAGGAATCTCTTTGAAGCAATCCACTAAAACCTTTGTCGTGCAACTTAGCGGGTGTTGCACAAACTTTACAACCAATCTCTTCCTCACGGAAGTCAATCTCTTCTTCACGGAAGTTACAATGAATGAAATTTGCTGTAAAGAAAGTAGTAGAGAGATATCAATAAGTGCTTTTTCAAATGAATAATATCTCTCTTTCAAGAACAAGCTTGAAGAATGCCTCAACAATAAATTTTTCAAAGCTTTTGAGAATTAATGAGTTGTTTATTGAATTGAATGTGTTCTCTTCTTGTTTTAAATGCTTATTGAAGTGGGTTTATATAGCCCTGAATCAATATGGTCGTTTGACACTGCCTTGGTAGGTTTGGGGCATTAAATACTCAAGTTTCGCGTCTCAAACAGTCATATTTTTAAATTACCAGTCGACTGGATCCTTGTACCAGTCGACTAGGTCAAGTGAGAAATTTCACTTTTTAGGCTAAGAGAGAGTACCAATCGACTGGGTCCTAAGTACCAGTCGACTGGGAACTTTCTGTCCCAGTTACCAATCGACTGGATCCTCAAAACCAGTCGACTGAGAACTTTCTGTCCCATATCCTAGTTGACTGGGCCCTAAGCACTAGTCGACTGGGTTGTCCTTTAACCCAGTTTTTCATGTTTCAAAACTGTTTTTGACTTAGAAACTTTTGTATGGTTAGTTTTGTCAAAGTTTTTTTGTAAATTGAACCACAGATCAAGCTATGTAATTAAACATGAGAGATTTACAATTGTTTCAATTACCTTAATGCCTATTCTAGATCTTTTGTCTTGTCTTCGTGTCTGAATCAAGTTGAGTTCTTGCATCTTATTTCTATGCTGAATGTTTTTGCCGCTTAAACACTTAGATAAAACTGTTAGTATAATTAGAGTAGTGTTTTGTCATTATTAAAATCAAATATGGGTCAACATGAGACAATCTTAATTCGTATTGTTCAACTCCTATGAATGATCATTTGTTAATTTATCATGATTAATGCTTGATTTATTACTCACTTTTATAAACTTTAGTTCACATTTAATGATAATTTTATAGATTTTATACATTACAAATAATTATATAATTAATAAATATTATTAAAATTATTAAATATTTTAATTATTAATTAAAAACCAATAGTTCGACCATTAATCCATATACTAGTTGAACCAATGATCAGTGACCTGGTGTCTCGATCGGTTTTCTAGCTGGTATAGTTATGATAACAATGGATGGGAAGGATAAGGAATAAGAGGGGATTACTTCCCATTGTATAGCCTATAAACTTAATAAACTTCCTTTGTAAAAAAATATTATGAAGTTCATAATAGTCTGTGCGGTTCTTACATGGATATTGAATTTTATGAGAATTTTAAAAATTTACATGGAAGTTAAAAACTTAATTTTCCCCTCATTCTAATCTGTACGGAGCATATAGTTGGCGTCAAACATGAATTTTTTTCTTCAATTGGAACACGAAATTTGTATGAGTTAAAAATTGCTTTAAACTTATGCATCAAGACACCTATATTATTTAGTCATTTTTTCGTGTTCTTTGCTTATATAAAACACTCATTATAGGCAAAAGAGCTAAAATTTCTTTTTCCCATCTATTTACCAAATTGGACTTTATCTCTTTGGCATCATCCAGTTTTAATATCTTTCTATCTCTATGTATATTTATTATCAAAGAGAGATAGAACAAGAAAAGTTTTCAGATGTACAAATTGTCAAAAATGCGTGATGAGGTATTGGAGGAAATTAATTGTGTTCATCACAACCCAATATCATTTGTATATATTTTTATCTTGTTGATGAATTATATAGACGAAAATCATTTAGGAAGCTTGTGAACATGAACTTGAATCGATAACACCATAGGAATTTTGTAAATTAATATCGTCAAGTGTTTTATTGATGTCATCCATCAAATCATAATAATCTTAAATGCGTACAAAATAAAAAAAATCTCACAAGCTCTACGGTAAAGCTATCTAGTTTCTTTTTTGCTTGTTCTTATAATATAGCGTGCGCTCACCTTTCGCCACCACAAGTAATTGAAGACCCATAGTGGACAGCTAGTAATAATCCCTTAATTGGGCCATGGCTTTTAACACCTGTCCTATTACGTTGCCACATCATATACTTTTAGAACTTCTTAATTAGAAACCGATTATTGTAAGTTTTCTTTTGTCGCACGATAAAACTATTGAAAGTCAAAATCATTTCACTATGAAGGATATGTGGTCATTGCCTGAAAGTCAATTTCACCATTGCAGGATATATGTTGCTCGCAAATGGGGGGTCGAGTGAGTGTTGATTGAAGTGATGCCCTCAAAGTGGTGCAAGCTGTGAACTCAAGCCACGTGTGCATGTCTTCATTTGGCAATCTGGTGGAGGAAATCATAGAAATGCTTGTTGCTGCCAAAAACGTGCTGCTGAGTTAGAGGTTGGGCCTTGGGGGAATCTGCACAAGGAAGACGAGGTAAGCTAAAGAGTCACCGGAGAGGGGAAGAGGATGCCTCCGAAGGCGCTCCGATGCCTTTGTTAGTGTGAGTTTTTAGAAAAGCGGGGATTGTGGTGCTTCCGGTGAGTAAAAAAGTGTCGATCCCTCTTGGATGCAGATACCTGGGTCCTTTTATAGTGCTTTGGGGATGAGGCGGCCCATGTTCTAAGGGCGAGGATATCCTGGAGATCTCGCTGTTTGGACTAGCGCTGTCTATGTGTCGTTTTACTGTTTTGGTCTGACGCTGTCCACATGTCGCTTCACTGTTTTGGTCTGAGGCTGTCCACGTGTTGCTTTGCTGTTTTGGTCTAAGGTTGTCCATGAGTCGTGTTTTTATTGGGTGCGTGTTTTTGGGCTATATCAAACACCCCTCACTTCCTTAAGTGCATTTATGTTCTTGAGAAAGTATAATAGAGCTTTGCTTCATCGGTTGCGTGTTTCGGCCTGTAAGGCCTGGGGTTGATCAATGGGCCTCAGTCAAAATACTCGAACTTGGAGATTTTCTAAAGATGTGGGACCGACCATATGAAGCTAAGTCAAAATGTTTAGCCTTAGAGATTTTTTGGAGACGTTGGAATGAGCATATGAGGTTTAGTCAACAATGCTCAACTTTAGAGATTTTCTGGAGATGTGGGACTGAACATATGAGGCTAAGTCAAAATGGTCAACTTTGGAGATTTTCTGGAGATGTTGGACCGAGCATATGAGGCTAAGTCAAAATGCTCGACCTTGTAGATTTTCTGGAGATGTTGGACCGAGCATATGAGGATTAGTCAAAATGCTCGGCCTTGGAGATTTTCTAGAGATGTGGGATCGAGCATATGAGGCTAAGTCAAAATGCTCAGCTATGGAGATTTTCTGGAGACGTTGGACCGAGCATATGAGGCTAAGTCAAAATGCTCGGCCTTAGAGATTTTCTGGAGACATTAGACTGGGCATATGAGGATTAGTCAAAATGCTCGGCCTTGGAGATTTTCTAGAGATGTGAGACTGAGCATATGAGGCTAAGTCAAAATGCTCAGCTTAGGAGATTTTCTGGAGACGTTTGGCCGAGTGTATGAGGCTAAGTCAAAATGCTCAGCCTTGGAGATTTTCTTGAGATGTTGAACCGAGTATATGAAACTAAGTCAAAATGCTTAGCCTTTGAGATTTTTTGGAGATGTTAGATCGAGCATATAAGGCTAAGTCAAAATGCTCGGCCTTGGAGATTTTCTGGAGACGTTAGACAGAGCATATGAGGCTAAGTCAAAATGCTCGGCTTTAGAGATTTTCTAGAGACGTTGGACCGAGCATATGAGGATAAGTCAAAATGCTCGGCCTTGGAGACTTTTTGGAGACGTTTAGACCGAGCATATGAGGATTAATCAAAATGCTCGGCCTGTCCGGGGGTGTGCGCACTAATGCCATGGCTCGAAAGGAGGCCTGCACACTGATGCTTTGCCTGTCTGAAGGTGTGCGCACTTCCGACCCACGCACCTTGATGCCATGGCTCAGAGAGAGGCCTGTGCACTGATGCTTGGCCTGTCCGAAGGTGTGCGCACTGATCCACGGCTCGAAAAGAGGCATCTGCACTGATGCATGACTTGTTTGAGGGTGTGCGCATTGATGTCATGGCTCGGAGGGAGGCGTGCGCATTGATTCTTGGCCTGTTCGAGGGTGTGCGCACTGTTGCCATGGCTCAAATAGAGGCATGCGCACTAATGCTTGGCCTATCCGAGGGTGTGCGCACTGATTCCATGGCTCGGACGGAGGCATGCACACTAATTCTTGGCCTGTCTGAGGGTGTGCACACTAATCCACGGCTCGGAAGGAGGCATGCGCACTGATGTCATGGCTCGGACGGAGGTGTGCACACTGATGCTTGGCCGTGGAGGTGACGTGCACACTACAGCTTGGTAGTGTGCACTTGAAACTCTAAAGTGTGCAACATAGTGTCGGACGGCTCGGCATGGCAATAGATGAGTTCTTTAGATTTACTATTTAGTGAGAGATTAGTTTTCCCACGGACGACACTAATCTGTTGCTGCTAAAAACATACTGTTGAGTTGAAGGCCTAGCCTTGGGGGAATCTGCACAAGGAAGACGAGGTAAGCTAAAGAGTCACCGGAGGGAGGGAGAGGATGCCTTCGAAGACGCTCCGATGCCTTTGTTAGTGTGAGATTTTTGAAAAGCGGTGATGGTGGTGCTTCCAGTAAGTAAAAAAAGTGTTCGATCCCTCTTGGTTGCGCATGCCTGGGTCCTTTTATAGTGCTTTGGGGATGGGGTGGCCCACATGCTAAGGGCAGGGATATCCTAAAGATCTCGCTGTTTGGACCAGGGTTGTCCGCAAGTCATTTTGCTGTTTTGGTCTGAGGCTGTCTGCGTGTCGCTTCGCTGTTTTGGTCTGAGGCTGTCCACGTGCTGCTTTGCTGTTTTAGTCTGAGGCTGTCCATGTGTCTTGTTTTTATTGGGTGCATGTTTTTGGGCTGTATCAATGCTGATGGAATTTCATTGGTATTCTTTATCCCATGTAAAGAGACAAACCAATGTGGCTCCTCATGAATTAGCTAGCTTGGCAAAAGATTTGTACTATTGCAGACTTGGAGGGCTGAAGTCCCTTTTATTTTAGCTAATGTAGCGAACTTGCTTAATAAAGTAATTCGAAATTCATATAAAAAAATCATTTCACTATGATATCCAAAAACCAAATAGCCTATCTGACTAGCTCTCTTCATCATTTCCCCTCTCTTCATTCTCTCTAGTCTTCCCTCATCTCTGTTCTCTCTTTTACCTCTCTTAATTATCTCTTTTAATGAATAATCACCTTACCATTCATTCTCTCTTTCATATCCTGCTGTTTTTCTTTATCTTTTTCTTTGCTGTCTATCACAATGGCAGCAGTAAATCCCTAAGCTTAATGTTAAGGGTGATGTAGTAATTTCAAAATTTTCATGACATTATCACGATCATCGTACATGCTATCACATGTCATTATTTATTTTAATCGTGGAATTAATGATTAAGAAACTTTCTCTTACATATAAATCATGATTTGACTTTAGTTTGAATATTTTAAAATAAATAAATAGATTTACAGTTTTTTTTAATGAAATAGATTTACAATCTTTCTATTTCATAAAAACAAAAAAATCTATTTTTCTGCTTCTTTCTCCTAACGCCAACACCATCTTCTCCTCTCTATGATTAATCTATTTTCTTTCTCTCTAAAACACACTAGATGCAGTAATTCTCTCTCTCTCTCCTAACAAATATCTCTTCCCACAACACTATGTTTCTTTCTATAATTGAAAATAAAAAATTGAAGGTTGTGATCTACTCTCTATCTTCGAAAGCCATCAACTTTGGCCACCCATGGCTAATTCCGGTGACCACAACAGTTATGTAGAGGAATCAATTCCTTTATTTCTCTTCTCTTGTCTCTCCCTCTTCTTAATTTAACTTTTTCCCTATTTCTTTCTCTAATATGTTTTCTCTTTCTTCCAAAATCTGGGCAGAAATCAGCTGTTGTATAGTAGATCTTCGGCCACCATTAGTCGCTGCCTCGTCTCCTCAAAGCTCGGTAAACTCTTCTACTCCATTTGGGCTGAACCTACTCACCATTTATACATTCATATTTCAAAACATGCAATATGGTTTTTGTAACTAGTCCATTTATGGTCCATGTTCAATCTTTTGGCTGCCTCAACCTTTTGTACATTGCATCTGTTTTAAATATTGATTTTATTACTGAAATGCTAAAGTGTTGTTTTGTGATTGTAAATTTATTGATAGATGAATGAGTCACACAGAGAGACAATTATACTGAGAAGAAATATGGAAATATGAAATGATGATTAATTATATGAAGAGAAGATACCTATGAACCTTTTGGCTGTTTCAACTTTTTGGCTACCCATTGATTGTGGTAACAAGTATATGAAATACAGACGGATGTTCTTGATGAAAGAACAAGTGTAAATATAGGTTTGGTCCCTAGACTCGGGACTACTCATTTTTCTTTCATACACCATCAAATTGGAGAGTTCTGAGAGTCTAAAAGTACCAATACCGAGAGAATAGTAGATTATGTAAGTGAAAAGTTTCAATGGCTAGAGGTATGTTTACGGTCGATCTTAATTTTGCCTTTGATCTATATGCTATTTAAATTGTTTAGCATGTTTAGATTATATTTAGTTTTAACATTTGGAATCAGAGCATTATTTGTCTCTGCCTTGAAGTATTAAGAAATCTGTAAAACTTTCATTTTATTGGGTTTTGAAAACGGGTCAAAAACGACTAGGTTGAAGGTTGAAGAAAACTGTAGATTGAAAAAATTACCATTTTTTCCTTCTGCTGTTTAGGAAAATATCTTGCAGTTTTAGAATTCGGTTTTTTTCCAGAAACACTATATATATATATATTTGGAAGTTCATATTTTAGCCTAATTTTATGGATTTTCATAATTTTGCATACGATTTGTAATTATTTACAAATTTTTTTTTTAAAAAAAATAATGTTTATAAACCCTTATAAGTATTTATTTTATTATGTGCTTAAAATTATGTTGCTTTGTATGTATAAACTTTTTTTTATGTATGCATGCAATTTAAGTTTAAATAGTTTTAATGCATAAAAAATTTAATGTTGGGAATTTATTTTTAATTTTTGTGATTATTTTGCTCAAATTAAGATTATGCATATATGCTCTTTATGTTAGTTCTATATATACAATTTGATTAAATGCTCATATTTAGCATTTTTTTTTTCAATTCATGCTTTTAGAATGAGTTTATTTTATGCAATGAATTAAATTAAGTGCATAATATTTTGTTTAATTATGCAATTTATGTTTTATAAATTAGGATTTTATTTACATATGATAACATATTATTAAGTTTAGATATTGTTAGATTATGTAAACTTAGGTTATTCTCATAAAACTTAATTTGTACATAACACATTAAGGTTCATAATACATTAGTATGAACAATTAAGTTAAAAATTATGAATAATTCATAAACAATTTGTAGTTGGCATAAGACAGCATGATCTGGGACAATGCTCTGTCTAAGGATTCTGGTTTTTAATGAGGCTTTATCCCGACCAATTATCCTAGGAGCACTCTTAGTGATTGCCTATTATGTTACTGCGTAATTGTTCTTAGGCATTAAGTAGAGCCTAAAATATAGTAAATATAAATGTCTAGTGAATCATATAGTTTTAAATATTTAAAGAGTAGCCACAACATCTTTAATTATATAAAAATTATATATTAAGTGGATTAGTATCACATAATGGACATTAATTGTAATTAATTATATAAAAAAAATGATTTTACCCCACAAAGATTTTATTATGTTTATATAATTAATTAGAATAATATATTAAAATTAGTTTTTCTTAATTTATCTGCATGACTTAAGAAGAATTAATTTAATGGTTTTATCATAAAGTTTAAAGATTGAAAAACATCACATTATAACCATAATATACATTATGAATTTAGTAAAAATAGTTTGATAAAATCTATCATAAAGTATAAAGAATCTTATTGAATTAAAATTTTAGCCCACAAGTAATTTTTAATGAAATTAGATTCAACTTCAGCATGTTTTTACATTGGTAAACACATGCAATTTAGAAAATTAGACCTCAAATCTTAACATAAACTTTTGGACTTTATGCAGTTACTCAACCCACTAGTTTTTCTGATATCTGTTGTGACATACTCGAACTTATGGGAGATAACTATAAGGTACGGAATGAGAAGATTCTCTTCCATCTAGGGTGGATGGACATAGATTATACTATTAGGAAGGACGAACCACCTGTAATGGACGATAACAGCACTCCAGCTACGGTCACGCTATATGAGCGATAGGAGCGATCCAATCGGCTTAGTGTGATGTTTATCAAGACTAAGATAACTGCTGGTATACATGGTTCTGTCGACCAGCATGAGAAAGTCCGTGATTTGCTGAAAGCCATTGATGATCAATTAATCACTTCAGAAAAGGCATTAGCAAGCACCCTGATAATGAAATTATCATCCTTCAGACTCACCAGCGTAAAAGGTGTGCGCGAGCACATAATGCAAATGCATGACATTGCGGCTCAACTTAAGAAACTCGAGGTTGATATGTCGGAGTCATTCCTGGTGCACTACATTCTGAACACCCTTCCAACTCAGTACAGGCCTTTCAAAATCTCATACAACATACATAAAGACAAATGGTCAATCAATGAATTAATGACCATGTGTGTTTAAGAAGAAGAGAGACTTGTGATAGAACTGGGTGAGAGTGCAATGCTGGCTACTACCCGTGGGAAGGACAAAGCTAAACCTATCAAATCTCAAGCCAATCACAAAGCTAATCAGAAGGGGAAAGGTAAAATACCACCTAAAGCTGATATCAAGAAAGAAAAAAAGTGTTTCTTTTGTAAAAAGAAGGGACATATGAAGAAGGAATACATCAAATTCCAATAATGGCTTGAGAAGAAACGTAATCCCACCTCGTTTGTTTGTTATGAATCTAATACGATTAATATTAATATTAACACCTAGTGGATTGATTCTGGATCTACAATCCATATTGCCAACTCCTTGCAGGGTATTCAAAACTTAAGGAAGCCAGTGGGAAGTGAGCAAAGCATCTTATCAGGCAACAAGATGGGCTCACATGTGGAGGCGATTGGAACTTGCATTTTAACTTTAAGTAGTGGCTTTATTTTAAAATTGGAAAGGACCTTTTATGTACCAAGTTTCTCACGTAACTTGATTTCTATTTTTGGACTTGTACCATTTGGATATTCCTTTAATTTTCAAGACACATCTTTCAGTTTATTTTATAAAACTGATTGTGTTGGGAATGGTATTTTGTTTGGTAGTCTTTATCATCTTTATTTGCAAAATGATGCCACTTATAGTTCAATGCATGTTCAAACTGGCATTAAAACGTGTAATATTAACGATGACTTCTCTATATTATGGCACTGGAGATTAGGACATATCTCCATAGAAGGAATTAAGAGATTAGTGAATGAAGGGGTACTTAGTACTCTATATTATACTGATTTTGAGACTTGTATGGACTGCATTAAGGGAAAGCAGACCAACAAGTCCAATAAATGTGCTAATAGGAGTTCAGACATATTAGAAATCATTCACACTGATATATGTTGTCCAGACATGGATGCACATAGTCAGAAATATTTCGTCACTTTTATCGATGATTACTCACGATATATGTATATCTATTTGCTTCATAAGAAGAATGAATCATTGGATGCCTTCAAAGTCTTTAAGGCTGAAGTTGAGAACCAATGCGGAAAGCAAATACAAATTGTGAGATCTGATAGAGGTGGAGAATATTATGGTAGATAAACAGAAAGTGGACAAGCACCTAGTCTTTTTACCAAGTTTCTTCAAGAACATAGGATTGTTGCCTATTACACTATGCCTGGTTCCTCGGACCAGAATGGTATTGCAGAAAGAAGAAACTGAACATTAATGAACATGGTGCAGAGTATGCTTAGCAACTCCAATCTTCCTACATCCTTGTGGACTGAAGCACTAAAGACAACGTATATATTAAACCGAGTTCCAACCAAGGCTGTTCTCAAGACACCATTTGAATTATGGAAAAGTTAGAAACTGAGTTTGCGACATATACACATTTAGGGATGTCCATCTGAGTTGAGGATTTATAACCCACAAGAGAAGAAACTAGATCTGAGGACCATTAGTGGGTATTTCGTTGGATATGCCGAAAGGTCCAAGGGTTATAGGTTTTATTGTCCAACTCATACTACTAGGATTGTGGAATCAAGAAACGCTAAGTTTTTAAAGAATGACATGATCAGTGGGTGGGATCGGTTCAGGAACTTAGTTCCTGCACATGATCATACATAATTTCAACCTTCATCAAATGATAGATTGGTTATAGTTCATAGCACACCTCAAGTATAAGCTCGTGTTGACCAATCAATCATTGAGGTTCCACAAGCTGCTGACAATATTCTAATAAATCAAGCAGTTCAGGAAATACCACAAGCTCCTGAACAACCAGTTGAACCACAAGCTCCCCTAGGAGACATTGGTACAACATTAAGAAAATCTACTAGAGACAGGAGATCAGCAATTCCTAGTAATTACATTGTGTATCTACAAGAATTTGACTGTAATTTTGGAGCCGAAAATGATCCTGAAACCTTTTCACAAGTCATAAGTTGCAAAGGGTCAACCTTGTGGCACGAAGCCATGAAGGAAGAGATGAATTCCATGAAAAACAACGGAGTCTGGGATCTTGTAGAGTTTCCTAATGGGGCGAAGGCCATTGGTTGCAAATGGGTCTTTAAGACCACGAAAGATTCATTAAGTAACATTTAGAGATATAAAGCGAGACTCATTGCTAAGAGATTTACTCAAAAAGAAGGAATCGATTACACGAAGACTTTCTCTCATGCATTTAAGAAAGATTCTCTTCATATTATTTTGGCATTAGTTGCTATTTTGACCTTGAACTACAACAAATGGATGTGAAAACCGCATTTCTTAATGGAGATCTGGAGGAGGAGGTTTATATGAAACAACCTGAAAGTTTCTCCTCTAATGATGGTGAGAATTTGGTTTGCAAGCTTACGAAATCCATACATGGTTTAAAACAAGCCTTCCATCAATGGTATTTTAAATTCTATGAAATAATTTCTTCATTCAGTTTTGTTGAAGACCCCATGGATCAATGTATATACCAGAAGGTCAGCGGGAGTACAATTTTTTTTCTTGTTTTATATGTGGATGATATTTTACTTACAACCAATGATAAGGGCTTGCTGCATGAGGTGAAATAATTTCTCTCCAAAAATTTTGATATGAAAGATATGGGTGAGGCATCTTATGTCATTGGCATTAAGATCCATAGAGATAGACCTCGAGGTGTTTTAGGTCTGTCACAAGAAACCTATATCAATAAAGTTTTAGAGAGATTTTGGATGATAGATTGTTCACCAAGTGTAGCTCCCATTGTGAAGGGTGATAGGTTCAATTTGAACCAATGCTCGAAGAATGATTTTGAGAGGGAATCCATGAAGAACATTCCATATACTTCTGCAGTCGGAAGCCTTATGTATGCTCAAGTCTACACTAGACCTGACATTGCATTTGCTGTAAGGATGTTAGGGCGATATCAGAGTAACCCAGGTATAGACCACTAGAGAGCTGGAAAGAAAGTAATAAGGTATCTTTAAGGAACTAAAGACTACAAGCTTATATATAGACAGACAAACAATCTAGGTGTGATTGGCTACTCTGATTCAGACTTTACTGGCTGTGTTGATTCACGTAAATCAACATTAGGATATATTTTTCTGATGGTCGGTGGAGCTGTTTCTTGGAGAAGTGTCAAACAGACATTAACTGCTACTTCTACTATGGAAGCCAAGTTCGTCTCCTGTTTTGAGGCTACTTCACATGGTGTATGGCTTAAGAGTTTCATTTCTGGGCTTAGAGTCATGGATTCTATATCTAGGCCATTGAGAATTTTCTGCGACAATTCAACTGCTGTCTTTATGGCTAAGAACAATAAAAGTGGAAGTCGAAGTAAACACATCGACATTAAGTATTTAGCCATAAGAGAACATGTAAAAGAAAAGAAAGTGTTCATTGAACACATTAACACTGAATTGATGATCGCTGATCCTTTGACTAAGGGCATGCCACCTCTAAAATTCAAGGATCATGTAGAGAAAATGGGACTTGATTCCATTTTATAATTGTATACATACAGTTTATTAATGAAGCTCTTATATATTTTAATGTTTTCTTATATTCATGTGCACCTTAATTTCTTTGAGAAAATTTATTTGTATAGGGTCAAGAATAAACATGGGGTTTATTCATTAAGAAATGTTGCCACATGAAGAATAGTACTTGAGGAACTAAATGCATTGTAATACATGGAAGGTAATACTCACTCTTAGAGGACTTATCACCATGATTCATGTATTTACTTCTTAAAATATAAACAATGGGATTAGAATGTAACCAATCCATTTATGGTCCATGTTCAACCTTTTGGCTGCCTCAACCTTTTGGGTGCCCATGAACCTTTTGGCTACCCATTGATTGTGGTAACAAATGTATGGAATACATATGGATGTTCTTGATGGGAGAACAAATATAAATACAGGTTTGGTCTCTAGACTCAGGACTACTCATTTTTCTTTCATACACCATCAAATTGGAGAGTTCTGAGAGAATAACAGATTGTGTAAGTGAAAAGCTTCAATGGCCGGAGGTATGTTTACAGTCCATCTTAATTCCACCTTTAATCTATATGTTATTTAAATTGTTTAGCATGTTTAGATTATATTTAGTTTTAACAGTTTTATGCTTATAAAGTTTAAAGGTCTTGATTTCATGATAACTGAGTTACCGATTGCGGGAGTTTTATCTTGAATATAAATTGTTAAACTATTATGATTTATGGAGTTCAATTTCTGATTTTGGGTATGTTGTGTGGTAAAGTATAAAGTTACAAAATTTAATTGTTGTACATGTTTGTTAAGAGGTAATTTTAAACTAACTCAGTGCTGGAAATTTGTTTTGGGATTAAGATATTGAAAGGATGATTTATATTGTATGTATATATTGACCTGTAGGAGAATTTAACCAAAAGTAATATTTGATGGACCCACTTCACGGTCTAAACTCATAAAATCATATATGTTTGGATTCTTTGAACGTGGTTTTGAGAAGTTTTAGTCATTTAGCATGTTTCCTGATTAACAAAATTGAAATTTGGGGTTAAGTTTTGTTTGCCTACTTTAAAATGGATGCATGAATCTGAAAATTTATGATAAAGTTTGGTTAAGATAAGTTAAGCTTGAACTAATATTCTTGATTTCATGAGGTTTTGAATTTGGTTATATATATATATATATATATATATATATATATATATATATATATATATATATATATATATATATATATATAACGAATCCATATATGAGTATCTCCATAAATCTAAGATTTTGATTTGTTTTCTCTAAGGTCTATATACGATGTCTAAATAGATAAACATGTTTACTTGTTTATGTCCAAGCGAAGTACTAACTTTCTTTATTTTAAGTTAAGAAATAAGATTGAATTTTTTTAAATGACTTCAATGGTGGTTGAAATATAAATCGAATTGGTTGAAATTTTGAAGCGTATTTATTTGGTTTGAGTTAGTTATGATTTGGAGAATGGAGGATGTTCTTTAAATTTTTTTTTTCTTTTTTGGGTTTCTTATCGTTAAAATACATTTTATGGTGGATGGGTTTGTTTTGGTTAGGGTGGATGAGATATGATTGGTTGGAGTTTGAGATGAGATTGGATTGGATTTTACTTTGAGTTACAAGTTACTTTTGTAAGAGTAGAAATAGTTTTTTATGTTGTTGTTTTTTTCTTAGTAGTATTAAGAAAATATCCTCTATATAAAAGGGGTCTTAGGGAAGGTTTGAAGTATACTCATAATTTCAATATACATTGTAAATCGGAAGGGGTTACTACTAGAGTTCGGTTGAGAGCTTTGGTTGTATTGGAGTTTTGGGTTGTCAAGTAAAAAGAGAATTTACAACTAGAGTTAAGTTGAGAACTTTAGTTGTATTTGAGCTTTTGAGTTATAAGGTAGTGAGAGTTTGACAACTATGATCTTCCTAAAGTTGTAATTGAAGATTAATAAAATAGTGAGTTTATTGGTGACATAGGCAAAGAGGTTGCCGAACCACATTAATTATTATTGTCCTTACTCTTTGTTTGTTTTGTCTATTTAATTGTTGTGGTTGTGTTTTTTAGTCTAAAGTTGAGTATGTAGATTTTAGAGGTAAAGTCCCAACAAAATTCTTGTAAGATCTTTGAATGAATTTCTTGATGATTTATAAGTGAAGTGAACATATACACCCATACATACACGCATCGTGTCATCTCATGAACATTGTTGGTGAAGGTCGAGGAGTCTATTAGCTTATTCTAGTATGTCTATCTTATATGTAATGTATCAAGAGGGGTCCAAGTACTTGTTGAATGGATTCTTTGGGTTATAGCTTTAAGATGACTTTTTACTACCAACTTTTATCTTCTTATTTTATGGGAATGTGTTTTATGCTATGAAAGTTTGAATTATATGAACTTTATAGCGGTTGAGGAAACATGAATTTTTGCTTGTGATTTGAGATTTCTGAGAATTTATAGTTAATGCCAATTTTCTTAAATGGGTTATGGAGAGAAAATTTGTTTGGGTAACTATTTGGTTTTCCCTATTTTTAATAGATCCTTATATGGTATTTATTATAAATGAATAAAAGTTAAGATGTGATAAGAAGATCAGATGAAATTTATCAGGGTGACAAAGGAACATACAAATGTTTTAATAAATACTGTACAAGTGGGTGATTCAAGCTATATGATTATGATTTTGTACTTCTATTGAGTTGATACATGTGTATATGTATTTTTGGTACCTTATTTCTGCATTAATTATTTTTCTCTTATGAATATTCATTGTTAGTATTTTAAACTTTATTAACTTCAAAGCTGATTGGTCGTTTTTTTTATGAAATTATCATGTAAAAAAAGTATTAGACACCTTTAATTTTTCTGAAGTTTTTTTTTATTTTTTTTTATGACTTGATATATGTTAGAATTGAACTATCACAATCAAATGATTTAAACTTAGTTGCGTTTCGTGTTTAAAAGATAACCTTATGAATTTGGATAGTGATGACAACCAATCGCACCAAACACATGGGATGGTTGGTTCCTCCAGTGTCGGTCAACCACTTGAAAGCCAGTTGAAGGGCCAAATGGAAATAAGAAATTTTGAGGCTTTTATGTGTGGGTCCCTCTAAGAGGTTTTATTTCCTGAAACTGCTCTTTGAATGTCAATAACTTTTTGATTTCTTGCGAAAAGTAGTATGTGCCCGATATCCCGCCAGTTTCGAAAGATGAAAGATGACGCGCTTGACGTCGTGACCGGGTGCCAGAATGAATCGGTCAAAACCAAATTGTCTTGCAAACCAGTGGGTATTTGACGGTTCTGCCCGAAGCACGTTGCCCTGCCGTAAGGTCAGAATGCCGCATCGCATGGAAATCAGATACTATCTTTGATGCATTTTCACAACAGCAATGTAGCTAAGGCCCTTTTCATCGACCTTGGCGGCCAATCATACAAGATTTAGGGCATCTCTTAAATGCCATGCTTGTAAGGCCACCACGTGAAGTTGATCGGATGACTAATAAAGAGCTTGGCCATCTTCACATCGAACTTCACGGCTTCAAAGTTCTCAACAATATGTAAAGGAAACGTGTTTGAGAGAGAGTATAAAATTTAAGTTTACTATTATTATCATCAAAGTCTTGTGTTTTAATTTTCTCATTATATTTTTAAAAAAAAGATCAAGTTATCTTTTGGTATGTGTTCAATAAGTTTTTATCGTGATACTTTAGTGAAATTAATATCAGCGCACACAAAAATCTTGACCAATGTTATTATTAGAGCACGAAAATCTTGACAAAAAAAAATTGTTATATTTAATAGTCAAGATTTTTATGTGACTCGATATCAACTTCGTTAGAATTATTACCAGAAGGATTTATTGGACACATACCTAAAATACAAAAGGTAAATTGATCATTTTTAAAATGTAAAGAAAACATTGAAATACAAAGAAAAATGTAAAAGTGTTTTGTAATAATTAACCTTAAATTTATAATATAATTGTTGTTTTCTTTAAATGCAGATAACAAATACTATGTGTGAAACCAACCGGCTGCCAATTTTTGTTGTTACTGTAACGTGGCAACGCAACAGAGAAAGAGGCCCAAACTGACTGTCTTATCCTACCATCGCTCTTTTGGAGAATTCAAAGAAATTTATCATCTTAATTATTATTAAGAAAATAGGATGGGAAAAGATTTAAGATACAAAAGAAAACTTATGCATATGCGCTTGTGCAAAGTTAAAATGTCTTATGATGTATTGGAGGAAACAAATTATGTTGATTATAAGCCAGTCTGCATGGAATGGTCAAGTGGGCTCCTATGAAGCATCCTTTCAATGCAAACAAAAAAAATAATAATAAAATTATAATACTGTTTTTTAATGAATTAACAAATAATATTAAATGCAGATTATACGATAAAATACTGAATTATAATTATAGATCTAAATCTTGGTGAGCCCACAATGTCTTGAAGAAGGGAACTAGGTTAATTGAAATCCAGACAAGATATTGTGCATAAATTTCGAAGATTTTCCAATTTCAATAATTTCAAAAAGTATTATAACTTTTGTTAAAATTAAAAAGAATGAAGATTTATATTATGTATACAATTCAAATGAAGATATTCCTATATAAAATCAAATAAGATATTCCTAGCCCTTCGCACAATCCATGGAGACCAACGTGGAGAGAGAAGTGACTTCTCGAAGTGACGCAATGGCCTATTTACCAACGCAAGTGAGCTTTGCATCCTATCTGGTGCTGAAGCCGAAATCATTGTCTTTTCTCGAAGCGGTGATAGACCATTTACCTTTGGTCACCCCTCTGCAGACATCATTATAGACAGATAACTAGGCAGGAACACTTGACAGGATGCGAATACGATCTGAGTGGAGCAATACAAGAAGAAATATATGGAGGCTCTTGTCAAGTTGAAGGCCGAAAAGCAGCGAGGAGAGACGATAAAGGAAGCAACAAAAGCATGTGGTGATAGGTTTTGGTGGGATGAGCAGTCAATTAAGGGTTTAGAGTTGGAGGAGCTCACTACAAGATAAATTGTCAGCGCCGACGCTTTTTTTTTTGCATATTCCGACGCTTAAAAACGCCGTAATATGAATTTCTGGCACTTTTTGCATGCGCCCAATCAAGTGCCGGAATGCGTGGTGTCGAAACGCAAATACTGGCGCTTTGAAGAAGCGCCGCAATATGCATGTTTTTCCGACGCTTATTTAGCGGCACTTCGAAGCGCCGGTATTTAGCGGCACTTCGAAGCGCCGGTATTTAGCGGCACTTCAAAGCGTCGGTATATAAGTGCCACGATTTATACAGTATCGTCCCAGCACAATATGAATTCCAGATTTAATTATGTTTTTACATTTCTTTGACTTAAATATCAACATTCTATATGCAAATGTTCTTCGATATATAAAATGCATCATCCATAATAATTCTTTCAGTCAACATAAACGTCTTATTTACACAACAAACAATCATAGTTAATATATAAAATTCATACAAAAACAAAGTAATGGAAATGTAGATAGTATGAAAAATTATTTTAACATCATAAAATCAATCATGAGGTCCTCTATTAGCCAAATGCTGTAGTAAAGACTTTAGCTCATCCATTTGGGATTGCATATTATTTAATTGATAATCGTGTCTCGCCGTTATTTGTTGAATTTGTTGCGCATGGTGTTGATTGTTTTCTTCTATTTGTGCTCTCAAACTATTTATCTCTTCAGCATAGGTCCCATGGGCACCCATCTCATTCCTTATTTGAGCTGAAAGTCCAAACACAGCAGAGGGTGTAACTCCAAAACCCTGACCTCGGACACAACCGGAACTCTCTTCACCCATAAGTTTGGTGAAGACTTCATTTTGTATTGCTAAATTATTGCTAGCATCAGAGGATCCTGAAGCTGCAACAAGTTCAGCAACACGAGCTTCAGCTGTCACCTACAATTAAGAAACAATAAAAATTAAACTCCGCCGAATATTTAGTAGCTAATAACAGCACAATATACATAAAACAAAATGTGTTTATCATATTTTATAGAAAAACGGGCAGAATTTCCCCTATTTTTTCATAAAACCTCATGCAAAAGAAAAGTAAATATACAATCCAAGCAATGTACCTAATTTAGACAAAATGTGCAAAGCAACAAAGTATCATCTATGCTCGCTGGTGGTCACCACCATACAAAATCATCCCACTTTTATCAGCACAACTCCAAAAGTGTAACTAGGATATCATTTTTACCTTCAAAACATAAAATCTTCACCATACAATTAAGAAACAATAAAAATTAAACTCCACCGAATATTTAGTAGCTAATAACAGCGCAATATACATAAAACAAAATGTGTTTATCATATTTTATAGAAAAACGGGCAGGATTTCCCCTATTTTTTCATAAAACCTCCTGCAAAAGAAAAGCAAATACACAATCCAAGCAATGTACCTAATTTAGACAAAATGTGCAAAGCAACAAAGTATCATCTATGCTCGCCGGTGGTCACCACCACACAAAATCATCCCACTTTTATCAGCACAACTCCAAAAGTGTAATTAGGATATCATTTTTACCTTCAAAGCATAAAATCTTCACCATACAATTAAGCTTCCTTTGTTTAGTACATAAAATCTTCACCATACATAAAATTTGTTTAGTACTAATCTAGTTCGGAAAAAAATGAAAAACATGATCAAGTTCCCAACGTCACCTGCTGCCAATCAAACACATTTACTGATCTAAAATTCAGATCTATATCTAATCAGTAATTAAAGAAAGAACTATTGATCATTAAGGCTATGCAGAAAACGGATCATATTTCAAACACAGCTTTAATATATATGTCAGGATCACATTGCCCAACAGATTAATCCTAAAGGCACAAGAACCAGACAGATGTATTCCAAAGGCACCAAGCGAGTACTACATGTGTACACAACAAAAGAACCATTTACAAAAACAAGAGAGTATGTCAATGAAGTCTATGAAGTCATCCTCATTTAAAAAAAAATAATAACATCAAACTTTTGGGTCAAAAATATTTTATCACCCTCCCTTGATGAAAGCTATATATTTCTTAACTTAATTAAAGGCTCTCTTCTTTCTTTCAGTCCACATCAAGTGAAAATAGGAAGGAATAAAAAAAAAAGAGGCTTTTTCCCTATTTTTAAAGATGTTCAACTTACTATAAATTGTCGTGATGCATCATCAATAAAAGTTTCATCCTTGCGTTTATGAGTTTCAACAAAAAACTCTACGTGCCCGGGCTCATTCCCATGTGTCATCTCCTACCATGTATGGAAAGAGATTAAATTGTGACAGTGACATCTTAAATGAAAGATTGGATTAATAAAGCAAATTAACTCACATATTCATCCCGTCGTCTAGCAAAACTTTTTGAACCAGACGTGTGAGGACATTGTTGTCTTTCACGTGCCGCTGTCCCTATAGTCGAATATTTCTACACCAATAATAAACCAATTGAATAATCAGTCATTAATAGAAAAATAGAAACAATGAGAATCCAAATGAACATTATTGTCTTAAAATAACCTCACTTTGGTCAGAGAACCAATAGTTCACCAGTTGCTTCCTCTGGTCTTGATCTACGCCTTTTGGAACATCATTGCTCAAAACTTGTTATTTCGTTTTGTTCCTCACGTAGTCCCTTTTCAGCACATATCGGTAGTCCCTCCATTTTTTTCCTATCATCCTCAACAAAATGTTGTCTATCACCTTAATCGTAGGGTAATGGAACTTCCTCTACCGCACAGAAAGGAAATCGATGTCAAATAAGCATTATTGGTGTTAGGGATTATGCATGTACAACACCACGAATAAACAAAAACAAAAAGAGAGATTGGAGGCAATCAATGGTTATTAAGTTGTTACGTACCCGAATCAATATAACAAGGTCCTTCTTATAGCTAGAAAGGACATTCTTCCAATCCGTGTAATTAAGCGGACAAAGGTTCCCTCTCCTCGCTACCTTGCCCAACCAGCTACTTAACATTTGGCTACCTTTCTTAATAGGTTGATGACGTGCATTGAAGTGGACCACAATTTTTTCCCCACGTTCAAGGGACCACACTTGTGAGCTTCTCAAGACATGTGTCTGCTTCCTTACCCTCCCTTCAGAATCTATACATTGAAAACATGAATTATATAATTAGTATAACAATGTGGTATCGAACTAGTTATATATAGAATGTATTCTAATACAGAAATTACCAATTATCTCGTATTGTTCACTATCATTGTGATCACTTCCCGATATTATTGGATCGGTCTTAGAATCAGTTTGCGTGTCATGATCATCGTCAAGGTGATAGTCATGCTCATGGTGAATATCTTCTTGATGGTGTGAAGACTCAGCTGCATACTGGTTTGATATGTTATCTCTAACCGATGGAGGGATATTTTTTGACCTATACATCTTGCAATCTGTAGAGATAAAAACATTAAAATGATTATATCTCACACTATCAAAAATACATTAAAAGTTAACAAGAATTAGAAGAACCACACCTGAAAGATAGGAATGGTCAAAGAGTCACAGCAAATGCAGCAATCAATAACTTCTGAGTACCTGAGAAGTTATGAACAAATAAATGATTCAAATTGGATTTAAAGAACAAACAATAATCAATGATACAACCAAAATAGAAATTTACGACAGTCTAAAGTAGCATTCCACAAACTGTACGAAAAAAAGTTCAGGACTCTTGTTAAGTGTGAAACAAAGCAACGATTACCCGATAGATTACAATAAAACCTTACAAAACTCGTTGACACACATGTCGATCACATAAATATACATCCAAATATAATTACACGAAAATGCACATAAGATTAGTTGGTATCTTCGTCAATGTCCATCCTAGCCCAAGTTGAGATACAATCTAATTGATCGTCTACCACTACATTAGAAGGCATGCACTGATTGTAAGTGTCATCATCTTCGTCCTGCCTTTTTTCCCCCATTTCATATAGGTCCCTTGGCTTTGTGATCACAACTTGATACCATTCCTTCATTGTTGGGTCTTGCACATAAAACACTTCCTTCGTTTGAGATGAAAGTACGAATGGATCATCCTTCAATAACTGACCAGTGTGTATAAACCTATTCAAGTTCACAAGAATGCAACCACTTGCATCTTTCTTTAAACCTCTAGGTGAATTAATATCCACTCAATCACAACGGAACAACACAATCTTAAATGTCCCATAGTAATCCAGCTCGATGATATCGTTGAGCACACCATAATACATTTCATCATCCGCTTCAACCATCACTCCCAAATTTTGAGATCGTCTACACCTCTCACGTTCCTTTGTGTGGAATTTAAAGCCGTTGATGTTGAATCCATTGAATCTCCTAATAACATTATTCGGACCTCGAGCAAAGGCAATTAGTTCATCTGAATAATTGTTATCCACCATCCATGGCACCTAAACATTTTTCAACAATTAATATGAGACAACAACATTCAATGTTTTATTTATAACACTTATAGAAATCTAAGACTTTTGTTATTATGCCTAACCTGCCTCATAAGCCATGAGGAAAATTTCTCAACCAACCACTTTTGTTCGAGACTTTGTATAGGTTGATTGGAACGGTTTGTTAGCCTTTGAGCAGCCAAAAATGAGCTGCAATAATTGATGTTTTTATGTAATTGTTAGCCATCATAGTGCTAACAACAAGTAATAAAAACTTAATTTAAACACATGATATCATATTAAGTTCCTTTATTGATACTAACCTACGAAGGTCAGAAAGTTTATCATTATGGAGCAACACATAACGATGTGCTTGAGCCAATGACATGTCATCGAGCTCAACACTCACAATATTTCCCATTATCCATCCACCAGAGGAAAAAATGTATTCATCCGAAAAATTTACAGTATCATTGTTCCTTTGGGGACGGTTGAATCTTGTCTCTACACCTTTGAAGTATTAGGAGCAATATGTTAGACACTCTTCCCCATTGTACCATTCAGCAATTGACCCCTCGGGTCGACTTCTATTACGTACGTAAGATTTCAAGCGCACTAAATACCTTGCGAAGCCAAAAATTTAAAGATTAATTAAGTATCCAATATATAACAAAAAAAACAAAGTGCACAAAATAGCTTTGAACATCTAACCTCTCAACAGGATACATCCACCTGTAGTGTACGGGACCCCCAAGTCTAGCCTCGGAGGCTAAGTGAACGATAAGATGAACCATAATGGTAAAGAAACCCGGGGGGAATATTTTCTCCAAATGGCAGAGTGTCAAAGCAACACGCGACTCCAATAAGTCAAGCTCATGAGGATCAAGGGCTTTAGAGCATAAAGCTTTGAAAAATGATGATAACTCAGACACAACTGCTAGAACATGTCTAGGCAAAGATTATCTTAAGGCAATTGGAAGGATTTCTTGCATCAATATGTGACCGTCATGACTCTTTAAGTTTAACAGCTTAGGATCCTTTAGGTTGACACATCTCCAGATGTTTGATGCATACCCATCAGGAACTTTAAGATTTGCCAAAACTGTCAAGAAATTCTGCTTCTCCTTCATGGACATAGTGTAGCATGCTGGAGGCGAGTGATCTTTTCCATTAGGAAGAACAACTAAATGGAGGTCTTTCCTAATACCAATTTCCTCGAGATCACGGCGTGCCTTCTTATTATCTTTAGTCTTACCATCTATATTCAATATTGTTCCAATCAAATTATCACATACATTCTTCTCTATATGCATCACATCTAAATTATGACGTAATAGATTGTTTTTCCAATATGGTAACTAAAAAAAAATGCTTCTTTTTTTCCACACCGTATCTACAACTCCCTCATCCATGGGAATACCCTCATTATCAACATTTTCAAGAAATTCGTCCACACCCTCAAAAAGGTTATCACCTTCATCCACTAGCACTTGCCCCGTAGAGACACCAACATCCTCTCTTGCCCTCTTCTTAGAAAGCTTCGAGGTTTTACCATAGCTATAGTTTCCACCCTCTAGTTGTCTTAAAACATTGTGCCCAAACGGTGGAACAGGAGCATATCCCAACTCTATGGTGTCATCAAACTAATCCTTTTGAAAACGAAACTCATGGTTTTCTGCTAACCATCGATGATGACCCATATAGCAAAACTTTCCCCCGTGCTTTAACCATACAGAATGTGTAGATTCCCCACAACATGGACAAGCAACCCGCCCCTTAGTGCTTCAACCAAATAAGTTTGCATAGGCTGAAAAATCATTAATGGTCCAAAGAAGAGAAGTGCGAAGCTTAATGCTTTGATTGATGGACGCATCAAACGCATCAACACCATCCCATAATTGTTTCAACTCTTCAATTGAAGGCTGCAAAAAGATTTCAATATCATTACCGGGGCTTCTCTCACCAGGAATCACCATTGAAAGGATGAAGGATGTTTGCTTCATGCAAAGCCATGGTGGTAAGTTGTATGGGACCAAAAGAACGGGCCATGTGCTATAGGTTGAACTCATTGTTCGAAAGGAATTGAACCTGTCACTAGCTAAGCCAAGCCTAACACTCCGAGGATCAGCTGCAAAATCGGGATACAATCTATCCAATTCTTTCCAGGCTAATCCATCCGCAAGGTGTCTTAAAATCCCATCCTTTGTCCGATCTTTGTCATGTCATCTCATCAACGAAGCCGTTTTAGATGACATATATATCCTCTTCAATCTCGGTATTAGCGGAAAATAACGCAATACCTTAGCTGCCTTTTTCTTTTTCGATTGACCATCCATCTCATTCAACGGATCCTCATCATCAACTGTGTTTTTTACCCACCGTGCCACGCCACACGCATGACAAAATTCATCATTCAAATGCTCACCCTAATACAGTGTGCAGTCATTACGACAAACATGAATTTTCTCATACCCAAGACCCAATCCTTTGATAATCTTCATGGCTTCATAATAATTTGATGGCAATGGTGCACACATCGGAAATGCCATGTTGATAAACTCAAGCAACATAGTCAGAGATTTGCCAGACCACCCATTCAAACATTTGAGGTGTAGTAAATATAACATGAAACTTAACTTTGTGAAATTCTGACAACCCTGATAAAGTTCAGTATCGTAATCTTTCATCAAGTTGCGATACTGCGTCGTCTCATCAATAGCATAACGAACTGGATGTTCGACGTCTGAAGGATCACCACAATTATTGAACTCAACCCCACAATGAGCCTGTTGCTCTTCACCATGCTCATTTGAAGATCCCACTTCGATTCCTAAACGTAACGGTTCATTGATTGAGTTTTCACAAGTAACCTGGAAGGCACCTCGGAGCAAACCCAACACGTCATCTTGTCCCATGAAGCCACCTGGAACACTAGTGGGTTGTGAACTAGTGTGAGTGTGGTCTATACGAGAGACTTTTTCCCCATGAAAAATCCACTCGGTGTAACCGGGACTAAACCCATTATACAATAGATGCTCCTGAACAATTTCTGGTTCGAATGAATAACAATTACCACATCTCCTACATGGACAAACAATACTACCACGAGCACAAGCTTTTTGACACGCAAATCTAATGAAGTTTGCAACACCATCCATATAGGGTTTACTCGACCTCGGTTTATCTATCCAACTTTTATCCATTTTGAGATGACGCTAATAGACTTTCCTAAAACAATGTTAATCAAGTCAGTATTGTAATATTTTTGGCAAAACAATGCATAATCACAAACTTGGATTTGATTGGTAAGTGGATGAACTGAAATTGATAACAACAAAGAAAAATATAATCTATCATACATGTGTGCACTCATATTTAAAAGAGCCCAACTGTAACTAGTTTAGTTGACAACTTTTCAATAAATAATAAGTTTTAAAAAATAATTCATGTGGGCCATAACTCATGGGCTTTGTAATTTACTTTTAAAAAATGATTGATTACACAATAAATGAGATTTGATCTTTGATGACAGTCTGACACCACAACTCATATACAAGTAAATTTTGACGATTTGTAAATGTATTTTACAATATGAAAATGCCAAACAAAATTGAAAACAAAACAAATGAAATGGATATATATACTGGAAACAACAAACTTGGATCACGTTGATTTGTTAGTATTTATTCTCTTTTGAGTTTGCATAATCAGCTATTTTGCAGTTATTTGTTAGTATTTATTCTCTTTCTGGAATACCTACAATGTTTGATGTGAGTTGATTTTCTATGACAGAATTTCTTGCTTACGGTACTAGTAGTGCCAACCTATATATGCTACTATTTCAATAAAAAAGAATTCAAATTTGGAAAAAATTTATGAAGCTAGAAAAGTTTGTGAAAAAAATAGGAGTTTTATTTTAATGACATTGTACCTGTGGTTTTTGTATTTCTACATTAATTTGAAAACGAAGCAGAAGTTTTACTCTAAGGAAGATTTGTACAATCATCTTCGAGCATACTCATGTTTTGTCCTTATACAAATTAGTTGATTTATTAGTGATGATCATCTTATAGTGGATATCTCTCTCCAATGCAGTTACCTAGTGGTTGAAATACACACACACACACACACACACACATATATATATATATATATATATACACACACACAAACAACATGTGTATATTAATTGAACTTCATGGTGAATCTAGTATCACTGTTTGTTTTAACATGCATTGCTGTTCCAGTTTTTGGATTGTATCTCTTTCCAAAGCAGTTACCTAATATTGTTGGCCTCCTTTGTTGATAACTATAGTTGATCAATGGAAACGAGCTTTGTTTAATTTTTCAAAAAGTCTGTGATCTTTTTTATCGTGGATTCCTTTTTTAGGTTGTAAATGTTTTGAGCTCTCATATCTTCTTGAGTTGTTATATAAAAGTGGGAAAAAGTCCAGTTCTTTTTTGTTTTTACATGTGTGTAGTGGGTACTTTTTATGATTTCGTTTGTAATCCCCTCCCTCTTTCAGATTAGTTTATACCTCCAATTTAATTCTTGTTTGCTTCTCCTAATATAATCTACTGCTGAATTCAACTACTTCTGTTGCTGATATATTAGTTTTAGCTCTTTAATAACTAGTATAGATTTTGTAGATTAGTTTATTAGTTCATACATATTTTAATTGATAACAACATACTGTGTTTTCTTGTCAGATCGATTTTAATGAAACTAGATTATGCAAACCTTTTATTTCTGGTATTTTGGAACAGAAATAACTGCAAATTAGTGGATCATGTCTAAGTAAGTCAAACCAATGAAATGGATATATACTCGAAACAACAAACTTGGAAAAACAAAAACACTTGAGAGGTACAAATCTGCCCCTATTTTTGCATATTCAGTAAACAACAAACTTGGAAAAACAAAAACATAAAATTAAATGTTTTCAAGCAAAACAGCAGTAACCTTGAAGCAAGATAGGAGAAGCAGAAATCATAAAAACATAACAATGACCAAAAATATCACAATTACAATAAGTTATTGTTTTGATTCACATCCCAGTGAATACACAAACTACATCTGCATGAAACATTCAGGAACATAACAATGCATGAAACGTCAATATATTTTCACTGAAAACCAATGAAGAGGAGTTTATCTCAAAGACCCATTGACAAAACTTAGAAATCCAACAAAAGAAATACATTTAAATGTGTATAAATAGGGAGTTAAGAGAGGTACAGAAGAGTTTACCAAAATATTGAGGAGGAAACAGTGGTGGCTGATGCTGGACTCTTCCTTCACGCCAACAATGAGAAAAATATAACTAAAATTTCTAAGAGAGAGAGAGGGAAGTGAGAGAGTGAAACAGAGATAGAGTTGAGGGAAAATTTTTGGGGAGAGAGATCGGTTTCTGGAAGATTTTTGGAAGATTTTTGGGAAGGATGGCGTGGACTCGGGCGCGGGCAGAAGGAAAATTTTGGGGAAAAAATTTCTGGCGCAATATAATATATATTGGAAATTACCGGCGCTTGAAAGCACCAGAATATGCAGCTGGACAAATACTGGCGCTTTAAGCTCCGGTATATGCTCAAAACCCATTTCACATTCCGGCGCTTTAAAGCGCCGATATTTGTCCTTTGTATATTGCGGTGCTTCTTGAATCATCACAAAACAAGCGCCGACGACAGTTAAATTGCGGTGTTTATGGCAAGCACCGGTATTGAAGCGTCGGCATATATTAATTCTGTTGTAGTGGCTTGAGGAATATGCGGCTTCAATGGAAGAAATAAGGAAAAAATTGGTCACTAGGGTTAATGAGATGGAGAAGACAAAAGAGTAGTACTCTCCGAAGGGTTTCTTGGCTAGCTTTGGATCATTAGGCTTGTTGTTCATCAGTTGATCCTTCTGGTAGTGGAGTAACAAAGGTAAGTTGTGACAGATTTTCTTCCGATGGAATTAGGGAATTATCTTTTTGGATTAATGATATATTTTCAATTTTGGTTCCTTAAAAATTTGAAGTATCCACTCTAGAATCAGTTTCTCTTTGGCTTCAATCAGTGACCCTTTGTAACGTACAGAGTTTCATATATGTTTTTGGAGTCTAATTTAATAATTAACTAGCTAGTTGAAAATATTTTTTTTTTTGAGAGACAGTTGAAGTCAAATTAGATTTCCTTCTCTCTTTCTTTTAATTTCTGTCACATCCCATATTGTTATGAGAAATTTTAGACATAAGGCTCCATTTGGATTCTTTTATGAATCAAATAGGATTTTATTGGAATTTTGTGCACAACTGCTTCTTAACTCAGATGAGTTCATAATCTCCAAATTAAAGAAAGCATGGGCAACCAGTCAACCACCGAAGAGTACATAATACACGAAATAAGAGACAAATTAAGAAACACAAAAATTATATAATTTATCAATTGGATCAACGTGTCGATGCACAGGAGCAAACTGGAATTTCTATCATAGATAGAATTCGTTTACATCCGCATATTTTATTAGTAATAGTTTTATTTTCTTTATGTTTTTATCGATATTTTAGGTTTTAATTTTATATGTTACAAAAAAAAATGTAGATAAAAATAACATATTCAATTGAGCATTTCAAGGATGACACATATTATATGTAAGACATGAGAAACACATTATCATGGGATCTTGAAAGTATCAGAGGTCCCCTTAAGAACTTTCCTCATTTTCTAATTTGTATATTTGGCGTCAAACGTGAAAGTTGTGTGGGTTAGAAAACTGCTTTAAACTTATGTATCATGACAGCTACATTGTTTGGTCATTCTTTAGTGATGTTGGTTGCTTATATAATGCACTCATTATAGGCAAAGACCAAAAATATTCAGAGAAATTTACCATCGCAATTATTACTTAAAAAATATTTACGATAAGAAAAATCATATATTAATATCTAAAATTATTCTCTGCTTCTTCAAAAAAAAAAATCACTAACATCAATCTTCAATGTCTATGAGTAACACATTACAAATTTAAATCTTACTTGATTGGAAATTCAAAAAATCCAGAAGTTAAAGATTAAACTCTCTTTTCTACATAATATGCAAGCCACTTGAAATTTAACTCTCAACAAACATGTTAGAAGTCCTAACCAATGTAGAAATATGCCACAACAACTTATTTGTTGGAATTTTCTTACGTGGACTACTACTAATTACAGTGGTTTTAGTTTTGTAAAATCGGGTCAGTGCATTGCGTCAAATAAAAAAAATACGAGAGCCCATATGTTATTTAATCAGTGATAATTTGATTTGGGTTTGTACACATCTTTAATTTAATTAATGTGGGTCAACAACTAGTGTAAGTTCTAGTCCGATATTGGCCTGTGGATGGGAGAGCTCATTTGGACCTTCAGTAATTGCTTTAAGGTTACTAATGTATATAAACAAGTTAGATCCCCTGTTGGCTTCCGATACGTCACTATATTTCAATTTTCTATCCACATGAGAAAACAATTGTTGTGGAAGCACAAAGAGGAAGACTTAAACCTAATCAAGCTTTCGTCGTGACGATGGCTCAATCAAGTATAGGCTGTGGCTCAAAGCACCGGTGGAAAGGGCGTGTGATAGGCCAAATCGGGGGACTGACTCGACCAATGAAGTGGTTGCCGAAGGGTTCCGGAGCAAGGGAGTTCCCATGGTCCAGGGGAGGGAGAGGGATGGGATAGGGGATGTGATAGGGTGGTACTAAAGGAAGGGGTTAATGTTCTAGGAGTTGATACTCGAGTTCAGGAGGATCACGATGCTGGTCAAGTTAATGCAAGGGACGGGAGGATGGTAGCAATGGAGACGGAACAGGGGGCGGAGGAAGGTGATGGCATGTTGGGGTTGAATAGACAAGATAACACAGAGGTGCTGGCATAACCATTGGTTAGTTTGTCGAATCAGGGGCATGGGATACAACGACAAGGCCTTGAGGATGATGCCAACTACGCCGTCGTATTAAGAAATAGTTAAACAGAGGAAGAGGAAGCACAGTTATGGCAACAATGGTGTAAGGCAAAGGATTTGGATTTAAGGTGCAGTGTGACAAAGAATTTAGGAAGGGATAGGGTGACAGTGTTTTTGAAAGATTTTGGGAATACATAACCAAACATTAGGAGAGTTGAATTTTTCAGGCCTATACACATTTTGGGTCTGGTTTTTTGCTTAACAGTTTGGGCTTGGGCCTAAGAATAGCCACGGTTTTGTAGCAGAGCGGAAACCCTAATTAGGGCATCTTAAGTTGCTTATAAATACTCTCTATGTATTGAACGCACATTGTAATAATAGATTTGAGAGGTTGATTATAGTAACGATAGATTTGAGTGGTTGATTATAGTAATGATAGATTTGAGAGGTTGATTATAGTAAAATTTCTAGCTCTGGGCGAACTTCGGTATATCGTGTCTTATTATTTTCTTTCTGTTTATTATTTGTATGATTGATAGGTCTTGAATCGCTCATCGTGTCCTATTAGCACAAAAGCAGCCAGTCTTTTTAATTCTTGCTTTTCCTACTGTAATTTATGTACTTGTATGATGATATGACAATTAAAAGAAAAATGGACTCGTTTTTACTCCAAAATTACAAATTATATGTAAGAAAAATTAATATTATTGTTAAAAGCATCGAACAATGTAAAGTTACAGAGATTGTTCATCTAAACCAACACAGCTCAGACCAATAGGTCAATGAAGCATACAAAATCATCTCAAAAAATTAAACAAAACTCTGAGCATCACCCTAAACTACAGAATACTACGTACCCCAACCAACAGAACAAAAGAACTGAAGGGCCAAGAAAAAACTCTGAAAGCACAGCTGAAGATACTTAGAAGCACCGACCTCCCTTATCTATGATGATCGAGAACAAAGTCATCAACAAACCATGAGAATTACATACACCCCATTGAAATCAAAGGCTAAGGTTAAGCTGTTAAAGCGCATGCATACTTGCATGTGTTCACATCTGAGCATGTATAAGCTTGAGGACGATAAAATATCTAACAAAATAATATTAATAGAGTTATTTGTCAATACTATAGATTTGATTTATGTAATTAAAAAGGGATTAAGGGTTAAACTGTTTCACTGCGTGCATGTATGTGCGTGTGCATATCTGTGGACGATTATAAATACACACTAATCAAAGCCCCCATTTGATTTGATTTTAACTCTAATGGAAATAAAATTATGGTTTTTAGAGATCACATATTAGAATGCTTATATATTCAAGAAGAACCAGTACTTTTATATTGAAGCCCATAATTTCTTAAAAGAGATGATGTACATTATAATGTTTATTTCTTTCTAATTTTAGCAGCACTTACTTTTCATCTTAACTGGCAGCATCATCCTTGGACAAGAGTAGCAAGGATGACGATGCCTCTATCTCACTAACCCTCGCTTTCAGTTTCTCTTGAAGATCCTCCGCCTGGATCTCTGTTAGCTTATCCAGACTAAGTTAATCGACAGGTTTGAAGAACTTGTTCGATCTATGATCTTCCGTCACCTGGTTAAACATCTCTTCCCTTTTCTGTACAGCACGTAATTGCTTAAGCAGGTCGTTATGTTGTTAGTTGAGCTTCACCAGTCTAGCTTTGTCCTGTCAAGACTCGGCACGACCACAACTTTCCTTATTTGGCTTGTCATTTAGAAAGTGGTGAGTAACAATAGGGTGACCAAATGAGAAAGGCTTTCCCCTGGGGAGAAAACAACAATAATAACTTCCGCTGCACAGAGGGTGGCAAGCTCGTTCTCCTTCTTGAATATGCCTGTCCGCGTTTTGAAAACGTGACCTGCCTTGCGCTGCTATCCTTTACCCGCTTCATCTCGATTTTTCATCGACCCATGATTTCTTAATTTGCATTAGGTATTTTGGGTAGGAGGGGTGATTTGCATCTACTCTGAGGTCTAAATTTATAGGGGAATTGGGCTTATCCCACAAAGAAATGTTTCCAATATTGGTTTCTATCTAATACATCTTTGTTTTTATATGTGATTTTCTTTTTTTTTTATTTTTTATAGTAAAAAGTCAATGTAAAAAAAGGGTGGCGTCCCTATCAAAGAATGAGTGTCCTCACATGTGAACCACACACAAATACAGGTTCATGCGAGAAAATTGAACAAGGTCTCCCTCAGATTTTCACTCTACTAATATGGAAAAGTTTTAACTAGCCTTCTTATTTGTGTGAGTACTACCATCATTAAACTTCAAACTTTTAGTTGACATTAATTTAAGGTATCTGATTTGGTTAGCTCGAGTTCACACGGTTGAATCAAAAAAATATTTGAATATTCCTTTGATTCAATAGCTGTAAGCTCGAGCTCACGTAAATTTTAAGATGACAAAATCATTTTCTTAAATTTTAGTATGGTTAAAAAAATAATATTATGAAAATATATTAACTTCCAAAATCAATTATTGTTGTTTTGGTTCATAATGGAATTTGGTGTGCTCCAACTTTTAGCCTTTCAAGAATTGGACTGTTAGAAATAATATTTGATTAATTAAGCTCTGAAGAATTGCAGGATAGGGTTCATTGAAAAAAACATTCTATTAAAGGCTATAAAGAAAAAGTTGTGTAGGTGCACTGTATGAATCAATGACCAGCTAATTAGTTCACTGGTGTAGTTCTTATATATGGAACTTTAAACTGGTAAGGAAAATGTGACATCCCAATCAAACCAAGTGATTTTCCATATTTGGATTGCTAGTTTGGTTTAGATTGCCACCATATCAATTTTTGGGTACTAGGTGGCCTAACTTCCATTTATAATCATGTTATCATACTGAGATCACTTACCAAATTAAGCCAGAAAATATATAAAAAGAACATATTGATTTGCTTGATAAATATTTTGTAGTGAGTAATTTAAAAACAAAACTAAGTGTAAGATGCTAGGAAACCCACGACAAATTCACATAACATATATTTGCCAAAGATATAGTTGGGTTACCAATCAAGTTGACGGGAAAAGGATCCAATTAGTCTTTTTATATGTTAATGCACCACCTCATTTGCAATTCTATTAAGTATGCAGGGGTTCAAATCTTGTCACTTCTTATGATGTAATTGATAAAAAAAATTAAAAACCAAATCGATCAAAATAGCACTAAATTTAAAATGTAGCGCTATTCTTCAAACTATATATAGTAAAGAGGGATTGTAACGTATCAAACTTAACCGGAATGGCTAACTTAAAACCAAATCAAAAAGAAGGAAGATCCAAAACTTATTACATAAAAATAAATGTATGTGTTTGGAATGGAGGGAATGAATGAAAGGAGGAAAGGAGTACATGTACCTCTTTATTAAATAATATTATTTAAGAGACATTGTACCACTTCATTTCTTTTCCCTTCATTCCCTAAAATCCAAATACAATTGTAAGTATATATGTAACCAAATGCCTTAACGGGAGTGAACTTGGCGAAAAGATTAGAACGCTAAATATAATGAGTAGCCAATATAATAGATCTTGCATCTCACATTTCATTTATAATTAATTGATTCACAATGCAAAATTAAAGATCACCATTTTTTTCCCAAAGTGTAATTAACTAGCTAGTTAATAGATGTATATGAAAGGTCCATTAATCAAGATTGTCCTAACTGGACGAAGAGAGAAATAAGGCATGTGAAAATACACATGCTCACATCCAAACGAAAAAATTCAGTTCCTCACCCTAATTTATTAACAGAAATTAAAAAAAAAGGAAAATACATGAAAACGACATTATTTTTGAAATTAAGGTGAACAGATTGGAATACTTAATCAGATCTGCTTGCTAACAGATTGGAATACTTAATCAGATCTGCTTGCTCCGGGGCCATAGGCGGGAGCAAAAGGTAGAAGGACCATCTCCATTTGCATTATTCCCAAATGGATTCACCGAAGAAGGAACCAACGATGAAATGGCCTCCATATTTGTAACGACCCATCTCGGGTTGGCCACCCCCGAGACAATATCATCACATTTTGAAAATCTCAGCACGACACATATATGTAACAATGAAAATAAATAACACCAAAAGAAATTTTTACATAAATCCTCAACCCTCAACAGGGGAGTTACATTAATCTGATCTTTAAACATTATATATAACGTAAAATGCATGAATATTTACAAATAAATTTTTATTTTATTTTCTCATTAGTCTAAGGATGTTGACACGTATGTGGTTTACAGAAAATGATTTTGTCTAACTCTCAACCCACTAGACTATTTGTCCTCCCTGCCACCTGAAATCATTGTACAATGAGAAGTGAGCTTCACAAGCTTAGTGAATTAGATTTACTAGAAGTACTCAATCTGTATCAATAGACTTTCAATATTTTATTATTTATTTTTCACACAACTTAATACTAGCATTCCACTATCACTACACATACCATAAGTCCGATTCTCTATTAATTTCTTCTTCTTATTTATTGGTTTACCTTAAGCCCATCAATTATCTCAAAATTACCTCGTAATGAGGTTCATCATAAAATCTACCATTTAGATGGTTCTTCTCACCATAACTGTCTCTCTAGGAGACTTATCCATCTATAAATAAATTCACAATAACTCACCACACATCAACATTTCAATAATGCAAGCAATAATAAAAACATATGCAATGCGTGAATTATTATTATGGGAACATTTTCCCACATGTCGACATATTTTTATTATCTTCAACCAGCTGCCTTCCCGGTTCTTTTCTTTTTCATTTAGACCGACTGCCTTCCCGGTTCTTTTATTTTCACCATTTTCATTAGACCGGCTGCCTTCTCGGTTCTTTCATTTTCATTAGACCGACTGCTTTCCCGGTTCTTGTTTTTATTTAATGCTTATGCATATGAGAAATGATATGAAATATGCATATAAATAGTAATATAAAAGAAAACAACAAGAATTCAAATATTTAATTTTAGCTATCCTGATTTTTTCTCAAATTATATAAAAAAAATTTCACTAAATTCCTCTCATCCCAGATTACATCAAATCATCCATTAAAGCTTGTCAAGATCCACTAAATTTCATCCCAAATCACATCAAATTATCCATCAAAGCTTGTCCAGATCCACTGAATTTCATCTCCACATAATTCGTATCAAAACATCAACCATAGCTCATCAGGAATTTATTTATCACCGTCATTATTAAATCAACTCATTATTCTAATAATATTTCTTCTCACATAATAATTTGTCTACATGTCCAATATTCATATCATATCTATCAACTAAATCTTTATCTATCACCAAAACATAAGCTAATAATTTATTTTAATATTATCACTAAATTTTTCATTTTTATTTAGATTACTTAAAGTAAATCCAACTCACCACATAGCACTTAAAGCTACCCGTGGATCACCTCCTTGCCTTCTCTGAAATTTCCCCTGGTTGCAGATCGTCAACATCTGATATATTATTTGTATTAAATTTCTAATTTATTCTTCAATTCATTATAAACTACACCCTTTGAAAATTCTCACTTTGAATTCGGAGAAAATTCATGAATGTTAAAAATTCAAAAATAAACATTATGTTATTAGCTTCTGTTTTTCTGATAGCTTCCCGTGATTCTCTATGAAATTTCGCAGTAAACCCCTCCAAAATTTTGCTCTTTTAACCTTTCTTTGGGTCCCCAAATGTTTAAAAAAATAGAGTAATTGAAAGAAAACTTAAACGAAGTTTAGTAATTATCATTTACGATTTGAATCAGTGTGTGTGTGTCTATATATATATATATATATATATATATATATATATATATATATATATATATATTACACACATAATTTCTATTACTCAACAGTTTACAAGCCTCTACGTTTTAAAAACGTGGAGGACATATAACACATTTGTAAAGGCACTTGTTGCCACACTTTTTGTTTTTTTTTATTTAAAAAAACTTTTTATTTAATTTTTTTCTTTTCTTCTTGCTCGGATGTCCCTGGACGTTCTGAATTTTTTTTATTATTTTTATTTTTTTCAAAAGAATTATTTTATTTAATACTAAATCCTTCGCGTAAATATATTATTTTAACTTCATGTCATATTTATTAAATTACTTTTTTGCCCTTACTTTACGAATACGGGTATTACAAATCTACCCACCTTACAAAAAATTTGTCCCCAAAATTTCCTTACCTAACTCCAGAAACAAATACGAAAAATATTATTTTAATTTCATGTCATATTTATTAAATAACTTCTTTTCCCTTACTTTACGAGTACGGGTATTACAAATCTACCCACCTTACAAAATTTCGTCCCCAAAATTTCCTTACCTAACTCCAGAAACAAATATGAAAAATATTTTTTCATAATTATCTCACGCTTTCACGTAATCTTTTCAACATCCTTATTCCGCCACAGAACTTGAACTAGTGAAATTATTTTATTATACAATATTTGTTCTTTTTGTCTAAAGTTCTCACTGGTACTTGTATATAAGCCCAAACTTTCGAAATTTCCAAAGCTTAACTCAAAAATATTATAAGATTCATTATGTAAACACTTTCTTAAAAGTGAAACATGAAATATATTATACCACTGCTTCAACTATGGAGGCAAAACCGGGCTATTCTCAACTAGCCCAACTTTCTCAACAACCTCATAGGGTCCCACATACCTCAGATTCAACTTTCTTTTCCTGTTTAGATCTCAATACACTTTTTTATTGAGATATTTTTCAATACACCCAATCACTTACTTGAAACTTGAGAGGTCTTCTCTTATTATCAGCATAGCTATATGGTATACCATGTGCTGTTTTACGCTTCTCTCTAACCAATTTGATCCCCTCAGTTGTTAACTAAATAAATGATGGATTGGATATATTTTTTCTCTCCCATTTCTTCCCAACATATAGGAGTTCTACACCTCCTACCATACAATGTCTCAATTGGCACCATCCCAGTATTAGTTTGATACTGATTATTATAAACAATTTCAATTGATAGCATGTAAGCATCCCAACTTACTGAAAAATTCATCACATTTGTCCTTAACATATCTTCTAGCACTCTAATAATCCTTTCTGTCTGAGTATGAAAATTATATTAAATTGTAACAGTGTACCCGTGGCTTTCTAAAAGCCTCTCCAAAACCAAGATGTAAATCTAGTATCTTTATTTGACACTACTCTCAATTGTACTCTATACCACCTCACAATCTCAGCTACATCATTCTTAAATCCTGACCACTAGAAATTCTGTCTCAATCCTCTATACATCTTATTGTTACTTGGTTGCATCGAATCTGCATCATCATGTGCCTCTCTCATTATCTCCTTTCTCAATTTCGCATTATTGGGAACACAATTTCCATGTTCCAATACCAAAATTCTCTTATTTCAATTTTTTTTTTCTGAACTCAAAATGTTTTCTAGTAAGCACTCAATACTTAATTTTTTCTATCTCTTCATCTCAACCTTGAAGCTCTAAAACATTTTACTATGGACAACTGTACAACCATATTCATTAACCATGATCCTCTATCACTGATATTCAACTTCATTCTTATCTCTTTTAAATCTATCATCAATTTCACAACAGGACTCCCCATAGCAGTTAACCTTCCCGTAGACTTTCTACTCAATGCATCAGCTATCACCTTCGCATTTTCTAGATGATAATGAATTGTACAATCATAGCTACTAATCAACTCCATCCACCACCTTTTCCTTAAATTCAACTCTCTCTGGGTAGGTAAGTACGTCGAACTCTTATAACCCATGAATATCTCACAAGTGGTTCCATACAGATGATGTCTTCAATCTTTAAAGTAAACACTATAACAGCTAAAAGTCATGAATAGGGAAATTTCTATCACAAACCTTCAATTGCATAGAAGTATGGGCCATAGCTTTCCTATGATACATATATCCCAATCATTGATGTGATGTATCACTATATACCACAAATCCTTCATCACCAGAAAGAAACACCACTACTGGAGCTGTAATCAATTTCTCCTTTAGTAATTGGAAATTTTTCTTACACTTCCCTTACCATACAAATCTCACATCTTTCCTAGTCAGTCTATTTAATAGTATTATAATAACAGAAATTTTTTGAAAGAATCTTCTATAATAACCAGCTAACCCCAAGAAGATTATAATTTTAGTCACATTAGTTGGTCTCTCCCAACTTAACATTGCCTCTACCTTTTGTGAATCAACTGTTGTGCCATTTCTCGATATTACATGTTCCAATAAAGTTATTTCATTCAGCCAACACTCACAGTTAGAGAACTTTGCATATAACTTCTCTCTCCTCAGAATCTCCAACACACTGTCAAAATGTTTTGCATGCTCTTCCTTAGTCTTAGAATACACCAAGATGTTATCAATGAACATAACCGCAAGATTATCAAGAAATGGTTCAGACATTTTATTCATCAAGGCCATGAATGTTTCTGGAACATTAGTTAATCCACATGACATCATATTAAGCTTATAACCATAACGTGTCCTAAAAGTAGTCTTAGGCACGTCTCTTTTCTCTATCCTCAAATGATGATAACCTGATCTCATGTTTATGTTAGAAAACCACTCTCACTCCTTGCACTGGTCAAACAATTTATTTATCCTGGAAAAAGGTATTTGTTCTTATTCAACTATATGTAGTCTATACTCAATTTCATCATTTCATCTTTCTTTCTTCACAACCACTACGTAGGCTCCTCTTGGTGACACATTTAATCGAATAAATTGCTTATCCAAAAATTCTTAAAATGGTACGTTCAACTCTCTCTTTTCTGTTGGCATCATTTTGTAGGGTGCTATTAAATATATGTGATGATCCTGGTATCACATCAATAGAGAATTTAATCTCCCTACTTAGAGGCAACCTAGATCACTCATCAAGAATTACATTAGAATAATCTTTCACCAATCAGATTTATTCTAACTTCCTATTTTCCTTTCTAGAATCCATTATGTATGCCTAATACTCCTCACATCCTTTCTTCAACCATCTACTAGTCATCAGAGTAAAATAAGATAGTTTGAGAGTATTTTATGTTCTCTCTGAAAGTTACACTCCTCATGTCCATATCTTGAACACTACCTTCTTTCTGGAACAATCAACCCAATCGTAATATGTTGACAACCAATTCATTCTCAAAATTAAATGAAATTATATCATACTCAAAGATAATAAATCAGCTTCAAATTCTCTATCTCTGATACGAATCACACAACCTTTGTAAACATTTATGATTATCACTTTATCTCTAGTGGGAACTTCAATAAAAATATTTTGCATCAAATGACTAATACATACTTCAATAGACTTCATATGAATACTGGATGTAAAAGAATGGGTTGCACCAAGATCAACCAACATTGATATGTCCACCTTCTCTACCCATAAAGCACTTCAAATTTTGACAATTCTGAGATAAATATCTTATCTAAATATATCTATAACCAACTTTTGTCTCTCAATCCTACATCAAATGACCACTTTCCCTTGGTGACATACTTACTTCCTTTGCCATGACTCCCAGTTCCCATAACCTGTCTACCAAATCTAAGGGTCCCACCGATATTAATCTAAGCTACACAAGCAACAAATTCTGCTTGCCTCTGATTTTGTACTTTAGTTCTCTATGACAAGGAATGTCTCCTCCGGGTGGTCTCCCACCTTGCACACTCATACTGGTACCACCTCTGGGTTCCTCAAATCTAGACCTCTTCCGCCAATTCCTCCTACCTCTAATTTCCATCACATCATTCTCAATCTGAAGTGTTATATCCACCAATCTCACATAATCCATATGCCTCATGTAAGATAGTTTTGATCAAATCTTAAAATATAGTTCATCTATGAACCTTTTACACTTCTTCTCCTCTAGGTCTACCATTTTCGGTACAACTATTGATAGGACCACAAATCTACTATCATACTAAGTCATAGTCAATACATTTGCCTCAAATAAAATTTCTGTTTTGTTGGGCTCTAAAGGTATAGGGAGAGTGTTTATCAAGGAAAACCTCCTTAAACCTATTCCAGGTTAAGGGTCTATCGACATCTGCACTTACCCTGGGAAGAATATCCTTCCACCATTTCAAAACTTCTCTTTCTAACTCAAACAAAGCAAAGGCAATCATCTGCCTGTCAGACACTGGTAAAATACCAAATAATCCTTCTACCTATTTTCCCCAAAACTCAAGCTTAAAAGAATTCATAGATCCTTTAAACAACAAGGCATTCGACTTAACAATCTCCCTAAATCTCATACATAAACTTTCTTTTCCACTTTTGAACCTTTACCATTTCTGGATTTATAAAAATCTTAAGCACTGCTCTAGCCTGTTCATCAAGTCTATGTTATAGGCTACCAACTCTATCATCTGTTATATTCATTTTCTCAAGAGCATGTGTAAGAGCTTATCTTAACTCATCTCTTTCAACTTCAGATTCTCTCACACATTTACCAATATCAATCATATTACTAATATTAATCATACTATCAACATGTTCCCTTCTAGGAACCACAGATTCAGACTCAACCTTGACTTGTCAAAAAAAAATATTGGGGCCTATCGCGCCCTCTCAAACCAACAACTCTAACTCTAACTCTAGCACGTCCACGTGTCATCCTCAGACTATTTAAAATATAATTAATTTTCATTTTCCACTTTCTTACTTTTTATGCAGTCTACAGAATCTTTGAACCTAATACTCTGATACCAAAATTATAATGACCCATCACGAGTTGGCCACCCTCGACACGGTGTCATCACATTTTGAAAATCCCAGCATGACACATATATGCAACAATGAAAATAAATAACACCAAATTTTTTTTTACATAAATCCTTAACCTCAACAAGGGAGTTACATCAATCTGATCTTTAAACATTATATACAACGTAAAATGCATGAATATTTACAAATAAATTTTTATTTTATTTTCTCATTAGTCTGAGGATGTTGACATGTACGTGATTTACAAAAAATGATTTTATCTGACACTCAACCCACTAGACTATTTGTCCTCCCTGCTACCTGAAATCATTGTACAATGAGGGGTGAGCTTCACAAGCTCAGTGAATTAGATTTACTAGAAGTACTCAATCTGTATAAATAGACTTTCAATATTTTATCATTTGCTTTTCATACAACTTGATACTAGCATTCCACTATCACTACACATATCATAAGTCTCATTCTCTATCAATCTCTTCTTCTTATTTATTGGTTCACCTTAAGCCCATAAATTATCTCAAAATTACCTCGTAATGAGGTTCACATCATAAAATCTACCATTTAGATGGTTCTCATCACCATAACTGTCTCTCTGCGAGACTTATCCATCTATAAATAAATTCACAATAACTCATCACATATCAGCATTTCAATAATGTAAGCAATAATTAAAACATATGCAATGCATGAATTATTTTTATGGGAACGTCTTTCCACATGTCGACATGTTTTTATCATCTTAGACCGACTACCTTCTCGGTTCTTTCATTTGCATTAGACTTGCTGTCTTCCCGGTTCTTTTCTTTTATTTAATGCATAAACATATGAGCAATAATATGAAATATGCATAGAAACAGTAATATAAAAGAAAACAACATGAATTCAAATATTTAATTTTGGCTATCATGATTTTTTCTCAAATTATATAAAAAAATTCTACTAAATTCCTCTCATCCAAATCACATCAAATCTCCATTAAAGCTTGTCAAAATACACTAAATTTCATCCCAGATCACATCAAATCATCCATCAAAGCTTGTCAAGATCCACAAAATTTCATCTCCTCATAATTCGTATCAAAACATCAACCATAGCTCATCAAGAATTTATTTATCACCATCATTATTAAGTCAACTCATTATTCTAATAATATTTCTTCTCACATAATGATTTTTTTACATGTCCAATATTCATATCATATCTATCAACCAAATCTTTATCTATCACCAAAACATAAGCTAATAATTTATTTTAATATTATCACTAAATTTTTCATTTATATTTAGATTACTTAAAGTAAATTCAACTCACCACGTAGCAATTAAAGCTATCCGTGGATCACCTCCTTACCTTTCCCATTTCTCTCTGAAATTTCCCCCGGTTGCAGATGGTCAACACCTGATATAATATTTGTATTAAATTTCTAATGTATTCTTCAATTTGTTATAAGCCACACCATTTGAAAATTTTCTCTTTGAATTCGGGGAAATTTCATGAATGCTAAAAATTCAAAAACAAACATTATGTTATTACCTTCTGTTTTTCTGACAGCTTCCCGTGATTCTCTATGAAATTTCGTAGCAAACCCCTTCAAAATTTTGCTCTTTTAACATTTCTTTGCGCCCCAAGTGTTTAAAGAAATAGAGTAATTGAAAGAAAACTTAAACGAAGTTTAGTAATTATCATTTACGATATATATATATATATATATATATATATATATATATATATATATATATATACACGCGCACACACACACGCAATTTCTATTACATAACAGTTTACAAGCCTCCACGTAAAAAAGTGGAGGACATGCAACACATTTGTAAAGGCACTTGGTAGCAGGTGCCTGCTACAACACTTTCTGTTTTTTTTTATTTTTTTTCTTTTCTTCTTACTGGGACATCCCTTGACGTCCTGAATTTTTATTTTTTATTTTTTTAAAAGAATTATTTTACTCAATATTAAATCCTTCGCGTAAATATATTATTTTAATTTCATGTCATATTTATTAAATTACTTATTTTCCCTTACTTTACTAATGCGAGTATTACAAGATTCCTCTCCTTGATTTTGTTGCACAGATTTTGGTAGAGCTCATAAAGAGAAACGTTCATTTGTTGCAACTGTTGCTGGTTAAGTTTTTCTATGGGAGTACCAACCTGGCTCTAGGTTTTATTTCCCTTTCATCATCTCAGCCAACGTTTTTTCTTTCTCTTTCTCAGCATCGAATTGGTTAACGAGTTGATTGTGAAGCTCATTCAACTCGTTGGCTCTCAGTTTCATGTGAGCCTCAACCATAGGGTGGGTATTATCATTAGGTGCAATGTTTTGGTTGAGGAAGCGATGTGCAACATGGTCAAAGGATGGGTAGCCATATGAGAAGGGCTTTCCAGTTGGTGAGAAAACTAAAACACTAACCTCAACGCCACAGAGAGTGACTAGTTCACTAGCCTTTTTGTAGATCCCAGATCTACGTTTTGTGAACATAATAATCCTATCCTCGTCTTTTTCGACCTTTTTCATTTCAATCTTTTGCTTCCCTTTTGTCTTCTTACCTTTCATTTTTCTATAGATGAAGATAGAAGATTAAAATGATAGATATCACTTGATATGGGCTTGCCCTTGTATTTATTTTGGTTTTGAGGTGTACATGCATTTATGTAAAAGAGGAAATATAAAATGCTACAACCATAACTTTTTCTCTCTAAGTTGGTTTTTTCTTTTTTGGGCACTCTTGTTAGGAGAAAATTGAATATCTTTTGTTGTCACTTTAAACTTTTCTTGTCAAATACTAACCAAGTTTCTTCTTTCATTACCTCTAAAATGGATTTACATTTAAATAAATCTTAATTCATTGATCGATCGAGGCTGATTATGCTTAATAAGGTCTATATCCTAGATTTGAATAGCGCATACTCGCGGCACTCTATCTTAAAATGGTCTATGATTTATTTATAAAAAATCAATGAATTCCTTAAGTGGCTCATTGAGCCACTCAACTTTGTCTATGAAATTAATAATAATAATAATAATAATAATAATAATATTATTATTATTATTATTATTATTATTATTATTATTATTATTATTATTATTATTATTATTATTGTTATTATTATTAATTTATAGTTTTTGTTAATAACTTTAAAATAGATGTTTTCTCAAAGAAACATAGAAAAGTTTATGAGATAGACTATAAGGGCCATGGAAATCAGCTATCAACAATTTATTTGTTGAATTTTCTTACGTGGACTGCTACTAATTATAGTGGTTTTAGTTTTTCAAAATTGGGTTAGTGAATTTGGTCAAATGAGGAAAATACAAGAGCCCATATGTTATTTAATTAGTGATTCTTTGATTTGGGTTTTTACACATCTTTAATTTAATTAATATGGGTCAGCAGGTAGTATAAGTCCTAGTCCGATATTGGCTCGTGGATGGGAGAGCTCATTTGGACTTTCAGTAATTGCTTTAAGGTTACTAATGTATATAAACAAGTTCGATCCCTTGTTGGCTTCCAATACGTCACTATATTTCAATTTTCTATCCATATGTGAAAACCATTGTTGTTGAAGCACAAAGAGGAAGACTTAAACCTAATCAAGCTTCCGTCGTGACAATGGCTCAATCAAGTATAGGCTATGGCTCAAAGCACCAATGGAAAGGGCATGTGATAAGCTAAATTGAGGGAGTGACTCGACTAAAGAAATGGTTGCAGAAGGTGTTTCGGAGCAAGGGAGTTCCCATAGTCCAGGGGAGGGAGAGGGATGGGATAGAAGATGTGATAGGGTAGTGCTAAAGGAAGGGGTTAATGTTCTAGGAGTTGATGCTCAAGTTTAGGACGATCACGATGCTAGTCAGGTTAGTGCAAGGGATGGGAGGGTGGTGATAAGAGTCATAAAATGCATCTTAATAGCATTTATTTGTTAGCATTTTAGGGTCGATTTAGGGCTGAATTACACATTTATACCTTAATAGTTCTAAAGTGTCATTCTTGGTATGTTGATTTTTTTCGATGCATTTTCAGGTATTTTGGGTTTAAAAGAGATAGAAAAGCTAACGTTATGTAAAGCACGAAGATTTGATGCATATCATAGTGAAGGAATGGTTTCAGACAGACAAAACGAGGAGAAACCCATTTCTAGGGTTCCATGTTTACGGCGAGGAAAGCCTGAGAAGCGACCACCAGAACCATCAGCTTCTGAGCTAGAGGCTGGACTCAAGGCTATGCACCGCGGCCTGGACCAATGTGCGCCGTGGCCTCTAGAGCCCCTAAAAAGCCAGGATTCAGGGTGGCACCGTGATGAGGAAAGGCTGAGCCGCGACGTAAGTGCGATCCCCTGTTTCTGTTTCACGACCTAAATAGGGCTTTAATGACATTTCTTGACCCTAAAATACCCTTGAACCTTATGGGGTATTAATAGAACACTTAGGTTTGATTGAAAAAGAGGCTGGAATCAAGAGCAAACACACTCTTCTCCATTTTAGGTGAGCAAGCATGAGCCTAATGTCCAACTAATCTCCAAGCAAGGCAAAAAGATGTCTCCCTAGGTGTAGTTGTTCTTATTTTTATTCTTGATTCAGTTGTATGGATTCATTGTTAAACATTGTTTATGATTTACTCTTTGATTAAGTAAGAATGAGAAGATTTACTCTTAATCCAATGATTGCATTTTTCTCCTCCATATAAGTCTAGTCATGCTCTTCTTATGTCAAGTTGTTAGATGTGATTGATTTCGGTAGATTCATCTTATAGATTTGTCCATTACTGTGGTATTGTTATTGAAATATATTGTCGTTTCTTGACAATCTATAAGATAGGTCATGTGTGCTTGAATCGGAATTAAAGAGTAATTTGTAACAATTACATTAGGATAGTTATGTGCTTTGATTGAATATTTACCGATTGTTTGTTTGAGATATGAAACCAGCAATCAAGATAAAACTATTGAGTCAATATAGGGATAAGGCAACGAACTTAGGAAGGATTTTTGGAACCTTGTTATTTCTTTATTGAATCCTTCGTCATATTTTCACAACTCTCTCATATAGTTTCATTCGTAAAACACAGATTCACTCATTTGAATTTCATCATTTCGTGTTAAGGTTTACACTTTCTCTTGTAGTTTGCTTTTCCTCATGGGATCGATACCTCATCTATACACAATAATCGCATGTTAGTTTGAGTGTAATCAAATTTTGGCGCCATTGCCAGGGAAACACGCTTAAGTATAAGGAAGATTGTCAACTTTGAGACAAGACAGTATTATTGTTCTTTTCTCTTTGTTTTGGTTTTATAATTTTTTTTTTTCGGTTTTATTCATTTGCCCTCTAATTCCTTTGGTGTATGCTTAGACTGAGAGATTCGTGAGGTAGATTCATTAAAAGACTCGAAATGGAGTTACCCTCTCTTTCCGCGTCTGTTAGTGAAACCGCGCCTAGATTAAACCATAGTGCACTGTTGTGCGAAAATATACCTAAATAAATGGGTAAATAATCATACTCGTTTTACTTGCAAGTGCATAAGGTCAACAATGTAGCATAGTGTGCGAATGCAAGATCATCTCCACAATGATTGGTAAATTTAACTTTAGAATTAGTTTCGCAGTAATAAAAAGATAAAAATAATAAAAGAGTTGATTTTGATAAAGATAAAATAATAAGGATAAATGCGTAGGGACTTGATATCCACCACTAATTATGCTACCACAATATAACAGTATGCCAATGCTTTACTCATGTCATGAATACCTAATGTTTGTCAACCTAAGGGCATGGTATCTACTCCTTAAGCTGTTGATCTCCCTAAGCAACGAGTTAGGCATGGTATCTACTCTAACTCTTTTCTCTTTCAAGGGATTCAACATGGTGTATGCTGAGTTGTTCCTTAAAAGAGCATAGGATCTGTGGAAATCGACAACCACACGGGACCTAGGGCATGGTATCTACTCCCAGTTTCCCATGTTGATTAACCCAAGAATCCGGTGTGGATATCTTTTGTTACTAATGTCAGACCCAAGACTCGGTCATCCAAATTGATCTAACTAACAAGTCCATACCACATGCACATATTGATCAGATATATACATATGAGGAATTTAAATAAAAGCAGGTATTAATCAAGTTAAGTAACACAACATAAATATCGCAAAGGCGCCAATACTAAATTTATTGAGTAAACATAATTAGGGCTTCAACCAAGCCCTACTAAGAATTTAATTACACATAATAAAATAAAAAGGAAAGAAGAAACCTGAAAGAAGAGTCGTCAATTCCGCTCTACAGTCTCCTTCTCCAAGCTAAAGCAAAAGATAAAAGAAGGGATAAAAGAAGTGATCCCCCCCCAAGAGGTGATGCCTTTTGTGTGTGATTTACAAGTGTATTTATAGGTCTTTGAGAAGTCCTAAGAGGCTCATGAGTTCCTAAACTTTCCTAAAACACAAAACTCCTTTATTTCCAAAATAGGGTTATTTCCAAAACAAGGTTCTGCAGTTTACTGTTCACGCTCGTACATGTGCGCTCGATCGCATATGTGGTGCGCTCGATCGCAATGCTGCGCTCGATCGCACAGAGGAGTGCGCTCGATCGCAATCTAGCCAGCAGCTGCTCCAGAATTTCCAGATTTCTTCCTTTAAGTGCCAAAAATGTTTATTTTTGTCCAAGACCCTATAAAAATGTGTAAAACACAAAAGTGAAGTAAAATAGACTAAAACATATAGATAAAGAACTTAACAAATGTAAATTAAAGGGCTTAAATATGAATATTTAGGCTCCTATCACACCCCCAAACTTACATATTGCTAGTCCCTTAGCAATACAAAACCAAAAACTAAATGAAAAACAAAGACGCAAAGATAAATCCAATGCTCATGGTGTCCAACAAAAGTTTAGGTTTCACACAAAACTATGATGCGAATTCATAAGCAAGCTTAACAAGTACAAACACATCTTTGCAATGAATACGAATTTTGAACACAAATCACTTTCATGAGGCAGGTTAAGACATCACAAGTTTGACTGAGTGTGTGGTGGACTAGCACATAAAAGATTGGGTTTCTAAAAAATTCTAATGTGTAGTGTTTCAATAACTCAATATTCACCAAATTTCTTATTAGAATCAACAAATATGGCATAGATTTTCTTCTTTTCTTTTATTTGTGAGATTTTTGCCAAGTTAGTTCCCTTAAGCTTTCTATTTGACTCGTGTAACGAGCGTTTAGCCAATGACTCCCAAACCAGATGGTTTTAGGGCATTAGGTGTAGAAACACCCTTAAGAGCTTACTAACTCGAGTCAAAAAGGCTACGAAACTAATTAGTCTTAATGCTACCGATCAGAATATTCCACCTTTTGACGTGACACTCACTGCTTACTAAGGCAAGAGGGCCAGTTACTCAATGGAAAGTTCTTTTTAATGATCTTTAAGAGCATTTCTTTTTTATTTTTCTTTTTGAGCAATAATGAACTTTTTCTATTTTCTTATGCCACCGCATTAATCTAATAGGTCATCTGGTTCATAGTCAAGCAAAAGAAACATACAAATCAAAATTACATGTCATACCCCACACAACTATGTGCTAATGTGCTCATGTTTAGTTTAAGTCGAACTTGTGAATCCTTAAATGCCTAAAAGAAAGTTATTATGGTTCAAAGCTTAATTTTTGGCCCATATGTTCAAGGTGTTAAGCTCACTTATGAAGTCAAATCATATTGTTTGTTTAGAACACCCAAAAATTTTGGAACGGAATGAACATGTATTTATCTATGAAAAACAACAAAACAAAAAAACTAGGACAAGGTGTGTGTGAATGTGTCTCCCATACCCCCAAACTTAAATTACACATTGTCCCCAATGTGTGAATAACAAGGAAAAAGCTGACCTGGGAGATGGAGAACTAGCTAGGTCGGCATGGCTCATAGCGTACCCCCAAACTTGAACGGATGCACACATTGTCCCTAAAAAAGAAAAACTAATGTAATACGGAAAAATAAGAAGTAATAAAAATAAATAAATAACAATAAATAATAAAAATAAAAGGATAAGCTGTGGGGTGCCTCCCATGAGCGCTAAGTTTAACGTCTTCAGCCGGACCAAACTTTATTTTTCCCCAAAACTAAGAGTGGCAGCAGCTAGCATAGGAAGTGTCTTATTCTCTCCCATATAAGCATAAGATAAGTGCTCGGGCAACTGCTTGAATTCCAAGTTAGGTGCCTGTACAATAAAAGGGGGAAGAATAGTATTAGTAGGCCTAAGAATTTCAGATGGATCGGTGTACTTACTTGGAGGCTTTGGAAAGGCCTCTAGAAGGTGCATAGTTTCAATGATGTCATCAGTAACATCCTTGCATTTGGGCTCAATATCTGATCTTGGGATACTATAGGTAAGAGTAGTTTCTACTGGATCACCATGATGGACCTGAAAAGCTTCCTCAATAACACTTTGCATCATGCATATATTAAAACATTTTATATTATCTGGGGGTAATTTTAATGCATTATATCTTTTGATTTCAACCTTCTCACTATTTACCTTCTCCATTTCACTTACCTTGGATATGGATGCTTGTGTAGGCTCATTAGTTTCGATGATCTTACCATTTGTTAGAGTTGTCACGACATTTAGTTGCTGATGTCCTCTTGGAGTAGGTAGTGGTTGGACTGGAAGTTCACCCAACTTTCTTTCACTTTGCTCCTTAGCCAATTGCCCTATTTGTTCCTCGAGTCTTTGAATGGCTTGCTCATGTTTTGTAGTGGTTTGTCGTTGCTCAATCATTAACTGTTCTTGTGAAGTCATCAGTTGCCTCATAAAATTCTCTAGGTCACTATTTCCTGATTCCGGCACTGGTTAGGCTGCTGGTTGGAAGTGTCGTTGCTGTCCTTGAAGATTCAAAGCATTTTGAGTGTTGCTCCATGAGAGGTTGGGGTGGTTCTGCCATCCAGGATTGTAGGTATTTGCATATGCACTGTTCAGTCCCTCATAATTTGCTTGTTCTTGATCTGTAGTTGAATACAGAGGACAAGTATAAGTATTATGATCAAAATGAGAGCATATAGCACATACCTGGCGTTGTGTAGCCTGTGGACTACGTAAGTTGTTCTGATCAGCCATGGCTTTTATGAGCATATCTAGCTTTCTTTCTATAGCAGCCATCTGATTCGAAGATCCATCATTGAAGCTCACCTCATACATACCCTTACTTTTAATTCTTTGTCTACCTTTCGAGGAGAATTGTTGGGTGTGCTCACTTAATGTCTCAAACAGCTCCATGGCTTCTTCACTAGTCTTCTCCATCAGCACACCTCTACATCCGGAATCCACTATACCTTGATTGATGCCACTCAAACCTTCATAGAAAGCTAGGACCAGCTCATCTTGAGGTAAGTTTTGATATGGACATTTGAGTAGCAGCTCATTAAAGTGTCCCCATGCCTCGAAGAAAAGGTCTCCATCCCTGTGTTGGAAGGATTGAATCTCCTTCCTCATCTGCCTTGTCTTTTGGGCTGGAAAAAATTTCCTTAGAAATCTATTGGTTAGCTCTTCCCAAGTATGGATGGAATCTGCAGGCAATGAATGATACCACATTTTAGCATTATCTTTTAATGAAAAAGGGAAAAGAATTATCCTGATTCCCTCTTGATCTAGGCCCTGAATATGCTGGAACTTGCAGAGATCACAGAATTCTCGAAGGTGCAAGTGTGGATCCTCAGCAGGTGTACCCCTAAAATGAGTCAAGGCACTGAGTATCTGCGGAGATATGTAATAATTTTCTTCCGCCTTAGGTTGATATGCAATGCATGAAGGATGAATGAGGTTCTGTGGAATGAAAGATTGCTTCATAGGTCTCCGTTCTGGTGGCAGTTGGTTGTAAATCTGTTCCATTGGTGCTTCACCCTCAAATTCTTCTTCTTTCTCCTCGAAGTTGTTTCTAGGCCTCTTTCGAATGATCTGCTCACTCTCTATATCAAGTGGAAGGATGGTTGGGTTCCTCACTCGAAGCCCTTGCATGAATCAGCAGGAATACCTTAGTGCAGCAGCTTCAGTACTGCTGGTCGGGTAGTCTCTGGACTATTTGCGGTTGAACGCTCTAAGCACTACACTCAATCGCACCAGTGCGCTCGATCGCACTTAGGTTTGCGATCGATCGCAGTGCCAGAATTAGCATTGATGCACACCTGAAACAAAAAGAACAAAATAACAAAAACGAAGAATTAAGTTAGATAATTGATGAAAATAAAATAAAATAAAACAAAACAGATTAGGAAAAATATTTAATGAAAAATAAGAAAATAAAATTGAACAAAATAAGAAAAATAAACGGGAAATAATTCTAAACAGAAATTTAGCACAATCCCCGGCAACGGCACCAAAAACTTGTTGTGCGAAAATATACCTAAATAAATGGATAAATAATCGTACTCGTTTTACTTGCAAGTACACAAGGTCAACAATGTAGCATAGTGTGCGAATGCAAGATCATCTCCACATGGATTTGTAAATTTAACTTTAGAATTAGTTTCACAGTAATAAAAAGATAAAAATAATAAAAGAGTTGATTTTGATAAAGATAAAATAATAAGGATAAAGGCATAGGGACTTGATATCCACCACTAATTATGCTACCACAATATAACAGTATGTCAATGCTTTACTCATGTCATGAATACCTAATGTTTGTCAACCTAAGAGCATGGTATCTATTCCTTAAGCTATTGATCTCCCTAAGCAACGAGTTAGGCATGGTATCTACTCTAACTTTTTTCTCTTTCAAGGGATTCAACATGGTGTATGCTGAGTTATTCCTTAAGAGAGCATAGGATCTGTGGAAATCGACAACCACACGGGACCTAGGGCATGGTATCTACTCCCGGTTTCCCATGTTGATTAACCCAAGAATCCGGTGTGGATATCTTTTGTTACTAATGTCAGACCTAGGACTCGGTCATCCAAATTGATCTAACTAACAAGTCCATACCACATGCACATATTGATCAGACATATACATATGAGGAATTTAAATAAAAGCAGGTATTAATCAAGTTAAGCAACATAACATAAATATCGCAAAGGTGCCAATACTAAATTTATTGAGTAAACATAATTAGGGCTTCAACCAAGCCCTACTAAGAATTTAATTACACATAATAAAATAAAAAGGAAAGAAGAAACCCGAGAGAAGAGTCGTCAATTCCGCTCCACTGTCTCCTTCTCCAAGCTAAAGCAAAAGATAAAAGAAGAGATAAAAGAAGTGATCCCCCCCAAGAGGTGATGCCTTTTGTGTGTGATTTACAAGTGTATTTATAGGTCTTTGAGAAGTCCTAAGAGGCTCATGAGTTCCTAAAATTTCCTAAAACACAAAACTCCTTTATTTCCAAAATAGGGTTATTTCCAAAACAGGGTTCTACAGTTTACTGTTCACGCCCGTACATGTGCGCTCGATCGCATATGTGGTGCGCTTGATCGCAATGCTACGCTCGATCGCACAGAGGAGTGCGCTCGATCGCAATCTAGCCAGCAGCTGCTCCAGGATTTCCAGATTTCTTCCTTTAAGTGCCAAAAATGCTTATTTTTGTCCAAGACCCTATAAAAACGTGTAAAACACAAAAGTGAAGTAAAATAGACTAAAATATATAGATAAAGAACTAAACAAATGTAAATTAAGGGGCTTAAATATTTAAGCTCCTATCATGCACGCCCAAACGAGAATTTAGAGGATTTTGTGAGAATGTTGCTAGGACACTTAAGGACTACTTACATCCTAGCCGAACGGCCACACCATTTTGTATCATGTTCCCTCCTAATGACCAACAACCTGAGTTTAAGCAGGGCAAGATTCAATTACTACCAACCTTCCATGGGTTTGAGAATGAGAGCCCCTATATCCATATTAGGGAATTTGAGGAAGTAGTAGCAACCTTTCAAAGTAGGGCTGATATGGTAGACACCGTCAAACTTCAGTTTTTCCCCTTTTCACTTAAGGAAAAGGCCAAGGTTTGGTTATACTCATTAAGGCCTAGGTCTATAGGTAGTTGGGATGAGATGAATCAAGCCTTCTTCCAAAATAATTTCCCAACCCATAAGACTAATAACCTAAAGAGATAAAACTCAAACTTTGCACAAACGGAGAGTGAAACCTTATATCAAGTTTGGGAACATTTCAAAGACCTTTTGAATTCTTCTCCACACCATGGGTATGAGAGTTGGCGGGTAGTTAACTATTTTGATGATGGACTTCTAAGTAGAGAAATGCAATTCATAGAAATGATGTGTAATGGAGATTTTCTTCAGAAAGATCCTGAACAAGCCATAGATTTTCTAGATGACCTATCAGAAAAAGCCCACACTTGGACAGGACCGAATGCCATAGAAAGTACTAGGAGAAATCAAACCGCTAGAATTTATCAACTTAAGGAAGAGGATAGATTTAAAGCCCGTTTAAAGGTCCTAACTAAGGAAATTGAAGTTTTAAAAACCAAGGATGCTAGGGCCCCGAACCAGTTGCTAGGGTAGAATCCTATGAACCTTGTTTTATGTGTAATGGGGTAGATCATGTGCCTATGGATTGTCCAACCTATTTTGAGATGAAGGGAGAGTGTAATGCCTTTGGTATACCCTTTAGGAAACCATACTCACCCTACTCTAACACTTACAATCCCGGTTGGAAGAATCACCCTAATTTTAGTTGGAGATCTGATATATAGCCTCCTGCCAACTTTAGTACCCATTGGAAATAGGAAGCAACTTCATCTAATGCACCACAACAATCTTTACCTTTGGAAGATGTTTTTAAGTCATTTTTGCAGGTATATGCCAAATCAACGGTTACTAGAGGACCAACAAGGGATCAAAGAGGAACAAAAGGTGATAAAGAGCCAACTCACCTAGTTGACTAGTTTCTTGACTATTCAAGAGCAAGGTCGTTTTCCTTCGTAGCCACAACCTAATCCAAGGGGACAACATATGGTGAAAACCTCCAATCTTGACAATAAAAATGTTAAAGAGGTTAATGCCATGATTACTCGCAGTGGAAAGAAAATTGATAGACCCACCCTACCATCAAACTGGATTCCTAACACCGTGAGCAACAAGGATGAAGCCCTAAAGGAACAAGATACCCATAGTGATTCTTTACCGGTGCCTTTCCCTCAAGCACTCCTTAAACCTAAGGAGATAAATTTAGCATTAAAAGGTGAGATTCTTAAACAACTTCAGCATGTTAAAATTAACCTCCCTCTTCTTTATGTCATAAAACAGGTTCCCAACTATGCTAAAGCCATTAAAGATCTATGCACACTCAAGAGGAGGCACAATGTGAAGAAGACAACATTCTTAACGAAGCAAGCAAGTGTGGTAATTAACAGCAAGACACTACCCAAATATAAAGATCCGAGCTGTCCAACGGTGGCTTGCCAAATTGGAAACAAATCTTGTGGCCAAGCATTGCTAGATTTGGGGGCTAGTGTGAACCTCATGCTCCGTTTACTTGCAACACGGCCTAGGTTAGATCAAACCCACTTCTGTGGTACTTCAACTAACGGATCGATCGGTAAGAAAATAAAGAGGTATTGTGGAAGATGTTTTATTGCAAATTGATAAATTCTATTATCCCGTTGACTTTTTGGTTTTAAATACCATTTCTATTGTGAATACGGAGTCAAAAATTCTTTTGATACTTGGAAGACCATTCCTTGCCACCGCAAATGCCCTCATTAATTGTAAGAATGGCCTAATGACATTATCATTTGGAAATATGACTCTAAAGGTGAATATTTTTCGAGTATCAAAGTAGCCACATGAAGAGGACGAGTGTTTCAACACTTACATAATTGCTGAGCTTATTTTGGAGGATGAGTACATTAAAGATAATTCTAACTCTTTGAAATTCTTTCTTAATAATTTTGATTTTGATGATCCTTCCATTTATCCCCATGCCATTAATGTTGTTGATGTTTTTGATAAGTCACAGGGATTTATTAAGAAATCATGGCAACCATGCTTTGAGGAGTTGCCTAAAGAAAGGGAGGCACCTAAAACCCTCTTCCGAGGAAACACCAACGCTTAACTTAGCTCTGCTACCCAAAGGACTCAAACATATTTTTTTAGGCCCAAGTGATACCTTTCTGGTTATTATTTCCTTCGAACTTAGTGATGTGCAATGTGATCAATTGTCGAATTGTTAAGAGAACATAAATCTGCATTAGGTTGGACCATGGTCGACATAAAAGTTGTTAGCCCCTTAATTTTTTCCCATAGGATTTATCTAGAAGAAGGAGCTAACCTCGTAGAAACCCAGAAAGAAGGCTAAATCCAACTACGAAAGAGGTAGTTAAGAAAGAAGTCTTAAAACTATTGGATGCAAGAATTATATATTCAAATATCGGATAATAAGTGGGTTAGTCCAACCCAAGTAGTTCCTAAGAAAGCCGGGGTGACCGTGGTAGAAAATGAAAAGGGAGTGTTAGTACCAACTACGGTAGTGATCGGGTGGCGAATGTGCATAGATTATAGGAAACTTAATTCGGCTTCTCGAAAATACCATTTTCCTCTCCCATTCATAGATCAAATTTTAGAACGAGTGGTTGGTTATCCTTTCTATTGTTTTTTAGATAGGTATTCGGGATACTACTAAATAGGAATTGCCTTAGAGGATCAAGAGAAGACCACATTTACTTGTCCTTTTAGTACTTTTGCTTTTCAAAGAATGTCTTTCGATTTGTGTAATGCACCGGCTACTTTTCAAATATGCATAATGAGTATTTTCAATGACATGGTTGAAAAATGTGTGAAGTGTATATGGATGATTTAACTGTGTTTGGAACTTCTTTTAATTCATGTTTATCTAATTTGAAAAATGTTTTGTGCAGGTGTGAAGGGAAGGGGCTTGTGCTTAATTGGGAAAAGTGCCATTTTATGGTGTCATCTGGGATAGTCTTCGGGCATATAGTGTCCGAAATGGGGATAGAAGTGGATAAATCAAAAATTGAATTGATCTCTAAACTACCCACTCCTAAGAATATTAAAGATGTTAGGTCTCTCTTAGGGCATGCCGTGTTTTATAGAAGATTCATTCAAAATTTTAGTGCTATCTCTAGACCCTTATGTAACCTTTTGATGAAGGATACTGAGTTTAACTGGAGTCTCGAATGTGAGCAAGCCTTTCGGACACTTATCTCGAAGCTTACAACCGCCCCTATTATGCAATCACTGGATTTTGCCTTGCCTTTTAAGATTATGTGTGATGCCAGTGACTATGCTGTAGGAGCTGTTCTAGGACAAAGAAGGGAGGGAAAACCATTTGTTGTTTATTATGCTAGTAGAACCTTAAATCATTCTCAAGATGTACACCACAACCGAGAAATAATTACTAGCAGTAGTATTTGCATTGGATAAATTTCACTCTTACTTGGTTGGTTCACCTATCACTATATTCACAAATCACTCCGCCCTTAAATTTATTTTCTAAAAAACGGATGCTAAGACCCGTTTGATACATTGGATTTTGCTTTTACAGGAATTTGACTTGACCATCAAAGACAAGAAGGGGGTGGAAAATGTTGAGCGGATCATCTATCTCGCTTGGAATTTAAGAATGATGTTGACATTTTTCCCATTCGGGAAGTCTTTTTGGATAAAAACTTATTTTCTGTCCTTGGTCACACACCATGGTATACCGACATTGCAAACTACTTGGTTTCCCGTCAAGTCCAATCCACATAGAGTGCACAAGATAAGCGTCAGTTTTTGGCTGAGGTAAAGAATTTTTATTGGAATGACCCTTATTTTTTTAAATATTGCCCCGACCAAATAATAAGAAGATGCATTCCGGATATAGAAGTTGATAGTGTGTTAACTTTTTGTCATACCTATGCTTGTTGTGGCCACTTTCTATTAAAAAGACAACTGCAAAAATTTTGCAATGCGGTTTTTATTGGCCTACTTTATTCAAGGATACTAATGAGTTTTGTCGATCATGTGAAGATGTCAAAGATTAGGTTCATTGTCCCACCGTCATATGATGCCTCTCAACCCAATCATAGTGGTGGAAATCTTTGATTGTTGGGGGATAGATTTTATAGGACCATTCCCACCTTCTTTTGGGTATCTTTACATTTTGTTTGTCATTGATTATGTTTCTAAATGGGTTCAAGCCGTACCTTGCCGCACTAATGATAATACAGTTATTGTTAAATTTCTAAAAGATCATATTTTATCTAGGTACTGTACTCCATGTGTTATAATCAGTTATCAAGGGTCACATTTTTGTAACCATTCTTTTGAGGCTTTAATGCGCAAGTATGGAGTCACCCATAAGGTTTCTACAGCTTATCATCCACAAACCAATGGCCAAGTGGAACTAGCAAATAGGGAGATTAAGCGAATACTTAAGAAACTGGTAAATCCCAATCGAAAAGATTGGTCTTTGCGCCTATCGGATGCACTTTGGGCGTACCGGACAACATACAAGACGGTTCTTGGAGCATCTCCTTATCGGTTGGTATTCGGCAAAGCATGTCACTTGCCAGTAGAACTTGAACACTGAGCATATTGGGCTATTTGAAATTTTAACTATGACTTGAAGATGTCCGGTGAGGAGAGGAAAATGCAACTTTGTGAACTTGCAGAGTTGAGGGATGATTCCAATGATAATGCTAAGGACTTAAAGTCAAGAATGAAAGCGGTGCATGATCAAAAAATACTCCGGAAAAATTTTGAATAAGGTAACAAAGTTTTCCTTTATGATTCGCGGTTACACTTCTATCCGGGAAAATTGCGATCACGATGGAAGGGACCTTATGTTGTGAAGAGTGTTTTTCCCAATGGAGTAATAGAGATTGAAGATCTTTCCGATGGTTGTGCATTTCGAGTTAATAGCCGAAGGTTGAAGCTCTACTTGGAACATGAACTTGTTAAAGATAGCCCCGAAGAGATCTCTTTGGTGGCCCCAGTTTATGCTTTTTAATCGGGTACTTTCGTTCCATTGTACATTAGTTTTAATTTTGTTAAGTCTTTGTTAATTTTCTAATTTTTGTTTTTAGTTGAATCTATCTTAGTTTTTAGTTTAATTTTCGTTTTGATTTAATTTAATTTGTAGTCTTAGGTTTATTTTTAGTAATGTTAATTTACATTTTTTATACCCCTTTTATTTGTACAGCCCATTAGAACCACACAAATTTTCTTTCCATTGGGGCACTGCAGCCCAAGCCCGTGCGCCTCACCTCACAGCAACCCATCAATTTTCAGCAGCCCAAGTCGAGCCACGGCCAACCTAGCTCGCCTCACCCCACAGCAACCCATCAAATGTCCAGGCTCGTGTGCCACGCCTCAGCCCATCCCGCGCCGCAGCGCACAGTACATACAATTTGGGGATTAGGTCACTGCGTCGCGGCACAAGCAGGTCGGAGCCACGGCGCACACTAGTGAAACCACCTTAAAAAAAGCCATTTTTCTTTCTTCTTCTTCATTTTCCTTTGAAAAGAAACAGCCCCTTTTCTCTCTCTCTCATCCTCTCTCCAAATCCACCATACTCATCTACTTTTTCTCCTTCTTTCTTGATTCTAACATAATTCCTTTAGGAATTGCTCACTTATATTGCAGATTTTGCTGCAAATTTCTCCAAAAAGCTTTGGTTCTAAGAGAATTTTGGGATTCAAGAGGATTTCAAGTTTGTGGGTCTTCTCTCCAACTTTGGGCATCAAGTAAGATCAATTTCCTTCTCTTTGTTGTGGACTTGTAATATTTTAGTGGTCACATTTGATTTAGTTCTCTTGTCTTAGAACAATTAGTTCAAATGGCTCCTAAAACTAAGAGATAAAGGGGGAAACAACCTCAAGAGTATTATGAGAGTAAATTTGTTACTCACGATGCTAGTGAGAGGTATGTTAGTTTGATGCATGCTAGGAGATCTATTCCTGAAAGAGGTTTCACTATCACAGAGAGGGGAAACCCAACTTTGTTTAGGATGATTAGTGATAGGAATTGGGGTGCATTTGGGAGACAACCACCTAATTCCATTATTAATGTGGTTAGAGAGTTTTCTGGCAATGCGGAAGAGCATAGAAATGGCAGAGTGATGGTTAGAGGAAAAACAGTTTCCTTTGATAGTGCATTTATTTATAGATTTTATGGGCTACCCGACATTGAGAACAATGAATATTCTGTTTATTTGTCTAATGTTGACTATGATGCGGTTTGTAACACACTCTGTATTCCAAGCACGACTTGGAAGATGTCAGGTGGTAATCCTAAGACCTTGCCCGTTACTTCTTTGACTGTGAATGCTCGGGCTTGGCAATACTTTGTGTGTCAGAAGATGATGCCCGCTACGCATTATAGCGATGTTACTGTTGAGAGGGTTGTTCTTATATATGCCATTTTGATGGGTATAACGATTAATGTGGGTCAAATAATGTTTAATTCTATCATCCACATTGTGAGACAAAAGCTCGGTCTATACTTCCCCTCTTTGATTACCCAATTATGCATCTAAGCCGACGTCCAGTACAGTAGTGATGAGGAAGCATAGCACCCAAAGAAACCTATCGATGATGGAATGCTCAATGTGATTAAGGCATCAAGGTCACAAGCTCCGGGAGAGGGAGCAACGATTGCTGGCCCCCCTCCACCTCCTAGGTCTATGATTGTTGCAGAGCGGCTTGTGCGTTTAGAGATTCGATTTGATGAGCATTAGAAATTCTTACAATATAGGTTTGATCGTCGGGAACGATTCTTAGCCAGGCAAGCAGACTATCAAGCAGGGGTTTACTCTTCTTTTAGTCAGATGTACCAACACCTTGCCTCTGCCACTGGTTGTGATTGGATCATTTTCCCACCTTGCCACCCTATCTGAGTTCATCTTTTTTTCCAGCTCCAGAGGAGGATGAAGAGGAGGAAGATGAGGACGATGACATGGAGGATTAGCTTTTGGGTTGTCTTTTGTTTGTTTCATTTTATGTTATTTTATTTTATTATCGGATGACTGTATTAACTTTTATATTGGATTAACTTTTCGTTTTTTTTATTTTTCGTACTTCATCTTTCATTTTTAGTTATTTATGTAGTTTTGATGTGCTAACCTAACATTCAGTGGGAATCTTAATGTTACACCGTAGTTTCCTCCTTTTTGTTTGTTTTATTCTATGTTAGAGATCGAAATTTCAAAAAGAGGAACGGTATGGAGTTCAAATGGTCGTGCAAAATATTTGGCATCCTCGCACTTTTGGTTAAAAATGGAGTTTCCTTTACTTTTGCTTTCACATTGAGGAAAATTCTTATCTTAAGTTGGGGGTGGAGGAAACACATTTCTTATTCCATACCACTGAATTGCTTGGTATCAGTTTCCCTTTGTAGTTTTAATTCGTTTGTTAGGATATATATATGTTTTGTGTTAGCTTTGGAGTTAATTTACATATCAATGATATGAGTTTAATTGAGATAGCATATAGCGTTTAGAAGAAGTTAAATCTTGCTTCGGTTTGAGAATAATTTTAATTGTCGATCTTCATTTTGTTTGAGACTCTGGTTTGCGGTAAGATTGCATGATTAGTCTAAAGCATTTAGAGAAGTTTTATGTGCGATTGTTTTGTGAATACGTTTGAGGTCTCGACAAGCTCTAGAACTTATTTGATAATCGCTTGAGGCGAAATCCTAGAATGCACACTACTTAGGATATGATGTAGGCCATCTTTGGACCGTTTGAGCCTTTTTCTTGAAAAAAAAAATTTGAGCCTTGTTTCTTTCAATAGCCCATTTACTTACCTTTATGAGCCAAGAAAATATTTTATCCTTACCTTTCTCTTAAGAGAACTTAGTTATACACATTTGTTTAGAAGCACTTAAGAGGAGTAAGGATGAAAATATGAAGAAAAAAAAAATATCACTACCATAACCCAAGTACATTAAAGGAGATAGGTTGGTGGTAATGGAAAAGAGTAAAAAAATAAAAACGGAGGTGAATGGTTATGTGCTAAAAAAAATATATAAAGAAGAGAAATTTTGGCAAAGAAAGAAGAAAAAAAATGGTGAATTATTGAGAGAAATGCTCGAAAAATGGTTGAATGAGTTGGGTGTTGAAGTAAGGTTATCTAGCGCTTAAAGTGGTTGTGTTTAAATTAATAGACTGAGTTCTTTTACTTGTTTAATCCTTCCAGTTCTTTCTTGACCTTTACCATAGCCTAACGTTACAAGCCTATTAAAGACCTAGTGATCCGATGTAGTGTGATTTTTCTACATTAGTGGAGAGTGATTTGAAAAGTGAGCCTATGGAGTTTGATTTGTGATTGATGTCACGCAGTTTAATATGTTTTTATAGGCCAAGACTTTTATTCATGAATGTTGTGCATAAAATCATTCGGGTGTTTGGATTAATGGTTTGTGGTAAGATGGATGTTAAGAGTCGATAACGATTTTGATGGGTGGTATTTAATGATTCTATGGGTTGTGTTATGTGAAATTTTTGAGACAAAAAGTTGAATTACTCTTGGATTAACGCTAACATTGCTTTATGTTGTTTTGATTTCTAATATAGAATTCATTTTATGTTTTTTGCTTGAATTGCTAGGGACTAGTAACAAGCTAGTTGGGAGTTATGATGAGAGTCATAAAATGCATCTTAATAATATTTATTTGTTAGCATTTTAAGGTTGATTTAGGACTGAATTACACATTTATGCCTTAATAGTTCTAAAGTGTCATTCTTGGTATGTTGATTTATTTCGATGCATTTTCAGGTATTTTGGGTTTAAAAGAGATGGAAAAGCTAACATTGTTTAAAGCACAAAGATTCGATGCATATCATAGTGAAGGAATTGTTTCGGAAGGACAAAATGAAGAGAAACCCATTTCTAGGGTTCCGTGTTGCAGCGAGGAAAGGCTAAGCCGCGGCCACCAGAACCATCAGCTTCTGAGCTAGAGGCTGGACTCAAGGCTGTGCGCTGCGGCCTAGACCAGTTTGCGCCGCGGCCTCCAGAGCCATCTAAAAAGCTAGGATTCAGGGTGGCACTATGGTGAGGAAAGGCTGAGTCGCGGCGCCAGGGCGATCCCCTATTTTAGTTTCACGACCTAAATAGGGCTTTAATGACATTTCTTGACCCGAAAATACCCTTGAACCTTATGGGGTATTAATAGAACACTTAGGTTTGATTGAAAAGGAGGCTGGAATCAAAAGCAAACACATTCTTCTTCATTTTAGGTGATCAAGCATGAGCCTAATGTCCAACTAATCTCCAAGCAAGGCAAAAGGATGAGTTCCTAGGTGTAATTGTTCTTATTTCTATTCTTGATTCAGTTGTATGGATTCATTGTTAAACATTGTTTATGATTTACTCTTTGATTAAGTAAGAATGAGATGATTTACTCTTAATCCAGTGATTGCATCTTTCTCCTCCATATAAGTCTAATCATGCTCTTCTTAAGTCAAGTTGTTAGATGTGATTGATTTCGATAGATTCATCTTATAGATTTGTCTATTACTGCGGTATTGTTATTGAAATATATTGTCGTTTCTTAACAATCTATAAGATAGGTCATGTGTGCTTGAATCGAAATTAAAGAGTAATTTGTAGCAATTACATTAGGATGTTTATGTGCTTTGATTGAATATTTACCGATTGCTTGTTTGGGATGTGAAACCAGCAATCGAGATAAAACTATTGAGTCAAGATAGGGATGAGGCAACGAACTTAGGAAGGATTCCTGGAACCTTGTTATTGCTTATTGAATCCTTCATCATATTTTCACAACTCTCTCATATAGTTTTATTCATAAAACAAAGATTCACTCATTTGAATTTAATTGTTTCCTGTTAAGGTTTACACTTTCTCTTGTAGTTCGCTTTTCCTCGTGGGATCAACACCTCATCTATACACAATAATCGCATGTTTATTTAAGCATAATCAGGTGGTAGCAATGGAGAGGGAAAAGTGGACGAAGGAAGGTGATGGCACACTGGGGTTGAATAGACAAGATAACACATAATTGAGGGAGTGACTCGACCAACGAAATGGTTGCCGAAGGGGTTCCAGAGCAAAGGAGTTTCCATAGTCCAGGGGAGGGAGAGGGATGTGATAGGGTGGTGCTAAAGGAAGGGGTTAATGTTCTAGGAGTTGATGCTCGAGTTCAGGAGGATCACGATGGGAGGGTGGTAGCAATGGAGAGGGAACAGTGGGCGTAGGAAGGTGATGGCACACTGGGGTTGAATAGATAAGATAACACAGAGGTGCTAGCACAACCATTGGTTAGTTTGTCGAATCAGGGGCATGGGATACAACGATAAGGCCTTGAGGATGATGCCAACTACATCGTTGTATTAAGCAATAGTTATACAGAGGAAGAGGAAGAACAGTCAACAATGGTGTAAGGCAAAGGATTTTGATTTGAGGTGCAGTGTAACAAAGAATTTATGAAGGATAGGGTGAAAGTGTGTTTGAAAGATTCTGGGAGTACGAAATTAACATTCGGAGAGTTGAATTGTTTCAGGCTATACACGTTTTGGGTCTGGTTTTTTGCTTGACAGTTTGGGCTTGGGCCTAAGAATAGCCATGGTTTTGCAGCAGAGCGGAAACCCTAATTAGAGCGTCTTAAGTTGCTTATAAATACTCTCTATGTACTGAACGCACATTGTAACGAGAGATTTGAGAGGTTTGTTATAGTGAAACTTTTGGCTCTGGGAGAAACTGAGTATATCTTGTTTTATTATTTTCTTTCTGTTTATTATTCGTATGATTGATAGGTCTCGAATTGTTCATCGTGTCCTATTAGCACAAAAACAACACCATTTTTAATTTTTGTTTTTCCTACTGTAATTTGTATTCTTGTATTATGATGTGACAATTAAAAGAAAAATTGATCAATTTTTACTCAAAAAATATAAATTATATTTAAGAAAAATGAATATTATTGTTAAAAGCATCGAGCGATGTAAAGTTACAGATATTGTTCATCTAAACCAACACAGCACAGACCAACAGGTCCATGAAGCATACAAAATCATCTCAGAAAATTAAACAAAATTCTGAGCATCACCCTAAACTACAGAATACTACGTACCCCAACCAACATAGCAAAAGAACTGAAGGGCCAGGAAAGAACTCTGAAAGCACAGCTGAAGATACTTAGAAACACCGGCCTCCCTTATCCATGATGATCGAGAACAAAGTCATCAACAAACCATGAGAATTACATACACCCCACTGAAATCAAAGGCTAATGTTAAGCTGTTAAAGCGCATGCATACTTGCATGTGTCCACATCTGAGCATGTATATGCTTGAGGACAATAAAATATCTAACAATATAATATTAATAGAGTTATTTGTCAATACTATAGATTTGATTTATGTAATTAAAAAGGGATTAAGGGTTAAACTGTTTCACTGCGTGCTTGTATGTGCGTGTGCATATTTGTGGACGATTCTAAATACACACTAATCAAAGCCCCCATTTGATTTGATTTTAACTCTAATGGAAATAAAATTGTGGTTTGTAGAGATCACATATTAGAATGCTTATATATTCAAGAAAAACCAATACTTTTATATTGAAGCTCATAATTTCTTAAAGGAGATGATGTACATTATAATGTTTATTTCTTTCTAATTTTACCAGCACCTACTTTTCATCTTAATTGACAGCATCATCCTTGGACAAGAGTAGCAAGGATGACGATGCCTCTATCTCACTAACCCTCGCTTTCAGTTTCTCTTGAAGATCCTCCGCCTAGATCTCTGTTAGCTCATCTAGACTAAGTTAATTGACAGGTTTGAAGAACTTGTTCGATCTATGTTCTTCCATCGCCTGGTTAAGCATCTCTTCCCTCTTCTGCACAGCACGCAGTTGCTTAAGCAGGTCGTTATGTTGCTGGTTGAGCTTCACCAGTCTAGCTTTGTCCTGTCAAGACTCAGCGCCACCACAACTTTCCTTATTTGGCTTGTCATTTAGAAAGCGGTAAGTAACATTAGGGTGACCAAATGAGAAAGACTTTCCCCTGGGAAGAAAACAACAATAGCAACTTCCGCTGCACAGAGGGTGGCAAGCTCGTTCTCCTTCTTGAATATCCCTGTCCGCATTTTGAAAACGTGACCTGCCTTGCGCTGTTATCCTTTACCCGCTTCATCTCGAGTTTTCATCGACAAATGATTTCTTAATTTGCACTAGGTATTTTGGGTGGGAGGGGTGATTTGCATCAAATCTCAGGTCTAAATTTATAGGGGAATTGGGCTTATCCCACAAAGAAATGTTTCCAATATTGGTTTCTATCTAATATGTTTCTATATGTGATTTTATTTTTTTTATTTTTTCTAGTAAAAAGTTATTGTAAAAAAAAAGTGGTATCTCTATCAACCAACGAATGAGTATACTCACATGTAAACCACACACAAATATTGGTTCATGCTAGAAAACAGGACAAGGCCTTCCTCTGATTTTCACTCTTCTAATATGGAAACGTTTTTACTGGCCTTCTTCATTTGTGTCAGTACTACCATCATTAAACTTCAATACTTTTAGTTGGCATTAATTTAAGGTATCTGATTTGGTTAGCTCGAGGTCACACCGGTTGAATTAAAAAATTATTTGAATATTCCTTTGATTTAATGGTTGTGAACTCAGCTCGCGTAAATTTCAAGATGACAAAATCATTTTTTTAAATTTTAGTCTGGTTAAAAAAATAATATTATGGAAATATATTAACTTCCAAAATCAATTATTGTTGTTTTGGTTCAAAATGGAATTTGGTGTGCTCCAATTTTTAGCCTTTCAAGAATTGGACTGTTAGAAATAATATTTGATTAATTAAGCTCCGAAGAATTGCAGGATAGGGTTCATTCAAAAAAACATTCTATTTAAGGCTATAAAGAAAAAGTTGTGTAGGTGCACTGTATGAATCAATGACCAGCTAATTAGTTCACTGATGTATTCTTATATGTGGAAGTTTAAACTGGTAAGGAAAATGTGACATCCCAATCAAACCAAGTGATTTTCGATTTTTGGATTGCTAGTTTTGTTTAGATTGCCACCATATCAATTTTGGGGTACTAGGTGGCCTAACTTCCATTTATAATCATGTTATCATAGTAGATCACTTACCAAATTAAGTCAGAAAATATATGAAAAGAACATATTGATTTGCTTGATAAATATTTTGTAGTAAGTAATTTAAAACAAAACTAACAAGTGTATGATACTAGGAAACCCACGACAAATTCACGTAACATGTATTTGCCAAAGATATAGTTGGGTTACCAATCAAGTTGAAAGGAAAAGAATCCAATTAGTCTTTTTATATGTTTAATACACCACCTCAAATACAATTCAATTAAGTATGCTGGGCCGAATCTCCTCACTTCTTATTAAAAAAAATTAAAAGCCAAATCGATCAAAATTGCACTAAATTTAAACTGTAGCGCTACTCTTGAAACTATATATAGTAAAGAGGGATCATAACGTATCAAACTTAAACGGAACAGTTAACTTAAAACCAAATCAAAAAGAAGAAAGAACCAAAACTTATTACGTAAAAATAAATGTATGTGTTTGGATTGAAGGGAAGGAATGAAAGGAGAGAAAAGAGTATGAGTACCTCTTTATTAAAAAATATTATTTAAGAGACTATACCACTTCTTCTTTTTTCCCTCCATTCCCTAAAATCCAAATACAATTGTAAGCATATATGTAACCAAATGCCTTAACGGGAGTGAACTTGGCGAAAAGATTAGAACGCTAAATATAATGAGTAGCCAATCTAATAGATCTTGCATCTCACATTTTGTTTATAATTAATTGATTCATACTGCAGAATTCAAGATCATCATTTTTTTCCCATGTAATTAACTAGCTAGTTAATAGATGTATGTGAAAGGTCCATTAATCAAGATGTCCTAACTGGACAGAGAAAAATAAGGCATGTCAAAATACACATGCTCACATCCAAAAGAAAAAATTCATATCCTCACCCTAATTTATTAACAGAGAAAAAAAAGGGGAAAATTCATGAAAACAACATTATTTTTTAAATTAAGGTGAACAGATCGGAATACTTAATCAGATCTGCTTGCTCCGGGGCCATAGCCAGGAGGAAAGGTAGAAGGACCATCTCCATTTGCATTATTCCCAATTGGATTCGCCGGAGGAGGAAGCAACAATGAATTGGCCTCCATATTCCTCTCCTTGATTTTTTTGCACAGATTTTGGTGGAGCTCACAAAGAGAAGCGTTCACTTGTTGCAGCTGTTGCTGGCTAAGTTCTTCGATGGGAGTATCCCACCAACCAAGCTCCAGGTTTTGTTTCCCTTTCTTCATCTCAGCCAGCACTTTTTCTTTCTCTTTCTCAGCGTCGAATTGGTTAATGAGTTGATTGTGAAGCTCATTCAACTCGTTGACCCTCAGTTTCCTGTGAGCCTCAACCAGAGTGCGGGTATTATCATTGGGTGCAATGTTTTGGTTGAGGAAGCGATGTGCAACATGGTCAAAGGATGGGTGGCCATATGAGAAGGGCTTTCCGGCTGGTGAGAAAACTAAAACACCAACCTCAGCGCCACAGAGAGTGACTAGTTCACTAGCCTTTTTGTAGATCCCAGATCTACGTTTTGTGAACGTAATCATCCTATCCTCGTCTTTTTCGATCTTTTTCATTTCAATCTTTTGCTTCCCTTTTGTCTTCTTGCCTTCCATTTTTCTATAGTTGAAGACAGAAGATTAAAATGATAGATATCACTTGATATGGGCTTGCCCTTGTTTTTATATTGGTTTTGAGGTGTACATACATTTATGTAAAAGAGGAAATATAAAAGGAAATTAAATTTTACAACCACAACTTTATCTCTCTAAGTTGCCTTTTTTCTTTTTTGAGCTCTCTTGTTAGGAGAAAATTGAATATCTTTGGTTGTCACTTTAAATTTTTCTTGTCAAATACTAACCAAGTTTCTTCTATCATTACTTTTGAAATGGATTTTCATTTAAATAAATCTTAATTCATTGATCGATCGTGATTGATTATGCTCAATAAGGTCTATATCTTATATTTGAATAGCACGTACTTGTTGCGCTCTCTCTCTCTCTCAAAATGGTCTATCATTTATTTATAAAAAATCATTGAATCTCTTAAGTGGCTCATTGAGCCACTTAACTTTGTCGATGAAATTATTATTATTAATTTGCAGTTTTTGTTAAGAACTTTAAAATATATGTTTTCTCGAAGAAACATAGAAAAGTTTATGATATAGACTATGAGGGCCATGGAAATCAGCTATCTATTATGCATTCATTAATCTAATACACCAAATACATTACAGAGGCTTGTTGTTTGATCAGATCATGATTTTTCACTGTACCTGATTTATTGTACATTTCAGAACAGTTTTACAATTGATGATACTGTGAGCATTTTAATCGATCTTTGGTTAAGTCTTAATTTGATTTGATAACGTTTCAGTTCAGTAATTTTTAAATGTGCACTTGTACTCTGCTTTTATGAATCTTTATGAATGCATCCAAGCATATATATATATATATGATCTGCACATACATGAGATAGAAAGATTTTTTTCATATGTTTGCTTAATTTTCTAACAAACAATTGGCATTTGATGCCCTGACCTAAACAAATATTGTAGTATGGTATTATATATATATGATCTGCACATACATGAGATAGAAAGATTTTTTTCATATGTTTGCTTAATTTTAACAAACAATTGGCATTTGATGCCCTGACCTAAAAAAATATTGTAGAATGGTATCATATGGACGCGAACATGGTCAATTTTTATTTGACAAGTACTGAGATTTTAGATTACCATCTGTTTGTAATCAAGGTACAAAATTAGGTATTAGAATACTGTAGTGATAATTGATTTGCATTTTTTTCTTGAGTCATTTCTGGTATTCCATAGTTTATCAATTTCAAATACTGGTGCTGTTTGCACCTCTCCATGGCTCATCGTAGCAAAAAATCATCACCTCTGTCAGCTCCTATGGATGGTCTTCTTGATTATCATTTATTGGTTGCAGCGTGAGGCCAAACAGTTACCTGAAGCATCACTAGCTTTCCATGGTGCAATGCCGAGCGAGACTCATTTGGTTTTGGTTGATTAATTAGACAAGATTGGCATTTTAAAGTTTTTTATTAGTCAGGTAGGCCTTTAGTATTCTACTTTGTACCCATTTATCATAAATATTCTCTTTCTAGGAAACACTTCATGTTTAAGATTTGTACCCATTTATCATATATATTCTCTTCCTAGGAAATACTTCATGTTGAAGATGGATGAGTGGTCACGAGTGGCTATTGATAATATGTATGTGAAATACATGTTTGCAAGATATGTCATTTCTTGAAGTTCTTTAATATTAGGATATGGATCAAATGAGAGTGTGAGCATTGATCTAAAACTATTTCATCAAATGGGTGAGAGAGACGGGTTAAATCCAACAATCTTACATTTCTGGATGTTTTTTCAGCATGCGCCGCTTGTGGACTGGTACAGAGAACGCATTCATGTTTCAAAATGATGCACAAATATAGGGTGGTGATGAGTTAAAGCCGTATTGTACCATCGTTGATTGCTTGGTGGCTTAGCATGAGCGGTGCTTAAAGATGAAGCAGAGAGAAAAAAAATGCCCAATGCGTCCATGCGTTGGTGGATATTGTAATTATTAAACCAAAGTTTCCTTACTTTTGCTCCAATTTCTCAACAAATTGAAGTAGGTTTGCTGATAGTATACTTGCCAAAAACTTAATCAAATCAAATCAAATTATATGTTTAATTGTTTTAATGAAATGTAATAAGATTTGATTCAATTTAACTAAGTTTTTGATAAATTTTAAAAAATATGTTGGACCCAAACACCACCCATGAAACATTGTTATTTCTGGATCTATTACATTCATGAAACCTTTAATAATTAATTCTAGACATATAGGAATGAGATAAGACCTCGGAAATTTGCCTGTTTTAATTAGCAATCTAATTGTAGCCTCTTATATACTCTAGATTAGATTAACATCATACTGAGAGGCTGATACCTCCCAGAGCTTTGCAACAACTAGGTTGTATGATAAGAATTCCTTTTGTGAGGCCCCACAAAGAAATGTTAGTGAGAAGTGTTTGATTTTTAGTTCTTCTTGTTTAATCCTTTTGTTAGCTTTTATAATTCAGTGGCTACTTCTTCCAGGTGACTTTGGTGAAGGTCAAGAAATCCTTCCTTTGGTTGTCGAAGGAATATCTTAGACAAAGGAGTGTGAAAGCATTGATCAGCAAATTAAAAAAGTGGCGGGAAGGGAAATCAATCTACCTGCAATGAAGAAGCAAAGAAAACTTCAGTTAGGCATAACCCAACAATTACATTGTTATATAACAATCTGATTCGTTTTAGCATTATTGACACCCTTCTTAATTTTCCAATGTATACTACTTGAATAATTTAAATTTATCTATGTATACCATGCGCGTGTTGATTTGCTATTCTATTAGATTTATGCGCGAATTGATTTTTTCTTCTATCAAATTAAAAGAAACAAGAATCTCAACACGTGCTACACGCATGTTGATCAGTTCATTAATTGGATGAAACGAAATAATGAAATTAACAGAATAAAAAATAATAACAATATTATTAATCTTATGAGCATACGTTAGCGCGCATCAAATTACATTGTTAGCATTTTCCTCTACGTTTTATGAACCCAAAATATGATGTTACGAAATGACAAAAGAATATGTTAACAATGCAATTTAACGTGTGTACACATATGCTTGTAAAAGTATTATTATTATTTCTAATTATGTTAATCTAATTATTTTTTTCATTCAATTGATGAGCAAGTAGCGCGTGTTGAGATATTAATTAACAAATAAACAGAAAATAAAAAATTTCTTGTTAAATATTGATTCTCATTGTCTATAGGACAAAAGCAAGCAAAAACGAAAGATTCCAATTCATTTCTAACCTTTTACTCGTATCAAAATGAGGTTTACTTGAAAAAGCAAGCTCTAATTTCAGATTTTACAAAGGACCATTCCATTAGACATAAAAAAAGAAAAACAAAAGAAATTAAAAGTGAGGGAAGAAAACAATACAACACATGAAAGTTTACACAAAATCTCAAATCAATACACGATATAAACAGAGACACTCTTGGTATACATGGAGATGATTTAACTGTAGCTACACATTGAAGGCAAACAACTGGTCAGGTCCTAAACAATCAGCTAATATTTCAATGCACGAAAATATTGCAACCTGATGATGTTTGATGCTGGGGGATTTAATCTAACTTAAATCCAGTCTTTTGCCTTGAAACCGAGATTTCCATGTCGCTTGGAATCTGCAATTGTCCAGATCTTCAAGTAAATAAAAAAATAAAAAGAGTAAATTCTAATCAACAAAATGTGAAACAGTGAGAGCTCGGTGGTAAACATTGCGTTTATTGAACAAAAAGAAGCCATCAAACGGTAAGATACTTAGCAGTAAGTCCAAAAACACCCCAAAAAAATACTAAAATAAAACATAGTACAATCAAAACCAAAGTTATCCACCAATATCAATTAATAATCAGATAAGTAAACATCAGTGAAGTAATAATAGTCAATGAAAATTGAAGCCTACAGCTTACCAAATAAAGAAAATTGAAGCCAACACAAACATAAGCAACCAAAAAAGAATGAGAGGTTAAAAGAACTTAATTGCATCATTACCTGTAATGCGACCATCAGCATCTGTGAAGGATCATTATGCGCTGTTTAAGCAGGAAAAAAAAAGGCTGCATTAAGTTTTAAAAAAAACAAACTGAAATTCAATCGGAACCAAACAGAAATTAATGAGCAATTTGCGCTTACATTTGGGAGAATATACCTGAATAAGCGCAGTTGAACCATTCTAGGTAGATCGATATTTGAATTAGATTTCATCAGTAAAGATTGAATAAGGATATGCAGAAATAGAGAATGTGCAAAAGAAGGAAATCGAATGAGGTAATGGAAGGAATTTAAAATTATTTGGTTTGGCTTTTATCAGAGTAAAAGATGGAATAAAAAGAGAGTGGATCTTGGTTTGAAGGTGGGAGAGATGGAGGAGTGAAGCCTGGACGGGATATAGTGAAGAGAGGAAAGTGTGCTGAGAAGTTGGGATAAATTAAGTTATATGAAGTGTAGACATAAAAACATCAAGTTTTTTATTTTTAAATATTCTAAGTTTGATACCACTTAAATAAAAAGGGGAAGGAATTTAAGTGTTACATTAATCAAATGGTTGATGGCTTCTAATGCCTTTTGCTTGCCGTTGCTAAATGGTTTCCACAAAACCCGTCATTCTACCATCGCACGCAAATCCCCAAGTCCACATTACTTGTTTACCTTGGTTGGTTGATTTTTATTTTTATTTTAAGTGTATGCATCTACGTTTGGTTACTTTAATTTCTTGAGATGGCTCCCTTGATTGCTGCTTTGATCCATTTGGTTACTTTGTTTTTCTTGAGATTGGCCTCCTTGATTATTAATTTGATCCATTTTAGCAAGTTTGAAAACAAGGTCAAATAGATATACGTTGAAAAAGAAATATTTCCTTTATATTTGGTCATGTTGAAGGTGAAATGATCAAATAACTTTAGGTATTCAATTTTTTCTTAAAGGTAATTAGATAATTTGTTAGCCATGGATTTAATTTTTTTAACTTCGTAGATTTTTTGCAATATTAAACCAACCGGTAGTCAGAAAGTGCAACCCTGATATCTTCTATTTTTGTAAAGTCTAGGGTTGAAGCCCATAAGCTAAATGTACATTTTATGGGCCAGATGCCCTTTCTCTGGGCCTTTAATGTAGCCAATAAAATGTATAAATTTTTTTAGTTTCGGGCCCTAAGTCTACTGTCAGTAAATGATATAGTAACTGTTTATGAGATATAATTCTTTGGGTTCTAAGCCCATTAACTGGCTCAAAATAATCATTGCTCATTTCTGTTTGTTAATTTCGTGTTTTAAGCCCATAATTATGGAGTAATCTATTATTTTTTTATTTTTCGAAAGCCACATGAGAGGGTAGAGTTAGGATAAAAGATCGTGAGAGCACTAAATCGTCTATTTAAGGAAAATATAAAATTAAGAGCATACATGTGTGTGTGTGTATATATATGTTTACTTATATGTATAATCATAGTAAGTTATATTAAATAGAAATTGTTGATGTCGAAAATCTGTTGTTGAGTTGAAGGTCCAGTATTTCAAGGTCTGCATGAAAAAAGAAAGATGAACTAAAAAGTCACTAGAGGAAAAGGGGGCGGTGCCTCCGAGGACTCTCCGATGCCTTTATTAGTACAAGGTTTTGAGAAAATGGAGAGAGTTATGATATTAGTGTTTTAGTGATAAGCTTGAATTTGAAGATGGGATTGAATTCATATACCTTGGGTCTTTTATAGAGATTCAGAGGCAAGTTGACCACATGCACGCGATGATGCGATCCTTGAGATCCCGTTCCTCCGGTGAAGGGTCTTATCGCGTGTTCAGGGATGGCTCAATCCTTGTAATCACTCTTACACTTCTGCAAAGGGGGAGTTCGTGAGTGATGATGGCTTTGTAACCTGCTCGTCCACATGTTGTCCGGTCATTGGTGGGGAGTTATCCATATGTCATAAGGTTATTAGAGGGTGAATTATTGGTGTGGTCACGTGTCACCCAGTCATTGGAAAGGAGTTTTTCATGTGTCATCAGACAACTAGAGAGTGAATTGTTGGCCGTATCAGAAATAATGTGCTCCTGATAGCAAGAATTTAATATGGTGCAGTGGTCAAGGTTCTCGTTCCCAAGCTAGGTTGGGTTTGAACCTACAGTGCGTCATTTTGCTGCAATTTAAGAGGCTAGAATATTTGCAAGAATTGTTAGCTTCTCTATAAAGAACAAGTGGTGTGAAACAATCTAATGCACTTTTGAAAAGTGTAATAAATCTTCAAAAGCCAAGATACAGAAGTCAAACAATCGGTTAGAGTTTTTGAATCACTCTCAATCTCATCAATGGTGAGACCAAGATCCTAGCATCAAGGTAATCCTGTCAGCAACGCTTTAATTCTCCCCCTCTATATTTGAAAGTAAACTGAATTGAAATTCAGGCTTTAAGCCCATTTCCTAATTAACTTATGTAAAAAGAAAAACAGGTTTGGGCCTCATGTTCACAGTCAATTTTTATGTTTCCAATTTTAGATATAATGGATCACTGTTTTCAAAGACAAATGTGTTAATGGAGGCGTTTTTCCCCAATGATACAAAAAGTAAATCTTAAGATACTGAGGCGTAAATTTTTTGTGACGTTTGGGCGTTTCAATAATCTAATAAAAAAATAATCAACAATTAATTAAAATAATTTAAATGATATAAAAAGTAATAATAATTTAAATTTAAATTAATTATATAATTTTTAAAAAACTTTAATACTTTTATTGACTCACTAAAGCATATAAATTTTAATTTTAATTTTATAAATATTTATATATAATTTTTATTTTTATATTATTGTAACTTGTAAGTGATACAAGAACAACTAGTTCCATGGTTAAGGCTTGTATTCCTACTCGTTTGGGCATGGGTTCAAATCTTTGAGTTGGATTTTTTATTTTATTTTTAAGGCTTATAAAAAAATCTAATGGGGCATATACCTAAGAGTTTGTGCCTATAGGCATTTTTAACTCACCCCACCCCGAGGCACTCCTTGGGCGCGCCCAAAAAACGCCCCTAAAAAAATTTCATTGGATAGCTTTTGGTGAATTGGTACCTTACCTTAGCATTTGGTTTTGCCATGATGTGTGGCATGAGGATTCCTCATTGGAAGAAAAATTTCTGGATGTTTTCTCCATTGCTCGTGGTAAAGAGGACTTAGTTAATTAGCTCTTTTTGAGAGTATTCATAATGAGAAAATTATGTGGGACATTGCTTTGGGTCGAAATGTTCATGATTAGGAAGTATTGAGCGTGAGCAATTTCCTTGACTAAATTTATTTACAAACTAAAAGTAAGCTTACTTTGTGAAGATATAAGGTCAAATGGAGATATAATTCGGGAGGAAATTTGAGGTTAAGTCCTACAAAAAATTTCTTCTTCTGCTTGAGGGAAAGAAAAATTTTCTTGGAAAGAAATATTGAAAACTTCAACTCCCTTGAAAGTTCCTTTCTTCATTTGGGAAGTTTATTGAGGTGGAATTCTTACTATTGATAATCTCCAAAGAAGGGGGGAAGATTTTGGTCAATAGATGTTATCTTTGCAAAAAGGAAGCCGAATCTGTATATCATCTTTTTTTGGGTTGTTTTTTTACTAGACGTTTATAAGATAAGGCTAATATGGTCGGAATCCATTCATGGGCGCTGGTTCTATTCAAGAGGAATTATGGGCTTGCAGTGGTTTGAGATGCTCTAAGTAGATGAAAAAGACTTATTACTTTATCCTTTTTTTTTATATTTTTCGGGTTATTTTGCATGAAATGAATAAGAGAGCGTTAAATGAGATATATAGAGTGTCCTTTGGCTTTCATCAAGGACATGTGGATATATACTATTGGGTTTTGGTATAAATGAATGATTTTTAAAAACGATGAAGATTTTTTAGATTTAATTGAGATACTATCATGCAAATAGTATTTTGTATTTGGGTAGCACCCTTTTGGTGCCTAAATTTTAATATAGTAATTCTTTTTATTCATAAAAAGATGTTAAATTCTCTATTTTAACTCTAAGAAAACCAATAAAGTTTGTAAACAGGTTCAGGTTCATGTCCAAAAAATAGAAACAGCACAACACCCATTGCTAAGTCGGCACTTAACCACATGCTTATACTTTTTTAAGAATAACACTCTAAGGGTGTAGCTTTAAGGATTTTATGCATAATCTAATTATATGTTAAAGTGAGTGTTTATTGTATATTTTCTATGAGGTAGATTGATATAAATTCTGTATTTTTATTCAAATGTGTTTGTTTTTTAACGTAGATTATTGGATTAACCTCGTCTTTGAAGGTCTGTTTTGTGCCGAATGGTTTGTGTCTATTTGGTTTTCTTCTTTCTTATGCATTCTTTTTGGGGTTTTTTAGCTGGTGCACTTCCTTTTGTTTTCAATCCTGATGACTTCTGCTGAGGTAATTGGTTGGTACTTGGCTTATGGAGTGGTGTGTTGAAGGCTTCATTGTTCTTTTCTTCTTCTTTTTTAACATCAAAATGACTTGTATTATTAATATCCCAAAAAACAACAGGAAGCATTACAATTAGTACAAAATGCCCCATTTTACCAAGCTTAGTGTCATTCTCTACACGCTTCAGCAATATACATTAACTATAAACACTCTGAGCACAAACAAGATGGAGACAATCAACCAAACCAGTAGCACTTGCAATCACGACCTCATCCACCGCAACACCTGAAGACACGTACCAGCAAGACATACATAGAGAAATAAACACTAAACCAACTCCATATATAGGGAGAAAAGCCACAAAATCTGTCATCTTGTTAATGGCCTTAGTTAAAGCATCTATATAGGAATTTTTCCAAACAAGACACAACCAACCTTAACCTTCAAGTTGTAAATTTCATTCTAAATATTAACACATTTCTAAGGCTTCCCCTTGTGATCTGTTACTTAAGACACCACCACCATTGAATCTTATTCAATTATCAAATTTGCTGCTCCACAACATTGTACAAGAGGTTTAGAGTTGTAGATAGATGGTTGTTGGCTATTCTGTAGGGTATTAGTGTGTTGAGTGGCTTTGGTAAGGATTGACGAAGCAGAATCTTATTACGAGTTAGCAATGTTTCTAACAGGTTATAGGAATTGCTATTTCAAGCAAGGTGTGATATACTCAGCAAGTCAGGTGTTTCTTGAGGGTTTGTTTGATGTAGTTGTTTGGTGTCTTGGGGGCTATACTAGTAGCATTATAGCAGACAAGTTTGTTGAGGGTTGACAAGTTAGTGTCACCCACATGAAAAAAAAAGGGATAAGTAAAGGATATATATATATATAGTGGAACCGATCGAAAACCATTGGCTAGCTTAATCATAAGTTGTATCACAACAAAATATAAGAATCTAAGAGCTTGGTTGGGATGAGTCATATTAGGTAGGGATTTTAGTTAAGCACATATTAATAAAATTAAAACAATAATTTATACTTTACTTTTTTAAAATTATGTATATATTACAAATATTTGATTGGCTAATAGGGTTTTGTATTCAGTATTAAAAACAATCAAGGTAATTTTACCCAAAAAAAAATCATAATAGAAAGTAACATGTATTATTCTTTGTTGGTTGTATTTTTGCAGGTAAATATATATATATATAATTGTTTTACCATATGTCAATAAAATATTCAAAAAAATTAAAAATCTTATCGAAATTCAAATTATGATGCTAAAATGAGATGGAGAAAGCATTGAAGAAGGTCATAATCTAAGAGGAAAGACATTAAGTCTAGGGAATCAAAATATGAACTTCAAAGGGTTACAACAAATTCATACAAATTTGTTTGCACCTGAAATTAAATAATACCTCGGTGGAAAGGTACGAGGACCAGCTTCATTTGCCTTTGCATCATGAATTAGCTTCACCTCCTATGGGATTCATAGGAGGAAGCATGGAAGAAGATGCCCCAGCCGGTCTTGCACTTTCCATTGATCATATTATACAAAATTTGTCCAGCTCTTGAAATGGTGAAAGAACATGTTGGAGCTACAGCTGTTGTGCTCGTCAAGGGAAGCCTCCCACCAACCATTAGTTATTTTATTTTTTGACATCTCTTTGAGCACCTTATCATGATCTTTCTTGGCTACAAGGTGGTTCACGAGCTCATTGTACTGCTATGTGAGCCTGTTAATTCTCATATTCCGATGAGTTTCCACAAGATTTTTTGTGTTGTCGTTAGGGGCCGTGAATAAGGGTTGCCAAATGAGAATAGTTTTCTTATTTGTACAAACACCGGAAACCCCATTTCAGCACCACTTCTTTTTTTTTTTGTATACCCTCGATCTCTGTTTCAAGACTTTTATCAATTTGTCCTCCTCATTTTCAATCTTCCATCATGATCTTTTGTCTAGCCTTGGTTTTCTTCTCTCTTGTCATTGCACAAAAAAAAAAAAAATTATAGAAGACAAAAAGAAAAAAAATGAGGCCTAAATAATCTTTCTTTGTTTTGAAACAATGAGCTTCTTAGTTTGCTTATTTGCTTTGGTTTGGAAGATATTTATAAAAATTAAACTCAATGTACAATTAAACGATACAGGTTATGGAGCAAAGGCAATTCAATTTGCACCTTAAATTTTCAGTTATATTTAAATAGTCAATATTAAACTGAAATATAAAGTGCCAATTAAACTATATTTGTTGTACATACATTAAATAAGTAAAGTACAATATGGACGGACAACTTGAAAGTATAAGTTCAAGTTCGTGACCTTGTATCATTGAATTATACATTGAGGTTTTCCTTTATAAGTTCATCGACTTAAACCATAGTGAATAAGGAAACAATCATTGTTTAAAAAGAAACCAAGAATTAGACCAATATATTCTTTCATTTTTTTTTCCCTTTTTGTCTTCCATAAAAGTTTTTAACTCGAAAGTATAAGTTCAAGTTCATGACCTTGTATCATTGAATTATACATTGAGATTTTCCTTTATAAGTTCATCAACTTAAACCATAGTGAATAAGGAAACAATCATTGTTTAAAAAGAAACCAAGAATTAGGCCCATATATTCTTTCATTTTTTTTCCTTTTTGTCTTCCATAAAAGTTTTTAAATTTATTATGGCAATGGCAGAAGAGAAGAAAGCCAAGGGCCAGCAAAAGTTTGAGATGAAGAAGATAATACAAAGAAAGACAAATTGATAACATTTTCAAAATGATCACAGATATAAAAAAAAAAAAAAACAAATAAACTTGTTACCTTCTGTGATGCTGAAGTGAGGTTTAAGGTGTTATCGCCATCATGAAAGTCGTTCTCATTTGGCAAACCCTCATTTGAATATTTTGCAAATCGCTTCTTAAACCAAACTATGTTGCCCTCTAACGACTACACAAAAACTCTCGTGGAGGTTTATAAGAAGTTAAGAGTTAATGTGCTCACGCAACAATACAATATACCCATGAGCCAGCTTAAAGCTGAGAAAAAGAGTGGTAAGGTACTCAAGGAGATGTTAAAAGGTAAATAACCAATATTTGGTGGGAAGCTCATCATGAGGAGAAGGCCTTGCACTTTTGCACCGTATAGAGAAACAAAACGATCGCTAGCTTTTTGGTATATCATAGATATGGGTTTCAAAAAAGTAATGAAACTATAATTTTCACCCTCAGTTATCTTTATCGGTAAACTACCAATATCATATATGAATTATGAAAGGAGGAAGAACAAATACAAATGTATGTGCTATTACACAAACACGTTAAAGGAGAGAAAATTGCATGGTGCTCATTCTCGGTTTGGTTTGGTATAAATAGGGAAGGTAAAACAAGGGTGCTTGAATTGGATGAGGCAATTGAATTATCTCATTAAATTCCTCTTTCTGAATATGAGTTAACTTCTAAATTAAACATTATAGGATTAGGAAATGTTAGGTGTAATCACTGCTGTGATGACTATTCCCTCTAAATTGAGAAATTCTTGGGTACACCGGTTGCAGTTACATTGGACGTATGCCAATCGTCTACCAAGAGAGAAAATTAGTCACTTTTTTTATGGATGATTGACATGCACCCATGATTTTCACCTCTAAACCGTTGGTGCATTCCACATGCTGCTCCGTGTGGGGCCAATCATGGTTTTCCATTTAACCATCTGGCTGACAATCTTAAAACTCCGTTTCCATTTAAATTTTCATATCATGGAAATTTAATTACTTCATAAGCTGGCACTTTTATGTTACAATTTACCATTACAATTATACATTGATATTCATGTATTTCTCCGCGTTCTTAAATTGAAGTTTCCTTTTAAAATTTTCTAAATTGGAAAATTAATTACTTTATTAGTTGGCATTACAAATATAAACTAATATTCATGTATTTCTCCCACTCTTAAATTAAAGTTTCCATTTAATTTTTTTCTAAATCGGAAATTTAATTACTTCATTAGTTGGCATTACAAATATATGTTGATATTCATGTATTTCTCTCACACTTAAATTGAAGTTTCCATGTAATTTTTTTCTAAATCTAATATAATAATATAAAGTTGAATCCAACACCTTTTTTGGAAAGTGGCCACGTAGACGCCACATGGACATTTTCTTCAATCTTTCATTTTAACTTTGAAAGTTACCATATATATTAGTATATTATTTAATCATAATGATTTACATATAATTGTTTAGAAATATGTATCAAAAAATAATTATTGAGAAATATATTAATTATATTATAATTAAACATTAAGAGGAGAGTACTGTCCAATAAGAATTTCAACTTTGAAATTAAAATTTCTAATACAGGTTAACTAGATATACATGACACAATGTTCTACAGTGATCTGATTAATCTCTTATCTCTCTTCTTTTTTCTCTCTAATAAAACGTGAAATTCTCTCTCTTTTTCTCTAACCCTGACGGCAGTATTCTCTCTCTCCAAACCATCGCGATTGAATCAGGTCTTGGTAGCTGGAATATCAGCTCTTGTCAGATAATTCATCCCTTCTCTTTTTCTTCTTCTTTCTTCATTTTTTCTGTCTGTCGCGGCCTAGCGGCTGCCAGCAGCTGCCTTTCACATCGCCTGCGAAATTATTGTCAATTCTTTTGAAAGCCGCCGTCTGACCACTCTTCAGTTGTTGATTTGGCCGACTACCACCAGCTAATAGGAATCCCGACTATCCAGCCATGGGTAAACACCAAATTTCCTATTAGCTGAAATTTTCCTCAGTTTTTTTTAACACATACTAGTCTTGATTCAGGTTTAGAATTTTTAGATCTATTTGAGGACAAGCTTTGAGCATATATGCTCCATATCAATTTGATTTAAATCCCTACTTAGAACTTTTGAGTTTCATAATTCGAATATTTGGTTATTTTCTTCAATTTTACTCTCATGTCTTCATAACAGATACATGAATATTGAGTGCTTCTCTCTTGGTATGTGAAATTAAATATATGATATGAAGTTGGATTCTCTTGGCTAGTAACAGAATTTGAATTGAAAATTTTATTGGACATATCATGTTTGAATGTAATTTATATGGGCATATCATGTTATCATGTGATTCTAGCTTATTATTAAGACATCATATAAATTCAAAATTTTAGGTTTTTGATTTCCTTTATAAATTGTGGCCTAGATTTGGAGTGGTGATATTGGTTTGATGAAATGACATTATTTGTGTTGACAGATTTTTGGGTTCCTTTGGATAGTTTAAGGAAGGTTATTAACTGTTTGATTATAGTTGGTATGACTTGAGTAAAGAAGATATGTTAATTTTCTTACTTTTAAAAGAACGTAGAGACATGACGGTTGAATATAGGAGATTGAAAATTGAATTTGACTTTAATAAATGATTGTTATGGTGAATGATTTGAATTGTGTTATGGATTATAGAGGTTCACTTAGGTTGATTATGTATTAAGAAGGACGGGTTTAACTTAGTCTATTGGGTGGATGGACTATATCTTGGATTTGATTGGATTGGAAGTTTATTTGATTTACAGGTTGTTTTGATTATTGGAAAAATTTGGGGAAAAGTCTATAAAACAGCGGAAGTTCTATCAGATCCTCCGCAGAAATTATTTTAATTTTTCTTAAGATTTTTCTTGATTTTGCAAAGGAAAATAAACTTTAAAAAGAGAGTCTAAACCACCTTAATTAAAATGAAGAATCGTCTTAAATTAAACGTTATTTTTTTCTCAAAAAGAAGGAAGATCCAAAACTTATTACATAAAATAAATGTATGTGTTTGGATTGGAGAGAGTGAAAAAAAGGATAGGAAGGGGTACGTGTACCTCTTTATTAAAAAATATTATTTAAGAGACTGTACCACTTCCTTTTTTTTCCCTCCATTCTCTAAAATCCAAATACAATTGTGCCATAACGGGAGTGAACTTGGCGAAAAGATTAGAACATTAAATAGAATGAGTAGCCAATCTAATAGATCTTGCATCTCACATTTTGTTTATAATTAATTGATTCACATTGCAGAATTCAAGATCACCAGTTTTTCCTATAGTGTAATTAACGCTAATAGATGTATATGAAAGGTCCATCAATCAAGATTGTCCTAACTTGACAAAGGGAGAAATAAGGCATGTCAAAATCCACATGCTCACATCCAAAATAAAAAATTCAGTTCCTCACCCTAATTTATTAACAGAGAAAAAAAATGGAAAATACATGAAAACAACATTATTTTTGAAATTAAGGTGAACAGATTGGAATACTTAATCAGATCTGCTTGCTCCGGGGCCATAGCAGGAGGAAAGGTAGAAGAACCATCTCCATTTGCATTATTCCCAAATGAATTCGCCGGAGGAGGAAGCAACAATGAATTGGCCTCCATATTCCTCTCCTTGATTTTTTTGCACAGATTTTGGTGGAGCTCACAAAGAGAAGCGTTCACTTGTTGCAGCTGTTGCTGGCTAAGTTCTTCGATGGGAGTATCCCACCAACCAAGCTCCAGGTTTTGTTTCCCTTTCATCTTCTCAGCCAGCGCTTTTTCTTTCTCCTTCTCAGCGTCAAATTGGTTAACGAGTTGATTGTGAAGCTCATTCAACTCGTTGACCCTCACTTTCCTTTGAGCCTCAACCAGAGTGCGGGTATTATCATTAGGTGCAATATTTTGGTTGAGGAAGCGATGTGCAACATGGTCAAAGGATGGGTGGCCATATGAGAAGGGAATTCCGGCTAGTGAGAAAACTAAAACACCAACCTCAGTGCCAGAGAGAGTGACTAGTTCACTAGCCTTTTTGTAGATCCCAGATCTACGTTTTGTGAACGTAATCAACCTATCCTCGTCCTTTTCGATCTTTTTCATTTCAATCTTTTGCTTCCCTTTTGTCTTCTTGCCTTCCATTTTTCTACAGATGAAGACAGAAGATTAAAATGATAGATATCACTTGATATGGGCTTGCCCTTGTTTTTATATTGGTTTTTAGGTGTTCATGCATTTATATAAAAGAGGAAATATAAAAGGAAATTAAATTTTACAACCATAACTTTATCTCTCTAAGTTGGCTTTTTCTTTTTCGGGCACTCTTGTTAGGAGAAAATTGAATATCTTTTGTTGTCACTTTAAATTTTTCTTGTCAAACACTAACCAAGTTTTTTTCTGTCATTACCTCTTAAATAGATTTACATTTAAATAAATCTTAATTCATTGATCGATCGTGGCTGATTATGCTCAATAAAGTCTATATCCTAGGTTTGAATAGCGCGTACGTGTTGCACAGTCTCTCTCTCAAAATGGTCTATGATTTATTTATAAAAAATCATTGAATTTCTTAAGTGGCTCGTTGAGCCACTCAACTTTGTCAATGAAAAAAGTATTATTATTATTAATTTGCAGTTTTTGTTAAGGACTTTAAAATAGATGTTTTCTCTAAGAAACAAAGAAAAGTTTATGAGATAGACTATGAGGGCTACGGAAATCAGCTATCTATTATGCATTCAGTAATCTAATACACCAAATACATTACAGAGCCTTGTTGTTTGATCTGATCATGATTTTTCACTGGACCTGATTTATTTTACATTTGAGAACAGTTTTACAATTGAAGATACTGTGAGCATTTTAATCAATCTTTGGTTAAGTCTTAATTTGATTTGATAACGTTTCAGTTCATTAATTTTTAAATGTGCACTTGTACTCTGCTTTTATGAATCTTTATGAATGCACCCGAGCATATATATATATGATCTGCACATACATGAGATAGAAAGATTTTTTTTCATATGTTTGCTTACTTTTCTAACAAACAATTGGCATTTGATGCGCAGACCTAAAAAAATATTGTAGTATGGTATCATATGGACGTGGACATGGTCAATTTTTTTTTACAAGTAGTGAGATTTTAGATTACCATCTGTTTGTAATCAAAGTACAAAATTAGGTATTAGAATATTGTCGTGATAATTGATTTGCATTTTTTTCTTGAGTCATTTCTGTATTCCATAGTTTATCAATTTGAAATACTGGTGCTGTTTGCACCTCTTCATGGCTCATCTTAGCAATTAACAAAATTATCACCTCTGTCAGCTCCTATGGATGGTCTTCTTGATTATCATTTATTGGTTGCAGCGTGAGGCCAAACAGTTACCTGAAGCATCACTAGCTTTCCATCGTGCAATGCCGAGCAAGACTCATTTGGTTTTGGTTGATTAAGAATTCATTTTGTGTGGCCCCACAAAGAAATGTTAGTGAGAAGTTTTTGATTTTTAGTTCTTCTTGTATAATCCTTTTGTTAGTTTTTATAATTCAGTAGCTACTTCTCCCAGGTGACTTTGGTGAAGGTCAAGAAACCCTTCCTTAGGCTGTCGAAGGAATATCTTAGACAAGGGAGACTGGAAGCATAGATCAGCAAATTAAAAAAGTGGCAGGAAGGGAAATCAATCTACCTGCAATGAAGAAGCAAAGAAAACTTCAGTTAGGCATAAGCCAACAATTACATTGTTATATCAACAATCTGATTTGTTTTAGCATTATTGACACCCGTCTTAATTTTCCAATGTATACTACATGCATGATTTAAATTTACCTATGTATACCATGCGCGTGTTGATTTGCTATTTTTTCAGAGTTATGCCCGTATTCATTTTCTCTTCTATCGGATTAAAAGAGACCAGAATCTTAACACGTGTTATACGGATGTTAATCAGTTCATCAATTGGATGAAATAAAATAATGAAATTAACAGAATAAAAAAAATAACAATATTATTAATCTTATAAGCGTGTGTGCGCGTCTTAAATTGCATTATTAGCATTGTCCAGTGCTTTTTATCAATAAAAAATATGATGTTTTGAAATGATAGAGGAAAATGTTATCAATACAATTTAAAGTGTGCATACATATGCTTATAAAAATATTTTTATTATTTTTAATTATGTTAATCTTATTATATTTTTATTCAATTGATAAGCAAGTAGCGCGTTTGGAGATAATAGTTAACAAATAAACGGAAAAGAAAAAATTTAATTATTCACTACGGAAATTAATTAATTAACTTGGCTGATATTTTCTTGTTAAATGTTGATTCACATTGTATATAGGACAAAAGCAAGCAAAAACGAAGGATTCCAATTCATTTCTAACCTTTTACTCGTATCAAAATGAGGTTTACTTGAAAGAGCAAGCTCTAATTTCAGATTTTACAAAGGACCATTACATTATACATAAAAGCAAGAAAAACATGAGAAATTAAAAGTGAGGGAAGAAAAAAATACAACACAGGAAAGTTTACACAAAATCTCAAATCAATGCATGATATAAACAGAGAAACTCTTGGTAAAAATGGGGATGATTTAACTGTAGCTACACATTGAAGGCAAAGAACTTGTCAGGTCCTAAACGATCAGCTAATATTTCAATGCACGAAAATATTGCAACCTGATGATGCTTGATGCTCCTTGATTGTTAATTTGATCCATTTTAGCTAGTTTGAAAACAAGGTCAAATAGAGATATGTTGAAAGAGAAATGTTTCCTTTATCTTTGGTCCTGTTGAAGGTGAGTAAACAAAAATAAGGGTATTTAGATAATTTATTAGTCATGGATTAAATTTTTTTAACCTCATAGACTTTTTGCAATATTAGACCAACCAATAGTCGGAAAGTGCAACCTTGATATTCTTGGAAAGAGCTCGACGAGATATATAGAATGAAACCTAGATGCATCGTCATTAGCCGCACGGAATTGAGGGGATTGTCGAAAACCAACCATACCATCGAGTCGGAAATGAGTAGAGGAAGTCATTGTGCAAGCGCCACCTCAAACCATCGCCCCCTTATGGTATGCGCCCCCACATGTCGCCAACCCATGCATGAGAACGCCTCCGTGAACGACATCGTTTGATATTTTGTTTATTTTAAAAAAAATATGATTTTTAAAAAACACCTTTACTTTGCTGACATGGTATAGGAGATTTTTTGTTACAATTTTTTTATACTTAGATTTAAATTTTAAATAATTTGAATCCTCATCTTATCTTATCATTAACTGAATCCAAATGAAAACAATACCCTATTATTCTATCTGAATGAAGGTTGGGGATTGGTTTTTCTTTGTGAATTTGTTACCATCTTCTACTTTTGTAAAGGCTAGGGTTGAGGCCCATAGCTAAATGTACATTTTATGGGCCAGATGCCCTTTTTCTGGGCCTTTAATGTAAAATGTATACTTTTTTTTAGTTTCCGGCCCTAAGTCTACTGTCCGTAAATGATACAGTACTGTTTATGAGATATAATTCTTTGGGTTCTAAGCCCATTATCTGGCTGAAAATAATCACTGCTCATTTCTATTTCTTAATTTCGGGTTTTAAGCCCATAACTTATGAAGTGAGTAATCTATTATTTTTTATTTTTTCGAAAGCCACATGAGAGGGTTAAGTTAGGATAAAAGATCGTGAGAGCACGAAATCATCTATTTAAGGAAAATATCAAAATTGAAAGCATATGTATATATAATCATAGTAAGTTTTATTAAATAGAAATTGTTGATGTCAAAAATATGTTGCTGAGCTGGAGGTCTAGTATTCCACTTCTGCATGAAAAAAGAAGGATGAACTAAAAAGTTGGTGGTGCCTCTGATGCCTTTGTTAGTACAACGTTTTGAGAAAATGGAGAGAGTTATAATATCAATGTTTCAGTGATGAGCTTGAATTTGAAGATGGGATTGGTTCACATACCTTAGGCCTTTTTATAGTGATTCAGATGCAAGTTGACCACGCCATGCTTACACTTCTGCATGGGGGGAGTCCGTGAGTGACGATAGCTTTGTCAATTGCTTGTCCATGTGTCGTCCGGTCGTTGGTGGAGAATTGCCCATGTATCATTAGGCTATTGGAGGGTGAATTATTGGTGTGGTTACGTGTCGCCCGGTCATTGGAAGGGAGTTATCCATGTGTCATCAGACCATTGAAAAGTGAATTATTGGTCGTGTGCTCCTGATAGCAAGAATTTAAGATGGTGAAGTGGTCAAGGTTCTCGTTCCCAACCTAGGTCGGGTTTGAACCTGCAGTGTGTCATTTTGCTGCAATTTAAGAGGCTAGAATATTTGCAAGAATTGTTAGCTTCTCTATAAAGAACAAGTGATGCAAAGCAATCTAATGCACTTTTGAAAAGTGTAATAAATCTTCAAAGGCCACGATACAGAAGACAAACAATCAGTTAGAGTTTTTGAATCACTCTCAATCTCATAAATGGTGAGACCAAGATCCTAGCATAAACGTAATCTTGTCAGTAACGCTTTGGTTCTCCCCCTCTATATTTGAAGTAAAATGAATTGAAATTCAAGCTTTAAGCCCATTTCCTAATTAACTTATGTAAAAAGAAAAAAAAGGTTTGGGCCTTATGTTCACAGTAAATTTTTAAGTTTCCAATTTTAGATACATTAGATCATTGTTTTCAATGACAAATATGTTAAGCAAGATGTTTTGCCCCAATAAGACGAGACGTAAGTCTTGAGATGTTGGGGCATAAGCTTTTTAAGACATTTGGGCATTTCAATAATTTAATAAAATAATAATCAGCAATTAATTAAAAGAATATAAATAATATAAAAATAAAATAATAATAATTTAAATTTAAATAAATTAATTTTTAACAAACTTTAATACTTTTACTAACTCTCAAAAGCATATATGTTGTTATTTGCCTAAGTTTCAAACATGTCCAAACATGGTCTAAGGTTGGTTAATGTCCAAACCAATTGTGGGATATCAAAGTTCAGCAAGTTATAAGGTTGCACACATGTGTGTGCTTCAATTTTGAGCATGAGAAGGTCAGGCACACTGCTATGGAAGTTTCTGCCCACAGGTAGGAGGTGTGCGCACAGCATCAGGAGGCTGCAGCATCGGGTCACGCCGCAGCACACAGCACCACACCAAAACACACAGCATCACTTGGAGAGTGATGTAGGGCTGAGATTAAAGGAAGAACATGATCAAAGGGAGGATAATGACTCACAAGAATGTCCAAGAATTAAGAGGCTATAAAAAGGGTTTCCTAGCCTCATTTCAAAGGGTGAAAAAGGTGTGTGAGAGAACCACACAGGTTGTGACATTGTGAGATCATTGTAAACACAAGAGAGAATTGTATGAGAGATATAAACATAAGAGGGACTCTTGTAGTGAGGCTAGTTGTAAAGAAGAGAGGTTAGTAGAGAACTGATAGAAAGCATTGTAATAGGTCTATCACTTTCTCGTTCTCTTCTTGGTTCTTCAAGAACTTGGATTCTTGAAGGGATTGCTGTAACTTTGTAAGAACCATTGATATAGTGCAGAGAGTTTGGAGGAACTCACGGGGACGTAGGCACATTGCCGAACCTCGACAACAAATTACTTGTCTTCTTTCTTTCTTTAATTTTCTGTTCTTGTGTTCGATTGCTGAAATTCTTTCTACAAGTCATTCAAGACTTGGGTGTTTGGAAGATCACCACCTGGGCATCTTGTCAAGGTGATTTCCAACAGTGGTATCAGAGCTTTGGTCAGTGGTATCAGAGCACAACAGCTGGTTATCGGAACAAGAAGTAGAAGGTACGGAGCCAAGACTCCAAGAATCAAAGATCAAACTTCTTGGGTGATTCAAGAACGGTGTAAAGATCAAGATCCGGTCATGTTCTTGAAGGTTGATTCAAGAACGGTGTTAAAGATCCATCTTCGATCTGTGTTCTTAAGGTTGAAGAAAGTAGTTGTGGTTAGTGCACAAATCTGGGATCTTGTCCGCAAAAGATGGCTTCAAATTTCTGTGTGGAGAAGTTTGATGGAAAATGGGGACTTTACCCTATGAAAGCGGAAGATCAAGGCGGTTCTAATACAGCAGAAAGTGGACTTGGCTATTGGAGAAGATGATGCTTTTCCAGCAAGTGTCACGGAGGACCAGCGGACCGAGATGAAGAAGATGTCTTACAGCACCATTTTCTTGCACATGTCGGACAATGTCACAAGGGAGTGCGGAGACTCGGAAGATCCAGCTGCATTATGGAAGAAACTAGATGAATTGTTTCTTACCAAGACTCTCCCACATAAGAGGTATCTTCGGAAACGAATCTTTGCTTTTAAATTTGATCCTAAGAAAGAGTTGCAAGATAATCTTGATGCCAAGAAAAGGAGTGCATCAAGTGGTAAAGAGTTGTTCTTTAAAAGAAGGCCAGCAAATTGGTATGGCAGCAACCATGGCTATTACCGGGACAGAGGTAGAGGAGAGAGCCATGGGAGAGTGCACAGCAGCATGTATGGCTACTACCGGGACAGAGGTAGAGGAGAGAGCCATAGAAGAGTGCACAACAGCATGCATGGCTACTACCGGGACAGAGGTAGAAGAGAAAGCCATAGGAGAATGCATTCTGAACTGAGATTTGGAGGGAAGAGCTGCTACTACTGCCATAAGGAGGAACATGTCAAGAAATATTGCAAGAAGATGACAAGGGATAGAGGAGGAAGCCATACCAAGAATGGAGAGGCTTCGGTTGCCAAAATAGAACAGCAAGATGATGATGTTCTTGTTGTGTGCTCAAGTGTGAGCAAGGGGCAAGAAGGCAGCGGGAAATGGATCTTGGATACCGGGTGCACTCATCATATGAGCCCTCACAAAGAATGGTTCAAGAATTTCAAGAAGATCAATGATGGAAGGGTCTTCTTGGGGAATGATAATTCTTGCTAAGTGAGAGGGATTAGAGACATCCAATTAAGGATGTTTGATGGAGTCACAAGGCTGCTGGAAAATGTGAGGTATGTTCCAGATTTGAAGAGGAACTTGATCTCATTGGCGCAGCTGGATGCCATGGGCTATACATGCAAGATAGAGGGAGGAAAGATCAAGGTGGCCAAGGGATCTTTGGTAGTGATCAAGGCAGCAAGAAACGATGGACTCTATGAGATGATCGGAGAAACAGAAACCAATGATCAAGCAGCAAGCTTGATGGCTGAGCTAGACAAGGCAGCCCTTTGGCACACTCGCTTGGGACATATGAGCGAAAAGGGCCTGCAAGTGCTTAGCAAGGAAGGTCTACTTGGTGGTGACAAAGTAGAAAAACTGGATTTCTGTAAGAGTTGTGTTTTTGGGCTGCAACATCGGGTCAGCTTCAACACCGGAGTGCACAAGTCTAAGGTCATTCTTGACTACATTAATGCGGACCTTTGGGGACCAGCAAGGACACCAACACAGGGAGGTAACATTTACTTTCTGTCTTTAATTGATGATTATTCAAGAAAAGCATGGGTTTATTTGGTTAAGAATAAATTAGATGCCTTGAATAAATTAGTGGTGTGGAAAGGGCTGGTTGAGACTCAAATGGTTAGAGTAGTTAAGGGGATAAGAACCGATAATGGCTTAGAAATTTTTAACCAAGAACTTGATCAATTCTGTAGGTTAAATGGCATTCTAAGACATAGAACAGTTGTGGAAACTCCTCAGCAAAATGGAGTCGCTGAGTGGATGAATAAGACCCTTAGAGAAAAGGTTAGGTGCATGTTAAATAAATCCGGATTACCCAAATATTTTTGGGGGGAAGCGGTGTCTACAGCTGCATATTTAATTAATAGATCACCCTCTAGGATTGTATACCATAAGACTCCCGAAGAGTTGTGGAGTGGAAAACCCCCTGAGTTTGACAACCTTAGGACTTTTGGGTGTGCTGCGTATGCACTCCAAAAGGAGGATAAGCTTAGCCTAGGATCTAGAAAATATGTGTTTCTAGGATATGGGGAAGGGGCTAAGGGGTACAGGTTGTGGTCCTTAGAAAAAGAAGGATTTAAACTCATAATAAGTAGAGATTTTATTTTTAATAAATTTCTATTTCCCTACTTGGAGAATACTAACCCTGCAGGGGCTAGTGAGCAAACCAATTCAGAAATTGTTGAGCATAGCATCAAGGGAGATTCTGTTCAGGTAGAGCAAAGGAGGCAAGAGGGTTCGGATCAGGTAGAGCCCTTGGATGATTGCCAAGCTCATGAAACTCAAGAAGAGGCTGAACAAGAAGAGGATGCTACAGCAAGTCAGAAGGACTTTCAGCTCATAAGAGACCGGGAAAGAAAGCTGGTCGGATGACCTTCAAGATGTAGGTTTGCGGATGCTGCAGATGCAGCAGCTCCTTGGATAGAAGGAGAAATGAGTGAACAAGAAACTTACACGGATGCCATGGAGTGTAAGGATTCGTCAAAGTGGCAGCTAGCTATGGAGGAAGAAATAGATTCTTTGAGGAAGAACAACTTCTGGGAATTGGTGAAAATTTCAGGAAATCAGAAAGTTGTGGAATGTAAGTGCACTTACAAGATCAAAGAAGGGTGCCCTCCAAGAGATGAAGTCCGGAACAAGGCTAGGCTGGTGGCGAATGGGTTCACAAGAAGAGGAGATATAGGTTTCACAGAAACTTTCTCACCTGGACACAAGGTGGAGAAGATGGTGAGTATCCTCATCTATGTCATTGATGGGCTGTTGGTTTGGAACAGCAGGAAGAGGATGGAAAGGTTTACATCTCAACTTAGTGAGGAGTTCGAGAGGAAGGATCTCAGCCTTACACAAAATATCCTTGGGATGAGGAGAATCCGGGAAAGGAAGAGAAACAGGTCAAGTGTTTCTTGGGCAATGGATGTTTTCAGAAAATGTGTGAGTAATCCTGGAAAAGAGCATTGGCTTGGGATGAAGTGGTTGCTGAGGTACATAGAGTTTCAGTGGCAGCCAGTGGTAGCACTCATAACAACCAGGGCAGAATGCATAGCGGCTACGGAAGCCATAAATGAGGCTATGGGGTGCAAAGGGTTGTTGGACGAGTGGGAGGTCCTAAAAGAGCAAGTGGTGGTAACTTTGGATAACCAAAGTGCAGGGCACTTTTGGAGGAATCCGGTGTTCCATGAGGGGACAAAGCATATGGATGTTTGGTATCATTACATTCTGGAAAATGGTACGAAAGGATGCATTCATGTTGACAAGAAGACCACAGAGAAAAGTCCTGCAGATTTAGGCACCAAGGTTCTACCTCTAAGAAGGTCCAATCATTACCTTGAACTTCTTAGGATTGGAGTTGGTTAATTGGTAACTTCAGATGAGTTTGGATCCCGAAGCTTTCTGCACAATGGTTCAGGTTTTTGAACTCTTAGACAAAGGTAGAGATTGTTGTTATTTGCCTAAGTTTTAAACATGTCCAAACATGGTCTAAGTTTGGTTAATGTCCAAACCAATTGTGGGATATCAAATTTCAGCAAGTTATAAGGTTGCACACATGTATGTGCTTCAATTTTGAGCATGGGAAGGTCAGGCACACTGCTGTGGAAGTTTCTGCCCACAGGCAAGAGGTGTGCGCACAGCATCAGGAGGCTGCAGCATCGGGTCACGCCGCAACACACAGCACCACACCAAAACACACAGCATCACATGGAGAGTGATGTAGGGTTGAGATTAAAGGAAGAACATGATCAAAGGGAGGATAATGACTCACAAGAATGTCCAAGAATTAAGAGGCTATAAAAAAGGTTTCCTAGCCTCATTTCAAAGGGTGAAAAAGGTATGTGAGAGAACCACACAGGTTGTGACATTGTGAGATCATTGTAAACACAAGAGAGAATTGTGTGAGAGACATAAACACAAGAGGGACTCTTGTAGTGAGGCTAGTTGTAAAGAAGAGAGGTTAGTAGAGAATTGATAGAAAGCATTGTAATAGGTCTATCACTTTCTCGTTCTCTTCTTGGTTCTTCAAGAACTTGAATTCTTGAAGGGGATTGCTGTAACTTTGTAAGAACCATTGAGATAGTGCAGAGAGTTCGAAGGAACTCACGGGGACGTAGGCACATTGCCGAACCTCGACAACAAATTACTTGTCTTCTTTCTTTCTTTGATTTTCTGTTCTTGTGTTCGATTGCTGAAATTCTTTCTACAAGTCATTCAAGACTTGAGTGTTTGGAAGATCACCACTTGGGCATCTTGTCAAGGTGATTTCCAACAATATAAATTTTAATTTTAATTTTATAAATATTTATATATAATTTTCATTTTTATATTGTTGTAACTTGTAAGTAATACAAGAACAACTAGTTCAACGGTTAAGGCTTGTATTCCTACTCGTTTGTGCATGAGTTCAAATATTTGACTTAGATTTTTTTTTTATTTCTAAGGCTAATAAAAAAAATTCAATGGGGCATATGCCTAAAAGTTTGTGCCTCGGGCCATTTTTAGCTCACCCCGCCCCGAGACATTCCCTGGGTGTGCCCCTAAAAAACTGCATTGGGTAGCTTTTGGTGAATTGGTACCTTACCTTGGCATTTGGTTTTGACATGATGTGTGGCATGAGGATTCCTCATTGGAAGAAAAATTTCTGGATGTTTTCTCCATTGCTCGTGGTAAAGAGGACTTAGTTAATTAGCTCTTTTGAGAGTATTCATAGTGAAAAAATTATGTGGTACATTGCTTTGGGTCGAAATGTTCATGATTAGGAAGTATTGAGCGTGAGCAATTTCCTTGACTTAATTTATTTACAATGTAAAAGTAAACTTTCTTTGTGAAGATGTAAGGTCAAATGGAGATATAATTCAGGAGGAAATTTGAGGTTAAGTCCTACAAAAAATTTCTTCTTTTACTTGAGTCGTCGGAGAGAAAGAAATATGGAAAACTTCAGCTCCCTTGCAAGTTCCTTTCTTCATTTGGGAAGTTTGATGAGGTGGGATTCTTACTATTAATAATCTTTAAAAAAAAAAAGGAGGAGGGGAAGATTTTGGTCAATAGATGTTATCTTTGTAATAAGGAAGCCGAATATGTGTATCATATTTTTTTGGGTTATTTTTTTACTAGACATTTATAAGATAAGGCTAATATGGTCAGAATCTATTCATGGGCACTGGTTCTATTCAAGAGGAATTATGTGCTTGGAATGGTTTGAGATGCTCTAAGTAGATTAAAAAGACTTATTACTTTATCCTTTCTCTATTTTTCGGGTTATTTTGCATGAAATGAATAAGAGTGTTAAATTGAGATATAGAGTGTCATTTGGTTTTCATCAAGGACATGTGGATATATACTATTGGGTTTTGGTATAAAGGTATGTTTTTTAAAAACGATAAAGAATTTTTAGACTTAATTGAGATGCTATCATGGAGATAGTATTTTTGTATTTGGGTAGCACCCTTTTGGTGCCTAAATTTTAATATAGTAATTTTTTTTAGTCATAAAACGATGTTAAATTCTCTATTTTAACGCTAAGAAAACCAAAAGAGTTTGTAAACAGGTTCAAGTTCATGTCCAAAAAATAGAAACCTATCGTTAAGGCTTTTATACATAATCTAATTATATGTTAAAGTGAGCTTTTGTATTTTTATTCAAATGTGTTTGTTTTTTAACATAGATTATTGGACTAACCTCGTCTTTGAAGGTCTGTTTTGTGCTGGATGGTTTGTGTCTATTTGGTTTTCTTCTTTCTTATGCATTCTTTTTGGGGTTTTTTAGCCGGTGCACTTCCTTTTGTTTTCAATCCTGATGTCTTCTGCTGAGGTAATTGGTTGCTACTTGGCTTGTGGAGTGATATGTTTAAGGCTTCATTGTAACATAAAAAATGATTTGTATTATTAATATCCCAAAAAACAACAGGAAGCATTACAATTAGAACAAAATGCCCCATTTTACAGTGTCATTTTCTACAGGCTTCAGCAATATACATCAACTATAAACACTCTGAGCTTAAACAAGATGGAGACAATCAACCAAACCGTTAGCATTTGCAATCAGGACCTCATCCACTGCAACACCTAAAGACACGTACTAGCAAGACATACAGAGAGAAAAAGACACTAAACCAACTCCATATATAGGGAGAAAAGCCACTAAATCTGTCATCTTTTTAATGGCCTTAGTTAAAGCCTCTGTATAGGAATTTTTCCAAACAAGACACAGCCAACCTTACCTTTCAAGTTGTAAATTTCATTCTAAATATTAACACATTTCTAAGGCTTCCCCTTACGATCTGTTACTTAAGACACCACCACCATTGAATCTGATTCAATTATCAAATTTGCTGGTCCACAACATTGTACAAGAGGTTTAGTGTTGTAGATAGATGGTTGCTGGCTATTCTGTAGGGTATTAGTGTGTTGAGTGGCTTTGGTAAGGATTGACGAAGCAGAATATCTTCTTATAGGCTAGCAATATTTCTAATAGGTTATAGGAATTGCTATTTCCAGCAAGGTGTGAGATACTCAGCAAGTCAGGTGTTTCTTGAGGGTTTGTTTGATGTAGTTGTTTGGTGTCTTTGGGGCTGTACTAGTAGCGTTATAGCAGACAAGTTTGTTAAGGTTGACAAGTGAGTGTAACACACATGAAGAAAAAAAAAATAGATAAAGGACACACACACACACATATATATGATAGTGGAACTGATCGAAAACCATTGGCTAGCTTAATCATAAGTTGTAGCACAAAAAATAAGAATCTAGGACTTTGGTTGGGATGAGTCATATTAGGTAGGGATTTTAGTTAAGCACAGATTAGTAGCCAAATGGTTGATAAAATTAAAACAATAATTTATACTTTACTTTTTTAAAATTATGAATATATTACAAATATTTTATTGGCTAATAACATGCTAAGCAGAGAGGGTTTCGTATTCAGTATTAAAAACAATCATGGTAATTTTACCCAAAAAAATCATAATAGAAAGTAACATGTATTATTATTTGTTGCTTGCATTTTTGCAGGTAAATATATATATATATATATATATATATATATATATATATAATTGTTTTATCATATGTCAATAAAATATTCAAAAAAAATTAAAATTCTTATCGAAACTCAAATTGTGATGCTAAAATGAGACGGAGAAAGCATTGAAGAAGGTCACAATCTCTAAGAGGAAAGACATTAAGTCTAGGGAATCAAAATATGAACTTCAAAGGGTTACAACAAATTCATACAAATTTGTTTGCACCTAAAATTAAATAATACCTCGGTGGAAAGGTACGAGGACCAGCTTCATTTGCCTTTCCATCATGAATTAGCTTCACCTCCTATAGGATTCATACGAAGAAGCATGGAAGAAGATGCGCCCCAGCCGGTCTTGCACTTTCCGTTGATCATATTAAGAGAAATTTGTCCAGCTCTTCAAATGGTGAAAGAACATGTTGGAGCTACAGCCGTTGTGCTTGTCAAGGGAAGTCTGCCACCAACCGTTAGTTATTTTATTTTTTGACATCTCTTTGAGCACCTTATCATGATCTTTCTTGGCTACAAGGTGGTTCACAAGCTCATTGTACTGCTATGTGAGCCTGTTAATTCTCATATTCCGATGAGTTTCCACAAGAATTTTTGTGTTGTCATTAGGGGCCGTGAATAAGGGTTGCCAAATGAGAACAGTTTTCTTATTGGTACAAACACCAGAAACCCCATTTCAGCACCACTTCTCTTTTTTTTATACCCTCAATCTCTGTTTCAAAACTTTTATCAATTTGTCCTCCTCATTTTCAATCTTCCATCATGATCTTTTGTCTGGCCTTGGTTTTCTTCTCTCTTGTCATTGCAAAAATAAAAGAATAAAATTTTTATAGAAGACAAAAAGAAAAAAAATGAGGCCTAAATAATCTTTGTTTGTTTTGAAACAATGAGCTTCTTAGCTTGCTTATTTGCTAGGGTTTGATAGATATTTATAAAAATTAAATTCAATGTACAATTAAATGATAGAGGTGCAAATTAAATTGCATTTGTCATACATACATTTAATAAGTACAATATGAACGGACAACTTGAAAGTATAAGTTCATGACCTTGTATCATTGAATTATACATTGAGGCTTTCCTTTATAAGTACATTAACTTAAACCAGAGTGAATAAGGAAACAATCATTGTTTAATAAGAAACCAAGAATTAGGCCCATATATTCTTTCATTTTTTTTCTTCCCTTTTTGTCTTCCATAAAAGTTTTTAAATTTCTTATGGCAATGGCAGAAGAGAAAAAAGCCAAGGGCAAGCAAAAGTCTGAGATGAAGAAGATAAAACAAGGAAAGACAAATTGAACGATAATTTTTGTATATCATAGATATGGGTTTCAAAAAAGTAATGAAACGATAATTTTCACCCTCAATTATCTTTATCGGTAAACTACCAATGTCATATATGAATTATGAAATGAGGAAGAACAAATACAAATGTATGTGCTATTACATAGACACATTAAAGGAGAGAAAATTGAATAGTGCTCCTTCTCGATTTGGTTTCATATAAATAGAGAAGGAAAAACAAGGGTGCTTCAATTGGATGAGACAATTGAATTATCTCATTAAATTCCACTTTCTGAATATGACTTAACTTCTAAATTAAATATTGTAGGATTAAGAAATGTTAAGCGTAGTCACTGCTGTCACGACTATTCCCTCTAAATTGAGAAATTTTTGGGTACACTGGGTGCAGTTACATCGAATGTATGCCAACCGTCTATCAAAAGAGAAAATCAATCTTTTTTTTGATGGACGGTTGACATGCACCCGATGTAACTTACACCTAATGCACCCAAGATTTTCACCTCTAAACCATTGGTGTATTCCGCATACCGCTCTGTGTGGGGCTATCATGGTTTACCATTTAACCATCTGGCTGGCAATCTAAAAACAAAGTTTCCATTTAAATTTTCATATTATGGAAATTTAGTTACTTCATAGCACTTTTATGTTTCAATTTACCATTATAATTATACATTGACATTCATGTATTTCTCCACATTCTTAAATTGAAGTTTCCATTTAAAATTTTCTAAATTGAAAATTTAATTACTTTATAAGTTGGCATTACAAATATAAACTAATATTCATGTATTTCTCCCACTCTTAAATTGAAGTTTCCATTTAATTTTTTTTTCTAAATTAGAAATTTAATTACTTCATTAGTTGACATTACAAATATATGCTGATATTCATGTATTTCTCCCATGTTTAAATGAAGTTTCCATTTAATTTTTTTTTCTAAATCTAATATAATAATATAAAAGTTGAATCCAACACCTGTTTTGGAAAGTGGCCATGTAGACGCCATCTAGACATTTTCTTCAATCTTTTTATTTTAACTTTGAAAATTACCATATATATTACTATATTATTCAATCATAATGATTTAGATATAATTGCTTAGAAATATGTATCAAAAAATAATTATTGAGAAATATATTAATTATATTATAATTAATAATTAAGAGGGGAGTACTGCCCAATAAGAATTTCAACTTCGAAATTAAAATTTGAAGCTTTCAAATCATTTCGCTACTTGCTCCTTTTTCAATTGTCAGCTAAATCATTTTTCTCAAAAACCCTTTCGGTCAATCCATAATCAATAAAATTTATTATAATTATTGAAAAATATTTTAATTATTTTATAATTAATAATTAAGATCGTAGTATTTCCCAAACAATAATTTCAACTTCAAAGTTAAAATCTGAAACTTTCAAATCATTCCAGTACTTCCTTCTCCATTTCAATTGTCAGCTAAATCATCCTTAAAATCTGGGGTAATTCAGTAACTTCATATTTCTTTTAACATTATCATGATCATTATGCATACATGTTGTAAGAATTTATTATTATTTTGAAAGTGAGGTAAATGCCAAGAAAACTTCTATTAAAATAATGATGATTAAAATAAAAAAATAATGATTTACAATTTTTGTTAGTAGAGTTACAATAAAATAATAATATAAAAATTCTATGTACCTTGTTAGTCTAAAGCAAGGAAAAATTTGTTTTTGATCTAATACAAATTTTAAACAACCAAACGAAACCTTATCTTATCACAGCTCCAATTACGACACCATTTTCTTCTTTTTTAACAGTTCATATATAATACAAGTTCATATCTAATATATAATTTATCTTATCATCAAACAAAATATATATATATATATATATATATATATATATATTTCATTTCATTTGAAAGTGGAATGGATTGAAATAAAAGATTTTCAAATTTCTTTTCTCCCCCTTCCGCCACGTCCGCCTTCCCCTTCCCCTTCCCCTTCCCCCACGGATCTGACTCAGCTTCTCTCTCTCACACAAAACAAAAACAGAATCTCTCCCTCCAAACCATCGCGATTGAATCAGGTCTTGGTAGCTGGAATATCAGCTCTTGTCAGAGAATTCATCCCATTCTCTTTTTTCTTCTTCTTTCTCCATTTTTCTGTGTCGCGGCCTAGCGGCTGCCAGCAGCTGCCTTTCACATCGCCTGCGAAATTGTTGTGAATTCTTTTGAAAGCCGCCGTCTGACCACTCTTCAGTTGTTGATTTGGCCGACTACCACCAGCTAATAGGAATCCCGACTAACCAGCCATGGGTAAACACCAAATTTCCTATTAGCTGAAATTTTCCTCAGTTTTTTAACACATACTAGTCTTGATTCAGGTTTAGAATTTTAGATCTATTTGACGACAAGCTTTGAGCATATATACTCCATATCAATTTGATTTAAATCCCTACTTAGAACTTTTGAGTTTCATAATTCGTATGTTTGGTTATTTTCTTCAATTTTACTCTCATATCTTCATAACACATACTTGAATATCGAGTGCTTCTCTCTTGGTATGTGAAATTAAATATATGATATGAAGTTGGACTTTCTTGGCTAGTAACAGAATTCGAATTGAAAATTTTATTGGACATGTTATGTTTGAATGTAATTTATATGGGCATATCATGTGATTCTAGCTTATTATTAATACATCACATAACTTCAAAATTTTGGGTTTTTGATTTCCTTTATAAATTGTTGCCTAGATTTGGAGTGGTGATATTGGTTTGATGAAATGACATTATTTGTGTTGACAGTTTTTGGGTTCCTTTGGATAGTTTGAGGAAGGTTATTAACTGTTTGATTATAGTTGGTATGACTTAGTAAAGAAGATATGTTAATTTTCTTACTTTTAAAAGAATGTAGAGACATGACGGTTGAATATAGGAGACTAAAAATTGAATTTGATTTTAATTAATGATTGTTATGGTGAATGATTTGAATTGTGTTATGGATCATAGAGGTTCATTTAGGTTGATTATGTATTAAGGACGGGTTTAACTTAGTCTATTGGGTGGATGGACTATATCTTGGATTTGATTGGATTGGGAGTTTATTTGATTTACAGGTTGTTTTGATTATTGGAAAAATTTGGGGAAAAGTCTATAAAACAGGGGAAGTTCTATCAGATCCTACGCTGGAATTATTTTAATTTTTCTTAAGATTTTTCTTTATTTTGCTAAGGAAAATAAACTTTAAAAAGAGAGTCTAGACCACCTTAATTAAAATGAAGATTTGTCTAAAATTAAACGTTATTTTTTTCTGAAAAAGAAGGAAGATCCAAAACTTATTACATAAAATAAATGAATGTGTTTGGATTGGAGAGAGTAAAAAAAAAAAGGAGAGGAAGGGCTACGTGTACCTCTTTATTAAAAAATATTATTTAAGAGACACTGTACCACTTTTTTTTTTTTTTTTTTTTTCCTCCTCAATTCTCTAAAATCCAAATAAAATTGTAAATATATATGTAACCAAATGCCTTAACGGGAGTGAACTTGACCAAAAGATTAGAATATTAAATATAATGAGTAGCCAATCTAATAGATCTTGCATCTCACATTTTGTTTATAATTAATTGATTCACATTGCAGAATTCAAGATCACCATTTTTTCCTGGAGTGTAATTAACTAGCTAGTTAATAGATGTATATGAAAGGTCCATTAATCAAGATTGTCCTAACTGGACAAAGAGAGAAATAAGGCATGTCAAAATACACATGCTCACATCCAAAAGAAAAAATTCAGTTCCTCACCCTAATTTATTAACAGAGAAAAAAAGAGGGGAAAATACATGAAAACAACATTATTTTGAAATTAAGGTGAACAGATTGGAATACTTAATCAGATCTGCTTGCTCGGGGCCATAGCAGGAGGAAAGGTAGAATGATCATCTCCATTTGCATTATTCCCAAATGGATTCACCCGAGGAGGAAGCAAAAATGAATTGGCCTCCATATTCATCTCCTTGATTTTTTTGCACAGATTTTGGTGGAGCTCACAAAGAGAAGCGTTCACTTGTTGTTTGGATAAACTTTAGAACTTAAAGATTTTTATTATGTGCTAGTTTTAACTAGAAATATTGTTTCAATTTCTAAATTAGATAAGGAAGATTATGAATTTTCCTTTAAGGAAAATTGCTATTCTATTTATTTTGGTAATAAATATTATATTACTGGTACATTAAGTAATGGTCTTTATATTCTTGAAGTAGATAATAATATTTTTAATATCGAGCAACATAAGAGAAAAAGAGAAAATGAATTGAATCAATCCTATATGTTGCACTTAAGACTAGGTCATATCAATGAAAATAAGTAAACAAGTACGTAAAAGATGGATATATGGATCTATCAGATTTTGAATCATATCTTACTTGTGAAACCTATCTCATTGGAAAGATGACTAGATCTCTATTTAGTGGACATGGAGAAAGAGTCGCCGATGTATTAGTGTTAATATATAGTGATATATGTCGACCCTTAATAGTTAATGCTAGAGGAGGTCATCCTACTTCATTACCTTTACTGATGATCATTCTAGGTATAGGTATGTGTATTTAATGAAGTACAAGTCTAAGTCTTTTGAAAAGTTCAAAGAATTCAGACGCGAAGTTGAAAAGCAAACTTGGAAAGGTATTTAAGCTCTTCGATCAAAACGAGGAGGTGATTACCTAACTGATGACTTTCTCGTTTATCTCAAAGATAATGGGATTCACTCGTAGTGGACTCCTCCTGGAACATCACAGTTGAACGGTGTGTCCGAAAGGAGAAATCATACTCTATTAGATTTAGTGAGATCTATGATGAGTTACACTAATCTTCTTATATCCCTTTGAGGATATGCTATCCTAACTGACACATATTTATTGAACAAGGTTCCCTCAAAGGAAATACCTTAAACACCATATGAGATAGGGAAAGGCAAGGAACCTAATCATAAACACATTAAGATTTGGGATTGTCTTGCTTATGTAAAGAGGTTACATACAGACAAGTTAGGAACTAGATCTGAAAAAATGTAAGTTTGTGGGATATCCTAAGAAAAGTTTAGGATATTATTTCTATCATTCTCTAGAGCAAAAGGTGTTTATTGCCAATTATGACACCTTTCTAGAAAAATAAGTTGTGCTAGAAGGAAGCAACGGGAGAAAAATAGATCTTGATAAAGTGTCACAAAAACCACAACTTAGTATTATTCAAATTAAGGAATCTAAACCAATAAATCTTCCTAGTACACAATCAGTTTGTAGATCGAGTAGATGACCTAAGGTTCTAAAGAGATATGGATTTCTCATAAAAGGTGACTAAGAGGTACACCCTATAGATGATAAGGAACCTGATAACAATGAAGAAGTGATGGTAGTCATCGATTCAGATAAGTGGTTCGAAGCCATGAGTTTTGAAATGGATTCCATTTTCTCCAACAAAGTATAGACTTTTGTTGATCCACCTCAAGGTATAGTACTTTAGGTACTGCTCTTTTTCACCTATTACCCATTCATCTAGCTCATTACCTAAGACAACTCCCTTTCAAGATGTAAGGATATGGCGAAGGTGCGAGTTACGATAAGTAGGCATATGGAAACGAATGAAATTTATCAAGTCTAATACAAACCCATTATAAGTCGTAAGGAGGCTCCTATGATGGGTACTTTTAATATATTAGATAAGTGATTGTTGTCATCCTAGCACAAAGCAAGGATGACGGGTAAGGAGTCACCATTTAACCTTGAAGGGGTTCAAATCAATTTACATTAGTCTACGCGAGAGATTCTGAGGCTCAGGACATTTGGGTATAAGAAAGTGAGAATTAAAGCTTTCTCTCTTATCTAGGCTGAAGTTTAGCCCTTTGTGTTTCAAAAAACATTATTCTAAACTTTAATTTAAGTATTATTACCGTACACTATTAATAAAGCCAAGCACACATTTTGTAATTTGTATTCACACAAGATGATACCCAAACATTGTAATTAAAATGAAATTGTTAAAGTAAATACATAAAAGAAATGGTGCGGTGAAAGTAAGAACATAAAAGTAAATACACAAAAGTAAACTTATGAAAGTAAATACTTTAAGGATATGGTACTTTAAACAAATATATTATCAAAACCACTTTTAAGGCATGGATTAAAGCTAAGGAAATAAACTAACATAATTCAAACAAGGTGGATTTAACATAGAGATTAAACTAAATATGTTCAGCATGTGTGTGGATGTGTGCAGGTTCGTGCCAAGTGTGTGCGGATGCATGTAAAGTGTGTCTGGATTAGTGCCAAGTGTGTGCAGGTGAGTACGAGTGCATGCATGTGTTCGGGTGCATGCATGTGTGTGTGGGTGCATGCAGGCTTAGAGTGAAAAGTACCAAAAGAGGGGTCCTAATTCTGCATGGGCCGAAAGAGGTCCGAATTTATATAATCTTACAAGAATTAAAAAAATAGCTTAATAGAGAGCATCTAACTTTTAAAGCATAAAATGAACAACTTAAAGAAACTAAGCTAAGAAAATGAACATTAAAACTACTATAGGCTTAACATTTCATTTCTCAAACTATTCACAAGCTAAGAAAAGAATAACATACATCTAGTGAGGAAAAAGTAAATATTAAGATTGTAAAAGAACTAGAGAGAAAGTGAACATTTAAGGCTAAGATGGATTCTAGCAAGTAAGAATCAAACTAAACTATCTAATTCATTTTCTAGGTGGCTGAATTACGCCCAAACAATACTTGCGGTAACAGCAGTATAGAATGGGGTGTCGATCCTAGTAGAGAATGCGGGAGCCCGAACCTCGTCAACAAATTGCTTGTGTTCTTTTCTTTTTGCTTTGATTGGTTGCTGTCTCTTTTCTTTATACGAGTCACTCTAGACTTGGGTGTTTGGAAGATCACCTCCTGGGCATCATCAAAGGTGGTTTCCCAACAGTAAGAACTCTATTGATTTAGTGCAGAGAGCTCAGAGGAGCTCACGGGGACGTAAGCATATTGCCGAACCTCGATAACAATTGCTTGTGTTCTCTTTCTTTGATTGGTTTGTTTCTGTTCATTACAAGTCATTCTAGATTTGGGTGTTTGAAAGATCACCACCTGGGCATCTTGAGGTGATTTCCAACAAAAGAGTTCGGAAAGATAGTATCCGAAAACCTCTTTGTAGACTGATACTTTTCCCAGCAACAGCGCCAAAATTTAAATTACGCCCAAACAATACTATGCGGTAGCAGCAGTATAGAATGAGGTGTCGATCCCATGAAAAGAACGTTCTACAATCAAAGTCTCAGGCAAAAAATAATGGAAACAAAATTAAAAATTAATATTAAGAAAATGTTGAGAATTAAATGATACAATTGAATTAAGTGAAAGAAAATCAATAATGAGTAACGCAAGGGTCCAAGAATCCCTTCTAAATTTCACAGCTTCAACTTGTATCAATTCAGTAATTATAACTCAACTACGTATTTCACATCCCAAATACGTAATCGGAAAATAATAATGAAAGCACCAAAAATATTCTGTTGTAAATTATTATGAGAAATCCCTTTCTTGTTTTTACAAGTATTGCAACGGTCAATCATATATTATATCATAAATCGACGATATATCCAGAGACAATAACGCAGCAAAGGACCAGCATATATAATTAATATATCAAAATCAATTGCATCATAAATTCCACACATAAGAGACGCATGACTGAACTTATATGGAGAAAAAGAACAACAATCCCCAGAGTTAAATAAAATCTATGGGAGAAGAAAATATAATTGTCTGTCATACAAAATCATCAACTTCAATATTAAATAAAGGGGACAGCTCAAAATAATTATTCAATGTTAAAAACACAAATACTGAATTAAATACAAGCCAAACCCGTTATATCTAGGAGTTCATCTCTTCGCCTTGATTGAAACTTAGCCTAGTCGATAATACATAATAACAACAGCTCTCTAGAAATTCAGTGTGTATCTCTTCAGCCCCCTGTTCTCTGAGTCTAAAATCCTATATATAGCTGTATGGAGACGGCTTTGTAGACAGAAAAGTCGCCTTAGGGTTTCTGTTCAGGCCGTGTGCTTCTGCTGTTGTCCAGGCCCGGTTGTGCTGTTGTCCAGGCCATGCGTTTGCTGCTGTCCAAGCCCAGTTTCTGCTGTCCAGAACTGGTCCGATTGTACTGCTGCCCAGGCTATGTAAATCCCAAAAAAATCGGAATTTAATAGCTCATTCACTTCTGCTATGCTGAAATCACGCATAGCCTGACATTTGTCTACTAAAACTGTCATAACTTTCTCTAGAAAAATTATATTTACGAGCCGTAAAATTCTCCAAAAAATAGACATCTGGATCTTTCCAAGCTATATGGCTCATCTCTTGGTTCTTCCTAAATCAATACAGTTTAATCCACAAAAATGATTGATCTATACAGGCAATTCTGGCAATTTAGTGAAACTTCTTTTCACCCTTTGCTAGTGACCACATGACTTAGTAAAATGCTCAATTTATCTTTAGCAATATAAAAATGATGAGTTTTGTTGCACTCCTATTGGGAAACCCGGTTTCCCTACTCTGAACTAGTCCGAATGTTGTGGATTCTTTCGAACATATTTTATATATTTTTTGTTTAAGGCTTCTTTGTTTTTTTTTTTTTTAAAATCCGCAAAACACTCTAAAACATAGAATTCTCCAAAGTACCCGATGAGAGTCATAAAATGCACTTTAACAGTACTTAATTGTTAGCATTTTAGGGTTGATATAGGTTTTAATTGCACTTTTATACGTTAACAACTCTAAAGTATCATTCTTGGATCATTGATCTATTTTGGTGCATTTTCAGGTACTTTAAGCTCAAAAGAGGAGGAAAAGTTATCATTTCTTGAAGCACAAAGACTCGAGACATACTGGAGTGAAGGAATGCTTCCGGAAGGACAAGATGGAGTGCTTAAAAGAGCAACAGCTGCTGCCCGCACTGGAAAAATGTTTCACTAAATTGCCAGATTGCCCGTACAGATCAATCATCTTTGCAAATTAAACTGTATTGATACAAGAAGAACCAGGAGATGCACCATATATGCTTAGAAAGATCTGGAAGTCTATTTTCTGGAGAATTTTACGGTTCGTAAAAATGATTTTTCTAGAGAAAGTTATGGTAGTTTTAGTAGACAAAGGTCAGGCTGTGCGGAATTTCAGCTTAAAGGGCATTTGAAGGCTTAAATCCCACATCCCACATTGGTTAGAAACATATTTCTATATCCCATATCCCACATCAGATTGGAAACACATTGCACTTGTGGTATTTGCCTATATAAGACCCACTCCACTTCAGCTTTGAGAATCAATCGGAGCTCATCTGAAATCATCAGAGAGTGACTCCAGAGGGCTTTTAGGAGCAATCCAGAGGGCCTTTAGGAGGAATCCGGAAGTATAAATTTGGAGGGCAAGCTGAGAATGATCGTTGAGAGGCCGGAGGCAACTCAAGGAAGCATGAGCCCCATGGCTGGCTAGTCTCCAAGCAAGGCGAAAGGATGAATCTCTAGGTGTAGTTGTTCTTATTTTTTTTATTTGATTCGGTTGTAGTTGGATATTATTTTCGTTAAACATTGTTATGTTTTATTCTTAATTTAATTAGTAGACTTATTATTATTCCGGTGATTGCATGCTTCTTTTCTATATAAGTTCAGTCATGCTTTTCTTATGTGTACATGTTTGGGTGTGATTGAGTCCGGTAGACCTCTTTTATAGATTTGTCCATTGCTGCGGTATTGTCGTTTAGATATATCGTCGTCTCTTGATAATTTATAAGTTAGGTCATGTGTGCTTGAAAGTAAAGGAGATTTCATAACAATTACATTAGGATTTATAAATGTGCTTTAATTGAATATTTGCTGATTGTCTGTTTGGGATGTGAAACTTGCAATCGAGATAAAAACAACTGAATCAAGTTAGGATTAGGGCAACGAACCTAGGGAGGATTTCTGGAACCTTGTTGTTTCTTTATTATATCCATCAATTATTCACACAATTTCTATAAAATAAACAATTCAGATTCTTTCAATCAATCTTTTATCGTTTGTGTTCAAGTTTACATCTTCTTCTGTAATTAACTTGTTTCCCTGTGGAATCGACACCCCAAAGTTGTACTACAAATAACCGAATTATACTTTGGGTGTAATCAAATTTTGGCGCCGTTGCCGGGGAAACGCGCTTAAGTACAAAGAAGATTGTCAACTTTTGACATGACAGTAGAAGAATTGTAAATAGTTTTTCTTTTCAGCAGCTGTAAAGGCGGTAACTTTGTTCCTTCTTTTAGCTTGCTGCATTAATTTTTTATTTTTTATTTTATTTGACTCTTTCTTTTTTTTCATATAGTATTTTTATTATTTTGTTACCTCACATGCACAGACATAGAGACACTGTGGGTAGATTTGGTTGTAGGCCTGTGTTAGAGTCAGAATTTAATTCTTTTTCAAATCCTTTATTTGACAATCCATCTAGTCCTAAAGAAATGAGTGAACATGAAGATCAACCCCCTAGGACACTTAAGGATTACTTGCACCCTAACCGTACAGCCACACCATCGTGTATCATGTTCCCCCCTAATGTTCAACAACCTGATTTTAAGCCAGGCATGATCCAATTGCTACCAACTTTCCTTGGGTTTGAGAATGAAAACTCCTATATCCATATTAGGGAATTTGAGGAAGTAGTAGCTTGCTTTTCACAGTAGGGCTGATATGATAGACACCGTCAAACTTCGGTTTTTCCCTTTTTCACTTAAGGAAAAAGCCAAGGCTTGGTTGTACTCATTCAGGCCTAGGTCCATAGGTAGTTGGGATGAGATGACCCGAGCTTTCTTCCAAAAACACTTCCCAACCCATAAGACCAACAACCTCAAGAAACAAATCTCAAACTTTGCACAAAAGGAGAGTGAAACCTTATATCAAGTTTGGGAACGTTTCAAGGACCTTTTGAATTCTTGTCCACACTATGGGTATGAGAGTTGGCGGGTAGTTAGCTATTTCTATGATGGAATCCTAAGTAGGGAAAGACAGTTCATAGAAATGATGTGCAATGGGAATTTTCTTCAAAAAGATCCCGACCAAGCCATAGATTTCCTAGATGACCTATCAGAAAAAGCCCATACTTGGACTGAACCAAATGCCATCGAAGGCACTAGGAGAAATCAACCCGTTGGGATTTACCAACTTAAGGAAGATGACAACCTTAAAGCCCGTTTAGAGGTCCTAACTAAGCAAATTGAATTCTTAAAAACCAAGGATACTAGAACCCCTAAACCGGTTGCTAGGGTAGAGTCCTATGAGCCTTGTTTCATGTGTAATGGGGTAGATCATTTACCTAAGGATTGTCCAGTTTATTTTGAGATGAAGGACGAGTGTAACACTATAGGTATACCCTTTGGGAAACCATACTCACCATACTCTAACACCTACAATCCCGGTTGGAAGAATCACCCTAATTTCAGTTGAAAATCTGACATACAACCCCCTGCCCACTCTAGTACCCAATGGCAACCGGAAACAACCTCATTTAATGCACCTCAACAATATTTACTTTTGGAAGATATGTTTAAGTCATTTATGCAGGTACATGCCAAGAGTATGGAAGATCAAGGAAAAATAAATCAATGGTTGTTAGAGGAACAACAAGCGATCAAAGAGGAACAAAAGGTAATAAAGAGTCAACTCACCAAGTTGACTAGTTTCTTGATGATTCAAGAACAAGGTCGGTTTCCTTCACAGCCACAACCTAATCTAAGGGAACAACATATGGCACAAACCTCCAATCTTGAAAATCAAAACAATAGAGAGGTTAATGCCATAATTACTCGCAGCGGTAAGACAATTGATGGTCCCACTCTACCATCACACTGGATTCCTAATACCGTGAGCAACAAGGATAAAGCCCCCAAGGAACAAGAGGCCCGTGATGTTTATCGCCCAACGGTGCCTTTCCCTCAAGCACTCCTTAAACCTAAGGAGATAAATACAGCATTAAAAGGTGAGATTCTTGAACAACTTCATCATGTTAAAATTAATCTTCCTCTTCTTCATGTCATAAAACAGATTCCCAACTATGCTAAAGTCATCAAGGATCTATGTACACTCAAGAAGAAGCACAATGTGAAGAAGACTACATTCTTAATGGAGCAAGAAAGTGCTGTAATTAACAGCAAGACACCACCCAAATATAAAGATTCGGGCTGTCCAACGGTGGCTTGCCAAATTGGAAATAAACCTTGTGGCCAAGCATTGCTAGATTATGGTGCTAGTATAAACCTCATGTCATACTCCATGTACTTGCAGCTCGGTCTAGGTGAGATCAAACCAACCTCCGTGGTACTTCAATTAGAGGATAGATCGGTAAGAAAACCAAGAGGTATTGTAGAAGATGTTTTGTTGCAAATTGATAATTTCTACTATCTTGTTGATTTTTTGGTTTTAGATACTGTTTCTACTATAAACACGGAGTCCAAAATTCCTTTGATACTCGGAAGACCATTCCTTGCCATCACCAATGCCCTCATTAATTGTAGGAATGGCCTAATGACATTATCATTTGGAAATAGGACTCTAGAGATAAATGTTTTTCGAGTCCTATGGCAGCCACACGAAGAGGATGAGTACATCAAAGATGATTCTAACTCTTCAGAATTCATTCCTAATAATCTTGAGTTCAAAGATTCTTCAAATTATCCCCATGTTGTTAATATTGTTGATGTTTTTGATAAACCACAGGAATTTATTAAGACATCTTGCCAACTATGCTTTGAGAAGTTGCTTGAGAGAAGTCACATGGATGCGAGAATTAAATACCCTACTGCTGATAGTAAATGGGCATCACCAAAAACACTTGAGCCACATATGGTGGACTTTAAGTATTCCTTGCCATCGCCAAAGCATACAAGCATAAAATTTTGTAGCAAAGCAGTGGTTGGTGCATCTAACTCATGTTTTTCGAGAAGAGAATAAAAGCGTCTGGCTGAAGACATAAAACTTAGCGCTCATGGGAGGCAACCCACAACATATCCTTTTATTTTTATTGTTTTTCATATTTCTTTTTCTTGTTTATTATTATTATTTTGCTATTTTTCAGTTTTATTTTCGTATTTATTTTTCAGGAACAAATAAACGAAGCAGTTCAAATGATCGTGCACAACTTTCAACTCCACGTACCTTTGGTCAAAAAGGGAGTTTCCTTAACTTTTTCTTTTACATTGAGGACAATGCTTATTTTAAGTTGGGGTGGAGGAAACTTATGACTGTTTTTCATGTTTTTCATTGAACTGTTTGGTGTCCCTTTTTGTTTGTTTTTAGTATGCTTGGTATTAGTCTTAGAGTTAATTCACATGTCAATAATATGAGCTTAATTGAGATAGCATATAGCGGTTAGAAGAAGTTAAATCTTGCTTCGGTTTGAAATTAATTTAAGTATCAATCTTCATTTGGTTTGAGACTCTAGTTTGTGGTAAGATTGTATGATTAGTCTAAAACATTCAGAGAAATTTTATGTGTGATTATTTTGTGAATATTTTTGCGGTCTCGACAAGCTCTAGAACATACTTGATAACCACTTGAAGTGAATTCCTAGAATGCACATTACTTAGGATATGATATAGGCCATTTTTGGACCGTTTGAGTCTGTTAAGCCTACCATTGCTATATTTACCACTAGTCACCTATTTGAGCATTTTCTTGAAAAAGAATTTGAGCCTTGTTTCTTTCAATAGCCCATTTACTCACCCTTATGAGCCTAAGGAGAATATTTTATCCTTGCCTTTCTCTTAAAAGAACTTAGTTATACACATGTTGTGAGAAGCACTTAAAAGGAGTAAGGGTGAAAATATGAAAAAAAAATATATCACTACCACAACCTAAGTATATTAAAGGAGATAAGTTGGGGGTCGTAGAAGAAAAAAAATGAAAAAGGAGGTGAATGGTCTTATGCCAAAATACAAAAGAAAAGAAAAGAAAAGAAAAGAAAAGAAAAAGAAGAGAAAAGTGAATTATGGCAAAGAAAGAAAAAAAGAAAAAAAAGTGGTGATTTCAGAAAAATGCTCGAAAAATAGTTGAAAAAGTTGGGTGTTGAAGTAAGGCTATCTAGTGCTTAAAAGTGGTTGTGTTTAAAGCTAAGAGATTGAGTTCTTTTACTTGTGAATCCTTCCCATTCTTTTTTAACCTTTACCTTAGCCTAACGTTACAAGTTTATTAAAGACCTATTGATCCAATGTAATGTGATTTTTCTACAATAGTGGAGAGTGGTTTGAAATGTAAGCATATGGAGCTTGTTTTTGTGATTGATGTCACGCAATTTATCATGTTTTAGAAGCCAAGACTTATATTCACGAATGTTTTGCATAAAATCATCCGGATGTTCGGATTAATGGATTGTGGTAAGATGGATGTTAAGAGTCAATAACGATTTTAAGATTGATGTTTGGATTATTTTTGGACTTGAGTGATATATAATGATTCTATGTACCGTGTATTATGTGTGATTTTTGAGACAAAAGTGAGTTACTCTTGGTTTAACACTAGCATTGCTTTACTTTGTTTTGATTCCTACCGTAGGATTCATCTCTTGTTTTTCGCTTAAATTGCTATGGACTAGCAATAAGCTAGTTGGGGGTTATGATGAGAGTCATAAAATGCACTTTAACAGTACTTAATTGTTAGCATTTTAGGGTTGATCTAGGTTTTAATTGCACTTTTATACGTTAACAACTCTAAAGTATCATTCTTGGATCATTGATTTATTTTGGTGCATTTTCAGGTACTTTAAGCTCAAAAGAGGAGGAAAAGTTATCATTTCTTGAAGCATAAAGACTCAAGGCATACTGGAGTGAAGGAATGTTTTCGGAAGGACAAGATGGAGGGCTTAAAAGAGCAACAACTGCTGCCCGCACTGGAAAGGTGTTTCACTAAATTGCCAGAATTACCCGTACAGATCAATCATCTTTGCAAATTAAACTGTATTGATACAAGAAGAACCAGGAGATGAGCCATATACGCTTAGAAAGATCCGGAAGTCTTTTTTCTGAAGAATTTTACGGTTCGTAAAAATGATTTTTCTAGAGAAAGTTATGGCAGTTTTAGTGGACGAAGGTCAGGCTGTGCGGGCTGTGCGGGATTTCAGCGTGAAGGGCATGTGAAGGCTTAAATCCCACATCCCACATCAGTTAGAAACACATTTCTATATCCCACATCCCACATCGGATTGGAAACACTTTGCACTCGTGGTATTTGCCTATATAAGACCCACTCCACTTCAGCTTTGAGAATCAATCGGAGCTTATCTGAAATCATTAGAGAGTGACTCCAGAGGGCCTTGGAATCCGAAAGTATAAATTTGGAGGGCAAGCTGAGGATGATCGTTGAGAGGCCAGAGGCAACTAAAGGAAGCATGAGCCCCATGACTGGCTAGTCTCCAAGCAAGGCGAATGGATGAATCCCTAGGTGTAGTTGTTCTTATTTTTTTTATTTGATTCGGTTGTAGTTGGATATTATTTTCGTTAAACATTGTTATGTTTTATTCTTAATTTAATTAGTAGATTTATTATTACTCTGGTGATTGCATGCTTCTTTTCCATATAAGTTCAGTCATGCTTTTCTTATGTATACCTGTTTGGGTGTGATTGAGTCCGGTAGATCTCTTTTATAGATTTGTCCATTGCTACGGTATTGTCGTTTAGATATATCGTCGTCTCTTGATAATTTATAAGTTAGGTCATGTGTGCTTGAAAGTAAAGGAGATTTCATAACAATTACATTAGGATTTATAAATGTGCTTTAATTGAATATTTATCGATTGCCTGTTTGGGATGTGAAACTTGCAATCGAGATAAAAACAACTGAATCAAGTTAGGATTAGGGCAACGAACCTAGGAAGGATTTCCGGAACCTTGTCGTTTCTTTATTATATCCATCAATCATTCACATAATTTCTATAAAATAAACAATTTAGATTTTTTCAATCAATATTTTATCGTTTGTGTTCAAGTTTACACATTCTTCTGTAATTAACTTGTTTCCCTGTGGAATCGACACCCCAAAGCTGTACTACAAATAACCGCATTATATTTTGGGCGTAATCAGTGCCACATTTGTCAAGAAATTCAATAAATAATCAAAATTAATCTCAACAAATGTATATAATTAATTCTATCTGAAGTGCATTTTCATGCCCTAATCAGTGGCTTAAATAAGTAAATCATACTAGCAATTTTATTTCACAAACAAAAATAATTTTAACAAACATTTTTAACAACGGAGAGTTTCCACTTACAGGGATAATCATCGGAGATCTGAGTGCTCTTGGAGACTTGGTAAACTTGAAGGCTTGGTTTAATTGAAGATTAAAAACCAAATATATATTTTTTCTTTTAACAATTAAGTGTTTAATTGAATTAATTTACAATGTGGGAAATGTCCTTTTCTTTCCACTATATTTGATACGATAATTTTTAGGGCAAAGAATTAATTTACACGTATCTTTTTTAGCGCCATGTCGTCGGAGATTGTTAAATTAATTCGTTAAATTGCTTATTTGTTAATTTTTATTTTTAGTTTTTAGTTTGTTTTCAGTTTTTACTTTTTATTTTCTTAGTTTGTTTTTCTTCTTATTTTTCAGGTAAATTTGAATGCATCAGAGTCCCTACAACTTGAGATCAAAAAGACCCATCTTAGAAACATTTGATCGAGCAGTCCACACCGCCCTCCCATCTAGTTCATCAAGCAACTCATCAGTTGATTCAGACTACTTTGATTATGAGGAGATGACACTGAATAACCAAACACTTAGGAGTTGGCGGTGTTGAACATTGATCAACAACCATTATGTATTGAGTATTCTACTCTGGAGGTTGCTTTTGAACTCAAATTAGGAATGATTCATCTTCCGCTGACATTCCATGGTTTTGCAGGAGAAGACCTAAATAAGCATCTCAAGGAATTTCATGTGGTGTGTTCAAGCATGAAACCTACCGAAATTTCTGAAGAGCAAGTCAAGTTGAGAGCCCTTCCATTCTCTCTGACTGATTTAGCAAATGAATGGCTCTATTATTTACCTTCCGGCACTATAACCACATGGAATGATATGAAGAGACTATTTCTGGAGAAGTATTTCCCTGCATCAAAGGCTGCCAATATCAAGAAGGAAATATGTGGTATTTGGCAGTATAATGGAAAATCACTTTATGAATATTGGGAGCATTTTAAGAAACTCTGTGGTAGCTGCCCTCACCACCAAATTAGTGAACAACTCCTCATCAAATATTTCTATGAGGGATTAATGCTAATGGAGAGGAGTATGATTGATGCTGCTAGTGGGGGAGCCTTAGTGGATATAACACTAGAAGTCGCAAGGAATTTGATTGCTAACATGGCAGTTAACTCCCAATAGTTCAGTAACTGGCATGAACCGCCACTACCACTAAAGAAAGTGAATGAGATAGGGACAACAACAATTTAGTAACAACTTCTCCACCTCACTTCACTTGTGTAACAAATGTCTGTGGGGAACATTCAACAAGTCAAACTATGTGGAGTTTGTTCGATGATAGGGCATCCAATTGATATGTGCCCAAATTTGCAAGAAGGCAACACGGAGCAAGCTAATGCCATGGGTGGATTTCTAAGTCAACAAAGGCAGAGATATGACCCTTTCTCCAACGCATAAAATGTTGGATGGAGGGATCATCTTAATTTTAGCTATGGGGGAAATCAACAAAATGCTCCAAACGCCATTCCCAATCGGCCACTGGGGTTCAATCACCAAAGGATGCAACAGCCATGACAAGCTAAACCTCAACCCACTCCACTAAACTCAGGTACATCTCTGGAAGACATAGTAAAATCCATTGCTACCAATGCAATGCAATTTCAACAAGAAACCAAGGCAAGTATCCAGAGTTTGGAGAATCAAATGAGCCAACTGGCTACAACAGTGGGTAAGTTAGAAGCAGAAGGATCAGGAAAACTCCCATCTTAGACTATGGTTAACCCAAGAGAGAATGCTAATGCAATCACATTAAGAAGTGGAAAGTTGCTTGAAACTTGACCACATCCACTATCAAGCACGCCATCCATAAAGGAAGAATAAAAAAGGAAAGCTATTTTGGAGGAAGATAAAGGCGAACCATCCACTGATAATTCATCATTCCCCAAGGTAAGTGCAAAAACGCCCAACTCTTCCTATGTTACTCCTCTACCTTTTCCCAGTAGGTTTACTAAGTCTAAAAAGAAGGAGCAAGATAAGGAGATTCTGGAGACCTTTCGCAAGGTGGAGGTAAATATACCTATTTTGGATGCCATAAATCAAGTGCTATGCTATGCCAAGTTCCTGAAAGAATTGTCCACCAATAAGCAAAAGTTGAAAAAGAATGAGCAAATAAGTGTGGGGTAAACGTCTTAGTAGTGCTACAAAGGAAGTTTCCACCCAAGTGCAAAGATCTAGGCACTTTCACCATTCCTTGCACAATCAGCAATACCAGGTTTGAAAAAGCTATGTTAGATTTAGAAGCATCAGCTAATGTGATGCCTTATTCTATTTATACTTCTTTAAATTTTGGATCACTTGAGGAAACTGGTGTAATTATACAACTTGCTGACCGTTCTAACACTTATCCAAAAGGAGTTGTAGAGGATGTTTTGGTACAGGTAAATGAATTAGTCTTTCCGGTGTATTTTTATGTTCTAGAGATGGAGGATGAAACATCTCCTAACCCAACACCGATACTGCTAGGAAGGCCATTCCTAAAAACTGCGCGAACAAAGATAGATGTTCATGATGGGACTCTCACTATGGAATTCAATGGGGAAGTTATTCGTTTCAATATCTATGAGGCCATTGGATAACCTAGTGATTTATATTCTATATTTGCAGTTGACATTATTGATTCTTTAGTGCAACAATTATTTGAGTTGATTGGCAAAGATGGTTTGGAGGTTGCCATTAGTGAGCACTTGGAGATGAAAACTCCTAAGAGGCCGAAATGGGATATACAAGTGATTGATGATGTAGAGGAATCTTTGGAATTCTTGAGAGCCCTACCAAAAATGAGGTATGATGTTTTGTTCCTTGAATTACCTATATCTAATGAGAAACTTTTACCTTCTGTGATACAGACACCTAACTTAGAACTGAAACCCTTTCTGGAGCATCTTAAGTATTTTTACCTAGGTGAAAAGGACACATTGCCTGTGATCATTTCCAAGAACCTCTCAGATTTACAAGAGAAGAAGCTCATTTGGATGCTTAAAGATAACAAGACGGCTATTGGTTAGACAATTGTAGATATCAAAGGAATTAGCCCATCCATGTGCATGCACCGAATATTGCTAGAAGAGGGATCAAAACCTACCAGTGAGGCACAATGAAGATTAAACCCGCCTAAGATGGAGGTGGATAAAAAAGAGATACTGAAGCTCCTAGATGTGGGGGTAATTTACCTAATCTCAGATAGCAAGTGGGTGAGTCAGTACAAGTGGTTCCAAAGAAATCTGGGGTCACTATCATCAAGAACGAAGATAATGAGCTAGTTCTATCCTATGTCCAAACCGGATGGTGAGTTTTCATCGACCACCGAAAACTCAACCTGGCAACTCGCAAAAACCACTTTCCTCTGTCATTCATCGATCAATGCTTGAAAAGTTAGCCGATCATTCTTACAACCGTTTCCTTGATGGTTATTCAGGCTATAACCAAATTGTGATCGCACCGAAAGACTAAGAGAAGATGACATTCACTTATCTATTTAGTACATTTGCCTACCGACGCATGCCTTTTGGTCTTTGTAACGCTCCAGCGACTTTCCAACGGTGTATGGTTAGTATTTTTTTGGAATATGTCAAGAACATCATAGAGGTATTTATAGATGATTTTAATGTCTATTGTGATTCTTTTGATAAATATCTTGATAACCTGATGAGAGTTATAAAATGCATCTTTACAGTACTTAATTGTTAGCATTTTAGGGTTGATCTAGGTTTGAATTGCACTTTTATACCTTAACAACTCTAAAGTGTCATTCTTGGATCATTGATCTATTTCAATGCATTTTTAGGTACTTTAAGTTCAAAAAATATGGAAAAGCTATCATTGCTTGAAGTAAAATGAGTCAATGAACACCAGAGCGAAGGTTCACAAGCACTTGGAAAGGAGTTTCACTAAATTGCCAGAATTGCCCGTACAGATCAATCATTTTTGCAAATTAAACTATATTGATGAAAGAAGAACCAGGAGATGAGCCATATATGCTTAGAAAGATCCAGAAGTCTATTTTCTGGAGAATTTTACGACTCGTGAAAATGATTTTTCTAGAGAAAGTTCTGGCAGTTTAAGTAGACAAAGGTCAGGCCTCCAGAACAACACCAGTGTGCGCCGCGGCCTAGATCAAGTTGAGGTGCGGCCTAAAGGGCTGAGCCGCGATCTGGATTAGGCTGGGCCGCGGCCTCCAGAAAGTGAAGAAAACAAGGAAAAGGCTTAGCCGTAACCTAGATTAGTGTGAGCCGCGGCGCGAGCTCGAACCCCTGTTTTCGAGTTACGACTTAATTAGGGTTTTAATGATTGTTTAAACCCTAAAACACCCTTGGACCTTGTATATTATAAATAGATCACTTAAGGTTTAATATTAGACATTCATCATTCATTAAAGAATCAATAAAAGGCTGGAAAACTTAATGGAGGCTGCCACACTCTCCCCCATGGCCTACTAATCTCCAAGCAAGGTAAAGGGATGAAACTGTAGGTGTAGTTATTCTTATTTTCCATTATTGATTCAGTTGTAATTTGGATTTATTATCAAAACATTATTTATGAGTATTCTTTGATTAAACAAGAAGAATTTAGGTTCATGTGATAGCTGCGCTTTATGTTCTTCTTATTCTAGATTTTCTTAACTCGGTGATTGTATGCTTCTTCTCCATATAAGTCTAGTCATGCTCTTCTTATGTCAAGTTGTTTGGATGTGATTAAGTTCGATAGATTTATCTTTCAGGTTTGTCCATTACTGCAATATTGTCATTGAGATATATTGTCGCTTCTTGATAAATCTATAGGATAGGTCATGTGTGCTTGAATCGAAATCAAAGAGTACTTCATAACAATTACATTAGGGTTTACATGTGTTTTAATTGAATATACACTGATTACTTGTTTGGGATGTGAAACTTGCAATCGAGATAAAAACAACTGAATCGAGATTGGAATAAGGCAATGAACCTAGGGAGGATTCCCAGAACCTTGTTGTTTCCTTATTATATTCTTCATTACAAATACACAATTTCCTCATGATACTTTACTATCAAAACTCAGATTTACTTATTTGGATTTTATCGTTTCGTATTAAAGTTTACACTTTTCCTTATAGTTAACTTGTTTTCCTGTGGAATCGACACCCTAAAGCTGTGCTATAACTACCGCGTTAGTCTTTGGGCGTAATCAAATTTTGGCGCCGTTGCCGGGGAGACACGCTTAAGTACAAGGAAGATTGTCAACTTTGAGACAAGACGATAATATTGTTCTTTTATCTTTGTTTTGATTTCATGATTTTCTTTTTATTTTTATATAATTTCCCCTCTAATTCCTTTGGTGTATGTTTAGACTGAGAGATTCGTGAGGTAGATTCATTAAGGGACTCAAAATAGAGTTACCCTTTCCTTCCATGTCCGTTAGTGAAACCTCGCCTAGATCAAACCCTAGTGTACACTCAACTGAGAATTTAGAAGATTTTAACATGGTTGAAAATCCTAATGAGAATGTTGCTAGGACACTTAAAGATTATTTACATCCTAGCCGAACGGCCACCCCATCTTGTATCATTTTCCCCCCTAATTTTCAACAACCTGATTTCAAGCCGGGCATGATCCAATTGCTACCAACCTTCCATGGGTTTGAGAATGAAAACCCTTATATCCGTATTAGGGAATTTGAGGAAGTAGTAACAACTTTTCAAGGTAGGGCTGATATGGTAGACATTGTCAAACTTCGGTTTTTCCCCTTTTCACTTAAGGAAAAAACCAAGGTTTGGCTGTACTCGTAAAGGCCTAGGTCCATAGGTAGTTGGGATGAGATGACACGAGTTTTCTTCCACAAGAACTTCCCAACCCATAAGACCAATAACCTCAAGAGACAAATCTCGAACTTTGCACAAAAGGAGAGTGAAACCTTATATCAAGTTTGAGAATTGTAGCTCGAGGTTTCAACCCAAGAGGGGGAGGGGGGGTGAATTGGGTTTTTAAAAACTTTTTGTGGAATTAATACAAGTTTATAAAAACTGATAAGCAACAAATAATAAATACAAGTAATACACTGTAAATAAAGAGTTTAAGGAAAGAGGATGCAAACACAGTTATAGTGGTTCGGCAATATCGGATTCGTTCCGACCCTACGTCCACTCTCTTCAAGGAACTCCTTGAAGTAATCCACTAAGAAAACTTAGTCGCACAACTTAGCCGGGTGTTGCATAAACCGTACATAAGCAAATTACAGGAATTGCTTAAACCGAACAATCCCCTTCCTTTCGGAAGTTTCTCCTTCCTCTCGGAAGTAATCCTTTTACAAAGATGGTGTAAAGTAAAAGTTAGAGAGACAGCAAATGAAAGCTTATTACAACAGAAATGTCTCTCTTTCAAAGTAAAGCTTGAAGAAATGGCTCAACAAGATTATTTCAAAGCTTTTTGTGTTTCAAGAGTATAAAAACTTGATTATGTGAGATCAACTCTTTTTGAATATACGCAGCTTATTTTTGAATGCTTAACTGAATGGGTTTATATAACAATCAATTAATATGGCCGTTTAGGACTTTAATTTGGAAAATATTTACTTTAAAACGTTCAGATTTGGAGTCCAACGATCATATTTTTGAACTACTAGTCGACTGGGTCAAGATACCAATCGACTGGGTTCACTTGAAAAATACACGTTTTCAGACCTTCTGGGTATCCAATCGACTAGTATATATCATCCAGTCGACTGGGGACTTTCTATCCATTTTACCAGTCGACTGGGTTGATTCATCTAGTCGACTGGAAACTTACTGGTCAAAGTACCAGCCGACTGGGTTATTTCATCCAATCGACTGGGTACCTTCTGACCTATATACCAGTCGACTGGTATATGTAACTAGTCGACTGGGTTGTCTTACAACTCAGTTTTTCTTCTGTTTTTCATTAAAAACATTTAAAAATAATGGTTTTATAAAAACCTTTTGTGTTCGAGCCATTGAACAAGCTAATACAATGTATGAGTGAGACTTACATTGGTTCTAAACCTTAAGACCTATACTAGATCTTCAGTCTTCACTTGATACTTGATTTGGTTCGAGTTTTTGCACTTTGTTCCTTGGTTGAATGTGTTTGATCCTTAATACAACTTAGTTTAAACATGTTAGTTAAATAACAGTTGTGTTTTGCCATAATTAAAATACGAGCGAGGGTCAACAATCTCCCCCTTTTTGATGATGACAAAACTGATAATGTAAAAACAGTTTTAAAAGTTAAGTGATAGGATTTTACAAAAATTTGGACAGAGTCTCCTCTGTTTTTCGAGTAAAACCACCCTGTAAACAAGCAAATACAGTTTTATATTTCTTTCAACCAATCCAGAATCAAACTCAACTAATCAATAAACAGTTTTACAAAGTTATGGAGCAATGCTCCCCCTAAATCTATGCATTGGTTGCGTTTACTTAGATTTTCTCGTTTTTCTCATTTTTCTCTCCCATTTTGACAATAGCAACCAAAGGGGGCATAACATAAAAAATAAGCTACTTAGCCAATACAATCAAATAGAGTATAAGAAAACTAAGTTGTACACGAAGATTTGGCTTCATTCGAATTTCGGAAGCCTTCCCGGGAAGAACCGGAAGTTTTCAAGCGTATAAGCATTTTATAACAGTTTTAGTGACCAAACAGAGTTTTAAAACAGTGCTAACATATCACAAATAGCGTAAATAAATGCAAGAAATATGGCTAATAGTAATATATCATTATAGAGAAAAAGTCAATACAATCAGGGCTTCACAGAGCCATAACTAAGAAAAAAATAATACATGAGATGTCCGTGCTATGTGATAAGAACTGGAAAAACGCTAAGTAAAAACAAAAGATAGAGACTCAAGGTGCGGGAGAGTCCGAGTTATCACGAAGAAGTTTCCTAATCTCAGCTAGGGAACCCTCGGTGTGCTCTCGATGTAACTCGAAGTCGTCCCGTAGGTGGTCTATGGAGGAGCTCAGTCTCTGGTAATCAGACTGCATGGATTGAAAACCGGACTCCATCATCATCTGGAGGCTCATGATAGCTTGTAGGATGTCGCTGTAACCAGTTTGACCAGTACTCGAGTCACTGATGAGTGCCAAATATTGCATATTTTGGCCCTTTAATTTACATTTGTTAGCTTAGTAATTTGTTACTTTGAGTTGTTTTCATTGTTTTTCAGGTTTACAAGCACTGGGAAAGGAGTTTCACTAAAATTGCCAAAATCGCCTTACAGATCAGTCATTTTTGTGGATTTTACTGTATTGATTCCGGAAGAACCAGGAGATGAGCCATATATGCTTGGAAAGATCCGGAAGTCTATTTTCTGAGAGATTTTACGGCTTGCAAAAACGATTTTTCTAGAGAAAGTTATGGCCATTTTAGTAAACAAGGGTCAAGCTGAAGAAGTCTAGTGCGCTCGATCGCACCAGACTTGCGATCGATCGCAAATGCGCTGTTGCACATCCCACATCGGTTAAAAATGCTCTGTAGTGCGCCAATGTGCGCTCGAGCGCACCAGAGTGCGATCGATCGCACTCGGGCAGTATCCCACATCGATTTTGAAACCCATTGTGCTCCGGGACTCCCCCTATATAAACACCATCTGACCTCATCATTCAACGTACAATTCCTGAGCCACTTTGGTGTTTACCGGTGGATGTCTGCTAGCATTCTGGTGGATCCCGAAGGCATTGCTACCACGAGGGGAAGCGCCGCCCGTCAGCGAGTGGAATTTCTCCCATGTAAAGTTTTTTATTTATTTCTTTATATTCAGTTGTTTTAGCTTAAATGTTTAGCACTTGTTATTATAGTTTTATAGTTATGAGTGGCTAGACTCTTCAGCTAAGGTTGAAGATGAAGCCCCGCCGTTGTTTGGCGTAGTAGTTCAGATTTGCTTGTACAAATCTGACAATTTTAGTATAAATGTTCTGTCAATTATTTGAGTTAATCTTATAATTGATTGAGTTTAAATTGTCTGTTGGATTTTCTTTGTGTTTCATCTGATGGATACATTGAATGCTTTTCGATTAAATTGGATTCCCTTTGTGATTTGTTAAGAGCGGATACATTGGGTGCTTTTGGTTTAGTTGGGATATTCTTTGTTTTTTGTCTTATAGTTGGATTCATTGAATGTTTTGATAGGCTATATTTTTAGAACATGTATGCTTAACTTCGGTGGGGTGGATTCGGAAACCTTAGTGCTTTTTATTATTAGATTTTAAATCAATTAAATTTAGTTTTAATTTATTTTGCAAATTATCATTCAAAATTCGGAACTAGGTTAAGATAGAGTTAATTTAGATTAAAAATTATATTTTCACAACGCAATTCCCTGTGGATTCGACCTCGCACTTGCACAACGCTATATTGCAAACGACTCGTGCGCTTGCGAGTAAATTAAAACTCACAACAGTCACCAATGGGAGGTGCTCAGGTATCCATCTCCATCTCAGCAGCCGTATCAGCATCCTCATCACTGTCGCTTGCATCCTCTCGGATCCTTAGGAGCTTTCCGGCCTTCGGATAGAGGAACCCTTCACGAACAGTACATCCCATCTTTTTCAGAGATGAGATGTTGATGATGTCTGTCAATCCGATATCCTGAGCCTCGGAGGCAGGCAAAGGTACCCGGAAGTGCTGGAGGATGAGCGTAATGAGCATCCCATAAGGAAGACACCCAGAGTCGTTTGCTTCACCGTTTATCATGTTGGCGAGCAGCGGATGATATATATTGAAGTGGTGCCCATATTTTAGGCACCAAATCAATACCGTATCTATTTTAGATAGATACCCTGGACTCTCGAGTCTCGGGTGGATGGTCCAACTTACAATCAATTGAAACATCTTTGAGTCGAGGGGTAAGTCACTACATGTATGAAATGTAGTGGGTCTGTACACATAGTTAGGGTCGCCCCTGACTATCCGACAGGCCTCCTCAACTTCAAAGTTGTCTGGCCATCCATCCAGACTCCATTGAACCCCCCTTATAGGGATTCTCAGAATGCTCATCAAGAGGTCAGTGTTAACCTCAAACTCCACACCGCTAACTCTGGTTCTGAATCTCAGAGCCAGAGGACTGGGTTTCACCAAGTTCGCATAGAACTGGTAAATCAGTCGCGGGTAATATTTTTCATGAATTCTGACCAGTGGGATCAGATTTATTGCCTCAAAGGCTAGTAGAATATCGAAATTACCATGGTGAATAGAGTCGAAATTAACGACTCTACCCATCATGATTTTCTTGTGACGGATTATAGAATTATACCTCGTATGAGCCGCTGGGCTGTAAAACAGAGTCTGCTCCAACTCTGTTCTGGGTTCCTTGCTGGATGAGCCCGCTACTCCCTTCCCTTTCGACTCCGAAGCCGAAGGTTTTGAAGACCTTGGCTTTTTAGGCGCATTAGGTCCACTTGTTGTGAGTTTTATACGGATTTTGTCACTCATTTTGAAGAAAAAAGAGTTTTTGGGAAAAATGGATTTTGACAAAAATAAGAGATTTTAACCGTAGAAAGTCAAAAATCTCTTTAGGGATGAGTAGATCGGTGTGTTTAGATGAAGTTTGGATGATTTTTGGATCAAAATGGTGAATTTTTCTAGAGAGAGAAAATTTTGGAGCTTGAAAATGGCGTAAAATTTCAGAAAAATGAACAGTCCTATTTATAATATCGCGTTACCAGTCGACTGGGTCCCATTGAGAAGATGAATAGTTTGCGTACCAGTCGACTGGATAAACTTACCAATCGACCGGATAAACTGACAGTCATTTACCAGTCGACTGGGCTATCTTTACCAGTCGACTGGAGATCAAGGATTTTTCAAAAAATAGCACCAAACAGGGATTCGACGTAATAGACGATTGGAGAAGACTTACCAGTCGTCTGGAATATTTGGCAGAGAGTTACCAGTCGACTGGGTCTGAGGTACCAGTCGACTGGAAGATCTGGCAGTGACTTACCAGTCGACTGGGTCACATGTACCAGTCGACTGGACCCTTAGTAAAAATTTCCAGACTTGAATTTTTAGCACGAATTTGTTTATCTATGACATTTTTGAGTGAGGGAAATATTTAAACAATGATTAATATTCTTTCACTCAATCTCAAATATGCAAATGATGAAATGAGATGCAATCAAACATTCAGTTTATCAAAATCAAGCAATCCCATCAACATTCTAATATTACAAAAACTAGCTTCACTTAAGGGTTTTGTAAGAATATCTACTATTTGATCTTCTGAAGGTATGAATTCTAATCTTATATCACCTTTTTGAGCATGGTCTCTTAGGAAATGATATCTAATCTCTATATACTTGGTTCTAGAGTGCTGAATAGGATTTTTGGTTAGGTTGATGGCACTAGTTATATCAAAAAATATAGGAATTTTTTTGAGACTCATGCCATAGTCTTCTGGTTGTTGTTTCATCCATAATACTTGGGCACAACAATTGCCAGCTGCTACATATTCTGCCTCAGCGGTTGATAGTGCAACGGAATTCTGTTTCTTGGAGAACCAAGAAGTTAACATAGCACCTAAGAATTGGCATGTTCCACTTGTGCTTTTTCTATCTAACCTACATCCAGCAAAATCAGCATCTGAATATCCTACTAGCTCAAAAGATGATTCTCTAGAGTACCATAATCCTATGGTCTGGGTGCCTTGTAGATATCTAAGGATTCTTTTTACTGCAACTACATGTGATTCCTTAGGATTAGACTGAAATCTAGCACACATGCATACACTGAACATTATATCAGGTCTACTTGCAGTCAAATAAAGTAAAGCACCTATCATGCTTCTATAATATTTAGAATCTACAGTTTTACCTCCTTCATCAAGATCAAGTTTAGTAGTTGTGCTCATAGACGTTCCAATTGGCTTTGAGCTTTCCATTCTGAACCTCTTTAGTAGATCTTTGATGTACTTTTGTTGATTGATGAAGATACCTCTTTTTAGTTGCTTGATTTGCAGTCCAAGGAAGTAGGCAAGTTCTCCCATCATGCTCATTTCAAATTCACCTTGCATGCACTTTGCAAACTCTTGACACATAGATTCATTAGTAGCACCAAATATAATATCATCAACATATATTTGAACTATCAAAGTGTCATTTTTGTGAAGAGAGTTGTGTCTATTCTACCTCTTACAAAATCATTGTCAATCAAAAATTTACTTAATCTTTCATACCATGCTCTTGGAGCTTGCTTCAACCCATATAGAGCTTTAGAAAGCTTATAGACATGATTTGGAAGACTAGGATTTTCAAATCCAAGAGGTTGTTCAACATAAACCTCTTCTTCTATAAAGCCATTTAAAAAGGCACTTTTCACATCCATTTGCAATAGCTTGAATTTATTAAAGCATGCAAAGGCTAATAACATTCGAATAGCTTCTAATCTAGTTACTGGAGCATAGGTTTCATCAAAATCTATTCCTTCCTCTTGGTTATATCCCTTAGCAACTAGTCTAGCCTTATTTCTAGTTACTATACCATTTTCATCCATTTTATTTCTATATACCCATTTAGTTACAATAATTGAATGATCTTTAGGTCTTGGAACTAGTTTCCAAACATTGTTTCTCTCAAATTGATTTATCTCTTCCTGCATTGTAATTATCCAATCATTATCTTTTTCAGCTTCTATAAATGTCTTAGGTTCTACTTGAGACAAATAAGCTACAAAATTGCAAATAGTTCTAATGGAAGAGCGAGTTCTTACCCCTTGTGAAGGATCACCAATTACTTGATCAATTGGATGATGATTTACATACCTCCAATCCTTGGGTAGATTTTCCTCTTGTTGACTTGAGGATGGTTGGTCCAAATTGAGAGTTGCCATCCCTTCATTTGTTTGAGGAGAACTCACTTTTGGGTCAACAATGGGAGTAGGAGTTTCCATTCTTGGAATAAAATCTGCATCATCTTTAAAGGAAACTTCTCCACTACTCATTGGGTTAGATTCATCGATAGTTACATGCACAGATTCTTCTACTACTAGAGTTCTCTTATTGAAAACTATATAAGCCTTACTAGTAGTTGAATATCCTAAAAATATCCCTTCATCGGTCTTGGAATCAAATTTACCCAAGTTAGTTTTATTGTTATTTATGATGAAGCACTTACTACCAAAAGCACGAAAATAGGAAATATTGGGCTTTCTCCCTTTCCATAGTTCATATGGAGTTTTATCAAGCAAAGGCCTTATCAAAATTCTATTTAAAATATAGCAAGAAGTATTCACGGCTTCAGCCCAAAAATATTTTGGTAAATTATTTTCACAAAGCATTGTTCTTGAAAATTCTTCTAGAACTCAATTTTTCCTCTCAACAACTCCATTTTGTTGAGGAGTTCTAGGAGCTGAAAAGTTGTGATTAATTCCATTTTCATCACAAAATTTTGAAAAGCTTTGATTTTCAAATTCTTTGCCATGATCACTTCTTATGCTTGAAATACAAATTCCTTTTTCATTTTGTACCTTTTTGCAAAACTTTTCAAATCCTTTGAAAGCTTCATCCTTATAAGCAATAAAAATAACAAAGGTATATCTTGAATAGTCATCAACAATAACAAGAGCATATTGATGGCCACCTAGACTAATGGTACTAATTGAACCAAATAAGTCCATAGCAAAAGTTCCAAAGGTCTAGTAGTTGAGACTACATTTTTTGATTTAAAAGAGATCCTAGTTTGTTTTCCCATTTGACAAGCATTGCAAATTTTGTCTTTTTCAAAATTGATTTTAGGAAGTCCAATAACTAAATCTTTTCTTGAAACAATTTTTAGCAAATTCATGTTTACATGACCAAGCCTTCTATGCCATAGCCATAGATTTTCACTAAAAGCAGGAAAACATTTTTCATTATCAGAATGCAAGGATTTCAAATCAACTATATAGACATTTTCATGTCTATGGCCAATGAATTTGATCTTGTTGCTCTTGATGTCTATAACTAGACAATGAGAGGTCTCAAATGTGACTTTGTATCCTTTGTCACATAATTGACTAATGCTAAGTAAATTTGGCTTAAGGCCTTGTACTAGCAATACATTATCTAAGGTTGAGAAATCATTACCGACTTTTCCATGCCCGATGATCTTTATTTTAGTATTGTCTCCAATGGTCACAAGTCCACCATCTCTTAGAGTTAGCTCCTTGAATACGCTTTTATCATCGGTCATATGCTTCGAGCAACCACTATCAAGGTACCAACAGTTACCTTTCTCCTTGGTGTGAAGGAAAATCTACATCACACAAGGATATACGATAGCACTTTTAGGTACCCAAAATTTCTTGGGTCCTTTGGGGTTAGTCCTTGAAAATACGGTTCCTTTTGGGACCCATACTTTCTTAACATGAGGTGCTCTATGAACAAGTTGATGATGCACAGTCCTAGCATGATAGTCATAGAAATTTCTAGGATGTCTTACATGTGAATTCCTATAATCCTTAGGATAATAGTTCCTAGGATACATGTTTCTATGGTAAGGAGTATGAAAATTCATGTCATTTCTATAAAGAGTATGATGATGCATTCTAGGATACCCATGATGATAATTCCTAGGATGGGCATGAGCATAATGCATTCTTTGATTATACACATTGTTCCTAGAATGAGCATGATAATTATTTCTAGGATATGTATGAGCATTTCTAGAATGAGCATACATATAAGCATGAGTATTTTTAGGATGCTTCAATTTAGTATGATCATTTAAGTTTCTAGACTTCCTAGCATTTATCGAGGGAGTGCTTTTTAACAATGCTAGGAGCTTTTGAAGTAGAAGCTCCATCTACACAAGAGGCTTTCATGAATAAGCTCTCTTTTGTTTTTTGTTTTCCCAATGGAGAATATCCTACACCAGATTTTCCTCCACTTAATCTTTGGGAAGAAAGCACTTCATCAAGTTTTTCTTTACCAAGCATAAGTCTGGATATAGTGCTGTTTAATTCAGAAATTTTATTTTTCAAATTCTCATTTTCATCTTTAAGAAAATCTTGAGACGAATCATACAGTAAGGATGATAATTTTTCTTTTTCTTCTCTAAGAATTATCATTTCTTTAGAAAGAGATGATACTTCTATCTTAAGAATAGAATTTCTAGAATCAAATTTCTTTAATTCTTCATGCATTTCATTTATGACTTCTAGCAGTTCTTCACTACTAGTAACAATATTATTTTTTGAAGAGGGAGAAGATGTTACCTCACTTTCATCATCGATTGCCATAAAAAAAAGGTTGGCAATTTCCTCGTATCCGATTTCTTTGTCTGATGACTCATCTTCTTCGTCATCGCTCTAGGTAGTTGCTACCATAGCCTTCTTCTTGAAGCCCTTGTATGGTTTGTTTGAAACCAGACAGTCAACTTTTATATGTCCTGGCTTCTTGCAGCCATAGCACATAAGTGGTTCCCTTTTTGAGGTGGGATCCTTTGAGTAAGGTTTCTTGCTTTTCTTCAAGAACCTATGGAATCGTCTGGTGATTAAAGTCATTTCACCATCCTCTTCACTGCTCTATGTTTCTTGTTCTATTTCCTTTTCTTTGTTGCTCGTAGAAGCTTTGAGAGCAATTTACTTTTTCTTCTTCTCATCATCATTGGCGATGGGAGTCATTTCTTCCATCTCGTATGTCAATAATGACCCAAGCAGCGTCTCAACATCAAGCTTGTCAAGATTTTTGGCCTCCTGAATGGTTGTCCTATTTGGTTTCCATTCTGGTGGCAGAGATCTTAAGATTTTTCTGGTTAGTTCAACTTCCTCAATATTCTTGCCAAGCAATTTTAAACCATTTATAATAGTGGTGAATCGTCAGTGCATTTCAGAAATGGTTTCGTTAGGAGACATCTTAAAAGATTCATACTCAGAAATTAACAGGTAAATTTTAGACTTTTTTACTTCACTTGTTCTTCATATGTGACTTGTAATTTGTCCCATATTTCTTTAGCAGAAACGCATGCATATATTTTGTTATATTCATAAATATCTAATGCACAATGTAGCATGCTTGTTGCTCTGCTATTGAGAGACATCGTTCTACAATCCTCGTCAGTAAACTCAGTTTTGAGTTTAGGCATTGTATGAAGAGTCTCTCCAATAACTATTTCTTTTGAAGGAATATTTAGGTCTTTCTTCTATAATTCTCCATAGATTGTAATCTTGTCATTCGACAAAGATTTTCATTTTATTTTTCCAATAGTTATAATTTGAGCCATTGAACAATAGTGGTCTAGTATAAGAGTGTCCCTCAGAGTAGCTATTTGCTGCCATTGGATCAACTCTAGGATTTTAAGCCTAATAAAGAGAACAAAGCTCTAATACCAATTGTAGCTCGAGTTTTCAACCCAAGAGGGGGGGGGGGGTGAATTGGGTTTTTAAAAACTTTTTGCAGAATTAATACAAGTTTATAAAAACTGATAAGCAACAAATAATGAATACAAGTAATGAGCTGTAAATAAAGAGTTTAAGGAAAGAGGATGCAAACACAGTTATAGTGGTTCGGCAATATCGGATTTGTTCCGACCCTACGTCCACTCTCTTCAAGGAACTCTTTGAAGTAATCCACTAAGAAAACTTAGCCGCACAACTTAGCCGGGTGTTGCACAAACCATACACAAGCAAATTACAGGAATTGCTTAAACCGAACAATCTCCTTCCTTTCGGAAGTTTTCCCTTCCTCTCGGAAGTAATCCCTTTACAAAGATGGTGTAAAGTAAAAGGTAGAGAGACAGCAAATGAAAACTTATTACAACAGAAATGTCTCTCTTTCAAAGTAAAGCTTGAAGAAATGGCTCAACAAGATTATTTCAAAGCTTTTTGTGTTTCAAGAGTATAAAACTTGATTATGTGAGATCAACTCTTTTTGAATATATACAGCTTGTTTTTGAATGCTTAACTGAATGAGTTTATATAGCAATCAATTAATATGGCCGTTTAGGACTTTAATTTGAAAAAGATTTACTTTAAAACGTTCAGATTTGGAGTCCAACGGTCATATTTTTGAACTACCAGTCGACTGGGTCGAGATACCAGTCGACTGGGTTCACTTGAAAAATACATGTTTTCAGACCTTCTGGGTATCCAGTCGACTGGGAACTTTCTGTCCATTTTACCAGTCGACTGGGTTGATTCATCCAGTCGACTGGAAACTTACTGGTCAAAGTACCAGTCGACTGGGTACCTTCTGACCTATATACCAGTCGATTGGTATATGTACCCAGTCGACTGGGTTGTCTTCCAACCCAGTTTTTCTTCTGTTTTTCATTAAAAACATTTAAAAATAATGGTTTTAGAAAAATGTTTTGTGTTCAAGCCATTGAACAAGCTAATACAATGTATGAGTGAGACTTACATTGGTTCTAAACCTTAAGACCTATACTAGATCTTCAGTCTTCACTTGATACTTGATTTGGTTCGAGTTTTTGCACTTTGTTCCTTGGTTGAATGTGTTTGATCCTTAATACAACTTAGTTTAAACATGTTAGTTAAATAACAGTTGTGTTTTGCCATCATTAAAATACGGGCGAGGGTCAACAGGAATGTTTCAAAGAACTGTTGAATTCTTGTCCACACCATGGGTATGAGAGTTGGCGGGTGGTTAGCTACTTCTATGATGGGCTTCTAAGTAGAGAACGAGAGTTCATAGAAATGATGTGTAATGAAAATTTTCTGCAGAAAGACCCCGACCAAGCCATAGATTTCTTAGATGACCTATCAGAAAAGGCCCACACTTGGACAGGACCAAAAGCCATGGAAAGCATTAGGAGAAATCAACCCACTGGGATTTATCAACTTAAGGAAGAGGACAGCCTTAAAGCCCGTTTAGAGGCCCTAACTAAGGAAATTGAAACCTTAAAAATCAAGGATCCTAGAGCCCCTGAACTAGGTGCTAGGGTAGAGTCCCATGAGCCTTGTTTCATGTGTAATGGGGTAGATCATTTACCTAGGGATTGTCCAACTTATTTTGAGACGAAGGGAGAGTGTAATGCTGTAGGTTTACCCTTTGGGAAAGCACACTCACCTTACTCTAACACGTATAATCCCGGTTGGAAAAGTCACCCTAATTTTAGTTGGAGATCCGATATGCAACCCCCTACCCAATCTAATACCCAATGGCATCCGGAAGCAACCTCATTTAATGCACCTCAACAATAGTTACCTTTGGAAGATATGTTTAAGTCATTTATGCAGGTACATGCCAAGAGTGTGGAAGAGCAAGGCAAAATAAATCAACGGTTGCTGGAGGAGCAACAAGCGATCAAAGAGGAACAAAAGGTAATAAAGAGTCAACTCACCAAGTTGACTAGTTTCTTGACGGTTCAAGAGCAAGGTCACTTTCCTTCACAACCACAACCTAACCCAAGGGGACAACATATGGCACAAACCTCCGGACCTGAAAATTAAAATGTTAGAGAGGTTAATGCCATAATCACCCGCAGCGGTAAGAAAATTGATGGGCCCACTCTACCATCAAACTTGAGCAACAAGGATAAAGCCCCCAAGGAACAAGAGGTCCATGATGATTATTCTCCACCGGTGCCTTACCCTCAAGCACTCCTTAAGCCTAAGAAGATAAATTCAGCATTAAAAGATGAGATTCTTGAACAACTTCATCTTCTTCATGTTCATGTCATAAAACAGATTCCCAACTATGCTAACGTCATCAAGGATCTATGCACACTCAAGAAGAGGCACAATGTTAAGAAGACGACATTCTTAATGGAACAAGCAAGTGCAGTAATCGACAGCAAGACACCGCCCAAATATAAAGATTCGGGCTGTCCAACGGTGGCTTGGCAAATTGGAAACAAATCTTGTGGCCAAGCATTGATAGATTTGGGTGCTAGTGTGAACCTCATGCCACACTCCATGTACTTACAGCTCGGTTTAGGTGAGGTCAAACCAACCTCCGTGGTACTTTAATTAGCGGATAGATCAGTAAGAAAACCAAGAGGTATTGTAGAAGATGTTTTGTTGCAAATTGATAATTTCTACTATCCTGTTGATTTTTTGGTTTTAGATATTGTTTCTACTGTAAACACGGAGTCAAAAATTCCTTTGATACTTAGAAGACCATTCCTTGCCACCACCAATGCCCTTATTAACTGTAGGAATGGTCTAATGACATTATCATTTGGAAATAGGACTCTAGAGGTAAATGTTTTTCGAGTCTCATGGCAGCCACATGAAGAGGATGAGTACATCAAAGATAATTCTAACTCTTCGGAATTCATTCTTAATAATTTTGAATTCAATGATTCTTCAGTTTATCCCCATGCCGTTAATGTTGTTGATGTCTTTGATAAGCCACAGGAATTTATTAAGAAATCTTGGCAACCATGCTTTGAGGAGTTGCTTGAGAGAAGTCACATGGATGCGGGAATCAAATACCTTACTGCTAATAGTAAATGGGTATCACAAAAAACACTTGAGCTACATGTGGTGGACTTTAAGTATTCTTTGCCAAAATACTAGCACTGAGGCCACTGAGTATGGAGCCTCATCTTCAGCACCACAATGAGGCCAGCTGTGAGAGTGGTGCAGCGTCTGGCTGAAGACATAAAACTTAGCCCTCATGGGAGGCAACCCACAACATGTCCTTTTATTTTTTTTTGTTTTTCATATTTGTTTTTCTTGTTTATTATTATTATTTTGTTGTTTTCCAGTTTTACTTTCGTATTCTTTTTCAGGGACAAATATACGAAGCAGTTCAAATGGTGGTGCACAATTTTCAACTTCTGTGCACTTTTGGCTACAAATGAAGTTTCCTTAACTTTTGCTTTCACATTGAGGACAATGCTTATTTTAAGTTGGGGTGGAGGAAAGGAGGAAACATATTCCTATTTTTCATATTTTCCTTTGAACTGCTTGGTGTCATTTTCCTTTGAACTGCTTGGTGTCATTTTCCTTTTTGTTTGTTTTTAGCATGCTTTGTGTTAGCCTTAGAGTTAATTCACGTGTCAATGATACAAGCCTAATTGAGATAGTATGTAGCATTTAGAAGTAGTTAAATCTTGCTTCGGTTTGAAATTAATTTAAGTGTCAATCTTCATTTGGTTTGAGACTCTAGTTTGTGGTAAGATTGTATGATTAGTCTAAAACATTTAGAGAAGTTTTATATGTGATTGTTTTGTGAATACTTTTGCGGTTTTGACAAGCTCTAGAACTTATTTGATAATCACTTGAGGTGAATTCCTAGAATGCACATTACTTAGGATATGATATAGGTCATTTTTGGACCGTTTGAGCCTTTCGAACTTACCCTTGCTATATTCATCACTAGTCACCTGTTTGAGCATTTTTCTTGAAAAAGAATTTGAGCCTTGTTTCTTTCAATAGTCCATTTACTCACCTTTATGAGCCTAAAAATATTTTATCCTTACCTTTCTTTTAAAAGAACTTAGTTATACACATTTGTTGAGAAGCACTTAAAAGGAGTAAGGATGGAAATATGAAAACCATAACCCAAGTATATTAAAGGAGATAAGTTGGGGGTTGTGGAAAAGAAAAGAAAAAAAAATGGAAAAGGAGGTGAATGGTCTTATGCCAAAATACAAAAGAGAAGAAAAGAAGTGAATTATGGCAAAGAAAGAAGAAAAGAAAAGAAAAGTGGTGATTTATTGAGAGATAGGCTCTTATAAAAAATGGTTGAAAGAGTTGGGTGTTGAAGGTTATCCAGTGCTTAAAGTGGTTGTGGTTAAAACTAAGAGATTGAGTTCTTTTACTTGTGAATCCTTCCCGTTCTTTCTTAATCTTTACCTTAGCCTAATATTACAAGCATATTAAAGACCTATTGATCCAATGTAGTGTGATTTTTCTATAATAGTGGAAAGTGATTCGAAAAGTGAGCCTATGGAGCTTGTTTTTGTGATTGATGTCACACAATTTATCATGTTTTAGAGGCCAAGACTTGTATTCACGAATGTTATGCATAAAATAATCCGGATGTTTGAATTAATGGATTGTGGTAAGATGGATGTAAAGAGTCAATAATGATTTTAAGATTGATGTTTAGATTACTTTTCGACTTGGGAAAAATTTAATGATTCTATGTGCCGTGTGTTATGTGCGATTTTTTAGACAAAAGTGAATTACTCTTGGTTTAACACTAACATTGCTTTACTTTGTTTTGATTCCCACCGTAGAATTCATCTCTTGTTTTCGCTTGAATTGCTAGGGACTAGCAATAAGCTAGTTGGGGGTTATGATGAGAGTCATAAAATACATCTTTACAGTACTTAATTGTTAGCATTTTAGGGTTAATCTAGGTTTGAATTGCACTTTTATACCTTAACAACTCTAAAGTGTCATTCTTGGATCATTGATCTATTTTAATGCATTTTCAGGTAGTTTAAGTTCAAAAGAGATGGAAAAGCTATCATTTCTTGAAGCACAATGACTCAATGAACACCAAAGTGAAGGTTCACAAGCACTTGGAAAGGAGTTTCACTAAATTACCAGAATTGCCCATACAGATCGATCATTTTTTCAAATTAAACTGTATTGATGCAAAAAGAACTAGGAGATGAGCCATATATGCTTAGAAAGATCCGGAAGTCTATCTTCTGGAGCATTTTATGGCTTGTAAAAATGATTTTTTTAGAGAAAGTTATGGCAGTTTTAGTAGACAAAGGTCAGGCCTCCAGAACAGCACCGGTGTGCGTCGCTACCTGGATCAAGCTGAGGTGCGGCCTGAAGGGCTGAGCCACGACCTAGATTAGGCTGGGCCACGACCTCCAGAAAGTGAAGAAAACAAGGAAAAGGCTGAGCTGAGGTGCGAGCTCGAACCCTTGTTTCTGAGTTATGACTTAATTAGGGTTTTAATGATTGTTTAAACCCTAAAACACCCTTGGACCTTGTGTATTATAAATAGACCACTTAGGGTTTAATATTAGACATTCATCATTCATTAAAGAATCAATAAAAGGCTGGAAAACTCAATGGAGGCTGCCATACTCTCCCCCATGGCCAACTAATCTCCAAGCAAAGCAAAGGGATGAAACCCTAGGTGTAGTTGTTCTTATTTTCCATTATTGATTCAGTTTAAATTTGGATTTATTATGAAAACATTGTTTATGAGTATTCTTTGATTAAACAAGAAGAATTTAGGTTCATGTGACAGTTGCGCTTTATGTTCTTCTTATTCTAGATTTTCTTAACCCGGTGATTGCATACTTATTCTCCATATAAGTCTAGTCATGCTCTTTGTTGGAAATCACCTTGACAAGATGCCCAGGTGGTGATCTTCCAAACAGCCAAGTCTAGAATGACTTATAGAAAAAAATATAACAATCGAACATAATAACAGAAAATCAAAGAAAGAAAGAAGACAAGCAATTTGTTATCGAGGTTCGGCAATGTGCCTACGTCCCCGTGAGTTCCTCCGAACTCTCTGCACTAAATCAAGTGGTTCTTACAAGTTACAGCAATCCCTTTCAAGAAATCAAGTTCTTGAAGAAACAAGAAGAGAAGAAAGGAAGAAGATTAGAACTAACAATGCTCTCTATCTAATCTAGACTTCTCTATCTTTTACAACCAGCCTCACTACAAAGAGTCCCTCTTGTGTTTGTCACTCTTACACAATTCTCTCTATGTGTTTACAATTGATCTCATAATGTCACAAACTTGTGTGTTTCTAATAATGTTGAAAAATGAGGCTAGGAAACCCCTTTTATAGCCATCCACTTCTTGGTCATTCTTGAGATTCAATCCTCACCCTTTGATCAAGATCATCACTTAATCATAGCCCTCCATCACTTTCTAAGTGGTGCTGTGCGTTTTAACATTGCATCTACGCACCTAAGAGGGTCTTAAAATAGGCTGTCCATGTGTGCAGCCCTTTTCCTGCAAGGTGCGCCCTGGACAGGGCAAGGTGCGCCCTGGACAGGGCAAGGTGCGCCTTGCCTGCTCCAGCTTTGCAGTCATTCTGAGAGGCACGCCCTGGAGTAGGTGCGCTGCACCTTGACCTGATGCTGCTCCCTTCTGCTACTGTGCGCACACCCTTCTACTTGTGTGCAGAAGTGCGCACACTAGTGCGTATAGCCTTCCCTTGCTCCAAATTGATGCACACATATGTGTGCAGTCTTCTAACTTGCTGAACTTTAATCCTCCAACCTTGGTTTAGACTTTAACCATCTTTGAACCATAGTTAGACCTGTGCAAACCTTAGATAAATACCAACAATCTCTACCTTTATCTAAGTGTTTAAACCTGAACCATTGTGCAAAGAGCTTCGGGATCCAAACTCATCTTGAGTCATCAATTAACCAACTCCAATCCTAAGTAGTCCAAGGCAATGATTGAAGTTACTTAGAGGTAGAATTTTAGTACCCAAATCCGCAGGATTTTCTTCCGTGGCTACCTTGTCCACATGGATGCATCCTTTCGTACCATTTTTCAGAATGTAATGATACCGCACATCCATATGCTTCGTCCCCTCATGGAACACCGGATTCCTCCACAAGTGCGACGCACTTTGGCTATCCAGAGATACCACCACCTGCTCTTTTAGGACCTCCAACTCGTCCAACAACCCTTTGCACCCTATAGCCTCCTTTATGGCTTCCGTAGCCACTATACATTCTGCCCTCGTTGTTATGAGTGCTACCACTGAGCCTTCAAATACCTCAGCATCCACATTATCCCAAGCCAATGCTCCTTTTTGGGATTACTCACAAATTTGCTGAGAACACCCATTGCCCAAGAAACTCTTAACTAGTTTCTCTCCTTTTCTTGGATTCTACACATCCTAAGGATCTTTTGTGTAAGGCTGAGATCCTTCCTCTCAAACTCCTCCCTGAGTTGAGATGTAAACCTTTCCATCCTCTCTCTGCTATTCTGAACCAACAGCACATCATCGACATAGATGAGGATACTCACCATCTTCTCCACCTTGTGTCCAGGTGAGAAAGTTTATGTGAAACCTATGTCTTCTCTTCTTGTAAACCCATTCGCCACCATCCTAGCTTTGTTTCGGACTTCATATCTTGGAAGGTACCCTTCTTTGACCTTGTAAGTGCACTTATATTCCAAAACTTTCTGCTTTCCTAGAATTTTCACCAATACCCAAGAGTTGTTCTTCATCAAAGAATCCATTTCTTCCTCCATAGCCAGCTGCCATTTTGATGAATCCTTACACTCCATGGCAACCTTGTAAGTCTCTTTTTCAACCTCTTCTTCTATCCAAGAAGGTGCTATATTAGCATCTGCAAACCCATATCTCAAAGGTGGTCTAACCACCCTCCGTTCCTGGTCTCTTATGAGCTGGTAGTCATTTCGACTTGCTGCATCAACCTCTTCTTGTTCAGCCTCTTCTTGAGTTTCTTGAACTTGGTCTTCATCTAATGGCTTTACCTGGTCCGAACCCTCTTGCCTCCTTTGCTCTACCTGAATCGAGTTCTCCTTGATGCGATGCTCCACAACTTCCGGACTGGTTTGCTCACTAGCCCCTGCAGGGTTAGTTTTCTCCTAGCAGGGAAATAACAATTCATTAAAAATAACATCCCTACTTATAATCAGTTTCATGCCCTTCTTTTCTAAGGACCACAACCTATATCCCTTAACCCCATCACCATATCCTAGAAATACAAATTTTCTAGATCTTGAGCTAAGTTTATCCTCCTTTTGATGTGCATATGCAGCACACCCAAAAGTCCTAAGGTTGTTTAATTCAGGGGGTTTTCCACTCCACATCTCTATGGGAGTCTTGAGCTCTAAAGCTCTAGAGGGTGATCTATTTATCAAGAATGCAGCTGTAGCCACAGCTTCTCCCCAAAAATATTTTGGTAACCCGGATCCTATTAGCATGCACCTAACCTTTTCCATAAGGGTTCAATTCATTCTTTCAGCAACTCCATTTTGCTGGGGGTGTTTTTACAACCGCCCTATACCTTAGAATGCCATTTAATTCACAGAATTTATCAAAATCCTTATTGCAAAATTCTAAGCCATTATCGGTTCGTAAAGCCTTAACTACCTTACCCGTTTGAGTTTCCAACAACTTCTTCCACACAACAAATTTATTCAAGGCATCAGATTTATTCCTAAGCAAATAAACCCACACTCTTCTTGAATAATCATCAATTAAAGATAGAAAGTAAATGTTACCTCCCTGTGTTGGTGTCCTTACTGGTCCCTAAAGGTCCGAATGAATGTAGTCAAGAATCCCCTTAGATTTGTGCACTCCGGTGTTGCTTCCCAAGAATGCAACTCTCACAGAAATCCAATATCTCTACTTTGTCGCTACTAAGTAGACCATCTTTGCTAAGAACTTGCAGACCCTTTTCACTCATGTGTCCCAAGCGAGTGTGCCAAAGGGTTGTCTTATCCATCTCCACCATCAAGCTTAGTGCTTGATCATTGATTTCTGTCTCTCCGATCATCTCATAGAGTCCATCGTTTCTTGCCTTGATCACTACCAAAGATCCCTTGGCCACCTTGATCTTTCCTCCCTCTACTTTGCATGTATACCCCATGGAATCCAGCTGCCCCAATGAGATCAAATTTCTCTTCAAATCTGGAAGATCCCTCACATTTCGCAGCAGCCTTGTGACTCCATCAAACATCCTCAATTGGATGTCTCCAATCCTTCTCACTTGGCAAGAATTATCATTCCCCAAGAAGACCCTTCAATCGTTGATCTCCTTGAAATTCTTGAACCATTCCTTATGAGGGCACATATAATAAGTACACCCGGAATCAAGAATCCACTTTCCATTGCCTTGCCTCCTGCTCACATTTGAGCACACAACAAGAACATCATCTTACTGTTCTCCTATGGCAACCAAAGCCTCTCCATTCTTGGTATGGCTTCTTCTCTCATCCCTCAACCACTTCTTGCAATCTCTCTTGAAATGACCCTCCTCATGGCAGTAATAGCAACTCTTCCCTCCAAATCTCAGTTTAGAATGCATTCTCTCATAGCTTTCTACTCTACCTCTGTCTCGGTAGTAGCCATGCATGCTGCTGTGCACTCTCCCATGGTTCTCTCCTCTACCTCTGTCCTCGTAGTAGCCATGCATGCTGCTGTGCACTCTCCCATGGCTCTCTCCTCTATCTCTGTCCCAGTAGTAGCCATGGTTGTTGCCATACCGATTTGTTGGCCTTATTTTAAAGAACAACCCTTTACCACTTGATGCACTCCTTATCTTGGCACCAAGATTTTCTTGCAACTCTTTTTTAGGATTAAATTTAAAAAACAAAGATTCTTTTACGAAGATACCTCTTATCCGGGAGAATCTTGGCCAGAAATAACTCATATAGTTTCTTCCATATTGCAGCTGGATCTTCCGAGTCTCCGCACTCCCTTGTGACATTATCCGACAAGTGCAAGAAGATGGTGCTGTATGCCATCTTCTTCATCTCATTCCGCTGGTCCTCCATGGTACTTGCTGGAAAAGCATCATCTTCTCCAAGAGTTAAGTCCACTTTCTGTTGCACAAGAACCTCCTTGATCTTCCGCTTCCACAGGGAAAAATCTCCCTTTCCATCAGACTTCTTAATATAGAAATTTGAAGCCATCTTTTGCGGACAAGATCCCAGATTTATGCACTACCCACAAATGCTTTCTTCAACCTCAAGAACACAGATCGAAGATGGATCTTAACACTGTTCTTGAATCAACCTTCAAGAACACGATCAGATCTTGATCTTTACACCGTTCTTGAATCACCCAAGAAGTTAATCTTTGATTCTTGGAGTCTTGGCTCTGTTACCTTCTTGTTCTTGCTCCGATACCTAGCTGTGCAACTCTGATACCACTGTCCAAAGCTCTGATACCACTGTTGGAAATCACCTTGACAAGATGCCTAGGTGGTGATCTTCCAAACACCCAAGTCTAGAATAACTTGTAGAAAGAAATACAACAATTGAACACAATAACAGAAAATCAAAGAAAGAAAGAAGACAAGCAATTTATTATCGAGGTTCGACAATGTGCCTACGTCCCAATGAGTTCCTACGAACTTTCTGCACTAAATCAAATGGTTCTTACAATTTACAGCATTCCCCTTCAAGAAATTAAGTTCTTGAAGAAACAAGAATAGAAGAAAGGAAGAAGATGAGAACTAACAATGCTCTGTATCTAATCTAGACTTCTCTATATTTTACAACCAGCCTCACTACAAAGAGTCCCTCTTATGTTTGTCACTCTTATATAATTCTCTCTATGTGTTAAAAATTGATCTCACAATGTCACAAACTTGTGTGTTTCTAATAATGTTGAAAAATGAGGCTAGGAAACCCCTTTTATAGCCATCCACTTCTTGGTCATTCTTGAGATTCAATCCTCACCCTTTGATCGAGATCATCACTTAATCATAGCCTTCCATCACTTCCTAAGTGGTGCTGTGCATTTTAACATTGCATCTACGCACCTAAGAGGGTCTTAAAACAGGCTGTCCATGTGTGCAACCCTTTGCCTGCAAGGTGCTCCCTAGACAGGGCAAGGTGCGCCTTGGCCTCCTCCAGCTTTGCAGCCATTCTAAGAGGCGTGCCCTAGAGTAGGTGCGCTGCACCTTGACTTGATGCTACTCCCTTCTGCTACTGTGCGCACACCCTTATGCTTGTGTGCAGAAGTGCGCACACTAGTGCGCATGGCCTTCCATTGCTCCAAATTAATGCACACACATGTGTGCAGTCTTCTAACTTGCTGAAATTTAATCCTCCAACCTTGGTTTAGACTTTAACCATCTTTGAACCATGGTTGGACCTGTGCAAACCTTAGACAAACACCAACACTCTTCTTATGTCAAGTTGTTTGGATGTGATTGAGTCCGGTAGATTTATCTTTTAGGTTTGTCCATTACTGCAATATTGTCATTGAGATATATTGTCACTTCTTGATAAATCTATAGGATAGGTCATGTGTGCTTGAATCAAAATCAAAGAGTACTTCATAACAATTACATTAGGGTTTACATGTGCTTTAATTGAATATACACCGATTGCTTGTTTGGGATGTGAAACTTACAATCGAGATAAAAACAACTGAATCAAGATCGAAATAAGGCAATGAACCTAGGGAGGATTCCAGGAACCTTGTTGTTTCCTTATTATATTCTTCATTACAAATACACAATTTCCTCATAATACTTTACTATCAAAACTCATATTTACTTATTTGGATTTTATCGTTTCGTATTAAAGTTTACACTTTTCCTTATAGTTAACTTGTTTCCCTGTGGAATCGACACCCCAAAGCTGTGCTACAACTACCGCGTTACTCTTTGGGCATTATCATAACCTTACACTCATTCTTAAACGTTGCATGGAAACTAACCTTGTATTAAACTGGGAAAAATGCCATTTTATAGTAAATCAAGGTATAGTATTGGGAAATGTTATATCTTCTAGAGGTATTAAGGTTGATAAATCTAAGATTGATCTTGTGCGTTCCTTATCACCTCCCACAAGTGTGAGGGAGATTCGCTCTTTTCTTGGTCATGTAGGATTTTATCGCAGGTTTATCAACGATTTTTCAAAGATATCATTGCCCTTGTGCAAGTTGCTTCAAAAGGATGTGGCTTTTGAGTTTGATGAGAAGTGCAAATAAGCATTTGAAAAACTGAAGGAGCTATTGACTTCGAACCCTTTCATCAAACCATCTGATTGGAACCTCCCATTTGAGATCACGTGTGACGCCAGTGACTATGTTGTGGGTGTTGTTTTAGGACAATGAGTGGGAAAGCTTCCCCACACCATCTACTATGCATCCCGGACATTAAATGATGCCCAGTTTAACTATTCCACGACTGAAAAGGAGCTTTTAGTGGTTATCTTTACTTTAAAATTTTTTTGTTCTTACTTGATTGGTACAAAGGTAATCGTTTATTTTGATCATACAGCTCTTAGGTACTTGCTGACTAAGAAATATGCTAAGCTACGTCTCATCTGATGGATACTTCTCTTGCAATAATTTGATTTAGAGATAAAGACAAGAGAAGTAGTGAAAAATCTGGTTGTGGATCATCTCAGCCGCTTGATTCATGACGAAGATGCCCTACCACTACATGAGAATTTTTCGGATGAGCAGTTATTTTAAGTTGGATTGGTTGCCCCTTGGTATGTAGATATTTTCAATTACTTAGTTACCAAGAAGCTACGATAGATTTGACTTGTACTATGAAGGACAAGATTGAAGGGGATGCAAAGTACTACGTGTGGGATGATCCATATCTATGGAAGCACTGCTCTGATCAATTGATAAGAAGGTGTGTACTCGAATCCGAATTCTCTTATATTCTTACCTTATGTCATTCTTATGCATGCAGGGGACACTTTGGACCTAAGAGGATTGCACTCAAGGTGCTTGATTGTGGTTTTTATTGGCCCTCATTGTTTAGGGATGCATACCTCTTTTGCAAGTCATGTGATCTTTGCCAAAGAATAGGTGTCAAAGAATAGGTAACTTAAGTGCCCAGAATCAAATGCCACAAACCTCGATACTTTTTGTTGAGATTTTGATGTTTGGGGCATTGATTTCATGGGACCCTTCCCATCTTCATTTGGTAATCTTTACATTTTACTTGCCGTTGATTATGTCTCGAAATGGGTGGAAGCAAAAGCCACCAAAACAAATGATTCTAAAGTTGTTGTAGATTTTGTAAAGTCTAACATCTTTGCAAGGTTTAGAACACCAAAGGCCATGATCAGTGACAGAGGTACACACTTTTATAATCGGTTGGTGGAAGGATTGTTGAAGAAGTATAACATCAAATACAAAGTATCCACAAACTAATGGGCAAACTGAAGTGTCAAATTGAGAAGTGAAATCCATACTTGAAAAGACGATTAACCCGAATAGAAAAGATTGGAGTTCACACCTTGACGATGCAGTTTGGGCTTATAGAACCGCTTATAAGATGCCCATCGGTATATCTCCTTATTGGTTAGTCTATGGTAAGCCTCGCATATTTCGTTTGAATTGGAGCATAAGGGATTTTGGGTGGTAAAACAATGCAACATGGAGATGGATGCCACGGGTGAGCAAAGGGAACTCCAACTACAAGAACTTAAGGAGATATGAAATGATGCCTATGAGAGTGCAAGAACTTATAAGGAGAAAACTAAGGTGTTCCACGATAGGATGATTGTGTAGAAAAACTTTAGTGTCGGCCAAAAAGTCCTTTTATTCCACTCATGCCTGAAGTTATTTCTCGATAAGTTACTATTGGGAAACCACCCTCAAGAGGCCCAGGTGGTGATCTTCCAAACACCCAAGTCTAGAATGACTTGTAATGATCAGAACATAAACAAAAATCAAAGAAAAGAAAGAATACAAGCAATTTGTTATCGAGCTTCGGCAATAGCCTACGTCCCCGTGAGTTCCTCCGAACTCTCTGCACAAAATCAATGAGTTCTTTGCAGATGCAACAACACCTCTTCAAGAATCTCTAGTTCTTGAAGAACGAAAGAAGATAAAAAGAAAGTGATAAGGACTTGTGTTTCCCTAGAATTTTCCCCAAGAAAATTCCCTTACAAGGCCCTTGAATCCCAATCTATACTACTCTCTCTCTAAACAACCAGCCTCTCTTATGTTTAGTGTCTTTGCACTCTCACACAACCATGTGTTCTATTTCACACACACTCACATGTCATTCTCACCTTTCTTGTTGAGATGATCAAATGTATGTCACACTTCTCTCGTTGAGATGAAGCTAGGTGACCCTTTATATAGGGCACCACTTCTTGAACCTATCTTGAAGATAATCTCAACCCTTAGATCTTGAGGACAAATCAATCACAACCCTCCAACAAGGCAATGATTGAAGTTTCTTAGAGGTAAAACTTTGGTGCCTAAATCTGCAGGATTTTCTTCCGTTGCGACTTTGGCCACATGAATGCATCCTTTTGTAACATTTTCCTGAATGAAATGATATTGAACATCCATATGCTTAGTCCTCTCTTGGAACACTAGGTTCCTACACAAGTGCCACACACTTTGACTATCCGAAGACACCATCATCTGCTCTTTTAGGACCTTCCACTTGTCCAATAACCCTTTGCACCACATAGCCTCCTTTATGGCTTCCGTAGTCACTATGTACCCTGCCTCGGTTGTTGAGAATGCTACCACCGGCTGCAACCAAGCCTTCACGTACCTCAACAACCATTTCATCCCAAGCCAAAGCTCCTTTACAAGATTACTCATAAATCTGCTAAGAATACTAATTACCTGAGACATGTCGGGTCTAGTGCTTACCATCATGAACATGACTGATCCAACCGTACTAGAGTAAAGGACCTTTTCCATTTACTGCTTCTCCTCATCCGTTCTAGGACATTGTTTGCTAGAGAACTTGAAATGACTAGCAAGGGGAATCTTCACTAGTTTACCATCTTCCATAGAAAACTTGTACAACACCTTTTTTATGTCGGAAGACTGAGAAACCTTCAACCGGTTTCTCTCCCTTTCCCGAATTCTTCTCGTCTTAAAAATATTTTGTGTAAGGCCAAGATCCTTCCTCTTGAACTCCTCACTGAGTTGAGATGTCAACCTTTCTATCCTCTTCCTACTTTTCCCAACCAACAGCACATCATCGACATAGATGAGGATAATCACCACTTCATCCACCTTAGGTCCAGGTAAGAAAGTTTATGTGAAATCTATGCCGCCTCTTTGTGTGAACCCCTTTGTCACAAGCCTAGCCGTATTTCAGACTTCATCCCTTGGAGTGTTACCTTCTTTGATCTTGTATGTGCACTTACAATGCACAACTCTTTGTTTTCCCAGAATGTGCACTAATTCCCAAGAGTTGTTTTTTTCTCAAAGAATCCATTTCTTCCTCTATAGCTAGCATCCATCTTAAAGAATCCTTACATCCCATGGCATCAATGTAAGTTTCTGGTTCAATTATCCCTCCTTATGTCCAAGGAGCTGCTGCATTTGCAGCCAAAAAACCATATCTCGAAGATGGTCTGACCAGCCTTCTTTCCCGATCCCTTGTGAGCTGATAGTCATTCTGACTCCTTACATCATCCCCTTCTAGTTTAGCCTCCTCATGAGTGTCTTGAGCTTGGCATTCATTAATGGGCTCTACCTGGTCCGAACCCTCTTGCCTTCCCTGCTCTACCTGAACTGAATATTCCTTGATGCTAAGCTCCACAAATACCAAACTAGTTTGCCCACTAGCCCTTGCAGGGTTAGTTTTCTCCAAATAGGGAATTAACAATTAATTAAAAATGATATCTTTACTTATTATGAGTTTAAATCCTTTTGGCTCTAAGGACCACAACCTATACCCATTAGCCCCTTCCCCATATCCTAGAAACACACACTTTCTAGATCATGGGCTAAGTTTATCATCCTTTTGATGTGCATACCCAACACACCCAAATGTCCTAAGCTTGTCCAACTTAGGGGGTTTACCACTCCACATCTCCTTAGGAGTGTTGAGCTGTAAAGCTCTAGAGGGTGATCTATTAACCAAATACGTAGCAGTAGACACTACTTCCCCCAAAAAACATTTGGGTAATCCGGATCTATTTAAGATGCACATAACCTTTTCCCTAAGGGTATTATTCATCCTCTCAGCAACTCCACTTTATTGAGGGGTTTTCACAACCGTTCTATGTCTTAGAATCCCATTTAACTTACAGAATTGATCGGGTTCCTTGTTAAAAACTTCTAAGCCATTATCGGTTCTTACCCCTTTAACCACCCTGCTCGTTTGAGTTTCTTCCAGCTTTTTCCACACCATTAACTTATTCAAAGCATCTGATTTATTTTTAAGCAAATAAATCCAAACCTTTCTTGAATAATCATCAATTAAAGACAGAAAGTAAAGATCACCTCCTTGTGTTGGTGTTCTTGCTGGCTCTTAAAGATCCACATGAATGTAGTCAAGAATGCCCTTAGACTTGTGCACTCCGGTGTTGAAGCTAACTCGATGTTGCTTCCCAAGAATACAACATTCGCAGAAATAAAGTTCCTTTATTTTGTCACCACCAAGTAAATCATCATTGCTGAGAACTTCCAGGCCCTTTTCGCTCATATGTTTGAAGTGATTGTGCTAAAGAGCAGCCTTATCCATCTTAGTCATCAAGCTTGCTACTTGACCCTTAATCTTCGTGTCTTTGATCATCTCATAGAGACCATCCTTCATTGCTGCTTTGATCACTATCAAAGATCCCTTGGTTACCATGATCCTTCCTCCCTCTACCTTGTATGTGTACCCTATGGAATCTAGCTGACCCAGTGAGATCAAATTTCTTCTTAACTCTGGAAGATATCTCACATTTCTCAGCAGCCTAGTCATTCCATCAAACATCCTCAACTAGATGTCTCTTATGCCCCTCACTTGGTAAGAAGTATCATTCCCCCGAAAAATATTTCCATAATCGGTTTCCTTGAAATTCTTGAACTAATCCCTATGAGGACACATATGATGAGTGCACCCGGTATCCAAGATCCATTTCCTGCTACCTTCTTGCATTTAAGCACACAACAAGAACATCATCATCTTGCTGTTCTGTCTTGGAAATCGAAGCCTCTCCATTCTTGGTATGGCTTCTTCCCTCATCCCACATCATCTTCTTGCAGTCTTTCTTGAAATGACCCTCCTTATGGCAGTAGAAGCATCTTTTCCCTCCAAATCTTGGTTTGGAGTGCGCTCTCCCATAGCTTTCTCCTCTACCTCTGTCCCGGTAGTAGCCATGTATGTTACTGTGCGCTCTCCCATGGCTTTCTCCTCTATGTCTGTCCAAGTAGAAGCTATGTATGTTACTATCATACTGAGTTACTGGCCTACCTCTAAATAATAACCCTTCTCCACTTGATACTTTCTTCATCTTACCATCAAGATTATCTTGCAACTCTTTATCAGGATCCATTTTAAAAGCAAAGATTTGTTAAAGAAGATATCTCTTATTAGGGAGAGTCTTGGTAAGAAACAACTCATCTAGTTTCTTCCAAATGACAACTGGATCTTTCGAGTCTCCGCACTCCCTTGTGACACTATCTGACATGTGCAGAAAGATGGTGCTATATGCCATCTTCTTCATCTCAATCCGTTGGACCTCCGTGATACTTGTTAGAAAATTGTCATCTTCTCCAATCTCCAAGTCCACCTTTTGTTGCATAAGAATAGCCTTGATCTTTCGCTTCCAAAGGGCAAAGTCTCTCTTTTCATCAAGCATCTCAACGATGAAGTTTGAACCCATCTTGCGGAGAAAATCCTAGATTTATGCAACACCCACAATTGCTTTCCAACTTCTTCTAAATCTCAAGAACATGATCAAAGATGGATCTCAATACCATTCTTGAATCACCCTCAAGAACATGATCAGATCTTGATCTCTACTCCGTCCCTAAATCACCTCAAGAACATGATCAGATATAGATCTCTACTTCATTCTTGAATCACCTCAAGAACACGATCAGATATTGATCTTTACTCCATTCTTGAATCACCCAAGAAGTTGACCTTTGATTCTTGGAGTCTTGCTCCGATAACCTCCTGTTCTTGCTCCGATACTAGCTGTCCAAAGCTTTGATACCACTGTTGGGAAACCACCCTTAAGATGCCCAAGTGGTGATGTTCCAAACACCCAAGTCTAGGATGAGTTGTAATGATCAGAACAGAAACAAAAATCAAAGAAAAGAAAGAACACAAGCAATTTGTTATTGAGGTTCGACAATAGCCTACGTCCCCGTGAGTTCCTCTGAACTCTCTGCACTAAATCAATGAGTTCTTTACAGATACAACAACACCTCTTCAAGAATCTCTAGTTCTTGAAGAACGAAAGAAGAGAAAAAGAAAGTGATAAGGGCTTGTGTTTCCCTGGAAAATAGAACTAAAGAAGAGAAAAAGAAAGTGATAAAGGCTTGTGTTTCCTTGGAATTTTCCCCAAGAAAATTCCCTTACAAAGCCCTTGAATCCTAATCTATACTACCCTGTCTCTAAACAACCAGTCTCTCTTGTGTTTAGTGTCTTTGCACTCTCACACAACCATGTGTTCTATTTCACACACACTCACATGTCATTCTCACCTCTCTTATTGAGATGATCACTTGTATGTCACACTTCTCTTGTTGAGATTGAAGTTAGATGACCCTTTATATAGTGCATCACTTCTTGAACCTATCTTGAAGAGAATCTCAACCCTTAGATCTTGAGAACAAATCAATCACAGCCCTCCAACAATCCTAAGTGATCTTGTGCATTTTGTTCATGCCTCACGCACCATTTGAGAGTGTTGGAAAAGTATGCCTTAGTGTGCCTGGCACCGTGGCCCAGAACAGAGCTGCACTTCTCCAAGTTGACATCCATTCTGGGCACCGCGGTGTGGGGGAGGCTGAGCCATGGTGCACACCTCCTCTAGGTCTTCTCCTTGCTGGTGGCCGCTGCACACACCTCTTGGGCCGCAATGCACAGCTTGACCTGATACTGAACTCTTCTCCTGTTTAATCCTTAGACATATACCAACAGTTACGTTCCTGTTGGGTTGGACCTTTTATTGTTACTAATGTTTTTCCTCACTATGTAGTAGCAATCAAGAGCTTGAAAACCGACAAGGTCTTTAAGGTGAATGGACATCGACTGAAGCCTTACTATAAGTAATTTGAGATGCATGGTGTAGATGATGTATCACTCTACGAACCAGCATATATTGATGAGTGAAAAAGGGGGTGATTTTTCTCTTCAGTCCTTTTGTTTACATCTATACATTGGGGACAATGTAGAGATTAGGTTGGGGGTAAGGAAGATTCTTCTCTTAATTCTGAAAAAAATTAAAATTAAATAAAAAGAAAGACTAAGTTTGATGTTTGAGTTGATTTATATGGTCAATGATGGTATATCAGGTGGCATTTATATGTAGTTTTCAATTGAGTTGGATTTTGCATGAGTTTAAGAGTGGGTTACCTGTCTAGTCTGCATTGTCTGAGATTTATGCTATTCCTAAATATGATTGTGAGGATTGATAGTCTTTGCATGCTTAGAGAAGCTTTATGTGGATTTTGATTTTATAATTGATCTTAACAAACTCTAGAACTTATTTGATGATTTCTTAAGGCGAAATCCTAGGATTCACACCATTAGGGAGATGATTTAGGCCATTGTTGGATCGTTTGAGCCTTTCTAGCCTACCCTTTTTCATTTTGACTGCTAGTCACCCTTTTAATCCATAATAAGAGACCATATTTTCCTTGTATTTAGCCCATCACAACCTACCCCTTTTTGAGCTTAAACAGTATATCCTTACCCTTTAAAAGGACTTAAATGCACACATTAAAATAAAGCATAAGGGGAGTTAGGAAATGACTTGATTTTGAATATTACCATAACTCAAGTTATGAAAGATGATAGGTTGGGGGTTATGGCAAGTTATCAAGGAGTAGATGGAAAAAAAAATGAAAATACATGAATCAAAATACATTGTTTACAAGAACTTGGGGATGGTTGAAAAGAAAAGAAAAAAGAGTTTGGTTGAAAAGATGAGTTCAATGATTAAGGAAGGTTAATGTTTAGGAATTAAGGCTCTTAGTGCTTTAAGGTTGTGCTTCAAATAAGGTCCTCTTACTTTGTTCGAATCCTATCCTTCGTTTGTAGCCATTACCCTAGCCTAACATTACAAGCTTGATAAAGTCATTTTGATCCCAAAAAGGTGTGTCAATCCTTCATTAGTGGAGAGTATTTATGAAAAATAGGCCTATGGAGTTTGATACACATATTTCGAGATAATGATTAATACTTGTCCGCATAACATAATCCAAGCAGTAAAACTAATCTTCCTTAATAATCATGCAAGGGAAGTGGTAAAGAGTTATGGCAAGAGTATGAGTGGACTTGTGAATCTAACTCTTGAATTTGTGTGATATCTAACGATACTATTAATTATATGCTCTTTGTAATCTTATAAGACAGGATTATGAATCGACCCAGGATTAAGCTTAATTCTTTGAGGTGATTGTGGGTATCGCCGCTGGAAACCCTCACGAGACTATACTCATCCTATTTGGGCCATCGATAGGTTTAAAGGCTTGTTGCATTTGCTATATGCATCCGTGCAATCGAAGAAAGTGATTTATCTTAGTTTAAGAGTAGTTTTGATTTTTGGTTTTGGTTGGAGGTAATTTTTAGATGCTTGACTTCCTAGGGGCTAGGAAAGAGCTAGTTGGGGGTTGTGATGAGTACTTGAAAATACACTAATACTTAGTGATTTATTGATATTATTTGTGAGAAATTAGGTTTAAATCTTGCATTTCTACTTAATTGTCTTAAAAATGTGTTTTTCGGAATCACGAGTATTTTTGGTGTATTTTCAGGTCATAGGTGCCTAAAAATAATATTGGCAAGAAGATCCGGAACGTCTAGGATAAAACAGTTCGAAAATCGGAGTCAGAATGAGAGAGATGATGTCATTTTATCAAAGGAAAATAGATGAATCCGAATAAGGATGCGTGCCACAATAGGGGTTTTACACGCTGCAGCCGTCCGTACCACGGATTTTGGCTTAGGATTTCTACTGACACGGGTCGCGACATACTTTTCTTGGACCACGGCCCATATAGCTAGAGAGGGCGATAATAAAAAAAGAAAAACCTAATGAATATTGAGTTTGCCTATATAAGGCCGACTGCCCTTGCCTTGTAAAAAAAAAAAGATTTTTCCTAGACAAAAAAATAGGGAGAAGGGAAAATTGGGAAGAACGCAACTGCTATTGGTGATCAAGGAGATTCATCTGCGTAGAAGACTCTTCAAGATTACTATTGTTCGCTTTCATTCTTCATTCTTCCCATCTTTCATGTCTTTGAATATTTATTTTGTTTTTAATTTTAGGATTATGTCTAGCTAATTTTATTTTTGGTTAACGGTAATTTTAAAACCCTAGACATGATTTTGTGATTGAATATTTAGAGATTATTGTCCATATTTCTAATAAAAGTGTTTATGTTCTTCTATCAGAATTGTTTGTGATTATTATTTTATTTTATTCGAGGTGGCCAACCAAATGAAATAGGGTAATTATCTATTGATAGGTTCAGAATCTTGATCTTTAACTATCTTGAATTTCTAGTCAATGGTAGCAATTAGTAGTCACTGATGATGGGATATTTTCGTGTGATTATTATATGGAACATAACTCAAGATAAATGAACCGAGCTTATGCGTTTGTTTCTTGGACCAACCTATCTTTCTTAACCTAATGCTTCTATTAAATTAAATTTAGAGAGCTTATTCTAGGTTATTTAATAGATAGAGATTAAGTAAAGAGCTTGTTTTTCTTAACGACAAACTAAGGAAAGATTGGGGTAATAAAGCTTATTATTATCTACGGTTTGTAATTTTATTAGGAATTTGGTGATAACTCTTATATTGATTCATCATTTTATGTCTAGTGGTGGAGAATGATCATTTGACCAGTTTTCTCATTATTGTTACAAAGTTTATTCAATTTTGAATCATATTTTAGTTGTATTTCATTATTCGTAATTTTTAGTTAATCATTCAAAAAAAACCCCAATTATTTTATTAGGTTGATTTGAATTTAATTTAGCTTGGAAATCATTTAGTTTAATTATTTATATTTTGTTATTTTAACAATTAAGTGTCTAATTGAATTAATTTACAATGCTATGTGGGAAATGACATTTTCTTTACACTATATTTCTTATTATAATTTTTAGAGCAAAGAATTAATTTACACATTTGTTTTTTGGCGTACCAAAGTCAAACTAACAAGACTTAGCTAATAGAGGATCTTCCTATTTTGGGCCATACTAGGCTAATCATAAGTCCAGACCAACCATGAGTCCCATAGTTAAGTGTTGTCAATTTGAAATAAATAAGGCTCCCAATGTATTCAAAGCCTAATGATGATTTGGGCAAAACCTAAGGAGCCCAAATGAATGGTAAGAATTACCCTTCTCATAGATCATTCCACTTGATCTTTGGACATTCACTCACTTAGATTCCTTGGGTTAAGGCCCAATCGAAATTAAATTCTTTGGGTGAACTCCTTAATGAAATCAAATTAACTAGACTTAACTATAAGAAGGCCTTCTATTTTGGCACAAACTAGGCCCAACATGGGGTTCAATTTATTTTATTGTAATTTAATTAAGGGGAAAACAATATCACAAAACATGTTACCAAACAAATTAATTTTATTTTATTTTCACATGTAAGGTAAGAAAAAACACTGCAAGTAAGAAAAATGAAAGAAAAGGTCTCTGTCCTAGATGGGAAGGTTCTAGAGTTTTTATAAAAAAAGTTGGTTCGCCTTATGACTCTGGTGGGCTTACCCTATGGATAGAAGGATGCCATTATGCTCCTCGAGTGGCCTAATAGGTGGACCACAAGAGTAAAAACATGATGAAAAACCTTTGTTTCATGATAAGAACCAAGAGGAAATTATCCACACCAAGGGCTAATGATAAGCAAATGAGGGTCACACTAGAAACCAACAGGAAACGACCCCCCCTTCCCCCCCCCCCCCCCAGTTTACTCTGTCAAGAGCAAAAGTTAAGTGCTAGTGTGCAAAGTGAAGTATGGAATAATGATTTAAAATTAAAGTTTTAAAATATTTTCAAGAAACACTTTAAGGTTAAATGTTCCTAATGGAGTTGCCAACTATAGGTACCACTCTTTTCTACTTGTTAGTTATGCATCTGACTCATTACCTATGGTAACTCATTTTAAAGGAGAAAAGATATAGCAAGGGTGCATATTACGATGAGTAGACATATGGAAACAAATGAAACTTACCAAGTCTAAAACAAACCCTTTATAAGTTGTAAGGAGGCTCCAGTGATTGGCGAACTTTTAATGTATTAGATAAGTGATTGTTTTCATTCGAGCACAAAGCAAGGATGAGGGTAAGGAGTCGTTATTTGACCTTGAAAGGTATCAAATCCCTTGTCGTTGGTCTACGTTATAGATTTTGAGGATCGAGAGATTTGGGTACAAGAGAGTGAGGAGTTAAAGCTCTCATTCTTTTCTAAACCAAAATCAGGCCCTTTATGTTTCAAGAAAAATTATTCAAAACTTTAATATAAGTATTATTATCATAAACTAATAATAAAGCCAAGCACACATTTTGCAATTTGTATTCACACAAGATGACACCCAAACATTGTAAATAAAATGACATGGTAAAATTAAATACTTGAAAGTAAATACATAAAAGAAATGTTGAGATGAAAGTAAGTACACAAAAGTAAATATAGGAGAGTAAACTCATGAAAGTAAATACTTGAAGGAAATGATACTTTAAACAAGGAAATTATGAAAACTACTTGTAAGGAACGGATTAAAACTAAGGAAATGGACTAAGTCAATTTAAACAAGGTGGATTAAACGTAGAGATTAAACTAAATATGTGCGGTATGCGTGCGGATGCAAGCAGGTGCATGCCAAGTGTGTGCAGATGCATTCCAAGCGTGTGTGGATGCGTGCAGAAGCATGCCAAGTGTATGCGGGTGTGTGTACGGGTGCGTGCATGTGTGTGTGGGTGCATGCATGTGTGTGCAAGTGCGTGCATGTTTGGAGTGAAATGGACAAAAAGAGGGGTCATAATTATTCATGGACCAAAATGGGTCAAAATTTATTTAATCATAGAAGACTTAAAAGAGGGCACCTAACTTAGAAAGCATAAAATGAATAGCTTAAAGAAACTAAGCTAAGAAAAGAATCATTAAAACTACCATCAGTTTAACATTGCATTTTTAAAACTATCCATAAACTAAGAAAAGAATAGCATACATCTAATGAGGAAAAGGTAAATACTAAGATTGTAAAGGAACAAGATAGAAACTGAACATTTAAGGCTAAGATGGATTCTAGCAAGTGAGAATTAAACTAAACTATCTAATTTGTTTTCAGGGTGGCTTAAACATGTAAAACAGAGTAGCAATTTTATTTCACAAAAGAAAAATATTAACCAACCTTTTTAGCTAAGTAGAGTTTCCACGTGAGGGGATAATCCTCAGAGATCCGTGTGCTGTTGTTGACTTAGTAAACTTGAAGGCTTGCTTTAATTGAAGATTAGAAACCAAACGTAAATGGTGTGGCCAAAATTGATGAAGAACTTTCTTTAGTTCTTATCCTTTGTTTCACTCTTTGTTCTTTTCTTTGCTATGTTATTCTTTCTCTCCTTAATCTTTTAATTCTTTTCTCTTTATATCCTCCTTTTTTTTTTATGAAGTTGTCCTCACAAAGTCTCTCATTTTCTTGTTGTTTTTTTTTTTGTTGAAATGGGGGGTATTTATAATGGGAGGATGAGAGCTTAAGTGAATAAAAAATAACAAAGATGAATGGGAAAGTAAGGTGTAGTCGGCCACGTAGGAGGGTGGGGAGATAGGTGCAAGTTTTGAGGTTGACAAGGTGAAAGCTAGAAGCAGTGTTGGTGGTAAACAAAGCAATAAAGGAGAAGGAATACTTCCTCCTTTGTTGGACGATCATCGAAAAAAGCAAAGTGAAAATTTTGATGTTTGACTATATGACAGCTAGGAAAGGAAATTGGGTTTTACGAAGCACAAAAGAAATGAGGAAGACATCTCCTTATAACTGAACATGGGGAGAAGAGGGGCCTTTTGAGGCTTGAAAAAATGAAAGCTAGACCTAAAAAGATGGGAGAATCAAAGCATAAAAGAAAGAGGAAGATTGTCCTCTTTGTGTGTAGGTAAAAAGGTGAAGGCTTAAAGAGTTACTATAAAAATCAAAAGAAGAAAAAAGGAGTGATTTTTTCTCTCTAGATGGCCAGTCATGGGGGAAAGGAAATGTGACTTTTAAGGTGAAAGCTTGATTTGTTGGAGTGCATTTGATATGGTTAAAAGGAAGAAGAAGACTTTCCTCTTTGAGTGGTGCAAGATTTGAGGTGTAAAAATGGAAGCTTAAGATGTTATGGTGGTTTTAACAAAGCAAAAAGACAGGAAGAATAGTTCCTCTTTTGGTGGTCACACACAAGAGATATGGAACAAACTTTGAGGTGGACAAGTGAGGTCTTGAAATGAAGTATCTTATCCTAAAATAAAAAGGAAAAGAGGAAGAAATTCTTCCTCACATGGTAGTCTATAATGAAGGGAAATAATGCAGATTTTTAAAGTAAAACATGTGATTTGGTGCATAGGAAAATGTGGAAGCTTAAACAGGAAGTGTGCATTTGACAAGGGAAAAGAGAGAAAAAAGACTTCTTTTTTTTTCCTTCATCAAATGGGTGGTCACATGGGGGAGGAAGAAGTGCAGATTTTTAAGTGCAATATATGACTTTATGTGCATGAAAAAGTGTGAAAACTGAAAGGGTAAATGGGGAAATAAAAAGGCAAAGAGGAAAAAAAATCCTCTTTTCTTCTTAAAAAAGGTTAGCTAATGAAGGGGAAAATAGTGTAGATTTTTTAATGAGAAAAGTGACTTTGACATATAGGAACAGGTAAAAACCAAAATGGGAAATATCTAAGTGTCAAGGAAAAAAGAAAAAAAATAATTGTTCATTTTGGTACACAATGGTCAACCATTTGAGGCAGGAATAGTCCAGTTTTTAAGTGTCAAAGTTTTTGTTTTTTAAAGAGAAGAAGTGGTTTTTTTCATGAAAAAAAGGTGGACTTTGACTCATGGAAAGGAGTGAGAGCTTCGAAGGGAAAGTATTCAGCTAACAAGGTAAAAGGAAAGAGAAATGTTATCCTTTTAACACTCACATGGCCGACCACATGAGGGGGAGAGCAAGAAACAATTTTTTAGTTCAAAAGAGAGACAGACAGACAAACAGAGAGAGAGAGAGAGTTTATCTTCAAAATTGGAAATTAAAAAGGTACCAAATAGAGGTGAAATTGGAAATTCACTTACTAAAATTTGAAGTCTTCTTAGGCTTGGAATTTAGGCTAAAAGTAATTGGGTTTAGCAAAAATCAATGGACTTTAGTGGGTTTTGGATTGGGCAAATTTTAATTGAAGACTTTGGGCTTGAAATTGATAGAATCAAATAAGGCCCAGTTGACTTAAGCTCAAAGTGAATTTAATGGGTTAAAAAAAATAGTTTGCAATTGGATCTAATTTGGAATTAAATTCGAACCTCCAAATTTACCAAGTCCAAGTGCAATGGGATCAAAGATTCGTCATAAGAACTTGCATGAGGCCCGTTCAAAAATTTTGGAACGAAATTGGGTGTCTACAAGTACCAATAGGTTACAAATGGATCTTTAAGAGAAAGATTGTAGTAGATGGAAAGCTAGAGACCTATAAGGAATGGCTTGTAGCGAAGAGTTTCAAGAAAAGGCAAGGAATTGACTAAGACGAAACCTTATCTCCAATGGTCATGCTTAACTTCATTAGGATTTTAATTGCAATAGTTGCATACAATTACTATGGGATATGACTGATGGATGTAAAGACTACTTTCCTCAATGGAAACATTAGAGAGGATGTGCACATGACATAGCTTGAGTGTTTTACATCAAGTGGTAGTGACCATAAGGTATGGAAGCTTCAAAAATCCATTTATGGATTAAAACAAGTTTCTCAAAGTTGGAACATATGTTTTGATGATACAATTAAATCATTTGATTTTATAAAAAATGAGGATAAAGGATTTGAAATGATGGAGGTATGCTACAGTCAGTCAAGGTTTGGCTGTCAAAGAACTTCTCCATGAAGGATTTAGGAAAAGTGATGAGAGTCATAAAATGCATCTTAACAGTACTTAATTGTTGCCATTTTAGGGTTGATCTAGGGTTTAATTACACTTTTATACCTTAATAACTCTAAAGTGATATTCTTGAATCATTAACTTATTTCGGTGCATTTTCAGGTACTTGGTGTTTAAAAGAGATTGAAAAACTATCATTGCTTGAAGCACTAAGATTCCATGCATATCAAGGTGAAGGAGTGGTTGAGAAAGGATAAAACGAAGAGAACCTCCACCAACCAATGAGAGCCATGGCCTGGACAAGTGAGGGTCACGGTCTCCACAAAGATTGCCCAAAAGAGCCAAGTCCACCTTCAGTGGGCGCCTAGGCGCCCAGAAGAGAGAGCCACGACGCGCACATGAAAGTTTGTTTCCGAGTTATGACCTAATTAGGACTTTAATGATTGCTTAAACCTTAGAATATCCTTGACCTCTTGTACTATAAATAGATCACTTAGGGTTTTAGAAAAGATATCTTTGGAAGTTTGAAAAACTCAAGAAGGCTACCACACTCTCCTCCATCAAAGTGTTCAACCATGAACTTCATGGCAAACTAATCTCCAAGCAAGGCGAAGGGATGAATCCCTAGGTGTAGTTGTTCTTATTTTCCTTTACTGATTCAGTTATAGATTGGATTTATTGTCAAAACATTGTTATGTGTTACTCTTTTATCTAATTAAAGGATTTTCTTTTAATCCGGTGATTGTATCTTTATCTTTGATATAAGTCTAGTCATGCTCTTCTTATGTCAAGATTATTGGATGTGATTGAGTCTGGTAGATTTATGTTTTAGGTTTGTCAATTACTGCGATATTGTCGTTAAGATATATTATCATTTCTTGATAAACCTGTAGGATAGGTCATGTGTGCTTAAATCGAAAGTAAGAGTAATTCATATCAATTACATTAGAATTTATATGTGCTTTAGTTGAATATTTGCTGATTGCTTGTTTGGAACGTGAAACTTGCAATCGAGATAAAACAATTGAATCAAGATTGGAATAAGGCAATGAACCTAGGGAGGATTCTCGAAACCTTTTTGTTTCTTTATCATATATTTCAATCTATTTACATAATTACTTCATTATTCATATCTTCTCACTTGATTGTTATCGTTCGTGTTAAGGTTTACACTTTTCCTTTGTAGATTTCTTTTCCCTGTGGAATCGACACCCCAAAGCTGTGCTATAACTTCCACATTATACTTTGGGTGTAATCAAATTTCGTCACCGTTTTTGGGGAAATGTGCTTACATACAAGGAAGATTGTCAACTCTAAGACTAGACAGTACTATTGTTCTTTTCTTTAAGTTTTTAATTTTCTAAATTCTTTTATTTGTTCTATTTCCTTTTAACTCATTTAGTGTATGCTTAGACCAAGAGATTTGCGAGGTAGATTCATTAAAGGACCCGAAGTAGAGCTACTCTTTCCTTCCACGTCCGTTAGTGAAACCTCGTCTAGATCAAACCCTAGTGTACACCTAAACGAGAATTCGAAAATCTTTGTTAACATGGCTGAAAACCCTAATGAGAATGTTGCTAGGACACTTAAAGATTATTTACATCCCAACTATTGGAAATCACCTCACAAGAATGCCCAGGTGATGATCCCCAAATACCCAAGTCTAGAATGACTTGTAATGAAATGAAACAACAAACGAAAGCAAGAAAGAAAATAACACAAGCGATTTGTTATCGAGGTTCGACAATGTGCCAACGTCCCCGTGAGCTCCTCCAAGCTCTCTGCACTATCTTATCAATGGAGTTCTTTACAAAATACAGCAAACCTCTCCAAGAAACCCAAGTTCTTGGAGAGCCAAGAAGAGAAGAAAGAAAGTGATAGAACTATTACAAAAGCACTCTACCCATAATCTATACTACTTCTCTCTTTACAACCAGCCTTTCTTTTGAGATCTATTCTAGTGCCTCTCTGTGTTTTAGGTCTTTGAACTCTCACACTTGCACCTTAACTCTCTTGTATGATGATCACTTATATTCATAATTGTGTCTCAAGTTGTTAGGGATTGAAGCTAGGTGACGCTTTATATAGTGCACCAACTTCTTGTTCAATCTTGAGGGTTAATCTCCACCCTTAGATCTTGATGACCAATTAACCATGGCCCTCCATCAATCCTTGGTGATCCTATGCATTTTGAGCATGTCTCATGAACTCAACTAAAGGCTGAAATATGTGTGCATCAGTGTGCCTAGTGCCGCGGCTTAGAACAGGGTGCGCTGCGGCTTGGAGCTGGGCACACTTGCTGCCCCTTTGGGAGCCGTGGCCTGGGGAAGGCAGCGCTGTGGCTTGCTCCTTCCTCCAGCACTCCTCCTTGCTAGGCACTGCGGCCTGGACAAGGCTGGGCCATGGCGCACACTGGTGTGCACCCTTTGCTAAACATGCTGATTTTTTCTTCCTTCCCTTTTCCGTTTAAATCTTAGACAAACTCCAACAATATCTACCTTTGTCTAAGCATTTAAACCGAACCCATTGTGCAGAGAACCCAGTATCCAAACTCATCTTGCATTATCATATCAACCAACTCTAATCCTAAGAAGTCCAAGGCAATGATTGAACTTGCTTAGAGGTAGAACTTTAGTACCTAAATCCGCAGGGTTTTCTTTCGTGGCTACCTTGTCCACATGGATGCATCCTTTCATAACATTTTCCCGAATGAAATGGTACCGAACATCCATGTGCTTTGTCCTCTCATGGAACACTAGATTCTTGCACAAATGCAATGCATTTTGGCTATCTGAATACACCACAACCTGCTCTTCTAGTACCTTCAACTCTTCCAACAACCCTTTGCACCACATAGCCTCCTTGATGGCTTCCATAGCCATTATGTGCTCAGCCTCGGTTGTTGAGAGTGCTGCCACAGGCTATAACTAAGCCTTCCAACTTACACAACATCCGTTTAAGTTGAAAGGTAGGAGGTAATCGATCTTCTTTTATCCCGGTCTGCTCCATAGTCCGTATCCGCATAACCCTCAAGGCAGATGAACTTACCCCTCTTCTCATAAACCAGCCCCACATCTGGGCTTCCCTTCAAGTACCTCAACAGCCACTTCATCCCAAGTCAATGCTCTTTTTTGGGATTACTCATAAACCTACTGAGGACACTTATTGCATGAGCAATATCAAGTCTAGTGCTTACCTTGGTGAACTTTACAGAACCAACCACACTAGAGTAGGGAAACTTTTCCATTTCCTTCTTCTCTGCCTCCGATCTCGGACATTGATCACTGGAGAACTTGAAATGACCAGCAAGGGGAACCTTCACTGGTTTGCTATCTTTTATAGAGAACTTAGATATCATCTTCTCTATGTAAGAAGTTTGAGAGATCTTCAATCTATTTCTCTCCCTTTCTCGGATGATACACATCCCACGGATCTTCTGTGCATGGCTAAGATCCTTCATCTCAAACTCCTCACTAAGTTGAGCCTTCAATTTTTTTATCCTCTCCATGCTGCTCCTAACCAGTAACATATCATCAACATAGATTAGGATGATCACCACTTCCTCCACCTTGTGCTCCTTGTAATACAAGCACGAATCATAGTAGCTCCTCATGAAACCCAAGCTGGTTACAAAGGAATCGAACCTCTTATTCCATTTCTGAGGTGATTGCTTTAGGCCATATAGAGATTTCTTCAGTTGGCACACCAAATCTCCCTGCCTTCCTTCCTCATAACCTTCAGGTTGCCTCATGTAAATGGTCTAATCAAGCTCTCCATGTAGGAACACTGTCTTCACATTCATTTGCTCGATTTCCCAATTGAATTAAACCACCATTGCCAATATTATCCATATTGTCTTGTACTTCACAACCAGTGATAAGATTTCAGTGAAATCTATGCCTTCTTTTTGTGTGAACCCCTTCACCACCAGCCTAGCTTTATACCGGACTTCATCTCCTGGAATATTCCCTTCTTTGATCTTGCAGATCCATCTACAATCCATAACTCTCTGTTTTTCTAGTTTGGTAACCAATTCCCAAGAGTTGTTCTTCCTCAAAGAATCCATTTCTTCCTCTATAGCTAGCTGCCACTTTGACAATCCTTACACTCCAGGGCATTCGTTAAGTTTATGGTTCAACCATCCCTCATTTTGTCCAAGGAGCTGCTACATTAGCATCCGCAAATCCATATCTCAAAGGTGGTCTAACAACCCTCCTTTCCTGGTCCCTTGTGAGCTGGTAGTCATTCTGACTTTTTGCATCAACCTCTTCTAGTTCAGGCTCCTCTTGAGTTTCTTGAGCTTAGCCTTCATCAATGGGCTCTACCTGGTTTGAACCCTCTTACCATCCTTGCTCTACCTGAACCGAGTTCTCCTTGATGCGATGCTCCACAAATTCTGGACTGGTTTGCTCACTAGTGCCTGCAGGGTTAGTTTTCTCCAAGTAGGGAAATAACAATTCATTAAAAATAACATCCCTACTTATTATGAGTTTCATTCCTTTTAGTTCTAAGGGCCATAACCTATACCCCTTAACCCCATCACCATACCCTAGAAACACACATTTTCTAGACCTTGGGTTAAGTTTATCATCCTTTTGATGTGCATATGCAGCACATCCAAAAGTCTTAAGGTTGTTCAACTCTGGGGGTTTTCCATATCACATCTTCATGGGAGTCTTAAGGTTTAAAGCCCTAGAGGGTGATGTATTAACCAAGTATGCAGCTGTAGACATAGCTTCTCCCCAAAAATATTTTGGTAAACCAGACCCAATTAACATGCACCTAACCTTTTCCATAAGGGTTCTATTCATCCTCTCAACAACTTCATTTTGCTGAGGTGTTTTTACAACCGTTCTATGCCTTAGAATGCCATTTAATTCACAAAATTTATCAAAATCCTTATTACAAAATTCTAAGCCATTATCGGTTCGTAAAGCCTTAACTACCCTACTCGTTTGAGTCTCCAACAATTTTTTTCACACCACAAATTTATTCAAAGCATCTGATTTATTTTTAAGCAAATAAACCCAAACCTTTCCTGAATAATCATCAATTAAAGATAGAAAGTAAAGTTACCTAATTACGCCTAAAACAGTAACGTGGTTGTTGTAGCACGGCTTTGGGGTGTTGATTCCACAGGGAAACAAGTTAACTATAAAGAAAGATGTAAACTTTAATATGAGACGATATAATAAGTAAAGAATCTAAAATCGATGATGGAGTAATTGTGTAGGTTTGTGAAATATAATAGAGAGGCAACAAGGATCCGGGAATCCTCCCTGGGTTCGTTGTCTTAATCCTAACTTGATTCAGTTGCTTTTATCTCGATTGCACGTTTCATATCCCAAACGTGCAATCGACAAATATTCAATGAGAACATGTGTAAACTCTAATATGATTGTAATGAAATACTTCTTATTTCTGATTCATGCATGTACGATCTATCCTAGAGGTTTATCAAGAAACGATAATATATCTTTGTTGAAGATATTGCAGTAATGGACAAACCTAAAGGCTAGACTTACCGGACTCAATTATACCCAATAATCTCGACATAAGAGAAGTATGACTAAAGTTATATCAAGGAAAAGATACAATCACCGGAATAGATAAAATCTTATAATTAGATAAAGAAGTAAATAATAACAATGTTTGACAATAAATTCTTATTACAACTTAACCAAATAAGGATAGATAGAAACAACTACACCTAGGGATTCATCCTTTCACTTTGCTTGGAAGTTAGTTAGCAATATGGTTCATGGCTAAACTCTTTTGTGGATGAGAGTTGCTGTCTTCAACTTCTGGGTCTTTGCTCATAGCCAAGATGTCTTCTCTTAAACCCTAAGTGTCTTATTTATAGTACAAAAGACCAAGGGTATTCTTGGGTTTAATCTAGTGTTTAAAAACCCTAATTAAAGTCTAACTTGGAGATGTAAATACGTGTGCGCATTGCGGTGCTGTTGGGGAGCACCTCGGCGCTAGGCATAAGCTGGAATGGGCGACCTTTTGGGCGTCGCGGTGCTGTTGAGGAGCACCGTCAACAGCACCGCGGTGCTAGCTGGTGGGTCAGAATGTGCATGTTTCTGGATGCCAGCACCAGGAGCACCGTGGTGCTAGCCTTTTTGCTGATAATCTCCATGCTTTGCCTCTTCGTAGCAATTCCTTTGCTTCGTCATGCATGGACCCTCGGTGCTTTTAAACAATGATCGCTTCTTTCTCTTCTTTGGACTCAAAAATGTGCTTGAATAAGTTAGTAGTCTAATGAGATTACTTAAGAGTTATCAACACATAAGAGTGCAATAAAGACCGAGAAGAATCATAAAATGCTAACAAATAAACATCTTTGAGGTGCATTTTATGGCTCTAATCACAACCCCCAACTAGCTTATTGCTAGTCTCTAGAAATTCAAGTGGAAACAAGAGATGAGTTCCATGGTGGGAATCATAAACAAAGTAAAGCATTACTAGTGTTAACCAAGAGTAATTCACTTTTTTCTCAAACATTGCACACAACATACAGCACAAAGAATCATTAAATTTCACCCAAATCCAAAGGTAATCCAAGCATCAATCTTAAAATTGTTATTAACTCTTAACATCAATCTTGCCATAATCCATTAATCCGAACACCCGAATGATTTTATGCATAAAAATCATGAATACAAGTCTTGGCCTCTAAAAACATAAATTGCGTGACATTAATCACAAAAACAAGCTCCATAGGCTCACTTTTCGAATCACTCTCCACTATTGTAGAAAAATCACACTACATTGGATCAATAGGTCTTTACTAAGCTTGTAACATTAGGCTAAGGTAAAGGTTAAGAAAGAACGAGAAGGATTCAACAAGTAAAAGAACTTAATCTCTTAGTTTTGAACACAACTCTTTAAGCACTGGATAACCTTACTTCAATACCTAACTCTTCCAACCATTTTTCGAGCATTTCTTTCAACAAATCACCATTTTTTTTCTTTCTTTCTTCTTTCTTTGCCATAATTCACTTTTTTATTTTTTTTTTATTTTGGCACATAAGACCATTCACCTCCTTTTTCATCAATTTGTTTTTCTTTTCCACAATCCACAGCTTATCTCTTTTCATGTATTTGGGCTATGGTAGTAATATTTTTTTTTCCTCATACTTTCATCCTTACTCCTCTTGAGTGCTTCTCAACAAATGTGTATAACTAAGTTCTTTTAAAAGGAAAGTAAGGATAAAATATTTTAGGCTCATAAAGGTGAGTTAATGGGCTATTGAAAGAAACAAGGCTCAAATTCTTTTCAAGAAAAAGGCTCAAATGGGTGACTAGTGATAAATATAGCAATAGTAAGTTTGGAAGGCTCAAATGGTTCAAAAATGGCCTATATCATATCCTAAGTAGTGTGCATTCTAGGAATTCACCTCAAGTGATTATCAAATAAGTTCTAGAGCTTGTCGAGACTGCAAAATTATTCACAAAACAATCACACATAAAACTTCTCTAGATGCTTTAGATTAACCACAGACTAGAGTCTCTAACCAAATCAAGATTGATGCTTGCATTATTCTCAAAACTGAAACAAAATTTAACTTCATCTAAGTGCTATATGTTATCTCAATTAAGCTTATATCATTGACATGTGAATTACATCCAAGGCAAACACAAAACATGTTAAAAACAAACAAAAAGGGAAAATGACACCAAGCAGTTCAATGAAGAACATGAAAAATAGGAATATGTTTCCTCCACCCCCATCTTAAATTAAGCATTATCCTCAATGTGAAAGCAAAAGTTAAGGAAACTCCCTTTGTAGCCAAAAGTGGACAGAAGCTGAAAATTGTGCACCACTATTTGAACTGCTTCGTATTTTTGTCCCTGAAAAAGAAATACGAAAATAAAACTAGAAAACAACAAAATAATAATAAAAAAAAGAAATATAAAAAATAATAAAAATAAAAATAAAAGGATATGTTGTGGGTTGCCTTCCATGAGCGCTAAGTTTTACGACTTTAGCCAGACGCTGCACCACTCTCACTGCTGGCCTCATTGTGGTGCTGAAGATGATGCTCCATACTTAGTGGCCTCAATGCTAGTATTTTGGCAAGGAATACTTAAAGTCCACCACATGTGGCTCAAGTTTTCCTAGTGTTGCCCATTAACTATTAGTAGTATGATATTTAATTTTCGCATCCATGTGACTTTTCTCAAGTGACTCCTCAAAGCATGGTTACCAAGATTTCTTAATAAATTCCTGTGGCTTATCAAAAACATCAGTAACATTAACGGCATGGAATAAATTAAAGAATCATCGAACTTAAAATTATTAGGAGGGAATTCCAAAGAGTTAGAATTGTCTTTAGTGTGCTCATCCTCCAAATTGAGCTTATCAACCATGTAAGTATCGAAACACTCTCTTCATGTGACTGTTTTGAGACTCGGAAAACATTTATCTCTAAAGTTCTATTTCCAAATGATAATGTCATTAGGCCATTCCTACAATTAATGAGGGCATTGGCAGTGGCAAGAAATGGTCTTCCAAGTATCAAAGGAATTTTGGACTCCGTGTTTACAGTAGAAATAGTATCTAAAACCAAAAAATCAACAGGATAATAGAAATTATCAATTTGCAACAAAACATCTTCTACAATACCTCTTGGTTTTCTTACCAATCTATCCGCTAATTGAAGTACCATGGAGGTTGGTTTGATCTCACCTAGACCGAGCTGCAAATATATGGATTATGGCATGAGGTTCACACTAGCACCCAAATCTAGCAATGCTTGGCCACAAGATTTGTTTCCAATTTGAAAAGCCGCTGTTGGACAGCCTGGATCTTTATATTTAGGCGGTGTCTTGCTATCAATTACTGCACTTGCTTGCTCCGTTAAGAATGTTGTCTTCTTCACATTGTGCCTTCTCTTGAGTGTGCATAGATCCTTGATGACTTTAGCATAGTTGGGGATCTATTTTATAACATTAAGAAGAGGGAGGTTAATTTTAACATGCTGAAGCTGTTCAAGAATCTCACCTTTTAGTGCTGAATTTTTCTCCTTAGGTTGAAGGAGTGCTTGAGAGAAAGGCACTGGTGGGCGATAAACATCACGGGATTCTTGTTCCTCGAGAGTTTTAACCTTGTTGCTCAAGTTTGATGGTAGAGTGGGACCATCAATTTTCTTACCGCTACGGGTGATTATAGTATTAACCTCTCTAACATTTTGATTTTCAGGACTGGAGGTTTGTGCCATATGTTGTCCCCTTGGATTAAGTTGTGGCTGTGAAGGAAAACGATCTTGTTCTTGAATCGTCAAAAAACTAGTTAACTTGGTGAGTTGACTCTTTATTACCTTTTGTTCCTCCTTGATCACTTGTTGCTCCTCTAACAACCATTGATTTATCTTGCCTTGCTTTTCCACACTCTTGGCATGCACCTGCATAAATGACTTAAACATATCTTCCAAAGGTAAAGATTGTTGAGGTGCATTAAATGAGGTTGTTTCCGGTTACCATTGGGTACTAGAGTGGGCAGGGGGTTGCATGTCGGATTTCCAACTAAAATTAGGGTGATTCTTCCAACCGGGATTGTAGGTGTTAGAGTAGGGTGAGTGTGGTTTCCCAAAGGGTGTACCTACAGCATTACACTCTTCCTTCATCTCAAAATAAACTGGACAATCCTTAAGTAAATGATCTACCCCATTACACATGAAACAAGGCTCATAGGACTCTACCCTAGCAACCGATTCAGGAGCCCTAACATTTCTGGTTTTTAAGACTTCAATTTCCTTAGTTAGGGCCTCTAAACGAGCTTTAAGGTTATCCTCTTCCTTAAGTTGATAAATCCCAACAGGTTGATTTCTTCTAGTGCTTTCCATGGCATTTGGTCCTGTCCAAGTGTAGGATTTTTCTGATAGATCGTCTAGGAAATCCATGGCTTAGTCGGGATCTTTTTAAAGAAAATCCCCATTGCACATCATTTCTATGAACTGCCTCTCCCTACTTAGAAGTCCATCATAGAAGTAGCTAACCACCCGCCAACTCTCATACCCATGGTGTGGACAAGAATTCAAAAGGTCCTTGAAACGTTCCCAAACTTGATATAAGGTTTCACTCTCCTTTTGTGTAAAGTTTGAGATTTATCTCTTGAGGTTATTGGTCTTATGGGTTGGGAAGTGTTTTTGGAAGAAAACTCATGTCATCTCATCCCAAATACCTATAGATCTAGGCCTTAACGAGTACAGTCAAGCCTTGGCGTTTTCCTTAAGTGAAAAAGGGAAAAACTGAAGTTTGATGGTGTCTACCATATCAGCCCTATCTTGAAAGGTTGCTACTACTTCCCCAAATTCCCTAATGTGGATATAGGGGTTTTCATTCTCAAACCCATGGAAGGTTGGTAGCAATTGGATCATGCCCGATTTGAAATCAGGTTGTTGAACATTAGGGGGGAACATGATACAAGATGAGGTGGCTGTTCAGCTAGGATGTAAAAAATCTTTAAGTGTCCTAGCAACATTCTCATTAGGGTTTTCAGCCATGTTAACAAAATTTTCTGTATTTTTTGTTGGGTGTACACTAGGGTTTGATCTAGGCGAGGTCTCACTAACGGACATGAAAGAGAAAGGTATTTCTAATTCGGGTCCCTTAATGAATCTCCCTCGCGAATCTCTCGGTCTAAGCATGCACCAACTGAGTTTTTTTATTTTTATTTTTAAAAGTGATAAGTAAAACAGAACAAAAAAAAAATCAGAAAATCAAAACTAATAGAAAGGAACGATAGTACCATCTTATCTTAGAGTTGACAAACTTCTTTATAAGTAAGTGCGTTTCCTCGACAACGGTGCCAAAATTTGATTACGCCCAAAACAGTAACGCGGTTGTTGTAGCACGGCTTTGGGGTGTCGATTCCATAGGAAAACAAGTTAACTATAAAGAAAGATGTAAACTTTAATATGAGACGATATAATAAGTAAAGAATCTAAAATTGATGATGAAGTAATTGTGTAGATTTGTGAAATATAATAGAGAGGCAACAAGGATCCAGGAATCCTCCCTGGGTTCGTTGTCCTAATCCTAACTTGATTCAGTTGCTTTTATCTTGATTGGACATTTCACATCCCAAACATGCAATTGACAAATATTCAATGAGAACATGTGTAAACCCTAATATGATTGTAATGAAATACTTTTTATTTCTGATTCATGCATGTTCGATCTATCCTAGAGGTTTATCAAGAAACGACAATATATCTTTGTTGACGATATTGCAATAATGGACAAACCTAAAGGCTAGACTTACCGGACTCAATTATACCCAATAATCTCGACATAAGAGAAGCATGACTAAAGTTATATCAAGGAAAAGATACAATCACCGGAATAGATAAAATCTTTTAATTAGATAAAGAAGTAAATCATAACAATGTTTGACAATAAATTCTTATTACAACTGAACCAAATAAGGATAGATAGGAACAACTACACCTAGGGATTCATCCTTTCGCTTTGCTTGGAAGTTAGTTAGCCATGTGGTTCATGGCTAAACTCTTTTGTGGATGAGTTGCTGTCTTCAACTTCTGGGTCATTGCTCACAGCCAAGATGTCTTCTCTTAAACCTAAAGTGTCTTATTTATAGTACAAAAGACCAAGGGTATTCTTGGGTTTAATTTAGTGTTTAAAAACCCTAATTAAAGTCTAACTCGGAGATGTAAACACGTGTGCGCGTTGCGGTGCTGCTGGGGAGCACCTCGGCGCTAGGCATAAGCTGGAATGGGTGACCTTCTAGGCACCGCAGTGCTGTTGAGGAGCACCGCGGTGCTGGCTGGTGGGTCAGAATGTGCATGTTTCTAGACGCCAGCACCAGGAGCATCGCGGTGCTGGCCTTTTTGCTGATAATCTCCATGCTTTGCCTCTCCGTAGTAATTCATTTGCTTCATCGTGCATGGACCCTCGGTGCTTTTAGACAATGATCGCTTCTTTCTCTTCTTTGGACTAAAAAATGTGCTTGAATAAGTTAGTAGTCCAATGAGATTACTTAAGAGTTATCAACACATAAGAGTGCAATAAAGACCAAGAAGAATCATAAAATGCTAACAATTAAACATCTTTGAGGTGCATTTTATGGCTCTTATCATTACCTCCCTGTATTGGTGTTCTTGCTGGTCCCCAAAGGTCCGAATGAATGTAGTCAAGAATCCCCTTAGACTTGTGCACTCCGATGTTGCTTCCCAAGAATGTAACACTTGCAGAAATCAAGTTTCTCTACTTTGTCTCCACCAAGTAGGCCATCCTTGCTAAGAACTTGCAGGCTATTTTCGCTCATATGTCCCAAGCGAGTGTGCTAAAGGGTTGCTCTATCCATCTCAGCCATCAAGCTTGCTGCTTGATCATTGATTTTTGTCCCTCCGATCATCTCATAGAGTCCATCCTTATTGCTGCTTTGATCACTACCAAAGATCCCTTGGCCACCTTAATATTTCCTCCCTCTACTTTGCATGTGTAGCCCATGGAATCAAGCTGCCCTAATGAGATCAAATTCCTCTTCAAATTAGAAAGATACCTCACATTTCGTAGCAGCCTTATGACTCCATCAAACATGCTTAACTGGATGTCTCCAATCCCCCTCACTTGGCAAGAATTGTCATTCCCAAAGAAAATCCTTCCATCATTGATCTCCTTGAAATTCTTGAACCATTCCTTATGAGGGCACATGTGATAAGTGCACCCAGAATCCAAAATTCATTTATCACTGCCTTGCCTCCTGCTCACATTTGAGCACACAACAAGAACATCATTTTACTGTTCTCATTTGACCACCGAAGCCTCTCCATTGTTGCTATGGCTTCTCCCTCTTTCATCCCACAACCTCTTCTTGCAATCTTTCTTGAAGCGACCCTCCTTGTTGCAGTAGAAGCACCTCTTTCCTCCAAATCTTGGTTTGGAATGTGCTCTCCCATGGCTCTACCCTCTACCTCTTGATTTCTCTCAGTAGTTGCCATGAGTGCTACTGCTATTCCGAGTTGCTGGCCTTCCTCTTATGAACAACCTTTCCCCACTTGATGCATCCCTACTCTTGGATTTGAAATCATGAGCCTTTATAGCATTGACCAAAATTTCTTTAGTTAGTGTATCTCTTCCATATTCAATTACATTAATTAAACTATCAAAACAATCATGAAGAGAATTTAATAACATAACAACCAATTGTTCATCTGGAAATTTAATACTATAACTAGCCAAATCTTGAACTAGTTTATTAAAGACATCAAGATTATCTTGCAACTCTTTATTAGGATTCATTTTAAAAGCAAAGATTATTTTAAGAAGATAAATCTTGTTAGGGAGAGTTTTAGTAAGAAATAACTCATCTAGTTTCTTCCATATGACAGCAGGATCTTCCGAGTCGCCGCACTACCTTGTGACACTATCCGACATGTGTAGGAAGATGGTGCTGTATGCCATCTTCTTCATCTCGATCCGTTGGTCCTTCATAATACTTGCTGGAAAAGTATCATCTTCTCCAATAGCCAAGTCCACCTTCTGTTGTATAAGAACAACCATGATCTTTCGCTTCCATAGGGAAAAATCTCTCTTTCCATTAAACTTCTCAACAACAAAATTTGATCCCATCTTGCGGAGATGATCCCAGATATGTGCAGCACCCAAAAATGTTTTCCAACTTCTCCTAAACCTTAAGAACATGATCGAAGATTGATCTCAACACCGTTCTTGAATCAACCTCAAGAACACGATCTAATCTTGATCTTTACTCCATTCTTGAATCACCCAAGAAGTTTGTTCTTTGATTCTTGGAGTCTTGCTCTGATACCTTCTGTTCTTGCTCCGATACCCAGTTGTGCAAGCTCTGATACCACTGTTAGAAATCACCTCACAAGAATTCCCAAGTGATGATCCCCAAACACCCAAGTCTAGAATGACTTGTAAAGAAATGAAACAGCAAACAAAAGCAAGAAAGAAAAGAACACAAGCGATTTGTTATCGAGGTTCGGCAAAGTGCCTACGTTCCCGTGAGCTCCTCCAAGCTCTCTGCACTATCTTATCAATGGAGTTCTTTATAAAATACAGCAACCCTCTCCAAGAAACCCAAGTTCTTGAAGAGCCAAAAAGAGAAGAAAGAAAGTGATAGAACTATTACAAAAGCACTCTACCCATAATCTATACTACTTCTCTCTTTACAACCAGCCTTTCTTTTGAGATTTATTCTAGGGCCTCTCTGTGTTTTGTGTCTTTACACTCTGACACTTGCACTTTAACTCTCTTGTAAGATGATCACTTATATTCACAATTGTGTCTCAAGTTGTTGGGGATTGAAGCTAGGTGACCCTTTATATAGTGCACCAACTTCTTGTTTAATCTTGAGGGTTAATCTTCACCCTTAGATCTTGATGACCAATTAACCATGGCCCTCCATCAATCCTTAGTGATCCTATGCATTTTGAGCATGTCTCACGAACTCAACTAAAGGCTAAAATATGTGTGCATCACGAACTCAACACCGCCGTGGCCTAGAACAGAGTGCGTTGCGGCCTGGAGCTGGGCACACTTGCTGCCCTTCTGGGCGCCGCAGCCTGGGGAAGGCAGCACTGCAGCTTGCTTCTTCCTCCAGCACTCCTCCTTGCTTGGTGTTGTGGCCTGGACAAGGCTGGGCCGTGGCACACCCTAGTGTGCACCCCTTGCTGAACATGCTTATTTTTTCTTCCTTCATTTTTCCGTTTAAATCTTAGACAAACTCCAACACTAGCCGAACAACCACACCATCATGTATCATATTTCTAGCCAACATTTGCCATCAAAACAAAAACCCATATGTACACATTAGGGAGTTTGAGGAAGTAGTTACGAATTTTCATAGTCAAGATGCAACTGATGATATTGTGATACTCAAGTTTTTTCCTTTCTCCTTGAAGGATAAAGCTAAGAATTAGTTATACTCACTAAGACCACGATCTATTGGGTCATGGAATGAGATGACCTAGATCTTCTTTAATAAATATTTGCCTCTACATAAGACCAATGCTTTAAAAGAATAAATCTCCACCTTTGCATTAAAGGAGAACGAGACTTTGTATCAGTCTTGGGAGAAATTTAAAGAGTTATTAAGTATGTGTCCACACCATGGGTATAAGAGTTGGCGCTTAGTGAGCTACTTTTATGAGGGACTTACCTATAGAGAACGCCAATTCATAGAGATGATATTTAATGGTGAATTTCTGTAAAAAGATCATGATGAGGCCATAGAGTACCTCAATGAGCTTGCTGAAAAAGCTCACACTTGGAATGGACCTAGTGCTACTGAAAGCACAAATAGGTCACGACCTGTAGGAAACTCGAGTGGTGGTGGAATTTACCATCTTAGGGAAGAAGATAACCTGAAAGCTAAAGTTGAAATGCTTACTAGGGAGTTAGATGCATTAAAAACTAAAGGCTCAAAACCAATACACGTAGTTAACCATGCCGAATCTTCGGAACCATGTTTTGTGTGTGGCGGGGTAGATCATCTAGCCCAAGAGTGTCCCACATTTGCTGAGATGAGAGGGATGTATGAGGAACAATGTAATGCCTTAGATATGTACAAGAAGCCCTCAGCACCCTTCTCTAACACCTATAATCCGAGATAGCAAAATCACCCCAACTTCAGCTGAAAGTCTGAAAACCAGCAGCTTGCACAACCCCCTAGATCTTACCTTACACCATATCATGCACCCTCATCCGCTAGGAGTTCTTTAGAACACACTTTACATGCTTTTATAGAGGCACAGGGTAAGACAAATCAGAGGTGTGAAGCGTTAATTACACAGGTTATTGAAGAGAACAAAGAGATAAGGAGCCAAGTGACCAAACTGATGGGCTCCTTGAGTGTGAATGAGCGAGGGAAGTTCCCTTCCCAAACTCAGTCCACACCCCATGGTCAACACATGGTACAAACAAATCTAGAAAATGTAGATGCCATTGTGACAAGAAGTGGTAAGACATTTCACATCCTAACAACGAACAAATCCGAGGATGTGGAAAGGGTCAAGGTAGTAGTGAAACCGAACTACCTAAGGACCTAGAGGTTACCAAGAGCCCTGTTAAGGCACCATTCCCTTAAGCCTTAAAATCAAACAAGAAAAATCAGGACCTAAACAATGAAATCCTAGAGAACTTGAGACAAGTAAAACTTAACCTTCCTCTTTTGCATGTGATTAAACAAGTTCCTACCTATGCAAAAGTTCTCAAGGATTTGTGTACAATTAAGAGGAAGCACCATGTAAAGAAAACAGTAATCCTAACAGGGCAGGTTAGTGCTTTAATTGAGCAAAGAATTCTCCCAAAATATAAGGATCCTGGCTATCCAACCATTGCATGTAGCATTGGAAATCATGAGGTTGGACAAGCACTGTTAGATTTAGGAGGTAGTGTAAACCTGATGCCATTTTCTATTTATTTACAACTGAGTTTGGGAGAGATCAAACCAACCACTGTGGTATTGTAATTGGCTGACCATTTAGTCAAAGTACCCCGGGGTGTGGTAGAGGATGTCTTGATTCAAAATGTTATATTTTATTACCCTGTTGATTTCCTAATCCTTGATACTACTTCTGCTGTTGACACTAACTCTAAAATTCCTTTAATTTTGGTTAGACCTTTCCTTGCTACTGCAAATGCACTAATTAATTGTAGGAATGGACTCATGAAGCTGTCCTTTGGAACATGACCCTCGAGGTGAACATCTTCAATGTTGCAAAAAAGCCCGAAGATGAGGACGAGAACCACCAATTATACATAATCGAATCACTCATTGATGAGGGAGTTTCTATAGCTCATGATTTTGATCATCTTGAATATTTTCTTGTTAATTCTGAGATTGATTTTATTCATGATAAAACTAATATAATTGATATTTGTGTTATTTTTGATAAATCTCAGGATTATGACACTCGAGCATGGCAACCAAAGTTTGAGGAGTTGCCCGAAAGAAGCGAGAAACAGATCCCCTCAAGTATGGAAGCACCTAAAGTCGAATTGAAGCCACTACCTAAGGGTTTGAAGCATATCTTCCTCGGTCTAGGTGATACCTTTCCTGTTATGATCTCATTTGAATTATCTTAATCTCAAGGTGAGAAATTAATTCGGACCTTAAATGCATATAAATTAGCCTTAGGTTGGAGCATGGCTGATTTAAAGGGAATTAGTCCCTTGATCTGTTCTCATAAGATAAATTTGGATTAAGGGACTAGTCCTCATAGAGACCCTCTACATAGGCTTAACCCCACTATGAAGGAAGTAGTGAAGAATGAAGTGTTAAAACTATTAGATGCGGGAATTATATACCCCATAGCTGATAGTAAATGGGTAAGCCCTACACAAGTCGTTCCTAAAAAGTCCGGAGTCACTGTGGTAAAGAATGACCTAGGAGCGTTAGTCCCTACAAAACTTGTGACCGGGTGGCACATGTTCATTGATTATAGAAAATTACATGCTACCACCCAGAAAGACCACTTCCCACTCCTTTTTATCGATCAAATTCTTGAGCGTGTAGCTGGTCATCCTTTTTACTGTTTCTTAGATGGTTAATCTGGTTATTATCAAATTGAAATTGCATTAGAAGACCAGGATAAAACCACCTTCACCTATCCGTTTGGTACTTATGCCTTTCGTAGAATTCCATTTGGATTGTGTAATGCCCCTGCCTCTTTTCAACGTTGTATGATGAGCATTTTTAGTCACATGGTTGAAAATTGCATGGAGGTTTTTATGGATGACCTAACTGTTTTTGGATCTTCAATTGATGCATGCTTAATGAATTTAGAAAGAGTACTGATTCATTGTGAGGAGAAGGAATTAGTCTTAAACTGGGAAAAATGCCATTTCATGGTACCATCCGGTATTGTCTTAAGGCATATTGTTTCTTCTAAGGGGATAGAGGTTGATCAATCTAAGATTGAATTAATCTCTAAATTTCCCACACCTAAGACAGTAAAGGATGTAAGATCTTTCCTTGGTCATTCTGATTTTTATAGAAGGTTCATACAAAACTTTTCCAACATATATAGACCACTATGTGCCCTCCTAGTTAAAGATGTCCCATTTGAACGGACTCAAGCTTGTCAAGAGGCCTTTAAAATGCTAATTGGCAAGCTTACTTCAACACCTATAATGCAGTCACCTGATTGGAATTTACCTTTTGAAATCATGTGTGATGCTAGTGACTATGTTGTAGGTGCTGTTCTTGGACAGCGAAGAGAGGGAAAACCTTTTGTCATCTACTATGCTAGTAAAACCTTAAATAGTGCTCAAATGAACTACTCCACCACTGAAAAAGAATTACTTGCTGTAGTATTTGCTTTGGACAAAATTCGTGCTTATTTAATTGGTTCTCGTATTCTTATCTTCATAGATCATGCAACCCTTAAGTACCCTCATGCAACCCTTAAGTACCCTCATGCAACCCTTAAGTACCTTCTTACAAAGAAGGATGCCAAGGCACGACAAATACGGTGGATCCTACTCCTACAAGAATTTGACATCACCATCAAAGACAAGAAAGGAGTCAAGAATGTAGTGGCTGACCATCTATCAAGGCTCACATTTGAAGACACCTCTGATGACATGCCAATTAAGGATGATTTTCCCGACGAGCATTTACTCTTTATTACTTCTCTACCATGGTTTGTTCATATCGTGAATTATTTGGTACATATGAGATACCGATGGATTGGAGCACTTAAGACAAGAGGAAATTCTTGAATGAGGTATATAATTTTTATTGGGATGACCCCTGTCTTTTCAAGTACTGTCCTGACCAAATTTTAAGGCGTTGCATCCCTAATGAAGAGATTGCTAGCGTCTTGGAATTTTGTCACTCCCAAGCTTGTGGAGGCCACTTTTCAATGAAAAAAACCGCTGCAAAAATCTTGCAGTGTGGGTTTTATTGGCCAACCTTGTTTAAAGATGTAAACATCTATTATCGCTCATGCGAAAAGTGTCAGAAGTTAGGAGCTGTGTCTCGTCGAAATATGATGCCCTTAAACCTAATTTTAGTAATTGAAATCTTTGATAGTTGGGGCATTGATTTCATGGGACCATTTTCTCTTTCTTTCGGATATCAATATATCATTGTGGAAATAGATTATATGTCAAAATGGGTAGAGGCAGTAGCTTGCCGAAGCAATGATAATAGAACGGTAATTAAATTTCTCAAAAAAAATGTGTTATCTCGATTTGGTACACCACATGCTATAATTAGTGATCGAGGTACACATTTTTGCAACCGATCATTTGAAGCTTTAATGAGAAAATATGGGGTACATAAGATTTCCACTGCTTACCACCCTCAGACAAGTGGACAAGTAGAACTTGCTAATAGGGAAACTAAACAAATTTTAGAAAAAATGGTTAACCCGGATCTCAAGGATTGGTCTTTGAGACTAGTTGATGAGCTTTGCGCTTACCGAACAGCTTTCAAAACTCCCTTAGGTATGTCACCTTATGATATAGGAGAAGCAGGTAAGCTTAGGAAATTTCAGTTGACCAAGTTAGAGGAGTTGAGAAATGATGCTTATGAGAACTCTAGAATCTATAAGGCTAAAATGAAAGTGTTTCATGATAAAAATATTTTGACGAAAATATTTAAACCTAATGATTGGGTGTTCTTATACGATTCTGGACTCCATAAGCATCCAGGAAAACTTCGGTCGAGGTGGACCGGCCCCTTTATAGTAAAGAATGCTTTTGAAAATGGGGCGGTAGAAATAGAGGACACTAGAGATGGTCGGATTTTTAAAGTAAATGGTCAACGCCTTAAAGTCTTAATCAATAGGCAAGATTCGGAAGTGGAAGACATTTCGCTTATGGATCCGATCTATTCCCCTTGACCACACCACACAGGTACATTTTTTATTTATTTTTCTTTTGTTTTGTTTGTTCTGTTAAGTTTATTTCAATTTTAATTTTTAGTTTTTTTAGTTTAATCTGATTTTTAGTTTAAGAATTATTTTTGTTTGGCTAATTTTTTTTTCTTCTTTTGGTAACAAACAAGTTTCTTTTAAACTAGAAATAGGCCCAAGAAGCCCAGCAGCACACCAACCCACGCCTAGGCCCAGCACTGTGCGCCCTGCAGCGCATAGTGTGCATGCACACATACCTCAGCCAAAGCAAGCCGCGGCTTCACCTGTTCTGTCACCTATCCCTGCACACAAAATAAAACCCAATTCTGCACTTATCATCTTCATTTCTCCCTTACAAAAACAGCAACTCACTTCTCTTTCTCCCATCCTCTCTCCAAACCCTCACTTACCCACTCACTCTTACTCAAAATTTCTTGATTCAAACATAATTTCTTATAGGATTTTGCACTAATATTGCAGATTTTGTTGGAAATTTCTCCAAAAAACTTGGTACTAAGAAGATTTTGGGGTCATCAAGAAAACTTCAAGTTGGTGGGTACTCCTTCTTCTCTCCACTTTTGGGCATCAAGTAAGATCAATTTCCCCTCTTTGTTGTTCATTTGTGCTATTTGGGTGGTTGATTTTGAATTAGTACTATTGTTCTATATATTTGATTCAAATGACCCCTAAGACCAAGAGACCAAGGGGGAAACAAGCACAAGAGTATGATGAGAGCAAATTTGTTAGTTTTGAGGCTAATGAGAGATATGTTAGGATAATGTACACTAGAAAACCCATTCTTAAGAGAGGATTCAATATAACAGAGAGAGCAAACCCCACCTTGTTTAGAATGATTATTGATAGGCATTAGGGTACATTTGCTAGCCAACCATCTCATTCCCTCACAAATGTGGTTAGAGAATTCTATGCTAATGCAGAAGAACATCGGAATGGTAAGGTGAGAGTGAGAGGAAAAATAGTTTCTTTTAGAAGCACATCTATCAACAGATTCTATGGGCTCCCTGACATAGAAAATAGTGAGTATAATGCATATACATATAATATTAATTATGAAGAGATTTACAATACTCTCTGTACTCCGGGCACTACATGAAAAATGACGGGTGATACCCCTATAACTTTGCCCGGTACTTCTCTAACTGTTAATGCTCGAGCTTGGAAATATTTTATATGTCAGAGGTTGATGCCTGCTACGCACTATAGTGACCTTACTATTGAGAGAGCGGTGCTGATTTATGCTATTTTGATGGGGATGACTATTGATGTGGGCCAGATCATATTTAATTCTATCATACACACTGTGCAACAAAAGCTTGGATTGTACTTCCCTTCCTTAATTACCCAATTATGCATCCAAGCTGGAGTCCAGTACAATCCTGATGAAGAGGCCCAGCAACCTAAGAAGCCCATCGATGATGGCATGCTTAATATGATTAAAACCTCAAGGCTGCCAGTTCTAGGAGAGAGAGCAGCGATTGCAGCCCCTCCTCCCCCTAGGCATTTAACTATTGTAAAGTGCCTTGAGCATTTAGAGATTCGTTTTGACAAGCATCATAAATTTTTGCATGATGGATTTGATTGTCAGGAATGTTTCTTGGCTAGGTAAGCTAATTATCAAGCGGGGGTGTACTCTTCTTTTGGTCAAATGTACCAACACCTTGCCTCCGCTACTGGTAGTGACATGGATTACTTGTGTGCACTTTTGCTTACAAAGGGAGTTTCCTTTCCTTTATCTTTAACATTGAGGACAATGCAATTTTTAAGTTGGGGGTGGAGGAAACGTGTATTTGTTTTTTCATTGAACTGCTTGGTGTTACTTTCCCTTTTTATCTGTTTTTAGCATTCTTTGTGTTAACCTTAGAGTTAATTCACATGTCAATGATATGAACTTAATTGAGATAGCATATAGCATTTAGAAGAAGTTAAATCTAGCTTTGGTTTGAGAATAATTTAAGTGTCAATCTTCATTTGGTTTGAGACTCTAGTTTGCGGTAAGATTGTATGATTAGTCTAAAACATTTAGAGAAGTTTTATGTGTGATTGTTTGTGAATACTTTTGTGGTCTCGAAAAGCTCTAGAACTTATTTGATAATCACTTGAGGCGAATTCCTAGAATGCACATTACTTAGGATATGATATAGGCCATTTTTGAACCGTTTGAGCCTTTCAAACTTACCATTGCTATATTTATCGCTAGTCACTTGTTTGAGCCTTTTTCTTGAAAAAGAAATTGAGCCTTCTTTCTTTCGATAACCCATTCACTTACCCTTATGAGCCTAAAAATATTTTATCCTTACCCTTCTTTTAAAAGAACTTAGTCATACACATTTGTTTCGAAGCACTTGAGAGGAGTAAGGATGGAAAAATGAAAAGAAAAAGTATTACTACCGTAACCCAAGTACATTAAAGGAGATAAGTTAGGAGTTGTGTAAAAGAAAAGAAAAAGAAAAGAATGAAAAAGAAGGTGAACGGTCTTATGCCAAAATAGAAAGGAAAAGAAAAGAAAAAAAGAGAAGAAAAAGAGAAGTGAAGTATGGCAAAGAAAGAAGAAAAGAAAAGAAAAGTGGTGACTTATCGAGAGATATGCTCTTATAAAAAATGGTTGAAAGAGTTAGGTGTTGAAGTAAGGTTATCTAGTGCTTAAAACTGGTTGTGTTTAAAGATATGAGATTGAGTTCTTTTACTTACAAATCCTTCCCGTTCTTCCTTAAACTTTACCTTAGCCTAACGTTAGAAGCTTATTAAAGACCTATTGATCCAATGTAGTATGATTTTTCTACAATAGTGGAGAGTGATTTGAAAAATAAGCCTATGGAGCTTGATTTGTGATTGATGTCACGCAATTTATTATGTTTTTAGAGGCCAAGACTTGTATTCATGAATGTTATGCATAAAATCATCCGGATGTTCGGATTAACGGATTGTGGTAAGATGGATGTTAAGAGTCGATAAAAATTTTAAGATTGATGTTTGGATTACTTTCGGACTTAAGTGATATTTAATGATTCTATGTGCCGTATATTATGTGCAAGTTCTGAGACAAAAAGTGAATTGCTCTTGGCTTAACACTAGCATTGCTTTACTTTATTCTGATTCCTACCATAGAATTCATCTCTTGTTTTCGCTTGAATTGCTAGGGACTAGCAATAAACTAGTTGGGGGTTGTGATGAGAGTCATAAAATGCATCTTAACAATACTTAATTGTTGGAATTTTAGGGTTGATCTAGGGTTTAATTACACTTTTATACCTTAATAACTCTAAAGTGATATTCTTGAATCATTAACTTATTTCGGTGCATTTTCAGGTACTTGGTGTTTAAAAGAGATGGAAAAACTATCATTGCTTGAAGCACTAAGATTCCATGCATATCAAGGTGAAGGAGTGGTTACGGAAGGATAAAACGAAGAGAAACTCCACCAACCAATGAGAGTCGCGGCCTGGACGAGTGAGGGCCGCGACCTCCAGAAAGATTGCCCAAAAGAGCCAAGTCCACCTTCAGTGGGTGCCTAGGTGCTTAGAAGAGAGAGCTGCGACGCGCACACAAAAGTTTGTTTTCGAGTTATGACCTAATTAGGACTTTAATGATTATTTAAACTCTAGAATATCCTTGGACCTCTTGTACTATAAATAGATCACTTAGGGTTTTAGAAAAGATATCTATGGAAGTCTGAAAAACTCAAGAAGGCTACCACACTTTCCTCTATCAAAGTGTTCAACCATGAACTTCATGGCGAACTAATCTCCAAGCAAGGCGAAGAGATGAATCCCTAGGTGTAGTTATTCTTATTTTCCTTTATTGATTCAGTTGTAGTTGGGATTTATTATCAAAACATTGTAATGTGTTACTCTTTTATCTAATTAAAGGATTTTCTCTTAATCCAGTGATTGTATCTTTATCTTTGATATAAGTCTAGTTATGCTCTTCTTATGTCAAGATTATTGGATGTGATTGAGTCCGGTAGATTTATCTTTTAGGTTTGTCCGTTACTGTGATATTGTCATTAAGATATATTGTGTTGATAAACCTGTAGGATAGGTCATGTGTGCTTAAATCGAAAGTAAGAGTAATTCATATCAATTACATTAGAATTTATATGTGCTTTAGTTGAATATTTGCCGATTGCTTCTTTGGGACGTGAAACTTGCAATCAAGATAAAACAATTGAATCAAGATTGGAATAAAGCAACGAACCTAGGGAGGATTCCCGGAACCTTGTGGTTTCTTTATCATATATTTCAATCTATTTACATAATTATTCATATCTTCTCACTTGATTATTATCGTTCGTGTTAAGGTTTACACTTTTTCTTTGTAGATCGCTTTTCCCTATGGAATCGACACCCCAAAGCTGTGCTACAACTACCGCGTTATACTTTGGGCGTAATAAAAAATCATCTTATATTTTGGGGATAAAGATCCGTAGAGATAGATCTAGAAGGATGCTAGGCTTATCCCAATGCGCATACATTGACAAAAAGCTAAAAAGGTTTAGTATAAAAAATTCCAAACAAAGACTCTTACCAATGAATCATGGAATTTCTTTCTCTAAGGAGATGTTTCTAAAAATGCTAGAGGAGAGGGAACACATTAATACAATACCATATGCATCAATAGTTTGTTCATCATGTATTCCATGATATATACGAGATCTAATGTCGCATACACTCTAATGTTACAATAAGGTTTCAATAAAATGCAGGTGAGAGTCACTAGATAACTATGAAAAAAATTCTTATTTTCTTAAGAAGAGCCAAAGACTTGTTTCTCAATTAAGGAGGATAAAATCTCAAACTTGAGGGCTTCACAGAGTTTTCAATCTGACAAAGATAACAGTAAATTAGTCTCTTGATACAGGTTCACCTTGAATGGTGGAGTAGTGAGCTGGAAGAGTTCCAAGAAAGAAATCAATGTAGATTTGACCACGAAGACCGAATAGATTGTTGCATCAAAAGCTGTAAAGGAATCTATTTGGATGAGAAAGTTCATCACTAAACAAGGAGTTTATCCAGACATTCTCAATATAATAACTTTGTACTATGATAACAATGGTACTGCTGCACAAGCAGAGGAACCAAGGTCTCATCACAAATCCAACCACATTTTGCAACAGTTCCATTAAATTAGAGAGATCATTGGAATATGCAACATAAATGTGGAACGAGTTTCATCAACATAGAATATAGCTGATCCACTAACTAAAGCAATTTCTCAGCAATAGTTCAATCACCATTTTGAGAAGATAGGAATGAGATATATAGGCGATTAGCATTAGAGCAAGTGGGAGATTGATATTAATATACCCTACAAGCAAATAGCATTTGATGTTATGGACATGCTACTCGTAATTTATTTTATTCATTTATTGATACTAAAATATTATTATTTCCATTTCTCTTATTTATCATTTTCATTACAAATCACTGTATGCACATTACATGATAAAAGGTCATAAAAAAAAGAGCAATGGAAATAAGCACCATGATAATATCATACTAGTGAGATGTATTTCCTTAAGCATTATTCTTAAAAGTTTCTAATGATAGGATCGCCAAGAAGGGAATTAGTGAATCTGGATATATTAGTACGTACTATGTTTCCTTAAGGAGTTGGGGGTGATTGATCTCACAGTCACGATTAAGTTAGTCACTAAAACAAGTTATATAGGTGCTTGTTAAAGACAGGTACACCAAACTAACTCGATTAAGAAATTTTTAATGGAAATTTTACTGGTTGTCAATAGGAATTCTAACGTTGTAGTTGTAAAAGTGATCCTTGGACTTGAGAAACCATAGATATCTTGTGTATGGGTCATTATGATTTGATGCTATCCAGATATGATTCTAATCACGGGTCACAAAAAGGTAGTAATTGGGTATAACCACTTATGCACGAAGGTATATTAGTGTACAATAAAGAATTCATCACTCTCAGTAAAAGAGAACGAATGTCCTATATGATCTGATTAAGTCATAACTTAGAAATTACTTGGCCAAGGTGAGGTGGAAATTAGAAAGGAGTTTCTAATTTCACTATTTAAGTTATAGACTTGAGATCGAGATACAAATGGTTAAGTAATTAAATCTTGATTGTAAATCCATGCCTTATGTTTAATCAAGGACATTACATAATGGAAGTATTGAATTGTATAGAAAGTGTTAACAAAATGGATTGAAGGAAATGCATATAAAAAACACAGCGAAAATTTTCAAATTTTCATTGATTCTAATAAACCCTAATCACCTTATGACTTATATAGAACATATATTGAACAAGATCATTCCATGTTTAAGATAATTACCTTTGATTTGCTGTGTCCTTGTCTCCTTGAAGTTTTTGTAGCCAAATTCTCAAACACACCCGAATCCAAATTCTCGCATTCTTGAATTCACAACAATAACTAAACTGCGTGATCTCTAAAGATCGTCCACACAGGGAAAATCTAAAATCAGGATTTCTCTCTCAGTTATTTGAAGCTAACTATTAACATCAAAGTGAATCCCTGTAATTATTTTCTAATTACACATTGCCTCTTTTTGTGTGTAACCATTTAGGTTCAAATTAATATGGTTGTAGGCTAGAACTTTTATATAATTACAATAGGAACCCTTTTCAATTAATTAGAACTCCTTCTAATTTATTTTTGAATCAAAACTCCTTTTAATTCTCCCTTTTATAAGAATTAATTAACTGTCCATTAAATTATTTCTTAGGTCTTCTACAATCTTGAGTGACACTTAGTAGCATATCATGACTACCCAGATAATGTGAATTTGGCTTTGAAACCTTGAACCATTTTTATATCAATTATAATATAGTTAAATCCTTCCATCATGCAATGTTTAATTAAGCTAATTAGGGTATGTAATTATTGTCGAACCCTTAGCATTAATACTATGTGTTTGTATCTCAAGAATATAATTCTTATAGTGAAATTAAAAACCCTTTCTATTTCTCACTCTGCCTTAGCCAAGGAACTTCCTGAATTATATCTTAGTAGATCACATATGACATTCTCTCATTTTACTAAGGAGTGATAGATCCCTTACTATACACTCACTTACCTCAATATGAAACCCGTTATACCCAATTACTAGTACCAATTAATGATGCATGAATAGAACCATATTAAATAACATTAAAGTATAATAAGTTACATACAAGATAACCATTATGCCTCAGGTCTAAGGATCACATGCACAACTGTAACATAATAACTAATTATGACAGGAAAGTAAAACTCCATTAGATTTTCTTAACTTAATTCATATTCAGTGAACTCATTCTCCAATGAGCACCCACATACTTGTTTTAGTATCTACCACACAAGTGACATTGAGATCAATCACCCTCCCATCTGAGAAAACATAGTATGTATCCTTCTAACTGCATTACTAATCGTCCAATTAGTATCCTACGACCAAGAAAATTTAAGAGAAAAGCTTTTTAGAATACTAAGTTTCAAAATTATGACTTGATCATAATCCCATCTCCATTGCATACTCTATAGACTCAATCATGACAATGTAATTATACAAATGTTAATGATAAATAAACTTGTAATATATTATGATAACAACTTTCCATCAATAAAAAATTTAATTCATATTGTTTGGTTAGTCATAACATACTATTAGGTGTCAATTATGACTTGTAGAAGCCTTCAAGAACTAATTGTAATTAATTCTTAATTAAAAAGAATTAAAAGAGTTTTAATTTGAATTAAAATTAAAGTAAGTTTTAATTAATTAGATAAGATCCAATTACTAAGTAAAAGTTAAGACCTACTGCCAGAACAATATTTAACCTAAGGGGTCACACACAATTAGTAAATTATAAGAATAAGAAAAACTAGTGGGCTAATAGAGAGAATTTTAGGAATTAATTAAACCCAGGGTTTAATTATAATTCTAGAAATCCTAAAGCATTTAGGAGTGAAGGTTCTATATAAAGGTTTTATTTGATAGAAACCCTAACACAATTATTGTGAGACTAAAAATCAAATTTTAGACATACATCGCATGCATATATAGGTGGATGACTATGGAATTTTCTAAGCGTGATTTACTTGAGCCAATGAATTAAAATACTTGGTCAAATCCTAGGTAATTATCATATGAATATAACTCTAAGTAATTAAACATTTCAAATATATATAGATACTTTACTCAAAAGTCAAGGAGAGTTGCATAGGAGGGAGATAGGAATTTACATTAAGAGAAATAAGTGAAATCGAGATATAGAAACCCATTAAAAATTGAATAACCGAAAAATTATATCAACAAATTTAATCAGTTGTTAAAGTCTAGTTCCATAAGTCATCCAATCATATTGTAAAATAAAATAAAATAATTTTATTCTAGTTATGGTCATATTCTTAGATTGCATTCGTAATCCAATTATGTATAGAAAAACTTTTATTGATCCTATTTCAAATAATATTAGGATTCATTTTTCATTAGAATTCATAATTCCAATGTGATAAGGATTTTAGAGTTTCAATTCCTAATCAAACTCTAATTTCCTAAAACTTTTGATTTTGAAATTAAGAGCAATTCTTACTTAAGTAAATTAATTTAATTTAAACCTTTTAAAGATACAAATTAAACACTTAATTTTAGTTAAAAACATGTATTCTTTATAATCAATTTTAATTAATTTCAATTAATTTTAAAAAAGTTTGAAATAACTTCAAAAACTCTTTAAAAACTTGAAAAACTGATTTTTACATCGCATAATCGATTGTCCACTACATCAGTCGGCTATCAATTAGGGCAATCGATTGTCAAAAGTTGATGTCCAAAAATTCAATAAGGGTAGGAGGGTATACTTGACTGTCTTAAGTAGTGTTGTGAGTTTTAAATTACTCGCAAGCGCACGAGTCGTTTGCAGTATAGCGTTGTGCAAGTGCGAGGTCGAATCCACAGGGAATTGCGTTGTGAAAGTATATTTTCAATCTAAACTAACTCTATCTTAACCTAGTTCCGAATTTTGAATGATAATTTGCAAAATAAATAAAAGCTAAACTAAATTGATTTTAAAAACTAATAATAAAAAGCACTAAGGTTTCCGAATCCACCCCACCGAAGTTAAGCATACATGTTCTAAAAATATAGCCTATCAAAACATTCCATGAATCCAACTATAAGACAAAAAACAAAGAATATCCCAACTAAACCAAAAGCACCCAATGTATCCGCTCTTAACAAATCACAAAGGGAATCCAATTTAATCGAAAAGCATTCAATGTATCCATCAGATGAAACACAAAGAAAATCCAACAGACAATTTAAACTCAATCAATTATAAGATTAACTCAAATAATTGACAGAACATTTATACTAAAAAATTGTCAGATTTGTACAAGCAAATCTGAACTACTACGCCAAACAACGGTGGGGCTTCATCTTCAACCTTAGCTGAACAGTCTAGCCACTCATAACTATAAAACTATAATAAAAAGTGCTAAACATTTAAACTAAAACAACTGAATATAAAGAAATAAATAAACAACTTTACATGGGAGAAATTCCACTCGCTGACGGGCGGCGCTTCCCCTCGTGGTAGCAATGCCTTCGGGATCCACCAGAATGTTGGCGGACGTCCACCGGTAAACACCAAAGTGGCTCAGGAATTGTACATTGAATTATGAAGCCAAATGGTGTTTATATAGGGGAAGTCACGGAGCACTACAGGTTTCAGATTCGATGTGGGATACTGGCCCGAGTGCGCTCGATCGCAGAATTGTACGATCGATCGCATGTGCGCTCGATCGCATGTCTGTTACGATCGATCGCAGACGCACTGAACATCAACTATTTTGATGTGCGATGTTGACCTTGCGCTCGTTCATAGGCAGGTGCGCTCGATCGCATATCTCATGCGATCGAGCGCAATGTCTCCAGAAGCTTCAAATCTCCTGAAATGCTTCATTTTCTCCACAAACCTGTAAAAATACACAAAACACAAGAAAGACGTAAAATAAAGTGAAATACTACTAACTAAGAGCATAACAAATATAAGTTAAGGGTATAAAATATGCAATATTTAAGACTCATCAAATACCTCCAAACTTATATTTTGCTAGTCCCTTAGCAAAACAAAATAAAAGACCCAATGAAAAACAAAGAACATAAAAATAAAGTCATCACTCATGGTATCCAAAAATTTAAGGAGCACACATCTCCATGATATTCATTCATAAGCAAGCTTAAAAAGGCAAACCCATCTTCGCAATGAATAGAAATGTTAAAATCTAATTACTTACAAAAGGCAGGATAAGGCATCACAAGCTTGAATCAGTGTAAGGTGAATTAGCATATAAAAATGAAGCTTCCAAGTAACTCTAATGTGTAAGGTCTCCATGTCCCAAGATTCACCGAATTTCCCATAAAAAATGAACGAAAAGGCATAGTTTTTATTTTATTCTTTTTTTTTCTTTTTATTTTTTTAACAATAATAAGGCACGACTATGTTTAGTTCCCTTAAGCTTTCTAATTGACCCATGTAGCGAGTGTTGAGTCAATGACTCCTAAACCAGGTGGTTTTAGGGCATTAGGTGTAAAGACACCCCTAAGGACTTACTAACTCGAGTCAAAAAGGCTACGAAATTAAATCGACCTTAATATTACCAAGCAAAATTCCATCTTTTGACATGAACACTCACTGCTTACTGAGGCAAGAGGTCCAGTTACTCAGCGAAAAGTTTATTGATAATTTTTTTTTTTTTTTTTTATATATATGCCCAAGAGTTCATCCAACAAGTCATCCAGTTTCAGTTAAGATAAGGAAAAATACACATTAAAATCACATGTCATACCTCACATAATTTGTGCTAATATGCTCGTGTTAGATTAGATCAAACATGTGAATTCTCAAAATGCCTAAAGTAAGTAACTAAATTTTAAAAATTTATCACCAGATCATGTGTTCAAAATGTTAAGCTCACCAATGATATCACATCACAGAAAATGTTTAGATCAACTAAAATTTCACGATAATATGAGCATGCATTTATCTCTATGACGAAAAGACAACAAATTAGGACAAAGTGTGTGATGTGTCTCCCATTCCCCCAAACTTAAATTACACATTGACCCCAATGTGTGACTAATATGGAAAGAGCTGACCTGAGATATGGAGAACTATCTGGACTAGTATGGCTCATAGCATACCCCCAAACTTGAACTGAAGTACACTTTGTCCCTGAAAAATAAAAACTGGAAAACAAAAAAATACTGGAAACAAACATTAATCATAAAAATGTGAAATAATAAATAAACAAAAGAAAAGATAAGCTGTGGGGTGCCTCCCATGAGCGCTAAGTTTAACATCTTCAGCCAGACCCAACATTAGTAAACAGGCCCAACTAAGCTCTCCACCATCTGATCAATAAATGGGAATGGAAAATGATCAAGCCTAGTGGCAGCATTCAATTTACGGTAGTCTAGACACTTTCTCCATCTTGACTGCACTCGAGTTGGAACCAACTTATTGTCTTTATTTACTACCAAAAATTCAGCACGTTTGGGCACGACTGAAATCTGGCTCACCCACTTGCTATCAGAGATGGGATAAATGATCCCTGCCTCTAACAGCTTAATATCTTCTGCCCTCACAACCTCTTGCATAGCAGGGTTGAGCCTTCTTTGTGGCTCCCTCGATGGCTCAGCATCCTCCTCCAAATGTATCGTGTGTATTACCAACGAGGGGTTGATTCCCTTGACATCCTCAATAGTCCAGCCTATAGCTTCCTTATGCTCTCTTAAGACATCCAATAATTTCTCCTCTGGAGCATCACCCAAATCTGAAGCTATGATTATAGGCAAAGAATTTGTTGGACCTGGGAACTTATACTCAAGATTATCCAGTAAAGGTTTAAGTTCCTTCTTGTGAGGTTCAGGTGCTACCGTCTCCTCCTTCTCATTGCTTTCTCTAGGATCGGACTCCAAAATGACATTTACTTCATCGAGTAACTTATCTAAGCTCAAATCCTCTCCAAAGTGAGCAAACCATGCCTCCAAGGGATCCTCAATACGGGATTCATCCATAGTCTCCTCTGTCCTACTACTCTCCCAAGGAGCATACTCCACGATAGTATTTGCTTGCTCAAGTAACTTATCTAAATCCAAATCCTCTTCAAACTGAGCAAAGCATGCCTCCATAATGTCCTCAGACTTCCCTTCTTTCTTGGGCACTTGTAGTCTCTCAGGGTAAGGCGCTTTAGGTAAAAACAACCTAGAGAGATCCTTAATAATACGAGTGGCTGTAGATGGCTCAACATCTCTCTTCTCATTGTTGCCACTCTCTTGCCCTTGGTGCATAGCAGGGTTCTCTTCCACTTGATTGTCCACTTGTCTCCCAAACAAGTATGAGACAGTTAATTGCACTTGTTCCTGCCAATGCATGGGAGTTGAAGAATTTTCCACCGCAAACTGTTCCTTTGGGTAAGGATCAGTTTGACTGGGGAACTCTCCTTCATCTCCTTCACCCACGTAACTTGCGATTTGATCAATTTGACTCTCTAGTGTGGCAATCGCTTGGGTGTTTTCTATTGTTGCACTCATCATTTCACTCATAGATTGGCTAGTCATTTTCATGAAATCATTGAGAGCATCCTCCAATGACTGTGAAACCGACGCTGGCGCTTGAATGGGAGCTTGGTAAGTGGGTGATGGTGCTGGATAAGCTGAGTGACCATAACTTGGAATTGGTGGAGGAAATTTGGGAGTGTATTGATTGTGAGCATGGTAAGGGGCTCCTCCCTGATTCATTGGTTGGTTCTGCTCCCATGAAAAATTAGAGTGGTCCCACCAGCCTGGATTGTATGTTTCGGAGCAAGATCCATTTGATTGCCAACAACAGTCATTGAAAGCATTCATTTGTTCTATAGGATACTCGGCACAAGCCGACATTGATGGGCAATTCTGTGCTAGATGCATGGGACTAGCACAGATGGAACAGCTTTCAACATTGAAAGTGTTGCCAATATTGAGGGACGGGCTGGTCATTTTAATGAAATCCTTGAGGGCGTCCTCTAAAGACTGTGAAACCGGTGCTGGATTCATCCACATGATTTTTTGTTTTTTTGTTTTTTTTTTGTTAACTAACTAGTAGAAAAATAAAATCATTTTAGACCAAAAATTTTCACAAACCAAACAATTCCCCGGCAACGGCGCCAAAAACTTGTTGTGAGTTTTAAATTACTCGCAAGCGCACGAATCATTTGCAGTATAGCGTTGTGCAAGTGCGAGGTCGAATCCACAAGGAATTGCGTTGTGAAAGTATATTTTCAATCTAAACTAACTCTATCTTAACCTAGTTCCGAATTTTGAATGATAATTTGCAAAATAAATAAAAGCTAAACTAAATTGATTTTAAAAACTAATAATAAAAAGAACTAAGGTTTCCGAATCCACCCCACCGAAGTTAAGCATACATGTTCTAAAAATATAGCCTATCAAAACATTCCATGAATCCAACTATAAGACAAAAAACAAAGAAAATCCCAACTAAACCAAAAGCACCCAATGTATCTGCTCTTAACAAATCACAAAGGGAATCCAATTTAATCGAAAAGCATTCAATGTATCCATCATATGAAACACAAAGAAAATTCAACAGACAATTTAAACTCAATCAATTATAAGATTAACTCAAATAATTGACAGAACATTTATACTAAAAAATTGTCAGATTTGTACAAGCAAATCTGAACTACTACGCCAAACAACAGCGAGGCTTCATCTTCAACCTTAGTTGAAGAGTCTAGCCACTCATAACTATAAAACTATAATAAAAAGTGCTAAACATTTAAACTAAAACAACTGAATATAAAGAAATAAATAAACAACTTTACATGGGAGAAATTCCACTCGCTGACGGGCGGCGCTTCCCCTCGTGGTAGCAATGCCTTCGGGATCCACCAGAATGTTGGCGGACGTCCACCGGTAAACTCCAAAGTGGCTCAGGAATTGTACATTGAATTATGAAGCCAAATGGTGTTTATATAGGGGAAGTCACGGAGCACTGCAGGTTTCAGATTCGATGTGGGATACTGGCCCGAGTGCGCTCGATCGCAGAATTGTGCGATCGATCGCATGTCTCGTGCGCACGATCGCATGTCTGTTATGATCGATTGCAGATGCACTGAACAGCAACTATTTCGATGTGGGATGTTGACCTTGTGCTCGTTCATAGGCAGGTGCGCTTGAGCGCAGGTGCGCTCGATCGCATATCTCGTGCGATCGAGCGCAATGTCTCCAGAAGCTTCAAATCTCCTAAAATGCTTCATTTTCTCCACAAACCTGTAAAAATACACAAAAAACAAGAAAGACATAAAATAAAATGAAATACTACTAACTAAGAGCATAACAAATATAAGTTAAGGGTCTAAAATATGCAATATTTAAGACTCATCAAGTAGACAGTCGATTGTTCAAATTTTCTGCCCAATTTATTGATCAGGTTTATCAATAAGTTTTGTGAGGGCACAATTGACTGTCCCCTTGGGGTAGTCGACTGTCTTTACGATTTCTGTAGATTTTTAACGTTTTTCCTTGCAAATTTTCTTCCCAAAACTATTTTATTTTGATTCAAAATAATATTTTGATCAACTAAATTGTTTCTAATCAATCGTTATTGATTTAATATGCTTTGAAAACAATCTACAACAACTTTATGTTCATTATATGACAATAATTAATTCAAGAACTCTTTCTTGAATTCTCTTGACCTAGGGCTTCATAAACCCCAATCTAACTTTTACATTTTTAATTTGCAATCTATAGAATTCAAGATCGAATCTTATAAGGCCATAAAAATAGAATTAAACTCATTACATTAATCAATAGAGTTGGTTCTAATACCACTGTAAGCTTATCTGCATAGAAAATGCAACAGAATCTAAATTTTTTCAATTATACCAACATATATATCCCAAGAATTCTCTACAAATGTATTAAAATGATAAATCAATATATCTTGACAATGTTACAGTTATACCTTAATGAAATTTCAATTGAAATTTTGTGTAAAGTTCACGAGTCGTTAAAGCGTTCGACCTCTAAGTGTATCCATTTGAACAACCCAGAACAAGGATCTTCTTCTTCAGGATATCGAACACCACACGTGAAAGTAGACTAGGGATGGCCAAAATCTATGAGTTCTAACTCTAGGGATTTTGGTTATATAGAGAAAAAAGAGAGGTTAAAATTTGATTTTAAGTCTCACAATTTCTTAATCAAGGTTTCTATCAAATTTAAGCCTTTATATAGATTCTTTACTCCAAAAAAATTTAGAATTTCTAGAATTTTCAATTAAACATCTTGTTTAAATTAATTCCTAGAATTTTCTTTATTAGCCCTTTAGTTTTTCTCATTCTTTCGCTTTCTCAATTGTGTTTGACCTCTTAGGTTTAGTATTGTATTACCAATAGGTCATAACCTTTACATAAAAATTAGACCGCGTTGAATTCAATTAAAAGAATTAAAACTCCTTTTAATTCTTCTTTTAATCAAGAATTAATTACAATCAATTCTTAAAGGCTTCTACAATTCATGATTGACACCAAACAATATGTCATGATTGAAACCTAGTAGTATGTCATGATTACCCAGACAATATAAATTTAATGTGAACTTCCCATTGTCAGTTACCGTATAATTCAATACTTCTATCATGCAATGTCTTTGATTAAATCTAAGGTATGAAATTAAACCTTGAATATTTAATCACATGTATCATGATTTCAAGTCCATAACATAAACAGTGAATTTAGAAACTCCTTTCTAATTTTCACCCCAACTTGGCTAAGGAGTTTCAAAGCTATGACTTAATCATATCATATAGGACATTCTCTCTCTTTTACTAAGAGTGATGGATCTCTATTGTACACTCACATACCTTTATGCATAATACCCAATTACTAAATTTACATGACCCATTATTAGAATCGCACTTAAGTAGCATCAAAGTATGATGAACTTGTAAGTTTACCAGCATAGATAACATAGTGGAATTTAAATTTTTCTTACATATGCCGATAAACATCTTCTAGTAATTCTATGGGAATATATTAGAATAATGAACAATTAATCTCCATCCAAGGTTAAGGTTTACAGGTCAATGAAGATTCAAGTTAATCATTTGGAGAAGAGTCTACAAGTCATTCAAGTGCCAGACCTCAAAGCGTATCCACACGATTTGGAGGTCGGTACCTTAATTAGAATATTTAAATTCAAAGTTTTGCGCGTTAATGTGTGTTCGGTGCATTTGTTCAGGTTTAAATTATAATCTATTTGTATTAGGGTTTTTGAAGCTTTGAAACAAGTAGATAAAATAAGATTTAGTGATAAAGTATGTTTTGGTGTGGTTATTGAAATTTTAAAGTGTAATGGGGTGAATTGTGAAAAAAAAATGTAAAATGGAAGGGTGTTTTTCAATCAGCAAAAAAATATGTCTATAAATAGGATGATAGAGGGAGAGAAAGACCAACATTTATGCTGGATCATTATAGAGAAAATGAGAGAAATGAGAGAAACATAGGAGAAAAAGAAGATAAGAGGAAAAGAGGAAAAAGGAAAGGAAGATGAAGGAAAGGATAGGGAGATCTTGATAAATTAAGGTAAAAATCTTGTTCTTATTTACTCCTAATTGTCAAGTATTTAAGACCCAGTTCCTTCGAATGAATATTTTAATTTCGGTGTTTAGTTTCGGCACGCTTTCAGTTTTCTTTTAAGTACTAAGGAAATTTGGAGCTTCAAACTAAGTAAATAAAATATGAGTTGAGTAATTAATATGTATCTTGGGGAAACTTTTAAGCTTTTAAAGATTCTTGGGTACTTAGTGAAAGAAAGGAAGATTAGTGAAATGAAAATGAGAGAATAGAAATAAAGAGGGGTGGATGAGTAATTAAGTAGGATTTATAGTATAAAATAGGTAAGTGGGATCAGAATTTATGTGGAAGGTTCTAAAAGAACCAATAGGGGGAAGAGAGAAAGAGATAAAGGAAGAGAAAAGAGAGAATAGAAAAGGAGAGGAAGAAAATGGGAGAATTTGGCAAGGATCTTGGGTAAGAACTTGATTCCCTCTACTTTGATTGTTAAGTAGTTTCATTTCTTAAAGATTTATGCTCTTAGAGATGAGATTTTTGGGGAAAACTTGAGGAAGAACAAGGTTTTGGTTTTAGAAAATGTTTTATGCAAAAGTTGGGTGATTTGAAAGCTTTAAACCAAAATTTTGTTGCGAGTATTGTAAAGATTCACCTAAAAATCTTAGAAGTTTGTGTTTCAAAGAATTTCAGTGTTTAATGAAGGATCAAAGGGTTTTAGAAAAGAAAAAGGTCGAATTTTTCTTATTTTCTAGGTTTCTGCCCTTAAGACAGTCGATTATCGCAATTGCACAGCCGACTGTGCAAGAGGCAGAGACTTTAGGTCTCAACCACAATCAACTATGCAATTGGACTGTCTACTGTGCGAGAGATAGAAACTCCCATAGTCAACTGCGCAATTGGACAGTCAACTGTGCAAGAGACAAAAACTCCCACTGTCGATAGTGAAAACTGGATAGTCGACTGTACAACCATGTTTTTGGTTTTCTGAGTTTTAAATCTTATCCTTTTTTAGGGTGGCTTAATAATTTCAATTGAGGTCTTAGGCCTTTGATTTGAGAAGAATGTGTTTGGTTGCTTATGTTGTGACTTTGATATTTTTGTTGTTATCATGTTAAGATAATTTGAGATTTGATTTAAAATCTAAAGTGTGATTCGTGAGTAGCTTGGTGCTAAAAGATGAGTTTCACCTTACTTTTAGTAAGTGTAGTAAACTATACGATGAAAAACGAAAAGTTAAAAGCATATAAATATAAAGGATGATTTAAAGTTAAAGGCTATGGAAATACGAATAAAGGATGATTTAAAGAATTATATAAAATAATATACTGTTTAACCTTGAAGAAGGATTATTATATGATTAACTTAATGAAGGACTAAGAGGATGCAAAAGACACAAAATACATAAATGAATGTAAAGGAAATGAGAGCAAATAAGTCTTTATGTATTCATTTCAATAAGTTGTTGTGATATGATTGATTGATAAATATTATGTTTGAGAAATTGTTGATTTGTTTAAATGATGTATTCTTTTGTGGATATAGTGGTTCATTATGAATTTTAGTGCATAAATACTTGTGTTGAAAATTGGTTTTGTTGCGAACGTCTTTCATGTAAGTTGATTTCTTAATGATAATGTAAACGAATGAAATAATCATGAGAGGTTAGGACTCCACCCAGTAAAGGGTAGGGAGGGGATCCTAATTGTCTAAAAGATAGGACTCCACCCAGTAAGGGGTACAGAGAGGATCCTAGTTGTTGAGATGCATGGACCTCGCCCAGTAAGGGGTAGGGAAGGGATCTGAATTATTTATGATGGGAGACGTCCCTTTTTTTATGATTAGCCCAAAGAGGGGAAGATGAGGAAAAATCGAATATGATTTGAAGATGAAGTGAAATGAAATGAATTAAATAAATAATTGAATGTGCATCATATTGCACTGCATCACATTTTCATAATGATGATTGGTGTATAATTGTTGACTTTGATTGGCCCACGAGAGGACCAAGTGATGTTTGGCCCATGAGGGGCATGTTTTGTAATTAGTCCATTAAAACACATGTTGTGATTGGCCCATAAGTGGCATTGGATGTGTTTGGCCCGGTGAAGGGCATGAAATTACATATTTTGTGAATCAACAAGTATTGTAGCTAAAGTTACATTATACAAGAATAAGTTATGGATTTTAAATTTTAAATAAATTATTTGTGATAATTATTTCTTTATGATAAGAATATGAGTAAAATAACTAGAGGGAAAATCTAAAGTCTGCTTAGAACTATGCTTTGAAATAAAAAGATAAATTCTCTATGACTTTTTTTTATTGAAAATTTAAGAATTTAGATTCTTTTACAACAACTTCTACTAAGCTGATTTCTCATTGAGCTTTATAGCTCACCCCTTTATTTTACTAACTTTTCAAGTAAATTTTGAGAGACTTGTGGTCATTTAAAGGGTGTCCTTGTCTATGGCATCCTCACCTCTTGAATCATTGTGAGTCTTCCTTGCATTTGTACTTTGTAAAATTTTACAAGAGTTGACTTGTTGTATCAAAAACATTTTGTATGTGAAGACGTGTGTTTGTATTTAATTGTAGTGCTGGAAAAGTTTTGCATTTGTATTATGAGATGTATGATTATATATAGGTCGGGTAGCTCAGAGCTAAAAAGTGTTGATACTTCCTCGGGTAGGTCCCACACAAGGATAGGTCATTACAAAGTATGTCTTGTAGACTAAGATCTTGAGTTTGGGGTTTTGAATTTGAAGATTTGCTTAAAAGAGTTTGAGAAAAATGTTTTTTTCAAAGGAAAAATCGGGTTTTGACTAAAAATATTGATTTAAGGGTTTTGAGTTCAGTTTTTCTCATGGATAATGTGAATTTTTTGATTTAAAGCCCTTAAGAACATGAGTTTTAAAGAAATCGAAGGTTTCATGGAAATCAAATGAGCTTTGGAAGAAAAAGAGAAATTTCCATGATGAATTGTGCTGAAAACGGGCATCCAGTCGACTGGATGAGTGCCCAGTCAACTGAATAATAGGCAAGAACTTCTAAGGGACCTAGTTCAATCAACTTAATGAAGACACAAAAGTTTTTGGACCTTTTTTAGTCGACTGCATCAGGTACCCAGTTGACTGCATCATGCTGATTTTTAAAAAAATTGATTTTAGCTTCAATTTTTGAATGTGAAACTTTCCCAAATTGATTTTAATATTTTTTTGTGTATTTGAAATGTTATTAAAACACCTTTTAAATGCCTAGTATTCATGAGCTTAAATTTTTTTTGAGACCTAAAGTAAATGATTTGAAAATGGATTGAAAAAGGAATGAAAAATAATACAACATTATTGTTTTCCCTTGACGATATGCTTTTGTTGAGATATGATTGTACAAGTAATGAGTATAGAAATGAATTGTCGTAGTTTATGTTTTAGACCTTGCGATGTGTATAGTTGTAATGGAATTGATTGATGGTTGTTGGATCGTAAATTTATCGCATCATGAATTGTATTTCATATGCATAAATCATTTGATAAATCGTCAAACGAAGGGAAGTGATGAGTAAGGTCGAAAAGATTCGTCTAACAAGGGAGAGTATCAGGTGAGGTCGATAATGGATTTAAAGTTGATTATTGAATGGTGTTATTGAGAAACATAAAGGTACGTGGGGAGACATCCTTATTGTTATGTGATTAGCCCAGTGAGGGCATTGAAATGCAAAGAATTGAAATAAGTAAAGAAATGATCATACACCACATTGCATTGCATTGCATTAATTCCATGGATGATTGATGTATTGATGGGATTGGCCCATGAGGGGCACTTGTTATGATTGGCCCTTAAAGGGCATATGATTTTGATTTGGCCCAGTGAAAGGCATGGAATGTTGATTGTGGTAATGTGGAAAAATAATAAAATGATTTATACTCACAACTGGTTGTCCTTACAATGCGTATGGTGTAATACGAACTACGTACTATAAGAGAAATTAAAAGTATTAGTATTTTCTTGAAATGATTGTTCCTTATTACTTAGTAATGAGAAAAGAAAATTAAAAATATACATAAAAGCTATATTAGATGTATGCTTATATATAAAATGATTTAAGTAATGAAGTTTAAAAGTAAAGAAATAAATCCCAAGACAATTGCTTCTAGTAAGACTCAATGAGCTTTTCAGCTCACCCCTCCATTTTTACTAACTTTTTAAGAAAGTGCCAGAAGGATAGGATTCAAGTCGAATGAGTCTTTAGTGAGTTCCTCGTCCAAGGAATCCTTATCTCTTGAGTCATTTGGGTGTCTAGGTTTTCTTGTCATGGTTTACTTTTTGTAAAGACATTCTAGTTAGTTGTATTGAGGGAGTTTCTTTTTAACTTGTCATGGTTTATTTTTTGTAAAGACATTCTAGTTAGTTGTATTGAGGGAGTTTCTTTTTAACTTGTACCCCCTTTGTAAGATCTTAAGAGTTTCTTTAATATATTGAAAGGTTTCATGTATGTAACTACGTTTTTTTTTTTTTTTTTTTTTTTGTAGAGATTGTGATGTTTGAAAAGAATGTTGTATGATTTGTATATTTTGTATGTTTGCATATTAAATCAAGGTGCTTAGTGTTGAGAGATAATGGAGTTGTTCCATGGGATACAACCTCCAAGGGTTTACAACTTAACATATACAAAATAACTTGACTTCTACTACAAATGATTTAATCGAGAATGTCTTGCACGTGGATCCACTTAAAGACTTCCTTTCCTTCATAGCTTTGCAACCTAATATAGAGGTCGCTAGAAAACTTTCTTGTATTATTTAAAAGGGAGGGGGTGACCCAAAAAAGCTCAGTGAGTAATCACATTAATCGGAGTAATCGTAATTGATTAATTAATAAATAAGGATTTAGTTTGAATCATAGTAAGTTTATATAAACATTTTCTTTTATAAATAAATATAGGTAATAACGAGGCTTTCTTGATTGTCATTACAAAGCATACCAAAGAAGAAGGACATGAAACAAAATTTATTTTAATTACAATGATAATTCAAAAATGTAACGATCCATCTCGAGTGGATCCTACTCGGTATGGTATCATTACTTTTTAGAACTGAGCACCTAGACAAATAAATGATCAAAACCAAACCTAATAAAACCAATAATGTAGCACATACACATTAGATAATCAGATACAACATTTAAAAGTCCAACACTTTAAAGTTACAAAAGGTGTCTCATGGGACACAACCTCCAAAGGTTTACAACTTAACATATACAAAATAACTTGACTTCTACTACAAAAGATTTAGACGAGGAGGCCTTGCACGTGGACCCACCTAAAGACTTCTTTTCCTTTATAGCTTTGGCACCTAAGATCTAAGGTCTCCAAAAAAGTTTCTTGTAATATTTAAAAGGGAAAAGGTGAAGTAAAAAATCTCAGTGAGTAATCACATTAATCGGAGTAATCGTAATCAATTAATTAATCAATAAGGATTTAGTTTGAATCAGAGTAAGTTTACATAAACATTTTCTACTATAGATAAATATAGGTAATAAAGAGGCTTTCTTGATTCTCATTACAAAACATACCAAAGAAGAAGGACATAATTCAGAACTTATTTTAATTACAATGATAATTCATTTTCATCTCAATAAACATTAAACACCCTTGTGGGGTAAATCCAACCACTATTCCTTCATAACTTAAACATGTCATCCAACACATGGAATACAATGCACTACTATATGATGTAAAATTTTATTTCTTTAATAATTTTAATTTATTTCCTTTAATCATTCGAATTTACTGCCCTTCACTGGGCTAACCATTAAACAAAGGGGGTGTCTCCACACATACTAGTACATCTCAACAATAACCTCGTTCCAAGTCAACTTTCAAGTTCGATTATCGACTTCCCTCGTTAGAACGGATGTTTTTTTACCTTACTCAACACTCCCCCTCATTTGGCGGATTATGAATTTAATCATGTCATATGCAATGCATTTAGCTCAACACACTTTTCCAATCATATAATCATCAACCAAAAAAAGCACGACATTTATTCGCAAAGAACCATATCAACACGCTTATAGGAATAACACACACACACACACGCACACATATATATATATATGGTTCATAATATAATTTTAATTATTATGTTCGTTGTTTTCTTATAAGTCTTGGTTCATTATTTTAGTTCTAAGTCATTACGTTTACTAGGAGTAAGGTGATACTCACCTTAAAATCCAAGTTCTAATCCCAAACCACTTTCTTGCCTTTACTACGCTCTTCAACTAGACATATTAAAAATATCATTTAACAAATCAAACAAGGTATACACACATATATAAAAATTATCCGTGCCAAAGATTAACATAAAGAAAGAGAAACTAATTTCTAGGTCACGGTACTTACTTCCCCCTTTTTTTGTCTAAGTACTCAAACATCAAAGGTATCTTTTTCTCAAGGGTTAAGAATAAAAGAAAAGAGTTTTATTATGAATATTAGATTCATGTTTCCATCCCTTAAACACTTATCCAAACGACTAAATACTAAAAAAAAGTAAGTGAATTTTTAAGAAAAATTGGAAATAAGACTGATCCAAACGACTAAATACGATCTAGAGAGTTACTACCCTTTTTATCCAGTCGATTGGAAACTTCTTCTAGTCGAAGCTTACAGTTGACTGGAAACTTCTTCCAATCGACTGCACCTGCGATTTCCAGCAAAAAGAAAACTATGAGATTCAACATTTTCCTTTCAAAACCTTCTAGATCCTTTAAAAAACCTCTAACCCTTTTGAAAACACAAGTTTTCTAAGGTTTTAAATCAAAGTTCTACAGCACCAAAGGAAAATTTTAAAGTTAAAGCTCTCAAATCCTTAGACTAAATTCAAAAACCCATTTTTAAAACTGAAATTTTGTTTTCTTCAAACTTTTACGAAAAAGCTTCAAATCCTTGAATTCAAGAACTCAAACCTCACATTTTTAACTTACAAGATCTAAAAAGATTGTTAGGAAACCACCTCAAGATGCCCAAGTGGTGATCTTCCAAACACCCAAGTCTAGAATGACTTGTAATGAACAGAAATAAAACCAATCAAAGAAAGAACACAACAATTGTTATCGAGGTTCGACAAATGCCTACGTCCCCGTGAGCTACTCCGAGCTCTCTGCCCTAAATCAATGGTTCTTACAATTCAACAACTCCTCTTTAAGAATCCTCTAGTTCTTGAAGAATGAAAGAAGAGAAAAAGAAAGTGATAAGAACTTGTGTTTCCTTGGAATTTTCCCCAAGAAAATTCCACTACAGGGCCCTTGAATCCCCAATCTATACTACTATCTTTCTATACAACCAACCTCTCTCTTGTTGAGATCTATTCTAGTATCTCTCCTGTGTTTGTGTCTTTACACTCTCACACTTGCACTTGAATTCTCTTATATGATGATATGATGATAATAATCTGCCTTCACTTGTTGTTAGAAGACCCTTTATATAGAGTAATGACCTCCTCATCCAATCTTTGAGATCAATATCAACCCTTAGATCTTGAGGACCAATCAAACATAGCCCTTGATCAAGTCTAAGTGATCCTGTGCATATTGATCATGTACCACGCACTAGAAGAAGAGTGCTAAAAGTTGCCATCAGGTGTGCCTTCGCGCTGCACCTCAAAACAAGGCAAGGCGCGACCTGGAAGGAGAACTTTTGCTGCCTTTCTGGGCGCCGCACCTTGGGGAGACTGGGGCGCGGCACGACCTAGATAGTTGTCTTCTTGAACTTGCTGCTGGGTGAGGTGCACACTCCCAAGGTGCGGCGCACACCTCCAAACCTGATGCTATTTTCAACTCCTGTTTAAGCCATAGAAAAATACCAACAAAGATAAAGGAAGGAAACCTTACTTGAAATTTTCTCCAAACTTCTTGTAAGAATTCAAGAGAAAGGAAGGAAGAGAGAAAGGACTAGAAAATTCTAGAACAATGGAGAGAGAGGGGACAAAATTGAGTATTTTTGGGTCTCTCTCAAGCTATATATACTACCACTAAAGGGAAACAATGACCTCCCTAGCCTTCACTTGAAATTAAATTACGATTACACCTAACTCTACCCATTGTTTAATTACTAGGTACACAACATACCAAAATACAATAATTTAATTTACTAAGTAGACAGTTAAAATAAATAAATAATGAAAGTTTTAAAAGAAAAGGTCGAATCCTATAATTCTACCCTTTTAATAAAATTTTAACCCTAGAAATTTTAACTAACTTGAACTCGTGAAAAACCACGGGTACTAACTATTCATATACGCTTCACTCTCCCAAGTAGCCTCTTCAACTCCTCTATTTCTCCACAGCACTTTCACCAAAGCAATGACCTTGTTACGTAAAACTTACTCTCTAGTATCTAAGATTTTCACTGGTTCCTCTATATAAAAGAGGTCCTTTTGAACTTCTATTGATTGGAATGAGATAACATGTGACTTATCAGGTATATATTTTCCCAAGGCTGACATATGAAAGACATCATGTAATTGTGTAATTTCTATAGGTAACGCTAATTGATACGCCACAGGTCCAATCATTTCAATAATCTCATAAGGTCCGATGTAAAGAGGACTCAAATTTCTTTTTCGCCCAACTCTCAACACTCTTTTCCTAGGAGAAACCTTAAGATGTACTCGATCACTCACTTGAAACTCTAATGGTCTTTTTCTCTTATCTGCCTACTTTGAACCATCTTTAAGTGTTCCCGTATCAATTTGATTATTTCTGTGGTTAGTTCTACCATTTTCGGACCAAAGAGTTTCCATTCCCTTACTTCCTCCTAACAATTAGAGTCCTACACCGTCTACCATACAATGCCTCAAAAGGTGCCATTCTAATGCTGGCTTAAAAATTATTGTTGTAAGCAAACTCTATAAGGGGTAAGTATGCATCCCAATAACCCATAAAACTTATAACACAAGCTCACAACATATCTTCTAAGGGTTGAATTGTCCTCTTTAACTAGTCATCCGTTTGAGGATGAAAAATAGTGCTAAAATGGAACTGAGTACTAATAACTTGTTGAAACCCTTTCTAGAATTGAAAAGTAAATCTTGCATTATGATCTGACACGATGCTCAATGTTACCCCATGAAGTTTCACTATTTCTGCCACATTTAGTTTCACCAATCTCTTAGGAGACCAAGTTAGCTTAATAGGAATAAAGTGCATAGATTTGGACAATTGATCAACTGTAACCCAAATACCATCAAAGCCTCTTTGAGTACAAGGAAGTCCCATAACAAAATCAATGGTCGCTCTTTCCCATAGCCACTCTGGTATGGGAAGAGGTTATAACAAACATGTCGGGTGTTTGTGATTAGTTTTTACCGGTTGACATACTAAGAACCGAGACACATACTCCACTACATCCTTCTTTAAGCCCAACCACCAATAATTTTGCTTAAGCTCCCTATACATTTTGTTGTTCATCGGGTGCATAGAATAAACAGTATCATGAGCTTCTCTTAGAATCTCTTTCCTCAATTCTGCTTCATTTGGTACACAAATTTGATTTCCCAACGTTAGCATAAAATCTTCTCTCACTAAGAAATCAATTTGCTTATTTTCCTTTACTTTCTTCTTTATTGTCATCAATGTTTCATCTCTACCTTGTACATCTAGGAGATGATCCCCCACCGATGATCTCACCACCATATTAGCTACTAATCCTCCATTGATACCTACTTTGAGCTTTACTTTTAAACTTCTCAACTCTTCTATCAACCCCAAACAATAAGTCTTCAAAGTTGCTAGATTATTACTAGATTTTTGAATCAAGGAATCTGCCACCACATTGGCCTTCCCCAAACGATAATATATAGTGTAATCATAATCTCTAATCAATTTCATCCATCGCCTTTGTATTAGATTCAACTCTTTTTGAGTGGGTAAATACTTAAGGCTCTTGTGGTCCATAAATATCTCACAACTAGCTCTATAAAGGTGATGTCTCCCGATCTTTAGTGCAAAAACTATTACTGCCAATTATAGGTCATGAGTGGGGTAATTCCTTTTATGGTTCTTCAACTGTTGAGAAACATAAGCCACAATTTTCCCATGCTGCATTAACACACAACCTAGTCCTTGATGTGACACATCACTATAAATCACAAACCTGTCATTACTTGAAGGAAGAATTAATACAGGTTCCATTGTTAATTTTTCCTTTAATAATAGGAAACTGATTTCATAATCTTAGGACCAGATGAACTTCTCTCATTTCCTTGTTAATTTAGTAAAGGTAAAACAATAAGTGAAAAGTCCTTAATAAACCTTCGATAATTGATGAGAATGCAACATGTCATATTTTTCCCCCTTAATGTTTAGTCTTTTATAATTATTTGGTGCCTAAATGTACTCATTATTGTTATATTTTTATTTAGGATGCAAATGGAGGTGTTAAGTGCAAAACGAAGCTAATTGGGCGATTTTGGACAGTTTCGACATCGCTTCGTAATCTGGGCATAACTCTCTCATCCGAGCTCCGATTGAGATGATTCATGATTCTATGGATGCCAAGAAAACTCTCTAAAATGTTAATGTTTGGAGGTTTAAGAGATACTAGCTACATCAAGGTCAAAACCGGGCTTGAAGTTGTTACACCTACACTGTTGACGTTCTGGAACGTCCCTTAGCCTGCAATGCAAATCAAGTCAAGTTGCTATCTTAGTAAGATGAAGGTAAAAATAATAAAGCCCAAGGCCTAAAAGATACAGATTAATTCAAGTGGGCTTACCCCAACCTAATCAAAAGAAATGAAAGCTAAATGGAAGGGATCAAACAAATGGAAGGTATGGTGGGTTTAATGTAGTCTCGAATTGGAAACGTCTCTGGACAGTCTCAAGTAATCTCACCATATCTTACTCATAAAACATCATATTAAGCTGAATTCAAAAGCATTAGAAATCTAGGTTAATGGGCCATAATTGTTCATCAAATAGTAGTTTCATGATTAGGACGTTTAAAAGGCAGAAATAACCCTACAATCTGAGGCTGAAAATCTACAGAATCTATGATTCGGAAAAGGGGGAATTATTTTCTTTCCTTGGGAGGTTGGTTCCAGCACAAGCGGGGAGAGGAATCTATCACTTGGGAGAGAACCAGATGTTCACTGGGTTCTTCCATTTTTTTTTTTTGGGATTCATTTTTTGGAGCAATCAAAGGAAGCAGAACATCAAAGGAGAGACTTGTTTTTGAGTTTTTTTCTTTATTCCGAATTTCTTTCAATTTCTTGATGTTAAACCCTTTGATTATGTTTTTATTCAAGTTTATCATGAACTAATCTCCATTTTCTAGGGTTAAGATGTAGCCTAACTATGATTATGTGAATCTTCCTTTAATTGAACTAATTTAGTAGTTGTTTCATATTGTTGAGTATTTCATTCTAGACTTAATGCTTGTGAATGATTGATCAACCTTTGCATGATTTGGGATTCAATTTGAGACTAAGAAGTAATAATTGTTTCAACATATTTTTGAGATACCACATGGAATCTATAGGATAGAGATATCTATGGACTTGCATAATCTTTATGGGGTTTCTTGTTCTTATTGAATTTTGACAGGTTCAGAGTTTTCACAGAGATGAAGAAGATTTGCTTGTTGGGATATTTTATTAATGCTTGAGAAAGATTAATGAATAAATTAGAGACCTAATTATCAACAATAGGAAATAATTGCAATTAGTTCAAGTAGGAAGTTCGCATAGGATCAGTTATGGTTAATCGAAAGCCCTAGAATCTTGTTTCCTTGATCTCAACTTGCTTATTTAATTTCGTTATTTTAAACTCTCTAGTTCAACAATTCAATCTCACTTGAATTATAAAATAGATTATAGTTTAATAAATTTTGGTACTTATTAGTAATTTTTTAATCCTCATGGGATGATACTCTTACTCATTCAGTTTATTACTTGTTACGATTCATGCACTTGTGATTTCAATCAACAAGTTTTTGGCACCGTTGCCGGGGACTTAGATAAAATTATTGATAATATCAATACTAGTAAACTTGCTCTAATTTGATTTATTTTGTATTTTATTTTTAGGTGTTTGTTTAGTGTATGAGATAACGCAAGAGTTTGGAGCTACTACCTTATGATCCCAAAATAGAAAACTGCAAAAGGGCCTAAGGAAAAAGAAGCGAGAAGCTCAGAAACGTTCCAACACTATGGTAGGCAACGAGAATCCAAGAAGTGACATACGGGCACTAAGTGATTTTGCACTACCACAAGTCACAGGAATCCATTTAGTTATCAGGAAGCCTACTAATGAAGCCAACAACTTTGAGATTTAGCGGGCGATCCTATAGATGATCTAGACATTAATTCAGTTCCATAGGTTGCCAAGTGATGACCCTAATGCTCATATAGCAAGTTTTTTTTGGAAATTTGTGACACTTTTAAGCACAATGGCGTTACTGATGATGTCATTCACCTTCGGCTATTTCCATTGTCTCTTCGAGACAGAGCGAATAATTAGCTAAATTCATTGCCCACAGATTCGATCACTAGTTGGGAGGATTTAGCTCAGAAGTTTCTTGCTAATTTTTTTCCACCGGCCAAGACAATGAAGATATGCAATGAAATTTCAAATATTGCTCAAATTGAAGGTGAATCACTTTATAAGGATTAGGAGCAATATAAAGACCTACTTAGGTGATGCCCTCACCATGGATTGTCGAAGTGGATGCAAGTTCAAAACTTCTATAATGGACTTGGTGGTTCTACAAGAACTCTATTAGATGTAGCTTCAGGAGGAGTGTTTATGGAAAAAAAACTAGGATGATGTATATGATCTATTTGAGGAGATGGCTATGAACAACTATCAATGGTCGAGTCAGAGGATTTTACCGAAGAAGGCAGTGGGATTACATGAGATTGAAGCTGTCACTACCTTAGCAGCTCAAGTCCACACTTTTGCTCAAAAATTGAAGGCGTTCTTACGGAAACTGTCATTCACTTGACACGGCCGATTTGTGATTTTTTCCATGGAAACCATCCGAGTGAAGAATTTCAAGTGGGAAACCCCTTCTCTCAATCCCAATGGAGCAAGCACACTTTGTTTCAAATTACAACCGGCGGAACAATCCATATAGTGCAACATACAATTTCGGATGGAGTAATCATCCAAATTTTTCATGGAATAATCAAAATGTATTGAAGCGGCCACTTGGTCCATCATCTAGTGACCCACCAAAAGAGTAATCGACACTTGAAGAAGCAATGACACAATTGGAAAATAACACCAACCGATTCCTAACAGAGACTAGGACCAATTTTCAGAATCAAACAGCTTTGATTCGGAATTTAGAATTCAAAGTTGGTCAATTGGCCAATATGCTCACTGGGAGACAACAAGGTAATTTTCCTAGCACGACTGAAGTGAATCTAAAGGAGCAGTGCAAGGTTATCACTTTGAGAAGCAGGAAAGAGTTAGAAACTCCAACAGGATGTGAGAAGTTTGAAAACGATGGTCAAGAGGTGCAACTTCACACAACACCATTCAAGGAGATTTTCGAAAGTCAACCAATCCCACCACAGGGATCCGGCACTAAGAGTTCTGATGAGAGCTATAAAATGCATCTTAATAGTACTTAATTGTTAGCATTTTAGAGTTGATCTAGGTTTTAATTGCACTTTTATATGCTAAAAACTCTAATGTGTCATCTTTGGATAACTAATTTGTTTTGGTGCATTTTCAGGTAATTTGAGTGTTAAAGAGATAGAAAGGCTATTGTTGAATGAAGCACAAAGATTCCATGTATATCGAAACAAAGGAGTACTTCGAAAAGGCTAAACAAAGAGATCCAAGCATGTGCACCGTGCCTTGGAACCAGCTGGGCCGCACCCTCCAGAACAGAGGCCAGAGCAAGCAAATAAGCCCATCAGGTCAGGGTGCGCCTTGGACCAAGGGGCACCATTCCCTGAGGTGTGAGGTGTGCCCTGGATTAATCTAGGGTTCGCCTTGAAGGGCTAAGGTGTACCCTGGATAGAGCTGGGGCGCACCTTCCAAAAAGTTCACAATGCTAGCCTAAAACCGAGCCTAGGAGCGAGAAAATCCAAGCCTAGGCGCGGACGTGAACTTTGCTCTCCGAGTTCTGAATTAGGTCTTTAATGATTGTTTAAAACCCAAGAACACCCTTGGACCCTTGTATTATAAATAGATCACTTAGAGTTTGATATTATACATTCAAAAAAAAGCTTAGAAGGCTGGAAAACTTAAAGGAGGCTGCCACACTCTCCCCCCTGGCCAACTAATCTCCAAGCAAGGTGAAGGGATGAATCCCTAGGTGTAGTTGTTCTTATTTTCTTTTCTTGGTTCAGTTGTAACATGGATTTATTATTAAACATTATCATGATTTACTTTTTAATTTAATTAGAAGATTTCCCCTTAATCTGGTGATTGCATCTTTCTCCCCCATATAAGTTTAGCCATGCTCTTCTTATGTGATGTTGTTGAGGTGTGATTAAGTTCGGTAGATTTCTCTTATAGATTTTTCCATTACTGCAGTATTATCATCATGATATATTGTCGTTTCTTGATAATCTATAAGTTAGGTCATGTGTGCTTGAAAGTAAAAAGTATTTCATAACAATTACATTAGGGTTTACACATGCGCTTTAATTGAATATTTGCCGATTGCCTATTTGGGATGTGAAACTTGCAATCGAGATAAACAATTGAATCAATATTAGAATGAGGCAACGAACCTAGGGAGGATTCTTGAAACCTTGTTGTTTCTTTATTATATCAATCAATCTATCTACACAATTTTCACACAACACATTATTGTCTCACTTGATCTTTATCGTCTGTGTTAAGGTTCACACCTTCTCTTGTAGTTATCTTGTTTCCTTATAGAATTGACACCCTAAAGCTGTGCTACAACTACCGCATTACTATTTTCGATATATTCAAATTTTGGCACCATTTCTAGCGAAACAGGTTTAAATAAAAAGAAGATTGTCAACTTTTGACATGACAGTAGAAGAATTGTAAATAGTTTTTCTTTTCAGCAGCTGTAAAGGCGGTAACTTCGTTCCTTCTTTTAACTTGCTGCATTATTTTTCCTTCTTTCTTTTTATAGAATTTTTTTTTTATTATTGTTCTTTCTTCTAAGTTTTGATTTTTTGATTTCCTCTCTGATGCACTCGGTATATGCTTAGACCGAGAGATTTGGGAGGTAGATTCATTAAGGGACACAAAATAGAGATACCCTTTCCTTCCACGTCCGTTAGTGAAACCTCACCTAGATCAAACCATAGTGCACCCCCATTAGAGAATTTAGAGGATTTTAACATGATAACCCTAATGGGAATGTTGCTAGGACACTTCAGGATTACCTCCACCCTACACGCACAACCACACCATCATGCATTATATTTCCAGCCAACACTCACCATTAAGATTTTAAAACATGGATGATACAGTTACTCCCTACATTTAATGGCTTGGATAATGAAAACCCATATATGCACATTAGAGAATTTGAGGAAGTAGTTACGACTTTTCATAGTCAAGATGAAACTCATGACATTGTAAAACTGAAGTTCTTTCCTTTCGCTTTAAAGAATAGAGCTAAGAGTTGGCTATACTCACTTAGACCATGATCTATTGGGTCATGGACTGAGATGAATCAAATTTTCTTTAATAAATACTTTCCCCAACACAAGACCAATGCTTTAAAAAGACAAATCTCCACCTTTGCACAAAAAGATAACGAGACTTTGTATCAGTCTTGGCAGAGATTTAAGGAATTGTTAAGTATGTACCCTCACTATGGGTATGAGAATTGGTGCTTAGTGAGCTATTTTTATGAGGGACTTACATATAGGGAGCGCCAATTTGTAGAGATGATGTGTAATGGAGAGTTTTTAGAAAAGGACCCTGATGAGGCCATAGAGTACCTAAATGAGCTTGCCGAAAAAGCTCACACTTGGACTGGACCTAGTGCTACTGAAAGTATAAATAGGTCACGACCTATAGGGAACCCAAATAGTGGTGGAATTTACCATCTTAGGGAAAAGGATAACCTTAAGGCCAAGGTTGAGATGCTCACTAGGGAACTAGAGGTGTTAAAGACTAAAAGCTCAAAGCCAACACAAGTAGCTAATCATGCAGCATCTTTGGAACCATGTTTTATGTGTGGCGGGGTAGATCATCTTGCCCAAGAGTGCTCCATATTTGCTGAGATGAGAGGGATGTATGAGGAACAATGTAATGCCTTAGGTATGTACACAAATCCTTTTACACCCTTCTCTAATACCTATAATCTGGGATGGCGCGATCACCCCCACTTCAGCTGGAAGTCTGAAAACCAGCAGCTTGCATAACCCCCTGCACCATATCTTGAACCATATCATGCACATGTAACCTCTAAGAGTTCTTTAGAAGACACTTTGCATGCTTTTATTGAGGCACAGGGTAAGACTAATCAAAGGCTTGAATCTTTAATTACGCAGGTTGTTGAAGAACACAAGGATTTAAAGAGCCAAGTGTCCAAGTTGATGAGCTACTTGAGTGTGACTGAGCGAGGTAAGTTCCCTTCTCAAGCTCGGTCCATATCCCATGGTCAACACCTAGCATAAAAGAATTTGAAGGAGGTGAATGCCATTGTGACACAAAGTGGTAAGTCAGTACACATCCCAACAATGAAAAAATCAGCGGATGTGGACGAAACCAACCAAGCATACATGATTGACTCATTCATAGAAAAGGTCTAGCACCTTAATCCATTGGAGTCCACCCTCACACATGGCTTCACAAGAGCACATATCGAGCCAGAATTTGTTGATGTTACTGATGACATCCTTAAGGCCTCGCTAAAGCATACAAGCACAAAATTTTGCAGCGAAGCAGTGGCTGGTGCATCCAACCTATGTTTTTCTATGAGGGAATTAGAGCGTCTGGCTGAAGATGTAAAACTTAGTGCTAATGGGAGGCACCCCATAACATATCCTTTTACTATTTTTGTTTTTATTTCTTTATTATTCGTATTTTGTTTCTTCTGTTTTCTAGTATTAACTTAGTATTTCTTTTTCGAGGAAAAATATACGAAGCAATTCAAATGGTGGAGCACAATTTTCAGCCTCTGTGCACCTCTGGCTACAGGGGGAGTTTCCTTTACTCTTTCTTTTACATTGAGGTCAATGCAATTTTTAAGTTGGGGGTAAAGGAAACGCATCTCTTTGTTTCTATATTCTTTATTTCCATACATTTTTTCTTTTTCCATTGAACTGTTTGGTGTCATTTTCCCTTTTGTTTGTTTTTAGCATGCTTTGTGTTTGCCTTGGATGTAATTCACATGTCAATGATATAAGCTTAATTGAGATAACATACAACATTTAGAAGAAGTTAAATTTTGTTTCAGTTTGAGAATAATTTAAGTGACAATCTTGATTTGGTTAGAGACTCTAGTTTGTGGTAAGATTGTATGATTAATCTAAAGCATTTAGAGAAGTTTTATGTGTGATTGCCTTGTGAATACTTATGCGGTCTCGACAAGCTCTAGAACTTATTTGATAATCACTTGAGGCGAATTCCTAGAATGCACACTACTTAGGATATGATATAGGTCATTTTTGAACCTTTTGAGCCATTCAAGCCTACCCTTGCAATATTTATCACTAGTCACCTATTTGAGCCTTTTTCTTAAAAAAGAATTTGAGCCTTGTTTCTTTCAAAAACCCAATTACTTACCATTATAAGCCTAAAAATATTTTAGCCTTATCCTTCTTTTAAAAGAAACTTAGTTGTACACATTGTTGAAAAGCACTTACGAGGAGTAAGGATGAAAATATAAAAAACCATAACCCAAGTATATTAAAGAAGATAAGTTGGGGGTTGTTGAAAAGAAAAGAAAAAGAAAATGAGAAAAAAAAGAGGTGAATGGGTATTTGCCAAAAACAGAAAAGGAAACAGAAAAAGAAGAGAAGTATGGCAAAGAAAAAAAGAAAAAAGAAAAGAAAAGTGGTGACTTATCAAGAGATATGCTCTTATAAAAAAAAATGGTTAAAAGAGTTGAGCATTGAAGTAAAGTTATCTAGTGCTTAAAAGTGGTTGTGTTTAAACTAAGAGACTAAGTTCTTTTATTTTGTTAAATCCTTCCCGTTCTTTCTTAACCTTTACCTTAGCCTAACGTTACAAGCTTATTAAAGACCTATTGATCCAATGTAGTGTGACTTTTCTACAATAGTGGAGAGTGATTTGAAAAATAAGCCTATAGAGCTTGATTTGTGATTGATGTCACACAATGTAATATATTTTAGAGGCCAAGACTTGTATTCATGAATGTTGTGCATAAAATCATCCGGGTGTTCGAATTAATGGATTGTGGTAAGATGGATGTTAAGAGTCGATAATAATTTTAAGATTGATGTTTAGATTACTTTTGGACTTAGGTGAAATTTAACGATTCTATATGCCGTGTGTTATATGCGATTTTTGAGACAAAAGTGAATTACTCTTGGTTTAACACTAACATTGCTTTACTTTGTTTTGATTCCCACCGTAGAATTCATCTCTTATTTTCGCTTGAATTGCTAGGGACTAGCAAAAAGCTAGCTGGGGGTTGTGATGAGAGCTATAAAATGCATCTTAATAGTAGTTAATTGTTAGCATTTTAGAGTTGATCTAGGTTTTAATTGCACTTTTATATGTTAACAACTCTAAAGTATCATCTTTGGATCACTAATTTGTTTTGATGCATTTTCAGGTATTTTGAGTCTTAAAGAGATAGAAAAGCTATTGTTGAATGAAGCACAAAGATTCCATGTATATCGGAGCAAAGGAGTGCTTTCGGAAAGGCTAAATAAAGAGATCCAAGCATGTGCGCCGCACCCTGGAACCAGCTGGGTCGTACCCTCCAGAACAGAGGCCAAAGCAAGCAAAGAAGGCCATCAGGTCAGGGTGCGCCTTGGACCAAGGGGCGCCGTGCCCTGAGGTGTGAGGTGTGCCCTAGATTAATCTAGGGTTCGCCCTGAAGGGTTAAGGTGCACCCTGGATGGAGCTGGGGCGTACCTTCCAGAAAGTTCACAAGGCTGGCCTAAAACCGAGCCTAGGCGCGAGAAAATCCAAGCCTAGGCGCGGACACGAACTTTGCTCTCTGAGTTAGGTCGGAATTAGGTCTTTAATGATTGTTTAAAACCCTAGAATACCCTTGGACCCTTGTGTTATAAATAGATCACTTAGGGTTTGATATTAAACATTCAAAAAAAGGCTTGGAAGGTTGGAAAACTCAAAGGAGGCTGCCGCACTTAAAAAGCTGTGCTATAACTACCGTATTACTATTTTGGGCGTAATCAAGTTCCATTCCCTCAACGACTCAAAAAGAATAAGCTTGATAAGCAATTTTCTAAATTTCTAGATGTTTTTTAAAAAATTGCATATTAACATTCCATTTTGTAGATGCCCTTGAACAAATGCCAAGCTATGTGAAATTTATAAAGGATATCTTGTTAAATAAGAGGAAATTGGAAGAGTATGAAATGGTAGCCCTTACTAAAGAGTGCAGTGCAATTCTACAAAAGAAATTGCCTCCAAAGCTTAAGGACCCAGGGAGCTTCACTATCACTTGTTCAATAGGAAATTCTGTGTTTGAAAGAGCTTTATGTTATTTAGGTGCAAGTATTAATCTAATGTCTTTGTCTATTTTTAAGAAGTTTGGGTTAGGTGAGGTGAGACCTACTGCAGTTTCATTGCAATTAGTGGACCACTTAATAAAACACCCATAAGGAATTATTGAAGATGTGCTTGTCAAAGTGGATAAGTTTATTTTTCTAGCTGACTTCATCATTCTAGACATGGAGGAGGATCAGGAAATCCCCATCATTCTTGGCCGACCATTCTTAACTACTGGCGAGCTCTTATTGATGTCCAAAGGGGAGAATTGCGGTTTAGGGTACAAGAGGAGGAGGTAACCTTTAATGTTTTTAATGCCATAAAGTATCCAGATACAAGTGAGAGTTGTTTTAGCATCCAAGCGATTGATTCTTTGATCACCGAAGTGCTTAATCAACAAAAGGAATCATTGGAAGCTTGTTTGGTTAGTCCTAATCCGACTATGGTAGAGGATCCTGAAGTGTTAGATTATGCCTCTTGGATGGATTCCTTTGGTCCTAATAATAGGAAATATTTTGAAGATTTGAGCTCAAGCCTTTACCGGAACACCTTCGGTATGCTTATCTTGGCGAATCATCTACTCTTCCGGTAATTATTTCATCTAAGCTTTCTATTGAAGAAAAAGAAAATTTGTTGAGAGTGCTTAGAAAACATAAGGTAGCTATTTGGTGGACGCTTACGGATATCAAGGGAATTAGCCCTTCTATTTGTATGCACCGATTTATGTTGGAAGAAGAGTGCAAGCCGATGATAGAGCACCAAAGAAGACTCAATCCGACAATGAGGGAAGTGGTGCGTAAAGAGATCTTAAAGTGGTTAGATGCTAGAGTGACTTACCTAATTTTTGATAGCTCATGGGTTAGTTCTATTCAAGTAGTACCAAAGAAAGGAGGAATGACAGTGGTGGAGAATGCTAACAATGAGTTAATCCCTACAAGAATCGTCACCGGGTGAAGAATTTGCATAGATTACCGAAAACTGAACAAGGCCACTCGGAAGGACAACTTTCCCTTGCTATTCATTGATCAAATGTAGGATAGGCTAGTTGGGCATGATTACTATTGCTTCCTAGATGGCTATTCGGGGTATAATCAAATAGCCATAGCACCGGGGGACCAGGAGAAGACCACCTTCACATGCCCTTACGGTACTTTTGCTTTTCGGCGACTGCCCTTTGGGCTTTGTAATGCGACAGCCACTTTCCAAAGGTGTATGATGGCATTCGTTTTGGATGTGATAGAGCGGATTTTTAAAATTTTCATGGATGATTTTTCCTTATTCGGATCTTCTTTTGATAATTGCCTTGAGAATTTGGCGTTAGTTTTGGAGCGATGTGAAGAAACTAACCTTGTGCTTAGTTAGGAGAAGTGTCACTTCATGGTAAAAGAGGGAATTATCTTGGGTCATCAGATCTCTTCTAAAGGGATTGAAGTAGATAGAGCCAAGATTGAGATAATAGAGAAGCTTCCACCTCTATCAACAATAAAGGGAGTTAGGAGTTTTCTTGGACATGTAGGATTTTATAGAAGATTCATCAAGGACTTCTCCAAGATTTCCAAACCCCTTTGTAGCTTGCTGGTGAAGGAAACTCCATTTGTCTTTGATAAAGAGTGTGAGAAGGCTTTCTTGCTACTTAAAGAGAAGCTTGTGTCGGCTCCAATTGTTATAGCACCGGATTGGGATCTGCCATTTGAATTGATGTGTGATGCCAGTGGCTATGCGGTTAGAGTGGTATTGGGGCAGCGAAAGAATAAGCAGTTTCACACAATTTATTATGCTAGCCAAACCCTTAATGATGCCCAACTCAACTACGCCACAACCGAGAAGGAGCTACTTGCTATAGTCTTTGTTTTTGACAAGTTTTGGCCATATCTCATTGGGAATAGGGTAATAGTTTATACCAATCATTCCATAATTAAATACCTTATTGTCAAGAAGGACGCCAAGCCAAGACTTATCAGTTGGGTTCTTTTATTGCAAGAGTTTGATTTTGAGATTAAAGACAAGAAGGGAACTGAAAATTTGGTGGTGCATCATCTCTCATAGCTGGAGTTACAAGAGCAACTTGAGTCCCAACAACCGCCCATAGATGATAATTTCCCAAATGAGCAACTTTTAGCAATTTCTTTTAACAAGTCTTTACCTTGGTAATGCAGATTATGTCAATTTTCTTGCAAGAAAAATTATTTCTCCAGATTTTTCTCGGAAGTAAAGCACTACTATTGGGAAGAATCGGTATTTGATGAGAGTCATAAAATGCATATTTACAGTACTTAATTGCTAGCATTTTAGGGTTGATCTAGGTTTGAATTTCACTTTTATACCTTAATAACCTAAATTGGTATTCTTAGATCATTGAATAATTTTGGTGCATTTTCAGGTATTTTAAGTTCAAAAGAGGAGAAAAAACTACTGTTGTTTGAAGCACAAAGACTCGAGGCACACCAAAGTAAAGACATGGTTGCGGAACGACAAATGAAGAGAAATCAAGTTTATAGTGTGTGCGCTGCGGCCTAGAATTATCCAAGCCTTGGCCTCCAGAAAGTGCACCAAAAGAGCAAGGAAGAAGCATCAGGTCAGGCCGCGGCTTGGATCAAGGTGATCCACGGCCTGGATTAGGTTGGGCTGTGACTCACAGAATGATGAAGAATCAGCACAATCTGAGCCGCGGCGCAAGCACGAAACCTTTGTTTCTGAGATACGAACTAATTAGGGTTTTAATGATTGTTTAAACCCTAAAACACCCTTAGATCTTTGTATTATAAATAGGTCACCTTAGGGTTTGAAAAAGAGAATCATTGAAGGCTGGATAACTCAAGAAAGTTTCTCCATTACGGTGTTCAAGCATGAGCCCCATGGCCAACTAATCCCCAAGCAAGGCGAAGGGATGAATCCCTAGGTGTAGTTGTTCTTATTTTCCATTATTGATTCAGTTGTAATTTGGATTTATTATCAAAACATTGGTTATGAGTAATCTTTGATTAAACAAGAAGAATTTAGGATCATATGACAGCTGCGCTTTATGTTTCTTATTTTAGATTTTCTTAATCCGGTGATTACATGCTTCCTCTCCATATAAGTCTAGTCATGCTCTTCTTAAGTCAAGTTGTTTGGATGTGATTGAGTTCGGTAGATTTATCTTTTAGGTTTGTCCATTACTGCAATATTGTCATTGAGATATATTGTCACTTCTTGATAAATCTATAGGATAGGTCATGTGTGCTTGAATCGAAATCAAAGAGTACTTCATAACAATTACATTTGGGTTTACATGTGCTTTAATTGAATATACACCAATTGCTTGTTTGGGATGTGAAACTTGCAATTGAGATAAAAAAAACAACTGAATCAAGATTGGAATAAGGCAACGAACCTAGGGAGGATTCCCGGAACCTTGTTGTTTCCTTATTATATTCTTCATTACAAATACACAATTTCCTCATAATACTTTACTATCAAAACTCAGATTTACTTATTTGGATTTCATCATTTTGTATTAAAGTTTACACTTTTCCTTATAGTTAACTTGTTTCCCTGTGGAATCGACACCCCAAAGCTGTGCTACAACTATCACGTTTGGGCGTAATCAAATTTTAGCGTCATTGTTGGGGAAACGCGCTTAAGTACAAAGAAGATTGTCAACTCTAAGACGAGACAATACTATCGTTCCTTTCTTTAAGTTTTTAATTTTTTTGATTTTTTTGATTTTGTTATGTTTTTATTACTTTTTAAACTTAGTTGGTGTATGCTTAGACCTAGAGATTCGCGAGGTAGGTTCATTAAGGGACCCGAATTAGAGATACCCTTTCCTTCCACGTTCGTTAGTGAAACCTCGCCTAGATCAAACCCTAGTGTACACCCAACAGAGAATTTAGAAAATCTTTTTAACATGGCTGAAAACCCTAATGAGAATGTTGCTAGGACACTTAAAGACTACTTGCACCCTAGCCGAACGGCCACCCCATTGTGTATCATGTTCCCCCCTAATGTTCAACAACTTGATTTCAAACCGGGCGTGATCCAATTGCTACCAACTTTCCATGGATTTGAGAATGAAAACCCTTATATCCATATTAAGGAATTTGAGGAAGTAGTAGCAACCTTTCAAGGTAGAGCTGATATGGTAGACACCGTCAAACTTCGGTTTTTCCCTTTTCCACTTAAGGAAAAAGCCAAGGCTTGGCTGTACTCGTTAAGGCCTAGGTCCATAGGTAGTTGGGATGAGATGACACGAGTTTTCTTCCATAAGCACTTCCCAACCCATAAGACCAATAACCTCAAAAGACAAATCTCAAACTTTGCACAAAAGGAGAGTGAAACCTTATATCAAGTTTGGGAGCGTTTCAAGGACTTGTTAAATTCTTGTCCACACCATGGGTATGAGAGTTGGCGGGTTGTTAGCTACTTCTATGATGAACTTCTAAGTAGGGAAAGACAATTAATAGAAATGATGTGCAATGGAGATTTTCTTCAAAAAGATCCCAACCAAGCCATAGATTTCCTAGATGACCTATCGGAAAAAGTCCACACTTAGATAGGACCAAATGCCATGGAAAGCACTAGGAAAAACCAACCCGCTGGGATTTATCAACTTAAGGAAGAGGATAACCTTAGAGCCCATTTAGAGGCCATAACTAAGGAAATTGAAGCCTTAAAAACTAGAAATGCTAGGGCTCCTGAATCGGTTGCTAGGGTAGAGTCCTATGAGCCTTGTTTCATGTGTAATGGGGTAGATCATTTACCTAAGGATTGTCCAGTTTATTTTGAGATAAAGGGAGAATGTAATGCTTTAGGCATACCCTCTAGCATACCATACTCACCCTACTCTAACACCTATAATCCCGGTTGGAAGAATCACCCAAATTTTAATTGGAGACCCGATACACAACCTTCTACTAACTCTAGTACACATTGGAGATCCGATTTACAACCTCCTGCCCAATCTAGTACCCAATGGCAACCAGAAGCAACCTCATTTAATACACCTTAACAATCTTTACCTTTGGAAGATATATTTAAGTCATTTATGTAGGTATATGCCAAGAGTGTGGAAGAGCAGGGCAAAATAAATCAACGGTTACTAGAAGAGCAATAATGATCAAAGAGGAACAAAAGGTGATAAAGAGTCGACTCACCAAGTTGACTAGTTTCTTGACGGTTCAAGAGCAAGGTCATTTTCCTTCACAACCATAATCTAATCCAAGGGGACAACATATGGCACAAACCTCTGGACCTGAAAATCAAAATATTAGAGAGGTTAATGCCATAATCACCCGCAGCGGTAAAAGAATTGATGGGCCCACTCTACCATCAAACTTGAGCTATAAGGATGAAGCCCCGAAGGAATAAGAGGCCAATGATGATTATTCTCCACCGGTGCCTTTCCCTCAAGCACTCCTTAAACCTAAGGAGATGAATTCAGCATTAAAATGTGAGATTCTTGAACAACTTTAGCATGTTAAAATTAACCCCCCTCTTCTTCATATTATAAAACAGATTCCCAACTATGCTAAAGTCATCAAGGATCTATGCACACTCAAGAGCAGGCAAAATGTGAAGAAGATGACATTCTTAATGGAGCAAGCAAGTGCAGTAATTGACAGCAAGACACTGCCCAAATATAAAGATCCGGGCTGTCCAACGGTGGCTTGCCAAATTGGAAACAAATCTTATGGCCAAGCATTGGTAGATTTGGGTGCTAGTGTGAACCTCATGCCATACTCCATGTACTTGCAGCTCAGTTTAAGTGAGATCAAACCAACCTCTGTGGTACTTTAATTAGCATATAGATCGATAAGAAAACCAAGAGGTATTGTGGAAGATGTTTTGTTGCAAATTGATAATTTCTATTATCTTGTTGACTTTTTGGTTTTAGATACTGTTTCTATGGTGAATACGGAGTCCAAAATTCCTTTGATACTTGGAAGACCATTCCTTGCCACTACCAATGCCCTCATTAATTGTAGGAATGGCCTAATGACATTATCATTTGGAAATAGGACTCTAAAGGTAAATGTTTTTCCAGTCTCAAGGTAGCCACATGAAGAGGATGAGTACATTAAAGATAATTTTAACTCTTAAGAATTCTCTCCTAATAATTTTAAGTTCAATGATTCTTCAATTTATCCCCATGCCATTAATGTTGTTGATGTTTTTGATAAGCCATAGGAATTTATTAAGAAATCTTGGCAACCATGCTTTGAGGAGTTGCTTGAGAGAAGTCATATGGATGCCAGAATCAAATACCCTACTGCTGATAGTAAATGGGCATCACCAAAAACACTTGAGCCATATGTGGTGGACTTTAAGTATTCCTTTCCAAAAGATAACACCTAGGCCACTAAGTATGGAGCCTCATCTTCAACACAACAATGAGGCCAGTAGTGAGAGTGGTGCAGCGTCTGGCTGAAGATGTAAAACTTAGCACTTATGGGAGGCAACCCACAACATATCCTTTAATTTTTTTGTTTTTTATATTTCTTTTTCTTGTTTATTATTATTATTTTGCTGTTTTCCAGTTTTACTTTTGTATTTCTTTTTCAAGGACAAATATACGAAGTAGTTTAAATGGTGGTGCACAATTTTCAGCTTCTGTGCACTTTTGGCTACAAAGGGAGTTTCCTTAACTTTTGCTTTCACATTGAGGACAATGCTTATTTTAAGTTGGGGGTGGAGGAAAGGAGGAAAAATATTCCTATTTTTCATGTTTTTCTTTGAACTGCTTGGTGTCATTTTCCTTTTTGTTTGTTTTTAGCATGTTTTGTGTTAGCCTTAGAGTTAATTCACATGTCAATGATATGAGCCTAATTGAGATAGCATATAGCATTTAGAAGTAGTTAAATCTTACTTCAGTTTGAAATTAATTTAAGTGTCAATCTTTATTTGGTTTGAGACTCTAGTTTGCGGTAAGATTGTATGATTAATCTAAAACATTTAGAGAAGTTTTATGTGTGATTGGTTGTGAATACTTTTGCGGTCTCGACAAGCTCTAGAACTTGTTTGATAATCACTTGAGGTAAATTCCTAGAATGCACATTACTTAGGATATAATATAGGCCATTTTTGGACCGTTTGAGCCTTTCGAACTTACCCTTGCTATATTTATCACTAGTCACATGTTTGAGTCTTTTTCTTGAAAAAGAATTTGAGCCTTGTTTCTTTCAATAGCCCATTTACTCACCTTTATGAGCCTAAAAATATTTTATCCTTACCTTTCTTTTAAAAGAACTTAGTTATACATATTTTTTGAGAAGCACTTAAAAGGAATAAGGATGGAAATATGAAAACCATAACCCAAGTACACTAAAGGAGATAAGATGGGGGTTGTGGAAAAGAAAAGAAAAAAAAATGGAAAAAGAGGTGAATGGTCTTATGCCAAAATACAAAAGAGAAGAAAAGAAGTGAATTATGGCAAAGAAAGAAGAAAAAAAAAAAAAGAAAAGTGGTGACTTATTGAGAGATATGCTTTTATAAAAAATGGTTGAAAGAGTTGGATGTTGAAGGTTATCCAATGCTTAAAGTGGTTGTGGTTAAAACTAAGAGATTGAGTTCTTTTACTTGTGAATCCTTCTCGTTCTTTCTTAACCTTTACCTTAGCCTAACATTATACGCTTATTAAAGACCTATTGATCCAATGTAGTGTGATTTTTCTACAATAGTGGAGAGTGATTCAAAAAGTGAGCCTATGGAGCTTGTTTTTATGATTGATGTCACGCAATTTAATATATTAGGCCAAGACTTGTATTCATGAATGTTGTGCATAAAATCATCCGGGTGTTCAGATTAATGGATTGTGGTAAGATGGATGTTAAGAGTCGATAACAATTTTAAGATTGATGTTTAGATTACTTTTGGACTTGGGTGAAATTTAATGATTCTATGTGCCGTGTGTTATGTGAGATTTTTGAGACAAAAGTGAATTACTCTTGGTTTAACACTAACATTGCTTTACTTTGTTTTGATTCCCACCGTAGATTTCATCACTTGTTTTCGCTTATATTGCTAGGGACTAGCAATAATCTAGTTGGGGGTTATGATGAGTCATAAAATGCATATTTACAGTACTTAATTGTTAGCATTTTAGGGTTGATCTAGGTTTGAATTGCACTTTTATACCTTAATAACCCTAAAGTGGTATTCTTGGATCACTGAATTATTTCGGTGCATTTTCAGGTATTTTAAGTTCAAAAGAGGAGAAAAATCTGTTGTCGTTTGAAGCACAAAGACTTGAGGCACACCGAAGTAAAGACATGGTTACGGAAGGACAAATGAAGAGAAATCAAGTTTATAGTGTGTGCGCTACGGCCTAGAATTATCCAAGCCTCAGCCTCTAGAAACTGCACCAAAAGAGCAAGGAAGAAGCATCAGGTCAGGCCGCAGACTGGATCAAGATGAGCTGCGGCCTGGATTAGGCTGGGCCGCAGCCCACAGAATGATGAAGAATCAGCACAATCTGAGCCGCGGCGCAAGCACAAAACCTTTGTTTCCGAGATACGAACTAATTAGGGTTTTAATGATTATTTAAACCCTAAAACACCCTTAGACCTTTGTATTATAAATAGATCACTTTAGGGTTTGAAAAAGAGAATCATTGAAGGCCAGAAAACTCAAAAAAGCTTCTCCATTACGGTGTTCAAGCATGAGCCCCATGGCGAACTAATCTCCAAGCAAGGAGAAGGGATGAATCCCTAGGTGTAGTTGTTCTTATTTTCCATTATTGATTCAATTGTAATTTAGATTTATAATCAAAGCATTGTTTATGAGTATTCTTTGATTATACAAGAATAATTTAGGTTCATATGATAGCTGCGCTTTATGTTATTCTTATTCTAGATTTTCTTAATCTGGTGATTGCATGCTTCTTCTCCATATAAGTCTAGTCATGCTCTTCTTATGTCAAGTTGTTTGGATGTGACTGAGTCCGATAGATTTATCTTTTAGTTTTGTCCATTATTATAATATTATCATTGAGATATATTGTCACTTCTTGATAAATCTATAGGATAGGTCATGTGTGCTTGAATCGAAATCAAAGAGTACTTCATAACAATTATATTAGGGTTTACATGTGCTTTAATTGAATATACACTGATTGCTTGTTTGGGATGTGAAACTTACAATCGAGATAAAAACAACTGAATTGAGATTGGAATAAGGCAACGAACCTCGGGAGGATTCCCGGAACCTTGTTGTTTCCTTATTATATTCTTCATTACAAATACACAATTTTCTCATAATACTTTACTATCAAAACTCATATTTACTTATTTGGATTTTATCGTTTCGTATTAAAGTTTACACTTTTCATTATAGTTAACTTGTTTCCCTATGGAATCGACACCCCAAAGCTGTGCTACAACTACCACGTTACTCTTTGGGCGTAATCAGTACTCTATAGGCATTGTGTGGACCAAATCATTAGGTGATGTGTTCCAAAAGAGGAGATGATAGAAATTTTGATGCATTGCCATGCACTAGAATGTGGAGGGCATTTTGGGGCTCATTGGACCACGGTTAAAGTTCTCCAATATGGATTTTATTGGCCAACCTTATTCAATGATGCTCATGCTTTTATTGCTGCTTGTGATAGATGCCAACATTCTGGGAACATGTCTAGATGGAATGAAATTCCTTTGCAGAATATTCTAGAGGTGGAGTTGTTTGACATTTTGGGGTATTGACTTCGTGGGACCATTCCCTTCGTCCTACAATAACAAATACATTCTTCTAGTAGTGGATTATGTGTCCAAGTGGGTAGAGGCAATCGCAACTCCCACTAATGATGGAAAAGTGGTGCTCAATTTTCTCCGAAAGAATATTTTTACCAGATTTGGGACTCCCAGGGCAATTATTAGCGATGAAGGAACTCACTTTTGCAACAAACAATTTGAAGCTCTATTATTAAAATATGGAGTTAGACACTGGACAACATTGGCTTATCATCCTCAAACAAATGGACAAGCAGAGGTACCAAATAGGGAGGTGAAACAAATTCTAGAGAAAACAATTAACATCTCCCGAAAAGATTGGGCTAAAAAGCTAGATGATGCGTTATGGGCTTATTAGACAGCGTTCAAAACACTTTTGGGAATGTCTCTGATGAGAGCCATAAAATGCATCTCAATGGTGCTTAATCGTTAGCATTTTGGGGTTGATCTCGGTCTTAATCGCACTTTTACATGTTAATAACTCTAAAGTGATATTCATAAATCATTGACTTAATTCGATGCATTTTCAAGTGCCTTGGAGTCCAAAAGAAATGGAAAAGATATCATCGCTTAAAGCACAAAGTTTCAATACATATAGGAATGGAAGAGTGGTTATGAAGAGACAAAAGTGATGAAAAGCATTCAAAACACAAGAGCCAAAGCATGCCAAGACCAAGAGAAGTTATTTCAGCACTTGAACAGTTAGGACTACCAGTGTGTGCCACGGCGCGGCCAGACCAGCGCCGCACCGCCCAGAACCGCATCTTGGCATCCTTCCTAGCACCGCGCCGCGGCCAGACTAGTGCGGTACCACCCAGAACCGCATCCCTTGCACCCCTCCTAGCATCACGGCGTGGCTAGGGCAGCGCCGTACCGCCCAGCAAGGCACACTCATGAAGAAAGGAGAACGCCGCACCACCCAGAAGAGAGAAGCGCGGCGCGCACACGGTCTCCTAACCTAATTAGGACCTCTAAGTGGCTATTTTAAGCCCAAAAATACCCTTGAACCCTTGTACTATAAATAGGGCACTTAGGGTTAAAGAAAAGGGGGGAATCAAGGTCTGAAAACTCCAAGAAGCAGCCTCATTCTCCTCAATCAAAGTGTTCAGCCATGAGTTCCATGGCGAACTAATCTCCAAGCAAGGCGAAGACATGAATCTCTAGGTTTTGTTGTTCCTTAATTCCTTTATTAGTTCAGTTGTAATGGGGATTTATTGTCAAATATTGTTATGACTTATTCTTTAATCTAATTAGAAGATTTCCTTTCAATCTGGTGATTGTATCTTTCTCTTTGATATAAGTTTAGTCATGCTTTTCTCATGTCAAGGCTGTTTGGATATGATTGAGTCCGGTAGAATTATTCTCTAGGGTTGTCCATTGCTGTAATATTGTTGTTAAAGATACATTATCGTTTTTTGATAACTCTATAGTTTAGGCCATATGTGTTTAACAAATAAAGAAGAGTAAGCCATATCAATTACATTAGGGTTTGTATATGAGCTTTAATCGAATATCCACCGATTGCTTGTTTGGGATGTGAAACTTGCAATCGAGATAAAGACAACTGAGTTAAGATTGGAATAAAGGCAACGAGCCTAGGGAGGACTCCTGGAACCTTGTTGTTACTCGATTATTATTAATCACAACTTATTACATATTCTGCTCTCAATTACTTCATTATCATATATTCTCACTCAATCTTATTGTTCCTGTTTAGGTTTACATCTTCCCTTATAGTTAACATTGTTTCCCTGGGGAATCGACACCCCAAAGCTATGCTACAACTACCGCGTTAGTCTTTTGGCGTAATCAATCTCCTTATCGGTTGGTCTATGGAAAAGCATGCCATCTTCCTGTAGAGCTCGAGCATAAAGCTTATTGGGCGATGAAGCGCATAAACATGGATCTCCAAGCGGCAGGTGAAAAGTGTTTTTTGCAAATTAATGAGATGGACAAGTTTCGCAATGAAGCTTATGAAAATGAAAAAATCTACAAGTATCGAACCAAGGCTTGGAATGATAAGCATATCTCAAAGAAGGAGTTTCTACCCAGAAAACAAGTTTTGCTTTATAATTCACGACTTCACCTCTTTCCAGGAAAGCTCAAATCACGATGGTCAGGCCCATTCATGGTCGTTAAAGTTTTTCCCATGGAGCAGTAGAAGTCTCTCATGATGAGAAGGGGATATTTAAAGTAAATGGACAACATCTGAAGCCTTATTTGAATGGTGGAGTTGATAGTAACAAGACCACAATTGTCCTTGATCCAACCTAGAAGAAGAGCAATAGTCAAGCTACTGACTATAACTAAGCGCTTCTTGGGAGGCAACCCAAGCATTCTAAACCTTTGTTTTTTTATTTTCATTATTCCCTGCAATTGGTTTAGTTTTCTATTATTCTTTTCCTCAATTGCTTTCTATGTATATTGATTTTAGATTTTTTTTCTTTACATAGGTGTGTCAATGATGCAGTTCCCCACTTCCTTACTCCTAAACCTGAACACGTTGATGGAGATACTGAGGGAAGGGAGCGTGATCCATCTCTACCAATGGTCAGGGAAGTTTTTTTCTACCATGTATTTTCTTTCTTTGCTGCACATTGGGGACAATGTAAGTTTTAAGTGTGGGGGAGGGGATTTAGGTTTTGTTTTAATTTTGTATCTCTAAAAAAAAAAAGAGTTTTGCTTTTTGTTTTTGTGGTTTTCAAAGATTTTTGGTTATGTATGTCATGAGCAAGGTTCAATTAAGCTTGAAAAATTCATAACATGATGGAATACATAATCTTCCCACTTAGAATTAATTAGTCTAGTTATTTTCCTTGAGAATGGTAGTGACTAAATTTAGTAGACAAAAGCTGGCGAGATTTTGAGCCTTTAGACTGACAGATCCATATTAGTCTCACTATTTTCTTTCATATGAGATATTCTTCCATGGATTTGTTTCTCTATAACTTGCCTTGATTCTCTTCGAGGTCATATTGACACATGCATGCATAAACATGATTAAGGCCCTCTTTGTTATAAGCTACATAAGCCAAATAGCCTACCTCATAATTAATTTTTCCTCTTTGTTGAACCCCTTTGAGGTTTTTTGGTTTTTTTCTGTTTATTATGAACCCATGTTACAAGCTTTAAACTTGAAAAACAATGCCTTTACCCAAGTCGTAGAGCTAGTGGAGCATTGTTCATCATTATGATATGTATGGGTGTGCAAGAAATAAGTGTGGGGGTGTCTGAATTTGTGGTATGGCTATGACTGGTGAAATGGAACATGTTTTCATTCTCAATTCGTGAGTTTCATTGTTGATGTAATTTGTAAAAGAAAAAAAAAAGAGAAAAGAAGAAAGGAAAGTGATGGAGGAAATTACTTTTAATGTTGCAAACTATCTATGTTCATAAATTCTCCTAAAATTCCAAGAAAGGGGTCTGTTTATACGTGATATATATAAAGGTGGAAGTTGTTGCGAAGGATTATTCCCTGCTGCAAACGAAAAGTGTTCCTTTGAACGATCTCTTTTTCAATGCAGGAGTTTTACATGGTTTAAATGCTTTAAAGACAAATTGAAGAAGCTGCTGAATGGAATGATTGGTTTTATATGTCTTGTTGGAAATCACCTTGACAAGATTCCCAGGTGGTGATATTCCAAACACTCAAGTCTAGAATGACTTGTAGAAAGAAATACAGCAATCAAAAGTAAGAAAAAAAGAAGACAAGCGATTTGTTATCGAGGTTCGGCAATAGCCTACATCCCCGTGAGTTCCTCTGAACTCTCTGCACTAAATTAATGGTTCTTTACAGTTACAGCAACCCTCTTCAAGAAGCTCAAGTTCTTGAAGAAACTAAGAAGAGAAGAAAGGAAGAAGATAAGAACTAGTAATGCTCGCTATCTAATCTAGACTCCTCTCTCTTTACAACCAACCTCACTACAACGAGTCCCTCTTGTGTCTGTGTCTTTGTACTCTTACACAATTCTCTCTTGTATGTCACTCTTCACAATGTTATCATGTTGAGAAAGAAGCTAGGTAACCCCTTATATAGTGCACCTACTTCTTGTCCAATCTTGAGAGTCAATCTCCACCCTTAGATCTTGATGACCACTTAACCATAGCCCTTCATCAATCCTAAGTGGTGCTGTGTGTTTTAACCTTGCATCCACGCACCTAAGAGGAGGCTTAAACAAGTTGTCCATGTGTGCTTCAGTGTGCCTAGTGCCTAGGTGCTGAACAGGGGGCGGTGAGGCGCTAGGCAAAGCTCCTTTGCACCACATTCTGGGCAATGCGGTGCTGGTGGAGGGGTAGTGCGGCGCTGCCTTTCTTCAAACTGCATCCTTGCTGGGTGGTGAGGCGCTGGTGAAGGGGCGGTGAGGTGCACACTGATGCTACCCTTCACACAGCAGTGCTCACTACTTTGCTTTGTTGATTAGGGGTGTGCACACACACCCAAATGGATGCACACACATGTGTGCACTCCTTTAACATGTTTTATTTTAATCTTCCAACCTTGGTTTAGACTTTAACCATCTTTGAACCATGTTTAGACATTTTTAAACCTTAGACAAATACCAACATGTCTTATATATTCGAGCTTGAGTTGATTCATTTTTGCTCCACTAGTTTTGATGGCTTTTGAGCTACATTCCCAAATATATCCCACCTTGATCCTAAACACCGTTACAACCCTTGAAAAGTTCTTATGATTCATGTTATGCATGTGATCCCAGTGGTGGAGAATGAGAAGATATGTAAGCTTATGGTAAATCTTTTCCATTGGAATGAATTTAAGCGAAACGCATGAGAGTCGAGTGTTTATTTCCGTGAGGGTCTACATATTTAATTTACTCTATCTTCGAGTGAAAATTCCTACTAAGTAATTATAAGTTGTTTAAGAATGTTTGTTCATGATATGTTATGAGTTTTGAAGAGCTTGGTTATTCTTTGTTGATGGTGTTGCAACCTTGGTGTTTTTGGGAAAGTGAATTTGAGTTTTGCTCGAGGACAAGCAAAAGCTAAGTGTGAGGCAATTTGATGAGAATGCAAAATGTCATATTTTTCTCCCTTAATGTTTAGTCTTTTACACTTATTTGGTGCCTAAATGTACTTATTATTCTTATATTTTGATTTAGGATGCAAATGGAGGCGTTAAGTGCAAAATGAAGCTAATTGGCAATTTTGGCCAGTTTCAACATTGCTTCGTAATCTAGGCTTAACACTCTCATCCAAGCTCAGATTGAGATGATTTAAGATTTTATGGAATGCCAAGAAAAATCTCTATAACTTTCATGTTTTGACTTTTGAGAGATACTGGCTGCATCAAGGTCGAAACTGGGCTTGAAGTTGTTGAACCTGCACTGTTGACATTCTGGAACGTCCCTTAGCCTGCAATGTAAATCGAGTCAAGTTTGCTATCTTAGTAAGATAAAGCTAAAAGTAATAAAGCCCAAGGCCCAAAAGATAGAGCTCAATTCAAGTGGGCTTGGCCCAACCTAATCAAAAGAAATGAAAGTTGAATGGAATGAATCAAACAAATGGAAGGCATGGTGGGTTTAATGTAATCTCGAATTCGAAATGTCTCTGGACAGCCTCAAGTAATCTCACCATATCTTCCTTGTACAACATTGTATTGAGTGGATTCAAGAAGTGTTAGAAAGCTAGGTCAATGGACTATAATTGTTCCTCAAATAGCAGTTTCGTGATTGGGATGTTTAGAAGGCGGAAACAACCCCACAATCTAAGGTCAAAAATTTGCAGAATCTACGATTCGGAAAGGGGGAATTATTTTCTTTCCTTGGGAGCTTGGTTCCAGAACAAGGGGGGAGAGGAGTTTATCACTTGGGAGAGAACCAGATGCATGCTGGGTTCTTTGTGGTTTTTTTTTTTGGGATTCATTTTCTGGAGCAATCAAAGGAAGCAGAACATCAAAGAGGAGACTGGTTTTTGAGATTTTTTCTTTATTCCAAATTTCTTTCAATTTCTTGATGTTAAACCCTTTGATTATGTTTTTACTCAAGTTTATCATGAACTAATCTCCATTTTCTAGGGTTAAGATGTAACCTAACTATGATTATGTGAATTTTCCTTTAATTGAACTAATTTAGTAGTTGTTTCATATTGTTGAGTATTTTATTCTAGACTTAATGCTTGTGAATGATTGATCAACCTTTGCATGATTTGAGATTCAATTTGAGACTAAAAAGTGATAATTGTTTCAGCATATGTTTCAGATACCACAAGGAATCTGTAAGGTAGAGATATCTATGGACTTGTGTAATCTTTATGGGGTTTCTTATTCTTACTTAATTTTGACAGGTTTAGAGTTTTCATAAAGATGTAGAAGATTTGCTTGTTGGGATATTTTGTTAATGCTTGAGAAAGATTAATGAATAAATTAGAGACCAATTATCAACAATAGGAAATAATTGCAATTAGTTCAAGAAGAAAATTCACATAGGATCAGTTATGGTGAATCCAAAGCCCTAGAATCTTGTTTCCTTGATCTCAACTTGCTTATTTAATTTCATTATCTTAAACTCTCTAGTTCAACAATTCACTCTCATTCGAATTATCAAATAGATTATAGTTTAATAAATTTTGGTATTTATTAGTAATTTTTCAATCCTCACGGGATGATACTCTTACCCATTCACTTTATTACTTGTTACGATTCGTGCACTTGTGATTTCAATCAACAATAATATTTTGCCAATCCTAGGAAACTCATAATTTTAGATACATTCGTAGGTCTCTCCCAATTTAAAACTATTGGGAATTTGTGTAAGAATTAAATGGTTAAAGATTAAAGCTTTAAAAGTCTTTGAGCCGTGGCACAAGTTTGGGTGCCGTGGCCTCTAGCAAGTCAGAAAGTTCCTCCACCAGGTGTGCGTCGCGGCCTAGGCCTTATGCACCACGGCCACAAGCATGGGAAGCCTTCTACCCTGGTGTGCGCCGCGGCCTGCCCTATTCTAGGCTGCAGTGCCAGGCACACCTGATGCCTCTGATTCTACTATTCAGCTGGTGCGTTGGGACTTGGTTAAAATGCACAGGATTACTTAAACCATTTGGAGGGCCATGATTGTTTTGTTCTCAAGATCAAAGGGTTAAGATTGACTTCAAGATTGGTTAAAGAAGTTGTTGCTCTATATAAAGGGTCATCTAGGAGCAATAACAACACATAACACATACAAGACACAAGAGTGCAAGGTCACAAGTGTCTACAGAGAAGAAACACAAGAAGAGGTCTCATTCCAAGAGTGACTAGTGTTTAGAGAGTTAGGCTCTCAAATCTTCAGAGGTGTTTCTAGTGAGAGAGAGTAATCAAGACTGGGGATTCAAGGGCTTTGTAATTGGAATTTTCTTAGGGAAAATTCCAAGGAAACACTTAGTTCTTATCTCTTTCTTTTCTATTCTTTCATTCATCAAGAACAAGAGGGTTCTTGAGGAGGTGTTGTTGTAATTATAAGAACTCTAGTGATTTAGTGCAGAGAGCTTGGAGGAGCTCATGGGGATGTAGGCAAATTCCTGAACCTTGATAACAATTGCTTGTGTTTTCTTTTTATGGTTTGATTCTTGTTTAGTACAAATCATTCTGGATTTGGGTGTTTGGAAAGATCACAACCTGGGATTCTTGAGAGGTGATTTTCCGACAGTGGTATCAGAATTAGAACAACCGCGGGTATCAGAGCAAGGCTCCAAGAATCAAAGGAAACTTCTTGGGTGATTCAAGAATGGTGTTGGGATCAAGATCTGATCTGGTTCTTGAGGGATTCAAGAACGGTGTTGGGATCAAGATTTGATCTGGTTCTTGAGGTTTAGAAGTTTGGAAAGCAATTGTGGGTGCTGGATAAATCTTGGGATTTTTTCTGCAAGATGGGTTCAAACTTCATTGTTGAGAAGTTTGATGGAAAGGGAGACTTTGCCCTTTGGAAGCTAAAAATCAAGGCGGTTCTTATGCAACAAAAGGTGGACTTGGCTAATAGAGAAGATGACGATTTTCTGGCAAGTATCACAGAGCTCCAGCAAAATGAGATGAAGAAGATGGTGTATAGTACTATCTTTCTGCACATGTCAGAAAGTGTGACAAGGGAATGTGGAGATTTGGAAGATCCAACTGTCATGTGGAAGAAACTAGATGAGTTATTTCTTACCAAGACTCTCCATAATAAAATTTGTCTTCTAAAATGAATCTTTACTTTTAAAATGGATCCTAATAAATAGTTGCAAGATATTCTTGATGTGTTTAATAAATTAGTTCAAGATTTGACTAGTTGTAGTATAACATTCCCAGATGAACAATTGGTTGTTATTTTGTTGAGTTCTCTTCTCGATTGTTTTGAAAGCTTGATTAATGCTATTGAATATGGAAGAGATACACTAACCAAGGAAATTGTGATAAATGCTATAAGTGCTCATGATTTCAAAGCTAAGATGAGGGAAGAATCAAGTGGAGAAGGGCTATTCGTTAGAGGAAGGCCAGCAACTTGGAATGGCAGTAACATTTATGGCAACTACCGGGACAAATCAAAGGGTAGAGGTCAAGGCCATGGAAAATTGCATTCAAAACCGAAGTTTGGAGGAAAGTAATGCAACTACTATAATAAGGAGGGTCATTTCAAGAGAGATTGCAAGAAGATGATGAGGCGGTTGCCAAGGGAGAACAGCAAGATGATGATGTTCTTGTTGCGTGCTCAAATGTGAGAAAATGGCAGGGCAGCGAGAAATAGATCTTGGATTCCGAGTGCGCTGCTCACATATGCCCTCACCGAGATTGGTTCAAGAATTTCAAGGAAAGCAATGAAGGAAAGGTTTTCTTGAGGAACAATACTTCTTGCCAAGTGAGGGGGATAGAAGACATCCAATTGAGGATGTTTGATGGAGTTACTAGGCTACTGCAGAATATGAGATATCTTTCGGATTTGAGAAGAAATTTGATCTCATTGGAGCAGCTAGATTCCATGGGGTACACATACAGAGCAGAGGGAGGAAAGATCAAGGTAACCAAGGGATCTTTGGTAGTGATCAAAGCAGCAATAAAGTATGGTCTCTATGAGATGATTGGAGAGACGGACATCAAGGATCAAGCAGCAAGCTTGATGGTTGAGATGGATAAGACGATTCTTTGGCACAATCACTTGGGATATATGAGCGAAAAAGACCTGCAAGTTCTCAGCAATGACGGTTTACTTGATGGTGACAAAGTAGAAAAACTTGATTTCTACGAGAGTTGCGTTCTTGGGAAGCAACATCGGGTCAGCTTCAACACCGAAGTGCACAAGTCTAAGGAAATTATTGACTACATTCATGTGGATCTTTGGGGACTAGCAAGAACACCAACACAAGGAGGTAATTTTTACTTTCTTTCTTTAATTGATGATTATTCTAGAAAGGTTTGCGTTTATTTGTTTAAAAATAAATCAGATGCTTTGAATAAGTTTATGGTGTGGAAAAAGTTGCTGGAAACTCAAATGGGTAAGGTAGTTAAGGTTTTAAGAATCAATAATAGCTTAGAATTTTACAATCAGGATTTTGACAAATTATGTGAGTTAAATGGGATTCTAAGGCATAGAACGGTTGTGAAAACCCCTCAGCAAAATGGAGTTGTTGAGAGGATGAATAGGACCCTTATGGAAAAGGTTAGGTGCGTGATTATTGGTTATGAGTTACCCAAATGTTTTTGGGGGGAAGCTGTGTCTACTGCTGCGTATTTGGTTAATAGATCACCCTCTAGATCTTTGGATCTTAAGACTCCCAAGGAGATGTGGAGTGGTAAACCCCCTAAGTTAAATAACCTTAGGACTTTTGGATGTGCTGCGTTTGCACATCAAAAGGATGATAAACTTAGCCCAAGGTCTACAAAGTGTGTGTTTCTAGGATATGGTAAAGGGGTTAAGGGGTATAGGTTGTGGTCCTTAGAGCCAAAAGGATCTAAACTCATAATAAGTAGGGATGTCATTTTTAATGAGCATTTATTTCCCAATTTGGAGAAAACTAGCCCTGCAAGGGATAGTGGGCAAACCAACCCGGATTATGTGGAGCATAGCATCAAAGAAAATTCAGTTCAGGTAGATCAAGGAAGTTAAGAGGGTTCGGACCAGGTAGAGCCCATTGATGAAGGCCAAGCTCAAGACACTCAAGAGGAGGCTGAACTAGAAAGGGGATAATGCAACAAATAAAATGATTATCAGCTCATAAGGGACTGGGAAAGGAGGTTGATCAGGCCACCTTTGAGATATGGTTTTGCGGATGCTAATATAGCAGCTCTTTATTTAGAAGGAGGGAGTGAACCAAAAAATTACATTGATGCCATGGGATGTAAGGATTCGTCAAGATGGAAGCTAGCTATGGAGGAGGAAATGCATTCTTTGAGGAAGAACAACTCTTGGGAATTAGTGCCCAAACCAGAAAAATAGAGAGTTGTGGATTGTAAGTGGATTTACAAGATCAAAGAAGGGAACACTCTAGGGGATAAAGTCCGGTATAAGGCTAGACTAGTGGCAAAGGGGTTCACACAAAGAGAAGGCATAGATTTTACAGAAATTTTCTCACTGGTTGTGAAATACAAGACGATAAGGATAGTATTAGCTATGGTGGTCCAATTTAATTGGGAGATCAAGCAAATGGATGTGAAGACATCGTTCTTACATGGAAAGCTTGGTGAGACCATCTACATGAGGCAACCCAAAGGTTATGAGGAAGGAAGGCAGGGAGATTTGGTGTGAAAATTGAAGAAATCTCTCTATGGTCTGAAGCAATCACCTCGGCAATGGAATAAGAGGTTCGATTCCTTTGTAACTAGCTTGGGTTTCATGAGGAGCTACTATGATTCGTGCTTGTACTACAAAGGTCACAAGGTGGAGGAAATGGTGATTATCCTCATCTATGTTGATGATATGTTATTGGTTGGTAACAACAGGGAGAGGATAGAAAAGTTGAAGTCTCCACTCAGTTTGGAGTTTGAGATGAAGGATCTTGGTTATGCACAACAGATCCTTAGGATGAGTATAATCCGGGAAATGGAGAGAAACAGGTTGAAGGTTTCTCAGTCTTCCTACATAGAAAAGATGATATCTAAGTTTTCTACGGAAGATAGTAAACCAGTAAAGATTCCCCATGCTGGTCATTTCAAGTTCTCCAGCGATCAATGTCCGAGATCGGATGCGGAGAAGAAGGAAATGGAAAAGGTCCCTTACTCTAGTGTGGTTGGTTCTGTAATGTTCACCATGGTAAGCACTAGACCTAACATTTCTCATGCAATTAGTGTTCTCAGTAGGTTTATGAGTAATCCCGGAAAGGAGCATTGGCTTGGGATGAAGTGGTTGTTAAGGTATTTGAAAGGAAGCTTAGATGTGGGGCTTGTTTGTAAGAAGAGGGGTAAGTCCATCTGTTTAGAAGGTTATGCTGATTTGGACTATGGAGCAGACCAGGATAAGAGAAGATCGATTACCTCATACTTTTTCAACTTAAACGGATGTTGTATAAGTTGGAAGGCTCAGTTGCAGCCGGTGGTAGCACTCTCATCAACTGAGGCAGAGTACATAACAGCAATGAAAGCGATTAAGGAGGCTATGTGGTGTAAAAGGTTGTTGGAAGAATTGAAGGTCTTAAAAGAGCAGGTGTATTCGGATAGCCAAAGTGTGTTGCATTTGTGTAAGAATCAGGTGTTCCATGAAAGGACAAAGCATAAGGATGTTCGGTATCATTTCATTCAGGAAAATGTTACGGAAAGATGCATTCATGTGGACAAAGTGGCCACGAAAGAAAATCTTACAGATTTAGGCACTAAAATTCTACCTCTAAGCAAGTTCAATCATTGCCTTGGACTTCTTAGGATTAGAGTCGGATGATTTGGTGACTCATGTTGAGTTTGGATCATGAATTCTCTGCACGAGTTCTCTGCACAACGGGTTCAGGTTTAATTGCTTAGACAAAGGTACAGTTTGTTGGGAAACTTTCTAAGAATTAAATGGTTAAAGATTGAAGCTTTAGCAGTCTTTGAGCCGCGGCATAGGTTTAGGCGTCGCAGCCTTCAGCAAGTTAGAAAGTTCCTCCACCAGGTGTGCACTGCCGCCCAGGCCTTGTGCGCCGTGGCCACGAGCATGGGAGGCTTTCTGCCTTAGTGTGCGCCGCGGCCTGCCCTGTTCTGGGCCGCGGCGCCAGGCACACTTGATGCCTCTGATTCTACTTTTCAGCTGGTGCATTAGGACTTGGTTAAAATGCACAGGATTACTTAGACCACTTGGAGGGCCATGATTGTTTGGTTCTCAAGATCAAAGAGTTGAGATTGACTTCAAGATTGGTTAAAGAAGTTGTTGCTCTATATAAAGGGTCATCTAGGAGCTATAACAACACACAACACATACAAGACACAAGAGTGCAAAGTCACAAGTGTCTAGAGAGAAAAAACACAAGAAGAGGTCTTATTCCAAGAGTGGCTGGTGTTTAGAGAGTTAGGCTCTCAATTCTTCAGAGGTGTTTCTAGTGAGAAAGAGTAGTCAAGATTGGGGATTCAAGGGCTTTGTAATCCGAATTTTCTTGGAGAAAATTCCAGCGAAACACTTTGTTCTTATCTCTTTCTTTTCTCTTCTTTCATTCATCAAGAACAAGAGGGTTCTTGAGGAGGTGTTTCTATAATTATAAGAACTCCATTGATTTAGTGCAGAGAGCTTGGAGGAGCTCATTGGGATGTAGGCAAATTGTCAAACCTCAATAACAATTACTTGTGTTTTCTCATTATGGTTTGATTCTTGTTTAGTACAAATCATTCTGGATTTGGGTGTTTGGAAAGATCACAACCTGAGATTCTTGAGAGGTGATTTTCCAAAAAAAACCGCTTCAACTTTTTAAGGGTCTACAGCTACACCTTCTTCTGACACCACATGCCCCAAATATATCACTTCATTTAACCAAAATTTAAACTTACTAAACTTGGTATAAAGCTTCTATTTTTTAAGGGATTCTAGTACTATCTTCAAATGTCTAGTATGCTCATCTTCACTATTCGAATACACTAAAATATTATCGATGAAAACCACAAAAAATTTGTCTAAGAAGGGTCTGAACACTCTATTCATGAAATCCCTAAAAGCTATGGGGGAATTAGTCAAATAAGATGAAATATCCAGAAACTTATAATGACCATACCAAATCCGAAAGGCAATTCTTAAAACATCTGAATCTTTAATCTGTAATTGATGATATCCTTATCTCAAATCTATTTTGGAGAACACCTAATTATGCCCAAAGAGTAACATGGTTGTTGTAGCATAGTTTTGGGGTGTCGATTCCACAAGGAAATAAGTTATCTACAAAAGAAGGTGTGAACCATAACACAAACAATAAAGATTTAAGTGAGAAAATATGAACTTTTGATAATGAAGTAATTGTGTAAAATCGATTGTAAAATATAGTAGAGGAACAACAAGGTTTCGGGAATCCTCCCTAGGTTCGTTGCCCTAATCCTAACTTGGTTTAGTTGTTTTTATCTCGATTGCAAGTTTCACATCCCAAACAGGCAATCGACAAGTATTCAATAAGAGCATGTATAAGTCCAAATGTAATTGTTATGAAATACTTTACTTTTGATTCATGCACACATGATCTGTCTTATAGGTTTATCAAGAAACGACAATATATCTTTTATAACAATATTGAAGTAATGGACAAGCTTAAAGAATAAATCTACCAGACTCAGTTATACCCAAACAATCTTGACATAAGAAAAGCATGACTAGATTTATATCAAGGAAAAAGATACAATCACCGGATTAGAGAAAATCTTATAATTAGATAGCAAAGTAAATCATAACAATATTTTGACAATAAATCCTTATTACAACTGAACCAAATAAAGAAAAATAAGAACAACTACACCTAGGGATTCATTTCTTCGCCTTTCTTGGAGATTAGTTAGCTATGGGGCTCATGGTTGATCACTTTGATGGAGGAGAGTGTGGCTCATTCTTTAAGTTTTTCAGACTTTTCTTCCCCTATTTTCTTCAACTCTAAGTGATCTATTTATATTACAAAGGTCTAAGGGTGTTTGTGGGTTTAATCTATTGCTAAAACCCTAATTAAGTTCAGACTCGAAGATTGGAAAAATGTGTGCGCGCTGCAGCACAGGCTGAGGCATGCTGCGGTATGGCCTTCCACTTGGTTGGGTGATCCCTGGGTGCTGCGGCATGGGCTGGAGCATGCCCCAGCACAGATTGAGGCATGATGCAGCACACCCTGGTGCTTTGATTTCTCTTCATGTTTGCTTCTCCGCAACCACTTTGATACTTCGTTATGCATGGAATCTTGGCATTGGAAGCAACGATCATTTTTCCTTCTCTTTTGGACTCAAAGTACCTGAAAATGCACCGAGATAAGTCAATGATCAAGAATATCACTTTAGGGTTATTAACGTATAAAAATGCAATTAACACCGAGATCAACCCTAAAATGCTAACAATTAAGCATTTGTTGAGATGCATTTTATGGCTCTCATCACAACCCCCAACTAGCTTATTGCTAGTCCCTAGCAATTCAAGCGAAAATGAGAGTTGAATTCTATGGTAGGAATCAAAACAAGGTAAAGCAACGCTTAATGTTAAACAAGGAGCAATTCACATTTTTTTCTCAGAAATTGCACATAATATGCAGCACATAGAATCATTAAATATCACTTAAGTCAAAAAGTAATCCATGCATTAATCTTAAAATCGTTATTGACTTTTATCATCCGTCTTACCATAATCCATTAATCCGAACATCCGGATGATTTTATGCATGACATTCATGAATACAAGTCTTGGCCTCATAATAAATTGTGTGACATCAATCACTTAAACAAGCTCCATAGGCTTATTTTTCAAATCACTATCCACTATTGTACAAAAAAAAAATCACTCTACATCGGATCAATAGGTCTTTAATATGCTTGTAATGTTAGGCTAGGGTAAAGGTTGAGAAAGAACGGGAAGGATTTAACAAGTAAAAGAACTTAATCCCTTAGCTTTAACCACTTTTAAGCACTAGATAACTTTAGTTCAACGTTCGACTCTTTCAACCTTTTTTTTTATTTTTTATAAAAGCATATCTCTTGATAAGTCACCACTTTTCTTTTCTTTTCTTCTTTCTTTGCCATACTTCGCTTCTTTTTTTCTTTTGTATTTTTGGCATAAGACCATTTACATCATTTTTTTCATTCTTTTCTTTTCTTTTCCACAACCCCCAGCTTATCTCCTTTAATATACTTGGGTTATGGTTTTTCATATTCCCATCCTTGCTCCTTTTAAATGCTTCTCAAAAAATGTGTACAACTAAGTTCTTTTAAAAGAAAGGTAAGGATAAAATATTTTTAGGCTCATAATGGTAAGTAAATGGGTTTTTGAAAGAAACAAGGCTCAAATTCTTTTTCAAGAAAAAGGCTCAAATAGGTCACTAGTGATATATATTGCAAGGGTAGGTTTGAAAGGCTCAAACGGTCCAAAAATGGCCTGTATCATATCCTACGTAGTGTGCATTCTAGGAATTCACCTCAAGTGATTATCGAATAAGTTCTAGAGCTTGTTGACACCACAAAAGTATTCACAAGGTAATCACACATAAAACTTCTCTAAATGCTTTAAATTAATCATACAATCTTATCGCAAACTAGAGTCTCTAACCAAATCAAGATTGACACTTGCATTATTCTCAAAACTGAAACAAAATTTAACTTCTTTTAAATGTTGTTTGTTATCTCAATTAAGCTTATATCATTGACATGTGAATTACATCCAAGGCAAACACAAAGCATGCTTAAAACAAAAGGTAAGGGAAAGTAACACCAAGCAATTTAATGAAAAAGAAATACGTTTCCTCCACCCCAACTTAAAAATTACATTGCCCTCAATGTTAAAGAGAAAGTAAAAGAAACTCCTATGTAAGCACGAGTGCACAGGTGCTGAAGATGGTGCACCATCAGATGAATTCTGATGCAGGAGGATCCGAGTCAGATGATGCTGAGTTATCAGATAACACGTTGTTGGAACTAAGATACCTTGAGTTAGCAGAATGGCAGGTGGACTACCTAGAATAGTTGACTACCATTGATTCTGTTTTAGGCCTTCAAATTTGCAGTTTTCAGTTTTAGGAAACTTTCCATTTGCAATTTCCTTTTGTATTCAAGTCAAAATTGACTACCGTTGATTCTGCTTTAATACAATCGCTTAATTTTAGTAATTTCCTTATTTTTCCCCAGGATTATGCTTTCAGGGATTTTTTTCTTTTTTTACTTTGATCTTATAAATAAGTAGGCCACATACATAAAAGATAGATGATTATTATTATTGGTATTTGCATAATTTTAAATAAAGCATCAGAGCTGTTTCTCTGTGTTTTTAGGGTTTTTCTTGTGTTTCTCCCTGCGAAATATCTGTTACGACTAGCCTGCAGAATAATCGTTATTCTGCCCAGCATCAGTTGGTATCAGAGCTTCAACATCTTCCTGGGGTAAGATTTCATCAGTTTCCATGGCTGGTGGTCATGGTCGTGGTCGTCGCGGGCAGGTTCCGTACGAGGAAGCCCCACACCGTGACCTTAACGTTCAGGATGCGATGATTGAGGATTTACAGAGGCAAGTTGTAGAGTTAACACAGCGTCTAACAGCACAGAATTTCGGTGATCGTGAGATGGAAGATCATGATTTCGATTCTAGTTTCGAAAACCCATATCACAATCCTGCTCGATTTTGGGAGCACCGTGGTCGGGAGAATCATTATGGAGACCTCAGTTTCAGAGTGGATCTGCCCAAGTTTTCAGGTATATTACAGGCTGAAGGATTCATCGATTGGTTAAATGAAGTAGAGCGTATTTTCGAGTATAAAGAAGTCCCAAATCGTGTCAAAGTGAAACTGGTCGCCATCAAACTCAAAGGCATAGCATCTGCGTGGTGGGAGCAGTTGAGGCACACATGCGACAGACAGGGAAAGGCCAAGATCACAGATTGGGAGAAGATGAAGGGACACTTTCTTCCTTTCGGCTACACTTAAGCCTTGTTTCAGCGACTTCATTCGTTGAGGTAACACGTTGTTGGCACTGAGATACCTTGAGTTGGCAGATTAGCGCAAATATCGCAGGTGGACTACCTAGAATGGTTGACTGGCGTTGATTCTGTTTTACGCCTTCAAATTTGTAGTTTTCAATTTTAGGAAACTTTCCATTTGCAATTTTCTTTTATATTCAAGTCAGAATTTACTACTGTTGATTCTGCTTTAATACAATCGCTTAATTTTAGTAATTTCCTTAGTTTTCCCCAGGATTATGCTTTCGGAGATTTTTTCCTTTTTTTACTTTGACCTTATAAATAAGGAGGCCACATACAGAAAAGACAGATTATTATTATTATTGGTATTTGCATAATTTTAAATAAAGCATCAGAGCTGTTTCTCTGTGGTCTTAGGGTTTTTCTTGTGTTTCTCCCTGTGAAATATCTGTTATGACTAGCCTACAGAATAATCGCTATTCTACCTGGCGTCACATTCTTCTTGCTGAAATTCTGATCTGAAACATATAACAAGACAACAAAAAGAGAGCAACTGTGGTGTACCCTTATGATTCCCACCATATGTTAGGTTAGCACAGAAAATGGAGAAAAATAAATAAAAAGAAAAATAAATAACTAAAAGGAAAACACAATATAAGGTAGGATAGTGAGGTGATAAAAAAAACAAAAGAAAAAAAAATAGGCAAACAAAAGATAGAACCCAAACTATAACTCGAATTCCTCATCATCTTCTTCATCCCCTTCATTCTCGTCACCTACCTCAGGAGGTGGATCAAAAGATGAACCTGGATAGGGTGCCATAGTAGGAAAGTGATCCATATTACAACCTGTAGCGGCAGCAAGGTGTTGGTACATCTGACCAAAAGAAGAGTAGACCCCCGCCTGATAATTGGCTTGCCAAGCCAAGAATCAGTCTTGCCTAGCCAAGATTCGGTCTTGACGATCTATCCTATCTAGCAATAGTTTTTGATACTCATCAAAACGACTCTCTAAACGCTCAAGATGCTCGACAACCATGAAATGCCTAGAGGGGGAAGGGGGGGCAGCAATCATAGCTCCATCTCCCGGAGATGGCGTCCAGGAAGCTCTAATATGAGCGAGCATGTAATCATCGATGGGTTTATTTGGTTGTTAGGCCTCCTCATTAGTACTGTATTGGACGTCGGCTCGGATGCACAATTGTGTAATTAAAGAAGGAGAGTATAATCCGAGCTTATGTTTAATAGTGTGTATGATAGAGTTAAAGATGACTTGGCCCACATCGATAGTCATCCCCATCAAAATGGCATAAATTAGAACAGCTCTCTCAACAGTTATGGTATTATAATGTGTAGCAGGTAGCATCCTCTGACATACGAAATATTGCCAAGCCCTAGCATTGGTAGTCAGAGAAGGACCAGGCAAGGTGACATGGGTACCACCCATTAGTTTCCATGTAGTGCCCAGAACGTAGAGAGTGTTGCGAATCTCTTCGTAATTAATTGTAGACATATATGCACTATACTCACTATGTTCGATGTCAGGTAACCCATAAAAGCTATTAATGGATGTGCTGCTAAAAGAGACTATTTGTCCTCTCACCCTTACTTTGCCATTCTTATGCTCGTCTGCATTAGCGTAAAATTCTCTAACCAAATTTATGAGTGAAGGAGAGGGTGGTCTTGTAAATGTACCCCAATTCCTATCAAGAATCATTCTAAATAAGGTCGGGTTCCCCCGCTCGGTGATGTTGAATCATCTCTCAGGAATGGGTTTTCTAGTTTGTATCATTCTAAGATATCTTTCACTTGCCTCAAAACTAACAAATTTGGTTTCATCATACTCTTGTTGTTGTTTCCCCCTAGGTCTCTTGGTCTTAGGTGCCATGAAAATCAAATATATAGAACAATAGACTTAAAGCAAAACTTAACCACCAAATAGCACAAGGGAACAATAAAAGGGAAGAAATGAGTTTTACTTGATGTCCAAAGTTTGGAAGGAGAAAGACTACCCCACCAACTTGAAGTGTTCTTAATGAACCCAAAATCTTCTTGGAACCACTTTGGAGAGAGATTGCTAGCAAAATCTAGAAAATTAGTGATCAATTTAGTAAGAAATAATGGTACAAACAAGAATTTTTAGAGAAAAAAGGGAGTGGTTTTGTGAGGGTTTTATGAGAGGAAGAGAGAGGAGTGAGTGTGCTCTGTTTTGGGAAAGTTAGAAATGAAGAATGGAAGTGCAAATTTAGGTTTTTATTATGCAAAGTTTCAAGAAGGTGTTGCAGCATGAGCTGGAGCGGAAATGGACGCGTGCTGGGTGCTGCAACATGGGCTGGGCCTGTGTGCATGCGCACACTGTGTGCTACAGTGCGCACTGTTTTGTTTTCCACCAGAAAAATTTGGGTGTTTGCTAAATGAAAGAAAAATGAAATAAAGTCAGCCAAATAAATAATTATATAAAAAGTAATCCTCAAAAAATTAGATTAAAAGAAAAACTAACAAATAAAAATTAATTAAAAATAAAACTGATTATGCCCAAAGTATAATGCGGTAGTTGTAGCACGAATTTGGGGTGTCGATTCCACAGGGAGTCAAACTAACTACAAGAGAAAGATAAAAACCTTAAAACGAACGATAAAAATTAAACAAGAAAATCTGAGTTTGAAGTAGTGTGAAATAATTGTGTAAATATAATAGAGAACAACAAGAGTCCGGGAATCCTCCCTAGGTTCGATGCCTTATTCTATTCTTGATTCAACTGTTTTTATCTCGATTGCAAGTTTCACATCCCAAACAAGCAATCAGCAAATATTCAATTAAAGCACATATGTAAACCCTAATGTAATTGATATGAATTGCTCTTTCAAATTAAGCACACATGACCTATCCTATAGGTTTATCAAGAAACGACAATAGATCTTAAATGACAATATCGCAATAATGGACAAATCTAAAAGAGAAGTCTACTGGACTCAATCACATCCAAATAGATTGACATAAGAAGAGCATGACTAGACTTATATCTAGGAGAAGCATGCAATCACCAGATTAAGAGGAAATCTTCTAATTAGATTAAAGGATAAATCATAACAATGTTTAATGATAATAAATCCAAATTACAATGAATCAAGACTAGAAAATAAGAACAACTACACCTAGGGATTCATCCCTTCACCTTACTTGGAGATTAGTTGGCCATGGGGGAGAGTGTGGCAGCCTTCATGATGTTTTCCTCAGCCTCTAACCTCTCATCGATGTCTTAAATAATGATAATATCAAACCCTAAGTGGTCTATTTATAATATAGAAGGTCCAAGGGTGTTTTAGGGTTTAAAAAGTCATTAAAATCCTAATTAGGTCAAATCTCAGAGAAGAAAAACGTGTGTGCACTGTGGTGCTCCTTTATGGGCGCTGCGGTGCTGGCCACGGTGCTGGTTGGTGCTGTTCTGGACTGACCTTTGTCTACTAAAACTGCCATAACTTTCTCTAGAAAAATCATTTTGACGAGCCATAAAATTCTCCAAAAAATAGACTTCTAGATCTTTCTAAGCATATATAGTTTATCTCCTGGTTCTTCTTGCATCAATACAGTTTAATTTGCAAAGATGATTGATCTGTATGGGCAATTTTGGCAATTTAGTGAAACTCTTTTCCAAGTGCTTGTGAACCTTCACTCCGGTGTTCAAGGAGTCATTGTATTTCAAGCAATGATAGCTTTTCCATCTCTTTTGAACTTAAAATACCTGAAAATGCATCGAAATAGATCAATAATCCAAGAATTACACTTTAGAGTTGTTAAGGTATAAAAGTGCAATTCAAACCTAGATCAACCCTAAAATGCTAACAATTAAGTACTGTAAGGATGCATTTTATGACTCTCATCATAACCCCCAACTAGCTTATTGCTAGTCCGTAGCAATTCAAGGGAAAACAAAGGATGAATTCTACGGTGGGAGTCAAAAACAAAGAAAAGCAATGCTAGTGTTAAACCAATAGTAATTCACTTTTGTCTCAAAAATCGCACATAACACACGGCACATAGAATCATTAAATTTCACCCAAGTCCAAAAGTAATCTAAACATCAATCTAAAATTGTTATCAACTCTTAACATCCATCTTACCACAATCCATTAATCCAAACACCCGGATGATTTTATGCACAACATTCAAGAATACAAGTCTTAACCTCTAAAATATATTAAATTGTGTGACTTCAATCACAAAAACAAGCTCCATAGGCTCACTTTTCGAATCACTCTCCACTATTGTAGAAAAATCACACTACATTGGATCAATAGGTCTTTAATAAGCTTGTAATGTTAGGATAAGGTAAAGGTTAAGAAAGAACGGGAAGGATTCAACAAGTAAAAGAACTTAATCTCTTAGTTTTGAACACAACTCTTTAAGCACTGGATAATCTTACTTTAATACCCAACTCTTCCAACCATTTTTCGAGCATTTCTTTCAACAAATCACCATTTTTTTTTCTTTCTTTCTTCTTTCTTTGCCATAATTCACTTCTTTTTTTATTTTAGCACATAAGACCATTCACCACCTTTTTTATCAAATTTTTTTTTCTTTTCCACAACCCCCAACTTATCTCTTTTCATGTATTTGGGCTATGGTAATAATATTTTTTTTTCTCATACTTTCATTCTTACTCCTCTTGAGTGCTTTTCAACAAATGTGTATAACTAAGTTCTTTTAAAAGGAAGATAAAGATAAAATATTTTAGGCTCATAAAGGTGAGTAAATGGGCTATTGAAAGAAACAAGGCTCAAATTCTTTTTCAAGAAAAAAGGCTCAAATGGGTGACTAGTGATAAATATAGAAATGGTAAGTTTGTAAGGCTCAAACTGTTAAAAAATGGCCTATATCATATCCTAAGTAGTGTGCATCCTAGGAATTCGCTTCAAGTGATTATCAAATAAGTTCTAGAGCTCGTCGAGACCGCAAAAGTATTCACAAAGCAATCACACATAAAACTTCTCTAAATGTTTTAGACTAATCATACAATCTTACCACAAACTAGAGTCTCAAACCAAATGAAGATTGACACTTAAATTAATTTCAAACCGAAGCAAGATTTAACTACTTCTAAACGCTAAATGCTATCTCAATTAAGCTCATATCTTTGACATGTGAATTAACTCTAAGGCTAACACAAAACATGCTGAAAACAAACAAAAAGGAAAAACGATACCAAGCAGTTCAATGGAAAAAGAAAAACAAGAATATGTTTCCTCCACCCCCAACTTAAAATAAGCATTGTCCTCAATGTAAAAGCAAAAGTTAAGGAAACTCCCTTTGTAGCCAAAAATGCACAGAAGCTGAAAATTGGGCACCACCATTTGAACTGCTTCCTATTTTTGTCCCTGAAAAAGAAATACGAAAGTAAAACTGGAAAACAGCAAAATAATAATAATAAACAAGAAAAAGAAATATGAAAAATAGTAAAAAAAAATAAAAGGATATGTTGTGGGTTGCCTCCCATGAGCACTAAGCTTTACGTCTTCAGCCAGACGCTCTTATTACCTCCTAGACAAACATAGGTTGAATGCACCAGCTACTGCTTCATTGCCAAATTCGATGCTCGTATGCTTTGGAGAGGCCTCAAGGATGTCACCAGTAACATCTGCAAATTCTGGCTTGATATATGCTTTTGTGAAGCCATGGGTGAGGGTGGACTCTAATGGATTAAGGTGTTGGACCATTTCCATGAATGAGTCAATCATGTATGCTTGGTGGGTTTCGTCCACATCCTCTGATTTTTTCATTGTTGGGATGTGTAATAACTTACCACTTAGTGTCTCAATGGCATTCACCTCATTTATATTCTTTTGTGCTAGGTGTTGACCATGGGGTGTGGATTGAGCTTGAGAAGGGAACTTACCTTGCTCAGTCACACTCAAGTAGTTCATCAACTTAGACCCTTGGCTCTTTAAATCCTTATGTTCTTCAACAACCTGCACAATTAAAGATTCAAGCCTTTGATTAGTCTTCCCCTGTATCTCAATAAAAGCATGTAAAATGTCTTCTAAAGGACTCCTAAAAGATACAAGTGCATGATATGTTTCAAGACATGGTGCAGGGGTTGTGCAAGCTGCTGGTTTTCAGACTTCCAACTGAAATTGGGGTGATTTCGCCATCCCGGATTATAAGTATCAGCGAAGGGTGCTAAAGGCTTCTTGTACATGCCTAAGGCATTATATTGTTCCTCATACATCCCTCTCATCTCAGCAAATGTGGGGCACTCTTGGGCGAGATGATCTACCCCACCACACATAAAACATGGTTCAAAAGACTTTGCATGATTAGTTACGTGTGTTGGCTTTAAGCTCTTAGTTTTTAACATCTCTAGTTCCCTAGTGAGCATCTCGACCTTGGCCTTAAGGTTATCCTCTTCCCTAAGATGGTAAATTCCACCACCATTTGGGTTCCCTATAGGTCGTGACCTATTTGTGCTTTCAGTAGCACTAGGTCCAGTCCAAGTGTGAGCTTTTTCAGCAAGCTCATTGAGGTACTCTATGGCCTCATCAGGATCTTTCTCTAAAAACTCACCATTACACATCATCTCTACGAATTGGCACTCCCTATATGTAAGTCCCTCATAAAAATAGCTCACTAAGAGCCAATTCTCATACCCATGGTGAGGGCATATACTTAACAACTCCTTAAATCTCTCCCAATACTGATACAAAGTCTCACTATCCTTTTGTGCAAAGGTGGAGATTTGCCTTTTTAAAGCATTAGTCTTATGTTGGGGGAAGTATTTATTAAAAAAAATCGAGTCATCTTAGTCCACGACCCAATAGATTGTAGTCTTAGTGAGTATAGCCAACTCTTAGCTTTATCCTTCAAAGCGAAAGGAAAGAACTTAAGCCTCACAATGTCTTCGGTTTCATCTTAACTATGAAAAGTCGCGACTACTTCCTCAAATTCTCTAATGTGCACATATGGGTTTTCATTGTCCAAGCCATGAAACGTAGGGAGTAATTGTATCATCCCTACTTTAAAATCTAGTTGGCGAGTATTGGCTGGAAACATGATGCATGATGGTGTGGCTGTGCATGTAGGGTTTAGGTAATCCTGAAAGGTCCTAGGAGGTTGATATTCATGTTCACTCATTTCTTCGGGACTAGATGGGTTCTCAAATAAAGGATTTAGAAAAGAATTTAATTCTGACTCCAACACAGGCCTACAAGCAAATCTACCCAAAGTGTCTCTATATCGGGGCATGCAAGATCACAAAATAATTAAAAAAATACTATAAAAAGAAAGAATAAAATAAAATAAAATTAATGTAGCAAGCTAAAAATAGGGAACGAAGTTACCGCCTTTACAAACTGTTGAAAAGAAAAATTATTTACAATTCTTCTACTGTCATGTTTCAAGGTTGACAATCTTCCTTGTACTTAAACGCATCTCCCCGGAAACGGCGCCAAAATTTGATTGTGCCCAAAGTATAATGCGGTAGTTGTAGCACAGCTTTGGGGTGTCGATTCCACAGGGAGACAAACTAACTACAAGAGAAAGTGCAAACCTTAAAATGAACGATAAAAATTAAACGAGAAAATCTGAGTTTGAAGTAGTGTGAAATAATTTTGTAAATATAATAGAGAACAACAAGGGTCCGGGAATCCTCCCTAGGTTTGTTGCCTTATTCTATTCTTGATTCAGTTGTTTTTATCTCGATTGCAAGTTTCACATCCAAAACAAACAATCGGCAAATATTCAATTAAAGCACATATATAAACCCTAATGTAATTGATATAAATTGCTCTTTCGAATTAAGCACACATGACCTATCCTATAGGTTTATCAAGAAATGACAATAGATCTTTAATGACAATATCGCAGTAATGGACAAACCTAAAAGAGAAGTCTACCGGACTCAATCACATCCAAACAGATTGACATAAAAAGAGCATGACTAGACTTATATCTAGGAGAAGCATGCAGTCACTGGATTAAGAAGAAATCTTCTAATTAGATTAAAGAATAAATCATAACAATATTTAATAATAATAAATCCAAACTACAATGAATCAAGACTAGAAAATAAGAACAATTACACCTAGGGATTCATCCCTTCGCCTTGCTTGGAGATTAGTTGGCCATGGGGGAGAGTGTGGCAGCCTTCATGATGTTTTCTCCGGCCTCCGGCCTCTCATTGATGTCTTGAATAATGATAATATCAAACCCTAAGTGGTCTATTTATAATACACAAGGTCCAAGGGTGTTTTAGGGTTTAAAAAGTCATTAAAATCCTAATTAGGTCAAATCTCGGGGAAGAAAAATGTGTGCGCACGGCGGTGCTCCTTTATGGGTGCTGCGGTGCTGGTTGGTGGTTCAAGGTGTGGAGGTTCTGGGCGCTGCGGAGCTGGCTGGTGCTGTTCTGGACTGACCTTTGTCTACTAAAACTGCTATAACTTTCCCTAGAAAAATCATTTTGACAAGCCGTAAAATTCTCCAGAAAATAGACTTCCGAATTTTTCTAAGCATATATGGCTCATCTACTGGTTCTTCTTGCATCAATACAGTTTAATTTGCAAAGATGATTGATCTGTACGGGCAATTTTGGCAATTTAGTGAAACTCCTTTCCAAGTGCTTGTTAACCTTCACTCCGGTGTTCATCGAATCATTGTATTTCAAGCAATGATAGCTTTTCCATCTCTTTTGAACTTAAAGTACCTGAAAATGCAACGAAATAGATCATTGATCCAAGAATGACACTTTAGAGTTGTTAAGGTATAAAAGTGCAATTCAAACCTAGATCAACCCTAAAATGCTAACAATTAAGTACTGTAAAGATGCATTTTATGACTCTCATTAAGAACAAACAAATTAAAAGAAAAATAAAAACGTACCTGTTTGGTATAGTTAAGGTAAATAGACCGGATCCATAAGTGGAATGTCTTCCACTTCCGTATCTTGTCTATCAATCAAGATCTTAAGGCAATGACCATTCACTTTAAAAGTCTGACCATCCCTAGTGTCCTCTATTTCCACCGCTCCATTTTTAAAAACATTTTTTACAATGAAAGGACCAGTCCACCTTGACCGAAGTTTTCCAGGATGCTTATGAAGTCTAGAGTCGTATAAGAACACCCGATCATTGGGTTTAAATGTTTTCCTCAAAATGTTTTTGTCATGGAATACTTTCATCTTAGCCTTATAGATTCTAGAATTTTCATAAGCATCGTTTCTTAATTCCTCTAACTTGGTCAACTGATATTTCCTAAGCTTACCCACTTTGCCCATGTCAAAATTAAAAGACTTGATGGCCCAATAAGCTCGATGCTCGAGTTCCACAGGTAAGTGGCAAGGTTTTCCAAAAACAAGCCGATAAGGCGATATACCTAAGGGAGTTTTAAAGGCTGTACGGTAAGCCCAAAGCGCATCAACTAGTCTCAAAGACCAATCCTTGCGATCCAGGTTAATCATTTTTTCCAAAATTTGTTTAATTTCCCTATTAATAAGCTCTACTTGTCCACTAGTCTGAGGATGGTAGGCAATACAAATTTTATGTAGCACCCCATATTTTCTCATCAAAGCTTCAAAAGAACGGTTGCAAAAATGAGTACCTCGATCACTAATTATAGCACGTGGTGTACCAAACCGATATAACACATTTTCTTTAAGAAATTTAATTACCATTCTATTGTCATTGCTTCGGCAAGCTGCTGCCTCTACCCACTTAGATACATAATCTATTGCCACGATGATGTATTGGTATCCAAAAGAAGGAGGAAAAAGTTCCATAAAATCGATGCCCCAACAATCAAAAATTTCAATTACTAAAATAGGGTTTAAGGGCATCATATTTCGGCGAGACACAGCTCCTAACTTTTGACATTTTTCACATGAGTGACAATAAATGTTTGCGTCTTTAAATAGGGTAAGCCAATATAATCCACACTACAAAATTTTTGCAGCGGTTTTTTTCATTGAAAAGTGACCTCCACAAGCTTGGGAGTGACAAAATTCTAAGAAACTTGCAATCTCTTCATTAGGGATGAAATGCCTTAGAATTTGGTCAGGGCAGTACTTGAAAAGATATGGGTCATCCCAATAGAAATTACATACCTCATATAAGAATTTACTCTTGTCTTGAGCACTCTAATCCATTGGTATCTCACCTGTAACCAAATAATTCACGATGTGAGCAAAGCATGGTAAGGAAGTTACGGAGAGTAAATGCTCATCGGGAAATTCATCCTTGCTTGGCATGTCATCGCAAGGGTCCTCAAAAGTGAGCCTTGATAAATGGTCAGCTACTACATTCTCCACTCCTTTCTTGTCTTTGATGGTAATGTCGAATTCTTGTAGGAGTAGGATCCATCGTATTAGTCTTGCCTTAGCATCCTTCTTTGTAAGAAGGTACTTAAGTGCTGCATGATCTGTGAAGATAAGAATAGGGGAACCAATTAAATAAGCACGAAATTTATCTAAAGCAAGTGCTACAGTTAGCAATTCTTTTTCAGTTGTGGAGTAATTCATTTGAGCACTGTTTAAAGTCTTACTAGCATAGTAAACGACAAATGGTTTTCCCTCCCTTCATTGTCCAAGAACAGCACCTACAATGTAGTCACTAGCATCACACATGATTTCAAAAGATAAAGTCCAATCCGGTGACTGCATTATAAGTGCGGAAGTAAGCTTGCCAATTAGTGTTTTAAAGGCCTCTTGACAAGCTTGAGTCCACTCAAAGGGGGTATCTTTAACTAGGAGGCACATAGTGGTCTAGATATGTTCGAGAAATTTCATATGAACCTCCAATAGAAACCAGCATGACCAAGGAAAGATCTCACATCCTTTATTGTCTTAGGGGTAGGTAATTTAGAGATTAATTCAATCTTAGATTGATCAACCTCTATTCCTTTAGAAGAGACAATATGCCCTAAGATAATACCGGATGGTACCATGAAATGGCATTTTTCCCAATTTAAAACCAATTCCTTTTCCTCACAGCGAATCAATACTCTTTCTAAATTCATTAAGCATGCATCAAATGAAGATCCAAAAATAGTTAGGTCATCCATAAAAACCTCCATGCAATTTTCAACTATGTCACTAAAAATACTCATCATGCAACGTTGAAAAGTAACATGGGCATTACACAATCCAAATGGCATCCTACGAAAAGCATAGGTGCCAAAGGGACAAGTAAAGATGGTCTTTTCTTGGTCTTCTAATGCAATTTCTATTTGATAATAACCAGAATAACCATCTAGAAAACAGTAAAAGGGATGACCCGCTACACACTCAAGAATTTGATCAATAAAAAAGAGTAGGAAGTGGTGTTTCCGGGTGGCAGCATTTAATTTTCTGTAATCAATGCACATATGCCACCCGTTCACAAGTTTGGTAGGGACTAGCTTTCCTAAATCATTCTTTACCATAGTGGCCCCAAACTTTTTAGGGATGACTTGCGTAGGGCTTACCCACTTACTATTAGTTATGGGATATATAATACCCGCATTTAACAGTTTCAACACTTCATTTTTCACTACTTCTTTCATAGTGGGGTTAAGCCTACGTTGAGGGTCTCTACGAGGACTAGTTCCTTCATCCAAATTTATTTTATGGGAGTAGATTAGGAGACTAATTCCCTTTAAATCAGCCATGCTCCATCATAAGGCTGATTTGTGTGCATTTAAAGTTTGAATTAATTTCTTACCTTAGGTCTCAGATAATTCAGAAGAAATAATAACAGGAAAGGTATCACCTGGACCGAGAAACACATGCTTTAAACCCTTAGGTAGTGGCTTCAATTCGACTTTAGGTGCTTCCACACTTGAGGGGACTTGTGTTTTGCTTCTTTCGAGCAGCTCTTCAAACTTTGGTTACCATGCTCGATTGTTATAATCCTGAGATTTATCAAAAATAGTACAAATATTAATTATATTAGTTTTATCATCAAATAAATCTATCTTAGAATTAACAAGAAAATTTTCAAGAGGATCATAATCATGAGCTGAGGAAACTCCCTCATTGATGAGTGACTCGATCATGTAAAGCTGGTGGTTTTCGTCCTCATCTTCGGGTTGTTTTGCAACATTGAAAATATTTACTTCAAGGGTCATGTTTCCAAAGGTCAGCTTCATGAGTCCATTCCTATAATTTATTAGAGCATTTGCAGTAACAAGAAAAGGTCTACCTAAAATCAAAGGGATTTTAGAGTTAGTGTCAACAACAAAAGTAGTATCAAGAATTAAGAAATCAAAATGATAATAAAATTTATCGATTTGAATCAAAACATCCTCTATCACACCTCGGGATACTTTGACTGAACGATTAGCCAATTATAATACCACACCGGTTGGTTTGATTTCTCCTAACCCCAGCTGTAAGTAGATAGAAAATGGCATTAGGTTTACACTAGCTCCTAAATCTAGTAAGGCTTGTCTAACCTTATGACTTCCAATGCTGCAAGCAATAGTAGGACAGCCTAGATCCTTGTATTTTGGGGGAATTCTTTGCTCAATTAACGCACTAACTTGCTTAGTTAGGAATGTTGTTTTCTTGATATGGTGCTTCCTCTTAGTTGTGCATAAATCCTTGAGAAGTTTTGCATAGGTAGGAACCTGTTTAATCACATTCAAAAGTGGGAGATTAAGTTTCACTTGCTTTAAGTTCTCTAGAGTTTCATTATTTATTTCCAAATTTTTCTTGTTGGATTTTAAGGCTTGAGGGAATGGTGCCTTAAGAGGACTTTTGGTCACTTCAGGGTCTTTGAGCAGCTCGACTTCACTACTAGTTTGACCCTTTCTCACATCCTCGGGTTTATTCATTGGTGGGATGTCTAGTGACTTACTACTTTGGGTTACAATGGCGTTTATATTTTCTAGATTTTTTTGAGCCATACGTTGACCATGGGGTGTGGACTGAGCTTAGGAAGGAAACTTCCCTCGCTCAAACACACTCAAGGAGCCCATTAATTTAGACACTTGGCTCCTTATTTCTTTGTTCTCCTCAACCACTTGTGTAATTAAAGCCTCACACCTTTGGTTTATCTTGGCTAGTGCTTCTATAAAAGCATGTAAGATGTCTTCTAAAGAGTTCCTAGATGATGAGGGTGCATGATAAGGTGCTGGGTATGATCTAAGGGGTTGTACATGATGCTGATTTTCAGATTTCTAGCTGAAGTTGGGGTGATTTCGCCACCCCGAATTATAAGTGTTAGAGAAAGGTGCTGAAGGATTCTTGTACATGCCTAAGGCATTACATTGTTCCTCATAAAGCCCTCTCATATCAACAAATGTAGGGCAATCTTGAACGGGATGATCAACCACGCCACACACAAAACATGGTTCTAAAGGTTCGGCTTGATTAACCATGTGTGTTGGCTTTTTAGTTTTTAATGCCTATAACTCCCTAGTAAGCATTTCGACCTTGGCTTTCAGGTTGTCTTCCTCCCCAAGATGTTATATTCCCCCACCACTAGGGTTTCCTATAGGTCGTGACCTATTTGTGCTTTCAGTAGCATTAGGTCTAGTCCATGTGAGAGCTTTTTCAGCAAGCTCATTGAGGTATTCAATAGCCTCATAAGGGTCTTTTTGCAAAAACTCACCATTACACATCATCTCTACAAATTGGTGCTCTCTATAGGTAAGACCCTCATAGAAATAGCTTACTAAATGCCAATTTTCATACCCATGATGTGGACACATACTTAACAGCTCTTTAAATTTCTCTCAAGACTGATACAAAGTCTCGTTTTCCTTTTGTGCAAAGGTGGAGATTTGTCTTTTCAAGGCATTAGTCTTATGTTGAGGGAAGTATTTGTTAAAAAAGAATTGGGTCATCTCATTCCATGACCCAATTGATCGTGGTCTCAGCGAGTATAACCAACTCTTAGCTTTATCCTTTAAAGAGAAAGGAAAAAACTTAAGCCTCACAATATCATCAGTTGCACCTTGACTATGAAAAGTCGCAACTACTTCCTCAAATTCTCTAATGTGCACATATGGGTTCTCGTTTTCCAAGCCATGAAAGGTAGGGAGTAATTGAATCATCCCCGTTTTAAAGTCTTGATGGCGAGTGTTGGCTGGAAACATAATGCATGATGGTGTGGCTGTCCGGCTAAGATATAGGTAATCTGTAAGTGTCCTAGCAACATTTTCATTAGGGTTTTTAGCCATGTTAACAAAGTTTTCTAAATTTTCTGTTGGGTGTACACTAGGATTTGATCTAGGCGAGGTTTCACTAACGGACGTGGAAGGGAAGGGTAATTCTAGTTCAGGTCCTTTAATGAACCTCCCTCGTGAATCTATTGGTCTAAACATACACCAACCGAGTTTTTAAAAGTGATAAATAAAACATAACAAAATAAAATAATTAAAAAAAATCAAAAAATCAAAACTAATAGAAAGGGACGATAATACCGTCTTATCTTAGAGTAGACAAACTTCTTTGTAAGTAAGCACGTTTCCCCAGCAACGGCTCCAAAATTTGATTATGCCTAAAGAGTAACGCGGTTGTTGAAGCACAGCTTTGGGGTGTCGATTCCACAGGGAAACAAGTTATATACAAAAGAAGGTGTGAACCATAACACAAACGATAAAGATTTAAGTGAGAAAATATGAACTTTTGATAATGAAGTATTTATGTAAAATAGATTGTAAAATATAGTAGAGGAACAACAAGGTTCTGTGAATCTTCCCTAGGTTCATTGCCCTAATCCTAACTTGGTTCAGTTGTTTTTATCTCGATTGCAAGTTTCACATCGCAAATAGGCAATCGGCAAGTATTTAATAAGAGCATGTATAAACCCTAATGTAATTGTTATGAAATACTTTACTTTTGATTTATGCACACATGATCTGTATTATAGGTTTATCAAGAAACAACAATATATCTTTTATGACAATACTGAAGTAATGGACAAGCCTAAAGAATAAATCTATTGGACTCAGTTATACCCAAACAATCTTGACATAAGACAAGCATGACTAGATTTATATCAAGGAAAAAGATACAATCACCGGATTAGAGAAAATCTTATAATTAGATAGCAAAGTAAATCTTAACAATATCTTGACAATAAATCCTTATTACAACTGAACCAAATAAAGGAAAATAGGAACAACTACACCTAGGGATTCATCCCTTCGCCTTGCTTAGAGATTAGTTAGCCATGGAGCTCATGGTTGATCACTTTGATGGAGGAGAGTGTGGCTCTTTCTTTGAGTTTTTCAGAATTTTCTTCCCCTCTTTTCTTCAACCCTAAGTGATCTATTTATCGTACAAGGGTCCAAGGGTTTTTTTGGGTTTAATCTATTGCTAAAACCCTAATTAAGTTCAGACTCGAAGATGGGAAAAACGTGTGCGCGCTACAGCACAGGCTAAGGCATGCTGCGGCATGGGCCTTCCACTTGGTTGGGTGGTCCCTGGGTGCTGCGGCATGGGCTGGAGCATGCCACAGCATGAGCTGATGCAGAAAAGGTGGAACTCCTGGATGCCACATCACATATTGAGGCATGCTGTAGCACACCCTGGTGCTTTAATTTCTCTTCATGTTTGCTTCTTCGCAACCAATTTGATACTTCGCTATGCATGGAATCTTGGCGTTTGAAACAATGATCATTTTTCCTTCTCTTTTGGACTCAAAGTACATGAAAATGCACCAAGATAAGTCAATGATCAAGAATATCACTTTAGGGTTATTAACGTATAAAAATGCAATTAACACCGAGATCAACCCTAAAATGCTAACAATTAAGCATTTGTTGATATGCATTTTATGGCTCTCATCAACACGTGAGCTCTTTGTAACTGTTCAAATAAATCATCGATCCTCAGTAACGGGTACTTGTTACGAATCATTATTTTATTTAGTTGTCTATAGTCAATACACAACCTCAAAGTCCCATCCTTTTTCTTGACAAATAATACCAGGACTTCCCACTCTTATATACTCGGATGAATGAATTGCTTATCCAGTAACTCCTGCAGTTCCACTTTCAATTATTTCAATTCGGTCGGTGCCATTCGATAAGGGGTTATCGAGATAGGAGTGGAACCAGATCAATGGAAAATTTTAATTCTCTACTAGGTGGTAAATCTGGTAACTCCTCAGGAAAGATGTCTAGAAAATATCTAACTATAAGCACCCCTTCTAATTCCACACTTTCTTTAGTATAGTTAATTATGTATACCAAGTAACTTTCACATCTATTTTTCAATAACCACTAAGCTACAATGGCAGAAATAAGATAATGACAAACTATTTTGTTCTCCCTTTGAAAAGTAAACTCCACCTCTCCAGGGATTCGAAAAATTACCGTTTTCATAACTCAAACATGTCATCCAACATGGAATATAATGCGATGTAATATGATGCAAAATTTTATTTCTTTAATCATTTTAATTATTTCCTTTAATCATTCGAATTTGTTGCACCTCACTAGGCTAACCATCAAACAAAGGCGACGTCTCCCAACCTATCGGTACATCTCAACAACAACCTCATTCCAAGTCAACTTTCGAGTTCAATTATCGACATCACCCATCACTCCTGTTTGTTAGATGAATGTTTTTGGCCTTACTCAACACTCCCTCTCATTTAGTGGATTATGAATTTAATCATGTCATATGCAATGCATTTAGCTTAACACTTTTCCAATCATATAATCATCAACCGAAACGACCACAACATTTATTCGTAAGGAAATATATCAACAAGCTTATAGGAATAACAGATATATATCTCTATAAACATACAGTTATTACTTACATGTGTGTGTATATAGATATATAAATATAGTTCATAATATAATTTTAATTATTATGTTTGTTATTTTCTTATAAGTCTTAAGTTCATTATTTTAGTTATATGTCATCACGTTTACTAGGAGTAAGGTGATACCCACCTTAAAATCCAAGTTCTAATCCGGAACCACTTCATTGCCTATACTACACTATTCAACCACACCTATTAAAAATATCATTTAACAAATCAAACCAAGGTGTACACACATATATAACAATTATCCATGGCAAAGAGTTACATAAAGAAAGAGAAACTAAGTCCTAGGTCATGGTACTTACTTCCCACTTTTGTCTAAGAACTCTAACATATAAGGTATCTTGTTCTCAAAGGTTAAGAATAAAAGAATAGGGCTTTCTTATGAATATTAGATTCATGTTTCCATCCTATAAACACTTGGGATATTTTAGAAAGGATTAATACTAAAAAAGTAAGAGAACTTTTACGAAAAATTAGAAATATGACGGATCTAGTCGACTGTATCAACGATTCAGTCCACTAAATAGGGTTTAGAGAGTTACTACCTTTTTGTCCAGGACTAGTCGATGGGTTCCCTATGAAACATCATGCAGTTGACTAGACACTTCTTCTAATCGACTGCACTAGCGATTTTTAGCAAAAGAAACTATGAAATTCAAAATTTTCCTTTCAAAACCCTCTTGATCCTTTAAGAAACCTCTAATAATTTTTAAAACACAAGTTTTATAAGGTTTTAAATCAAATTTCTACAACACCCAAGGCAAAATTTTAAGTTAAAACTCTCAAATCCTCAAACTAAATTCAAAACCCCATTTTTAAAACCCAAAACTTGTTTTCTTCAAACTTTTTACCAAAAAAGCTTTAAGTCCTTCAATTCAAGAACTCAAACGTCACATTTTTAACACTTGTATAGAGTCAGAGAGGATGTCGTTTAGGAATTATAACCAATATTGGTTTTGGTAGAAGTAAGATATCTTGAGAGTAAAGTCGAGACGACTTATGTTTGGATGTTGTTTGAATCTAGTATTGTCTGGAATAACTTGTTGTGTTTTGTGAAATCTAATTGATGATGCCTTGATGAGAATATTTGATATAATTCCTTGATTGGATGAAGTGTTTTGATTGATATATCTTTCACGTGTGTCTATGGAAAGATATATGGTTGGTTGTTTGTTCAAAACGTTAAAAAGTGAAAGATGAGAAAAAGAATTTTCCTTAAATGGTTTTATTAATTTAAAAGCCATACTTTGTTTTCATGAGTATTAACAAGTTTTCGATAAACTACTCGTTAAGGAAATTAAAAATATTATTGAGAATGAATTCCTAAAGGTACAGGTTGTATGGAGTTAGTAAATTATATTGAGTTATGTATAAATATTACATTGGATTATTCCTTTTCATGTTATTTGTGCTAAAGTTCTTGTGATTAATGATTGTGTGAATGTTATGTAATGTTTGATTTGAGAGAAGTTTGGAATAGTGGGTTTGTATGTGTGTATGCTTGAGTGATAAGTATGGGAAAAAGGTAGTTGATTGGATGTCAGACTTGGAGTATTTTTAGAGTTTGGGCAAAAATTATCTATTAGAAATGTGAAGAGATTCAAGAAGTTGGAGAGTCATATCGATTCATAAAAATTATAAGCATCTCAATAAGAAGTGGGATTTAAGAAGAGTGATTAGTATTTGTAAGTGTGTAGATTGATTAACAAGTATAAAAAGGGATAAGGACAATTGTTGGAAAAGTTATTAGTGTAAGAAATGAGTAGTAAGGAGTAGTTGAAACGAGAGAAACATTATAAGTGAAGTTTTATGATATCTCGGACTTAAGAAGGATAGTAAATGGGGTAAGTTGGAAAGTAAAAATTGTTATGTGAGAATTTCTAAAGGAGAAAGGTGTAGTGAATTTTGATTTGATCTTAATGTTAAGTGAAGTTTGATACAAAGAGATGGTGGATGTATTCAAAGCCTAGAAATCCTTGACCTTAGATTTAATAATGAGAAATTGATTGATTTATGCTAGATGAGTGAGCTTAAAAGTTTTGATTTACTTGGAAATATAAGTTTAAGGAAAACTAAATTAGATCTAGCGAGAGATGTGTGACGATGAACTAAGGTATTTGAAGAGCTTGAAAAGCTAAAGGTTAGTGGATGACTCCTTTCAGATGTGATTGGAGTATTACGAAAGATTATTAGAATAATTATTGTGGAAAATATATAGACATAGGATGAAAGACCAAAAAGTAGTTAGGTAAGTTAAAAGAAAAAATGCAGAAGTAATACAGGGAGGAAGTTGTGACTTAAAAATAAATGAAGTTCATAGTACGCTAGAAACTGACAGTGTTGGGAGAAATGATTGGTGAAGAAGATAATTAAAAAGAGTAGAGGTGTAATACCTGTATTCGTAAAGAAAGGGTAAAAAAGTAATTTGATAAATATGACACGAAGTTAAAATAATATATATATATATATATATGCGAAAGATTTAATTTTTACAAAACAATTAAAAAAAACCACAAATTCGAGCAACACCTAGAAGTCCATGTGTTGCAACATTTTGCAATTGTGCTACATGTTGCAGCTGTTGATTTTGAAGTGGTGACGGTGCCGTTAAAGTATTTTAAATATAGAATTGTTTTATTAGTTTTACCAAATCCTGTTTCATTTTCTTCAATCTCAAATCTAAATTACTCTATTTCTTTAAACACTTGGGGATCGAAAGAAATGTTGAAAGATTAAAATTTTGAAGGGGTTTACGGGAGAATTTCATAGAGAATCACGAGAAGCTTTAAGAAAAACATAAGGTAATAACATGAAGTTTATTTTTTTTAATTTAGCATACATAAAATTCCTGAAATTCAAAGTGGCAATCTTCAAAGGATATAAATTTTAGAAGAATTGAAGAATAAATTAGAATTTAATATGAATATTATGCCAGGTGTTGATAATCAGCAACCGGGGGAAATCGCTTAAAGGAGCAAGAAGGGTAAGGAGGTCATCCACGGGTAGCTTTAAGTGCTACGTGGTGAGTTAGATTTATTTTAAGTAATCAAGATAAATATAAATTATATAGTGATAATATTTGAATAACTTATTACCCTATGATTTGATAATAAATACAAGTTGTTTGATGGGTATGATAGGTATAATTGATATATGGAAAGTTATTATATGAGAAGTAATATTATTGGAATAATGAGATGATTAAATAATGAAGGGGATAAATGAAATTCTTGATAAGTTATGGTTGATAAATTGATGTGATATATGCGGAGAAGAAATTAGCGAAATTAATCAAATAGTAAATTGAGAAAAGGTAGGATAGTTAAATTTAATGTTTGAATACATGTTTTTTGTTATATTGCTGTTCATATCCATATTTTATATCATTGTTCACATGCGCATGCATGAAATAAAAGAACCAGGAAAGGGCTGGTCTAAATGAAAACCGTGACAGCTGGTATATGCTGGAAATAAAATAACTGGGAGTGGGCCGGTCTAAATGAAACAAAAGAATGGAGAGGGCGCCGATCTAAGATAAAAACTTGCTGGCATGTGGGAAAACGTTCCCTAGTAATAATTCATGTATTTCATCTATTTTAAGTATTGATTTCATTACTGAAATGTTGAAGTGTTGGTTGTTATTTTAAATTTATAGATGAATGAGTCTCATAGAGAGATAGTTATAGTGAGAAAGAAACATAGAAGTATGATATGATAAGAACTATCTAAATGGTAGACTATATGTTATGAACCTCATAACGAGGTAATTATGAGATAATTGATGGTATTAAGGTGAACATATATATATATATATATATATATATATATATAAGAGGAAGAGATTGATAGTAAATGAGACTTATGATATGTGTAGTGATAATAGAATGCTATTATCAAGTATATATGATATAAATGATTAAATATTAAAAGACTATTTATACAAATTGAATACTTCTAGTAAATTTAATTCACTGAGCTTGTGAAGCTCATCTCTCAATGTTAAATGATTTCAGGCAATAGGCAGGACAAATAGTTTGTAAGTTGAGATTCAGACAGATTTATTATCTGTAAGCCACGTGGTCCACATCCTAAAACTAAGGAGAAAAAAAAATATTTATAAATATTCATGCATATTATGTTGTATACAATGTTTAAGTTGAGATCTGAATGGTGTATCTCCCCTGTTAAGGGTTGAGGATTCATGTAAATTTGCAGTTGATAAATTTTTATTGTTGCATCTATGTATCGTGCTAGGATTTTCAAAATGTGAGGACACCGTCTCGGGGGTGGCCGACCCGGGATGGGTTGTTACAATTTTAGTATCAGAGCATTAGGTTTTATGATTTTGTAGACTGCATAAGAACTTGAAGAAGTGGAAGATCTAAATAAACTATATTTTAATGCAGAGTCTGAGGATGACACGTGGACGTGCTAGAGCTAGAGGTAGGGTTCTGAATTAGAGGGGACGTGGTAGACCCCCAATATTTAGAAGAACTGGAGCAGAGGAGGAAGTTGAGTCAATGGTTCCTGCGAGGGAACAGATTGATAGTGCTACAGATATCAATAGAATGGAGAGAGAATTTGAAGTTAGGATGGATGAATTGAGAGAAGCACTTGAGCATGCCCTAGAGATGATGAATGCAGCTGAAGAAAGGGCTGATAATTTGCAGAGGAGATTAGAAGAGAGAGGTAGAAGAGAACCTGATGTGGTGAGACAAGAGGTTCATGAGAGAGAAGGTGTGTTTGCACATGAGATGTAAAGTGATTGTTTTGTGAGATTTCTTAAGTTTAAACCCCAGTTTTTTAGAGGATCGGTAAATCATGTAGAAGTTAAACAGTGGATTAGACATGCCGAGAAATTTTTTGAGGTCTTACTAGTGACAGATAGACAGAAGGTTGCTTTTACTTAATTTATGCTAGAGGGTGAGGCTTCTCAATGGTGGGAGGATATTTTGCCCAAGGTAAGCACACAGGTAGAATAACCTTTAACTTTGAGTAAGTTTAAGGATGAGTTTTTTGCGAAGTATTTTCCAGATACCTTTCAGCCACAACAAGAGATAGATTTTATTCATCGAAGGTAAGGTAATTTATCGGTGGTTGAATATGATAGTAGATTCATAACCCTGTCAAGATTTTTACCTGAATTAGTGAATACGAAGGAGAGGAAATGTAAGAGATTTTTAGACGGATTACACTACGACATTCAGACTAAACTTTGTTATATGGGCATTGGAATTTATTCTATACTTGTAGACAAAGCATTACAAATTGAGAAAGATTTGATTGAATTTAGAGGTAGGAGGGAGTGGCTGAAGAGGTCTAGATTTGAGAGACCTATAGGTGGTGGTAGTATGAGTGTGCAAGGTGGGAGACCACCCCATAGAGGGCGTTCCTTGTCATAAGGAATTGTAGTGTAGAGTCAGAGGCAAGCATGATCTGTTGCTTCTATCACTCAGAGTAATACCGATGGGGCCCCTAGGTTCGGGAGATAGGTTATGGGAAGTGGGAGTTATAGTAGAGGAGTAAGTATGCCATCAAGGGGAGGTGGTAAATCTGATGTATGATCAAGAGCTAAGGTTTGCTTCAGATGTAATCAGACGGGGCACCTGTCTTAGAATTACCCTACACAATTATGCTTTGTATGTGGTGAGGGATGACATGTTGCTACAGATTGTCTAGTGGGGAAATCTTCTGACGTAGGTGTTGGAAGTGTTGGGAGAAGACCAGTGGAGAGAGGTGGTGGATTAGGGAGTATGCGGGGCAGAGGTTGAGGATCAGTAGCTGAGAGAGGACATGGTAGCCAATTACAATCCATAGATAGCAGAGTCTATACATTGACACAACAGGATGAACAAGCCACTCCTGATGTTGTTATGGGTATGGTATCTATCCTTGATAGGCTTGCTAGATTATTTATTGATCCTGGTGCAACCCATTCTTTCGCAGCTAGTGTTTATATGATATCTATTGATGCTAGTACTAGTCCTTTGATGCATGCTATTATTGTTAAGGTTCTTACTGGGGATAAGGTTATTATCATGACAATTTATCGAAGTTGTGTGATTTATATGGCTGATAGAGAATTTGAAGTTTCTTTATTGCCTTTAGATATTATAGATTTTAATTTAATTCGGGGGATGAATTGGTTATCTGTATATCATGCTTGGGTAGATCATTTTAGGAAGAATGTTGTGTTCAAGATACCTGGACAGGAAGAGTTTAATTTTCAAGGAGAATGTAAGATACTTGCTAACTGTCTTATTTTTGCCTTAATTGCCAGTAAATGGTTGAAGAAGGGTTGTGAGGGGTATTTGGCATATGTGGTGGATTCTAGCGAGGAGAGTAGAAGTTAAAAGAAATCTTGGTAGTAAAAGATTTTTCTGATGTATTCCTTGAAGATTTGATTGGTTTGTCTCCCAATAGGGAGATTGAGTTCTCTATTGAGGTGATTCCAGGGTCAGTACCCATATCTATAGCACCTTATAGAATGGCACTAGCTGAATTGCAAGAGTTGAAAGTTCAGCTTCAGGAGTTGCTAGACAAACAATTTATTCGACCTAGTATGTCACCTTGGGGAGCCCCTGTATTGTTTCTAAAGAAGAAAGATGGGACAATGAGATTGTGTATGGATTATAGATAGTTGAATAAGATCACCATCAAGAATAGATATCCTTTGCTCAGGATAGATGATTTATTCGAGCAGTTACAGGGAGCTAGGGTATTTTCTACGATACACTTGAGATCAGGTTATCATCAATTAAGGATAAAGGAGAGGGACGTGCCTATAACGACCCATCCCTGAGACGATGTTTTCACATTTCGAAAATCCTAGCACGACACATATATGTAACAATAAAAGTAATACTAATTTTTTTTTTACTTTAATCCTCAATCCTTCAACAAGGGAGGTACATAATATCTGATATTAACTTACACATAATATAAAATGCATGAATATTTACAAATAAACTTTTTATTTCATTTTCTCATTTGTCTGAGGATGTTGACACGTATGTGGCTTACAGAAATGATTTCGTCTGACTTTCAACCCACCAGACTATTTGTCCTGACTGCTACCTGAAATCATTGCATAATGAGGGATGAGCTTCACAAACTCAGGGAATTAAATTTATTAAAAGTATTCATTTTGTATAGATAGCTCTTTATATAATTATTTATATCTCATATGACTGGATAATAGCATATAGTCTAACATTTAAATAATTTCTATCATATCATACTTCTATGTCTTTTTCTCACTGTAGCTGTCTCTCTGTGAGATTCATTTATCTACAAATAAATGCACAATATCAACATCATTTCAGTAAAAATATTAACATGTAAAACATATGCAATGCATGAATTATTATTATTAGGGAACGTCTTCCGGCATGTCGATATGTTTTTATCTTAGACCGGCTACTGTTGGAGTTTTGTCCAAGGATTAAACAAAGTGAAGAATGAAGTTTAGCATGAATGCACACCAGTGTGCGCCATGGCCCAGCCTTGTCCAGGCCGCGATGCCCAGCAAGAAGGAGTGCTGGAGGAAAGGGCAAGCAACAGTGCTGCCTCCCCCAAGCCAGGGGCCCAGAAGGGCAGCAAGTGTGCTCTGCTTCAGGCCGCATCGTGCCCTGTTTTAGGCCGCAGTCTGAAGGCACACTGATGCACATTGGTTAAGCTTTTAGTTGAGTTCGTGAGACATATTCAAAACGTATAGGATCACTAAGAATTGATCAAGGGCCATGGTTGATTGGTCATCAAGATATAAGGGTGGAGAATGACACTCAAGATTGGTCAAGAAGTTATGCACTATATAAGGGTCACCTAGACTCAATCTCAACACAACAACAATGTGACATAACTTGTGATCAAAAGTGAGAGAATTTTAAAGAGTGCAAAGAAACAAAACAAGAGAGACTCATTTGTAAGGCTGGTTGTTTAGAAGAGTGAGTAGAATAGAAAGGGGATTGAAGGGCTTGTAAGGGGAATTTTCCCATCACTTTCTGTTTTTTCTTCTTCTTTATTTCTTTAAGAACTTAGGCTTCTTAGAGAGGGGTTGTTGTGATTGTAAAAGAAACATTGATTAGTATAGAGAGTTCAGGTGAACTCACGGGGACGTAGGCTATTGCTGAACCTCAATAACAAATTGCTTGTCTTCTTTCTTTCTTTCATTTCTATTTTTGTTTCCGATTCCTAATCTTTACAAGTCATTCTAGACTTGGGTGTTTAGAAGATCACCATCTAGGCATTCTTGTCAAGGTGATTTCCAAAAGTGGTATCAGAGCTAGAGGAGATACCACAACAGTGGTATCAGAGCTTGCACAGCTAGGTATCGGAGCAAAAACAGAAGGTATCGGAGCAAGACTCCCAGAATCAAAGAACAAACTTCTTGGGTGATTCAAGAACGGAGTAAAGATCAAGATCATATCGTGTTCTTGAGGTTGATTCAAGAACGGTGTTGAGATCAATCTTCGATCGTGTTCTTGAGGTTTAGAAGAAGTTGAAAAACATTTGTGGGTGCTGCACAAATCTGGGATCATCTCCGCAAGATGGGTTCAAATTTCATTGTTGAGAAGTTTGATAGAAAGGGAGATTTTTCCCTGTGGAAGTGAAAGCTCAAGGCTGTTCTTATGCAACAGAAAGTGGACTTGGCGATTGGAGAAGATGATACTTTTCCAGCAAGTACCACGGAGGTCCAGCAGAATGAGATGAAGAAGATGGCCTACTGCACCATCTTCTTGCACATGTCGGATAATGTCACAAGGGAGTGCGGAGACTCGGAAGATCCAGCTGTCATATGGAAGAAACTAGATGAGTTGTTTCTTACCAAGACTCTCCCTAATAAGAGGTATCTTCATAAACAAATCTTTGCTTTTAAATTTGATCCTAATAAAGAGTTGCAAGATAATCTTGATGCCAAGATGAGGAGTGCATCAAGTGGAGAAGAGCTGTTCATTAGAAGAAGGCCAACACCTTGGTATGGCAGCAACATTCATGGCTACTACCGGGACAGAGGTAGAGGAAAGAGCCATGGGAGAGTTCACAACAACATACATGGCTATTACCGGGACAGAGGTAGAGGAGAGAGCCATAGGAGAGTGCACAACAACATACATGGCTACTACCAGGACAGAGGTTGAGGAGAAAGCCATGGAAGAATGCATTCCAAATTGAGATTGGGAGGGAAGAGATGTTACAACTACCACAAGGAGGGTCACTTCAAGAAAGATTGCAAGGAGAAGATGAAGGATGAGGGAAGAAGCCATACCAAGAATGGAGAGGCTTCGGTTGCTAAGACAGAACAGCAAGATGATGATGTTCTTGTTATGTGCTCAAGTGTGAGCAAGAGACAAGAAGGTAGCGAGAAATGGATCTTGGATACCGGGTGCACTCATCACATGTGCCCTCACCGGGATTGGTTCAAGAATTTCAAGGAAACCAATGATGAAAGGGTTTTCTTGGGGAATGATATTTCTTACCAAGTGAAGGGGATAGGAGACGTCCAGTTGAGGATGTTTGATGAAGTCACAAAGCTACTGAGGAATGTGAGGTATCTTCCAGATGTGAAGAGAAATTTGATCTCATTGGGGCAGTTGGATTCCATGGGGTACACATATAAAGCAAAGGGAGGAAAGATAAAGGTAACCAAGGGATCTTTGGTAGTGATCAAAGCAGCAATGAAGGATGGTCTCTATGAGATTATTGGAGACACAAACATCAAGGATCAAGCAGCAAGCTTGATGGCTGAGATGAAGAAGGTAGCCCTTTGGCACACTCGCTAGGGACATATGAGCGAAAAGTGCCTGCAAGTTCTCAGCAAGAATGAATTACTTGATGGTGACAAGGTAGAGAAACTCGATTTCTGCAAGAGCTGTGTTCTTGGGCAGCAAAGTCGAGTCAGCTTCAACACCGAAGTGCACAAGTGATTACGCCCAAAGATTAATGCGATAGTTGTAGCATGGCTTTGGGGTGTCGATTCCATATGGAAACAAGTTAACTACAAAAGAAGGTGTGAACCATGGCACAAACGATAAAGATTTAAGTGAGAAAATATGAACTTTTGGTAATGAAGTAATTGTGTAAAATAGATTGTAAAATATAATAGGGAGACAACAAGGATCCAGGAATCCTCCCTAGGTTCGTTGTCCTATCCCTAACTTGATTTAGTTATTTTTATCTTGGTTGCAAGTTTCACATCCCAAACATGCAACCGACAAGTATTCAATAAGCACATATATAAACCCTAATATGATTGTAATAAAATACTTCTTCGATTTATGCACATATGATCTATCCTATAGGTTTATCAGGAAACAACAATATATCTTTGTCGACAATATTGCAGTAATGGACAAACCTAAAGGCTAGATTTACCAGACTCAATTATACCCAAACAATCTTGACATAAGAGAAGCATGACTAAATTTATATCAAGGAAAAAGATACAATCACTGGAATAGATAAGATCTTATAATTAGATAAAGAAGTAAATCATGATAATGTATGACAATAAATTCTTATTACAACTGAATCAAATAAGGGAAGATAGGAACAACTACACCTAGGGATTCATCCCTTCGCCTTGCTTGGAAGTTAGTTAGCCATGGTGTTTATAGTCAAACACTTTTGTGGATGAGAGCTGCTGCCTTTATTTTTGGGTTTTTCTCCATAACCAAGATACCTTCTCTTAAGCCCTAAGTGTCCTATTTATAGTACAAGGGTCTAAGGGGTGTTCTTAGGTTTTAATCTAATGTTTAAAACCCTAATTAAAGTCTAACTCAGAGATGCAATCCCGTGTGCGCACTGCAGTGCTGCTTATCTAGCTGGGCGAGCTTCTGGGCACCGCGGTGCTGGCTGAGGAGCACCATGGTGCTGGTTGATTGTTCACCATATGGGAGTTTTTGGGCACCACGGTGCTGACTGAGGAGCACCGCAGTGCTGGGTTGTGCTTAATTTTCTTCATGCTTTGCCTCTCCATAGCCACTTCTATGCTTCTTCGTGCATTGAACCTTGGTGCTTTTAAACAACGATCGCTTCTTATTCTCTTTGGGCTCAAAATACCTAAAAAATGCACTAAAATAAGTTAGTGTTCTAATAATATTACTTAAGAGTTATCAACACATAAAAGTGCAATAAAGACCGAGAAGAATCATAAAATGCTAACAATTAAACATCGTTGAGATGCATTTTATGGCTCTTATCACAACCCCTAACTAGCTTATTGCTAGTCCCTAGCAAATCAAGCAGAAATAAGAGATGAAATCCATGATGGGAACCAAAATAAAGTAAAGCAATATCAGTGTTAACCAAGAGTAATTCACTTTTGTCTCCAAAATTTCACATAACACATAGCACATAGAATCATTTAAATTCACTCAAGTTTGAAAGTAATCCAAACATCAATCTTAAAATCATTATTGACTCTTAACATCCATCTTACCACAATCCATTAATCCGAACATCCAGATGATTTTATGCATAAGATTCGTGAATACAAGTCTTGGCCTCTAAAACATGATAAATTTCGTGACATCAATCACAAAAACAAGCTCCATAGGCTTACATTTCAAACCTCTCCCCACTATTGTAGAAAAATAAAATTACATTGGATCAATAGGTCTTTAATAAGCTTGTAACGTTAGGCTAAGGTAAAGGTTAAGAAAGAATGGGAAGGATTCACAAGTAAAAGAACTCAATCTCTTAGCTTTAAACGCAACCACTTTTAAGCACTAGATAACCTTACTTCATCACCCAACTTTTCAACTTTTGTTCGAGTATTTTTCTAAAATCACCACTTTTCTTTTCTTTTCTTCTTTCTTTGCCATATTTCATTCTTTTTCTTTTGTATTTTTGGCATAAGATCATTTATCTCCTTTTTCATTCTTTTCTTTTCTTTTCTTTTGTATTTTGGCATAAGACCATTCACCTCATTTTTCCATTTTTCTTTTCTTTTCCATAACCCCCAACTTATCTCCTTTAATGTACTTAGGTTATGGTAGTGATATTTTCTCTTATTCCCATCCTTACTCGTTTTAAGTGATCCTCAACAAATGTGTATAGCTAAGTTCTTTTAAGAGAGAGGTAAGGATAAAATATTTTTTTAGGCTCATAAAGGTGAGTAAATGGGCTATTGAAAGAAATCAGGCTCAAATTCTTTTTCAAGAAAAAGGGGTCAAATAGGTGACTAGTGGTAAATATAGCAATGGTAGGTTTAATAGGCTCAAACGATTCAAAAATGGCCTATATCATATCCTAAGTAATATGCATTCTAGGAATTCACCTCAAGTGGTTATCAAGTAAGTTCTAGAGCTTATCGAGACTGCAAAAATATTCATAAAATAATCACACATAAAACTTCTCTAAATGTTTTAAGACTAATCATACAATCCAACCACAAACTAGAGTCTCAAACCAAATGAAGATTGGTACTTAAATTAATTTCAAATCGAAGTAAAATTTAACTTCTTCTAAATGCTATATGTTATCTCAATTAAGCTCATATCATTGACATGTGAATTAACTCTAAGGCTAACACAAAGCATGCTTAAAACAAAAGGTAAGTAAATGTAACACCAAGCAATTTTAAAGAAAATACGTCTCCACCCCCAGCTTAAAATCTGCATTGTCCTCAATGTTAAAGGGAAAGTAAAGAAAAACTCCCTTTGTAAGCATGAGTGCACAGGTGCTGAAAAATGTGTACCATCAGGTGAATTTACTTTCCATTCTTCATGCTGAAATTCCAATCTACAACATAGAACATGACAACAAAAAAAGCAAACAACTATGGTGCACCCTTAAGATTCCCCATATGTTAGGTTAGCACATGAAATGTAGAAAAATCGCTGAAAAGAAAATAACGAAAAATAGCTAAAGAAAAAGGGAAAATAAGAGATAGAACCCAAAAGTATTCCTCTAAATCTCATCATCATTTGCATTCCCTTCACTCTCTTCACCTTCCTCGGGAAGTGGATCAAAAGATGAACCCGGATAGGGTGGTATAGTACGAAAATGACCTATATTACAACCAGTAGTGGAGGCAAGGTGTTGGTACATCTGGCCAAAGGAGGAGTTGACCGCTGCTTGATAATCGGCTTGTTGAGCCAAAAATTGGTCTTGACGATCTAACCTAGCAAGCAATAATGTCTGCTGACTCTCTATCTGCTCAAGTCGCTCGACAACAATGTAATGCCTAGAGGTGGGGGAATGAGCAGGAAATACTAACTCCTCTCCCAGAATAAATGGCCTGGAAGTTTTAATCTGAGCTAGTAGGATATCATCAATGGGTCTTTTAGGTGGCTGAGTCTCCTCATAAGGGCTGTATTGGACTCCGGCTCGGATGCACAATTGGGTTATTAAAGAAGGAAAATATAATCCGAGCTTTTGTCTAATAGTGTGTTTGATCGAATCATATATGACTCGGCCTACATCGATAGTCATGCCCATCAAAATTGCATAGATTAACACAGCTCGCTCAACAGTGAAGGCACTATAGTGTAAAACAGGCATCATCCGCTGACATATAAAATATTATCAAGCCCTAGCAGTGGCATTGAGAGTAGTACCGGGCAAAGTGACAGGGATATCACCCGTCATTTTCCATGTAGTGCCCGAAATGCAAAAGGTAGTGCAAATCTCATCATAATTGATGGTAGACACATATTTACTGTACTCACTAAGTTCAATGTCAGGTAATCCATAGAAGCTATTAATGGTTGAGCTACTAAAAGAAACGGTTCGCCCCCTGACTCTTACTTTACAATTCCTATGCTCGGGCGCATTGGTGTAAAATTCTCTAACCAAATTCGAGAGGGAGGGGGGTGGTGGTCTTATAAATGTACCCCAATTCCTATCTAGAATCATTCTAAGTAAGGTCGGATTGCCCCTCTCGGTGATGTTGAATCCTCTTTCGGGAATGGGTTTTCGACTTTGCAACATACTAATATATCTCTCACTTGCTTCAAAACTCATAAATTTGGTCTCATCATACTCTTGTTGTGGTTTCCCCTAGGTCTCTTGGTCTTAGGTGCCATAGAAATCAAATATTTAGAATAGTAGACTTAAGGCAAAATGTAACCACTAAATAGCACAAATGCACAATAAAATGGAAGAAAGTGGTCTTACTTGATGTCCATGGTGGAGAGAAGAAAGACTATCTACCTCTTGAAGTGTTCTTGATGAACCCAATGGTCTTCTTGTAACCAAGCTTTTGAGAGAGAATGCTAGTAAAATTAGCAAAATGAGTGAGCAATTTAGTAAGAGATGATGGTATAAACAAGAAAGTTTTGAGTGCAAGTGAGTGGGCAAGTATGAATTTGCTGCAAAGGGGAGAGAGGAGGTAGTGTGCTATTAGTTTTATAAAAGAAGAAATGAAGAAGGAGGCTGCAAAATGGCTTTTATAGTGCAGAATTTAGGGTTAGTTATGTGCTGGGCTCGAGCTAGCGCTGTGCAATGCGCTGCAGCGCTGGGCTTGGTTCTGTGTGCTGCACTGTGCACTGCGATGCTGGGCCTGGCGCTGCTGAGCTCGGTTCTGGGCACCGCGGTGCTGGGCCTAGTTCTGTGTGCTACGCTGTGCACTACGGTGCTGAGCCTGGCACTGCTGAGCTCGGTTCTAGGCACCACGGTGCTGGGCCTGATGTCCAAAAAAACTTATTGGTTGCCGAAAGAAAAATAAATTAAAGTTAAAAAGTAATCCGTAAAAATTTAAATCACAGTAAAAGAAAAACCAACAATTGAGATTGAATAAAACGTAATTAAAAATAAAACAAACAAATCGAAAGAAAAATAAATGAAAACGTACCTGTGTGGTGAAGTTAAGGGAAATGGATCGGATCCATAAGTGGAATTTCTTCCACTTTCGGGTCTTGCCTATCGATTAATATCTTGAGGTACTGTCCATTTACTTAAAAAACCCGGCCATCTCTACTATCCTCAATGTCTACCGCCCCATTTTCAAAAACATTTTTCACTATAAAAGGGCCAGTCCATCTTGACCAAAGTTTTCCAGGATGCTTTTGAAGTCTAGAGTCATATAAGAACACCCGATCATTGGGTTTAAATGTTTTCCTCAAAATGTTTTTATCATGGAATACTTTCATCTTAGCCTTATAGATTTTAGAATTTTCATAATCATCGTTTCTTAACTCTTCTAACTCGGTCAACTGATATTTCCTAAGCTTACCCGCTTCAACCATATTAAAGTTAAAAGATTTGATGGCCCAACAAGCTCGATGCTCGAGCTCTACGGGTAAATGGAAAGGCTTCCCAAAAACAAGTGCTGCAAGTAACGGTAGGACAGCCCAGATCTTTGTATTTTGGGGGAATTCTTTTCTCAATTAACGGACTAACTTGCTCAGTTAGGAATGCTGTTTTCTTGACATGGTGTTTCCTCTTAATTGTGCATAAATCCTTGAGAACTTTTGCATAGGTAGGGACTTGTTTAATCACATGCAAAAGAGAAAGATTAAGTTTCACTTGCCTTAAGTTCTCAAGGATTTCATTATTTATTTCCAGATTTTTCTTGTTGGATTTTAGGGCTTGAGGGAATGGGGCCTTAACAGGACTTTTAGGCACTTCAGGGTCTTTAGGCAACTCGGCTTCAATACTAGTTTGACCCTTTCTCACATCCTCGAGTTTATTCATTAGTGGGAAGTGTAGTGACTTACCACTTCAGGTCACAAAGGCATTTACATCTTTCAAATTTTCTTATGCCATATGTTGACCATGAGGTACGGACTGAGCTTGGAAAGGGAACTTACCTCGCTCAGTCACACTCAAGGAGCCCATTAATTTAGACACTTGGCTCCTTATTTCTTTGTTTTCCTCAACCACTTGTGTAATTAAAGCCTCACACCTTTGATTTGTCTTAACTTGTGCTACTATAAAAGCATGTAAGGTGTCTTCTAAAGAGTTCCTAGAGGATGAGGGTGCATGATAAGGTGCTAGGTATGATCTAGGGGGTTGTTGTGCATGCTACTGATTTTCAGATTTTCAGCTGAAATTGGGATGATTTCGCCACCTTGGATTATAAGTATTAGAGAAGGGTGCTGGAGGCTTCTTGTATATGCCTAAGGTATTACATTGTTCCTCGTACAGCCCCCTCATGTCAACAAATGTGGGGCAATCTTGGGCAGAATGATCAACCCCACCACACACAAAACATGGTTTTAAAGGTTCGACTTGATTAACCATGTGTGTTGGTCTTTTAGTTTTTAATGCCTCTAACTCCTTAGTAAGCATCTCGACCTTGGCCTTAAGATTATCCTCTTCCCTAAGATGATAGATTCCTCCACCACTAGGGTTTCCTATAGGTTGTGACCTATTTTTGCTTTCAGTAGCACTAGGTCCAGTCCATGTGTGAGCTTTTTCGGTAAGCTCATTGAGGTACACAATAGCCTCATCAGGGTCTTTGTGCAGAAATTCACCATTGCACATCGTCTCTACAAATTGGCATTTTCTATAGGTAAGACCCTCATAGAAATAGCTCACTAAACTCTAATTTTTATACCCATGATGTGGACACATACTTAATAGCTCTTTAAATTTCTCTCAAGATTGACACAAAGTCTCGTTTTCCTTTTGTGCAAAGGTGGAGATTTGTCTTTTTAATGCATTAGTCTTATGTTGAGGGAAGTACTTGTTAAAAAAGACTTGGGTCATCTTATTCCATGACCCAATTGATCATGGTCTTAACGAGAATAACCAACTCTTAGCTTTATCCTTCAAGGAGAAAGGAAAAAACTTAAGTCTCACGATATCATCGGTTGCATCTTAACTATGAAAAGTCGTAACTACTTCCTCAAATTCTCTAATGTGCACATAGGGGTTTTCGTTTTCCAAGCCATGAAAAGTAGGGAGTAATTGTATCATCCCTGTTTTAAAATCTTGATGGCGAGTGTTGGCCGAAAACATTATGCATGATGGTGTGGCTGTCCGGCTAGGATGTAGGTAATCTCTAAGTGTCCTAGCAACATTTTCATTAGGGTTTTCAGCCATGTTAACAAAATTTTCTGTATTTTCTATTAGGTGTACACTAGGGTTTGATCTAGGCGAGGTCTCACCAATGGACGTGGAAGGGAAAGGTATTTCTAATTCGGGTCCCTTAATGAATCTCCCTCGCAAATCTCTCGGTCTAAGCATACACCAACTGTGTTTTTAAAAGTGGTAAGTAGAACAAAATATAAAAAAAAAATCAGAAAATCAAAACTAATAGAAAGGAACAATAGTACCGTCTTGTCTTAGAGTTGACAAACTTCTTTGTAAGTAAGCGCATTTCCCCGGCAACGACGCCAAAATTTGATTACGCCCAAAGAGTAACACGGTAGTTGTAGCACGACTTTAGGGTGTCGATTCCATAGGGAAACAAGTTAACTACAAAAGAAGGTGTGAACCATAACACAAACGATAAAGATTTAAGTGAGAAAATATGAACTTTTGGTAATGAAGTAATTTTGTAAAATAGATTGTAAAATATAATAAGGAGACAACAAGGATCTGGGAATCCTCCCTAGGTTCGTTGTCTTATCCCTAACTTGATTCAGTTATTTTTATCTCGGTTACAAGTTTCACATCCCAAACATGCAACTGGCAAGTATTCAATGAGCACATATATAAACCCTAATATGATTGTTATGAAATACTTTTTCGATTTATGCACATATGATCTATCCTATAGGTTTATCAAGAAATGACAATATATCTTTCTCGACAATATTGCAGTAATGGACAAACCTAAAGGCTAGATTTATCGGACTCAATTATACCCAAACAATCTTAACATAAGAGAAGCATAACTAAATTTATATCAAGGAAAAAGATACAATCACTGGAATAGATAAGATCTTATAATTAGATAAAGAAGTAAATCATGACAATGTATGACAATAAATTCTTATTACAACTGAATCAAATAAGGGAATATAGGAACAACTACACCTAGGGATTCATCCCTTCGCCTTGCTTGGAAGTTAGTTAGCTATGGTGTTCATAGCTAAACACTTTGTGGATAAGAGTTGCTGCTTTTATTTCTGGGTTTTTCTCCACAACCAAGATACCTTCTCTTAAGCCTTAAGTGTCTTATTTATAGTACAAGGGTCCAAGGGGTGTTCTTAGGTTTTAATCTAATGTTTAAAAACCTATTAATGTCTAACTTGAAGATACAATCCCGTGTACGTGCTGCGGTGCTGCTTGAGGAGCACCGCGGTGCTAGGCATAATCTGGTTGGGCGAGCTTCTGGGCACCGCGGTGCTGGCTGATTGTTCACCATATGGGAGTTTCTGGGCACCGTGGTGCTGGGCTGTGCTTGATTTTCTTCATGCTTTGCCTCTCCGCAGCCACTCCTATGCTTCATCATGCATGGAACCTTGGTGCTTTTAAACAACGATCGCGTATTCTTCTCTTTGGGCTCAAAATACCTAAAAAATGCACTGAAATAAGTTAGTGGTCCAATAATATTACTTAAGAGTTATCAATACATAAAAGTGCAATAAAGACCCAGAAGAATCATAAAATACTAACAATTAAACATTGTTGAGATGCATTTTATGACTCTTATCAACAAGTCTAAGGGCATTCTTGACTACATTCATGCGGATCTTTGGGGACCAGCAAGAACACAAACACAGGGAGGTAATCTTTACTTTCTGTCTTTAATTGATAATTATTCAAGAAAGGTTTGGGTTTATTTGGTTAGAAATAAATCATATGCTTTGAATAAGTTAGTGGTGTGGAAAAAGCTGGTGGAGACTTAAAGGGGCAGGGTAGTTAAGGGGATAAGAACCGATAATGGCTTAGAAATTTTTAACCAAGAACTTGATCAATTCTGTAGGTTAAATGGCATTCTAAGACATAGAAAGGTTGTGAAAACCCCTCAGCAAAGTGGAGTGGCTGAGAGGATGAATAAGACCCTTATGGAAAAGGTTATGTGCATGTTAAATGGATTCGGATTACCCAAATGTTTTTGGGGGGAAGCAGTGTCTACTGCTGAATATTTGGTTAATAGATCACCCTCTAGGGCTTTAGACCATAAGACTCCCGAAGAGATGTGGAGTGGAAAACCTCTTGAGTTGAGCAACCTTATGACTTTTGGGTGTGCTGCATATGCACATCAAAATGATGATAAACTTAACCCAAGGTCTAGAAAATGTGTGTTTCTAGGGTATGGTGATGGGATTAAGGGGTATAGGTTGTGGTTCTTAGAACCAAAAGGAATGAAACTCATAATAAGTAGGGATGTTATTTTTAATGAATTGTTATTTCCCTACTTGGAGAAAACTAACCCTGCAAGGGCTAGTGAGCAAACCAGTTCGGTATTTGTGGAGCATAGCATCAAGGAGAATTCAGTTCAAGTAGAGCAAGGAAGAAAAGAGGGTTTGGACCAGGTAGAGCTCATTGATGAATGCCAAGCTCAAGACACTCATAAGGAGGCTGAACTAAAAGAGGATGATGCAGCAAGTTAGAAGGACTATTAGCTCACAAGAGATTGGGAAAGAAGGCTGGTCGGACCACCTTCAAGATATGGGTTTACGGATGCTGTTGATGCAGCAGCTCCTTGGATAGAAGGAGAGATGAGTGAACAAGAGACTTACATTGATGCCATGGGATGTAAGGATTCGCCAAGATGGAAGCTAGCTATGGAGGAAGAAATGGATTCTTTGAGGAAGAACAACTTCTGGGAATTGGTGCATATTCTGGGAAAATAGAGAGTTGTGGATTGCAAGTGGACTTACAAGATCAAAGTAGGGTACCCTCTAGGAGATGAAGTCTGAAATAAGGCTAGGCTAGTGGAAAAGGGGTTCATGAGAAGAGAAGACATAGATTTCACAGAAACTTTCTCATCTGGACACAAGGTGGAGAAAATGGTGAGTATCCTCATCTATGTCATTGATATGCTGTCAGTTGAGAACAGCAGGGAGAGGATGAAAAGGTTTACATCTTAACTCAATGAAGAGTTCGAGAGGAAGGATCTCAACCTTACACAAAAGATCCTTGAGATAAGAAGAATTCTGGAAAGGGAGAGAAACAGGTTGAAGGTTTCTCGGTCTTTTTTCATAGAAAAGATGTTGTACAAGTTTTCTATAGAAGATGGTAAACCAATGAAGATTCCCCTTGCTGGTTATTTCAAGTTCTCTAGTGAACGATGTCCTGGAATAAATGAGGAGAAGAAGGAAATGGTAAAGGTCCCTTATTCTAGTGCGGTTGGACCAGTCATGTCCATGATGGTGAGCACGAGACCCGACATTTCTCAAGCAATGGGTGTTCTCAGCAGATTTTTGAGTAATCCCGGAAAAGAGCTTTGGATTGGGATGAAGTGGTTGCTGAGGTATTGGAAGGCTCAGAGGCAGCCGTTGGTAGCACTCTCAACAACGAAGGCAGAATACATAGTGGCTTCGGAAGCTATAAAGGAGGCTATGTGGTGCAAAGGGTTGTTGGACGAGTGGATGGTCCTAAAAGAGCAGGTGGTAGTGTCTTCGGATAGCCAAAGTGCATGGCATTTGTGGAGGAATCCAGTGTCCTATGAGAGGACAAAGCACATGGATGTTTGGTATTATTTCATTCAGAAAGATGGTACGGAAGGATGCATTCATATGGACAAGATGGCCACGAAAAAAAGTCCTACAGATTTAGGTACCAAGGTTCTACCTCTAAGAAGGTTCAATCATTGCCTGAACTTCTTAGGATTGGAGTCGGTTGAATGGTGACTCAAGATGAGTTTGGATTCTGAGTTCTCTGCATAATAGGTTCAGGTTTAATCACTTAGACAAAGGTAGAGATTGTTAGAGTTTTGTCCAAGGATTAAACAAAGTGAATAATGAAGTTTAGCATGAATGCACACCAGTGTGCACCACAGCCTAGCCTTGTCCAGGCCGCAGCGCCAAGCAAGGAGGAGTGCTGGAGGAAGAGGCAAGCCACGGTGCTTCTTCCCCTAGGCCACGATGCCCAGAGGGGCAGCAAGTGTGTTCTGCTTCAGGCCGCAGCGCGCCCTGTTCTAGGTCGCAGCCTAAAGGCACACTAATGCACAATGGTTCAGCCTTTAGTTGAGTTCGTGAGACATGTTCAAAATGCATAGGATCAGTAAGGATTGATTCAGGGCCATGGTTGATTGGTCATCAAGATCTAAGGGTGGAGAATGACACTCAAGATTGGTCAAGAAGTGGTGCACTATATAAACGGTCAACTAGACTCAATCTCAACACAACAACAATGTGACATAACTTGTGATCAAAAGTGAGAGAATTGTAAAGAGTGCAAAGACACAAAACAAGAGAGACTCATTTGTAAGGCTGGTTGTTTAGAAGAGTGAGTTGAATAGAAAGGGGATTGAAGGGCTTGTAAAGAGAATTTTCTTGGGAAAATTCCAGGGTTAGTTCTCATCACTTTCTGTTTCTTCTTCTTCTTTGTTTCTTCAAGAACTTAGGCTTCTTGGAGAGGAGTTGCTGTGATTGTAAAAGAACCATTGATTAGTGCAGAGAGTTCAGGTGATCTCACGGGGACGTAGGCTATGGCCGAACCTTGATAACAAATCGCTTGTCTTCTTTCTTTCTTTTATTTCTATTTCTGTTTTCGATTCCTAATCTTTACAAGTCATTCTAGACTTGGGTGTTTGGAAGATCACCACCTGGGCATTCTTGTCAAGGTGATTTCCAACAGCCCCTTCTCAGTTCTTTTCTTTCCAGCCTATACCGACTGTCACGGTATTTATTTCCAGCATATACTGGTTGTCAAGATTTTTCCCTTTTTTTCAACGTATACCGGCTGTCACGGTTTCCTTTATTTCCAGCATATACCAGCTGTCAAGGTTTTTCAATTAGACCGGTCCCTTCCCGGTTTTTTTCTTTTATACACATGCACATGAACAATGATATGAAATATGTATATAAACAATAATATAAAAACAACATGAATTCAAATACCAAATTTAGCTATCTTGTCTTTCCTCGAATTTCTACTTGATAAATTTCGTTAATTTCTTCTCCTCATATAACATATTCATTTATTAACCATAACTCATCAAGAATTTTATTTATCACTATCATTATTACATCAACTCATTATTATAATAATATTTCTTTTCACACAATAATTTTCTACAAGTCTAATGTTCATGTCATACCTATCAATCAATTTTTTATCTACCACCAAAACATAAGCTAATAATTTATTTTAATATTATCACTAGATATTTCATTTTTATTTAGATTATTTAAAGTAAATCTAACTCACCACGTAGTACGTAAAGCTACACATGGATCAGCTCCTTGCTTTCCCGTTCCTCTCAGTAATTTCCCCCGATTGCTGACTATCAACATCTAACATAATATTTATATTAAATTTCTAATTTATTCTTCAATTCTCCATAAATCACACCCTTTGAAAATACTCATTTTAAATTCCAGGAAATTTCATGTATGCTAAAAATTCAAAAATAAACATTATGTTATTACCTTATGTTTTTCTTATAGCTTCCAATGACCCTCTATAAAATTCAAACTAAACGAAATTTGGTAAGTATAAATTATATTTACGTATACATATATATACATGTATATATATATATATACATATATATATATATATGTTGCCCCAAAAATCTCGGCAGCTCACCATTGTGAAGTTTCAATTGGCAACTCAGTAGCCCTAAAATATTTCCACGTTTTTGCCATGTTGTTACACATGCAAGGCTTATAAATTGCTCTTAGCAGCAGGTGTTGGCACTTGCTGCCATGTTTTCCCACCTTTTTTTTCTTCTTTTCTTTTCTTTTCTGGGACGTCCACGTCCTAGATTTTTTTTTGAAAAATTTAACTTTTCGCATTTAAATATATATATATATATATTATTTTAACTCTATGTTATATTTATCAAAGTACTTCTTTACCCCTACTTTACAAATACTGGTATTACAATTCTATCAACTTTACAAAAATTTCGTCCCTGAAATTTTCTTACCTAAAATCAAGAAAAGAGTTGGGGGTATTCCTTCCTTATTCTTGCTTCATGTTCCCACGTGACTTCTTCGACATCTTTATTCCACCATAATACTTGAATCAAAGGAATGACTTTATTGTGCAAGGCTTGTTCCTTTCTGTCTAGGATTCTGAACGGTACTTGTATAAAAGTCAAATCTTCTTGAAATTCTATCGCCTGATTCGAGATACTATGGGATTCATCGTGTAAGTACTTTCTCAGCAGTGACACATGAAACACATTATGTAATTGCTTTAATTCTGGAGGCAAATCCAAATGATATGTTACTAGTCCAATTCTCTCGATCACCTCATATGGCCCCACAAATCTTAGGTTCAACTTTCCCTTCTTTTTAAACCTCAACACACCCTTCCATAGAGATATCTTCAAAAATACCCAATCACCAACTTGGAACTCAAGAGGTCGTCTTCTTTTATTAGCATATTGTTGTGAGTTTTAAATTACTCGTAAGCGCACGAGTCGTTTGCAATATTGTGTGTGCAAGAAAAATATAAACTTAAACTAAATTGATTTGAAACAAATAATAAAGATACTAAGGTTTCTGAATCCACCCCACCAAAGTAAAGCATATATTTTCATGTTCTATATAAAAGTAATCTATCAAATAATTCCATGAATCCACCATTATACAAATCACAGCGAATACCCTAATTCGACCAAATCATCCAATGTGTCCCTTTAGAATCACAATGGATATCCAATTTACTTTGGATGATCCGCCGTATCTGGCAGATGAAACACAAGGAATATCCAATTTGAACAATTTAAACATAATCAATCATAAGAATTTACTTAAACAATTGAAACTGAACATTAATATTAAAAATATCATAATTGTATGAACATATCTGAAAATATTATGCCAAACAATGGCAAGGCGTCATCTTCAACCTTGGATGAAGGTTTTAGCCTCTTATGATTATGAAACTAAATTTCACAATTAAAGTGCTAAACACGAAACTTTAAACTTAAAAGAAATAAATTAAAACTGGCTATACATGGATAGAGAAATTCCACTCACAGCTGCTGTGCGGCGCTTTCCCCCCTTGGTAGCAAAGCCTTAGATATCCCCCAGAATGCTAGCAGAAATCCTTCGGATTACACACCCATTTGATGAAGTAAAATGAGGCTTTTATAGGGGAACTCCATGAGTGCAATGTGTTTCCAATCCGATGTGAGATGTGGGATATAGAATGTGTTTCCAACCGATGTGGGATGTGGGATTTAAGCCTTCATATGCCCTTTAAAACTTCTGCCCACACTGAAATCCAGCACAGCCTAACCTTTGTCTACTAAATTTGCCATAACTTTCTCTAAAAAAATCATATTTACGAGACGTAAAATTCCTCAGAAAATAGACATCCGAATCTTTACAAGCATACATGGCTCATTTTCTAGTTCTTCCTGAATCATTACAGTTTTAATCCGCAAAAATCACTTCTGCCACACTGAAATCACGAACAGCCTGACCTTTGTCTACTTAAACTGCCATAACTTTCTCTAGAAAAATCATATTGACGAGCCGTAAAATTCCCCAGAAAATAGACATCCGGATCTTTCCAAGCATGTATGGTTCATCTCTTGTTTCTTCTTGAATCAATATAGTTTAATTCGCAAAATTAACTGATTTGTACGGGTAATTATGGCAATTTAGTGAAACTCCTTTCCAAGTGCTTGTAAACTTGTAAAACACGAAAAAAAATAACTCAAAGTAACAAATTCCTAAGCTAACAAATGTAAATTAAGGGGCCAAAATATGTAATATTTACCACTCATCAAATACCCCCAAACTTACATTTTGCTAGTCCATTAGCAAAACAAAATAAAATAAAATAAAAACTAAATGAAAAACAAAGAACACAAAGATAAATTCATCATTCATGGTGTCCAAAAATTTAAGTAGCACACAAAACTATGATATTCATTCATGAGCAAGCTTAAAATATAAACCCATCTTCACAATGAATAGGAATTTTAAAATCTAATTACTTACAAAAGGCAGGCTAAGGCATCACAAGTCTGACTCAGTGTAAAGTGAATTAGTATATAAAGATGAGGCTTCCAAATAACTTCAATGTGAAATGTCTCAATGTCTCAAGATTCACAGAATTTCTCATCAGAATGAACAAAGATGCATAATTTTATTTTCTTCTCTCTTTAATTATAAGACTCTACTATGTTTAGTTCCCTTAAGCTTTCTAATTTTCCCATGTAGTGAGTGTTGAGTCAATGACTCCCAAACCAGATGGTTTAGGGAATTAAGTGTAAAGACACCTCTAAGGACTTACTAATTCGAGTAAAAAAGGCTACAAAACTAAAATGGTCTTAATGCTACCAAGCAAAATTCCCACCTTTTGAAGTGAACACTCACTGCTTACTGAGGTAAGAGGTCCAGTTACTCAGCGAAAAGTTTCACAATGAATAAAATTCCCACCTTTTGACGTGAACACTCACTGCTTACTGGGGCAAGAGGTCCAGTTACTTAGTGGAAAGTTTATTGATGATCATTAAAAAAAAATTATACTTTTCTATGCCAAAGTGTTAATCCAACAAGTCATCCAGTTTTTGTTAAGACAAGGAAACATACACATTAAAATCACATGTCATACCTCACACAATTTTGTGCTAATGTGCTCGTGTCAAATTAGATCAAACATATAAATTCTCAAATGCCTAAAGTAAGTAACAAAATTTTAAAACTCTATCATCAAATCATGTGTTCAAGATTTTAAGCTCACAAATGACATCACATCACAATATTCGTTTAGATCAACCAAAATTTAAAAAAAAAAATCATGAACATGCATTTATCTTTTCAATAATATATATATACAAAAACTGGGACAAAGTGTGTGTGAATGTGTCTCCCATACCCCCAAACTTAAATTATACATTGTCCCCAATGTGTGAATAATATGGAAAGAGTTAACCTGGGAGATGGAGAGCTAGCTGGACTGGCGTGGCTCATAGTATACCCCCAAATTTGAACTGAAGTACGCGTTGTTCCTGAAAAACAATTATCAAAGTAATATTGGAAAACAAAAAATACTAAAAATAAATAGAAACAAGAAATATGAAAAAAAAAATAAAAGATATGATGTGGGTTGCCTCCCATGAGCGCTAAGTTTAACGTCTTCTGCCAGACTCACAACTTGCACAAAGGCTTGGAGATCTTGTTGAAATCTTGGATAAATCGCCTGTAGAATTCTGCATTGCCCAGAAAAGAATGAACCTGCTTCACCGTACGTGGGGGTGGAAGGTTGGAAATCAGGTCCACCTTCGCTTTGTCGACCTCAATCCCCTGATGAGATATGACGTGCCCAAGTACAATACCTTGCTTTACCATAAAATGGCACTTCTCCCAATTAAGCACCAAGTTCTTCTCCTCTTAAGCAGCAACCAAATCTGAAGCTATCATCACAGGTAAAGACTCTATTGGACCTAAGAACTTATACTTAAGATTGTCTGGTAAAGGCTTAAGTTCCTTCTTGGGGGGCTCAGGTGCTGCAGTCTCCCCCGTCTCACTGCTCTCCTAAGGAGCAGACTCAAAAATGGCAATCGTTTGCTCAAGTAACTTATCCAAATCCAAATCCTCTCCAAACTGAGCAAAGCATGCCTCTTGGGGGTCCTCAATGCTGGATTCATCCACATAACAGCTAATCTCCCTATAGCCTCTCTACTCAATGCATTAGCTACTACATAAGCCTTTTTAGGATGATAGTGAATTATACAGTCGTAATCACAAATCAACTCAATCCACGTCCTCTGTCTCAAATTCAACTCCTTTAGGGTCGGTAAATGCGTCAAGCTTTCATGATCATTAAAAATTTCAAAATTGGCTCCATATAGATGATGTCTCCAAATCTACAAAGCAAAAACTAAAGCAGCCAATTCTAAATCATAGGTCAGGTAATTCCTCTCATGGTTCTTCAGTTGCCTAGATGCATAAGCTATAACTCTCCCATGTTGCATCAACACACATCCCAACCCCTAATGTGACGCATCACTATAAACAACAAATCCTTCATCACCAGAAGGAAGAACTAATACCGAGGCTGTAGTTAGTTTTTCTTTCAACAGCTGGAAACTTCTCTCACATTCCTCTGACCACCTAAACTTCATGTCCTTCCTGGTTAATTTAGTCAATGGTCCAGCAATCATTGAAATTTTTTGGATAAATCTCCTATAATAACAAACTGCTACTTTTTTTTGGATAAATCTACTTCTACTTTCTGTGGGTCAACTGCTATCCCCTCTCCTAGCACAACATGTCCCAAGAAAGATATTTCGTTAAACCAAAACTCACACTTAGAGAACTTCGCATATAATTTCTCTCCTCAAAATCTCCAACACTAACTCCAAATGTTGCATATGCTCCTCTTCATTCTTGGAATATACCAAAATATCATCAATAAACACAATCACAAATCTGTCCAAGAATGGTTTAAACACCCTATTCATAAGGTCCACAAATGATGTAGGACCATTACTCAACCCAAATGGCATCACTAGGAATTCATGATGGTCATAACGTGTCCTAAAAGCAGTCTTAGGCACGTCCCCCTCATTTATCCTAAATTGATGATAACCCAATCTCAAGTCTATCTTAGAAAACACTCTGGCTCTCTGTAACTACTCGAATAAATCATCTATCATGGGCAAAGGATATCTATTCTTGATGGTGATTTTATTCAACTATCTATAATCAAAACACAACCTCATTGTCCCGTCCTTCTTCTTAACAAACAACACAGCGGCTCCCCAGGGTGACTTACTAGGTCGAATGAACTGTTTATCTAACAACTCTTAAAGCTAAACTTTCAACTCTCTCAATTCAACTGGTGCCATTCTATAGGGTGCTATGGATATGGGTGCTGATCCTGGAATCACTTTAATAGAAAACTCAATCTCCCTATTGGGAGGCAAACCAAATAACTCTTTAAGGAAATACATCATAAAAATCTTTTACTACCAAGATTTCTTATAACTTCCTATTCTCCCTGCTAAAATCCCCCACATATGTCAAATACCCCACACAACCCTTCTTTAACCATTTACTAGCAGTTAAGGCAGCAGTAAGATAATTAGCAAGTATCTTACGGTCTCCTAGAAAATTAAACTCTTCCTGTCCGGGTATCTTGAACACCACATTTTTCCTAAAACAATCTACCTAAGCATGATATGAAGATAACCAATTCATCCCTAGAATTAAATCAAATTCTGTCATATCTAAAGGCAATAAATCAACTTCAAATTTTTTATCAGCAATATTAATCACACAACCTCGATTGGTTGTCCTGATAATAACCCTATCTCCAGTAGGAACTTTAACAATAATCACATGCATGAAAGGACTAGCACTAGCATCAATAGATTTCATATAAATACTTGATACAAAAGAATGGGTTGCACCAGGATCAATCAATAACCTAGCAGGCCTACCAAGGATAGATATCATACCCTTAACAACATCAGGAGTGGCTTGTGCATCCTGTTGGATCAATACATAGACTCTGCTATCTCTGGACTGAAACTAGCTGCCATGCCCTCATTCTGCTACTGATCCTCTACCTCTGCCCTGTACACTCCCTGATCGACCACCTCTCTCCACCGATCTTCTCCCAATAGTTCCAACGCCTATATCAGTAGATTTCCCCGCTAGACAATTTATAGCAACATGTCCAGCTCCATCACATACAAAGTATATCTACGTAGGACAATTCTGAGCCAGATGCCCCATCTGATTACATCTAAAACAGGCCCTTACCTCTCGATCATACATCAGGTTAGCACTTCCCCCTGGTGGCATACTTACTCCTCTACCATAACTCCCAATTTCCATAGCTTGCCTCCCAAATTTAGGTCCCACCGATATTACTCTGAGCTACAGATGCAACAGATCCTAACTGCCTCTAACTCTATACTATAGTTCCTTGTGATAAGGAATGCCCCCACTGGGGTGGTCTCCCACCCTGTACACCCATATTGTTACCACCTCTAGGTCTCTCAAATCTAGACCACTTCAGCTAATCTCTCCAACCTCTAAACTCAATCAAATATTTCTCAATCTATAATGCTTTATCCACCAGTACAACATAATTTCCTATGCCCATATAAGAAAGTTTAGTCTGAATGTCACAATATAATTTGTATAAAAATCTCTTACACTTTCTCTCCTCGGTATTCACTAATTCAAGTAAAAACCTTGACAGGGCTATGAATCTACTATCATATTCAGCCATCGATAAACTTCCCTGCCTTAGATGAATAAAATCTCTCTTTTGTTGTGCCCGAAAGATATCTGGAAAATACTTCGCAAAGAACTCATCCTTAACCTTACTTCAAGTTAAAGGTTGTTCTACCCGTGTGCTTACCCTAGGCAAAATATCCTGCCACCATTGAGGAGCATCACCTTCCAGCATAAATGAAGCAAAAGCAACCTTCTGTCTATCTAACACTGGTAAGACCTCAAAATATTTTTCGAAATGTCTGATCCACTGTTCAGCTTCTACATGAATTATATCCTCTAAAAGAGTGGGGTTTAAACTTAAGAAATCTCACAAAACAACGACTTTGCATCTCATGTGCAAACACACTTTCTCCCTCATGAACCTCTTGCCTCACCACATCAGGTTCTCTTTTACCCCTTTCCGCTAATCTTCTTTGTAGATTATCATCCCTTTCTTCAGCTACATTCATCCTCTCTATAGCAGGATTAAGAGCTTCTCTCAATTCATCCTTCCTAACCACAGATTCTCTCCTAGCTCTACTAGTACCAGCTGCACTATCAATATGTTCCCTCGCAGGAACCACAGACTCAACTTCCTCATCTGCTTCAGTTCTCCTAAAAATTGGGGGTCTAGCACGTCCCCTCGGATTCAGAAATCTACCTCTAGCTCTAGTATAACCACGTGTCATCCTCAGACTCTGCATTTAAAATATAGTATATTTAGATCTTCCATTTCTTTAAGTTCTCATGCAGTCTACAGAATCATAAACCTAATGCTCTAATACCAAAATTACAACAACCCATCCCGGGTTGGCCACCCCCGAGCAAGTGTTGTCATATTTTGAAAATCCCAGCATGACACATATATGCAACAATAAAATTAATATTAACAAATTTTTTTACTTTAATCCTCAATCCCTCAACAGGAGGGGTATATAAATCTGATATTAACTTACATATAATATACAACGTAAAATGCATGAATATTTTCAAATAAAATTTTATTTCATTTTCTCATTTGTCTGAAGATGTTGACACGTACGTGGCTTACAGAAATGATTTCATCTGACTGTCAACCCACCAGACTATTTGTCTTGTCTGCTACCTGAAATCATTGCACAATGAAGGATTAGTTTCACAAGCTCAGTTAATTAAAGTTACTAAAAGTATTCAATTTGTATAGATAACCCTTTATATTTAATTAATTATCTCTAATATGACTGAGTAATAGCATATAGTCTAACATTTAAATAATTTATATCATATCATACTTCTATGTCTTTTTCTCATTGTAATTGTCTCCCTGTGAGACTTATTTATCTCAAATAAAGGCACAATATCAACAACATTTTAGTAAAAATATTAACATATAAAACAGATACAATGCATGAATTATCATTATTAGGGAACGTCTTCCCATAGGTTGACATGTTTTTATCTTAAACTGGCTCCCTCCCAGCTCTTTTCTTTCCAGCATATGCCGGTTGTCATGGTTTTTCTCTTTTTCTCTAGCATATACCGGCTGTCATGGTTTCCTTTATTTTCAGCATATACCGACTGTCACGGTTTTTCAATTAGGTCGGCTCCCTCTCGGTTCTTTTATTTTAATCACATATATATGAGCAATGAAATGAAATGAAATATGCATATAAACAATAATATAAAAACAACATGAATTCAAATATCAAATTTAGCTATCTTCTCTTTCCTCGAATTTCTACTTGATAAATTTTATTAATTTCTTCTCCTCATATATCACATCCATTTATTAACCATAACTCATCAAAAATTTTATTTATCACCATCATTATTAAATCAACTCATTATTCTAATAATATTTCTTTTCACACAATAATTTTCTACATGTTCAATGATCATGTCATACCTATCAATCGATTTTTTATTTACCACCAAGGCATAAGCTAATAATTTATTTTAATATTATCACTAGATATTTCATTTTTATTTAGATTACTTAAAGTAAACATAACTCACCACGTAGCACTTAAAGCTATCCGTGGATCACCTCCTTGCCTTTCCTGTTCCTCTCAACAATTTCCCCCGATTACTGACCGTCAACACTTGACATAATATTTATGTTAAATTTCCAATTTATTCTTCAACTCCATAAATCACACCCTTTGAAAATTCCCACTTTGAATTCCAAGAAATTTCATGTATGCTAAAAATTCAAAAATAAACATTATATTATTACCTTATGTTTTTCTTATAGCTTCCCGTGACCGTCTATAAAATTCCCTCGTAAACTTCTTCAAAATTTTGCTCTTTTAACCGTTCTTTCGGTCCCTAAGTGTTTAAAGAAAATACAGTAATTGAAGGAAACTAAACAAAATTTGGTAAGTATAAATTATGTTTACGTATAAATATATATATATATATATATATATATATATATATATATTTGCTGCCACAAAAATCTCGGTAGCTCACCATTGTGAAGTTTTAATTGGCAACTCAGCAGCCCCAAAATATTTCCATGTTTTTGCCTTGCTGTTACACATGCAAGGCTTATAAATTGCACTTGGCAGTAGGTGTTGCCACCTGCTGCCATGTTTTCCCACTTTTTTTTTCTTCTCTTTTTTTTCTCCTTTCTTCTGGACCTCCGAAATTTTTTTTCTTTTCTTTTCTGGGACATCCGCGTCCCAGATGTTTTTAAAAAATTTAACTATTCGCATTTATATATATATATATATATATATATATATATATATTATTTTAACTCTATGTCATATTTATTAAAGTACTTATTTACCCTCACTTTACAAATACGGGTATTATAGTGCCTAAGACTGCTTTTAGGACACGTTAAGGCCATCATGAGTTCCTGGTCATGCCATTTAGGTTGACTAATGCTCCTGCAGCATTTACGGATCTAACGAATCAGGTGTTTAAACCATTCTTGGATAGATTTGTGATTATGTTTATTGATGACATTCTGGTATATTTCAAGAATGAAGAGGAGCATACGCAACATTTAGAGATAGTATTGGAAATTCTTATAAGAGCGAAATTATATGCAAAGTTCCCTAAGTGTGAGTTTTGGTTGAGTAAAATATCTTTCTTGGGGCAAGTTATGTCGAGAGAAGGAATAGCAGTTGACCCACTGAAGGTAGAAACAATGTTGAATTGGGAAAGACCCACTAGCGTAACTGAAGTTACAAGCTTTTTGGGGTTAGCTGGTTATTATAAGAGATTCATCCAAAAATTTTCTATGATTGTTTGACTAGATTGATTAGGAAGGACATGAAGTTTAGGTGGTCAAAGGAATGTGAGAGGAGTTTCCAACTGTTAAAAGAAAAATTAACTATTACCCCGGTATTAGTGCTTCCTTCTGGTGATGAAGGATTTGTGGTTTATAGCGATGCGTCACATCAGGGGTTGGGATGTGTGTTGATGCAATATGGAAGAGTTATAGGATATGCATCTAGGCAATTGAAGAATGATAAGTGCTTAAATATTCATATTTAAACCCCTTAATTTACATTTGTTAAGCTCTTAGTTTGCGTATTTTATTCCATTTTACTTCTTTTTTATGTTTTCTGTGTTTTTATAGGTTTTTGGAAGAAATGAAGCATTTTGGAACTCAAAGAGCAAAACTGGAACTGGGAGCTACAGAAGAGTGCGGTTGAGCATAGTGCTTGGTGCAATCGAGCACACAGGCACACAAGTGCACTTGTAGAAGGCTCGAGCGCACACATGCACTTGAGCGTAGCCCACATACACTCAAGTGCACACACTCCAAAGGCGGTAGAGCCAAATATAGAAAGAAGTCTCCGGACCTCAAATAGGAAATTAGGGTTTCAGGGCACCCTTAGAGCCCTATATATAGCCTTGTAAAACACAGAAATCATACCTTTTATTTTAGACTTGAAGTTGCAAGCTTTGGAGAGGAATTGACGACTCATCTCCCGAGTCCTCTTCAGGTTTTATTTTTTTTTTGTTTCATTATGGTTAGAATGTTTAGTTTAACTAGCATGTGTAACTAAACTTTTATAGGGCTCGATTGAAGCCCTAGTTATGCTTTTCCACATATTTATTCATTGATTACTGATGAGAGTCATAAAATGCATCTTTACAGTACTTAATTGTTAGCATTTTAGGGTTGATCTAGGTTTGAATTGCACTTTTATACCTTAACAACTCTAAAGTGTCATTCTTGGATCATTGATCTATTTTGATGCATTTTTAGGTACTTCAAGTTCAAAAGAGATCGAAAAGCTATCATTGCTTGAAGCACAATGACTCGATGAACACTAGAGTGAAGGTTCACAAGCACTTGGAAAGGAGTTTCACTAAATTGCCAAATTTTCCCGTACAGATCAATCATTTTTACAAATTAAACTATATTGATGCAAGAAGAACTAAGAGATGAGCCATATATGCTTAGAAACATCCGGAAGTCTATTTTTTGGAGAATTTTACGATTCATAAAAATGATTTTCTAGAGAAAGTTATGGCAGACTTAGTAGACAAAGGTCAGGCCTCCAGAACAGCACTAGTGTGTGTCGCGGCCTGGATCAAGCTGAAGTGCGGCCTAAAGGGCTGAGCCGTGGCCTGGATTAGGTTGGGCCGCGACTTCCAAAAAGTGAAGAAAACAAGGAAAAGGCTGAGCCGCGGCACGAGCTCGAACACCTATTTTCGAGTTACGACTTAATTAGGGTTTTAATGATTGTTTAAACCCTAACACACCCTTGGACCTTGTGTATTATAAATAGACCACTTAAGGTTTAATATTAGACATTCATCATTCATTAAAGAATCAATAAAAGGCTAGAAAACTCAATGGAGGCTGCCACACTCTCCTCCATGGCCAACTAATCTCCAAGTAAGGCGAAGGGATGAAACCCTAGGTGTAGTGGTTCTTATTTTCCTTTCTTAATTCAGTTATAATTTGGATTTGTTATCAAAACATTGTTTATGAGTATTCTTTAATTAAATAATAAGAATTTAGGTTCATGTGATAGCTGCGCTTTATGTTCTTTTTATTCAAGATTTTCTTAATTCGGTGATTGCATGCTTCTTCTCCATATAAGTCTAGTCATGTTCTTCTTATGTCAAGTTGTTTGGATGTGATTGAGTCCGATAGATTTATCTTTTAGGTTTGTCCATTACTACAATACTGTCATTGAGATATATTGTTGCTTCTTGATAAATCTCTAGGATAGGTCATGTGTGCTTAAATCGAAATCAAAGAGTACTTCATAACAATTACATTAGGGTTAACATGTGCTTTCATTGAATATACACCGATTGCTTGTTTGGGATGTGAAACTTGCAATCGAGATAAAAACAACTGAATTGAGATTGGAATAAGGAAACAAACCTTGGGAGGATTCCCAGAACCTTGTTGTTTCCTTATTATATTCTTCATTACAAATACACAATTTCCTCATAATACTTTACTATCAAAACTCAGATTTACTTATTTGGGATTTATCGTTTCGTATTAAAGTTTACACTTTTCCTTATAGTTAACTTGTTTCCCTATGGAATCGACACCCCAAAGCTCTGCTACAACTACCGCATTACTCTTTGGGCATAATCAAATTTTGGCGCCGTTGCCAGGGAAACGCGCTGAAGTACAAAGAAGATTGCCAACTCTAAGACGAGATGGTACTATCGTTCCTTTCTTTAAGTTTTTAAGTTTTTAATTTTTTGATTTTTTTTTTTGTTATTTTGTTATTTTGTTATGTTTTTATTACTTTTTAAACTCAGTTGGTGTATGCTTAGACCGAGAGATTCGAGAGGTAGGTTTATTAAGGGACCCGAATTAGAGATTCCCTTTCCTTCCACGTCCGTTAGTGAAACCTCGCCTAGATCAAACCCTAGTGTACACCCAATAGAGAATTTAGAAAATCTTGTTAACATGGCTAAAAACCCTAATGAGAATGTTGCTAGGGCACTTAAAGACTACTTGCACCTTAGCTGAACGGCCACCCCATCGTGTATCATGTTCCCCCCTAATGTTCAACAGCCTGATTTCAAACTGGGCATGATCAAATTGCTACCAACCTTCCATTGATTTGAGAATGAAAACCCTTATATCCATATTAGGGAATTTGAGGAAGTAGTAGCAACCTTTTAAGGTAGGGTTGATATGGTAGACACCGTCAAACTTTGGTTTTTCCCTTTATCACGTAAGGAAAAAGCTAAGGCTTAGCTGTACTCGTTAAGGCCTAGGTCCATAGGTAGTTGGGATGAGATGACACGAGTTTTCTTCCACAAGCAGTTCCCAACCCATAAGACCAATAACCTTAAGAGACAAATCTCAAACTTTGCACAAAAGGAGAGCGAAACCTTATATCAAGTTTGTGAGCATTTCAAGGACCTGTTAAATTCTTGTCCACACCATGGGTATGAGAGTTGGCTGGTGGTTAGCTACTTCTATGACGGACTTCTAAGTAGGGAAAGACAATTCATAGAATTGATGTGCAATGGGGATTTTATTCAAAAAGATCCCGACCAGGCCATAGATTTCCTAGATGACCTATCAGAAAAAGCCCACACTTGGATAAGACTAAATGCCATGGAAAGCACTAGGAAAAACCAGAAATGCTAGGGCCCCTGACTGGTTGCTAGAGTAGAGTCTTATGAGCCTTGTTTCATGTGTAATGGGGTAGATCATTTACCTAAGGATTGTCCAGTTTATTTTGAGATGAAGAAAGAGTGTAATGCTGTAGATATACCCTTAGGGAAACCACACTCACCCTACTCTAACACCTACAATCCCGGTTGGAAGAATCACCCTAATTTTAGTTAGAAATCCGACATGCAACCCCCTGCCCACTCTAGTACCCAATGGAAACCGGAGGTAACCTCATCTAATGCACCTCAACAATCTTTATCTTTGGAAGATATGTTTAATTCATTTATGCAGGTACATGCCAAGAGTGTGGAAGATTAAGGAAAAATAAATCAACGGTTGTTAGAGGAACAACAAGTGATCAAAGAGGAACAAAAAGTAATAAAGAGCCAACTCACTAAGTTGACTAGTTTCTTGACGATTCAAGAGCAAGGTCATTTTCCTTCACAACCACAACCTAATCCAAGGGGAAAACATATGGCACAAACCTCCAACCCTGAAAATCAAAATGTTAGAGAGGTTAATGCCATAATCACCAACAGCGGTAAGAAAATTGATGGGCCCACTCTACCATCAAACTTGAGCAACACGGATAAAACTCCTAAGGAACAAGAGGCCCACGATGATTATTCTCTACCAGTGCCTTACCCTTAAGCACTTCTTAAGCCTAAGGAGATAAATTCAGCATTAAAAAGTGAGATTCTTGAACAACTTCAGCATGTTAAAATTAACCTCCCTCTTCTTCATGTTATAAAACAGATCCCCAACTATTATAAAATCATCAAGGATATATGCACACTAAAGAGGAGGCACAATGTAAAGAAGACGACATTCTTAATAAAGCAAGCGAGTGCAGTAATTTACAGCAAGACACTGCCCAAATATAAAGATTCGAGCTATCCAACATTGGCTTGCCAAATTGGAAACAAATCTTGTGGCCAAGCATTGCTAGATTTTAGTGCTAGTGTGAACCTCATGCCATACTCCATATACTTATAGCTCGATCTAGGTGAGATCAAACCAACATCCGTGGTACTTCAATTAGCGGATAGATCGGTAAGACAACCAAGAGGTATTGTAGAAGATGTTTTGTTGCAAATTGATAATTTCTACTATTCTGTTGATTTTTTGGTTTTAGATACTGTTTCTGCTGTAAACACAGAGTCGAAAATTCCTTTGATACTTAGAAGACCATTCCTTACCACTGCCAATGCCCTCATTAATTGTAGGAATGACTTAATGACATTATCATTTGGAAATAGGACTCTAGAGGTAAATGTTTTTCGAGTCTCATGGCAGCCACATGAAGAGGATGAGTACATCAAAGATAATTTTAACTCTTCGGAATTCAGTCCAAATAATTTTGAATTCAATGATTCTTCAGTTTATCATCATGCTGTTAATGTTGTTGATGTTTTTGATAAGCCACATAAATTTATTAAGAAATCTTGGCAACCATACTTTGAGGAGTTGCTTGAGATAGGTCACATAGATGCAGGAATCAAGTACCCTATTGCAAATAGTAAATGGGCATCACCAAAAACACTTGAGCCAAATGTGGTGGACTTTAAGCATTCCTTTCCAAAAGACTAGCACTGAAGCCACTGAGTATAGAGCCACATCTTTAGCACCACAATGAGGCCAACAGTGAGAGTGGTGCAGCGTCTGGCTGAAGACATAAAATTTAGCGCTCATGGGAGGCAACCCACAACATATCCTTTTTTTTTTTGTTTTTCATATTTTTTTCTTGTTTATTATTATTATTTTGTTGTTTTCCAATTTTACTTTCGTATTTCTTTTTCAGGGACAAATATACGAAGCAGTTTAAATGGTGGTGCACAATTTTCAGCTTCTGTGCACCTTTTTTCTACAAAGGGAGTTTCCTTAACTTTTGCTTTCACATTGAGGATAATGCTTATTTTAAGTTGTGGGTGGAGGAAAGGAGGAAACATATTCCTGTTTTTCATATTTTTCTTTGAACTGCTTAGTGTCATTTTCCTTTTTTGTTTGTTTTTAGCATGCTTTGTGTTAGCCTTAGAGTTAATTCACATGTCAATGATATGAGCCTAATTGAGATAGCATATAGAATTTATAAGTAGTTAAATCTTGCTTTGGTTTGAAATTAATTTAAGTGTCAATCTTTATTTGGTTTGAAACTCTAGTTTGTGTTAAGATTGTATGATTAGTCTAAAACATTTAGAGAAGTTTTATGTGTGATTGTTTTGTGAATACTTTTACGGTCTCAACAAGCTCTAGAACTTATTTGATAATCACTTGAGGTGAATTCCTAGAATTCACATTACTTAAGATATGATATAGGCCATTTTTGGACCGTTTGAGCCTTTCGAACTTACCCTTGCTATATTCATCACTAGTCACCTGTTTGAGCCTTTTTCTTGAAAAAGAATTTGAGCCTTGTTTCTTTCAACAGCCCATTTACTCACCTTTATGAGCCTAAAAATATTTTATCCTTACTTTTTTTTTAAAAGAACTTAGTTATACATATTTTTTGAGAAGTACTTAAAAGGAATAAGGATGGAAATATGAAAACCATAACTCAAGTACACTAAAGGAGATAAGTTGGGGGTTGTGGAAAAGAAAAGAAAAAAAAATGGAAAAGGAAGTGAATGGTCTTATGCCAAAATACAAAAGCGAAGAAAAGAAGTGAATTATGGCAAAGAAAGAAGAAAAGAAAAGAAAAGTGATGATTTATTGAGAGATATGCTCTTATAAAAAATAGTTGAAAGAGTTGAGTGTTGAAGGTTATCCAGTGCTTAAAGTGGTTGTGATTAAAACTAAGAGATTGAGTTCTTTTACTTGTGAATCCTTCCCGTTCTTTCTTAACCTTTACCTTAGCCTAACATTACAAGTTTATTAAAGACCTATTGATCCAATGTAGTGTGATTTTTCTACAATAGTGGAGAGTGATTCGAAAAGTGAGCCTATGGAGCTTGTTTTTGTGATTGATGTCACACAATTTATCATGTTTCAGAGGCCAAGACTTATATTCACGAATGCAATGCATAAACTCATCTAGATGTTTAGATTAATGGATTGTGGTAAGATGGATGTAAAGAGTCAATAACAATTTTAAGATTGATGTTTAGATTACTTTTGGGCTTGCGTGAAATTTAATGATTCTATGTGCCATGTGTTATGTGCAATTTTTGAGACAAAAGTGAATTACTCTTGGTTTAACACTAACATTGCTTTACTTTGTTTTGATTCCCACCATAGAATTCATCTCTTTTTTTCACTTGAATTGCTAGGGACTAGCAATAAGCTAGTTGGGGGTTATGATGAGTGATAAGAGCTGTAAAATGCATCTCAACGATTTTTAATTGTTAGCATTTTATGATTCTTCTCGGTCTTTATTGCACTTTTATGTGTTGATAACTCTTAAGTAATATTATTAGACCACTAACTTATTCCAGTGCATTTTTAAGTATTTAGAGTCCAAAGAGAAGAAGAAGCGATCGTTGTTTAAAAGCACCAATGTTCCATGCACGACGAAGCATAGGAGTGGCTATGGAGAGGTAAAGCATGAAGAAAATCAGCAAACAGCCAGCACCACAGTGCTCCTCAATCAGCACCGCAGTGCCTAGAAACTCCCTCATTATGAACAAACAGCCAACACCACGGTGCTCCTCAGCCAGCACCGCGGTGCCCAGAAGCTCGCCCAGCCAGATTATGCCTAGCACCGTGGTGCTCCTCAAGCAACACCGCAGCATGCACACAGGATTGTATCTCCGAGTTAAACTTTGAAAAGGGTTTTAAACATTAGATTAAACACAAGAACACCTTTTGGCCCTTGTACTATAAATAGGACACTTAGGGTTTAAGAGAAGGAGATCTGGGGTTTGGAGAAAAAACCCAGAAAACTAAAGGCAAAAGTGGTTAGCCATGAACACCATGGCTAACTAACTTCCAAGTAAGGCAAAGGGATGAATCCCTAGGTGTAGTTGTTCCTATCTTCCTTTATTTGATTCGGTTGTAATAAGAATTTATTGTCAAAACATTGCTATGATTTACTTCTTTATCTAATTATAAGACCTTATCTATTCCGGTGATTGTATCTTTTTCCTTGATATAAATTTAGTCAAGTTTCTCTTATGTCAAGATTGTTCGGGTATAATTGAGTCCGGTAAATCTAGCCTTTAGATTTTTCAATTACTGCAATATTGTCAATAAAGATATATTGTCGTTTCTTGATAATCCTATAGGATAGATCATATGTTAGGGTTTATATATGTGCTCATTGAATACTTGCCATTTGCATGTTTAGGATATGAAACTTGAAACCGAGATATAAATAACTGAATCAAGTTAGGGATAGGACAACAAACCTAGGGAGGATTCCCGGATCCTTGTTGTGTCACTATTATATTTTACAATCTATTTTACACGATTACTTCATTACCAAAAGTTCATATTTTCTCACTTAAATCTTTATCGTTTGTGTTATGGTTCACATCTTCTTTTGTAGTTAACTTGTTTCCTTACGGAATCGACACCCCAAAGCCGTGCTACAACTATCGCATTACACTTTGGGCGTAATCAAATTTTGGCACCGTTGTCGGGGAAACGCGCTTACTTACAAAGAAGTTTGTCAACTCTAAGACAAGACGGTACTATTGTTCCTTTATATTAGTTTTGATTTTCTGATTTTTTTGTTTTTTTATATTTTGTTATGTTCTGTTTTACTTATCACTTTTAAAAACTCAGTTGGTGTATGCTTAGACCGAGAGATTCGCAAGGGAGATTCATTAAGGGACCCGAATTAGAAATATTTTTCCCTTCCACGTCCGTTAGTGAGACCTCGCCTAGATCAAACCCTAGTGTACACCCAACAGAAAATATAGAAAATTTTGTTAACATGGCTGAAAACCCTAATGAAAATGTTGCTAGGACACTTGGAGATTACCTACATTCTAGCCGGACAGCCACACCATAATGCATAATGTTTCCAGCCAACACTCACCATCAAGATTTTAAAACAGGGATGATACAATTACTCCCTACTATTTATGGCTTGGAAAACAAAAACCCCTATGTGCACATTAGAGAATTTGATGAAGTAGTTGCGACTTTTCATAGTCAAGATGCAACTGATGATATCGTGATACTCAAGTTTTTTCCTTTCTCCTTAAAGGATAAAGCTAAGAGTTTGTTATACTCACTGAGACCATGATTAATTGGGTCATGGAATGAGATGACCTAAGTCTTTTTTAACAAGTACATCCCTCAACATAAGACTAATGCATTGAAAAGACAAATCTCCACCTTTGCACAAAAGGAAAACGAGACTTTGTATCAGTCTTGGGAATAGTTTAAAGAGCTGTTAAGTATGTGTCCACATCATTGGTATGAAAATTAGTGTTTAGTGAGCTATTTCTATGCGGGTCTTACCTATAAAGAACGCCAATTTGTAGAGATGATGTGCAATGGTGAATTTCTGCAAAAAGACCCTGATGAGGCTATTGAGTACCTCAATGAGCTTGCTGAAAAAGCTCACACATGGACTGGACCTAGTGCTACTGAAAGCACAAATAGGTCACGACTTATAGGAAACCCTAGTGGTGGAAGAATCTACTATCTTAGGGAAGAGGATAATCTTAAGGACAAGGTCGAGATGCTTACTAGGGAGTTAGAGGCATTAAAAACTAAAAAACCAACACACATGGTTAATCAAGCCAAACCTTTAAAACCATGTTTTGTGTGTGGTGGGGTTGATCATCCCGCTTAAGATTGCCCCACATTTGTTGACATGAGAAGGCTGTACGAGGAACAATGTAATGCCTTAGGCATGTACAAGAAACCTCCCGCACCCTTCTCTAACACTTATAATCCAGGGTGGCGAAATCACCCAAATTTCAGCTGGAAAACTGAAAATCAGCAGCATGCACAACCCCCTAGATCATACCCAACACCTTATCATGCACCCTCATCCTCTAAGACCTCTTTAGAAGACACCTTACATGCTTTTATAGAAGCACAAGGTAAGACCAACCAAAGGTGTGAGGCTTTAATTACACAAGTGGTTAAGGAACACAAAGAAATAAGGAGCCAAGTATCTAAATTAATGGGCTCCTTGAGTGTGACTGAGCGAGGTAAGTTCCCTTCCCAAGCTCAGTCCATACCTCACGGTCAACATATGGCACAAGAAAATTTGAAAGATGTAAATGCCATTGTGACCCAAAGTGCTAAGCCACTACACATCCCACCAATGAATAAACCCGAGGATGTGAGAAAAGGTCAAACTAGTAGTGAAGCTGAACTGCCTATGGAGCCTAAAGTGACCAAAATTTTTGTTAATGTACCATTCCCTCAAGCCTTAAAATCTAACAAGAAAAATCTGGAAATAAATAATGAAATCCTTGAGACCTTAAGACAAGTGAAACTTAATCTTCCTATTTTACATATGATTAAACAAGTCCTTACCTATGCAAAAGTTCTCAAGGATTTATGCACAATTAAGAGGAAACATCATGTCAAGAAAACAGCATTTCTAACTGAGCAAGTTAGTGCGTTAATTGAGTAAATAATTTCCCCAAAATACAAAGATCCAGGCTGTCTTACCATTGCTTGCAACATTAGAAATCATAAGGTTGGACAGGCTTTGCTAGATTTAGGAGCTAGTGTAAACCTGATGTCGTTCTCCATTTACTTACAGTTGGGGTTATGAGAAATCAAACCATCCGGCGTGGTATTGCAATTGGCTGACCGTTCAGTCAAAGTACTCTGGGGTGTGGTAGAGGATGTTTTGATTCAAATTGATAAATTTTACTATCCTATTGATTTCTTAATTCTTGATACCACTTCTGCTGTTGACACTAACTCTAAAATCCCTTTGATTTTGGGTAGACCTTTTCTTGTTACTACGAATGCTCTAATAAATTGTAGGAATGGACTCATGAAGCTGTCCTTTGGTAACATGACCCTTGAAGTGAATATTTTCAATGTTGCAAAACAGCCCGAAGATGAGGATAGAAACCACCAGCTTTACATGATTGAATCACTCATCAATGAGGGTGTTTCCTTAGCCCATGATTACGATCCTCTTAAGAATTTTCTTGTTAATTTTGAGATTGATTTATTTGATGATAAAACTGATATAATTAATATTTGTGCTATTTTTGACAAATCTCAAGATTATAGCAATCAAGCATGGCAACCGAGATTTGAAGAGTTGCCCGAAAGAAGCAAGACACAAGTCCCCTCAAGTATGAAAGCACCTAAAGTCGAATTAAAGCCGCTACCTGAGGGTTTAAAACATGCCTTTCTCGGTCCAGGTGATACTTTTCCTGTTATTATTTCTTCTGAATTATCTGAGAGCCAAGGTAAGAAATTAATTCAAACTTTAAATGAACACAAATCAGCCCTAGGATGGAGCATGGCTGATTTAAAGGGATTTAGTCCCCTAATCTGCTCCCATAAAATAAATTTGGATGAAGGAACTAGTCCTCGTAGAGACCCTCAACGTAGGCTTAACCCCACTATGAAAGAAGTAGTAAAAAATGAAGTGCTGAAACTGTTAGATGCGGTTATTATATATCCCATAGCTGATAGTAAGTGGGTAAGCCCTACACAAGTCGTCTTTAAAAAGTCCGGAGTCACTGTGGTGAAGAATGACCTAGGAGAGCTAGTCCCTACCAAACTTGTGACCGGGTGGTGTATGTGCATTGATTATAGAAAATGAAATGCTGCCACCTGAAAAGACCATTTCCCACTCCCTTTTATTGATCAAAGTCTTGAGCATGTAGCTGGTCATCCCTTTTATTGTTTTCTAGATGGTTATTCTGGTTATTTTCAAGTAGAAATTGCATTAAAAGACCAAGAAAAGGCCACTTTTACTTGTCCCTTTGGCACCTATGCTTTTCGTAGAATGCCATTTAGATTATGTAACGCCCCTGCTACTTTTCAATGCTGCATGATGAGTATTTTTAGTGACATGGTTGAAAGTTGCATGGAGGTTTTTATGGATGACCTAACTATTTTTGGATCTTCATTTGAAGCATGCTTAATGAATTTGGAAAGAGTATTAATTCCCTGTGAAGAAAAAGAATTAGTTTTAAATTGGGAAAAATATCATTTCATGGTATCATCTGGTATTGTCTCAGGGCATAGTGTCTCTTCTAAAGGAATAGACGTTGATCAATCTAAGATTGAATTAATCTCTAAATTACCTATCTCTAAGACAATAAAGGATGTGAGATCTTTCCTTGGTCATAGTGGTTTTTATAGGAGGTTCATACAGAATTTTTCAAACATCTTTAGACCTCTAAGTGCCCTCCTAGTTTGAATGGACAGAAGCTTGTCAAGAAGTATTCCAAATGCTGATCGGCAAGCTTACTTCTACACCTATAATGCAGTCACCAGATTGGACTTTGCCTTTTGAAATCATGTGTGATGCTAGTGACTACGCTGTAGGTACTGTTCTTGGACAGGGAAGAGAGGGAAAACCTTTTGTCATTTACTATGCTAATCATGCCGCCCTCAAGTATCTTCTCACAAAGAAGGATACTAAGGCATGACTAATTAGATGGATCCTCCTCTTGCAAGAATTTGATATCACCATCAAAGATGAGAAAAAAGTCGACAATGAAGTAGCCGACCACCTCTCGAGACTTACATTCAGGGACACTTGTGATGATATGCCAATCAAGGATGATTTTCCCGATGAGTAATTACTATCCATTACTTCTCTACCATGGTTTGCTCACATCGTAAACTATTTGGCTACAAGTGAGATACCTATGGATTGGAGCGCTCAAGACAAGAGGAATTTCTTATATGAGGTACGTAATTTCTATTGGGATGACCCCTATCTTTTCAAGTACTGCCTTGACCAAATTCTAAGGCGTTGCATCCCTAATGAAGAGATTACAAGTGTCTTAGAATTTTATCACTCCCAAGCTTGTGGAGGCCACTTTTCAATGAAAAAAACCGCTGAAAAAATTTTGTAGTGTGGATTTTATTGGCCTACCTTGTTTAGAGATGCAAACACCTATTGTCGCTCATGTGAAAGGTGTCAAAAGTTAGGAGCTATGTCTCACCGAAATATGATGCCCTTAAACCCTATTTTAGTAATTAAAATCTTTGATTGTTGGGGCATCGATTTCATGGGACCCTTTCCTCCTTCCTTCGGATACCAATATATCATCGTGACAATAGATTATGTATCTAAGTGGGTAGAAGCTACAGCTTTTCGAAGCAATGATAATGAAACGTTGATTAAATTCCTTAAATAAAATGCATTATCTCAATTTGGTACACCACGTGCTATAATTAGTGATCGAGGTACACATTTTTGCAACCGTTCTTTTGAAGCTTTGATGAAAAAATATGGGGTATTGCATAAAATCTCTACTACTTACCATCCTCAAACTAGTGGACAAGTAGAGCTTGCTAATAGGGAGATTAAACAAATTTTAGAAAAAACGGTTAATGTTGGAGCAATTATCTACCTAAATAAATATGCAAATAATCGTCATAGTTTTACTTGCAAGTGCACAAGGTCTGTGGTAGGATAGTGTGCAAGTGCGAGATCATTTCCACAGAGATTGGTGAATTTCTATTTAGAATTAGTTTCTTCAAGTTAAAAAGAGAAATAACAGTTTGATTGTGAGTGAATAACAATAATGAGAATATAGGGCTACGATATCCACCACTAATTATACTTTCCCACTAACTAAGGTTTCAATGCTCTAGCCTTATCATGAATATCTAAGGGTTGCCAACCTAAGGGCTTGGTCCACACCTTAGGCTATTGATCTCCTTATGCAACGAGTTAGGCATGGTGTATACTCTAACTCATTTCTCTCTTAAGGGATTCAGCATGGGAGTATACTAAGTTGTTCTTTAAGAGAGCATGAGGGCCATGGAGATCGGCAACCACACGGGACCTAGGGCTTGGTCCGCTCCCAGTTTCCCATGTTGATTAACCCAGGAATCCGGTGTGGATATCCCTTATTACTAATGTCAAACCCAGGACTCAGTCATTAATTACACCCAAAGAGTAATGCGGTAGTTGTAGCACGGCCTTGGAGTGTCGATTCCACAGGGAGACAAACTAACTACAAGAGAAAGTGTGAACAATAAAAGTTAAACGAGAAAATCTGAGTTCGAAGTAGTGTGAAATAATTGTGTAAATACAATAGAGAACAACAAGGGTCCGAGAATCCTCCCTAGGTTTGTTGCCTTATTCCAATCTTGATTCAATTGTTTTTATCTCGATGGCAAGTTTCACATCCCAAACAAGCAATCGACAAATATTCAATTAAAGCACATATATAAACCCTAACGTAATTGTTATGAAATACTCTTTACTTTCAAGCACACATGACCTAACTTATAGATTATTAAGAAACGACAATATATCATAGTGATAATACCGCAGTAATGGACAAATCTATAAGAGAAATCTACCAAACTCAATCACACCTCAACAACATCACATAAGAATAGCATGACTAGACTTATATGGGGGAGAAAGATGCAATCACCTGATTAAGGGAAAATCTTCTAATTAGATTAAAAAGTAAATCATAATAATGTTTAATGATAATAAATCCAAACTACAATGAATCAAGACTAGAAAATAAGAACAAATATACCTAGGGATTAATCCCTTCGCCTTGCTCGGAGATTAGTTGGCCATGAGGGAGAGTGTGGCAGCCTTCATGATGTTTTCCCCGGCCTCCCGCCTCTCAAAAGATGTTTTGAATAAAAATAATATCAAACCCTAAGTGGTCTATTTATAATACACAAGGTCTAAGGGTGTTTTAGGGTTTAAAAAGTCATTAAAATCCTAATTAGGTCAAAGCTCGGAGAAGAAAAGCATGTGCGCGCTGCAGTGCTGCTGTATGGGTGTTGCAGTGCTAGGCATAATATGGCTGGGTGAGTTTCTGGGCACCGCAGTGCTGGCTGACGAGCCCCGTGGTGCTGGCTGTTGGGCAAGATGTGGAGGTTTCTGGGCACCGCGGTGCTGGCTGGTGCTGTTCTGGAGGCCTGACCTTTGTCTACTAAAACGGCCATAACTTTCTCTAGGAAAATTATTTTGATGAGCCATAAATTTTTTAGAAAATAGACTTTCGGATCTTTCTAAGCATATATGGCTCATCCCCTGTTTCTTCTTGCATCAATACAGTTTAATTTGCAAAGATGATTGATCTGTACGGGCAATTCTAGAAATTTAGTGAAACTTGTTTCCAAGTGCTTGTGAACCTTCACTCAGGTGCTCATCGAGTCATTGTACTTCAAGCAATGATAGCTTTTCCATCTCTTTTGAACTTAAAGTGCCTGAAAATGCATCGAAATAGATCAATGATCCAAGAATGACACTTTAGAGTTATTAAGGTATAAAAGTGCAATTCAAATCTAGATCAACCTTAAAATGCTAACAATTAAGTACTATAAAGATGCATTTTATGACTCTCATTATAACTCCCAACTAGCTTATTGCTAGTCCCTAGCAATTCAAGCGAAATCAAAAGATGAATTCTACGGTGGGAGTTAAAAACAAAGTAAAGCAATGCTAGAGTTGAACCAAGAGTAATTCACTTTTTTTTTTTTTCAAAAATTGCACGCAACATACAACATATAGAATTATTAAATATCACTCAAGTCAAAAAGTAATCCAACCATCAATCTTAAAATCATTATTGACTTTTAACATCCATCTTACCACAATCCATTAATCCGAACACCCGGATGATTTTATGCACAACATTCATGAATACAAGTCTTGGCCTCTAAGAACATAATAAATTGCGTGACATCAATCACAAATCAAGCTCTATAGGCTTACTTTTCAAATCACTCTCCACTATTGTAGAAAAAATCACACTACATTGGATCAATAGGTCTTTACTAAGCTTGTAACGTTAGGCTAAGGTAAAGGTTAAGGAAGAACGGGAAGGATTCAAAAAGTAAAAGAACTTAATCTCTTAGTTTTGAACATAATTCTTTAAGCACTGGATAACCTTACTTCAGTACCGAACTCTTCCAACCATTTTCCGAGCATTTCTTTCAACAAATCACCATTTTTTTTTCTTTCTTCTTTCTTTGCCATAATTCACTATTTTTTTTGGCATATAAGACCATTCACCTCCTTTTTCATCATTTTTTTTCTTTTCCACAAGCCCCAACTTATCTCTTTTCATGTATTTGGGCTATGGTAGTAATATTTTTTTTTTCTCATACTTTCATCCTTACTGATGAGTCTTAAATATTGCATATTTTAGACCCTTAACTTATATTTGTTATGCTCTTAGTTAGTAGTATTTCACTTTATTTTACGTCTTTCTTGTGTTTTGTGTAGTTTTACAGGTTTGTGGAGAAAATAAAGCATTTCAGGAGATGTGAAGCTTCTGGAGACATTGCGATCGATCGCACGAGATATGCGATCGAGCGCACCTGCCTACGAATGAGCGCATGGTCAACATCCCACATCGAAATATTTGAAGTTCAGTGCATCTGCGATCGATTGTAGCAGACATTCGATCGAGCGCACATGAGATCGTGCGCACAAGACATGCGATCGATCGCACCACACTGCGATCGAGCGCACACGGGCAGTATCCCACATCGAATCTGCAACCCATACTGCTCTGGGCCTTCCCCTATATAAACACCATCTGGCTTCATCATTCAGTGTACAATTCCTAAGCTACTTTGGTGTTTACCGGTAGACGTCCGCCAGCATTCTGGTGGATCCCGAAGGCATTGCTACCACGAGGGGAAGCGCCACCCGTTAGCGAGTGGAATTTCTCCCATGTAAATTTTTTTATTTATTTCTTTATATTCAGTTGTTTTAGTTTAAATGTTTAGCACTTTTTATTATAGTTTTATAGTTATGAGTGGCTAGACTCTTCAGCTAAGGTTGAAGATGAAGTCCCGCCGTTGTTTGGCGTAGTAGTTCAGATTTGCGTGTACAAATTTGAAAATTTTTAGTATAAAATGTTCTATCAATTATTTGAGTTAATCTTATAATTGATTGAGTTTAAATTGTCTGTTGGATATTCTTTGTGTTTCATCTGATGGATACATTGAATGCTTTTCGATTAAATTGGATTTCCTTTGTGATTTGTTAAGAGCGGATACATTGGATGCTTTTGGTTTAGTTGGGATATTCTTTGTTTTTTGTCTTATAGTTGGATTCATGGAATGTTTTGATAGGCTATATTTTTAGAACATATATGCTTAAACTTTGGTGGGGTGGATTCGGAAACCTTAGTGCTTTTTATTATTAGTTTTAAAATCAACTTAGTTAAGTTTTAATTTATTTTGCAAATATCATTCTAAAATTTGGAACTAGGTTAAGATAGAGTTAGTTTAGATTAAAAATATATTTTCACAACGCAATTCTCTGTGGATTCGACCTCGCACTTGCACAACGCTATACTGCAAACGACTCGTGCGCTTGCGAGTAATTTAAAACTCACAACAAGTTTTTGACGCCGTTGCCGGGGAATTGTTTGGTTTGTGAAATTTTTTTGTATGAATTGATTTTATTTTTCTACTAGTTAATTTAATTTTAAAAAAAATTAATTTAATTTAATTTTTTTTTTAAAATGTGGATGAATCCAGCGCCGGTTTCACAGTCTTTAGAGGATGCCCTCAAGGATTTCATTAAAATGACTGGCCCATCCCTCAATGCTACCAGCACATTCAATGTTGATAGCTGTTCCATCTGTGCTAGTCCCATGCATCTAGCACAGAATTGTCCATCAATGCCGGCTTGTGCCGAGTATCCCATGGAACAAATGAATGCTTTCAATGAGTGTTGTTGGCAATCGAATGGATCTTACTCTGAAACATACAATCCAGGGTGGTGGGACCACTCTAATGTTTCATGGACGCAGAACCAACTGAGGAATCAGGGAGGAGACCCTTATCATGCTCACAATCAATACCCTCCCGAATTTCCTCCACCAATTCCAAGTTATGGTCACTCAGCTTATCCAGCACCATCACCCGCTTACCAAGCTCCCATTCAAGCGCCAGCGTCGGTTTCACAGTCATTGGAGGACGCTCTCAATGATTTCATGAAAACGACTAGCCAATCTATGAGTGAAGTGATGACTGCAACAATAGAAAACACCCAAGCGATTGCCACACTAGAGAGTCAAATTGATCAAATCGAAAGTTATGTGGGTGAAGGAGAGGAAGAAACGTTCCCCAGTCAAACTGATCCTAACCCGAAGGAACAGTTTGCAGTGGGAAATTTATTAACTCCTATGCATTGGCAGGAACAAGTGCAATCAATTATCCCATTGAGGTCTGGGAGACAAGTGCACAATCAAGTGGAAGATAACCCTGCTATGCACCAAGGGCAAGAAAGTGGCAACAATGAGAAGAGAGATGCTGAGCCATCTACAGCCACACCTATTATTAATGATCTCTCTAGGTCGTTTTTACCTAAAGTGCCTTACCCTGAGAGACCATAAGTGCCCAAGAAAGAAGGGAAGTCTGAGGACATTTTGGAGGCATGCTTTGCTCAATTTGAAGACGATTTGGATTTAAATAAGTTGTTTGAGCAAGCAAATGCTACTTTGGAGTCTGCTCCTCAAAAGATCAGTGAGATGGAGGAAACCACAACACCTGAACCCCCCAAGAAGGAACTTAAGCCTTTACCAGACAATCTTAAGTATAAGTTCCTAGGTCCAGCAGATTCTTTGCCTATAATTATAGCTTTAGATTTGGGTGATGCTCCAGAGGAGAAATTATTGGACGTCTTAAGAGAGCATAAGGAAGCTATAAGCTGGACTATTGAGGATGTCAAGGGAATCAACCCCTCGTTGGTAATACACACGATACAGTTGGAGGAGAATGCCAAGCCATCGAGGGAGCCACAAAGAAGGCTCAACCCTGCTATGCAAGAGGTTGTGAGGGCAAAAGATATTAAGCTGTTAGAGGCAAGGATCATTTATCCCATCTCTGAAAGCAAGGGGGTGAGCCTGATTAAAGTCGTGCCCAAACATGCTGAATTGACGGTAGTAAATAAAGACGATGAGTTGGTTCCAACTCAAGTGCAGTCAAGATGGAGAAAGTGTCTAGACTACCGCAAATTGAATGTTGCCACTAGGCCTGATCATTTTCCATTCCCATTTATTGATCAGATGGTGGAGTGTTTAGTTGGGCATGTATACTAATGTTGGGTCTGGCTGAAGACATTAAACTTAGCGCTCATGGGAGGCACCCCACAGCTTATCTTTTCTTTTATTTATTTATTATTTCGCATTTTTATGATTAATGTTTGTTTCCAGTATTTTTTGTTTTCCAGTTTGTATTTTTCAGAGACAAAGCGTACTTCAGTTCAAGTTTGGGGGTATGCTATGAGCCATACCAGTCCAGATAGTTCTCCATATCTCAGGTCAGTTCTTTCCATATTAGTCACACATTGGGGTCAATGTGTAATTTAAGTTTGGGGGTATGGGAGACACATCACACACTTTGTCCTAATTTGTTGTCTTTTCGTCATAGAGATAAATGCATGCTCATGTTATCGTGAAATTTTGGTTGATCTAAACATTTTCTGTGATGTGATGTCATTGGTGAGCTTAACATTTTGAACACATGATCTGGTGATAAATTTTAAAATTTAGTTACTTACCTTAGGCATTTGAGAATTCACATGTTTGACATAATCTAACACGAGCACATTAGCACAAATTATGTGAGGTATGACATGTGATTTTAATGTGTATTTTTCCTTATCTTAACTGAAACTGGATGACTTGTTGGATGAACTCTTGGGCATAGGAAAAAAAAATTATAAATAAACTTTTCGCTGAGTAACTGGACCTCTTGCCTCAGTAAGCAGTGAGTGTTCACGTCAAAAGGTGGAATTTTACTTGGTAATATTAAGGTCGGTTTAATTTCGTAGCCTTTTTGACTCGAGTTAGTAAGTCCTTAGGGGTGTCTTTACACCTAATTCCCCAAAACCACCTGGTTTGGGAGTCATTGACTCAACACTCGCTACATGGGTAAATTAGAAAGCTTAAGGGAACTAAACATAGTCGTGCCTTATTATTGTTAAAAAAATAAAAAGAATAAAGAATAAAATAAAAACTATGCCTTTTCGTTCATTTTTGATGGAAAATTCGGTGAATCTTGAGACATGGAGACCTTACACATTAGAGTTACTTGGAAGCTTCATTTTTATATGCTAATTCACCTTACACTGATTCAATCTTGTGATGCCTTATCCTGCCTTTTGTAAGTAATTAGATTTTAACATTTCTATTCATTGCGAAGATGGGTTTACCTTTTTAAGCTTGCTTATGAATGAATATCATGGTGATGTGTGCTCCTTAAATTTTTGGATACCATGAGTGATGACTTTATCTTTATGTTCTTTGTTTTTCATTGAGTCTTTTATTTTGTTTTGCTAAGGGACTAGCAAAATATAAGTTTGGGGATATTTGATGAGTCTTAAATATTGCATATTTTCGACCCTTAACTTATATTTGTTATGCTCTTAGTTAGTAGTATTTCACTTTATTTTACGTCTTTCTTGTGTTTTGTGTATTTTTACAGGTTTGTGGAGAAAATAAAGCATTTCAGGAGATGTGAAGCTTCTGGAGACATTGCGATCGATCGCACGAGATATGCGATCGAGCGCACCTGCCTATGGACGAGCGCATGGTCAACATCCCACATCGAAATATTTGAAGTTCAGTGCATCTGCGATCGATTGTAGCAGACATGCGATCGAGCGCACATGAGATCGTGCGCACAAGACATGCGATCGATCGTACCTGCGATCAATCACACCACACTGCGATCGAGCGTACATGGGCAGTATCCCACATCGAATCTGCAACCCATACTGCTCCGGGTCTTCCCCTATATAAACACCATCAGGCTTCATCATTCAGTGTACAATTCCTAAGCCACTTTGGTGTTTACCGGTGGACGTCCGCCAGCATTCTGGTGGATCCCGAAGGAATTGCTACCACGAGGGGAAGCGCCGCCCGTCAGCGAGTGGAATTTCTCCCATGTAAAGTTTTTTATTTATTTCTTTATATTAAGTTGTTTTAGTTTAAATGTTTAGCACTTTTTATTATAGTTTTATAGTTATGAGTGGCTAGACTCTTCAGCTAAGGTTGAAGATGAAGTCCCGCCGTTGTTTGGCATAGTAGTTCAGATTTGCGTGTACAAATCTGACAATTTTTAGTATAAAATGTTCTATTAATTATTTGAGTTGATCTTATAATTGATTGAGTTTAAATTGTCTGTTGAATATTCTTTGTGTTTCATCTGATGGATACATTGAATGCTTTTCAATTAAATTGGATTTCCTTTGTGATTTGTTAAGAGCGGATACATTGGATGCTTTTGGTTTAGTTGGGATATTCTTTGTTTTTTGTCTTATAGTTGGATTCATGGAATGTTTTGATAGGCTATATTTTTAGAACATATATGCTTAAACTTTGGTGGGGTGGATTCGGAAATCTTAGTGCTTTTTATTATTAGTTTTAAAATCAACTTAGTTAAGTTTTAATTTATTTTGCAAATATCATTCTGAAATTTGGAACTAGGTTAAGATAGAGTTAGTTTAGATTAAAAATATATTTTCACAACGCAATTCTCTGTGGATTCGACCTCACACTTGCACAACGCTATACTGCAAACGACTCGTGCGCTTGCGAGTAATTTAAAACTCACAACACTTACTCCTCTTGAGTGCTTCTCAACAAATGTGTATAACTAAGTTCTTTTAAAAGGAAGGTAAGGATAAAATATTTTAGGCTCATAAAGGTGAGTAAATAGGCTATTGAAAGAAACAAGGCTCAAATTCTTTTTCAAGAAAAATGCTCAAATGGGTGACTAATGATAAATATAGCAATGGTAAGTTTGGAAGGCTCAAACGGTTCAAAAATGGCCTATATCTCCTAAGTAGTGTGCATTCTAGAAATTTGCCTCAAGTGATTATCAAATAAGTTCTAGACCTTGTTGAGACTGCAAACGTATTCACAAAACAATCACGTATAAAACTTCTCTAAATGTTTTAGACTAATCATACATTCTTTCCGCAAACTAGAGTCTCAAACCAAGTGAAGATTGATACTTAAATTAATTTCATACCGAAGTAAGATTTAACTTCTTCTAAATGCTATATATTATCTTAATTTAGGCTCATATCATTGACATGTGAATTAACTCTAAGGCTAACACAAAGCATGCTAAAAACGAACAAGAAGGGAAAATGACACCAAGCAGTTCAATGGAAAAAGAAAAATAGGAATATGTTTCCTCCACCCCCAACTTAAAGTAGGCATTGTCCTCAATGTGAAAGTAAAAGATAAAGAAACTCCCTTTGTAGCCAAAAGTGCACAGAAGCTGAAAATTGTGCACCACCATTTGAACTGCTTCATATATTTGTCCCTGAAAAAGAAATACGAAAGTAAAACTAAAAACTAGCAAAATAATAATAATAAATAAGAAAAAGAAATATGAAAAACAGTAAAAATAAAAGGATATGTTGTGGGTTGCCTCCCATAAGCGCTAAGTTTTACGTCTTCAGCCAGACGCTCTTATTCCCTCATAGAAAAACATAGGTTGAATGCATCAGCCACTGCTTCATTGCCAAATTCGATGCTTGTATGCTTTGGAGAGGCCTCAAGGATGTCATTAGTAACATCCGTAAATTTTGGCTTGATATATGCTCCTGTTAAGCCATGGGTGAGGGTGGACTCTAATGGATTAAGGTGCTGGACCTTTTCCATAAATGAGTCAATTATGTATGCTTGGTGGGTTTCGTCCACATCCTTTGATTTTTTCGTTGTTGGGATGTGTAATAACTTACCACTTAGTGTCTCAATGGCATTCACCTCCTTCATATTCTGGTGTGCTAGGTTTTGACCATGGGATGTGGACTGAGTTTGAGAAGGGAACTTACCTCGCTCAGTCACACTCGAGTAGCTCATCAACTTGGACACTTGGCTCTTTAAATCCTTATGTTCTTTATAACACTTTGTAATTAAAGATTCAAGCCTTTGATTAGTATTATCTTGTGCCTCAATAAACACATGCAAAGTTTCTTCTAAGGGACTCCTAGAAGGTGCAGGTGCATGATATGGTGCAGGATATGATCTAGAGGGTTGTGTAGGTGGCTGGTTTTCAGATTTTCAGCTAAGATTGGGGTGATTCCGCCACTCCGGATTATAGGTATCAGAGAAAGGTGAAAAAGGCTTCTTGTACATGCCTAAGGCATTACATTGTTCGCCATACACTCCTTTCATCTCCGTAAATGTTGAATATTCTTGGGCGAGATAATCTACCCAGCCACACACAAAACATGGATCAAAAGACCTTGCATGATTAGCTACGTATGTTTGCTGTAAGCTCTTAGTCTTTAACACATCTAATTCCTTAGTGAGCATCTTGATTTCAAGCTTTAGGTTATCCTCTTCCCTAAGATGGTAAATTCCACCACCATTTTGGTTTCTTACAGGTCGTGACCTGTTTGTGCTTTCAGTAGCACTAGGTCCAGTCCAAGTGTGAGCTTTTTCAGCAAGCTCATTGAGGTATTCTATGGCCTCATCAGGATCTTTCTCCAAGAATTCACCATTACACATCATCTCTACAAATTGGCGTTCTCTATATGTAAGTCCCTCATCAAAATAGCTCACTAAGTGCCAACTCTCATACCCATGGTGAGGGCACATACTCAATAACTCCTTAAATCTCTCCCAGGACTGATACAAAGTCTCGATGTCCTTTTGTGCAAAGGTGGAGATTTGTCTTTTTAAAGCATTGGTCTTATGTTGGGGAAAGTATTTATTAAAGAAAATTTGAGTCATCTCAGCCCACGACCCAATAGATCGTGGTCTCAGTGAGTATAGCCAACTCTTAGCTCTATCCTTCAAGGTGAAAGGAAAAAACTTAAGTTTAATAATGTCATGAGTTTCATCTTGACTATGAAAAGTCGCAACTACTTCCTCAAACTCTCTAATGTGCACATATGAGTTTTCATTTTCCAAGCCATGGAATGTAGGGAGTAACTGTATCATCTCTGTTTTAAAATCTAGTTGGCGAGTATTGGCTGGAAACATGATGCATGATGGTGTGGCTGTGCGTGTAGCGTTGAGGTAATCCTGAAGGGTCCTAGGGGGTTGATATTCATGTTCACTCATTTCTTCGGGACTAGGTGGACTGTCAAATAAAGGACTTAGAAAAGAATTTAATTCTGACTCTAGCACAGGCCTATAAGCAAATCTACCCAAAGCATCTCTATGTCTTTTCATTCAAGGTAACAAAATAATGGATAAAAAATATACTATAAAAAGAAAGAATAAAATAAAAATTAATGCAGCAAGCTAAAAGAAGGAACGAAGTTACTGCCTTTACAGCTGCTGAAAAGAAAAACTATTTACAACTCTTCTACCGTCATGTCTCAAGGTTCACCATCTTCCTTGAGTTAAGCGCGTCTCCCCGGAAACGGTGCCAAAATTCGATTATGCCCAAAGAGTAACGCGGTAGTTGTAGCACAGCTTTGGGGTGTCGATTCCACAGGGAGACAAATTAACTACAAGAGAAAGTGCGAACGATAAAAGTTAAACGAGAAAATCTGAGTTTGAAGTAGTGTGAAATAATTGTGTAAATATAATAGAGAACAACAAGGGTATGGGAATCCTCCCTAGGTTCATTGCTTTATTCCAATCTTGATTCAGTTGTTTTTATCTCGATTGCAAGTTTCACATCCCAAACAAGCAATCGACAAATATTCAATTAAAGCACATATATAAACCCTAACGTAATTGTTATGAAATACTCTTTACTTTCAAGCACACATGACTTAACTTATAGATTATCAAGAAACGACAATATATCATAATGACAATACCGCAGTAATGGACAAATTTATAAGAGAAATCTAACGAACTCAATCACACCTCAACAACATCACATAAGAAGAGCATGACTAGACTTATATGGGGGAGAAAGATGCACTCACCAGATTAAGGGGAAATCTTCTAATTAGATTAAAAAGTAAATCATAACAATGTTTAATGATAATAAAGCTAAGCTATAATGAATCAAGACTAGAAAATAAGAACAACTACACCTAGGGATTCATCCCTTCGCCTTGCTTGGAGATTAGTTGGCCATGGGGGAGAGTGTCGTAGCCTTCATGATGTTTTCCCCAGCCTCCCACCTCTTAAAAGATGTTTTCAATAATAATAATATCAAACCCTAAGTGGTCTATTTATAATACACAAGGTCCAAGGGTGTTTTAGGGTTTAAAAAGTCATTAAAATCCTAATTAGGTCAAAGCTCGGAGAAGAAAAGCGTGTGCGCGCTGCGGTGCTGCTGTATGGGTGCTGTGGTACTAGGCATAATTTAACTGGGCAAGCTTCTGGGCACAGCTGTGTTGGCTGAGGAGCACCGTGGTGCTGGCTGTTGGGCAAGATGTGGAGGTTTCTGGGCACCGCAGTGCTGGCTGGTGCTGTTCTAGAGGCCTGACCTTTGTCTGCTAAAACTGCCATAACTTTCTCTAGGAAAATCATTTTGATGAGCCATAAAATTCTCCAGAAAACAGACTTACGGATCTTTCTAAGCATATATGACTCATCTCCTGGTTCTTCTTGCATCAATACAGTTTAATTTGCAAATATGATTGATCCGTACGGGCAATTCTGGCAATTTAGTGAAACTCTTTTCCAAGTGCTTGTGAACCTTCACTCCGGTGTTCATCGAGCCATTGTACTTCAAGCAATGATAGCTTTTCCATCTCTTTTGAACTTAAAGTACCTAAAAATGCATCAAAATAGATCAATGATCCAAGAATGACACTTTAGAGTTGTTAAGGTATAAAAGTGCAATTCAAACCTAGATCAACCATAAAATGCTAACAATTAAGTACTATAAAGATTCATTTTATGACTCTCATCAGTCATCCAAATTGATTCGACTAACATATCCATACCACATGCATATGTTGATCAGGCACACACATATGAGGAATTTAAATACAAATAGGTATTAATCAAGTTAAATATTCTAACAAGGCCATAGCAAAGATAATCAATGAATGAACATGTGGAAAAGCATAACTAGGGCTTCAATTGAGCCCTATAGAAGTTTAGTTACACATGGTAGATAAAGTAAACATGCTAAACATAATTAAAACAAACAGAAAACTAAAATCAAAGAAGACTCGGGAGATGAGTCGTCAATTCCTCTCCTAAGATTTCTACTTCAAATCTAGAACAAAAAGGTATGGTTTATGTGTTTTACAGGGCTATTTATAAGGTCCTCTTGGTTTCCCGAAAACCTAATTCCTTTTTGGAATCGGAAGACTTTATTCCAAATCTGGCTCTGTGGCCTCTGGAGTGATTGTGCTCTAGTGTATGCGGGATGTGCTCGATCTCAGGTGTGCGCTCGAGCCTTCTTCAAGTTCGCTCGTGCTCTTGTGCAATCGATCATAAGGGAGGTGCGCTCGAGTACACCTTGCTGGATGGCAGAACTTGACTTTTGCTCCTAAAAGCTCCAATTTATCATCTTTTTGTCCAAGCCCTGTTAAAAACACATAAAACACAAAAATGAAGTATAATCTACTAAAATAGATAAATAAAGAGCCTAACAAGTATAAATTAAGGGGCTTAAATATGACTATTTAAGCACTTATCACACCCCCAAACTTACATATTGCTAGTCCCTTAACAATACAAAACAAAAGACTATGTTAAAATAAAATTTAAAGATAAATTTATTTTCATGATACTCAAAAATTTGGGTTGTGCATAAAACCATGATAACCGTTCATGAGTAAGCTTATAATAAAAACAAATTTTTGGATTGCAAAAGGATTTTCAAAAGCTTTATGTTACTTACCTAAGGTTGGCTTAAGGCATCGCAAGTTTGATTTGTGTGTGATAAATTAGCACATATAAGATGGGGCTTCCATATAATTTTAGTTTATAGGGTTTCGATGCCCAAACCTTTATCGAATTTTTTTATCAAAGAGAACAAAATGGCATAATACTTGCTTCTTCTTTCTTTTTCTTTTTATCATGTGATCTTTGCCATGTTGAGTTCCATCGAGCTTTCTATTTGACCCTTGTAACTAGTGTTTGCCCAATGACTCCCAAACCAGATGGTTTTAGGGCATTAGGTGTAAAGACACCCCTAAGGACTTACTTACTCGAGTCAAAAAGGCTACGGAACTAACAGGTTTTAATGCTTCTAAATGAAATTCCCAACTTTTGACGTGAACACTCAATGCTTACTGAGGCAAGAGGCCCAGTTACTCAATGGAAAGTTTTTAATGATCATTAGAAGTTTTTTAATCACTTTTTGCATGATGAACATTTTTCTTTATTTTTTTTATGCCAAAGTGTTCTTTTCAACAAGTCCTCCAATTACAGTTAGGTTATGGAAACATATATAAAAGAATTATGTGCCATTCCCCACACAAATGCGTGCTAATTGTGTTTGTGTAAATTTGGATCAAACTCGTGAATTCTTAGGTGCCTTGAGGTAGGTAACTAAACTTTGTAAAATTCCTAATACAAGACTATGTGTTCTAGTTTTTAAGCTTACTAATGAAGTGTTATCAAATTTTTAAATCAATCAAAATTTTTGTTACCAAAGGAACATGCATTTATCTTTCTTAAAACCAAAAAAAATTGGGACTTAGTGTGTGCATGTGTTGCAAGTGCGTGTGTGATAATATCTCCCACTACCCCCAAACTTAAAATGCACATTGTCCCCAATGTGTGTGTGGCATGGAAAGATTTGACCTGGGAGATGGAGAACTAGGTTGCTTGCTTTGCTTGTAACACGTCTCCAAACTTGAACTGGATGCACGCACTAAGTACCTGACAAAGAAAATAAACATTGTTCCGAAAAACAAGAAATATAAATAATAGATATGTAAATATAAATATAAACAAAATAAAAATACTAAAATAAAAAGGATATGTCTAGGGTGCCTCCCATTAGCGCTAAGTTTTACGTCTTCAGCCAGACGGGGTATCTCTCACTGCTGGTCATCAGTGGGTGCAGTCGAGGAGGTACCGGGTGCAAGAGGTAGGCGATTAAGGATGGCCTGCAACATCGCCTCCTGTCATGTAAACTGTGCCTTTAACCCATTGATCCGCTGATGGATCAAATGGGCTACCTCACAATCCTCCGATGAATGTTAGACAGCTCACAGTGGAAGGAGGATAGCTCATCTAGGAGGTGCTGATACTCCATGGATCCCATGTTTGTCTGATCCTCCTCCCATGAAGGGCTCACTGGTGAATGCTCGGCCTCCATCGGATCATTCGCTATAGGCTCGATAGTTGGAATCTATGCTCGGGGTCCTCCGGGCATATAAGACTGGCTGAGGCTCCTCTGGGCTCTCCCAAAGAAAGGATGGGCGCTAACCGGGCAGTCTATAGGGGATCCTCTAATCCCCTTCTTCTTGAAGATATAACTGAGCAAGAAGGGGAAAGGAAAACCCCAAGCATTAGCTGTGGTCGTCTGCCAGTTATGCACCCCATCCCAAAATTTGTGTATCTGACTCCATATAACTGCTGGGATGGAGTACCAATGACCTCGGTGAAAGGCGAAGAGAGCTTGCAAAAACTGATCCCGTGTTGTTATTTGTCTAAGGTTCAAACAAGTCCAACCATGGCTTAAAAATGGTTAAAATCCAAACCAAAGGTGGAGTGTCAAAATCCAGCAAGTTATAAGGTTGCACACATATGTGTGCATCAATTTGGAGCAAGGGAAGGCCATGCGCACTAGTGTGTGCACTTCTGCACATAGGCAGAAAGGTGTGCGCACAGCACCAGCACCTAGGCGCCCAGAAGCCAGCGTCGTGCCCTCCAGCGTGTTGCAAATCAGGTGTACACTAGTGCCTAGATGCCCAGAAGCTAGCGTCACACCCTCCAGCATGTTGCACACCAGGTGCGCACTAGCGCCGCACCGCCCAGAGACATCACAAGCGCACTCTGCCCCAGCGCCAAGGCGTGCCCTGTTGAGGACCAAGGTGCCAGGCACACCAAGGCACACATGGGCAGAATGACTTAGGACTCTCCAAAGTGTGTGTGCGCAAGACCAAAATGCACAGCACCACTTGGAAGATGTTGAAGGGCTAAGATTAAAAGAAGGTCATGATCAAAGGGTGGAGATTGAATCATAAGAATGTCCAAGAAGTGGGAGGCTATAAAAGGGGTTCCTTAGCCTCATTCTTAAAAAATAGACACATATAGAACAAGAGAAAGTTGTGACATTATGAAATCAATTGTAAATACAAGAGAGAATTATATGAGAGACATAAACATAAGAGGGACTCTTTGTAGTGAAGCTGGTTGTAAAGAAGAGAGAGTAGCATTGTAATCTTTTCCCTTCTCCTCTTGGTGTCTTCAAGAACTTGGTTTCTTGAAGAGGATTACTGTAACTTGTAAGAACCATTTGAGATAGTGCAAAGAGCTCGAAGGAACTCACAGGGACGTAGGCACATTGTCGAACCTCAATAACAAATTGCTTGTCTTCTTTCTTTCTTTGATTTTCTGTTCTTGTGTTCGATTGCTGAAATTATTTCTACAAGTCATTCTAGACTTGGGTGTTTGGAAGATCACCACCTGGGCATCTTGTAAAGGTGATTTCTAACAGTGGTATCAGAGCTTTAGACAGTAGTATCAGAGCTACACAGCTGGGTATCGGAGCAAGAACAAGAAGGTGACGGAGCCAAGACTCCAAGAATCAAAGATCAACTTTTTGGGTGATTCAAGAACGATGTAAAGATCAAGATCGGATCGTGTTCTTGAAGGTTGATTCAAGAATGGTGGTAAGATCCATCTTCAATCTGTGTTCTTGAGGTTGAAGAAAGCATTTGTGGGTAGTGAATAAATCTGGGATCTTGTCCGCAAAAGATGGCTTCAAATTTCTGTGTAGAGAAGTTTGATGGAAAGGGAGACTTTGCCCTTTGGAAGCGAAAGATCAAGGCTGTTCTAATGGAATAGAAAGTGGACTTGGCTATTGGAGAAGATGATACTTTTCCAGTAAGTGTCACAGAGGACCAGCGGACCAAGACGAAGAAGATGGCTTACAGCACCATTTTTTTGCATATGTCAGATAGTGTCACAAGGGAGTGCGGAGACTCAGAGGATCCGGCTGTCATATGAAAGAAACTATATGAGTTGTTTCTTACCAAAACTCTTCCTAACAAGATTTATCTTCTTAAAAGAATCTTTGCTTTTAAAATGGACCCTAGTAAAAAGTTGCAAGATAATCTTGATGTCTTTAATAAGCTAGTTCAATATTTGAATAGCTGTAGCATTATTTTTCCAGAAAAACAATTGGCTGTAATTTTGTTGAATTCTCTTCCTGATTGCTTTGATAACTTGATTAATGCCATTAAGTATGGAAGAGATACTTTGATAAAGAAAATTGTGATCAATGCCATAAGGGCACATGATTTTAAAGCCAAGATGAAGGAGACATCAAGTGGTGATGGGTTGTTAGTAAGAGGAAGGCCAGCAACTCAGAACGGCAGTAGCAACCATGGCAACTACCGAGAGAAATCAAGAGGTAGAGGGCAGAACCTTAGGAGATCTCATTCCAAGACAAGACTTGGAGGAGGAAGGAGATGCTTCTATTACAACAAGGAGGGCCATTTCAAGAAAGATTGCAAGAAGAGGATGTGGGATGAGAGGATAAGCCACACCAACAATGGAGAGGCTTCAGTTGCCAAAGGAGAACAGCAAGATGATGTTCTTGTAGTGTGCTCAAATGTAAGCAGGAGACAAGGCAGCATAAAGTGGATTCTTGATTCCGGGTGCACTTATCATATGTGCCCTCACAAAGAATGGTTCAAGAATTTCAAGGAGATCAATGATGGAAGGGTCTTCTTGGGGAATGACAATTCTTGCCAAGTGAGAGGGATTGGAGACATCCAATTGAGGATGTTTGATGGAGTCACAAGGCTGCTGCGAAATGTAAGATATCTTCTAGATTTAAAGAGGAACTTGATCTCATTGGGGCAGCTAGATTCCATGGGGTATACATGCAAAGTAGAGGGAGGAAAGATTAAGGTGGCCAAGGGATCTTTGGTAGTGTTCAAGGTAGCAAGAAACGATGGACTCTATGACATGATCAGAGAGACAGAAATCAATGATCAAGCAGCAAGCTTGATGGCTGAGATGGACAAGGCAACCCTTTGGCACACTCGCTTGGGTCACATGAGCGAAAAGGGCCTGCAAGTGCTTAGCAAGAAAGGTCTACTTGGTGGTGACAAAGTAGAAAAAACTAGATTTCTGTGAAAGTTGCATTCTTGGGAAGCAACACTGGGTCAGCTTCAACACCGGAGTGCACAAATCCAAAGGGATTCTTGACTACGTTCATTCGGACCTTTGGGGACCAGCTAGGACACCAACACAAGGAGGTAACTTTTACTTTCTGTCTTTAATTGATGATTATTCAAGAAGAGTGTGGGTTTATTTGCTTAGGAATAAATCTGATGTCTTGAATAAATTTGTTGTGTGGAAGAAGTTGCTGGAAACTCAAACGGGTAGGGCAGTTAAGGCTTTACGAACCGATAATGGCTTAGAATTTTGCAATAATGATTTTGATAAATTCTGTGAATTAAATGGCATTCTAAAGCATATGATGGTTGTAAAAACACCCCAGCAAAATAGAGTTGCTGAAAGAATGAATAGAACCCTTATGGAGAAGGTTAGGTGCATGTTAATAGGATCCGGGTTACCAAAACATTTTTGGGGAGAAGCTGTGGCTACAGTTGCATACTTGATAAATAGATCACCCTCTAGAGCTTTAGAGCTCAAGACTCCCATGGAGATGTGGAGTGGAAAACCCCCTAAATTAAGCAACCTAAAGACTTCTGGGTGTGCAACATATGCACATCAAAAGAGGATAAACTTGGCCCTAGATCTAGAAAATGTGTATTTCTAGGATATGGTGATGGGGTTAAGGGATATAGGTTGTGGTCCTTAGAAAAGAAGGGCATGAAACTGATTATAAGTAGGGATGTTACTTTTAATGAATTATTATTTCCCTACTTAGAGAAACCTAACCCTGCAGGGGCTAGTGAGCAAACCAAACCGGAAGTTGTGGAGCATCGCATCAAGGAGAACTCAATTCAGGTAGAGCAGAGGAAGCAAGAGGGTTCGAACTAGGTAGAGCCCTTGGATGAAGGCCAAGCTCAAGAAACTCAAGAAGGAGAGGCTAAACAAGAAGAGGTTGATGCAGTAAATGACTACCAGCTTATAAGAGACCGAGGAAGGAGAGTGGTTAGACCACCTTTGAGATATGGGTTTGTAAATGCTGCAGATGCCATGGAGTGTAAGGATTCGTCAAAGTGGCAGCTGGCTATGGAGGAAGAAATGGACTCTTTGATGAAGAACAACTCTTGGGAGCTGGTGCCCAAACCAGAAAAACAGAGAGTTGTGGATTGTATATGGCTCTACAAGATCAAAGAAGGGAATACTCCAGGGGATGAAGTCTAGTATAAAGTTAGGCTAGTGGAAAATGGGTTTACACAAAAAGAAGGCATAGATTTCACCGAAATATTCTCACCAGTTGTGAAGTACAAGACGACCCAGATAGTGTTAGCATTGGTGGTCCAATTTGATTGGGAAATTGAGCAAATGGATGTGAAGACAGCATTCTTACATGGAGAGCTCAATGAGACCATTTTCATGAGGCAACCCGAAGGCTATAAGGAAAGAAGACAGGGAGACTTAGTGTGCAAATTAAAGAAATCTCTCTATGGCCTGAAGCAATCACCTAGGCAATGGAATAAGAGGTTTGATTCCTTTGTAATCAGCTTGAGTTTCATGAGGAGCTACTATGATTCGTGCTTGTACTATAAGGGGCAGAAGGTTGAGGAAATGGTGATCATCCTCATTTATGTTGATGACATGTTACTAGTTGGGAGTAGCATGGAGAGGATAAATAAATTGATGGCTCAACTCAGTGAGGAGTTTGAGATGAAGGATCTTGGCCATGCACAAAAGATCCTTGGGATGTGTATCATCCAGGAAAGGGAGAGAAACAGATTGAAGATCTCTCAAACCTCCTACATAGAGAAGATGATATCTAAATTCTCTATGAAATATAGTAAACTAGTGAAGGTTCCCCTTGCTGGTTATTTCAAGTTCTCCAGCAATCAATGTCCAAGATCGGAGGCGGAGAAGAAGGAAATGGAGAAAGTCCCTTACTCTAGTGCTGTTGGTTATGTTATGTACACCATGGTAAGCACTAGACCCGACATTGCTCATGCAATGAGTGTTCTCAGTAGGTTTATAAGTAATCCCATAAAGGAGCATTGGCTTGGGATGAAGTGGTTGCTGAGGTACTTGAAGGGAAGTCCAGAAGTAGGGCTGGTGTATGAGAAGAGGGGTAATGCAATCTGCCTTGAGGGTTTTGCTGATTCGGACTATGGAGCAGACCGGGATAAAAGGTGATCGATTACCTCCTATTTTTTTTTAACTTAAATAGATGTTGTGTAAGTTGGAAGGCTTAGTTGCAGCCAATGGTAGCACTCTCAACAACCGAGGCTGAGTACATAGCGGCTACGGAGCCCATTAAGGAGGCTATGTGTTGCAAAGGGTTGCTTAAAAAGTTGAAGGTACTGGAGGACCAGGTTGTGGTATTTTTGGATAGTCAAAGTGCCTTGTACTTGTGTAAAAATCCAGTGTTCCATGAGAAGACAAAGTATATGGATGTTCGGTATCATTTCATTTGGGAAAATGTTGCGAAAGGATGCATCCATGTCGACAAGGTTGCCACAGAAGAAAATCCTGCGGACTTGGGTACTAAAGTTCTACCCCTAAGTAAGTTCAATCATTGCCTTGAATTACTTAGAATTGGAGTTGGTTAATTGGTGACTCAAGATGGGTTTGGATCCCGAAGCTTTCTACACAATGGTTCAGGTTTTTTGAACACTTAGACAATGGTAGAGATTGTTGTTATTTGTCTAAGGTTCAAATAGGTCTAACCATGGTTTAAAAGTGGTTAAAATCTAAACCAAATGTGGAGTATCAAAGTTCAGTAAGTTAGAAGGTTGCACACATGTGTGTGTATCAATTTAGAGCAAGGGAAGGCTATGCGCACTAGTGTGTGCACTTCTGCACACAGGTAGAAAGGTGTGCGCACAGCACCAGCACCTAGGCGCCTAGAAGCCAGCGCCGCGCCCTCCAGTGTGTTGCACATCAGGTGCGCACCAGTGCCTAGGCACCCAGAAGCCAGCACCGCGCCCTCCAGCGTGTTGTAAACCAAGTGCGCACCAGTGCCTAGGCGCCCAGCACCCAACGCCGCACTGCCCAGAGACATCACAAGTGCAATCTACTCTAGCGCCAAGGCGTGCCCTGTTGAGCACCAAGGCACCAGGTACATCAAGGCACACATGGGCAGAATGACTTAGGACTCTCTATAGTATGTGTGTGCAAGACCAAAATGCACAGTACCACTTTAAGGATGTTGAAGGGCTAAGATTAAAAGAAGGTCATGATCAAAGGGTGGAGATTGAATCACAAGAATGTCCAAGAAGTGAGAGGCTATAAAAGGGGTTCCTTAGCCTCATTCTTAAAAAATAGACACATATGGAACAAGATAAAGTTGTGACATTGTGAAATCAATTGTAAATATAAGAGAGAATTATGTGAGAGATATAAACACAAGAGGGACTCTTTATAGTGAGGCTGGTTGTAAAGAAGAGAGAGTAGCATAGAGAGAGCATTGTAATCTTATCCCTTCTCTTTTTGGTGTCTTCAAAAACTTTGTTTCTTGAAAGGAATTGCTGTAACTTGTAAGAACCATTTGAGATAGTGCAGAGAGTTCAGAGGAACTCATGAGGACGTAGGCACATTGCCGAACCTCGATAACAAATTGCTTATCTTCTTTTTTTCTTTGATTTTCTGTTCTTGTGTTCGATTGCTGAAATTATTTCTAAAAGTCATTCTAGACTTGGGTGTTTGGAAGATCACCACCTAGGCATCTTGTCAAGGTGATTTTTAACATCCTGCCTCTGTGTCTTGTGCTCTAAAGGACACACATTCCGCTGCAGGACTGAGTCAATGAACCATAAACGGGGAGGCAACCTCGATCGGCTCCCCGTATTGTTGTGGCGGTCTGCATACTGTCCCGCACGCATATCCTCAATGATGTGTGATAAAGGGAACGGATCAGGCTGCTCCTCCATGTGGCTGTCCTCCGGTGGAGACTCATCACAGCAGTGTAAAGAGGTAGCTATGTCAGTGGTGGTCAGCTCTATGAATCTGTCATAGATTGAAGAAGATAAAATTTTTGGCCTGGTGCAGTCATAGGTCGAGTTCTCGTAGAAACTGACCACGAATCGAATGTATACCGTTGAGCAGATCAACTTAAATAGCCGCTTGAGTCCTCAGTTCTTGAATTCTTGGACCGCCCATCTTGTGGCGTCCAAACTCTTAAAGTCCTCTTCCACGTTGAATGTTGTCTCGAACAGTATTTCATGCTGTTCGAAACTGGGTCGGGATGCCTAGTGACGGCTAGTGGAAGCTTGGGTTGTGGAAGCTATGTGGTGTGGACAAGCAGTGTTGCTTCTGGTGTGATTGCACTCATGCATAGCTATTGGTGCACTCAATCGCACAGATTGACATGCGCTCGATCACTAGTACCAAGTGCTCGATCGCACTCGATCAAACAATTTGTCGAACACTTTATGCGCACCAAAAACTAGAAGCTGTAGAATTTATATTCCCTTGATTCAAACCTCTTACAAATTTAAACAGACTCAATCAACATGTAAGACTAACATATATAGATAGCGTATATGTAAATGGAAGATCAAGACCCGTGTGTGCATAAGTATCTAAAAACAAAAATACATTTGTGTACCTTGTGTGCTTAGAAAGGTAGTGTATGTTCAAGGGTAAAATAAAATAGCTAGGTCTGGTGGTGGGCTTGGTTATGTGGCGAAGTAGTGGTGGTGTGGAGTGGCAGCTGAGGGTTGAGGTCAGTTACCATGCAAGATTAGGGCAAGAAGAGGCAAAGTGCGATTTTTGAGAGTGCGAGGTGCGCTAGAGTGTAAATGAGGGGGAAAAGGGAAATTGTTTATAATATGCACGTGCCCTCTCTGCTTCAATTGCACTCGAGCATATTTGTGAAGTGCACTCGATCGTATGATGCGCAAGTGCGTAGGGTAATACGCTCGTGCGCACTGGGGTGTGGGGGATGTGTACTCGAGCCTAATGAATGGTGCGCTCGAGTGCAATGCAGAATGTACAGTGTATTTAAAACTTACCCAAAACAAAATTAGAACGATACAGGCATACTGTATTTTAGTGGCATTCTGAACCACTAACCTCGATAGAGGCACTTGAGCTATATGTTTATGCAAGTGGAATTTTCTCAAGCGCTCTTTATGGTAGCTTTTAAGGCTACATCTTTTGAAGGAGGCACTTAAGGCCCCCATCAGGTGGTTCTAAGTCCATTGATAGCTGCTTTATCTCCAATTTTGGTACCTGGTAGATAAAACAAGGAAGAGTAGTATTAGTAAGTACACGATTTTTAACTTGAGGATTATACTTACTTGAAGGTTTAGGTGTGCTCTTGATGGTGTGCAAAGTTCCATGGACATCTTTAATCACATTATCCTCTGGCCTAATTTCCAATCTCATGTCATCATGGATGGTCTTCAATGGAACACTGTAATGGACTTTAGACACTTCCTTACCAATACCTTGTATGAAACTCACATTGTGACACTCATCATTAGTTTTAGTGGACTCTAGTGTATTAAAGATTTTAAATTCTACTTCTTCATCATTTACTCTCATTATGACAATACCTCTTTTTACGTTAATGTTTGTGTCAACAGTGATCATAAATGGTCTCCCTAAGATGATAGGGAGTGGTACAGGCATGTGGCACTCCTCTATGTCTAATACAATAAAATCAGCAGGTAAAATAAATTTACCTACTCTTACCAAAACATCCTCGAGGATACCTCTTGGTTGTTTGATGCTTCTGTCAGCCAATTGTAAAGTAATTGAGGTTGGTTGGAGTTCTCCCAAACCTAATGTCTCGAATACACTGTAAGGTAGCAAATTGAAACTCGCTCCTAGGTCCAATAATGCATGCTCAAAAAGCTGATCACCTAGCCTATAAAGAATAGTAAATCTACCCGGATCTTTTAGCTTGGTTGATAATTTTCTCAATAATACAACACTTACCTCTTTGGTTAAGGCTACCATCTCATGCTTCTGAAACTTTCGTTTATTAGTGCAACAATCTTTTAAGAATTTAGCATAAGCAGGAAGTTGTTTTATTGTATCTAATAAAGGAATATTTATTTCTAACTTTTTCAAGGTTTCGAAAATGTCAATCATTTTAGTTTCCTTTTTAGGCTTCACTAACCTTTGAGGGAAGGGTGGAGGTGTATTTACCTTTTTCATTTCTCTTACCGTAGATGTGGAGGTCTGGTCTGGAGATGCTTGTGTAGGCTCATTGGTGCCGATGATCTTACCACTTCTTAAGGTAGTTACAGCATTCAGTTGCTGATGTCCTCTTGGATTAGGCTGTGGCTGGGCTGAGAGCTCTCCTTGCTTTCTGCTCCTCAATTCCTTGGCCAACTGTCCCATTTGTATCTCTAGTCCTTGAACGGCTTAATCGTGTTTTGCAATGATTTGCCTATTTCAGTCCGAAATTGCCTTGACTCTTCCATGAATTGTTCATGTTTATTCAGGATTTGTTGCTGCTGAGTCACTAGTTGCCTCACAAGACTTTCAAGGTTTTTCTTCTTTGGTTCAAGAGTAGATTGGGTTGCTGGTTGGAATTTTCTTTGCTGCCCTTGACTGTTTTGGTTGTTGCTCCATGAGAAATTCGAGTGATTCCGCCATCCAGGGTTATATGTGTTAGCATAGGGGTTGTTCTTCGGCGGATAATTATTTGGTCCCATAAAGTTGCCTTGCTTATGATCTGCAGATGAATATAAGGGACAAGTATCAGTATTATGATTAAACTGTGAGCAAATGGCACACACCTGGAACGGTGTAGCTGTTGGGTTCGTTGTGGTAGCATAGTGTGCAAGTGCGAGATCATTTCCACAGGGATTGGTGAATTTCTATTTAGAATTAGTTTCTTCAAGTTAAAAAGATAAATAACAGTTTGATTGTGAGTGAATAACAATAATGAGAACATAGGGCTACGATATCCACCACTAATTATACTTTCCCACTAACTAAGGTTTTAATGCTCTAGCCTTATCATGAATATCTAATGGTTGCCAACCTAAGGGCTTGGTCCACACCTTAGGCTATTGATCTCCCTATGCAACAAGTTAGGCATGGTGTATACTCTAACTCTTTTCTCTCTTAAGAGATTTAGCATGGGTGTATACTGAGTTGTTCCTTAAGAGAGCATGAGGGCTGTAGAGATCGGCAACCACACGGGACCTAGGGCTTGGTCCGCTCCCGGTTTCCCATGTTGATTAACTCGAGACTCTGGTGTGGATATCCCTTTTTACTAATGTCGAACACAGGACTCGATCATCCAAATTGATTCGACTAACATATCCATACCACATGCATATATTGATCAGGCACACACATATGAGGAATTTAAATACAAACAGGTATTAATCAAGTTAAATATTCTAACAAGGCTATAACAAAGATAATCAATGAATGAACATGTGTAAAAGCATAACTAGGGCTTCAATCAAGCTCTATAAGAGTTTAGTTACACATGCTAGATAAAGTAAACATGCTAAACATAATTAAAACAAACAAAAAACTAAAACCGAAGAAGACTCGGGAGACGAGTCATCAATTCCTCTCCTAAGCTTTCTACTTCGAATCTAGAATAAAAAGGTATGGTTTATGTGTATTACAGGGCTATTTATAGGGTCCTCTTGGTGTCCCGAAACCTTAATTCCTTTTTGGAATTGGAAGACTTCTTTCTATATCTGACTTAGCCGTCTTTGGAGTGATTACGCTCGAGTGTATGCGGCATGCGCTCAATCGTACGTGTGCGCTCGAGCCTTCTTCAAGTACGCTCTTGTGTGCTTAATCATAAGGGAGGTGCACTCGAGCACACCTTGTTGGATGGCAGAACTTGACATTTGCACATAAGGGAGGTGCACTCGAGCACACCTTGTTGGATGGCAGAACTTGACTTTTGCTCCTAAAAGCTCTAATTTATCATCTTTTTATCCAAGCTCTGTTAAAAACACATAAAACACGAAAATGAAGTATAATCTACTAAAATAGATAAACAAAGAGCCTAACAAGTATAAATTAAGGGGCTTAAATATGACTATTTAAGCACTTATTAGTTAACCCCGATCGCAAGGATTGGTCATTGAGACTAACTTATTCGCTTTGGGATTACTGTACAGCCTTTAAAATTCCCTTAGGTATGTCGCCTTATCGGCTTTTTTTTGGAAAGCCTTGCCATTTACCCATGGAGCTCGAGCATCGAGCGTACTGGGCCATCAAGTCTTTTAACTTTGATATGGGTGAAGTGGGTAAGCTTAAGAAATATCAGCTGACCGAGTTAGAAGAGTTAAGAAACAAGGTTTATGAAAATTCTAGAATCTATAAGGCTAAGATGAAAGTATTCCATGACAAAAACATTTTGAGGAAAACATTTAAACTCAATGATCGGGTGTTCTTATATGACTCTAGATTTCATAAGCATTCTGTAAAACTTCGGTTAAGATGGACCAACCCTTTTATAGTGAAAAATGTTTTTGAAAATGGGGCGGTAGAAATTGAGGATACTAGAGATGGCCGGGTTTTTAAAGTAAACGGACAGCGCCTCAAGATCTTAATCGATAGACAAGACCCGAAAGTGGAAGAAATTCCACTTATGGATCCGGTCTATTTCCCTTAACTTCACCACATATGTACGTTTTCATTTATTTTTCTTTCGATTTGTTTGTTTTATTTTTAATTACGTTTTATTCAATCTCAATTGTTGGTTTTTCTTTTAGTGTGATTTAAATTTTTAAGGATCACTTTTTAACTTTAATTTATTTTTCTTTTGGCAACCAACACAGTTTTTTTTTGGACACCAATGTGCACCGCGTTGCATGTCAACCAGCACCGTGGTGCCCATAACCGAGCTCAGCAATGCCAGGCCCAGCACCACAGCACTAGGCTCAGCACCATGGTGCCCAGAACCGAGCTCAGCAGTGCCAGGTCCAGCACCGCAGCGCATAGTGTAGCACACAGAACCAGGCCCAACATGCCAGGCCCAGCACCGCAGCGCATTGCACAGCGCTAGCTCGAGCCCAGCACATAGCTAACCCTAAATTCTGCACTATAAAAGCCATTTTGCAGCCTCCTTCTTCATTTCTTCTTTCACAAAACCAGCAGCACACTACCTCCTCTCTCCCCTTTGCAACAAATCCTTACTTGCCCACTCACTTGCACTCAAAACTTTCTTGTTTATACCATCATCTCTTACTAAATTGCTCACTCATTTTGCTGATTTTGCTAGTATTCTCTCTCAAAAGCATGGTTATAAGAAGACCATTGGGTTCATCAAGAACACTTCAAGAGGTAGATAGTCTTTCTTCTCTCCACCATGGACATCAAGTAAAACCACTTTCTTCCATTTTATTGTGCATTTGTGCTATTTAGTGGTTACATTTTGCCTTAAGTCTATTATTCTAAATATTTGATTTCCATGGCACCTAAGACCAAGAGACCTAGGGGGAAACCACAACAAGAGTATGATGAGACCAAATTTGTGAGTTTTGAAGCAAGTGAGAGATATATTAGTATGTTGCAAACTCGAAAAGCCATTCCCGAAAGAGGATTCAACATCACCGAAAGGGGTAATCCGACCTTATTTAGAATGATTCTAGATAGGAATTGGGGTACATTTACAAGACCACCCTCCCCCTGCCTCCGGAATTTGGTTAGAGAATTTTACGCAAATGCGCCCGAGCATAGGAATGGTAAAGTAAGAGTCAGGGGGCGAACAATTTCTTTTAGCAGCTCAACCATTAATAGCTTATATGGATTACCTGACATTAAACATAGTGAGTATAGTGTATATGTGTCTACCATTAATTTTGAAGAGATTTGCACTACCCTTTGTATTCCAGGCACTATATGGAAAATGACGGGTGATATCCCTGTCACTTTGCCCGGTACTTCTCTCAATGCCACTGCTAGGGCTTGGCAATATTTTATATGTCAGCGGATGATGCCTGCTTTACACTATAATGCCTTAACTGTTGAGCGAGCTGTGTTAATCTATACAATTTTGATGGGAATGACTATCGATGTAGGCCAAGTCATATATGATTCGATCAAACACACTATTAGACAAAAGCTCGGATTATATTTTCCTTCTTTAATAACCCAATTGTGCATCTGAGCTGGAGTCCAATACAGCCCTGATGAGGAGACTCAGCTACCTAAAAGACCCATTAATGATATCCTGCTAGCTCAGATTAAAACCTCCAGGCCACATATTCCGGGAGAGGAGGCAATATTTGCTGCTCATTCCCCCACCTCTAGGTATTTCACGGTTGCCGAACGACTTGAGCAGATAGAGAGTCAATAGACATTATTGCTTGCTAGGTTAGATCGTCAAGACCAATTTTTGGCTCGACAAGCCGATTATCAAGCAGAGGTCTACTCCTCCTTTGGTCAGATGTACCAACACCTTGCCTCCACTACTAGTTGTAATACGGGTCATTTTCCTACTATGCCACCCTATCCGGGTTCGTCTTTTGATCCACTTCCCAAGGAAGATGAAAAGAGTGCAGGGAATGCAGATGATGATGAGATTTAGAGGAATATTTTTGGGTTCTATCTCTTATTTTCCCTTTTCCTTAGTCTATTTTTTGTTATTTTCTTTTTCTCATTTTAGTGATTTTTCTACATTTTATGTGCTAACCTAACATATGGGGGAATCTTAAGGGTACACCATAGTTGTTTTCTTTTTTGTTGTCTTGTTCTATGTTGTAGATTGGAATTTCAGCAAGAAGAATGGCATGCAATTCACCTGGTGGTACACATTTTCCAGCACCTGTGCACTCACGCTTACAAAGGGAGTTTTTCTTTACTCTCTCTTTAACATTGAGGATAATACAAATTTTAAGTTGGGGGTGGAGACGTATTTCTTTAAAATTGTTTGGTGTTACCTTTCCTTACCTTTTGCTTTAAGCATGATTTGTGTTTTCCTTGGATGTAATTCACATGTCAATGATATAAGCTTAATTGAGATAACATACAACATTTAGAAGAAGTTAAATCTTGCTTCGGTTTGAAATTAATTTAAGTATCAATCTTCACTTGGTTTGAGACTCTAGTTTGCGGTAAGAATGTATGATTATTCTAAAACATTTAGAGAAGTTTTATGTGTGATTGTTTTGTGAATACTTTTGCGATCTCGACAATCTCTAGAACTTATTTGATAATCATTTGAGGTGAATTTCTAGAATGCACACTACTTAGGATATGATATAGGACATTTTTGAAACATTTGAGCCTTCTAAACTTACCATTGCTGTATTTATCACTAGTCACCCATTTGAGTCTTTTTCTTGGAAAAGAATTTGAGCCTTGTTTCTTTCAAAAGCCCATTTACTCACCTTTATGAGCCTAAAATATTTTATCCTTATCTTCCTTTTAAAAGAACTTAGTTATACACATTTGTTGAAAAGCACTCTAGAAGAGTAGGGATGAAAGTATAAGAAAAAAAAATATTACTACCATAGCCCAAATACATGAAAAGAGATAAGTTAGGGGTTGTGGAAAAGAAAAAAAATGATGAAAAAGGAGGTGAATGGTCTTATGTGCCAAAATAAAAAAAAAAAGAAGTGAATTATGGCAAAGAAAGAAGAAAGAAAGAAAAAAACAATGGTGATTTGTTGAAAGAAATGCTCGAAAAATGGTTGGAAGAGTTGGGTATTAAAGTAAGGTTATCTAGTGCTTAAAGAGTTGTGTTCAAAACTAAGAGATTAAGTTCCTTTACTTGTTGAATCCTTCCCGTTCTTTCTTAACCTTTACCTTAGCCTAACATTACAAGCTTAGTAAAGACCTATAGATCCAATGTAGTGTGATTTTTCTACAATAGTGGAGAATGATTTGAAAAATAAGCCTATGGAGCTTGTTTATGTGATTGAGGTCACACAATTTATTATATTTTTAGAGGTTAAGACTTGTATTCACGAAGGTTATGCATAAAATCATCTGGGTGTACGGATTAATGGATTGTGGTAAGATGGATGTTAAGAGTCAATAACGATTTCAAGATTGTTGTTTGGATTACTTTCAAACTTGGGTGAATTTAAACGATTTTATGTGCTGTGTTATGCGAAATTTTTGAGACAAAATGTGGATTACTCTTGATTAACACTGATATTGCTTTACTTTATTTCGATTCCCACCATAGATTTCATCTCTTATTTCCGCTTGAATTGCTAAGGACTAGCAAGAAGCTAATTGGGGGCTGTGATAAGAGCCATAAAATGCATCTCAACGATGTTTAATTGTTAGCATTTATGATTCTTCTCGGTCTTTATTGCACTTTTATATGTTTATAACTCTTAAGTAATATTATTGGACCACTAACTTATTCCAGTGCATTTTCAGGTATTTTGAGTCCAAAGAGAAGAAGAAGCGATCGTTGCTTAAAAGCACCGATGTTCCATGCACGACGAAGCATAGGAGTGGCTGCAGAGAGGGAAAGCATGAAGAAAATCAGCAAACAGCCAGCACCGCGGTGCTGCTTAGTCAGTACCGCGGTGCCCAAAAACTCCCTCATTGTGAACAAACCAACACGGCGGTGCCTAGAAGCTCGCCCAGCTAGATTATGCCTAGCACCGCAGTACTCCTCAAACAGCACCACAGCGCGCACACGGGACTATATCTTCGAGTTAGACTTTAATTAGGGTTTTAAACATTAGATTAAACCCAAGAACACCCTTGGGCCCTTGTACTATAAATAGGACACTTAGGGTTTAAGAGAAGGAGATCTGGGGTGTGGAGAAAAACCCAGAAAACTAAAGGCAGCAGCTCTCATCCATAAAAGTGTTTAGCCATGAACACCATGGCTAACTAACTTCCAAGCAAGGCGAAGGAATAAATCCCTAGGTGTAGTTGTTCCTACCTTCCCTTATTTGATTTAGTTGTAATAAGAATTTATTGTCAAAACATTGCTATGATTTACTTCTTTATCTAATTATAAGACCTTATCTATTCCGGTGATTATATCTTTTTCCTTGATATAAATTTATTCATGCTTCTCTTATGTCAAGATTGTTCGGGTATAATTGAGTCCGGTAAATCTAGCCTTTAGGTTTGTCCATTACTGCAATATCGTCAATAAAGATATATTTTCTTTTCTTGATAAACCTATAGGATAGATCATATGTGCATAAATAGAAGAAATATTTCATAACAATCATATTAGGGTTTATATATGTGCTCATTGAATACTTGTCGGTTACATGTTTGGGATGTGAAACTTGCAACGGAGATAAAAATAACTGAATTAAGTTAGGGATAGGACAACGAACCTAGGGAGGATTCCCGGATCCTTGTTGTCTCCCTATTATATTTTACAATCTATTTTACACGATTACCTCATTACCAAACGTTCATATTTTCTCCCTTAAAATTTTATCGTTTGTGTTATGGTTCACACCTTCTTTTGTAGTTAACTTGTTTCCTTGTAGAATTGACACCCCAAAGCTGTGCTACAACTACCACATTACACTTTGGGCGTAATCGATGAGAGTCATAAAATGCATCTTTATAGTACTTAATTGTTAGCATTTTAGGGTTGATTTAGGTTTGAATTGCACTTTTATACCTTAACAACTCTAAAGTGTCATTCTTGGATAATTGATCTATTTTGATGCATTTTCAGGTACTTTAAGTTCAAAAGAGATGGAAAAGCTATCATTTCTTGAAGCACAATGACTCGATGAACACCGGAGTGAAGGTTCACAAGCACTTGGAAAGGAGTTTCACTAAATTACCAGAATTGCCCGTATAGATCAATCATTTTTGCAAATTAAACTGTATTGATGCAAGAATAAACAGGAGATAAGCCATATATTCTTAGAAAGATCCGGAAGTCTATTTTCTAGAGAATTTTACAGCTCATAAAAATGATTTTTTTAGAGAAAGTTATGGCAGTTTTAGTAGACGAAGGTCAGGCCTCCAGAACAACACCAGTTTGCGCCACAGCCTGGATCAAGCTGAGGTGCGGCCTGAAGGGCTGAGCCGTGGCCTGGATTAGGCTGGGTTGTGGCCTCCAAAAAGCGAAGAAAACAAGGAAAAGGCTGAGCCGTGGCCTGGATTAGTGTGAGCCGCGGCGCAAGCTCGAACCCTTGTTTCCGAGTTACGACTTAATTAAGGTTTTAATGATTGTTTAAACCCTAAAACACCCTTGGACCTTATGTATTATAAATAGACCACTTAGGGTTTAATATCATACACTTATCATTCATTAAATATTCAATAAAAGGCTGAAAAACTCAATGGAGGCTGCCACACTCTCCCCCATGGCCAACTAATCTCCAAGCAAGGCGAAGGGATGAAACCCTAGGTGTAGTTGTTCTTATATTCCTTTCTTAATTCAGTTGTAATTTGGATTTATTATCAAAACATTGTTTATGAGTATTCTTTGATTAAACAAAAAGAATTTAGGTTCATGTGATAACTGCGCTTTATGTTCTTCTTATTCTAAATTTTCTTAATCCGGTGATTGCATGCTTCTTCTCCATATAAGTCTAGTCATGCTCTTCTTATATCAAGTTGTTTGGATGCGATTGAGTCTAGTAGATTTATCTTTTAGGTTTGTCCATTACTGCAATATTGTCATTGAGATATATTGTCGCTTCTTGATAAATCTCTAGGATAGGTCATGTGTGCTTAAATCGAAATCAAAGAGTACTCATAACAATTACATTAGGGTTTACATGTGCTTTAATTGAATATACACCGATTGCTTGTTTGGGATATGAAACTTGCAATCGAGATAAAAACAACTGAATCAAGATTGGAATAAGGCAACGAACCAAGGGAGGATTCCTGAAACCTTGTTGTTTCCTTATTATATTCTTCATTACAAATACACAATTTCCTCATAATACTTTACTATCAAAACTCAGATTTACTTATTTGGATTTTATCGTTTCGTATTAAAGTTTACACTTTTCCTTATAGTTAACTTGTTTCCCTGTGGAATCGACACCCCAAAGCTGTGCTACAACTACTACGTTAGTCTTTGGGCGTAATCAATTACCTTTGCCGATAGCCATGTTAGAATGTTTAACTTGATTAATACCTATTTGTATTTAAATTCCTCATATGTGTGTGTCTGATCAACGTGTGCATGTGGTATGGATTAGTTAGTTGAATCAATTTGGATAACCGAGTCCTGGGTTCAACAATAGTAACAAGAGATATCCACACTGGATTTCGGGTTAATCAACACGAGAAACCGAAAGCGGACCAAGCCTTAGGTCCTATGTGGTTGCCGATCTCCACAACCCTTATGCTCTCTTAAGGAACAACTCACTATACACCCATGTTGAATCCCTTAAAAGAGAAAAAAGTTAGAGTATACACTAGGCCTAACGTGTTGCATAGGGAGATCAATAGCCTAAGGTGTTGACCAAGCCCTTAGGTTGGCAACCATTAAATATTCATAATAAGACTAGAGCATTGGCACCTTACTTAAAGGGAAAGTATAATTAGTGGTGGATATCGTAGCCCTATGTTCTCATTATTATTAACTCACACTCAACAATTATTTCTCTTTTTACTTTGAAGAAACTAATTCTAAATCGAAATTAACCAATCCCTGTGGAAATGATCTCGAACTTGCACACTATGCTACCATTGACCTTGTGCACTTACAAGTAAAACAAGTACGATTATTTGCATATTTATTTAGGTAGATAATTGTCCAACAAGTTTTTGGCATCGTTGCCGAAGATTGCGCTTAAATTTCTTTTTAGAATTATTTTAATCATTGCTATTTCTGTTTTTTATCTTAAGATATTTTTAAGTTTCTGTCTTTATCTTATTTTTGTTTCATTCAAACCCTAATCAAATTCTTTTTGTTTATGTTTCAGGCACCCTAGGAGAACCTTTTGTGCCCCTTACGATTGAGCACACCCTCCTATGCAATCGAGCGCAATTGAGGCAAAGAGTTACCCGAGTAGCAGTGTTTGACTGCTGCACTTAAGTGACTGCCACCGATTCATGCACGAGCTTCGATCCAAGCATCTAATGTTCTTTCCCCTCGATACCGAGCTTGAGTGGATTATCCGACAAAGGCTTAGAGATAACTCGGAATAGGTAGAAAAAGGAATTGAGGAATAAATATCAATGGCAGAACAAATCGACAATCAGCAACCACCTGGGCCGATGAAGCAATCCTTCATCCCTCGGAACCTCGATCAGCCATAATGCATTACGTATCAACCTGAGGTGGAAGGCAACTATTACATATCTCCGCAGATACTCAGTGCACTGACTCACTTTAGGGGTACACCTAATGAGGATCCACACTTGCACCTTCGAGAGTTCTTCGATCTTTGCAAATTCCAGCACATCCAGGGCTTAAATCAATAGGCAATCAGGTTAATTCTTTTCCCTTTTTCATTAAAAGATAAAACTAAGTTGTGGTATAATTCACTGCCTATAGATTCTATCCATACCTGGGAAGAACTATACAGTAAGTTCCTAAGGAAATTTTTCCCAGCACAAAAGACAAGGCAGATGAGGAAGGAGATTCAATCTTTCCAACAGAGAGATGGAGACATTTTCTTTAAAGCATGGAGACACTTTAATGAGCTGCTTCTCAAATGTCCACATCACAACCTACCTCAAGATGAACTGGTACTAGCCTTTTATGAAGGACTGAATGACAAGAATAAAAGTATTGCTGATTCAGGTTGTGGAGGTGTATTGATTGAGAAGAGCAGTGAAGAAGCCATGGAGCTGTTTGAGGCATTGAGTGAGCACACCCAACAATTCTCATCCAGAGGGAGACAAGGAGTAAAGAGCAAGGGCATGTATGAAGTTAACTTAATTGGTGGAATTCCAATTCAGATAGCTGATATGGAAAGAAAGGTAGATATGCTTGTAAAAGCCATGACTGCTCGGAACACCTCACCAAGTCAACAAGCCACTTAACGCCAGATATGTGCTTTATGTTCTCAATTTGATCACACTTCTAAGACTTTCCATTTATATTCATCTACAGATCCTAAGCAAGTGAACTATGTGGGACCAAACAGTGCATATGCAGATGCCTACAATCATGGATGGCGGAACCACCCTAACCTCTCATGGAGTAACAATTAAAATGCCCTAAAGCTTCAAGGGCAACAAAGGAACTTCCACCAAGCAGCCCAACCAGTTCAAGAGTCAAAGAAGAGTGACCTAGAGAGTATGGTAAGGCAACTGATAATGTCACAAGAACAATTTATAGCAGATGGAAGGCAAATTCAAACTGAGCAAAGACAAACAATTGCAAAGCATGAGCAAACCATCTAAAGATTGGAAGCACAAATGAGCCAAATGGCTAAGGAGCTAAGTGGACGAAGGCAAGGAGAATTTCCAACCCAAACAATGCCTAATCCTGGAGGACATCAGCAACTGAAGGTCGTTACAACTCTCAGAAATGGTAAGATGATAGGAGTTAATGAGCCAGCACAAGCATCTCCAGCTAAGCCATCCACATCCAAGGTAAGTGAAATGGAGAAGTAGAATGCACCTCCCTTCCCTCAAAGGTTAGTAAAGCCAAAGAAAGATAAATTGCTTGATATTTTTGAAACTTTGAGAAAAGTAGAAATTAACATTCCCTTATTAGATGCAATTAAATAAATTCCTTCTTACGCTAAATTTTTAAAAGATTGTTGCACTAATAAAAGAAAGTTTCAGGAGCATGAAACAGTGGCTCTAACTAAAGAGGTAAGTGCGGTATTGTTAAGAAAACTACCACCAAAGCTAAAAGATCCAGGTAGTTTTACCATTCCTTGTAGGATAGGTGACCAGTTTTTTGAGCATGCACTATTGGATTTAGGAGCAAGTGTCAATTTGCTGCCATACACAGTAGTTGAAAAGCTAGGTTTCGGAGCTTCAACCAACATCCATCACTTTGCAATTGGCAGACAAAAGCATCAAAAGACCAAAAGGTATTCTTGAGAATGTCCTACTAAAGGTAGGTGAATTTATTTTACTTACTGATTTTATTGTACTAGATATGGAAGAGTCTCCTATGCCAATACCTCTGCCCATCATCTTAGGAAGACCCTTTATGAGAACTGCAGATATAATAATTAATGTGAAAAAGGGTATTGTAAGTATGACGGTGAATGGTGAAACAATAGAATTTAATATATTTGATGCATTGAAATTACCCCAAGATGATAATGAGGATGAATGTTTTAATGAATGTATGATGCAAAGTGCTGTCAAGCAAGCTTTTTAGGTCCATGACACTGATCCATTGGAGGCCACCCTCACCCATAGCTTCACAAGTTTGGATGTTAAGCCAGAATATGAAGATATTACTAATGACATCATTGAAGCTGTGCACCTCCTTGAAGCCTCTCCAAAGCATCCAAGTAAGTTCACTCCTCCGTTTGAAACTCTTGCGCATACTAATACTATTTTTCTCTCATCTATTGTCCAGGCACCAAACTTGGACTTATAGTAGTTGCCAACAAGAAATCAGACAGTCACGGTACATGGACACAGAGTCACACCACACTCTGAAATTACAGTGCAACCAAGAGATGAAGATTTAGCACTCCAGACTGTCCAATATGCAACACCACTAAGAGCACTTGAGCCACATGCAGTGGACTTTAAGTACTCCTGCCAAAATACTAAAATTAAAGCTGCTATAGAGAGTGCTTGAGCAGTTCTGAATTTGATAAACATGTAGCTCAAGCACCTCGATTGACATCAGTGGTACTGAGGCCACTGAGTACAAACTTTCTGCCATAAGTGCGATCGAGCACACTAGGGGCAGACAGTCACGTGATAGTTTTAAACACATTTCCACATTTCAGTCCCATACCCTCAATGGCTCTCTCTCTCTCTCTGAAATTCACCACCTACACTCACCATCCACCACCATCACATCCTTGATTGCCTACCTCCCGCACCCGGTACCTCTTTGACTGCACTACCTGATGACCAGCAGTGAGAGGATACCCCGTCTGGCTGAAGATGTAAAATTTAGCGCTCATGGGAGGCACCCCACAACATATCCTTTTCATTATATTATTTTTCTTTTATTTATGTTTATATATACATGTTTATTATCCTTATTTCTTGTTTTTCGGCACAATGGTTATTTTTCTTTGTCAGGAACTTAGTTCGTGCATCCAATTCAAGCTTGGGGGCATGTACGAGCAATATAAGCAACCTAGTTCTCCATCTCCCAGTCAGATCTTTCCATTCCACACACATTGGGGACAATGTATATATTAAGTTTTGGGGTAGTGGGAGACACATGCACACATTTGAAAAGCATGCACACACTAGGTTCCAGTTATTTTTTAGAAAAGATAAATGCATGTTCATTTGGAGATAAAAATTTTGGTTGATTTAAAAATATGATAAAACTTCATTAGTAAGCTTAAAATCTAGAACATATAGTCTTGTAATAGAAATTTTACAAACTTTAGTTACCTACCTCAAGGCACTTAAGAATTCACGAGTTTGATCCAGATCTACACGAGCACATTAGCACGTATTTTTGTAGGGTATGACATATAATTCTTTTGTATATGTTTCCATGACCTAACCGTAATCGGATAGCTTGTTAAACGAACACTTTGGCATAAGAAAAACAAAGAAAAATGTCAATCATGTTAAAAGAGAATGAAAAGCTTATAATGGTCATTAAATAAAATTTTCGCTGAGTAACTGGAACTCTTGCCTTAGTAAGCATTGAGTGTTCACGTCAAAAGCTGGGGATTAAGCATTTAATGATCATTAAAAAATTTCACTGAGTAACTGGACCTCTTGCCTCCGTAAACAGTGAGTGTTCACGTCAAAAGGTGGGGATTTTTGCTTGGAAGCATTAAGACCTGTTAGTTTCATAGCCTTTTTGACTCAAGTTAATAAGTCCTTAGGGGTGTCTGATGAGTCTTAAATATTGCATATTTAAGCCCTTTAATTTATATTTGTTAGATTCTTAATTTGTATTATTTCACTTTATTTTATGTCTTTTTTTGTGTTTTGTGTATTTTTATAGGTTTGTGGAGAAAAGGAAGCATTTTTGGAGATATCAAGCTTCAAGAGCAAAGAGGATGCATAGTGCGATTGATCACACGAGATATACGATAGAGTGCACCTACGCTCGAGCGCACTTGCCTACGAACGAGTGCAAGGTCAACATCCCTCATCGAATCTGAAACCTACAGTGCTCCGAGACTCCCCCTATATAAACACCATCTGACTTCATCATTCAGTGTACAATTCCTAGGCCACTTTGGTGTTAACCGGTGGACGTCTGCTAGCATTCTGGTGGATCTCGAAGGCTTTACTACCACGAGGGGAAGCACCACCCATCAGCGAGTGGAATTTCTCCCATGTAAAGTTATTTATTTCTTTTTATTTAGTTGTTTTAGTTTAATGTTTAGCACTTTTATTATGAATTGTAGTTTCATAGTTATGAGTGGCTAGAATCTTCAGCTAAGGTTGAAGATGAAGCCCTGCCATTGTTTGGAAAGTAGTTCAGATTTGCTTGTACAAATCTGACATTTTTTAGTATAAATGTTCTGTCAATTATTTGAGTTAATCTTGTGATTGATTGAGTTTAAATTGTTCTGTTGGATATTCCTTGTGTTTCATCTGATGGATACATTGAATTGTTTTCGATTAAATTGGATTTCCTTTGTGATTTGTTGAGAGCGGATACATTGGATGCTTTTGGTTTAATTGGGATATTCTATGTTTTTTGTCTTATAGTTGGATTCATGGAATGTTTTGATAGGCTATGTTTTTAGGACATATATGCTTAAACTTTGGTGGGGTGGATTCGGAAACCTTAGTGCTTTTATTATTAGTTTTTAAAATCAATTTAGTTTAGTTTTAATTTGTTTTCCAAAATATCATTAAAAATTCGGAACTAGGTTAAGATAAGATTAGTTTAGATAAATTTATATTTTCACAACGCAATTCTCTGTGGATTTGACCTCGCACTTGCACACACTCTATTGCAAACGACTCGTGCGCTTGCTAGTAATTTAAAACTCACAACAAGTTTTTGGCGCCGTCGCCAGGGAATTGTTTTGTTTGTGAAATTTTTGTCTGAATTAATTTTATTTTTCTACTAGTTAGTTAGCATTATTTGTTTGATTTTTCTGTTTGGCAATTTTTATTTTATTTTATTTGTTTCTATTTGTTTATTAAAAAAATATATTTTTGCTGGTAGGTTATTTTAGTGTTTTTTGTGCGGTTTATGATTGGACAAAGATCCTTGAATTTAGATTTGACACATTTAGATCCCGACTTAAAAAGAACTCTTAGGAGGCAAAAGAGAGCATCAGTTGAAATGGGAGAAAATTTTAGGAATGCAAATCATCCTGAACATGTAAAGGAACCTAGAGCTTGGAACGTGGATTCCACTACATCCCTTAGGGATTTGTTTGCACCCGTTGCGACCAATTCATCTTCTTGCATAGTGTTGCCACCTACCAATGCCACCCATTTCGACTTGAAACTCCATGTCATCCAACTCTTACCCTCATTCCATGGCTTGGATCTTGAAAATCCTTATAGTCATGTGAAGAAGTTCAAAGACATTTGTGCCACATTTAAATTCCAGAACTTCTCTGAGGAGTCAGTCCATCTTCGACTCTTCCCTTTTTCTCTTCACGAAGGAGCTAGGGCGTGGTTGGATTCCAACACGCCCGGGTCTATTACATCTTGGGAAAACCTGCTTAGCAAATTTTATCATAAGTTTTTCCCAATTTCTAGAGTGAATGAGTGCCGAAAGGAGATTAGCTCTTTCACTCAGGATGAGGATGAAAAATTTTCTGAGGGTTAGGAGCGCTTCAAAGAGCTACTGATCAGATGCCCTCCACATGGATATGAGAAGTGGAGACTCATTCAGTTCTTCTACCAAGGGTTGACTCAACCCAACTGTAGCATGATCGAGTCTATGAATGGGGGGGCATTCTTGAGTCTGATAGGAGATGAAGCATATATGGCGTTGGACAAGTTGTCCGACAACTCGCAGCAGTGGGATTTTTCAAGCTGTCGAGATAAGTCCATTTGTGCTCCTAAGAGGGGAGGCATCTATGAGGTCAGGGAGGACGATGAATTGAGGATAAAGTTAGATGCCCTCACTAAGAAGATTGACGCTCTCATTGTGAGCTAATCCATCAATGCTGCCAACACATTCAATGTTGAAAGCTGTTCCATCTGTGCTAGTCCCATGCATCTAGCACAGAACTGCCCATCAATGCCGGTTTGTGTCGAGTATCCTATGGAACAAGTAAATGCTTTCAATCACTATCGAAGGCAGTCAAATAGATCGTACTCCGAAACATACAATCCAGGGTGGCGAAACCACCCAAATTTTTCATGGTGGCAGAACCAACCAATGAATCAGGGAGGAGCCCCACATAATGCTCAAAATCAATATCCTCCCGGATTTGCCCAACAAATCCCTGGTCATGGTCGTTCTGCCTATCCACCACCATTATCTACTTACCAAGCTCCCACTTAAACACCAGCACTAGTTTCATAGTCACTAGAGGACACCATTAAGGAATACATGAAAATGAATAGCCAATCTATGAGCAACGTAAGGAGTGCAACAATGGTAAACACCCAAGCAATTACCAAGCTAGAGAGTCAAATAGGGCAAATTGCAAGTCACTTGGGTGAGAGAGAGAAGGGGAAGTTCCCCAGTCAGCCCGTGCCCAACCCGAAAGGATAATTTATGGTTGGGAGTTCATCAACTCCTACGCACGGGGAGGAACAAGTATAGTCGATTGTCACACTGAGGTCTAGGAGACAAGTGGACAATCGAGTGGAAGAGAGCCCTTCTATGCAGCAAGGGCAAGGAAGTGACAACAAGGAGAAGAGAGATGTTGTGCCATTTACAGCCACACCTATTGATAAAGACCCTCCTAGGTCGTTTATACCTAGAGTGCCTTACCCCAATAGACTACAGGCGCCCAAGAAAGGAGGGAAGTATGAGGAAATTTTGGAGGTATTCAAGCAAGTCCAAATCAATATCCCATTTTTGGATGCCATCCATCAAGTGCCATCATATGCCAAGTTTTTAAAGGACTTGGTCACTATCAAGAGGAGGACGAATGTCCCAAAGAAGGTATTTTTAACCGAGCAGGTCAGCTCAATCCTTCAGTGCAAGCTACTCATCAAGTATAAGGACCCAGGGTGTCCTACCATCTCTTGCACGATAGGAGTCAGCCATATTGAGAGGGCTCCTTTGGATCTAGGGGCGAGTGTGAATCTTCTACCCTACTCAGTCTATTTGTAGTTAGGGTTAGGAGAATTGAAGCCCACATCCACGACGCTTCAATTGACTGACAGGTCAGTGAAAAGACCACGGGGAATAGTTGAGGACGTCTTGATAAAAGTGGATAAATTCTATTTCCCAGTGGATTTTATTGTGCTTGACACAGAGCCGATCCAAAATATAGGGATTCAAATACTAGTAATTCTAGGGCGACCATTCTTAGCTATGGCTAACGCCCTAATCAATTGTAAGACAGGGGTGATGAAGATCTCCTTCGAAAATATGACAGTGGAGTTAAACATCTTTGATATCACTAGGCAACCACTAGAGTATGATGAAGTGAGAAATGTATGCTTGACAGAGGAGATTCTTGAGGAGGCTATGGACGAATCAAGCATTGAGGATCCCTTGGAGGCGTGTTTTGCTCACTTTGGAGAGGACTTGGGCTTAGATAAGCTACTCAAGGAAGTGAATGCCATTTTGGGGTCTGATCCTCAAGAAAGCAATGAGATAGATGAGACCACCGAACCTGAAACCCCCAAGAAGGAACTTAAGCCTTTACCAGATAATCTTAAGTATAAGTTCCTAGGTTTAGCCAATAGTTTTCCTGTGATTATAGCTCAGATTTGGGTGAAGCTCAAGAGGAGAAATTATTAGATGTCTTAAGAGAGCACAAGGAAGCTATCGAATGGACCATTGAGGATATAAGGGGAATCAGCCCCTCGGTGGTGATGCACAAGATACATTTGGAGGATAATGCCAAGCCATCGAGAGAGCCACAAAGAAGGCTCAACCCAGCTATGCATGAGGTTGTGAGGGCAGAAATAATTAAGCTGTTAGATGCAGGGATCATTTATCCCATCTCATGCTAAGAATTCAAATTGAAGACTTAGTTATAGTATTTTAGAAAAAGATTGTTGATGCTCGATGTACATTGTGTGACTAGATATAAGAAATAGCGAGAAAAGTGGGGGGATGAGATGTTAAATGGTGTCCTAGAAGATTTGATTTCCTAAACGGATCGGAAAAGGAAATGAGAAAAGAAAAGGATTTGGAAGTGTAGTTAAGTCAAGAGAGTAAGTTTGAGTGCATAAAGGTTTGTTAAAGGATAGAGGTGAAACAAAGAAATTAAGATATTATAGTTTCGTGAGCTAACAATAGGAATTGAATAAGAAGTAAGAAAATCTGTTGCAAAAATGAGATAATTGAAATTATGAAAGATGAGGATAGTTATGGGGTGATTGTGTTGGGTTTTATGGTTAGGATAAAAGGAAGATGGAGTGACTCTGTAAGGATGGCAAAAAGTTGGGAGTATGTTAAACTAGATGTGCGAACGGGTGGATTGTGTTTGATTGATGATTCAATTAAAACTTTGTATGAAGCATAATCTTGAAAAGTGTGAAGCCATTGGCAATGTTGGAGATGAATTAATCAAGAAAGAAAAAGGGACAAAAATATAAAAGGTTAAATTTGAGAAAAGATGAAAATCCAAGTTTTAGAAGAAAATACTAAGGTCAAATTGAGATGTTATGTGTTTGGAAAAGTAAAAATTTGGACATTTAATAAATTGTTTGCTTAGGAAACAGAAGTGAGAATCTGTTAATGCAAGGACTAATAGCTAAAGTGAAGAGATAAATATACTATTAGAAATTTTCAGGTTGGGATATGCTGATAATAGAAGATGACCTCTTAAGTTTCAGGTTGGTGATTGGGCATTTTTGAAGATATCTCTGTGGAAAGGTGTATTGAGGTTTAAAAAGAATGGAAAGTTGTGTCCAGGATTTGTGGGGCCATATGAGGTGATTGAGAGAGTTGGACCAATAACATATAGATTGGATTTTCCTCCAAAGTTAAAGCAATTACATAATGTGTTTCATGTTTCACTTTTGAGAAAGTGTTTACATGATGACTCCTATAGTATTCCGAATCAGGCTATAGAACTTTAAAAAGATTTGACCTTTATGCAAGTACCAATCAGAATTCTAGGTAGAAAGGAACACGTCTTGTGTAATAATTTCATTCCTTTGATTCAAGTATTATGGCGGAACAAAGATGTTAAAGAAATTATTTAGGAGCATGAGGAAAGAATACCCTCAACTTTGTAATGAGTTAGGTAAGGAAATTTTGGGGATGAAATTTTTATAAGGTGGCTAGAATTGTAATACTCATTTTCTTAAAGTAATGGTAAAGAAGTAATTTGATAAATATGACATGTAATTAAAATAATATATACATGAAAGATTTATTATTGAATAAAATAAGTCTTTTGAAAAAGAAATTATGGACGTTGTCACAGAAGAAGAAAAGTAAAAAAAAAAAAAAAAAGGTCCATGTGTATTACAAAGAAAAAAATTGCAAACACCTGAAGTCTAGGTGTAAGCTTCCAGCATGCAAAGAAATGCATGTTGGACAACATAACACGGAAATGGTGGTGGCTGAGGTAAGTGTAAAATAAAATGCAGTTTTTTTTTTTCGTTTCTTTTGGTATTGTTTTTGTTTTTACCAAATCCTGTTTTGTTTTCTTCTTTCTTCAATTCTAATTACACTATTTATTTAAACACTTGGGGACTCAAATAAAGGATGAAATATTGAAATTTTGAAGTGGTTTACGGGAGAATTTTAAAGAGATACGATAAAATCTCTAAGAAAAACAAAAGATAATAACGTGAATTTTATTTTTGAAATTTAGCATACATGGAAATACCCGAAATTTGGTGTGGAAATTTAAAGGATATGGATTCTGGAAGAATTGAAAATAAATTAGAACTTTTAATATAAATATTATGTCAGGTGTTGGTGATCAGCAATTGGGTGAAATTGTTGAAAAGAGTAAAAAAGGCAACGAGGTGATCCACGGGTAGCTTTAAGTGCTACGTGGTGAGTTAGATTTACTTTTAGTAACCGAGATAAATATGAAATATAAAGTGATGATAATTGAATTAATTGTTAAACTAAGATTGGATGATGGATGAAAGTTGGTTGATGGGCATTATAGGAAAAATTGATATGTTAAAGATTTATTATATGAGAAGTAATATTATTAAAACAATGAGTTAATTAAATATGCAATGAAGGGATAAATAAAATTCTTTGCAAGCTATGATTGATAATTTGATATGATATATGAGGAGATAATTCAATGAATATGATAAAAATAATAATTTTGAGAAAGAATTGGATAGCTAAATTGAATGTCTAAATGTATACTTGTTTTTATATTATTATTCATATGTATATTTCATATCATTTTTCATATTCATGTGCATGAAATAAAAAAGCTGAGAAGGCAGTCGGTCTAAGATAAAGCATGTCGACATATAGGAAGACTTTCCCAAATAATAATAAAATTTTGATTCATGCATTGCATTTGTTTTAAATATTGATTATTACTGGTTGAGATACTAAAGTGTTATTCTTGTTTGTAAATTTATTGATAGATGAATGAGTCTCACAGAGAGACATATATGATAAGAAAGAAATATGAAAGTATGATATGATAATAATTATCTAAGTGATTGATTATATGTTGTGAACCTCATAACGTGGTAATTATGAGGTCGAATTGATAGTCTCAAAATTATTAAATATATGAGAAGAAGAGATTGATAAATGATTAGGATTATGATAAGAGTAGTGATAATAGAATGCTATTATCGAGTTATATGAGATATAGATGAATGAATATTGGAAGACTATTTGAACAATTAAATGCTTCAAGTAAATTTAATTCACTGAGCTTGTGAAGCTCACTCCTCATTGTTAAATAATTTCAGGCAGCAGGCTGGACAAATAGATTGGTGAGCTGATATTCAAACTGAGTCATTATCTGTAAGCCACGTGGGCCACATCCTTAAACTTATGGAAAGAAAAAATATATATTTATAAATATTCATGAATAATATGTTGTATATGATGTTTTAGTTGGGATCTTAACAATGTAACTCCCCTATTGAGGGTTGAGGATTTATGCATGTACATAATTTCAATTGATAGTGTTACATTGTTGCATATATTTGTCATGCTGGGATTTCAGAACGTGACAACACCGTCTCGAGGGTGGCCAACCCGGGATGGGTCGTTACAATTTTGGTATCAGAGCATTAGGTTTTATGATTCTGTAGACTGCATAAAAAGAAAGAAAGTGGAAGATTAAAATAAATTATATTTTAATGAATAGTATGAGGATGACATGTGAACATGCTAGAGTTAGAGTTCTTGACTTGAGAGGGCGTAGTAGGCCCCCAATAATTAGACAAGTTCAGGTTGAGTCTGAGTCCGTGGTTCCTAGAAGGGAACATGTTGATAGTATAATTGATATTAGTAGGAGTGTGAGAGAATCTGAAGTTGAAAGAAATGAGCTAAGAGAAACTCTTGCTTATGCTCTTGAGAAAATGAATGTAACAAATGATAGAGTTGATAGTCTATAGCATAGACTTGATGAATAGACTAGAGCAGTGTCTGAGGTTGTTGTAAATCTAGTAATGGTAAACGTTAAAAAGAGGAAAGGTGAGTTTATGCATGAGATGTAGGGAGATTGTTTTGTTAGATGTATTAAGTTGAATGTTTTGTTGTTTAAAGGATTTATGAATCTTCTGTAGCATGAACTATGGGTAAAACGTGTAGAGAAATTATTTGGTACTTTACCACTGACTGATAGGAAGAGGGTTGCCTTTGCTTCATTTAAATTAGAAGGAGAAGCTTTAGAATGGTGGGAAGATACTCTTCCCAGGGTAAGGGCATATGTTGATAGACTCTTAAGTTGGAGTAGATTTAAGGAGGCTTTTTCTTTTTTAAATAGTGCTCATATACTTTCAGAGCCCAACAAAAGAGAGATTTCATTTATTTGAGGTAAAATATATTGATTGTGGCTCAGTATGATAGCATATTTGTGGCTTTGACAAGGTTTATATCAAAATTGGTAGGCATAAAGGAGAAAAAGTGTAAGAGGTTCCTAGATGGACTGTATTTTAGGATTAGATCGAAACTATCTTACATGAGGCATATAAATTATGTTAGGTTGGTCAATATTGCACTTCAGATTGAGAAGAATGTGATGGAATTTAGAGATATGAGGGATTGGCTGAAGGGATCTAGATTTGAGAGACCCAGAGGTGGTAGTAGTATGAATGTGTAGGGTGGAAGGCCAACCCAGAGGGGGCGTTCCTAGTCAGAGGGAACCATAATACAGAGTCAGAGGTAAGCTAGATCAATAGCTTCTATAATACAAAGTAATGTTGGTAGTACCCCTTGTTGTGAGTTTTAAATTACTCGCAAGCGCATGAGTCGTTTGCAATATAGTGTTGTGCAAGTGCGAGGTCGAATCCACAGGGAATTGCGTTGTGAAAATGTAATTTTATCTAAACTAAACTTATCTTAACCTAGTTTCGAGTTTTGAATTATATGTTGCAAAACAAATAAAAACTAAACTAAATTAATTTAAAACTAATAATAAAGACACTAAGGTTTCTGAATCCACCCCACCAAAATTAAGTATATATCTTCAAGTTTTAAAAATAGCCTATCAAAACATTCCATGAATCCAACTTAAAACAAAAAACAACAAATATCCCAATTAAACCAAAAGCATCCAATGTATCCGCTTTTAACAAATCACAAAGGAAATCCAATTTAATCAAAAACAATTTGATGTATCCATCAGATGAAACACACGGAATATCCAACATAACAATTTAAACGCAATCAATCATAAGATTTTACTCAAATAATTGACAGAACATTTATACTAAAAAAAATCAGAATTGTATAAACAAATCTGAAACTATTATGCCAAACAACGTCATCTTCAACCTTAGTTAAAGATTTTAGCCACTCATAATCATGAAACTAGAGTTCATAATAAAATTACTAAACATTAAACTAAAAAAAGCAGTAAATTAAAACTGACTATACATGGGAGAAATTCCACTCGCTGTTGGGCAGCACTTCCCCTCGTGGTAGAATAGCCTTCAGGATCCACCAGAATGCTAGTAGAAGTCCTTCAAATTGCACCAAAATGGCACTTGGATTGCACACTAAAGATGAAGTGAAGAGGGACTTATATAGGGAAATATCGCAAGTGCAATGTGTTTCCAATCCGATGTGGGATACTGCAGATTCCAACTTTTGCTCTTTGACCTTTGTCTACTAAAACTGCCATAACTTTCTCTAGAAAAATTATTTTATTGATCTGTAAAATTCCTCAGAAAACAAGAATCCGGATCTTTCCAAGCATATATGGCTTATCTCCTGTTTCTTCCTTAATCAATACAGTTAAATCCTCAAAAATGGCTGATCTGTCACACTGAAATCATGCACAGCCTGACCTTTGTCTACTAAAATTGCCATAACTTTCTCTAGAAAAATCATTTTATTGATCCGTAAAATTCCCTAGAAAATAAACATCTGGATCTTTCCAAGCATATATGGCTCATCTCCTAGTTCTTCCTGGATCAATACAGTTTAATCCTAAAAAATGGCTGATCTGTACGAGAAATTCTGGCAATTTAGTGAAACTCGATTCCAAGCTTGTAAACCTGTAAAACAACGAAAAACAACGAAAAGTAACAAATTCCTAAGCTAAAAAATGTAAATTAAATGGGCAAAATATGCAATAATTGGCACTCATCACCCCTAGATTTGGGAGACAATCTATGGGAACTAGAAGTTAGGGTAGAGGAGTAAGTATGCCACCAAGGGAAATTGGTAATCTAACGTATGATCGAGAGACAAAAGTTTGTCATAGATGTAATCAGATAAGATATTTATCCTATAACTATCCTAATTTGAGGTGCTTTGTATATAAAAGAGGTGGACATGTCAATGTCGGTTGATCCTGGTTCAACTCATTCTTTTGCATCCAGTGTGTTATGAAGTCTATTGATGTTTATATTAGTCCTTTGATGCATAATCTTATTGTGGAAATTCCTACTGAAGATAGAATTATGATTAAAACTATTTATTGGGGTTGTGTAATCCATATTGATGATAGAGAGTTTGAAGTTGATTTGTTTTCATGGTTGATTTTGATTTGATTTTGGAGATGAATTGGTTGTCAGTGTATCATGTTTGGGTTGATTGTTTTAAGAAAAATGTGGTGTTCAAGATTGCAAGACAATAGGAGTTTAACATTTAGGGAGAACGTAAGATACTTGCTAACTGTCTTATTTCTACGTTGACTACTAGCAAATTGCTGAGGAATGGTTGTGAGGGGTATTTAGCATATGTTGTGAATCCTAGAAAGGAAGATAGAAAGCGTAAAGAAATCTTAGTGGTGAAATATTTTTTTTAATGTATTTCTTGATGAGTTGTCTAATTTACCTCATAGTAAAGAGATTGATCTTTCCATGGATGTGATTTTGGTTTCTGAACCTATTTCAATAACACCCTACAGAAGGAGACCTGTTGAATTGAGAGAACTGAAGGTTCAACTTTAGGAATTGTTAAACAAATAATTTATTCGACCAACTGTGTCACCGTGGGGAGCCTATGTATTATTTACGAAGAAGATATATAAAACAATGAGATTGTGTATAGACTATAGATAGCTAAATAACATCACTATTAAAAACAAAATCCTTTGTCCAGATAGATGATTTGTTTGAACTGTTGTAGAGAGCAAAGGTGTTTTCTAGGATAGACCAGAAGTCAGGTTATCTTCAGTTGAAGGTAAAGGATGGAGATGTGCCTAAGATTGCTTTTAGGGCACGTTATGGTCACCATTTGTTTCTTTGATACCATTTGGGTTGACTTATGCTCCTGCTGCATTCATGGACTTAATGAATGAGTGTTTAAACTATATCTTAACAAGTTTATTGTTGTATTTATTGATGACATTTTGATATATTCAAAAAATGAGGAAGAACATGTGAAGCATTTAGAGACGGTATTGGAGTTTCTGAGGAGAGAGAGATTGTATGCTATAATTCTCTAAAAGTGAATTTTGGCTGAATGAAGTAACTTTCTTGAGGCATGTAATATTTGGAGATGGTATAACAGTTGATCCACAAAAGGTAGAGGCAATGTTGAGTTGGGATAGACCAACTAATGTGACTGAGATTAGAATCTTCTTGGGGTTAGCTGGTTACTATAGAAGATTCATTCAGAATTTTTCTATTATTGCAGTACTGTTGACTAGATTGACTAGAAAAGAGGTGATATTTGTATGGTCTAGGGAGTGTGAGAAAATTTTCCAATTACTAAAAGGAGAAATTGACTACATCTCTAGTATTGGTGCTTCCTTTTGGTAATGAAGGATTTGTGGTGTATAGTGATGCATCCCATCAAGAGTTGGGATGTGTGTTGATGCAACATGGGAATGTAATGATATATGCTTCTAGACAATTGAGGAATCATGAGAGAAATTACCCTACCTATGACTTAGAGTTAGCTGCCATTGTATTTACTTTAAAGATTGTAAGAAATCATCTGTATGGAACCACTTGTGAGATATTTACTGATCGCAAGAGTTTGACATACTTACCTACCTAGAAAGAGTTGAATTTGAGAAAAAAAATAGTTGGATGGAGTTTATTAGTGACTATGATTGTATAATTAACTATCACCTAGAAAACACGAATGTGGTAGTTGATGCATTGAGTAGAAAATCTACAGGAAAATTTGCTGCTATAGAGAGCCATGATGTGAATCTGATAGTAGAGTTAAGAGAGATGATAATGAACTTGAATATTAGTGACAGATGAGTATTACTGGAAAACATGGTTTTACTATCATTCATTGTAGAGTGCTTATTAGAAATGCAATGTAGAGATGAAGAGATAGAAAATTAAGCAGGAAGTGCTTAGTAGAAAGCAATATGAATTCAAAATTAGAAAAGATGGAAGTTTTGTATTGGAATATAGGATTTGTGTTCCCAATGATGTTGAGTTGAGAAATGAGATATTAAGAGAGGTACATGATGATGTATATTTGATGCACTCGAGTAACAATAAGATGTATAAAGGATTGAGACATAATTACTGATGGTCAAGATTGAAGAGGGATGTAGCTGAATATAGTTCTAGTTGTTTGGTTTGTTAGCAAGTGAAGTTAGAGAATAAACATCCAAGAGGCTTACTACAGCCTCTTCTTGTGCTTGAATGACCCTAGAAAAATGTGAATATGAATTTTGTTTCTGGATTTTCTCATACCCAGAGATGTCACAATATAGTGTGAGTGATAGTAGATTGACTTTCTAAGTCATCTCAATTTCTTCCAATTAAAACTAATTGGAGTCGTAAAAAGTTGGCTGAACTATATGTAGTTGAGATTGTAAGGTTGCATGGAGTACTATTGAGCATAGTGTCAAATAAAGATGTTAGATTTACATCTTGGTTTTGGAGAGACTTTCAGAAAGCCACAGGTACGTTGTCGCAGTTTAGTACAACTTTTTATCCTCAAATTGATGGGAATCATCAGAATACTAGGAGATATGCTTAGGGCAAGTGTATTGAGTTTCTCAGTGAGCTAGGATGCTTATTTACCTTTGATTGAGTTTGTATACAATAATCAGTAGCAAACTAGAATTGGAATGGAACCATTTGAAGCTTTATATGGTAAAAGGTGTAGAACTCTAGTATGTTGGGAAGAAGTTGGAGAAAGAAAGATATTTGGTCCAAAAATGATAGATTTGACTACTGAGAGGATCAAACTGGTTAGAGAGAACCTTAGAGTACCATAGAGCAGACAGATGGGATATGCTGATAATAGAAGATGATCTCTTGAGTTTCAGGTTGGTGATTGGGTATTTTTTAAGATATCTCCGTGGAAAGCTGTATTGAGGTTTAAAACGAAGGGAAAATTGAGTCCGAGATTTGTGGGGCCATATGAGGTGATTGAGAGAGTTGGACCAGTAACATACAGATTGGATTTTCCTCCAGAGTTAAAACAATTACGGAATGTGTTTCATGTTTCAATTTTGAAAAAGTGTTTTCATGATGACTCCTATAGTATTCCGAATCAGGCTGCAGAACTTCAAGAAGATTTGACCTTTATGCAAGTACCAGTCAGAATTCTAGGTAGAAAGGAACAAGTCTTGCATAATAAATTCATTCCTTTGATTCAAGTATTATGGCGGAATAAAGATGTTGAAGAAATTCTTTGGGAGCATGAGGAAAGAATACCCTCAACTTTGTAATGAGTTTGGTAAGGAAATTTCGGTGACAAAATTTTTATAAGATGGGTAGAATTGTAATACTCATATTCTTAAAGTAAGGGTAAAGAAGTAATTTGATAAATATAATATGGAATTAAAATAATATATACATGAAAGATTTATTATTGAATGAATAAGTCTTTTGAAAAAAAAAATTACGGACGTTGTCATAGAAGAAGAATAGTAAGAAAAAAAAACAACGCCCAGGTGTATTACAATGAAAAAAAAAAAATTCAAACACCTAGAGTCTAGGTGTAAGCTACCAACATGCAAAGATATGCAAGTTGGACAGCAAAACATGGAAATGGTGGTGGCTGAGGTAAGTGTAAAATAAAATGCAGTTTTGTTTTTTTTTTCGTATTATTTTTATTTTTACCAAATCCCGTTTGGTTTTCTTCTTTCTTCAATTCAAATTATTCTATTTCTTTAAACACTTGGGGACTCAAAGAAAGGTCGAAATATTGAAATTTTGAAGAGGTTTACGAGATAATTTTAAAGAGATACGATGAAAGCTCTAAGAAAAACAAAAGGTAATAATGTGAATTTTATTTTTGAAATTTAGAATATACGAAAATACCCGAAATTTGATGTGGAAATTTAAAGGATATGGATTATAGAAGAATTGAAATTAAATTAGAACTTTTAATATAAATATTATGTCAGATGTTGGTGATCAGCAATTGGGTGAAATTGTTGAAAAGAGTAAAAGGCAAGGAGGTGATCCACGGGTAGCTTTAAGTGCTACGTGGTGAGTTAGATTTACTTTTAGTAATCGAGATAAATATGAAATATAAAGTGATGATATTTGGATTAATTATTAAACTATGATTGGATGATGGATGAAAGTTGATTGATGGGTATGATAGGAATAATTGATATGTTAAAGATTTATTATCTGAGAAATAATATTATTGAAATAATGAGTTGATTAAATATATAAAGAGGGGATAAATAAAATTCTTTGCAAGTTATGACTGATAATTTGATATGATATATGAGGAGATAATTCAATGAATATGATAAAAATAATAATTTTGAGAAAGAGTTGGATAGATAAATTGAATGTCTATATGTATACTTGTTTTTATATTATTATTCATATTCATATTTCATATCATTTTTCATATGCATTTGCATGAAATAAAAAAGTTGCGAAAGTAGCTGGTCTAAGATAAAACATGTCAACATGTGGGAAGACTTTCCAAAATAATAATAAAATTTAAATTCATGCATTTGCTTTCATTTTAAATATTGATTATTATTGCTTGAGATACAAAAGCGTTATTCTTGATTGTAAATTTATTGATAGATGAATGAGTCTCACAGAGAGACAGATATGATGAGAAAGAAATATGAAAGTATGATATGATAAGAATTATCTGAGTGATTGATTATATGCTGTTAACCTCATAATGTGGTAATTATGAGGTAGCATTGATAGTCTCAAGATGATTAAATATACGAGAAGAAGAGATTGATAAATGATTAGGATTATGATAAGACTAGTGATAATAGAATGCTATTATCGAGTTATATGAGATATAGATGAATGAATATTGGAAGGCTGTTTGAACAATTGAATGCTTCAAGTAAATTTAATTAATTGAGCTTGTGAAGCTCACTCCTCATTGTTAAATAATTTCAGATAGCAGGCAGAACAGATAGATTGGTGAGCTGATATTCAAACTAAGTCATTATCTATAAGCCACATGGTCCACATCCTCAGACTTATGGAAAGAAAAAAAATATATGTAAATATTCATGCATAATATGTTGTATATGATGTTTTAGTTGGGATCTTAGCAATGTAACTCCCCTATTGAGGGCTGAGGATTTATGCATGTAAATAATTTTAGTTGGTGTTGTTATATTGTTGCATATATTTGTCGTGCTGGGATTTCAAAACATGATGACACCATCTCGGGGGTGGCCAACCTGGGATGTGTTATTACAATTTTGGTATCAGAGGATTAGGTTTTATGATTATGTAGACTGCATAAAATGAAAGAAAGTGGAAGATTAAAATAAATTATATTTTAATGAATAGTCTAAGGATGACAAGTGAACGCGCTAGAGTTTGAGTTGTTGAGAGGACGTTGTAGGACCCTAATAATTAGACAAGTTGAGGTTGAGATGGAGGTTGAGTCTGAGTCTGTGGTTCCTAGAAAGGAACGTGTTGATAGTATAATTGATATTATTAGGAGTGTGAAAGAATCTGAAGTTGAAAGAAATGAGCTAAGAGAAACTCTTGCTTATGCTATTGAGAAAATGAATGTAACAAATGATAGAGTTGATAGTCTATAGCATAGACTTGATGAACAGGCTAGAGCAGTGCCTGAAGTTGTTGTAAATCCAGTAATAGTAAACGTTAAAAAGGGGAAAGGTGAGTTTATACACGAGATGCAGGGAGATTGTTTTGATAGATGTATTAAGTTGAATGCTTTGTTGTTTAAAGGATTTATAATCTTTTTTGACCTGAGCTATGGGTGAAACATGTAGAGAAATTATTTGGTACTTTACCATTGACTGATAGGCAGAGGGTCACCTTTGCTTCGTTTAAATTAGAAGGAGAAGCTTTAGAATGGTGGGATGATACTCTTCCTAGGGTAAGTACATATGTTGATAGACCCTTAACTTAGAGTAGATTTAAGGAGGCTTTTTCTTTTATAAATTATGCTCATATACTTTCAGAGCCCAATAGAAGAGAGATTTCATTTATTTGAGGTAAAATATGTTGATTGTGGCTTAGTATGATAGCAGACGTGTGGCTTTGACACGGTTTATATCGAAATTGGTAGACATAAAGGAGAAGAAGTGTAAGAGGTTCCTAGATGGACTATATTTTTAGATTAGATTGAAACTACCATACATAAGGCATATGAATTATTTTAGGTTGGTGAATATTGCACTTCAGATTGAGAAGAATGTGATGGAATTTAGAGGTATGAGGGTGTTGGAATTTGTCTAAGGTTTAAACGGAAGAAGAAGATCAGCATGTTATAGAATGTCTGCACACTAGGTCAGGCCATGACCCAGCTCTTTCCAGGCCGCGGTGCCCAGCATGGAGGAGGCTCAGCACTAGTGTGAGTCATGGCTCAGACTCCCCCAGGCCGCGACACCTAGAAAGGTGACAAGAGGAGATGCTTCAGCCTTTCTTCAGGCCGCAGCTTTCCCTGATCAAGGCCGCAGCTTGAAGGCACACATGGTCCATTTGGTTTAGCTTTTTTTTAGGTGCGTGAGGCATGTTCAAAACACACAGCATCACTTAGGATTGATGAAGGGCTAAGGTTGATTGGTCCTCAAGATCTAAGGGTGGATATTGACCCTCAAGATTGGTCAAGAAGTTGGTGCAGTATATAAAGGGTCACCTAGCTACAATCTCCAAGAAGAAGTGTGAGGAATAACTTATGATTGAAAGTGAGATCAATTGTAAGAATGCAAAGACACTAAACTCAAGAGAGATTCTATAGAGAGGCTGGTTGTTTAGAAAGAGAGAGTAGAATAAAAAGGGATTCAAGGGCTTGTAAGGGGAATTTTCTTGGGAAAATTCCAAGGTTAGTTCTTATCACTTTCTTCTTCTTCTTCTTCTTTTGTTCTTTAAGAACCTGTGAGTTTTTGGAAGGGTGTTGCTGATTGTAAAGAACTCCATTGATAAGATAGTGTAGAGAGCTCGAAGGAGCTCATAGGGACATAGGCATATTACCGAACCTCGTCAACAAATTTCTTGTGTTCTTTTCTTTCTTACTTTGATTGGTTGCTGTTTCTTTTCTTATAAAATTCACTCTAGACTTGGGTGTTTGGAAGATCACCTCCTGGGCATCTTGAGGGTGGTTTCTCAATAGTGGTATCAGAGCTAGAAGAGATACCACCAACAGTGGTATTAGAGCTTGCACAGCTCAGTATCAGAGCAAGAACAGAAGGTATTGGAGCAAGACTCCAAGAATTAAAGAACAAACTTCTTGTGTGATTCAAGAATGGAGTAAAGATTAAGATCAGATCATGTTCTTAAGGTTTAGAAGAAGTTGGAAAGTATTTTTGGGTGCTGCACAAATCTGGGATCATCTCCGCAAGATGGGTTCAAATTTCGTTGTTGAGAAGTTTGATGGAAAGGGAGCTTTTTCCCTGTGGAAGTGGAAGATCAAGGTTGTTCTTATGCAACAGAAAGTGGACTTGGCTCATAGAGAAGATGACACTTTTCCAGCAAGTATCACGGAGGTCCAGCGGATTGAGATGAAGAAGATGGCATATAGCACCATCTTCGTACACATGTCGGATAGTGTCACAAGGGAGTGTGGAGACTCGGAAGATCCTACTGTCATATGGAAGAAACTAGATGAGTTGTTTCTTACCAAAACTCTCCCTAACAAGATTTATCTTCTTCAAAGAATCTTTGCTTTTAAAATGGATCCTAATAAAGAGTTCCAAGATAATCTTGATGTGTTTAACAAACTAGTTCAAGATTTAGCTAGTTGTAGTATTAAATTCCCGGATGAATAATTGGCTATTATTTTGTTAAATTCTCTTCCTGATTATTTTGATAGTTTGATTAATGCTATTGAATATGGAAGAGATACACTAACTAAGGAAATTGTTATCAATGCTATAAGGGCTTATGATTTCAAAGTTAAGATGAGGGAAGCATCAAGTGGAGAAGGGCTGATCATTAGAGGAAGGCCAGCAACTCGGAATGGCAGTAGCAACCATGTCAACTACTAAGAGAAATCAAAAGGTAGAGGGCAGAGCCATGGGAGAGCACATTCCAAACCAAGATTTGGAGGAAAGAGGTGCTTCTACTGCAATAAGGAGGGTTACTTCAAGAAAGATTGCAAGAAGAGGTTGTGGGATGAGTGAGGGAGAAGCCATACCAACAATGGAGAGGCTTTGGTTGCCAAAGGAGAACAGCAAGATGATGTTCTTGTTGTGTGCTCAAATGTGAGTAAGAGACAAGGCAACAAGATATGGATCCAGGATTCCGGGTGCACTTATAACATGTGCCTTCAAAAGGAATGGTTCAAGAATTGCAAGGAAATCAATGATGGAAGGGTTTTCTTGAGGAACGACAATTCTTGCCAAGTGAGGGGGATAGGAGACATCCAGCTGAGGATGTTTGATGGAGTCATAGGCTGTTGCGAAATGTAAAGTATCTCTTAGATTTGAGGAGGTATTTGATCTCATTGGGGCAGCTGGATTCCATAGGGTATACATATAAGGCAGAGGGAGGAAAGATCAAGGTGACCAAGGGATCTTTGGTAGTGATCAAAGCAGCAATAAAAGATGGACTCTATGAGATGATTAGAGAGACAAAAATCAAGGATCAAGCAACAAACTTGATGGCTGAGATGGATAGGGTAACCTTTTGGCACACTCACTTGAGACGTATGAGCGAAAAGGGCATGCAAGTCCTCAGCAAGGATGGTCTACTTGGTGATGAAAAAGTAGAGAAATTGGATTTCTGCGAGTGTTGGGTTCTTGAGAAGCAACACTAGGTCAGCTTCAACACCAGAGTGCACAAGTCTAAGGGCATTCTTGACTACATTCATTCGGACCTTTGGGGACTAGCAAGAACACCAACATAGGGAGGTAACTTTTACTTTCTGTCTTTAATTGATGATTATTCAAGAAAGGTTTGGGTTTATTTGCTTAAAAATAAATCAGATGCTTTAAATAAATTTGTGGTGTGGAAAAAGTTACTGGAAACTCAAATGGGTACGGTAGTTAAGACTTTACGAACCGATAATGGCTTAGAATTTTGTAATAAGGATTTTGATAAATTCTCTTAGTTAAATGGCATTCTAAGGCATAGAACGGTTGTAAAAACACCTCAGTAGAATGAAGTTGCTGAGAGGATGAATAGGACCTTTATAGAAAAGGTTAGGTGCATGTTAATAGGATCCGGATTACCAAAATATTTTTGGGGGGAAGTTGTGTCTACTGCTGCATATTTGGTAAATAGATCACCCTCTAGAGCTTTAGAGCTCAAGACTCCTATGGAATGTTGGTATTTGTCTAAGGTTTAAACATATCTAAACATGGTCCAAAGATGGTTAAAGTCTAAACCAAGGTTGGAAGATTAAAATACAGCATGTTAAAGGAGTGCACACATGTGTGTGCATCCATTTGGGTGTGTGTACACACCCCTAATCAACAAGGCAAAGGAGTGCGCACTGCTGTGTGAAGGGCAGAATCAATGTGTGCCTTACCTCCCCTTCACCAGCACCTCACCACCCGGCAAGAAAGCTGCTTGGAGAAGGGCAACGCCGCACCACCCCTCCACCAGCACCGCACCGCCCAGAATGTGGTGCAAAGGAGCTTTGCCTAACGCCTCACCGCCCCCTGTTTAGTGCCTATGCGCTAGGCAAATTGATGTACACATGGATAGCTTATTTAAACCTCCTCTTAGGTGTGTGGATGCAAGGTAAAATAAGCTAGGCAAAATGCAAGGTAAAATAAGCACCACTTAGGATTGCTGGAGGACCATGGTTAAGTGGTCATCAAGATCTAAGGGTTGACTTCAAGATTGACTCTCAAGATTGGACAAGAAGTTGGTGCACTATATAAAGGGTCACCTAGCTTCATTATCAACATAACATTGTGATATAATTTGTGATCAATTGTAAAGAGTGACATATAAGAGAGAATTATTTGAGAGTGCAAAGACACAAACACAAGAAGGACTCATTGTAGAGAGGCTGGTTGTAAAGAGAGAGGAGTCTAGATTAGATAGAGAGCATTGTTAGTTCTTATCTTCTTCCTTTCTTCTCTTCTTGGTTTCTTCAAGAACTTGAGCTTCTTGAAGAGGGTTGCTATAATTGTAAAGAACCATTGATTTAGTGCAGAGAGTTCAGAGGAACTCACGAGAACGTAGGCTATTGCCGAACCTTGATAACAAATCACTTGTCTTCTTTTCTTTCTTGCTTTCGATTGCTGTATTTCTTTCTACAAGTCATTCTAGACTTGGGTATTTGGAAGATCACCACCTGGGCATCTTGTGAAGGTGATTTCCAATAGAAATGTGGAGTGGGAAACCCCCTAAGTTGAACAACCTTAGGTCTTTTGGGTGTGTTGCATATGCACATCAAAAGGATGATAAACTTAACCCAAGCTCTAGAAAATATGTGTTTCTATGGTATGGTGATGGGTTTAAGGGGTATGGGTTGTGGTCTTTAGAATCAAAAGGAATGAAACTCATAATAAGTAGGGATGTTATTTTTAATGAATTGTTATTTTCCTACTTGGAAATAACTAACCCTGTGGGGGATAGTGAGCAAACTAGTCCAGAATTTGTGCAGCATAGCATCAAGGAGAATTCAGTTCAGGTAGAGCAAGGATGGCAAGAGGGTTCGGACCAGGTAGAGCCCATTGATGAAGGCCAAGCTCAAGACACTCAAGAGGAGGTTGAACTGGAAGGGGATGATGCAGTGATTACGTCTAAAGAATAACGCGGTAGTAGTAGCACAGCTTTGGGGTGTCGATTCCACAGGAAAAGCGAACTACAAGAGAAGATGTAAACTTTAATACGAAACGATAAAATCCAAATGAGTAAATCTGAGTTTGGTAATGAAATAGTGTTAAGGAGTTGTGCAATTATAATGAAGAATATAATAAGGAAACAACAAGAATTCAGGAATCCTCCATAGGTTTGTTGCCTTATTCCACTCTCGATTCAATTGTTTTTATCTCGATTGCAAGTTTCACATCCCAAACAAGCAATTGGTAAATATTCAATCAAAGCATATGAAAACCCTAATGTAATTGCTATGAAATACTCTTTACTTTTGATTCAAGCACACATGACCTATCCTATAGATTTATCAAGAAACGACAATATATCTCAATGACAATATCGCAGTAATGGACAAATCTAAAAGATAAATCTACCGGACTCAATCACATCCAAACAACAGGACATAAGAAGAGCTTAACTAAACTTATATAGAGAATAAGCATGCAATCACCTAATTTAGAAAATTTTCTAATTAAATCAAAGAATAAATCATAACAATGTTTTGACAATAAATCCAAACTACAATCAAATCAATAATGGAAAATAAGAACAACTACACCTAGAGATTCATCCGTTTGCCTTGCTTGGAGATTAGTTGGCTATGGGGCTCATGTTTGAACACCGTAATGTCGAGCTCTCTCCTCAATTTCCAGCCTTCCTGAATGTCCCTTTATCAAACCCTAAGTGATCTATTTATAATACAAAGGTCCAAGGGTGTTTTGGGGCTTTAGACCATCACTAAAGTCCTAATTAGGTCATGACACGGAGTAGGGGATCGTGTGCGCGTTGCGGCTCTCACTTACTTGTGTCATGGCTCTGCCTGGTCTTAGTGAGGTAAGTTTCTGGGCACCATGGCCCTGCCTGGTCCAAGCCACGGCTCTGCCTGGTCCTGATGCTTGTGGAGGCTCTGGGCACCGGGACCCTAACTAGTCTAGGCTGTGGCTCTCACTGATGGCTTTCTTGCTCTTTTGGGCTTGGTTCTGGAGGCCAAGGCTTAGACTTCTTCAAGCTGCAGCGCCATACTTAAGACTTGATTTTTCTTCTTTTTGTCCTTCTGCAACAACTCCTTCACCTCGATATGTATGGAATCTTAGTGCTTTAAGCAACGATAGCCTTTCCATCTCTTTTAAACACAAAGTACCTGAAAATGCAGCGAAACAAGTCAATGATCCAAGAATATCACTTTAGAGTTATTAAGGTATAAAAGTGCAATTCAAACCTCGATCAACCCAAAAATACTAACAAATAATTATTGTTAAGATGCATTTTATGACTCTCATCATAACCCCCAACTAGCTTATTTCTAGTCCCTAGCAATTCAAGCGAAAACAATAGATGAATTCTATGGTAGGAATCAAAACAAAGTAAAGTAATGCTAGTGTTAAACCAAGAGCAATTCACTTTTTTTGTCTCAGAAATTGCACATAATACACAACACATAGAATCATTAAATATCACTCAAGTCCAAAAGTAATCCAAACATCAATCTTAAGATTGTTATCGACTCTTAACATCCATCTTATCACAATCCATTAATCCGAACACCTGGATGATTTTATGCACAACAATCATGAATACAAGTCTTGGCCTCAAAAATATATTAATTTGTGTGACATCAGTCACAAAAACAAGCTCCATAGGCTCACTTTTCAAATCATTCTCCACTATTGTAGAAAAATTACACCATCTTGGATCAATAGGTCTTTAATAAGCTTGTAGCGTTAGGCTAAGGTAAAGGTTAAGAAATAACGGGACGGATTCAACAAATAAAAGAACTTAATCTCTTAGTTTTAAACACAACCATTTTAAGCACTAGATAACCTTACTTCAATACCCAACTCTTTCAACCATTTTTCAAGCATTTCACTCAATAAGTCACCACTTTTTTTTTCTTTTCTTCTTTCTTTGCCATAATTTACTTCCTCTTTTTTTTTTTTTAGCATAAGTCCATTCACCTCCTTTTTCATTCTTTTCTTTTCTTTTCCACAACCCCCAACTTATCTCCTTTAATAAACTTAGGTTATGGTAGTAATATTTTTTCATATTTCCATCCTTACTCATCTTAAGTGCTTCTCAACAAATGTGTATAACTAAGTTCTTTTAAAAGAAGGGTAAGAATAAAATATTTTTAGGCTCATAAAGGTAAGTAAATGGGTTATCGAAAGAAACAAGGCTCAAATTCTTTTTCAAGAAAAAAGGCTCAAACAGGTGACTAGCGATAGATATTGCAAGGGTAAGTTTGAAAGGCTCAAACGGCCCAAAAGTGGCCTACATCATATCCTAAGTAGTGTGCATTCTAGGAATTCACCACAAGTGATTATCAAATAAGTTCTAGAGCTTGTTAAAACTGAAAAAATATTCACAAAACAATCGTACATAAAACTTCTCTAAATGTTTAAACTAATCATCCAATCTTACCGCAAACCAGAGTCTCAAACCAAATGAAGATTGACACTTAAATTATTCTCAAACCGAAGTAAGATTTAACTCCTTCTAAGTGCTATATGCTATCTCAATTAAGCTCATATCATTGACATGTGAATTAACTCCAAGGCTAACATAAAGTATGCTAAGAACAAACAAACAATAAAAAAAACAAACGAATTAAAATGAAAAAGAAAAGGGAGGTGACACTCAACAATTAAATGTATGCAATAAGAAATGTGTTTCCTCCACCCCTAACTTAAAATTAAGCATTGTCCTCAATGTAAAAGCAAAAGTTAAGGAAACTTCATTTTTAACCAAAGGTGCGTGGAGCCGAAAGTTGTGCATGACCAATTGAACTGCTGCGCATATTTGTCCCTTAAAAGGAAACATGAAGGTAATACTGGAAAACAACAAAATACTAATAATACACAAGAAAAAGAAATATAAAAAAATAATAATAAATTAACAGATATGCTGTGGGGTGCCTCCCATGAGCGCTCAGTTTTACGTCTTCAGCCTGACGCTGCACCACTCTCACTACTGGCCTCATTGTGGTGCTGAAGATGAGGCTCCATACTCAGTGGCCTCAGTGCTAGTCTTTTGGCAAGGAATACTTAAATTCCACTATATGTGGCTTAAGTGTTCTTGGTGTTTCTTGTTTACTCAAGGTATGTGATTCCCGCATCCATATGACTTCTCTCAAGCAATTCCACAAAGCATGGTAGCCATGATTTCTTAATAAATCCTTGTAACTTATAAAAAACATCAACAACATTAACGGTATGGGGATAAATTGGAGAATCATTGAACTCAAAATTTTTAGGAGGGAATTCCAAAGAGTTCGAATTATCTTTAATGTGCTCATCCTCCAAATTAAGCTTATCAACCATATAAGTGTCGAAACACTCATCCTCTTTATGTGGTTGCCTTGAGACTCGGAAAACATTTACCTCTAGAGTCCTATGTCCAAATGATAATGTCATTAGGCCATTCCTATAATTACTGAGGGCATTGGCGGTGGCAAGGAATGGTCTTCCAAGTATCAAAGGAATTTTGGACTCCATATTCACCATAGAAACATTATCTAAAACCAAAAAGTCAACAGGATAATAGAAATTATCAATTTGCAACAAAATATCTTCCACAATACCTCTTGGTTTTTTTACCGATCTATCTGCTAATTGAAGTTCCACGGAGGTTGGTTTGATCTCACCTAAACCGAGCTGTAAGTACATGGAGTATGGTATGAGGTTCACACTAGCACCCAAATCTAGCAATGCTTGGCCACGAGATTTGTTTCCAATTTGGCAAGCCATCATTGGATAGCCCGGATCTTTATATTTGGGCGGTGTCTTGCTGTCAATTATTGCACTTGCTTGCTCCATTAAGAATGCTGTCTTATTCACATTGTGCCTCCTTTTGAGTGTGCATAGATCCTTGATGACTTTAGCATAGTTGGGAACCTGTTTTATGACATGAAGAAGAGGGAGGTTAATTTTAACATGCTGAAGTTGTTCAAAAATCTCACATTTTAATGCTAAATTTCTCTCAATAGGTTTAAGGAGTGCTTAAGGGAAAGGCACCGGTTGAGAATAATCATCATGGGCCTCTTGTTCCTTGGGTGCTTCATCCTTATTGCTCGTGGTATTAGGAATCAAGTGTGATGGTAGAGTAGGACCATCAATTTTCTTACCATTGCAGGTGATTATGGCATTAACCTCTCTAACATTTTGATTTTCAGGATCGGAGGTTTATGCCATATGTTGTCCTATTGGATTAGGTTATGGCTGTGAAAGAAAATGGCATTGTTCTTGAACTGTCAAGAAACTAGTCAACTTGGTGAGTTGACTCTTTATCACCTTTTGTTCCTCTTTGATCGCTTGTTGCTCCTCTAGCAACGGTTGATTTATCTTTCCTTGCTCTTCCACACTATTGGCATGTACATGTATAAATAACTTAAACATATCTTCCAAAGGCAAAGATTGTTGAGGTGCATTAGATGAGGTTGCTTCTGGTTGCCATTGGGTACTAGAGTGGGCAGAAGGTTGCATCTCGGATCTTCAACTAAAATTACGGTGATTCTTCCACCCGGGATTGTATGTGTTAGAGTAGGGTGAGTTTGGTTTCCTAAAGGGTATACCTAAAGCACTACACTCTCCCTTCATCTCAAAATAAGCTGGACAATCCTTAGGTAAATGATCTACCCCATTACATATGAAACAAGGCTCGTGGGACTCTACCCTAGCAACCAGTTTGGGGGCTCTAGCATCCTTCATTTTTAAGGCTTCAATTTCCTTAGTTAAAGCCTCTAAACGGGCTTTAAGGCTATCCTCTTCCTTAAGTTGATAAATTCCAGCAGCTTGATTTTTCCTAGTACTTTCTATGGCATTCGGTCCTGACCAAGTGTGTGCTTTTTTCGATAGATCATCTAGGAAATCTATGGCTTAGTCGGGATCTTTTTGAAGAAAATCCCCATTGCACATCATTTCTATGAACTACCTTTCCCTACTTAGGAGTCTATCATAGAAATAGCTAACTACCCGCCAACTCTCATACCCATGGTGTGGATAAGAATTCAAAAGGTCCTTGAAACGTTCCCAAACTTGATATAAGGTTTCACTCTCCTTTTGTGCAAAGTTTGAGATTTGTCTCTTGAGGTTGTTGGTCTTATGGGTTAGGAAGTACTTTTGGAAGAAAATTCGGGTCATATCATCCTAACTACCTATAGACCTAGGCCTTAACAAGTACAGCCAAACCTTGGCTTTTTCCTTAATTGAAAAAGGAAAAACCTAAGTTTGACGGTGTCTACCAAATCAGCCCTACCTTGAAAGGTTGCTACTACTTCCTCAAATTTCGTAATATGGATATAGGGTTTCTCATTCTCGAACCCATGGAAGGTTGGTAGCAATTGGATCACACTCGGCTTTAACTCAGGTTATTGAACATTAGGGGGGAACATAACACAAGATGGTGTGGTCGTTCGGCTAGGGTGCAAGTAGTCTTTAAGTGTCCTAGCAACATTTTCATTGGGATTTTCGGCCATGTTAATAAAATCCTCTAAATTCTCACTTGGGTGTGCACTATGGTTTGATCTAGGCAAGGTTTCACTAATGGACGTGGAAAGAGAGGGTAACTTTATTTCAGGTTTTTTAATGAATCTACCTCGCGAATCTCTTGGTCTAAGCATACACCAAAAGGGTTAGAGGGAAAAAAATAAAACAGAAAAATAAAAATTAGAAAATCAAAACAAAAAGCAGAGAACAATATTACCAACTTGTCTCAACATTGACAATCTTCCTTGTACTTAAGCGCGTTTTTCTCGGCAACGGTGCCAAAATTTGATTACGCTCAAAGAATAATGCAGTAGTTATAGCACAGGTTTGGGGTGTTAATTCCACAAGGAAAGCGAACTACAAGAGAAGATGTAAACTTTAATACGAAACGATAAAATCCAAATGCGTAAATCTGAGTTTGATAATGAAATAGTGTGAAGGAGTTGTGTAATTATAATGAAGAATATAATAAGGAAACAATAAGGGTCCGGGAATCTTCCCTAGGTTTATTGCCTTATTCCACTCTCGATTTAATTGTTTTTATCTCGATTTCAAGTTTCACATCCCAAACAAGCAATCAGCAAATATTCAATCAAAATATATGAAAACCTTAATGTAATTGCTGTGAAATACTCTTACTTTCGATTCAAGCACACATGACCTATCCTATAGATTTATCAAGAAACGACAATATATCTCAATGACAATATCGCAGTAATGGACAAACCTAAAAGATAAATCTACCGGACTCAATCACATCCAAACAACAGGACATAAGAAGAGCTTGACTAGACTTATATGGAGAATAAGCATGCAATCACCTAATTTAGAAAATCTTCTAATTAAATCAAATAATAAATCATAACAATGTTTTGACAATAAATCCAAACTACAATCAAATCAATAATGAAAAATAAGAACAACCACACCTAGGGATTCATCCGTTTGCCTTGCTTGGAGATTAGTTGGCCATGGGGCTCATGTTTGAACACCGTAATGTCGAGCTCTCTCCTCAATTTCCAGCCTTCCTGAATATCCTTTTATCAAACCCTAAGTGATCTATTTATAATACAAAGGTTCAAGGGTGTTTTGGGGTTTTAGACCTTCATTAAAGTCCTAATTAGGTCATGACACGGAGAAGGGGATCGTGTGCGCACCGCGGCTCTCACTTACTTGTGTCGCGGCTCTACCTGGTCTTAGTGAGGTAAGCTTTTGGGTGCCGCGGCCCTGCCTGGTCTAAGCCGCGGCTCTGCTTGGTCTTAGTGAGGTAAGCTTCTGGGTGTCGCGGCCCTGCCTGGTCCTGATGCTTGTGGAGGCTCTGGGCACCGCTGCCTTGACTGGTCTAGGCCGCAGCTCTCACTAATGGCTTCCTTGCTCTTTTGGGCTTAGTTCTGGAGGCTGAGGCTTAAACTTCTTCAACCTGCAACGCCCATACTTAAGACTTAATTTCTCTTCATTTTATCCTTCTGCAACCACTCCTTCACCTTGATATGCATGGAATCTTAGTGCTTCAAGCAATGATAGATTTTTCATCTCTTTTAAACACAAAGTACCTGAAAATGCACAGAAATAAGTCAATGATCCAAGAATATCACTTTAGAGTTATTAAGGTATAAAAGTTCAATTCAAACATTGATCAACCTAAAAATGCTAACAAATAAGTATTATTAAGATGTATTTTATGACTCTCATCATTCAGCAAGTTAGAATGACTACCAGCTCAAAAAGGACCGAAAAAGGAGGGTGGTTAGACCACCTTTAAGATATGGGTTTGCGGATGCTCATGTAGCAGCTCATTAGACAGAAAGAGAGGTTGAACTAGAAACTTACATGGATGCCATGGAATGTAAGGAGTCGTCAAAGTAGCAACTAGCTATGGAGGAAGAAATAGATTTTTTGAGGAAGAGCAACTCTTGGGAATTGGTGCCCAAACCAGAAAAACAGAGAGTTATGGATTATAGATGGATCTACAAGATCAAAGAAGGGAACACTCCAGGGGATGAAGTCTGGTATAAAGCTAGGATGGTGGCGAAGGGGTTCACACAAAAGGAAGGCATATATTTCACCGAAATATTCTCACTGGTTGTGAAATACAAGACAATAAAGATAGTGTTAGCATTGATGGTCCAATTCAATTGGGAAATCGAGCAAATAGATGTGAAGACAGCGTTCTTACATGAAGAGCTTGATGAGACCATCTACATGAGGCAACTCGAAGGCTATGAGGAAGGAACGCAGGGAGATTTTTAGTGCCAACTGAAGAAATCTCTATATGGCCTAAAGCAATCATCTCGGCAATGGAATAAGAGGTTCGATTCCTTTGTAACCAACCTGGGTTTCATGAAAAGCTACTATGATTCGTGCTTGTACTATAAGGGGCAGAAGGTTGAGGAAATGGTGATCATCCTCATTTATGTTGATGACCTGTTGCTGGTTGGGAGCAGCATGGAGAGGATAAATAAATTGAAGGCTCAACTCAGTGAGTAGTTTGAGATGAAGGATCTTGGCCATGCACAAAAGATCCTTGGGATGTGTATCATCTGAGAAAGGGAGAGAAGTAGATTGAAGATCTCTCAAACCTCATACATAGAGAAGATGATATCTAAATTCTCTATGGAAGATAGCAAACCACTGAAGGTTCCTCTTGCTGGTCATTTCAAGTTCTCTAGCGATCAATGTCCAAGATCGGAGGCGGAGAATAAGGAAATACAGAAAGTCCCTTACTTTAGTGCTGTTGGTTCTGTTATGTACACCATGGTAAGCACTAGACCCGACATTGGTCATGCAATGAGTGTTCTCAACTGGTTTATGAGTAATCCCGGAAAGGAGCATTGGCTTGGGATGAAGTGATTGTTGAGGTGTTTGAAGGGAAGCCCATAAGTAGGGCTGGTGTATGAGAAGAGGGGTAATGCCATCTGCCTTGAGGGTTTTACTGATTCGGACTATGGAGTAGACTAGGATAAAAGGAGATCGATTACCTCTTACTTCTTCAACTTAAATGGATATTGTGTAAGTTGGAAGGCTCAGTTGTAGCCAGTAGTAGCACTCTCAATAACCGAGGCTGAGTATATAGCAGCTATGGAAGCCATCAAGGAGGCTATGTGGTGCAAAGGGTTACTGGAAGAGTTGAAGGTATGAGAGGAGCAGGTTATGGTGTATTCGGATAGCCAAAGTGCATTACATTTGTGCAAGAATTCGGTGTTCCATGAGAGGACAAAGCACATGGATGTTCAGTACCATTTCATTCGGGAAAATGTTATGGAATGATTCATTCATGTGGACAAGGTGGCCACGGAAGAAAACCCTGTGGATTTAGGTACCAAAGTTCTACCTCTAAGCAAGTTCAATCATTGCCTTGGACTTCTTAGGATTGGAGTCGGTTGATATGGTGACTCAAGATGAGTTTGGATACTGAGTTCTCTGCACATTGGGTTCGGGTTTAAACGCTTAGACAAAGGTAGAGATTGTTGGAGTTTGTCTAAGGTTTAAACGGGAGAAAAAGATTAGCATGTTAAAGAATGTGTGCACACCAGGCCACGGTGCCCAACATATAGGAGGCTCAGCACTAGTGTGTGCCATGGATCAGACTCCCGCAGGCTGCGGCGCCTAAAAAGTTGATAAAAGGAGATGCTTCAGCCCTTCTTTAGGCCACGGCTTGCCTTGATCAATGCCGCGGCTTGAAGGCACACATGGTCCATTTGGTTCAACTTTTTGTTAGGTGCGCAAAGCATGTTCAAAATGCATAGCGTCACTTAGGATTGATGGAGGGCTAAAGTTGATTGGTCCTCAAGATCTAAGGGTGGATATTGACCCTTAAGATTGGTCAAGAAGTTGGTGCACTATATAAAGGGTCACCTAGCTATAATCTCCAAAAAGAAGTGTGAAGAATAACTTGTGATTGAAAATGAGATCAATTGTAAGAGTGTAAAGACACTAAACTCAAGAGAGATTATGTAGAGAGGCTGGTTGTTTAGAAAGAGAGAGTATAATAGAAAGGGATTCAAGGGCTTGTAAGGAGAATTTTCCTTAGTTCTTATCACTTTCTTCTTCTTCTTCTTCTTCTTTTGTTCTTCAAGAACCTATGAGTTCTTGGAAGGGTGTTACTGATTGTAAAGAACTCTATTGATAAGATAGTGCAGAGAGCTCGGAGGAGCTCACGGGGACGTAGGCATATTGTCGAACCTCGTCAACAAATTTCTTATGTTCTTTTCTTTCTTGCTTTGATTGCTTGCTGTTTCTTTTCTTATATAAGTCACTCTCTTTGTCAGAGGGAACTGTAATATAGAGTCAGAGGTAAGCTAGATCAGTAGCTTCTATAATACAAAGTAATGTTGGTGGGACCCCTATATTTGGGAGATAGTCTATGGGAACTAGAAGTTTGGGTAAAGGAGTAAGTATGCCACCAAGGGGAAATGGTAATCTAATGTGTGATCGAGAGACAAAAGTTTGTTTTAGATATAATTAGATAAGATATTTATTCCAGAACTATCCTGATTTGAGGTGCTTTATATGTAGAAGAGGTGGATATATCAATGTCAGTTGATCCTGGTTCAACTCATTCTTTTGCATCGAGTGTATTATGAAGTCTATTGATGTTTATATTAGTCCTTGGATGCATAATCTTATTGTGGAAATTCCTATTGAAGATAGAATTATGGTTAAAACTGTTTATTGGGGTGGTGTAATTCGTATGGATGATAGAGACTTTGAAGTTGATTTGTTTTCTTTGAATATGGTTGATTTTGATTTGATTTTGGAGATGAATTAGTTGTCGGCATATCATGTCTAGGTTTATTGTTTTAAGAAAAATGTGGTTTTCAAGATTGCAGGACAAGAGGAGTTTAACTTTCAGGGAGAACGTAAGATACTTGCCAATTGTCTTATTTCTACGTTGACTACTATCAAATTGTTGAGAAATGGTTGTGAGGGGTATTTAGCATATGTTGTGAATCCTAGAAATGAAGATAGAAAGCGTAAAGAAATCTTAGTAGTGAAAGATTTTTTTAATGTATTTCTTGATGAGTTGTCTAATTTACCTCTTAGTAGAGAGATTGATCCTTCCATGGATTTCATTTTGGTTTCGGAACCTATTTCAATAACACCCTACAGAATGAGACCTGTTGAATTTAGAGAACTAAAGGTTCAACTTTAGGAATTGTTAGACAAATAATTTATTCGACCAACTGTGTCACCATGGGGAGTCTTTGTATTATTTATGAAGAAGATAGATAAAACAATGAGATTGTGTATAGACTATAGACAGCTAAAAAAGATCACTATTAGGAACAATATCTTTTTTCCGGATAGATGATTTGTTTGAACTGTTGTAGAGAGCAAGGGTGTTTTCTAAGATAGACATGAGGTCAGGTTATCATCAGTTGAAGGTAAAGGATTGAGATGTGCCTAAGATTTCTTTTAGGGCACATTATGGTCACCATAAGTTTCTTTGATACCATTTGGGTTGACTTCTGCTCCTGCTGCATTCATGGACTTGATGAATAGGGTGTTTAAACTATATCTTAACAAATTTATGGTTGTATTTATTGATGACATTTTGATATATTCAAAAAATGAGGAAGAACATTTGAAACATTTAGAGACAGTTTTGGAGATTATGAGGAGAGAGAGATTTTATGCTACAATTTCCTAAATATGAATTTTGGCTGAATAAAATATCTTTCTTGAGGCATGTAATATTTGGAGATGGCATAACTATTGATCCACAAAAGGTAGAGGCAATGTTGAGTTGGGGAAGGTCAACTAATGTGACTGAGATTGGAATCTTCTTGGGGTTAGCTGGTTATTATAGAAGATTCATTCAGAATTTTTTTATTATTATAGTACTGTTGACTAGATTGCCCAAGAAAGAGGTAAGATTTGTATGGTCTAGGGAGTGTGAGAAAAGTTTTCAATTACTAAAGGAGAAATTGACTACAGCTCCAGTATTGGTGTTTCCTTCTGGTAATGAAGGATTTGTGATGTATAGTGATGCATCCCATCAAGAGTTGGGATGTGTGTTGATGCAACATGGGAATGTAATGTCATATACTTCTAGGCAATTGATGAATCATAAGAGACATTACCCTACCCATAACTTTGAGTTAGCTGCCATAGTATTTTCTTTGAAGATTAGGAGACATCATTTATATAGAACCACTTGTGAGATATTTACTAATCACAAGAGTTTGACATACTTACCTACCTAGAGAGAGTTGAATTTGAGACAGAAGAGGTGGATGGAGTTGATTAGTGACTATGATTGTATAATTCACTATCATCTAGAAAAGGCAAAAGTGGTAGCTGATGCATTGTGTAGAAAATCTATAGGAAGATTTGCTGCTTTAGAGAGCCATGATGAGAATTTGATAGTAAAGTTGAGAGAGATGATAATGAACTTAAATATTAGTGATAGATGAGTATTATTGGAAAACATGGTTGTACAATCATCAATTGTAGAGTGCTTATTAGAAATGAAAGGTAGAGATGAAGAGATAGAGAAAATTAAGCAGGAAGTGCTTAGTAGAAAGCAATATAAGTTTAAAATTAGAAATGATGGTATTTGGCATCGGAATAAAGGATTTGTGTTCCCAATGATGTGAGTTGAGAAAGGAGATACTAATAGGGGTATATAATGATGTATATTCGATGCATCTGAGTAACAATAAGATGTATAAAGGATTGAGACATGATAAGAGCCATAAAATGCACCTAAAAATGTTTAATTGTTAGCATTTTATGATTATTCTCGGTCTTTATTGCACTCTTATGTGTTGATAACTCTTAAGTAATCTCATTGGACTACTAACTTATTCAAACACATTTTCAGGTGTTTTGAGTCCAAAGAAGAGAAAGAAGCAATCGTTGTTTAAAAGCACCGAGGGTCCATGCACGACGAAGTAAAGGAATAGCTACGGAGAGGCAAAGCATGAAGATTATCAGCAAAAAGGCCAGCACCACAGTGCTCCTCAGCAGCACCGCAGCATCCAGAAACATGCACATTCTGACCCACCAGCCAGTACCGCAGTGCTCCTCAACAGCACCGCAGCACCCAGAAGGTCACCCATTCCAGCTTATGCCTAGCGCCGAGGTGCTCCCCAGCAGCACCGCAACGCGCACACGTATTTACATCTCCGAGTTAGACTTTAATTAGGGTTTTTAGACACTAGATTAAACCCAAGAATACCCTTAGTCTTTTGTACTATAAATAAGACACTTAAGGTTTAAGAGAAGACATCTTGGCTGTGAGCAAAGACCCAAAAGTTGAAGATAGTAACTTTCATCCACAAAAGAGTTTAGCCATGAACCACATGGCTAATTAACTTCCAAGTAGGGCGAAGGGGTGAATCCCTAGGTGTAGTTGTTCCTATCTATCCTTATTTGGTTCATTTGTAATAAGAATTTATTGTCAAACATTGTTATGATTTACTTCTTTATCTAATTATAAGATTTTATCTATTCCGATGATTGTATCTTTTCCTTGATACAACTTTAGTCATGCTTCTCTTATGTCGAGATTATTGGGTATAATTGAGTTCGGTAAGTCTAGCCTTTAGGTTTGTCCATTACTGCAATATCATCAACAAAGATATATTGTCGTTTCTTGATAAAGCTCTAGGATAGATCTTACATGCATGAATCAGAAATAAGAAGTATTTCATTACAATCATATTAGGGTTTACACATGTTCTCATTGAATATATGCCGATTGCATGTTTGGGATGTGAAACGTGCAATCGACATAAAAGCAACTGAATCAAGTTAGGATTAGGACAATGAACCAGGGAAGATTCTCGGATCCTTGTTGCCTCTCTATTATATTTCACAAACCTACACAATTACTTCATCATCAATTTTAGATTCTTTACTTATTATATCGTCGCATATTAAAGTTTACATCTTTCTTTATAGTTAACTTGTTTCCCGGTGGAATCGACACCCCAAAGCCGTGCTACAACAACCGCGTTACTGTTTTGGACGTAATCAAATTTTGGCACTGTTGCCGTGGAGACGTACTTACTCATAAGGAAGTTTGTCAACTCTAAGACAAAGACGATACTATCTTTCTTTTATATTCTAATTTTTTTTCTTTATTTTGTTCTGTTCTATTTATTTCTTTTAAAAATCAGTTGGTGTATGCTTAGACAAAGAGATTCGCGAAGGAGATTCATTAAGGGACCCGAAATAGAGATACTTTTCCCTTTCACGTCCGTTAGTGAAACCTCACCTAGATCGAACTCTAGTGTTTACCCCACAGAAAATTTAGAAAACTTTGATAATATGGCTGAAAACCCTAATGAACATGTTGCTATGACACTTAAAGACGAATCCTAGCCGGACTGCCACACCATCGTGTATTATGTTTCCAGCCAACACCCACCATCAAGACTTTAAACCGGGGATGATACAATTACTCCCCACTTTTAATGGCTTGGAAAACGAAAACCCATATGTGCACATTAGAGAATTTGAGGAAGTAGTTGTGACTTTCCATAGTCAAGATGTAACTAATGATATCGTGAGACTCAATTTTTTCCCTTTTTCCTTGAAGAATAAAGCTAAGAGTTGGTTATACTCGTTGAGACCACGATCTATTGGGTTATGGAATGAGATGACCCAAGTCTTTTTCAACAAATACTTCCCTCAACATAAAACTAATGCATTGAAAAGACAAATCTCCACCTTCGCACAAAAGGAAAACAAGACTTTGTATCAGTCTCGGGAGAAATTTAAAGAGCTGTTAAGTATGTGTCCACATCATGGGTACGAAAATTGGCGCTTAGTGAGCTATTTCTATGAGGGTTGATTATGCCCAAAACAGTAACACGGTGTTGTAGTACGGCTTTGGGGTGTCGATTCCACAGGGAGACAAATTAACTATAAAGAAAGATGTAAACTTTAATATGAGACGATATGATCAAATTAAATATAGAATCTGAATTTGATAGTGAGACAATTGTGTAAAGTAGATTGTGAAATATAATAGGAGAGCAACAAGGATCTGGGAATCCTCCCTAGGTTTGTTGCCCTAATCCTAACTTGATTCAGTTTTTTTTATCTCGATTGCAAGTTTCACATCCCAAACAGGCAATCGGCAAATATTCAATTAAAGCACATGTATAAACCCTAATTTGATTGTTATGAAATACTCTTTATTTTCAATTCATGCACACATGATCTATCCTTTAAGTTTATCAAGAAACGACAATATATCTTTGATGACAATACTGCAGTAATGGACAAACCTAAAGGCTAGATCTACCGGACTCAATCATACCCAAATAATCTTGACATAAAGAAAGCATGACTAAATCTATAACAAGGAAAAAGATACAATCACCGAATTAGATGAAATCTTTATAATTAGAATAAAAAGTAAATCATAACAATGTTTGAAAGTTAAAGCTCCATTACAACTGAATCAAATAAGGGAAATAGAAACAACTACACCTAGGGATTCACCCCTTCTCCTTGCTTGGAGATTAGTTAGCCATGGAGCTCATGGTTGCACAATGGAAGAAAAGTTGCTGCTTTCTTGAGTTCTTCAGGTTTTTGAATGTTTAATTACAAACCCTAAGTGATCTATTTATAGTGTACAAGTCCTAAGGGTGTTTTAGGGTTTGGACAAGTCATTAGAGACCTAATTAGGGTCTAACTCAGAAAGCATATAGCTGTGTGCGTGCTACACCTTCACTTGGGCGCGGTGCACCTCTATTTTGTCAAGTCAGGCATGTGTGCTATGAGGTGCACCTCAAATAATCCAAGGTATGCCTCTCTCTGATGCTTCTTTCAATGCCTTTGGCTCTCTTTCTGTAAGGTGCGCCTCAAATAATCCAAGGTGCGGCGCGACCTGATGCTGATTCAGGAGGTCTGACCTCTGTCCACTAAAATGGCCATAACTTTCTCTAGAGAAATGATTTTAATGAACCGTAAAATCTTTCAGAAAGTAGACTTCCAGATATTTCTAAGCATATGTGGCACACTTCCTGGTTCTTCCTACATCAATACAGTTTAATTTGTAAAGATGGTTGATTTGTATGGAAACTCCAGCAACTTAGTGAAAACTCCTTTCTCAGTTTTTCTTCATCTTGGCTCTTCCGCGACCATTCTTTCGCTTGAGTGTTCAATGGAGCTTCGTGATTTAAAATGATGATAGCTCTTCCTTCTCTTTTAACTCAAGATACTTGAAAAATGCATCGAAATAAGTTAATGCTCTAAAAATACCACTTTAGAGTTGTTAATGAATAAAAATGCAATTAAGACCTAAATCAACCCTAAAGTGCTAACAAATAAGTACGATTATAATGCATTTTATGGCTCTTATCAAGGGTCTTACCTATAGAGAGCATCAATTTATCGAGATGATGTGCGACGGTGAATTTCTGCAAAAAAGACTCTAATGAGGCTTTTGAGTACCTCAATGAGCTTGCTGAAAACGCTCACACATGGACTAGACCTAGTGCTACTGAAAGCACAAATAGGTCATGACCTATACGAAACCCTAGTGGTGGAGGAATCTACCATCTTAGGGAAGAGGATAATCTTAAGGCCAAGGTCAAGATGCTTACTAGGGAGTTAGAGGCACTGAAAACTAAAAAACCAACACCGTGGAGAAATCATCCCAACTTCAGCTGGAAATCTGAAAACCAGCAGCATGCACAGCCCCTTAGATCATACCCAGCACCTTATCATGCACCCTCATCCTCTAAGAACTCTCTAGAAGACACCTTGCATGCTTTCATAGAAGCACAAGGTAAAACAAACCAGAGGTGTAAGGCATTAATTACACAAGTGGTTGAGGAAAACAAAGAAATAAGGAGCCAAGTGTCTGAATTAATGGGCTCCTTAAGTGTGACTGAGCGAGGTAAGTTTCCTTCCCAAGCTCAGTCCGTACTCCACGGTCAACATATGGCACAAGAAAATTTGAAAGATGTAAATGTCATTGTGACCCGAAGTGGCAAGTCACTACACATCCCACCAATGAATAAATTCGAGGATGTGGAAAAGGGTCAAACTAATAGTGAAGTCGAGTTGCTTAAAGACCTTAACGTGACCAAAAATCCTGTTAAGGCACCATTCCCCCAAGCCTTAAAACCCAAAAAAAATCTGGAAATAAATAATGAAATCCTTGAGAACTTAAGGCAAGTGAAACTCAATCTTCCTCTTTTGCATATGATTAAAGAAGTCCCTACCTATGCAAAAGTTCTCAAGGATTTATGCACCATTAAGAGGAAACACCATGTCAAGAAAATGACATTCCTAACTAAGCAAGTTAGTGCGTTAATTGAGCAAAGAATTCCCCCAAAACACAAAGATCCAGGCTGTTCTACCATTACTTGTAGCATTGGAAATCATGAGGTAGGACAAGCTCTGCTAGATTTAGGAGCTAGTGTTAACCTGATGCCATTCTCCATTTACTTACAACTAGGGTTAGGAGAAATCAAACCAACCGGCGTGGTATTACAATTGGCTTACCGTTCAGTCAAAGTACCCTGGGGTGTGGTAGAGGATGTCTTGATTCAAATTGATAAATTCTACTATCCTGTTGATTTCTTAATTCTTGATACTACTTTTGCTGTTGACACTAACTCTAAAATCCCTTTGATTTTGGGTAGACCTTTTCTTGCTACTGCGAATGCACTAATAAATGGTAGGAATGGACTCATGAAGCTATCCTTTGACAACATGACCCTTGAAGTGAATATTTTCAATGTTGCAAAACAGCCTGAAGATGAGGACGACAACCACCAGCTTTACATGATTGAGTCACTCATCAATGAGGGAGTTTCTTTAGATCATGATTATAATCCTCTTAAGAGTTTTCTTGTTAATTCTGAGATAGATTTATTTGATGATAAAACTGATATGATTAACATTTGCACTGTTTTTGACAAATCTCAGGATTATAGCAATCAGGCATGGCAACCAAGGATTGAGGAGCTGCCCGAAAGAAGCAAGACACAAGTCCCCTCAAGTGTGGAAAAAGCTAAGGTTGAACTAAAGCCGCTACCTAAGGGTTTAAAGCATGCTTTCCTCGGTCCAGGTGATACCTTTCCTGTTATTCTTTCTTCTGAATTATCTGAGACCCAAGGTGAGAAACTACTTCAAACTTTGAATGCACACAAATCAGCCCGAGGTTGGAGCATGGCTGTTTTAAAGGGAATTAGTCCCCTAATCTGTTCCCATAAAATAAATTTGGATAAAGGAGCTAGTCCTCGTAGAGACCCTCAGCGTAGGCTTAACCCCACTATGAAAGAAATAGTGAAAAATGAAGTGCTGAAACTGTTAGATGCAAGTATTATATACCCGATAGCTGATAGTAAATGGGTAAGTCCCACACAAGTCGTCCCTAAAAAATCTGAAGTTACGGTAGTAAAGAATGACCTAGGAGAGCTAGTCCCTACCAAACTTGTGACCTGATGGCGTATATGCATCGATTACAAAAAATTAAATGCTGCCACCCGAAAAGACCACTTTCCACTCCCTTTTATTGATCAAATTCTTGAGCGTGTAGCTGGTCATCCCTTCTACTTTTTCTAGATGGTTATTATGGTTATTATCAAATAGAAATTGCATTAGAAGACCAAGAAAATACCACTTTTACTTGTCCTTTTGGCACCTATGCTTTTCATAAAATGCCATTTGGATTATGCAATGCTCCTGCCACTTTTCAACGCTGCATGATGAGTATTTTTAGTGACATGGTTGAAAGTTGCATAAAGGTTTTTATGGATGACCTAACTGTTTTTGGATCTTCATTTGAAGGATGCTTAATGAATTTAGAAAGAATATTAATTCGCTGTGAGGAAAAAGAATTGGTTTTAAATTGAGAAAAATTCCATATCATGGTACCGTCTGGCATTGTCTTAGGGCATATTGTCTATTCTAAAGGAATAGAGGTCGATTAATCTAAGATTGAATTAATCTCTAAATTGCCCACACCCAAGACAATAAAGGATGTAAGGTCCTTCCTTGGTCATGCTGGTTTTTATAGGAGGTTCATACAAAATTTCTCAAACATATCTAGACCACTATGTGCCCTCCTAGTTAAAGACACTCCCCTTGAATGGACAGAAGCTTGTCAAGAAGCGTTCCAAATGCTAATCGGTAAGCTTACTTCTGCACCTATAATGCAGTCACCAGATTGGACTTTGCCTTTTGAAATCTTGTGTGATGCTAGTGACTACGCTGTAGGTGCTATTCTCGGACAGCGAAGAGAGGGAAAACCATTTATCGTTTACTATGCTAGTAAAGCTTTAAATAGTACTCAAATGAATTACTCTACAACTGAAAAAGAATTACTAGTTGTAGGTTTTGCTTTAGATAAATTTCGTGCTTATTTAATTGGTTCCCCTATTCTTATTTTTACAGATCATGCAGCACTCAAGTACCTTCTTACAAAGAAGGATGCTAAAGCACTACTGATCCGATGGATCCTCCTCTTACAAGAATTCAACATCACCATCAAAGACAAAAAGGGAGTGGAAAATGTAGTGGCTGATCATCTTTCGAGGACACTTGTGATGACATGCCAATCAAGGATGATTTTCCAGATGAGCAATTACTATCCATTACTTCTCTACCATGGTATGCTCACATAGTAAATTATTTGGCTACGGGTGAGATACCAATGGATTGGTGTGCTCAAGACAAGAGGAAATTCTTATACGAGGTACGAAATTTCTATTGGGATGACCCCTATCTTTTCAAGTATTGCCCTGACCAAATTCTAAGACGGTGCATCCCTAATGAAGAGATTGCAAGTGTCTTAGACTTTTGTCACTCACAAGCTTGTGGAGGCCACCTTTCAATGAAAAAAACCGCTGCAAAAATTTTGCAGTGTGGATTTTATTAGCCTTCCTTGTTTAAAGATGCAAACACCTACTGTTGCTCATATGAAAGGTTTCAAAAGTTAGGAGCTGTGTCCCGTCGAAATATGATGCCCCTAAACCCTATTTTAGTAATCGAAATTTTTGATTGTTGGGGCATCGATTTTATGGGACATTTTCCTTCTTCCTTTGGATACCAATACATCATTGTGGAAATAGATTATGTATCTAAGTGGGTAGAGGCCGTAGCTTGCCGAAATAATGATAATAGAACGGTAATCAAATTTCTTAAAGAAAATGTGTTATCTCGATTTGGTACACAACGTGCTATAATTAGTGATCAAGGTACACATTTTTGCAACCGTTCTTTTGAAGCTTTAATGCGAAAATATGGGATGTTACATAAAATTTCTACTACCTATCATCCTTAGACTAGTGGACAAGTAGAGCTCGCTAATAGGGAAATTAAACAAATTCTAGAAAAAACAGTTAACCCGGATCGCAAGGATTGGTCTTTGAGACTTGTCGATGCACTTTGGGCATACCGTACTGCTTTTAAAACACCCTTAGGCATGTCCCCTTATAGGCTTGTTTTTGTAAAGCCTTGCCACTTACCCATGGAGCTCGGGCATAAAGCTTATTGGGCCATCAAGTCTTTTAATTTTGACATAGGAGAGGCGGGTAAGATTAGGAAATATCAATTGACTGAGTTAGAGGAATTAAGAAACGATGCTTATGAGAACTCTAGAATCTATAAGACCAAGATGAAAGCATTCCATGATAAAAACATTTTGAGGAAAACATTTAGACTCAATGATCGGGTATTCTTGTACGATTCTAGACTCCATAAGCATCCAAGAAAACTTCGGTCAAGATGGACCGGTCCTTTCATAGTAAAACGTGTTTTTGGGAATGAAACGGTGGAAATTAAGGACAATAAGGACTGTTGAATTTTTAAAGTGAATGGTCAGCGCCTTAAGATCTTAATCAATAGGGCAGATCCAGAGGTGGAAGACATTCAACTAATGGATCCGGTCTATTTCCATTAACTTTACCACACAGGTACGTTTTCATTTATTTTTCTTTTGATTTGTTTATTTTGTTTTTAACTACATTTTATTCAATCTCAAATCGTTAGTTTTTTTTGTTGTTTAATTTATATTTTTAGATTTATTTTTTTTTAACTTTATTTTATTTCTCTTTTGGAAAACCAAAATTTTTGGGCACCAGTGTTCACCGCGGTGCTCCTTCAGCAGCACCGCGGTGCCCATTATCGAGCCCAGCAAGCGCCAGGCCCAGCACCGCAGTGCCAAACCCAGCACCACGGTGCCCAGTACCGAACTCCGCAAGTGCCAGGCCCAGCACCGCAGCCCCAGACCCAGCACTGCGGTGCCCAGTACCGAGCCCAGCAGGGCCAGGCCCAGCACCGCAGCACACTGCACGGCACCAGACTAAGCCCAGCACCACCTAAACCTAAATTCAGCACTATGAAATCCACTTTTCCCCCTTCTTCCTCATTTCTTCTTTCATAAAACCAGCAGCTCACTCCCTCCTCTCTCCACTTGCACACTCACTTGAACTCAAATTTTCTTATTGCACCATCATTTCTTACTCAATTGCTCATTTTTTTGCTGATTTTACTAGCATTCTCTTTCAACAGCTTGGTTATAAGAAGACCATTGGGATCATCAAAAACACTCCAAGAGGTAGATAGTCTTTCTTCTCTCCACCATGGACACCAAGTAAGACCACTTTCTCCCATTTTATTGTCCATTTGTGCTAATTAGTGATTGTTCTTTGCCTTAAATCTATTATTTTAAAATATTTGTTTCCATGGAACCTAAGACTAAAAGACCTAGGGGGAGACCAAAAAAAGAATATGATGAGACCAAATTTGTGAGTTTAGCAACGAGTGAGAGATATATTAGTATGTTGCACAGTCGAAAGCCCATTCCCGAAAGAGGATTCAACATCACCGAGAGAGGAAATCCGATCTTATTTAGAATGACTCTTGATAAGAATTGGGGCACATCTACACAACAATCCTCTCACTCCCTCCCAAATTTGGTTAGAAAATTTTATGTCAATGCACCCGAACATCGGAATGGTGAAGTAAGAGTGAGAGGATGACTAGTCTCTTTTAGCAGCACATCCGTTAATAACTTCTATGGATTACTTGACATTAGGCATAGTGAGTATAGCTTATGTGTCTACCATCAATTATGACAAGATTTTCCATACCCTTTGTATTTCGGGTACTACATGGAAAATGACGGGTGATCTCCCTGTCACTTTGCCCGGTACTTCTCTTAATGTCATGGCTAGGGCTTGGTAATATTTTATATGTCACCAGATGATGCCTGTTTTACATTTTAGTGCCTTAACTGTTGAGCGAGCTGTGTTAGTCTATGCAATTTTAATGGGAATGACTATTGATGTCGGCCAAGTCATACATGATTCAATCAACCACACTATTAGACAAAAGCTCGAATTATATTTTCCTTCTTTGATAACCCAATTGTGCATCCGAGCCGTAGTCCAATACAGCCCTAATAAGGAGGCCTAGGAACCCAAAAGACCCATTGATGATAGCTTGCTAGCATAGATTCAAGCTTCAAGGCTGCCCATTCCGAGAGAGGGAGCAGCCTCTGCTGGCCGTCCTTCTTCCTCTAGGCCTCTCACTATTGTCGAGCGCTTTGAGCGTCTATAGAGTCATTTTGACGAGCATCATAAATTTTTACTAAATGGGTTAGATCATCAAGACAAAATATTGGCTCGGCAAAACAGATTCTTGGCCCAACAGGCCGATTTTCAAGCCGGAATCTACTCTTCTTTTGGTCAGATGTGCTACCACCTTGCCTCTGCTACTGGTTGTAATATGGATCACTTCCCTACTATGCCACCCTATCCAGGTTCATTTTTTGATCCAACTCCTGAGGAAGGTGAAGAATGAATAAGACGAGGAGAGTGAAGAAAATGAAGAGGATGAAGACGATGATGAGAATTTAGAGGATTAGTTTTAGGTTCTTTATTTTGTTTGTTTGTTTTGTTTTGTTTATTTTTATTTCCTGTACTAACCTAATAGACGGTGGGAATCCGAAGGGCACACCAAAGTTGTTTTCTCTTTGTTGTCTTGTTCTATGTTGTAGATTGGAATTTCAGCAAGAGGAATGGCAAGAACTTCACCCAGTAGTACACATTTTCCAGCACCTGTGCACTCATGTTTACACAAAAAATGGAGTTTTCTTTACTTTCTCTTTAAACATTGAGGACAATGCTAGTTTTAAGTTGGGGGTGGAGGAAACATATTTCTTTAAAATTGTTCGGTGTTACCTTCCCTTACCTTTTAAGCATGATTTGTGTTTGCCTTGGATGTAATTCACATGTCAATGATATAAGCTTAATTGAGATAACATACAACATCTAGAAGAAGTTAAATCCTGCTTCGGTTTGAAATTAATTTAAGTATCAATCTTCACTTGGTTTGAGACTCTAGTCTGTGGTAAGATTGTATAATTAATCTAAAGCATCTAGAGAAGTTTTATGTGTGCTTGTTTTGTGAATACTTTTGCGGTCTTGACAAGCTCTAGAACTTATTTGATAATCACTTGAGGCGAATTCCTAGAATGCACACTACTTAGGATATGATATAGGCCATTTTTGAACCATTTGAGCCTTCCAAACTTACCATTGCTATATTTATCACTAGTCACCCATTTGAGCCTTTTTCTTGAAAAAGAATTTGAGCCTCGTTTCTTTCAATAACCCATTAACTCACCTTTATGAGCCTAAAATATTTTATCCTTACCTTATTTTAAAAAAAAAAAAGAACTTAGTTATACACATTTGTTGAGAAGCACTCAAGAGGAGTAAGGATGAAAGTATGAGGAAAAAAAAATATTACTACCATAGCCCAAATACATGAAAAGAGATAAGTTGGGGGTTGTGGAAAAGAAGAACAAATTGATGAAAAATGAGGTAAATGGTCTTATGTGCCAAAATAAAATTAAAAAAAAAAAGTGAATTATGGCAAAGAAAGAAGAAAGAAAGAAAAAAAAATGGTGATTTGTTGAAAGAAATGCTCAAAAAATGGTTGGAAGAGTTGGGTATTGAAGTAAGGTTATCCAGTGCTTAAAGAGTTGTGTTCAAAACTAAGAGATTAAGTTCTTTTACTTGTTGAATCCTTCCCGTTCTTTCTTAACCTTTACCTTAGCATAACGTTACAAGCTTAGTAAAGACCTATTGATCCAATGTAGTGTGATTTTTCTACAATAGTGGAGAGTGATTCGAAAAGTGAGCTTATGGAGCTTGTTTTTGTGATTGATGTCACGCAATTTATGTTTTTAGAGGCCAAAACTTGTATTCATGATTGTTATGCATAAAATCATCCGGGTGTTCAGATTAATAGATTGTGGCAAGATGGATGTTAAGAGTTAATAACGATTTAAGATTGATGCTTGGATTACCTTTGGATTTGGGTGAAATTTAATGATTCTTTGTGCTGTATGTTGTGTGCAATGTTTGAGACAAAAGTGAATTACTCTTGGTTAACACTAGTAATGCTTTACTTTGTTTATGATTCCCACCATGGAACTCATCTATTGTTTCCGCTTGAATTGCTAGAGACCAGCAATAAGCTAGTTGGGGGTTGTGATAAGAGCCATAAAATGCACCTCAAAGATGTTTAATTGTTAGCATTTTATGATTCTTCTCGGTCTTTATTGCACTCTTAGTGTTGATAACTCTTAAGTAAACTCATTGGACTACTAACTTATTCAAGCACATTTTCAGGTGTTTTGAGTCCAAAGAAGAGAAAGAAGTGATCGTTGTTTAAAAGCACCGAGGGTCCATGGACGACGAAGCAAAGGAATAGCTACGGAGAGGCAAAGCATGAAGATTATCAGCAAAAAGGCCAGCACTGCAGTGCTCCTCAGCAGCACCGTGGCATCCAGAAACATGCACATTCTGACCCACCAGCCAGCACCGCGGCACCTAAAAGGTCGCCCATTCTAGCTTATACCTAGCGCCGAGGTGCTCCCAAGCAGCACCGCAGCATGCACACATATTTACATCTCCGAGTTAGACTTTAATTAGGGTTTTAAACACTAGATTAAACCCAAGAATACCCTTGGTCTTTTGTACTATAAATAAGACACTTAGGGTTTAAGAGAAGATATCTTAGCTGTGAGCAAAGACCCAGAAGTTGAAGACAGCAACTCTCATCCACAAAAGAGTTTAGCCATGAACCATATGGCTATCTAACTTCCAAGGAAGGCAAAGGGATGAATCCTTAGGTGTAGTTGTTCCTATCTATCCTTATTTGGTTCAGTTGTAATAAGAATTTATTGTCAAACATTGTTATGATTTACTTCTTTATCTAATTCTAAGATTTTATCTATTCCGGTGATTGTATCTTTTCCTTGATATAACTTTAGTCATGCTTCTCTTATGTCGAGATTATTGGGTATAATTGAGTCCGGTAAGTCTAGCCTTTTGGTTTGTCCATTACTGCAATATCGTCAACAAAGATATATTGTCGTTTCTTGATAACCCTCTAGGATAGATCGTACATGCATAAATCAGAAATAAGAAGTATTTCATTACAATCATATTAGGGTTTACACATATTCTCATTGAATATTTGCCGATCGCATGTTTGGGATGTGAAACGTGCAATCGAGATAAAAGTAACTGAATCAAGTTAGGATTAGGACAACGAACCAGAGAGGATTCCCAGATCCTTGTTGCCTCTCTATTATATTTCACAAACCTACACAACTACGTCATCATCAATTTTAGATTCTTTACTTATTATATCGTCTCATATTAAAGTTTACATCTTTCTTTATAGTTAACTTGTTTCCCTGTGGAATCGACACCCCAAAGCCGTGATATAACAACCGCGTTACTGTTTTGGGCGTAATCAAGACAGAATTACTAGTGGTCAGGATTGAACAGGGATGTAGCTGAATATATCTCTAGATGTTTGGTTTGTCAGCAAGTGAAGTAAAAGAATAAACATCCGAGAGGCTTACTACAACCTCTTCATGTGCTTGAATGACTATAGCAAAATGTGAGTACAGATTTTGTTTCTGGATTTTCCCATACCAAGAAAGGTCATGATACAGTGTGAGTGATAGTAAATTGACTTTCTATGTCATCTCAATTTCTCCCAATTAAAATTAATTAGAGTCCTAAAAAGTTAGTTGAACTATATGTAGTTGGAATTATAAGGTTTCATGGAGTATTATTGAGTGTAGTGTCAAATAGAGATGCTAGATTTACATCTTGGTTTTGGAGAGACTTTCAGAAAGCTACAGGTACGCAGCTGCAGTTTAGAACAACTTTTCATCCTCAAACTGATGGGCAGACGAAGAGAATCATCAGAGTACTAGAAGATATGTTGAGGGCAAGTGTATTGAGTATCTCAGTGAGCTGGGATGCTTATTTACCTTTGATTGAGTTTGCATACAATAATCAATATCAAACTAGTATTGGAATGACACTATTTGAGGCTTTATATGGTAGATGGTGTAGAACTCCAGTATGTTGGGAAGAAGTTGGAGAAAGAATGATATTTGGTCCAGAAATGATAGATTTGACTACTGAGATGATTAAACTGGTTAGAGACAACCTTAGAGCAGCACAGAGCAAATAGAAGAGATTTGCTGATAATAGAAGACGACCTCTTGAGTTTCAGGTTGGTGACTGGGTATTTTTTAAGATATCTCCGTGGAAGGGTGTATTGAGGTTTAAAAAGAAGGGAAAGTTGAGTCCAAAATTTGTGGGGCCATATGACGTGATTGAGAGAGTTGGGCCAGTATAATACATATTGGATTTGCCCCCAGAGTTAAAACAATTACATAATGTGTTTCATGTTTCACTTTTGAGAAAGTGCTTACATGATGAATCTCATAGTATTTCGAATCAAGTTGTAAAACTTCAGGAAGATTTGACCTATATGCAAGTACTAGTCAGAATTCTGGACAGAAAGGAACAAGTTACACATAATAAAGTCATTCATTTAATTCAAGTATTATGGCGGAACAAAGATGTTGACGAAATTATTTAGGAGAATGAGGAAAGAATACCCTCAAATTTTTCACGAGTTGGGTAAGAAAATTTCGTGGACGAAATTTTTATAAGGTAGGTAGAATTGTAATACTCGTATTCTTAAAGTAAAGGTAAATAAGTAATTTGATAAATATGACATGGAATTAAAATAATATATACATGAAAAATTTATTATTGAATGAAATAAGTCTTTTGAAAAAATAAAACTATGGACATTGTCACAAAAGAAGAAAAGTAAAAAAAAAAAATGTCCAGGTGTATTGCAAAGAAAAAAAAATTTACAAACACCTAGAGTCCAAATGTAAGCTGCCATCATGCAAAGAAATGCATGTTGGACAGTATAACATGGAAATGGTGGTGGTTGAGGTAAGAGTAAAGTAAAACGTTGTTATGTGGAAATAATACCCTCAACTTTTTCATGAGTTAGGTAAGGAAATTTCGTGGAAGAAATTTTTATAAGGTAGGTAGAACTGTAATACCCGTATTCTTAAAGTAAGGGTAAAAAAGTAATTTGATAAATATGACATGGAATTAAAATAATATATACATGAAAGATTTATTATTGAATGAAATAAGTCTTTTAAAAAAAAATTTATAAACATTCTCACAAAAGAAGAAAAGTAAACAAAAAAAAAAAAAGTCCAGGTGTATTGCAAAGAAAATATTTTTTGCAAACACCTGGAGTCCAAATGTAAGCTACCATCATGCAAAGAAATGCATGTTGGACAGCATAACATGGAAATGGTGGTAGCTGAGGTAAGAGTAAAGTAAAATGCAGTTTTGTTTTTATTTTTACCAGATCCCATTTGGTTTTCTTCTTTCTTCAATTCAAATTCCTCTCTTTCTTGAAACACTTGGGGACTCAAAGAAATGTTGAAATATTGAAATTTTGAAGAGGTTTACGAGAGAATTTTAAAGAGATTCGAGGGAAGCTCTAAAAAACGAAAGGTAATAATGTGAATTTTATTTTTGAAATTTAGCATTCATGAAAATACCCGAAATTGGATGTGAAAATTTAAAGAATATGAATTATGGAAGAATTGAAAATAAATTAAAAATTTTAATATAAATATTATATCAGGTGTTAGTGATCAGCAATCGAGTGAAATTACTGAAAAGAGCAAAAAGGGCAAGGAGGTGATCCACGGGTAGCTTTAAGTCCTACGTGATGAGTTAGATTTACTTTTAGTAATTGAGATAAATATGAAATATAAAGTGATGATATTTGAATTAACTATTAAATTATGATTAGATGATAGATGAAAGATGAAAATTGGTTAATGGGGATGATAGGAATAATCGATATGAATATTATTGAAATAATGAGTTGATTAAATATATAATGAAGGGATAAATGAAATTCTTGACAAGCTATGATTGATTATTTGATATGATATATGAGGAGATAATTCAATGAATATGATAAAAATAATAATTTTGAGAAAAAACTGGATAGCTAAATTGAATGTCTGAATGTATGCTTGTTTTTATATTGTTGTTCATATGCATATTTCATATCATTGTTCATATGTATATGCATGGAATAAAAGAATTGGGAAGGTAACCGGACTAAATGAATTAAAAGAACTGTGACAGCCGGTATATGCTTGATGAGAGTCATAAAATGCATCTTAAAAGTACTTATTTGTTAGCATTGTAGGGTTGATCTAGTTTTGAATTACACATTTATACCTTAACAATTCTAAAGTTTCATTCTTGGATCATTGATCTATTTCGGTGCATTTTCAGGTGTTTTGGGTTCAAAAGAGATGGAAAACTATTGTTGTTTAAAGCACGATGATTCGAGGCATACCGGAGTGAAGACATGATTACGGTAGTACAAAACGAAGAGAACCAACGCTGTGCGTTGCGACCTGGAGCAGCTGAGCCGCGGCCTCTAGAAGCATTAAGAAGTTGAGCCCACCACCTTGGGCCGCGGCCTGGACCAGCTGAGCCATGTCCTGGAAAGGCTGGCCCGCGACCTCCATAAACTTGAAGAAAACCAGTCAAAAGGTGGCGCCACAGCCTCGGCGCAAGCTCGTTGTCTTGTTTCCTAATTAGGGTTTTAATGATAGTGTAGACCTAAAAATACCCTTGAACCTTTTGTATTTAAATAGATCACTTAAGGTTTGATAAAGAAGGCCGGAAAAACTCAAGAAAGCTGCGACATTCTTCTCCATTACAGTGTTCAAGCATGAGCCCCATAGCCAACTGATTACGCTCAAAAAATAACGCGGTAGTTGTAGCACAGCTTTGGGGTGTCGATTCCACAGGGAAACAAGTTAACTACAAAAGGTGTGAACAATAACACAAACGATAAAGATTTAAGTGAGAAAGTATGAACTGTTGAAAATGGTGTAATTGTGTAAAATAGATTGTAAAATAGATTGCAAAATATAATAGAGGAACAACAAGGTTCTGGGAATCCTCCCTAGGTTTGTTGCCCTAATCCTAACTTGATTCAGTTGTGTTTATCTCGATTGCAAGTTTCGCATCCCAAACAAGCAATCAGAAGATATTCAATGAGAGCACGTATAAAAACCCTAATTTAATTGTTATGAAATACTTTACTTTTGCTTCACGCACATATGATCTATTCTATAGGTTTATCAAGAAACGACAATATATTTTTTATGACAATATTTCAGTAATGGACAAGCCTAAAGGATAAATCTACCGGATTCAATCATACCCAAATAATCTTGACATAATAAAAGCATGACTACATTTATATCAAGGAGAAAGATATAATCACCGGATTACAGAAAATCTTATAATTAGATAGCAAAGTAAATCATAACAATGTTTTGACATTAAATCCCTACTACAACTGAATCAAAGAAAGGAAAATAAGAACAACTACACCTAGGGATTCATCCCTTCGCCTTGCTTGGAGATTAGTTAGCCATGGGGTCATGGTTGAACACTTTGATGGAGGAGAATTGGTTGCTTTCTTGAGTTTTCCAGGTTTTTATGAATGTCCTTTATCAAACCCTAAGTGGGCTATTTATAATATAAGAGGTCAAAGGTGTTTTTAGGGTTTAAACAATCATAAAAAACCCTAATTAAGTTGTAACTCGGAGACAGGGTATCGGGGTCGCGCCTAGGCTCAGGCTGCGGCTCATATTGTGTTGATTTTCTCTCCTTCTATGGGCTGCAGCCCAACTTGATCCATGCCGCGACTCACCTTGATCCAGGCCTAGGCCTGACCTGATGCTTCTTCCTTGCTCTTTTGATGCACTTTCTGGAGGCCGAGGCTTGGATAATTCTTGGCCGCAGTGCACACTCTATAAACTTGATTTCTCTTCATTTGCCCTTCCACAACCATGTCTTTACTTTGGTGTGCCTCGAGTCTTTGTGCTTCAAACAACAATAGCTTTTTCTCTTCTTTTGAACTTAGTTTACCTAAAAATGCACCGAAATAAGTTAATGATCCAAGAATTCCACTTTAGAGTTATTAACATATAAAAGTGCAATTAAGATCGAGATCAACCCTAAAATACTAATGATTAAGAACTATTAAGATGCATTTTATGGCTCTCATCACAACGCCCAACTAGCTTATTGCTAGTCCCTAGCAATTCAAGCGAAAACAAGAGATGAATTCTACATTGAGAATCACAACAAAGTAAAGCAATTTCAGTGTTAACTAAGAGTGATTCACTTTTTGTCTCAAAAATTTCACATAATACACAGCATATAGAATCATTAAATTTCACCCCAAATTCAAAAGTAATCCAAGCATCAATCTTGAGATCGTTATTGACTCTTTACATCCATCTTACCACAATCCATTAATCCGAACATCCGGATGATTTTATGCATAACTTTCATGAATACAAGTCTTGGCCTCTAAAACATGATAACTTATACGACATTAATCACAAAAACAAGCTCCATAGGCTTACATTTCAAACCTCTCTCCACTATTGTAGAAAAATCACATTACATTGGATCAATAGGTCTTTAATAAGCTTGTAACGTTAGGCTAAGGTAAAGTTTAAGAAAGAATGGGAAGGATTCACAAGTAAAAGAACTTAATCTCTTAGCTTTAAACACAACCACTTTTAAGCACTAGATAACCTTACTTCAACACCCAACTTTTTCAACCATTTTTCTCAAATCACCACTTTTCTTTTCTTTTTCTTCTTTCTTTGCCATAATTTACTTCTCTTTTCTTTTTTTTTCTTTTGTATTTTGGTATAAGAGCATTCACCTCATTTTTCATTTTTCTTTTCTTTTCCATAATCCCCAACTTATCTCCTTTAATGTACTTAGGTTATGGTAGTGATATTTTCTCATATTTCCATCCTTACTCCTTTTAAGTGCTCCTCAACAAATGTGTATAGCTAAGTTTCTTTTTAGAGAAAGGTAAGGATAAAATATTTTTTTAGGCTCATAAAGGTGAGTAAATGGGCTATTGAAAGAAATAAGGCTCAAAATCTTTTTCAAGAAAAGGGCTCAAATAGGTAACTAGTGGTAAATATAGCAAGCAATGGTAGGATTAATAGGCTCAAACGGTCCAAAAATGGCCTATATCATATCCTAAGTAATGTGCATTCTAGAAATTTGCCTCAAGTGGTTATCAAATAAGTTCTAGAGCTTGTCGAGACTGCAAAAATATTAACAAAATAATCACACATAAAGCTTCTCTAAATGTTTAAGACTAATCATACAATCTTACCACAAACTAGAGTCTCAAACCAAATGAAGATTGATACTTAAATTAATTTCAAACCGAAGCCAAATTTAACTTCTTCTAAATTGTATCTGCTATCTCAATTAAGTTCATATCATTGACATGTGAATTAACTCTAAGGCTAACACAAAACATGCTAAACACAAAAATTAAGGAAAATGACACCAATCAGTTCAATGAAAGAAAAAGAATGTGTTTCATCCACCCCCAACTTAAAAATTACATTGATCTCAATATTTAAAGAAAAGTTAAAAGAAACTCCTTTTGAAGCACAAGTCCATAGAAGCTGAAAATTGTGCACCCTCATCTGAACTGCATACTATACTTCTTGTAAAAAGTCCGATCACCAACTTGAAGTTTGCTTGATGAATACCAAAAGCTTCTTAGAACCAAGTTGATTGGAGAAATTTCCAACAAAAGTTGCAAGATTAGTGCAAAATCCTACAAGAAATGAAGTTAAAATGAAGAAATTTTGAGGAAAAGTGAGGAGGGAGGTTAGGGTGTGGAGAGAGGAAGAGAAAGAGAGAGAAGGGCCGTTGTGATCGTGTGTTTGAAATGAAGAGGAGAGGTACAGAAACAAGGGTTTATTTGTGTGCAGATACAGGTGGCAAAACAAGACAAGCCGAGGCTTGGCAGAGGGTGCGCCACAACTTGAGTTGTGTGAGGAGTTATGGCATTTTGTGGGGCGTGATGCAAGGACAGCTGGAGCGCGGCACTGGTTGGGGCGAATTAGGCTAGTTCTGTGGGCCTAGACGCGACCTGATGTAGATTTTGGGGAAAAAAACTGGTTTGCTCCTAAACAGAAAAAAAAAAAAAAAAAATTTAAAGTTAGCCCCTATATATATAAAAAAAAATAACTTTTAAGCTAAGAATTAGATCAAATCAAACTAAAAGAACTAAAATTGAGATAAACCTAAGCAAAACAAACAAAATAAAAGAAAAATATATACAAACATACCTATGTGGTGTGGTCAAGAGGAATAGACTGGGTCCATAAGTGGAATGTCTTCCACTTTCGGATCTTGTCTATCGATTAAGATCTTAAGGCGCTGACCATTCACTTTAAAAATCTGACCATCCCTAATGTCTTCTATTTCTACCGCACCATTTTCAAAAACATTTTTCACTATGAAAGGACTGGTCCATCTTGACCGAAGCTTTCCAGGATTCAACGCCTTAGAATTTGGTCAGGGCAATACTTGAAAAGATAGGGGTCATCCTAATAGAAATTATGTACCTCATATAAGAATTTCCTCTTGTCTTGAACGCTCTAATCCATTGGTATCTCACCTGTAGCCAAATAATTCACGATGTGAGCAAACTATGGTAAAGAAGTAATGGAGAGTAAATGCTCATCGGGAAAGTCATCTTTGATTGGTATGTCGTCAAAAGTGTCCTCAAAAGTGAGCTTTGATAGATGGTCAGCCACTACATTCTCCACTCCTTTTTTGTCTTTGATGGTGATGTCGAATTCTTTTAGAAGTAGGATCATCGTATTAGTCGTGCTTTAGCATCCTTCTTTGTAAGAAGGTACTTAAGGGCTACATGATCTGTAAAGATAAGAATAGGGGAACCAATTAAATAAGCACGAAATTTATCTAAAGCAAATACTACAGCTAGCAATTCTTTTTCAGTTGTGGAGTAATTCATTTGAGCACTATTTAAAGTCTTACTAGCATAGTAAATGACAAAAGATTTTCCCTCTCTTTGCTATCCAAGAACAGCACCTACAACATAGTCACTAGTGTCACACATAATCTCAAAAGGTAAGGTCTAATCTGGTGACTGCATTATAAGTGCGGAAGTAAGCTTGCCAATCAGTGTTTTAAAGGCCTCTTGACAAGCTTGAGTCCATTCAAAGGGGGTGTCTTTAACTAGGAGGGCACATAGTGGTTTAGATATGTTCGAAAAATTTTGTATGAACCTCCTATAAAAACCAGCATGACCAAGGAAAGATCTCACATCTTTTATTATCTTAGGGGTAGGTAATTTAGAGATTAATTCAATCTTAGATTGATCAACCTCTATTCCTTTAGAAGAGACAATATGCCCTAAGACAATACTGGATGGTACCATGAAATGGCATTTTTCCCAATTTAGGATCAATTCTTTCTCTTCACAACGAATCAATACTCTTTCTAGATTCATTAAGCATGCATCGAATGAAGATCTAAAAACAGTTAGGTCATCCATAAAGATCTCCATGCAATTTTCAACCATGTCACTAAATAATACTCATCATACAAGGTTGAAAAGTAGCAGGGGCATTACATAATCCAAATGGCATTCTACGAAAAGCATAGGTGCCAAAGGGATAAGTGAAGGTGGTTTTTTCTTGGTCTTCTAATGCAATTTCTATTTGATAATAACCATAATAACCATCTAGAAAACAGTAAAAGGGATGACCAGCTACACACTCAAGAATTTGATCAATAAAAGGGAGTGGGAAGTGGTCTTTCCGGGTGGCAGCATTTAATTTTCTGTAATCAATGCACATACGTCATCCGGTCACAAGTTTGGTAGGGGCTAGCTCTCCTAGGTCATTCTTTACCACAGTGACCTCGAACTTTTTAGGGACTATTTGCGTAGGGCTTACCCATTTACTATCAGCTATGGGATATATAATACCCGCATCTAACAGTTTCAGCACTTTATTTTTCACTACTTCTTTCATAGTGGGGTTAAGCTTACGTTGAGGGTCTCTACGAGGACTAGTTCCTTCATCCAAATTTATTTTATGGGAGCAGATTAGGGGACTAGTTCCCTTTAAATCAGCCAGGCTCCATCCTAAGGCTGATTTATGTGCATTTAAAGTTTGAATTAATTTCTTACCTTGGGTCTCAGATAATTCAGAAGAAATAATAACAGGAAGGGTATCACCTGGACCGAAAAGGCATGTTTTAAAACCTTAGGTAGTGGATTCAATTTGACTTTTGGTGCTTCCACACTTGAGAGGACTTTTGTCTTGCTTCTTTCGGGCAGCTCCTCAAACTTTGGTTGCCATGCTCGATTTCTATAATCCTGAGATTTGTCAAAAACAGCACAAATATCAATTATATCAGTTTTATCATCAAATAAATCTATCTCAAAATTAACAAGGAAATTTTCAAGAGGATCATAATCGTGAGCTAAGGAAACTCCCTCATTTATGAGTGACTAGATCATGTAAAGCTGGTGGTTTTCGTCCTCATCTTTGGGCTGTTTTGCAACATTGAAAATATTCACTTCAAGGGTTATGTTTCCAAAGGACAGCTTCATGAGTCCATTCCTACAATTTATTAGAGCATTGGCAGTAGCAAGAAATGGTCTACCCAAAATTAAAGGGATTTTAGAGTTAGTGTCAACAGCAGAAGTAGTATCAAGAATTAAGAAATCAACAGGATAGTAAAATTTATCAATTTGAATCAAAACATCCTCTGCCACACCTAGGGGTACTTTGACTGAACGATCAGCCAATTGCAATACCATGCTGGTTGGTTTGATTTCTCCTAACCCCAGCTGTAAGTAAATAGAAAATGGCATTAGGTTTACACTAGCTCCTAAATCTAGCAAGGCCTGTCCAACCTCATGATTTCCAATGCTACAAGCAATGGTAGGATAGCCCGGATCCTTGTATTTTGGGGGAATTCTTTGCTCAATTAACTCACTAACTTGCTCAGTTAGGAATGTTGTTTTCTTGACATGGTGCTTCCTTTTAATTGTGCATAAAACCCTGAGAACTTTTGCATAGGTAGGAACTTATTTAATCACATGCAAAAGTGGAAGATTAAGTTTCACTTGCCTTAAGTTCTCTAGGATTTCATTATTTATTTCCAGATTTTTCTTGTTGGATTTTAAGGCTTGAGGGAACGGTGCTTTAACAGGACTTTTGGTCACTTCAAGGTCTTTGGGTAGCTCGGCTTCACTACTAATTTGACCATTTTTTACATCCTCGGGTTTATTCATTGGTGGGATGTGTAGTGACTTACCACTTCGGGTCAAAATGGCATTTACATCTTTCAAATTTTCTTGTGCCATATGTTGACCATGGGGTGTGGACTGAGCTTGGGAAGGAAACTTGCCTCGCTCAGTAACACTTAAGGAGCCCATTAATTTAGACACTTGGCTCCTTATTTCTTTGTTCTCCTCAGCCACTTGTGTAATTAAAGCCTCACACCTTTGGTTTGTCTTACCTTGTGCTTCTATAAAAGCATGTAAGATGTCTTCTAAAGAGTTCCTAGAGGATGAGGGTGCATGATAAGGTGCTGGGTATGATCTAGGTGGTTGTGCATGCTGCTGATTTTCAAATTTCCAGCTGAAGTTGGGGTGATTTCGCCACCCCGGATTGTAAGTGTTAAAGAAGGGTACTGGAGGCTTCTTGTACATGCCTAAGGCATTACATTGTTCCTCGTACAACCCTCTCATATCAACAAATGTGGGGCAATCTTAAGCGGGATGATCAACCCCACCACACACAAAACATGGTTCTAAAGGTTCAGCTTGATTAATCATGTGTGTTGGCTTTTTAGTTTTTAATGCCTCTAACTCCTTAGTAAGCATTTCGACCTTGGCTTTCAGGTTGTCTTCCTCCCTAAGATGGTATATTCTGCCACCACTAAGGTTTCCTATAAGTCATGACCTATTTATGCTTTCAGTAGCACTAAGTCCAATCCATGTGTGAGCTTTTTCAACAAGCTCATTGAAGTATTCAATAGCCTCATCAAGGTCTTTTTGTAGAAACTCACCATTACACATCATTTCTACAAATTGACGTTCTCTATAGGTAAGACCCTCATAGAAATAGCTCACTAAATGCCAATTTTCATACCCATGACGTGGACACATACTTAACAGCTCTTTAAATTTCTCCCAAGACTGATACAAAGTCTCGTTTTCCTTTTGTGCAAAGGTGGAGATTTGTTTTTTCAAAGCATTAGTCTTATGTTGAGGGAAGTATTTTTTAAAAAAGACTTGGATCATCTCATTCCATTACCCAATTAATCGTGGTCTTAGCGAGTATAACCAACTCTTAGCTTTATCCTTCAAAGAGAAAGGAAAAAACTTGAGTCTCACGATATCATCAGTTGCATCTTGACTATGGAAAGTCGCAACTACTTCCTAAAACTTTCTAATGTGCACATATGGGTTCTCATTTTCCAAGCCATGAAAAATAGGGAGTAATTGTATCATCTCTGTTTTAAAATCTTGATGGCGAGTGTTGGTTGGAAACATAATGCATGATGGTGTGGCTATTCGGCTAGGATGTAGGTAATCTCTAAGTGTCCTAGCAACATTTTCATTACGGTTTTCAGCCATGTTAACAAAGTTTTCTAAATTTTCTGTTAGGTGTACACTAGGGTTCGATCTAGGCAAGGTTTCACTAATGGACGTGGAAGGGAAAAGTATCTCTATTTCGAGTCCTTTAATGAATCTCCCTCGCGAATCTCTCAATCTAAGCATACACCAACTGAGTTTTTAAAAGTGATAAATAAAACAGAAAAAAAAAATCAGAAAAACTAATAGAAATGAACGATAGTACTGTCTTGTCTTAAAGTTGACAAACTTCTTTGTAAGTAAGAGAGTTTCCCCGACAACGACACCAAAATTTGATTACACCCAAAACATAACGCGGTAGTTATAGCACAGCTCTGGGGTGTCAATTCCACAGGGAAACAATTTAACTACAAAAGAATGTGTGAACCATAACACAAACGATAAAGATTTAAGTGAGAAAGTATGAACTGTTGATAATGGAGTAATTGTGTAAAATAGATTGTAAAATATAATAGATGAACAACAAGGTTTCGGGAATCCTCCCTAGGTTCATTGCCCTAATCCTAACTTGATTCAGTTGTTTTTATCTCGATTGCAAGTTTCACATCTAAAACAAGCAATCGGAAGATATTCAATGAGAGCACGTATAAAAACCCTAATGTAATTGTTATAAAATACTTTACTTTTGGTTCATGCACATATGATTTATCCTATAGGTTTATCAAGAAACGACAATATATCTTTTAAGACAATATTGCAGTAATGGACAAGCCTAAAGGATAAATCTACCGGATTTAATCACACCCAAATAATATTGACATAATAAAAGCATGACTAGATTTATATCAGGAGAAAGATACAATCACCGGATTAGAGAAAATCTTATAATTTGATAGCAAAGTAAATCATTACAATGTTTTGACATTAAATCCTTACTACAACTGAATCAAAGAAAGGAAAATAGGAACAACTACACCTAGGGATTCATCCCTTCGCCTTGCTTGGAGATTAGTTAGCCATGGGGCTCATGGTTGAACACTTTGATGGAGGAGAGTTGGTTACTTCCTTGAGTTTTTCAGGTTTTTATGAATGTCCTTTATCAAACCCTAAGTGGGCTATTTATAATACAAGAGGTCAAAGGTGTTTTTAGGGTTTAAACAATCATAAAAAAAAACCTAATTAAGTTGTAACTCGGAGACAGGGTATCGGGGTCGCGCCTAGGCTCAGATTGGGTCAGGATACGGCTCAAATTGTGCTGATTTCCTCTCCTTCTGTGGACCGCGGCCCTACTTGATCCAAGCCTAGGCTCAGGCCTCCAGGCTGTGGTTCACCTTGATCCAGGCCTAGGCCTGACCTGATGCTTCTTCCTTGCTCTTTTGATGCACTTTCTGGAGGCCGAGGCTTGGATAATTCTTGGCCGCAGCTCACACTCAATAAACTTGATTTCTCTTCATTTTCCCTTATGCAACCATTTCTTTACTTCGGTGTGCCTCGAGTCTTTGTGCTTCAAACAACAATGGCTTTTTCTCCTCTTTTGAACTTAATTTACCTGAAAATGCACCGAAATAAGTTAATGATCCAAAATTGCCACTTTAGAGTTATTAACATATAAAAGTGCAATTAAGATCTAGATCAACCCTAAAATGCTAATAATTAAGAAAAATTAATATGCATTTTATGGCTCTCATCACCAACTAATCTCCAAGCAAGGGAAAGGGATGAATCCCTAGGTGTGGTTGTTCTTATTTCCATTCTTGGTTCAGTTGTAAGGATTTATTGTTAAACATTGTTATGATTTACTCTTTGATTAAACAAGAAGAATTTAGGTTCATGTGACAGCTGCAATTTATGTTCTTCTTCTCAAAGAATTTATCTTAATCCGGTGATTGCAACCTTCTCCTCTATATAAGTCTAGTCAAGCTCTTCTTATGTCAAGTTGTTTGGATGTGATTGATTTCGGTAGATTTATCTTTTAGGTTTGTCCATTACTGCGATATTGTTATTGAAATATATTGTCGTTTCTTGATAAATCTATAAGATAGGTCATGTGTGCTTGAATCGAAATCAATGAGTGATTTGTAGAAATTACATTAGAGTGTTAATGTGCTGTGATTGAATATTTACCGATTGCTTGTTTGGGATGTGAAACTAGCAATCGAGATAAAAACAATTGAATCGAGATTGGAATAAGACAACGAACTTAGGAAGGATTCCCGGAACCTTTTTATTTCCCTATTATATTCTTCATTATATTTACACAACTCTTTCACATTATTTCATTATCAAAACTCATATTCTCTCATTTAAATTTTATCGTTCGTGTTAAGGTTTACACTTTCCCTTGGATATCGCTTTTTCTCGTGGGATCAACACCTCAGCTATACACAATAACCACGTATTAGTTTGAGCATAATCAAATTTTGGCGCCGTTACAGGGGAAACGCGCTTAAGTACAAGGAAGATTATCAACTTTGAGACAAGACGGTAATATTGTTCTTTGCTCTCTGTTTTGATTTTCTAATTTTCTAATTTTTTGTTTTTCTGTTTTATTTGTTTCCCTCTAATTCCTTTGGTGTATGCTTGACTGAGAGATTCGTGAGGTAGATTCATTAAAAGACTCGAAATAGAGTTACCTTCTCCTTCCATGTCCGATAGTGAAACCTCACCTAGATCAAACCATAGTGAAAACCCAAACGGGAATTTAGCTGAACGGCCATACCATCTTGTATCATGTTCCCTCCTAATGTTCAACAACCTGAGTTTAAGTCGGGCATGATCCAATTGCTACCAACCTTCCATGGGTTTGAGAATAAAAACCCTTATATCCATATTAGGGAATTTGAGGAAGTAGTAGCTACCTTTCAAAGTAGGGTTGATATGGTAGACACCGTCAAACTTCTGTTTTTCTCCTTTTCACTTAAGGAAAAGGCCAAAGTTTGGCTGTACTCATTAAGGCCTAGGTCTATAGGTAGTTGGGATAAGATGACCTGAGTTTTCTTCCAAAAGCATTTCCCAACCCATAAGACCAATAACCTCAAGAGACAAATCTCAAACTTTGCACAAAAGGAGAGAGAAACCTTATATCAAGTTTGGAAAAGTTTCAAAGACCTTTTGAATTCTTGTCAACACCATAGGTATGAGAGTTGGCGGGTAGTTAGCTATTTCTATGATGGACTTCTAAGTAGGGAGAGGCAATTCATAGAAATGATGTGTAATGGGGATTTTCTTCAAAAGGATCCCGACCAAGCCATAGATTTTCTAGATGACTTACCAGAAAAAGCCCACACTAGGATAGGACCAAATGCCATGGAAAGTACTAGGAGAAATCAACCCACTGGGATTTATCAACTTAAGGAAGAGGATAGCCTTAAAGCCTGTTTAGAGGTCCTAACAAAGGAAATTGAATCCTTAAAAACCAAAGATGCTAGAGCCCCTGAACTGGTTGCTAGGGTAGAGTCCCATGAACCTTGTTTTATGTGTAATGGGGTAGATTATGTACCTAGGGAATGTCCAACCTATTTTGAGTTGAAGGGAGAGTGTAATGCTTTAGGTATACCCTTTAGGAAACCAGACTCACCCTACTCTAACACCTACAATCCTGGTTGAAAGAATCATCCTAATTTTAGTTGGAGATCCGATATACAACCTCATCCCCACTCTAGTACCCAATGAAAACCGGAAGCAACCTCATCTAATGTACCACAACAATCTTTACCTTTGGAAGATATGTTTAAGTCTTTTTTGCAGGTACATGCTAAGAGTGTGGAAGAGCATGGCAAAATAAATCAACGGTTGCTAGAGGAGCAACAAGCGATTAAAGAGGAACAAAAGGTGATAAAGAGTCAACTCACCAAGTTGACTAGTTTCTTGACGATTCAAGAGCAAGGTCATTTTCCTTCGCAGCCACAACCTAATCCAAGGGGACAACATATGGCACAAACCTCCAATCCTAATAATCAAAATGTTAAAGAGGTTAATGCCATAATCACCCGCAACGATAAGAAAATTGATGGACCCACTCTACTATCAAGCTTGATTCCTAACACCATGAGCAACAAGGATGAAGCTCTCAAGGAACAAGATGCCCATAATGATTCTTCGCTGGTGCCTTTCCCTCAAGCACTCATTAACCCTAAGGAGAGAAATTCAGCATTGGAACATGAGATTCTTGAACAACTTCAGCATGTTAAAATTAACCTCCCTCTTCTTCATATTATAAAACAGGTTCTCAACTATGCTAAAGTCATTAAGGATCTATGCACACTCAAGAGGAGACATAATGTGAAGAAGACGACATTCTTAACGGAGCAAGCAAGTGCGGTAATTGATAGCAAGACACCACCTAAGTATAAAGATCCGGGCTGTCCAACGGTGGCTTGCCAAATTGAAAACAAATCTTATGGCCAAGCATTGCTAGATTTGGGTGCTAGTGTGAACCTCATGCCATACTCCATGTACTTACAACTCGGTCTAGGTGAGATCAAACCCACTTTCGTGGTACTCCAACTAGCAGATCGATCGGTAAGAAAACCAAGAGGTATTGTGGAAAATGTTTTGTTGCAAATTGATAACTTCTATTATCTCGTTGACTTTTTGGTTTTAGATAAAATTTCTATTGTGAATACGGAGTCAAAAATTCATTTGATACTTGGAAGACCATTCCTTGCCACCGCTAATGCCCTCATTAATTGTAAAAATGGCCTAATGACATTATCGTTTGGAAATATGACTCTAAAGGTAAATGTTTTCTGAGTCTTAAGGCAGCCCCATGAAGATGATGAGTGTTTCGACACCTACATTATCGATGAACTTATTTCGGAGGATGAGCACATTAAAAATAATTCTAACTCTTTAGAATCCCCTCCTAATAATTTTGACTTCGATGATTCTTCAATTTATCCCCATGCTATTAATGTTGTTGATGTTTTTGATAAGTCGTAGGGATTTATTAAGAAATCATGGAAACCATGCTTTGAGAAATTTCCTAAAGAGAGGGAGGCACCCAAACCATGCTTTGAGGAGTTGCCTGAGAGAAGTCACAGGGATGCGGGAATCACATATCCTATTGTTGATAGTAAATGGGCAATACTAAGAATACTTTAGCCACATGTGATGGACTTTAAGTATTCCCTGCCAAAAGACTAGCACTAAGGCCACTAAGTATGGAGCCTCATCTTCAGCACCACAATGAGGCAAATAGTGAGAGTGGTGCAGCGTCTGGCTGAAGACGTAAAACTTAGTGCTCATGAGAGGCACCCCGCAGCATATCCTTTAATTTTTATTGTTTTTTCATATTTTTTTTCTTGTTTATTATTATAATTTTGTTGTTTTCCAATATCACCTTCGTATTTCTTTTTCAGGGACAAATATGCGCATCAGTTCAAATGGACGTGCACAAATCTCGGCTTTTTCGCACTTTTGGTTAAAAAGGGAGTTTCCTTTACTTGTTCTTTCACATTGAGGTCAATGCAATTCTTAAGTTGGGGGTGGAGGAAATGCATTTCTTTTTCCACACATTTTTTTTCCATACCATTGAACTGCTTGGTGTCACTTTCTCTTTTTCGGTTGTATATATATATAAAGAAAAAATAAATATGTTTTATGTTAGCCTTGGAATTGATTTACATATCAATGATATAAGTTTAATTGAGATAGCATATAGCATTTAGAAGTAGTTAAATCTTGCTTCGGTTTGAGAAAAAATTAAGTGTCGATCTTCTTTTGGTTTGAGACTTTGGTTTGCGGTATGATTGCATGATTAGTCTAAAGCATCTAGAGAAGTTTTATGTGCGGTTGTTTTGTGAATACTTTTGCGGTCTCAACAAGCTCTAGAACTTATTTGACAATCGATTGAGGCGAAATCCTAGAATGCACACTACTTAGGATATGATGTAGGCCATATTTGGACTGTTTGAGCCCTTCAACCTTACCCTTGTTATATTTATCACTAGTCACCTTTTTGGAGCCTTTTTCTTGAAAAAAAAATTTGAGCCGTATTTCTTTTGAAAACCCATTTATTTACCTCTATGATCCTAAAAATATTTTATCCATACCTTCCTTTTAAGAGAACTTAGTTTATACACATTTGTTGAGAAGCACTTAAGATGAATAAGGATGGAAATATGAAAAAAAAAATATTACTACCATAACCCAAGTACGTTAAAAGAGATAAGTTGGGGGTTGTGGAAAAGAAAGAAAAAAAATGAAAACAGAGGTGAATGGTTATGTGCCAAAAAAAAAAAGTGAATTATGGCAAAGAAAGAAGAAGAGAAAAAAACTGGTGATTTATTGAGAGAAATGCTCGAAAAATGGTTGAATGAGTTGGGTGTTGAAGTAAGGTTATCTAGTGCTTAAAGTGCTTATGTTTAAATTAAGAGACTGAGTTCTTTTACTTGTTTAATCCTTCCCGTTCTTTCTTGACCTTTACCTTAGCCTAGCGTTACAAGCTTAATAAAGACCTATCGAAACGATGTAGTGTGATTTTTCTACATTAGTGGAGAGTGATTTGAAAAGTAAGCCTATAGAGTTTGATTTGTGATTGATATCACGCAATTTAATATATTTTTAGAGGCCAACACTTGTATTCATGAATGTTGTGCATAAAATCATCCGGGTGTTCTGATTAATGGACATGGATGTAAGAGTCGATAACAATTTTAAGGTTGACATTTGGATTATTTTTGGACTTGAGTGATATTTAATAATTCTGTGTGCTGTGTGTTATGCATGATTTTTGAGACAAAATTTTGGATCACTCTTAGATTAACGCTAGCATTGCTTTACTTTGTTTTGATTTCTACTATAGAATTCATTTCATATTGTCTTGTTTTTCACTTGAATTGCTATGGACTAGCAATAAGCTTCTTGGGGGTTATGATGAGAGTCATAAAATGCATATTAATAGCACTTATTTGTTAGCATTGTAGGATTGATCTAGGGTTGAATTACACATTTATACCTTAACAATTCTAAAGTGTCATTCTTGGATCATTGATCTATTTCGGTGCATTTTCAGGTGTTTTGGGTTCAAAAGAGATGGAAAAGCTATCGTTGCTTAAAGCACGATGATTTGAGGCATACTGGGGTGAAGGCATGATTGCAGAAGTTCAAAATGAAGAGAATCAAAGCTATGCACCGCGGCTTGGACCAGCTGAGCCGCGGCCTCCAGAAACTTGAAGAAAATCAGTCAAAAGGTGGCGCCGCGGCCTGGACTAGTGTGCGCCGCGGCACAAGTGTGATGCCATGTTTCCTAAATAAGGTTTTAATGATAGTTTAGACCCAAAAATACCCTTGAACCTTTTGTATTATATATAGATCACTTAGGGTTTGATAAAGGAGGCCAGAAAAACTTAAGAAAGCTGCTGCATTCTTCTCCATTACTGTGTTCAAGCATGAGCCCCATGGCCAACTAATCTCTGAGCAAGGCAAAGGGATGAATCCCTAGGTGTAGTTGTTCTTATTTTCATTCTTCGTTCAGTTGTAAGGATTTATTGTTAAACATTGTTATGATTTAATCTTTGATTAAAAAAGAAGAATTTAGGTTCATGTGACGGCTGCAATTTATGTTCTTCTTCTCTAAGAATTTCTTTTAATCTGGTGATTGCATCCTTCTCCTCCATATAAGTCTAGTCAAGCTCTTCTTATGTCAAATTGTTTGGATGTGATTGATTTTGGTAGATTTATCTTTTAGGTTTGTCCATTACTATGATATTGTTATTGAAATATATTGTCGTTTCTTGATAAATCTATAAGATAGGTCATATGTGCTTGAATCGAAATCAATGAGTGATTTGTAACAATTACATTAGAGTGTAAATGTGTTGTGATTAAATATTTACCGATTGCTTGTTTGGGATGTGAAACTAGCAATCGAGATAAAAACAGTTGAATTGAGATTGGAATAAGGCAACGAACTTAGGAAGGATTCCCGGAACCTTGTTATTTCCTTATTATATTCTTCATTATATTTACACAAATCTTTCACATTATTTCATTATCAAAACTCAGATTCTCTCATTTAAATTTTATCGTTCGTGTTAAGGTTTACACTTTCCCTTGTAGATCATTTTTCCTTATGGGATCGACACCTCAGCTATGCACAATAACCGCGTATTAGTTTATGCGTAATCAATGCTAGAAATAAAAGAACCGGGAAGGCAATCGGTCTTAATGAAACCGTGACAAACGGTATATGTTGGAAATAAAAGAACCAAGAAGGCGGCCGATCTAAGTTAAAACATCATGTGTGAAGAAGTTCCCAAATAATAATATAATTTAAATTCATGCATTGCATTTGTTTTAAATATTGATTATTATTGCTTGAGATGCTAAAGTGTTATTCTTGATTGCAAATTTATTTATAGATGAATGAGTCTCATAGAGAGACAGATATGATGAGAAAGAAATATGAAAGTATGATATGATAAGAATTATTTGAGCAATTGATTATATGTTGTGAACCTCATAATGAGAACGAGGTAATTATGAGGTAGAATTGATAGTCTTTGGATGATTAAATATATGAGAAGAAGATATTGATAAATGATGAGGATTATGATAAAAGTAATGATAATAGAATGCTATAATCGAGTTATATGAGATATAGATGAATGAATATTGGAAGATTATTTGAACAATTGAATGCTTCAAGTAAATTTAATTTACTAAGCTTGTGAAGGTCACTCCTTATTGTTAAATAATTTCAAGTAGCTGGTAGGACAGATAGATTGGTGAGCTGATATTCAAACTGAGTCATTATCTATAAGCAACATGGTCCACATTCTCATACTAATGGAAAGAAAAAAAGTATTTGTAAATATTCATGCATGATATGTTGTATATGATGTTTCAGTTTGGATATTAATAATGTAACTCCTCTGTTGAGGGTTGAGGATTTATATATGTAGATAATTTCTGTTGGTATTGTTATATTGTTGCATATATGTGTCGTGCTGGGATTTCAAAACGTGAAGACACCATCTCGGGGGTGGCCAACCCGGGATGGATCATTACATAGGTGTACCTTCAGGTCACCATTTATTAGAAATTCATATCACTTTGGAGCCTTAGGTATTCTACTAAATCTATGAATTGTTAATGTGTTAGGAAGATCTATTTGTTCAAGTTCCTCAAATTTAACAGTACTAGGTTGTGGTTCGCATGACACTCCATCAAGATCTATCTTCCTCCTAATTCTCCCTTCTAGCATAAACTCTTTTTCTTAAAGGTTGCGTATTTTGAAATAGACATCTTTTTTCATAAGGATGGTAGAAGTAATATCCTAAACTCTCTTTAGGATATCCTACAAACCTACATTTTTCAAACATAGTTACCAACTTGGCTGCATGTAAGTTTTTCACATAGGTAAAGGTAATGAATTAGGAGTAACCTCCTCTAGCATTAATTGTTAGGGACCTACACTCATCAGTGTGTATTAAACCTAATACATCTCTGGCTATTTCTCCATGTCCACAAAATGGAGGTCTAGTCATCTTCCCATGTGATAGGTTTCACAGGTTGGATAGGATTTACAATCCGATAGATCCAAGAATCCATCTTTTACCAACTTGTTTGCACTATCCTCATTGATATGACCTAGTCTTAAATGCCACATATAGAAATGATTTAGATCATTATCTTCTTTAATTTTTTGTTCCATATGAAATATTTTACCTTCTATTTCTAAATGGTAAAACTAAGTAATAAGTCCGTACGATTAATGTAGCAACGCTCGAAGGTTGACTTCTCCTTACTTATTTTCTTGCATCTTCTCAGCTTCTGCAAACTATTGTAAATACGAGAACCATAATTTGTATCTACTACCCAAGTAGAATTGTTATTAACTAATAAGGTAATTTCATCAAATAAAAACTGAGACATGCCTTCCGAAGTCATGTCTTCCAAGATGATCCTTGTAGTTTCTCTTCTAGTGTCGATCTTTGGCACAATGAGAGCATTGTCCCTTATCCTTCATGACTTTTAATGAAATAGCCTCATTGACACCTAACTTTGCTTTCAATGGTTTCTTCTTCTTCTTTATGAATTTCTTTTAGAGGAAGAATCTCCATCAATGAGCATAATGGAATTCTTAACTTTTATTGATTGTAGCTTCTGTAGTCTTCAACATATTACAAGTTCTGGAAGCGTAGCTTCAAACCCATTCATGTTGTAGTTCATAACATACTAGAACAATGAGTTTGGAAGGAATTGAATAATTAAGTCACTATTTAACTCTGCACTTATACTAAAACGAGCAAGTCTAACTGCTCAATATAGTTGATTATCTTTAATCCATGTTCATAGGCTAATGATCCTTTGCGCATACTCGCCAAAAAGAGGTTATGCTTACCATAAAACTCTTGTAGATGAAGCAATATTGCTTAATCAATTACCATATTTTCATATTTCTTTTAAAGCTTATTAGACATAGATGTTAGCATGTAGTGCCTAGCCCACAGGTCATCCTCTTGCCATTTCTTACAAGTAGCAACTTCTTCCAGAAAATTCTCGGAAACAATTGCTGGAAGTAATTTATCTAGAAACCATGTCATTTTCTCATAATTGAGAAAGATTCTCAAATTCCTTAGTGTTGGAGTGATTATCTACCTAAATAAATATGCAAATAACCGTCCGAATTTTACTTGCAAGTGCACAAGGTCTGTGGTAGCATAGTGTGCAAGTGCGAGATCATTTCCACAGGGATTGGTGAATTTCATTTTAGAATTAGTTTATTCAAGTTTAAAAAGAGAAATAGTAGTTTGATTGTGAGTAAATAATAATAATGAGAACATAGGACTACGATATCCACCCTAATTATACTTTCCCACTAAGTAAAGCTTCAATGCTCTAGCTTTATCATGAATATCTAATGGTTGCCAACCTAAGGGCTTGGTCCACACCTTAGACTATTGATCTCTCTATGCAACAAGTTAGGCATGGTGTATACTCTAACTCTTTTCTCTCTTAAGGGATTCAACATGGGTGTATATTGAGTTGTTCCTTAAGAGAGCATGAAGGTTGTGGAGATTGGCAACCACACGTGACCTAGAACGAAGTCCGCTCCCGGTTTCCAATGTTGATTAACCCGGGAATCCGATGTGGATATCCCTTGTTACTAATGTCGAACCCAGTACTCAGTCATCCAAATTGATTTGACTAACTTAACCATACCACATGCATACGTTGATCAGGCACATACATATGAGGAATGTAAATACAAACAGGTATTAATATAGTTAAATATTCTAACAAGGCTATAGCAAAGATAATCAATGAATGAACATGTGGAAAAGCATAACTAGGGCTTCAATCGAGCCCTATAGGAGTTTAGTTACACATGCTAAGTAAACTAAACATTCTAAACATAATGAAATAAAAACAGAAAACTAAAACCGAAGAAGACTTGAGAGATGAGTCGGCAATTCCTCTCCTAAGCTCTCTACTTCGAATCTAGAACAAAAGGTAAGGTTTATGAGTTTTACAGGGCTATTTATAGGGTCCTCTTGGTGTCCCGAAACCCTAATTCCTTTTTGGAGTTAGAAGACTTCTTTCCATATCTGGCTCTGCCGTCTCTGGAGTGATTGTGCCCGAGCGTATGCGGGATACGCTCGAGCATTCTTCAAGTGCACTCGTGCTCTTGTGCACTTGATCTCAATGGGGTGCGCTCGAGCGCACCTTGCTGGATGGCAGATCTTGACTTTTGCTTCTAGAAGCTCCAAATTATCATCTTTTTTGTCCAAGTCCTGTGAAAAACACATAAAACACGAAAATGAAGTAGAATCCATAGAAATAGATAAATAAAAAGCCTAACAAGTGTAAATTAAGGGGCTTAAATATGACTATTTAAGCACTTATCACACCCCCAAACTTACATATTACTTGTCCCTTAGCAATACAAAATTAAAGACTATGTTAGAATAAAATTTAAAGATAAATTTATTTCCATGATATTCAAAAATTTGGGTTGTGCATAAAACTATGATAATTGTTCATAAGTAAGCTTAAAATAAAAACACATTTTTGTATTGAAAAAGGATTTTCAAAAGCTCGTGTTACTTACCTAAGGCTGGCCTAAGGCATCGCAAGTTTGATTCATGTGTGATGAATTAGCACATATAAGATGGTGCTTCCACATAATTTTATTGTATAGGGTTTCGATGCCCAAACCTCTATCGAATTCCTTATCAACGAGAACAAAAATGGCATAATACTTGCTTCTTTTTCCTTTTTTTTTATCATGCGATTTTTGCCATGTTGAGTTCCATCGAGCTTTCTATTTGACCCTTGTAACGAGTGTTTAGCCAATGACTTCCAAACCTGATGGTTTTAGGGCATTAGGTGTAAAGACACCCCTAAGGACTTACTAACTCGAATCAAAAAGGCTACGGAACTAATAGGTTTTAATGCTTCTAAATGAAATTCTCACCTTTTGACGTGAACACTCAATGCTTACTGAGGCAAGAGGCCCAGTTACTCAGTGGAAATTTGTTATTATGATCATTAAAGGCTTACTTTCCACCTTTTGACATGAACACTCAATGCTTACTGAGGCAAGAGGCCCAGTTACTCAGTGGAAAGTTTTTAATGATCATTAGAAGCTTTTTAATCACTTTTTGCATGATGAACATTTTTCTTTATTTTTCTTATGCCAAAGTGTTCTTTTCAACAAGTCCTCCGATTACAGTTAGGTTATGGAAACATATATAAAAGAATTATGTGTCATACCCCACACAAATGTGTGCTAAATATACTTGTGCAAATTTGGATCAAACTTGTGAATTCTTTGGTGCCTTGAGATAAGTAACTAACTTTGTAAAATTCCTATTACAAGACTATGTGTTCTAGCATTTAAGCTTACTAATAAAGTTTTATCATATTTTTAAATTAACCAAAATTTTTGTTACCAAATGAACATGCATTTATCTTTTCTAAAAAAAAAAATTTTGGGACTTAGTGTGTGCATGTGTTTTAAGTGCGTGTGTAATAGTATCTAGTATCTCCCACTACCCCCAAACATAAAATACACATTGTCCCCAATATGTGTGTGTCATGGAAAGATCTGACCTGAGAGATGGAGAACTTGGTTGCTTACTTGTTTGTTTGATCCTCCTCCCATGAAGGGCTCACTGGTCAATGCTCGGCCTCCATCAGATCATCCACTATAGGCTCGGCAGCTGAAAATTGTGCCCGGGGTCCTCGGTGCATGTGAGACTGGCTGAGGCTCCACTGGACTCTCCCAAAAAAATGATGATCACTAATCGGGTCGTCAATAGAAGAGCCTCTAATCCTCTTCTTCTTGAATATATGACTAAGCAAGAAGGGGAAAGGAAGGCCCCACGCATTAGCTGTGGTCGTCTGCCGGTTATGCACCCCATCCCAGAACTTGTGTATATAACTCCATATGCCCGCTGGGATGGAGTACCAGTGACCCCGGTGAAAGGCGTAGAGAGCCTATAAGAACTGATCCCGCCTCTGTGTCTTGTGCCCAAAAGGACACGTTCTGCTGCAGGACTGAGTCAATGAACCATAAACGGGGAGGCAACCTCGACTGGCTCCCCGCATTGTTGTGGCGGTCTGCGTACTGTCCCGCACACATATCCTCTATGATGTGTGATAGAGGGAACGGATCAGGCTGCTCTTCCATGTGGCTGTCCTCCGGTGGGGACTCATCACAGTAGTGTAAAGAGCTGGCAATGTCGATCATGGTCATCTCTATGAATCTGCCCTGGACTGAAGAAGATAAAATCTCTGGCCTGGTGTAATCGTAAGTCAGATTATCGTAGAAACTGACCCCGGATCGAGTGTATGCTGTCGAGCAGATTGGCTTGAACAGCCACTTGAGACCCCAGTTCTTGAACTCTTGGACCACCCATCTTGTGGCGTCCAAACTCTTGAAGTCTGCATCTACACTAAATGTGGTTTTGAACAGTATTTCACGTTGTTCGAAACTGGGCCGGGGTACCTGATGGCGACTACTAGAAGCACGGGATGTGGAATCCATATTCTGAAATCTGGAACTGTGTTACTCTCAAAATTGCGCTCGATCATAGATATTATGCGCTCGATCGCTAATACCTAGCACTCGATCACACTCGTCAGGCAACTTGTCGAACACCTTATGCGCACCAAAAACTCGAAGCTGTGAAAAAATCTATGAGCTCGATCCTATCCTCCTGCAAGCATGAAATAGAACAACCAATTACACGAGATAAATGGATAATATGAGAAAAAGATAAATGAAAAACCCATTTGTACTGGTGTGCAAGTAAAAGATAACAAAATTGGTTTGCATACCGTGTGGGCTTAGGAGAAATTCAGGGGAGGGTGATCGTGCTTGTGGAAGGATGATGTATGGTGGTAAGTGGTGATTGTGATGGACGGCTGGTGGTTTGAAGGAAGTTATCATGCAAGATTAGGGCAAGAGGAGGCTAAGTGCGATAGTGAGAGTGAAAGTTGCGCTAGAGCGTAAATGAGGGGAAAATGAGAAACTGTTTATAATATGCACGTGCCCTCTCTACCCCGAGTGCGCTCGAGCGCATTTATGGAGTGTGCTTGATCACATGATGCGCAAGTGCATAGGGTAATGCACTCGTGCGTACTGGGGTGTAAGGGATGTGTGTTCGAGCGCATGTGGTGCACGCTCGATCGCAAGGCAATATGTATAGAATAATTAAAACTTACCAAAACAACTTTTTAGAATGATACAGGCATACCGTAATTTAGTGGCATTCAGTACCACTAACCTCGATAGAGGCACTTGAGCTATATGTTATGCAAGTGGAATTTGCTCAAGTGCTCTCTATGGTCACTTCAAGGCTACGTCTTTTGAAGGAGGCACTTAGGGCCCCCATCAGGTCGTTCTAGTGCTGTCGACAGCTATTTTGTCTCCAATGTTGGTGCCTGGTCAATAAAATCAGGAGAAGTAGTATTAGTAAGTGCAAGATTTTTAAATTGGGGATTACACTTACTTGAGAGTTTGGGTGTGTTCTTGATGGTGTGCACAACTCCATTAATATCTTTAATCACGTTATCATCTGGCCCAATGTCCACTCTTATGTCAACACGGTTGGGGATGATCTCCAATGGAACCGTATAATGGACTTTAGCCACTTTTTCACTAATACCTTGCATGAGGCTCACATTATAACACTCATTATTAGTTTTAGTGGAGTCTAGTGTGTTAAATATTTTAAATTCTACCTCTTCATCATTTACTCTCATAGTGACTATGCCCCTTTTCACATTGCTCCCCCAAACCTAGTGTCTCGTATACACTATAAGGTAGCAAATTGACACTCGCTCTTAGGTCTAATAATGCATGCTTGAAAAGCTGGTCACCTAGCCTGCAAGGAATAGTAAAATTACCTGGATCTTTTGGTTTAGGTGGTAATTTTCTCAATAATACAGCACTCACCTCTTCGATCAAGGCTACCGTCTCATGCTCCTGAAATTTTCGTTCGTTAGTGCAACAATCTTTTAAAAAATTAGCATAAGCAGCTAGTTGTCTTATTGCATCTAATAAAGGAATATTTATTTCCACCTTTTTCAAGGTTTCGAAAATGTCAATCATTTTAGTTTCCTTTTTAGGTTTCACTAACCTTTGAGGGAAGGGTGGAGGTGTATTTACCTTTTCCATCTCTCTTACCTTAGATGTAGAGGTTTGGTCTTGAGATGCTTGTGTAGGCTCATTGGTGCCGATGATCTTACCACTTCTTAAGGTAGTTACAGCATTCAGTTGCTGATGTCCTCTTGGATTAGGTAGTGGCTGGGCTGGGAGCTCTCCTTGCTTTCTGCTACTCAATTCCTTGGCCAACTGTCCCATTTGTACCTCTAGTCCTTGAATGGATTGATTGTGTTTTGCAGTGATTTGCCTCATTTCAGTCCGAAATTACCTTGACACTTCCATGAATTGTTCATGTTTATTTAGGATTTGTTGTTGCTAAGTCGCTAGTTGCCTCACAAGACTTTCGAGATCATTCTTCTTTGGTTCAGAAGCAGATTAGGCTACTGGTTGGAAGTTTCTTTGCTGCCCTTGACTGTTTTGGTTGTTGCTCCACAAAAAATTTGGATGATTCTGCCATCCAGGGTTGTATGTGTTAGCACAGGGGTTGTTATTCGGTGGATAATTATTTGGTCCCACAAAGTTGGCTTGCTTATGATCTGCAAATGAATACAAGAGACATGTATCAGTATTATGATCAAATTGTGAGCAAATAATACATACCTGGAGTGGTGTAGCTGGTGGGTTCGTTGAGGTGTTCTGAGCAGCCATAGCTTTAACTAATAGGTCAAGTTTCCTCTCCACAGCAACTGTTTAAGGAGATGATCCTCCGTTTAAGCTTACCTCATACATACCCTTACTTTTAGTTACATGTCTACCTCGAGAGGAGAACTGCTGCATGTGTTCACTTAAGGTTTCGAAGAGTTACATAGCCTCTTCGCTGCTCTTTTCCATCAGCACTCCTCCACAACCTAAATCAACAATATTTTTGTTAGAATCACTCAAACCTTCATAGAAAGCTTGTACCAGTTCGTCTTGGGGTAGGTTGTGGTGTGGGTACTTGAGTAGTAGCTCGTTGAAATGTCCCCAGGCTTCGGAGAATAGATCAGCATCCTTTTGTTGGAAGGATTGAATTTCTTTTCTCATTTTCCTCGTCTTTTGGGCTGGGAAGAACTTACTTAGGAATTTGCTAGCCAACTCCTCCCAAGTGTGGATGGAAACTGCAGACAAAGAATTATACCATAATTTAGCATTATCTTTCAAGGAAAAAGAGAAAAGAATTAACCTTATTCCTTCTTGGTCTAAGCCTCAGATGTGCTGGAATTTGCAAAGATAGAAGAACTCTCGAAGGTGCAAATGTCGATCCTCACTAGGTGTACCCCTAAAGTGAGTCAGTGCACTAAGTATCTGCGAAGATATGTAGTAGTTCCCTTCCACCTCAGGTTGATACGCAATGCACGATGGTTGATCGAGGTTCTGCGGGATGAAGGATTGCTTTATCGGCCTCCGCTCAGGTGGTTACTGTTCGGCTATCTATTCTGCCATTTGTCTTTCTTCCTCAATTCTTCTTTCATCCTCTTCTGAGTTGTCTCTAAGTCTTTGTCGGATAGTTCTCTCTAGCTCGGGATCAAGGGGAAGGAATTCCAGATGCTTGGATTTTCGTCCGTGCATGAATCAGTGGCAGTTACTTGAGTGCAGCAGTCAAACATTGCTGCTCAGATTACTCTCTGCCTCAATTGCACTCAATCGCACAGAGGGTGCGCTCGATCGCAAGTGGCACAGAAAGCTCTCTTGGAGTACCTGAAACAGAGAAAAAGGAATTTGATTAGGGTTTTTAATGAAGTGAAAAATAAGTTAAGCACAATAATTAAGAATCGAATAAAAAAGAAATAACAATAATTAAATTAAATGAGAAATTAATTCTAAAATGAAATTTTACCGTAATCCTCGACAACGGCACCATAAACTTGTTGGAGTGATTATCTACCTAAATAAATATTCAAATAACCATCCGAGTTTTACTTGCAAGTGAACAAGGTCTGTGGTAGCATAGTGTGTAAGTGCGAGATCATTTCCACCGGGATTAGTGAATTTTGTTTTAGAATTAGTTTCTTCAAGTTTAAAAAGAGAAATAACAATTTGATTGTGAGTAAATAACAATAATGAGAACATAGAACTACAATATCCACCCTAATTATACTTTCCCACTAAGTAAAGCTTCAATGCTCTAACCTTATCATGAATATCTAATGGTTGTCAACCTAAGGGCTTGGTCCACACCTTAGGCTATTGATCTCCCTATATAACGAGTTAGGCATGGTGTATACTCTAACTCTTTTCTCTCTTAAGGGATTCAACATGGGTGCATACTGAGTTGTTCCTTAAGAGAGCATGAGGGCTGTGGAGATCGGCAACCATACGGGATATAGGGCTTGGTCCACTCCCACATTCCCATGTTGATTAACCCGGGAATCTAGTGTGGATATCACTTGTTACTAATGTCGAATCCAGGACTCGGTCATCCAAATTGATTCGACTAACTTATCCATACCACATGCATAAGTTGATAAGGCACATACATATGAGGAATGTAAATACAAATAGGTATTAATCAAGTTAAATATTCTAACAAGGCTATAGCAAAGATAATCAATGAATGAACATGTGGAAAAGCATAACTAGGGCTTCAATCGAGCCCTATAAGAATTTAGTTACACATGCTAAGTAAACTAAACATTCTAAACATTATGAAATAAAAACAGAAAAGTAAAACCGAAGAAGACTCAAGAGACGAGTCATCAATTCCTCTCCTAAGCTCTCTACTTCGAATCTAGAACAAAAGGTATGGTTTATGTGTTTTACAGGGCTATTTATAAGGTCCTCTTGGTGTCCCGAAACCCTAATTCCTTTTTAGAGTTGGAAGACTTCTTTCCATATCTGGCTCTACCACCTTTGGAGTGATTGCGCTAGAGCGTATGCGGGATGTGCTTGAGCGGAAGTGTGCGCTTGAGCCTTCTTCAAGTGCGTGTGTGCTCTTGTGAGCTCAATCTCAATGGGGTGCGCTCGAGCGCACCTTGCTGGATGGTAGATCTTGACTTTTGCTTCTAAAAACTCCAAATTATCTTCTTTTTGTCCAAGTCTTGTGAAAAACACATAAAACACGAAAATGAAATAGAATCCATAGAAATAGATAAATAAAGAGCCTAACAAGTGTAATTTAAGGGGATTAAATATGACTATTTAAGCACTTATCACTTAGCCAATCTAAGAGATATGATTAATCAGTCTATTTGCATCAAGTATTAACGATAATGGGTTTAGTCATTGTGATCTACAATGAACAATAGATAAAATTAATGTTTATTCATATTATTAACTACCATAAAGATTTGATTTTTAATCTAAATGGCATCTCCCACTATGCTTTTTGGTTCGCATAACCTTTGATGTAAAAAGAGGAAAACACCTTTAGAAGGTTTCCTAGATTGAGATCACATCACTTGTACATTATAGCCTTACATTTGCACAACAAACTACAATACACTTGATAAATAGATAACTATTATCATTTGAATCTCATTGATTATGCTCAAACTAATACGCGGTTATTGTGTATAGTTGAGGTTTCGATCCCACGAGGAAAAGCGATCTACAAAGGAAAAGTGCAAACCTTAACACGAACGATAACAATCTAGTGAGAAAATATGAGTTTTGATAATGAAGTAATTGTGGGAAAATTGTGTAAATAGATTGAAGAATATAATAAAGGAACAATCCACCCTAGGTTCGTTACCTTATTCCAATCTTGATTCAGTTGTTTTTATCTCGATTGCAAGTTTCACATCACAAACAGGCAATCGGGATATATTCAATCAAAGTATATGTAAACCCGAATGTAATTGATATGAATTACTCTTTACTTTTGATTTAAGCACACCTGACCTATATATAGATTTATCAAGAAACGACAATATATCTTAATAACAATATCACAGTAATGGACAAACCTATGAGATAAATCTATCGGACTCAATCACATCAAAACAATCTTGACATAAGAAGGGCATGACTAGACTTATATCAAGGAGAAAGATATAATCACCAGATTAAGAGAAAATCTTCTAATTAACTTAAAAAGTAAATCATAACAATGTTTTGACAATAAATCCCAACTATAACTGAATCAATAAAGGAAAATAAGAACAACTACTCCTAGGGATTCATCCCTTTGCCTTGCTTGGAGATTAGTTGGCCATGGGGCTCATTCTTGAACACTTTGATGGAGGAGAATATAGCAGTCTTCTTGTGTTGTCCAGCCTTAATGCTTGTCTTTTTCTCAAACTCGGAGAAGGGAACTGTGTGCGCGCTGCGGCTCTCACTTCCTTGTGTCGGGGCTCTGCCTAGTCTTGGTTTCTTTACTTTCTGGAGGCCACGACCCTACCTAGTCCAGGCCGCAGCTCCCACTGAAACTTTTTTCTTGCTCTTTTGGCTTGGTTCAGAAGGCCGAGGCTTAGATGTTTTCAGGCCGCAGCGCACACACTTGAGACTTGATTTCTCTTTATTTGTCCTTCCACAACCATGCCTTCACTTTGGTATGCCTCGATTCTTTGTGCTTCAAGCAACGGTAACTTTTCCTCCTCTTTTGAACTTAAAGTACCTGAAAAATACACCGAATAGATCAATGATCCAAGAATGACACTTTAGATTTGTTAACGTATAAAATTACAATTAAAACCTAGATCAACCCTAAAATGCTAACAATTAAGAACTATTAAGATACATTTTATGACTCTCATCTCAACCCCCAACTAGATTATTGCTAGTCCCTAGCAATTCAAACGAAAATAAGAGATGAATTCTACGGTAGGAATCAAAACAAAGTAAAGCAATATTAGTATTAAACTAGGAGCAATTCACTTTTTATCTCAGAAATCGCACATAACACACAGCACATAGAATCATTAAATATCACCCAAGTCTAAAAGTAATCCCAACATCAATCTTAAAATTGTTATCGACTCTTAGCATCCATCTTACCACAATCCATTAATTCGAACACCCGGATGATTTTATGCATAACATTCATGAATACAAGCCTTTGCCTCCAAAAACATAATAAATTGCGTGACATCAATCACATATCAAGCTCCATAGGCTTATTTTTCAAATCACTCTCCACTATTGTAGAAAAGTCACACTACATTGGTTCAATAGGTCTTTAATAAGCTTGTAACGTTAGGCTAAGGTAAAGGTTAAGAAAGAACGGGAAAGATTCAACTAATAAAATAACTTAATCTCTTAATTTTAAACCCAACTTTCTTTTAAGCACTAGATAACCTTACTTCAACACCCAACTCTTTCAACCGTTTTTTTTATAAGAGCATATCTCTCGATAAGTCACCCCTTTTCTTTTCTTTTCTTCTTTCTTTGCCATACTTCACTTCTCTTTTTCTTCTCTCCCCTTTTTTTTTCTTTTCTTCTCTATTTTGGCATAAGACCATTCACTTCCTTTTTTTCATTTTTTTACTCTTTCCACAACCCCCAACTTATCTCCTTTAATGTACTTGGGTTATGGTAGTAGTATATTTTCTTTTCATACTTCCATCCTTACTCCTTTTAAATGCTTCTAAAAAAATGTGTATAACTAAGTTCTTTTAAAAGAAAGATAAGGATAAAATATTTTTAGGCTCATAAAGGTGAGTACATGGGCTATTTAAGGAAACAAGGCTCAAATTTTTTTTCAAGAAAAAGGCTCAAACAGGTGACTAGCAATAGATATAGCAAGGGTAAGTTTGAAAGGCTCAAACGGTCCAAAAATGGCCTATATCATATCCTAAGTAGTGTGCATTCTAGGAATTCGTCTTAAGTGATTATCAAATAAGTTCTAGAGCTTGTCGAGACCGCAAAATTAATCACAAAACAATCACACATAAAACTTCTCTAAATGTTTTAGACTAATCATACAATCTTACTGCAAACTAGAGTCTTAAACAAAATGAAGATTAATGTTGTGAGTTTTAATTTACTCGCAAGTGCACGAGTCGTTTGCAATATAGTGTTGCGCAAGTGCGAGGTTGAATCCACAGGGAATTGCGTTGTGAAAATATATTTTTAATCTAAACTAACTTTATCTTAACCTAGTTCCAAATTTTGAATGATATTTTGGAAAACAAATTAAAACTAAACTAACTTGATTTAAAAACTAATAATTAAAACACTAAGGTTTCCGAATCCACCCCACCAAAGTTAAGCATATATGTTCTAAAAATATAGCCTATCAAAACATTCCATGAATCCAACTATAAGACAAAAAACAAAGAATATCCCAACTAAACCAAAAGCATCCAATGTATCTGCTCTCAACAAATCACAAAGGAAATCCAATTTAATCGAAAAGCATTCAATGTATCCATCAGATGAAACACAAGGAATATCCAACATAAAATTTAAACTCAATCAATTATAAGATTAACTCAAATAATTGACAAAACATTTATACTAAAAATTGTCAGATTTGTACAAGCAAATCTGAACTACTACGCCAAACAACGGCGGGGCTTCATCTTCAACCTTAGCTGAAGAGTCTAGCCACTCATAACTATGAAACTACAATTCATAATAAAAGTGCTAAACATTTAAACTAAAACAACTAAATGTAAAGAAATAAATAAATAACTTTACATGGGAGAAATTCCACTCGCTGACGGGTGACGCTTCCCCTTGTGGTGACAAAGCCTTCGAGATCCACCATAATGCTAGTGGACGTCCACCGGTAAACACCAAAGTGGCTCAGGAATTGTACACTGAATGATGAAGTGGAGTGGGTCTTATATAGGCAAATACCACGAGTGCAATGTGTTTCCAATCCGATGTAGGATGTGGGACTTAGAAATGTGTTTCCAACCGATGTGGGATGTGGGATTTAAGTCTTCACATGCCCTTCAAAACTTCTGTTCACGCTGAAATCCCGCACAGCCCGCACAGCCTGACATTTGTCTACTAAAACGGCCATAACTTTCTGTAGAAAAATCATTTTTACGAACCGTAAAATTCTCCAGAAAATAGACTTCTGGATCTTTCTAAGCATATATGGTTCATATCCTGGTTCTTCTTGAATCAATACAGTTTAATTTTCAAAGATGATTGATCTGTACGGGTAATTCTGGCAATTTTAGTGAAACTCCTTTCCCAGTGCTTATAAACCTGAAAAAAAATGAAAACAACTCAAAGTAACAAAATCCTAAGCTAACAAATGTAAATTAAGTGGCCAAAATATGAAATATTTTTCTCTCATCAAATACCCCCAAACTTACATTTTGTTAGTCCCTTAGCAAAACAAAATAAATAAAAAAAACTAAATGAAAAACAAAGAACATAAAGATAAGTTCAGTATTCATGGTATCTAAAAATTTAAGGAGCATTCAAAATCATGAGATTCATTCATGAGCAAACTTAAATAAGTCCAACCCATCTTTATACTGAATAAGAATTTAAAACCTAATTACTTACAAGAGGCATGGTAAGACATCATAAGCTTGAATCAGTGTAAAGTGATTTAGCATATACAGATGAGGTTTCCAAATAACTTCAATGTACAAGGTAATCAAGTCTCAAGATCCACAGAATTTCTCATCGGAAAGAACAACGAAGGCACAGGTTTTTTTTTTTTTTTACATATATAAGACTCTGCTATGTTTAATTCCCTTAAGCTTTCTAATTGACCCATGTAGCGAGTGTTGAGTCAATGACTCCCAAACCAGATGGTTTTAGGGCATTAGGTGTAAAGACACCCCTAAAGACTTACTAACTCGAGTCAAAAAGGCCTTAATACTACCAAGCAAAATTTCACATTTTGACGTGAACACTCACTGCTTACTGAGGCAAGAGGTCCAGTTACTCAGCGAAAAGTTTCACAATGATCATTATGAATAAAATTCCCACCTTTTGACGTTAACACTCACTGCTTGCTGAGGCAAGAGGTCCAGTTACTCAGTGGAAAGTTTGTTGATGATGATCATTATAAATATTAGTAGTATTAGTTGTTTTTTTTTTATATATATATGCCCAAGTGTTTATCCAACAAGTCATCTGGTTTCAGTTAAGACAAGGAAACGTATACATTCAACTCACTTGTCATACCTCATACAAATATGTGCTGATGTGCTCGTGTTAGATTAGATCAAACATGTGAATTCTCAAAAATGCCTAAAGTAAGTAACTAAAGTTTAAACTCTATCATCAGATCATGTGTTCAAAGTTTTAAACTCACCAATGAAATCGCATCATAATTTTTCAGAACAACCAAAATTTTTAGACGAACATGAACATGCATTTATCTTTACGACAAAAAGATAACAAATTAGGACAAAGTGTGTGATGTGTCTCCCATACCCCCAAACTTAAATTACACATTGACCCCAATGTGTGACTAATATGGAAAGAGCTGACCTGAGATATGGAGAACTATGTGGACTGGTATGGCTCATAGCATACCCCCAAACTTGAACTGAAGTACGCATTGGCCCTGAAAAATAAAAAAACTGGAAAACAAAAAATATTGGAAACAAACATTAATCATAAAAATGCGAAATAATAAATAAACAGAAAAGATAAGCTGTGGGGTGCCTCCCATGAGCACTAAGTTTAACGTCTTCAGCCAGACCCAACATTAGTAAACATGCCCAACTAAGCACTCCACCATCTGATCAATAAATAGGAATGAAAAATGATCAGGCCTAGTGGCAGCATTCAACTTACAGTAGTCTATACTCACTTTCCCTCTTGACTGAACACGAGTTGGCACCAACTCGACGTCCTCATTCTTCACTACCGTTAATTCAACATGTTTGGGCACGACTTGAATCAGGCTCACCCACTCGTTATCAGAGATGGGATAAATGATCCATGGCTCTAACAGCTTAATATCTTCTACCCTCACAACCTCTTGCATAGTAGGGTTGAGCCTTCTTTGTGGCTCCCTCGATGGCTTGGCATTCTCCTCCAACTGTATCGTGTGTATTACCAACGAGGGGTTGATTCCCTTGACATCCTCAATAGTCCAGCCTATAGCTTCCTTATGCTCTCTTAAGATGTCCAATAATTTCTCCTCTGGAGCATCACCCAAATCTAAAGCTATCATTATAGGTAAAGAATCTGCTGGACCTAGGAACTTATACTTAAGATTGTCCGATAAAGGCTTAAGTTCCTTCTTGGGGGGTTCAGGTGTTGTGGTTTCCTCTGTCTCACTGATATTTTGAGGAGCAGACTCCAAAGTAGCATTTGCTTGCTCAAACAACTTATCTAAATCCAAATCATCTTCAAATTGAGCAAAGCATTCCTCCAAAATGTCCTCAGACTTCCCTTCTTTCTTGGGCGCTTGTAGTCTCTCAGGGTAAGGCACTTTAGGTAAAAATGACCTAGAGAGATCATTAATAATAGGTGTGGCTATAGATGGCTCAGCATCTCTCTTCTCATTGTTGCCACTTTCTTGCCCTTGGTGCATAGCAGGGTTCTCTTTCACTTGATTTTGCACTTGTCTCCCAGACCTCAATGGGACGATTGATTGAACTTGTTCCTGCCAATGCATAGGAGTTAATAAATTTCCCACCGTAAACTGTTCCTTTGGGTTAGGATCAGTTTGACTGGGGAACGTTCCTTCCTCTCCTTCACCCACGTAACTTACGATTTGATCAATTTGACTCTCTAGTGTGGCAATCGCTTGGGCTTTTTCTATTATTGCACTCATCACTTCACTTATAGATTGGCTAGTCGTTTTCATGAAATCATTGAGAGCGTCCTCCAATGACTGTGAAACCAACACTGGCGCTTGAATGGGAGCTTGGTAAGCGGGTGATGGTGCTGGATAAGCTGAGTGACCATAACTTGGAATTGGTGGAGGAAATTCGAGAGGGTATTGATTGTGACCATGATAAGGGTCTCCTCCGTGATTCCTCAGTTGGTTCTGTGTCCATGAAACATTAGAGTGGTCCCACCACCCTGGATTGTATGTTTCAGAGTAAGATCCATTTAATTGCCATCAACACTTATTGAAAGCATTCATTTGTTCCATGGGATACTCGGCAAAAGCCGGCATGATGGACAATTCTGTGCTAGATGCATGGGACTAGCACAGATGGAACAGCTATCAACATTGAATGTGTTGGCAGTATTGAGGGACGGGCAGGTCATTTTCATGTACTCCTTAATGGTGTCCTCTAAAGACTGTGAAACCGGCGCTGGATTCATCCACATTTGTTTTTTTCTCTTTTTTATATAAAAAAATGATAACTAACTAGTAGAAAAATAAAATCAATTCAGACAAAAAATTTTCACAAACCGAACAATTCCTCGGCAACGGCGCCAAAAACATGTTGTGAGATTTAATTTACTCGCAAGTGCACGAGTCGTTTGCAATATAGTGTTGCGCAAGTGCGAGGTCGAATCCATAGGGAATTGCATTGTGAAAATATATTTTTAATCTAAACTAACTTTATCTTAACCTAGTTCCGAATTTTGAATGATATTTTGGAAAATAAATTAAAACTAAACTAAATTGATTTAAAAACTAATAATTAAAACACTAAGGTTTCCGAATCCACTCCACCAAAGTTAAGCATATATGTTCTAAAAATATAGCCTATCAAAACATTCCATGAATCCAACTATAAGACAAAAAACAAAGAATATTCCAACTAAACCAAAAGCATCCAATGTATCCGCTCTCAACAAATCACAAAGGAAATCCAATTTAATCCAAAAGCATTCAATGTATCCATCAGATGAAACACAAGGAATATCCAACAGAAAATTTAAACTCAATCAATTATAAGATTAACTCAAATAATTGACAGAACATTTATACTAAAATTGTTTGATTTGTACAAGCAAATCTGAACTACTACGCCAAACAACGGTGGGGCTTCATCTTCAACCTTAGCTAAAGAGTCTAGCCACTCATAACTATGAAACTACAATTCATAATAAAAGTGCTAAACATTTAAACTAAAACAACTAAATGTAAAGAAATAAATAAATAACTTTACATGGGAGAAATTCCACTCGCTGACGGGCGGCGCTTCCCCTTGTGGTGACAAAGCCTTCGAGATCCACCAGAATGCTAGCGGACGTCCACCGGTAAACACCAAAGTGGCTCAGGAATTGTACACTGAATGATGAAGTGGAGTGGGTCTTATATAGGGAAATACCACGAGTGCAATGTGTTTCTAATCTGATGTGGGATATGGGATTTAGAAATGTGTTTCCAACCGATGTGGGATGTGGGATTTAAGTCTTCACATGCCCTTCAAAACTTCTGTTCACGCTGAAATCCCGCACAGCCTGCACAGCCTGACCTTTGTCTACTAAAACGGTCATAACTTTCTGTAGAAAAATCATTTTTACGAACTGTAAAATTCTCCAGAAAATAGACTTCTGGATCTTTCTAAGCATATATGGCTCATATTCTGGTTCTTCTTGAATCAATACAGTTTAATTTTCAAAGATGATTGATCTGTACGGGCAATTCTGGCAATTTTAGTGAAACTCCTTTCCCAGTGCTTGTAAACCTGAAAAACAACGAAAACAACTCAAAGTAACAAAATCCTAAGCTAACAAATGTAAATTAAGTGGCCAAAATATGCAATATTTTTCTCTCATCAATTAACACTCAAATTATTCTCAAAACAAACAGTTCAATGAAAAAAAATGCGTTTCCTCCATCCCAACTTAAAAATTGCATTGTCCTCAATGTGAAAGAAAAGGTAAAGGAAACTCCATTTGTAGGCAAAAGTGCACACAAGCTGAAAATTGTGCACCATCATGTGTACTGTATGCCATTCATCTTGCTAAAATTTTGATCTACAACATAGAACAAAACAATAAAAAGAAAGCAATTGATGCTCAAAGTTGGAGAGAAGAAAGAGTACCCACCAACTTGAAGTTTTCTCGATGAACCCTAAATCCTCTTAATACCAAGCGTTTTGGAGAAATTGTTAACAAAATCTGCAATATTAGTCTTAATCCTTCAAGAAATGATGTTAGAATCAAGAAATTTTGAGTAAAAATGAGTGGGTAAGTGAGGGTTTGGAGAGAGGAGGAGAGAGAGATAGTGTGCTGCATTTTCTCAAAGTGGAAATGAAGAAAAAAGCTGCAGATTTGGGGTTTTAAAATGTGCAGCTCGTGTGGGCAGGAACAGGTGGCGTCGCGGCTTAGAAGTCTAAGGGCAATGGGCGTGCTACTGGTGGGTGCGGCACGCCTCATACTGGGGTGTGGCATGGTCTGGGGCAAGATGGGCCTAAGCTGTTGGGCGAGGCGTGCTTCTAGTGGGCCTAGGTGTGGCTCGGCCTGATTCTAAAAAAAACTTGTTTGTTGCCAAAGAAAATTATAGAATTAGCAAAATAAAAGTAATAAAAATAGACATTAAACTAAAAGTTTGGTTAAAATAAACTAAAAAAAGAAGAATTAAAAATTAAAATTGAAATGAACATAATTTTAAAAAAATAAACAAACAAAACAAAACAAAAGTAAAAACATAAGTGGAATGTCTTCTACTTCTGGATCTGTCCTATCAATTAAGATTTTAAGGCGTTGACAATTTACTTTAAAGGTTTGACCATCTCTAGTATCCTCAATTTCCACCGCCCCATTTGTAAAAACATTTTTCACTATAAAAGGACCGGTCCACCTTGACCGAAGCTTTCCTGGATGCTTATGGAGTCTAGAATCGTATAAGAACAACCGATCATTAGGCTTGAATGTTTTCCTCAAAATATTTTTATCATGAAACACTTTCATCTTCGCCTTATAGATTCTAGAGTTCTCATAAGCATCATTTCTCAACTCCTCTAACTCGGTCAACTGATATTTCCTAAGCTTACCCGCTTTTCCTATGTCAAAATTGAAAGATTTGATGGCCCAATAAGCTCGACGCTGAGCTCCACAGGTAAGTGGCAAGGCTTTGCAAAAACAAGCCTATAAGGTGACATACCTAAGGAGGTTTTGAAAGCTGTACGGTAGGCCCAAAGCGCATCAACTAGTCTCAAAGACCAATCCTTGCGATCCGAGTAACCGTTTTTTCTAAAATTTGTTTAATTTCCCTATTTGCAAGTTCAACTTGTCCACTTTTCTGAGGGTGGTAAGCAGTTGAAATCTTATGTAACACCCTATATTTTCTCATTAAAGCTTCATAGGAACGGTTACAAAAATGGGTACCTCGATCACTAATTATAGCACGTGGTGTACCAAATCGAGATAACACATTTTCTTTGAGAAATTTAATTACCGTTCTATTATCATTGCTTTGGTAAGCTGCTGCCTCTACCCATTTTGACACATAATCTATAGCCACAATGATATATTCATATCCGAAGGAAGGAGGAAATGGTCCCATAAAATCAATGCCCCAACAATCAAAGATTTCAATCACTAAAATTGGGTTTAAGGGTATCATATTACGATGAGACACAGCTCCTAACTTCTGACACTTTTCACATGAGTGACAATAGATATTTGCATCTTTAAACAAGGTTGGCCAATAAAATCCGCACTGCAAAATTTTTGCAGCGGTTTTTTCATTGAAAAGTGGCCCCCACAAGCTTGGGAGTGACAAAATTCCAAGATGCTGGCAATCTCTTCATTAAGGATGCAACGCCTTAAAATTTGGTCAGGGCAGTACTTGAAAAGATAGGGGTCATCCCAATAAAAATTATGTACCTCATTTAAGAATTTCCTCTTGTCTTTAGCGCTCCAATCCATCGGTATCTCACCGGTAGCCAAATAATTCACGATATGAGCAAACCATGGTAGAGAAGTAACAGAGAGTAAATGCTCATCGGGAAAATCATCCTTGATTGGCATGTCGTCAGAGGTGTCTTCAAATGTGAGCCTTGATAGATGGTCAGCCACTACGTTCTTTACTCCTTTCCTATCTTTGATGGTGATGTCAAATTCTTGCAAGAGTAGCATCCATCGTATTTGTCGTGCCATAGCATCCTTCTTTGTAAAAAGGTACTTGAGGGCTGCATGATCTGCGAAAATAAGAATAGGAGAACCAATTAAATAGGCACAAAACTTGTCTAAAGCAAATACTACAACTAGCAATTCTTTTTCAGTAGTGGAGTATTTCATTTTAGCACTATTCAGGGTTTTACTAGCATAGTAAATGACAAAAGGTTTTCCCTCCCTTCACTGTCCAAGAACAGCACCTACAGCATAGTCACTAGCATCACACATTATTTCAAAGGGTAAAGTCCAATCAGGTGACTGCATTATAGGTGCTGAAGTAAGCTTGTCAATCAGCATTTTAAAGGCCTCTTGACAAGCTTGAGTCCACTCAAATGGGACATCTTTAACTAGGAGAGCACATAGTGGTCTAGATATGTTGGAAACGTTTTGTATGAACCTCCTATAAAATCCAGCATGACCAAGGAAAGATCTTACATCCTTTACTGTCTTATGTGTAGGCAATTTAGAGATTAATTCAATCTTAGATTGATCAACCTCTATCCCCTTAGAAGAAACAATATACCCTAAGACAATACCGGATGGTACCATGAAATGGCATTTTTCCCAATTTAAGACTAATTCCTTCTCTTCACAAGGAATCAACACTCTTTCTAAATTCATTAAGCATGCATCAAATGAAGATCCAAAAATAGTTAGGTCATCCATAAAAACCTCCATGCAATTTTCAACCATGTCTCTAAAAATGCTCATCATGCAACGTTGAAAAGTGGAAGGTGCATTACACAATCCAAATGGCATTCTACGAAAAGCATAAGTACCAAAAGGATAGGTGAAGGTGGTTTTATCCTGGTCTTCTAATGAAATTTCAATTTGATAATAACCAGAATAAGTATCTAAGAAACAATAAAAAGGATGACTAACTACACGCTCAAGAATTTGATCAATAAAAGGGAGTGGGAAATGGTCTTTCCGGGTGGCAGCATTTAACTTTTTGTAATCAATGCATATTCACCACCTAGTCACAAATTTTGGAGGGATAACTCTCCTAGGTCATTCTTTACCACAGTGACTCCGGACTTTTTAAGAACGACTTATGTAGGACTTACCCATTTACTATCAGCTATGGGATATATAAATCCCGCATCTAATAGTTTCAACGCTTCATTTTTCACTACTTCTTTCATAGTGGGGTTAAGCCTATGTTGAGGGTCTCTACAAGGGCTAGTTCCTTCATCCAAATTTATCTTATGAGAATAGATCAGGGGACTAATTCCTTTTAAATCAGCCATGTTGCAACCTAAGGCTAATTTATGTGCATTTAAGGTCCGAGTTAATTTCTCACCTTGAGACTCAGATAATTCAGATGAGATAATATCAGTTTTATCATTAATAGAATCAATCTCATAATTAACAAGAAAATATTCAAGAGAATCAAAGTCATGAGCTATGAAAACTCCTTTATCGATGAGTGACTCGATCATGTATAAATGGTGGTTCTCGTCTTCATCTTCGGGCTATTTTGCAACAGCGAAGATGTTCACCTCGAGGGTCATGTTTCCAAAGGATAGCTTCATGAGTCCATTCCTACAATTAATTAGAGTATTTGCAGTAGCAAGGAAAGGTCTACCCAAAATTAAAGGAATTTTAGAATTAGTGTCAACCGTAGAAGTAGTGTCAAAGATTAGGAAATCAACAAGATAATAAAATTTATCAATTTGAATGAGAACATCCTCTACCACACCCCGGGGTACTTTGACTGAATGGTCAGCCAATTGTAATACCACAGTGGTTAGTTTTATTTCTCCCAATCCCAGCTGCACATAAATAGAAAATGGCATCAGGTTTACACTAGCTCCTAAATCTAGCAAGGCTTGTCCAACCTCATAATTTCCAATGCTACATGCAATGGTTGGACAGCTAGGATCCTTGTATTTTGGGGGAATTATTTGCTCAATTAAAGTACTAACTTGCTCTGTTAGGAATGTTGTTTTCTTTACATGGTGCTTCCTCTTAATGGTACACAAATCCTTGAGAACTTTTGCATAGGTAGGAACTTGCTTAATCACATACAAAAGAGGTAGATTAAGTTTTACTTGCCTTAGGTTCTCTAGGATTTCATTGTTTAGGTCCATATTTTTCTTGTTTGATTTTAAGGCTTGAGGGAATGGTGCCTTAACAGGACTCTTGGTAACCTCAGGGTCTTTGGGCAGCTCGACATCACTACTACCTTAACTCTTTTCCATATCCTCAGATTTGTTCGTTGTTGGGATATGTATTGACTTACCACTTCTTATCACAATGGCATTTACATCTTTCAGATTTGCTTGTGCCATGTGCTGACCTTGGGGTATGGACTAAGTTTGGGAAGGGAACTTATCTCGCTCATTCACCCTCAAGGAGCCTATCAATTTGGACACTGGCTCCTTATTTCCTTATTCTCTTCCACAACCTATGTGATTAATGCTTCACACCTTTGGTTTGTCTTACCCTGTGCCTCAATGAAAGCATGCAAGGTGTCTTCTAAAGAAGTCCTAGAGGATGAAGGTGCATTATATGGTACAGGGTATGATCTAGGGGGTTGTGCAAGCTGCTGGTTTTCAGACTTCCAGCTGAAGTTGGGGTGATTGTGCCACCCGGATGATAGGTATTAGAGAAAGGTACGAAAGGCTTCTTGTACATGCCTAAGGCATTACATTGTTCCTCATACATCCCACTCATATCAACAAATGTGGGGCACTCTTGAGTGGGATGATCTACCCCGCCACACACAAAACATGGTTCTGAAGATTCGGCATGATTAACCATGTGTGTTGGCTTTGAGCCTTTAGTTTTTAATATATCTAACTCCATAGTGAGCATCTCAACCTTAGCCTTTAGTTTTTCATCTTCCTTAAGATGATATATTTCACCCCCACTTGGGTTTCCTATAGGTTGTGACCTATTTGTGCTTTCAGTAGCACTAGGTTCAGTCCAAGTGTGAGCTTTTTCGGCAAGCTCATTGAGGTATTCTATGGCCTCATCAGGATCTTTTTGCAGGAAATTCACCATTACACATCATCTCTATAAATTAGCGCTCTCTCTAGGTAAGTCCCTCATAAAAGTAGCTCACTAAGCGCCAACTCTCATACCCATGGTGATTACACATACTTAATAGCTCCTTAAATTTCTCCCAAGACTGATATAAAGTCTCATTATCCTTTTGTGCAGAGGTGGAGATTTTCCTTTTTAAAGCATTGGTCTTCTGTTGAGGGAAGTATTTATTGAAGAAGACCTGAGTCATCTCATTCCATGTCCCAATAGATCGTGGTCTCAGCGAGTATAGCTAACTCTTAGCTTTATCCTTCAAAGAGAAAGGAAAAAACTTGAGTCTCACGATATCATCAGTTGCATCTTGACTATGAAAAGTCCCAACTACTTCCTCAAACTCCCTAATGTGTACATATGGGTTTTTATTTTCCAAGCCACGAAATGTAGGGAGTAATTGTATCATCCCTGTTTTAAAATCTTGATGGTGGGTGTTGGCTGGAAACATGATGCATGATGGTGTGGCTGTTCGGCTAGGATGCAAGTAATCTTTAAGTGTCCTAGCAACATTCTCATTAGGGTTTTCAGCCATGTTACACTAAGGTTTAATCTAGGCAAGGTTTCACTAACGAACGTGGAAGGAAAGGGTAGTTCTACTTCAGGTCCCTTAATGAATCTGCCTCACGAATCTCTCGGTCTAAGCATGCACCAAATGAGTTAAAAGGAAATAAATAAAACATAACAAATAAAAAGAGATTAAAAAATCAAAAACTTAAAGAAAGGAACAATAGTATCATCTTGTCTTAGAGTTGACAATCTTCCTTGTATGTAAGCGCGTTTCCCCGGCAACGGCACCAAAATTTGGTTACGCTCAAACTAATACGTGGTTATTATGGTTAGATAAGGTGTCAATCCCACGAGGAAAAGTGATCTACAAAGGAAAAGTGCAAACCTTAACACGAACGATAACAATCAAGTGAGAAAATATGAGTTTTGATAATGAAGTAATTGTGGGAAAATTTTGTAAATAGATTGAAGAATATAATAAAAGAACAACAAGATTCCGAGAATCCACCCTAGGTTTGTTGCCTTATTCCAATCTTAATTCAGTTTTTTTTATCTCGATTACAAGTTTCACATCCCAAACAGGCATTCGGCATATATTCAATCAAAGTATATGTAAACCCTAATGTAATTGTTATGAATTACTCTTTACTTTTGATTTAAGCACACATGACCTATATATAGATTTATCAAGAAATGACAATATATCTTAATGACAATATCACAGTAATGAACAAACCTACAAGATAAATCTACTGGACTTAATCACATCCAAACAATCTTGACATAAGACGAGCATGACAAGACTTATATCAAGGAGAAAGATATAATCACCGGATTAAGAGAAAATCTTCTAATTAACTTAAAGAGTAAATCATAACAATGTTTTGACAATAAATCCCAACTACAATTGAATCAATAAAGGAAAATAAGAACAACTACACCTAGGGATTCATCCCTTTGCCTTGCTTGGAGATTAGTTGGCCATGGGGCTCATTCTTGAACACTTTTGATGGAGGAGAATATAGCAGTATTCTTGAATTTTTTAGCCTTAACACTTATCTTCTTCTCAAACCCTAAGTGATCTATTTATAATACAAAAGGTCCAAGGTTGTTTTAGGGTTTAAACAATCATTAAAGTCCTAATTTGGTCATAACTCAGAGAAGGGGACCGTGTGCGCGCCGTGGGTCTCACTTCCTTGTGCTGTGGCTCTGCCTAGTCTTGGTTCTTCACTTTCTGGAGGATGTGGCCCTGCCTAGTCCAGGCCGCAGCTCCCACTGAAACTTCTTTCTTGCTCTTTTGGCTTGGTTCTGGAGGCCGAGGCTTGGATGTTTTCAGGCCGCAACGCACACACTCAAGACTTGATTTCTCTTCATTTGTCCTTCCACAACCATGCCTTCACTCTGGTATGCCTTGAGTCTTTGTGCTTCAAGCAATAGTAACTTTTCCTCCTCTTTTGAATTTAAAGTACTTGAAAATGCACCGAAATAGATCAATGATCCAAGAATGACACTTTAGAGTTGTTAACGTATAAAAGTGCAATTAAAACCTAGATCAACCCTAAAATGCTAACAATTAAGTACTGTTAAAATGCATTTTATGACTCTCATCACTCATACAATTCTCAGTTATGATTTTGCATCTTAAATGTATTTGATCATGTGTTTGCGCAACAAATCGTATTCATTTTAGTTAAGTTAAACCACCATTCATTACAAGTATAAATTAGTGATATATCCCTTATGTTTGCACAACAAAGCTATATCAACTTTTTACATTGTATACATCATATATTCAATAGTTAATAAAAAAATTTCTATAGGTGTAAACCTGTAACGACCCGTCCCGGGTTAGCCACCCCCGAGACGGTATAATAAAATTTTGTCATCTCAGCACGACACATACATACAAAAATTAAAAAAACATATAGAAACTAAAATAACTATTTACATTTGATCCCCAATTCTTTCCAGATGAGATACATCATCTTTCTTCTAACATAAATAAATATATACAATATTATAAAAATGTATGATTATGAACATCTTCTCAAAATTTTCTTTCATCTTTCCTTCATTAGTTTGATGATGATAACCACGAGACTTATATAAAGTAATGTAATATATGTATTCAGAAAGAAAGGATAAAGAAATAACTTGATAAATATGACATGGAATTAAATAACGTATATGTGAAAGATTTATTATTGAATAAAATAATTCTTTTGAAAAAAAAAAACCGAAGCGTGGTAGTGTAAAGAAAAAGAAAATGAAAAAGAAAAACAAATTATGTCCAGATAAAGAAGAAAAAAAACAAAAAGGAAAAAAAGATGTGGCAACACCTAGAGTCCAAGTGTTGCCAAAGAAATTGAAACCTTTGCATGTTGCACAGTAGAGATAAGGAAAGTGGTGCAACAGTGCCGCTTAAATTTTTATTATTTATATTGAGTTGTTTTATTAGTTTTACCAAATCATGTTTGGTTTGCTTCAATCTCAAATCTAAACTACTCTATTTCTTTAAACACTTGGGGACCAAAAAAAAGATTGAAAATGTAAAATTTTAGAGGGGTCTACAGGAGAATTTTATAGAGAGTCACGGGAAGCTCTAAGAAAAACAGAAGGTAATAACATGAAGTTTATTTTTGAAATTTAGCATATATGAAATTCCCAAAATTCAATGTGGGAAATTTAAAAGGGTGTGAATTATAGAATAATTGAAGAATAAATTCGAAATTTAATATAAATATTATGTCAGGTGTTGACGATAGCAACTGGGGGAAACTGCTAAAAGGAGTAGGAAAGGTAAGGAGGTGATCAACGAGTAACTCTAAGTGCTACGTGGTGAGTTAGATTTACTTTAAGTAATCAAGATAAATATGAAATATATAATGATAGTATTTAAATATATTATTACCTTATGATTTGGTGATAGATGAAAGTTGGTTGATAGGTATGATAGGAATAAATGATGTGTAGAGAATTATTATATGAGAAATAATATTATTCGAATAATAAATCGATTTAATAATAAAGGTGATAAGTGAAATTATTGACGAACTGTGGATGATGAGTTGATATGATATATGTGGAGAATAAAGTAGTAAAATTGATCAAATAATGATTTGAGAAGAAGCATGATAACTAATTTGAATGTATGAATACATGTGTGTTTTTATATTATTGTGCATATCCATACTTCATGTTATTATTCATATGTATATACATGAAATAAAAGAACTGGGAGGGCAGCTGGTCTAAATAAAATAAAAGAACCGGAAAGGCAGCTAGTCTAAGATAAAAACATGTCGATATGTGGGAAGATGTTCCCTAATAATAATTCATGCATTGCATATGTTTTAAATATTGATTTTATTACTGATATGATGAAGTGTTTTTTTTATTGTAAGTTTATTTATAGATAAATGAGTCTCACAGAGAGATGGTTATGGTGAGAAAGAAACATGGAAGTATGATATGGTAAGAACTATCTAAATAGTTGACTATATGCTGTGAACCTTATAACAAGGTAATTATGAGATATAATTGATGGTCTTAAGGTAATAAATATATAAGAAGAATCGATCGATAGAGAATGAGGCTTATGATATGTGTAATGATAGCATAATGCTATTATCAAGTTATATAAGATATAAATGATTGAATATTAAAAGACCATTTATATAAATTGAATAATTCTAGTAAATTTAATTCGCTGAGCTTATGAAGCTCATCCCTCAATGTTAAATGATTTCAGGCAGTAGGCAGAACTAATAGTTGGTAAGCTGAGATTCAGACGGATTCATTATCTGTAAGCCACGTGGTCCACATCCTCAGACTAATGAGAAAAAAAACATTTGTAAATATTCATGCATATTATGCTGTATATAATGTTTAAGTTATGATCTAAATGATGTATCTCCCCTATTGAAGGTTGATGATTGATGTAATAATTACTTTTGGTATTATTTTAATTGTTGCCTATATGCGTCGTGCTGGGATTTTCAAAATGTGACAACACCATCTCGGGGGTGGCCGACCCAGGATGGGTCATTACAATTTTGGTATCAGAGCATTAGGTTTTATGATTTTTTAAACTACATAAGAACTTAAAGAAGTGGAAGATCTAAATAAAGTATATTTTAATGCAGAGTCTGAGAATGACAAATGGACGTGCTAGAGCTAGAGGTAGAGTTCTGAATCCAAGGGGACGTGGTAGACCCCTAATATTTAGAAGAATTGAAGCAGAGGAAAGAGTCTACGGTTCCTGCGAGGGAACAGATTAATAGTACGGTAGGTACTAGTAGAGTTGGGAGAGAATCTGAGGTTAAGAGGGATGAATTAAGAGAAGTTCTTGAGCATGCCCTAGAGAGGATAAATGCAGCTGAAGAAAAGGCTGGTAATTTGCAGAAGAGATTAGAGGAGATGGGTAGAATAGATCCTGATGTGGTGAGATAAGAGGTTCATGAGGGAGAAGGTGTGTTTGCACATGAGATGCAAAGTGATTTTTTGGGAGATTTCTTAAGTTTAAACCCCAATCTTTTAGAGGATCTGTAAATCCTGTAGAAGCAGAGTAGTGGATTAGATATGTCGAGAAATATTTTGAGGTCTTACCGGTGACAGATAGACAGAAGGTTACTTTTGCTTCATTTATGCTGGAAGGTGAGGCTTCTCAATGGTGGGAGGATATTTTTCCCAGGGTAAGCTCATAGGTAGAATAACCTTTAACTTGGAGTAAGTTTAAGGATGAGTTATTTGTGAAGTATCTTCCAGATACCTTTCGGGCACAACAAGAGAAATATTTTATTCATCTAATGCAGTGTAATTTATCAGTGGTTGAATATGATAGTAGATTTATAGCCCTGTCAAGGTTTCTACCTGAATTAGTGAATACGAATGAGAGGAAGTTTAAGAGATTTTTAGACGGATTACACAATGATATTCAGACTAAACTCTCTTATATGGGCATTGGAAATTATGCTATACTAGTGGATAAAGCATTTCAAATTGAGAAGGATTTGATGAAGTTTAGAGGTAGGAGGGAGTTGCTGAAGATGTCTAGATTTGAGGGACCTGGAGGTGGTAGTAACATGAGTGTGCAGGGTAAGAGACCACCCCAGAGGGGGCATTCCTTGCCATAAGGAACTGTAGTATAGAGTCAGAGGCAAGCAAGATCTGTTGCTTCTGTCATTCAGAGTAATACCGATGGGACCCCTAGATTTGGGAGACAGGCTATGGGAAGTGGGAGTTATAGTAGAGGAGTAAGTATGCCACTAAGGGGAGATGATAATCTGATGTATGATCAAGAGCTAAGGGTTTGCTTCAGATGTAATCAGACAGGGCATCTGTCTCAGAATTTCCCTATGCATATATGCTTTGCTGTAGATTGTCTAGTGGGAAAATCTGCTGACGTAGACATTGGAAGTGTTAAAAGAAGACCTATGGAGAGAGGTGGTGAATCAGGGAGTGTACGAGACAGAAGTCGAGGATCAATAGCTAAGAGAGGATGTGGTAGCCAATTATAGTATATAGACAGTAGAGTCTATGCACTGACCCAACAAGATGCACAAGCCACTCCTGATGTTGTTATGGGTATGGTATCTATCCTTGATAGACCTACTAGATTATTGATTGATCTTGGTGTAACCCATTCTTTCGCATCCAGTGTTTATATGAAATATATTGATGCTAGGGCTAGTCCTTTGATGCATGCTATCGTTGTTGAGGCTCCTACTGGGGATAGGGTTATTATCAGGATAATTTATCGAAGTTGTGTGATTTATATGGCTGATAGAGAATTTGAAGTTGATTTATTGCCTTTCGATATGACAAATTTTGATTTAAGTCTTGGATGAATTGGTTATTTACATATCATGCTTGGTTAGATTGTTTTAGGAAGAATGTAGTGTTCAAGATATCTGGATAGGAAGAGTTTAATTTTTAGGGAGAATGTAAGATACTTGTTAACTGTCTTATTTATGCCTTAACTGCTAGTAAATGGTTGAATAAGGGTTGTGAGGCATATTTGGCATATGTGGTGGATACTAGCAAGGAGAGTAGGAAGTTAGAAGAAATCTTGGTAGTAAAAGATTTTTCTGATGTATTCCCCAAAGAGTTGTCTGGTTTGCCTCCCAATAGGGAGATTAAGTTTTCTATTGAGGCGATTCCAAGATCAGCACCCATATCTATAGCACCTTATAGAATGGCACCAACTAAATTAAGAGAGTTGAAAGTTCAGCTTCAAGAGTTGGTGGATAAACAGTTTATTCGACCTAGTATGTCACTTTGGGGAGCCCTTGTATAGTTTGTCAAGAAGAATGATGGGACAATGAGATTATGTATTAATTATAGACAATCGAATAAGATCACCATCAAGAATAGATATCCTTTGCCCAGAATAGATGATTTGTTTGAACAGTTACAGGGAGCTAGGGTGTTTTCTAAGATAGATCTCAGATCAGGTTATCATCAATTGAGGATAAAAGAGGGGGAGCTTAAAACTTGGAACAAGGCTCTCCTTTCAAGAGTTTTGTGGAACATTCATATAAAGAAAGACTCCCTTTGGATCCAATGGATCCAGCACTAGTATCTTTTGAACAAATCCATATGGGAGATTAAGGCATGCAAGGATGATTCCCCTCTTTGGAAGAGGATCCTGGAAATCAGAGATAAAATAGTTGGGCAGCCTCCTAATATATTACAAGCTACCAACAAGTTTATGGAATGGAGGCTGCATGATGAGTTGAGCATCAAGAAGGTGTATAATGCAATGAGACAGAAAAATAATGAAGTTAGATGGGCTTCCCTGGTCTGGAATGGTCACTGCCCCCCTAAACAATCCTTCATTCTTTGGCTTGCAATAAAGAACAGTCTTCTCTCAAAAGATAAGCTCCATCTTGAAGGGAATGACAAGCTGTGCCCTTTATGCTCTGTCCAGGAAGAGAACAAAGAACACCTCTTCTTCTCTTGTAGAGTCAGCAAGGAAGTCTGGGTATCCATCAACAAATGGCTGGGGTGCAGGAGACAAATGACATCTATTGAGAGTGCTATTAGATGGACTCTCAAAGCAAAAGGTACTGGCCCCCCTGTAGTGGCCAGGAAGTCTGCCCTTGCAAGCACAGTATACAATATTTGGCTGGCTAGAAATGCCAAGCTTTTTCACAAAGCCCCTGTCCTGCCAGCCAGCTTAGTGAAGAAGATCCAGATTAGTATTTACAGAACTGTCTATGCTACCTGCCCTGAGTATAGGCTGCTGCGGTAAGGTTCAATTCAGCTTAGTTTCTTCTCTGTGTTGTGTGACTGTGTGCTTTCTTTGTAATGTCTCCCCTTGTATTTTCCAGGGTATACCCTGGTTTGTTTTGTATTGCTTCAGCTGTGCTTTACTGCCTTGCTTGCTTGGTTATTCCCTGGGTATGCCCAGATCCCTTGTAAGCTATTGTGGTTTATTGTTTTTGTAATTGCTGCCTATCAAAGTCCAGCAGGCTCCCTTAATGTTCCCATGTTCCTTGTTCATTTATGGGTTTTAGTTAAGCCCATGTTTATTTTGTATATGCCTCATTTGTAAATCTCCTGGGTATGCCCAGTGAATATTTTTGTACATTTTGATCACTTAATACAAGTTTATTTACAGATCAAAAAAAAAAGAGGGGGACATGCCTAAGATTGCTTTTAGGACATGTTATGGCCTTCATGAGTTCCTGGTCATGGCATTTGGGTTGACTAATACTCCTATTGCATTTTTGGATCTAATGAATCGGGTGTTTAAACCATTCTTTGATAGATTTGTGATTGTGTTTATTGATGATATTCTGGTATATTCTAAGAATGAAGAGGAGCATTGCAACATTTGGAGATAGTGTTGGAAATTCTAATCTCTAAGTGTGAGTTTTGGTTGAGTGAAATATCTTTCTTGGGGCATGTTGTGTCGGGAGAGGGAATGACAATTAACCTACAGAAAGTAGAAGCAATGTTGAATTGGGAAAGACCCACTAGTGTAACTGAAGTTAGAAGCTTTTGGGGTTGGCTGGTTATTATAGGAGATTCATCCAAAAAATTTCTTTGATTGTTGGACCATTGACTAAATTGACCAGGATGGACGTGAAGTTTAGGTGGTCATTAGAATGTGAGAGAAGTTTCCAGCTGTTGAAAGAAAAATTGACTACTGCCTCGAATTATTGTTTCCTTCTGGTGATGAAGGATTTGTGGTATATAGTGATGCGTCACATCAAGGGTTGGGATGTGTGTTGATGCAACATGGGAGAGTTATAGCTTTTGCATCTAGGCAATTGAAGAACCATGAGAAGAATTACCCGACCCATGATTTAGAATTGGCTGACATCATTTTTGCTTTGAATATTTGGAGACATCATATATATGGAGCCAATTGTGAAATTTTTATTGATTATAAAAGTTTGACGCATTTACCTACCTATATGGAGTTGAATTTAAGGCAGAGGAGGTAGATGGAATTGATTAGTGATTATGACTATACAATTCATTATCATCCAGGAAATGCTAATGTAGTAGCTGATTAATTGAGTAGAAAGGCTACAGGGAGATTAGCTACTACTGGGTGTCATAATACTAGCTTGATGATAGAATTAGAATAATGAGGATGCCGATGAGTGTCAATGATAGAGGAGTATTGATGGAAAATATAATGATACAATCTTCTACTATTGATCATTTATTACTGATGCAGGGTAGAGATGAGATGATCGAGAAGATCAGACGGGAAGTGTTGCGTGGGAAGTCGACTGAGTTTATAATTACGGAAGATGGTATGGTGGTACTAGGGGCATAGAATTTGTGTTCCCAATAAGGTGAAAATGAGAAAGGAAATACTAAGGGAGGCTCATGATTCTATATATTCCATGCACTCAGGTAATAATAAGTTGTACAGGGGATTGAGACAAAATTATTGGTGGTCAGGGATGAAGAAGGATGTAGCGAAACATATTTCTAGATGTTTGACTTGTCAACAGGTGAAATATGAGAATAAACATCCAGCAGGTTTATTACAACCTCTTCTAGTACCTGAGTGGCCATGGGAAAATGTGAGTATGGATTTTTTCTCTGGTTTTCTCTGTACCCAGAGGGGTCATGCCACTGTATGGGTTATAGTAGATTGAATTTCTAAGTCTTCACATTTCCTTCCTATTAAAACTACCTAGAGTCTTGAAAAGTTGGATGAAATGTATGTAGTGGAGATTGTAAGATTAAATGGAGTACCCTTAAGTATTGTATCAGATAGAGATTCTAGATTTACCTCTAGATTTTGGAGAGGTTTTCAAGAAGCTATAGGTATGCAATTACAGTTTAGTACAGCTTTTCATCCACAAACTGGTGGGCAGACGGAGAGAATCATCAGAATACTAGAACATATGCTGAGGGCAATTATATTGAGTTTCTCAGTGAGCTGGGATTTTTATTTGCCTTTGATCAAGTTTGCATATAATAATCAATATCAAACTAGTATTGGGATGGCACCATTTGTGGCTTTATATGGTAGGAGGTGTAAAACTCCAGTATGCTGGGAAGAAGTCGGAGAGAAAAAGATATTTGGTCCATAAATGATAGTTTTGACTACGGAGAGGATCAAACTAGTTAGAGAGAACCTTAGAGCAGTACAAAATAGACAAAAGAGATATGCTGAGAGTAGAAGACGACCTCTCGAGTTTCAAGTTGGTGATTAGGTATTTTTGAAGATATCTCCATAGAAGGGTGTGTTGAGTTTTAAAAAGAAGGGAAAGTTGAGCCCAAGATTTGTGGGGCCATATGAATTGATTGAGAGAGATAGATGTTGTGAGTTTTAAATTACTCGCAAGTGCATGAGTCGTTTGCAATATAGTGTTGTGCAAGTGCGAGGTCGAATCCACAGGGAATTGTGGTGTGAAAATATATTTTTATCTAAACTAACCCTATTTTAACCTAGTTCCGAATTGTGAATTATATTGTGCAAAGAAATATAAACTTAAACTAAATTGGTTTAAAGTAAATGATAAAAATACTGAGGTTTCTGAATCCACCCCACCAAAGTAAAGCATATATTTTCATGTTTTATTCAAAAATAATCTATCAAATTATTCCATGAATCCACCGTTATACAAATCACAGCAAATGCCCAAAACTAAACCAAAACCATCCAATGTATCCGTTTAAAAATCACAATTGATATCCAATCTAATTTGAATGATCCGATGTATCTGGCAGATGAAACACAAGGAATATCCAATTGAACAATTTAAAAGCAATCAGTCATAAGATTTTACTCAAATAATTGAACAGAAGATTTATACTAAAAATATCATAATTGTATGAACAAATCTGAAAATAATTTGCCAAACAATGGCAAGGCTTCATCTTCAACCTTAGATGAAGATTTTAGCCTCTCATAATTATGAAACTAAAGTTCATAATAAAACTGCTAAAAATTAAACTTTAAAACTAAAAAGTAATAAATTAAAACTGACTATACATGGGGAGAAATTCCACTCGCTGTTGTGCGACGCTTCCCCCTTGGTAGCAAAGCCTTTGAGATCCACCATAATGCTAGCAGAAGTCCTCCAGATTGCACACCCATTGCTTCAGTGAGGTGGGGCTTTTATAGGGAAACTCACCAGTGCAATGTGTTTCAAATTCGATATGGGATACTGCCTGAGTGCGCTCGATCACAGTCTTGTGCGCTCGAGCGCAGCATGGTGCACTGCCTGACCTTTGTCTATTAAAACAGCCATAACTTTCTCTAGAAAAATCATTTTTATGAGCCGTAAAATTCTCTAGAAAATAGACATTCAGATATTTCCAAGAATGTATAGCTCATCTCCTGGTTCTTCCCGAATCATTACAGTTTTAATCCACAAAAATCACTTCTGTCACGCTGAAATCACACACAGCCTGACCTTTGTCTACTAAAACTGCCATAACTTTCTCTACAAAAATCATATTTATGAGTCATAAAATTTCCCAGAAAATAGACATCCGGATCTTTCCAGTCATATATGGCTCATCTCCTGGTTCTTCCTGAATCAATACAGTTTAATCCACAAAAATGATTGATCTGTACGAGCAATTCTAGCAATTTAGTGAAACTCCTTTCCAAGTGCTTGTAAACCTGTAAAACATGAAGAAAAAAAATAACTCAAAATCACAAATTCCTAAGCTAAAAAATGTAAATTAAGGGGCTAAAATAGGTGATAAGGATTCATAATATCTATACGTTTGTTATATTTCCTCATGTTTTAATGGTTATAAATGCTTAAATCTTGGATTCTGATTATGTTTCGTATTTTATGGAGTAGATTGAAGAGCTAAATCAAATTGAATCCAAAATCAAGAATTTTTTGAAGAAAAGTCGAAGCTCAAAGCTGCAGCACTGGAATAGCATTAGAATGGCAAGATTTATGAAGATTGGACAGCAACTTGGAGCTGCAGCGCTGGGAAGTTGGCGCTGTAGGGCTGGAATTTGCGAAAGATGCGAAGATTGGACAGAAACCTGGCGCTGCAGCCCCGGGAAGTTGGCATTGCAACGCTGGCTAGGGTCTGATTTGTTCCTGGTGCTGCAGCCCCAGGAAGTTGGTGCTGCAGCGCTGGCCGGCGGATTCAAAATATTATAAATAGAACCCTAGCCGAACGAAAAAGGAGATCTCGGATAGAAGGCGCGGCTGTTGAACAGAAAATTCCTCTTTTCTTTTCTTTAGGTTTTCTTTTAATTATAAGTAGCTAAATACTTTTCTTCCGGCTGAAGGATAATTGAAGTTTTGGTTCTTCAAGAATTGTATCTAAATAATTTTCATTGCTCTTTTATTTCTTCTCTATTTATATATCTTTTGTGTTTATTAAAAATTATTGTCTTGGTTGATTGATGCAAAGGGCCCGTTGTTCAATTATCAGGTCAATAAATTTCAATTTGGAACTTTAAATCCTTAATTGTTTAATTGTTCTAATATTAGTGGTAAAATAACAAAGTTGATTATAAAGAGATTTTCGATTTATGTTATGGAGATATATAACCTAGTCTAAATGAATCGAGCTTATGTATTTGTTGGCTAGAATTGGTAGTCTCTCTAATTATTAATGCTGTCGATAGATTAAATCCTAAGAGCTTGTTTAGGGTTATTTATTAACAAGAGAAGTAATCAAAGAGCTTGTTTTGGTTATCGAGAAAGTAAGGAGAGATAGGTTGTCAGAGCTTGTTAACAACCATAACCAATTTAGTGAAGAATAAAAGATTTTATCCTTGTATCTATGATCAATTCTCTGAACCAATTATGAAATTATACCTTTGGTGGGATATTTGCCCGATATTTATTTCTCCTTAGTTTTTAGTTGATTATAATTGCTTTCTCTTTTATTTCACTCCGAAATTTCAAACTCTCTTTTTCTTTGCTTTAATTTTCATTAAAATAAATCTACCCAATCCCTGTGGATACGACCTTACTCATCACTGTTACAATTTGTATTTTCGAGAGTGAGAATTTTATTATTTGTTGGATTCAACACCCACCAAATTTTGGTTCCGTTTCTGGGGATTGGTCTTAATTAGATTTATTTTAATACTTCGATCATCTCGTGCAGGTGAACTCCAATACGATCTTGAGATTGAGAAGACGGTTCAAGAGTTGAGGAAGGAAGCTAAATTGCGTGACAAACAAGCATCTTCATCCTCACCCTCCGGATTTAATTTAGTACCTGACTTGGTTGATTCATCTAGTGATTCTGAAATAGAAGAAGCAATGGCCAATCAAGAGAGAACTTTAAGGGAATTGGCTGCACCAAATGTAAATCAACAGCCACTTTGCATTACATATCCAGCTTTGGAAGTGGGTTTTGAGTTAAAATCTGGATTGATCCATTTTCTCCCAACTTTTTGTGGTCTTGAGAATGAAGATCCTCACAAGTATCTGAAGGAATTCCATGTGGTGTGTTCGAGCATGAAACCGCAAGGAGTGACTGAAGAACAAATCAAATTACGTTCTTTTCCATTCTCGCTGACTGAAAAAGCAAAGGATTTGTTATTTTATTTGCTCTCTGGCTCTATAACCACATAGATGGAGATGGTGAGATTGTTTCTTGATAAATTTTTCCCTGTATCATGAGCTACTGGCATTAGAAGGGAGATATGTGGAATAAAACAGAAAGATACAAAAACCCTTCATGAGTATTGGGAAAGATTTAAGCAACTCTGTGCAAGCTGCCCACAACATGGAATTTCTGAACAGCTCCTCATTCAATATTTCTACGAAGAGCTCCTACCCATGGAAAGAAAGATGATGGATGCAGTGAGTGGAGGTGCCATAGTGAACAAAACTCCTCATGACGCTAGAGATTTGATCTCCACCATGGTCGCTAACTCACAACAATTTGGATTCAGGCAGGACACATCTCCAATAAGGGTGAATGAGGTAAGTATATCTTCCCTTGAAAATCAAATATCCAACCTAGCTTCTATTGTTCAACAGTTAGCTGTAGGAAATATGCAACAAGTGAAAGCTTGTGGGATTTGTGCTACCATCGGTCATCCAACTGACATATGCCCTACACTTCGAGATGATTCCTATGAGCATGTCAATGCAGTTGAAGGATTTCTAGGCCCACCACAACGGAGATACGATCCCTACTCAAATACCTACAACCCAGGATGGAGGGATCATCCCAATTTCAACTATGGAGCAAGACCACAATTCCAACACTTTCAGCATAGACCACCTGTTCCACCACCACAACAAACCTCCACAAGTTCAGGTATGTCTCTAGAAGAAATTGTTAAATCACTTGCAACTAACACGCAGCAATTTCAACAGGAGACAAGAACAAGCATTCAGCAACTGGAAACTCAAATGAGTTAACTGGCATCTTCTATGACCAGATTGGAATCCCAAGGTAAATTGCCCTCCCAAATTGTTGTTAACCCAAAACAAAATGCTAGTGCAGTTACCTTGAGAAGCAGGAAGGAGTTGAAGGAACCCAGTAAGGCAGCACGTAGAGAAGAAATTGAAAAAGAAGTAGTTGCTCCTCAACCTCAAACTGACCAGCCTAGAGGACTCGATAGTGAACAACCAAAGATATTGGTGACAAATCCTCCATTTCCTACTAGATTGACTAAATCCAAGAAAGAAGAGGAAGAGAAGGGAATTCTTGAAACTTTTCACAAGGTTGAGGTAAATATTCCTTTACTTGATGCAATTAAACAAGTGCCTCGATATGCTAAATTTCTCAAGGAGTTGTGCACCAACAAGAGGAAGTTGAAAGGTAATGAAAAGATAAGTATGGGGGAAAATGTTTCAGTTGTCCTCCAAAAAAAATTACCTCCAAAATGCAAGGACCCAGGTATGTTTACTATCCCTTGCAAACTAGGTGATGTTAGGATTGAGAAAGTAATGCTAGATCTAGGAGCTTCAATAAATGTCATGCCTCTCTCTATTTATTCATCTTTGAATATTGGTCCATTAAAAGAAACAGGTGTGATTATTTAACTTGCTGATAGATCTAATGTATATCCTGAAGGAGTCTTGGAGGATGTCTTAGTACAAGTTAATGGGTTGTTCTTTCCTGTTGATTTTTATGTTCTTGACATGGTAGAAGATGACTCTTCTAATTCAACACTAATGTTATTAGGAAGACCATTTCTAAAAATATCTTGGACAAAAATTGATGTGCATGATGGTACAGTCATAATGGAATTTGATGGTGAAATTATTAAATTCAATATTTATGATGCCATGAGGTACCCTAATGATGTGTCTTCTGTTTTTGTTATGGATATTATTGACTCGTTGGCACAGGAAATCTTTAATCCAATTGATGATGATAAGCTTAAAGTTATACTTAGCAGTCATTTCACTCTTGAAGGGACTGTTACCACTGAAGAACTCGTCATCCAAGAAGAAGCAAGGAACTTTGAGTCTGAAACGGGAAAAGAAGTGCCAGAAGAACAAATAATAATAACTGAATTGAAAACTTTTCTTGCTCATTTGAAATATGCTTATTTAGAGAAAAATATTTTCCCTGTTATAATATCTTCTTCATTGACAGGTAAAATGGAAGAACGGTTGCTGGAAGTCCTAAGAAGGTATATATTTCCTGGAAAGCTGAAATCTCGGTGGACTAGACTATACACCGTGATAAGTGTATCACCTTTTGGTGCCGTTGAAATATGACACAAGAAAAACAAGGCAACGTTCAAGGTCAACAGGTATAGATTAAAGCACTACATCATGGGGACGTTTGACCCTCAATCGTCCACAACCATTCTCCAAGAGCCATAAATCGGCAACGTCTAGCCAAAGACGTTAAAGAACGGCGCTTTTGGGAGGCAACCCAACTTTTTGTCTTACTTTCCTTGTTTTCTTTATTTTATTCCTTTTTCTTTTATTTAGATTATTTTTATTTTATTTTAATTTTCGGAGTGCATTTGATTTTCTTTCCAATTGTTTTGGCAGAAGATGATTTTCGTACCCCGTGGGCACGCCTTATGGAAAATATTGAATCCTAGAATTAGGCAAAAAACCAGAAGAAATTGTTAAATCAGCTTGCCAGACTCGAAGACCAAGTTGCCAGATTGGACAGAAACGTGACAGCTTTCCTTGCTTACATGGGATTCACACCACCTTCACCCCCAAGCACGTGACTAATATCTTGGCTGATACTCAACATTTTCAGGGGAGTTTTCTACTTACTCTTGTTCTTTTATAGTTTTTGAGTATCTATTCTTGATACATTGAGGACAAGGTATGGATTAGGTGTGGGGGAGGGTCGTTGACATATGAATTTGATTTTACTTTGAACTTCACTTTTAGCTCCATTTTGATCAAATTTTTGTGTCATTTTTCAAAAAAAATTTCAAAAATCCAAGTGATACTTTAGTCATTGTTTGTGATCATTCTAGATTCTGTCGATGCTTGTCTTAAATGATCTGGATTGTTGTGAATTATTGAGATAAATTGAGGCATAATAAGGGATTAGCATGAATGGTTGAATTCTTATTTACTACACAGTGATTAATTGCTCTTGATGATTGATTGAATGAAAAGTGTGTGGGATCTAATGCACATGACCTTTTTTGTGCGCTTTTGAGCCAATGAGCATTCATATTATATTATGTTCCATTTTCTTAGTTGAGTGATTGTCATACATAGTTGATTTTTCTAGAACTTGCTTTGTTATGCATGTCAAGAAACTACATTGTTGAATTGGATGCATTGAATTAATAAGGGCATTTAGGTGGAGCCATTTAGCTTTCTTAAAAATCCTACCTTGATTTTTACTGTAGAAAGCCAATTTTGAACCTTGGCCCTTTTGTTGGAAGTTAACCTTGATATAAGTAATGTCAACCCATTCTTTTGTCGTTTTCCCTCTTTTAAACCTCTAATTGAAGAATCGTACTAGCTTGTTCACATGAAGCTTCAAATTATCTCTGCAAGGATTGAAAGATGTTAGGAATAAAGTGATTCAAGTTACAAGTGCCTTGAATTGCAAAAAGAAAGGAAAGAAAAAAAAGAAAATAGACGGCCATAGAAAAAGAAAAAAAAACAAAGAAAAAAAAAAGAAAAGAAAAAAATAGCCGGCCAAAAAGAGATAAAAGTTATGCAATTTTAATTGTTTGGAAGTGAATCGATTGAAAAAAAACATTTGATGTTATTGAGTTGTGCTTTGCGTGGAGAAGTTGGTATAATTCCTTTGATAAAAGTACCTAAAAATTCCTTCTCACCACACCTTACCTAAGCCCTGTTACAACCCATTTAAGACCCTTAGATTCTTTGCATTCAATTCAATCCATTGATGTGATATATTAGCAAGCTTATGGTAAAGATCTTCTATGTTTTGACTTGAGAGTTCATTGATACCCTAAACACTTTGAGCGTATTGAGTGAATCCAATGAGAGGGTGTTAGATCCTATTGCATTTTGATTTTGAGAAGATCATTGAGGTGAGTATTCATGGTGTGGTTTATAAGAATTTACACTATGAAATTGTTCATTTCTTATTTGTCTTTAGATTTAAATCTTTAAGGCATGATAATTTGGATTATAGAGGATGAGTAAAGGTAGAAGAAAGAACGATGATGAGAAAAAGTGATGAACTTGAGCTATTGTATACTTGAGGACAAGCGTTGTTTAAGTGTGGGGGAATTTGATAAGGATTCATAATATCTATATGTTTGTTATATTTCCTTATGTTTTAATGGTTATAAATGCTTAAATCTTGGATTCTGATTATGTTTCATATTTTATGGAGTAGATTGAAGAGTTAAATCAATTTGAATCCAAAATCAAGAAATTTGTGAAGAAAAGTCGAAGCTCAAAGCTACAGCACTGGTTCAAGGGCGCTGTAGTGCTGGAATAGCATTGGAATGGCAAGATTTATGAAGATTGGATAGCAACTTGGAGCTGTAGCGCTGGAATTTGCGAAAGATGCGAAGATTGGACAGAAACCTGGCGCTGCAGCCCCGCGAAGTTGGCGTTGCAGCGTTGGCTAGGGTTTGATTTGTTCCTGGCGCTGCAGCCCCGAGAAGTTGGCGCTGCAGCGCCGGCCGGCGGATTCAGAATATTATAAATAGAACCCTAGCCGAACGAAAAAGGAGATCTCAAATAGAAGGCTTCCTCTTCTCTTTTCTTTAGGTTTTCTTTTAATTATGAGTAGCTAAATACTTTTCTTTCGGCTGAAGGATAATTGAAGTTTTGGTTCTTCAAGAATTGTGAGATCTAAATAATTTTCATTGCTCTTTTATTTCTTCTCTATTTATATATCCTTTGTGTTTATTAAAAATTATTGTCTTGGTTGATTGATGAACAGGCCCGTTGTTCAATTATCAGGTCAATAAATTGCCATTTAGAACTTTAAATCCGTAATTGTTTAATTGTTCTAATATTAGTGGTAAAATAACAAAGTTGATTATAGAGAGATTTTTTATTTATATTTTGGAGATATATAACCTAGTCTAAATGAATCGAGCTTGTGTATTTGTTGGCTAGAATTGGTAGTCTCTCTAATTATTAATGCTGTCGATAGATTAAATCCTAAGAGCTTGTTTAGGGTTGTTTATTAACAAGGGAAATAATCAAAGAGCTTGTTTTGGTTATCAAGAAAGTAAGAAGAGATAGGTTGTTAGAGCTTGTTAACAACCATAACCAATTTAGTGAAGAATAAAAGATTTTATCCTTGTATCTGTGATCAATTCTCTGAACCAATTATGAAATTATACCTTTGGTTGGATATTTGCCTGATATTGATTTCTCCTTAGTTTTTAGTTGATTATAATTGTTTTCTCTTTTATTTCACTCTGAAATTTCAAGCCCCTTTTTTTTTTGCTTTAATTTTCATTAAAAATAAATCTACCTAATCCCTGTGGATACGACCTTACTCATCACTGTTACAATTTGTATTTTTCGAGAGTGAGAATTTTATTATTTGTTGGATTCGACACCTACCAATAGGCAATATTTGGCACTCATCAAATACCCCCAAACTTACATTTTGCCAGTCCCTTAGCAAAACAAAATAAATAAATAAACTAAATGAAAAACAAAGAACACAAAGATAAGTCCATCATTCGTGGTATCCAAAAATTTAAGTATCACACAAAACCATGATATTCATTCATGAGCAAGCTTAAAAATATAACCCATCTTCGCAATGAATAGGAATTTTAAAACATAATTACTTACAAGAGGCAGGCTAAGACATCACAAGCTTGAATCAGTGTAAAGTGAGTTAGCATATACAGACGAGGCTTCCAAATAACTTCAATGTGCAATGTCTCTATGTCTCAAGATTCACAGAATTTCTCATCAGAATGAACAACGATGGGCATAGTTTTTTTTTTCTTTTTTTTCTTTTATTATAAGGCTCTGCTATGTTTAGTTCCCTTAAGCTTTCTAATTGACCCATGTAGTGAGCGTTGAGTCAATGACTCCCAAACCAAATGGTTTTAGGGCATTAGGTGTAAAGACACCCCTAAGGACTTACTAACTTGAGTCAAAAAGGCTACGAAGCTAAACTGGCCTTAAGGCTACCAAGCAAAGTTCCCACCTTTTGACGTGAACACTCACTGCTTACTGAGGCAAGAGGTCCATTTACTCAGTAGAAAGTTTCTCAATGATCATTATGAATAAAATTCTCACCTTTTGATGTGAACACCCACTGCTTACTGAGGCAAGAAGTCCAGTTACTCAGTGGAAAGTTTATTGATGATCATTATAAATATTTCTTTTTTTTCTTTTTTTTATATTTCTATGCCAAAGTGTTTATCTTACAAGTCATCCAGTTTCAGTTAAGCCAAGAAAACATACACATTGAAATCACATGTCATACCTCACACAATTTTGTGCTAATGTGCTCGTGTCAGACTATATCAAACATGTGAATTCTCAAATGCCTAAAGTAAGTAACAAAGTTTTAAAACTCTATCATCAAATCATTTGTTCACAATTTTAAGCTCACCAATGACATCACATCACAGTATTTGTTTAGATCAACTAAAATTTCAAAATAACATGAGCATGCATTTACCTTCTTTCTCTTTCTTTTTTTAAATGAAGACAAACAACAACAAATTAGGACAAAGTGTGTGTAATGTGTCTCTCATACCCCTAAACTTAAATTACACATCGACCCCAATGTGTGAATAATATGGAAAGAGCTGGCCTGGGATATGGAGAACTATCTAGACTAGTATGGCTTATAGCATACCCCCAAACTTTATCTAAAGTATGCTTTGTCCTTGAAAAATAAAGACTGGAAAACAAAAAACCCTAGAGAAAAATAGTAACAAGAAATATGTAAAATAATAAACAAACAGAAAGGCTATACTGTGGGGTGCCTCCCATGAGAACTAAGTTTAACATCTTCAGCCAGACCCAGCATTAGTAATTGTGCCTACCCAAGTGCTCCACCATCTGATCAATAAATAGGAGTGCAAAATGATCATTCCTTATGGTAGCATTCAACTTACAGTAGTATATACTCACTCTCCATCCTGAGTGCACACAAGTTGGAACCAACTCGTCGTCTTTATTCATCACTATCGTCAATCCAGCCCGCTTTGGCACGACATGAATCGGGCTCACCCACTCACTATCAAAGATTAGATAAATGATCCCTACATCTAACAGCTTTATCACTTCATCCCTCACAACGTCTTGCATAGCTGGGTTGAGCATTCTTTGTGGCTCCCTCGATGGCTTGGCATTCTCCTCCAAATGTAACTTGTACATCACCACCGAGGGGCTGATTCCCTTGATATCCTCAATAGTCCAGCTGATAGCTTCCTTGTGCTCTCTTAAAATGTCCACTAATTTCTTCTCTTGAGCCTCAACCAAATCTGAAGCTACAATAATAGGCAAAGAATCTGCTGGACCTAGGAACTTACACTTAAGATTGTCTAGTAAAGGCTTAAGTTCCTTTTTAGGGGGTTCAGGTGCTGTGGTCTCCTTCGTCTCACCGCTCTTCTGAGGAGCAGACTCCAAAGAATCATTTTCTTGCTCAAGCAACTTATCCAAATCCAAATCCTCTCCAAACTGAGCAAAGCATGCCTCCAGGGGGTCCTCAATGCTTGATTCACCCACAGTCTCCTCTATCTTACTACTCTCCCGAGGAGCAGACTCTGAGATAGCATTTTCTTGCTCAAGTAGCTTATCCAAATCCAAATCTTCTCCAAACTGTCTCCAAACTGAGCAAAGCATGCCTCCACAATGTCCTCAGACTGCCCTCTTTTCTTGGGCGCTTGTAATCTCTCAGGGTAAGGCACTTTAGGTACAAATGACCCAGGAAGATCCTTAATAGTAGGTGTGGCTGTAGAGGTTCAGTATCTATCTTCTCCTTGTTGCCACTTTCTTGCCCTTGCTGCATAGCAAGGTTCTCTTCCACTTGATTATCCACTTGTCTCCCAAACCTCAATGTGGCAATCGACTGCACTTATTCCTGTTCGTGCGTAGGAGTCGATGAATTTCCCACCGCAAACTATTCCTTCGAGTTGGGCACAGGTTAAATGGGGAACTTTCCCTTCTCTCCTTCACCCACATGACTTGCGATTTGATTCATTTGACTCTCTAGCTTGGCAATCGCTTGGGTGTTTACTATTTTCGCACTCCTTACTTCACTGATGGAGTGGCCAGTCATCTTCATGAAATCCTTGAAGGTGTCCTCCAATGACTGTGAAACTGACGCTCGCACTTGAGTGGGAGCTTGGTAAGTGGGTGATGGTGCTGGATGGGCTGAGCGACCATAACTTGGAATTGGTGGAGGAAATCAAGGGAGGGTATTGATTGTGAGCATGATGAGGGGCTCCTCCCTGATTTATCAGTTGGTTCTGCTTCGATGAAAAATTAGGGTGGTTCCATTACCCTGGATTGTACGTCTCAGAGTAAGATCCATTTGATTGCCACCGATAGTCATTGAAAGCATTCATTTGTTCCATGGGATACTCGGCAAAAGCCGGCGTAGATGGACAATTTTGTGCTAAATGCATAGGACTAGCACAGATGGAACAGCTATCAACATTAAATGTATTGGCTGTATTGATGGATTGGCCGGTCATCTTCATGAAATCCTTGAGGCTATCCTCCAATGTCTGTGGCTTTAGATCAAAATGGGTAGTATTGGTTGGTGGCAACACTATACAAGAAGGAGAGTTAGTCAACGAGTGCGAACAAATCCCTAAGGGATGCAGTGAAGTCCACGTTCCAAGCTCTAGGTTGCTCCACATTCTTAGGTTGATTTATATTCTAAAAATTTTCTCCCATCTCAATTGTCTCTCTTTCAACAAGTGCTATCTTCTGTCTCCTAAGAGTTCTTTCTAAGTCGAGATATAAAGGTGTCAATTCTTAATTCAAGGATCTCCGACCAAGGTGTTAATTCAAAATGGGCCAACAAAAATTGGCAATATATATATTATAGGCAATTGCAAATAAAAACAAATAAACAAAAATAAAATTGCAAAAACAAAAATAAAACAAAAATGCTAACTAAACTAGCATAAAATTAAATCAATTCAGACAAAAATTTTAATTTTCACGAACCAAACAACTCCCCAACAACAGCACTAAAAACTTGTTATAAGTTTTAAATTACTCGCAAGCACAAGAGTCGTTTGTAATATAGTGTTGTGCAAGTGCAAGGTCGAATCCACAGGAAATTGCGCTATGAAAATATATTTTTATCTAAACTAACCCTATTTTAACCTAGTTCCGAATTGTGAATTATATTGTGTAAAGAAATATAAACTTAACTAAATTGGTTTAAAGCAAATGATAAAAATACTAAGTTTTCTGAATCCACCCCACCAAAGTAAAGCATATATTTTCATGTTCTATATAAAAGTAATCTATCAAATCATTCCATGAATCCACCATTATACAAATCATAGCAAATACCCAAACTAAACAAAAACCATCCAATGTATCCGTTTAAAAATCACAATGGATATCCAATCTAAGTTGAATAATCCACTGTATCCGGAAGATGAAACACAGAGAATATCCAATTGAACAATTTAAAAGTAATCAATCATAAGATTTTACTCAAATAATTGAACAGAACATTTATACTAAAAATATTATAATTGTATGAACAAATCTAAAAATATTATGCCAAACAATGGCGAGGTTTCATCTTTAACCTTAAATGAAGATTTTAACCTCTCATAATTATGAAGCTAAAGTTCACAATAAAAGTGCTAAACATTAAACTTTAAAACTAAAAAGAAATAAATTAAAACTGACTATACATTGGGAGAAATTCCACTCCCTGTTGTGCGGCGCTTCTCCCTTTGGTAGCAAAGCTTTCGAGATACACCAGAATGCTAGCAGAAGTCCTCCAGATTGCACACCCATTGCTTTAGTCAGGTGGAGCTTTTATAGAGAAACTCATGAGTGCAATGCGTTTCAAATTCGATGTGGGATACTGCCCAAGTGTGCTCGATCATAGTCTTGTGCGCTCGAGCGCAACATGGTGCACTGCCTGACCTTTATCTATTAAAACTACTTTAACTTTCTCTAGAAAAATCATTTTTACAAGCTGTAAAATTCTCCAAAAAATAGACATTTGGATCTTTCCAAGCATGTATGACTTATCTCCTGGTTCTTCCTGAATCATTACAATTTTAATCCGCAAAAATCACTTTTGCCACACTGAAATCACACACAGCCTGACCTTTGTCTGCTAAAACTGCCATAACTTTCTCTAGAAAAATCATATTTATGAGCCGTAAAATTCCCCATAAAATAGACATCCAGATCTTTCCAAGCATATATGGCTCATCTCCTGGTTCTTCCTGAATCAATACAGTTTAATCAGAAAAAATAATTAATCTGTATGGGCAATTCTAGCAATTTAGTGAAACTCCTTTTCCAGTGTTTGTAAACCTATAAAACACGAGAAAAAAAAACAACTCAAAGTAACAAATTCCTAAGCTAACAATGTAAATTAAGGGGCCAAAATATGCAATATTTGGCACACATCATTGGACCAGTAGCATATCGATTGGATTTTCCCCCAAAGTTAAAGCAATTACATAATGTGTTTCATATGTCACTTTTGAGAAAGTACTTACACGATGAATCTTATAGTATCTCAAATCAGGCAATAAAACTTCAGTAAGATTTGATTTTTATGCAAGTACAAGTCAGAATTCTAGATAGAAAGGAATAAGTCTTGCGCAATAAAGTCATTTCCTTGATTCAAGTTTTATGGTGAAGCAAAGATGTTGAAAAAATTACTTTGGAGCATGAAGCAAGAATAAGGAAAGAATACTCCCAACTCTTTCATGAATTGGGTAAGGAAATTTAAAAGACAAAATTTTTGTAAGGTAGGTAGAATTTTAATATTTGTATTCGTAAAAAATGATAAAGAAATAATTTGATAAATATGACATGGACTTAAAATAATATATATGTGAAAGATTTATTATTGAATAAAATAATTCTTTCGAAAAAAAACTGCATCCAAGTAAAAAAGAAAAAAAGGAAAAAAAAATGAAAAAGACTAAAAAAAATACGTGGCAACCTAGAGTCCAAGTGTTTCCAAAGAAATTGAAACCTCCATATGCTGCACAACAAAGATAAGGAAAGTGGTGCAACGGTGCAGCATAAATTTTTATTATTTATATTGAATTGTTTTATTAGTTTTACCAAATCCTGTTTGGTTTTCTTCAATCTCAAATCTAAACTACTCTATTTCTTTAAACACTTGGGGACCGAAAGAAAAATTAAAAGAGTAATATTTTGAAGGGGTTTATGAGAGAATTTTATAGAGAGTCACAGGAAGCTCTAAGAAAAACAGAAGGTAATAATGTAAAGTTTATTTTCGAAATTTAGCATACATAAAATTCCCGAAATTCAATGTGGAAAATTTCAAAGGGTGTGAATTATTGAATAATAGAAGAATAAATTATAAATTTAATATAAATATTATGTCAGGTGGTGACGATCAGCAACTGGAGGAAATTGCTTAAAGGAGTAGGAAAGGCAATGAGGTGATCCACAAGTAGCTCTAAGTGCCCGTGGTGAGTTAGATTTACTTTAAGTAATCAAGATAAATATGAAATATATAATGATAGTATTTAAATATATTATTGCCTTATGATTTGGTGATAGATGAAAGTTGGCTGATAGGTATGATAGGAATAAGTGATGTGTAGAGAATTATTATATGAGAAATAATATTATTGGAATAATAAGTTGATTTAATAATAAAGGTGATAAGTGAAATTCTTGATGAACTTTGGATGATGAGTTGATATGATATATGAGGAGAATAAAGTAGTGAAATTGATCAAATAATGATTTGAGAAGAAGCATGATAACTAATTCAAATGTATGAATACATGTCTGTTTTTATATTATTGTGCATATGCATACTTTATGTCATTATTCATATGCATATACATGAAATAAAAGAACCAGGAAGGCAACCGGTCTAAATAAAAAATCGTGACAGCCAGTATATGTTAGAAATATGATAATTGAGAGGGTAGCCGGTCTAAATAAAATAAAAGAACCAGGAAGGCAGTAGGTCTAAGATAAAAACATATCGACATATGGGAAGATGTTCCCTAATAATAATTCACGCATTGCATCTATTTTAAATATCGATTTTATTACTGAAATGCTTAAGTGTTGTTTTTTATTATAAGTTTGTTTATAGATGAATTTGTCTCACATAGAGACGGTTATGGTGAGAAAGAAACATGGAAGTATGATATGATAAGAACTATCTAAATGGTAGACTATATGCTGTGAACCTTATAACGAGGTAATTATGAGATATAATTGATGGTCTTAAGGTGAATAAATATATAAGAAGAAGAGATTGATAGAGAATGAGGCTTACGATATGTGTGGTGATAGTAGAATGCTATTCTCAAGTTATATGAGATACAAATGATTGAATATTAAATGACTATTTATACAAATTGAATACTTCTAGTAAATTTAATTCACTGAGTTTGTGAACCTTATCCCTCAATGTTAAATGATTTTAGGCAGTAGACAGAACAGATAGTTGGTGAGCTGAGATTCATACAGATTCATTATCTGTAAGCCATGTGGTCCACATCCTAAGACTAATGAGGAAAAAAACATTTGTAAATATTCATGCATATTGTGTTGTATATAATGTTTAAGTCAAGATATGAATGATGTATCTCCCTTGTTGAGGGTTGAGGATTGATGTAATAATTACAGTTGGTATTATTTTAGTTGTTGCATATATATGTCATGCTGAGAGTTTCAAAATGTAACAACACCGTCTTGGGGATGGCCAACCCGGGATGGGTCATTACAAGTAACTACTCTGAAAAGTCAACACAACTATCTACCTGTCTTATCCACTGCTTGAAATATTTCAACAATGATGAGTGAGCTTCACAAGCTCAGTGAATTAAATTTACTAGAAGTACTCGATTTGTATACTTCTAGTCACATTTCAGTCATTACTAAATCAAAAATATTAATCATCTATCTCTTCTCATATAATAATTCAATCTCTTATTAAATCAATCAGCAAGCTATAATCTTTCAAATAAATATATCTCATATACCAATCATATCAAATTTCTTCTCATATATTTAATCAGCTCAACATTTTCATTTAAATATCTTTATCATTATTTTACCACCAAAATTTACCTCATCATGAGGTTTATATCATACTATCAATCAATCATATATTTTTAGCATTTCAATATCTTCTCATATATATATATCAGTTTAATTTCAATATCGTCACAATTTATCTCCTCATTAGGTTCACAAAATAATCATTTACTAGTTATCATTTCAATCTCAATCAACTCCTCATAATTGTTGTGTCATTATGAGACTCATCTTTCTATTAATCATTTCACACTAAACTCCGATGCTTTACCATCTCAATCATCAATAATAAAATATTCAAATAAAATAAATGTATGCAATTAAAATGTCTTTCTTTCTTTCTCATCATTCCAATTTCGGTATAATATCTGAGAATGTCATCCCACATGTTAACATATTTCAGCCAAACCAGCTACGTTCATGGTCTTCTCAGCTAGACCAGCTACCTTCCTGGTCTTCACCTTATGCATATGAACAATAACATGCAAGCATGCATACATCAAAGCATACAATCAACTATCTCTTTCTTAATATACATATCAAATCGTCTTTTCATATAACATATTAATAACGACTTTCAATAATTTTGTTTCTCTATTCAACATATATTTCTATCATTTAATTCTTCATACATACAAAATTAATTTAATAATAATTGAACTATCTCAGTTCATCAATTTATTATTCATAATATCTTTTCATTTCATCCAAATATCATATATCTTATATATTTCCTCAAATCAGCATTTCACATTATATTTCAATAATTTAATCATATCAATATCAATTCATTTTTCATATTTTTCTCATTTATTAAAAGTAAATCTAACTCACCACATAGCACTTAAAACTACTCATTGATCACCTCTTTGCCTTTCTTGTTCCTTTCAGCAAGTTCTTGAGATTACTATCACCAACACCCCAAACTGAGATGAATTCTTGATATTAAAATTGGATAACTGTAACTATCTCTAATATTGAAAAAATTTCTATATGAATTTTTACTGGAGAAAGTTTTTTGAAGAAGGAAAGAAAAACCAAACTAATGTGTGAGGAAATAGAAAGAAAAACATAAGTTCTCAAGAAACTTATACTTATGTAAGTTTATATGTTTATTTTTTTTTTTACAATTTTATTAATATTTAATTATTATTTTAATAAAAAAATTATCAACATTCTTAAAGTTCACATAGTGTGAACTTATATAAATTTTCCTTAAAATTACAAATTTTCCACTAGCCCTTCAGCTTGTAAATTTTACAGTTTTGTCATTCGTTATTTACAGTTCCGCCATTACATAATCACAATTCTGCCACCAATTGATCAGCATTTAAATTTACGATTTTTTCGTTCTTTATTTTTAATTCTACCATTCCATAATTATGGTTTTTGCCATTTTCTTATTAAAAATCAATTTTTCATCCTTTCTTCCTTCAAACATTTTTCTAAAATTATAGAAAAATATGGAAACTTATATTTTCTTCCACAAATTTTTTTAGTTAATTTATTCAACCTTATTCCACATTTTTCTTCAAAATTATTTTGTTTCAAACTTCTAATTTCATAATTTCTAGTACTTTCTTCTTCAAAGAATTTTCTAACTCTTTCAATAAAATTATTAATGTCATCTTTCAAAATTATATCAAATTTGATAGTCAATCTTTCATGTATGCTTGATTTAATTCAATATAAAATTAAATTACCTCTTTACCCTTGTTTTAAAGTTACGGGTATTACAATTTTACCCTCTTTATAAAAATTTCGTCCCCAAAATTTTCTTACCTAACTCGTGAAACAATTGGGGATAATCTTTCATCATTATTGCCTCACGCTCCTAAGTAATCTCTTCAACATCTTTATTCTACCATCAAACTTGAACTAAAGGAATAATTTTATTATACAAGACTTATTGCTTTCTGTCTAGGATTCTTACTAGTACTTGTATAAAGGTCGTCTTCTATTATCAGCATAGCTTTTCTATCTACTCTATGCTACTTTCACATTTTCTCTAGCTAATTTTTTCCTCTCAATGGTAAAATCTATCATCTCTAGATCAAACATCTTTCTCTCTCCAACCTTTTCCCAACATACTAGAGTTCTGCACCTCCTACCATATAAAGACTCAAATAGTGCTATCCCAGTACTAGCTTGATATTGATTATTATATGTAAATTCAATCAAAGGTAAATAAGCATCTCAGTTTACTGAGAAACTCAATACACTTGCCCTCAGCATATCTTCTAGTATTCTAATGATTCTCTCTGTTTTCCCATCAGTTTGAGGATGAAAAGTTGTACTACACTTCAATTGTGTACCTATAGCCTTCTGAAAACCCCTCCAAAATCTAGAAGTAAATCTATAATCTCTATCTGATATTATGCTCAAAGGTACCTCATGCAAGCTTACTATCTTTGTTACATATAGCTCAGTCAACTTTTCAAGACTCCTGGTAATCTTAATTGAAAGGAAATGACAATAACCCACACAGCATCATGACCTCTCTGGGTACGGGGAAATCCTAAAACAAAATCCATACTAACATTCTCTCATGGTCACTCAAGAACTAGAAGAGACTGTAGTGAAACTACTGAGTGTCTATTCTCATATTTCACCTACTGACAAATCAAGCATCTAGAAATGTACTCAGTTACATCCCTTTTCATTTAAGACCACGAATAATTCTCTTTCAACCCCATATAAATATTATTATTTCCTGGGTGCATCGAATACACAAAATCATGCACTTCTCTCAATATCTCTCCCCTCGTCTCAACATAATTGGGAACACAAATTCTATACCCTAATACCACCATATCATTTTCCTTGATTCTAAACTTAACCTGCTTCCCACTCAATTTTTCTTGCTTGACATTTCTATCTGTTCATCTCTACTTTGTATCTCCAATAAACGATTTACTATAGAAGATTGTACCACCATATTTACCATCAGTACTCCTCTATCAATGACATTTATTTGCATTCTCATCTCTCTCAATTCCATCATCAAATTTACATCATGACTCCCAATAACATCTAACCTCCCTTTAGATTTTCCACTCAATGCATCAGCTAGTACATTTGCCTTCTCTAAATGATAATGAATCATACATTCATAGTCACTAATTAATTCCATCCATCTCCTCTATCTCAAATTCAACTCCTTTTAGGTAGGTGAATATGTCAGACTCTTATGATCAATGAAAATTCACAAGTGGCTTGTTGTGAGTTTTAAATTACTCGCAAGCGCACGATTCGTTTGCAATATAGCGTTGTGCAAGTGCGAGGTCGAATCCACAGGGAATTGCGTTGTGAAAATATAAATTTATCTAAACTAATCTTATCTTAACCTAGTTCCGAGTTTTGTATTATATGTTGCAAAATAAATAAAAGCTAAACTAAATTGATTTTAAAAACTAATAAAAAGACTAAGGTTTCTGAATCCACCCCGCCAAAGTTAAGCATATATCTCAATGTTCTAAAGATAGCCTATCAAAAAATTCCATGAATCCAACTTAAGACAAAAAACAACAAATATCCCAATTAAACCAAAAGCATCCAATGTATCTGCTTTTAACAAATCACAAAGGAAATCCAATTTAATCAAAAACAATTTGATGTATCCATCAGATGAAACACAAGGAATATCCAACAGAACAATTTAAACACAATCAATTATAAGATTCTACTCAAATAATTGATAGAACATTTATACTAAAAACAACAGAATTGTATAAACAAAACTAAAACTAATATGCCAAACAACGGCAGGGCTTCATCTTCAACCTTAGTTGAAGATTCTAGCCACTCATAGTTATGAAACTACAGTTCATAATAAAAGTGCTAAACATTTAACTAAAAAGAAATAAATTACTTTACATGGGAGAAATTCCACTCGCTGTTGGGCGGTACTTCCCCTCATGGTAGAAAAGCCTTCGGGATCCACCAGAATGCCAGCAGACATCCACCGGTTAACACCAAATGGTTTAGGAATTGCACAATGAATGATGAAGTCAGATGGTGTTTATATAGGGGGAGTCTCGGAGCACTGTAGGTTTCAGATTCGATGTGGGATACTGGCCTGAGTGCACTCGATCGCAGAATGGTGTGATCGATCACATGTGCGCTCGATCGCATGTGCGCTCAATCGCATATCTTGTGCGCGCGATCTCATTTGTGCTCGATCGCATGTCTGTTACGATCGATCACAGATGCACTGAACTGCAAATATTTCGATGTGGGATGTTGACCATGCGCTTGTTCGTAGGCAGGTGCGCTCGAGCGCAGATGTGCTCGATCGCATATCTCGTGCGATCGATCGCACTATGCATCCTTTTTGCTCTTGAAGCTTGATATCTCCAGAAATGTCTCATTTTCTCCACAAACCTATAAAAATACACAAAACACAAAAAAAGACATAAAATAAAGTGAAATAATACAAATTAAGAACCTAATAAATATAAATTAAAGGGCTTAAATATGCAATATTTAAGACTCATCATGGCTCCATACAAATGATGTCTCCAAATCTTCAATGCAAACACTATGGCAGTTAATTCTAAATCATGGATAAGATAATTCCTCTCATGATTTTTTTTTTTAGCTGTCTAGAAATGACACATCCCAACCCTTGATGTGGCGCATCACTATACACCACAAATCCTTCATCACCATAAGGAAGCACTGAAACCGGAGCAATAGTCAACTTATCTTCTAACAACTGGAAACTCTTCTCACACTTCTCTGACCACACAAACCTCACCTCTTTCCTAGTCAATTTAGTCAATGATACTGCAATAATAGAAAACCCTAAATGAATCTTTTATAATAACCAGCCAACCCCAAGGAACTTGTAATCTCAGTCACATTCCCAACTCAACACTACCTCTACCTTCTATGGATCAATCGTTATATCATCTCCAAACACTACATACCCCAAGAACAATACTTCATTTAGTCAAAATTCATATTTAGAAAATTTAGTATATAATATATTCCTCCTCAAAATCTCCAACACTATCTCTAAATGTTTTATATGCTCTTCTTTATTCTTAGAGTACACCAAAATGTCATTAATGAATACTACCACAAATTTATCAAGAAATGGTTTGAACACTCTATTTATCAAATCCATAAATATTTTCGGAGCATTAGTCAACCCAAATGGCATCACCAAAAACTTATGGTAGTCATAACGTGTCCTAAAAGAAATTTTAGACACGTCCCTCTCCTTTATCCTCAACTGGTGATAACCTGACATCAAGTCTATATTAGAAAATACCCTCGTACCTTGCAACTGTTCAAACAAATCATCTATCATGGGAAAAGGATATTAGTTCTTTATGGTGATCTTATTCAACTGTCTATAATCTATAGGCACCCTCATAATTTCATCTTTCTTCTTCACAAACAACACAGGAGCTTCCCATGGCGACACACTCGATCGGATAAATTATTTGTCTAACAATTCTTGAAGCTGAACTTTCAACTCTCTCAACTTAGCTAGTGTCATTCTATAAAGTGTTATAGATATGGGTGTTAAACCCAAAATCACATCAATAGTAAACTCAATTTCCCTACTGGGAGGCAAGCTAGATAACTCCTCATGGAACAAATAAGGTGTTGGGAATCACCTCAAGATGCCCAGGTGGTGATCTTCCAAACACCCAAGTCTAGAATGACTTGTAATAAAACCGAAACAAAATAGGAATCAAACCAATCAAAGAAAGAACACAAGAAATTGTTGCCAAGGTTCGGTAATGTGCCTATGTCCTCGTGAGCTCCTCCAAGCTCTCTGCACTAAATCAATGGAGTTCTTACAATTATAGCAACACCTCTTCAAGAATCCTCAAGTTCTTGAAGAACGAAAGAAGAGAAAAAGAAAGTGATAAGGACTTGTGTTTCCCTGGAATTTTCCCCAAGAAAATTCCAATTACAAAGCCCTTGAATCCCCAATCTATACTACTCTCTCTCTAAACAACCAGCCTCTCTTGAATGAGTCTCTCTTGTGTTTAGTGTCTTTGCACTCTCACACACCTTGTGTTCTATTTCACACACATTCACATGTCATTCACATCACTCACATGTACCCTTGATTGCTCCTATATATAAGGCAATGACCAGCTCATCAAATCTTTGAGATCAATCTCAACCCTTAGATCTCAAGAACCAAAGACCTATGGTTCTCTAAGAGTCTAAGTGAACCTGTGCGTTTTAACCATGTGTCACGCACTATTTGAAGTGCTAATTCAAAAGCATCAGGTGTGCCTCGTGTTGAGGCTTGGAACAGGGCATGCTGAGGCTTAGATGGGCTGGGCCGCGGCACGGCTTAGAGGAGAGGAGTCCTAGACTTGCTGGAGGCCTCGGCGCCTAAGTCTAGGCCGCGGTGCACAGCCAGGACCTGATGCTAAACTCTTCATCTGTTTAATCCTTAGACAAATACAAACAATCTCAACCTTTGTCTAAGCGATTAAACTCGAACTCATTGTGCAGAGAACTCAGGATCCAAACTCAACTTGAGTCACCATATCATCTGACTCCAATCCTAAGAAGTCTAAGGCAATGATTGAACCTTCTTAGAGGTAGAACTTTGGTGCCTAAATCTATAGGATTTTCTTCTGTTGCGACTTTCTCCACATGAATGCATCATTTCGTAACATTTTCCCGAATAAAATGATACCGAACATCCATATACTTAGTCCTCTCATGGAACACCGGGTTCTTACACAAGTGCCACGCACTTTGGCTATCCGAAGAGACCACCACCTGCTCTTTTAGGACCTTCCACTCTTCCAACAACCCTTTGCACCACATAGCCTCCTTATGGCTTCCGTAGCGACTATGTACGCAGCCTCAGTTGTTATGAGTGCTACCACCGGCTGCCACTAAGCCTTCCAATACCTCAGCAACCACTTCATCCTAAGCCAAAGCTCCTTTCCGGGATTACTCACAAATCTTCTGAGAACTCTAATTGCTTGAAAAATGTCAGGTCTAGTGCTTATCATTATGAACATGACTGATCCAACCGCACCAAAGTAAAGGACCTTTTCCATTTCTTTCTTCTCCTCATCCGTTCTAGGACATTGTTCGCTAGAGAACTTGAAATGACCAGCAAGGGGAATCTTCACTGGTTTACCATCTTCCATAGAAAACTTGTACAGCGCATTTTCTATGTCAGAAGACTGAGAAACCTTCAACCCGTTTCTCTCCCTTTACTGAATTCTTCTCATCCTAAGGATCTTTTGTGCAAGGCCAAGATCCTTCCTCTCAAACTCCTCATTGAGTTGAGATGTCAACCTTTCTATCCTCTCTCTGTCATTCCCAACCAACAGCATATCATCGACATATATGAGGATAATCACCACTTCCTCCACCTTGCGTCTAAGTGAGAAGTTTTCTATGAAATCTATGCCTTCTATTTGCATGAACCCCTTCACCACTAGGCTAGCCTTGTTCAAGACTTCATCTCCTGGAGGGTTCCCTTCTTTGATCTTGTAAGTGCACTTACAATCCACAACTCTCTGTTTTCCTGGAATGTGCACTAATTCCCAAGAGTCGTTCTTCCTTAAAGAATGCATTTCTTTCTCCAAGCTAGCTTCCATCTTGATGAATGCTTACATCCCATGGCATCAATGTAAGTCTCTGGTTCATTTATCCCTCTTTCTGTCCAAGGAGCTGCTGCATTAGCAGCTGCAAAACCATATCTCAAAGGTGGTCTGGCCAGCCTTCTTTCCCGGTCCCTTGTGAGTTGATAGTCATTCTGACTTGCTGCATCATCCCCTTCTAGTTCAGCCTCCTCTCGAGTGTCCTAAGCTTGGCATTCATCAATGGGCTCTACCTAGTCCGAACCCTCTTGCCTTCTTTGCTCTACCTAAACTGAATTTTTCTTGATGCTATGCTCCACAAATACCGAACTGGTTTGCTCACTATCCCCTGCAGGGTTAGTTTTCTCCAAATAGGGAAATAAATACTCATTAAAAATGACATCCCTACTTATTATGAGTTTAAATCATTTTTTCTCTAAGGACCACAACCTATACCCCTTAGCCCCTTCCCCATATCCTAGAAACACACATTTTCTAGATCATGGGCTAAGTTTATCATCTTTTTGATGTGCATACGCAACACACCCAAAAATTCTAAGGTTGTCCAACTCAAGGGGATTACCACTCCACATCTCCTCGGGAATCTTAAGGTCCACACCTCTAAAGGGTGATCTATTAACCAAATATGCCGCAGTAGACACCTCTTCCCCCCAAAAACATTTAGGTAATCCGGATCCTATTAACATACACCTAACCTTTTCCATAAGGGTTTTATTCATCCTCTCAGCAACTCCATTTTGCTGAGGGGTTTTCACAACCGTTCTATGTCTTAGAATGTTATTTAACTTACAGAATTGATCAAGTTCCTTGTTAAAAAATTCTAAGCCATTATCGGTTCTTAACACCTTAACTACCCTGCCCGTTTGAGTCTCTTCCAGCCTTTTCCACACCACTAATTTATTCAAAACATTTGATTTATTTTTAAGCAAATAAACCCAAACCTTTCTAGAATAATCATCAATTAAAGACAGAAAGTAAAGATTATCTCCCTGTGTTGGTGTTCTTACTAGCCCCCAAAGATTCGCATAAATGTAGTCAAGAATGCCCTTAGACTTATGCACTCCGGTGTTGAAGCTGACCTGATGTTGTTTCCTAAGAGCACAACATTCGTAAAAATCAAGTTCCTCTACTTTGTCACCACCAAGTAGGCTATCCTTGCTGAGAACTTACAGACCCTTTTCGCTCATGTGTCCCAAGCGAGTGTGCCAAAGAGCTGCCCTATCCATCTCAGCCATTAAGCTTGTTGCTTGATCCTTGATCTCCGTGTCTCTGATCATCTCATAGATACCATCCTTCATTGCTGCTTTGATCACTACCAAAGATCCCTTGGTTACCTTGATCTTTTCTCCGCCTTGCATGTGTACCCCATGGAATCTAGCTACCCCAATGAGATCAAATTTCTTCTCAACTTCGGAAGATATCTCACATTCCTCAGCAGCCTAGTAATTCCATCAAACATCCTCAACTGGATGTCTCCCGTGCCCCTCACTTGGTAAGAAGTATCATTCCCTCGAAAAACTTTTTCATCATCGGTTTCCTTGAAATTCTTGAACCAATCCCTGTGAGGACACATATGATGAGTGCAACTAGTATCCAATATCCATTTCCCGCTGCCTTCTTGCCCTTTGCTCACATTTGAGCACACAACAAGAACATCATCATCTTGTTGTTCTCCCTTGGCAACCGAAGCCTCTCCATTCTTGGTATGGCTTCCTCCCTTATCCCTTATCATCTTCTTGCAATCTTTCTTGAAATGACCCTCCTTATGGCAGTAGAAGCATTTCTTCCCTCCAACTCTCGGTTTGGAGTGCACTCTCCCATGGATTTCTCCTCTACCTCTGTCCTGGTAGTAGCCATGTGATTACGCCCAAAACATAATGCGGCAGTTGTAGCACAGCTTTAGGGTGTTGATTCCATAGGGAAACAAGTTACCTACAAAAGAAGGTGTGAACCATAACACAAACGATAAAGATTTAAGTAAAAAAGTATGAACTGTTGATAATAGAGTAATTGTGTAAAATAGATTGTAAAATATAATAGAGGAATAACAAGGTTCCGAGAATCCTCCCTAGGTGTGTTGCCCTAATCCTAATTTGATTCAGTTATTTTTATCTCGGTTACGGGTTTCACATCCCAAACGAGCAACCAAAAAATATTCAATAAGAGCATGTATAAACCCTAATGTAATTGTTATGAAATACTTTACTTTTGATTCATGCACACATGATCTACCCTATAGGTTTATCAAGAAACGACAATATATCTTTTATGACACTATTGCAATAATGGACAAACCTAAAGGGTAAACCTACCGGACTCAATCATATCCAAACAATCTTGACATAAGAAAAGCATGACTAGATTTATATCAAAGAAAAAGATACAATCACTGGATTAGAGAAAATCTTATAATTAGATAGCAATGTAAATCATAACAATATTTTGACAATAAATCCTTATTACAACTTAACAAAGTAAAGGAAAATAGGAACAACTACACCTAGGAAATCATCCCTTCACCTTGCTTGGAGATTAGTTCGCCATGGAACTCATGGCTGAACACTTTGATGGAGGAGAATGAGGCTGCTTCTTTGAGTTTCCAGGCCTTGATTCCAATCACAAGATCCCCCCCTCTCTTAAACCCTAAGTGACCTATTTATAGTACAAGGGTCCAAGGGTGTTCTTGGGTTTAATCTACTATTTAAAACCCTAATTAATTTCTAACTCAGAGATACAACCCCGTGTGCGCGCTGCAGTGCTGCTTTATAGGTGCTGCGGTGCTAACTTTAGCTTGATTGGGTGAGCTTTTAGGCACCGCGATGCTGGGTGAGGAGCACCGCGGTGCTCACTGATTGTTCATAATGTGGAGGCTTCATCGCGGTGCTCATTGATTTTTTTGATTTCCTTCATGTTTACTTCTCCGCAACCACTCCGACGCTCTGTTATGCATGGGATCTTGGCGCTTTTAAACAATGATCGCTTACTTCTTCTCTTTTGGACTCCAAGTACCTGAAAATGCATTAAAATAAGCCAGTGGTCCAATAATATTACTTCAGAGTTATTAACACATAAAAGTGCAATAAAGACCGAGATCAATCATAAAATGCTAACAATTAAACATTGTTGAGATGCATTTTATGGCTCTTATCACAACCCCCAACTAGCTTATTGCTAGTCCCTAGCAATTCAAATGAAAACAATAGAGGAATTCCATGGTGGGAATCGAAGTAAAGTAAAGCAATATTAGTGTTAACCAAGAGTAATTCATATTTTATCTCAAAAATTTCGCGTAACACACAGCACATAGAATCATTTAAATTCACCCAAGTTCGAAAGTAGTCCAAACATCACTCTTGAAATCGTTATTGACTCTTAACATCCATCTTACCACAATCCATTAATCCGAACATCCGGATGATTTTATGCATAAGATTTGTGAATACAAGTCTTGGCCTCTAAAACATGATGAATTTTGTGACATCAATCACACAAACAAGCTCCATAGGCTTACATTTCAAACCACTCTCCACTATTGTAGAAAAATCACATTACATTAGAGGTCTTTAATAAGCTTGTAATGTTAGGTAAAAGGTTAAGAAAGAACGAAAAGGATTCACAAGTAAAAGAACTCAATATCTTAGCTTTAAACAAAACTACTTTTAAGCATTAGATAACCTTTTTTCGACACCCAACTTTTTCAACCATTTTTCGAGCATTTTTCTCAAGTCATCATTTTTTCTTTCCTTTCTTTTTTCTTTGCCATAATTCACTTCTCTTTTCTTTTCTTTCCTTTTATATTTTGGTATAAGACCATTCACCTCCTTTTTCATTTTGCTTTTCTTTTCCATAACCCCCAACTTATCTCCTTTAGTGTACTTAGATTATGGTAATGATATTTTCTCATATTTCTATCCTTACTCCTTTTAAGTGCTTCTCAACAAATGTGTATAGCTAAGTTCTTTTAAAAGAAATGTAAGGATAAAATATTTTTAGGCTCATAAAGGTGAGTAAATGGGCTATTGAAAAAAACAAGGCTCAAATTCTTTTTCAAGAACAAGGCTCAAACAGGTGACTAGTGATGAATCTAGCAAGGGTAAGTTCGAAAAGCTCAAACGGTCCAAAAATGGCCTATATCATATCCTAAGTAATGTGCATTCTAGGAATTCACCTCAAATGATTATCAAGTAAGTTCTAAAGCTTGCCGAGATCGTAAAAGTATTCACAAAACAATCACACATAAAACTTCTCTAAATGCTTTAGACTATTCATACAATCTTACCACAAACTAGAGTCTCAAACCAAATCAAGATTGACACTTAAATTATTCTCAAACCGAAGCAAGATTTAACTACTTCTAAATGCTATATGCTATCTCAATTAAGCTCATATCATTGATGTGAGAATTACGTCTAAGGCTAACACAAAGCATGCTAAAAACAAACAAAAAGGGAGAACGACACCAAGCAGTTCAATGAAGAAAAAAAAATGTATGGAAATAAAGAATAGGGAAACAAAGAGATGCGTTTCCTCCACTCCCAACTTAAAAATTGCATTGACCTCAATGTAAAAGAAAGAGTAAAGGAAACTCCCTTTGTAGCCAAAGGTGCACAAAAGCTAAAAATTATGCTCCACCATTTGAACTGCTTCGTATATTTGTCCTTGAAAAAAAAATACTAAGTTAATACTGGAAAACAGAAGAAAAAAAAATATGAACAATAAACAAGAAAAAGAAATATGAAAACAATAAAAGTAAAAAGGATAAGCTATGTGGTGCCTCCAATGAGCGCTAAGTTTTACGTCTTCAGCTAGACGCTCTTATTCCCTCCTAGACAAACATGAACTGAATACACCAGTGACTGCTTCACTGTCAAATTGGGTGTTTGTATACTTTGAAGAGGCCTCAAGGATATCATCAGTAACATCTCTAGATTTTGGCTCAATATATGCTCTTGTGAACCCATAGGTGTGGATTGACTCCAATGGATTAAGGTGATGGACCTTTTCCATGGGTGAGTCAATCATATATACTTGGTGGCTCTCATCTACATCCTCTGATTTGTTCGGTGTTGGGATGTTTAATGACTTACCACTTAATGTCATAATGGCATTCACCTCCTTCAAATTCTTTTGTGCCAGGTTTTGACCATGAAGTGTGGAGTGAGCTTAGGAAGGGAACTTACCTCGCTCATTCACACTCAAGGATGTCATTAATTTGGACATATGGCTCTTTAAATCCTTATGTTCTTCAATAACCTGCGTAATTAAATATTCAAGCCTTTGAATAGTCTTATCTTGTGCCTCAATAAACGTATGCAAAGTCTCTTCTAAAGGACTCCTAGAAGGTATAGGTGCATGATATGGTGCAGGATATGATCTAGGGGGTTATATAGGTGGCTGGTTTTCAAATTTCCAGCTAAGATTGGGGTGATTCCGTCACTCTGGATTATAGGTATCAGAGAAAGGTGAAAGAGGCTTCTTGTACATATCTAAGGCATTACATTGTTCCTCATACATCCCTCTCATCTCCGTAAATGTGAGATATTCTTGGGCAAGATGATCTACCCTGCTACACACAAAATATGGTTCAAAGGACCTTGCATGATTAGCTACGTGTGTTTGCTATAAGCCCTTAGTCTTTAACACATCTAGTTCCCTAGTGAGCATCTCGACCTTAGCCTTTAGGTTGTCCTCTTCCCTAAGATGGTAAATTCCACCATTATTTAAGTTCCCTATAGGTCATGATCTATTTGTGCTTTCAGTAGCACTAGGTCCAGTCCGAGTGTGAGCTTTTTCAATAAGCTCATTGAGGTACTCTATGGCCTCATCAGGATTTTTTTCTAAAAATTCACCATTACACATCATCTCTACAAATTAGCGTTCCCTATATGTAAGTCCCTCATAAAAATAGCTCACTAAGCGCCAATTCTCATACCCATGGTGAGGGCACATACTCAACAACTCCTTAAATCTCTCCTAAGACTGATATAAAGTCTCACTATCCTTTTGTGCAAAGGTGGAGATTTGCCTTTGTTAAAGCATTGGTCTTATATTGGGGGAAGTATTTATTAAAAAAAATTTGAGTCATCTCAGTCCATGACCCAATAGATCATGGTCTCAGTGAGTATAGCCAACTCTTAGCTCTATCCTTCAAAGTGAAAGGAAAGAACTTAAGTCTCACAATGTCAGCAGTTGCATCTTGACTATGAAAAGTCACAACTACTTCCTCAAACTCTCTAATGTGCACATATGAGTTTTCACTTTCCAAGTCATGAAATGTAGGGAGTAATTGTATCATCCCTGTTTTAAAATCTAAATGGTGAGTATTGGCTGAAAACATGATGCATGATGGTGTGGCTATGCGTGTAGGTTGGAGACAATCCTGAAGGGTCCTAGGGGGTTGATCTTCGTGTTCACTCATCTCTTCGGGAGTAGATGGGTTGTCAAATAAAAGATTTAGAAAAGAATTTAATTCTGACTCTAACACAGGCCTACAAGAAAATCTGTTGACCCTCACCTGTATTTTAATAATGACAAAACACAACTGTTATTTTACTAATAGAACAATCTAAGTGCAGTAAGCAACAAAAGCATTCAACCAAGAATCAAGGTGCAAGAACTCAAACCGAATCAAACTATCAAGTGAAGACTGAAGAACTAGTATAGGTCTAAGGTATTAGAACCAGTGTAAGTCTCACTTGTACATTATTATAGCTTGTTCAATGGCTCGAACACAAAAGGTTTTCTAAACTAATCTTTTTAAAACAAACATTTTAAGTTAAAACAGAAAAACTGGGTTGGAAGACAACCCAGTCGACTGGGTACATATACCAATCGACTGGTATATGGGACAGTAAGTCCCCAGTCAACTGGGTCAGTCATACTAGTCGACTGGTAAAATGGATAGTAAGTCCCCAGTCGACTGGATGAAATATACCAGTCGACTGGTACCCCAAAAGCTTTGAAAACAAAATTTTTTCAAGAGAACCCAGTCGACTGGTAGTTCAAAAATATGACCGTTGGACACCAAATCTGAACGTTTTAAAGCAAATCTTTTTCAAATTAAAGTCCCAACGGCCATATTATTTTATAACTATATAAACCCACTCTATTGAGCATTCAATATAGAGCTGTACATATTCAAAAAGAGTTGATCTCACACAATCAAGTTATTATACTCTTGAAACACAAAAAGCTTTGAAACATTCTTATTGAACCATTCTTCAAGTTTTACTTTGAAAGAGAGATATTATTAAGTTGTATAAGCTTTCATTTGCTGTCTCTCTACCATTTACTTTACAGTATCTTTTGTAAAGGGATTACTTCCGAAAGGAAGGGGATTACTTCCGAGAGGAAGGGGATAGCTTCTGAGAGGAAGGGATTGTAAGGTTTGTATAACACCGGTAAAGTTGTACGACTAAGTTACTTAGTGGATTACTTCAAGGAAGTTCCTTGAAGAGAGTGGACGTAGGGTCGGAACGAATCCGATATTGCCGAACCACTATAATCTGAGTTTACATCCTCTACTCTTAAACTCTTTATTTACAGGACATTACTTATTTTAATTGTTTGCTGCTTGTACGTTTTTATAAACTTGTATTAATTCCGCAAAAGTTTTAAAAACCCAATTCACCCCCTCTCTTGGGTTGAAACCTCAGTCTACAATTGGTATCAGAGCTTCGTTCTCAAATTTAGGTTTAAAATCCTTGAGTTGATCCGATGGCAGCAAATAGCTATTCTGAGGGACACTCTTATATTAGACCTCCTTTGTTCAATGGCTCCAACTATAACTATTGGAAAAATAGATTGAGAATCTTTGTCGAAGGACAAGATTATAATTTATGGAGAGTCATTGAAGAAGGACCTAAAATTCCTTCAAAGGAAATAACTATTGGAGAGACCCATCATACAATGCCTAAACTCAAAACTGAGTACACAAACGGGGATTGTAGAATGATGTCTCTCAATAGCAGAGCAACAAGTATTTTACATTGTGCTTTAGATATTTTTGAATATAATAAAATATCTGCATGTGTTTCGGCTAAAGAAATATGGGAAAATTTGCAAATTATATACAAAGGAATTAGTGAGGTAAAAAAGTCAAAAATCTATATGCTAGTTTCTGAATATGAATCATTTAAAACGTCTTCTAACGAAACTATTTCTGAAATGCACTCACGGTTCACAACTATTGTAAATGGTTTAAAACTGCTTGGTAGGAATATTGAGGAGTTTGAACTAACAAGAAAAATCTTGAGATCTCTGCCACCCTCATGGAAACCAAAGAAGACAGCCATACAAGAGGCCAAAGATCTTGACAAACTTGATGTTGAGCATTACTTGGGTCATTGTTGACATATAAGATGGAAGAAATGACTCCCATCGTCAACAATGATGAGAAGAAGAAAAAGCAAATTGCTCTCAAAGCTTCTACTAGCAGCAAAGAAATGGAATCGGAAAAAGAAGCAGAGAGCAGCGAAGAAGATGGTGAAATGGCTTTAATCACCAAACAATTTCACAGGTTCTTGAAGAAAAGCAAGAAACCTTACACAAAGGATCCCACTTCGAAAAGGAAACCACTTATGTGTTATGGCTGCAAGAAGCCCGGTCACATTAGGGCTGATTGTACGGTTTCAAACAAACCAGACAAGAGCTTCAAAAAGAAAGCCATGATAGCAACTACCTGGAGCGATGACGAAGAAGAAGATGAGTCATCGGACAAAGAAATCGGATACGAGGAAATTGCCAACCTTTGTCTGATGGCAATCGACGATGAAAGTGAGGTAACATCTTCTCCTTCTTCTAAGAATAATATTGTGAGTAGTAGTGAAGAGTTGCTAGAAGTAATAAATGAAATGCATGATGAATTGAAGAAATTTGATTCTAGAAATTCAATTCTTAAGAAAGAGGTATCATCTCTCTCTAAGGAGATGATAAGTCTTAGAGAAGAAAAAGATAAATTATCTTCTTTACTATATGATTCTTCTCAAGATTTCCTCATAAATGAAAATGAGAATTTAAAAAATAAAATTTTAGAATTAAATGGCACTATATCTAGACTTATGCTTGGAAAAGAAAAGCTTCATGAAGTGCTTTCTTCCCAAAGATTAAGTGGAGGAAAATCTGGTTTAGGATACTCTCCATTGGGAAAGCAAAAATCAAAAGAGAGCTTATTCATGAAAGCCTCATGTGTGAGTGAAGCCTCTACTTCAAAAACCCCTAGCAAGGTTAAGAGCTCTCCCTCAATGAATGCTAGGAAATCTAGAAATTCAAATGTTTATACAAAAATGAAGCATCCTAGAAATACACATGCTTATATGTGTGCACACTCTAGAAATGCTTCTACACATCCTAGAAATAATCATCATGTACATTCTAGGAACAATATGTATAATCAAAATATGCACTCTGCTCATGCTCATCCTAGGAATTACCATCATGGTTATCCTAGAAATAATATGCATACACATAATAATGCTAGCATGTATCCTAGAATGCATCATCATACATTTTCTGGAAATGACATGCATTTTCATATTCCTCACCAAAGAAACATGTATCCTAGGAACTATTATCCTAAGGATTATAGGCATACACATCTAACATATCCTAGAAATTTCAATAAGTACCATCCTAGGATTGTGCATCATCAAAATGTCCATAGATCACCATATACTGTTAAGAAAGTATGGGTTCCAAAAGGAACCGTGTTTTCTAGGACTAACCCCAAAGTACCCAAGAAATTTTGGGTACCTAAAAGTGCTATCGTATATCCTTGTGTGATGTAGATATATCTCCACACCAAGGAGAAAGATAACTTTTGGTACCTTGATAGTGGATGCTCAAAGCACATGACCGGTGATAAAAATGTATTCAAGGAGCTAACTCTAAGAGATTGTGGATATGTCACCATTGGAGACAATACAAAAATAAAGATCATCGGGCATTGAAAAGTCGGTAATGATTTCTCAACCTTAGATAATGTATTGCTAGTACAAGGCCTTAAGCCAAATTTACTTAGCATTAGTCAACTATGTGACAAAGGCAACAAAGTCACATTTGAGACCTCTCATTGTCTAGTTATAGACATCAAGAGCAACAAGATCAAATTTATTGGCCATAGACATGAAAATGTCTACATAGTTGATTTGAAATCCTTGCATTCTGAAAATGAAAAATGTTTTTCTGCTTTTAGTGAAAATCCATGACTATGGCATAGAAGGCTTGGTCATGTGAACATGAACTTGCTAAAAATTGTTTCAAGAAAAGATTTAGTCATTGGACTTCCTAAAATCAATTTTGAAAAAGACAAAGTATGCGATGCTTGTCAAATGGGAAAACAAACTAGGATTTCATTTAAAGCAAAAAATGTAGTCTCAACTACTAGACCTTTGGAACTTCTGCATATGGACTTATTTGGTCCAATTAGTACCATTAGTCTAGGTGGCCATCAATATGCTCTTGTTATTGTTGATGACTATTCAAGATATACCTTTGTTATTTTTATTGCTTACAAGGATGAAGCTTTCAAAGGATTTGAAAAGTTTTGCAAAAAGGTACAAAATGAAAAAGGAATTTGTATTTCAAGCATAAGAAGTAATAATGGCAAAGAATTTGAAAATCAAAGCTTTTCAAGATTTTGTGATGAAAATGGAATTAATCACAACTTTTCAGCTCTTAGAACTCCTCAACAAAATGGAGTTGTTGAGAGGAAAAACAAAGTTCTAAAAGAATTTTCAAGAACTATGTTTTGTGAAAATAGTTTACCAAAATACTTTTGGGTTGAAGCCGTGAACACTTCTTGCTATATCTTAAATAAAATTTTAATTAGGTCTCTGCTTCATAAAACTCCATATGAACTATGGAAAGGAAGAAAGCCTAATATCTCCTATTTTCGAGCATTTGGTTGTAAATGCTTCATCCTAAATAACAATAAAGCTAACTTGGGTAAAATTGATTCTAAGACCGATGAAGGAATATTTTTAGGATATTCAACATCTAGAAAGGCTTATAGAGTTTTCAATAAGAGAACTCTAGTGGTAGACGAATCTATGCATGTTACTCTTGATGAGACTAACCCAATTAGTAGTAGAGAAGTTTCCTTTAAAAATGATGCAGATTTTATTCCAAGAATGGAAACTTCTACTCCCATTGTAGACCCAAAAGAGAGTCCACCTCAAACAAATGAGGAGATGGAAACTCTCAATTTGGACCAACCATCCTCAAGCCAATAAGAGGAAAATCTACCCAAAGATTGGAGGTATGTAAATTATCACCTAATTGATCAAGTGATTGGTGATCCTTCATAAGGGGTAAGAACTCGCTCTTCTATTAGAAATATTTACAATTTTGTAGCTTATTTGTCTCAAGTAGAACCTAAGACATTTATAGAAGCTGAAAAAGATAATGAATGGATAATTGCAATGCAAGAAGAAATAAATCAATTTGAGAGAAACAATGTTTGAAAACTAGTTCCAAGACCTAAGAATCATTCAATAATTGGAACTAAATGGGTATATAGAAATAAGATGGATGAAAATGGAATAGTAACTATAAATAAGGCTAGACTAGTTGCTAAGGGATATAATCAAGAAGAAGGAATAGACTTTGATGAAACCTATGCTCTCGTAGCTAGATTAGAAGCTATTCGAATGCTATTAGCCTTTGCATGCTTTAATAAATTTAAGCTATTTCAAATGGATGTAAAATGTGCCTTTCTAAATGGTTTTATAGAAGAAAAGGTTTATGTTGAGAAACCTCTTGGATTTGAAAATCCTAGTCTTCCAAATCATGTCTATAAGCTTTCTAAAGCTCTATATGGGTTGAAACAAGCTCCAAGGGAATGGTATGAAAGACTAAGTAAATTTTTGATTGACAATGATTTTGTAAGAGGTAGAATAGACACAACTCTCTTTACAAAAAATCATAAAAATGACACTCTTATAGTCCAAATATATATTGATGATATTATATTTGGTGCCACTAATGAATCTATGTGTCAAGAGTTTGCGAAGTGCATGCAAGGTGAATTTGAAATGAGCATGATGGGAGAACTTCCCTACTTCCTTGGACTTCAAATCAAGCAACTAAAAGGAGGAATCTTCATCAATCAATCGAAGTACATTAAGGACCTACTAAAGAGGTTTGGGATGGAAAGCTCAAAGACACTTGGAACTCCTATGAGCACAACCACTAAACTTGATCTTGATGAAGGAGGTAAAACTGTAGATACTAAATATTATAGAAGCATGATAGGTGCTTTACTTTATTTGACTGCAAGTAGACCTGATATTATGTTCAGTGTATGCATGTGTGCTAGATTTCAGGCTAATCTTAAGGAATCACATGTAGTTGCAGTAAAAAAAATCCTTAGATATCTACAAGGAACCCAAACCATAGGATTATGGTACTCTAGAGATTCATCTTTTGAGCTTGTAGGATATTCAGATGCTGATTTTGCTAGATGTAGGTTAGATAGAAAAAGCATAAGTGGTACATGCCAATTCTTAGGTACAATGTTAACCTCTTGGTTTTCCAAGAAACAAAATTTCGTTGCACTATCAACCGTCGAGGCGGAATACGTTGCAGCCGGAAGTTGTTGTGCCCAAGTATTATGGATGAAACAACAACTAGAAGACTATGGCCTGAACCTCAAAAACATCCCAATATTTTTTCATAATACTAGTGTTATCAACCTAACCAAGAACCCTATTCAGCACTCTAGAACAAAGCACATAGAAATAAGACATCATTTCTTAAGAGACCATGCTCAAAAAGGTGACATAAGATTAGAATTCATACCTTCAGAAGATCAAATAGCTGACATTCTTACAAAACCTCTAGGTGAAGCTAGTTTCTGTAAGATAAGAATGTTAATAGGATTGCTGGATTGTGATAAACTAAATGTCTGATTGCTTCATAATTCATCATCTGCATAATTTGACATATAGTGAAAGAGTATTAATTATTATTTAAATATCTCCCTCACTCAAGATGTCATAGATAAAAAAATTTCATGCTACAATTCAAGACTGAAAATTTTCTTAAGGGTCTAGTCGACTGGTAAATCTGTTCCAATCGACTGGTACGTCTAGACCTTATTTGGAGCCAATTTTTTTTGAAAATCAGTTATCATCCAGTCGACTGGTACAAACTGCCCAGTCGACTGGTATCTTACTACTAGTTTACCCAGTCGACTGGTACATAGACCCAGTCGACTGGTATGAAAACTGTCCATCTTTTCAAAGAGACCCAGTCAACTGGTATCACGACCCAATCGACTGGTATCGCGACTCTATATAAAGGTTGTTCATCTTTTTTTTATTTTTACGCCATTTTCAAGCAACCCAGATTTCTCTCTATAGAAATTTTCACATTTTTATCCAAAAACCATCTAAACATCATCTAAACACACTGATATACTCACCCATAACGAGATTTTTAACTTTCTATGGTTAAAATCTCTTATTTTCACAAAAATCTTTTTTTCACAAAAATCTTTTTTTCCCAAAAACCTTTTTTTTTCAAAAATGACCGATAGAATCCGTATCAAATACACTACCGGGGGACCAAATGCACCTACAAAGCCAAGGCCCACCAAACCTAAGGATCCAGATACACAGGGGAAGGGAGTGGCGGGCTCTTCAAGCAAAAAACCAAGAACAGAGCTTGATGAAGCTCTATTTTCCAGTCCAGCTGCCAAGGCGAGGTATGATTCTGTAATCCATCACAAGAAGATCATGAAGGGTAGAGTTGTCGATTTTGACTCTATTTGTCATGGTAACTTTGATATCTTGCCAGCTTTTGAGGCAATAAACCTGACCCCACTGGTCAGAGTACATGAAAAGTACTACCCGAGACTGATTCATCAGTTCTATGCGAACTTGGTGAAACCCAGTCCACTGGCTCTGAGATTCAGAACCAGTGTCCAGGGTGTGGAGTTTGAGGTCAACACTGACCTCCTCATGAGCATACTGAGGATCCCTGTAAAGGGGATCCAATGGAGTCTGGATGGATGGCCAGACAACTTCGATGTCGAGGTGACCTGTCAGATAGTCAGGGGAGACCCTAATTATGTGTACACACCCACTACATTTTATACATGTAATGATATGCCCCCTAGACTCGAAGATGTTTTAGCTGATAGTAAATTGGACCATCCACCTAAGACTCGGGAGTCGAGGGTATCTATATAAGATACATACGGTATTAATTTGGTGCCTTAAAACTGGGTACCACAACAATATATGTCCTTTGCTGCTCACCAACATGATAAATGGCGAAGCGAGCGACTCCGGGTGTCTACCTTACGGGATGCTCATTACGCTCATACTCCAGCATTTTCGGGTACCTCTGCCTGCCTCCGAGGCTCAGGATATTGGACCGACGAACATCATCAATATCTCATCACTGAAAAAGATGGGATGCGCGGTTCGTGACAGCTTCCTCTATTCAAAGGCCGAGAAGGGCTTATGAATCCGAGAGGATGAGAGCGATGATGATGACGATGGGGAGGCAGCTGCTGACGCTGCTACTGATATGGATACGGATACCTGAGCACCTCCCATTGGTGACTCGAGTACTGGTCAGCCTGGATATGGCAACTTACTACAGGCTATCACGAGCCTCCAGATGACCATGCAGTCCGGGTTCCAGACTATGTAGTCAGAGTACCAGAGATTGAGCTCCTTCATCGATCATGTACAGGACGACTTTGAGCTACACAGAGAGCGTACAGAGGGTTCATTAGCTGAGATACGGGGTCTCATTCGTGACAGCTCAGATTCTCCCACTCCTTGAGTCATTTTCCTTGTTATTTTGATATACATAGCGTTTTCCAGCTCTTAGCATGTAGTACAAACATGTTTTTTGTATTTCTGTCTTATATATGGCTCTATGAAGCCCGTTCGTGTATTGAATTTTTATATATGATGTTGCTTTTTCATTAGTCATATTTCATGCATCTATTTACTCTATTTTTGATATGCTTGCATAGTTTCTAACTGCTTTTACTCAAGAATATGCTCTGAAACTGGTTATGCTTGTATGAAAACTTTCGGTTCTTCTCGGGAAGGCTTTCGAACTTCGAATGAAGCCAAATTTTTGTATACAAGTTCGGTTTAACATACTCTAGATGACTATGTTACTAAATAACTTATTTTTTAATTTCTAGCCCCTTTGGTTGCTATTGTCAAAACATGAGAGAAATATGAGAAAACGAGAAAATCTAAGAAAACTAAAACCAATGCATATATTTAGGGGGAGCAATGCTCTAAAGAATATTGAAAATGAAAATTTTTCATTAATTGGTTGAGTTGATTGTGATTGGTTGAAATAAATATATAAACTATGTTTGCTTGTTTACAGGGTGGTTTTACTCGAAAAACAGAGAAAACTCTGTCCGATTTTTCTGAAAAACCAAACACCTAGTTTTTTAAACTGTTTTCATATTATTAGTTTTGTCATCATCAAAAAGGAGGAGATTGTTGACCCTCACCTGTATTTTAATGATGACAAAACGCAACTGTTATTTTACTAACAGAACAATCTAAGTGTAGTAAGCAACAAAAACATTCAACCAATGATCAAGGTACAAGAACTCAAACCGAATCAAACTATCAAGTGAAGACTGAAGAACTAGTATAGGTCTAAGGTATTAGAACAAGTGTAAGTCTCACTTGTACATTGTTATAGCTTGTTCAATGGCTCGAACACAAAAGATTTTCTAAACCGATCTTTTTAAAACAAACATTTTAAGTTAAAACAGAAAAATTGGGTTGGAAGACAACCCAGTCGACTGGGTACATATACCAGTCGACTGGTATATGGGACAGTAAGTCCCCAGTTGATTGGATCAGTCATACTAGTCGACTGGTAAAATGGACAGAAAGTCCCCAGTCGACTGGATGAAATATACCAGTCGATTGGTACCCTAGAAGCTTTGAAAACGAGATTTTTTCAAGAGAACCCAGTCGACTGGTATCATAACCCAGTCGACTGGTAGTTCAAAAATATGATCGTTGGACACCAAATCTGAACGTTTTAAAGCAAATCTTTTTCAAATTAAAGTCCCAACATCCATATTATTTGATAACTATATAAACCCACTCTATTGAGCATTCAATATAGAGCTGCACATATTCAAAAAGAGTTGATCTCGCACAATCAAGTTATTATACTCTTGAAACACAAAAAGCTTTGAAATATTCTTATTGAGCCATTATTCAAGCTTTACTTTGAAAGGGAGATATTATTAAGTTGTATAAGCTTTCATTTGTTGTCTCTTTACCATTTACTTTACAGCATCTTTTGTAAAGGGATTACTTCCGAAAGGAAGGGGATTACTTCCGAGAGGAAGGGGATAGTTTCCGAGAGGAAGGGATTGTAAGGTTTGTATAACACCAGTAAAGTTATACGACTAAGTTACTTAGTGGATTACTTCAAGGAGGTTCCTTGAAGAGAGTGGACGTAGGGTCAGAACGAATCCGATATTGCCGAACCATTATAATCTGAGTTTGCATCCTTTACTCTTAAACTCTTTATTTATAGCACGTTACTTGTTTTAATTGTTTGTTGCTTGTACATTTTTATAAACTTGTATTAATTCCGCAAAAGTTTTAAAAACCCAATTCACCCCCCCTCTTGGGTTGAAACCTCAGTCTACAAAATCTACCCAAAGTATCTCTATATCGGGGCATGCAAGATCACAAAATAATAAAAAAATAATACTACAAAAAGAAAGAATAAAATAAAATAAAATTAATGCAGCAAGCTAAAAGAGGGAACGAAGTTACCGCCTTTACAAACTGCTAAAAAGAAAAATTATTTACAATTCTTCTACCGTCATGTCTCAAGGTTGACAATCTTCCTTGTACTTAAGCGTGTCTCCCCGGCAACGGCGCCAAAATTTGATTACGGCCAAAACATAACGCGGTAGTTGTAGCACAGATTTGGGGTCTCGATTCCACAAGGAAACAAGTTAACTACAAAAGAAGGTGTGAACCATAACAAAAACGATAAAGATTTAAGTGAGAATATATGAACTGTTGATAATGGAGTAATTGTGTAAAATAGATTGTAAAATATAATAGAGGAACAACAAGGTTCTGGGAATCCTCCCTAGGTGTGTTGCCCTAATCCTAACTTGATTCAGTTATTTTTATCTTGGTTGCGGGTTTCACATGCCAAACAAGCAATCAGCAAATATTCAATAAGAGCATGTATAAACCCTAATGTAATTGTTATGAAATACTTTACTTTTGATTCATGCACACATAATCTACACTATAGGTTTCTCAAGAAACGACAATATATCTTTTATGACACTATTGCAGTAATGGACAAACCTAAAGGGTAAACCTACCAGACTCAATCATATCCAAACAATCTTGACATAAGAAAAGCATTACTAGATTTATATCGAGGAAAAAGATACAATCGCCGGATTAGAGAAAATCTTATAATTAGATAGCAAAATAAATCATAACAATATCTTGACAATAAATCCTTATTACAACTGAACCAAGTAAAGGAAAATAGGAACAACTACACCTAGGGAATCATCCCTTCACCTTGCTTGGAGATTAGTTCGCTATGGAACTCATGGTTGAACACTTTGATGGAGGAGAATGAGGCTGCTTCTTTGAGTTTCCATGCCTTGATTCCAATCACAGGATCCCCCCCTCTCTTAAACCCTAAGTGACCTATTTATAGTACAAGGGTCCAAGGGTGTTCTTGGGTTTAATCTAATGTTTAAAACTCTAATTAAGTTCTAACTCGGAGATACAACCCCGTGTGCGCGCTGCGGTACTGCTTTATGGGCGCTGCAGTGCTAGCTTCAGCTTGATTGGGTGAGCTTCTGGGCACCGCGGTGCTGGGTGAGGAGCACCGCGGTGCTCACTGATTGTTCGTAATGTGGAGGCTTCTGGGCACCGCAGTGCTGGCCGAGGGGCACCGCTGTGCCACTGATTTTTTTGATTTCCTTCATGTTTGCTTCTCCGCAACTACTCTGACGCTCCGTTATGCATGGGATCTTGGCGCTTTTAAACAACGATCGCTTCTTCTTCTCTTTTGGACTCCAAGTACCTGAAAATGCACTAAAATAAGTTAGTGGTCCAATAATATTACTTTAGAGTTATTAACACATAAAAGTGCAATAAAGGCCGAGATTAATCATAAAATGCTAACAATTAAACATTGTTGAGATGCATTTTATAACTCTTATCACCATGTATGTTACTGTGCGCTCTCCTATGGCTTTCTCCTCTACCTCTGTCCCGGTAGTAGCCATGTATGTTGCTGCCATACCTAGTTACTGGCCTCCCTCTAACGAACAACCCTTCTCCACTTGATGCACTCCTCATCTTGGCATCAAGATTATCTTTCAACTCTTTATTAGGATCCATTTTAAAAGCAAAGATTCATTTTGGAAGATACCTCTTATTCGGGAGAGTTTTGGTAAGAAACAACCCATCTAGTTTCTTCCAAATGACAATTAAATCTTTCGAGTTTCAACACTCCATTGTGATATTATCCGACATGTGCAAAAGGATGGTGTTGTACGCCATCTTCTTCATCTCATTCCGCTGGACCTCCGTGATACTTGCTGGAAAAGCGTCATCTTCTCCAATCGCTAAGTCCACCTTCTGTTGCATAAGAACAGCCTTGATCTTCCGCTTCCAAAGGGCAAAAATCTCCCTTTCCATCAAACTTCTCAACAATGAAGTTCGAACCCATCTTGCAGAGAAAATCCCAGATTTATGCAGCAACCACAATTGCTTTCCAACTTCTTCTAAATCTCAAGAACACAATCGAAGATTGATCTCAATACCATTCTTAAATCATCCTCAAAAACACGATTAGTGTTGTGAAACCACCCTCAAGAATCCCAGGAGGTGATCTTCCAAACACCTAAGTCTAGAGTGACTTTTATAAAGAAACCAATCAAAGCAAGAAAGAAAAGAACACAAGCAGTTTGTTGATGAGGTTCGACAATATGCCTACGTCCCCGTGAGCTCCTTCGAGCTCTCTGTACTATCTTGTCAATGGATTTCTTTATAATCAGCAACACTCTTCCAAGAACTCATAGGTTCTTGAAGAACAAAAGAAGAAGAAGTACAAGAAAGTGATAAGAACAAACCCTGGAATTTTCCCAAGAAAATTCCTCTTACAAGCCCTTGAATCCCTTTTCTATTCTACTCTCTCTTTCTAAACAACTAGCATCTCTACAATGAGTCTCTCCTGTGTTTAGTGTCTTTGCACTCTCACATAACTCTCATTCACATGTCACACTTGTGTTTCACACACCTTTATCACATTGACACCACATGTTACTCTTCAACACACCTCTCTTTGAGGCTAGGTAACCCTTTATATAGTGCACCAACTTCTTGTCCAATCTTGAGAGTTAATCTCCACCCTTAGATCTTGAAGACCAATCAACCTTAGCCCTTTATCAATCCTAAGTGATGTTTTACATTTTAATCTTGCATCCATGCACCTTTCAAATGCTAAAACCAAGTTGACCATGTGTGCCTTCAAGCCACGGCCTAAAACAGGGCAAGCCGCGGCTCAAGGCAGGACTGAACATCACTATGTTTACCTCCATTCTGGGTGCCGCAGCCTGGGGGAGGCTGAGCTATGGCGCACACCTCCTCCAGCACTTCTCCTTTGCTGGGCACCGCACCTTAAAATAAGTTGGGCAGCAGCGCACGCTGGTGCTGAACATGCTGATTTTTTCTCCTTCCTTGCAACCGTTTAATGGTTAGACAAATACTAACAATCTCTACCTTTGTCTAAGCGATTAAACTCGAACCCATGTATAGAGAACTCAGTATCCAAACTCATCTTGAGTCACCATTCATCCGACTCCAATCCTAAGAATTCTAAGGCAATGATTGAACTTACTTAGAGGTAGGCCTTTGGTACCTAAATCTGCAGGACTCCTTTCCGTTGTGACTTTGCCCACATGGATGCATCCTTCCATAAAATTTTATTGAACAAAATGATACCTAACATCCATATGCCTACTCCTCTCATGGAACACAGGGTTCCAACACAAATGCCATGCACTTTGGCTATCCAAAGACACCACCAGCTGCTCTTTTAGGACCTTCCACTCGTCCAATAACCCTTTGCACCCCATAGTCTCCTTTATGGCTTCCTAGCTGCTATGCATTCTGCCCCGGTTGTTAAGAGTGCTACCACCGGTTACCACTAAGCCTTTAAGTACCTCAGCACCCACTTTATCCCAAGCCAAAGCTCCTTTCAGGGATCACTCACAAATTTGCTGACAACACCAATTGCCTGAGGAATGTCGGGTCTAATGCTGATTATCATGACCATGACTGATCCTTCCGCACTACAGTAAAGGACTTTTTCCATTTCCTCCTTCACCTCATCCATTCCAGGACATTGTTTGTTGGAGAACTTCAAATGACCAGCAAAGGGAACCTTCACTAGTTTACCATTTTCCATAGAAAACTCATACAACATCTTTTCTATGAAGGAAGACCAAGAAACCTTCAACCTGTTTCTCTCCCTTTCCCGAATTTTTCTCATCTCAAGGATCTTTTGTGTAAGGCTGAGAACTTTCCTCTCGAACTCCTCACTGAGTTGAGATGTAAACCTTTTCATCCTCTTCTTGCTGTTCCCAACTGACAGCATATCAATGACATAGATGAGGATACTCACCATTTTCTCCACCTTGTGTCCAGGTTAGAAATTTTATGTGAAATCTATGTTTTCTCTTCTCGTGAACCCCTTCGCCAACAGTCTAGCCTTATTCCAAACTTCATCTCCTGAAGGGTACCCTTCTTTGATCTTATAAGTCCACTTACAATCCACAACTCTCTGTTTTCCTGGAATGTGCACCAATTCCCAAGAGCTGTTCTCCCTCAAAGAATCCATTTCTTCCTCCATAGCTAGCTTCCATCTTGGCGAATCCTTACATCCCATGGCATCAATGTAAGTCTATTGTTCACTCATCTCTCCTTCTGTCTAAGGAGCTGCTGCATCCGCAGCATCCACAAACCCATTTCTTGAAGGTGGTCCGACCAGCCTTCTTTCCCAGTCTCTTATGAGCTGGTAGTCATTCAGACTTGCTGCATCATCCCCTTCCAGTTCAGCCTCCTCATGAGTGTCCTAAACTTGGCATTCATCAATTGGCTTTACCTGGTCCAAACCCTCTTGCCTTCCTTGTTCTACCTGAACTGAATTCTCCTTGATGTTATACTTCACAAATTCCAGACTGGTTTTCTCATTATCCCGTACAGGGTTAGTTTTCTCCAAGTAGGGACATAACAATTCATTAAAAATAACATCCCTATTAAAAATAACATCCCTACTTATTATGAGTTTCATTCCTTTTGATTCTAAAGACCACAACCTATACCCCTTAACCTCATCACCATACCCTAGAAACACACATTTTCTAAACCCTGGGCTAAGTCTATCATCCTTTTGTTACGCATATGCAGCACACCCAAAAGTCTTAAGGTTGTCCAACTCAAGGGTTTTTCCACTCCACATCTCCATGGGAGTCCTAAGGTCCACAACCCTAGAGGGTTATCTATTAACCAAATATGCAGCTGTAGACACCGCTTCCCCCAAAAAACATTTGGGTAATCCGGATCCCATTAATATGTACCTAACCTTTTCCATAAAGGTCTTATTCATCCTCTCAGCAACTCCACTTTACTAAGGGGTTTTCACAACCGTTCTATGTCTTAGAATGCCATTTAACCTACAAAATTGATCAAGTTTCTTGTTAAAAAATTCTAAGCCATTATCGGTTCTTAACACCTTAACTATCTCGCCCATTTGAGTCTCCTCCAGTTTTTTCCACACCACTAACTTATTCAAAGCATCTGATATATTCTAACCAAATAAACCCAAACCTTTCTTGAATAATCATCAATTAAAGACAGAAAGTAAAAGTTACCTCTCTATGTTGGTGTCCTTGCTGGTCCCCAAAGGTCCAAATGAATGTAGTCAACAATACCCTAAAACTTGTGCACTCCGGTGTTGAAGCTGACTCGATGTTGCTGCCCAAGAACACAGCTCTTGCAGAAATTGAGTTTCTCTACCTTGTCACCATCAAGTAATCCATTCTTGCTGAGAACTTACAGGCCCTCTTCGCTCATATGTCCCAAGCGAGTGTGCCAAAGGGTTGCCTTCTCCATCTCAACCATCAAGCTTACTGCTTGATCCTTGATGTTCGTGTCTCCGATCATCTCATAGAGACCATCCTTCATTGCTCCTTTGATCACTATCATAGATCCCTTGGTTACCTTGATCTTTCCTCCCTCTGCTTTATATATGTACCCCATGGAATTCAGCTGCCTCAATGAGATCAAATTCCTCTTCATATCCGGAAGATACCTCACATTCCTCAGCAGTCTTATAACTCCATCAAACATCCTTGATTGGATGTCTCCAATGCCCCTTACTTGGCAAGAATTGTCATTCCCCAAGAAAACCCTTTTCATCATTGGTTTCCTTGAAATTCTTGAACCAATCTCGGTAAGGGCACATGTGATGAGTGCACCCGGCATTGATAGACGCTTAAATATACATATTTAAGCCCCCTTATTTACACTTGTTAGATCCTTTATTACATTAATTTGGTATCTTTTACTCCATTTGTGTGTTTTACATGTTTTTATAGGGTCTTGGAGAAAAAGAAGCAGTTTTGGCACTTTAAGGAAGAAATCTAGAAGCCCTGGAGCACTTTCTGGACAAAGTGCGATCGAGCGCACATGCAGTGCGATCGAGCGCACATACGATCATTGTAGGATCGAGCGCACCTTGCGATCGAGCGCAAGGACACATGCGATCGAGCGCAAATATACGGGCGTGAACAGTAAACTGCAGAACCTTATTTTGGAAAATACAAGATTTTCATTTTAGGAAAGTTTAGGACTCATGGGTCTATTAGGACTTCTCAAAGACCTATAAATACACTTGTAACTCACACACAAAAACACACCTTACACCTTAGATAGTAAACACTTTTCTCTTTTCTTTTACTTGGAGTGGAGAGCTTGGGAGAGAATTGACGCCTCTTCTCTCGGGTTTATTCTTCTCCTTTATGTTTAGTTTAATTATGTTTACTTCAGTTAGTATGTGTAACTAACTCTCTTATAGGGCTCGATTGAAGCCCTAGTTATGCATTCCCATATTTTTATTCATTGATTAAATCTTTGCATAGCTTATTATGTTACTTAACTTGATTAACACCTGTGCTTATTTACATTCCTCATATGTATGTGTAAGGCCAACGTATGCATGTGGTATGGATAGGTTAGTTAGATCAATTTGGATGACCGAGTCCTGGGTCTAACATTAGTAACAAGGGACCATCTTATCCGGATACCCGGGTTAATCAACATGGGAAACCGGGAGTAGATACCATGCTCTAGGTCTCATGTGGTTGTCGATTTCCACAGTACCTATGCTTTCTTAAGGAACAACTCAAGCAGATACCATGCTGAATCCCTTAAGGAAGAAAAGAGTTAGAGTAGATACCATGCCTAACTCGTTGCTTAGGGAAATCAATAGCTTAAGGAGTAGATACCATGCCCTTAGGTTGGCAACCAGTAGGTACACATAATATTGCTAGAGCACTGATACTTTATACAAAATCGGGAATGTATGACTAGTGGTGGATATCAAAGCCCTATGTCTTTATTATTATCAAATCACCCTTTAGTTTATTATTTCTATCTTTTTACATTGCAATTATAATTCTAAATCGAACTTTACCAATCCCTGTGGAGATGATCTTGCATTCGCACACTATGCTACACTATTGACCTTGTGCACTTGCAAGTAAAACAAGTGCGATTATTTACCCATTTATTTAGGTATATTAACGCACAACAAGTTTTTGGCGCCGCTGCCGGGGATTGCGCTAAAAGTTCCTTTTAGGATTACTTTCATTTTATCATTATTATTATTTTATTTTTACCATCTTTTATCAAAACTTAAATCAAGTTATTTTCTGTTTCAGGTACTTCACGAAACCCTACTTGCACTTTCTGTGGAAATTGCGATCGATCGCAAGATCCTGTGCGATCGAGCGCATTTAGGGCAGAAAGTACCCGAGCAGTAGAGTTGCACTGCTGCACTAAAACTGTTTTTTCTGCTTTATGCACGGACTTCGATCCCGACATCCGGAATTCTTTTCCTTTGATCCCGAGCTTGAACGGACCATCCGACAAAGGCTTAGGGACAACTTTGAGGAGAACAGAGGAGAAATCGAGAACGAAACACAAATGGCGGAACAGCTCGAAAACCAGCAACCAACTGCACGAGTTCCAATGAAGCAATCCTTCATCCCTCGGAACATCGATCAACCATCATGCATCGCATATCAACCTGAGGCAGCGGGAAATTATTACATATCTCCGCAAATCTTGAATGCCTTGACACATTTTAGGGGAACTCCTAATGAAGATCCACACTTACATCTTCGAGAATTTTTTGATCTTTGCAAGTTCCAGCACATACAAGGACTAGACCAAGAAGGAATAAGGTTAATTCTATTCCCTTTTTCCTTAAAAGATCATGCTAAACTTTGGTATAATTCCTTGCCTGCAGTTTTCATCCACACTTGGGAGGAGCTAGCAAGCAAATTCTTGAGGAAATTCTTCCCAGCCCAAAAGACAAGACAAATGAGGAAGGAAATCCAATCCTTCCAACAAAAGGATGGGGACCTTTTCTTCGAAGCATGGGGACACTTCAATGAATTGCTACTCAAATGCCCACATCATAACCTACCTCAAGATGAACTGGTACAAGCATTCTACGAAGGTTTAAATGATACTAATAAATGTATTGTTGATTCAGGTTGTGGAGGAGTCCTTATGGAGAAAAGCAGCGAAGAGGCAATGGAACTGTTTGAAACCCTCAGCGAACACACTCAGCAATTCTCCTCTCGAGGTAGACATATGACCAAAGGTAAAGGTGTGTATGAGGTAAATACGAATGGAGGATCTTCCCTTCAAATGGCTGCAATGGAAAGAAAACTAGATTTATTGGTAAAAGCCATGGCTGCTCAAACTACCTCAGCTACTCCACTACAGGTATGTGCGATATGCTCTCAATATGATCACAATACTAATGCTTGTCCTTTATCTACAGATCCGGAGCAAGCAAATTATGTGGGACCCAACAACTATCCGCCAAAGAATAACCCATATGCAAACACCTACAACCCTGGATGGCGGAATCACCCAAATTTCTCATGGAGCAACAATCAAAACAACCAAGGACAGCAACGAAATCAGCAGCCCACTGCCCATGCTAATTCTGAACCAAAAAGAAACGACCTCGAAAGTCTAGTAAAACAACTGATGACATCGCAAGAACAGTTCATGACTCAGCAAAAACAAACCAATGCGGCACATGAGCAAGCAATTCAAAGACTAGAGGTACAAATGGGACAATTAGCTAAAGAGCTCAGTAGCAGAAAGCAAGGAGAGCTCCCAGCTCAAACACTACCCAACCCTGGTGGGCATCAACAACTAAAAGCTGTCACAACCTTAAGAAATGGTAAGGTGATTGGATCCGATGAGCTTACAGCACCGTCCAAAGAAACACCATCAGCATCAAGGGTAAGTGAGACGGAGAAGGTGAATGCACCACCCTTCCCGCAAAGGTTAGTAAAACAAAAGAAAGACAATAAACTGCTTTATATTTTTGAGACCTTGCGGAAAGTTGAAATTAATATTCCATTACTAGATGCAATTCACCAAATACCTGCTTATGCTAAATTCCTAAAAGATTGTTGTACTCATAAAAGAAAATTTCAAGAACATGAGACTGTAGCATTAACTGAGGAGGTAAGTGCTGTACTACTTAGGAAACTCCCACCAAAACTGACAGACCCGGGTAGTTTTACCATACCCTGTAGGATAGGTGATCAACTGTTTGACAAGGCATTACTAGACTTAGGAGCAGGGGTAAACTTGCTACCTTACACAGTATTCGAAACCCTAGGTTTGGGGGAGCTACAGCCGACTTCTATTACCTTACAGTTGGCAGATAGGAGTATTAAAAGACCTAGAGGTATTCTCGAGGATGTCTTAGTAAAAGTTGGCAAGTTCATTCTACCTGCAGATTTTATTGTATTAGACATGGAAGAATGCCCTATGCCATTACCTTTACCTATCATACTAGGGAGACCTTTCATGAGGACTGCCGACACTAAAATCTGTGTGAAAAAGGGTATAGTAAGTATGAAAATTAATGGTGAGAAGATAGAATTTAAAATATTTGATGCAATAAAATTTCCTCAAGATGACTTTGACTGCTTTAATGTTTGTATGATACAAAACTTTCTTGAGCAAGCATTTCAGGTCCAACACATTGATTCATTGGAGACTACTCTCACCAATAGCTTCACTGAGATGGATATTGAGCAAGAATATGAAAATCTTACTGATGACATCGTCACAGCTGTGCACCATCTTGCAACCTCTCCTAAATACTCCAGTATGTATCCTCCTCCATTTGAAATTCTCATACCTACTAATACTACTCTTCTTCCATCCATTGTGCAGGCACCAACATTGGAGCTCAAACAGCTACCTGAGCATCTCACATACGCCTATTTGGGAGAACATGAGACCTTACCTGTGATAATTGCTGCCAACTTAAGTAGTGGAGAATAAGGGAAGCTATTAAGAGTTCTTAGGGAGCATAAAACTGCTATTGGGTGGACCATTGCTGACATTAAGGGGATAAGTCCAGCAAAGTGCATGCATAACATCTACCTTGAAGAGGAAGCACGGCCCACTCGAGATGCTCAAAGAAGACTTAACCCACACATGAAGGAGGTAGTAAAGGCCGAGATACTAAAGCTACTAGATGTCGGCATCATCTACCCTATATCGGATAGCAAATGGGTAAGTCCAGTCCAAGTCGTTCCCAAAAAGAGTGGGATTACTGTGGTAAAAAATGAAAATGAAGAGCTTATACCTACACGAAAAACAACGGGTTGGAGAGTATGCATTGATTACCGGAGGTTAAACAAAGTAACTAGAAAAGACCATTTTCCCCTGCCATTCATTGATCAAATGCTAGAAAGATTAGCCGGTCATAGTTATTACTGCTTCTTGGATGGATATAGTGGATACAATCAAATCGCCATAGCACCTGAGGATCAAGAAAAGACTACATTCACATGTCCTTTCGGTACATTTGCTTATAGAAGAATGCCATTCGGTTTATGCAACGCACCAGCCACTTTTCAAAGATGTATGATGAGCATTTTTTCCGATATGGTAGAGAAATATATTGAGGTATTCATGGATGATTTCAGTGTCTTTGGATCTACTTTCGATGAGTGCCTAAATCATTTGGAAAATGTCCTAAGGAGATGTGAAGAAACTAATCTAGTACTAAATTGGGAGAAATGTCACTTCATGGTTCAACAAGGTATTGTGTTGGGTCACTCCATCTCAGACAAAGGTATTAAAGTAGACAAGGCTAAGGTTGACATCATTTCAAAGCTACCTCCCCCTCTCACGGTCAAGGGCATTAGAAGCTTCCTCGGACATGCGGGTTTTTATAGAAGATTCATAAAAGACTTCTCTAAAATCTCAAGACCCCTTTGTGCACTATTGACTAAAGATACCAAGTTCGAATGGAGTGAAGATTGTATGCAAGCTTTCAACACCTTGAAGAACGTTCTCACCTCTGCCCCAATAATGATGGCACCAGATTGGAATCTACCTTTTGAATTAATGTGTGATGCCAGTGACTTCGCCTTGGGAGCTGTCTTGGGTCAAAGAAACAATAAGGTACCTCATGCTATTTACTATGCTTCTAAAACACTAAATGATGCTCAGCTCAACTATTCTACTACTGAAAAAGAATTGTTAGCTGTTATTTTTGCTTTGGAGAAGTTTAGATCGTATCTTATTGGTTCTAAAGTTATTGTATTCACTGACCATGCTGCTTTGAGATATTTGTTTTCTAAGAAAGATGCAAAGCCTAGGCTAATCAGATGGATACTCTTACTCCAAGAATTTGACTTAGAAATCAAGGACAAGAAGGGCAGTGAGAATGTAGTTGCGGATCATTTGTCAAGACTCCCATATGAAAGTGATGATAAAAAGTTTCCCTTAAATGAGAACTTTCCCGATGAACAACTATTTGCACTTGAGGTAAAACTTCCATGGTATGCTGATATAGTTAATTATCTAACTGTTAAAATTTTTCCCCCAGGTATGATCACTCAAGAAAAGAAACGGCTAATATCTCTATCAAGACACTACATATGGGATGACCCATACCTTTTCAAGATCTGCCCTGATCAAATCGTCAGAAGATGTGTCCCAGAAGAGGAACATTCGAGCTTGTTGAAACATTGCCATCAGTTGGCTTGTGGAGGTCATTTTGGAGCAAAACGAACAGCTCTTAAGGTACTCCAATCTGGTTTCTATTGGCCAAAGTTATTTAAAGATGCTTTCTCCTTTTGCAGCTCATGTGATAGATGCCAGCGAACAGGTAACATTTCTTCCCGAAATCAAATGCCCTTACAAAATATTCATATAGTAGAACCCTTTGATGTATGGGGCATTGATTTCATGGGACCTTTTCCTAATTCATTTGGCTATTTATATATTCTTGTGGGTGTGGATTATGTGTCTAAATGGGTTGAGGCTGTTCCCTCAAGGACTAATGATCACAAAGTGGTTATCGAGTTTCTGCAGGCTAACATTTTTACTAGGTTTGGAACTCCAAGAGCGATCATCAGTGATGGGGGTAGCCACTTCCATCATCGTTCTTTCTCCGCAATACTCCTAAAGTATGGGATTACTCATAGAGTTGGCACTCCTTATCATCCTCAAACCAGTGGCCAAGTCGAAATAAGCAACCGAGAAATCAAGGGAATCCTAGAACGGACAGTAAAGCCAAATCGGAAGGATTGGTCTCTACGCTTAAACGACGCTCTATGGGCATATAGAACAGCTTATAAGACTCCAATTGGCATGTCTCCCTACCGCCTCGTCTTTGGAAAATCATGCCACCTCCCGGTGGAATTAGAACATCGAGCATATTGGGCCATTAAGCAGTTCAACTTTGACATGAAGCAAGCGGGTGAGAAAAGGAAACTGTATCTAAATGAGCTTGAAGAATTAAGATATGAGGCCTATGAGAATGCAAAGTTATACAAAGAACGGACAAAAGCTTATCATGACAAACAACTAGTCCGGAAAGAGTTCCGTGTAGGACAAAAAGTGCTGCTATATGACTCACGATTAAGGCTGTTCCCAGGCAAGCTGAAATCCAGATGGTATGGTCTGTACATGGTCACCAAGGTCTTCCCTCATGGGGCATTAGAAGTCTGTGGTCCCAACAGAAATCAACCTTTTACAATCAATGGACACAGAGCCAAGCCATACCTTGACACTAAATTCCTTCCAAGAAATGAAGACTTGGCACTTGAATCAGTCCAGAATACAACTGAAACACAAGCACTAGAGCTCCAAGAGGTGGACTCTAGGTGTTTCCCTCCAAACAACTAGCACGGTCGCAGAAGAGAGTGCTTGAGCAAAGTAAAAATTTAATCATCTATTAAAGCTCAAGCACCTCTAGTAAGGTTAGTGGTACTGAAGCCACTAACAACTGGTAAGGTTGTATTGTTTCAATTAGTCATTCTTTTTAAAGTAAGTTTTTAATTATACTTATCTGCCACACTTGCGATCGATCGCACCATTCAGTGCGATCGAGCGCAAAAGTGCGATCGAACGTGTCCTGAAAACACAAGCGAGCGCATGAGTGCGATCGAGCGCACCTTGTGTGCGATCGAGCGCACTCGAGGCAGAGACATTTATAAAAATTGAACTCACTCACTCACTCACTCACTCACTTCCCTCACTCACGTCACTCGCCCCCTGCACATTTGCTCTCACTCACATTGGCTCTCACTCTCACTCGCACACAACTCCACCACCCACATCACCCTACCTCACACCCAACCACCACAACACCTCATCATCACCTTACCCTCACCGCCGTCCTCCACCAGCACCGCCGTCAACCCCCCTCCCTATTCACATTCCGTCATACATTGCACAAGGTATTATACACATACACGAATTTTAAATAGAAACTATGATTTCCTTTTACATATACATTGTTGTGTGTTTGATTGAATGAGTGTTTGGTTGCAGGAAGGGTAGGAACGAGTTCCACATTGCACAGATTATAGCTTGCCTGTTTGGTGCACATAAGCTGTTCGACGTAATTCCTGACTGGGTGCGATCGAGCGCAAGGTTGTTGCGATCGAGCGCATAGACAGTGTGCGATCGAGCGCACACCACTGAGATCGATCGCAAATCAGCCAGAAGCCAAGCCCAGCATGTCTCGACCATCTGTTTCCACGTCTGGCGCCTCCAGCAGTCGTGCCTCCTCATCCCGGCCCAGCATTGAGCAACGGGAGTTGTTGTTCGAAACGGCTTTCGCCATCGACGACATATTCCGGCACATGGATGCCACTCAGTGGGCCGTCCAAGCACTCCGACTCCGAGGGTTGAAGAGGCTGTTTAAGCCAGTGTGCTCCACTGCCTACTCCCAGCTTGTCGTGCAGTTTTACGAGCATTTATCTTTCGACTGCAGCAGACCGGGGGTCCTCACCTCTTCAGTTAGGGGCACGCACATCGAGGTGACCAGTACTGATATTGCCACTGCTCTTCATTGCACGGATGAGTCCCCTCCTGAGGGCGCTGATATCGAGGAGCAGCCGGAGTCTTTTGCCATGGCCGAGATCATCATGGATATGTGCGCTAGCCAGTATGCCGACAGGCATAATAATGCGGCCGGCCGATCCAAGCTGCCCCCCAGACTATGGCTCATCGATACGATCCTCCAGCGTAATGTGTGTCCATTGGGGCACAAGACACAGCGGCGAGACCAGTTTCTTCAGACATTATACGCCTTCCATAGAGGCCACTGGTACTCGATCCCGTCTGTCATTTGGAGCCAGCTGCACAAGTTCTGGGATCACGTACATGGCCGTCAGACTTCCACGGCCAATGCTTGGGGACTCCCTTTCCCGTTCCTACTCACCTCCATCCTCAAGAAGAAGGGGATTAAGGGGACCCATAATGACGGGCCAGTACGAGAGCATCCTATCTTTGGGCGGGCTCAGTGGACACAGAGCATATCACACATGCCACGAGGACCCCCAGTCCCTGCTCCAGCAGCTGAGCGAGTAGAGGAGGATCACATGGAGACCGAGGCCCCTATCATGAGCCCGGTACGGGAGGAGGACCATTCGGATATGGGACCCACCGAGTCCCAGCACTTCTTAGCTGAGCTATCCTCCTTCCGAGGTGAGGTCGCTGCTGCCACCACTCTTGTACATTAGCGCATCGACAGTTTGGAGGCACGATTTACACGCTAGGAGGCCATGCTGCAGGCCATACTTGATCGCCTACCTCCAGCACCCGGTACCTCTCCGACTGCACCACCTGATGATCAGCAGTGAGAGAGTACCACGTCTGGCTGAAGACGTAAAACTTAGCGCTCATGGGAGGCACCCCACAGCATATCCTTTTCATCGTTTATTATTAGTATTTCATAGTTTACTTTTCTATTATTGTTTATTACTTGTTTTCCTCTTTATGTCTGTTTTCTTTTTCTTTTTCTTTCTTTTTCAAGGACAGTGTTAGTACATTCAGTTGAAGTTTGGGGGCGTGCTACAAGCCATGCCAGCCATATAGCTCTCCATCTCCCAGGTAAGATCTTTCCATGCTATTTGCACATTGGGGACAATGTGCATTTTAAGTTTGGGGGTATGGGGACACATTCACACACTACACTATGTCCTAAATTTTTAATTCTGTTGTTATTTTCATAGATAAATGCATGTTCATTCTGTCCAATAAACTTTTTTTTTTGTGATCTAAACAAAATGTTATGATTCGACTTCATCAGTGAGCTTAACACTTTGAACATATAGGCCAATAAACAAGTTTTGAACCTAGATCACTGCCCTTTTGGCATTTAAGAATTCACAAGTTTAACTTGAACTATCACAAGCACATTAACACATAGCTGTGTGGGGTATGACATGATATTTGGATTGGTATGTTTCTTTTGCTTGACTGTGAACTAGATGACCTATTAGATTGACATTTTGGCATATAAAAATAGAAAAGATTGATTCGTGCTCAAAAAGAAAAAAAATGCTCCTAATGATCAATAAAAACAAATCTTCCGCTGAGTAACTGGCCCTCTTGCCTCAGTAAGCATTGAGTGTCACGTCAAAAGGTGGAAAATCTTAAGTGATCATTAAAAAAGGAATTTTTTACTGAGTAACTGGCCCTCTTGCCTCAGTAAGCATTGAGTGTCACGTCAAAAGGTGGAAAATTCTAAATGGTAGCATAAAAATCAGTTAGTTTCGTAGCCTTGTTGACTCGAGCCAGTAAGTCCTTAGGGGTGTCTTTACACCTAATGCCCTAAAACCATCTGGTTTGGGAGTCATTGGCCAAACGCTCGTTACACGAGTCATCAAGAAAGCTTAAAGGAACTAACTTGGCAAAAATCTCGCAAATAAAAGTCTATGCCATATTTGTTGACTCTAATAGGAAGTTTGGTGAATCTTGAGTCAACGAAACACTACCTGTTTGAATTTCTTGAAAACCCAACCTTCTATGTGCTAATCACCACACACCAAAGTCAAACTTGTGATATCTTAAAATACCTAGTGAATATGATTTACGTTCAAAACTCTTATTCATTGCAGATATATGTTTACACTTGTTAAGCTTGCTCATGAATGCGCATCATTGTTTTGTGTAAAATCTAGATTTTTTTATAGACACTATGAACATTGGATTTATCTATATTTCTGTTTTAGTTTTTAATTTAGTATTGCTAAGGGACTAGCAATATGTAAGTTTGGGGGTGTGATAGACGCTTAAATATACATATTTAAGCCCCCTTATTTACACTTGTTAGATCCTTTATTACATTAATTTGGTATCTTTTACTCCATTTGTGTGTTTTACATGTTTTTATAGGGTCTTGGAGAAAAAGAAGCAGTTTTGGCACTTTAAGGAAGAAATCTAGAAGCCCTGGAGCACTTTCTGGACAAAGTGCGATCGAGCGCACACGCAGTGCGATCGAGCGCACATACGATCATTGTAGGATCGAGCGCAAGGACACATGCGATCGAGCGCAAGGACACATGCGATCGAGCGCAAGGCACATGCGATCGAGCGCAAGGCACATACGATCGAGCGCAAATATACGGGCGTGAACAGTAAACTGCAGAACCTTATTTTGGAAAATACAAGATTTTCGTTTTAGGAAAGTTTAGGACTCATGGGTCTATTAGGACTTCTCAAAGACCTATAAATACACTTGTAACTCACACACAAAAACACACCTTACACCTTAGATAGTAAACACTTTTCTCTTTTCTTTTACTTGGAGTGGAGAGCTTGGGAGAGAATTGACGCCTCTTCTCTCGGGTTTATTCTTCTCCTTTATGTTTAGTTTAATTATGTTTACTTCAGTTAGTATGTGTAGCTAACTCTCTTATAGGGCTCGATTGAAGCCCTAGTTATGCATTCCCATATTTTTATTCATTGATTAAATCTTTGCATAGCTTATTATGTTACTTAACTTGATTAACACCTGTGCTTATTTACATTCCTCATATGTATGTGTAAGGCCAACGTATGCATGTGGTATGGATAGGTTAGTTAGATCAATTTGGATGACCGAGTCCTGGGTCTAACATTAGTAACAAGGGACCATCTTATCCGGATACCCGGGTTAATCAACATGGGAAACCGGGAGTAGATACCATGCCCTAGGTCTCATGTGGTTGTCGATTTCCACAGTACCTATGCTTTCTTAAGGAACAACTCAAGCAGATACCATGCTGAATCCCTTAAGGAAGAAAAGAGTTAGAGTAGATACCATGCCTAACTCGTTGCTTAGGGAAATCAATAGCTTAAGGAGTAGATACCATGCCCTTAGGTTGGCAACCAGTAGGTACACATAATATTGCTAGAGCACTGATACTTTATACAAAATCGGGAATGTATGACTAGTGGTGGATATCAAAGCCCTATGTCTTTATTATTATCAAATCACCCTTCAGTTTATTATTTCTATCTTTTTACATTGCAATTATAATTCTAAATCGAACTTTACCAATCCCTGTGGAGATGATCTTGCATTCGCACACTATGCTACACTATTGACCTTGTACACTTGCAAGTAAAACAAGTGCGATTATTTACCCATTTATTTAGGTATATTAACGCACAACAGGCATCCAAGATCCATTTCCCACTACCTTCTTGCCTCCTGCTCACACTTGAGCACACAACAAGGACATCATCATCTTGCTGTTTTATCTCGGCAACCAAAGCCTCTCCATTCTTGGTATAGCTTCTTCCATCATCCCTCATCTTCTCCTTGCAATCTTTCTTGAAGTGACCCTCCTTGTGGCAGTAGTAACATCTTGTCCCTCCAAATCTCAGTTTGGAATGCACTCTCCCATGGCTTTCTTCTCTACCTCTGTCCCGATAGTAGCCATGTTTGTTGCTGTGCGCCTTCCCATGGCTCTTTCCTCTACCTCTGTCCCGTTAGTAGCCATGTATGTTACTTCGCACTCTCCCATGGCTCTCTCCTCTAGCTCTGTCCCGGTAGTAGCCATGTATGTTACTGTTCATTCTCTCATGGCTCTCTCCTCTAACTTTGTCCCGATAGTAGCCATGTCTATTATTGTGCACTCTCCCATGGATCTCTCCTCTACCTCTATCCCGGTAGTAGCCATGTATGCTGTTGTGCACTCTCCCATGGCTCTCTCCTCTACCTCTGTCCTAGTAGTAGCCATGGTTGCTGCCATACCGAGTTGCTGGACTTCTTCTAATGAACAACCCTTCTCCACTTGATGCACTTCTCATCTTGGCATCAAGATCATCTTGCAACTCTTTATAAGGATCAAATTTAAAAGCAAAGATTCGTTTATGAAGATACCTCTTATTAGGGAGAGTCTTGGCAAGAAACAACTCATCTAGTTTCTTTCAAATGATAGCTAGATCTTCCGATTCTCTGCACTCCCTTGTGACATTATCCGACATGTGCAAGAAAATGGTGTGGTATGCCATTTTCTTCATTTTAATCTGCTAGTCCTCCATGATACTTGCTAGAAAAGCATCATCTTCTCAACAATGAAATTTGAACCCATCTTGCGGAGATGATCCCAGATTTATGCAGCACCCACAAATGCTTTCCAACTTCTTCTAAACCTCAAGAACAAGATCGAAGATTGATCTCAACACCCTTCTTGAATCACCTTCAAGAACACGATCTGATCTTGATCTTTACTCTGTTCTTGAATCACCCAAGAAGTTTGTTCTTTAATTCTTGGAGTCTTGCTCCGATACCTTCTGTTCTTGCTCCGATACCCAGCTGTGCAAGCTAAGATACCACTGTTGTGGTATCTCCTCTAGCTTTGATACCACTGTTGTGGTATCTTCTCTAGCTCTGATACCACTGTTGGGAAACCACCCTCAAGATGCCCAGGAGGTGATCTTCTAAACACCCAAGTCTAGAGTGACTTGTATAAAGAAAAGAGACAGCAACCAATCAAAGTAAGAAAGAAAAGAACACAAGCAATTTGTTGACGAGGTTCGGCAATATGCCTACGTCCCCGTGAGCTCCTCCGAGCTCTCTGCACTATCTTATCAATGGATTTCTTTACAATCAGCAACACCCTTCCAAGAACTCACAGGTTCTTGAAGAACAAAAGAAGAAAAAGTACAAGAAAGTGATAAGATTTAACCTTGGAATTTTCCCAAGAAAATTCCCTTTACAAGCCCTTGAATCCCCTTTCTATTCTACTCTCTCTTTCTAAACAACCAGCCTCTCTATAATAAGTCTCTATTGTGTTTAGTGTCTTTCCACTCTCACACAACTCTCATTCATATGTCACACTTATGTTTCACACACCTTTATCACATTAACAACACATGTTACTCTTCGACACACCTCTCTTTGAAGCTAGATGACCCTTTATATAATGCACCAACTTCTTGTCCAATCTTGAGAGCCAATCTCTACCCTTAGATCTTGAGGACCAATCAACCTTAGCTCTTCATCAATCCTAAGTGATGCTGTACATTTTAATCTTGCATCCACGCACCTTTCAAATGCTGAAACCAAGTTGACCATGCGTGCCTTCAAGCCGAGGCCCAAAACAAGGCAAGCCACGGCTCAAGGCAAGACTGAACATCACCATGTTTACCTCCATTCCAGGCGCCGTGGCCTGGGGGAGGCTGAGCCACTGCACACACCTCCTCCAGCACTTCTCCTTTGCTGGGCACCACACCCTAGAATGAGCTAGGCCGCGGCACACACTGGTGCTGAAACGCTAATTTTTTCTCCTTCCTTGCAACCGTTTAATGCTTAGACAAATACCAACAATAAGATCTTGATCTCTACTCCGTTGTTGAATCACCTCAAGAACACGATCAGATATAGATCTCTACTCCGCTCTTGAATCACCTCAAAAGTTTACCTTTGATTCTTGGAGTCTTGCTCTGACAACTTCATTTTCTTACTCTGATACCGGCCGTCCAAAGCTCTGATACCACTGTTGGGAATCACCTCAAAATACCCAGGTGGTGATCTTCCAAACACCCAAGTCTAGAACGAATTGTAATAAAATCGAAACAAAACAGGAATCAAACCAATCAAAGAAAGAGCAGAAGCAATTGTTATCGAGGTTTGGCAATGTACCTATGTCCCCGTGAGCTCCTCCGAGCTCTCTGCACTAAATCAATGGAGTTCTTACAATTACAGCAACACTTCTTCAAGAATCCTCAAGTTCTTGAAGAACGAAATAAGTGAAAAAGAAAGTGATAAGGACTAGTGTTTCCCTGGAATTTTCCCCAAGAAAATTCCAATTACAAAGCCCTTGAATCCCCAATCTATACTACTCTCTCTCTAAACAACCAGCCTCTCTTAAATGAGTCTTTCTTGTGTTTAGTGTCTTTGCACTTTCACACACCATGTGTTCTATTTAACACATATTCACATGTGATTCACATCACTCACATGTACCCTTGATTGCTCCTATAAATAGGGCAATGACCAGCTCATCCAATCTTTGAGATCAATCTCAACCCTTAGATCTAAAGAACCAAAGACCTATGGTTCTCTAAGAGTCTAAGTGAACCTGTGAGTTTTAACCATGTGTCATGCACTATTTGAAGTGCTGATTCAAAAGCATCAGGTGTGCCTCGTGCTGAGGCTTGGAACAAGGTGTGCTGAGGCTCAGGGCTTCGTGTTGAGGCTTGGATGGGTTGGGCCGCGGTGCACAGCCAGGACCTGATGCTGAACTCTTCATCTGTTTAATCCTTAGACAAATACCAGCATAAAGAAAATCTTTCACCACTAAGATTTATTCTAACTTCCTAGCCTCCTTTCAAGAATCCACCATATATGCCAAATACCCCTCACAACCCTTCCTCAACCATCTTCTACTAGTCAGAGTAGAAATAAGACAGTTTGCAAATATCTTATGTTCTCCCTGAAAATTAAATTCCTCCTTTTTAGGTATCCTGAACACCACATTCTTCTTAAAATAATCTACCCAACCATGATATGCAGACAACCAATCTATCCCCAAAATCAAATCAAAATCTGTAATATTTAAAGGCAACAAATCAACTTCAAACTCTCTATTGGCCATACGGATTCAACACCCTGATAAATAGTTCTAATCATAATTTTATCTCTAGTAGGAACCTCAACAATAAGATTATACATCAAAGGACTAATATAAGCATCAACAGACTTCACAAACACAATCGATGCAAATGAATGAGTTGCATCAAGATCAACCAAAATTGATATGTCCACCTTTTCTATATATAAAGTACCTCAAATTAGATCATTTTGGGATAGATATCCGATCTAATTACATCTATAACACATTCTAGTCTCTCCATCAAACATCACATTACCACCTCCCCTGGGTGGTACATTCCCACCTCTATTATAACTTCCAGCTTCCGCAGACTATCTCCCAAATCTACGGGTCTCACCAACTTTACTTTGAGCTACATAAGCTACGGATCTAGTTTGCCTTTCACTCTACATTATAGGTCCTTTTTCATAAGGATGACTCCTCTGGGGTGGTCTCCCTACACTCAAACTACCACCACCTTTATAACCTTCCTGTTTGGGCCTCTTTAGCCACTCTCTCCTTCCCCTAAATTCTATTAATCTTTATCAATCTAAAGTGTTATATCCACCAACCTAGCATAATTTATATGCCTCATGTAAGATAGTTTCAATCTAATCTCAAAATGTAATCCATCTATGAACCTCTTACACTTCTTCTTCTCAATGTCTACCATTTTCGATACAAACCTCAACAAGGCAACAAATATGCTATCATATTGAGCCACAGTCAACATATTTTGCCTCAAATGAATGAAATTTCTCTGCTACTGGGCTTTGAAAGTATATGAGAAATATTTATCAAAGAAAACCTCTTTAAACTAACTTCAGGTTAAGGGTCTATCAACATTTGCACTTAGCCTGGGAAGAATATCCTTCCACCATTCTAAAGCTCCTCCTTCTAACTTAAATGAAATAAAGGCAACCCTCTAACTGTCAGTCACTGGTAAAACACCAAACAATCTCTCTACATGTTTCACTATAGCTCAGCCTCAGAATGATTCACAGATCCTCTAAATGATGAACCATTCAACTTAATATATCTAACAAAACAATCTTCATACACCTCGTGCATAAACTCACCTTTCCTCTCTTGAATTTTTACCTTTACTGGATTTACAACAACTTCAGGCTCTACTCTAGCATGTTCATCTAGTCTATATTGTAAACCATCAGCTCTATCATCTGGTACATTCATTCTCTCAAAAACTTAAGCAAAATCTTCTTTTGTCACACCCTACTAGTACCAGTTGTACTATCAACATGTTCCCTTCTAGGAACCATAGACTATGACTTAACCTCAGTTCATCTAAAAATTAGGGGCCTACCATGCCCTCTCTGGTCAGCAACACTAATTCTAGGCCTACCATATCCACGTAGCATCCTCAGACTCTATACTAAGATATAATTTATTTTCATCTTCCACCTTTTTTTATACTTTTTATGCAGTATATAGAATCATAAAGCCTAATGCTCTTATATCAAAATTGTAACGACCAATCCCAGGCTAGCCAACCCCAAGACAGTGTCATTACGTTTTGTCATCTCAGCATGACACATACATGCCACAATTAAAAAAAGCATATATCAACTTAAATAATTATTTACATCTGATCCTCAATTATTTCCAAAGGAGATACATCATCTTTCTTCTAACAGAAACAAATATATACAATATTATGAAAATGCATGATTATGAACATCTTCTTAAAACTTTCTTTCATCTTTCCTTCATTAATCTGAAGATGATAACCACAGGACTTGCATAAAGTAACTACTCTGAAAAGTTAGCATACCTATCTACCCATCTTGCCCACTGCTTGAAATATTTCAACAATGAGGAGTGAGCTTCATAAGCTCAGCGAATTAAATTTACTAGAAGTACTCGATTTGTGTACTTCTAGTCACATTTCAGTCATTACTAAATCAAAAATATTAATCATCTATCTATTCTCATATAATAATTCAATCATTTATCAATCTCTTATTAAATCAATCATCAAGCTATAATCTTTCAAATAAATATATCTCATATACCAATCATATCAAATTTTTTCTCATATATTTAATCCGCTCAACATTTTCATTTAAATATCTTTATCATTATTTTACCATCAAAATTTACCTCATCATAAGGTTTATATCATACTATCAATCAATCATATGTTTTTATCATTTCAATATCTTCTCATATATATATCAGCTTAATTTCAATATCATCACAATTTACCTCCTCATGAGGTTCACAATGTAATCAATCACTAGTTATCATATCAATCTCAATCAACTCCTCATAATAGTTGTCTTATCATGAGACTCTTCTTTCTGTCAATCATTTCACAATCAACTCTAATGCTTTAGCATCTCAATCATCAATAATAAAATATTCAAATAAAATAAATGCATGCAATTAAAATGTCTTTCTTTCTCATTATTTCATCATACCAATTTCGGTATATCATTTGGAAACGTCTTCCCGCATGTCGACATGTTTCAGCCAAACCAGCTACCTTTCTAGTCTTCACCTTATGCATATGAACAATAACATGCAATCGTGCATACATCAAAGCATACGATCAAATATCTCTTTCTTAATATACATATCAATTTGTTTTTTCATATAACACATCAATCACGACTTTCAAGATTTTCGTTTCTCTATTCAACATAAATTTCTATTATTTAATTCTTCATACATACAACATTAATTTAATAATAATTCAACTATCTCAGTTCATCAATTTATTATTCATAATCTCTTTCCATTTCATCCAAATATCGTATATCTCATACATTTCCTCAAATCAGCATTTCACATTATATTTCAATAATTTAATAATATCAATATCAATTCATTTTTCATATTTGTCTTATTCACTAAAAGTAAATCTAATTCACCTTGTAGAACTTAAAGCTACTCATGGATCACCTTCTTACATTTCCTACGCTTTTCAGCAATTTCTTGAGATTGATGATCACCAATACTCTCAGCTAAGATGAAGTCTTGATATTAAAATTGGATAACTGTAATTATCTCTAATATTTGAGAAATTTCTATATGAATTTTTTTTAGAAAAATTTATTTTTATTTATACTATTTTATTTATTATTTTAATATAAAAATTGTCAACATTCTGAAAGTCCACATGGCGTGAACTTATCTTCACCGCCCCAAACCCTTCAGCCTATAAAATTTACGGTTCTGCCATTCATTATTTACAATTCTACCATTACATAATTACAGTTCTGTCACCGATCCATCAGCCTTTAAATTTATGATTTTTCCATTCTTTATTTACAATTCTGTCATTCCATAATTATAGTTTTGCCATTTTCCCATTAAAAATCAAATTTTCAACATTTCTTCCTTTAAAAATATTTCTAAAAATTATAGAAACTTATATTTTCTTCCACAAAATTTTTTAATTAATTTCTTCAACCTAGTTCCATATTTTTATTCAAAATTATTTTATTTCAAACTTCTAATTTCATAATTTTCAGTACTTGCTTCTTCAAAAAAAATTTCAACTCTTTCAATAAAATTCAGAATGTCATCTTTCAAAATTATGATCAAATTCAACAATCAATCTTTCATTTATGCATAATTTAATTCAATATAAAATTAAATTAGCTCTTTACCCTTGTTTTAAGATTATGGGTATTACAAAACCTTAAGTTTTTGCAACAAATTTACACACATAAGAAACTTCACATATTAACTATAATGGTGGGAGGCTACGATCAATCATTCCTAATGATATCCATTTAAAACTTAATATTAAATATTTATGCATGAGGGATTTAAGTCTTTATGTTTATATCTTATTAATTAACATTCATCAAATACATATAACAATCATATAATCTAATTGCATGCATAACATACATTCATCACATGCATGTATATGTTAACCTCAGTAGATGAATATGGACCTTTCTAAGCGTGATTTACTTGAGCCAATAAAGTTAATCACTTTGTCAAACCCTAGGTAATTATTATATGAATATATCCCACACATTTGTGGGACTTCAATCTTCAAATGATCCACAATGCTTCCTCTACACACTCCTTGATTCACCTCAATAAAATCCTATCTAACTCAAAGTAACTTTAGATAGATCAAATATATATAAAAAAATATTTTAAAAAAAACTTTGATCGGAATTCAAGAGAATTTCATTAGAGGGAGATAGAAATAGAGTTTCATTGGAGGGACATAGAAATTTACATTGAGAGAAGTAAGAAAATGCGAGGTATGCAAAACCCCATTTAAAATTGAACAACCAAAACTAATATCGTAAATTTAACTAATTGCTTTGTTCTATGTTCAATAGTCATCCACGCATACAATTAATTATAAATAAATAATAAAAACTATGTTATAGTTATAACTATTTCTTCTCAGATTGCAATCCTAATCTTATTAGGTTTCCATAAACTTTTCTTTATCCTATTCCAAATAATATTAAGATTTATTGTCCATTAGAATTCACAATTCCAATGTGTTAAGGATTTTGGAGTTTCAATTCCTAATCAAACTCCAATTTCTTGAAACTTTTGGTTTTAAAATTAAGAATAATTCTTAATTAAGTAAATCAACTTTAATTTAGATCTTTTGAAGATAAAAATTAAACTTTTAATTTCAATTAAAAACATGATTTTAATTTCAATTAAAAACATGGTTTTAATTTCAATTAAAAACATGTTTTAATTTTATAGAAATTTGAAACAATTTCAAAAAATCTTTATAAACCCGATTTAATCAGTTTAAGAGGGCACAATCAATAGTCCCAACGAAAATTGTAGATTTTCATGATTTTTCTTGCAAATTTTCTTCCCAAAACAATTTCTCCTTGATTCAAAATCTTATTTTGATAAACTAAATTGCTTAGAAGTTGGAATGAATCTCTGTTGATTTAATTTACATTGAAAAGCAATCTAAAATAATTTATTATCATCAGATGACAACAAATAATTCAAGAACACTTTATTGAATTCTTATTACCAAGGGTTTCATAAACCCTAATCAAACTCTTAGATTCTAAATTTGCAATCATTAGAATTTAAAATATCAAATCTTTTAAGGCAACAACAATGGAATCACAATCATTCTAATAATTCATAGAGTTGGCTCTAATATCACAGTAAGTCTATCAATATAGATACACAATGAAAATTTAAAAAATTTCGATACCGATAAACTTAATCCCATGAATTTCTCTACAAATCTATTAGAATGATAATCTATCTCCATACAAGGTTAGAGATTTATGCCTTTATGAAGATTTCGGTTAAGAATTCAATGTGGAGTTCACAAGGTTTTTAAGCATCCAGTCTCTAAGCCTATCCACACGAAAAACCTAGAATAGGGATATTCTTTTTTGATATGTCGAACACCATACAAGAAAGAACACAGGGCTGGCCAAATTTCTTATGTGAATGCTAGCTGTACGTTTCATCTTTTAAGAGAGAGAGACAAAAATCTGATTGTCTGCGTTTACTTAGGGTTTCTATCGAACAAAACCTTTATATATAGCTCTTACTCCGAAGAGCTCCAAGATTTCTAAAATTATAATTAAACCCTTGGTTTAATTAATTCTTAGAAATATTTTATAAGCCCATTAAATTTCCTTATTCTTGTAATTTTTCAATTGTGTGTGACCCTTTAGGTTCAATATTGCGTTAGCAATAGATCATAACAATTACGTAACAATTTGATTCCATCCAATTAATTAAAACACCTTTTAATTTTAATTCGAATTAAATATCTTTTTAATTCTCCCTTTGATTAAGAATTAATTACAATTAATTCTAAAAGGCTTTTACAAGTCAAGATTGATATCTAGCAATATTTCATTACTCTTATTCTATGGCTTTATCATGTAATGCACATGTAGTGATTTGTAATGAACATGATAAATAAAATAAATGTCATTCATTAATATTTATTGTCAATAAATGAATAAAATCAATTTACAAATAACATACCCATACCATCAAATGTTACTGGCTTGTAGGAAATACTATTATCATCTTAGTAGGAATGACAATTGTTACAAAGAAAGAGAAGATAATTATGTACCAGATGAAATGTTTTATTTTCTTGGTCGATTTATGATTTTGATAAAATGTACTACATCTACTAAATTCGGCCAAATACAGAGGATATTGTATAATCCTAACAGCCTCTTCTAAGTGTGATAATTTTCCACTCCAATCATAACTTGTGATGTTGACTTGTAGATAAGATAGATTATGGACTTTGTCAACTATTCCAAATGTTGTTTTTGGTGTTTCAAGTAGCACGAATTTGAAATATAAATCTTTGAATGTCTTATATCACAAAAGATTTTTCTTGCAGTCCAAACAATGATTTTGGAATTTTTTTCTTACATTTTTCCACTAGTTTTCGGGTCATCATCTCTAAAGCTTTTATTCTCTTCATTTTAGTCTCGGCCAAGGCTTTTATGTAAACTTGATGTGATAAAATTGTTTAAATTTCACAATTTAATTAAAGAGACTACCTTTTGAGGAAGATCGTCTGTTTGGTAGTAGTTTTAGTCGATCTTTTATGTACCAGATGAAATGTTTTATTTTCTTGGTCGATTTATGATTTTGATAAAATGTACTACATCTACTAAATTCGGCCAAATACAGAGGATATTGTATAATCCTAACAGCCTCTTCTAAGTGTGATAATTTTCCACTCCAATCATAACTTGTGATGTTGACTTGTAGATAAGATAGATTATGGACTTTGTCAACTATTCCAAATGTTGTTTTTGGTGTTTCAAGTAGCACGAATTTGAAATATAAATCTTTGAATGTCTTATATCACAAAAGATTTTTCTTGCAGTCCAAACAATGATTTTGGAATTTTTTTCTTACATTTTTCCACTAGTTTTCGGGTCATCATCTCTAAAGCTTTTATTCTCTTCATTTTAGTCTCGGCCAAGGCTTTTATGTAAACTTGATGTGATAAAATTGTTTAAATTTCACAATTTAATTAAAGAGACTACCTTTTGAGGAAGATCGTCTGTTTGGTAGTAGTTTTAGTCGATCTTTTATGTACCAGATGAAATGTTTTATTTTCTTGGTCGATTTATGATTTTGATAAAATGTACTACATCTACTAAATTCGGCCAAATACAGAGGATATTGTATAATCCTAACAGCCTCTTCTAAGTGTGATAATTTTCCACTCCAATCATAACTTGTGATGTTGACTTGTAGATAAGATAGATTATGGACTTTGTCAACTATTCCAAATGTTGTTTTTGGTGTTTCAAGTAGCACGAATTTGAAATATAAATCTTTGAATGTCTTATATCACAAAAGATTTTTCTTGCAGTCCAAACAATGATTTTGGAATTTTTTTCTTACATTTTTCCACTAGTTTTCGGGTCATCATCTCTAAAGCTTTTATTCTCTTCATTTTAGTCTCGGCCAAGGCTTTTATGTAAACTTGATGTGATAAAATTGTTTAAATTTCACAATTTAATTAAAGAGACTACCTTTTGAGGAAGATCGTCTGTTTGGTAGTAGTTTTAGTCGATCTTTTATTTCATAAGACATGGGGACAATGGTACCAATTTCCCGAATCTCTTTTGGAAACCCACCACACAGTTTGTTAAGTACACGAGTTACTTCGTACTTTTTGAAATAGTTCATAGATCAGGTTTCCCATAAATTGATGAATGTTGGCATCCTATCCAGTTTTTCTGTATGAGGTCGATATTCATTTTCGAATTTCTTTAACAACCAGTCATTCATTTTGATCACAACCTCAACAAAAGCTGTTTTTTGTGAACTTAGGACGTCCTAAAAAGTTATTGTTGGATGTGAACAGCAAAGGGCCGGCAAGGGATTGCTTGAGTTAGTCTGAATTGCCTACTACAAAAGTGTGGGTTATATAATTCAACACCACAATTGTTGTTCTCAGGAGTGGTTGAAACACCGCGATATAAATCTCTACCTACCAGAGATTACTTCATTAATTTCTTCTGATCTTTGTAATCCTCTAAGTCTTCTTCTGGCTCTTCTACCAAAATACCCTATGAAAGCATCATGATCGTGGGTTCTTACGGAAAAATGCATGAAAGGTTCATCAGGTTGGTTAAAGTTCAGATTGAACATATGGGCGAAACACTCATAGAAGTTGTACTTCAATTTTTGGGTCTTCAATATATAAGTCTCGTAGAAAAGGGGAGTTAGTTTTTCCTTCATCAAAACATTCCTAAAGTCAAACTCAAGAAAATGAGTGTGTAGCCATAGCTGGATTACCTACAATGGTCTAGAAAGATTGCGTTGTTGTATTTTCATAGCAATGTCCCTAACCAATTTGTTAAAACCCTAATACAGTGCAATTAAGATAAAGGAACTTTGATCTATAGCTTGGTATCTAGCCATTGCTTCGGCCACTAGCAAGTACTCTTTTACTATCTTTTAGGGGCCACACAGAGGATGAATTTGCATAACTAATGAAGAAGGAAAGCTGTGAATTCTTTTGTTTCTACCTCCGTTCATTCTCGGCCTCGGTGCACTCTGTAGAAACCTCCATAACTAGTGACCAAGGAATGAGTATCCACTTGTAAATCCTCTAGATCGAGTATTTTTCATGAAAATATAAATAGAGACATGGCCAATATGGGCAGAAAATATAATGGCGGCTAAGTCCGAGGGTGTGACAATTAAATTTCCAAATGGAAAAATGAAGGTATTGGATGAAGAAGACTAAAAGGAAGAATCTTGCCTAAGGGGTACAATGGTGAAATAAAGGAGGTTGATAATCCTCAGATTATCTAACAGATCTCCTTTGTATGTTTTTATTCTAGCCAACCAGTCGATAAAATCATAATCTAAACATGTCCGAGATCGAAGTTTTTTTGTTTTCTTCAGTAAAAGAAAAGTCAAGACCTTCTATCTCTTAGAGAAATTGCTACGATTCGAGTTTTGGGCACAAATTGCAAAATTGGATAGGTGGTTCTTGGGGAAAAAAATGGCCAGTGTTCATTAAGGGTTTAGAGTTGAGTGTTTACCTCATCAATATTGTGGTTAAACGCCAGATTCAGAAGAGTAGTGGCAATGAATTATTATGCATAAGATGTAGGTATTGTCAAGGGAGCACCTGTTCTTCCAAAGGATTGACTCTTGCTTCATGGGTTTGTTTGGCTTGGACATTGAGATTTTTGTGGTATTCTATTGCTTGCCATGGAAGCTGGGATCTCATAAACTTCATTTGACGGGAAATATCGGTGTATGCAAGGAGATATTTTTCTTTTGTTGTGGGTACACTGATAAGTTTTTTTTTTTATAAAAAAAATGAGAGAAATGATTTCTTGATTATTGAATTTTGTCATAAGGCTTGAGAGTTGAAAAGATAGTAACCGTTAAATGTTACTTAGTCTCTTGATAAACGAGAAAGGCATTGTTGCTTTTGTGATGTGGGCAGTTTTTATTTGATAAATTACTTGAAGACAATAAGTGGAAGCTAAAAATTAGTGTTGGTTCATATCTTTTTCTTTGTTTGGTTATAATGAAAAGGATATGAGGAGTCATTATTGACACCCTTATTTCAAGTTATTGGCACAGGTATAGTAAGGTTGATTAGACTGTGTCAACCATACAAGATTGGCCTCGATCTCGTTTGTCGGCCTCAGTTACAGTGGTTCGCCTAGAGTGCCCGAGTTAGTTAGCATGATTATGAGAAGTTTTAACAACATAGCACTTGGTAAGCAGGGTAGTTTATTACTTAGTTATTTTTACAATTTTTTTTTATTTGAATTCAAATGTAATATGTTCTTATTATTAAGGAATGTTACTGAACAGTTATAGCCCCTCTCTTATAAATACTTCAGATTTTTTAAATACACAAACAATTTAACAACAATTTACTCTTCTATTTATGAGTAGTAGTAACGTATCTAAGAGTAGTTGTGACTTTACAATCAAATTCTCGTTACTAGTACTTTGTATTAAGACGTGTAAAACCCAAGAAAGAGACATTGAATACAGTGAAACATTCCCATTCAACTTACCATTGAGTTTGAGACATTAAATACGGTGAATTTTTCTCACAATCGCCTGATCGATGTAGGTGCATAACAACATTCAGTTCTATTTTACACACCTGCGCAACTCACATATTTCTACATAAATAGAATGACCATCAACTTCACAGTAACTTCCACATGATTGTCAATGTACGATTCCAACTTAACTTATATGTTTCGCGGGAACAATACCAAACCCACTTACGTCCTCTCAAACCCACTCCCACACCACAATGCAAACTACATGTGGCAAAATTTGACTCGACCAAAAAATCTGACCCGATCCACTTGAACTCGAAAATACAACAAAATATTTTGACTCGAGACCTAAACAACCCAAAACCGAAATAACCCATAACCCGATTAACCCGAGAACCAACAAACCCGAAATCCGACTACTCGAGATCCGAGTGACTCAAAACCCGAACGACCCAAAACCCAAATGATTTGAACCCGAGACCTAAACTAACCTGATTTTTCTGAAGAGAAAATTTAATCGTTTATTATTTGTCAACAGAGACCCTAAATGCACGATTTTACTTTTATACGGTTATACCCGTTAGAGTTAAAGAAATAGATAAGATAATTAATTCAATCTGGGTTAGGCTTGACTAGCTTTTAAGTTCTAATGGGTTTGGATTTTTAAACCATAATAGGCTTGGCTTTTCATCATTTAGGTAATGGCTTTTGGGTTTTTAAACCATAACGAGCTTGGTTTTTAGTCATATAGGTAAGAATGGGTTGGCTTTGTTTGGTTAACTCAATTTGATTTATGATTAATAATTTTTAATACTAATTTCACATATCTAATTATTTATAAGTATCTTGTTCATAAAAATAATAAATTTCAAAACTTCATATTAGTGAAAGATATATTTATAATTTTGACTTGATATATTTTTAACTATCTAATAATTCTACATTAATAAAAAAGATTAATTATATTTTCATATCCAAATTTAAAGAATAATTACAGAAATATATATGTGGTATTAAAAATTAAAGTTTCATACTTAAGGTTTATAGGTTACATTACAAAAACATATCTCTGTTAGTAACCCCAGTAGTCAAATGTGAGATTTTCAATCAAATGTCAATCCATATCATCAAATATTTTAAACCTTTAAATGCACTCAAAGCCCGAACTCCATTTGGACCCAAATCCAAAGAATCAGGTCTAAAACCCGTATCCAAGGCCTGAACCCTTCCCATCTCGCCCACTATAAAAACATCATTGTCTCTAACCCCAAAACCCATTGGCTATCTAGAGAGAGAAGAGAGTAAGAAAATTTCTTTATTTGAGAGTTTCTCTCGTTTTCTCGCCCCAAATTTAGATAAAGTTGGTCTCGTTTGCAACTCTGTTTTTCCTTTTCTTGTTAAACTCGAAACTCAAATTTAGATAATTACCATGCCATTATGTCAAGATGCCAAACTCCAAGAAGCATGCATGCACCTACCAGTTGGGTCTAATTTCTCTAAAAACCCATTCTCACCAGAAAATGCTATCTGACCCTAAAAATCCAGTCTTGCTTTTTTGAATCTAGTGCAAGATATTCATCACATTGAAATTTGAAACTGATGGGAAATTAAATGTACAAGAATTTTATCCACCAACTAAATTCAACTCTCAGTTGTTTTAATTTTAAAATTCACTCTGGTACTGATCACGATACGATCACATGAATCTGGGCTTACAGGAGAAAAATCGAGAATTAACAAAGAAAATAAAAAGGAAATAGAAAAATAAGAAAAGAAGAAAAAAAGAAGAAAACAGATCTGGGTAATTACAGAAACATGATTTCAACCGAGCCATAGGTATGCAACTAGCATCTAGTTTCTTTTGTTTTTCAAAATTTATTATAAGACCCATGATTTCAAAAATGATTAGTAATAAAAATCTAAAATTATATAAAAAAACAAAGTAACAAAAATGTGTTTACCCTTGACATTTTCTCAGCAACCAAACGGGCATTGATAACAAGTACTAACTCCTTTTCTCGTGTGTGCGCGCAGGGTGAACAAATCAAAAGCCCCAAGTATTCTTCACAGAAGCATAAGGGAACCAAGCCAAAAAAAAGCTAAAGCAACAACCATGGCGGATTCACCAATCCTCACTACCTTCATCAACCAACATACCCATACTTACCTAGTGCCAAAACTTGTCAATTAAAATAGTAAAATAAAAATAATTTAATTTTTAATTAATTAATTAATTTTTATCAAAATTTAATACGTTACTAACTCACTATAGTCTGATAATTATAATTTTATAAATATTAATATATATTTATATATAAATTATATGAAGTATAACTTATATTTCTATATTGTTGTAATTTGTAAGTGATTAATTAAATAGTTTGTAATTATTATTAAACTAGATAACATGTATTATATATTTATAAAGTATAATAATATTATATCGCTAATCTTAGTTCAGTGGTAAGATTTATGATTTTGACATACTAGATCTTGAATTCGAGCCGCACCGTAGGAAAGAAGAATTAGCAGTAGTTGACCAAAACGACGCCATTTTGGTTAAATGGGCTGATATCAGTTAATCCAAAACGACGTCGTTTTGAGGTTGCGATAAAAAAAAAAAACGCCCCAACAATCACGCCCGTGGACGTTTTACCCGGATTTCGCCCGTGGGCGCGACCCGAGCGCGCCCCAAGTTGGTTTTTTAAAACACTAGGGGTAATCACTTTTCTCAAGTCAAATTTGGTTAAATAATGAAATAATAATTTATAATATCACAAGTATATTTTTATAATTAATTTTTAAATTTGAGTATAAAAATATAATTAACCCAAATAAAAATCGTGATTAATTTTGAATATTTCATAACAACTTTACAAGCTTTTAGAAAATAAAATTTTATCTTTCTAATTAAATTTATGCATTTTTTAGAAGAAATATTTCATTTTATTAAAGAAAACACAAACCAACCACAAAATTCAAGAATTCAAAATCAGGTGGTTGAGCTTTGATGCTCTCAAGCACAAGAAGTAGCCGTTGACAAAGAAATTTTTGAAAGAGTATGATTGTGTGAGCCACAAAATTATAAGATTTGGGACGAAAAGAATAATCGAACCAAATCTCAAATCAAGCTTGAGTTCGAACATAACTTGATTTGTAAATTTAAAAGTTAAATTAATTTAATTTTCTAAGCTCGAACTTTATTTTACATGTGATCGTATAAAATTTTATATTACACTTTTGATCAACAATGTACCATAAGTTGGTCCAAAATGTGTTGAATTAGATCATAATTAATTGAGGTTATTTAATTGTGTTTAATTTTAATGGGCGGTAGAAGATTGATAAGTGATTGAGCCTAAATCAAACCCATTAAAATTTCTTTGTAGACTCAAATTAAAGCTACCTGGAAAATTTTAGTTAAGTCGGCTAAAACCTTATCATGTTGGTTCAATGGGATCAAGGCTTAGGCATGGACGGTGGATGTGATCAATTCTCATTGGTTGATAAAAATAAAAAATAAAAAATGGGTCTACCATTTAATAGATGCAATCGTTTTTTTTTTTTAAAAAAAAAAATTAGTCTTTATCAATTAAAGGATTGTCTATAGAAATTAGCTCTCACATCAAATCCGATAAAATCATGATTTTTTTCCAAACTATAGGATACTTAGCATAAAACTTTAAAATTAATATTATTTTTTTTTCTATTTAATACATGATCGTATAATTTTTATATTGTACTTTTGATAAATAATGTACCTTGAATAATATCATTTGGATGAATTGATTTTTTTTTAAAATCGTTACATAGAATTAAATTAAATGCTTAAGTATTAACATGAAAATAATATCGAACAAAAACTTATTTATATTAAATCATTTATTATCATTGACTTGCATGAGCTTTATTAATTAAATTGAAATTGGTTTCCCACTACTAGGAAGGGGTGATCTATTGTTATTATAAAAAAATAATTAAATTGAAATTTAGAAAAAAAATTCTTAAAATTAATTAAATGTTCGATATAGGTGGCCAAATACTAAAGTCAAACTAAACCTAAAAGTTAAAATAACTAATTTTAGCATGATTCTTTATTTTAAAAAAATAGGATATTGAGTTTAAATGAACATGATGAGTCAACCAGAATCTGCCTGAAACCTGAATTGACCCAATCTGAACAAACCTAAGACCCACATGATCCGAAACCCAATTGACACGAAACCCGAGCGATCGAGACTCACATGACCAGAAACTCAATTGACCCGAAACCTGAGCAACCCGTGATCCAAACAACTTGTTACCCAAACGACCCGAAACCCAAACGACTTATGACCCGAACAATTTGTAACTCGAACGACCTCTAACCCAAACGACCCAAATCACCAAATCCAAACCCAACCCGTTCCGCCCGTTGTGACCTCTGTTGCAAACCACATTTATTTTTCAACCTAACGAACTCAGTATTCCACAACTTTGTGTCAATGAGGAATAATAGTATATTGGGATCCTTTCGCTTCACAAAATCACGAAGTGCATGAACAGCCCAAGGTGCCCCAAGCCATTAGGTGTTCCAGCTTATAATTTTCATGGCTCTCGGCGAGGTTGGTCACCACTGCAAGCCGTCATTGTTTTCTCATTAATTAATGGCACTCGAATCCAATTCAGCCTTACGGCCATGTTTGTTCCCACCATCCACCTCCCCATCCAAACCCACAGATACATCAGATGCAGGGAGCTTCCCTTTCTTCATCCCCTAAAAATTGCTATCCCTGCTAAAACCGGAGGACAAGCCCGTCCGAGCCAGTTTCTTCTATGCACGTTTCATCTTTGTTTGTTTTGCAACAACCCTCAATCTTCTTTATAGCAAACACAAAACAGTCATGCTGGCTTTACTAGCCAAAGTTGGGTTATGTACAACTAGATTCATATAACCTGTGCCAAGATTAATATCTCTCAACACCGATCCATGCTCAATTAACTTCAAATGACCGGGCCAGTAATATCCAAGCCCAACCGAGCATGACCCAAATCACACTCCCTATGATAAGCCCCGATCTTCTGAGAGGGGCCATAAACCAAATCCCAAATATTTGGGATGAGCTGGGACGTGAGAGTTGCATGCAGGCCATTAAGTACGAGGAGAAGGAGTGCAGCAGTGGACTGGGTCGTAGCTTAACGTGCAGAAGTGGAATGGGTAGTTGAGAGTTTTACATCATTTATTTCCATTAGTTATGCTCTATTTTTTGCATGTTCTGTTTTACGTGTGTTGAGTTCCATTTGTTAGCTGTTAGTTGCCTTTGTATTCCGGTTTGTTTGTATGTGGCTTTGCTTATTTAAGAAGCCAATGCTTTCGTTAATGATCATTAAGAATTTTGCATTCAAATTGTGGTATGTTTCTCACTCGAAGAGAAAACAACTATCTTAGCGTTTATACTCTTTGTGTTTGGGACCTATCATTGGTATCAGAGCAAGGTTATTTATGGGAACTAACAAAGAGCGTATTGAGCACTTGGAGTCTGGACTCGGTGTAGTTCAGGAAGGACTACAGCGAATGGAGTTTGGGATAAACGATAAACTCCACCGTTTGGAGAAACCTCTCAATCGACTTTCAAATGTGTTGATCGCAAAACAGGAGAATTCTAACCACGGCAACCATCACCGAGAAGGCAACGATGGGGGTCGGCAGATCATCTTCTCCAAAACAGCGAAGCTGGAATTCCCACGATTTTAAGGGGATGACCTAACCGAATGGTTCAACCGTGTGGAACAATTCTTTGAATACCAGGGCACAACAGAAAACCAAAAGGTTCCCATAGCCGCTTATCACCTTGAAGGGGAGGCCAACCAGTGGTGGCAGTGGCTTCGTAGGATGTTACAGGAAGAAGGACATGTGATTTCATGGGAAGGATTCCAAGAGGAATTATGGGCTCGCTTTGGACCATCAGGCTATGAAGACTTTGATGAAGCTCTCTCAAGAATAAGGAAACTGTCGACGTTGAGAGACTATCAACGTGAGTTTGAGAAGCTAGACAACAAGGTTCATGGATGGACGCAGAAGGCGTTGGTAAGGACGCTCATGGGTGGCTTGAAGGCTGAGATTTCTGATGGGATTCAGATGTTTAAACCGTAATCCCTCAAGGAGGCCATTAATTTAGCACGGATGAGAGACAAGCAGCTTGCACGACAGCAACGATTCATGTGACCACCACTTACAAGGGCTCCTCTTGCTCTTCCACAATCCCCTCGTGTAGCTCCTGCTACCCTGGCTGCTCTAGTCAAGTGTTTATCATGGGAAGAGATGCATATGAGAAGAATGTAAGGCCTCTGTTTTAACTGCAATGAACGATTTACGACTTAGCCGGGCATAGATGCTAAAAACCGTAGCTATTACTCTTGGAGGGCTACACAGGTCCTCGTAATATGGTCTGTGAGGACGTCACTGATCAACAAATGGAAGAATTCGACCAAGAGGAAAATACGAGAAAGGAGCAAGAACCGGAACTGGAGCCTGAAATCACACTACACACATTGATGGGATGGACTGCCCCAAGAACAATGCGAATGACAGCAACTATGGGCTCTTACGAAGTGATGGTGTTGATCGACAGTGGATTCACGCACAACTTCATCAGTGATCGCTTGGCAAACACGCTGCGTTTACCAGTAGTACCAACGGAACCATTCATTGTTCGAGTTGTTAATGGCGAACGGCTAAAATGTCAAGGACGATTTGATGAGGCATCGATGAATTTATAGGGCACTGAGTTTTACCTCACCCTTTTCTCTTTGCCCTTATCAGGCCTTGATCTAGTGTTGGGCATCCAATGGTTGGAAAGGTTAGGTTCTGTGGTTTGTAATTGGAAGTAACTAACCATGGACTTCATCTGGAATGATCAAACCCGAAGATTGAAAGGACTGGGTGAGCAATCTATTCAGGAGGCTACGTTAAAAGAAATCTCAAAAGATTACCGATGGGGCCAGACATTGTTTGCGGTATGCTTTCCTTCGACCATGGAGGACATCTTACAGGGTGTAGTTTATGACGTTAAGCATCAAGACATGCAGCGTGTAATACAGGAGTACAAGGACATGTTCCAAGACCCCTTGTGCGTACCACCAATGAGTGAGGTAGACCACTGTATTACACTTAAAGAGGGCACCGAACTGATTAACGTACGTCCTTACAGATATGCTCACTTCCAGAAAGAAGAAATCGAAAAGTGATAAGACCCGACGTTTTGAGAGGAACCATAAACCGAATCCCAACTATTTGGGATGAGCTGGGACGTGAGAGTTGCATGCAGGCCATTAAGCACGAGGAGAAGGAGTGCAGCGGTGGATTGGGTCATAGCTTAACGTGCAGAAGTGGAATGGTTAGTTGAGAGTTTTACATCATTTATTTTCGTTAGTTATGCTCTGTTTTATGTGTGTTGAGTTCCATTTTTTAGCTGTTAGTTGCTCTTGTATTTCGGTTTATTTGTACGTGGCTTTGCTTATTTAAGCAGCCAATGCTTTCGTTAATGATCATCAAGTACTTTGCATTCAAATTGTGGTACGTTTCTCACCCGAAGAGAAAACAACTATCTTAGCGTTTATACTCTCTGTGTTTGGGACCTATCATTGGTATCAAAGCAAGGTTACTTATAGGAACTAACAAGGAGCGTACTGAGCACTTAGAGTCTGGACTCGGTGCAGTTCAAGAAGGATTACAGCGAATGGAGTTTAGGATGAGCGACAAACTCCACCATTTAGAGGAAGCGCTCAATCAACTTTCGAATGTGTTGATCGCAAAACAGGAGAATTTCAACCACAGTAACCATCACCGAGAAGGCAACGATGGGGGTCGGCAGATCTTCTCCTCCAAAACGACGAAGCTGGAATTCCCACGATTTTAAGGGGATGACCCAACTGAATGGTTCAATCGTGTGGAACAATTCTTTGAATACCAGGGCACAGCAGAAAACCAAAAGGTTCCCATGGCTGCTTATCACCTTGAAGGGGAGGCCAACCAGTGGTGGTAGTGGCTTCGTAGGACGTTACAGGAAGAAGTACATGTGATTTCATGGGCAAGATTCCAAGAGGAATTATGGGCTTGCTTTGGACCATCAGGCTATGAAGACTTTGATGAAGCTCTCTCAAGAATAAGGAAACTGTCGACGTTGAGAGACTATCAACGTGAGTTTGAGAAGCTAGACAACAAGGTTCATGGATGGACGCAGAAGGCGTTGGTAAGGACGCTCATGGGTGGCTTGAAGGCTGAGATTTCTGATGGGATTCAGATGTTTAAACCGTAATCCCTCAAGGAGGCCATTAATTTAGCACGGATGAGAGACAAGCAGCTTGCACGACAGCAACGATTCATGTGACCACCACTTACAAGGGCTCCTCTTGCTCTTCCACAACCCCCTCGTATAGCTCCTGCTACCCCGGCTGCTCCAATCAGGCGTTTATCATGGGAAAAGATGCAGAGGAGAAGAATGCAAGGCCTCTGTTTTAACTGCAATGAACGATTTACAACTAGGCATAAATGCCAAAAACCGCAGCTATTACTCTTGGAGGGCTACGCAGGTGCTGGTAATATGGTCTGTGAGGACGTTACTGATCAACAAACGGGGGAATTCGACCAAGGGGAAGATACAGGAGAGGTGCAAGAACAGGAACTGGAGCCTAAAATCACGGTAGACACATTGACGAGATGGACTGCCTCAAGAACAATGCGAATGACAGCAACTATGGGCTCTCACGAAGTGATGGTGTTGATCGACAATGGATCCACGCACAACTTTATCAGTGATCGCTTGGCAAGCACACTGCGTTTACCAGTAGTACCAACGGAACCGTTCATTGTTCGAGTTGTTAATGGAAAACGGATAAAATGTCAAGGATGATTTGATGAGGTATCGATGAATTTATAGGGCAATGAGTTTTACCTCACCTTTTTCTCTTTGCCCTTATCAGGCCTTGATCTAGTGCTAGGCATCCAATGGTTGGAAAGGTTGGGTTTCGTGGTTTGTAATTGGAAGCAACTAACCATGGACTTCATCTGGAATGATCAAACCCGAAGGTTGCAAGGACTGGGCGAGCAATCTATTCAGGAGGCTACGTTAAAAGAAATCTCAAAAGATTTCCAACAGGGCCAGACCATGGAGGACATCTTACAGGGTGCAGTTTATGACGTTATGCATCAAGACATGCAGCGGGTAATACAGGAGTACAAAGACGTGTTCCAAGACCCCTCGTGCGTACCACCAGTGCGCGAGGTAGACCACTGCATTACACTTAAAGAGGGCACTGAACCGATTAATGTACGTCCTTACAGATATGTTCACTTCTAGAAAGAAGAAATCAAAAAGCAGGTGCAGGAAATACTGGATTCCGGACATATACGTACTAGCACCAGTCCATTTTCTTCGTTGGTTCTACTCGTAAAAAAAATAGGATGGTAGTTGGCAATTTTGCACGGACTACCGCGCGCTGAATAACGCCACCATCATGGATCGTTTCCCCATTCCAACAGTGGATGATATGCTGGATGAATTATATGGCGCCTCATATTTTACGAAGCTGGACTTGCGAGCCGGATATCACCAAGTAAGAGTAAATCCTCTTGATAATTCTAAGACTGCTTTTCATACTCATAATGGCCATTACAAATACCTCGTAATGCCTTTTGGCCTTTGTAATACACCCTCCACATTCCAGGCCATCATGAACACTATATTTCGACCTCACATTCGAAAGTTCATTTTGGTTTTCTTCGATGATATTCTCATATATAGTTCTACTTGGGATAAGTATGTGAAGCATGTTGCACAAACTTTGGAGATTTTGAGGCAGCATAATATTTTTGCTAAGGCAAGCAGGTGTGTTTTCGGCCAGCAAGAATTGGAGTATTTGGGGCATATCATCACGCCTCAAGGAGTGAAGGTTGATGAAAAACAAATTGCAACCATGCTCACATGGCCCCGGCCTACTAATATTTCTGAATTATGTGGTTTTTTTAGGCTTTACAGGATACTACCGAAAGTTCGTTCAAAATTACGACATCATCGACCGACCCCTCACCAACCTACTCAAGAAGGGGAAGTTCGGATGGCACGAAGAGGCCGAAACAGCCTTCTCGACTCTTAAGCAAGCAATGACCAGCCCTCCCACTTTAGCTATGCTTAATTTCAATGATTCTTTCACCATTGAAACCGATGCCTCAGGAGATGGGATTGGCGTAGTTCTAACTCAACAAGGCAAGCCCATTGACTATATGAGTCGCGCACTTAGAGTCACAAAAAAATCATGGTCAACCTACGCCAAGGAAATGCTTGCAATGGTAGAGGCCATACGCTTTTGGCGACCTTATTTATCGGGAAGGAAATTCTTCATCCAAACCGACCAGCACAGCTTGAAGTATTTTCCGGATCAACGTGTGGCGACACCATAGTAGCAAAAGTGGGTAGCCAAATTAATGGGCTACGACTATGAAATTATTTATCGTCCAAGCCGCGAGAACTCAGCTATAGATGCCCTCTCACGCAAGCCAAACAGCCTAGTACTTCATCATCTACACGTAGTCGCTGTAATCTTGTGGGATGAGATTAAAGATGCTTACGAAGGGGATACTTATATTCCATCTGTAGAGGGTGGCTAAGGCTCAACCCGATGGACCATATTCACAACGCCAGGACTTTGGCTATTTAAAGGATGGGTGGTTATTCCCTCGTGTGGGACGCTGCGTACTAAGCTACTGCATGAGGCACACAACACCAAAATTGGAGGGCACACAGGAGTCTTACGTACATTCAAATGACTAGCTCAGCAATTTTATTGGCCTAAAATGCACCAAGCCGTCTAAGAGTATGTCAAGCACTATGAGGTATGCCAAAAAATGAAGACCGAAACACTTTCCCCTGCTGGATTCCTATAACCTTTACCCATTCCATGCCAAGTTTGGGATGATATTACTTTAACTTCGTTGAAAGATTGCTGACCTCCCACGTCAAGCATACAATCTTAGTAGTAATTGACAAGTTAAGTAAATTTGCACATTTCTTAACTTTAACCCATCCATTTACTGCTAAGAGCGTGGCTGAAAAATTTGTGGAAAGGGTTATCAAGTTGCATGGCCTTCCTAAATCGATCGTTAGCGATCGGGATCCAATCTTTATTAGTCGATTTTGGCAGGAATTCTTTCAAATGTCAGGTACTCAATTAAAACTCAGCTCCGCCTGTCATCCGCAAATCGACGGACAGATGGAAGTGGTCAATCAATGTGTCGAACAATATCTTTGATGCTTTGTTCACCAATGGCCGCGCAAGTAGAGCACCTACATTCCCTGGGCTGAGCTATGGTATAATATGACATTCTATGCATCTACTAGAATGACTCCATTCCAAGCACTGTATGGTCATTTGCCTCCTCTCCTTCGCAATTACCATAGTGGTGATTCTTCGCTGCATGAGGTGGACCAGAGTCTCGTGTCCAGAGATGAGTTGCTGCGTCAACTAGGGGCAAACTTGGAGACTTCTATTAATTGTATGAAGCAGACAACGGATCAAAGCAGGTGGAATGCGACTTTCGAAGTAGGTGATATGGTGTTTCTCAAGTCGCACCCCTACAAGCAACAATCGATTTTCAAACGAGTCCACCAGAAGCTTGTAACTCGATTTTACGGGCCATATCCAGTCATGCAGAAAATCGAAGCGGTTGCTTACAAGCTTTAGCTGCCGAAAGGAGCTCAAATTCATCCGATCTTCCACGTTTCACTGCTAAAAAATTCATGGGAGATCTAGTGTTGCCTTCTACGGAACTGCCACCGGTGACCGATGAAGGCATAATTATACTGGAACCTCAACAGATATTGGACACTCACTGGGTCAAACAGGGAAACAAGTTTGAAGAAGAGAGCTTAGTCCAGTGGAAGCGTCTACCAGCAGAAGAGGCCACCTGGGAGACAAACCAGTCATTGCTTGAGCAATTTCCCAATATTGACCTTGAGGACAAAGATCCGCTTAATAGGGGAAGTATTGATAAGCCCCGACGTTCTGAGAGGGGCCATAAACCGAATCCCAAATATTTTGGGATGAGCTGGGACGTGAGAGTTGCATACAGGCCATTAAGCAGGAGGAGAAGAAGTGCAGCGGTGAACTGGGTCGTAGCTTAACGTGCAGAAGTGGAATGGGTAGTTGAGAGTTTTACGCCTTTTATTTCTGTTTGTTATGCTCTGTTTTTTGCATGTTCTGTTTTACGTGTGTTGAGTTTCATTTGTTAGCTGTTGGTTGCCCTTGTATTTCGGTATGTTTGTACGTAGCTTTGCTTATTTAAGCAGCCAATGCTTTCGTTAATGATCATAAAGTATTTTGCATTCAAATTGTGATACGTTTCTCACCCAAGGAGAAAACAACTATCTTAGCGTATATGCTCTCTGTGTTTGGGACCTATCACCCTACATGTCCCATATTCCACACCGTTATGCAGTCTTCATTGCCAAGCATTTATGATTGATTCAAATCCAAAGACCATTTCTGCATGTATATCTTTGGTTATCCCAAACTACGTATTCCTTCATAATTTTTTCATTACAAATAGCACCTCAACGTTAACTAAAATGGGTTACACTGTCAATAGAATACACGAAATGATCAATATAGTTTTATCTATAAAACCTGTACTTGTGGGTTTGGTTTAGGTACTCTTTCAAACGGATCAAACACGAGTGAAGAAATAGGCAGCAACATGAAGAAGCGTCATTAGAAACAAAATTACATTACAAGAGAAACGTTGGTGAACAAAATATTACATCCAGCCATCAACCACGAACCGATTTCTCACCCTTGTCATCAAGTTCTTTCCCCCATTCAAGCAATTAAGATTTTTGGCTTCAACATTACCATTATATAACTTCGATTCTATTGCCTCCTCCCTCTTTGTCCGCGGAATCTTTTTACTTTTTCCTTTTTAATTCTTTTTTCCTCTCAAAGACGGGAGAACAACCAATGAAAAAGAATTTGCTAGTGCTCCTCTGCCCCTTCTACATCAGGTAATATTACAGTCAACAAAGAATATTTTACCCGGAGAGAGATCCTGCCCTTCTCAACAACTAATCTTGCCCCAGAAACAACCCAATACCCAGGATTTTCTTGGGGTCCTCTAGCCATTTCCGTAGTATCGACAAACTTTAGAAGTTTAGGGGCTTGAACAGGCACTGGAGGGCCTCCGGGATAGACAGCAGAGTTTATATTGACATCTGCCGGTCGTGGAGGCGGCTTATGAACCATAGTAAAATGTTGACTGATTAGTGTTGAAATGAGTCCAGACTTTGGCGATAGCCCTGGCGATCCATCCCACTCTGGATGCTTAACAACCATAGCTCCCAGAACAGTCGAGAAGCGAAGACGTAAGAAGAGAATATTTTTGAACCCATGATTCTCTACCTGTAGCTGGGCTCCAGTTACTATGGAAAGATCCTCTTCAGACTCGACAGGTGCAGTGCAGATATGAGAGTAGTTCTTCCAATAAATTTTCTCATAGTATCTACGATCATTGGACTCTTGGCTGAAGTTTCCAATAGGATCATCTTCGAGTTGGAAGATTTTGGGAAGAGAGGAAAGGTGCTGCAAGTGGATGGCCAAGCGGTTGCTTCTTCTACCTTCTAGATAAAGCCGTAGGCCAGTCACTGGCCTCTTACCCACATCAACCTGTCATGGAATTGATAAACACCAAATTAAGATTTTTGGGGGAAAACAATATCAAAAAGTAACTATTTTACTTTTTACAACTGACTGAAGTAATAATACATTTATAGAACCACCTCCTATCAAGAAATGGCCTCTGAGAGGAGTCATTGCACTCTCTTGTGGAGATCTACACATGTTTCCTATAACCATCTCTTGGTAGAAACAGACAACATTTTATCCAAACTTTGTAAGGCCATTTCCTTTACAAAAAATAATCATCATACTTGACAGTCAAGTATGAAACCATTCTGCAAGCAAGGATATCTCATGGATATTCTATTAATATGATTGTATTCCCAAACTTTTACCTGCACTACATACTAGTAATTTCTAGCTCACAACATTTTTTCCGCATGAAGCGATTTGCAATTTTAAAAAAAAAAAAAAAAAAAACTTTTTCATTCAAATATGTTCTATAACGCCAATCATCTTTTATACTGAATGGGAAATAGCTTCGAGACTGACATATCACATCACAGCCTTGACCATAGTCAAAATAGCCACCTGTCTTGCCTATATATGATGCAATGCAGTCAGCCATAGCCTTATATGGAGGAGTGTGCCATAGCCAGATGGTTTGATGCATAATTATAAGTTTACCAAATTTTCCATCTATGAAGTACACATCAATTATACAATCACACATTCTTGCATTACGTACGATATGCAACACAAGGCCGTTAGGTCTACCACTCTACCCTAACAGAAGATAGTAGGCAAGCTACTTGGAACAAGGAGCAATTATGAACAAGGGTTCTGTTAACTATATAAAATCATTAGCACATTTCCCACACCATGCTTTAAAGATTTTGGATGACAAATCTTTTCCCATTGCATCAATATTCGATTTCATGATGCTCAAGAGATTGTCACAACAGATTTTGAAGCCCAACGGTAATCTTTTCCCATCACATCACTGTTTGGTTTCATAATGACCAAGAGATTGTCAAAACAGATTTTTAAGCCCAATGGTAGGACATAAACATGGTATGATTCTTTGTCTAGCTCAGAGACATGAGTCTAAGTCAACATATATGAGATGAAATCTGAATGATCAACATTCAGATCCAGCCAATGGAAAACCAAGAATATTCAACATGCGGAAACATTTTTTTTTATTTATTTTATAAGTAACATGAGGAGACACTTTACCGGGGTGGTATTTAAATAAAGCTTGGGCCCCATGAAACTGAACTGCAAAGATGCGTTGCTTTGCTCCTTCCGTTGTGGACCAAGGGGAAGTTCACTAAACACTGGTGCCCACTGCCTTGGAAGCTGAAACTCCAAAAATTGATGTAGTTCTTCAATTGGTGGTTTATCTGCAAGAACAATGGCCAAAGGATAAAACTTTTTTCATTGTTGGCTATTTATATGCACTAGCAATAGTCTGCAGCAATAAATAAATTTTTATAAAAGAAGGCTGATCGAAAAAGGCTTCCTCACTGGATCTTAACATCATTACCAAGCATAAAAAGTACTGCAAAGGCACAAAAGTCATTTACTTCTTTTGAAATGTATAGAAAAATTTTCAGTTATTCTATTGTGCATCAATTATATTGCAACTTGTCATTGATTTTTCTATTCCAAGCAGCTCTGTTCACTTGGCTTCGGAAAAAGGGATGCGATTTGATGACAATATCTGTAACCATATATCTTACTTAAAAATCAGTAACAAAAAGGACAATTTCCACTGAAGGATCAACGAATTGTTCCAAAGATGGACTAAATTCTAGGGGTAGTAATGATGTTGAGAGTATAAAAATACATTGCATAACACAAATCATCAATTGAACCAACTTCCACCAAAGCAAAATAAAAATTCAACCATGCAGCCCAAGATTATTGATATGTATTTTAATGCCAATTCTAACAAAAATGCTGCAACCATATGGTGTATCGATTCAACACACAGGATATTTCTTCTGTTTACCATTCTCATTATTAATCTAGATTTCTTTTTCACTTATATGCTGCAGCTGTTCATGTTCTCATGACACCAATTGTATCAACTGTTAAGAGTATGCTAGTATAAGGGTTAAGGGTACTTATGTACTTTCTCATTATTTTGTTCTATATAAATATGACTGCTAACCTTATGGTTAGTAAGCTATTCATTCTAAAAATATTAACATGGTATTAGAGCATGAGTGGAATCCTGATTAAAAAAAAACTGGTCTTCTTCTTCTCGTGCAGCCCTAGCCGCCATGGCCACCATAGCCACAAATCACCATCCAGCCAGAGATCCCACCCCAGAAATTTTTCTGACCACCCCAGTTCTATTTCCGGCCTTCCTGTCACTTTTCCAGCCGCCCCCTGCCCCTTTTTTTTCCTGTAGTTTCTGCTCTGATTTTTCCTTTTTTTTTCCAGCCACTTTCAGGCATCGTTTCTCCAGCCTCCGACGTCGACCCACTCCGGCAAGACCCATGCCGGACTCGTGCTGCTCCGGCAAGTAAATCCCAGCTACCGGCGACCTTCCTCTGCCCCTGTCCAGCGGCCGTTTCTGCTCTGTTTTGCTTCTTTTTTTTTCCAGCAACTTTCAGATGTTGTTTCTCCGGCATCTGATGTCGGCCCACTCCGGCGAGACCCGTGTCTGACTCACACTGCTCCAGCGAGTCCATCCCAGCTGCTGGTGACCTCCCTCTGCCCCTGTCCAGTGATCTCTCAGCTGTGACCAGTTTGCTGCCCAGATTTGACCCATTCATCAAGGCTGACCCGGTTCAGCCACATGGTTTTGACCCACTTTTCAGGCCCGGTTATTCAGATCTGTTGACCCGACCCGGATCTGTGAGGCAAAAAAATAAAAAATAAATAAAAACAAAGATGAATGTTCCTTGTCTCTGGATGTCACCGGTCGCCATTTTCTGTTAATTATTGATGAACCTCTATTTTGTATTTTTGGTTTTTCGGTTTGGTTGTTAGGTTCATTGTATTGTTCCTATTAAGTATGGCTTCAAAGTCTAGATTGGCTCTCCCCATCACTACTCGTAAGTTGGATGGTACAAATTAAGCATAATGGTCTACCGCTGTTCAATTATATTTTATTGGTGAAGATAAAGAAGCTCATCTTCTTACCAACTTTCCTCTTGAGAATTCGACTGATCCAAATGTTTGTAAGGTTGGAGGCGTGATGATGCTAAATTGATTGGGTTGTTGTGGAATTCTATGGAACCACCGATCGCTAATATGTGTTCCCACATTCGGACGTGCAAGTGTTTGGGATTTCCTATAGTTCTTGTATTCTAGTAATCTTACTCGGATGTATGACTTGTCTTCTGAGTTTTTTGTCTTCTGAGTTTTTTGGAGCCAAAATGGGTACTAAGACCCTTCTTTGGTATTTCACTGATGTGCAGCGGATTTCTAAAGAATTATATTTTGTGTCTACTGATCTTCAGGTTATGTAGTGCTAACGGGAGCAAATGGTCGTTCTTAAGTTTTAGGCAGGTTTACCACTTGAGTTTGATTTTATGAGATCTCATATTTTGTCCAGTTCTGACCTTCCATCGTTGTCTGAGACCTATTCTCACTTGTCCCGTAGTCTATCATCCCGGGACACTGATCTTCCTACTTCCAGGTGAGCCCTAGTTACTCAAGCTGTCAGAGTGGTTCTAGAAGTGGTGGAGGCCGTGGTAGTTGGGACATTAGCTCTCCTTGTGGTAGAGGAGGTCGTAGTGGTCATGGGAGACCCAGGTGTACTCATTGTCAGCGTGATGTTCATACTTATGATTCGTGCTATCAATTGGTTAGTCATCAATGCACCCATTGTCATCGGATTGGTCATACTCGTGCTACTTGTTATGATTTGCTTGGGAAACCTTCAGTTGCAAATGTTGTGGCTGCTGATGTGACTGAATCTCCTTCCACTCCTATTGAGCCATAGTTCAGATCTATTTTAGAGGATAACTATTCTCGGTTTTCTCGATTCCTTCGCTTTAACGCAGCTGAGGCATCTCCACATAGACATCTTCCTCCAATGCTTTCACTGTTTTCTATCTTCTAGTTCCTCGCCTAGACCTTAGATTATCAATTCTGCGGCTACTGATCACGTGTCAAGTACCACTAATGTTTTCTCCAGTTTTTCTCTGTCATCTTCTTTACATGCAATTACTCTTGCAGATGGTTCTCAAGCTATTGCTAGTGGTATAAGCATTGCTCAACCTAGTTCGTCTATGTCCTTATCCTCGGTCCTTTATCTCCCTCATTCTATATTTAATTTGTTATATGCCAGTTAACTTACTAAATGTCTTAATTGTTCTGTAACATTTCTACCTGAATATGTTGTTATCCAGGATCTAAAGACACAGAGGATGATTGGTGGAGGGCATGAATCCAATGGACTATACTACTTTGATCCATTCCTCAACCAATTGCATGTCATGTTGCTGTGTCTCCTCGTCTCCTCTTCAGCTGCATTGTCGCCTTGGGCATCCTTCCTTGGAGTATTTGAAACTCTTAGTTCCTAGTTTGCATCATATTAAAGTGTTTGAATGTGAGTTTTGTCAACTGAGAAAGCATCATTGTGTTTCGTTTGCTTCGCGTGTTCAAAATAGAGCCTCTTATCCCATTAAGTTAGTCCACTCTGATGTCTGGGGCCCTAGTTGTGTGTCTTCTAATATGGGTTTTAAGTATTGTCACTTTTGTGGATAATTATTCTAAACTTACTTGGCTTTATCTAATGAAAGATCACTTTAAAATATTTATCATATTTTGTGCTTTGTGCTAAGATCAAAACACAATTCAATTTACCAGTTTGCATCCTTCGTAATGACAATGCACGCGAGTATTTCTCTGAACCCTTTAATTCTTTCATGCTATCTTGACATTATTAATCAATCGTCTTGCCCTCACACATCTCAACAAAATACGGTCGCCGAGAGGAAGCATCATCACCTTTTGGATGTTCGACGCTAGGATCTTATTTATGTTATTTAGGAAACTATTTATGTTATTTTGAAAACTCATATGTTACTTTTGGATTTTATTTATTTTCTATTATGTGGGGATTTGTTTCCTAATGCCTATATAAGCACCTGCTTAAATTGATTTAGGGAGACTAGAATTATTAATTGAAAATTCATTATCCTCTTGCTTTCTCTGTTGGTTATTTCCCTTCCGCCCTAATTCCTTTTCTACCTAGTCTATTTCTGTTTGTTTATCCCCTTTCTCTATTCTGCTTCTGTTCCTACCTATCTGTCCGACATCAAGTGGTATCAGAAAAGAATCCCTCCCATCTTTTAGTCTAAATTCTCTCCCTAACTTCATCAGATGCCACAAAAAACCCTTTCGTGAATAGTACTAGAAACTAAAAAGGTCAGATCCACCCACATCCACCACCCCCTTTAGTGTACCACCACCACATCGGACCCACCGTATTGTGGCGATCATAACCCTGTCATCAACTCTGTCATCCGCTGCCGCCGCCGACCACCGCTGTCCGATGCCACTGCTGCCCAATCATGTTTTGACCTCATAGCGCACCACCAAGATCGAAAATTTCCCATCTATTCAACCCCGTGAACCTCGCACTAATCAATTGCATTCTCCACCGTTAAAGAGAGCCGCAACGTGTTCGACTTTCGCATGACTGATCTGCAGTTTTCGATCATCTCTTGCCGGGTCCAACTCCACCACTGCGATCGGAATCTAGTTTCCGGCCGACTCGTTGCAACCCGACTCCGATCCAACCAGGTTTGTCTCGAGTCAGACCCGAATCGATTGCTCGACTAATTACCCGACCCATGCTGGTATCAAAACAAAAGCCAGAGCCACTAAGCCGTGCTGATACACTAAGCTGAGCCGAGCCACTGAGCCACCCGAGCAAAGCCAGAAGTTGAGCCGAGCCAGGAGCTGCTTCCATCTCTGTTGCAGATAAATTTTTGCTTAATAAGGTGTGCTTTCTTCCATTTTGAAAGCTTTACTAATATTTTATTCGTATAGATTTAGTAAATTGTGTTTGGTCCATTATTTCGCCTTAAAAAAAATAATGATACCAACTTATTGTTGTCCCATATCTGCCTCTCGAATTTGTTTAACCCTCATTTTAGTTACGTTTTACTAAAATACCATTGCATTCACACCCATCAAATTGGTAACTGCCCAAATTAAATTTGAAGTTTTGCTTGTGTGCATCTTGGTAATTCCCATTCTAGTTAGTTGGTGCAATTAGTGTTATTTCGACATTTCTTTAATTTCTTATACAATGGTTAATAACAACACCCTAGAAATTTCACCAGACATTCATGCTATGAACAATATCAAAAGTGAGCTTGAGTCTCTTAGAGGTATCCTCGGTGCCATACAACTTCAAGAGGGCATGACTCGACTAATGAGAGATCATTGGTGAACAACCTATAGGAGAATTGCATGAGCCATCCGTTAGACAACCATATCAGTCGCCTTATTCCGTAGGGTCTGCACCAAGCCTTCTTCCCACCCCAAGCCTCCCAAGAGCTTCACATAGAACGAGTCATATTCACCTCCCAACCATTTGACCTCCCCTTTTGAGAGACACTGACCCATATGAATCCTTCCTTGATGATGATCAACCAAACCTTAGGTACCTGCCTCAACACGCACCTAGGCAAGTTATGTATGATTAATATGAACGAGTGTCCTATGCAAGTTATGTATGATTAATATGAACGAGAGGATCCTAGGCAAGTAGTTCGCCAGGGTAGAATTCGCGATCAAAACACTAGGCGTTCGCCTCCTCCCCATGGACAGGGGTATGGTTATGGGGATTTTATTGATAACACTAAACGGATTAAGGTTGATATTCCTACGTATGATGGGAAATTAGATCCTGCCATATTCTTAGATTGGATAGTTGGTATGGAGGATTATTTTGAGTGGTATGGCATGTCTGATATAGAGTGAGTCTGCTTTGCCAAGATGAAACTAATAGGACCCGCTAGGATATATTGGCAAGCTGTCCAACATAACCTAGAGCGCTTAAATGAGCCACCAATCACTCAATGAGCGGTCATGAAATAGACTTTGAAGGAGAAGTATCTTCCTACCTATTATCAGCGCCAATTAGTTGATCAACTTCTTAATCATAAACAAACTTCTGATGTCACTGACTACATGACTAGGTTTGACGAACTTATGCTTAGGCGTGGGCTGGAGGAAGAGTCATTCATTACTATTAGTAGATTCCTGAATGGCTGAGGGCTGATATTAAAAGATAGGTTGTTTTGTATTCTCCTATGTCGGTTGAAGATGCCTATCACAAAGCCCTAGAAATAGAAAAGTACCTTAAGTTGTTGACTTTTCTTCGCATGCCTTTTCAGGGTAACGAGTCTCAATCAGCCTTCGAGGATAGCAATAAGCAAAGTAGTGAGTCTAGTTCCTCTTTGTACTACACTCCTCGTCCTAGTACGTCCTTGGGTGCGTCTTGTTCTAGTATGTCCTCTATTTAGTGTCATCGTTGTCATGAAAAGGGACACATTGCCACTAGATGTCGTTAACGTGCTTTAGTTCTAGATTCCGAACCTAATGACCCCGCTAAATGCGAAGTCGTTGTTGTCGATCCCATAGAATACTCCAAGGATGAAGAGGATTTGCATGAAGAAGGTAGGACTCATCATGTCAACGTTGTGGAGTGTCATTTACCAGCTAGTCAACCTGAAGCTTTAGGACCTACCGAGACACTCTTAGACTCAACTCTGTGGTATTGTTCAAGACCTATTGGGCCTTCCGCCTATTGACTTCATTTTTCCCCATGATCTTATTGCTCCTTCTCCATTGCACCCTTTTCATTTGCATGCTGAGCCTCCACATGAAATTACATTACCTAATGTGAATGAAAAATTTGCCATTGAGGTACCTCGTACAGCTACAGATTATAATAAAAGTGACTTGTTATGATTTTTGTTCATTCTGCACATTGTTTTGACCCAGTTCTAAAAGAACCACCAGATCAGCTTATTAGACCTTTTTCCATTCACGGTGAAATTGGATCTTATACTCATTTGCTTGATTTACCTTAATATTTAAATATTATGGAAAATTTAACACCTTACCAAGGTACCTTGGAGCCTCCTGTTGTGCCTTCTCATGTTCATGTAGGTTCGACTCGTGCTTGGAGCCATATGGAATGTTGAAGCCTTTCCTTCGTCCCCATCGCTACTTTGTCCAGCGGAAGGGTCGCCCAAAAGCAGAGAGTACTTGGCTTTCCGGAGAAGTGTTTTATGAACTTGATCCTTAGTTGGTAGATTGGTGTCTTCTTTCTAGCTCGCCTGCGTCGAGTTCTTTTCAACCGGAGGAGAATGATGGAGAACCATAGTTGGAATCTTATTTATGTTATTTAGGAAACTATTTGTTGTTTTGGAAACTCTTATGTTATTTTGGGATTTTATTTACTTTTTATTATGTGGGGATTTGTTTCCTAATGTGTGTTGGGTTGGTGCCTATATAAGCACATGCTTAAGTTGAGTTTAGAGAGACTGGAATTATGAATTGAAAATTGGTTATCCTCTTACTTTCTCTGTTGGTTACTTCCCCTATGCCCTAATTTCTTTTCTACCTAGTCTATTTCTATCTGTTATCTCTATTGTTTCTCCCCTTTCTCTATTCTGCTTTTGTTTCTACCTATTTGTCCGGCATCACACGCACTCTTTTGTTTCATATGAATGTGCGTAAAATGTTTTGAGGTGATGTTGTCCTTACTGCGTGCTATCTAATTAATTGCATGCCTTCCTCGGTTCTTACTAGTAAGTCCCCACATTCTGTGTTGCTTCCACATGATCACCCATTTTCTTTGCCTCCACGTGTCTTTGGGTCTGTTTGTTTTGTTCATCAACTTGCTCCTACCATTGACAAACTTGCTCCTCGTTCCATTAAGTGTGTGTTCCTTGGCTACTCTCGTACGCAAAAAGGCTATCTTTGTTACAGTTTGTCCTTGAAACGTTTCTTTGTTTGTGCTGATGTCACCTTCTTTGAGTCCACCCCTTTTACTCTGAGTCTCATTCGATGTCAGATTTGGCTGCCTCCCTTTCGTTTCAATCTAAACCGTTTATGCCACCTCCTACTTTTCCCACACTTCCCACCCCTCAGCCTCTTTCCCCCTCCCTACCTACCCAAACACCACCCCCCGATCACCATCTTCAAGTGTATTCTAGTCGACTGAAACCTGCGACCCCCTCCTGCTCTTCCACTAGTGGTTCTTGTGTCGACAGATCCCGTCACTCGTGCTTCTTCCCTCCCTGACGACGATCGTCCAATTGCCCTTCGCAAAGATAAACACTCATGCACGGCTCATCCTATTGCCTCCTATTTCTTATGATAACTTGCCTCCTATCTATGCTTCTTTTGTTGCCTCTGTGTCCACTACCTATCTTCCAAAGGCCCCTACCGAAGCTTTGTCTCATTCTGGGTGGAAAGCAGCTATGGAAACTGAAATGAATGCCTTGTCTCAAGCTGGTACTTGGGAGTTGGTTCCTCTCCCCCTGGTAAATCTATTGTGGGGTGTTGTTGAGTGTATGCTATCAAATTTTATCTTGATGGTACTATTGATCAGTTGAAGGCCCACTTATTGACCAAAGGCTATACCCAGGTTTATGATATTGATTACTCTGAGACTTTTTCTCCGGTGGCCAAAGGCTAATCCTGTATTTCATGAGAGGACAAATCATATTGAGGTGGATTGTCATATTCGGGAGAAACTATTACAAAATGTGATTAGCACAAGACATGTGAAATCCTCAAATCAATTAGCTGATATTTTTACTAAACCTTTAGATGAGACTCAGTGTAAATCTATATATAACAAGTTGAGTGCATATGACACATATGCTCCAACTTGAGGGGGAGTGTTAAAGTATGCTAGCATAAGGGTTAAGGGTACTTATGTACTTTCTCATTATTCTGTTATGTATAAATATGACTGTTAACCTTAGGGTTAGTAAGATATTCATTCTAATAAATATTAACATCAACGATATTATAATCTAGCCATAAGCTTCATGTTTCCAAGCCAAAAAATGAACTATGTCGGGGGATAATAGATCAGACACATTGAGAGTCATCAATAATAAGATTTCAAACTTAAAACTTTCAACCACATGAACATCTTATCTGCCTTATTTTCCATATATAATCATCATAGCCTAAAAAGCATGAAATGGAAGAATTTAGGAAAGGAAATCTTTTGTTTTAATGCCATATCCCAACTAGCGTAATTAATCAGGTTTGGATATAAGAATTCCTTACACACCTAATCTTCGGGTTCATGTTAGACACATAAAAAGGTAGAAACAAATTTCTCAGCCAGAAATTTGACTTCATCTATGAGTAGGAAATCTATGTGAATTGAATGCTTATTCATTGCTTGCGTAATGAATCAGGTTTGGATGTTAGAATTCCTTACATACGCTAATCCTTTGATTTGTACTAGACACATAAAAAGGTATAAACAAATTTCTTGGCCAGAAATTTGTCTCGTGAGAGTAGAAAATCTATGCGATTTGATTGCATGCTTCCCTATTTCATAGGTTCCATTAGCATTAGTTGTTACATATATGCAAAGAACTCTTTTGTAGGGAGGAAAATATTGTGGCTTTGAGCACAGGAAAAGATTTTAATATCTATATTTCTTTTTCTTTTGTCTTCAATGAGCAACAATTGTGCTGATAGTAGAATAATTTCATTGTAAAATGAATGCTAGTGTTAACTTGGAATTAGAATAATGTGAGAGAGAAAAGATTAGCAGACAATGTTTGGACCTGTCTATTATATTAGATTGTACATGTGATAAGTACAATAATACTCTTGTAACACTCCCTCTCAAGTTAGAGCATAGATGTTATATGCACCCAACTTGTTACAAATAGATCTAGTCCGCGGACCATCCAACGGTTTAGTAAACAATGGTGTAACGACTTCACATGTGTGGTACCGATCACATTTTGCAAAAGTTTTTCCCAACAACATGACAATCAACTTCTATATGCTTAGTCATATCATGAAACACCGGATTATTTGCAATATGAATAGTTGCTTGATTGTCACACACTAAGCTCATAGAACATGATTGCTTAAACCAAAGTTCTATTAACAACTGTTTCACCCAAATTGAGACTCAGCACTCGATCGCAACCACAATTTGCTTCTTACTCTTTCATGATACCAGATTACCCCCAACAAATACACAATATCCCGTAGTGGATCTCTTATCAAATGGAAAGCCTGCCCAATCTGCATCACTATAATCCTCAACCTGAGACTGACCATGAATTTGATAAAGAAAACCACGACTCAAGCCACTCTTAAGGTATCTCAAAATACAATAGCAGCATCCCAATGACTAGTCTGCGAAGCATCTAGAAACTAACTAACCACACTTGTTGCAAATAAGATGTTTGGTCTAGTAACAGTCATATAATTAAATCTCCCAATTAACCTTCTATATTGTCCTAGATCAGACAATAACAAGTTTTGTATTGAGACCCATAGGATTTTCTATAGCCTCACACCCCAACATCCTTGCATCACTCAACAAATCAAGAACATATTTACGTTGAGACAAAGAAACACCATGACAGGATCTAGCAACTTCAATACCCAAAAAGTATCACAGTTATCTTAGATCCTTTGTATGAAACTAGTGTTTAAAAACTATTTCAGCACTAGAATTCCCTCTGTCATCTCATGTGATCACAATATCATCCACATATACAATCAACAAGATTCTATCCGCCTCACTACGTCTGTAAAATATAGAATGATCTACGCCACACCGCACCTATTGAGACCAAAATCAATTACGGCCTCATTGAACCTGCTAAACCATGCTCTAAAGGATTGTTTCAACCAACCCAAACTCCCCATGAGCAACAAACCCTAGAGGTGCTCCAAGTAAACCAAGAAAGTATTCTTCACATCCAACTGATGTAATGACCAATTAAACGTAGCCACTAGGGAGATAAAGACACGAATTGAAGTAATCTTAGTAATGACCAATTAAACGTAGCCACTAGGGAGATAAAGACACGAATTGAAGTAATCTTAGCTGCAGTAGTCAATACCATACACCTATGTATACCCTTTCACCACTAAACGAACTTTCAACCTATCAACAATATCATGAGGATGAACCTTCACAATATAGACCCAATGACATCCAACAATAGATCTTTCGGGAGGGGAACCAAATCACATGTAGCATTAGTACTCAAGGCATTCATCTCCTTTTCCATGGATACTTTCCACCCAAAATGAGACAAAGCTTCTATAACAAACTTAGGGATAGAAATAGCAAAAACTGAAGCAACAAATGAAGCGTAATGAAGGAGATAAATGATCATAAGACAAAAAATTAGCAATAGGATGAATGGTGCATAAACACCTACCTTTACGAAGAACAATGGCGAGATGGAGGAAGATAGAGGTGGATCCGGATCTACCGGTGAAGCAGCAATTGGTGGATAGTTTCCTATTGGATTGTCGCTTGTTCTAGTAGTAGAAGTAGTTTCCTATGTTGTTATTTTCCAAGTAGTATTAGGAAAATCTCTTATATATAAAAGGGGTCTTAAAGAAGGTGCACACTCATAATTCCAATATACATTGTAAATCAGAAGGGTTTACTACTAGAGCTAATTGAGAGCTTTAGGTATACTAAGGTTTTGAGTTGTCAAATAGAGAGAGCACTTACAATTAGAGCTAGGTTGAGAGCTTTGATTGTATTAGGGCTTTTGGGTTATGAAGTAGTAAGAGTAAACAAGTTTGCTCTTTATAAAGTTGTAACAGAAGATTAATAAAGTTATGAGTTTGTTGGTGTTGGTAAGCAAAAAGGTTGTCGAACCACATTAATTATTGTTGTTCTTAATTAATTGTTGTGATTGTGTTTTTTACCTAAAATTTGAGCAGGTAGAATTTAGAGGTAAAATTTCAACAGTATAGACCGAAGGAGGAAGATCTAATCGTGGACAACGAGTGTAAACTTGCAGTGGAGGAACTGACGCTGGAGGAACTGATAGGGAAAGAGGGATTCAAATGGGCAACAGAGAAGGAAAGTTTTTAGCCAAAGTGAGACTCAGAATAAAATGGGTTATACTCAAAGAACGTAACATCGGCACAAACAAAGTACTTTTCTAACGACATACTATAACACCGATAACCTTTTTGTGTGAGGGAATAACCCAAAAAAAATATACTTAATGAAATGAAGATCGAGTTTGATAAGACTGACTTTGAGTTCATGAACAAAACAAACTGACTCAAATATACAAGGAGGTAAGTGGAATGGAACAGCTTGCGGAAATAATAGGGAGCGAGAAAATTTCTCATGAAGAACAAAGGATGGCATATGGTTAATTAACATGCAGTAAATAGTCTCACTCTAAAACAATTTGAGGACATTCATGTAAAATAAAAGAGTACAGGCAATATCCAAAAGGTGACGATTTTTGCGTTCCGTAACTCCATTTTATTAGGAGGTATAAGAGCAAGATGACTGATGAATAATGCTAGAATTAGACATGCAAGTTGTAAAAAGATCAAAAAAATACACAGACATTATCACTACAAAGAATTTTTTACAGATAAGTCAAATTTTGTTTTTAAGGCACAAAAAATATAAACTCAGGAGCCAGGTGAACCTAAAATAATCATCTACAAAAGTAAAAAAAAAAATCAAAATCCAAGTTTGAAAGGCGCACAACTCGGACCCCAAACATCAAAATGCACTAACATAAAAGGACTGGACATGTGTTTAATAATTCGAGAAGCAAACGACACACAATAATGCTTTCCCAACTAACACGACTCACACTCTAAAGACTTATATGACTCAAAGTAAGAACTAACTTCTTCAAATTCTCCAAGGACAGATGACCAAAACGACAATGAATCTGAAAAATGAGACGCAGCAACTCGGCAAGCAATTGATGATGGAGTAGGATTTAAGTGACAAAGACCGTTGATTCATGCCCTCCACTCATCATCTTCCTCGTTTTCAAATCCTAAATAAAAACTGAATCAAGACGAAAGGTAATGGAACAGTGGTACATGACAAATGGTCAGTGGTTACAGTGCTGATAACCTAAGGTCTAGACGAAGGATTACTAGATGAAAGACAAGCAATAGGTGTACCCTTCCGAGCCAAAAAAGAATTCGAGGACGATGCCTAGTGAGCTGCCTTATTCTGAAGTAACTCAGCATAATCAGTTTTGGATATTATTATAGAAGTTTGGGCCACAAGATGAGGTTCGATCACACTCAACAAAATCAAACGTTACAACATTAGCAACTTGAGGAGGTAGGTCTCCCTAGTATATCCATAACAATGGAAATGAGTACACTAACGGGGAGAACCACGACCAACACCACCACAACCAACGCCAACACCACCACGACCAACACAAGTACTTATATCACAAGAACCACATCCTTTACCACAACTAACATCAGCTCGATCACCTTGCCAAGTCAAAGTAACTAAGGAAGATTTCTCAATCACAAATCACTATTTTGAGAAACCGCATGTAACACATGAGAACAAGTCTTTGACCATGAAGGAAGTTCAGCCTCACCTAGGATATGTGATCGAACCGGCTCATACTCAACCTTCAAACTCGCCAAGAATGTGAGAACCTCTATCTGCTCTTGGTGTTTCTGCATTGCCTTAATATTAGCAAAATAGGCATCAAGGCACGCAACTCTAAAGACATCCTCTTCATATCAACAAAGTACTCAGTAACATCACGATCACCATGCTCGCCATAAAAGATCTGAACATTCACATCATACATCCGATTAAGGTTGCTAGAATACAACAAACAAACATACTCCCAAACTTCCTTACAGGTCTTCAAATGTGTACACTTTTCAGCAATTTGTAGTTCTATTGAATTCCACAACAAAGTAATAAGAAGAGTCATCTTGTTCCCACACATCAAACAATTTCTTATCCGTGGGCGGGTCAATAGTGAGAAATTTACCCTTACCGTGAACAGTGACATACTTATACACTGCTTTGGACCAGTGAACATAATTACTACTATCAAGTTTTCGAGTAGTGATGATATGAGGAGACACAATAGGGGCAGACTTGGAATCTATAGGACCAGCAACCAACAATCAACTCACAACCACCACAAACAAACGACAACAACCACCACGCGCAACTATAATGAAGTGCTTGCACAGACAACAAAATTTGAGATTAAAACGACAAACAAAATAAAGATCACAACATCGCATATGCATGCAGAACTAACAAGAGAGTGGGAAAGAGGACATTCTGTTTTTTTAACTCACTGTACGGATCTGGGTTGGGTCACGGATCCGAAGGAACTGAAACTTGAAAATCTTTGTTGCAGCGGAACAAGAAGGTTGGTGACAAAGGAATGGCGGAGCAACAAAGAAACACCGTATAGGGCAGATCGGCGCCGACAAAGGTGGACAAATCTCAAACAAAGTCTGGGCTTCGTGGAAAAGGAATGGCAGAATTGGGGTGCGTGGGTAAGTGGGCTGGATAGATCAGCTTTTTACAATCTGGACGGTGTTGGCCTTTTCCAACAGTGAGAGCGCATGGGACGGCGGCAAGGTCAAAAGACGCTGAAACTTTGGGGTTTTGATCGCCTGGAAAATTGTGGTTCAGATGGTGGTGGTGGTGGTGGCTGGTGACGGATAATGGGTGGAAGGTGACTTGTGGTAGCCGGCGTCTAATTGTGAGAACAGCTGATGAAGAAGATGGAAAATTAGGCTTGGTTTTGGTTTTTTGTTTTCTCGTTTTTTCCTTTTTTAAAGGTTTATTAGGATCCCAAGGAACATGATGCTCTAATACTATGTTAACTTGGAATTAGAATAATGTGAGAGTGAAAAGCTAACCAGACAATGTCTGGACCTGCGTATTTATATTAGATTGCATATGTGATAAGTACCATAATACCCTTATACCCTAACAGCTAGAACCTTCAACAGTATAATATTCTCTAAGGCTTATGTCACAAATTTATTCCTCACACCAAAGAAATTTAAGGGTTACTCTTCTTGGAACTCATAACAACTAAAGACGGGATGTTTCTAAGGTTATGGAGGGAGCATAATTTAAGTTTTTCCCCAGTAAGCTGTAACAGACGATGCTATTTTTTTATGCAAGTTTAACTCATAGGTTGATTAAAGAAGATTGAGATACCATTGTTAGTTAGACAAGTTCCAACCATTTTGGATCATCGCATTAAATCCTTGTACCAGAGCATGTAGATCTTTCTATTTCCCCTCAACATGCTGGAAATCCTCCAATCAGCTAATAAGGTGGCAAGAATAGTTTCTTTCTAGACACTTCCTTTTGAACAATACCTCATCCTTGTCTCGTATTCTTTTTTCCCCGTAACAAAAGTTCTCTTCTTATACTCAACAATCTTACAAAAATAATGAAAAGGAAAAGGGTAATGTCATATGATGGAATCTTTTTATTCTTATGTGGTGGAAAAAGCTAATGTCATTTGCTTATTCTTATATGCATACATTTACTCAAGACTCTGGCCAAATCTTCCACCCAAAACAACATCCGAAATAATATATCTACAGTGAAAGTCAGCATATCACATTTTGGCAGAACATATTAAAATATTTTACTATGATTTATACTAGATATGTTCAAGGATGATCTTGTAAGCACACACAAATAACTAGAAATCAAGCTTAAATAGGAAGAAAAAAAAATAATGAATTATATCCAACAACATGGGATCAACTACAAGAATTCTTTTCCATTCACAAGTCAAGAATGTTATACATCCTTTCTTCTTCTTCTTTTTGGCTAAAAAAGAATGTTATACATTAACTTGGAGAGAAGTCTTTAAACGTACCTTTTTTTCGATAAGTCTAACCTTAGCAACCATACAATTAAAATAAGACTTTGCAAACCAAAAATAAGAAGACAAATATGTTCTACACAGGCAAAAGAAAACAATGGAATTGATTTTCATAAAAAAAAAAAAGGGGATAGACTAACCCACTTGAAGAGATCTCAAAGAACGATAACATGAATTTAATTAACAGGACTGCATAAGAGTACAGAAAAAGGCATTTTCACGAGGATCATACAAATCTAATTTAATAAGGCATCATTAATCAAAACCCAATACTTCTGTAAGAAAACAATAGGTGTCTCCACACCTTAAGAAATAAGCTGAAACAATCTAATTATGCTTTTAATAGTGTAATGCAACACAAAATCTTCCTTTTTTTGATAAGTAATGCAAAAATAAATCTAAAGGGCATGAAAACAGAGGAATACATTTTGCTTACATCGTAAATAGAGATTTATGGCATGGCTCAAGAATCCACTTCCTGGTACTCCATTCAAAAGAGAAGTAATTGGGATAAACGACATTGAGATCACATCAGGCTCTAACTGAACAGTGTGTAGCCACTCGTTATGGGGTAGGTTTCTACCATCATTTCCACCACTCCTCTTGCAAAAGCTTATAATGTCCTGCATAAAGTAAATAATGACTATCTAAACTAACACCGAGAATAGAAAACCTTGAGATCTTAAACCCTTCAAAGCAGACTTCAGCTAAGATGTCAAAGATCATTGCATGATATTCGTAAAGCGCACCTCTTTATGTGCATAAGAACTCGGTGAACTGTTGTTTGCAAACCTCAGCCGTTGTTCCCTGATTTCATGCTGAAACAAAAAAAAAAAAAAAATTAGGTAAGAGACATCCAAAGATGATAAGAAGTAAGAATTATGCCAAAGCTTTTTCCCAAAATAGTTCCAATATAGTTTGCAGATGAATCAAATTCCTTAATCTAGAACCAACACACAATATTGACCAGATGAGAAGCATGCAGATCAGTGTAGACCAACAAGACTAGACTTACTCTTTATTTTCTTTTTTCTTTTCTTTGCTAAGTGAAAGGGTACAGGGGGTGGTCAACCAATTATGGAGCAAACAGGAGTCTAGAGGGGTCCACATACACAGGGAACCACAAGTGCTCTGTTAGTGTTGAAATAAAAAACAGATTGGAGAAGAAATTTTGTATATTGATAGAATGAAAAGAGTACAATTGACCCAATATATAGACTTATGAACTAAGTCTAATAGGAATAGGACACAACAATTAGATAAGATAAATATGATCTAAGCCTACTAGGACACTTATTAAAAATCCTATTAGGACTCCCAACACTCCCCCTCAGGTTGGAGCATAGATATCGTATGTACCCAACTTGTTACAAATAAATCGAACTCGAGAACCATCCAATGATTTAGTAAATAAATCTGCTAACTGATCTTTTGACTTCACATGTCTAGTACTAATCACATCTTGTAAAAACTTTTCTCAAATAATATGACAATCAACTTCAATATGTTTAGTTCTCTCATGAAACACTGGATTATTTGCAATATGAATAGCTGTTTGATTGTCACATACCAAGCTCATAGAACTTGATTGGTTAACCCCAAGTTCTGCTAATAACTGCTTTAGCCAAACCATCTCACAGGTAGTATGCGTACTCTATATTCGAATTCAACACTCGACCTAGCAACCACAGTTTGTTTCTTACTTTTCCATGATACTAAATTACCTCCAACAAATAAACAATATCCAGTAGCGGACCTTATATCAGATGGTGAGCTGACCCAATCTGCATCAGTATAACCTTCAATTTGAGTATGACCATGATTTTGATAAAGTAAACCATCGAGAAATTGACTAACCACATTGGTTGCAAATGAAATATCAAGTCTAGTAACAGTCAAATAATTCAATTTTCCAACCAAACACCTGCATTGCCCTGGATCAGATAATAAATAAGTCACATTGCAAGTTTTGTAATAGGATCCACTGGACTATCTATAGGCTTACACCCTAACATTCCAGTATAGTCAACAAATCAAGAACGTATTTGCGCTGAGATAGAGAAACATCACGACGAGATCTAGCAATCTCGATACCCAAGAAGTATCTCAATTGCCCTAAATCCTTGTACGAAATTTAGCACTCAAGAATTGTTTTAGTGCTAGAATTCTTTCTCTGTCATCTCTTGTGATCACAATATCATCCACATATACAATTAACAATATTCTACGTGCCTCACTGTGTTTATAAAATATAGAATGATCTACATCACATCTGCTAAGGCCAAAATTAATTACTTCTTCACTGAACCGACCAAATCATTCTCGAGGAGATTGTTTCAAGCCATATAGAGATTTTTTTAATCGACATACTAACCCAAACCCCCCCTAAGCAACAAATCCGGGTGGTTGCTCCATGTATACTTCTTCTTGTAAATCACCATTTAGAAACGTATTTTTCACATCCAATTGATGTAAGGGCCAATTAAAAGTAACTGCTAAGGAGATAAACACACGAATAGACGTAATCTTCGCCACCGAAGAGAACGTCTCGGCATAATCAATACCATAAACCTGTGTATACCCTTTGGGTACTAAGTGAACTTTTAATCTGTCAATAGTACCATCAGGATGAACCTTTACAGTATAGACCCAACAACAACAAACAACAACAGATTTCCCAGATGGAGGAGGAACCAAGTCCCACGTATCATTAGTACTCAAGGCATGTATCTCTTCATCCATAGCTGCTTTCCACCCAGAATGAGACAAAGCTTATGTAATAGACTTAGGAATAGAGATAGAAGAGATCGAAGTAACAAACGAAGCATATGAAGGAGATAAATAATCATAAGACACAAAATTAGCAATTGGATGAGCAATACATAAACGTTTACCTTTACGAAGAGCAATAGGACAATCATCTTCAGATGATGGAGGATCGGGATCTGTCAACAAGAGAATAATTGGTGGAGCAGCAGAGGCGGAACGTTGCGGACGACGGGAGTAAACTTGCAACGAAGGAGCAGACAACGAAAAGACTAACAGAGGAGGATCTAAGTGTGTAAGTGGCATGAGAATAGGTAATGGACAATGAGACTTGGAGTAATATTGGGTAGACTCAAAGAATGTAACATCGGCACAAACAAAGTGCTTTTGTAGTGATGGACTATAACACCAATAACCTTTCTGTGTACAAGAATAGCCTAAGAAAATAAATTTGATAGCGTGGGTCAAATTTGTCAACTCATGGACAGAGCTGATGAACAAAACAGACCCAAAAATACGAGGAGGTAAGTGAAAGGTAACATCTCTAGTAAAGAGCACGAGATGGGGGAATTGGCCATCAAAGATAGAGGATAGTATACGGTTAATTAACATGCAATCATAACGGTCTCACTCCAAAACAATTTGGGGACATGCATATAAAATAAGAGAGTCCGAGCAGTATACATAAGATGACGATTTTTTTGCTCCCCAACCCCATTTTGTTAGGATGTATGAAAGCAAGATGACAAATGAATAATGCTAGACTTAGTTATAAATGTTGTAAAAGGTTCCGAAAAATACTCACGAGCATTATCACTACGGAGAATCTTAACGGATACATCAAACTAGGTTTTTATCTCAGCACAAAAGGCACAAAAAAATTAAAAAAAACCCCAGAATGGTTTTTCATTAAATAAAGTCACGTAAGCTTGGAATAATCATCCACAAAGGTAACAATATACCGAAATCCAAGTTTAGAAGTCACACGACTTGGATACCAAATATCATAATGTACTAACATAAAAAGACTAGACACACGATTATTAATTCGGGAAGAAAACGACACACAATGATGCTTACCCAGTTGACACAACTCACATTCTAAAGACGAAATTTGACTCAAAGTAGGAACTAACTTTTTCAGCTTCTCTAAGAACGGATGACCAAAACAACAATGTACTTGAAGTGGGGACACCTCAATCGAGCAAGCAATGGGTGATGACCAAAACCACAATATACATGTCGTCTTCATGCCCTCCACCAATTATCTTCCTTGTATTCAAATCCTGGATAAGAACAGAACCAGGAAGAAAGGTAACAGAACAATTAAGACGTTTTGTAAGCTGACTAACAAATATCAAATTGTACTGAGAAAATGGAACATAAAGGACAGATGATAAAGAGATACTAGAACTAGGGTTCACAGTACCAATGCCACTAGCAGTGGTTTTAGATCCATATACAAGAGTAATATTAGGCAAAGACGAAGAGTGATAAAAGCTAGAGAAAACATCAGTTACACCTTACAAATGATTAGTAGCTGCAGAATCAAGGATCCAAGGTTTAGATGAAGGGTTACTAGATGAAAGACAAGCTTTTGGTGTACTTTTCTAGGTGGAAATGACAGTCGAGGAAGATGTCTGGCTGACTGTCTTATACTGTAAGAGTTCTTCATACTCATCTTTGAAAATCCTTATAGAAGTTGAGGGCACATAATTTGAGGTAGATTCATACGCAACAAAACCATAAGTCATAACATAAGTAACCATGGGATGACCAACTAATTTCCAACACGTGTCCCGAGTATGTCCGGAACAATGACAGTACGTACATTGACAAAGCGAATCTTGACAACCACCACGACCAATAGAGTTACTACGACGACCAAATGAACCACAACCTCCTCCTCTTCCATCACGACTACTTATATTATCAAAACCACGACATCTACTGGTATTAGTACCATCCACTCGGTCACCATGCTAAGCTTGACAAACCAAGACAAATTTGTCAATCAAAGATCCGTTGTTACTAGTTTGAGAAACTGCACGTAGCACACGAGCATAAGTCTCAAACCATGTAGGAAGTTTTGCCTCTCCTAGTATTTGGGATCGAACCGGTTCATACTCAGGTTTGAGGCCAGTAAATGTGAGTACCTCGACTTGCTCATGATGTTTTGTATAGCTTTTACATCAGCTGAAATAGAGATCAAAGTATGCAATTCTAAAGGCATTCTCTTCATATCAGCAAAATATTCAGTAATATCTCGATCACCTTGCTGCCCATGAAAGAACTTGGCATTCACATCATACATCCAATCAAAATTGCTAGAATATAACAGACGAACATATTCCCAAACTTCCTTACAGGTTTCAAGACGTGTACATAAGTCGACAATTTGGAGTTCTATAGAATTCCATAATAAAGTTATGAGTAAGGAATCCTCTTGTTCCCATGTATCAAACAATTTCGTATTAGTAGGCGGATCATCAGTAAGAAATTTTCGCTTGCCTTAACCCTTCGGATCGTCTAGCCTAATATTAGTGCAAAACCAAGCAAGCAACAGTGGGAAGTGGGCATCTAAAAAATCTACCCAACATTTTTTTCCCAATCTATAGATTATTGATTGTAGAAATGCCACACAAGTAAATTGCAAAAACGTGTCATTATATGTGTATATATATAACATATGTATTATATGAACGCAAGGTGAAGGAATATTTTTCCTTTCATTTATATATCTCAAATAGGTACAATACATGAAGTATAAATAACCTAAGTCAGTTGAAACAACCTCCTAGTTGTACATCATATATTCCTAATATTTGGGAGTATTTTAAAAATTAAAAACAAACATTTGAGTAAGTCTAAACTAACTCCTAGTTTTTAGGGAACCGTCAACACTCCCCCTCAAGCTGGATCAAAAATGTCTGTCATTCCCAGCTTGCAAATCAAATCATTAAACTGTCCTTTGTGAAGCCCCTTTGTTAGAACATCTACCAACTGATCCTTAGAGGGAACATATGGCATGCAAATCAAACCACTCACAAGTTTCTCCTTATCAAAGTCACGATCAACCTCAACGTGTTTTGTTCTATCGTGTTGAACTGGATTATGGGCTATGCTAATGGTTGCCTTGTTATCACAATACAATCTCATTGGTGCTTCACACAGTACTCTCAAGTCTCGGAGTAGCTTCCTGAATCAGAGTAACTCACATATTCCATGGGCTGCTACTCTAAATTCTGCCTCTACAGTACTCCTTGCAACAACTGACTGCTTCTTGCTTCTCTAAGTGACCAAAGTACCTCCCACAAAAGAACAATAACCTGATGTTGACCTTCTATCCAAGTCAATTTCCTCACCAATTTTTGGTATCTCTCCAAGTCAACACTTTGACCTTCTTCTAAGAGACCCAATTTACATGGATCAATGGGAGTCTCAACTGGCTTGGAACCTAGTAGTCCTGTTTCTTCAAGTAAATCCAGTGTATACTTCCTCTGTGAAACAAAAATTCCTTCTCATGATCTAGCAAACTCCATCCTCAAGAAATACCTCAAAGACCCAAGTTGTTTAATCTCGAATTTCTTGGCCAGGAACCCCTTCAACTTTTCTAACTCTACTAGATCATTGCCCGTGAGGATAACATCATCAACATAGACTATCAAGATTGCAACATTACCTTCATTTGACTGTCGATACAACATCGTGTGGTCTGCCTGACTTTGACCAAAACCATAGCTCTTAACAACCTCTGAAAAATGATCAAACCAAGCTCTTGATGACTGTTTCAATCCATAAAGTGATTTCTTCAACTGACAGACTTTGTTCCTCCCCAGCTTCTTCTCAAATCCTGGAGGTAGAACCATATAAACTTCCTCTCTCAACTCACCATTCAAGAAGGTATTCTTCGCGTCCAGTTGTTGTAGAGGCCAAACTAAATTGGCCGCAAGTGACAAAAGAACCCTTATTGTATTTAGTTTGGCAACTGGAGAAAAGGTCTCTTGGTAGTCAATCCCATAGGTTTGTGTAAACCCCTTAGCAACTAACCTTGCCTTATATCTTTTAATAGACCCATCTGGATTTTACTTCAGAGTAAATACCAATTTACACCCCACAAGTTTGAATCCATTAGTCTATCCACAATCTGCCAAGTTCTATTCTTCTCAAGCGCCTTCATTTCCTCCAGGACAGCATCTTTCCATTTTGGAACATGCAAAGCTTCCTAAATATCTTTTGGAATGGAAATACTAGATAGATTAGTAGTAAAAGCCTTCATAGAGGATGATAGTCTATGATAAGAAACATGTTTTGCTATAGGGTGTTTAGTACAGATCCTAATACCTTTTCTAATAGCTATGGGAACATTCAATGTAGGACTAGAAATACTATCAACAGGTGTTGAAGTAGGAGGAAGAGATTCAGGAGCTGACACACTTGTAATTTCTAGGTTACCTGCACACAGGTCAGATGGTTGATGTACTGCAGTAGTTGGACTTAACTTCTTCTGACCTGTCTTCCTCCTAGAGCAAACAAGAATCTCAGGGCGAGTAGGTTCTACATCTCCTCCTAAAGGAGATTGAATTAAAGGCATAAAAGAATTGGTTAAAGGGATGTTTAAACATTTGGCTGCAAGTTGTCAACAGGGGATTCATGTGAAATAACGGGTAAAGAGGAATTAAAATCCGAGACGAAAGTCCCAAAAATCTCATCATCAACAACGATCTCCCCCTGAGGAGAAATTTTGTCAAAAAAAGATTTATTTTCAAAGAAAGTGGCATCCCTACTAATAAAAAACCTCATTGAAGTTGGATCATAACACTTATACCCTTTCTGAGTAGAAGAATAACATAAGAAAACACATTTAATAGATTTAGGATCCAATTTTGACAACTGAAATTGTTTATGGACATGAACAAAGGCTCTGTACCTAAAAATTTTCAAAGGAAGTGAATTCACAAGTTTATTTTCAGGAAAAGCTTTTGAGAAACACTCTAAAGGAGTTTGAAATTTTAAAACTCTAGATGGCATACGATTTATCGAATAAGTTGCAGTAAGAACTGCTTCACCCCACAAATACTTAGGTACACCCTTTGTAAACATAATAGCCTTAGCCACTTCTAAAAGATGTCTATTTTTACGTATGGCTATTCCATTTTGTTGGGGAGTATCTACACAAGATGATTGATGAACAATACCCTTTTCTCTTAAAAAAATAACCAAGAATAGAATTGAAATATTCTCTCCCATTATCAGTTCTCAAAATTTGAATTTGAGTTTGAAATTGTGTTTGAACCAAGTTATAGAAATCCTTAAATATCCTCTCAGTTTCAGATTTCTCTTTCATCAAGTAAACCCAACATATTCTAGTACGATCATCAATAAAAATGATAAACCACTTAGATCCTGACACATTTGAAATTTTCGAGGGGCCCCAAATATCACTGTGAATAAGAGTGAAAGGTTTAGATTTTTTGTAAGGTTGCACATGAAAAGGTAAACGATTATGTTTAGCCAATTGACAACTTTCACATTGAAAAAACATTGAATTGTTCTTCTTAAACAAGGTAGGAAACAAATGTTTCAAATAAGAGAAGCTTGGATTACCAAGAATAAAATGCCATAACATAATTGGATTTTCAATGGAAAAAATAGAACTACTACTTGCAGTTTGAGCTTGTTTTCTCTCGAAGGAATCTTGATTGAAGTAATAAAGTCCATCCGCTTCCTTAGCACTGCCAATCATTTTCCCCGAGTGTATATCCTGAAATTTGCAAGAGGAAGGTGAAAATAGCACACTACAGTTAGAATCCTGTGTGATTTTACTGACAGACGAGAGATTACAAGTGAGATTTGGGACATGAAGAACAGACTCAAGAACAAGACCCTCAGATAAAGAGATTGAACCTTTTCCTGCAACAGAAGAGAAAGTACCATTTGCAATTCTAATCTTTAAATTTCCATAACAAGATTTATATGATGAAAAAAGATTGAATTGACTAGTCATATGATCAGATGCACCTGAATCAATGATCCAAGATGCTAGACAAAAAATGGAACTTAAAGCTTTGGGAATAATACCTTGATGTGCTAGAGTGCAAGAAGGATTGGAAGAATTGGAAGGAGATTTGCTGAACATTTTTTTCAAGAGTTCAAACTGTTCCTTGCTGAACAAAGAAGACTCATTACTACCAATCTCGGTCAGTGCTTGCATTCCTCGAGTATTTTCAGGGGACCTTTGTCCCTTACGGTTAGATGGCTTCCCATGGAGTTTCCAACAAGTCTCTCTTGTGTGCCTAGGTTTATTACAGTAGTCACACCATCTCCCCTTATCATCAGTGTTTTTCTTCAAGCCCACAACAGCTACACCAATTTATGGAGTAGCAGCAACCTGCAGAGCTGATGTTTCAGAAATTGCAACAGGCCTTGTTGCAGAACCCAGCATCACTATTTTCCTCCCTTTGGACCTCTAAAAACACCTCATGAACTGTTGGTAGAGGCTCCTTCACAAGATTTCTAACATGGACATCATCAAGGTCGACATTCAGACTAACCAAAAACTCGAATACCCTATCCTTTTCCACAGTTTTTTAATACTGTGCAGAATCTATTGGACAGGACCATTCTAAGTCATAAAACTGGTCAAGCTCTTGCCATAAACTCTGCAGCCGATTATAAAACTTGGTCACAGTCATCTCTCCTTGTTTAGTGTCTAATTTTTGCCTTAACCTCATAGACTTGGGCTGAATTTCCCAAATCCGAAAAGGTAGCTGACACTGAGTCCCACACGGCTTTGGCAGTGGGTAAGACCATATGGTTCTGACCAATGTCTGACTCCATAGAATTAACCAGCCACAATATGATCATGCTATTCTCAGAATCCCATACTGCATAAGCTGGATCCTTTTTATCAAGAGCTGTTTTTGCACCAGTCAAATATCCAATCTTTCCACGCCCTCTGATGAACAGCTTCACAGATTGAGACCAGCGAAGAAAATTCCTCTCGTTTAGAAGCTGAGTGGTGATTTGAATGATTGATCTATCACCAGAATCAGATCCTACTGTTTGGGATTTTTCCATTGACAATATCTTCTACCGTGTCCATGGAATAACAAATAGACACAAAGGAAAGAAAAATGGCAGAAGCTAAAAAAATTGTGTTGTCTACTAGAATTAGATCAACACAGGAAGAAATTTAAGTTCTCCCAGTAGGGGATGGCTCTACTACCGAACGCAAGGTGAAAGAATATTTTTCCTTTCATTTATATATCTCAAATAGGTACAATACATGAAGTATAAATAACCTAAGTCAGTTGAAACAACATCCTAGCTTTACAGCATATATTCCTAAGAGTTAGGAGTATTTTAAAAAATTAAAAACAAACATTTGAATAAGTCTAAACTAATTCCTAGTTTTTAGGGAACCGTCAACATTATATGTAATTGTTATTTACCAGATCCAAATATTTGAAACTTTCATACTTACAAATAATATCAAATATCAACCTCTTGGCATAGATCAACTATTTATGTTCTTCAAACCAGAGAAATGGTAGAGATTTATGATCAATTTTTATTAAAACCTTGATGAGAAGAACTGACATCAAGTTACAGTCTTCTAAAGCCAAAAGAAGAAACCATAAATAAAGACAGTCTGCAGCCTGATTCTACAACTCAGAAATATGCCTCATCAAGTAGTGACCAAACATCGTCAATGTTAAAATGCCACTGGAAATACAGTCCTCACAATTTAAGTCAGCAAGAAGGCTCCTTATCTACTCTTTCAAAGCAATGATTTACAGTCGACACTTAAATATCATTCAATTTCTAGTGACGTTCTGATTCTTGATTTGGTATGACATCAGATAAATCAACACCAAACAATTTTTTTTCCACTAATTTTTTCTCTAAAGTTCACTTCCCCAAATAAATTTATTAAGAACTTCCATTAACCTGCATTATACTATCAGCACAACATTCCAGGTCAATGCCATGCTTTCCCAACCTAATTTCTCATTAATCATGCAACCATGCCCAATTACTAAACTCAGAGGAGATTTCACCTCCTCACCAAAGGCATATCATAGTAAATTGTGAGCAACAAGCATGCTCCCTAAGAATATCAATATTATTGTCTAACAATGACAAGCAGAATTGCATAAGACATTATGTATATTTTAATCAAAATGTAGTTCTGAAAGACGGGTACGGACAAATTTATCACAAACCTTGTCGTTTGGGTAAACTTGTTCCGCAGCCATGCTATATTGTCCATTGGCATCTAAAAACCTCTTATCTGCCATCTCTTTTAACCTTTTCTGTACATCACCAGGTTGAATATTAGAAGAATGCTGCTGTTTTACATAAATCACATCCTTCCCTCCCATCTTCACACCAACAATAATATGAGTACCATATGTCTCAATAAACCTGGAATGAAAAGATGTCATCCAAATTTTGTTACGGGTCCTCACTTGAATGCATTACACTTAGATATAAACGAATACACAAAATAACAATACTGAATTTTGAAATAGTTGCAATCACTTTTGACAGCATCATTTACGATTGTCATACAGGATAGATATTTTTTTAAAGATATAGGCTTGGTTTGCATAAAATTATTTCAAAATAAGCAGCATGGCCAAACACTAAATCAGCTTAAAGCATAATCAATTAGAGCACCTGATTACCACATGAAGTTCAATGTAAGCTTAACCAAACCAAGACATATTAACTGTTATGAACAACAATTGAAGCAATCAGACTAAGTGACAATATGTGAAACCCACTCCTAACCCTAGTGGCATTATGGCAATTTCAAGTGCATATAGAGGCAGAATAAATGATTATGCATGCATTTTCATAGGTATTAAATTTTTGAGTTGCATATACACTTCTATTTCTGGAGGCAATTTCCTAATTAATAGAATGAATTTTACGCTTTTCGGAGTTTAATAAAGGGTTATTTGGAATTTTAAGCATGTGCATATGACTTTCTGTTTAACGAACTTAAATTGGAAAAAATAAATAAATAAAGACATTTCATTTAACTCATCATAATTCTTCTTTCGTTATTTACATTAGTATTTTCTTTCCTCTTTGTCTGATTATTTTTCCTCTGCCTAATTCTTCACCTTTGCCACCTATTTCCTCTAATTTCTTCTTCTCGGTTGTCTCTTTAGTTCTCCTTGATGCCCTTTTTTCTTCATTGATAGGTTACTTGTTCTACATCAATTTGGTATCAGAGCATAAAGATCCACTATTTCATCTAATATCAAGACCTCTATCTCTAAAAAAGAAATTGCTACAGTGTTGTGAACAGTATCTCGCAACAGTGCAGTGAAGAATGCTAACGCTAAAGTACTGTTAACAGAGCCTGCAAAGAAAATCAGATTTTTTTTCTTTCTATTTCTTTTAGTTTCTGCTTTATGTATAAAAAAAGTACATAAAAAAAGAGACCAGGGAAAAAAATTTGCAGCCGCTTATGAGGATTAGGTTCAGTTGAGTCGGAGTTCTTAGAGTCCATCATGTGCTATATCTAATTAGAGAGTTCATTAGTTTTTTGTCCGTTTGGGCATGTGGCGAAAATTGTTCTCTCTCAAAATTCGATTGAACTTCAAGCTCTTGTGCAATATCGTTTGCGTCAAGATGCTATTTAGACTAAAACAATTTACATGGTCGTCGCATCTATGATAATTATTGTTGGCTGAAGATTGAGTATTACTCGTCAAGGATACCATATCTTCCCAACCACAAAACTGTGTTCCTTGGGCTAGAACAACTACTTGACAAGGTCTCCCAAAGATTAGAGAATCTCGTCAATGTTTCTCACAAAAGTGGTTCCATTCTAGAACACTCAAGTCAAGATGAAACTATCGATGTTCAGCTCTAATTTAAGAAACAATAAGATGAAGAATCCAAGACCATTGACCTTGAGACGCCCAAGTATAAGCAAGAAGGCTTCATCAAGCAACTTGAGACCACATATTGCAAGCACGTCCAAGGCAAGTATGAGTACATGATATGTGCGCGCGACATTCGTTTTATTGATTTTGTCCTCCCTATTGTGTTTGAAGCTCCTCAACACTGACCACATATTGCAAGCACGTCCAAGGCAAGTATGAGTAAATGATATGTGCGCGCGACATTCGTTTTATTGATTTTGTCCTCCCTATTGTGTTTGAAGCTCCTCGACACTCTTTTTGATATCATTCTTATTTTCGATCCAGGACGCCACATCAAGACAGTTCTCCAAGACGTAGCCATGCACCTTCAACGATCAAAAGTTTTGATCTTTCATCACTTTAAAACTCAAGGTCGCGTTTTTTGCAAGTGAGATAGAATGATGCAAAATAGAAACAAAGAGATTTATTAATTTAGGATTTTTTTGTTATTGTGGGTTAGGCTTCTCTTAGGAATCAAATATGTATTAGGATTAAACAATTAAATATTTATTAGGAAATTTAGGTTTAAACAATTAAATATTTATTAAGAAATTTAGGTTTAGGCAATTAAATAATGTTTAGTGCATGTATAAGAGCACCTCGTTAGGGTTTTAATTTATTAAATATTTATTAGGAAATTTAGGTTTAAGCAATTAAATAATTATTAGGATTTGATTTAAATTATGTTTGGGTGCCTATATAAGAACAACTCGTTAAGGTTTTAATTTAGACATTGATTATTGAATAAATTTTGATCTTTGTCACATTATTTCTCATCTCCCTAATTCCCCCCCCCCCCAATTCCTCTTATTTCTTTTTGTCTCTATTATTCTTCTCCCTATCTCTATTATTCTTCTCCTTGATCCCTTTATTCTTCTCTCGTGGTTACCTTGTTTTACATCACTTAGGAGCTGACTTAACTACTTGGAGTCACGAATATGGGACTTATGGTGATTAGTATGGATTGAAAAGTAAATGCAAAACTTGACTTGATGGCTTCAGTTTTGAAAAAAATATTTTTTTACAAGTAAAAATATATATAAAAAAGCAACAAGGGGGTGCAACCCATTTATAAAAGGACTATCTACACGATAGTATATCTATTAACTCAAGTAACTCTTCCTCATTTACAAAGAATTTCCCCTTGAACCAAAAACAAAGGGTATTTAACCATCTACTTTTAATGGAATCAATTGAACTCTCTACACCCTCAAAAGCCCTACTATTTCTCTATTTTCAAACTTTCCAAATAATAGAAAGAAGAATCAAAACAAAAACCTTCCTCATCTCCTTTCGAAGCTCTAAAATCGATCAAAGCCCAAACTTCATCTTGAATGGAGCCAGTCATAACCCAAGTAATCCCCACCAAACAATAAACTATCTCCCAAAGTTGTTGTGTGAAAGAGCAACACAACAATAGGTGATTAACATTCTCGGCTTCTTCCTTGCAAAGATAGCACCGATTTTAAATCACTTTTCCTCTCTTTTCTCTTTTGCAAATTATCAATGGTCGAAATGCATCCTTAAGAAGCCTTCCACGCAAAGTAAACCATAGAAATGGGAACCAAGGAACCTGAAACTTCTATGGTTTATCTCTATTTCATATTTTTTTTCATGTTTTACAACTTTCATGGGTTTCTAAAATTTTAGAAAAGAAAAAAAGAAACATACAAAATTTCGTCTCTCCATGGCACATGATTGCTTATACGAAGTATGTGGGATCATGAATAGGTGTAGACATAAGTGAGAGTGAGAGTACGAGTACTCCAATCATGTGAGTGCTTGCTGTTTTGTTATTTGCATAAAGGTGTGTATGCCATGCCAACTAAAAACTTTTCATTCTATACGTTTTGATTTGTTTTAGGCTTACTACCATTTAAATGGAAAATAAATTGGAGCTAAACAATTTATTCATAGAGCTTATGGCATTGAAATGTTTTATTTGAGATACTTGATTTTTAAAAATGGATAATATTTATTTTAAGCGATTCATTCTTAAAAATTACGTTGAGAAATTGGTTTACAAGTTGAAACAAGTATTACTTTCTATTTTAGAATAAAATTGGTTCAAAATATAATAGTCAAGCTTGATAGTTTATAGTATTATTAGAAATGGATCTTTGGAAAAAAAATGTTATATAAGTGTATTGGGCCTACACTTGAGATGGTAAGGCTGGTTGTAAAACCCAGACCAAGGGGTATATAAAATGGGGGCATTATGCTTGGTAAACACAAGACCCAAGGGTACATAAATGTGGACGTCATATCCGTAAACCCAAGACCCAACGATATATAAATGGAGGCGTTATGTATTGAGCTCACAAAATCCTGCCTTTGACACTCTGGATAGTGTTACCACTTGATTGAGATTATATGGTTATGATGATCTTACACATATGTTGGTGATCTTGTGGATAGGCCATGGTGAAATGACTTGAGATTGATAAGAAGTTTAATGAAGTATCAGTACTTTATTGGCCTTGTTTTCTATGAAAATATTTTTTTAAGTTGTTTACTGGAATTCTTTGATTTATCTTGGTTACTTTTATCGAGGATTTGACTTCAACAACTTGAGATGATGAAAGAGAATTCATACTTTTTGTTTAACTTGGCCCACCTCAATCCTTTTTCCAAGAAAGTGTTACTCACTAGGCACGATAGCTCATGCTTATTACCTTTTCCCTCAGGTGTTGGTGTGAGATTCTTTACCTTGTTATTTCGTAGATTTTTTTTTTTTTTTTTTATAATTCAAAATCCTCCAAGCCCACTTTGGGACCTAGCCCTGCAAGCCCAAACTGGGGAGTGGATGGCACGCCAACCCCTGATGTGGCCTCCACTTAAATCGCGAGTATGATCCCAGGGGGAATCGAACCCAGGACCGTGTGCCTACCACAAAGCCCCAAATTTGCCTTTACCGCTAGGCTACCCAAGGGGTTATTTTGTGGATTTTGTTGAGTGGGTGGGATCCGTTCTAGCATCTTTAGTCACTAGGGAATAGTTTGGCATCTTCTTATTTTATTATGTCTTTTCTCATATGGATTTTGAAAGATGAACTTTGGTTGTAACCCAATCTTTTTCCTTTGTAGACTTATGGTGATGTATCTGCACCGTTTTTACACTAATTTTGAATCTTTGAATGAAACTTGACGTACAAAACTCTTTTTTACTTGATGTGGTTATGACAAACTCTCATAAGGATTTCGGTTTGATATGAGTTATTGAATTTTATTTCTTAAATATTCTTTTATATTGAAGGAGCTTTTTATTATCAATTTTGTTATCAAAACATCACTATCCCCATTAAAAATATGATAATATAAGACATCTAATAGGATAATATTTTTCAAGAAAGCCATTAATTGAAATCTAGAATTCATGGATAGGCGGCTTTTAGGACTGAGCTTGACAAGCATGTAGATACTGACATCTTCAGGTGATTATAAGCAATCTAAGAATACTTAAAACTTCACCTTGCTAGTGCAGCAGGTTCCCATGATGATGGGACAGCTTTCTTTACATGATCACGGAGTACCATCTGGAATTTTTCTAATGCAACCGTGTAGAGGCTGATGAATACCCCGTCAAAAGCAAGGGTCTTAGTGTAGGCTGCATCTTTCTGCCAACAACCTGAAAATTCAAACATGGCATTGAAGATGCCTGAAGGGATTTTCCCAGTCAAAGATATTTCCTGGTTGAAATGCTCTGCCATCTGGGAAGAAGGGAGAGAAGGAAAAAGAAAGAGATAAGTCAAGACACCCAGGAATTCAAAGCGAAATTTTTTTACTCTGCTCTATATTAACCTTATTGTTGAAAATGTGCATACATTAAACCCACAACCCATATCCCTCAAACAAACTAATGTTGTGTCTTGAGCACCATGTTCCAACAATCATAAAGTTCAGAAACTCTCGTCAATGATAAGAATCAAATCTCAAACTCAACCTCAGGTATCCATCTCAATCCCCAAATGTTTTGGTATATTGGAAAAAGAAAATTGCTCTCTCATAATAACTTGTGTTAAAAAGAATATTTGTATTGATAACATTATGCACAATACAGGTAAAGACAATGCACATATTGCATGATAATACTGGCACAACCGCACAAGAACATATTTTGTGGCAATGCACGTTCAGCATATGATTTTTTCCACTTACCCAAAGCGTGCACAGAAAGATCAACCCATATAAGATAACATAAATAGTTTAAAGAAACGTTGTCAATTATTGCAAAGATTGACAATTAGAAAGCAATCAAGGGGCAAGAAAACCAGAAATTATGTGGAACAATTACCTGTTGGAAAGAGAGAACATCAGACCTAAACCGTGTGCGCTCCCCTTTATCACATTTTATTGATCTGGACACTTTTGGGATAGAAATCCCACCTGGTAAAACAATCTCATGACCTCCATCTTCATCAATCTCAATCAACCGTGAATCCTTTGAATCTCCTTTACAGTACTTCAACCTTAGATCAATTGCTATATCGTATCCACGCCCAATCGACCCGATGGCAATCTCAGCTGCTTTTGGTGCTGGGACCCTAAGCGCCATTGCTCAGCACATCACTCTTCTTCACCACAACCAGAACCCAACTCTACATGTAATTCAAAATAGGCGTAATTAGCTGAAATTGACCCAAATTCACACATTTTTCACAGCCAAACTAAATCCAACTCCACGTATACATAACAATAGCTCAAATTAACTATAAGTCATTCAATTTTCATAGATGAATCCAAATCCAAACTATACAAATATTTAACTCAAATGAGCCTGAATTTCACGCCATCTCCGCAAAGAGAACAGACTAATCTCTACATATAGCTCAACATATGCATATTTAGCTCATATGTTAGTATTTTGAACACATAAACCAAATCCTGACCGTACATACAACTCAAAAGCACGCATGTTTAGCTAAAATTAACACAAAGCAAATAAAATGTTATTAAAAAACCAGATACACACAATTTATCCTTCTAAATATGTAAATTCAGCTTAAATTGACCAAAATTCAACACGTCTACACAAAAGCAGATCAAAAAGGTCAGCGCATGAGAAAAACACATGTAGTCAGCTCAGATTCATGCAACTTCCATACCTTTTCTCGCTCGTATAATTGAATAGAACTTGAAGCGGTCTCTGCGAATCTTCAGGTAGACATAAAGATTGAGCTCAAAATCACAGTGAAATTCACACAATTCAAGTCAGAGAATAGCTCCTTGGTCGAAAATTTCCACAGTTTGAGCTATGCAAACTGCGAGATAGAATTCAATTCACGAGACAGAAAGTTAAATGGAAGATAAAAAAAAATAGAGAGAGAGAACCCTAAATCGAAAAGAGTGATGTGTAGGTAGAGACTGGTTGAAAATTCTGAGTAATTTTTTGGTTTGACTGAAATGGGAGATTCTATTGAAATGTGAGACTGCGACTAAACTAGTTAAGTGAGTTAATAGTCTCGTTTTAACTGAGAAGTTCTGATAACTTCATAGGCTGTTAGGTAATCTTACACGACAGCTAGTTAGATGGAGTTTAATTTCCTGTTTATTCCCTAAAACCCTTTATAAAAAAAAATATAAGCTATGGCGCTATGTTATTGGTACACTTAATTAGACCACTCATTTTATGTTGTTGAAAACTTAAATGGTAATTATTATTCAAATTTTTAAATAATTATTATCCAAGTTTTTCAAAGTATATATTTAATGTAAATGTCTCACAATTTTTATTCTAAAAAGATATCAACTCAATATATTAATTAACAATAAAAATTGTCACACATTTGAACACCCAAACATACAATGAGAAAAATTTAGATGTAATTATGTGAAAAGTGTAGTACTAATTACTACTTAATTGTTTAAGGTGTCTCAGAAAAGTGTCTTATCCGAATGTCCAAATAACAACATCTATTTGCTAAAGTGTACACACAAAATAGATTTAGTTAATGCTATCATAAAATTTTATTTATAACTTTTGTGGAAAATTCATCAACTAATCAAAAAATGGCTCATGGACATTCATCGTGTAAAGAAGAATTTTCTATCCAATGGCAAAAGAATAATTTCTTACTCCAAGAATGAAAGGATAATTTTACACTAAAAACCTATCAATGAAAGAATTTTGATTAGACTAAAAAAAGAAGTTGACTAAACTGAAATAGGAAGTTGTAGATTTCAAAACTCAAGGCAAATATATCACATTCCTCTCATTCTCATAGCTCTCTAAAATTCTTGAGAAAAATCTCTCGATCTTCAGCATTAGAGTCTCCCACATAATAGAACCATGGCCTCTTCATTAGGGTTTTCGGCTCTTGTGTCTCATGTGTGTAGGTTCACGCTTTAGCAATCCATCCAAATTTTGGCACTAACAATAATTAAAATTGAGTTTGTTAAGCATATAAATAAAAGTAAATTATATTTACCTCCCCAAGATTTGTCCTACCTCTATTTTTTGAAATGATACTTATCTCTTCTGTCATATTTATAGTTTGAGATTTTCCTTAAAATTACCTCCTTCTATTGGTATAATAGTTAGTGAACTGTTAAAAATTGGTCAAAGATAATGGCACATTAACAAAAATTATGTACGTAAAACCAAAAATGACGTTATAGTTAATAATAATATTCTTAAAATCTAACTAATAACTTAAAAATTCGATTTCGTTCTCTCCGTACTATAGATAGCTCATTTTGTACCACTTAAGTAATAAGGATCACACTCCTTAGCCTAACCAATGAAAATAATGAAGACACTTGATAATTAAACTCCGGGCGAGTTTCTGGTGTTTGGTTATTGATGATTGAGATCATGGAGATAATTTGTGAATTTTTATCAATTGAGTTTTTGCCCAAATATGAAAAAATGATTTTATAAAATTGTTTTTCAACGTTGTAGGTGAGTTGACTTTTGAGCTTTATAATTTGAAAAATATTTTAGTGTGGGTATTGGTTCTTTACATGTTTGTTATCTTTAATTTGATATATTATGGACTTAAATTGGTTAAGTATTGAATTTATTACTCTTTTCGTTCCATTTTATGTGTCACTCTTTCTATTTTGGGATGTTTCAAAATAAATATCACCATACCAAAGTCAAAAAATTATATTCATGATTTTTTCATATTACCCTCCCTTTATATAGATAAAAAAAAACTTCTAAAAGAATATACTTTACCTCAATTTTCTCACCACTCTATTGTTTAAGTCTTCCCTCCCTTATCAACGTGACACCATCTTTTTCTTTAATCCTCTCTCTCACACAATTTTTTATAGGTTTACAGACTCATTTTGCTTTCCTCATGGCATTTCATTGATAAGCTCTTGTTTTAAGATTCATCAAGACTTATGATGGTATTCATGTTCACAATCAAGTTTACCTTTTCATCTTCTAAAAATTTTCTTTATTTTCTCTTTCAAATAGCTATTGAAAAGCAAAGATACACGTACACAGATGTATTTTTACTGATTTTCTTTTTTGACTTGTTTAGTTTTTTACTTTTGAAATAAATTTCTCTTCTAAGCAAGGATGACTTAGATCTTGTCATGAGAATTCCAAGTGAAAGAAATTTCCCTTACTAACAAAGATGAATTCAAAAAACAAGAAAGTGTAGTTTAACGCTAAAATTTTTGCATGAAAACTGAAAAAAAAAATCACAAAATTAAAAGCTTGAAGCATGAAGTGAAGAAAAAAGTAGAAAATCGTGGAAATAGAGAGAGAAAATGTATGATGCAGAATCTCAAATATCTCTCTCAAGATTAACTAGTGGTTGAGCATTGCTATGAGAGATTGACAGAGAGAAAATAAATGACAAAAAATGATAAAGGTAAATTCGAAAAGTAATGTCATTTATACTAATTTTTTAACATGAAAAAATTAAGAACACTTGATTTCTACTTGATACCCTTCTCTATAGAGAGGGGATCGATTTATATAGGAATTGAGATGGAAGAGTCATACAAGACTTAGATGAAGCTAGTTGAATAGAGTTGAACTTGAATTAAAAAGATTTTTATCCCTATTTTAAAGTAGGAGTTATTCAAATTTGCGGGTAAAATTGACATATTTTGAAAACAACTTCAAACGGGCGATGCGGGTTTATATAAAGTAAAAAATTAGTGTTCTTAGGCTTTTTGGAAATGCATGAGAGTCTACTTTGTTATAGAAATAGTGAGAGCCCAAAATAATAAGTATTTTTCATGTTAAGGTCGAAAAGTGGACCTAAGTCTGTTTTGGTAGAAAAATCATACTCCCTCTGTTCCGATTAGTATGTCATCGTTCCATGTGCACAAATTTTAAAGAAGTCAAGTTTCATCCATGCCACATCAAACACTTAACATTACTTTTCTCACTTAACATTCGACCTTAACATGAAAAATACTTATTATTTTGGGCTCTCACTATTTCTATGGCAAAGTAGACTCTCATGCATTTCCAAAAAGCCCAAGAACACTAATTTTTTTACTTTATATAAACCTGCATCACCCGTTTGAAGTTGTTTCCAAAATATGTCAATTTTACCTGCAAATTTGAATAACTCCTACTTTAAAATAGGGATAAAAATCTTTTTAATTCAAGTTCAACTCTATTCAACTAGCTTCATCTAAGTCTTGTATGACTCTTCCATCTCAATTCCTATATAAATCCATCCCCTCTCTATAGAGAAGGGCATCAAGTAGAAATCAAGTGTTCTTAATTTCTAGTTTTTAGAGCTACTTGGTCAAAAATAAGTTTTCTAAAACTTTCTCTCAAAAGTTTTAAGAGTTTTCAATTATTTGCTTTCTGTTATTGATTTTAATTTAGTTATTTCAAATAGTTTGTGAATTGGTACGAATTCACAAGATATAATTCCGTCATAATCAATCAACAATCAAAGTTCTTACAAACCGCTCATGAAATCGAATCCTTACTCTTTTTGAAGCGATGCTAAGAATAACCACCACCCAAATTTGAAAGCATTAATCGAATTGATTCTGAGTTTCGTGTTTGTGAATCTGTGAAGATAATCAAAATCATCTCAAAAATCATCCAATATCAGTAATAATCACCGAGATGTAAGGTCTTCAATTTAATTCTCTTTATTTTTCTTGTTCGCATTCATGTGATAACATACTATTTTTCTTTGATTCTTTTTTATGTATGTCATGTTCTTTAGGATGTAATTGAATTAATTTAGGTGTTTGCATGTGGAAAATTGGCTGGGAATTGAAATTTAGAATTAAAAACGAACTAGAAAAGGTTTAGGCTTACATCAGTATGGGCCCTACTTTATACCAGAGCCCTGAATTTTAGTTTTCCAGCCTTTTTTTCTTCAATATTTTGTTTTTCAATTTTTTCTATATGCTCTTGTGACTTAATACTTGGTTCTTTAAGGGTATTTTGAACATAATTAACATGATTGAGAAATTTAATAACATGATCAAATCAATTTAATCTCAAATTAGGGTTTATGTTTGTTTCATTGATTTCACGTGATTCTTGTTGCTTCTAGTCTTGTTTGATTGAATTTTTGTGATAATTGCATGATTACAAACTCTTTGGAAGTTATATGATGATCACATGAATATGATTAAACCTAAGGTTAGGGTTTGGATTTGATCTTTTGCTTACCTTGCTCTCATTTATGCCATATTTGATTTAATTTTGTTTTGTGAGTGATTAAGATGATATACATGTTAATATGTGATGATTAATTCTCTGGATTTTGTAAGATGATCAAATGCATGTTAGGGTTAGGGATTCTCTTTTTATTTATCATCTTAATTGTTATTATGTTACTATTTCTTTCTTGATTAATTGCTTTTATTTGTTTAATTATTGTTCTCTCATTTGTTATATTATTGCTTGCTTCCATATCATTGTGTGAATGCTTGTTAAACTTAATTCAATCACAGGAAAACAAATTTAATTAATTAATAACCAAATTAAAAGTCCTTTACAAGAAGTTGTTGAGGCTTCATATTCGTGGATTAAAATCTCATTTTCCATAAGTCAATATGCACCCTCTCTTACTACCCCCTTGGAGGGAAGAGCCTTAGGTATCTAGACAAAGTTATTAAAGAGGTGAAACTTGGGCAGTATCCCACACAAACAAATCCCCATTCATCATTGTCGAGTAATGATGAATTCTTTTTCGATGGCCAGATCCAACAGGTTTCTCAATCTTAAATTGTGAATTCTTGTTGAATAACGACACTGATCAAAATTATAATCACTATTAAGATGAGGACCACAATGACGATGCCGATGACTTGGCAGTCATTGTGATTCCATTAAGGAATCTATTCTTTAATGACCTCAACAATCGTTTGTCATCATCGTCATCATTAGAGGAAGGCGTACTGGAGGGAGTTCTGATGAGTACCAAATATTGCATATATTGGCGCCTTAATTTACATTTGTTAGCTTAGGAATTTGTTACTTTAAGTTGTTTTTTCATTGTTTTACAGGTTTAAAGCACTTAGAAAAGAGTTTCACTAAATTTCCAGAATTGCCCATACATATCAGTCATTTTTACTGATTAAACTGTATTGATTCAGAAAGAACCAAGAGATAAGCCATATATTCTTGGAAAGATCTAAATGTCTATTTTTTGAGAAATTTTATGGCTCATAAATATGATTTTTCTAGAGAAAGTTATAGCAGTTTAAGTAGACAAAGGTCAGGCTGTGCGTGATTTCAGTGTGGCAGAAGTGATTTTTGCGGATTTAAACTGTAATGATTCAGGAAGAACTAAGAGATGAGCCATATATGCTTGGAAAGATCCGGATGTCTATTTTCTGAGGAATTTACGGCTCATAAATATGAATTTTTTAAAGAAAGTTATGGCAGTTTAAGTAGACAAAGGTTAGGCTGTGTGGGATTTCAGCATGGGCAGAAGTTTTGAAGGGCATGTGAAGGCGTAAATCCCACATCCCACATCGGTTGGAAACACATTTCTATATCCCACATCTCACATCGGATTGGAAACATATTGCACTCATGGAGTTCCCTTATAAAAGCCCTATTTCACTTCATCAAAGGGGGGTACAATCTCCAAGGCTTTGCTACCAAACAGTGTGCAGTCTGGAGGACTTTGCTACCAATCGGAGCAATCCGGAGAGCTTTTAGGAGCAATCTAGGGAATTTCCACCACCAAGCTGGGATGCTCATGAAGAGTTCAAATTTTCCCTTGAGATTTTTGTTGTCCATTATATTTATGGGTAACTAAATTCTCAAGTGGGGCTCGGGATGAACTTGCACAGTTGATAATATTTTTGTTTATTTTTAATTTACGTATTTGAGTTTCAATTACTAAAACTCTATTGTTTTATCATTTGCAATTCATTGGTGATGTTTTCTTTTCCGAATAATCTTAGAATTTATTCTATTTATAGATTCAGTCATGTTTTGCTATTGAATGATTTAACTCTTTGATTATGTTTGGATTAATTATTTATCTATATTGATTTAGTTCTTTGCTGCAATATCGCTTCCTGAGTATATTGTCGTCGTTGGATATTCTCAGTAGTGATATAATTGACGTATTTTAAAAATGGTAAATGATTTTTCAAAGGGTTACATTTGGTTTAATCATGGTTTGTAAATCTATATCTTCCGATTGAGAATTTTGAAAATTGAGTTCCCAATTGAGTTATTCAATGAATTAAGAGTAATTAAAATACCAGATCTGTGCAAGGGATTCCCGACGCTTTACTATTTATCAAATTTCCTTTATTTTAATTTGCATTTTAAAATTAATCTTTGTTCTCCATTAATCATTCGATATTGTTATTTAGTTTCTTTGTTCTTTCTATTATTCTTTTAATTTGTCTCTCTGTGGAATCGACACCCCAAACCTGTGCTAAAACTACCGCGTTATTCTTTGGGCGTAAGCAAATTTTGGCGTAGTTGCCGGTAGAAGAATTGCTGGATAGTTTTTCTTTTCAGCAGTTTGTAAAGGCGATAACTTCGTTCATTCTTTTAGCTTGCTGCATTATTTTTTTCTTTTTCCCTTCTTTCTTTTTATAGTATTTTTATTATTATTTTGTGACCTTGCATGCCCAGATATAGAGAAACTTTAGGTAGATTTGCTTGTAAGCCTATGCTAGAGTCAGAATCACATTTTCTAAATCCTTTATTTGACAATCCATATAGTCCTGAAGAAATGAGTGAACATGGAGATCAACCCACTAGGACCTTTCAGGATTACCTCCACCCTACACGCATAGCCATACCCTCATGCTTCATGTTTCCTGCCAATACTCACAAACTAGATTTTAAAACAGGGATGATACAGTTACTCCCTACGTTTTATGGCTTGGAAAATGAAAACCCATATGTGCACATTAGGGAGTTTGAGGAAGTAGTTGTGACTTTTCATAGTCAAAATGCAATTGATGACATTGTGAGACTTAAGTTCTTTCCTTTCTCTTTGAAGGAAAGAGCTAAGAGTTGGCTATACTTACTGAGACCATGATCTATTGGGTCGTGGAATAAGATGACTAAGGTTTTCTTTAACAAATACTTTCCCCAATATAAGACCAACGCTTTAAAAAGGCAAATCTCCACCTTTGCACAAAAGGACAGTGAGACTTTGTATCAGTCTTGGGAGAGATTTAAGGAGTTGTTGAGTATGTACCCTCACCATAGGTATGAGAATTGGTGCTTAGTGAGCTATTTTTATGAGGGACTTACATATAGAGAGCGTTAATTTGTGGAGATGATGTATAATGGTGAGTTCTTACAGAAAGATCCTGATGAGGCCATAGAATACCTCAATGAGCTTGCTGAAAAAGCTCATACTTGGACTGGACCTAGTGCTATTGAAAGCACAAATAGGTCATGACCTATAGGAAACCCAAATAGTGGTGGAATTTACCATCTTAAGGAAGAGGATAACCTAAAGGCTAAGATCGAGATGCCCACTAGGGAACTAGATGTGTTAAAGACTAAGGGCTTAAAGCCAACACTTTTAGCTAATCATGCAAAGTCTTTTGGACCATATTTTATGTATGGTGGGGTAAATCATCTCGCCCAAGAGTGTCCCATATTTGCTGAGATGAGAGGGATGTATGAGGAACAATATAATGCCTTAGGTATGTATAAGAAATCTTTTTCACCTTTCTCTGATACCTATAATTCGGAGTGGCGCAATCACCCCGATTTTAGCTGGAAGTCTGAAAACCAGCCGCCTGCACAACCCCCTAGATCATATCCTGCACCATATCATGCACCTGCATCTTCTAGGAGTCATTTAGAAGAAACTTTGCATGCTTTTATTGAGGCACAGGGTAAGACTAATCAAAGATTTGAATCTTTGATTACGAAGATTGTCGAAGAAAATAAGGAGATAAAGAGCCAAGTGTCCAAATTGATGAGCTCTTTGAGTGTGAATGAGCGAGGTAAGTTCCCTTCTCAAGCTCAGTCCACACCCAATGGTCAACACATGGTGCAAAAGATTTTGAAGGATGTGAATGCCATTATGACACGAAGTGGTAAGTCATTACACATCCCAACAACGAACAAATCAGAAGATGATGATGAGAGCCACTAGGCATACATGATTGACTCACTCATGGAAAAGGTTCATCACCTTAATCCATTAGAGTCCACCCTCACCCATGGTTTCATAAGAGAAGATATTGAGCCACAATCTACAGATGTTACTGATAACATCATTGAAGCTGTGCACATCCTTGCAGCCTCTCCAAAGCATACAAGCACCAAATTTGGCAGTGAAGCAGTTGCTGGTGCATTAAACTTATGTTTTTCTAGAAGAGAATAAGAGCGTCTGGCTGAAGATGTAAAACTTAGTGCTCATGGGAGGCGCCCCACAACATATCCTTTTGTTTTTATTGTTTTTCATATTTCTTGTTACTGTTTATTTTTAATATTTTTTGTTTTCTAGTATTACTTTAATATTTTTTTTTCAGGGACAGTGTGTGCATCAGTTCAAGTTTGGGGGTGTACTATGAGCCATGCCAGTCCAGCTAGTTCTCCATCTACCAAGTCAGCTCTTTCCATGTTATTTACACATTGGGGACACTGTGTACTTTAAGTTTGGGGTATGGGAGACATATTCAAACATACTTTGTCCCAGTTTTTTTTTTATATATTATTGAAAAGATAAATGCATGTTCATGATTATTTTGAAATTTTGGTTGATCTAAACAAATGCTGTGATGTGATATAATTGGTGAGCTTAAAATCTTGAACACATGATTTGATGATAGAATTTTAAAATTTTGTTACTTACTTTAGGCATTTGAGAATTCACATGTTTGATCTAATCTGACACGAGCACATTAGCACAAAATAGTGTGAGGTATGACATATGAGTTTAATGTGTATGTTTCCATGACTCAACTGAAACTGGATGATGTTGTGAATCTAGCTTTGATACCACTGTTGAAAATCACCTCAAGAATCTCAGGTGGTGACCTTCAAACACCCAAGTCCAGAATGACTTATTATAAACAGGAATCAAACCATCAAAGAAAGAGCACAAGCAATTGTTATTGAGGTTCAACAATTTGCCTACGTCCTCGTGAGCTTCTCCAAGCTCTCTGCACTAAATCAATGGAGTTCTTACAATTACAGCAACATCTCCTCAAGAACCCTCTTATTCTTGATACATGAAAGAAGAGAAAAGAAAGAGATAAGAACTAAGTGTTTCCCTGGAATTTTCCCCAAGAAAATTCCAATTACAAAGCCCTTGAACCCCACTTCTTGATTACTTTCTCTCACTTGAAACACCTCTGAAGATTTGAGAGTCTTTCTCTCTCAACACCAACCACTCTTGGAATGAGACCTCTTCTTTGTGTTTCTTCTCTCTTGACACTTGTGTCATCAGTTGTGTCACTTGTGGTTATTGCTCCTAGATGACCCTTTATATAGAGCAACAACTACCTCAACCAATCTTGAAGTCAATCTCAACCCTTAGATCTCAAGAACCAAAGACTCATGGCTCTCTAAGAGTCTAAGTGAACCTGTACATTTTAATCACGTCCAACGCACCATCTCAAAGTGCTGAATATCAAGTCTCAAGTGTGCCTGGTGCCGCGGCTCAAAACAGGGCAGGCTACGGCGCACAATAGGGCAAAACACCTCCAGTTGCTGGGCACCGCGGCGCACACCTGGTGGAAGAACTTCCTTCTTTGTTGGAGGCTGCGGTGCACACTCCTTGTGCTGCAGCGCCAAAGGCTTTTGAAGCCTCTTCTTCCAACCATTTAATTCTTAGACAAATCTCAACAATCTCTACCTTTGTCTAAGCAACTAAACCCGAACCCATTGTGTAGAGAACTCAGGATCCAAACTCAACATGAGTCACCAAATCATCCAACTCCAATCCTAAGAAGTCCAAGGAAATGATTAAACTTGCTTAGAGGTAGAGCTTTAGTGCCTAAATTTACAGAATTTTCTTCCGTGGCTACTTTGTCCACATGAATGCATCATTCCGTAACATTTTCCCGAATGAAATGATACCAAACATCCATATGCTTTGTCCTCTCATGGAACACCAGATTTTTACATAAGTGCAACGCATTTTGGCTATCTGAGTACACCACCACTTGCTCTTTTAGGATCTTTAACTCTTTCAACAATCCTTTGCACCATATAGCCTCCTTAATCACTTCTGTTGTCGCTATATACTCAACCTCGATTGTTGAGAGTGCTACCACTGGCTGCAACTGAGCCTTCCAACTTATACAACATCCGTTTAAGTTGAAGAAGTAGGAGGTAATCGATCTTCTTTTATCCCGGTCTGCTCTATAGTCCGAATCAGCATAACCTTCTAGACAAATGGACTTACCCCTCTTCTTGTAAACAAGCCCCACATCTAAGCTTCCCTTCAAATACCTTAGCAACCACTTCATCCCAAGCCAATACTTCTTTCCGGGATTACTCATAAACCTCTGAGAACACTTATTGCATGAGAAATATCGGGTCTAGTGATTACCATGGTGAACATAACTGATCCAACCACACTAGAGTTAGGGACCTTTTCCATTTTCTTCTCCTCCATATTCGATCTTGGACATTGATCGCTAGAGAACTTGAAATGACTAGCAAAGGGAATCTTTACGGGTTTACTATCTTCCATAGAAAACTTAGATATCATCTTTTCCATGTAGGAAGACTGAGAAACTTTTAACCTGTTTCTCTCTTTTTCCTGAATTATACTCATCCCAATGATCTTTTGTGCATAACCAAGATCCTTCATCTCAAACTCCGAATTGAGTTGAGACTTCAAATTTTCTATCATCTCCCTGCTGTTACCAACCAACAGTAATCATCGACATAGATGAGGATAATCACCATTTCCTCCACCTTGTGCATAATCGGTGAGAAAATTTATGTGAAATCTATGCCTTCTCTTTGTGTGAACCTTTTCGCCACCAGCCTAGCCTTATACCGGACTTCACCCCCTGGAGTGTTCCCTTATTTGATCTTATAAATCCATTTACAATCCACAACTCTCTGTTTTCTTGGTTTCGGCACGAATTTCCAAGAGTTGTTCTTCCTCAAAGAATGCATTTCCTTCTCTATAGCTAGCTTACATCTTGACGAATCCTTACATCCCATGGCATCAATGTAAGTTTCTGGTTCACTCTCTCTTTCTGAATAAGGAGCTGCTATATTAGCATCCGCAAAACCATATCTCAAAGGTGGTCTGACCAGCCTTCATTCCCAGTCCCTTGTAAGCTGATAATCATTCTGATTTACTGCATCATCCCCTTCTAGTTCAGCCTCCTCATGAGTGTCTTGAGCTTGGCCTTCATCAATGGGCTCTACCTGGTCTGAACCCTCTTGCTTTCCTTGCTCTACCTGAATTGAATTTTCTTTGATGTTATGCTCCACAAATACCAAGCAGGTTTGCCCACTATCCCCTGTAGGATTAGTTTTCTCCAAATAAGGAAATAAATGCTCATTAAAAATGACATCCCTATTTATTATGAGTTTAATTCCTTTTTGCTCTAAGGACCATAACCTATACCCGTTAACCCATTCACCATATCCTAGAAACACACATTTTCTAGATCTTGGGTTAAGTTTATCATCCTTTTGATGTGCAAACGCAGCATATCCAAAAGTTTTAAGGTTGTTTAACTCAGAGGTTTTACCACTCCACATCTCCTCGGGAGTCCTGAGATCCAAAGCTCTAGTATGTGATCTATTAACCAAATACGCAGTAGTAGACACAGCTTTCCCCCAAAAACATTTGGGTAACCTGGAACCAATAATCATGCACTTAACTTTTTCCATAAGGGTTCTATTCATCCTTTCAGCAACTCCATTTTGCTGAGGGGTTCTTACAACCGTTCTATGTCTTAGAATCCCATTTAACTCATAGAATTTATCAAAATCCTTATTAAAAAATTATAAGCCATTATTGGTTCTTAAAACCTTAACTACCTTACCCGTTTGAGTTTCCAGCAACTTTTTCCACACCACAAACTTATTCAAAGCATTTGATTTATTTTTAAGCAAATAAACCCAAACTTTTCTAGAATAATCATCAATTAAAGAAAGAAAATAAAGATTACCTCTTTGTGTTGGTGTTCTTGCTGGCCCCCAAAGATCGGCATGAATGTAGTCAAGAATACCCTTAGACTTGTGCACTCCGGTGTTGAAGCTAACTCGATGTTGCTTCCCAAGAATGCAACTCTCGCAGAAATAAAGTTTCTCTACCTTGTCACCATCAAGTAAACCGTTCTTGCTGAGAACTTGCAGGCCCTTTTTGCTCATGTGTCCCAAGTGATTGTGCCAAAGAACCACCTTATCCATCTCAGCCATAAAGCTTGCTGCTTGATCTTTGATGTCCGTGTCTTCGACTATCTCATAGAGACCATCCTTCATTGCTACTTTGATCACTACTAAAGATCCCTTGGTTACCTTGATCTTTTATTCCTTTGCTTTGTATGTGTACCCCATGGAATCTAGCTACCCCAACGAGATAAAATTTTTTCTCAACTCCGGAAGATATCTCACATTCCTCAGCAGCCTTGTAATTCCATCAAACATCCTCAATTGGATATCTCCTATTCCCCTCACTTGCCAAGAAGTATTGTTCCCCAAGAAAACCTTTCTATCATTGGTTTCCTTGAAATTCTTGAACCAATTTTGGTGAGGACACATGTGATAAGTGCACCCAGAATTCAGGATCCATTTTTTGCTGCTTTGCCTCATGCTTATATTTGAGCACACAACAAGAACATCATCATCTTGTTGTTCTCCTTTGGCAATCGAAGTCTCTCCATTGTTGGTATGGCCTCTTCTTCTTTCATCCCTCATCATCTTCTTGCAATCTTTCTTAAAATGACCCTCTTTATTGCAGTAATAGCATCGCTTTCTTCCAAACTTCGATTTGAAATGCGATCTTCCATGGCCTTGACCTCTACCCTTTGATTTATCCCGGTAGTTGCCATAGGTATTATTGCCATTCCGAGTTGCTAGCCTTCCTCTAACGAACAACCCTTCTCCACTTGATCTTTCTCTCATCTTGGCTTTGAAATCATGAGCCCTTATAGCCTGATCACAATTTCCTTGGTTAATGTATCTCTTCCATATTCAATAGCATAATTAAGCTTTCAAAACAATCAAGAAGAGAATTAAAAAATATAGCTGTTAATTGCTCATCCGGGAATGTTATACTACAACTAGTCAAATCTTGAACTAGTTTATTAAACACATCAAAATTATCTTGCAACTCTTTATTAGGATCCATTTTAAAAGCAAAGATTCGTTTAAGAAGATAAATTTTATTAGGGAGAGTCTTGGTAAGAAATAACTCATCTAGTTTCTTCCAAATGGTAGCTGGATCTTTTGGGTCTTCGCACTCCCTTGTAACACTGTCCGACATGTGCAGAAAGATTGTTGGGAAACCACCTCAAGATGCCCAGGTGGTGATCTTCCAAACACTCAAGTCTAGAATGACTTGTAATATAACCGAAACAAAACAGGAATCGAAAAACCAATCAAAGAAAGAACACCAGTAATTGTTATCGAGGTTCGACAATAGCCTACGTCCCCGTGAGTTCCTTCAAACTCTCTGCACTAAATTAATGGTTCTTTATAGATACAACAACTCCTCTTCAAGAATCTCAAGTTCTTGAAGAACAAAAGGAGAGAAAACAGAAAGTGATAAGGAACTATTACAAAGCCCTTGAATCCAATCTATACTACTCTCTCTCTAAACAACCAGCCTCTCTTTGAGATCTATTCTAGTGCCTCTCTTGCGTTTTTGTGTCTTTACACTTTCACTTGAATTCTCTTGTATGATGATCTTGTGTTTGCAACTTGTTTAGATTGAAGCTAGGTGACCCTTTATATAGTGCACCACTTCTTGAACCTATCTTGAAGTCAATCTCCACCCTTAGATCTTGCGGACCAATCAATCATAGCCTTTCATCAATCCTAAGTGATCCTATGCATTTTGATCATCCTCCACGCACCATCCAAGGGCCTGAAACAAAAGGATCAGGTGTGCCTTCAAGTCGCGGCCTAGAACAGGGCATGTCGCGGCCTAAAGAGGGGAGAGGTTTCCTGTCATGCTGGAGGCTGCAGCCTGGGGTGGCTGAGTCACGGCGTGCACACCTTGGGCTGCGGTGCAAAGCCCCTTTCCTATCTTCTGGACTTCCTAGAGGCCGAGGTGCGCATACCTTGAGCCGAGGCGCCAAGACCTGATGTTGAAACTTTTCAAACCTTGTTTAAACCTTAGACAAATAACAACAATCTCTACATTTGTCTAAGTGATTAAACCCGAACCCATTGTGCAGAGAGCTTAGGATCCAAACTCAACTTGAGTCACCATATCAACCGACTTCAATCCTAAGAAGTCCAAGGTAATGATTGAACTTACTTAGAGGTAGAACCTTGGTGCCTAAATCTGCAAGATTTTCTTCCGTGGCTAATCTTGTCCACATGAATGCATCATTTCGTAACATTTTCCCGAACGAAATGATACCGAACATCCATGTGCTTAGTCACAAAAAGAAGCTCTATAGGCTTACATTTTAAACCATTCTCCACTATTGTAGAAAAATCACATTACATTGGATCAATAGGTCTTTAATAAGCTTGTAACGTTAGGCTAAGGTAAAGGTTAAGAAAGAATAAGAAGGATTCATAAGTTAAAGAACTCAATCTCTTAGCTTTAAACACAACCACTTTTAAGCACTAGATAACCTTACTTCAACACCCAACTTTTTCAACTATTTTTCGAGCATTTTTCTCTAATCACCACTTTTCTTTTCTTTTTTTCTTTCTTTGCCATAATTCATTTCTCTTTTCTTTTCTTTTCTTTTGTATTTTGGCATAAAACCATTCACCTCCTTTTCCATTTTTCTTTTCTTTTCCATAACCCCCAACTTATCTCCTTTAATGTACTTGGGTTATGGTAGTGATCCTTACTCCTTTTAAGTGCTTCTCAACAAATGTGTATAGCTAAGTTCTTTTAAGAGGAAGGTAAGGATAAAATATTTTCTTGGGCTCATAAAGGTGAGTAAGTGGGCTATTGAAAGAAACAAGACTCAAATTCATTTTCAAGAAAAATGGCTCAAATAGGTGACAAATGGTAAATATAGCAATGGTGGGTTTGACAGGCTCAAATGGTCCAAAAATGGCCTATATCATATCATAAGTAATGTCCATTCTAGGAATTCGTCTCAAGTGGTTATCAAGTAAGTTCTAGAGCTTGTCGAGACCGCAAAAGTATTCACAAAGCTATCACACATAAAACTTCTCTAAATGTTTTAGACTAATCATACAATCTTACCACAAACTAGAGTCTCAAACTAAATGAAGATTGATACTTAAATTAATTTCAAACCGAAGCAAGATTTGACTTCTTCTAAATGTTATATACTATCTCAATTAAGCTCATATCATTGACATGTGAATAAACTCTAAGGCTAACACCAAACATGCTAAAAACAAAAGGTAAGGGAAAGTAACACCAAGCAATTTTTAAGAAATACATCTCCACCCCAAACTTAAAATTTGCATTGTCCTCAATGTTAAAGAGAAAGTAAAGAAAAACTCCCTTTGTAAGAACGAGTGCACAAGTGCTGAAAAAAGGTGTACCACCAGGGAATTGCATGCCATTCTTCTTGCTGAAATTCCAATCGCCAACTTGAAGGTTGCTTGATGAACACCAAAAGCTTCTTTGCACCAAGTGGGTGGGAGAAATTTTGAACAAAAGTTGCAAGATTAGTGCAAAATCCTTCAAGAAATGGAGTTAAAATAAAGAAATTTTAGGAAAGATGATGAGGGAGGTTAGGGTTTTGAGAGGGGGAGAGAAAGGGGGAAAAAAAAAGGGTTGCTTGGTTCGTGTGTTTGAAATGAAGAGGAGAGGTGTAGAAAAAGGGTTTTATTTGTGTATAGGTACAGGTGGCAGAACAGGTCAAGACGTGGCTTGGCAGAGGGCGCGCCACAACTTGAGCTGGGCGAGTGTGTGCTGCATTCTGTAAGGTGAGGCGCCAAAACAGCTGGGGCGCGGCGCGAGCTCGTGCGAAGTGGGCGCGCTCTGTGGGGCGCGGTGTCGGCTCTGATGGGGCGTGGCGTGAGCTGGGTCTGATCCGACAGAAGAAAATTTTTGTTTGGTGCCAAAAGGAAGAAAAAAATATGAAAGAAAATTAGCAAAAACAATTCTAAAAAAATCAGATTAAACTAAAATAATAATAAAAAAATAAAAAATTGAAGAAAACTTAATTAAAAACAAAACAAAACAAAAGAAAAATAAAAGTAAAACCGTACCTTTGTTGCGTGGTCAAGGTGAATAGATCAGATCCATATGTGGAATGTCTTTCACTTTCGGATCTTGTCTATCGATAAGATCTTAAGTCGTTGACCGCTTACTTTAAAGACCCGACCATCTCTAGTGTCTTCAATTTCGACTGCTCCATTTTCAAAAACATTTTTCACTATAAAAGGGTCGATCCATCTTGACCGAAGTTTTCCAGGATGCTTATGAAGTCTAGAGTCATATAAGAACACCCGATCATTGGGTTTAAATATTTTTCTCAAAATGTTTTTATCATGGAATACTTTCATCTTAGCCTTATAGATTCTGGAATTTTCATAAGCATCGTTTCTTAACTCTTCTAACTCGGTCAGCTGATATTTCCTAAGCTTACCCGCTTCACCCATATCAAAGTTAAAAGACTTGATGGCCCAATAAGCTCGATGCTCGAGTTCCATGGGTAAGTGGTAAGGCTTTCCAAAAACAAACCGATAAGGTGACATACCTAAGGGAGTTTTAAAAGTTGTACGGTAAGCCCAAAGCGCATCAACTAGTCTCAAAAACCAATTCTTGCGATCTGGGTTAACCGTTTTTTCTAAAATTTGTTTAATTTCCCTATTAGCAACCTCTACTTGTCCACTAGTCTAAGGATGATAGGCAGTAGAGATTTTATGTAATACCCCATATTTTTTCATCAATGCTTCAAAAGAACGGTTGCAAAAATGTGTACCTCGATCGCTAATTATAGCACGTGGTGTACCAAATTGAGATAACACATTTTCTTTAAGGAATTTAATCACCGTTCTATTATCATTGCTTCGGCAAGCTGCTGCCTCTACCCACTTAGATATATAGTCTATTGCCACAATGATATATTGGTATCCGAAAGAAGGAGAAAAGGGTCCCATGAAATCGATTCCCCAACAATCAAAGATTTCAATCACTAAAATAGGGTTTAAGGGCATCATATTTCGGCGAGACACAACTCCTAACTTTTGACACATTTCACATGAGCGACAATAGGTGTTTGCATCTTTAAACATGGTAGGCCAATAAAATCCACATTGCAAAATTTTTGCAGCGGTTTTTTTCGTTGAAAAGTGGCATCCACAAGCTTGGGAATGACAAAATTCTGAGACATTTGCAATCTCTTCATTAGGGATGCAATGCCTTAGAATTTGGTCAGGGCAATACTTGAAAAGATAGGGATCATCCCAATAGAAATTACGTGCCTCATATAAGAATTTCCTTTTGTCTTGGGCGCTCCAATCCATTGGTATCTCACCTGTAACCAAATAATTCACGATATGAGCAAACTATGGTAAAGAAGTAATGGAGAGTAAATGCTTATCGGGAAAGTCATCTTTGATTGGCATGTCATCACAAGTGTCCCCAAAAGTCAGCTTCTATAGATGGTCAGCTACTACGTTCTCCACTCCTTTCTTATCCTTGATGGTGATATCAAATTCTTGTAAGAGGAGGATCCATCGGATTAGTCGTACCTTAGCATCATTCTTTGTAAGAAGATACTTGAGGGCTGCATGATCTGTAAAAATAAGGATAGGAGAACCAATCAAATAAGCATGAAATTGATCTAAAGCAAATATTACAGCTAGCAATTCTTTTTCAGTTGTAGAGTAATTCATTTGAGCACTATTTAAAGTCTTACTAGCATAGTAAATGACAAAAGGTTTACCTTCCCTTTGCTGTCCAAGAACAACACCGACAGCGTAGTCACTAGCATCGCACATGATTTCAAAAAGTAAAGTCCAATCCGGTGACTACATTATAGGTGCGAAAGTAAGCTTGCCGATCAGCATTTGGAATGCTTCTTGACAAGCTTCTGTCCACTCAAAGGGGGTGTCTTTAACTAGGAGGGCACATAGTGGCCTAGATATGTTCAAAAATTTTTGTATGAACCTCCTATAAAAACTAGCATGACCAAGGAAAGATCTCACATCCTTTATTGTCTTAGGGGTAGGTAGTTTAAAGATTAATTCAATTTTAGATTGATCAACCTCCATCCCTTTAGAAGAGACAATATGCCCCAAGACAATACCGGATGGTACCATGAAATGACATTTTTCCCAATTTAGGACCAATTCTTTTTCCTCACAGCGAATTAATACTCTTTCTAAATTTATTAAGCATGCTTCAAATGAAGAACCAAAAATAGTTAGGTCATCCATAGAAACCTCCATGCAATTTTCAACCATGTCACTAAAAATACTCATCATGTAGCGTTGAAAAGTAGCAGGGGCATTACATAATCCAAATAGAATTCTACGAAAAGCATAAGTGCCAAAGGGACAAGTAAAGGTGGTATTTTCTTGGTCTTCTAATGCAATTTCTATTTGATTATAACCAGAATAACCATCTAGAAAAAAGTAAAAAGGATGACCAGCTACATGCTCAAGAATTTGATCAATAAAAGAGAGTGGGAAGTGGTCTTTCTGGGTGGCAGCATTTAATTTTCTGTAATCAATGCATATACGCCACCCGGTCACAAGTTTGGTAGGGACTAGCTCTTTTAGGTCATTCTTTACCACTGTGACTCCGGACTTTTTAGGAACGACTTGTGTACGGCTTACCCACTTACTATCAGCTATGGGATATATAATACTCGTATCTAGCAGTTTCAACACTTCATTTTTCACTACTTCTTTCATAGTGGGGTTAAGCCTACGTTGAGGGTCTCTATGAGGACTACTTCCTTCATCCAAATTTATTTTATGGGAGCAGATCAGGGGACTAATTCCTTTTAAATCAGTCATGCTCCATCCTAAGGCTGATTTGTGTGCATTTAAAATTTGAATTAATTTCTTACCTTGGGTTTCAGATAGTTCAGAAGAAATAATAATAGGAAAGGTATCACCTGGACCGAGAAAGGCATGTTTTAGACCCTTAGGTAGTGGCTTCAATTCGACTTTAGGTGCTTCCACAGTTGAGGGGACTTGTGTCTGGCTTCTTTCGGGCAGCTTCTCAAACCTTGGTTTCCATGCCTGAGTGCTATAATCCTGAGATTTATCAAAAATAGCTTAGATATCAATTATATCAGTTTTATCATCAAATAAATCTATCTCAGAATTAACAAGAAAAATTTCAAGAGGATCATAATTATGAGTTAAAGAAACTCCCTCATTGATGAATGACTCAATCATGTAAAGCTGGTGGTTTCCGTCCTCATCTTCGGGCTGTTTTGCAACTTTGAAAATATTTACTTCAAGGGTCATATTGCTAAAGGACAGCTTCCTGAGTCCATTCCTACAATTTATTAGAGCATTCGCAGTAGCAAGAAAAGGTCTACCCAAAATCAAAGAAATTTTAGAGTTAGTGTCAACAGCAGAAGTGGTATCAAGAATTAAGAAATCATCAGGATAGTAAAATTTATCAATTTGAATCAAAACATCCTCTACCACACCCCGGGGTACTTCGACTGAGCGGTCGGCCAATTGTAGTACCACGGCAGTTGGTTTGATTTCTCCTAACCCCAGCTGTAAGTAAATGGAGAATGGCATCAGGTTTACACTAGCTCCTAAATCTAGCAAGGCTTGTCCAACCTCATGATTTCCAATGCTGCAAGAAATGGTAGGACAACCTGGATCTTTGTATTTTGGGGGAATTCTTTGCTCAATTAACGCACTAACTTGCTCAGTTAGGAATGCTATTTTCTTAACATGGTGTTTCCTCTTAATTGTGCATAAATCCTTAAGAACTTTTGCATAGGTAGGGACTTGTTTAATCACATGCAAAAGAGGAAGATTAAGTTTTACTTGTCTTAAGTTCTAAAGGATTTCATTATTTATTTCTAGATTTTTTTGTTGGATTTTAAGACTTGGAGGAATGGTGCCTTAACAAGACTTTTGGTCACTACAGAGTCTTTGGGCAGCTCGACATTACTACTAGCTTGCCCTTTTTCCACATCCTCGGATTTATTCATTGGTGGGATGCGTAGTGACTTACCACTTTGAGTCACAATGTCATTTACATCTTTCCAATTTTCTTGTGCCATATGTTGACCGAGAGGTATGTACTGAGCTTGGGAAGGGAACTTACCTCGCTCAGTCACACTCAAGGAGCCCATTAATTTAGACACTTGGCTCCTTATTTCTTTGTTTTCCTCAACTACCTGTAATTAAAGCTTCACACCTCTGGTTTGTTTTACCTTGTGCTTCTATAAAAGCATGTAAGATGTCTTCTAAAGAGTTCCTAGAAGATGAGGGTGCATGATAAGGTGCAGGCTATGATCTAGGGGGCTGTGCATGCTGCTAATTTTCAGATTTCCAGCTGCAGCTGGGGTGATTTCGCCACCCCGGATTGTAAGTATTAGAGAAGGGTGCTGGAGGCTTCTTGTACATGCCTAAGGCATTACATTGTTCCTCAGCCCTCTCATATCAACAAATGTAGGGCACTCTTAGGCGGGATGATCAACCCCACCACATACAAAACATGATTTTAAAGGTTCGACTTGATTAACCATGTGTGTTGGTTTTTTAGTTTTTAATGCCTCTAACTCCCTAATAAGCATCTCGACCTTGGCCTTAAGGTTATCCTCTTCCCTAAGATGGTAAATTCCTCCACCAGTAGGGTTTTCTATAGGTCGTGACCTATTTGTGCTTTCAGTAGCAGTAGGTCCAGTCTATGTGTGAGCTTTTTCAGCAAGCTCATTGAGGTACTCAATAGCCTCATCAGGGTCTTTTTGCAGAAACTCACCATTACACATCATCTCTACAAATTAGCGTTCTCTATAGTTAAGACCTTCATAGAAATAGCTCACTAAATGCCAATTTTCATACCCATGATGTGGATACATACTTAACAGCTCTTTAAATTTCTCTCAAGACTGATACAAAGTCTTGTTTTCCTTTTGTGCAAAGGTGAAGATTTGTCTTTTCAATGCATTAGTCTTATGTTGAGGGAAGTACTTGTTAAAAAAGACTTGGGTTATCTCATTCCATGACCCAATTGATCGTGGTCTCAGCGAGTATAACCAACTCATAGCTTTATCCTTCAAGGAAAAAGGAAAAAACTTGAGTCTCACAATATCATCCGTTGCATCTTGACTATGAAAAGTCGTAACTACTTCCTCAAATTCTCTAATGTGCACATATGGGTTTTCATTTTCCAAACCATGAAAAGTAGGGAGTAATTGTATCATCCCTGTTTTATAGTCTTGATGGCGAGTGTTGGCTGGAAACATAATACATGATGGTGTGGCTGTTCGACTAGGATGTAGGTAATCTTTAAGTGTCCTAGCAACATTTTCATTAGGGTTTTCAGCCATGTTATCAAAATTTTCTAAATTTTTGAGTGGGTGTACACTAGGGTTTGATCTAGGAGAGGTTTCACTAACGAACGTGGAAGGGAAAGGTATTTCTATTTCAGGTCCTTTAATGAATCTCCCTCGTGAATCTCTCGGTCTAAGTGTACACCAAAGGAATTAGAGAGTAAATAAATAAAACAGAAAAAGAAAATTAGAAAACTTAAAGGAAAGAACGATAGTACTGTCTTGTCTTAGAGTTGACAAACTTCCTTGTATGTAAGTGCGTCTCCCTGGCAATGGCGCCAAAATTTAATTACGCCCAAAACGGTAATGTGGTAGTTGTAGCACGGCTTTGGGGTGTCGATTCCATAGGGAGACAAGTTAACTATAAAGAAAGATGTAAACTTTAATATGAGACGATATAATCAAAATAAATAGAGAGTCTGAAATTGATGATGAAGTAATTGTGTAGGTTGTAAAATATAATAGAGGGACAACAAGGATCCGGGAATCCTCCCTAGGTTCATTGCTCTAATCCTAACTTGATTCAGTTGTTTTTATCTCGATTGCACGTTTCACATCCCAAACATGCAATCGGCAAATATTCAATGAGAACATGTATAAACCCTAATTTGATTGTTATGAAATACTTTTTATTTTCGATTCATGCACATATGATCTATCCTATAGGTTTATCAAGAAACGACAATATATCTTTTATGAAAATTTTGTAGTAATGGAGAAGCCTAAAGGATAAACCTACCAGACTCAATCATACCCAAACAATCTTGATATAAGGAAAGCATGACTAAATTTATATCAAGGAGAAAGATACAATCACCGGATTAGATGAAATCTGATAATTAGATTAAAAAGTAAATCATAATAATGTCTTAATGATAAAGCTCTATTACAACTGAATCGAATAAAGGAAAATAGGAACAACTACACTTAGGGATATCCCTTCGCCTTGCTTGGAGATTAGTTAGCTATGGGGCTTATGGTTGAACACTTTGATGGAGGAGAAGTTGGTGCTTCCTTGAGTCTTCCAGCTTAAATGAATGAATAATATCAAACCCTAAGTGATCTATTTATAATACAAGGGTCTAAGGGTGTTCTAGGGTTTTAAACAATCATTAAAGACCTAATTCAGACCTAACTCGGAGAGCAAAGTTCGTGTCCACGCCTAGGCTTGGATTTTCTCGCACCTAAGCTAGATTTTTGGCCAGCCTTGTGAACTTTCTGGAAGGTACACCCCCGCTCCATCCAGGGTGCACCTCACACCTCAGAGCATGGTGCCACTTGGTCCAAGGCACACCCTGACCTGATGGCCTTCTTTGCTTGCTTTGGCCTCTGTTCTGGAGTGTGCGGCCCAGCTGGTTCTAGGGCGTGGCGCACATGCTTAGATCTCTTTGTTTAGCCTTTCCGAAAGCACTCTTTTGCTTCCATATATGTGGAATCTTTGTGCTTTATTCAACAATAGCTTTTCTATCTCTTAAAGACTCAAAATACCTGAAAATGCATCAAAACAAATTAGTGATCCAAAGATGACACTTTAGAGTTGTTAACATATAAAAGTGCAATTAAAACCTAGATCAACTCTAAAATGCTAACAATTAAGTACTATTAAGATGCATTTTATAGCTCTCATCAGTTCTGAACATCTTTTATTACTAACTAGAAATGAAACTCGTTTTTGCTTAGCAAACTGATAAACATCATAGTGAAAAGTTTGAATATCAAGTCCCTTAAACAAAGCTGGAAACATAACTTGTAAAGTCCTAAAAGAAGAATGACCAAAACGATAATGATAAAGCTAGGCCCTATCTTTATTGGTGGTTGACTCAGTAAGCAACAACTTAGGTAAATCAAACGTGAAGTTACATGGTTTATAGGTGGCCTCGAGATGATAGAAGTCATCTTTTTCCCTAGCACACCCAATTATCTTCCCTGAATCCAGGTCCTGAAACACATAATAGGCAGGATAAAAAATGACTTTACAATTCAGGTCATTAGTAAGCCGATGGATGGATAACATGTTTGTAGACAACTTAGGGATATGTAAGACATCTTTAAGTACAAATGAAGGACAAATTTCGATATTCCCTATACCAACAACAGTAGTATATAAACCATTAGCTACATATGTCTTCCTATTACCTGGATAGAGTCAATGACCCAGAAGTTAGAAAAAGACTTATCCAAGACATTAAATCCTTGAGAATTAGACGACTTACCTGCCTGTACCAAGGACCAAGTCCCAACTACCTTTTCTTCTGCCAGAGAGCCCAATAAGCTGCGTAATTTCTCTATCTCTTCCAGCTTAAACTCATCTATCTCCTGAGTTTTTCCATGAGAGTTCTGAACCTCTACAAGATGTGCTTGGTTTGAGTTCCTATCATATCCTCCTTTACGATTCCAATCTTGGCTGGGTGGTTTTCCATGTAACCTCCAGCAAGTATCCTTTATATGCCTAAACTTATTACAGTAGGTATACCACAAGTGTTCTCGGTTTGAGGTCCTCGGCTGCCCTAATTTCTTGAAATTAGGCTATGCAGTTTGATCCATGCTCAGTTTTTTCTCTCCATCAGAAAGCATAGCTGATCCCTCAGATGGCAGCGCCTCAAGCATTACCCTTCATCTGCTCTCTTATGTTCTAACCATAGGAATAGTCTCATTTAAAGATGGCAGTTCCTCATTCCCAAGGATCTGCACCCTGACCTAGTCAAATTCAGCATTTATCCCTACCAAAAAATTATAGACTCGATCTTTTTCTATGAATTTCTTCAGGGCAGCTGCATCTGAACTGCATTTAATCTCAGTGCACCTGTAATGGTCCATTTCCTGCCATAGATTTTTCAGCAAGTTTGCATACTCAGTAACACTTTTATTACCTTGTTTTGTAGCTGATGTTTTATTATTAATATCATACACTTATGTTGTATCATTCACTTTTGAATAAATCTGCTAGACATACTCCCAAATATCCTTTGCGGTAGGCAAGAATATACAAGTATCACTGATCTCTAGCTCCATTGAATTCCATAGCCAAGACATCACCATAGAGTCCTCCTCATCCCAGGCCTTAAAACCAGTTTCATCCTTCTGAAGACCTGTTCCTGGCAAGTGGCTCAACTTTCCTTTTCCTTTGAGGAAAGTTCTAACAAGTTGGGACCACTTCAGATAATTCTTTCCTGTTAATCTATAAGCTATTTAGATATTCTACAGCTAATTTGAAACCTGACTAGCTGGGGCATATTAAGCCTGAGTTTTCAATTTTTCTATCTCTTTTCTTGACATCGTGTCAGTAAATTAAGAAGAAGAAAAAAGAGCAATAATAGAGAGAACAAAACAGTGAAAATTTGAAGCAATGAAGGCTTCAATCGAAAATTACAGCTCTGTAGGTTGTGACGGCAATAAAGACTAGTAAAAAAAATAAAATTTAAGGATGGTGCTCTGATACCATGTGAACGAATATCTTTAAATCCCTTAAAATGATACAGCCCCGTAGAGCTTAAATACACATAGTCAAGAAGTTATAGATCCTAGAAAGTAGGAATACCCTAACTGTGGATCCTAGAAAGTAGACAACCATATATTTTACAAAAGATATTTATAAAACAAACCCTTTGACTAATTCTCCAACTACATCCAAGAATATCTCTAACAAACCCAACAATTTTGTCTACAGTTGGGGTCTTATTCATGTCCAAGGAATTATTTATTGTTTATAACCATGAAAATTTATATGGCTTATTGATAGCTTAACATACAACTCCTTGAAACTCCTTTTTATCTTGTAGAATTGAAGAGGATGATCTCCAATGGTCACCAAAATGGAATATTTAAACCAAGTGAGTATGTTCTTCATTTGATCTTTGGTGCTTAATACGCACGAGCAAGTTTTCTATGTCCAATTTGTGATAATCTTTTCATTCAATATGGAATAAAGCAGTTAGCAACTTCAAAAGGAGTTGAATTTGAACCTGGGATACTAGAGGCAGAGTACTCTTTTATAACTGATAAAATTGGACAATTGCGTGACAAGATTAGCATTCATGTTTTGATCTATTTGAGTAATTTGGTATAAATACATTGTTCTATAAGTTTGTGATTTTCTTGGAGTAACTTTTTGGTGTTTTATAAATGTTTGAATGTCGTATTCGATTATTAAACCTCTGAAAGCATCTTAGTTGCATTTGGTTTTAAGATGCTTGTTTCCATGTGGTCTGAAGATATATTGGATGTATAACAAGTAACCAAAGATAAAGAAATAGATTAAGGGAGAATGAGAAGAGAAAGACAAGGAAGGAAGGATGGAGAATAACTGTGAGGGAGAAGAAGAAAGGGGAATGAAATAGAAGAAAAAGGGAGCTAGAGGACAAAAAAGACATAAGAGAGGGAGATGGTTAAGTCCAAAACTTTATATCAATGACCTTATCAGTTCCAACATAATATAGTTGCTTATATGGTCACCAATCCGAAACATAGTAGGAAATAACCCAAAACCCTAATAATTAATAATTCCCAAATCATAACCAAAACCCTTATAAACAAATCTTTAATAAAACATAATTCCAAACCATGAAATAGCGAAATCTTGTCCCCCATCATTCTCTACCAGTTTAGGAGATTTTTACTCCAACGAATGAGACCTCCAAAAGCTCAGGATGCAAAGCACGAAATAAACCCTATGAAATTTAGGTACCATATGATTTTGGAGGACCTTTCCATGTGACAAGGTATCGATGGATGGCACCATGTGAAGAAGTGATGGCCTAAGCATCCGATATGGCCTCAATCTCATTAGTATGACTTGCACGAGCACTAGGAAGCAAAGGCGGAGGTTTCAAAGGGCCTCGGTAAAGTTCTAAATTCTCCATATTGAAAAGAGAGTTTATATTCATATGTGTAGATAAATCAAGAAAATACACATTAGGTTCAAATTTACAAATAAAGGATAAAGGACCAATGGTTGCATGCAGTTCTTTTAAAGAATGTTCAAGACAGTGTGCAGAAGGAATAAAAGCTATGAGAAAATCACCTTCATGAAATTCCTTTGCCCTACTATGTATAGCAATAACATGTTTACAATCACCATTACTTAATGCAGTTTCTTGTTAAGCTTGACATGCAAATCTAGGATGAGCAATGAAAAAGAATCAACTAGCTCAAACAAAAGGGAAAGAGTAAACATATTTATGGAGGGATGGGTCTTGAACAATATCAGCTTCTAAAAGTGTCTCAATAGTTCATACATCATCATTTTCAATTGTTAAGATTTAAGTTAGGGTTTAGACAAAGGATGAAGATGAGATTGAATAGAAATATTGTTGAAGAGTTCTTATTGTTATTGTTATGTTACGTGAACAAACCAACAACCCTATATATTGACTTAAGAATATAAATCCTAATGAGAATATAAAACATAAACTAAGAAAGACTAGAAAACCAAATACGTATATAATTAGGAAACTATTTCCCTTAACACTCCCCCTCAAGTTGAAGCATACACATACACCAATTTGTTACAAATAAACCCTTACCAATAACAAACCTGATCTTATTTGAAATAAATAAACCTAAATCCATAAATTGCAACAACCTATGAGAACAAGTCGGGGCTTTACACTAATGGCAAACAGTAAACGATCACCACATCAGCACCACTTATCGAGATAAGATATGAGTTTTGTCTTGTTTTTTACGAACTTTGACTCTGACTTGAATGGGTTAGAATCAAATGAGTAAGGAGAATAACAACATCAACACAAGTCGGATCAGGTTAACATCAACATCGGGTCAACAACATCAACACAAGTCAGGAACTCTTATTCTCTTCAACAGGAAACACAAGACCAGAAACACATAACAAATATTTTTTTCCTTTTTAAAAAAAAAAAGTTTACCATAGGCCTAATCTGGGTCAGATCCAATAGGACATAGAACGGAGGGATCCTGAACAAAAGTATGGGAGTCAATCTCTTCTTTTCTTCTTTTTTTTTTTCCTTCAACAGAACCAAAACAAAATTTTCAAATAGACTAGATGGCTAGAAGTGACCGGAACCACTGGTGATAGAGAAAATTAGACCAAAACAGGGTTTTCAATCAGGCCAGTTTGTGTTGGACGCTGTACTGGTGCCGAAATGAGTTGCCGGCATAGGGTTTTGGTCGCCTTTCCAACATACACCTGATGGTGCTCTCCGATGACTGAGCCAACACCAGAATCCAGCAGTGCCTCACCGGGATAATAGAAACAACATGCTTACCACTAGTAAATAGACTAAAGGACTCTGGTGAAAAAGACACATCTGAGAAACGCCAAAATATTCATCGGAAAAACAAAACATAAACTAAAAGGCAGAATCTAAACCAAGCTATGCATGTTTTTTTTTTACCAAAGACTACCACCAGGGTCCCAAACCATGGGCTATGATACTTGGTGGAACAATGGCTCAGCGGTGTAAAATTGAAGATCCGTCTCACTTCATACTATTTTCTATTGTTATTCATTCTTTTGACCTAGTGATATGGTCAATTGGCATATTTTCAATTAGGGGCACCTGTGACTCCAGTGTGAAAGCTCTAGTTGAAGATCCAATGGCCATACTTTAGAAAGGATATTCCATTACTGTAGTTTTGACTGTTTTGAAATTTGGTGTGTCTACTCATTGGTTGCTTTATACTGATCAAGCACCTTCAACGTGGTTGAACTTTGCCTTGTGCGGACTGGTTGGCATTATCACATCATCTGTTTATGTCTGGTTAGGGGTTGATTTGCCAAGTTCAATGAAGGTTAATGATTTGCCTCTTCTCCTTGTGGGAAATGGTTTTGGATCTTCATTTGTTGCCCTGTTTGCTCAGCTGGGTGGTGAGATATACACTAAAACAGTTGATATAGGGGCCGACCTTGTAGGAAAAGTAGAGTAGGAAATACCTGAAGATGATCCTCGAAATCCTATTATTACAGATTTGGTTAGAGATAATGTAGGTGATTGAGCTGCTCGCGGTGCTGATCTCTTTGAAAGTATTACAGTAGAGAGAATCAATGCTCATATACCATGTGAAGATTTAAGTTAGGGTTTAGACAAAAGGAGGAAGATGAGATTGAATAGAAATATTGTAGAAGAATTCTTATTATTGTTGTTGTGTTATGTGAACAAACCAATAACATATAGATCTAAGAATATAAATCCTAATAGGAATAGAAAACATAAACTAAGAAAGACTCGAAAACAAAATACATATGTAATTAGGAAACTATATCTCTCAATATTGACTATAGACAAAATGCACCCCACAACATTGACATGATAATTATTATCCTCTTAACCGTTGTCCAATTCATCATCAGCCCAGAGTTCCACTTGATCAACAATTTGATCCTCACTTTTGGTTGAATCACTAGGTTCGTGATCTAAAACTAAGACACCCTGATGAAATTGAGCAGCCATATGTCCTTTCTCATGACATCGATGACACTATTTAGAAGAACCAGTAGGACAAGACTCACAGAAGGATGCATTGGAATGTAGAATGAAGGAACTGAACTCGTTACTTTGCTTAGTGCTATCCCTAGAGAACTTAGATGGATAGGACTATCCTTCTTGAAAGGTTATACGATGTAAATAAGAAAGCTTGAGGTGCTTTATGATAAGCATCTTCTACAGAATCAGAGAATACAAAGCAACGTCTCGTTTTATATATGCTGTAAGACCATTAACAAACCTATCAATTGTAGTGAAAGACTTCGTTAAGAGCACACCTAAGCATAAGTTCCTCGAATTTATTTATGTAATTAGTCACACTAGAAGATAATTATCTATGATTTTAGCTTTGAGTCCTAATATAAGTCCTATAATAAGTGGGAAGGTATTTCTCCTTCAATTTTTGCTTCATAAGTGGGGAGTAATTTCTTCTTTAATGTTTGTTTCATAGTCCCTGTAGAGTGATTGGTGGCTCATCTAAATGCTGTAGGTTATGCTAGACAACCTCTAGGTTAGCAAAATGGATTAATATATACCAATTAAAATAGTCCTACATTCCATTTAGCCAATCTAGGAACGTATCTGGATCCAATTTCCCATCATAAGTAGGAGCATCAACCTTGGCCCTCCCAGTGTTATCAACAAAATCCTCATAACTATACCTAAGAGGTTGGGGTGAATGCTTATCATTCTTATCGATAACTCTACCATGACAACCTATAGGGGTGAGATTCTTTCCTACTGGGTGATCATTGATAGGTTTTTGTGTAGGCAGAGGCCTAATGTTCTGTTAAGCATTAATGAAATCATTAGTGATCATCAAGATGGGGTCTAGATTCACTGTCAGGGTCGAGATCTTTAAGAGGGGGAATCTCACCTCTAGGCTAATGGCATGACTCACTTTATTGGAAACACCTTGAATGCCTAAAGTGGGAAGAATTCCTTGTGCATACCCTATAGAGAATTAAGCAGTTGCCTAATAGATGACTCAAACATCTCTCTTACATGAAGTTTACCATTGTCTATTCTATGTTGTGCAAACTCATTACAACGTTGCTGTACTGAGCTACAAGACTACTAAGTTGTTCTATTGTACCCTTGATATTGTTCAAGTCATCTTATATGGTTTGGATTTCTGTATGTGAAGCTGATGAGGCCTGGTTTTCATTTGCCACGATGCAAAGAAATGTAGCAAACTGCCGAGATAAAACAAATTGCACCAAGTAATTTGGATGTATTATAGTGTAAAGATGCTTTTGAAGGAAGTGATAGGATATATTGAAGGCAACTTTCATTTACCACGATGCAATGAAATGAGAATGAGAAATCAGAGATGAAGAGAAAGGGGTATCGAAGACCGAGTGATGAGAGAGATAGCTGAGGATTTTAAAATAATGCCTAACTAGGTATTATTTTAATAAGGTATTTGAGGTCCCAAAATCCTCTCTTAAAATCCCTAGTGTATTTTTAAAGCTATCTTTTAAGTGTAACCAAACAAAGTGTTTGTTAATATGTATTTTAAAATCCTCGCAAAATGTTCATTGTTATTATAACAAAAAAATCTTCTTAAAAAGTGAAAATCCCTCTATAAATCCCTCACCCAAATACACCCTAATAGATTTTGGGACATAATTCCAGTCCATAAGTAATCTAAAACATTTTTTTAATACCCCAAAACTTCATTGGACATTGGGTTAAACTTATTAGAAGTAGGTGATTTGCTACTTGGATAAGTGTAATAATTCAGGACTTAATATGTGCAACAAATCCAAACTTCCAGAAGGGTTGCATTTACTGGATAAAGGCAAACTTGGGATCTACTCTGATGTTCATGGTAACTTAAAAAGACATTTGATGCCCTATCAACTTCAAGTGTTATTTCCTTTAAATGTTTCTATGTTATTTAATCTAAAGTTATCTGGTTGGTTTATACATAAATAAAGCACTAGTTTTCTTACCCTGCTTCCCTTTCCCCCTTAGCAACTTCAATTATATGCGAAGTTTGATAAAGGATTGTTGACTTATCATGTTAATACATGTACCAATAAGTCATTAGTTAATTGAGACTTATATAAAAGAAGAAATCATCAGCTAAATTGATCTTCATATTTTATCTTATTGTCATATTAAGGCATATATAAATAGTTTATGGCATATTTTATACTTATATGATTTTATTTATTATATTTCAGGCAAAGAAGCTGGAAGAAAACATTGAAATGATGAGGAAAGAGATGGAGAACCCAACAGAAGTAGAAGTTGAGCTCAAGCGAAGGCTTGGTCAGCTGACTGACCATTTAATTCAGAAACAAGCCCAGGTTTGACTCTCCAACATCTTGCATATGATTATATGATGTATTTTTGTGTAGCCATAATATCTATATGTTTCATGTAGAAGTTAGAATCATGAGTTCAACTCAACTAAGCTTTATATCCCGAACTAGTTAGGGAAGAACAAGAATCGTGCCCCAAAGAAAAAGTTGGGGGCTTCGGGGAAGGTTGGGATGGTAGTCATAAAGTGGTACATCAAAACAAGAAAGTGAACCCTAAAACATTTTTCTATAAACAATATACTTGATGATTGTTCAGATGAGATGAATTACAACTTAAGTTTGATAGAGATGGGAATCAGTAAAATATTTTTAGTTTTATAATTGCTGTTGGGAATTTTTCTAAGAATTTAATGGATGGAAGATTGAAGCTTCAGCAGTCTTTGAGCCGAGGCACTAGGTGTGTGCGCCGCGACCTACAGCAAGGAAGAAAGATCCTCCACCAGGTGTGCGCAGCGGCACAGGGTGGTGTGCACTATGGCACAGGGTGGCATAGGGCTGTGCGCCGCGGCCCAGGCCTTGTGCACCACGATCTCCAGCACATAGGAGGTTTCTGCCATGGTGTGCGCTGCGGCCTACCCTATTCTGGGTAGCGGCACCAGGCACACCTGATGCTTTTTGGTCAGCAGTTTGAAATGTTACGTGGGACTTGTTTAAAACGCACAGGACCACTTAGAGAGACATGGTTCTTTGGTTCTCGAGATCTAAGGGTTAAGATTGGTTTCAAGATTAGCTAAGGTAGTTATTGCTCTATATAAAGGGTTATCTAGGAGCAATAACGCACAACACAACAAGCAAGACACAAGAGTGCAAAGACACAAGTGTCAAGAGAGAAACACAAGAAGAGATCTCATTCCAAGAGTGGCTGATGTTGAGAGAGAAAGACTCTCAAATCTTTAGAGGTGTTTCAAGTGAGAGAGAGTAATCAAGAAGTGGGGTTCAAGGGCTTTGTAATTGGAATTTTCTTGGGAAAAATTCCAGGGAAACACTTAGTTCTTATCTCTTTCTTTTCTCTTTTTTCATGTATCAAGAACAAGAGGGTTCTTAAGAAGGTGTTGTTGTAATTGTAAGAACTCCATTGATTTAGTGCAGAGAGCTTGGAGAAGCTCACGGGGACGTAGGCAAATTACCGAACCTCGATAATAATTGCTTGTGTTCTTTCTTTGATGGTTTGATTCCTGTTTATTACAAGTCATTCTGGACTTGGGTGTTTGAAGGTCACCACTTGGGATTCTTGAGGTGATTTTCAATAGTGGTATCAGAGCTGTAACAGAGGGTATCAGAGTAAGACTCCAAGAATCAAAGAAAACTTCTTGGGTGATTCAAGAACGGTGTTGGGATCAAGATCTGATCGGGTTCATGAGTTTTAAGAACGGTGTTATGATCAAGATTTGATCGTGTTCTTGAGATTTAGAAGTTGAAAATGAATTGTGGGTCCTGTATAAATCTGAGATTTTTTTCGCAAGATGGGTTCAAACTTCATTGTTGAGAAGTTTGATGGAAAAGGAGACTTTGCTCTTTGGAAGCGGAAAATCAAAGCGGTTCTTATACAACAAAAGGTGGACTTGGCTATTGGAGAAGTTGATGATTTTCCAGTAAGTATCACGGAGATCCAGCGAAATGAGAGAAGAAGATAGCGTACAGCACCATCTTTCTGCACATGCCGAATAGTGTGACAAGGACTGTGGAGACTCGGAAGATCCAGCTGTCATTTGGAAGAAACTAGATGAGTTATTTCTTACCAAGACTCTCCCTAATAAGATTTATCTTCTGAAATGTATCTTTGCTTTTAAAATGGATCCTAATAAAGAGTTGCAAGATAATCTTGATATGTTTAATAAACTAGTTCAAGATTTGACTAGTTATAGTATAACATTCCTGGATGAACAATTGGTTACTATATTGTTGAATTCTCTTCCTGATTGTTTTGAAAGCTTGATTAATGCTATTGAATAAGGAAGAGATACACTAACTAAGGAAATTATGATCAATGTTATAAGGGCTCATGATTTCAAAGCCAAGATGAGGGAAGGATTAAGTGGAGAAGGGTTGTTCGTTAGAGGAACTCCAAAAACTCGGAATGGCAGTAACACCTATGGCAACTACCGGGACAAATCAAAGGGTAGAGGTCAAGGCTATGGAAGATCGCATTCCAAACCAAAGTTTGGAGGAAAGGGATGCTATTACTGCAATAAGGAGGGTCATTTCAAGAAAGATTGCAGGAAGATGATGAGGGATGAGAGAAGAAGAAGCCATAACAACAAAGGAGAGGCTTCGGTTACCAAGGGAGAACAACAAGATGATGATGTTCTTGTTGTGTGCTTAAATGTGAGCAGGAGGTAAGGCAGTGAGAAATTGATCTTGGATTCTGAGTGCACTTATCACATGTGCCCTCACCAAGATTGGTTCAAGAATTTCAAGGAAACCAATGAAGGAAAGGTTTTCTTGGGGAACGATACTTCTTGCCAAGTAAGGGGGATAGGAGACATCCAATTGAGGATGTTCGATGGAGTTACTAGGCTGCTACGGAATGTGAGATATCTTATGGATTTGAGAAGAAATTTGATCTCATTGGGGCAGCTAGATTCCATGGGGTACACATACAAAGCAGAGGGAGGAAAGATCAAGGTAACCAAGGGATCTTTGATAGTGATCAAAGCAGCAATAAAGGATGGTCTCTATGAGATGATTGGAGACACAGACATCAAGGATCAAGTAGCAAGCTTGATGCTTGAAATAGATAAGGCGATTCTTTGGCATAATCACTTGGGACACATGAGCAAAAAGGGCCTACAAGTTCTCAACAATAATGGTTTACTTGATGGTAACAAGGTAGATAAACTTGATTTTTGCGAGAGTTGCGTTCTTGGGAAGCAACATCGGGTTAGCTTCAACACCGGAGTGCACAAATCAAAGGGTATTCTTGACTACATTCATGTGGATCTTTGGGGGACAACAAGAACACCAACACAAGGAGGTAATCTTTACTTTCTTTCTTTAATTGATGATTATTCTAAAAAGGTTTGGGTTTATTTGCTTAAAAATAAATCAGATGCTTTGAATAAGTTTGTGGTGTGGAAAAAGTTGCTGGAAACTCAAACGGGTAAGGTAGTTAAGGTTTTAAGAATCGATAATGGTTTAAAATTTTTTAATAAGGATTTTAATAAATTCTATGAGTTAAATGGGATTCTAAGACATAGAACGGTTATGAAAACCCCTTAGCAAAATGGAGTTGCTGAGGGGATGAATAGGACCCTTATGGAAAAGGTTAGGTGCATGTTAATTGGTTCCGCGTTACCCAAATGTTTTTGGGGGGAAGCCGTGTCTACTGTTGCGTATTTGGTTAATAGATCACCCTCTAGAGCTTTGGATCTTAAGACTCTCAAGGAGATGTAGAGTGGTAAACCCCCTGAGTTGAGCAACCTTAGAACTTTTGGATATGTTATGTTTGCAAATCAGAAGGATGATAAACTTAGCCCAAGGTATAGAAAATGTGTATTTCTAGGATATGGTGAATGGGTTAAGGGGTATAGGTTATGGTTCTTAGTGCCAAAAGGAACTAAACTCATAATAAGTAGGGATACCATTTTTAATGAGCATTTATTTCCCTATTTGGAGAAAACTAACCCTGCAGGATATAGTGGGAAAACTAGCCCGGTTTATGTTGAGCATAGCATCAAAGAAAATTTAGTTAGGGTAGAGTAAGAAAGGCAAGAGGTTCAGACCATATAGAGCCCATTGATGAAGGCCAAGCTCAAGACACTCAAGAGGAGGCTGAACTAGAAGGGGATGATGCTGCAAATCAAAATGATTATCTGCTCACAAGGGACCGGGAAAGGAGGCTGGCCAGACCACCTTTGAGATATGGTTTTGCAGATGCTAATGCAGCAGCTCCTTATTCAGAAGGAGGGTGTGAACCCAAAATTTACATTGATGCCATGGGATGTAAGGATTCGTCTATATGGAAGCTAGCTATGAAGGAGGAAATGGATTCTTTGAGGAAAAACAACTCTTGGGAATTGGTCCCGAAACCAAAAAAACAGAGAGTTGTGGATTGTAAATGGATTTACAAGATCAAAGAAGGGAACACTCTAGGGGATAAAGTCCGGTACAAAGCTAGACTGGTGGCGAAAGGGTTCACACAAAGAGAAGGCATAGATTTCATCGAAATATTATCACCGGTTGTGAAATATAAGACGATAAGGATAGTGTTAGCTATGGTGGTCTAATTTAATTGGGAGATCGAGCAAATGGATGTGAAGACAGTGTTCTTACATGGAGAGCTTGATGAGGCCATCTACATGAGGCAACCTGAAGGCTATGAGGAAGGGAGGAAGAGAGATAGGGAGATTTGGTATGCCAATTAAAGAAATCTCTCTATGGCCTGAAGCAATCACCTCAGCAATGGAATAAGAGGTTTATTCGGAAACCACCTTGGATGATGCCCAAGAGGTGATCTTCCAAACACCAAAGTCTAGAGTGACTTGTATAAAGAAAAGAGACAACAACCAATCAAAGCAAGAAAAAAAAGAACACAAGAAATTTGTTGACGAGGTTCGGCAATATACCTACATCCCCGTGAGCTCCTTCGAGCTCTCTGCACTATCTTATCAATGGAGTTATTTACAATGAACAACACCCATCCAAGAAATCACAGGTTCTTGAAGAACAAAAGAAGAAGAAGTATAAGAAAGTGATAAGAACTAACCCTGGAATTTTCCCAAGAAAATTCCCCTTACAAGCCCTTGAATCCCCTTTCTAGTCTACTATCTCTTTCTAAAACCTCCAGCCTCTTTACAATGAGATCTCTCCTATGTTTAGTGTCTTTGTACTCTCACACAACTCTCATTCACATCATAAGTTATGTCACAAGTTATCACATTGTTCTTTAGATTGAAGCTAGGTGACCCTTTATATAGTGCACCAACTTCTTGACCAATCTTGAGGGTCATTATCCACCCTTAGATCTTGATGATCAATTAACCATGGCCCTCCATCAATCCTAAGTGATCTTTCACATTTTAAACATGTCCCATACACCACTTAAAAAACTGAAACATGTGTGCATTAGTGTGCTTGGCGCTGCGGCCCAGAACAAGGCAGGTCGCAGCGCACACAGGGCTGAAATGCACCATTCTTCTTCAATTGCTAGGAGCCGCGGACTTGGGAGGTTGAGCTATGGTGTGGCCTAGAGGCTGGGCTTCCTAGAGCTATTGTGGGCCATGGCACATAAGGCCAGGCTGTGGTGCACACCCTTCACCTGATGCTGAATTTTTCCCCCTTCTTGCAACCGTTTAATCCTTTGACAAATACCAACAATCTCTACCTTTGTCTAAGCAATTAAACCCGAATCAATTGTGCAGAAAACTCAGGATCCAAACTTATCTTGAGTCACTATTCATTTGACTCTAAATCTAAGAAGTCTTAGGTAATGATTGAACTTACTTAGAGGTAGGCCTTTGGTACCTAAATCTGCAGGACTCATTTCCTTTGCAATTTTGCGCACATAGATGCATCCTTCCCTAACATTTTCCCGAACGAAATGATACCTAACATCCATATGCCTAGTCCTCTCATAGAACACCAGGTTCCAACACAAGTGCCACGCACTTTGGCTATCCGAAGACACCACCACCTGCTCTTTTAGGACCTTCCACTCGTCCAACAACCGTTTGCACCCCATAGCCTCCTTTATGGATTCCGTAGCCGCTATGCATTCTGCTCCGGTTGTTAAGAGTGCTACCACTGGCTACCACTGAGCCTTTAAGTAGCTCAGCACCCACTTTATCCCAAGACAAAGCTCTTTTTTAGGATTACTCACAAATTTGCTGAGAACACCAATTGCTTGAGGAATGTCGGGTCTAGTGTTGATCATCATGACCATGACTGATCCTTCCGCACTAACGTAAGGGACCTTTTCCATTTCCTTCTTCTCCTCATCCATTCCAAGGCATCATTTGTTGAAGAACTTAAAATGATCAACAAGGGGAACCTTCATTGGTTTACCATATTCCATAGAAAACTCATACAACATCTTTTCTATGAAGGAAGACCGAGAAACCTTCAACCCATTTCTCTCATTTTCTCGAATTCTTCTCATCTCAAGAACCTTTTGTGTAAGGCTGAGATCCTTCCTCTTAAACTCCTCACTAAGTTGAGATGTAAACCTTTTCAACCTCTCCCTGTTGTTCCCAACTGACAGCATATCAATGACATAGATGAGGATACTCACCATCTTCTCCACCTTGTGTCCAGGTGAGAAAGTTTCTATGAAATCTATGTCTTCTCTTCTCATGAACCCCTTCACCACCAGCCTAGCCTTATTCCGGACTCCATCTCTTGGAGGGTACCCTTCTTTGATCTTGCAAGTCCACTTACAATCCATAACTCTCTGTTTTCCCGGAATGTGCACTAATTGCCAAAAGTTGTTCTTCCTCAAAGAATCCATTTCTTCCTCCATAGCTAGCTTCCATCTTGGTGAATCCTTATATCCCATGGCATTAATTTAAGTCTCTTGTTCACTCATCTCTCCTTCTATCCAAGGAGCTACTGCATCTGCAGCATCCGCAAACCCATATCTTGAAGGTGGTCCGACCAGCCTTCTTTCCCGGCCTTTTCTGAGCTGATAGTCCTTCTGACTTGCTGCATCATCCTCTTTCAGTTTAGCCTCCTCATAAGTGTCTTGAGCTTGGCATTCATCAATGGGCTCTACCTGGTCTGAACCCTCTTGCCTTCCTTTCCCTACCTGAACTGAATCTTCCTTGATGCTATGCTCCACAGATACCGAACTGGTTTGCTCACTAGCCCCTGCAGGGTTAGTTTTCTCCAAATAGGGAAATAAATGCTCATTAAAAATGACATCCCTACTTATTACGAGTTTAAATCCTTTTTTCTCTAAGGACCACAACCTATACCCCTTAGCCCCTTGCCCATATCCAAGAAACACACACTTTCTAGATCCAAGGCTAAGTTTATCATCTTTTTTATGTGCAAACGTAGCACACCCAAAAGTCCTAAGGTTGTCCAACTTAGGGGGTTTTCCACTCCACATCTCCTCGGGAGTCTTAAGCTCTAAAGCTCTAGAGGGTGATCTATTAACTAAATATATAGCAGAAGACACCGCTTCCCCCCAAAAACATTTGGGTAATCCAGATCCATTTAACATGCACCTAACCTTTTCCATAAAGGTCTTATTCATCTTCTCAACAACTCCACTTTGCTAAAGGTTTTTCACAACTGTTCTATGTCTTAGAATGCCATTTAACCTATTGGTAAAAAATTCTAAGCCATTATCGGTTCTTAACACTTTAACTACCCTACCCGTTTGAGTTTCCAGCAACTTTTTTCACACCACAAATTTATTCAAAGCATCTGATTTATTTTTAAGAAAATAAACCCAAACCATTCTTGAATAATCATCAATTAAAGGCAGAAAGTAAAAGTTACCTCCCTATGTTGGTGTTCTTGCTGGTCCCCAAAGGTTTGAATGAATGTAGTCAAGAATGCCCTTAGACTTATGCACTCCAGTGTTGAAGCTAACCCGATGTTGCTTCCCAAGAATGCAACTCTCACAGAAATCCAGTTTCTCTACTTTGTCACCACCAAGTAGACCATCCTTGCTGAGAACTTGTAGCCTCTTTTCGCTCATATATCCCAAGAGATTATGCCAAAGTGCTGCCTTATCCATCTCAGCCATCAAGCTTGCTGCTTGATCCTTGATTTCTGTCTCACCGATAATCTCATAAAGTCTATATTTGATTGCTGCTTTGATCACTATCAAAGAACCCTTGGTTACCTTAATCTTTCCTCCCTCAGCTTTGTATGTATACCCTATGGAATCCAGCTGCCCCAATGAGATCAAATTCCTCCTTAAATCCACAAGATACTTTACATTTCGCAGTAGCCTTGTGACTCCATCAAACATCCTCAACTGGATGTCTTCTATCCCCCTCACTTGGCAAGAAATATCATTCCCCAGGAAAATCTTTTCATTACTGGTTCCCTTGAAATTCTTGAACCAATCCCGGTGAGGGTACATGTGATGAGTGCACCTGGTATCCAAAATCCATTTCTCTCTGCCTTCTTGCCCCTTGCTCACACTTGAGCACACAACAAGAACATCATCATCTTGCTATTCTCCCTTGGTAATCGAAGCCTTTCCATTCTTGGTATGGCTTCCTCCCTCATCACTTATCATCTTTTTGCAATCTTTCTTGAAATAACCCTCCTTATGGCAGTAGAAGCATCTCCCATGGCTTTCTCCTCTACCTTTGTCCCGATAGTAGCCATATATGTTGCTACCATACCGAATTACTGGTCTTCTTTTAACGAACAACCCTTCTTTACTTGATGCACTCCTCATCTTGGCATCAAGATTATCTTACAACTCTTTATTAGGATCAAATTTAAAAGCAAAGATTCGTTTACGAAGATACCTCTTATTATAGAGAGTATTGGCAAGAAACAACTCATCTAGTTTTTTCCATATGATAGCTTGATCTTCCGAGTCTCCGCACTCCCTTGTGGCATTATCCAACAAGTGCAAGAAGATGGTGTTGTATGCTATCTTCTTCATCTTATTCCGCTGGACCTCCGTGGTACTTGCTGGAAAAGCATTATCTTCTCCAATCGCCAAGTCCACTTTCTGTTGCATAAGAACAGCCTTGATCTTCCACTTCCAAAGGGCAAAATCTACCTTTCCATCAAACTTCTCAACTATGAAGTTTGAAGCCATCTTGCGGAGAGAATCCCAAATTTATACAGCACCCACAATTGCTCTCCAACTTCTTCTAAATCTCAAGAACACGATCGAAGATTGATCCCAATACCGTTCTTGAATCACCCTCAAGAACACGATCAGATCTTGATCTCTACTCTGTTCTTGTATCACCCTCAAGAACACGATCAGATATTGATCTTAACTCCATTCTTGATTCACCTCAAGAACACGATCAGATATAGATCTTAACTTCGTTCTTGAATCACCCAAGAAGTTGACCCTTAATTATTGTCACCTTGCTCCGATACCCGTGAATCTTGGCTCTAATCCTGCTATCCAAAGCTCTGATACCACTGTTGGGAAACAACCTTGGATAATGCTTAGGAGGTGATCTTCCAAATACCCAAGTCTAGAGTGACTTGTATAAAGAAAAGAGACAGTAACTAATCAAAACAAGAAAGAAAATAGCACAAGAAATTTGTTGACGAGGTTCGGCAATATGCCTACGTCCCTGTGAGCTCCTCTAAGCTCTCTACACTATCTTATCAATGCAGTTCTTTATAATCAGTAACACCCTTCCAAGAACTCACAGGTTCTTGAAGAACAAAAGAAGAACAAGTACAAGAAAGTGATAAGAACTAACCCTGTAATTTTCCCAAGAAAATTCCCCTTACAAGCCCTTGAATCCTCTTTCTAGTCTACTCTCTCTTTCTAAAACCTCTAGCCTCTCTACAATGAGATCTCTCCTATGTTTAGTGTCTTTGCACTCTCACACAACTCTCACACATATCACAAGTTATGTCACAAGTTATCACATTGTTCTTTAGATTGAAGCTAGGTGACCCTTTATATAGTGCACTAATTTCTTGACCAATCTTGAGGGTCATTATCCACCCTTAGATCTTGATGATCAATTTACCATGGCCCTCTATCAATCCTAAGTGATCTTGTGTATTTTAAACATGTCCCATGCACCACTCAAAAAAACTGAAACATGTATGCATCAATGTGCCTGGCACCGCGGCCCAGAACAAGGCAGGCCGCAACACACACAAGGCTAAAATGCACCATTCTTCTTCAGTTGCTGGGTGTCACAGCTTAGGGAGGTTGAGTTGTAGTGCAGCCTGGAGGTTGGACTTCCTGGAGCTGCTGTGGGCCACAGTGCACAAGGCCAGGCTGTGGCGCACAACCTCTACTTGATGCTGAATTTTTCGCCCTTCTTGCAACCGTTTAATTCTTGGACAAATACCAACAAGGTTCGATTCCTTTGTAACTAGCTTGGGTTTTATGAGGAGCTACTATGATTCATGCTTATACTATAAAGGTCACAAGGTGGAGGAAATGGTGATTATCCTCATCTATGTTGATGATATGCTGTTGGTTGGTAACAACATGGAGATGATAGAAAAGTTGAAATCTCAACTCAGTTTGGCATTTGAGATGAAGGATCTTAGTCATGCACAAAAGATCCTTAGGATGAGTATAATCCGAGAAAGAGAGAGAAACAGGTTGAAGGTTTCTCACTCTTCCTACATAGAAAAGATGATATCTAAGTTTTCTATGGAAGATAGTAAACTAGTAAAGATTCCCCTTGCTGGTTGATTATGCTCAAACTAATACACGGTTATTGTGTATAGTTGAGGTGTCGATCCCATGAGGAAAAGCGAACTACAAAGGAAAAATGTAAACCTTAACATGAATGATAAAGATCAAGTGAGAGAATCTGAGTTTTGATAATGAAGTAATATGAGAAAATTGTGTAAATAGATTGAAGAATATAATAGAGAAACAATAAGGGTCTGGGAATCCTCCCTAGGTTTGTTACTTTATTCCAATCTCGATTCAATTATTTTTATCTCGATTACTAGTTTCACATCCCAAACAAGCAATCTGTAAATATTCAATCAAAGTACATGTAAACCCTAATGTAATTGATACGAATTACTCTTTACTTTCGATTTAAGCACACATGACCAATCCTATAGATTTATCAAGAAACGACATTATATCTTAATGATAATATCGTAGTAATGGACAAACCTAAAAGGTAAATCTACCACACTCAATCATATCCAACAATCTTGACATAAAAAGAGCATGACTAGACTTATATCGAGGAGAAAGATACAATCACCGAATTAAGAGAAAATCTTCTAATTAAATCAAAGAGTAAATCATAATAATGTTTTGACAATAAATCCAAACTACAACTGAATCAATAATGGAAAATAAGAATAACTACACCTAAGGATTCATCCCTTCGCCTTACTTGGAGATTAGTTGGCCATGGGATTCATTCTTGAACACTTTGATGGGGGAGAATGTGGCAGCCTTCTTGAGTTTTCCATCCTTTTATGATTGTCCTTTATCAAACCCTAAGTGATCTATTTATAATACAAAAGGTCCAAGGGTGTTTTTAGGTTTAAACTATCATTAAAACCCTAATTAAGTCATGACTCAAAAACAAATCATCGTGCTCGCGCCGTGGCTCACATTAATCTAGGCCACGGCTCAGCCTTTTGGGTTTTTTTCATCTTTCTGGAGGCCGCGGCCCAGATTGGTCCAAGCCGCGGCTTAGACAACTAGGTCGCTGCTTAGACTGGTCCGGGCTGCGGCGCACACTGAAGGTCTTCTAGCTCTTTTCAGGCTTGGTTCTGAAGGCGGAGGCTTAGACTTTTCAGGCCGCAGCGTACACACTAAAGACTTGGTTTCTCTTTATTTTGTCATTCCGTAACCATGCCTTCACTTTGATGTGCATCGAAGCATCGTGCTTTAAGCTATGATGGCTTTCCACCTCTTTTGGACTCAAAGTACCTGAAAATGCATTGAAAGAGATCAACAATTCAAGAATATCACTTTAGAGTTGTTAAGGTATAAAAGTGCAATTCAAACCTACATCAATCCAAAATTCTAACAAATAAGTACTATTAAGATGCATTTTATAACTCTCATCACTGGTCATTTCAAGTTCTCTAGCGATCACTGTCCGAGATCAGGTGAGGAGAAGAAGGAAATGGAAAAGGTCCCTTACTCTAGTGTGGTTGGATCTGTTATGTTCACCATGGTAAGCACTAGACTCGACATTGCTCATGCAATTAGTGTTCTCAGCAGGTTTATGAGTAATCCCAGAAAGAAGCATTGGCTTGGGATGAAGTGGTTGCTGAGGTATTTGAAGGGAAGCTCAGATGTGGGGCTTGTTTACGAGAAGAAGGGTAAGTCCATCTGTCTAAAGGGTTATGCTGATTCGGACAATGGAGTAGACTGGGATAAAATAAGATTGATTACCTCATATTTTTTCAACTAAAACAGATGTTGTATAAGTTAGAAGGCTTAGTTGCAGCCGGTGGTAGCACTCTCAACAACCAAGGTAGAGTACATAGCAGCAACGGAAGCTATTAAGGAGGCAATGTGGTGCAAAGGGTTGTTGGAAGAGTTGAAGGTCCTAAAAGAGCAGGTGGTGGTGTATTCGGATAGCCAAAGTGCTTTGAATTTATGTAAGAATCCGGTGTTCCATGAGAGGACAAAGCACATGGATGTTCAGTATCATTTCATTCGGGAAAATGTTACAGAAGGATGCATTCATGTGGACAAAGTGGCCACAGAAGAAAATCCTGCAGATTTAGCTACAAAAGTTCTACCTCTAAGCAAGTTTAATCATTGCCTTGGACTTCTTAGGATTGGAGTCGGATGATTTAGTGACTCATGTTGAGTTGGATCCTGAGTTATCTGCACAATGTGTTCAGTTTTAATTGCTTAGACAAAGGTAAAGATTGTTGGGAATTTGTCTAAGAATTAAATGAATGGAAGATTGAAGCTTTAGCAGTCTTTGAGCCGCTATGCACACAGCAAGGAAGGAAGATCCTCCACTAGGTGTGCGCCATGGCTCAGGCCTTGTGCGCCGCAGTCACCAGCACATGGGGGGTTTCTGCCCTGGTGTGAGCTGTGGCCTGCCCTGGTGTGCGCCGTAGCCTGCCCTGTTCTGGGCCTCGGCACCAGGCACACTTGATGCCTTTCGATCAACACTTTGAAATGTTGCATGGAACTTATTTAAAATGCACAGGACCACTTAGAGAGCCATGGTTCTTTAGTTCTTGAAATCTAAGGGTTGAGATTGGTTTCAAGATTAGCCAAGGTAGTTATTGCTCTATATAAATGGTTATCTAGGAGCAATTACACACAACACAACAAGAAGACACAAGAGTGCAAAGACACAAGTGTCAAGAAAGAAACACAAGAAGAGATGTCATTCCAAGAGTGGTTGGTGTTGAGAGAGAAAGACTCTCAAATCTTCAGAGGTGTTTCAAGTGAGAGAGAGCAATCAAGAAGTGGGGTTCAAGGGCTTTGTAATTGGAATTTTCTTGGGGAAAATTCTAGGGAAACACTTAGTTCTTATCTCTTTCTTTTCTCTTCTTTCATGTATCAATAATAAGAGGGTTCTTGAGGAGGTGTTGCTGTAATTGTAAGAACTCTATTGATTTAGTGCAGAGAGCTCGGAAGAGCTCACGGGGATGTAGGCAAATTTGCCAAACCTCGATAACAATTGCTTGTGTTCTTTCTTCGATGGTTTGATTCCTGTTTATTACAAGTCATTCTGGACTTGGGTGTTTGAAGGTCATCACCTTGGATTCTTGAGGTGATTTTCAACAGGCATCCATGTAAATTTACAATTCTTAATCTTTAACTTCTGCATCCTTACCTTTGAGATTTTTTTATTTAAATTATTGCATTGAGTACCTGGCTGATTGCAAAGAAAGCAAGCATATTTTTTCTCTGTCTATTATTCTGGTGATGACCTAATTGGCAAAGTCATGGAGAGAGCAAGAAATAATTGAATTACACATAGAGTGGATCATAAACCACATTGCCATGCCAATGCTGGCATTAACTATATTAAAAGGTTCTTGCTCAGAAGAAAATAAACAATTAAAGCTTCTGTCCTTGAAAAAGAAACTTTAGTTTATTTGGGAAATCTAAGATTATTTAACTACCTTAGTATCATAGGGAGGAAGTGTTGTGTTTCACAGACATGCATACATATTTTAGAAGGAATTTGGAAAAGAAAATATCCATAACCATTTAATTATTAAAGTATAATAGAGACTTTATGATGCCGAAAATCCTAGAATACTACATAATTCTTGTTGGAAATCACCTTGACAAGATGCCCAGGTGGTGATCTTCTAAACACCTAAATCTAGAATGACTTGTAAAGATTAAGAATAGAAAACAGGAACAGAAATCAAAGAAAGAAATAAGACAAACGATTTGTTATCGAGGTTCGACATTGTGCCTACGTCCCCGTGAGTTCCTCTGAACTCTCTGCACTAAATCAATGGTTCTTTACAATTATAGCAACCCTCTTCAAGAAACCTCAAGTTCTTGAAGAAACCAAAAAGAGAAGAATGAAGATGATAAGAACTATTACAATGCTCTCTATCTATACTACTCTCTCTTCTTTACAACCAGCCTCTCTACAATGAGTCCCTTTTGTGTTTTGTGTCTTTGCACTCTCACACAATTCTCTCTTGTATTATGTATTGTCACTTTTTATAATTGATCTCAAATTATGTCACAATCTCATTCACATTCATGTTGATAATGAAGCTAGGTGACCCTTTATATAGTGCACCAACTTCTTGTCCAATCTTGAGAGTCAATATCCACCCTTAGATCTTGATGACCACTCAACCATGGCCCTCCATCAATCTTAAGTGGTGCTATACATTTTAACCTTTCATCAATGCACCTAACAAGAGGCTTAACCAAGTTATATGTGTGTGCCTGGCGCCTAGACGCTGAACAAGGGGCGGTCAGGTGCTAGGCGAAGCCCCTTTTTACCTCCTTTCTAGGTGGTGCGGTGCTGGTGAGGGAGAGATGCGGCACTACCGTCCACCAATAATTCCTCTTTGCTGGGCGGTGCGGTGCTGGTGAGGGAGAGGTGCAACGCACACTGATGCTGTCCCTCTCACAGCTGTGCGCACTCTTTTGCTTTGATGAATAGAGGTGTGCACACACACCCAAAGTGATGCACACACATGTGTGAAATCCTTTAACATGATGAAATTTATTCTTCCAACCTTGGTTTAGACTTTAACCATGTTTGAACCATGTTTAAACCTTAGACAAATACCAACAATCTCTACCTTTGTTTAAGTGTTTAAACCCGAACCATTGTGCAGAGAACTTCAGGATCCAAACTCATCTTGAGTCATTAATCAATCGACTCTAATCCTAAGTAGTCCAAGGCAATGATTGAACTTACTTAGAGGTAGGACTTTAGTACCTAAATTTGCAGGATTTTCTTCTGTGGCCATTTTATCCGAAGACACCACCACCTGCTCTTTTAGGACCATCCACTCGTCCAACAACCCTTTGCACCACATAGCCTCCTTTATGGCTTCCATAGCCGCTATGTGCTCAGCCTAGGTTGTTATAAGTGCTACCACCGACTGCCACTGAGCCTTCAAGTACCTCAGCAACCACTGCATCCCAAGGCAATGCTTTTTTCTGGGATTACTCACAAATCTGCTGAGAACACCTATTGCCCAAGAAACCCTTAACCAAGTTCTTTCCTTTTCTTGGATTATACACATCCCAAGGATCTTTTGTGTAAGGCTAAGATCTTTCCTCTCGAACTCCTCACTGAGTTGACATGTAAACCTTTCCATCATCTTACTGCTATTCCGAACCAACAACACATCAATGACTTAGATGAGGATACTCACCATCTTCTCCACCTTGTGTCCAGGTGAGAAAGTTTCTGTGAAATCTATGTCTTCTCTTCTTGTGAAACCATTCGCCACCAGCCTAGCCTTGTTTTGAACATCATCTCCTGGAGTATTCCTTTCTTCGATCTTGTAGATCCATCTACAATCCACAACTCTCAATTTTTCTGGTTTGGGCACCAACTCCCAAGAGTTGTTCTTCATCAAAGAATCCATTTCTTCTTCCATAGCCAGCTACCACTTTGACGAAACCTTACACTCCATGGCATTCGTGTACGTTTCTGGTTCAACCTCTTTATCTATCCAAGGAGCTGCTACATTAGCATCCGCAAACCCATATCTCAAAGGTGGTCTAACCACCCTCATTCCTTGGTCCCTTGTGAGCTGGTAATCATTATGACTTGCTGCATCAACCTCTTCTTGTTCAGCCTCTTCTTGAGTTTCTTGAGCTTGGCCTTCATCCAAGGGCTCTACCTGGTCCGAACCCTCTTGCCTCCTTTGCTCTACCTAAAGTGAATTCTCCTTGATGCGATGCTCCACATCTTCTAGACCAGTTTGCTCACTATCCCCTGCAGGGTTAGTTTTCTCCAAATAGGGAAATAACAATTCATTAAAAATAACATCCCTACTTATAATGAGTTTCATGCCCTTCTTTTCTACGGACCACAACCTATATCCCTTAACCCTATCACTATATCCTAGAAATACACATTTTCTAGACCTTGGGCCAAGTTTATCCTCCTTTTGATGTGCATATGCAGCACACCCAAAAATCCTAAGGTTGCTTAATTCAGGGGCTTTCCCACTCCACATCTCTATGGGAGTCTTGAGCTCTAAAGCTTTAGAGGGTGATCTATTTACTAAGTATGCAGCTGTAGCCACAGCTTCTCCCCAAAAATATTTTGGTAAACCGGATCCTATTAACATGCACCTAACCATTTTCGTAATGGTTCTATTAATCCTCTCAGCAACTCCATCTTGCTGGGGTGTTTTTACAGCCGTTCTATGCCTTAGAATGCCATTTAATTCACAGAATTTATCAAAATCCTTATTGCAAAATTCTAAGCCATTATCGGTTCGTAAAGCCTTAACTACCCTACCCGTTTGAGTTTCCAGCAACTTCTTCCACAAAACAAATTTATTCAAGGCATCTAATTTATTTCTAAGTAAATAAACCCACACTCTTCTTGAATAATCATCAATTAAAGACAGAAAGTAAAAGTTACCTCCCTGTGTTGGTGTTCTTGCTGGTCCCTAAAGCTCCGAATGAATGTAGTCAAGAATCCCCTTAGACTTGTGCACTTCAGTGTTGAAGCTGACCCAGTGTTGCTTCCCAAGAATGCAACTCTCACAGAAATCCAGTTTCCCTACTTTGTCTCCTCCAAGTAGACCATCCTTGCTAAGAACTTGGAGGCCCTTTTCGCTCATATGTCCCAAGTGAGTGTGCCAAAGAGATTCCTTATCCATCTCAACCATCAAGCTTGCTGCTTCATCATTGATTTCTGTCTCTCCGATCATCTCATAGAGTCCATTGTTTCTTGCTGCCTTGATCACTACCAAAGATCCTTTAGCCACCTTGATCTTTCCTCCGTCTACTTTACATGTATACCCCATGGAATCCACTTGCCCTAATGAGATCAATTTCTCTTCAAATCTGGAAGATACCTCACATTTCGCAGAAGCCTTGTTACTCCATTAAATATCCTCAATTGGATGTCTCCAATCCCTCTCACTTGGCAAGAATTGTCATTCCCGAAGAAGACCCTTCCATCATTGATCTCCTTGAAATTCTCGAACCATTCCTTGTGAGGGCACATGTGATAAGTGCACCCGGAATCCAGAATCCACTTCTCGCTACCTTGCCTTCTGCTCACATTTGAGCACACAACAAGAACATCGTCTTGCTATTCTCCTTTGGCAACCGAAGCCTCTCCATTGTTGGTATGGCTTCTCTTCTCATCCCACATCTTCTTCTTGCAATCTTTTCTGAAATGGCCCTCTTTGTTGCAGTAGAAGCACCTCTTTCCAAATCTTGATTTGGAATGTGCTCTCAAACGGCTTTTCCCTCTACCTCTTGATTTCTCCTGGTAGTTGCCATGGTTGCTACTGTCATTCCGAGTTGCTGGCCTTCCTCTTACGAATAACCCATCTCCACTTGATGTCTCCTTCATCTTGGCTTTGAAGTCATGTGCCCTTATGGCATTGATCACAATCTCCTTAGTTAAAGTATCCCTTCCATACTCAATAGCATTAATCAAATTATCAAAGCAATCAGGAAGAGAATTTAACAAAATGACAGCCAATTGTTTATCCGGAAAAGTAATGCTACAGCTATTTAAATCTGGAACTAGCTTATTAAAGACATCAAGATTATCTGCAACTCCTTACTAGGATCCATTTTAAAAAGCAAAGATTCTTTTAAGAAGATAAATTTTGTTAGGGAGAGTTTTGGTAAGAACAACTCATCTAGTTTCTTCCATATGACAGCAGGATCTTCTAAGTCTCCGCACTCCCTTGTGATGCTATCCGACATGTGCAAGAAAATAGTGTTGTAAGCCATCTTCTTCATCTCAGTCTGCTGGTTCTCCGTGACACTTGCTGGAAAAGCATCATCTTCTCCAATAGCTAAGTCCACTTTCTGTTGCGTTAGAACCTCCCTGATCTTCCGCTTCCACAGGGAAAAATCTCTCTTTCCTTTAAACTTCTCAACCACGAAATTTGAAGCCACCTTTGCGGACAAGATCCCAGATTTATGAAATATCCGCAAATGCTTTCTTCAACCTCAAGAACATGATCGAAGACGGATCTTAACACCGTTCTTGAATCACCCTCAAGAACACGATCTGATCTTGATCTTTACTCCGTTCTTGAATCACCCAAGAAGTTGATCTTTGATTCTTGGCTCTATCACCTTCTTGTTCTTGCTCCGATACCTAGCTGTACTAGCTCGAATACCACTGATGGAAATCATCTTGACAAGATACCCAGGTGGTGATCTTCCAAACACCCAAGTCTAGAATGACTTGTAAAGATTAAGAATAGAAAACAGGAACAGAAATCAAAGAAAGAAAGAAGACAAGCGATTTTTTATCGAGGTTCGGCATTGTGCCTACGTCCCCGTGAGTTCCTCTGAACTCTCTGCACTAAATCAATGGTTCTTTACAATTATAGCAACCCTCTTCAAGAAACCTCAAGTTCTTGAAGAAACCAAGAAGAGAAGAAAGAAGATGATAAGAACTATTACAATGCTCTCTATCTATACTACTCCATCTTCTTTACAACCAGCCTCTCTACAATGAGTCCCTCTTGTGTTTTGTGTCTTTGCACTCTCACACAATTCTCTCTTGTATTATGTCTTGTCACTCTTTACAATTGATCTCAAATTATGTCATAATCTCATTCACATTCATGTTGATAATGAAGCTAGGTGACCCTTTATATAGTGCACCAACTTCTTATCCAATCTTGAGAGTCAATATCCACTCTTAGATCTTGATGACCACTCAACCATGGCCCTCCATCAATCCTAAGTGGTGCTGTGCATTTTAACCTTGCATTCACACACCTAACAAGATTTTTAACTAAGTTGTATGTGTGTGCCTGGCGCCTAGGCGCTGACCAAGGGGCGGTAAGGCACTAGGAAAAGCCCCTTTTTACCTCCTTACTGGGTGGTGCGGCGCTGGTGAGGGAGAGGTGCGGCGCACACTGATGCTGTGCACACTGATGTTGTCTCTCTCACAACTGTGCGCACTCTTTTTCCTTGAGGAATAAAGGTGTGCACACACACCCAAAGTGATGCACACATATGTGTGCACTCCTTTAACATGCTAAAATTTATTCTTCCAACCTTAGTTTAGACTTTAATCATGTTTGAACCATGTTTAAACCTTAGACAAATACCAACAATTCCTTTCTTTTTCTGCATCACTTAGGTTTTGAGTAGGCATCTTTAGGAGATGGCTCTTAGTTTAGTGGGAATTCAATGGGTGATGGTCCAAGATGAGGTCTGGAATGAGAGGATCAAGGCAAAAGAAGAAGGTATATTGCTTGATACCTCTTTCAATTTTTTGGGTCATTTGGCATGAACGGAATAAGAGAGCTTTTGATGGCAAGGAAAACCCCTTAGCCACCATCAAGGATGGGTGCTTACATACTTTTGGGTTTTGGGTTAAGAACTTAAGATGATGTTTTTTTTTTTTTGGTAAATGATGAAGATATCTTAGACTTTATTAAGACATTATCTTATAGATAGATTTCTATAGATTTTTGTGCATCGGTGGTGCTCCTTTGGTGCCTTTGATTAATATACCTTTTACTTGTAAAAAAAAAATCCTATAAATCCTCATATGCATTTCCAACACTGAGCCTGCTTCCAGATGCTCCTCTTGTAGCAACTTGGTGCCATGTTGCACCTGTTTTTAATTGACAGTCTTGATTAGATTCCGTCATCACTTTGTATTATTAGAGATTTTTATCTTTCTTTTAGCCTGGGTATCTTTCCCATTGCTTCTGTTATAGTTATTAGTGAAGTACGATAAGATATCTGGCGTGTTGTTTCTTGTTGGGCATGGTTCTCAATATGTTTACAATGATCTGATGTTGAAAAAGGACTGGTTGGTCATGGATAACTTGATATATCTTAGGAAAGAGTTAGTTTAAATTTTCATTTATTTGTGGATTCATTGGCTGTTATTCAAACTATTATTGTTTCATTTACTTGTTTAACTAGGTTGAGGCTCTTTCCTTAGAGAAGGCAACTTTACTATTCAGAATTGAGGTACATATTTCACCCTATAGTCATTAGTATACTTTTACTGAGAAACATAGAGATCTTATCATATGACTTATACCATAATGTATTCTCCAGGAAAGTTTAAGGCTGCTAGATGAAAATAAGTCGATAGCTAGGATTGATACATCATCAAGAGATTTGGAATTAGGAGAATGTGAGCTCTCAGATTCAAGGTTGAGGCCTTTGTTTGAAGATAAAATTCGTTCTGGCAGGAAGCATTTAGGATCGCTAGTTCAGCAGTTGGATGCTATTTTCTTGGCTGGAACTATCTTCCTTAGGAGAAATCCAACGGCAAAAATGTGGTCTCTAGTTTACCTTCCATGCCTTCACCTTTGGGTCATATATATTCTATCGCAAACATCAAATAAGGCCAAATCTGGTGTTGTCATTTCCTTGGAGAAGATCAATACTACAGGTGTATGATTTGTGATTTATGGTACATTTTATTTTATTAATGTACTACATTGCCTCAATTTAGGAGATCTGTTGTCAGGGTTGTAACTTGTGCAGTCTCCCCCCTCTCCCAATCAATAACGAACTGAATCTTCAGAAATGGACTTGCATGCATATCGGTACAAAGTTTTAACGTTCTATAAAAAGTTAATAATTCATTTGAAATTTTTTCTCATCTTCAATCTGTCCAAGTGTATTTATCTTAAAAGGCTTTTGTGTGTGCTGGTAGGTGGATGTGCGTGTGTTGGGGGAGAGGTGAGTTTGGCAATTATATATCGAAAGCATTTGTCAATCGTGTTTAGGAACAATTATCGAGCCACTATAGGCTACACGGTGCCCTACTTCCCTAATGGGAAATGGTTGGCTAGAACCCACACATAGTAGATGTACGAGCTTCTATACAACTTGGGAGGGCTAGTTCAATCTAACTTGAGCCCAACTGAGATCTGGAGCCAATTAGATTCTCAAATTTCCATGGACTCCAATAAAATGCTCTTGATCCATCTCATGCTATGTGTTTGCAAAACATAAAATAGTAGTAATTGGAAGAAATGTGAAAGTTCGATGCTAGCAACCATTTATCAAATTAATCAACTTATGTACATGCATTACACTGAATTTCATCAAACAATGGGCAGTAAACAAGTCTGAAATATAAGAAACCAACCTCCAAATCCCTGAAGATCATTTGTCTTTGTTAAAATAAAATCCCTGAATTTCTTCATTAGTTAGAAAAATAGTAGGGACCAAGTAATAGAAGAATATAGAACACACAAACAAACTAGCAACAAAAGGAGAGCCGCCAGATGAATGTAGCTGTAACAGCTTGAAACTTCAACTGCTAATGAAGTATAAACATGGAAAATCCGAAGAATTATCAAGAGCTAACCAATCTTCGAACCATCATTGCTTTCTCCCCTGCTTATTCTACACCTTACACAAATGGTGAAACCATAGAAAAGTCAGTAAACTAGGAAATGGCACTATGAATATTACACACTGTTATAGTAATAGTATCAAAGTGAGAGGCTCTAGGCTCCAAAGATGTGAGTCATTTTATTGTAATTTTTTTTTACTATCCTAATAAACCCACCTGGTAAATATTACAAACATTGCAACCTTGTAATTATTGTACTACCATTAGGAGTTTTTATAACTTTGATAAGTGTAATTTTTACATGATTTTTATTACTCTTTTACTTATTAAAATTGTTAGTTTTCCTTTATTTCTTTTAATTTGATTTGATTTTGATTTATTTTATTTTATTTTCTTGTGTCGCACTTTTTCCTATTTTGTGTTATATTTCCTTTTAGTTACTTTCATATTTCAAGTTTTCTTAGTAGCAGAAGTATTTCTCATTTTAGCGTCTTTCCTTTTCCTAGGCTGCATTTTTTTTCTTCCTATTTTGCATTATATTTCTTTTCAGTTATTTTCTTATTTCATGTTTTCCTAGTAGTAGAAGTATTTTCCATTTCAGTGTCTTTCCATTTCCTAGGAGTAGTATTATTGTACTTTCCTTTGCTTTTCTAGGAGTTTGCCTATATAAGGCTGGCTGCCCATGCCTTGTAAGCACAACATATTTTTCCTAGACAAGAGAATAAAGAGAGAAGAGAAGGAGGGTAGCTGCCAAGTCTCAATGAAGAGAGATCTTCAACAATCTTGAATACTTCATCAACTTATTTCAAGCAAAAGAATTTTATTCTCTTCTTTTTAGTTTTCTTTTGATACCTTCCAATAAGAACGTGGTTGATTTCAGATTTGTTATGAACTAATTTTATTTTTCTAGGGCTTTGATGTAGTCTAGCTTTGGACACACAATTTAAATTTAAAGTTTTTATTTATTTACTTTTTATATTGAGTGTTTATCCTAGATCTTATTGCTTACAATTTTCTGGCCAATTATTGTTTGATTTATTGAATCATAATGAAACCGAGAGGTAATTTGTGATTCAAAGCTTTTAGGATTAAACACCATTAGTTGAGCAAAAGATAAAGATACTTTACCGCGACTAGTATGATTTTAGATTAAGAAAAATCCAAAGTACTTAATGAATCTTCAAATAATTTAATTTACATAGAGATATGATGAATTATTAGGTGGAGATATTTCTAATGTTATTCAACAGAAAACATTGAATAATTAAGGGATTTATTTTTCATCGACTTGAAAAGGTGGAATTTATAACAAAGAATAATAAATTGTGTGGGATTAGCTAGGTGAAATCGAAAGCTCTAGATTTATTTTTATTATCAATACAACCTTAAGTTTTATTCTCTTTTCTTTTAATTTATTTTTGTCAAGCACTTTAGTTTAATTTAAGTGATAAAGTCAATAAAATTTCAGTTTATTTTCCAAATAGTAAATAACTTGGTACATTTCAATACTTAATAGCATAATTAGTCATTGTGGGTTCGACACTATTTTTTTTTAAAAACTTTACTACTTGTTGCGATTTTGTTTACTTGCAAATATTTTCACACCAAGTTTTTGGTGCCATTGCCGGGGACTAATTATTTGTAATAGATATTGATACTAGCTAGATTGTTACTAATTTGGAATTTTTTTTTTTAAGATTGGTGATTAGATCGCAGTTTTGCTTTCATTTTATTTTTATTTCAGAATTTCGAAGCGTCTGCCCTGATCTAAACCATTGGAGTCTACACTTTTTGATATCGAGATTGAGAGAACTTTGCGTCAAATCAAGAAAAAGAAGAAGCAAGAAGTCACCACACATGCCATCACTATGGCAGATCAGCAGAATGGAGAGGCAAAAGGGCTTTGAGGGACTATGTTATGCCCTCAATTAATGGGGCTACATCTAGCATAAGGAGGTCGACTATACAAGCTAATAATTTCGAGATTAAGCCAACGATAATTCAAATGATACAACAAACTATTCAGTTTGGGGAGCTATCGCAAGAGGATCCTAATGTTCATATCACAAAATTTCTAGAGATTTGCGACACCGTCAAGCACAATGGAGTGATGGATGATGCTATTCGTTTGAGACTTTTCCCTTTTTCATTCAAAGAAAAAGCGAAAGCCTAGCTGAATTCTCTACCACCTAGTGTCATTACTACCTAGGAGGAGTTAGCACAAAAATTTTTGGCAAAAAATTTCCCTCCGGCCAAGACAGCAAAGCTAAGGAATGATATTACAATGTTCACTCAATTTGAAAATGAATCTTTGTATGAAGCCTGGGAGAGGTACAAAGATTTATTGCAAAAGTGCCCTTATCATGACATTCCGGCATGGCTTCAAGTCCAAACATTCTACAATGGTTTAGGAGCTACAAACAGGTCCATGGTTGATAGCTGGAGGGGCTTTAATGAGTAAAACTCATGAAGCAGCTTATGAACTTTTGGAGGAATTGGCATCCGACAACTATCAATGGCCTTCGGAGAGAACAATGCCAAGAAAGGCAACCGTAGTTTTTGAACTTGATTCTATAACCACTTTGGCATCACAAATGGAAACTTTATTTAAACAACTAGGTAAGATGAATGTTAATACTATTCAAAATAATGTTGTGTATGATTATTGTGCAACAAATCACTTAAGTATCGATTGCCAAGTGGGGAATCCGTTTGCTCAACCAAATTCTGAACAAATTAATTACGTGTCCAATTTCCAACGTCAAAACAATCATTTTTCAAACACGTTCAATCCTGGATGGAGAAATCACCCCAATTTTTCACGGAGCAACAATCAAAGGGCATCTAGACCTCATCAAAATTTTCCACAGCAAGAAAAGAAACCGACACTTGAGGAGATGTTCACGCAATACATGAAAAAGACAGATTTGGCGATATAAAAAAATTCGGCTTCCATTTTAACCTTGAGTCTCAAATTGGTCAACTTCCACACATTCTTATAAAGAGGACAACAAGAACTTTGCTGAGCAATACCATTACCAATCCTAAGGAACATGTCAAAGCAATAGCATTGAGAAGTGGGAGGACAATTGAGTAGCCACAAGGAGCAAGTACCGGGCAAGATAAAGCTGGAAATCATGTAGAGTTTGAGCCAAAGATGGAAGAATTAGAGTAGCAAGTGGCCGACCAAAAAGCTGGAAATTCTAAAGCGAATAAAGAAGCTTAAAAAATTATGAATTCTAGAGAGTTTACATCAAAAACTAATTCTCCTTCAATTTATGATCCATCGATTCCTTTTCCTCAAAGACTTTAAAAAAATAAATAAGTTAGATAATCAATTGCCTAAATTTTTTAGTAGTTTCAAGCAATTGCATATTAATATTCCTCTTATTGAAGCTTTAGAGCAAATGCCTAAATATACTAAGTTTTTAAAGGATATTTTATCAAACAAGCGAAAGTTGGAAGAGTATGAGACGATGATGTTAACCGAAGAGAGTTGTGCAATTTTACAAAAGAAGTTGCCTCATAAATTGAAATATACAGGGAGTTTTATGATTCCTTTCACTATAGCAAATTCTTATTTTGATAAAGCTTTATGTGATTTAGGAGCAAGTATTAATCTTATGCCTTTTTCGATTTTCGGGAAGTTAGGTTTTGGAGAAGCAAAGCCTACTATAGTCTCTTTACAATTGGTAGACAGGTCCATTAAGCACCCGCGAGGACTCACTGAAGACGTTTTGGTGAAGGTGGACAAGTTTATTTTTTCCGACATATTTTATTTTTGGTGAAGGAGGACTCATTAAGTAGGATGTTGAAATACCTTTGATTTTGGGGTGATCTTTTCTTGCTACGGGGAGAAATTTAATTGATGTCCAACAATAGAAACTTATTTTGAGGGTTGATGATGAGAAAGTTACTTTTGATTTTTTTAAGGCTAGGATTTTCTTCCCGAAGTACACTCTTGTTTTCAAATTAGTGACATAGACTTAGTGGTGGCCGAGACCTATAGGGCTAGATTTTCAAATCTGCCACTTGAGGGGTGTCTTACTCATTCTACAACTCTTGAATTCGAGAATGAAGAGGTTAGAGAGTGTGTAAGGTTATTGGAAGCTACACCATCCTTTCATCCTCCCATAAACTCGAAATTGGAAGAGTTAGGTTCATCAATGTTGACATCTTCAAGTAAGGAACCACCCAAACTTGAGCTCAAACCACTTCTGTAAAATTTTAGGTATGCCTTCTTAGGCCAAGATTCTACTTTCCTGGTTATTATTAATGGTTCTTTAAGTGATGTAGAGGAAGAAAAGTTGCTAAGAGTTTTAAGGGAGCATAAAATGGCTTTGGGATCGACAATCTCAAATAACAAAGGAATTAGTCCTTCGCTTTGTATGCATAAGATTTTAATGGAGGATAGTTTCAAGCTGATAGTTTAACCGCAACGGAGATTGATTCCATCAATGCAAGAAGTAGTGCATAAAGAAGTATTGAAGCTCTTAAATGTTGGAATTATCTATCCAATCTCGGATAGTGCATGGATGAGTATGGTTCAAGTGGTCCCAAAGAAAGAAGGAATAACCGTGGTAAAGAATGACAACAATGAACTTATACGAACAAGGACAGTCACAAGATGGAGAGTATGCATAGATCATCGAAGACTTAATGATGCAACTCGAAAAGATCATTTTCCATTACCTTTTATCGACCAAATGTTAGAAAGACTCGCTGGCTATGCTTACTATTTTTTTTCTAGATGGGTATTCTAGATACAAACAAATCGTAATTGCTCCCGAAGATCAATAGAAGACTACTTAACAAATTTATTTTGGTGGCTGTAGATTATGTCTCCAAGTGGGGGAAACCTGCAGCTTTGCCGACCAATGATGCTAGGGTTGTGGTGAATTTTCTTCGAAAAAATATCTTTTCCCGATTTGGCACTCAAAGAGCTATAATTAGTGATGGTGGGAAGCATTTTTGCAACCTTCCATTTGAAGCTTTACTTACTAAGTATGGAGTTACTCATCATGTGGCAACACCATATAATCCTCAAACAAGTGGCCAAGTTGAGGTGTCCAATAGGGAGTTGAACTGAATACTCGAGAAGACTGTTAGTATCTCATGAAAGGATTGGGCACGAAGGTTAGATGATGCATTATGGGCTTATAGGACAACATTTAAAACACCGATTGGAATGTCACCTTATCGGTTAGTTTATGGAAAAGCATGCCATTTACCTGTGGAGTGAGAATGTAGAGCTTATTGGGTGATAAAGACACTTAATTTTGATTTAATGGTTGCAGGTGATAAGAGGTTGCAAATTAATGAGATGGGTTTTGCAATGATGCTTATGAGAATGCTCAAATTTACAAGGATAAAACTAAAAGATGGCATGATAAGTATTTTTTGAGAAGGGAGTTTGAAGTGGGGCAGAAAGTTATACTATTCAATTCAAGACTTCGAATTTTTTTGGGAAAGTTGCGATCTAGGTGGTCGGGACCATTTGTTGTGACTTGTGTTTTTCCATGTGGAGCATTTGAAGTTCATCATGAGACAAAAGGGACATTCAAGGTTAATGGACAAAGGTTAAAGCCTTATATGGATGGAGAATTTAGAACGCAAAAGTTTTCCATCAATCTCGCCAATCCTAAATACTGATTTGGAGAATGTCTAGCCATAGACTTTAAACAAAGCGCTTTTTGGGAGGCAACCCATGTTTTTTTTTTCTCTTTAATTTTTATTTAATCTTTTTTATTTTTGTTTTCATCTTGTAGGTTTGCATAAGTTTGTGGGCTCTCTAATGTGTTACATGGTTGCACTTTCAAGGACAACATTCAATTGGAAATCGGTGGAGCACTTCTTACCTTTTCTCATTCTTTTTTTCTTTTTTATTCTTCTTTCCAATTGAGGACAATGTGTTATTCAAGTTTGGAGGAAGGTAGTTTATGTTTAAAAAAAATTCTTTGTTTTTGGTTTGATGAAAAAAAGGCATATGATAAGAATTTGGTTGAAATTGATTATAATTTTTAGGGGAAATTCTTATTGCTTGAGTCTATTTGTTAATCCCTGACTAGATTTTACTTAATTTGGGATCTTCTATATTCAAGGAATGCTTATCATGATCATTAATTGTTTTGCATTCCTAGAGGAATTTTATGTGAATATTGTAAATTTGTATGGTCTCAACAAACTCTAGAACTTGTTTGATGACACTTGAGGCCAAATCGTAGATAAAATATTATTTGGGAAATGATTTAGGCATTCTTTGAATTGATTGAGCCTTTCAAGCTTACCTATTTATTATCTTTATCCCTAGTCACCCCTTTGAGCTTTGTTGAATTATACTTTGGCCTTATTTTTTTTCTTTTTATAAAACATCATATTCCCTACCCTATTTGAGCTTAAACACTAATGTCCTTACCTTTCAAGAGAACTAAGTTTACACAAAGTTAGAAGAGTATGGAAGGTGTGAGGGGTAGAAAGTTTACAAGAAAATTTTATCATAGCCCATGTTATCAAAGTCATAAGATTGGGGGCGTGAAAAGTCAGTAAGGAGTTGAGAAGTGTTAAAAAAAGTAACTTTGAATTCTTAGATATATTAAAAAAAAAGAGTTCCTAGATAAAAAAAGGATCTTTGAAAAAACGATAAAGAGAGGTGTTTTGAGAGATTCACATGATCGAGAAGAAGTGTATGTATTAGAAGTACGTATGGTCTATTTGTTTTGTTTGTGTTCAAAATTAAGTTCTCTTGCTTTGTTTGAACCCTATCTTTTCTTTGTAGCCCTCACCTTAGCCTTACATTACAAGCCTAATAAAGACCTATTGATCCTTGGTAATATTTTTATTCTACATTAGTGGAGAGTGATTTGAAAAGCAAGCCTATGGAGTTGGAATTATCAATTTTATAACTAGAGATCCATTATATATTTACCTGTTTGCATAAAATCATCTGGGAAGCTAATGATGAAGTGAGAATGATAGGTATGCATGAATAAGAGGATTGAAAGTGAGGTGAAATTTTGTTTTGAATTAACTTTTGGACTTGTGTGATATTGAATGATTAATTTGGATTATAAACTTTAGGCAATCTTTGAGGCAACAAATTTTATGAATTCAACAAATTCTTGTTTTTAGTTGTTTTTCTCTTTTTCTTTGCTTGAGGGCTAGCAAATTTTAAGTTTGTGGGAATTTGCTAAGTGTAATTTTTATGATTTTTATTACTCTTTTACTTATTAAAATTGTTAGTTTTCCTTTATATGATTTGATTTGATTTGTATTTATTTTATTTTATTTGCTTGTGCCACACTTTTTCCTATTTTGTGTTATATTTCCTTTTAGTTACTTTCCTGTTTCATGTTTTCCTAGTAGTAGAAGTATTTTCCATTTCAGTGTCTTTCCTTTTCTTAGGCTGCATTTTTTCCTATTTTGTGTTATATTTCCTTTTAGTTACTTTCCTATTTCATGTTTTCCTAGTGGGAGAAGTATTTCCCATTTCAGTGTTTTTCCTTTTCCTATAAGGAGTAGTATTATTGTACTTTCCTTTTATTTTCTAGGAGTTTTCCTAGATAAGGCTAGTTGTCCTTGCCCTTGCCTTGTAAGCACAACAAATTTTTCCTAGACAAGAGAATAAAGAGAGAAGAGAAGGAGGGCAGCTACCAAGTCTCAATGAAGAGAGATCTTCAACAATCTTGAATGCTTCATCAACTTATTTCTAGCAAAAGAGTTTTATTCTCTTCTCTTTAGTTTTCTTTTGATGCATTCAAATAAGAATGTGGCTGATTTCAGATTTGTTATGAACTAATTTTATTTTTCTAGGGCTTTGATGTAGTCTAGCTATGAACACACAATTTAAATTCCAAGTTATTTTATTTCAAGTTATTTTTTATGTTGAGTGTTTATCCTTGATCTTATTGCTTACAATTGGCCAATTATTGTTTGATTTATTGAATCATACTGAAACCGAGAGGTAATTTGTGATTCGAACTTTTAGGGTTAAACACCATTAGTTGAGTGAAAGATAGAGATACTTTACCGTGACTAATGTGATTTTAGATTAAGAAAAATCCAAAGCACTTAATGAATCTTCAAATAATTTAATTTACATAGAGATACGATGAATTATTAGGTGGAGATATTTCTAATGTTATTCGAGAGAAAACACTGAATAATAAAGGGATTTATTTTTCATTGACTTGAAAAGGTGGAATTTTGTAACAAGGAATAATAAATTGTGTGGGATTAGCTAGGTGAAATCGAGAGCACTAGATTTATTTTTTTTTTATCTCTATAACTTTAAGTTTTATTTTATTTTATTTTAATTTATTTTTGTCAAGTACTTTAGTTTAATTTAGGTGATAAAGTAAAAAAAAATTAAATTTTATTTCCAAATAATAAATAATTTCGTAAATTTCAATACTCAATAGCATAATTAGTCCTTGTGGCTTCGACACTTTTTTCTTCAAAACTCTACTTATTGTTGCGATTTTGTTCACTTGCAAATATTTTCACACCAAACTTGCATCCTTATATTTTAAGTCTAGTCTTGTTGGTATTTGTCTAAGGATTAAACGGGTTGAAGAATGAAACTTCAGCAGGCTTTGAGCCACGGCACATGGAGTGTGCACTGCGGCCTCCAGCAAGGGAAAAAACTTCTGCACCAAGTATCTGCTGTGGCAGGCGGTGCCCAGCACCTAGAGGAGTTTCTGCCCTGTGTGCACCGCGGCCAGCCTTGTTCTAGGCCGCGGCGCCAGGCACACCTGATGCACTCTGATCAGCACTTTAAGATGGTGCGTGGAACTTGGTTAAAAGCCCATAGAATTACTTGGTCATCTTGGAGGGCTAAGATTGTTTGGTTCTCAAGATCTAAGGGTTGGAAATAACTTCAAGATTGGTTCAAGAAGTTAGTGCTCTATATAAAGGGTCATTAACAACAAGAGATGGACACAACAACACTTGACACAAGAGTGCAAAGTCACAAGTGTCAAGAGAAACACAAGAAGGGGTCTCATTCCAAGAGTGGCTGATGTTGAGAGAGAAAGACTCTCAAATCTTTAAAGGTGTTTCGAGTGAGAGAGAGCAATCAAGAAGAGGGGTTCAAGGGCTTTGTAATTGGAATTTTCTTGGGGAAAATTCCTGGGAAACACTCAGTTCTTACCTCTTTCTTTTCTCTTCTTTCATGCATCAAGAAAAAGAACAAGAGGGTTCTTGAGGAGGTGTTGCTGTAATTGTAAGAACTCTATTGATTTAGTGCAGAGAGCTATAAGGGGCTAATGGGGACATAGGCAAATTGCCAAACCTTGATAACAATTGCTTATGTCCTTTCTTTAATTGGTCTGATTGCTGTTTATTACAAGTCATTCTAGACTTGGGTCTTTGAAGGTCACCACCTGGGATTCTTGAGGTGATTTTCAACAAGTCTCAATTTACATTAATGTTTTTTGTTGGAACAATCTCATCCTTACATTTTTTTTAATCTCTCCAATTCTACCTCCTGTAAAAATTTATTGTCGGACTTAACTAAAGAATGTAAAAGTCCCTTGCTTTCCCAAAATTAAAAATGAAATGGATTAGGAGAAAAAGTGAAAATACTAAATAGTCCTCTTCACAAGAGTCCTAACAATACTCTTCACTCTTCAGTTTGAACATGCTACCTAGTGCATGGATAACCTATATTGCTCTAAAAATAGCCTTTTATTCTTTTGGTTTGCAAGTCTGTAGGGCTGTTTTATGTTGGTAGGTCACTCATGTGTATGGACCACAATAAATTAATTAAAAAAAAGAACGACAATAAAAAAAAGGAAGTTTGAAAGGGTATTAGAATGATCACTCTTTGACTTGAATTTCTCATGAAAAATGAAAATATTGAACTTGTTAAGATGGTTGTTAATTCAAAATGATGTCGGGAATTTGAGTCATTATGGAGGCAACTGATAAGTGTAATTTTACATGATTTTTATTACTCTTTTACTTATTAAAATTATTAGTTTTCCTTTATTTCTTTTGATTTGATTTGATTTTTATTTATTTTATTTTATTTGCTTGTGCCACACTTTTTCCTATTTTGTGTTATATTTCCTTTTAGTTACTTTCCTGTTTTATGTTTTCCTAGTAGTAGAAATATTTTCCATTTTAGTGTCTTTCTTTTTCCTAGGTTGCATTTTTTCCTATTTTGTGTTGTATTTCCTTTTAGTTACTTTCCTATTTCATGTCTTCCAACTAATAGAAATATTTCTCATTTCAGTGTCTTTACTTTTCCTAGAAGGAGTAGTATTATTGTACTTTCATTCTCTTTTCTAGGAGTTTGCCTATATAAAGCCAGCTGCCCTTGCCTTGTAAATAGTAGCAGACTTGCCAGGGACTAATTATTTGTAATTGATATTGATACTAGTTAGATTGTTACTAATTTGGATTATTTTATAATTTTTTTTAAGATTAGTGATTAAATTTCAGTTTTACTTTTCTTTTATTTTTATTTTAGGAATTAGAAGTGTATGCCCTGTTCTAAACCATTAAAGTCTACACTTTTTGATCCCGAGATTGAGAGAACTTTGCGTCAAATCAAGAAAAAGAAGAAGCAAAAAGTCACAATGGCATATCAGTGGAATGGAGAGGCAAATTGGGCTTTGAAGGACTATGCTACACCCTCAGTTAATGGGGCTACATCTAGCATTAGGAGGCCGGCTATACAAGCTAATAATTTTGAGATTAAGCCGACAATAATTCAAATGATACAACAAATTGTTCAGTTTGGAGGGCTGTCGCAGTAGGATCCTAATGTTCATATCAAATATTTTTTAGAGATTTGCGACACATTTAAGCATAATGGAGTGAAGAATGATGCTGTTCGTTTTAGACTTTTCCCTTTTTTCACTCAAAGAAAAAGTGAAAGCCTAGCTGAATTCTCTACCACCTGGTATCATTACTACCTGGGAGGAGTTAGCACAAATTTTTTTGGCAAAGTATTTACCACAGGCCAAGACAACAAAGCTAAGGAATGGTATTACCAGATTCATTCAATTTGAAAATGAAACTTTATATGAAGCATGGGAGAGATAGAAAGATTTATTGCAAAAGTGTCCTCATCATGACCTTCCGGCATAGCTTCAAGTCCAAACATTCTACAATGGTTTGGGAGCTACAAAAAGGTCCATGGCTAATGCAGCAGCTGGAGGAGCTTTAATGAGTAAAACTCATGAAACAGCTTATGAACTTTTGGAGGAATTGGCATCCAACAATTATCAATGGCCTCCGGAGAGAGCAATGCAAAGAAAGACGGTTGGAGTTTTTGGACTAGATTCTATTACCACATTGGCGGCACAAATAGCAGCTTTATCTAAACAATTAGGTAAGATGAATGTTAATGCTATTCAAACTAATGTTGTGTATGACTATTGTGCAGGAAATCACTCAAGTACCGATTGCCAAGTTGGGAATCTGTTTGCTCAACCAAATTTTGAACAAGTTAATTACGTGTCCAATTTCCAACGACAAAATAATCCTTATTCAAACACATTCAATCTTGGATGGAGAAATCATCCCAATTTTTTGTGGAGAAACAATCAAGGGGCATCTAGACCACCTCAAAAAATTTTCATAGCAAGAAAAGAAGCCAACACTTGAGGAGATGTTCACGCAATACACGCAAAAGACAGATTTGGTGATCCAAAACAATTCGGCTTTGATTCATAACCTTGAGGCTCAGATTGGTCAGTTTTCACACATTCTTATAGAGAGGACAACAAGAACTTTGCCAAGCAATACCGTTACCAATCCTAATGAATATGTCAAAGTAATAGCATTGAGAAGTGGGAGGACAATTGAGTAGCCACAAGGAGCAAGTACTGAGCAAGATAAAGCTAGAAATCATGTGGAGTCCGAGCCAAAGATGGAGGAATTGAAGTAGCAAGTGGCCGACCAGCAAGGTGGAAATTCTAAAGCAAATAAATAAGCTTCAAAACCTACGAATTCCATGGAGTTTATATCTGAAACTAATTCTCCTTCAATTTATAACTCACCAATTCCTTTTCCTCAAAGACTTAAAAAAAAAATAATAAGTTAGATAATCAATTCTCTAAATTTCTTAGTATTTTTAAGCAATTGCATATTAATATTCCTCTTATTGAAGCTTTAAAGCAAATACTTAAATATGCGAAGTTTTTTAAGGATATTTTATCAAACAAGCAGAAGTTAGAAGAGCATGAGACGAGGATGTTAACCGAAGAGAGTAGTATAATTTTACAAAAGAAGTTGCCTCATAAATTGAAAGATCCACAGAATTTTACGATTTCTTGCACTATAAGAAATTCTTACTTTGATAAAGCTTTATGTGATTTAGGAGCAAGTATTAATCTTATGCCGTTTTCGATTTTCAGGAAGTTAGGTATTAGAGAAGCAAAGTCTACTATGGTCTCTTCACAATTGGTAGACAGGTCTATCAAGCACCTACGAGGACTCATTGGAGATGTTTTGGTGAAGGTGAACAAGTTTATTTTTCAGGTGGATTTTATTGTGCTCGACATGGAGGAGGACAAGGAAATACCTTTGATTTTAGGACGACATTTTCTCGCTATAGGGAGAACTTTAATTGATATGCAACAAGGGAAACTTATTTTGAGGGTTGATGATGAGCAAGTGACTTTTGATGTATTTAAGGCTATGGATTTTCCTTCCGAAGTACACTCTTGTTTTCAAATTAGTGACATAGACTTAGTGGTGACCGAGACCTGTAGGGCTGGATTTTCAAAGATGCCACTTGAGGTGTGTCTTACTAATTCTGCAACTCTTGAATCCGAGAATAAAGAGGTTAGGGAGTGTTTAAGGTATATGGAAGCTACACGATCCTTTTATCCTTCCTTAAAATCGAAATTAGAAGAGCTAGGTTCATCCATGCTGACATCTTCAAGTAAGGAACCACCCAAACTTGAGCTCAAACCATTTCCGTCAAATTTGAGGTATGCTTTCTTAGGCCAAGACTCTACTTTTCCAGTTATTATTAATGGTTCTTTAAGTGATGTAGAGGAAGAAAAGTTGCTAAGAGTTTTAAGGGAGCATAAGATGGCTTTGGGATGGAAAATCTCGGATATCATGGGAATTAGTCCTTCTATTTGTATGCATAAGATTTTAATAGAGGATGGTTTCAAGACGATAGTTCAACCGCAACGGAGATTGAGTTCATCAATGCAAAAAGTGGTGTATAAAGAAGTTATGAAGCTCTTAGATGCTGGAATTATCTATCCAATCTCGGATAGTGCATGGGTGAGTCCGGTTCAAGTGGTTCCAAAGAAAGGAGGAATAACTATGGTAAATAATGATAACATTGAACTTCTACCAACAAGGATAGTCACGGGATGACGAGTATGCATAGATTATTGAAGACTTAATGATGCAACTCAAAAAGATCATTTTCCATTGCCTTTTATCAACCAAATGTTAAAAAGGCTCGCTGGCCATGCTTACTATTGATTTCTAGATGGGTATTCTGAATACAATCAAATCGTAATTGCTCCCGAAGATCAAGAGAAGACTACTTTCACGTATCTTTACGGAACTTTTGCATATAGGAGGATTCTTTTTGGTCTTTGCAATGCTCCAGCCACATTCCAGAGATGCATGATGTCCATTTTCTCCAATCTGGTGGAAAAATTTATTGAAGTATTTATTTTAAACTTTCACCATACTTCTTCCAGTATTTTCCCTGAAAGGTTAGTAAAAGCAAATGGGTGAGCTAAAAAACTAAATGAGAAACACATTATTAGAAGTAATCGTATTGGACGAAATTATCATTTTGACTACAAACTATGTTATATAATCTATTTGATTGCTAAGTACATGTAATATAGTTCTTAAGTTTCTTCTAATAATCATTCTCAATTTCTTAACAAGAAGAAAACCAATAACACAAGAATTTATTAATTTTTCTTAATTAAGTATAAACATATTATCTTTAACACGTTTCACACATCATAAGACCAATAACAAAATATAAGGATTTTCCATCTCAACACATTTCTATTTCAACAAACAGCATTCATGTCCTTCACTGGGCCAAGCACATTATATGCCTCTTAATGGCGAATCACCGTAAGTACCCTTCATGGGTTAATTCCATTAATACACCCATTATCCATGAGATGCAATGCAAATGCAAATGTAATGAATTACATAATCATATATCAGTTCATATTATCATAAAGCCCTTTACTAGACTTATGATATAACAACGAGGATATCTCCCCGCATAGTGGTACGTCAAATATCACATCAAATATTCTCAGATCCCCTACACCCTTTCCAGAGGGGTCCTACCATTTCCAGAATTATCCTCGGTACCTTTTCACCCTTTATAGGCGGGACCCACCCTCACATTTCATTCCACTCATTTCACACCATCATTTAAGAATGTATGCCATGCAATGCATTCATAACGCACTAATTTCTGAAATTAAACAACATCAACCAATCACACCATTAAATTCATAACAATACACCAATCATTTTCATTACAACTATGAACAGCACAACTTCTTCAAACGTAAACTATATCAAACCATTTCTATATTTAATTCTTATAACATTATGCCTCATCATATATATATATATATATATATATATATATATAAACACATAACACTACCATCGACTATTCCACACTCAAACGTATATTCATACTTCTAATCTTTTATTTCTATTATAAGAACTACTACGCTTACTAGAAGTAAAGTAAACCTCACCTTTAGTACCAAATTCTAGTCTCTAGATACCTTCTTGACTTTGATACAATCCTCCACTATACCTAACGAATAAATCATTTAATTATCACAAGATATTCATACAAATACAAAATTATTCAAGTCGTAAATCACAAAAAGAAAAGAACTATGCTTTTGAGCCACAAAAATCTTTCCTTTTTGTTTAAATACAAACATAATATTTTTTCTCTTAGAGATTTTAAAATAAAATAAATAATTCTTCTTAAAGCTAAAAAGTTCAAGTTTTCATCCAAAAGATCTCATTAAGTTGTTCTAAAAAGGCTTAGGTTTAAAAAGAGTACGAAAAGTACTATTTATGCTCGAAAACAAGGCTCCACAATCGACTATCTAAATGCACAATCGGTTGTCCAACCTCCAGAATGTTTAGATAGTCGACTGTGTAGCTTGGATAATCAGTTGTCCTGGCGTTCTGGAGTTTTTGACCAGATCACAGTCGACTACCCACTGGTTCAACACCAAAAAACTCCCAAAAATCTTCCTTTTTTCTTTGTAAAACCTTGTTGATCCTTCATGAAACTCTTAGATCTTTTAAAACACAAGTCTCTAAAGTTTTTAGATCAAACTTTTACAATACCCAAAGGAAAATTTCAAGTTAATACACAACAATTTAGTAAACCTAACACAAACCCATTTTTCTCAAACTTTGTTTGGAAAATCTTCAAATTCAGACTTTTAAAACACAAATCTTTAGCTTAACAAACATGATTGATAATTAAGAAGGAAGAATGATATGTCTTTACCTTAATCTTTGCTAAAATTCTCTCTTTTATTCCTTTCTCTTCCTCTTCTTCTTTCTTTCTTTCCTTTTCTCTTCTTTTCTCCCTTCTCTCTTGACAATTCTAGAGAAATCTAGCACATGCTGGGTTTCTTTCCCTCTACCGTCCTATTTATAAGCCACAATTTTACTCTTTTTATAGCACCACCCCTCCATTTCTTATCTCTTTCATAAATCACCACAAAACTCTTAAAATTTTTAAAATCTCTTTAAGATATACTTTATTACATAAACCTTATTTTATTCACTTACTTCCAAGTTTTACAAACTCAAAAACGAACTCAAATTTGAACAAGTACTCCAAAAACGAGTCCAAGTGAAATCCTAAGATTTAAAATATTAAGATTAAAATATCGGTCTCTACAGACTTACCTAGGACCTTAAACTGAAGATGAAATCTATTGGTTCTGCCTGCAACTTGAAATCATTAATAATTAAGGAGTGAGCTTCATAAGCTCATTGAATTCAATTTAGTAGAAGTATTCGATTTGTATACTTCTAGTAATATTTCATATACCAATTTATAATCATAATTCAAAGAAAATTATTCGTCTATCACTTCTTATATAAATAGTTCAAATTATTTATCAATCATTTCTTAAATTATATGATTTCAATCATCATATTTACATTCTCTAGGATTCTCTCATTTAAACATTGTTTTAGATTTCTTCACATATATTTAATCAACTCAAAACTATCATTTTAATCATAATTACCTCATCATGAGGTTCACAACATAATATAATCAATTTATGATTTTTGCTGAAAATCACCTTGACAAGATGCCTAGGTGGTGATCTTCCAAACACCCAAGTCTAGAATGACTTGTAGAAAAAAAATACAGCAATCGAAAGCAAGAAAGAAAAGAAAATAAGCGATTTGTTATCGAGGTTCGGCAATAGCCTACATCCCCGTGAGTTCTTTTGAACTCTCTGCACCAAATCAATGGTTCTTTATAATTACAGCAACCTTCTTCAAGAAGCTCAAGTTCTTGAAGAAACCAAGAAGAGAAGAAAGGAAGAAGATAAGAACTAACAATGTTCTCTATCTAATCTAGACTCCTCTCTCTTTACAACCAGCCTCACTACAATGAGTCCCTCTTGTGTTTATGTCTTTGCACTCTTACACAATTCTCTCTTTTATGTCACTCTTTACAATTGATCTCAAAGTATGTCACAACAACCTGTCTAGAATAAAGCTAGGTGACCCTTCATATAGTGCACCAACTTTTTGTCCAATCTTGAGAGTCAATCTCCACCCTTAGATCTTGATGACCACTTAACCATGGCCCTCCATCAATCCTAAGTGGTACTATGCATTTTAACCTTGCATCCACACAACTAAGAGAAGGTTTAAACAAGCTGTCCATGTGTGCATCAGTTTGCCTAGCTCCTAGGCGCTGAACAGGGGGCGGTGAGGCGCTAGGCAAAGCTCCTTTGCACCACATTCTGGGCGGTGTGGTGCTGGTGAAGGGGCGGTGCGGCACTGCCCTTCTCCAAGCAGCTTCCTTGCTGGGCGGTGAGGCACTGGTGAAGGGGAGGTGAGGTGCACACTGATGCTACCCTTCACTCAGCAGTGAACACTACTTTGCCTCGTTGATTAGGGGTGTGCACACACACCCAAATGGATGCACACACATGTGTTCACTCCTTTAACATGCTGTATTTTAATCTTCCAACCTTAGTTTAGACTTTAACCATATTTGAACCATGTTTAAACTTTAGACAAATACCAACAATCTCTACCTTTGTCTAAGTGTTTAAACCCGAACCATTATGCAGAGAGCTTCAGGATCCAAACTCATCTTGAGTCATCAATTAACCAAGTCCAATCCTAAGTAGTCTAAGGCAATGATTGAACTTACTTAGAGGTAGGACTTTAGTACCTAAATCCGCAGGATTTTCTTCCGTGGCTACCTTGTCCACATGGATGCATCATTTCATAACATTTTACCGAATGAAATGATACCGAACATCCATGTACTTTGTCCTCTCATTGAACACTGGATTCTTACACTAGTGCAATGCACTTTGACTATCCGAAAACACTACAACCTACTCCTCCAGTACCTTCAACTCTTCCAATAACCCTTTGCACCACATAGCCTCCTTAATGGCCTCCGTAGCCGCTATGTACTCAGCCTCGGTTGTTGAGAGTGCTACCACTGGTTGCAACTGAGCCTTCCAACTTACACAACATCCATTTAAGTTGAAAAAGTAGGAGGTAATCGATCTCCTTTTATCCCGGTCTGCTCTATAGTCCGAATCCGCAAAACCCTCAAGGCAGATGGACTTACCCCTCTTCTCATAAACCAGCCCTACTTCTGGGCTTCCCTTCAAGTACCTCAGCAACCACTTCATCCCAAGCCAATGCTCCTTTCTGGGATTACTCATAAACCTACTAAGAACACTCATTGCATGAGCAATGTTAGGTCTAGTGCTTACCATTGTGAACATAATAGAACCAACAGCACTAGAATAAGGGACTTTTTCTATTTTCTTCTTCTCCGCTTTCGATCTCAGACATTGATTGCTGGAGAACTTGAAATGACATGCAAGGGGAACCTTCACTAGTTTGCTATCTTCCATAGAGAATTTAGATATCATCTTCTCTATGTAGGAAGTTTGAGAGATCTTCAATCTGTTTCTCTCCTTTTCCTGGATGATTCTCATCCGAAGGATCTTTTGTGCAAGACTGAGATCCTTCCTCTTGAACTCCTCACTGAGTTGAGATGTAAACCTTTTCATCCTCTTCCTACTATTCCGAACCAACAGCACATCAATGACATAGATGAGGATACTCACCATCTTCTCCACCTTGTGTCCAGGTGAGAAAGTTTCTGTGAAATCTATGTCTTCCTTTTGTGTGAACCCCTTCGCCACCAGCTTAGCTTTATATCGGACTTCATCCCCTAGAGTATTCCCTTCTTTGATCTTGTAGAGCCATCTACAATCCACAACTCTTTGTTTTTCAGGTTTGGGCACCAACTCCTAAGAGTTGTTCTTCATCAAAGAGTCTATTTCTTCCTCCATAGCCAGCTGCCACTTTGAAGAATCCTTACACTTTATGGCATCCGTGTAAGTTTCTGGTTCACTCTCTCCTTCTATCTAAGGAGCTGCTACATTAGCATCTGCAAACCCATATCTCAAAGGTGGTCTAACCACCCTCCTTCTGCGGTCTCTTGTGAGCTAGTAGTCATTATGACTTGCTGCATCACCCTCTTCTTGTTCAACCTCTTCTTGAGTTTCTTGAATATGGCATTCATTCAAGGGCTCTACCTGGTTTGAACCCTCTTGCCTTCCTTGCTCTACCTAAACCGAACTCTCCTTGATGCGATGCTCCACAACTTTCAGACTGGTTTGCTCATTAGCCCTTGTAGGGTTAGTTTTCTCCAAGTAGGGAAATAACAATTCATTAAAAATAAAATCCTTACTTATAATGAGTTTCATGCCTTTCTTTTCTAAGGACCACAACCTATATCCCTTAACCCCATCACTATATCCTAGAAATACACATTTTCTAGATCTTGGGCTAAGTTTATCCTCCTTTTGATGTGCACATCCAACACACCCAAAAGTCCTAAGGTTGCTTAATTCATGGAGTTTCCCACTCCACATCTCCATGGGAGTCTTGAGCTCTAAAGCTCTAGAGGGTGATCTATTTACCAAGTATGTAGTTGTAGCCACAGCTTCTCCCCAAAAATATTTTGGTAAACCAGATCCTATTAACATGCACCTAACCTTTTCCATAAGGGTTCTATTCATCCTCTCAGCAACTCCATTTTGCTTAGGTGTTTTTACAACCGTTCTATGTCTTAGAATGCCATTTAATTCATAGAATTTTTCAAAATCCTTATTGCAAAATTCTAAGCCATTATCGGTTCGTAAAGCCTTAACTACCCTACCCGTTTGCCTGCAACTTCTTCCACACAACAAATTTATCCAAGGCATCTGATTTATTTATAAGTAAATAAACCCACACACTTCTTGAATAATCATCAATTAAAGACAGAAAGTAAAAGTTACCTCCCTGTGTTGGTGTTCTTGCTGGTCCCCAAAGGTTCGAATGAATGTACTCAAGAATCCCTTAGACTTGTGCACTCCAGCGTTGAAGTTGACCCGGTGTTGCTTCCCAAGAATGGAACTCTCACAGAAATCCAATTTCTTTACTTTGTCACCACTAAGTAGACCATCCTTGCTAAGAACTTGTACGCCATTTTCGCTCATGTGTCCCAAGCGAGTGTGCCAAAGGGCTGCCTTATCCATCTCAGCCATCTAGCTTGCTGCTTGATCATTGATTTCTGTCTCTCTGATCATCTAACAGAGTCCATCGTTTCTTGCTGCCTGATGAGTCTTAAATATTGCATATTTAAGACCCTTAACTTACATTTGTTATGCTCTTAGTTAGTAGTATTTTACTTCATTTTACGTTTTTCTTGTGTTTTGTGTGTTTTTACAGCTTTGTGGAGAAAATGAAGCATTTCAGGAGATTTGAAGCTTCTGGAGACATTGCGATCGATCGCACGAGATATGCGATCGAGCGCACATGCGCTCGAGCGCACATGCGCTCGAGCGCACCTGCCTATGATCGAGCGCAAGGTCATCAATCTCACATCGAAATATTTGAAGTTCAGTGCATCTGCGATCGATCGCAGCAGACATGCGATCGAGCGCACATGAGGTTGTGCGCACCAGACACGCGATCGAGCGCACATGCGATCGATCGCAACATACTGCGATCGAGCGCACACGGGCCTGTATCCCACATCGTTTCTGCAAGCCACATTACTCCGGGTCTTCCCCTATATAAGCACCATCTGGCTTCATCATTCAGGGTAAAATTTCTAAGCCACTTTGTTGTTTACCGGTGGACGTCCGTCAGCATTCTGGTGGATCCCGAAGGCATTGCTACCACGAGGGGAAGCGCCGCCCGTCAGCGAGTGGAATTTCTCCCATGTAAAGTTGTTTATTTATTTCTTTATATTCAGTTGTTTTAGTTTAAATGTTTAGCACTTGTTATTATAGTTCTATAGTTATGAGTGGCTAGACTCTTCAGCTAAGGTTGAAGATGAAGCCCCGCCGTTGTTTGGCGTAGTAGTTCAGATTTGCTTGTACAAATCTGACAATTTTTAGTATAAATGTTCTGTCAATTATTTGAGTAAATCTTATAATTGATTGAGTTTAAATTGTCTGTTGGATTTTCTTTGTGTTTCATCTGATGGATACATTGAATGCTTTTCGATTAAATTGGATTCCCTTTGTGATTTGTTAAAAGCGGATACATCGGGTGCTTTTGGTTTAGTTGGGATATTCTTTGTTTTTTGTCTTATAGTTGGATTCATTGAATGTTTTGATAGGCTATATTTTTAGAACATGTATGCTTAACTTCGGTGGGGTGGATTCGGAAACCTTAGTGCTTTTTATTATTAGATTTTAAATTAATTTAATTTAGTTTTAATTTGTTTTGCAAATTATCATTCAAAATTCGGAACTAGGTTAAGATAGAATTAATTTAGATTAAAAATTATATTTTCACAACGCAATTCCCTGTGGATTCGACCTCGCACTTGCACAACGCTATACTGCAAACGACTCGTGCGCTTGCGAGTAAATTAAAACTCATAACACTGCCTTGATCACTACCAAAGATACCTTGGCCACCTTGATCTTTCCTCCCTCTACTTTGCATGTATACCCCATGGAATCCTGCTGCCCCAATGAAATCAAATTTCTCTTCAAATCTGGAAAATACCTCACATTCTCTAGCAGCCTTATCATTCCATCAAACATCCTCACCTACATGTCTCCTATGCCTCTCACTTGGTAAAAAATATCATTCCCCAAGAAAACCCTTTCATCATTGGTCTCCTTGAAATTCTTGAACCATTCCTTGTGAGGGCACATGTGATAAGTGCACCTGGAATCCAGAATCCACTTTTCAATGCCTTGCCACCTGCTCACATTTGAGCACACAACAAGAACATCATCTTCTTGTTCTCCCTTGGCAACCGAAGCCTCTCCATTGTTGGTGTGGCTTCTTCTCTCATCCCACATCTTCTTCTTGCAAACTTTTCTGAAATGGCCCTCCTTGTTGTAGTAGAAGCACCTCTTTCCAAATCTTGATTTGGAATGTGCTCTCCCATGGCTTTTCCCTCTATCTCTTGATTTCTCTCGTTAGTTGCCATGGTTGCTACTGCTATTCCAAGTTGCTGGCCTTCTTCTTACGAAAAGCCCATCTTCACTTTATGTCTCTTTCATCTTGATTTTGAAGTCATGTGCCCTTATGGAATTGATCACAATCTCCTTGGTTAAAGTATCCCTTCCGTACTCAATAGCATTAATCAAATTATCAAAGCAATCAGGAAGAGAATTTAACAAGATAACAGCCAATTGTTCATCTGGAAATGTAATACTACAGCTATTCAAATCTTGAATTAGCTTTTTAAAGACATCAAAATTATCTTGCAACTCTTTACTAGGATCTATTTTAAAAGCAAAGATTCCTTTAAGAAGATAAATTTTGTTAGGGAGAGTTTTGGTAAGAAACAACTCATCTAGTTTCTTCCATATGACAGCTGGATCTTCCGAGTCTCCGCACTCCCTTGTGACACTATCCGACATGTGCAAGAAAATGGTACTGTAAGCCATCTTCTTCATCTCAACCCGCTGGTCCTCCATGACACTCGTTGGAAAAACATCATCTTCTCTAATAGCCAAGTCCACTTTCTGTTGCATTAGAACTGCCTTGATCTTCCGCTTCCATAGAGAAAAATCTCCCTTTCCATCAAACTTCTCAACCATGAAATTTGAAGCCATCTTTGCAAACGAGGTCCCAGATTTACGCAATACCCACAAATGCTTTCTTCAATCTCAAGAACACGATCAAAGATGGATCTTAACACCATTCTTGAATCACCCTCAAGAACACGATCTGATCTTGATCTTTACTCCGTTCTTGAATCACCCAAGAAGTTGATATTTGATTCTTGGGGTCTTGGCTCCGTCACCTTCTTGTTCTTGCTCCAATACCCAGCTGTGCAAACTCGGATACCACTGTCCAAAGCTCTGATACCACTATTGGAAATTACCTTGACAAGATTCCTAGGTGGTGATCTTCCAAACACCCAAGTCTAGAATGACTTGTAGAAAAAAATAAAGCAATCGAAAGCAAGAAAGAAAATAAGACAAGCGATTTGTTATCGAGATTCGGCAATAGCCTACGTCCTCGTGAGTTCCTCTGAACTCTTTGCACTAAATCAATGGTTCTTTACAATTACAATAACATTCTTCAGGAAGCTCAAGTTCTTGAAGAAACCAATAAGAGAATAAAGGAAGAAGATAAGAACTAACAATGCTCTCTATCTAATCTAGACTCCTCTCTCTTTACAACCAGCCTCACTACAATGAGTCCCTCTTGTGTTTGTGTCTTTGCACTCTTACACAATTCTCTCTTGTATATCACTCTTTACAATTGATCTCAAAGTATTTCACAACAACCTGTCTAAAATGAAGCTAGGTGACCCTGTATATAGTGCACCAACTTCTTGTCCAATCTTGAGAGTCAATCTTCACTCTTAGATCTTGATGACCACTTAACCATGGCCCTCCATCAATCCTAAGTGGTGCTGTGCATTTTAACCTTGCATCAACGCACCTAAGAGGAGGTTTAAACAAGTTGTCCATGTGTGCATCAGTTTGCCTAGCGCCTAGGCACTGAACAGGGGGCAGTGAGGCGCTATGCAAAGCTCCTTTGCACCACATTCTGGGTGGTGCGGTGCTGGTGAAGGGGTAGTGTGGTGCTTCCCTTCTCCAAGTAGCTTCCTTGTTGGGCGATGAGGCATTGGTGAAGAGGAGGTGAGGCGCATACTGATGCTGCCCTTCACTCAGCAGTGCACACTATTTTGCCTTGTTGATTAGGGGTGTGCACACACACCCAAATGGATGCACACACATGTGTGCACTCCTTTAAAATGCTGTATTTTAATCTTCTAGCCTTGGTTTAGAATTTAACCATCTTTGAACCATGTTTAGACATGTTTAAACCTTAGACAAATACCAATAATTTTCATATTACATCTCTTTTCATCATTTGGTCATCATATCTATCTCTTCATGAGACTCATAATCATATCATCATTTCATAATCAATTTGATGCCTTATCATCTCAATAATAATAAAAATAAATATATATGCATGCATCAACATCTTCATTTCAAGATCATTTTATTTATTTATTTATTTCTTTCTTTCTCATCACATCATTTCATATAATCACTTCATACTATCAATGTATGGGCAATACTAATATCTGTTATATCGTTTGGGAACGTCTTCCCAGATGTTGACATGCTTCATCCATACCAGCCATGGATTCTGGCCTTCCATATATGCATATGATCAATAACATACAAGCAACTATATTATAACATCATACAAATCAAGTCATTTTCTTTCATAAAAACTATCTTTTATCATCATATATATAAAGCCATCTCTTCGTATAATATATCGGTTTATAATTCATCAATTTTTCATCAATAGTTTTCTTTCAAAGATATCAATTTATCACTTCATATAATTGTAAAGATCCATCCCGGGTTGGCCACCCCTGAGACGGTGTCATCACATTTTGAAAATCCTAGCACGGTGCATATATGCAACAATAAAAATAATAATAACAGAAATTTTTATTCTAATCCTCAACCCTCAACAGGGGAGGTACATCAATTTGATATTAACTTAAACATAATATACAATGTAAAATGCATGAATATTTACAAATAAATTTTTCATTTCATTTTCTCATTTGTCTGAGGATATTAACACGTACGTGGCTTACAGAAAATGATTTCGTCTGACTCTCATCCAACCAGACTAGTTGTCCTGTTTGCTACCTAAAATCATTGTACAATAATGGATGAGCTTCACAAGCTCAGTGAAATAAATTTACTAGAAGTATTCAATTTGTATAAATAGCCCTTTAATATTTAATAATTTATTTCTCATATGACTGGATAATAGCATACAGTCTAACATTTAAATAATTACTATCACATCATACTTTTATATCTTTTTCTCACTGTAACTGTCTCTCTATGAGATTCATTTATCTACAAATAAATGCATAAAATCAACAAAACTTCAATAACACAATCAATATGTAAAACATATACAATGCATGAATTATTATTTGGGAACGTCTTCCCACATGTCGATATATTTTTATCTTAGACCGGCCCCTTCCCGGTTCTTTCATTCTCATTTAGACCGACTACCTTCCCGGTTCTTTCATTCTCATTTAGACCGATTTCCTTCCGGTTCTTAAATTCTTATTTAAACTGACTGCCTTCCCGGTTCTTTTATTCTCATTTAGATGCATATGAAACTGATATGAATATGCATATAAATAATAAAATAAAAACAATTATGTATTCAAATATCTAATTTAGCTATCCTGTCTTTCCTCGAATTTCTACTTGATAAATTCCATTAATTTCTTCTCTTCATATATCACATCAATTTATTAACCATAACTCATTTAGAATTTTATTTATCACCATCGTTACTAAATCAACTCATTATTCTAATAATATTTCTTTTCACATAATAATTTTCTACATGTCCAAATATTCATATCATACCTATCAACCAAATTTTTATCTACTACCAAAACATAAGCTAATAATTTATTTTAATATTATCACTAGATATTTGATTTTTATTTAGATTACTTAAAGTAAATCTAACTCACCACGTAGCACTTAAAGCTACCCATAGATCACCTCCTTGCCTTTCTCGTTCCTCTCAGCAATTTCCTCTGGTTGCTGATCGTCAACACCTGACATAATATTTATATTAAATTTCTAATTTATTCTTCATAAACCACACCCTTTAAAAATTCCCACTTTGACTTTCAGGAAATTTCATAAATGTTAAAAATTCAAAAAATAAACATTACGTTATTACCTTCTGTTTTTCTGATAGCTTTTTGTGACTCTCTAAAAAATTCCCCTGTAAACCCCTTCTAAATTTTGCTCTTTCAACATTTCTTTCGGTCCCTAAGTTTTTAAAGAAATAGAGTAATTGAAGGAAGATTAAACCAAATATGGTAAGTATAATATTAATGTTTACATATTATATATATAAGTTTGATTTTGTAACAAATCAGCCAAAAGCAATTATCTAACAAGCCTCCACGTTTTGAAATGTGGAAGACATGCAACCCCTTTGAAAATGCACTTGGTAGCAGGTGGCAACACTTGCTGCCACGTTTTTTTTTTTTTAAAGAAAACTTTTTTTTTCTTTTTCTTTTTGCTGGACATCCCTGGACATCTAGAAATTTTTTTATTTTATTTGTGTAAAAATTTGACTTTTCGCATTTAAATATATGTATATATTATTTTAACTTTATGTAATATTTATTAAAGTACTTCTTTACCTTTATTTTACAAATTAATTTATATTTCGCCAAATAGAACATGGCCATATGAGTTGATACGATCACTATGTATAAAAAGATATCGGGTGTGAATCTATAATCTTATAGATCTATCTATCTGTATATATAGATTGAGATGCACGATCCAAAATTTCAATTAGAAATATAAATAGTAGTTTCCCCCATGTTGTGTAAAATTCTCATTGAAAAAAGAAATATTTGTTCTCTTCTATGAATATGACTGGAGCCATTTTCCTGAGGAGCCCAAAGTAGGGCGAAACTAGTCGGTCTCGAGAAATAGTACCATTTCGATGAAGGCTGGCCCCAAGGGGCTGGGCACCACACAGGCTGGATGTCATGCTACAATTGGTATCAGAGCCAAGTTCTATATCTTCAACTACGTGCGTGCATTCGCCAAGCACTTGACCAAGTCCAAGCAGGCAGATTATACGCGCGCTTGCCAAGCACTTGTGGGGAGAACAAGCAGGCAGGGAGAGGTAGAAATAAAGAGATAGAAAAGATTAAGCAGGAAGTGCTTAGTAGAAAGTAATATGAGTTCAAAATTAGAAACGATGGTATTTTGGTTGGAACACAGAATTTGTGTTCCCAATAATGCGAAGTTGAGAAAGGAGACATTGAGAGAGGCACATGATGATGTAGTTGAATACATTTCTAGATGTTTGGTTTTTCTATAAGTGAAATCTGAGAGTAGACATTCAGTAAGCTTATTATAGCCTCTTCCTGTGCTTGAATGACCATAAAAAAAATTGGAGCATAGATTTTATTTTTGGATTTTTCCATACCAAGAGAGGTCACGATACAGTGTAAGTGATAGTAGATAGACTTTCTAAGTCATCTCAGTTTCTTCCAACTAAAACAAATTGGAGTCCTAAAAAGTTGGCTAAACTGTATGTAGCTAAGATTGTGAGGTTGTATGAAATACTATTAAGCATAGTGTCAAATAGAGATGCTAGAGTTACATCTTGGTTTTGGATAGGCTTTCAGAAAGCCACGGGTACGCAGTTACAATTTAATATTGCTTTTCATCCTCAACAGATGGGTAGAAGGTGAAGAACTCCAATATGTTGGGAAGAAGTGGGAGGGAAAAATATATTTGGTTCATCAATTATTGAGTTAACAATAGAGAGGATCAAACCAGTTAGAGAGAACTATAAAGTAGCATTGAGTAGATTGAATAGCTATGCTGATAATAGAATGAGACCTCTTGAATTTCAAGTAGATGATTGGGTGTAATTAAAAAATATCTCCATGAAACGGTGTGTTGAGGATCTAAAGGAAAGGAAAGTTGAGTCAGAGGTAAGTGGGACTCTATGAGGTTATTGAGAAAGTTAGGCTAGTTGTGAATAACTTGGATTTTCCTTCAGAGTTGAAGCAGTGACATAACGTATTCCACATTTCACTTTTGCGAAAGCACTTGCTTGATAAATCTCATAATATTTCGAGCTAAGTTGTAGAAATTCAGAAAGATTCAACTTTTACATAAGTACCAGTGATAATTTTAGACAGAAAATAAAAAGTCTTATATAATAAAATAATTTCATTAGTTCAAGTTCTGTGGTGGGATAAAGATGTTGAAGAAATTACATGAAAGCATGAGGCAACTATGAAGAAATATTATTCAAAATTGCTTTCTTGATTAGGTAAAAAAAATTTGAAAAAAATTTCGAGGATGAAATTTTTATAAGGTGGGTAGAATTGTAATACCCGTATTCATAAAGTAAGGGTAAAAAAGTAATTTAATAAATATGACATGAAATTAAAATAATATATATATATATATATATATATATATATATATATATATATATATGCAAAGGATTTAATATTGAATAAAATAATTTTTTTGAAAAAAAATGGATGATTGGGGACGTAGTTACAAAGAAAATGGAAAAAAAAAAAAACTGGTGCATCCAGTTTGGAAAAGGAGAAAAGAAAAGAAAAAAAATTTGTTTTTCTTTTAAAAAAAAACGTGGCAGCAGGTGTTGCCACCTGCTACCAAGAGAAAAAAGGAGTGTGCATTTAAGACACAATGCAAATTCGTCGCAAACACATTTGGGGTGGGGGGTTTAGACTGCTTCTGTATATATAATTTAAGTTTATATTATTTATTACTTACCAAATCCTGTTTTTTTTTCTTCTTTCCTCATTTCAAACAATTCTATTTCTTTAAGCACTTTGGGACCAAAAGAAAGGTTGAAAGAGAAAATTTTTGAAGGGGTTTACGGGAGAATTTTATAGAGAGGCACGAGAAGCTCTAAGAAAAACAGAAGGTAATAACACAAGTTTTATTTTTGAAATCTAGCATATATGAAATTTCCCGGAATTCAAAGTGGGAATTTTCAAAAAATGTGAATTATGGAAGAATTGAAGAATAAATTAGAAATTTTAATACTATGTCAGTTGTTGACGATCAGCAACCGAGGAAAATTGCTGAGAGAAGCAGAAAAGGCAAGGAGGTGATCCACGGGTATCTTTAAGTGCTACGTGGTGATTTAGATTTACTTTAAGTAATCTAGATAAAAATGAAATATCTAGTGATAATATTAAAATAAATTATTAACTTATACTTTGGTGGTAAATGAAAAATTGATTGATCGGTATGATAAGAATTTTGGACATGTAGAAAATTATTAGATGAGAAATAATATTTTTGGAATAATAAGTTGATTTAATAATAAAAGTGATAAGTGAAATTCTTGATGAGCTATGGTTGATGTTTTGATACGAATTATGAGAAGATGAAATTTAGTGGATCTTGACAAGTTATTAGTGGAATTTTTCAAATAATAATTTGAGAATAATCAGGATAGCTAATTAAATATTTGAATTCATGTTTGTTTTTATATTATTGTTCATATGCATATTTCATATCATTGTTCATATGCATATGCATGAAATAAAAGAACCAGGAGGGGGTCGGTCTAATTTAAAAACCGTGATAGCTGGTATATGCTGGAAATAAATGAAAATCGTGACAGCCGGTATCTGCTGGAAACAAAAGAACCAGGAGGGGGCCGGTTTAAGATAAAAACATGTCAACATGTGAGAAGACATTCACTAATAATAATTCATACATTGCATATGTTTTAAATATTGATTGCATTACTGAAATGTTGAAGTGTTGTTTGTTATTGTAAATTTATTTATAGATGAATGAGTCTCACAGAGAAATAGTTATGGTGAGAAAGAAACATAAAAGTATGATATAATAAGAACCATCTAAATGGTAGACTTTATGCTGTGAACCTCATAACAAGGTAATTATGTGTTGGTATTTGTCTAAGGTTTAAACATGGTTAAGGTTTAAACAAGAGATGGAAGAAAGAAGTTCAGTAAGACAAAGAAGTGCGCACAGCTTTGAACGGTCCAACATCAGTGTGCACCGTAGCCTTGCTCCTCCCAGGCCGTGACACCCAGCAAGTGAGGATGATGGAGGAAGGCCAAGGCCGCGGCGCCCCCTACCCAAGGCCGCAGCACCCAGAAAGTGGTGAAAAGGTGTTTTGCCTATGGCCGCAGCATGCCCTGTTCAGTGCTTAGGCACTAGGCACACTGGATTAACCTGATTCAACCTTTTGTTAAGTGCATGGGTGCAAGTCCAAAATGCATAGTATCACTTAAGATTGATGGAGGGCCATGGTTGATTGGTCATCAAGATCTAAGGGTGGAGAATGACACTCAAGATTAGTCAAGAAGTTGGTGCACTATATAAAGGATCACCTAGCTTCATTCTCAATAACAATTATGACAGAACATGTGAATGAGAGAATTGTATGAGAGTGCAAAGACACAAACATATAGGAGAGACTCATTGGAGAGGCTGGTTGTAAAGAGAGAGATTAGTATAGAAAGGGGATTCAAGGGACTTGTAAGTGAAATTTCAAAAGGGGAAAGTTCCAGGGTATCTCAAGACATTATCACTTTCTTGTTCTCTTCTTTGTTTCTTCAAGAACTTGTGGATTCTTGGAGAGGGATTGTTGTGATTGTAAGAACTATCGATTTAGTGCAGAGAGTTCGGAGGAACTCACGGGGACGTAGGTTATTGCCGAACCTCGATAACAATTGCTTGTCTTCTTTCTTGCTTTGGTTGCTGTATTTTTTCTTTACAAGTCATTCTAGACTTGGGTGTTTGCAAGATCACCACCAAGGCATCTTGTCAAGATGATTTCCAACAGTGGTATCAGAGCTTTGGACAGCAGGATTAGAGCCAAGATTGGCAGGTATCGGAGCAAGAACAAGAAGGTGACGGAGTCAAGACTCCAACAATCGAAGGTCAACTTCTTGGGTGATTCAAGAACGAAGTTAAGATCTATATCTGATCGTGTTCTTGAGGTGAATCAAGGATGAAGTTAAGATCAATATTTGATCATGTTCTTAAGGGTGATTCAAGAACGGAGTAAAGATCAAGATCTAATTGTGTTCCTAAGATTTAGAAAAAGTTGGAGAGAAATTATGGGTGCTGCACAAATCTGGTATCATCTTCGCAAGATGGCTTCAAACTTCATGGTTTAAAAGTTTGATGGAAAGGGAGATTTTTCCCTATAGAAGCGGAAGATCAAGGCTATTCTTATGCAACAGAAAGTGGACTTAGTGATTGGAGAAGATGATGCTTTTCCAGCAAGTACCACGGAGGACCAGCAGAATGAGATGAAAAAGGAAGAAGATGACATACAACACCATCTTCAATGTCACAAGGGAGTGTGGAGACTCGGAAGATCCAGCTGTCATATGGAAGAAGCTAGATGAGTTATTTCTTGCCAAGACTCTCCCTAATATGAGGTATCTTTGTAAACAAATCTTTGCTTTTAAATTTTATCCTAATAAAGAGTTGCAAGATGATCTTGATGCCAAGATGAGGAGTGCATCAAGTGGAGAAGGGCTGTTCATTAAAAGAAAGCCAGTTACTCGATATGGCAGCAACATCTATGGCTACTACCAGGTCAAAGGTAGAGGAGAGGGCCATGAGAGAGTGCACATTAATATACATGGCTACTACCAGGTCAGAGGTAGAGGAGAGAGCCATGGGAGAGTGCACAGCAAGATCCATGGCTACTACCGAGACAAAGATAGAAGAGAGAGCCATTGGAGAGTGCACAACAACATATATGGCTACTACCCGGACAGATATAGAGGAGAGAGCTATAGGAGAGTGCACAGCAACATACATGGCTACTATCGGGACAGAGGTAGAGGAGAAAGCCATGGGAGAATGTAGTCCAAACTGAGATTTAGAGGGAAGAAACGTTACTACTACCACAAGCAGGGTCATATCAAGAAAGATTGCAAGGAGAAGATGAGGGATGAGGGAAGAAGCCATACCAAGAATGGAGAGGCTTCAGTTGCCAAAACAGAATAGCAAGATGATGATGTTCTTGTTGTGTGCTCGGATGTGAGTAAGGGGCAAGAAGGCAGCGGGAAATAGATCTTGGATACTGAGTGCACTCATCACATGTGCCCTCATCGGGATTGGTTCAAGAATTTCAAGGAAACCAATGATGAAAGGGTTTTCTTGGGGAATGATATTTCTTGCCAAGTGAGGGGGATAAGAGACATCTAGTTGAGGATGTTTGATGGAATGGTAAGGCTGCTGAGGAATGTGAGGTATCTTCTAGATGTGAAGAGGAATTTGATCTCATTGGGGCAGCTGGATTCCATAGGGTACACATACAAAGCAGAGGGAGGAAAGATCGAGGTAGCCAAGAGATCGTTGGTAGTGATCAAAGCAGCAACGAAGGATGGTCTCTATAAGGTGATCGGAGACACGGACATCAAGGATCAAGCAACAAGCTTGATGGCTGAGATAGAGAAGGCAGCCCTTTGGCACACTAGCTTGGGACATATGAGCGAAGAGGGCCTGCAAGTTCTTAGCAAGAATGGATTACTTGATGGTGAGAATGTAGAGAAACACGATTTCTACAAGAGCTGTGTTCTTGGGTAGCAATATTGGGTCAGCTTCAACACTGGAGTGGACAAGTCTAAGGGTATTCTTGACTACATTCATGCGGATCTTTGGGGACCAGCAACACCAACAAAGGGAGGTAACTTTTACTTTCTGTCTTTAATTGATGATTATTCAAGAAAGGTTTGGGTTTATTTGGTTAGAAATAAATCAGATGCTTTGAATAAATTAGTGGTGTGGAAAAAGCTGGTGGAGACTCAAATGGGCAGGTAGTTAAGGTGTTAAGAACCGATAATGGCTTATAAATTTTTAACCAAGAACTTGATCAATTCTGTAGGTTAAATGGCATTCTAAGATATAGAACGGTTGTGAAAAGCCCTCAGCAAAGTGGAGTTGCTGAGAGGATGAGTAAGACCCTTATGGAAAAGGTTAGGTGCATATTAGGTGTATCCAGATTACCTAAATGTTTTTGGGGGGAAGTGGTATCTATTGCTATGTATTTGGTTAATAGATCACCCTCCAGGGTTGTGTACCATAAAACTCCCGAGGAGATGTGGAGTGGAAAGCCCCCTGAGTTGGACAACCTTAGGACTTTTGGGTGTGCTGTATATGCACAACAAAAGGATGATAGGTTTAGCCCAGGATCTAGAAAATATGTGTTTCTAGGATATGGGGAAGGGGCTAAGGGGTATAGGTTGTGGTCCTTAGAGAAAGAAGGATTGGGACTCATAATAAACAGGGATGTCATTTTTAATGAATTGTTATTTCCCTATTTGGGGAAAACTAACCTTGCAGGGGCTAGTGAGCAAACCAGTTCGGTATTTGTGAAGCATGGCATCAAGGAGAATTCGGTTCAGGTAGAGCAAGGAAGGCAAGAGGGTTCGGAATAGGTAGAGCCTATTGATGAATGCTAAGCTCAGGACACCCATAAGGAGGCTGAACTGAAAGAGGATAATGCAGGGAGTCGGAAAGACTATCAGCTCACAAGAGACCAGGAAAGAAGGTTGGTCGGACCACCTTCAAGATATGGTTTTGCAGATGCTTTGATGCAGCAGCTTCTTGGACAAAAGGAGAGATAAGTGAACAAGAGACTTACATTGATGCCATAGGATCTAAGGATTTGCCAAGATGGAAGCTAGCTATGGAGGAAGAAATGGATTCTTTGAAGGAGAACAACTTCTGGGAATTGGTGCACATTCTGGGAAAATAGAAAGTTATGGATTGTAAGTGGACTTACAAGATCAAAGAAGGGTACCCTCTAGGAGATGAAGTCCGAAATAAGGCTAAGCTGGTGGCGAAGGGGTTCACGAAAAGAGAAGGCATGGATTTCACAGAAACTTTCTCACCTGGATACAAGGTGGAGAAAATGGTGATTATACTCATCTATGCTAATGATATGCTGTTGGTTCGGAACAGCAAGGAGAGGATGAAAAGGTTTACATCTCAACTCAGTGAGGACTTCGAGAGGAAGGATCTCAGCCTTACACTAAAGATCCTTGATATGAGAAGAATTCAGGAAAATGAGAGAAATGGGTTGAAGGTTTCTCGGTCTTCTATGGAAGATAGTAAACCAGTGAAGGTTCCCCTTGTTGGTCATTTCAAGTTTTCCAACAAACAATGTACTGGAATTGATAAGGAGAAGAAGGAATGGTAAAGGTCCCTTACTCTAGTGCGGTTGGACCAGTCATGTCCCCTATGGTAAGCACTTGACCCGACATTTCTCAGGCAATGGGTGTTCTTAGCAGATTTGTGAGTAATCCCGGAAAGGAGCTTTGGCTTGGGATGAAGTGGTTGCTGAGGTATTGAAAGGCTCAGTTGCAGCCAGTGGTAGCACTCTCAACAACAGAGGTAGAATACATAATGGCTTCGAAAGCCATAAAGGAGGCTATGTGGTGCAAAGGGTTATTGGACGAGTGGATGATCCTAAAAGAGCAGGTGGTGGTGTCTTTGAAAATCCAAAGTGCGTGGCACTTGTGGAGGAATTCAGTGTTCCATGAGAGGACAAAGCATATGGATGCTTGGTATCATTACATTCTGAAAAATGGTACGAAAAGATGCATTCATGTTGACAAGAAGGCCACAGAAGAAAGTCCTATAGATTTAGGTACCAAGGTTCTACCTCTAAGAAGGTTCAATCATTGTCTTGAACTTTTTAGGAATGGAGTCGGTTGAATGATGACTCAAGATGAGTTTAGATCTTAAAGTTCTGTGCACAATGGTTTGGGTTTAAAGCATAGACAAAGGTAGATATTGTTGGTATTTGTCTAAGGTTTAAACATGGTTAAGGTTTAAACAAGAGATGGAAGAATGAAGTTCAGTAAGACAAAGAAGTGCACACAGCTTTGAAGGTTTCAGCATCAGTGTGTGCCATAGCCTTGCTCCTTTCAGGCTACAGCACCTAGTAAGTGAGGATGCTGGAGGAAGGCCAAGGCCGCGGCACCCCCTACCTAAGGCCGCGACGCCCAGAAAGTGGTGAAAAGGTGTTTTGGCCAAGGCCGCAACGTGCCCTGTTGAGTGCCTAGGCGCTAGGCACACTGATCCACACATGATTAACTAGATTCAGCTTTTTGTTAAGTACGTGGGTGCAAGTCCAAAATGCATAGCATCACTTAGGATTGATGGAGGGCTATGGTTGATTGGTCATCAAGATCTAAGGGTGGAGAATGACACTCAAGATTGGTCAAGAAGTTGGTGCACTATATAAAGGGTCACCTAGCTTCATTCTCAATAACAATTGTGACAGAACATGTGAATGAGAGAATTGTATGAGAGTGCAAAAACACAAACATACAAAAGGGACTCATTGGAGAGGTTGGTTGTAAAGAGAGAAATTAGTATAGAAAGGGGATTCAAGGGACTTATAAGTGGAATTTCCAAGGAGGAAAGTTCCACAGTATCTCAAGACCTTATTACTTTCTTGTTATCTTCTTTGTTTCTTCAAGAACTTGTGGATTCTTGGAGATGGGTTGTTGTGATTATAAGAACCATTGATTTAGTGCAGAGAGTTCGGAGGAACTCACGAGGACGTAGGCTATTGCTGAACCTTGATAACAATTGGTTGTCTTTTTTTTTTATCAGTAAATAAAGCTTGTATTAATCAAAATGTTCAAAAGAATCACTGGGCATACCCAGGAGATATACAATGAGGAAGTGCAGAAAGCAAAAATAAGCTTATAAAGGAAGCCTAAACAAAAAGCTTACAATAGAAGCCTAATATGTGGGCAAAGAGCATACACAATTCTATAAATTACAATTTGGATTTTCTTGGCAAGGCTGGTAGGATGAACTGTGGAATGCTCAAATACTTTGGCATTTCTAGCCATCCATAAGTTGTACACTGTGCATGCTAGGGCAATCCTTTTTGCTATGGCTGGGGGGCCAGATCCTCTTACTTTTTGGGTCCACTTGATTGCACTTTCAATTGTATTCATCTGCCTTCTGCAGCCCAGCCAAATTTTGATGGCATCCCAGGTTTCTTTGTTGATCCTACATGAGAAGAAGAGGTGCTCCCATGATTCCTTCTGCTCTTTACATAGGGGGCAGAGTTTGTCATCTCCTTCCAGCTGGAGTCTATCCTTAGTGAGAAGCCTGTTCTGAATGGCCAGCCAGAGAATAAAGGAGTGCTTAGGGGGGTAGTGACCATTCTATACCAATGAGGCCCAACAGACCACATTTCCTTTCAGTCTGGATGAGTTATAGACCTTCTTTATGCACAGATCATCCTATACCCTCCATTCCATTAATACGTCCCTGGCCTGCTAGGTGGAAGATGACTGATCAGTTAAATCATCTCTGATTTCTAGGATTCTCTTCCAAAGAGGGGAGTCATCCTTTCTTGCCATGATCTCCCAGATTGATCTGTTTATCAGATAGTAGTGCTGAACCCACTGAATCCATAGAGAATCTTTCTTTATGTGGATGTTCTAAAGGACCCTGGTAAGGAGAGCCTTGTTCCATGCTTTTAAGTCAACCAAGCCTAGACCTCCTTCTGTTTTTGGTTTGCATAAGTCTACCCAGGCTACAAGAGCCTTCCTCATACCATTACTCTTACCATTCCAAAGAAATGTTCTGCACATCCTAACTATTTTCTCCAGAATGTTGCTAGGGATAGGGAAGATGGCAAGCCAAAAACCCTCCACAACTTGAAGCACTGCTTTGATCAGTTCAGTTCTGCCAGCACATAACAGAGAAGAGCCAGCCTAGACATTTATGTACCCAAATATTTTTTCAATAAGGGGGGAGTAGTGGGTAGCATTTAATCTTGCTGAAGCTAGAGGCACCCCCAAATATTTGAAAGGGAGGCTACCTTCCTCCATTCCTGTGATCCTTCTGACTTCTATTAACTCAGCAGCCTGGACTTCAGCATGGAAGATGTTTGATTTGGCCAGGCTTGCTTTTAGCCTTGAGCACTCACTGAATTGGTTGACACGCTTCATAAGCTGCCCAACAGATCTACCATCCCCTCTAGCAAAGAGAATGAGGTTATCAGCAAAAGTCAAGTGGGTGATCTTGAGTTTATTACATTTAGGATGATATTTGAATCCATCCTCTTCATTCAATCTTCTAAGAAGTCTGGACAAGTACTCCACTATCAAGACAAACAAGTATGGGGAGAGGGGGTCTCCTTGTCTAAGGCCCCTTTTACCAACAAAAAAGCCATGCAAACTCCCATTAATGGAGAGAGAGAAGGCTGTTGTAGTTACACATTCCATGATCAATTTTCTAAACTTATCAGGAAACCCAAGGCCCTCTATCAAACTGTTCAGAAAATCCCATTCCACTGTGTCATAGGCTTTTCTAAGGTCTATCTTGATCATACACCTTGGAAAGATTCTTTTCCTACAATACTTTCTGAGCGGTTCCTGGACCAAGTAGATATTTTCAGCCATGCTTCTAGATTTAATGAAAGCAGCTTGGGCTGGGTTGACAATGAGGCTCAAGCAGGGGGCTAATATAAAGGCAAGGATCTTAGAGATGATCTTGTAAATCACATTACAACAGGCTATAGGTATGAAATCCTCCACTTTAGATGCTTGTTTACCTTTTAGGATCAAAGCTAAGGAGGTATGGTTTAACTATTTTAGTAGTCTCTCATTCTGGAAAAATTCCTGCACAGCCTCAATGATACCTTGGCCACCTTGATCTTTCCTCCCTCTACTTTGCATGTATACCCCATGGAATCTAGCTGCCCCAATGAGATCAAATTTCTCTTCAAATCTAGAAGATACCTCACATTTCGCAGCAGCCTTGTAACTCCATCAAACATCCTCAATTGGATGTCTCCAATCCCCCTCACTTGGCAAGAATTATCATTCCCCAAGAAGACCTTTCCATCATTGATCTCCTTGAAATTCTTGAACCATTTCTTGTGAAGGAACATGTGATAAGTGCACCCAGAATCTAGAATCCACTTTTCATTACCTTGTCTCCTGCTCACATTTGAACACACAACAAGAACATCGTCTTGCTGTTCTCCCTTGGCAACCGAAGCCTCTCCATTGTTGACGTGGCTTCTTCTCTCATCCCACATCTTCTTTTTGCAATCTTTTCTGAAATGGCCCTCCTTGTTGCAGTAGAAACACCTCTTTCCAAATCTTGATTTGGAATGTGCTCTTCTATGGCTTTGCCCTCTACCTCTTGATTTTTCCCTGTAGTTGCTATGGTTGCTACTGCCATTCCAAGTTGCTGGCCTTCCTCTTACGAATAACTCATCTCAACTTGATGTCTCCTTCATCTTGGCTTTGAAGTCATGTGCCCTTATGGCATTGATCACAATCTCCTTGGTTAAAGTATCCCTTCCATACTCAATAGCATTAATCAAATTATCAAAGCAATCAGGAAGAGAGTTTAACAAAATAACAGCCAATTGTTCATTCGAGAATTTAATACTACAACTAGCTAAATCTTGAACTAGTTTATTAAAGACATCAAGATTAACTTGCAACTCTTTACTAGGATCCATTTTAAAAGCAAAGATTCTTTTAAGAAGATAAATTTTGTTAGGGAGAGTTTTGGTAAGAAACAACTCATCTAGTTTCTTCCATATGACAGCCGGATCTTCTGAGTTTCCGCACTCCCTTGTGACAATATCCGACATGTGCAAGAAAATGGTGCTGTAAGCCATCTTCTTCATCTCAATCCATTGGTCCTCTATGACACTTCCTGGAAAAGCATCATCTTCTCCAATAGCCAAGTCCACTTTCTGTTGCATTAGAACTGCCTTGATCTTCCGCTTCCACAGGGAAAAATCTCATTTTCCATCAAACTTCTCAACCACGAAATTTAAAGCCATCTTTGCGGACAAGATCCCAGATTTATGTAATACCTATAAATGCTTTCTTCAACCTCAAGAACATGATCAAAGATGGATCTTAACACTGTTCTTGAATCACCCTCAAGAACACAATCTGATCTTGATCTTTACTCCGTTCTTGAATCACCCAAGAAGTTGATATTTGATTCTTGGAGTCTTGACTCCGTAACCTTCTTGCTCTTGCTTCGATACCCAGCTGTGCAAGCTCTGATACCATTGTTGGAAATCACCTTGACAAGAGGCCCAGGTGGTGATCTTCCAAACATCCAAGTCTAGAATGACTTGTAGAAAGAAATACAGCAATCGAAAGTAAGAAAGAAAAGAAGACAAGCGATTTGTTATCGAGGTTTGACAATAGCTTACGTCCCCATGAGTTCCTTTGAACTCTCTGCACCAAATCAATGGTTCTTTACAATTACAACAACCCTCTTCAAGAAGCCTCAAGTTCTTAAAGAAACCAAGAAGAGAAGAAAGAAGATGATAAAGAAGATGATAAGAACTATTACAATGCTTTCTATCTATACTACTCTCTCTTCTTTACAACCAACCTCTCTACAATGAGTCCCTCTTGTGTTTTGCATCTTTGCACTCTCACAAAATTATCTCTTGTATTGTGTCTTGACACTCTTTACAATTGATCTCAAATTATATCACAATGTTATGTCTAGAATGAAGCTAGGTGACCCTTTATATAGTGCACCAACTTCTTATCCAATCTTAAGAGTCAATCTCCACCCTTAGATCTTGATGACCACTTAACCATGGCCCTCCATCAATCCTAAGTGGTTCTATGCATTTTACCCTTGCATCCATGCACCTAAGAGGAGGTTTAAACAAGCTATCCATGTGTGCATCAGTGTGCCTAGTGCCTAGGCGCTGAACAGAGGGCGGTGAGGCGCTAAGGAAAGCCCTTTTGCACCATATTATGGACAGTGCGGCGCTGGTGGAGGGGTGGTGCGGCATTGCCCTTCTCTAAGCTTCTTCTTTGCTGGGCGGTGAGGCACTGGTGAAGGGGCAGTGAGGCGTAAACTGGTGCTGCCCTCCACACAGCAGTGCACACTACTTTGCTTTGTTGTTTAGGGGTGTGCACACACACCCAAATGGATGCACACACATGTGTGCACTCCTTTAACATACTGTATTTTAATCTTCCAACCTTGGTTTAGACTTTAACCATCTTTGAACCATGTTTAGACATGTTTAAACCTTAGATAAATACCAACAGATTATCTTGCGAGGTGATCTTTGTAGTTTCTCTTCGAGTGTCCATCCTTACCACATTGGAACCACTGTCATTTATCCTTCTTGACCTTTAATGAACTTTTCTTTTCGACACCTCATTTTGCTTTCAATTGTTTCTTCTTCTTTTTTAAAACATTCTTGCCTTTGGGCTTAGAAAAGAAAGCCTTATTGATAAGCATAATGTGTGTTTAGTCTTTCTAGATTTTGCTTCAGCAATTTTCAACATATTGGCAAGTTTTGGAAGCTTAGCATCTATCTTGTTCATATTGTAGTTCATAACTAACTACATGAATGTGTCTGGAAGGGATTGCAGAATCAAGTTATTACTTAAGTCTGCATCTATACTAAATTTAAGCTTGCTTAACTACTCATAATAGTTTATCGTTTTAAATTCATGCTCATGGATTGATGATCCTTTGGGCATCCTAGCCCTAAGGAGGTTCTTAGAGATTTTGAATATTGTATTGCAATTATGCTCACCATAAAACTCTTGTAGATGTAGAAATATCACATAAACACTTTCTATTTTATCATATTGCTTCTAAAGCTCGTCAAACATATATAGTAGGATATAGCACCATTCCTTCATGTCATCCTCTTATCACTTCTAAAGAGTAGCGACCTCTTCTTCCAAATCATTCTATGCAACAATTTTTGGAAGTGACTTATCAAGAACATAGGCAATTTTCTCATAATTAAAAACAATTCTCAAATTTCTAAGCCGATCTAGAAAATTGGACCATTTAATTTGTTTGCATCAAGTATGCATGATAGTATGTTTATCCATTGCGATCTATGATATAACAACAGATAAAACTAGCATCTATTCATTTTATTAGCTACCATAAAGATTTGAACTTTAATCTAAATGGTACTTCACACTATACTTTTCAATTCCCACAACCATATATGTGGAAAACGAAAGACCCTTTGGAAGGTCTCCAAGTGTGGATTAGGATTCCATCACTTGCACACTATACCCTTACGGTAATGCAAATTATAATGCACTTGATAGGTAGATAACTTTTATCAATTGCATCTTATGCAATTGCCAATCTTGATTGAGTCTCTAAAAGTATATGACTTTATGGTAGTGCAACAAAGTATATACATTTTAGTTAAGCCTTATCCACCATTTCTTACAAGTATAAATTAATGATATAACCCTTATGGTAGCGCAACAAAGTATATATCATTTGTTTACCTCATATATATCTCATGTTTTAACAGAAAATATAATTTTCCTATAGGTTAAACTTTACTGTAGCACAATAAATTTACACAAATAAAAAACTTTACTTATTGACTATAATGGTGGCAGGCTATGAGTAATCATTCCTAATGATTTTTCATTTCCAACTCAATATTAATTTACGTGCATGAGGGATTTTAGTCTTTACATTTGAGTCTCATCATACAATCATGCATTAAATACATATTAAAGCATATAATCTAATCACATGCACATAATTAGGTGGATGACTATAGATTTCTAAGCGTAATTTACTTGAGCCAAATAAGTAAATTACTTTGTCAAATTCTAGGTAATTATAACATGAAAATATCCCATACATTCATGGGACTTCAATCTTCAAATGGTCCATCATGTTTCCTTGCGCATTCTTTGATTCGCCCAATTTTAATCCTATCTAACTCTAAGTAACTATACATATCAAATATATATAAGAAACCATGATCATAAGTCAAGGGAAATTACATTGGATGGAGATAAAAATCTATATTGAGAGAAAGAAGAGAATGCGAGGTATGTAAACCCCATTTAAAATTCGAGAAACAAAAAAATAATAATATCAACACAATTTAACCAAATATTAAGGTCTAGGTCCAATAGTCATCCACTCGTACAAACATTTTGCAAATAAATAAAATACTTTTATTCTAGTTTCGGATTTATTCTTAGATTATAATATCATCTTAGATTCGCCCAATTGCATGCTTCCATTATAATATCATCAATGTTCTCGTGAGGAAACATTCTATGTATCACTTATTCAAGGCTATGAATTACTCCCTGTAAGCACTTGGTCTTTCGGTTGCTCTCTTTCAATAGATGATGCATCACCCATGTCAAAGGTATTCCTAAGTTTCGCATGTTTGACAATATACAAATCTTTGAGAATTTCATCATTAAAATAATATACTTTCTTGGCTTGTGGTGTCAACAGAAAAGGGTTATCACGCAAATAAACACCAGTATGTGTCAAATGTGAGAAATTCACAAGAGAGAACCCGAGATTATCCACCTTATAACCTCTATTAATATCAACCCAATCATATTTGAATAGTACGACCTTGTATCTCCTAGAATAATTTAATTCAATAATTTCTTTTAATGCGCCATAGTAATTACCATCTCCTTCAATAGGTCGTCTATCCTTTGCACTAGAATAACTAGTTGTCTTGACAGTCACAACAACACCACTGTTGTGTTCTTTGGTGTGACACCTAAAACCATTGCTGATATAACTAGTATATTTGTGAACCACTTCACTAGGACCACGAGCAAGCAATCTAATTTGGTCTGTAACTTCTACATTTCGTTTCTCATCTATACGTGCAACCTAGATATTAAGAAGTGGTCAATTTAATATTTAAGCTATATGAACTAAAAACTTGTAAGATATAGTCTACTATACTTTATTACGAAACCAATCATAGCCGATTTCATATGACATTGAATTCTCTCGATTTCATATTATGATAAATGACGCGGTCGATTTTGTCTCTTAACAAATTCCTCATGTTGTTTACATACAAAATCTCATATAAGAACCTAAAACAAAGCTTTGGAGGATTAAATAAGGTTTATGTATTTGGAAAGAAAACTAAAATTTGTTTGCTTACTTTTGAAATGAGGTGACTGAATCATAATTAAAAAGAACATATCGATGTGCTTGCACCAAATTTTGCTTGTTAAGCGTAACTCATGAGACCCTTTTACGCTTCTTCACATTAAATCCAATTTTTCTCTTCTTCCCTAAAGGTCGACCGAAGGCGAATAAAATAGATTCTTCCTCCAAATTTGGATTTCCATCTTCATCATTTTGTAGTGGTTGATTAAACCTAGTCTCAACTGCTGATAGGAACAAAAAGTTGAGCATTATTGTGCTAAGTAATTTTCTGCAATAGATCCCTCTAGATGAGCTCTATTACGCACAAAATACTTGAGTGTAAGAATGAATCTATACAAACATAAGTTTAAACACAAGCATAAGGAACATTAAAGATTGTATTACCTTTATAAGTGTAACTCAAAAAATTAAACACCTAAAAGGGTACCTTTCAATAGGATACATCCATCGGTAAGCTACTGGTCCAACAATTTTTGCCTTGGTTTCCAAATGAATAACCAAATGCACCATGATAATGAAAAAAATGGAGGGAAAATTTTTTCTATTTGGCAAAGAATTAAAGTAATCTAGGACTCAAGTTGCTCGAGGTCACGTTCATACAAAACCTTATAGTAGATGCTTCTGAAATAATGACATAAATCAATTATACTATAACTCTATCAGACAAAGAACCTCGTATAGGTATAGGAAGAAGTTCTTGTATGAGAACATGAAAATCATATCTTTTTAGTCTAATCAACTTCCGTTGTTTGAGCTGCACACAATGAGAGATATTGAATGAGTATTTATCTAGAGTTTTCGTCTCCTTGAGAACCTTTAGAAAAAAAACTTTTTCTTTTAGAGTCATAGCATAATAAGCTTTAGGCGTAACATCTTTCTTGGTGAAAACTTTGATTTGCTGAACCATCGAAAGTCTCAATGCCAACTTCCCAAAACTCTTTCAGTTCATTTATTAAAGGTTGCATGTATACATCCAGATTATTACTAGGGCCTTTTGGACCAAGAACCAGCAATGAAAGTATGAAATTAGGTTACTTCATGCACATCCATGGAGGCAAATTGTAAGGTATCAATACAACAGACCAAGTGTTATGAATTATAGTCATGGTACTGAATGGATTAAAGCCATCAGAAGCCAATCCTAAGCGAATATTGAGAGATTCCGAAGAAAAATCATTATACCGAGAATCAAATTTTTTCCAAGCCTGAGAATCAGCAGGATGCCTTAATAATCCATCCTTAGTATGACCCTCATCATGCCATTTCATAAAGGAAAAAGTCTTTGTAGTCTTGGTTTTAAAGGAAACCAACATAAAACCTTCATAGATTTCTTTTTCCTCTTTTTGAAAGTACCCTTAGATTCACCTTCTGCATCATTTCCACTAGCTTCCCACCTAGAAGCACCACATTTTGAACATGCTTCTTTATCTGCATTATTCTCCCAAAACAACATGCAGTCATTGGGATAAGCAGGGATCTTCTCGTACATTAGACCCAAGCCCTTCATGAGCTTCTTGATTTCGTAGTAGGATTTTGGCAAAATGTTTTCTTTTAGCAAAGCACTTTTGAACAACTTTAATAAAATGGAGAAAGTTTTATTGCTCAGCCCATTAAGACACTTTATATGATAAAATTGTACTCCAAAGGATAACTTTGAGTAATTATTGTAGTTTGGGTACAATCTTTCATCATCATCTTCTACTAATTCATGAAACTTCTTCAAAGACACATTTTCTCTTAAAGGTTGTTTTCGTCCAAATCCATCACCGACTTGTGTATTCTCTTCATCCATATTCACATCTATACCCTCTGCACATGGATGCATTAGAAATGCATCATGTATTAGGCCACGAATGTCATGTTCAAATCCTCCTCATTCACTAGGTCCATTAGTAGAAGTAGATGCACCCAAGGTCTCCCCATGAAAAATCAATTGAATATAACCTTTGAGAAAACCCTTATAAATTAAGTGTTCAAAGACTTCTGCTCTAGGATGCCAATAAATGTTGACGCATTTCACACAAGCGCACAAGATTTTCCCATCTTTAGATGATCTATCAAAAGCATAATCTAGAAATTTAACTACCCCGCCAAAGTATTCATCGCACATTCTTATTGGTAGATTTATACATGATTTATCCATTATATCCAGATTGATTAAACTGATATAAAAACAAGATACAAGAATTGCACCAAGTTGACCACTATTAGAAGGTAACAGTTTATTTAGAAATCATTTGAAGTTAGAAAACCAAAATGCTTTATCAAATGATCTTCCTATGTTTGGAAAAATATTTTGAAATAGAAAACTCTGTTCCAGGACATCCGGTCCACTGAATGGTTTCATTCAGTTGATTGGACATAATCCAGCTAATTGAATGATATGGTTTAGTCAACTGAATAAGATTCAACTTGAATTTAACTTGAATTTGATTCAACAATAGTTTAACTCCAGCTTAAGCATTTATAAGGCAAATCAATCCAAAAATCCCAGCACCCACTCATATACAAATTTTCTATTCCACACATGCCTTTATCCTACATAACTTAACCAGAACTTTCACTCCAAACAAGTTTCTAGAATACTTAATGTTGTTTGGAAATTACCTTAAATGCAACTTAAATCCTCAAATAAGGCCATACTCAAATTTTGTAGTGTAAAAGTTGTAATAAAAAGCTCTGAAACATAAATTTCTCAAGATGCAAGGGCAAGCAATTAAGAATACAACAACCGGTGCTTTAAAAAATCAAGAAACAAACCCAATCAATTTTAATTGATTTTGGGTCATGAACATCAGATGGTTCTGATTTGCAGTGTATAGATCTCTTCAAAGAGAACCACATTGTTGGCATATCTTTTTTACCTCTCTTTTTCTATGGTTTTGTTGGGCTTAAATGATTTTTCACAGCTTTTCTCTATAACTCTTTAGCAATTTCCATTTTCAAAAGCTATGTCATTTCCTTCACATGTTGTATTAGAAAAGATGAAATAAGAAGAATCTAAAATACCAATAATTTCCCTGTTTGTAACTTCCTAGTTGTCCACAGTCTCTTTCACTTCAAATTTCGTTTCATGTTTTTTCTAAATTATTTAAATAATAACTAAAAACATCTTTTGAGAAGAACAAAACATTATAAAAGATTCAAAGGTATCATCAAATACCCAGAAAAAAAGGGAGAAAGCAAAGAAATCTAAGCACTTTCAATATGCTGTTATATGTAAGTCTATTCATGACATAATGAAAGCTCAAGTCTCCATACAAGACTATAGCCTTACTAAAGATAAAACTTCTAAGCACAAATAAGATGTCCTGTTATCAACATGAAATCAAAATCAACAAAAGATCCATTTCTTCTGCTAGTGAAACACTCAAATTGATCTAGTTAAACCACCCTCCCTCCGAAAAAAAAAACCCCCACACACAAACTCAAAACATCTCATCCTTAGTCTAAAACCAAAATCAATAGCTCAAGGTTCATCTCCCTAGTAGTCTTAAGAACCATAACATATAACACCACTAAAACCCTAGAAATCAAAAGAGCAAGAGAGAAAGAAAAGTTTACAAGTGAGGGGGAAAAAATAATTGGAGGAGTTAGAGACAAATTAAAGCCCTAATTGTGAACTAGAGAGAGATCATAGTGAGAGACAGAGAGAAGAACAGGTTTAGGGTTTGAGAGAGAGTGATAGATGAGGTTTCAGACAAGAAAGGGGTAAAAACATTTCATTAAAGCCCGCCTTATTTGTTAAAGGACTTCCTTATTCTTTACTCTATACTGATGGTTTTTTAATTTCATCAGTATAGACGATTCTATACTGACGAAGTTTAAAATCCGTTGGTATAGGGTTCAAATTATAATAATAAAAATAAATAGATTTTTAAAAATTATTTAATATTTTTAAAATTATAAAATAAATACCAAATCAACTTAAATTTCATGAATTCTAATTATAAATTAAGTTCATCAACTAACAAATAAATAATATCACTGGCGGACACGTGTCCCTCAATGATAGACCGGATTGAAAAATCATTATACCAAACGTACGGTTATTTCTGCCAAACTATCAAACCTTAAACCCTTAATTAGCTGAAACCTTGTTGGAAATCACCTTGACAAGATGCCTAGGTGGTGATCTTCCAAACACCCAAGTCTAGAATGATTTCTAAAAAGAAATGGAATCGAAAACAGGAACAGAAAATCAAAGAAAGAAAGAAGACAAGCAATTGTTATCGAGGTTCTCTATAGGGGTTTTTGACTTTGACCATCTTTGAACCATGTTTTGACATGTGTAAACCTTAGACAAATACCAACAAACCTTAAACCTTAAATCATAAACCCTAAACCCTAAACACCCTTAACCCTTAATCCTAAACCCTAAACCATATACCCTAAACCATAAACCCTAAAGAAGAAGAGATCGTACTTGAAAAACACTCAAAAGAGGACCTGTAAATCTATACCTACAAGTACTCATGTTTTTAATAAGGCTCATTTTTGTTTTTAAAAAAATGTTTTATCAAAAATCTCTGACATCCAGTCGACTAAATGGTTTCGTTTAGTCGACTGAATGGTTTCGTTCAGTCGCCTAAATGTTGTTCAGTCAACTATATGATATGGTTTAGTTGACTGGATATAGTCCAGTCGACTGAATGGTTTCATTAAGTCGACCGAATATAGTCAGTCAACTGAATGATATGGTTTAGTCGATTGAATTGAATCCTTTAGTCGACTGAATATCCTAATCGAGTCAACTGAATTGAATTATTCAGTTTTGTTTCTACAACTGAACTTTCTGTCACTTTTTAAGTCGACTAAAGATGTTCATCTAGTCAACTGAATAAACTTCTTCAGTCGACTACATCAGAAGCCATTTTTAAACCTAACTCTCTACTAATATTTCAGTTGACTGAACATATCCATCAAGTTGACTAAACATATCCATCCAATCGACTGAAAAACACGATTTTTCTAGATTTTTAAGCTCTTCATCAGTTTTTTTTTTTAAACTCCGTTAAAACCTTTTCGAAGCTTCTCTATAAAAAACCCTCAAAACACCTCAAAATTCAAAACCTTCACTAACTTTTCCACCAAATCTCCTTTTATTGATCGAAATCATTACCCATTCCTTAAAATCTCTTGTTTTCTCTGCAAAATCTACACATTTTGAATTTCAAAATTTAAAATCCCAAAAAAATGCAAAAACACCTCTCTCTTCTTTACCAAATTTTGATGAAATCAGTGTTTTTGCTTCCTTATCTCATCATGATAACATCTTAAGACTCAAATACCCACCCTTTTTTCCCTCGATTCGAATCCTAAAATCCTATATCTTCTCAAAACCCGTATCTCTTGGTTTCTTACCATTTTTCTCTCTCTTCCATGGCTGACCGACCTAAGTGGTACAAGATATCATACTTGGGTCCAAATAATCCAACTTCTCAGAAGCGCAAGGTTACTGCTAGAGAAAAAGAAAAATCTAGAAAGGTGAAGGGAGCGAACCTCCAAGGGACCACCTCAACGCCTCTCACTTTCGAGATGCTTATGCTAAGGAGAGGTATGTCACTGCCATACGAACTAAGTCCATTATTCCTGGTAAAGTCTTAGATTTTTCCACCTTTAGCTTCAACAATTTCAATCTTAGACATCTCTTTGATAGGCAAGGTTGGACTGATATAGTCACTTTTTATGAAATTTTTTATCCTAGGCTAATTCATCAATTCTATGCAAATTTAAGACAGTTTTCACCCTCATCAACTAGGTTTTCCACCATTGTAATGGGACATGATTTCATTGTCACTCCTAGTGTCCTTCATGATATCCTAAAGTTATCCACTAAGGGGATGAGATGGATAAGAGATGGGTGGCCCAATGATTTTGACTATCAAGAGGCCTACCGGGTTGTTAAAGGGGATAGAAATTACATTTACCAGAGTCAAACATATAGCACCTATCCTGACCTTCCTTTAGACTCTAAGATCCTAAACCTAGTTGTCAATTGGACTCTAAACCCTCGATTAGGGAGCCGAAACTATCACTCTAAATTAGACATCCTCCTCATCTACTGCCTTAAGACAGTCACCCCTTATACTCTCTGCCCACTCATCCTTAGTAATATGGTAGTAGGGCATATTAGTGATACTAGTGTCCTTCCTTATGGCAATATCATAACTTTACTCCTAAAGCACTTCAGTGTACCTCTTTTTAAGTCTAAGGCATAAGAACTTGACTCCAAGGATGTCATCGATATTTCTTCTCTAAAAAAATGGGGTGCATAATTCGAGATCACATGGTCCTCTCGAAGCTTGGCAAGAACATTCAGATTGGCAATGAACCACCTGAGGAGGAAGCACTCACAATCGAGGCTTCTAGGTGAACTCCACTGAAACTAGAAAGCACATGGTACTCAGGATGCTATCTTTGAAGCTTTGTCAGGCCTCAAAGTCTCTATGACCAGTATGCAGTAGGCCACTAAGGCCAAGCTTGAGGAGCCCAGGACCGGAGTACATGCTGATCTTGCTAACTTGAGGATTGGACTTTGTGTTGTGTATAATGATCTATCGTCCTTCAGAGCTGACTCACAGGGTACTATAGATGACCTGCGAGATCAACTTCGAGATGTTTAGGACCACCTTCGAGCATCCCGATTCCCTCCTCCAGATGATTGGCATTATTAGTCTAGTTATCTATTATTTATTTATGAACTTGAGAAACTTTGCAAGTCACATTTCCTTTCTCACACATTTTATTGCTTTCAAACTTAAACTCATGCTTAGTTGACTTGCTAATTGTTACTTATGTTTAAATTTTTACTAGGTTCATGGGAACCTTAGTTATTTCTCTATTTATGGATGTGTTTGGCCAACTAGCTCCTCTTTTGCACATTGAATGACTCTTGTTTTCTTTAGTTTACATATCAGTTTTCTTATTCTTTTCAAGAGGTTTTCCAGTATTAATTTTGAGCTAATCTTTTGTATGCAGGTTCATTCTAGTATCATTTTTCTATCCATAGGGTTGGATATGCTTCTCTTGCTATCTATCCCTTTTGTACTGTTGTCAAAAAATGGGAGAAATATACAAAGATGATTGTTTATAACCTTATGTATATGCATAGATTTAGGGGGAGCACTGCTCCATTCTTACTTAGAACTTGCTAGTAGAATTACTGAAAAAAGTAATATATGCTTGGTTTAATTTTTTTAAGTTCTTATAAGTTGGTTTTATCCTAAAAACAGAGGAGACTCTGTCCATTTTTTCTTAAAAAACCAAACACTTAGATTTTAAAACTAATTTTTCATTATGGTTTTGTCATCATAAAAAAAGGGAGATTATTGACCTTTATTTGATTTTAATTATGACAAAACACTATTTAAATTGGAAAACTATTTTGAAAACAGAAAACTTTGTTCCAGTACATCCAGTCAACTGAATGGTTTCATTTAGTCGACTGAATATAGTATATTCAGTCAACTGAATTGTTTCATTCAGTCGATTGAATGCAGTTGAGGCTACTAAATGATATCGTTTAGTCGAATGAATACAGTCTAGTTGACTAAATGGCTTTAGTCAGTCGACTGAATACAGTAAACTAAATGATATGGTTTAGTCGACTCAATATAGTCCAGTTGGCTGAATGGTTTCATTCAGTCGACTGAATGAAGAACAAAAAGTTTCCTTCATTTAACTAGACGACTGAATAAACCATATAGTCGACTGAATGAAAGTCTTGACTTATATATTATATAAATATTTAATTATATTAAAATTATTAAAGTATATACATGATCTATACTTACGGATTACAAATCCGTCAGTATATAACATAGTTTATACTTACTGATTAAAAATCTGTCAGTATATACGTGCTTTGTCCTTATGGATTTTTAATTCGTAAGTATAGATCATGCTTTATAATTACGGATTAAAAATCTGTAAGTATAGATTATGATCTATACTGATGGATTCTTAATCCGTAAGTATATACATGGTTTATATACTAGCATAGAAGAAGAATAATCATAAGACGAGGTAGCAAAAGCAATAAAGGCAGACAAACTCATATTCACCATGCATTTAAACAACAAACATAATATACAAAGGAAAAAACAAAAATATCTATGAGTGTCATCATTGTTCATCATTGTTGATCCTGACAGTGAATTGACACAATGAACGTCACAATGCTAAAAAATGTTTATCATGCTTTGATAATCAATACGCAAACAATATCTAATGCAATGCAAATATAATTTATCATTCATACAAGCAACATTGTCACGAATATAATCATTCTTAAGTGTAGTAAACATAAATAGGGCAGAAAACAAATAAACCGTAATCAACTCAAACTAAATAATTGTCACCAATATAATCAAGCTAAGGTAGCTTTAAGAAATCATATCGGCCAATAACATTAATGGCCCTAACCTTAACAAGGGATTAACTCAGAATTTGACTTCTAACTCTAAATGCTAACATCTATGCAATTATTACAAACAAATAGGACAAAAAATAAATGAACTATAATCAAAACAAATTAATCTATTGTCACCGATATAATCAAGCCAAAGGTGCTTTAATACATCAGACAAAAGAACATTAATAACCCCAAATTTAAAATTGGATCAATTCAGAATTTGATAACTAACGCTAAATGCTAACATCTAACCAAGAATGACTCGGTTGTTCCTTGGTGTGCTAACAAGCATAGAAAAGTCCCAGAGAAACTTCCCTTTTTCCATCCTAAAGAAAAATAATAAGCATTAGAGGCAGATAGACTCGTATTCACCACACATTTAAATAGAAAACATAATAAACAAAGGAAAAAAAATAAGTATGAGGGTTATCACTATTCATCTCGATAGTGAACTAACATAATGCAAATCACAATGCAAAATAATGCTTATCATGCTTTGATAATCAATACATAAACAATATTTTATTCAAAGCAAATATAATATAACATTCATGTACTTATAAAAAAAACTATCATTCATGTCGGCAACATTATCGCCAATATAATCATTCTTTAGAGTTGTCAACACAAATAGGACAAAAACTAAAAAAACTGTAATCAAGTCAATGGAGCTTTAGAACATCAGATCTGCCTAGAATATTAATGACACAAACCTTAGTAAGGGATCAACTTAGAATTTGACTACTAACTCTAAATGCTAACATCTAAGCAATCATTACGAAGGAAAAAAAAAACTTAAGAAGGGATCAACTCAGAATTTTACTACAAACTCTAAATGCTAGCATCTAAGCAATAATGACTAGTTATTCCTTGGTGTGCTAACTAGCATAGAAGAGAACTTGGGAAACTTCCATTTCCATCCAAAGGAATAATCACAAGATGAGCCCATGAAAGCAACAGAGGTAGACAGACTCATATTCACCACACATTTAAACAGAAAACATAATACACAAAGGAAAAATAAAAATACACATGACGATCATCATTGTTGATCTTGGTAGTCAACAGACACAATGCACATCACAATGCAAAAGAATGTTTATCATGCTTTGATAATCAATACATAAACAATATTATTGAGATTATTCCTCTTCTATGCTTTGAATTATAAGCATAAAAAAATTAATCTAAACTATTATTGAGAGTTACTAATAATCGATTTAAAACTTAAACTAGACAATTAATTGAACTATTATGTCTTAATGATCATTTTAAAAAGATAAATCAAAAGAGATTGAATCACTGTTGATCGTATGCAGAGATGAACATGCAACATATTAGTAACAACAGTTTCATACATTAAAGTAGATTTTGTTGTTTAACCTCACTTTGTTATCTAGATAGGGGTGTTCACTAAAAGGTTAAAATCAATTAATTGATTGTTTCAAACTGATTCGGTTAAAATGGTTCGGTTAATTGGTTAAATCGGTATAAAATCAATTAAATCAAATAAGATATATCAGTTAATTAGTTGGTTAGCGGTTCAATATTTTTTAATTGTTTGACCACTTAACCAATTAAGAAATTAATTAATGTTATTAATATGTTATATATAAATATAATATATATAAAATATAATAAACAAAAAAAATCTTAAATATATGATATATATAATATAATAAATTAAAAAATATTTAATCGTATAAACAATGTCGGTTAACTGGCCTTACCGATTGAAATTAATTCGATCGAAACAGTTTAAAAAAAATTTGACCGAAAAAAGTCAGTTAAATTTTTTAATCGATCGAACTGGTTGTTTCGAGAGTTTGCACACCCTTGTATCTAGAGGACAATATAGCAATAGTATTGTTAATTTGGGGATGGCATTGCTATAAATTAAAACGTTAGAATAAAAGTGACATACATAATAAAATTTAATATTTAAGGACTAAATTTAAAATTCTCCCTTTAAGAAAATAAAAATAAGCGTTATTATTGGAGTATAGAAAAACAAAATGCGAAATCATAAAATACTATAGACTTTATTTTGTACGAAAACCACCATTTCTAAAGTAGGTAGTTAAGTAGTATTCAGCAAAAACATATATCTAAGTAGTAGTACTAGTATTCCGGTATTCCGTTGACTGAAGTCTTTTCTCTCTGTTTTCTCTATCTTTTGGTGGACCTAAATTAAAGATATATTCAACAAATGCAATGTTTTTTTATAACTTTTCATCCATTATAAATATCCCATCCATCAGCTGTAGGCTACAGGGAAAGAATCATTTTCATTTTACGCTAATTGCACATTCTCTCTATCTGTCTCTTTCTCAGACTGAATTGAAAATGAGAATCAACGTGTTCCTTCTCTAGCCGTGGTTGGTGGTTGAAAATTGAGTAGCTTTGGCATCATCCTGATCGGAGAGTAGTGAGAATTAGAGGAAGCTTGATCAAACACCCACAGGTTGTTGCTGGTGTCTGTGCTGTTATCCTCATCACCTCCATTTCCTTGGAAAAAAGGTTCTCCATAAACTTGTTTTTTCTATTATTTTGTAAACAATTAATTATTGGATGGAGTTTCTTCTTGTTTTTCTTAACTCTCTTCAACATAGGTTTTCTTTCTTTATGCCTAATCTTTGTTTTCTTTGCGTACTTTTGTTCATCTCATTTCTGTTTTTTTTTTTCATAATCAATTTATTTTATTTTGGGAAATTATTTGTTGATTCAGTTCTTTGATTTTTTTTTCTTTATGCCTAATCTTCGTTTTCTTTGCATACTTCTGTTCATCTCACTTATTCTGTTTTTTTTTTTTTCCAAAATAAATCTTATTTTATTTTGGGAACTTATTTGTTGTTCAGTTCTTAGATTTAGTTTGTAGTGTTTTTATTCATTCCACACTTTCTGGGTAGGTGGGGGATTATATTGTTAATAAGATACAAGCGATTCTTCCTATTGGATTATATTGTTACACACCAAGTGATCTTCACTTTCTTTCTCATGTCGAGGTCTTAACATTAGAGGCTTGTGGTCTATGCCTCGGAGCTATGCTTTGAAGAGTTAGGATCGAAGTTAGAGGGCATGCTCAGCTGGCCGATAAGGAGATACCTTATTCACTGACACGCACAAGTCATCCTAGGTTGGCCATATGGCTTGGTCGGTTTCCGTCGCGGTGTGCATGCTTTCTCACTTGGTGATGTCTTTGTTTGAAAAGTTCATTAACTTTTGACGTATTACATGAACATCAGTGTTTTTAATTTTGTTTCAACAAATTAATTTTAACATTTCAATTTATGTATACTAAAAAAGGTTTAATTTTTTATAATAACTTTCTTAGGTACAAAAGTTTACCAACTAGATACAAAGACTTTTTGATAGGTTAAGAAACCACATTATCACAAATTTAAAGATCAACAATTAAATTAAAAATTTTAAAATTGAATATTGTTGAAAAAAAATACATTGTCCAATCAGAAGATGTCATGTGGTATAATAAAGGAAAAAAGGTTTTTTCATACTTAGGGGTAAAATAATAATTATTTGCTGAGTGAAGAAAGACAATTTATACATCAAACCCATTTTCTAATCTCAACAATCGATTAAATGTTCATCCAACAATCAATAGAAGGTGAATTAAACATCTTCCCAAAATTCTTTTTCACGTAATTGGTGAATCACCAAATTCAAACTCTCTCTCTTTCTAAAAAGGTTCAATAAATTCAGTTACCTTATAATTGTCAAGTATCCTTACTTGAGCGTTAGAGAATTCCTCTGGAGATCCCAACTCTGGGCCATCACTTAGTGTCTTTCATGTACCTAACAAAAACTCATAAGTGTCCTCTCACTCCTTGGAGGTCCTCACATGTCCGCGCCTTCTCTCTTTCAGTCCTAGATCTTATTTTGGCATCAACAAGTTCGCACCGTATGTGGGAATCTAATTAATCCACACCAAACAAATATCTACTTTGCAATAGATATGATCCCAAAGAAGATGACACCAGAGGTTATAGGAATAGCAAAGACCTTAGCATTGTGGACTTTGTTTAGTTTCCGAAGATATCAATTAAGTGTTGATCTTCATTTAGACGCGCTCATTGAGTGTTAAATCCTCACTTGACGTTAGGTGTACTCACCGAGTGTTATTCACTTCCTCGATGGTGTCAAGGGCTTGCTGTTAGAATCTTGAGGTCTAGGCCTTAGAGGCCTTCTTCAACGACTTAGGATCAAAGTTAGAGAGCCTGTTCAGTTGGTCGATTGACATGTATAGGCTGTTCTAGGTTGGCCAGGTGGCTTCCATCACAATGTACTTCCTCACTCGGTATTTTATCTTTTTGAAAATTGCATTAACTTTTGATGTATTATGTACACGTCAGAGTTTATAATTTGATTTTAACAATATAATTTTAATTGTAAATAAGTGTTTGGATTTTATTAGTGAAGCGTGATCTGCAAATTTTAAATGCTCGCAAGTGCACAAATCACAAATAGTATTGCAATGAGTTTACTCTCGAGGTTGATCTCACAAGGAATTGCAGTGGTTTAAATCCTAAATTACTTTCTTAAAATTACTAAAACAAACTCTGAAATTAAATCCTAAACACTCTAATTAAAAGATTGGTAGAGAGAAAATTGAAATAAAAACAATTAAGTAAATTAAACAAAATGAATTATGAAGAGATGAGTATAATCAATGAGAACAATTGGGAGTTTAGCTTGCTATCCAATCATGAATTGGAACATTTGGTGAATATGAAGAATTAATCAACATCCAAGATTATTGGTATTTCCACTAACACTAGAGAATGCCATTGATCGTGTTTATTCTCAATTTATAACTAATTAATTAAATCCCATGGATCGTGTTCATCAATTAATTAATTAAGTTAAGTATAAGGAAAACGCAACCACCTAAATCACAATTTGATTTGAATCCTAATTTAAATTCCTATTCATGAAAGCTTAATTAGGTCTAGATGATTTGTCCTCAACCTAAACTCAAATATTAACCTTGACTATCAATAATAGATGGCCAATCCACAAGCAATAATCAAAGGTATGAAGGATATTGAATAAGAAATAATTTAGAAAATTTCATAAAACTAAATCCACCAAAATATCCAAAACAGTCAAGGCAACTAAGCCAAACGCCCAACAATGTGTTCAGCCGCTCATGTTTAAATCTCAATCACAGAATTCAAATACTAGGGTTACAAGCATATTGAAGTACAAAAGGAGCAAAGATAGAATTTCTTCCCAAATTACAAGATGAATCCTCAAAGTCTTGAAGCGATTGATTGTCGTCTTCAATCTCTTGATAAGCTATCTTGATGAAAGAAACCGTCTCCTCCTTCAATCTCCCAAAACTCCTCTTGATAATATCTCTCCAAGAACTGCCATCGCCTTCCCCTTCTCTAAGTCTAAAATTCCTATATATAGCTGTATGAAGATGGCTTTGTAGACAGAAAAGTCGCTCTAGGGTTTCTGTTTGGGCCGTGTGCTTCTGCTGCTGTCCAAGCCTGGTTCTACTAAAACTGCCATAACTTTCTCTAGAAAAATCATATTTATAAGCTGTGAAATTCTCCAAAAAATAGACATCCGGATCTTTCCAATAATATATGGTTATCTCTTGGTTCTTCTTGAATCAATATAGTTTAATCTGAAAAAAATCACTTCTGCCACGCTGAAATCACGCACAACCTGACCTTTGTCTACTAAAACTGTCATAACTTTCTCTAGAAAAATCATATTGTTGGAAATCACCTTGACAAGATGCCCAGGTGGTGATCTTCCAAACACCCAAGTCTAGAATGACTTGTAAAGAAAAGATATAGCAACGAAAGCAAGAAAGAAGACAAGCAATTGTTATCGAGGTTCGACAATAGCCTACATCCCCGTGAGTTCCTACGAATTCTCTGCACTAAATCAATGGTTCTTACAATCACAACAACCCCTCTCCAAGAATCCACAAGTTCTTGGAGAAACAAAGAAGAGAACAAGAAAGTGATAAGGTTTTGAGGTACCCTGGAACTTTCCCATTGGAAATTCCACTTACAAGTCCCTTGAACCCCCTTTCTATACTAATCTCTCTCTTTACAACCAGCCTCTCCAATGAGTCCCTCTTGTATGTCTGTGTCTTTGCACTCTCATTCACATGTTTTATCACAATTTTTGTTGAGAATGAAGCTAGGTGACCCTTTATATAGTGCACCAACTTTTTGACCAATCTTGAGTGTCATTCTCCACCCTTAGATCTTGATGACCAATCAACCATGGCTCTCCATCAATCCTAAGTGATTCTGTGCATTTTGGACTTGCACCCATGCACTTAACAAAAGGCTGAATCAAGTTAATCATGTGTGCATCAGTGTGCCTAGCGCCTAGGCACTGAACAGGGTGCGCTGCGGCCTTGGGCAAAACACCTTTTCACCACTTTCTGGGCACCACGGCCTTGGTCTTTCTCCAGTATCCTCACTTACTGGGCGCCGCGGCCTGGGAGGAGCAGGGCTGTGGCATACACTGATGTTGGACCCTTCAAAGCTGCGCGCACTTCTTTGTCTTGCTGAAAGGAGAGGTGTGCACACACCCAAAGTGAGGCGCACACTTGTGTGCATTCCTTTAACATGCTGAAATTCATTCTTCCATCTCTTGTTTAAACCTTAACCATGTTTAAACCTTAGACAAATACCAATACATATTTATGAGCTGTAAAATTCTCCAAAAAATAGACATCCAGATCTTTCAATTATATATGGCTCATCTCCTGGTTCTTCCTGAATCAATACAGTTTAATCTACAAAAATTACTGATTTGTATGGGCAATTCTGGAAATTTAGTGAAACTCTTTTCCAAGTGCTTGTGAGCCTCTAAAACAACGAAAAACAACTCAAAGTAACAAATTCTCAAGCTAAACATATAAATAAATACTTGAAAAGATAAAAAATACTAGGACATATATTCATTCATCAAACACCCCCAAACCTAGATTTTGCTAGTCCTCAAGCAAAACTAAAAGAAAACATAAACAAAACAAACCTAAAAACTTAAATCAACAAAACCCACATGCCTTAATTCTTATTATGACACATATATAGATATCTTATGCACAATTATGTTCACAATCTCAACACTTCACAATTCATTGCTCAAATCAAGTACACATATCCATATTCCAATGCTCAAAACACCTCATGTCAATTACCCCCAAACCTAACATCAAGAATTCGAATTCGCTTCGACTCTAGACCTCATAAGATTCACTCATTAAGCACACCGAACCTAGGTTTCAAACACTCATCAAGCATATGCGAATAGAAGTTATGTAAACAAGAAATTTCAACTATTAATTCGCATATGAATATGGATATCATCAAAAAACGCTCATATGTTCGCAAAATAGATCTCATGAAAGGAATCAAATGTTAGGATTGCAAAGCTATCACATCACCTATATAATATCCTAGTCAAACACCTCAAGCAAAACATATTGAGTATGAACCTTTGCATAGATGGGCGTGGTTGGCCGAACCTGATTTACACCAAAGCTCTTTCTTTTCAACTCTTTATAAGAGTGTCTTTTTTCTTGTCTAACCAAATCCCTTTTTTACATATTTCTCATATATATATATATATATATATATATATATATATATATATATTCTTCTTCTTATTTTTCTTTTTTCCCTTTTTTTCCTTTTCTTTTTTGAGAAATAGGAATTTGGATTTTTCTCCAGAGACAGTGGCAACTAGGGCGTGTAATGATAGGCACATACTTAAACTTCTTACTCAAGTCATTTAACTAAAATAATGAGAATACACAACATGATACTTCAAGTGAGTTATATAATCCTAGCATTCAATGAAAAACCTATAGAGATCATCTAACAATTAAGGTCATAACGAAGAGTGTTTAAGAGTACCAAGAAATTAACTCTCAGAATAAAACGCTTATGGCTCATATAACTCACTAGGTAGTCTCCACTATTTGATTCTCAATCATTAGATTTGGGTTCATCTTAGTATCAACATCAAAAGCACGATTTATGGAATATGAATATGCATCAATCCTCACAACAACTTGTCAGTGTTAAAGAAACTAAACTCAACAGACATAAAAGACTTGATTACTAACCATAAAACAAATTGTAGCATGAAAATTTTGTCTCAACAAGTTCTAATTACACCCCCAAAACTAAACTAAACATTGTCTATAATGTATGAAATCAAACACGCGTTAGAAAAACATTTAAAAGGGAACAATGAAAATGAAAGAACAAAAAAATACTCTATCAAATGGGTGGGTTGCCTTCCACCATGCGTTTTCTTTAACGTCTTAGCAAGACGTTGGTTGAACTTAGTCAGGATCTTGCACCTCAATGCACTTAACTACCCCTTCTCATGGACTCTTTCCAAGTAAGGCTTCACACGATACCCGTTGACCTTGAATGTCACTTGAGTCTTCGGGTTCAACAACTCTACCGCTCCATTAGAAAAAACGTTGACTACCGAAAACGGTCCGCACCATCTTGACTTCAATTTTCCTAGAAATAATTTGAAACGAGTGTTAAACAAAAGAACTTTCATTCCAGGATAAAGAGACTTATGGATAAGGCCTTGGTGATGGTAAGGCTTAGTGCGTTCTTTATAGATCTTTGCATTCTCATAGACTTCATCACGAATCTATTCTAACTCATTGAGTTGTAAGAACCGCTTCTCTCCTGCCATTGGCATGTGCCTGTTCAACTCCTTGATTGCCTAATACGCCCGATGCTCAAGCTCAACCAGTAAGTGGTATGCCTTTCCAAAAACCAATCGATAAGGGCTTATCTTAATGGGTGTCTTATACGCTGTTCGGTATGCCCACAATGCGTCATTACCCAGTCCTTCCGTGTTGGTCACACCGTCTTTTCTAGAATTCCCTTGATTTGTCGATTGCTTACCTCAACTTGACCCGAAGTTTGTGGGTGATATGAAGTCCCCACTTTGTGTGTGATGCTATACATTTTCAACAAGCTGTCACAGAGTTTATTGCAAAAATGGGTTCCTCCATCATTGATTATGGCCCTCGGTGTCCCAAACCTGCTAAATATCACATCCTTCAAAAATTTCACAACACAGTTAGCATCATTGGATCAGGTTGGTATAGCCTCAACCCATTTGTACACATAATCAACCGCAACTAATATATATTCATATCCGACTGAAGGCAGAAAAGGACCCATGAAATCAATTCTCTAGACATCAAATAATTCAATGACAAGATTGTTAGTCAGATGCATCTCATTTCTTTTTCCAATACTACCAGTCCTCTGACATTTATCACAACACATGCAAAACTTATGAGCATCTTTAAAGAGAGTTGGCCAATAAAATCCAGATTGCAATACCTTGAGGACCATTTTTTTACCTCCAAAGTGACCCCCGAAATGAAGTTCGTGGCAAAAAGAAAGAATGCTCTCATACTCAGCCTCATGTACACATCTCCAATTGATTTGATCTTGACCAAATTTGAACAAATAAGGCTCATCCCAAAAGTAACTCCTGTAAGAAGACAACAATCTCTTCTATTCTTGAAAATAGAGGTTAAGTCGCAAGACACCACAAGCAAGATAAGTTACAATATCAGTATATCATGGCTCTTGACTTATAGCAAATAATTGTTCATTGAGAAAAGTTTCAACAATTTTCTTATCTTCTTCTTGCTTATGTGAATCAAAGTCCGAAATTAACCTAGAAAGGTGATCTGCAACAACATTCTCACTACTCTTCTTATCCCTTATGTCTAGGTCAAATTCTTGCCAGAGCAAAACCCACTAAATTAGTCTTGGCTTATCATTCGACTTAGTTAATAAGTGTCTCAATGCCGCATGATCCGAATGCATAATGACCTTAGACCCTACCAAGTAAGGCCTGAACTTGTCTAATGAAAACACGACAGCCAAAAACTCTTTTTTCGTGGTGGAATAGTTGAGTTGGGCATCATTAAGTTTTCTACTAGCATAGTAGATCACATGTGAACGCTTATCCACTCGTGTGGTTCTGCTAAAACTGCCATAACTTTCTCTAGAAAAATCATATTTATGAGCCGTAAAATTCTCTAGAAAAATTGACATCCAGAATTTCCAAGAATATATAGCTTATCTCCTAGTTCTTCTTGAATCAATACAGTTTAATCCGCAAAAATCACTTCTGCCACGCTGAAATCACGCACAGCCTAACCTTTGTCTATTAAAACTGCCATAACTTTCTCTAGAAAAATAATATTTATAAGCTATAAAATTCTCCAAAAAAATAAACATATGGATCTTTCTAAGAATATATGACTTATCTCCTGGTTCTTCCTGAATCAATACAGTTTAATTTGTAAAAATGACTGATCTGTACGGGCAATTCTAGCAATTTAGTGAAACTCCTTTCCAAGTGCTTGTGAACCTGTAAAACAATGAAAAACAATTCAAAGTAACAAATTCCTATGCTAAACATATAAATAAATACTTGAAAACATAAAAAATACTAGGACAAATATTCACTCATCATACATAGAAAATACTAGGTATTTTCTCTTTTTGAAAATTGCATTAACTTTTGATGTATTATGTACACGTCAGAGTTTACAATTTGATTTTAACAATTTAATTTTAATCATAAATAAGTGTTTGGATTTTACTAGTGAAACGCATAGGTTTTATTTACATAGTCTATTTTGGTGTGACAAATATCTTTATGGAAGTTTCACTCTTCCTAAATATTAAAATATCTGTTCACACAAATTCAAATAAGATATTCATGAGCTAGAATAAAAAAAAAATTGATAATCATCTATTCTTTTTGTTGGTATTTGTCTAAGGTTTGCACAGGTTCAACCATGGTTCAAAGATGGTTAAAGTCTAAACCAAAGTTGCAGGATTAAAGTTCAGCAAGTTAGAAGACTGCACACATGTGTGTGCATCAATTTGGAGCAAGGAAAGGCCATGCACACTTGTGTGCACACTTTAGCACACAATCAGGAAAATGTGCGCACAGCTGCAGCATCAGTATGCACCTAGGTGCCCTCCACTAGCGCCCTGGCGTCCAGAATGGTGTCTCCCTAACCCATACCAGTGCCTAGGTGCTCCCCACCAGCACCATGGGGTTAATGGATATAGGTTGTAGTCCTTAGAAAAGAAGGGCATGAAACTGATTATAAGTAGGGATGTTATTTTTAATGAATTATTATTTCCCTACTTGGAGAAAACTAACCCTGCAGGGGCTAGTGAGCAAACCAAACCGGAAGTTGTAGAGCATCGCATCAAAGAGAACTCAGTTCAGGTAGAGCAGAGGAGGCAAGAGGGTTTAGACCAGGTAGAGCCCTTGGATGAAGGCCAAGCTCAAGAAACTCAAGAAGAGGCTGAACAAGAAGAGGTTGATGCAGTAAATTACTACCAGCTCACAAGAGGTTGGGGAAGGAGAGTGGTTAGACCACCTTTGAGATATGGGTTTGCAAATGCTGCAGATGCAGTAGCTCCTTCGAAAAAATGAGAGGTTAAATCAGAAACTTACACGGATGCCTTGGAGTGTAAGGATTCGTCAAAGTGGCAGCTGGCTATGGAGGAAGAAATGGAGTCTTTGATGAAGAACAACTTTTGGGAGTTGGTGCCCAAACCTTAAAAACAGAGAGTTGTGGATTGTAGATGGCTCTACAAGATCAAAGAAGGGAATACTCCAGAGGATGAAGTCCAGTATAAAGCTAGGCTAGTGACGAAGGGGTTCACACAAAAAGAAGGCATAGATTTCACCGAAATATTCTCACCGGTTGTGAAGTACAAGACGATTCGGATAGTGTTAGTATTGGTGGTCTAATTTGATTGGGAAATTGAGCAAATGGATGTGAAGACAACATTCTTACATGGAGAGCTCGATGAGACCATATTCATGAGGCAACCCAAAGGTTATGAGGAAGGAAGGTAGGGAGAGTTAGTGAGTAAATTGAAGAAATCTCTATATGGCCTGAAGCAATCACCTAAGCAATGGAATAAGAGGTTTGATTCCTTTGTAATCAGCTTGGGTTTCATGAGGAGCTACTATGACTCGTGCTTATACTATAAGGGGCAGAAGGTTGAAGAAGTGGTGATCATCCTCATCTATGTTGATGACATCTTGCTGGTTAGGAGAAGTATGGAGAGGATAAATAAATTAAAGGCTCAACTCAGTGAGGAGTTTGAGATGAAGGATCCTAGCCATGCACAAAAGATCATTGGGATATGTATCATCCGGGAAAGGGAGAGAAACAGATTGAAGATCTCTCAAACTTCCTACATAGAGAAGATGATATCTAAATTCTCTATGGAATATAGCAAACCAGTGAAGGTTTCCCTTGCTGGTCATTTCAAGTTCTCCAGCGATCAATGTCCAAGATTAGATGCGGAGAAGAAGAAAATGGAGAAAGTCCCCTACTCTAGTGCGGTTGGTTCTGTTATGTTCACCATGGTAAGCACTAGACCTGATATTGCTCATGCAATGAGTGTTCTCAGCAGGTTTATGAGTAATCCCAGAAAGGAGCATTGGCTTGGGATGAAGTGGTTGCTAAAGTATTTGAAGGGAAGCCCAAAAGTAGGGCTGGTGTATGAGAAGAGAGGTAAGTCCATCTGCCTTGAGGGTTTTACTGATTCAGACTATGGAGCAGACCGAGATAAAAGAAGATCGATTACCTCCTATTTCTTCAACTTAAATGGATGTTGTATAAGTTGGAAGGCTCAGTTGCAGCCAGTGGTAGCACTCTAAACAACCGAGGCTAAGTACATAGCAGCTACGGAGGCCATTAAGGAGGCTATGTGGTGCAAAGGGTTGCTTGAAGAGTTGAAGGTACTGGAGGAGCAGGTTGTGGTATTTTCAGATAGTCAAAGTTCCTTGCACTTATGTAAAAATCCAGTGTTCCATGAGAGGACAAAGCATATGGATGTTTGGTATCATTTAATTCGAGAAAATGTTGCGAAAGGATGCATCCATATGGACAAGATTGCCATGAAAGAAAATCATGCGGATTTGGGTACTAAAGTTCTACCTCTAAGTAAGTTCAATCATTGCCTTGGACTACTTAAGATTGGAGTTGGTTAATTTATAACTCAAGATGAGTTTGGATCTGGAAGCTTTCTGCACAATGGTTCAGGTTTAAACACTTAGACAAAGGTAGAGATTGTTGGTATTTGTCTAAGGTTTGCACAGGTCCAACCATGGTTCAAAGATGGTTAAAGTCTAAACCAAAGTTGGAAGATTAAGTTTCAGTAAGTTAGAAGACTGCACACATATGTGTGCATCAATTTGGAGCAAGGAAAGGCCATGCGCACTGGTGTGCACACTTCAGCACACAATCAGGAAAATGTGCGCACAGCTGCAGCATCAGTGTGCGCCTAGGCGCCCTCCACCAGCGCCCTAACATCCAGAATGGTGTCTCCTTGACCAGCACCAGCACCTAGGCACTCCCCACCAGCACCATGGCATCCAGAATGGTGTCTCCCTGACCTGCACCAGCGCCTAGGTGCTCCCCACAAGCACCATGGCATCCAGAAGTTGTGCAAAGGTGCCCTGCCCAGCGCCATGGCTCCCCCTGTGGAGTGCCTAGGCGCTAGGCACACCAAAGCACACTTGGACAGCCTACTTTAGCCTTCTCTTAGGTGCGTGAGTGCAAGGTTAAAATGCATAGCACCACTTAGGAGTGATGGAGGGCTAAGATTAAGTAGTAATCAAGATCCAAGGGTGAAGATTAACTCACAAGAATGACCAAGAAGTGGGAGGCTATAAAAGGGGTTCCCTAGCCTCATTTTTTACATATTTAGAATATATATACAACAACACAAGTTTGTGACATTGTGAGATCAATTATAAACACATAGAGAGAATTGTGTGAGAGACATAAACACAAGAGGGACTCTTTGTAGTGAGGCTGGTTGTAAAGAAGAAAGATTAGTATAGAGAGAGAGCATTGTAATCTTCTTTCTTCTCTTCTTGGTTTCTTCAAGAGCTTGAGCTTCTTGAAGGGGATTGCTGTAACTTGTAAGAACCATTTGAGATAGTGCAGAGAGTTCGGAGGAACTCACGGGGACGCAGGCACTTTGCCAAACCTCGATAAAAAATTGCTTGTCTTCTTTCTTTCTTTGATTTTCTGTTCCTGTTTTCGATTCCAATTCTTTCTTCAAGTCATTCCAGACTTGGGTGTTTGGAAGATCACCACTTGGGCATCTTGTTAAGGTGATTTCCAACACTTTTAAGTATAATTTATTATTTTAGGTAAACTTTTTTGTACTTACATTGACGAAGAGGAGAATCAAATTCTGATATCTTATATAGAGAGCTTGGAGATGACCTAGCTTAATCTTGGCCAAAAGGCTATAATCTTATTTCAAGTAACCAATGAGCCATGATTTGAAGTTAGGTATGTTTTTAGTTATCCAAATCAAATGAATATTAATTTGGCTAATTGATAAGAGTAATTTGAAGTTTGGTAATTTTGCAACTGTATAAAAAAAAAGAGTCGTAAATAAAAAAATGGGTGCAATTATATTGTCTTACGTTAGATGGCGTTACCAAATTACTGTCAATTATTTGGTATATATACTTTTTTATCATGAAAAAATATCATTTTTTATGCTTACAAAAAAAACACGAATCCTATAGTAATGGAAAAATGTCCCATAGTTTTAGTATTGGTGGCAGCCATTTTAGAATACTACAAATCTACTTAAAATAAACCAGTGAGAAGATTCAGGCTCCTTCATATTTAGAATAAAGATTGTGGAATACTAATTAGTAGACTCAAACTTTGAAAATTCCTGTTATGACTATGTTGGAAAGTATGGTAGTAATTGCCACTAAATTGTCCAAAGAGTATGAAATAAGTGTGGAGTGTCTTATTAGCACCACTCTAAATAGTTTTAGATGTTTTATTGGGAAGAAACTAAATTGATTAATGCATTTAAGTATGGAAAGGATACTTTGACAAAGGAGATTGTGATCAATGCCATAAGGGCACATGATTTCAAGGCCAAGATGAAGGAGACATCAAGTGGTGATGGGCTGTTCGTAAGAGGAAGGCCAGCAACTCAGAATGGCAGTAGCAACCATGGCAACTACTGGGAGAAATCAAGAGGTAGAGGGCAGAACCATGGGAGATCTTATTCCAAGACAAGACTTGGAGGAGGAAGGAGATACTTCTACTGCAACAAGGAGGGCTATTTCAAGAAAGATTGCAAGAAGAGGATATGGGATGAGAGGAAAAGCCATACCAACAATGGAGAGGCTTCGGTTGCCAAGGGAGAATAGCAAGATGATGTTCTTGTTGTGTGCTCAAATGTGAGCAGGAGGCAGCACAGTGGAAAGTGGATTCTTGATTCCGGGTGCACTTATCATATGTGCCCTCACAAGGAACGATTCAAGAATTTTAAGGAGATCAATGATGGAAGGGTCTTCTTGGGGAATTACAATTCTTGCTAAGTGAGAGGGATTTGAGACATCCAATTAAGGATGTTTGATGGAGTCACAAGGCTACTGCGAAATGTGAGGTATCTTCCAGATTTGAAGAGGAACTTGATCTCATTGGGGCAGCTAAATTCCATGGGGTATACATGCAAAGTAGAGGGAGGAAAGATCAAGGTGGCCAAGGGATCTTTGGTGGTGATCAAGGCAGCAAGAAATGATGGACTCTATGAGATGATCGGAGAGACAGAAATCAACGATCAAGCAGCAAGCTTGATGGTTGAGATGGATAAGGCAACCCTTTGGCACACTCGCTTGGGTCACAAGAGCGAAAAAGGCCTATAAGTACTTAGCAAGGAAGGTCTACTTGGTGGTGACAAAGTAGAAAAACTGGATTTCTGTGAGAGTTGCATTCTTGGGAAGCAACACCGGGTCAGCTTCAACACCAGAGTGCACAAGTCCAAAGGGATTCTCGATTACATTCATTCGGACCTTTGGGGACCAGCAAGAACATCAACACAGGGAGGTAACTTTTACTTTTTGTCTTTAATTGATGATTATTCAAAGAAGAGTGTGGGTTTATTTGGTTAGGAATAAATTTGATGCCTTGAATAAATTTGTTGTGTGGAAGAAGTTACTGGAAACTCAAACGGGTAAGGTAGTTAAGCCTTTACGAACTGATAATGGCTTAGAATTTTGCAATAATGAGTTTGATAAATTATGTGAATTAAATAGCATTCTAAGGCATAGGACGGTTGTAAAAACACCCCAGTAAAATGGAGTTGCTGAAAGAATGAATAGAACCCTTATGGAAAAAGTTAGGTGCATGTTAATAGGATCCGGGTTACCAAAATATTTTTGGGGAGACGCTGTGGCTACAACTGCATACTTGATAAATAGATCACCCTCTAGAGCTTTAGAGCTCAAGACTCCCATGGAGATATGGAGTGGAAAACCTCCTAAATTAAGAAACCTAAGGACTTTTGGGTGTACAGCATATGCACATTAAAAGGAGGATAAACTTGACCCTAGATCTAGAAAATGTGTATTTCTAGGATATGGTGATGGAGTTAAGGGATATAGGTTGTGGTCCTTAGAAAAGAAGAGCATGAAACTGATTATAAGTAGGGATATTATTTTTAATGAATTTTTATTTCCCTACTTGGAGAAAACTAACCCTGCAGGGGCTAGTGAGCAAACCAAACCGAAAGTTGTGGAGCATTGCATCAAGGAGAACTCGGTTCAGGTAGAGCAGAGGAGGCAAGAGGGTTCGGACCAGGTAGAGCCCTTGGATGAAGGCCAAGCTCAAGAAACTCAAGAAGAGGCTGAACAAGAAGAGGTTGATGCAGTAAATGACTAGCAGCTCACAAGAGGCTGGGGAAGGAGAGTAGTTAGACCACCTTTGAGATATGGGTTTGCAAATGCTGTAGATGCAGTAGCTCCTTGGAGAGAAGGAGAGGTTGAATCAAAAACTTACACAGATGCCTTGGAGTGTAAGGATTCATCAAAGTGGCAGCTGGCTATGGAAGAAGAAATGGAGTCTTTGATGAAGAACAACTCTTGGGAGTTGGTGCCCAAACCTGAAAAATAGAGAGTTGTGGATTGTAGATGGCTCTACAAGATCAAAGAAGGGAATACTCCAGAGGATGAAGTCCAGTATAAAGCTAGGCTGGTGGCGAAGGGGTTCACACAAAAAGAAGGCATAGATTTCACCGAAATATTCTCACCGGTTGTGAAGTACAAGACGATCCGGATAGTGTTAGCATTGGTGGTCCAATTTGATTGGGAAATTGAGCAAATGGATGTGAAGATAACATTCTTACATGGAGAGCTCGATGAGACCATATTCATGAGGCAACCCAAAGGTTATGAGGAAGGAAGGCAGGGAGAGTTAGTGAGTAAATTGAAGAAATCTCTATATGGCCTGAAGCAATCACCTAAGCAATGGAATAAGAGGTTTGATTCCTTTGTAATCAGCTTGGGTTTCATGAGGAGCTACTATGACTCGTACTTATACTATAAGGGGCAGAAGGTTGAGGAAGTGGTGATCATCCTCATCTATGTTGATGACATGTTGCTCGTTGGGAGCAGCATGGAGAGGATAAATAAATTGAAGGCTCAACTCAGTGAGGAGTTTGAGATGAAGGATCTTGGCCATGCACAAAAGATCCTTGGGATGTGTATCATCCGAGAAAGGGAGAGAAACAGATTGAAGATCTCTCAAACTTCCTACATAGAGAAGATGATATCTAAATTCTCTATGAAAGATAGCAAACCAGTGAAGGTTCCCCATGCTGGTCATTTCAAGTTCTCCAGCGATTAATGTCTAAGATCAGATGCGGAGATGAAGGAAATGGAGAAAATCCCCTACTCTAATGCGGTTGGTTCTGTTATGTTCACCATGGTAAGCACTAGACCTGATATTGCTCATGTAATGAGTGTTCTCAACAGGTTTATGAGTAATCCCAGAAAAGAGCATTGGCTTGGGATGAAGTGGTTGCTAAGGTATTTGAAAGGAAGCCCAAAAGTAGGGCTGGTGTATGAGAAGAGAGGTAACTCCATCTGCTTTAAGGGTTTTACTGATTCAGACTATGGAGCAGACCGAGATAAAAGGAGATTGATTACCTCCTATTTCTTCAACTTAAATGGATGTTGTATAAGTTGGAAGGCTCAGTTGCAGCCAGTGGTAGCACTCTCAACAACCGAGGCTTGGTACATAGCAGTTATGGAGGCCATTAAGGAGGTTATGTGGTGCAAAGGGTTGCTTGAAGAGTTGAAGGCATCGGAGGAGCAGGTTATGGTATTTTCAGATTGTCAAAGTTCCTTGCACTTATGTAAAAATCCAGTGTTCCATGAGAGGACAAAGTATATGGATGTTCGGTATCATTTCATTCGAGAAAATGTTACGAAATGATGCATCCATGTGGACAAGATTGCCATAGAAGAAAATCATGCGGATTTGGGTACTAAAGTTCTACCTCTAAGTAAGTTCAATCATTGCCTTGGACCACTTAAGATTGGAGTTGGTTAATTGATGACTCAAGATGAGTTTGGATCCGGAAGCTTTCTGCACAATGGTTCAGGTTTAAACACTTAGACAAAGGTAGAGATTATTGGTATTTGTCTAAGGTTTGCACAGGTCCAACCATGGTTCAAAGATGGTTAAAGTCTAAACCAAAGCTAAAGAATTAAAATTCAGCAAGTTAGAAAACTGCACACATATGTGTGCATCAATTTAGAGCAAGGAAAGGCCATGCGCAATGGTGTGCGCACTTCAGCACACAATCAGGAAAATATGCGCACAGCTGCAGCATCAGTGTGCGCCTAGGCACCCTCCACCAGCGCCCTAACATCCAGAATGGTGTCTCCATGACCCGCACCAGCACCTAGGCGCTCCCCACCAGCACCATGGCATCTAGAATGGTGTCTCCCTGTCCTGCACCAGCGCCTAGGCGCTCATCATCAGCACCATGGCGTCCATAAGGTGTGCAAAGGTGCCCTGCCCAGCGCCATGGCGCCCCCTATTGAGCGCCTAGGCACTAGGCACACCAAAGCACACATGGATAGCCTGCTTTAGCCTTCTCTTAGGTGCGTGAGTGCAAGGTTAAAACGCATAGCACCACTTAGGAGTGATGGAGGGCTAAGATTAAGTGGTAATCAAGATCCAAGGGTGAAGATTAACTCACAAGAATGACCAAGAAGTGGGAGGCTATAAAAGGGGTTCCCTAGCCTCATTTTTTACATATATAGAATACATATACAACAACACAAGTTTGTGACATTGTGAGATCAATTGTAAACACATAGAGAGAATTGTGTGAGAGACATAAACAAAAGAAGGACTCTTTGTAGTGAGGCTAGTTGTAAAGAAGAGAGATTAGTATAGAGAGAGAGCATTGTAATCTTCTTTCTTCTCTTCTTGGTTTCTTTAAGAACTTGAGCTTCTTGAAGGGGATTGCTGTAACTTGTAAGAACCATTTGAGATAGTGCAGAGAGTTTGGTGGAACTCACGGGGACGTAGGCACATTGCCAAACCTCGAGAACGAATTGCTTGTCTTCTTTCTTTCTTTGATTTTCTGTTCCTGTTTTTGATTCCAATTCTTTCTACAAGTCACTCTAGACTTGGGTGTTTGGAAGATCACCACCTGGGCATCTTGTTAAGGTTATTTCCAACACTTTTAAGTATAATTTATTATTTTAGGTAAACGTTTTTGTACTTACATTGACGAAGAGGAGAATCAAATTTTGATATCTTATATAGAGAGCTTGGAGATGACCTAGCTTAATCTTGGCCAAAAGGCTATAATCTTATTTTAAGTAACCAATGAGCCATGATTTGAAGTTAGGTATGTTTTGAGTTATCCAAATCAAATGAGTATTAATTTGGCTAATTGATAAGAGTAATTTGAAGTTTGGAAATTTTGCAACTGTATAAAAAAAAAAGAGTCGTAAATAAAAAAATGGGTGCAACTATATTGTCTTACGTTAGATGGCGTTACCAAATTACTGTCAATTACTTGGTATATATACTTTTTTATCTTGAAAAAATATCATTTTTTATGCTTACAAAAAAAACACGAGTCCTATAGTAATGGAAAAATGTCCCATAGTTTTAGTATTGGTGGCAGCCATTTTAGAATTCTACACATTTACTTAAAATAAACCAGTGAGAAGATTCAGGCTCCTTCATATTTAGAATAAAGATTGTGGAATACTAATTAGTAGACTCAAACTATGAAAATTCCTGTTATGACTATGTTGGAAAGTATGGTAGTAATTGCCACTAAATTGTTCAAAGAGTATGAAATAAGTGTGGGGTGTCTTATTAGCACCACTCTAAATAGTTTCAGATGTTTTGTTGGGAAGAAACTAAATTAATCCAGTTAAGAGAGAGTGACTATCTGTAATACCCATGTTCTTAAAATATGGGTAAAGAAGTAATTTGATAAATATGATATGAAATTAAAATAATATATACGTGAAAGGTTTATTATAGGAATAAAATAATTCTTTTGAACAAAAAAACTGCAACAGGTGGTAACACCTGTTGCCAAAAGAGGAGAAGTAATGCATGAAGACAACTTGCCAATTCGTCGCAATTTCAGGGGGGGAGGTGGTTGACGAGGCTTTAAAATAAATTGTATATATATATAACTTTAGTTTAATTTATTAATTACTCACCAAATCCTGTTTGGTTTTCCTTTAATTTCTCTATTTCTTTAAACACTTGGAGATCGAAAAAAAAAGGTTAAAAGAGAAAAATTTTGAAGAGTTTTACGAGAAAATTTTATAGAGAGTCACAGGAAGCTCTAAGAAAAACAGAAGGTAATAACATGAAGTTTATTTTTGAAATTTAGCATACATTAAATTTCTCGAAATTCAAAGTGGAAATTTTCAAAGGGTGTGAATTATGGAAGAATTGAAGAATAAATTAGAAATTTAATATAAATATTATGTCAGGTGTTGACGATCAGCAACTGGGAGAAATTGCTGAGAGGAGCAGGAAAGGTAAGGAGGTGATCCACGGATAGCTCTAAGTGCTACGTGGTGAGTTAGATTTATTTTCAGCAATCAGGATAAATATGAAATATCTAGTGATAATATTAGAATAAATTATTAACTTATGCTTTGGTGATAGATGAAAATTGGTTGATAGGTAGAGAATTATTTTATGAAAAATAATATTTTTGGAATAATCAGTTGATTTATTAATAAAAGCGATAAGTGAAATTCTTGATGAGAGTTGATGTTTTAATACGATTTATGAGGAGATGAAATTTAATGGATCTTGACAAACTATGATTGATGATTTGATGTGATTTATGAGGAGAGAAATTTAGTGGAATTTTTTCAAATAATAATTTGAGAATAATCAGGATAGTTAATTTAAATATTTGAATTCATATTTGTTTTTATGTTATTGTTCATATGTATATTTCATATCATTGTTCATATGAATATGCATAAAATAAAAGAACCGAGAGGGGGCCGGTCTAATTGAAAAACCATGACAGTCTGTATATGCTAGAAATAAATGAAATTTGTAACAGCCGGTATGTGCTAGAAATAAATATCGTGATAGTCGGTATATGCTAAAAATAAAAGAACCGGGAGGGGGCCGGTCTAAGATAAAAATATGTCGACATATGGGAAGACGTTCCCTAATAATAATTTATGCATTACATCTGTTTTAAATATTGATTGTATTACTGAAATGCTGAAGTGTTGTTTGTTATTGTAAATTTATTTATAAATGATTAAATATTAAAAGATTATTTATACAAATTGAATACTTCTAGTAAATTTAATTCACTGAGGTTGTGAAGCTCATCCCTCATTGTACAATGATTTCAGGTAGCAGGCAAGACAAATAGTTTGGTGAATTAAGGTTCAGACAAAATCATTATCTGTAAGCCACGTACATGTCTGCATCCTCAGACTAATGAGAAAATAAAATAAAAATTTATTTGTAAATATTCATGCGTTTTATATTGTGTATAATGTTTAAGTCAAGATCATAATGATGTATCTCCCCTATTGAGGGTTGAGGATTGATGTAAAAATTTCTGTTGGTGTTATTTTTCTTATTGCATATATATGTCGTGCTGGGATTTTCAAAATGTGATAACACCGTCTTGGAGGTGGCCAACCCGGGATGGGTCATTGCATCATAGCATTAGGTTTTATGATTTTGTAGACTGCATAAAAAGTAAGAAAGTGGAAGATTAAAATAAATTATATTTTAATAATCTGATGATGACATATGGACGTGCTAGAGCTTGAGTTAAAGTTGTTGATTTGAGGGCATGGTAGGGCCCCAATATTTTGATAAGGTGAGGTTAAGTCTGAATCTGTGGTTCCTAGAAGGGAACGTGTTGACAGTATAGTTGATATTAGTAAAGGTATGAGAGAATTTGAAGTTAAAAGAGATGAGCTAAAATAAGCCCTTACACATGCTCTTGAGAAAATAAATATAACAGATGATAGAGTCGATAGCCTATAGCATAGACTTGATGAACAGGCTAGGGCAGTGCCTGAGGTTGTTGTAAATCCGGTAATGATAAATGTTAAAAAAGGGAAAAGTGAGTTTATGCATGAGATGCATAGAGATTGTTTTGTTAGATATATTAAGTTGAATGCCTTATTGTTTAAAGGATCTATGAATCCTTTTAAGCCTGAGTTTGGGTGTAATATGTAGAGAGATTATTTGGTACTTTACCAGCGACTGACAGTCAGGTCACCTTTGCTTCATTTGAGTTAGAAGGAGAGGTTATAGAATGATGAGAGGATATTCTTCCCAGGATAAGTGCATATGTTGATAGACCCTTTAACCTGGAAAATGTTTAAGAAGGTTTTCCTTGATAAATACTTTCCCTTTACTTTTAGAGCCCAACAAGAAAGATATTTTATTTATTTGGGGTAAATATATTGACTATGACTCAGTATGATAGCATATTTGTGGTCTTGTCAATGGTTGTAACGAAAATGGTAGACCTAGAGGAGAAGAAGTGTAAAAGGTTCACAGATGAACTATGTTTTAAGATTTGATCGAAACTATCTTACATGAGACATATAAATTATGTCACGTTGGTGGATATGTCATTTCAGATTGGGAAAGATATAAAGGAGCTTAAAGGAAAGAGAAAGAGTGGTTAAAGAGGCTTAGACATGAAGGTTCTAGAGGTAGCGGTAGTATGAGTATACAGGGTGAGAGACTACCCCAGATCGGGCATTCTTTGTTACAAGGAACTGTAGTATAGAGTCAAAGGCAAACAAGATATGTTGCATCTTTAGCTTAGAATACTATCAGTGGAACCCTTAGATTTGGGAGACAGGTTATGGGAACTAGGAATCATGGAAGAGGAATTAAGTATGCCACCAAAGGGAAGTTGTAATATAATATATGATCGAGAAACAGAAGTTTGTTATAAACATAATCAGATAAGTTATTTATCCTAGAATTGCCCTAATTTGAAGTGCTTTGTATGTAGAAAAGGTGGACATATCAATGTTGGTTGATCCTGGTGTAACCCATTCTTTTGCATCCAATATTTATATGAAGTTGATTTATTACCTTTGAATACGATAGATCTTCATTTGATTTTGGGAAAGAATTGGTTATCGACGTATCATGTATGAGTTGATTGCTCCAGAAAGAATGTAGTGTTCAAGATAAGGACATGAGGAGTTTAATTTTCAGGGAGAACATAAAATACTCTCAAACTATCTATTTTACTCTAATTACTAGTAGATGGTTGAAGAAAGGATGTGATGAGTATTTGGCATACATAATGAATTCTAGACAGGAAAACAGGAAGTTAGAAGAAATCTTGGTAATGAAAGATTTTTATGATGTGTTTCGTGAAAAGTTGTCCAGATTGTCTCCTAGTAAGGAGATTTAGTTTCCTATAGATGTGATTTTGAGTTCAACACACATATCTATAGCACCCTATAGAATAATGCCAACTGAATTGAGAGAGTTCAACGTACCATTTTAAGAATTTTTAGATAAACAATTTATCAAACCTAATATATTTGGGGAGCCCCTGTGTTGTTTGTGAAAAAGAAAGATGGAACGATGAGATTGTTTATAGACTATAGATAATTGAATAAGATAACCATTAAGAACAAATATCCTTTACCCAGGATAGATGATTTATTTGAGAAGTTGTACAGAGCAAGGGTATTTTCAAAAATATATCTGAAATCAAGTTATCATCAATTGAGGATATAGAAGGGAGACGTGTCAAAGACTGATTTTAGGACACGTTATGGTTATAAACTTCTTGTTATGTCATTTGGATTGACTAATGTTCCAGAAACATTCACGGACTTGATGAATAAAATGTCTAAACCATTTCTTGATAATCTTACGGTTGTGTTCATCGAGAACATTTTAGTGTATTCTAAGACTAAGGAAGAGCAAACAAAACATTTAGAAATTATGTTGGAGATTTTGAGGAGAGAGAGATTGTATGCTATAATTTCCTAAATGTGAATTTTGGCTGAATAAAATGACCTTCTTGGAACATATAATATCTAGAGATGGCAAAACAGTTGATCCACAAACGGGAGAGGCAATGTTGAGTTGGGAGAAACCAACTAATGTAACTAAGACTAGAATCTTCTTGGGGTTAGTTGATTATTATACAAGATTCATTCATAATTTTTCTACTATCACAATATTGTTAACTTGATTAGCCAGGAAAGAGGTGAGATTTGTATGGTGTGGGAAGTGTGAGAAAAGTTTTGAATTACTAAAAGAGAAATTGACTACAGCTCCAGTATTGGTGCTTCCTTCTGATGATGAAAGATTTGTAGTTAGTGATATGATGCGATGAAATTAACACTAGCAAGTGCACTAATCGTTCAAGTAATAAAATGATGAGTAAATATCGTTCCCAACGAGGACTGCGCAAATACTACAGAAATTATGACTCAACTCTTGCTGTTATTTGAGCAAATGAATAATTGTAGGAGAAAAGTTTACTAGCAATTAACTAAAGAAAAAAAACAAGAGCACGAATAATTAACGGAAGATTTGCAAACTTTGGAATGAAGACTCTTATGAACTAACGTGCTAAGGACTTGACTTCACCTAAACCATAATTGACAAGAGTTTTGAATGGACAAGTTTCACTTACTATGTTTTTCAAGATGGTAGAATCCGCAATCAATTGGTTATCCTTATTCAGGTCTAACCACAATCTCGAGAATCATCAACTTCAAATATCCATATTCCAGGTCTATTCTAGATTGATTCAACTTAAGAAGCATTAAGTTCAATGGAATTCCTTTCAGTTAAATCTCCCTATTCGGTTACGGTTTAAACGGACCACATGAACTTCCTAGAATCCCTATTCGGTTACTCCTATTTCATTTATGGCATGTTTTACCCTGGCTTTGCATAGCTAACAATCCAAAATCATATTCATTAATTCAACTATTCATAAAAGTATAGCTTCTCTATTCGACACATCACTATGCCTCAAGAAGGAATCAAAATAATAAACAGCATCAAGAACAATAAAACACACTCTTTGAAAAATAAAGTAAATTCCAACTTGTCCAAATAGCACTCAAGATATAGGTTTAGGATCTATCTATCCTTAACAGAAAAATATCTACTCCATAATAATATTCAAACAACCCATGTTCATATTATAAAACATCACATAGCTAGATAAGAATAATGCAAAACCGGAGAAGAATGATTTAAAGCTTGATGCGTAGCCTCCCGGAGTGTCTCCAACTCTCCTTTTGCGTCTCATCTCCTCCAAATTCTATTTTTTTCTTCTACGGTCGCACTCCCTCCTCTTGTTCAGCTAGGGTTTCAATTTATAACTTTTAGAATCTGCGGGCTGGCGCTGCAGCGCCAACATCCAGGCGCTGCAGCTTCAGGATGAATTTCTAACCCTAGTCTGGCGCTGCAGCTTCAACATCCCAGCGCTGCAACGCCAAATTTCTGTCCAAATCCTCTCTTTTTGTCAGCTTCTAGCGCTGCAGCGCCAACATCCCGGCGCTGCAGCCTTGAGTTTCTGTCTCCTTTGCGCATTTTGGCCTTCCATTGCTCCAACAGGTGTTTGCACAGTAGATTTCCATGACTTAGCATTGATCATTCAACTAAAACAACTTATTAGTCGAATAAGATAAACTAAACTCAAATTGTCAAAAACACATGCAACACAATTCTAATGCTCAAGATCAATACCAAAAACGTGCCTAAAAACAATATAATAACATGATTTATTCAGAGTTATCACACCCCCAAACTTATGTTTTTGCTAGTCCTCGAGCAAACTAGAACAAAATTCTATGCACACACATCCTAAGAGTGAGAGATGGTTTGATTATATTTGATATAACATGCCTCAAAGATTGCATATAGATTGTAATGCATGAAAACTTTCCAAATGCTGCAATTGTCTAGAATTTCAAATTCATTGCCAGGTTTATCTTACATCAAGTTCTTAAAACGTGTGTGTGTGTAACACCTTTATAAAATTAATCGTCTCACCACTCTGATCGGTTTATGCGAGCAAGTAGGATAATGCCAATCTTTCAAAGTCCATAAGCTTGCTTTTCACACCACTCTCCACTAATGTAGGCCATGACAATACTCGAGATCACCAGGACTTTATTCAGCTTGTAACTTTGGCTAAGGTTAAGGTATGGTAGAAGATTTATTTGAGGCTCACATCACCTTAAGCACATCAACCAATATCAATTTTAAACTTTCCCTCAGTTATCATGGAATACTTCCAATGCTTTTGTTGTTGTCACATCTTCTTCTTCTTCTTCTTTTCTTTTTCTCTTTTTTTTTGTATGCTTGTACTATAGTAGCACCAGTCTTTATTTCTGTGTGCATTAATGAAACTTCAACATAGCATGTACACGATGATCAAACATGACTTTGCCAGCTGCCTGTGATAGGCAGAATACAAATTGATCAAGTAGTTTGTGTGGTAAACCTTTTTAACTTCGATCTTTCCCTTGATCATTCTCGATGGGAAATATGTGATACTTATCATAGCCAAGTGAAGACCGCTTTCTCTTGCTCAATCCTCTGCCACCACTTAAGAGAATAGTTAATTCATTAATCGATGTGCTCACAAGTGAAAGGTAGAGTTGTAGCATTTTGATCTTTTCATGTTTTCCTTTTTAAAAAAAAAAAAAAAAGAAATAAGATAGATGATCGGGTGACAAAATAATAGATATCCAAGCTTAAAAGGGGAAAAATAAGGATAATCACATATCAAGGGTTGGCTAGAAAGGCTCAAACTTTCCAAACATGGCCTGGATCCTTTCTTTGGTACTGTACTACCTAGGATTTCACCTCGAGTGGTCTTCAAACAAGTTCTATAGTCTAAGAGATCACAAGAAACTACATTGCACACATAAACGTTCTCTGAAACAGCAAGACAACAAAGTGCTTAGATGTAAGTGCTCATTGTGTTTAAAGAGTTCGATGTAAAATAAATCCAACAACAAATTCAAGCACACAGGCAAACACAACATTTTTCAAATTGTCAATGGCTATAATCAAGTCAATCTATTTCTCATCATCGGCAAAATCAAAATCAAACAACAGAAAGCACTCAGATAAAGTTTCCACCCCCAAACTTAAATGATACATTGTCCACAATGTATAAAATTTGAATTATAAAGTAAGAGAAGGGAACTCCCCTGATTAGTCGGAGGCCGAATGAATCGTCCTTGTCAATGTCCTCATCCTCCGGATCACTGCTGATGAGTCTTAAATATTGCATATTTAAGCCCTTTAATTTATATTTGTTAGGTTTTTAATTTGTATTATTTCATTTTATTTTATGTCTTTTTTTCGTTTTGAGTATTTTTATAGGTTTGTGGAGAAAATGAAGCATTTCTGGAGATATCAAGCTTCAAGAGCAAAGAGGATGTATAATGCGATCGATCACACGAGATATGCGATCGAGCGCACTTGCCTATGAACGAGCGTAAGGTCAACATCCCACATCGAAATATTTGCAGTTCAGTGCATCTGCGATCGATCGTAACATATATGCGATCGAGCACACATGCGATCGTGTGCACAAGACATGCGATCGAGCGCACATGCGATCGATCGCACCAATATGTGATCGAGTGCACTCGGGGTAGTATCCCACATCGAATCTGAAACCTACAGTGCTCCGAGACTCCCCTTATATAAACATCATCTGACTTCATCATTCAGTGTGCAATTCCTAAGCCATTTGGTGTTAACCGGTGGATGTCCGCTGGTATTCTGGTGGATCCCAAAGGCTTTGCTACCACGAGGGGAAGTGCCGCCCAACAGCGAGTGGAATTTCTCCCATGTAAAGTAATTTATTTCTTTTTAGTTAAATGTTTAGCATTTTTATTATGAACTGTAGTTTCATAACTATGAGTGGCCAGAATCTTCAACTAAGGTTGAAGATGAAGCCCTGCCGTTGTTTGGCATATTAGTTTCAGTTTTGTTTATACAATTATGATGTTTTTAGTATTAATGTTCTGTCAATTATTTGAGTAGAATCTTACAATTGATTGTGTTTAAATTGTTCTATTGGATATTCCTTATGTTTCATCTGATGGATACATCAATTTTTTTTTGATTAAATTGGATTTCCTTTGTGATTTGTTAAAAGCGGATACATTGGATGCTTTTGGTTTAATTGGGATATTTGTTGTTTTTTGTCTTAAGTTGGATTCATGGAATTTTTTGATAGGCTATCTTTAGAACATCAAGATATATGCTTAACTTTGGCGGGGTGGATTTAGAAACCTTAATCTTTTTATTAGTTTTTAAAATCAATTTAGTTTAGCTTTTATTTATTTTGCAACATATAATACAAAACTCAGAACTAGGTTAAGATAAGATTAGTTTAGATAAATTTATATTTTCACAACGCAATTCCCTGTGGATTCGACCTCGCACTTGCACAACGCTATATTGCAAATGACTCGTGCGCTTGTGAGTAATTTAAAACTCACAATAAGTTTTTGGCACCGCTGCCGGGGAATTGTTTTATTTGTGAAATTTTTGTCTGAATTGATTTTATTTTTCTACTAGTTTAGTTAGCATTTTTGTTTTATTTTGATTTTAATTTTGATTTTGATTTTTGATTTATTTTATTTTATTTACAATTACACAAAAAAAAGAACAAAAATGTGGATGAATCCAGCACCGGTTTCACAATCTTTAGAGGATGCCCTCAAGGATTTCATGAGGATGACCGATCAGTCCATCAGTGCAGCCAATACATTCAATGTTGATAGCTGTTCCATCTATGCTAGTCCAATGCATTTAGCACAGAATTGTTCATCAATGCCGATTTTTGCCGAGTACCCCATGAAACAAACGAATGCTTTCAATGACTGTTGTTGGCAATCAAATGGATCTTACTCCGAAATATACAATCCAGGGTGGTGGAACCACTCTGATTTTTCATGGGAGCAGAACCAACTGATGAATTAGGGAGGAGCCCCTTATCATGCTCACAATCAATACCCTCCCGAATTTCCTCCACCAATTCCAAGTTATGGTCACTCCGCCTATCCAGCACCATCACTCGCTTACCAAGCTCCCATTCAAGCGCCAGCGTCAATTTCACAGTCATTGGAGGACGCTCTCAAAAATTTCATGAAAACGACTAGCCAATCTATGAGTGAAATGAGGAGTGCAACAACAATAAACACCCAAGTGATTGCCAAGCTAGAGAGTCAAATGGGTCAAATCACAAGTCACTTAGGTGAAGGAGAGAACGGAAAGTTCCCCAGTCAACCTAATCCTCACCCGAAAGAATAGTTTGCGGTGGGAAATTTATCAACTCCTATACAAGGGCAAGAAAGTGGCAACAAAGAAAAGAGAGATGCTGAGCCATCTACATCCACACCTATCATTAAGGATCTCTCTAGGTCGTTTTTACCTAAAGTGCCTTACCCTGAGAGATTACAAGCGCCCAAGAAAGGAGAGGAGTTTGAGGATCCCCTAGAGGCATGCTTTGCTCACTTTGGAGAGGACTTGGGCTTAGATAAGTTACTCGAGGAAGTGAATGCCATTTTGGAGTCTGATCCTCAGAAGAGCAGTGAGATGGAGGAGACTATGGATGAATCACGTATTAAGGACCCCTTGGAGGCATGCTTTGCTCAATTTGAAGAGGATTTGGATTTGGATAAGTTGTTTGAGCAAAAAAATGCTACTTTGGAGTCTGCTCCTCAAAAGATCAGTGAGACAGAGGAAACCACAACACCTGAACCCCCCAAGAAGGAACTTAAGCCTTTACCAGACAATCTTAAGTATAAGTTCCTAGGTCCAGCAAATTCTTTGCCTGTGACTACAGCTTCAGATTTGGTTGATGCTCAAGAGGATAAATTATTGGACATTTTAAGAGAGCACAATGAAACTATCGGCTGGACTATTGAGGATATCAAGGGGATAAGCCCCTCGGTGGTGATGCACAAGTTACATTTTGAGGAGAATGCCAAGCCATTGAAGGAGCCACAAAGATGGCTCAACCCAGCTATACAAGAGGTTCTGATCATTTATCCAATCTTTGATAGCGAGTGGGTGAGCCTGATTCATGTCGTGCCAAAACAGGCTAGATTGACGGTAGTAATAAATAATGACGACGAGTTAGTTCCAACTCGAGTGCATTCACGATGGAGAATGTGTCTAGACTACCGTAAGTTGAATGCTACCACACTGAAGGATCATTTTTCACTCCCATTTATTGATCAGATGGTGGAGCGTTTAGTTGGGCATGATTACTAATGTTGGGTCTGGCTGAAGACGTTAAACTTAGCGCTCATGGGAGGCACCCCACAGCTTATCTTTTCCGTTTGTTTATTATTTTACATATTTATGATTAATGTGTGTTTCCAGTATTTTTTGTTTTTCAGTCTTTATTTTTCAAGGACAACACGTACTTCAGTTCAAGTTTGGGGGTATGCTATGAGTCATACAGTCCAGATAGTTCTCCATATCTCAGGTCAGCTCTTTCCATATTATTCACACATTGGGGTCAATGTGTCATTTAAGTTTGGGGGTATGGGAGACACATTACACACATTTTGTCCTAATTTGTTGTTGTTTTTCTTCATTAAAAAAAAGTAAATGCATGCTCATGTTATCTTGAAATTTTGGTTGATCTAAACAATTTCTGTGAAGCGATGTCATAGGTGAGTTTAAAATTTTGAACACATGATCTGGTGATAAAGTTTTAAAATTTAGTTACTTACTTTAGGCATTTGAGAATTCACATGTTTGATCTAATCTAACACGAGCACATTAGCACAAATTGTGTGAGGTATGACATATGATTTTAATATGTACGTTTCCTTGTCTTAACTGAAACTGGATGACATGTTGGATAAACACTTGGGCATAGAAAAGCATAAAAAAAGAGAAAAATATATATATATAATAATAATACTACTAATGATCATCATCAATAAAATTTTCCGCTGAGTAACTAGACCTCTTGCCTCAGTAAGCAGTGAGTGTTCACATCAAAATGTGGGAATTTTATTCATAATGATCATTACAAAATTTTTCGCTAAGTAACTGGACCTCTTGCCTCAGTAAGCAGTGAGTGTTCATGTCAAAAGGTGAAAATTTTGTTTGGTAGCATTAAGGTCAGTTTAGTTTCGTAGTCTTTTTGACTCGAGTTAGTAAGTCTTTAGGGGTGTCTTTACACCTAATGCCCTAAAACCATCTAGTTTGGGAGTCATTGACTCAACACTCGCTACATGGGTCAATTAGAAAGCTTAAGGGAATTAAACATAGCAGAGCCTTATATATAAAATATATATATATATATATAACAAAATAAAAACTATGCCATTTTCGTTCATTCTGATGGGAAATTTGGTGAATCTTGAGACATGGAGACCTTACACATTGGAGTAATTTGGAAGCTTCATTTTTATATGCTAATTCACTTTACACAGTATCAGGCTTGTGATGCCTTAACCTGCCTTTTGTAAGTAATTAGATTTTAACATTTCTATTCATTGTGAAGATGGGTTTATCTCTTTAGCTTGCTCATGACTAAATATCAAGGTGGTGTGTGCTCCTTAAATTTTTGGATAACATGAGTGATGAACTTATCTTTATGTTATTTGTTTTTCATTTAGTTTTTATTTTGTTTTGTTAAGGGACTAGCAAAATATAAGTTTGGGGGTATTTGATGAGTCTTAAATATTGCATATTTAAGGCCTTTAATTTATATTTGTTAGGTTCTTAATTTGTATTATTTCACTTTATTTTATGTCTTTTTTTTGTTTTTTGTATTTTTATAGGTTTGTGGAGAAAATGAATCATTTATGGAGATATCAAGCTTCAAGAGCAAAGAGGATGCATAGTGCGATCGATCACACGAGATATGCGATCGAGCGCACCTGCGCTCAGCGCACTTACCGACGAACGAGTGCAAGGTCAACATCCCACATCGAAATATTTGCAGTTCACTGTGTCTACGATCGATCGTAACAGACATTCGATCGAGCGCACATGCGATCGTGCGCACAAGACATACGATCGAGCGCACATGCGATCAATCGCACCAATCTACGATCGAGCGCACATGCGATCGATCGCACCAATCTACAATCGAGCGCACTCGGGGCAGTATTCCACATCGAATCTGAAACCTACAGTGCTCTGAGACTCCCCCTATATAAACACCATCTGACTTCATCATTCAGTGTGCAATTCCTAAGCCATTTGCTGTTAACCGATGGACGTCTGCTGGCATTCTGGTGGATCCCGAAGGCTTTGCTACCACGAGGGGAAGTGCCGCCCAACAGCGAGTGGAATTTCTCCCATGTAAAGTAATTTATTTCTTTTTAGTTATATTTTTAGCTTTTTTATTATGAACTGTAGTTTCATAACTATGAGTGGCTAGAATCTTCAACTAAGGTTGAAGATGAAGCCCTTCCGTTGTTTGGCATATTAGTTTCAGTTTTGTTTATACAATTCTGATGTTTTTAGTATAAATGTTATGTCAATTATTTGAGTAGAATCTTATGATTGATTGTGTTTAAATTGTTCTGTTGCATACTCCTTGTGTTTCATCTGATGGATACATCAAATTGTTTTTGATTAAATTGGATTTCCTTTGTGATTTGTTAAAAGCGGATACATTGGATGCTTTTGGTTTAATTGGAATATTTATTGTTTTTTTGTCTTAAGTTGGATTCATGGAATTTTTTGATAGGCTATCTTTAGAACATTAAGATATATGCTTAACTTTTGCGGGGTGGATTCAGAAACCTTAGTCTTTTTATTAGTTTTTAAAATCAATTTAGTTTAGCTTTTATTTATTTTGCAACATATAATACAAAACTCATAACTAGGTTAAGATAAGATTAGTTTAGATAAATTTATATTTTCACAACGCAATTCCCTATGGATTCGACCTCGCACTTGCACAACGCTATATTGCAAATGACTCGTGCGCTTGCGAGTAATTTAAAACTCACAACAACTGCTATGACCGAGATATGGTGGTGCAATGAGGGAAGAAGGTTGAATTTTAGTGATTTGGAGAGAGAGAGGTGCTAGAAATCAGAAATTGAATTGACTTAAAAGTGGCAAAGCTGTTTATATAAAAGCTCAGTGTGCAACTTGGCGTTGCAGTGCTGAATCTCTAGTCTGACCAGTACTTAATAGTCTGATCAGCGCTGCAGCGCCCAAAGTGTATGGCTGTAGCGTGGAGTCTCTGTCTTGACTTCAATCAATTCCTGAAAATAAAACAACAATAACCCATTTTAAAACAATAAAAGCTTAACTAACAGACAAATCAAACAAAACAAAAAATATAAACACACAAAACAAATTCAAAAGGCAAGAAAAATAAAAAACAAAATGTTAGTTCTAATTTATAGTCTTTAGCTTGACTTTCTGATTTATGGCTCTTGGAGAATGGTTGTGGACGATTGAGGGTCAAACGTCCCCATGATGTAGTGCTTCAATCTGTGCCCGTTGACCTTGAACATCTCCTTGTTTTTCTTGTGTCGTAATTCAACGGCGCCAAAAGGTGATACACTTATCACGATGTATGGTCTAGTCCACCGAGATTTCAGCTTTCCCAGAAATATGTGCCTTCTTAGGACTTCCAGCAACCGTTCCTCCATTTTACTTGTCAACGAAGAAGATATTATAGCAGGGAAAATATTTTTCTCTAAATAAGCATATTTCAAATGAGCAAGTAAAGTTTTCAATTCAGTTATTATTATTTGTCCTTCTGGCATTTCTTTTCCCATTTTAGACTCCAAGTTCCTTGCTTCTTCTTGGATGACGAGTTCTTCAGTGGTAGTAGTTCTTGATTCCATGATGCATCTCTCCGAAGTATCTTCATTTAATGTTTTCTTCTGAAACTCCTCAATGAGGTTATCAGTAATATCCACTTGAAAACAAAAAGAAGTAGATAAGCCAGAAGGGTATTTCATAATTTTATACATATCAAAAACTACTTGCTCATCATTGACTCTTAAAGTCAATTTCCCTTATTGTACATCAATTAGGGCTCTCCCTGTAGCAAGGCATGGACGTCCAAGTATAAGAGGTATCTCACGATCCTCTTCCATATTGAGAACAATGAAGTCTACAGGGAATATAAATTTATCAACCTTTACCAGTACATCTTCTATAATTCCCCGTGGTCTCTTAATAGATTGATCAGCTAATTGCAATGACACTGTTGTTGTTTTGACTTCTCCTAATCCAAGTTTCCTGAAAATTAAAAGAGGCATAAGGTTAATACTTGCACCAAGGTCACACAAAGCTTTATCAAAGAATGAACTTCCCAAAGTGCAGGATATAGTAAAACTCCCTTGATCTTTCAATTTTAGAGGTAGCTTATTTTGTAGTATGGCGCTGCACTCTTCAGTTAACATCACCGTTCCATGTTCCTCAAGCTTCCATTTATTAGACAAAATTTCCTTCAAAAATTTAGTGTAACTAGGCATCTGTGATAAAGCCTCTGCAAATAGAATGTTAATATGCAATTTCTTGAAAATCTCTAAAAATTTTGAAAATTTCTTATCTAGTTTTTCTTTCATAAATTTCTGAGGATAGGGAAGAGGTGGCATATATTTAGTTTCGGAGTTAGAATCGATCAAACCTTTACCAGTAGACTTCTTTTCTGAAACAAGTTTCTCCTCTTGCATGGTCTCTTCTTTGTCACCTTCTTGATTAGTGATTTCTTTAGATTTTGGTTCATCCAATTGTGTGCCACTCCTTAGTGTTATGGCATTGACATCCTCCTTAGGATTTTTTTTCTGTGTTGCTCGGAAGAGAACCTTGTGCACGTCCAGAAATTATAGTTGCTAGTTGGCCCACCTGAACTTCTAGATTTCGGATGGATGCTTCTTGATTTTGGAACCTAGTTTCTGCTGCATTTAAGAATTTGACCATCATGTCCTCCAAGTTTGACTTTTTTTCTTAAGGTGGATATTCAGGAGGAGGTTGTTTTGCATTACTTTGATTCCAAGACAAGTTCGGGTGATTTTTCCATCCCGGATTATATGTATTGCTATATGGATTGTTTTGCCTATGAAAATTTGAAACAAAGTTAGCTTGTTCAGCAAATGAATTAGATGCAAATTGATTACATGCCTGACAGTTACTACTATGGTGGCCAATACCACCACACAATTCACATATAACATGTGTAGTAGGATAAAGTCCATCTATCTTCTTGGTGAGAACCTCCATTTGTGCTGTTAAAGCTGTAACAGCATCTATATTGTGCAATCCTGAGGCTCTATTAACAGGTAACCTTTCAACTGGCCATTGATAAGAATTTGTGGCCATCTCTTCTAGCAATTCAATAGCTTCTTCTGGAGTTTTTCTCATGATAGTGCCACCTGCAGCTGCATCAATCATGTTTCGGGTTGTACTGGTTAAACCGTTATAAAAAGTTTGTATCTGCATCCAAGTGGGCAACTCATGATGAGGACATCTTCTCAAAAGGTTTTTAAAACGTTCCCATGCCTCATAGAGTGACTCCCTATCGACCTGCAAAAACATAGTAATTTCATTACGTAACTTTGCAGTTTTTGAAGGAGGAAAGTATTTCCCTAAAAAAATTTGTGCCAATTCTACCCATGTCGTTATGGATCCTGCTGGCAAAGGAGTCAACCAGCTTTTTGCTTTATCCCTCAGTGAAAATGGAAAAAGTCTTAAGCGAATTGCATCCTCCGATACTCCATTATGCTTAAATGTGTCGCACAGTTCAAGGAAACTCGCTAAGTGAACATTCGGATCTTCTTGCGATAGGCCCCCAAATTGTACTGAATGTTGAATCATCTGAATCATGGCAGGTTTAATTTCAAAATTGTTCGCTTGTATCTCTGGATTAAGTTCTACAAGTATTCTCCCACTAGTACGTGTCATGCACTAGAAACGAAAACCCTGCAAAATAGACTTAAAAACAAACTTAACAAACTCTCAAATTAACTAGTAGAATCATAAAAAATGTAATATTTTATTTCAGTCCCCAGCAACGACGCTAAAAACTTTATGCGATGAAATTAACACTAGCAAGTGCACTAATCGTTTAAGTAATAAAATGATGAGTAAATATCGTTCCCAACGAGGACTAAGCAAATACTACAGAAATTATGACTCAACTCTTGCTGTTATTTGAGCAAACGAATAATTGTAGGAGAAAAGTTTACTAGCAATTAACTAAAGAAAAAAACAAAAGCACTAATAATTAACGGAAGATTTGCAAACTTTGGAATGAAGACTCTTATGAACTAACGTGCTAAGGACTCGACTTCACCTAAACCATAATTGACAAGAGTTTTGAATGGACAAGTTTCACTTACTATGTTTTTCAAGATGGTAGAATCCCCAATCAATTGGTTATCCTTATTCAGGTCTAACCACAATCTCGAGAATCATCAACTTCAAATATCTATATTCTAGGTCTATTCTAGATTGATTCAACTTAAGAAGCATTAAGTTCAATGGAATTCCTTTCAGTTAAATCTCCCTATTTGGTTACGGTTTAAACGGACCACATGAACTTCCTAGAATCCCTATTTGGTTACTTATATTTCATTCATGGCATGTTTTACCCTGGCTTTGCATAGCTAACAATCCAAAATCATATTTATTAATTCAACTATTCATAAAAGCATAGCTTCTCTATTCGACACATCACTATGCCTCAAGAAGGAATCAAAATAATAAACAGCATTAAGAACAATAAAACACACTCTTTGAAAAACAAAGTAAATTCCAACTTGTCCAAATAGCACTCAAGATATAGGTTTAGGATCCATCTATCCTTAACATAAAAATATCTACTCCATAATGATATTAAAATAACCCATGTTCATATTATAAAACATCAACATAGCTAGATAAGAATAATATAAAACCAGAGAAGAATGATTTAAAAGCTTGATGCGTAGCCTCCCAGAGTGTCTCCAACTCTCCTTTTGCGTCTCCTCTCCTCCAAATTCTGTTTTTTTCTTCTACGGTCGCGCTCCCTCCTCTTGTTCAGCTAGGGTTACAATTTATAACTTTCAGAACCCGCGAGCTGGCGTTGCAGTGCCAACATCACGGCGCTGCAGCTTCAGGATGAATTTCTAACCCTTGCCTGGCACTGCAGCTTCAACATCCCAGCGCTGTAGTGCCTACTTTCTGTCCAAATCCTCTCTTTTTGTCAGCTTTCAGCGCTACAGCGCCAACATCCCAGCGCTGCAGCCTTGAATTTATGTCTCCTTTGTGCATTTTGGCCTTCCAGTACTCTCCAGTGCTCTAGCAAGTGTCTGCACAGTAGATTTCCATGACTTAGCATTGATCATTCAACTAAAACAACTTATTAGTAGAATAAGATAAACTAAACTCAAATTGTCAAAAAAACATGCAACACAATTCTAATGCTTAAGATCAATACCAAAAACGTGCCTAAAAGCAGTATAATAACATGATTTATTCAGAGTTATCATGATACATCCCGTCAAGAGTTGGGATATGTGCTGATGCAACATGAGAACGTAATGGTGTGTGCTTCTAGGAAATTGAGGAATCATGAGAGAAATTACCCTACCCATAACTTAGAGTTGGCTACCATAGTGTTTACTTTAAAGATTAGAGACATCATTTGTATGGAACCACTTGTGAGATATTCACTGATCATAAGAGTTTGACATACTTACCTACTTAGAGAGAGTTGAATTTGAGGTAAAGATGGTGGATGGAGTTGATTAGTGACTATGATTGTACATCATCGAGAAAAGTCGAAGGTAGTAGTTGATACATTAAGTAGAAAGTCTACAAGAATGTTAACTACTATAGGGAGTCTTGATGTGAAATTGATGATAGATTTAAGAGAGATAAGAATGAAGTTGAATATCAGCGATAGAGGATCATGGTTAACGAATATGGTTGTACAGTCATCCTTAGAAAATGCTTTAGAGATGAAAAGATAGAAAAGATTAAGCATTGAGTGCTTACTAGAAAGCAATATGAGTTCAAAATTTGAAATGAAGGTATTTTGGTATTGGAACATGGATTTATGTTCCCAATGATGCGGAGTTGAGAAAGAAGATACTGAGAAAGGTACATGATGATGTATATTCGATGCACCCGAGTAATAATAAGATGTATATAGGATTGAGACAGAATTACTGGTGGTCAAGATTGATGAGGGATATAGCTGAATATATTTCTAGATGTTTGGTTTGTTAGCAAATGAAGTCAAAGAACAAACATCCGGGAGACTACTACAACCTCTTTTTGTGCTTGAACAACCATAGAAAAATGTAAGTATGGATTTTGTTTCTAGATTTTCCCATACTCAGAGTGGTCACAATACAGTGTAAGTGATAGTAGATAGACTTTCTAAGTCGTCTCAATTTTTTCCAACTAAAACAAATTGGAGTCCTAAAAAGTTGGCTAAACTGTATGTAGCTAAGATTGTGAGGTTGTATGGAATACTATTAAGCATAGTGTCAAATAGAGATGCTAGTGTTACATCTTGCTTTTGGGGAGGCTTTCAGAAAGCCACGGTTACGCAATTACAATTTAATATTGCTTTTCATCCTCAACAGATGGGTAGAAGGTGAAGAACTCTAGTATGTTGGGAAGAAGGGGGAGAGGAAAAATATATTTGGTCCATCAATTATTGAGTTAACAACTGAGAGGATCAAACTAGTTAGGGAGAACCATAAAGTAGCACTGAGTAGACCGAATAGCTATGCTAATAATAGAAGAAGACCTCTCGAATTTCAAGTAGGGGATTGGGTGTAATTAAAAATATCTCCAAGAAAAGGTGTGTTGAGGGTCAAAAGAAAGGAAAGTTGAGTCCGAGGCATGTGGAACCTTATGAAGTTGTTGAGACAGTTGGGCTAGTCGCGTATAGCCTGGAATTGCTTCCAACGTGGAAGCAATTACACAATGTGTTTCATGTTTCACTTTTGAGAAAGTGTTTACATGATGAATCTCATGATATTTCGATCCAAGCTGTAGAAATTTAGGAAGGTTTGACTTTCATACAAGTATTAATGAGAAATTTAGATAGGAAATAACAAGGCTTGTGTAATAAAGTAATTCCATTAATTCAAGTTCCGTGACTAAATAAATATGTTGAAGAGATTACGTGAGAGCATGAGGCAACTATGAAGAAATATTATTCACAATTGTTCTTGAGTTAGGTAAGGAAATTTTGGGGACGAAATTTTTATAAGGTGGGTAGAATTCTAATACCCGTGTTCTTAAAATATGGATAAAGAAGTAACTTGATAAATATGATATGGAATTAAAATAATAAATATGTGAAAGGTTTATTATAGGAATAAAATAATTCTTTTGAAGAAAAAAAAACTACAATAGGTGGCAACACTTGTTGCCAAAAGAGGAGAAGTAATGCATACAAGACAACTTGCCAATTCGTGGCAATTTCAAGGGGGGAGGTGGTTGATGAGGCCTTTAAAAACATTTTGTATATATATATATATATATATATATATATATATATATATATATATATATATATATATATATATATATATATAACTTTAGTTTAATTTATTAATTACTCACCAAATCCTGTTTGGTTTTCCTTTAATTTCTCTATTTCTTTAAACACTTGGAGATCGAAAGAGCAAAATTTTGAAGGGGTTTACGAGAAAATTTTATAGAGAGTCACGGGAAGCTCCAAGAAAAGCAAAAGGTAATAACGTGAAGTTTATTTTTGAAATTTAGCATACACGAAATTTTCTGGAATTCACAGTAGGAATTTTCAAAGGGTGTGAATTATGAAAGAATTGAAGAATAAATTAAAATTTTAATATAAATATTATATTAGGTGTTGACGATCAGCAGCCGAGGGAAATTGCTGAGAGGAGTAGGAAAGGCAAAAAGGTGATCCACAGGTAGCTCTAAGTGCTACGTGGTGAGTTAGATTTACTTTAAGTAATCAAGATAAATATGAAATATCTAGTGATAATATTATAATAAATTATTAACTTATGCTTTGGTGATAGATGAAAATTGGTTTATAGGTGTGATTGGAATAGTGGATGTGTAGAGAATTGTTTTATGAGAAATAATATTTTTGGAATAATGAGTTGATTTAATAATAAAAGCGATAAGTGAAATTTTTGATGAGCTATAGTTGATGTTTTAATACGATTTATGAGGAGATGAAATTTAGTGGATCTTGACAAGCTATGATTGATGATTTGATGTGATTTATGAGGAGAGAAATTTAGTGAAATTTTTTCAAATAATAATTTGAGAATAATCAGGATAGCTAATTAAATATTTGAATTCATATTTGTTTTTACGTTATTGTTTATGTGCATATGCATGAAATAAAAGAATCGGAAAGGGGCTGGTCTAATTGAAAAACCGTGACAGCTGGTATATGCTGAAAACAAAGGAAAACCGTGACAGTTGGTATATGCTGGAAATAAATGAAAATTTTGAGAGCTGGTATATGCTGGAAATAAATATCGTGATAGCTGGTATATGCTGGAAATAAAAGAACCAGGAGAGGGCCTATCTAAGATAAAAACATGTCGATATGTGGGAAGACGTTCCCTAATAATAATTCATGCATTGCATCTGTTTTAAATATTGATTGTATTACTGAAATGTTGAAGTATTGTTTGTTATTGTAAATTTATTTATAAATGATTAAATATTAAAAGACTATTTATACAGATTGAATACTTATAGTAAATTTAATTCACTGAGCTTGTGAAGCTCATCCCTCATTATACAATGATTTCAGGTAGCAAGCAGGACAAATAGTTTGGTGAGTTAAGGTTCAGACGAAATCATTATCTGTAAGCCCCGTACGTGTCCACATCCTCAGACTAATGAGAAAATAAAATAAAAATTTATTTGTAAATATTCATGCATTTTACATTGTGTATAATGTTTAAGTCAAGATCAGAATGATGTATCTCCTCTGTTGAGGGTTGAGGATTGATGTAAAAAATTTTATTGGTGTTATTTTTTTTGTTGCATGTATGTGTCGTGCTGGGATTTTCAAAATGTGACAACACCGTCTCGAGGGTGGCCAACCCAAGATGGGTCGTTACACTATCACTCGATAAAACCTAGGAACCCCTATTTATTATCAATTTGTACACTAAACAAAAAAGAGATAGAGATAGAGAGATAGACTAACACTCAAAAAACTTTAGGAGCCTCTATTTATTATCAATTTGTACACTAAACAGAACATTCCATAAAAGACATGGTGTGGAGAGTAAATGATGGAATATGAACTAAAGGTTTGGAGGCTCCATATGATTCACTTACTCAAGATTTTGAGACTCCTTCATAGGATTCACAACATTCAGGGTTATAGCTACAACATGCAGGAGTTCCTTGTTCGCTCACACCAAGGAAGGATGCTAGTGTCACAAGTACTATGACAGTAAACTTCACGATGAACCTGATTGAAACTTCCATTGATATAAGAATATACAAAAGACTTTTAAAAAATTTAATTTTCTCTTTTGCATATCCAAAGCCTATCATTGAATTCTATTTATATTGACTAAGGTAGAGAATTGATATGGAATCTCTATGATAAAAGAAGAAATATGCAACATATATAGTATGAAATCATAAAAGAATTAATACTTACCAAAGTAGTTTGAGTAAAGTTGTAATTTGCCATATAGAGGTGCTACTCCCTTATGATAATTGAAGGGATTAATACTGTTATGATTTCTTGCCATAGTAGCTTGAGTAAAGTTGTTACTTTCCATATAGAGGTTTTACTCTTTGGTGATGAATAATAATGATCACATCTTATTACATGCCTAAGGGAATGAATTTGTGGCTACTATTTATTAAGGTAATATCTTTAAATTCTTCAAGGGTGGCTATGGTGTTGTTATTGTTAAATGGTTCAAATTACTATCAAATGATACCATATGCCTGTTTATAAATCAATAATTGATCTATCATTTGATAATGATTTACGTAAAAAAAATATTATTTGAGTTATCATGAAATTACTGCAATTGAGGTATCATTTGACAATAATTTAATAAAACTCTACTTTTTTGAAAAAATGTATCATTCGACAATAATTAATGTATTCGTTTTTCTTTTTTCTACTGTGTAAGTCTGTCATGTTTTAGGGGTTTATGGTGCTTGTGAACTTGTTGTAGTTGATGAGTTTTGTAGTAATTGCATTTGATGAGTAGGAATAAAATTTTCTTTCTGCTTTGATTTTTTGTTTTTAAAAAAAAAATAATAACTTGATATTGCTAGCTAATGCAACGACATCATAGTTGGACACATATACTAAAGATATGGAATCTTTTTTTTCTTCATCTGAATATGTAATAGATTGCATTTATAGCCACCAATTAAGAAAATTATCCTTGAAGATTATATAGGTTTTCAAACTAAAGATCCTTAATCTCATTGAATCACCATAGAAGAGTAAAGAACACCTAATACAAAATAGATAGAAAGAACATGTATCTTGCTTAGGATCCATGATTGATAACGCAACAAAATATTTGATCAAGCCTAGGAATTGATCCTTGGTTCTCCTTTAGCATATTATCTCTCAATGGGGCAAGTTTTTCCCACTGTGTTTCTTAGGGTTGGGAATAGGAGAGGGAGCCACCTGTCCCTCAAAAGTCCAAAGGTGTATTATGACCTACATTAGCTAACCTATGTTAGACACGTTAGAGTATTAAGCCCATTGTAAATAGATTGCTCTATTGGGCTTCCTTTATGTCTCCCTTAATAGACCAATACTTGGCTCATTTTATAAAACAAAAAAACCCAATAAGCCCTAATTAATTTAAGCCTACATTATGGAATAATTCTAATAGACTTCACATAAATAAATACTAAAGTAATTAATTCACTTAGGCTAATGATAAGCTGTGACCATTATGGAGTACCTAGCATCTAGCAATGTTCGGAAAAAAAATATTGTGACAATTTTGGTAAGAAATCATAAAAATAGTTATTATTTGGTTTTACATGATTTGTTATAGAATTTTATACATAATATAATTGGAAACAGTCATAATATTGACAAGGTATGCATGGAAAATGCAACAAATTTTTTTTCCTTTTTCTTCTTTTCTTATGATTCTAAACTATATGCGTTGCATGTCTTTATTCACATTTAAAGCTTTGTTATCAAGAATTGTTTTAATCATTATAAATAGGTTCTAATCTTCAGTGTTCATTATCTTAGGTTAATAATAATGGAAGGTTCAACGAGTTTTATCATGAAGTTTATTATGATGGTACTCCTAACTTTTGGAATTTTCAGTGGTGATGCATGACCAGATCCTAGTAGAAAGTGTTGTTTTCCTTATCGCAATTATTGTATGTCTAATGAAGAGCTCTCAAAACCCTAATTGTAAGAAGATATATTTATCAATTTGGACATTTCCTTCAACACTCCACAATATTTGTCCTTTTATTTACTCATTTACATACCCAATGATTTTATGTAATGTTTTGCTTAATGTAACTTATTGATAAGTGGAGGCTCCTAAATTTGTTTGCATATGATATTATGATTATATCTCTTTCATACACCCACATACTGAGACACAACTGCAATTATGATGTTGTTACATTAAATGATGTTATCAAATTTCATTCAAATGTTACTTAATTTATTGTCAAATAGTGTATTTTACCAAAATGGTATCATTTTATCAAATTATTGTTAAATGATACCCTAAATTACTATCAAATGGTACCAAAAAGTCATGTGCCGTTGATTTTATCAACGAAATCATAGTCTCACCTGAGAGTAAGGACACTAGTTTTTTTCCTAAGGACACAGATTTTTTTCCCAAATAAGGGTAGTTTAAAATCCTATTTCCCCATATAAGGTTTTTTCAAACTTATTTTATAAAATAATGTAATTTTTACCACATGATAACGAAACAAGAGTAAATTACACTAATGATCCCTATAACCATTTTTTCGAGCATTTCTCTCAATAAATCACCACTTTTTTTCTTCTTTCTTTGCCATAATTCATTTTTTTTTTATATTTTGGTACATAATCATTCACCTCCGTTTTTTTTTTTTGTACTCTTTTTCCACAACCCCCAACTTATCTCCTTTAATGTACTTGGGTTATGGTCGTAATATTTTTCATATTTCCATCCTTACTCCTCTTAACTGCTTCTCAACAAATGTGTATAAGCTAAGTTCTCTTAAAAGAAAGGTAAGGATAAATTATTTTTAGGCTCATAAAGGTAAGTGACTGGGTTATCGAAAGAAACAAAGCTCAATTTTTTTCAAGAAAAAGGCTCAAGCAAGTGACTAGCGATAAATATAGCAAGGGTAGTTTTGAAAGGCTCGAATGGTCCAAAGATGGCCTACATCATATCCTAAGTAGTGTGCATTCTAGGATTTCACCTCAAGCGATTATCAAATAAGTTCTAGAGCTTGTTGAGACCACAAAAGTATTCACAAAACAATCGCACATAAAACTTCTCTAGATGCTTTAGACTAATCATGCAATCTTACCGCAAACCAGAGCCTCAAACCAAATGAAGATCAACACTTAATTTATTCTCAAACCGAAGCAAGATTTAACTTCTTCTAAATGCTATATGCTATCTCAATTAGGCTCATATCATTGACATGTGAATTAACTCCAAGGCTAACACAAAACACACACACACACACACACACACACACACACACATATATATATATATCCTAACAACCGAAAAAGGGAAAGTGACACCAAGTAGTTCAATGGTATAGATAAAGAAATGTGTTTCCTCCACTCCCCAACTTAAGAATTACATTGACCTCAATGTGAAAGAACAAGTAAAGGAAACTCCCTTTTTTTTAACCAAAAGTACGAAGAAGCCGAGATTTGTGCACGGTCATATGGTTCCTTTTATTGAAATTTCGATCGCTAAAATAGAATCAAAACAAACAAAAAGAAGGAAACTACGGTGGAACATGAAAATTCCCATCGAATGTTAGGTTCGCACAACAAAACTAAATAGAGAACTAAAAATGAAAGATGAAGTACAAAAAATAAAGATAATGGAAAGTTAATCCGATATAAAAGTTAGTACAGTCATCCGATAATAAAATAAAATAGCAGAAAATTAAATAAACATAAGACAACCCAAAAGCTAGTCCTCCATGTCTTCGTCCTCCTCTTCCTCCTCTTCATTCTCTTCACCCTCCTCTGGAGCTGGATCAAAAGATGAACCCGGATAGGTTGGCAAGGTGGGAAAATGATCCATATCACAACCGATGGCGGAAGTAAGGTGTTGGTACATCTGACCAAAAGAAGAGTACACCGCTGATTGATAATCTACTTGCTGGGACAAGAATCGTTCCTGACGATCAAACCTATCATGCAACACTTTCTGATGCTCATCAAATTTAATCTCTAAATGGTCAAGGTGCTATGCAAAAATAAGAGTCCTAGGAGGTGGAGGGAGGGCAGCAACCGCTGCTCCCTCTCCTGAAGCTTGTGAACTTGATGCTTTAATTATAGTGAGCATGCCATCATCGATGGGCTTTTTGGGGGGCTAGGCTTCCTCATCAATACTGTACTGGACGCTGACTAGGATGCATAATTGGGTAATCAATGAAGGGAAGTACAATCCAAGCTTTTGTTTCACAGTGTGTATGATAGAATTAAACATGATTTGGCCCACATCAATAGTCATCCCTATCAAAATGGCATAAATCAGAACAACTCTCTCAACAATAAGATCACTATAGTGCGTAGCAGGCATCAACCTCTGACACACGAAATATTGCCAAGCCCGAGTATTGACAGTCAGAGAAGTACCGGGCAAGGTTTTAGGAGTATCACTCGACATTTTCCAAGTTGTGCTCGGAATACAGAGAGTATTGCAAACCTCTTTATAGTCAATATTAGACACATACGCAATATAATCACTATTCTCTATGTCAGGTAGCCCATAAAATCTGTTTATAGATGCACTACTAAAAGAAACTGGTTTTCCTCTCACCATCACCTTTCCATTCCTATGCTCTTCTGCATTAGCATAGAATTCTCTAACCACATTAGTAATGGAATTAGGTGGTTGTCTTGCAAATGCACCCCAATTTCTATTTATAATCATCCTAAATAGAGTTGGGTTTCCCCTCTCTGTGATAGTGAACCCTCTCTTAGGAAGGTTTCCTAGTAAGCATTAAGCTAACATATCTTTCACTAGCTTCATAACTAACAAATTTACTCTCATCATACTCTTGAGGTTGTTTCCCCTTTTGTCTCTTAGTTTTAGGTGCCATTTGAACTAATTTCTAAGACAAGAGAACTAAATCAAATGCAACCACTCAAAAATCACAAGTCCATAATAAAGAGAAGAAATTGATCTTACTTGATGCCCAAAGTTGGAGAGAAAGACCCACAAACTTGAAATCTTCTTGAAAAACCCAAAATCCTCTTAGAATCAAACTTTTTGGAGAAATTTGGGGCAAAATCTGCAATTTAAGTGAGCAATTCTTCAAGAAATTGTGTTAGAATCAAGAAATAGTGAGAAAAATGAGATGGGTAAGTGAGGGTTTGGAGAGAGGATCAGAGAGAGTTGAGTGTGCTGCGTTTTTTTCTCAAAGGAAAATGATGAAGAAAGCTGCAAAATTGGGTGATTTTAAAGTACAGAGACAAGTGTGCGAGCTGGCGTCGCGGCTTGGACTTATGTGCGCCGTGGTGCACTGATCTAAAAGCCCAATTGCGTGTTTCTGTGCGCTGCGGCTTGACTGAGCTGAGGCGCGGCGCGGACTGATGTGGGCTGGGCTTCTGATGCTCTATAGGGCGAGGAGCAAAATGGCCTGGACCACCTAATGGCTTCTGGTTCTTAAAAAAAAAAAAACACCTTAGTTGTGCGAAATAAAATAAAATAAAAATAATAAAAATAACTCCTTAAGCTAAAAATTAGATTAAATCAAACTAAAAATTAAGATAAACTTAACCACAAATGAAACAAACAAAAAACAAATAAATAAAAACATACATGTGTGGTGTGGTCAAGGTGAATAAACCGGATCCATAAGTGGAATGTCTTCCACTTCCGGATCTTGCCTATCAATTAAGATTTTAAGGCGTTGACCATTTACTTTAAAGATTCGACCATCTTTAATGTCCTCTATTTCTACTATCCCATTTGCAAAAACATTCTTCACTACAAAAGGGCCGGTCTAACTCAACCGAAGTTTTCCTAGGTGTTTATGGAGTCTATAATCATATAAGAACAGCCGATCATTAGGCTTAAATGTTTTCCTCAAAAATTTTTTATCATGAAACACTTTCATTTTAGCCTTATAGATTCTAGAGTTCTCATAAGCATCATTTCTTAACTCCTCTAACTCGGTCCACTGAAATTTCCTAAGCTTACCTGCTTCTCCTATATCAAAATTGAAATGCTTGATGGCTCAATAAGCTCGATGCTCGTGCTCCATAGGTAAGTGGCAAGGCTTTCCAAGAACAAGCCTATAAGGCGACATACCTAAGGGAGTTTTGAAAGTTGTACGGTAGGCCCAAAGCGTATCAACTAGTCTCAAAGACCAATCTTTGCGATCTGGGTTGACCATTTTTTCTAAAATTTGCTTAATTTTCCTGTTTACAAGTTTTACTTGTCCACTTGTCTGATGGTGGTAGGCAGTAGAGATTTTATGTAACACCCCATATTTTTTCATCAAAGCTTCAAAAGAACTGTTGCAAAAATACTTACCCCGATTACTAATTATAGCACGTGGTGTACCAAATTGAGATAACACATTTTCTTTGAGAAATTTAATTACCGTCCTATTATCATTACTCTTACAAGCTGCTACCTCTACCCATTTTGACACATAATCTATTGCCACAATGATATATTGATATCTAAAAGAAGGAGGAAATGGTCCCATAAAATCAATGCCCCAACAATCAAAGATTTCGATCACTAAAATTGGGTTTAAGGGCATCATATTACGACGGGACACAGCTCCTAACTTCTGACACTTTTCACATGAGCGACAATAGATGTTTGCATCCTTAAACAAGGTGGACCAATAAAATCCACACCGTATAATTTTTGCAGCGGTTTTCTTCATTGAAAAGTGGCCCCCACAAGCTTGGGACTAACAAAATTCCAAGACGCTGGCAATCTCTTCATTAGGGATGCAACGCCTTAAAATTTGGTCAAGGCAGTATTTGAAAAGACAAGGGTCATCACAATAAAAATTACGTACCTCAATCATGAACTTCCTCTTATCCTGAGCACTCCAGTCTGCTAGTATCTCACCGGCAGCCAAATAATTCACGATATGAGCAAACCATGGTAGAGAAGTAATAGAGAGTAAATGCTCATCGGGAAAATCATCCCTGATTGGTAGATCGTCAGAAGTGTCCTCAAATGTGAGCCTTGAGAGATGGTTAGCTACTACTTTCTCTACTCCTTTCTTGTCTTTGGTGGTGATGTCAAATTCTTGCAAAAGTAAAATCCATCGTATTAGTCGCGCCTTAGCATCCTTCTTTGTAAGAAGGTACTTAAGGGCTGAATGATCTGTGAAAATAATAATAGGAAAACCAATCAGGTAAGCATGAAACTTATCCAAAGCAAACACTATAGCTAGCAACTCTTTTTCAGTGGTGGAGTAATTCATCTTAGCACTATTTAGAGTTCTACAAGCATAGAAAATGACAAAAGACTTTCCCTCCCTTCGCTGTCCAAGAATAGCACCTATAGCAAAGTCACTAGCATCACACATGATCTCAAAAGGTAAAGTCCAATTAGGTGACTGCATTATCAGTGTTGAGGTAAGCTTGCAGATTAGCATTTTAAAGGCCTTTTGAGAAGCTTGTGTCCACTCAAACGAGGCATCTTTAGCTAGGAGGTCACATAGTGGTCTAGATATGGTGGAAAAATTTTGTATGAACCTCCTATAAAAGCCCGCTTGACCAAGAAAGGATCTCACATCCTTTACTGTCTTAGGTGTAGGCAACTTAGAGATTAATTCAATCTTAGATTGATCAGCATCTATCCCCCTAGAAGAACTAATATGCCCTAAGACAATACCTGAAGGTACCATAAAGTGGCATTTTTCCCAATTCAAAACTAACTCATTCTCTTCACAACAAGTCAATACTCTCTCTAAATTCAATAAGCATGCATCAAAGGAAGATCCAAAAATAGTCAAGTCATCCATAAAAACTTCCATGCAATTTTCAACCATGTCACTAAAAATACTCATCATGCAATGTTGAAAAGTAGCAGGTGCATTACACAATCCAAATGGCATTCTACAAAAAGCATAAGTACCAAAAGGAAAAGTAAAGGTGGTTTTATCTTGGTCTTCTAGTGCAATTTCAATTTGATAATAATGTTGTGAGTTTTAAATTACTCGCAAGCGCACGAGTCATTTGCAATATAGTGTTGTGCAAGTGCGAGGCCAAATCCACAGAGAATTGCATTGTGAAAATATATTTTTATCTAAACTAACCCTATTTTAACCTAGTTCCGAATTTTGGATTATATCTTGCAAAGAAATATTAACTAAACTAAATTGATTTAAAAACAAATGATAAAAACAGTAAGGTTTCTGAATCCACCCCACCAAAGTAAAGCATGTATCTTCATGTTCTATATAAAAGGGAATTATCAAATGATTCCATGAATCCAACTATAAACAAATCACAACAAATACCCTAATTAAACCAAAATCATCCAATGTGTCCGTTTAATTTACAAATCACAAAGGATATCCAATTTAATCAAAATGATTCGTTGTATCCATCAGATGAAACACACGAAATATCCAACCTGAACAATTTAAAAACTATCAATCGTAAGAATTTACTCAAACAATTGAAATATAACATTTAATACCAAAAATATCAGAATTGTACGAACATATATGAAAATATAATGCTAAACAATGGAAAGGCTTCATATTCAACCTTAGCTGAAGATTTTAGTCACAAATGATTATGAAACTAAATTTCAAAATTAAAGTGCTAAGCATTAAAACTCAAAAAGAAATAAATTATAACTGACTATACATTGAGAGAAATTTCACTCGCAGATGTTGAGCAACGCTTCTCCTCGTGGTAGCAAAGCCTTCGAGATCCACTAGAATGCTAGCAGAAGTCTTCCGAATTGCACACCAATTGCTTCAGTGAGGTGGGGCTTTTAGAGAGAAGCGTGCAATGTGTTTCAAATTCGATGTGGGATACAACCCGAGTGCACTCGATCACAGTCTTGTGCGCTCGAGTGCAGCATGGTGCACTGCCTGACCTTTGTTTACTAAAACTGCCATAACTTTCTCTAGAAAAATCATTTTTATGAGCCGTAAAATTCTTCAGAAAGTAGACATCTGGATCTTTCCAAGAATATATGGCTTATCTCCTGGTTCTTCTTAAATCAATATAGTAAAATCCACAAAAATGACTGATCTGCCACGCTGAAATCACACACAGCCTGACCTTTATCTACTAAAACAACCATAACTTTCTCTAGAAAAATCATTTTTATGAGCTGTAAAATTCCTCAGAAAATAGACATCCGGATCTTTCAAAACATATATGGCTCATCTCTTGATTCTTCTTGAATCAATACAGTAAAATCCACAAAAATGACTGATTTGTACAGGCAATTCTGGCAATTTTAGTGAAACTCCATTCCGAGTGCTTGTAAACCTGTAAAACAACGAAAACAACTCAAAGTAACAAATTTCTAAGCTAAAAAATGTAAATTAAGGGGCCAAAATATACAATATTTGGCACTCATCAAATAACCAGAGTAACCATCCAAGAAACAATAGAAAGGATGACCAGCAACATGCTCAAGAATTTTATCAATAAAAGGGAGAGGAAAATGGTCTTTCCGGGTGGCAGCATTCAATTTTCTGTAATCAATGCACATCCACCACCCAGTCACAAGTTTTGTAGGGACTAACTCTCCCAAGTCATTCTTCACCACAGTAACAGCTTACTTTTTAGGAACAACTGTTGGAAATCACCTTGACAAGATGCCCAGGTGGTGATCTTCCAAACACCTAAGTCTTAAATGACTTGTAGAAAAGAAAACAACAATCAAACACAAGAACAGAAAATCAAAGAAAGAAAAGAAGACAAGCAATTGTTATCGAGGTTCAGCAATGTGCCTACGTCCCCGTGAGTTCCTCTGAACTCTCTGCACTAAATCAATGGTTCTTACAAAGTTACAGCAACCCCCTTCAAGAAACCACAATGTTCTTGAAGAAACCAAGAAAAGAACGAGAAAGTGATAGACCTATTACAATGCTTCCTATCAATTCTCTACTACCCTCTCTTCTTTACAACCAGCCTCTCTACAATGAGTCCCTCTTGTGTTTTGTGTCTTTGCACTCTCACACAATTCTCTCATCCACACACATGTCTCACAAGTTACATTACATCTTGTGTCACAACCTTATGTTTGTGGTGTTGAGATTGAACCTAGGTGACCCTTTATATAGTGCACCAACTTCTTGTCTAATCTTGTGTGTCATTCTCCATCCTTAGATCTTGATGACCACTTAACCATGGCCTTCCATCAATCCTAAGTGGTGCTGTGCATTTTAACCTTGCATTCACGCACCTAAGAGAAGGCTAAAGCATGCTGTCCATGTGTGCCGGCCAAAGCTGTAGCGCCGCACTGCAGCTCCAAGTTTCTGTCCCTTGTGCTATTCTTGCCAGGTTCCAGCACTGCAGCTCTATGCTGCAGCTCCAAGTTGCTGTCCCCTTCACACAACACCCTTCTGCTTGTGTGCAGAAGTGCGCATGGCCTTCCCATGCTCCAAAATGAAGCACACACATGTGTGCAGCCTTCTAACTTGCTGAACTTTGATCCTCCACCTTTGGTTTAGACTTTAACCATCTTTGAACCATACTTAGACCTGTTCAAACCTTAACCATGTTTGAACCATGTTTAAACCTTAGACAAATACCAACAATCTCTACCTTTGTCTAAGCGTTTAAACCTGAACCATTTTTGCAGAGATCTTTGGGATCCAAACTCATCTTGAGTCATCAATCAACTGACTCCAATCCTAAGAAGTCCAAGGCAATGATTGGACCTTCTTAGAGGTAGAACCTTGGTGCCTAAATCTGCAGGACTTTCCTCCGTGGTCTTCTTGTCGACATGAATGCATCCTTTCGTACCATTTTTTGGAATGTAATGATACCGAACATCTATATACTTCTTCCCCTCATGGAACACCAGATTCCTCCATAAGTGCCCCACACTTTGGCTATCCGAAAACACCACAACCTGCTCTTTTAGGACCTCCCACTCATCCAACAACCCTTTGCACCCCATAGCCTCCTTTATGGCTTCCATAGCCGCTATGTATTCTGCCCTGGTTGTTATGAGTGCTACCATTGGCTGCCACTAAGCCTTCAAATACCTCAATAACCACTTCATCCCAAGCCAATGCTTCTTTTTGAGATTACTCACAAATTTGCTGAGAACACCCATTGCCCAAGAAACCCTCAACCGGTTTCTCTCATTTTCTTGGATTATACACATCCCAAGGATTTTTTGTGTAAGGCTAAGATTCTTCCTCTCAAACTCCTCACTGAGTTGAGATGTAAACCTTTCCATCCTCTTCCTGCTGTTCCAAACCAACAGCCCATCAATGACATAGGTGAGGATACTCACCATCTTCTCCACCTTGTGTCCAGGTGAGAAAGTTTCTGTGAAACCTATGTCTTCTCTTCTTGTGAACCCATTTCCCACCAGCTTAGCCTTGTTCCAGACTTCATCTCTTGGAGGGTACCCTTCTTTGACCTTGTAAGTCCACTTACAATCCACAACTCTCTGATTTTCCGAAATGTGCACCAATTCCCAGAAGTTGTTCTTCCTCAAAGAATCCATTTCTTCCTCCATAGCTAGCTTTGATCTTGGCGAATCCTTACATCCCATGTAAGTTCCTTGTTCACTCATCCCTCCTTTTGTCCAAGGAGTTGCTGCATCCGCAGCATCTGCAAATCCATATCTTGAAGGTGGTTCGACCAGCCTTCTTTCCCAGTCTCTTGTGAGCTGATAGTCTTTCCGACTTGCTGCATCAACCTCTTCTAGTTCAGCCTCCTCTTGAGTGCCCTGAGTATGGCCATCATCCAAGGGCTCTACCTGATCTAGACCCTCTTGTCTTCCTTGCTCTACCTGAACTGAATCTTCCTTGATGCTATGCTCCACAAGAACCAAACTGGTTTGCTCACTAGCCCCTGCAGGGTTAGTTTTCTCCAAGTAGGGAAATAACAATTCATTAAAATTAACATCCCTACTTACAATGAGTCTTAATCCTTCTTTCTCTAAGGACCACAACCTATAACCCTTAGCCTCTTCCCCATATCCTAGAAACACATATTTTCTAGATCCTGGGCTAAGCTTATCTTCCTTTTGTTGTACATACACAGCACACCCAAAAGTCCTAAGGTTGTCCAACTCAGGGGGTTTTCCACTCCACATCTCTTCGGGAGTCTTTTGATACACAATCCTAGAGGGTGATCTATTTACCAAGTATGCAGCTGTAGCCACAGCTTCCCCCCAAAAACATTCGGGTAATCCAGATCCATTTAACATGCACCTAACCTTTTCCATAAGGGTCTTATTCATCCACTCAGCAACTCCACTTTGCTGAGGGGTTTTCATAACCGTCCTATGTCTTAGAATCCCATTTAACCGACAGAATTGATCAAGTTCTTGGTTAAAAATTTCTAATCCATTATCGGTTCTTATCCCCTTAACTACTCTACCCATTTGAGTCTCAACCAGCTCTTTCCACACCACAAACTTATTCAAGGCGTCCGATTTATTTTTCACCAAATAAACCCACACTTTTCTTGAATAATCATCAATTAAAGACAGTAAGTAAATGTTACCTCCCTGTGTTGGTGTCCTTGCTGGTCCCCAAAGGTCCGTATGAATGTAGTCAAGAATGCCCTTAGACTTGTGCACTCTGATGTTGAAGCTGACCCGGTGTTGCTTCTCAAGAACACAACACTCGCAGAAATCAAGTTCCTCTACTTTGTCTCCACCAAGTAGGCCATCCTTGCTGAGAACTTGTAGGCCCTCTTCGCTAATATGTCCCAAGCGAGTGTACCAAAAGGCTGCCCTATCCATCTTAGCTATCAAGCTTATGGCTTGATCATTAATTTCTGTCTCTCCAATCATCTCATAGAGTCCATCGTTTCTTGCTACCTTGATCACTACCAAAGATCCCTTGGCTACCTTGATCTTTCCTCCCTCTATCTTGCATGTGTATCCCATGGAATCCAGCTACCCCAATGAGATCAAATTCCTCCTCAAATCCGGGAGATACCTCACATTTTCCAGCAGCCTTGTCATTCCATCAAACATCATTACCCGGATGTCTCCTATGCCTCTCACTTGGTAAGAAATATCATTCCTCAAGAAAACCCTTTCATCATTGGTTTTCTTGAAATTCTTGAACCAATTCCGGTGAGGGCACATGTGATGAGTGCACCCGGTGTCCAAGATCTATTTCTAGCTGCCTTCTTGCCCCTTGCTCACATCCGAGCACACAACAAGAACATCATCATCTTGCTGTTCTGTTTTGGCAACCGAAGCCTCTCCATTCTTGGTATGGCTTCCTCCTCTATCCCTTGTCATCTTCTTGCAATCTTTCTTGACATGACCCTTCTTATGGCAGTAGTAGCAGCTCTTCCCTCTAAATCTCAGTTTGGAATGCATTCTCCCATGGCTTTCTCCTCTACCTCTGTCCCGGTAGTAGCCATGTATGCTACTGTGCACTCTCCCATGGCTCTCTCCTCTACCTCTGTCCCGGTAGTAGCCATGTATGTTGTTTTGCACTCTCTCATGGCTCTCTCTTCTACTTCTGTCCCGGTAGTAGCCATGCATGCTGCTGTGCACTCTCCCATGGCTCTCTCCTCTACCTCTGTCCCGGTAGTAGCCATGGTTGCTGATGTGCACTCTCCCATGGCTCTCTCTTCTACCTCTGTCCCGGTAGTAGCCATGTTTGCTGCCATACTGAGTTGCTGGCCTTCTTTTAAAGAACAGATCTTTACCACTTGATGCACTCCTTATCTTGGCATCAAGATCATCTTGCAACTCTTTCTTAGGATCAAATTTAAAAGCAAAAATTCATTTACGAAGATACCTCTTATCCGGGAGAGTCTTGGCAAGAAACAACTCATCTAGTTTCTTCCATATTGCAGCTTGATCTTCCGAGTCTCCGTACTCCCTTGTGACATTATCCGACATGTGCAAGAAAATGGTGCTGTAAGCCATCTTCTTCATCTCATTCTGCTGGTCCTCCGTGACACTTGCTGGAAAAGCATCATCTTCTCCAAGAGCCAAGTCCACTTTCTGTTGCACTAAAACCTCTTTGATCTTTCGCTTCCACAGGGAAAAATCTCCCTTTCCATCAAACTTCTCAATACCGAAATTTGAAGCCATCTTTGCGGACAAGATCCCCGATTTATGCACTACCCACAAATGCTTTCTTCAACCTCAAGAACACAGATTGAAGATGGATCTTAACACCATTCTTGAATGAACCTTCAAGAACACGATCAGATCTTGATCTTTACACCGTTCTTGAATCACCCAAGAAGTTGATCTTTGATTCTTGGAGTCTTGGCTCCGTACCTTCTACTTCTTGTTCCGATAACCAGCTGCTGTGCTCTGATACCACTGTCCAAAGCTCTGATACCACTATTGGAAATAACCTTGACAAGATGCCCAGGTGGTGATCTTCCAAACACCCAAGTCTTGAATGACTTGTAGAAAAGAAAACAGCAATCGAACACAAGAACAGAAAATCAAAGAAAGAAAAGAAGACAAGCGATTGTTATCGAGGTTCAGCAATGTGCCTACGTCCCCGTGAGTTCCTCTGAACTCTCTTCACTAAATCAATGGTTCTTACAAAGTTACAGAAACCCCCTTCAAGAAACCACAATGTTCTTGAAGAAACCAAGAAGAGAACGAGAAAGTGATAGACCTATTACAATGCTTCCTATCAATTCTCTACTACCCTCTCTTCTTTACAACCAGTCTCTCTACAATAAGTCCCTCTTGTGTTTTGTGTGTTTGCACTCTCACACAATTCTCTCATCCACACACATGTCTCACAAGTTACATTACATCTTGTGTCACAACTTTATGTTTGTGGTGTTGAGATTGAACCTAGGTGACCCTTTATATAGTGCACCAACTTCTTGTCCAATCTTGTGTGTCATTCTCCACCCTTAGATCTTGATGACCACTTAACCATGGCCCTCCATCAATCCTAAGTGGTGTTGTGCATTTTAACCTTGCATTCACGCACCTAAGAGAAGGCTAAAGCATGCTGTCCATGTGTGCCGGCCAAAGCTGCAGCGCCGCGCTGTAGCTCCAAGTTTCTGTCCCTTGTGCTATTCCTGCCAGGTTCCAGCACTGTAGCTCTGTGCTGTAGCTCCAAGTTGTTTTCCCCTTCACACAACACCCTTCTACTTGTGTGCAGAAGTGCGCACACTAGTGCGCATGGCCTTCCCTTGCTCTAAAATGAAGCACACACATGTGTGCAGCCTTCTAACTTGCTGAACTTTGATCCTCCACCTTTGGTTTAGACTTTAACCATCTTTGAACCATACTTGGACCTGTTCAAACCTTAACCATGTTTGAACCATGTTTAAACCTTAGAAAAATACCAACAACAACCTATGTAAGACTTACCCATTTACTATTAGCAATACGATATATGATTCTTGCATCTAATAGTTTCAACACTTCATTCTTCACCACTTCTTTCATAGTGGGATTAAGTCTACGTTGGGGGTCTCTACGAGGGCTAGTTCCTTCCTCCAAATTAATTCTATAGGAACAAATTAAAGGGCTAACACCTTTTCTGTCGGTCATGGTCCAGCCTAGTGCAGACTTATGTTCTCTTACAAATTTAACGATTGATTACATTGCACATCACTAAGTTCGGAAGAAATAATGACCAGAAAGGTATCACCTGGGCCTAAAAATGCATGTTTGAGTCCCTTGGGTAGTGGAGCTAAGTTAAGCGTTGGTGTCTCCTCGGAAGAGGGTTTTAATGCCTCCTTTTCGTTCGGCAAACTCCTCAAAGCATGGTAGAATATAATTTGTTTTTCAAAGAGTGTGTTTTATTGTTCTTAATGCTTTTTATTATTTTGATCCCTTCTTGGGGCATGGTGATGTGTCGAATAGAGAAGCCATGTTTTTATAAATGATTGAACTAATAAATATGATATTGGATTGTTATCTATGCAAAGGCCAGGGTAAAACATGCCATGAATGAAATAGGAGTAACCGAATAGGGATCCTAGGAAGTTCATGTGGTCTGTTTAAATCGCAACCGAATAGGGAGATTTAACTGAAAAGGAACCAAAAACACTTAATGCTTCTTAAATTGAATTAATCTAGGATAGACCTGGAATACGGATATTCGAAGTTAATGATTCTTGAGATTGTGGTTAGACCTGGAATATGGATAACCAAATTATTGGGGATTCTACCATCTTGGAAAACATATTAAACGAAACTTGTCCATTCGAAACTCTTGTCAATTATGGTTTAGGTGAAGTCAAGTCCTTAGCATGTTAGTTCATAAGAGTCTTCATTCCAAAGTTTGCTAATCTTTCGTTATTTACTATTGCGTTCTGTGTTTCCCTTTTTAGTTAATTGTTAGTAACTTTTTCTCCGAAAATTATTTGTTTGCTCAAATAACAGTAAGAGTCGAGTCATAATTTCTGTAGTATTTTCTCAGTCCTCGTTGGGAACGATATTTACTCATCATTTTATTACTTGAACGATTAGTGCACTTGTTAGTGTCAATTTCATCGCATCAAGTTTTTGGCGCCGTTGCTTGGGACTGAAATAAAATATTACATTCATTGTGATTCAACTAGTTAATTTGAGAGTTTATTAATTTGGTTTTTAAGTTTATTTTGCAGGGCTTTCGTTTCTAGTGCATGACACGTACTAGTGGGAGAATACTTGCAGAACCTAATCCAGAGATTGAGCGCACGTTTCACTCTTTGAGAAGAGCAGCACTAGTAACAATTAATACAATGGCAGAAGGAAACAATGCAGAGGTGCAACGTGCACTGTGGGATTATGCCATGCGAAAGATGGATGGTGTTGAATCTAGCATTCGGAGACCACCTATACAAGCGAACAATTTTGAAATTAAGCCCGCCATCATCCAGATGATTCAGCATTCAGTACAATTTGGGGGCTTATCGCAAGAAGATCCGAATGTTCACTTGGCAAATTTCCTGGAAATTTGCGACACATTTAAGCATAACGGAGTATCAGAGGATGCAATTCGCTTAAGGTTTTTCCCATTCTCATTGAGAGATAAAGCAAAAAGCTGGTTGACTTCTCTGCCTGTCGGATCCATAACAACATGGGCAGAGTTGGCACATAAATTTTTAGGGAAATACTTCCCTCCTGCAAAAACTGCAAAGTTACGTAATGAAATTACTATGTTTTTGCAGGTCGATCGAGAGTCACTCTATGAGGCATGGGAACATTTTAAAGACCTTTTGAGAAGATGTCCTCATCATGAGTTGCCCACTTGGATGCAGGTACAAACTTTTTATAACGGTTTAACCAGTGCAACCTGAAATATGATTGATGCAGCTGCAGGTGGCATGATCATGAGAAAAACTCCAGAATAGGCTCTTGAATTGCTAGAAGAGATGGCCACAAATTCTTATCAATGGCCAGTTGAGAGGTTACCTGTAAACAAAACCTCAGGATTGCACAATATAGATGCTGTTACAGCTTTAACAGCACAAATGGAGGTTCTCACCAAGAAGATAGATGGACTTTATCCTACTATACATGTTATATGTAAATTGTGTGGTGGTAGTGGCCATCACAGCAGTAGCTGTCAAGGTAATCAGTTTGCGTGTAATTCATCTACTGAATAAGCTAATTTTGTTTCAAATTTTCACAGGCAGAACAATCCATACAGCAACACATATAATCCGAGATGGAGGAATCATCCAAACTTCTCGTGGAATCAAAGCAATGCAAAGCAACCTCATCCTAAATATACCCCTCAAGAAAAGAAGTCTAACTTAGAGGATATGATGGCTAAATTTTTAAGTACAGCAGAAACAAGATTCCAAAACCAAGAAGCATCCATAAAAAATCTGGAAGTTCAAGTCGGTCAACTAGCGAACATAATTTCTGGACGTGCACAAGGTTCCCTCCCGAGCAACACAGAAAAGAATCCTAAGGAGGATGTCATGGCCATAACACTAAGGAGCGGCACACAATTAGAAGAGCCACAACCTAAAGAAATCACTCATCAAGAAGGTGAGAAAGAAGAGACTGAGCAAGAGGAGAAACGTGTTTCAGCAAAGAAATGTACTGGTAAAGGTTTGATCAATTCTAACCCTGAAACTAAATATATACCACCTCTTCCCTATCCTCAAAAATTTATAAAAGAAAAATTAGATAAGCAATTTTCAAAATTTTTAAAGATTTTCAAGAAATTGCATATTAACATTCCATTTGCAGAGGCATTTGCATAGATGCCTAGTTACACTAAATTTTTAAAGGAAATTTTGTCTAATAAACGGAAGCTCGAGGAACACGAAACGGTAATGTTAACTGAAGAGTGCAGCACTATACTGCAAAACAAGCTACCTCCAAAATTAAAAGATCCAAGGAGTTTTACTATACCTTGCACTTTAGGAAATTCATTTTTTGATAAAGCTTTATGTGACTTTGGTGCAAGTATAAATCTTATGCCTCTTTCAATTTTCAGGAAACTTGGATTAGAAGAAATCAAAACAACAACAGTGTCATTGCAATTAGCTGATCGATCTATTAAGAGACCACGGGGAATTATAGAAGATATACTGGTAAAGGTTGATAAATTTGTATTCCCTGTGGACTTCATTGTTCTCGACATGGAAGAGGATTGTGAGGTACCTCTTATACTTGGACGTCCATTCCTTGCTACAGGGAGAGCCCTAATTGATGTACAACAAGGGAAATTGACTTTAAGAGTCAATGATGAGCAAGTAGTTTTTGATATGTATAAAATTATGAAATACCCTTCTGGCTTTTCTACTTCTTCTTGTTTTCAAGTGGATATTGTTGATAACTTCATTGAGGAGTTTCAGGAGAAAACATTAAATGAAGATACTTTGGAGGGATGCATCATGGAATCAGGAACTAATACCACTGAAAAACTCATCATCGAAGAAGAAGTAAGGAACTTGGAGTCTGAAATGGGAAAAGACGTGCCAGATGAACAAATAATAATAACTGAATTGAAAACTTTACTTGCTCATTTAAAATATGCTTATTTAGAGAAAATATTTTCCCTGTGATAATATTTTCTTCGTTGACAGGTAAAATGGAAGAACGGTTTCTGGAAATCCTAAGAAGGCACATATTTCCGGGAAAGCTGAAATCTCTGTGGACTGGACCGTATACCGTGATAAGTGTCTTACCTTTTGGTGCCGTTGAGGTTCGACACGAGAAAAACAAGGAGACATTCAAGGTTAACTGGCACAGATTGAAGCACTACATTACGGGGACTTTTGACCCTAAATCGTCCACCATCATTCTCCAAGAGCCATAAAATAGAAAGTCAAGCTAAAGACTATAAATTAGAACTACCATTTTGGTTCTTACTTTTTAATTTTTTATTGCCTTCAGAAATTATTTGGTGTGTTTCAAATTTGTTTGTTTTGCTTAATTTATTTGTATTTCAATTTTTATGACCTTACAGTGTGCATTTTTTGGTTTATTTTCAGCCCTACTTGAAGTCTGGATAGCAATCCAGCGCTACAGCCTCACATTTCTGGCGCTGCAGTACCAGGTCTTTCATTTATATGCTGTCCAGGTCAGAGATTCAGCACTGCAGCCTCACAATATTGGCGCTGCAGCGCCAGAACCTGTGCACACAAGCTGTTTCTGCACTCATGCACGTTAAATTTGCCCAGAAATCCAGCACTAGAGCGCTGGAAAGTGGAAGCTACAGCACCAGGCCGCAAGCTGACATTTAAATGCACAACCCTTCCACAGTTAGGGAACTCTAAAATTTAATTTCAAGCTACTCTCCCTCTCCACTGCCACCATATCCCGATCATAGCAGTGATCATAAGGATGAGGACATTGATAAAGACGATTGATTCGGCCTCCGACTAATTAGGGGAGTTCCCTTCTCTTACTTGATAATTCAATTTCTATACATTGCGGACAATGTATCATTTAAGTTTGGGGGTGGAAACTTTATCTGAGTGTTGTTCACTGCTCGTGTTTTTAGTTATTTTTCTATTTGTGTTATCTGAGTGCTTTCTGTTGTTTGATTTTGATTTTTCCAATGATGAGAAATAGATTGACTTGATTATAGCCGTTGAAAATTTGAAAAATATTGCATTTGTCTGTATGCTTGAATTTATTGTTGGATTTATTTTACATCGAACTCTTTGAACACAATGAGCACTTACACCTAAGCACTTTGTTGTCTTGCTGTTTCAGAGAGCGTTTATGTGAGCAGTGTAGTCTTGTGATCTCTTAGACTCTAGAACTTGTTTGAAGACCACTCGAGGCGAAATCCTAGGTAGTACAGTACCAAAGAAAGGATCCAGGCCATGTTTGGAAAGTTTGAGCCATTTTAGCCAACCCTTGATATGTGATTATCCTTAGTTTTCCCCTTTTGAGCTTGGATACATGTTGTTTTGTCACCCAATCATATAACTTATTTCCCTTTCAAAAAAAAAAAATAATAATAATAATTTTTTTCACCTTTTACCTAGAAGCGCATTGATTAATAAAGGGACTATTCTCCTAAGTGGTGGCAGAGGATTGAGCAAGAGAAAGCGGTTTTCACTTGGTTATGATATGTATTACATATTTCCCATTGAGAGTGACCAAGGGAAAGATCGAAGTTGAAACGGTTTACCACACGAACTATTTGATAAAGTTGTATTCTGCCTATCACAGGCAGCCGGCAAAGCTGTGGTTGATTGCCATGTACAAGCTATGCTATAGTTTCAGTAATGCATACAAAAACAAAGACTAGTGCTACTATAGTACAAGCATAGAAAAAGAAGAAGAAGAAGAAGAAGAAGATGTGACAAGAGCAAAAGTATTGGAAGTATTCCATGATAACTAAGGGAAAGTTCGAAATAAAATTTTTATTGGTTGATGTGCTTAAGGTGATGTGAACCTCAAATCAATCTTTTACCATACCTTAACCTTAGCCAAAGTTATAAGCTGAATAAATTCCTAGTGATCTCGGGTATTTTCATGGCCTACATTAGTGGAGAGTGGTGTGAAAAGCAAGCTTATGGACTTTGAAAGATTGGCATTATCCTACTTGCTTGCATAAACCGATCAGAGTGGCGAGACGATTAAGTTTATAAAGGTGTTGCACACACACACGTTTGAAGAATTTGATGTAAGATAAGGCTAGCAATAAATTTGAAATTCTAGACATTAGCAATATTTGGAAAGTTTTTCGTGCGTTATAATTTTTATGCAATCTTTGAGGCATGTTATATCAAATCTAATCAAACCATCTAGCACTCTTAGGATGTGTGTGCATAGAATTTTGTTCTAGTTTGCTCGAGGACTAGCAAAAACGTAAGTTTGGGGGTGTGATAACTCTGAATAAATCATGTTATTATACTGCTTTTAGGCACGTTTTTGGTATCATTCTTAAGCATTAGAATTATGTTGCATGTGTTTTTAGCAATTTATGTTTTGTGTATCTTATTTTACTAATAAATTGTTTTTAAGTGATTTATAAATGCTAAGTCATGGAAATTTATTGTGCAGACACTTGCTAGAGTGTTGGAGAGCACTGGAAGACCAAAATGCACAGAGAGGACAAAAACTCAAGGCTGCAGCGCCAGGATGTTGGCGCTGCAGCGCTAGGATGTTGGCGTTGCAGCGCTGGTAGCCGACATAAAGAAGGAATTGGACAGAAAGTTGGCGCTGCAGCGCCAGAATTAGGGTTTGTTGTGTGTCTTGGCGCTGCAGCACTAGGATCTTGGCGCTGTAGCGCCAGCCCGCGAATTTGAATCTATAAATTAAAACCCTAGCTGAACAAGAAAGGGAGGCAGAAAAGAGAAGAAAAAAAACATAATTTGGAGGAGAGGAGACGCCAAAGGAGAGTTGGAGACACTCCGGGAGGCTACACATCAAGCTTTTAATCATTCTTCTCCGGTTTTGTATTTTTCTATTCTATCTATGTTGATGTTTTATAATATGAACATGGGTTGTTTGAACATGATTATGGAGTAGATATTTTTGTGTTAAGGATAGATGGATCCTAGACCTTTATCTTGAGTTGTTGTTTGGACAAGTAGAATATAATTTGTTTTTCAAAGAGTGTGTTTTATTGTTCTTAATGCTTTTTATTATTTTGATCCCTTCTTGGGGCATGGTGATGTGTCAAATAGAGAAGCCATGTTTTTATGAATGATTGAACTAATAAAACATGCCATGAATGAAATAGGAGTAATCGAATAGGGATCCTAGGAAGTTCATGTGGTCCGTTTAAATCGTAACCGAATAGGGAGATTTAACTGAAAGGGAACCAAAAACACTTAATGCTTCTTAAATTGAATTAATCTAGGATAGACCTGGAATACGGATATTCGAAGTTAATGATTCTTGAGATTGTGGTTAGACCTGGAATATGGATAACCAATTTATTGGGGATTTTACCATCTTGGAAAACATATTAAACGAAACTTGTCCATTCGAAACTCTTGTCAATTATGGTTTAGGTGAAGTCGAGTCCTTAGCACGTTAGTTCATAAGATTCTTCATTCCAAAGTTTGCTAATCTTCCGTTATTTACTATTGCGTTATGTGTTTCCCATTTTAGTTAATTGTTAGTAACTTTTTCTCCGACAATTATTCGTTTGCTCAAATAACAGTAAGAGTCGAGTCATAATTTCTGTAGTATTTGCTCAGTCCTCGTTGGGAACAATATTTACTCATCATTTTATTACTTGAACGATTAATGCACTTGCTAGTGTCAATTTCATCGCATCACCATGATTTCTTCATAAATCCCCGTGACTTATTAAAAACAACAACAACATTAATGGCATGGGGATAAATGGAAGAATCATCAAAACCAAAATTATTAAGAAGGAATTTCAAAGAGTTAGAATTATCTTTGATGTACACATCCTCCATAATAAGCTCATTGATCATGTAAGTGTCGAAACACTCATCCTCCTCATGTGGCTGCCTTGAGACTCGAAAAACATTCACCTCTAGAGTCATATTTCCAAACGATAATGTCATTAGGCAATTCCTACAATTAATGAGGGCATTGGCGGTGGCCAGGAATGGTCTTCCAAGTACCAAAGGAGTTTTTGACTCCATATTCACAATAGACATGGTATCTAAAACCAAAAAGTCAATGGGGTAATAGAATTTGTCAATTTGTAATAAAACATCTTCCACAATATCTCTTAGTTTTCTTACCGATCGATCCGCTAATTGAAGTACCACGGAGGTCAGTTTGATCTCACCTAGACCGAGTTGCAAGTAAATGGAGTATGGAATGAGGTTCACACTAGCTCCTAAATCTAGCAATGCTTGGCCACAAGATTTGTTTCAAATTTGGCAATCTACTGTTGGACAGCCCAGATCTTTATATTTGGGCGGTGTTGTACTATCAATTACCGCACTTGCTTGCTCCATTAAGAACGTTGTTTTCTTCACATTGTGCCTCCTCTTGAGTGTGCATAGATCCTTAATAACTTTAGCATAGTTAGGAACCTGTTTTATAACATTAAGAAGAGGGAAGTTAATTTTAACGTGCTGAAGTTGTTCAAGAATCTTACCTTTTAGTGCTGAATTTTTCTCCTTAGATTTAAGGAGTGCTTGAGGGAAAGGCACCGATAAAGAATTATTATGGGCATCTTGTTCCTTGGGGGCTTCATCCTTGTTACTCACAGTGTTAGGAATCAAGTTTGATGGTAGAGTGGGCCCATTAATTTTCTTACCGCTGCGAGTAATCATGGCATTAACCTTTTTAACATTTTGATTATCGGGGTCGGAGGTTTGTGCCATATGTTGTCCCCTTGGATTAGGTTGTGGCTGCGAGGGAAAACGACCTTGCTCTTGAATAGTCAATAAACTAGTTAACTTGCTGAGTTGACTCTTTATCACCTTTTGTTCCTCTTTGATCCGTTGTTGATCCTCAAGCAACCATTGATTTATTTTGCCCTGCTCTTCCATACTCTTAGCATGTACCTACAAAAATGACTTAAACATATCTTCCAAAGGTAAAGATTGTTGTGGTGCATTAGATGAGGTTGCTTCCAGTTTCCATTGGGTACTAGAGTGGGGATAAGGTTGTATATTGGATCTCCAATGAGTGCTAGATTGGGCAGGAGGTTGCATATCAGATTAACATCTGAAATTAGGGTGATTCTTCCAACTAGGATTGTAGGTGTTAGAGTAGGGTGAGTATGGTTTCCTAAAGGGTATACCCAAGGCATTACACTCTCCCTTCATCTCAAAATAAGCTGGACAATCCTTAGGTACATGATCTACCCCATTACACATAAAACAAGGTTTATGGGCTTCTACCCTAGCAACCAATTCGGGGGCTCTAGCATCCTTGGTTTTTAATACTTCAATTTCATTAGTTAGGGCCTCTAAATTGGCTTTAATGCTATCTTATTCCTTAAGTTGATAAATCCCAGTGGGTTAATTTCTCTTAGTACTTTCCATGGCATTTAATCCTGTCTAAGTGTGGGCTTTTTCTGATAGGTCATCTAGGAAATTTATAGCTTGGTCGAGATCTTTTTGAAGAAAATCCCTATTGCACATCATTTCTATGAATTGCCTTTCCCTACTTAGGAGTCCATCATAGAAACAGCTAACTACCCGCCAACTCTCATATCCATGGTGTGGACAAGAATCCAAAAGATCTTTGAAACATTCCCAAACTTGATATAAGGTTTCACTCTCCTTTTGTGTAAAGTTTGAGATTTGTCTCTTGTGGTTATTGGTCTTATGGGTTGGGAAGTGCTTTTGGAAGAAAACTCAGGTCATCTCATCCCAACTACCTATAGACCTAGACCTTAACGAGTAAAGCTAAACCTTGGCCTTTTCTTTAAGTGAAAAAGGGAAAACCCGAAGTTTGACAGTATCTATCATATCAGCCCTACTTTGAAAGGTAGCTACTACTTCTTCAAATTCCCTAATATGGATATAGGGGTTTTCATTCTCAAACCCATGGAAGGTTGGTAGCAATTAGATCATGCCTGGCTTAAACTCAGGTTGTTGAACATTAGGGGGAAACATAATACAAGATGGTGTGGCCGTTCGACTAGGGTGCAAGTAATCCTTAAGTGTCCTAGCAACATTCTCATTGTGATCGTCAGCCATGTTAACAAAATTCTCTAAATTCTCGTTTGGGTTTTCATTATGGTTTGATCTAGGCAAGGTTTCACTAACGGACGTGGGAGGAGAGGGTAACTCTATTTTAGATCTTTTAATGAATCTACCTTGCGAATCTCTCAGTCTAAGCATACACCAAAGGAATTAGAGGGAAACAAAAAAAACAAAAAAAAACAATAAATTAGAAAATCAAAATAGAGAGCAAAGAACAATATTACCGTCTTGTCTCAAAGTTGACAATTTTCCTTGTACTTAAGTGTGTTTCCTAGACAATGGTGCCAAAATTTGATTACGCTTAAACTAACACGCGGTTATCGTGTATAGCTGAGGTGTTGACCCCACGAGGGAAAGCGATCTACAAGGGAAAGTGTAAACCTTAACACGAACGATAAAATTTAAATGAAAGAATATGAGTTTTGATAATGAAATAATGTGAAAGAGTTGTGTAAATATAATGAAGAATATAATAGGGAAATAACAAGGTTTTGGGAATCCTTCCTAAAGTCATTGCCTTATTCCAATCTCGATTCAATTATTTTTATCTCGATTGCTAGTTTCACATCCCAAACAAGCAATCAGTAAATATTTAATCACAGCACATTAACACTCTAATGTAATTGCTACAAATCACTCATTGATTTCGATTTAAGCACACATGACCTATCTTATAGATTTATCAAGAAACGACAATATATTTCAATAACAATATCGCAGTAATGGACAAACCTAAAAGATAAATCTACCGGAATCAATCACATCCAATCAACTTGACATAAGAAGAGCTTAACTAGACTTATATGGAGGAGAAGGATACAATCACCGGATTAAGAGAAAATCTTCTAATTCTTTACATAATCAAAGAGTAAATCATAACAATGTTTAACAATAAATCCTTATAACTGAATCAAGAACTGAAATAAGAACAACTACACCTACGGATTCATCCCTTTTCCTTGCTTCGAGATTAGTTAGCTATGGGGCTCATGCTTGAACACTGTAATGGAGAAGAATGTGCAGATTTCTTGAGTTTTCCCCGGCCTTATTTATCAAACTTTAAGTGATCTATTTATAATACAAAAGGTTCAAGGGTATTTTCGGGTCTAAACTATAATTAAAACCCTAATTACGAAACAGGGCCTCGCGCTTGCGTCGCGACTCAACCTTTCTGTGCTGCGGCATAGCCTTGGTCCTGGCTTTGTGTGGTGCTGGAGGCCACTGCTCAGACTTGCCAGGCCATAGCTCAGACTGTCCAGGCCACGGCTTAGCCTTTGATCCTGGTCTTGTGGAGGCTTCTGGAGGCTGCAGCTTAGCTTTTCCAGGCCGCGGCGCACAAGCTCCAGCTTTTATCCAAGAAGTTGATGGCTGTTGTGAGTTTTAAATTACTCGCAAATGCACAAGTCGTTCGCAATATAGTGTTGTGCAAGTGCGAGGTCGAATCCACAAGGAGTTGTGTTGTGAAAATATTTTTTATCTAAACTAAGTCTATTTTAACCTAGTTCCAAATTTTGTATTATATTGTGAAAGAAATGTAAACTTAAACTAAATTGGTTTAAAGCAAATGATAAAATGACTAAGGTTTCTGAATCCACCCCACCAAAGTAAAGCATATATTTTTATGTTCTATATAAAAGTAATCAAAAAATTCCATGAATCCAACTTTAAACAAAAAACAACGAATATCCCAATTAAACCAAAAGCATCCAATGTATCCGCTCTTAACAAATCACAAAAGAAATCCAATTTAATCGAAAAAGATTCGATGTATCCATCATATGAAACACAAGGAATATCCAATTTAATAATTAAAAGCAATCAATCATAAGATTTACTCAAATAATTGAATAGAACATTTATACTAAAAACATCAGAATTGTTATGTGCAAATCTGAAAATATAATGCTAAACAATGGAAATGCTTCATCTTCAACCTTAGCTGAAGATTTTAGCCTCTCATAATTATGAAACTAAAGTTCACAATACAAGTTCTAAACATTAAACTTTAAAACTAAATAAAAAGAAATAAATTACTATACATGGGAGAAATTCCACTCGCTATTGGGCGGCGCTTCCCCTCGTGGTAGCAAAGCCTTCGGGGTCCACCAGAATGCTAGCAGACATCCACTGGATTACACTAAATGGCTCAGGAATTGCACACTGAATGATGAAGTGAGATAGTGCTTTCATAGGGGGAGTCCCAGAGCATAATAGGTTGCAAATTCGATGTGGGATACTGCCCAAGTGCGCTCGATCGCAGCATGGTGCGGTCAATCGCATGCTGGTGCACTGCAAAGCATTTTTAACCAATGTGGGATGTGCGAGTGCGCACTTGCGATTGATCACACTAGACAACTTCAGCTCGACCTTTGTCTACTAAAACGGCCATAATTTTCTCTAGAAAATTCATTTTTATGAGCCGTAAAATTCATCAGAAAATAGACTTCCGGATCTTTCCAAGAATATATGGCTCATCTCCTAGTTCTTCCTGAATAAATACAGTAAAATCCACAAAAATGACTAATCTATACAAGCAATTCTGACAATTTTAGTGAACTCCTTTCCCAGTGCTTATAAACCTAAAAAACAATGAAAACAACTCAAAGTAACAACTTTTTAAGCTAACAAATGTAAATTAAGTGGCCAAAATATGCAATATTTGGCACTCATCAAATACCCCCAAACTTACATTTTGCTAGTCCCTTAGCAAAACAAAATAAAAAACTAAATGAAAAACAAAGAACATAAAGATAAGTTCATCACTCATGATATCCAAAAATTTAAGGAGCACTCAAAACCATGATATTTATTCATGAGCAAGCTTAAAAATATAACTCATCTTCACAATGAATAGCAATTTTAAAACCTAATTACTTACAAGAGGCAGGCTAAGACATCACAAGCTTGAATCAGTGTAAAGTGAATTAGCATATACAGATGAAGTTTCCAAATAAATTCAATGTACAATGTCTCCATGTCTCAAGATTCACAGAATTTCTCATCAGAATGAACAACGATGGCATAGTTTTATTTATTTTTATTTTTTTTAATAAGGCTCTACTATGTTTAGTTCCCTTAAGCTTTCTAATTGACTCATGTAACAAGTGTTGAGTCAATGACTCCCAAACCAGATGGTTTTAGGGAATTAGGTGTAAAGACACCCCTAATGACTTACTAACTCGAGTAAAAAAGGCTACAAAACTGAACTGACCTTAATGCTACCAACCAAAATTTCCACCTTTTGACGTGAACACTCACTACTTACTGAGGCAAGAGGTCCAGTTACTCAGCGAAAAGTTTCGCAGTGATTATTATGAATAAAATTCCCACCTTTTGACGTGAACACTCACTGCTTACTGAGGTAAGAGGTCCAGCTACTCAGTGGAAAGTTTATTGATGATGATCATTGTTTTTTCTTTTTTTAAAAATTTTTTTTCGTGCTTTTCTATGCCCAAGTGTTTATCCAACAAGTCATCCAGTTTCAGTTAAGATAAGAAAACATACACATTAAAATCACATGTCATACCTCACACAAATATGTGCTAATCTACTCGTTTTAGATTAAATCAAACATGTGAATTCTCGAATGCCTAAAGTAAGTAACTAAGGTTTAAAACTCTATCATCAGATCATGTGTTCAAAATTTTTAAGCTCACCAATGAAACCACATCACAATTTTTCAAGTCAATCAAAATTTTCAGACGAACATTAACATGCATTTATCTTCACTAAAAAACAACAACAAATTAGGACAAAGTGTGTGAAATGTGTCTCCCATACCCCCAAACTTAAATTGCACATTGACCCCAATGTGTGAATAATATGGAAAGAGCTGACCTGGGATATGGAGAACTATCTGGACTGGTATGGCTCATAGCATACCCTCAAACTTGAATTGAAGTACGTGTTATCCCTGAAAAATAAATACTGGAAAACAAAAAATACTAGAAACAAACATTAATCATAAATATGAAAAAAAATAATAAATATACAGAAAGGATATGCTGTGGGGTGCCTCCCATGAGCGCTAAGTTTAACTTCTTCAGCCAGACCCAACATTAGTAATCATGCCCAACTAAGCGCTCCACCATCTGATCATTAAATGGGAGTGGAAAATGATCCTTCTTTATGGCAGCATTCAACTTACGGTAGTCTATACATACTTTCCATCCTGACTGAACACGAATTGGCACCAACTCATCGTCCTTATTCTTCATTACCGTCACTCCAGCCTGCTTGGGCACGACATGAATCGGGCTCACCCACTTGCTAACAGAGATTTGATAATTGATCACTGCATCAAACGGCTTTATCACTTCAATCCTCACAACCTCTTGCATAGCTGTGTTGAGCCTTCTTTGTGGCTCCCTCGATGGCTTGACATTCTCTTCCACACATAACTTGGGCATCACCATCGAGGGGCTGATTCCCTTGATGTTGTGAGTTTTAAATTAATCGTAAGCGCACGAGTCGTTTGCAATATAGCATTGTGCAAGTGCGAGGTCGAATCTACAGGGAATTGCGTTGTGAAAATATAAATTTATCTAAACTAATCTTATCTTAACCTAGTTCCGAGTTTTGTATTATATGTTGCAAAATAAATAAAAGCTAAACTAAATTGATTTTAAAAACTAATAAAAAGACTAAGGTTTCTGAATCTACCCCGCCAAAGTTAAGCATATATCTCAATGCTCTAAAGATAGCCTATCAAAAAAAAATTTATGAATCCAACTTAAGACAAAAAACAACAAATATTCCAATTAAACCAAAAGCATCCAATGTATCCGCTTTTAACAAATCACAAAGGAAATCCAATTTAATAAAAAAAAATTTGATGTATCCATCAGATGAAACACAAGGAATATCCAACAGAACAATTTAAACACAATCCATCATAAGATTCTATTCAAATAATTGACTGAACATTTATACTAAAAACATTAGAATTGTATAAACAAAACTGAAACTAATATGCCAAACAACGGCAGGGCTTCATCTTCAACCTTAGTTGAAGATTCTAGCCACTCATAGTTATGAAACTACAGTTCATAATAAAAGCGCTAAAAATTTAACTAAAAATAAAAAAATTACTTTACATGGGAGAAATTCCACTCGCTGTTGGGCGACACTTCCCCTCGTGGTAGCAAAGCCTTTGGGATCCACCAGAATGCCAGCAGACGTCCACTGGTTAACACCAAATGGCTTAGGAATTGCACATCGAATGATGAAGTCAGATGGTGTTTATATAGGGGGAGTCTTAGAGCACTGCAGGTTTCAGATTCGATGTGGGATACTGGCCTGAGTGCGTTCAATCGCAGAATGGTGCGATCGATCGCATGTGCACTCGATCGGATCTCTTATGCGCACGATCGCATGTGCACTCGATCGCGTGTCTGTTACAATCGATCGCAGATGCGTTGAACTTCAAATATTTCGATGTGGGATGTTGACCATGCACTCGTTCGTAGGCAGGTGCGCTCGAGCGCAGATGTGCTCGATCGTATATCTCGTGCGATCGATCGCACTATGCATCCTTTTTGCTCTTGAAGCTTGATATCTCTAGAAATGCCTCATTTTCTCCACAAACCTATAAAAATACACAAAACACAAAAAAAGAGATAAAATAAAGTGAAATAATACAAATTAAGAACCTAACAAATATAAATTAAAAGGCTTAAATATGCAATATTTAAGACTCATCAAATACCCCCAAACTTATATTTTGCTAGTCCTTAGCTAAACAAAATAAAAACTAAATGAAAAACAAAGAACATAAAGATAAGTTCATCACTCATGTTATCCAAAAATTTAAGGAGCACACACCACCATGATATTCATTCATGAGCAAACTTAAAAAGAAAAACCCATCTTCGCAATGAATAGAAATGTTAAAATCTAATTACTTACAAAAGGCAGGTCAAGGCATCACAAGTTTGACACTGTGTAAAGTGAATTAGCATATAGAAATGAAGCTTCCAAATAACTCCAATGTGTAAGGTCTCCATGTCTCAAGATTCACCAAATTTCCCATCAGAATGAACGAACATGGCATAGTTTTTATTTTCTTCTTTTTTTTATTTTTTATTTTTATATATAAAGCTCTGCTATGTTTAATTCCCTTAACCTTTCTAATTGACCCATGTAGTGAGTGTTGAGTCAATGACTCCCAAACCAGATGGTTTTAGGGCATTAGGTGTAAAGACACCCCTAAGGACTTACTAACTCGAGTCAAAAAGGCTACGAAACTAAACTGACCTTAATGCTACCAAACAAAATTTTCACCTTTTGATGTGAACACTCACTGCTTACTGAGGCAAGAGGTCCAGTTACTCAGCGAAAAATTTTGCAATGATCATTATGAATAAAATTCCCACCTTTTGACGTGAACACTCACTGCTTACTGAGGCAAGAGGTCCAGTTACTCAGTGGAAAGTTTATTGATGATGATCATTAGTATTATTATTATTATTATTATATATATATATATATTTATGCTTTTCTATGCCCAAGTGTTTATCCAATAAGTCATCCAGTTTTAGTTAAGATAAGGAAACGTACACATTAAAATCAAATGTCATACCTCACACCATTTGTGCTAATGTGGTCGTGTTAGATTAGATCAAACATGTGAATTCTCAAATGCCTAAAGTGAGTAACAAAATTTTAAAACTTTATCACCAGATCCTGTGTTCAAAATTTTAAGCTCACCTATGACATCACATCACAGAAAATGTTTAGATCAACCAAAATTTCAAAATAACATGAGCATGCATTTACCTTCTTTTTTTTTATATATGAAGAAAAACAACAACAAATTAGGACAAAGTGTGTGTAATGTGTCTCCCATATGCCCAAACTTAAATTACACATTGACCCCAATGTGTGAATAATATGGAAAGAGCTGACCTGGGATATGGAGAACTATCTGGACTAGTATGGCTCGTAGCATACCCCTAAACTTGAACTGAAGTACGCATTGTCCTTGAAAAATAAATACTGGAAAACAAAAAATACTAGAAGCACACGTTAATCATAAATATGTAAAAAAAACATAAAAGATAAGCTATGGGGTGCCTCCCATGAGTGCTAAGTTTAAATTCTTCAGCCAGACTCCCCTTAGTAGATGACACTCAATCAGAGTAACTAGGATCCTCCAATAATATCGTCTCTATGTTTGGACTCCTCAACTCCAAGAATGGTTTTAGCCTTTGTCCATTTACCTTAAAAGTGTTACCATTCTTGGGATCCTCAATCTCGATGGCCCCATGAGGAAAAACTGACCGAATAATAAATGGACCTGTCCAACGAGATTTGAGCTTGCCTGGAAAAAGATGCAAGCATGAATTGTAAAGAAGAACTTTTTGACCCGGCTCAAAAGCTCATCTCAAAATGTGTTGGTCATGAGTCTTCTTCATTTGTGCCTTGTAGGACCATGCACAATCGTATGCATCATTCTGTAGCTCCTCTAATTCATTGAGTTGGAGCTTCTTTTGTGTGCCAGCGTTCGAAAGATTGAAGTTCAACTGCTTGATAGCCCAATAGGCTCTATGCTCTAATTCAACCGGAAGGTGACATGCCTTTCCGTACACAATTCAATAGGGAGATATGCCAATTGGCGTCTTGAAGGCTGTCCCATATGCCCACAGTGCATCAGTCAATCGTAGAGACCAATCCTTTCTACTAGGGTTCACAATTTTCTCTAAAATGTGTTTGGTATCGCGATTAGAAATTTCCACTTGTCCACTCATCTGCGGGTGATATGGGGTGGCAACCTTGTGTGTGATGAAATACTTCTTCATCAACTGCTCAAAAATCTGGTTTCAAAAGTGCTTACCTTCATCACTTATGATTGCTCGAGGCGTACCAAATCGAGCAAAAATAGTGTCCTTCAAAAACTGGACCACAACTCTGTGGTCATTGGTCTTGTACGCAACGGCCTCCACCCACTTGGACAGATAGTCCACAGCAACTAGAATGTACAAGCTGCCAAAGGAGTTTGGGAACGGTCCCATAAAATCAATGCCCCACACGTCAAAAATCTCAACAATCAGAATAGGGTTGAGGGGCATCGTATTCCTCCTAGAAAGACTCCCTAGCTTTTGGCAGCGCTCACAAGATACACAGTAGGTGTGAGAGTCTCGAAACATGGTAAGCCAATAAAATCCACACTGTAAAATCTTTGCAGCGGTCTTTTTAGCACTGAAATGGCCTCCACAAGCATGATCATGACAAAAGGCGATGACATTAGATTGGTCATACTCAGGAATACACCTTCTGATGATCTGATCGGGACAATACTTAAACAGATAAGGATCATCCCAGAAAAAATGTTTTACCATGGCTAAAAACTTTGATTTATCTTGTCGCCCCCAATGCAAAGGCATGTGTCCGGTGATAAGATAGTTCACTATATCAGCAAACCATGGAGCGGGATTTTGAGTAATGAGCATTAACTGCTCATCAGGAAAGGTCTCAGAAATGGGAGTGGTGGCCTCAGTGAAATCCATAATCAATCTAGATAAATGGTCCGCCACCACATTTTCAGAACCTTTCTTACCCCGAATCTCGATGTCGAACTCTTGAAGTAGCAAGATCCATCGGATAAGACGAGATTTAGCATCTTTTTTAGAGAAAAGATACTTCAAGGTTGCATGATCCGAGTAGATAATGACCTTAAATCCTAACAAGTTGGATTTGAACTTGTCTAATGCAAAACTGACTACTAACAACTCCTTCTCAGTGGTAAAGTAATTAAGTTGTGCGTCGTTTAGAGTTCGACTTGCATAATAGATAACATGGGGAAGTTTATCAACATGCTGCCCCAAAACAACTCCAACAGCATAATCTGATGCGTCACACATAATCTCAAAAGGCACACCCCAGTTGGGTGGCTAAACAATGGGCGTGGACATCATAATCTTCTTCAGATCCCCAAATGCTTTCTTATAGTCCTCATCAAATATAAATGGGGCATCCTTTTGTAATAACTGGCACAAGAGCCTAGTGATTTTGCTGAAATTCTGGATAAATTGCCTGTAGAAACCTACATGGCCCAGAAAAGATCGAACCTCCTTCACTGTAAGTGGGGGTGGAAGGTTGGAAATCAGGTCCACCTTCGCTTTGTCGACCTCAATCCCCTGATGAGATACGACATACCCTAGTACAATGCCTTGCTTAACCATAAAATGACACTTCTCCCAATTAAGCACTAGGTTCTTCTCCTTGCACCGCACTAAAACCAAAGCGAGACGGTGCAGGTACTCTTCAAAGGTTGAACCGAAGACGGAGAAGTCGTCCATGAAAATCTCTAAGAACCGCTCTACCATGTCAGAGAATATACTGACCATGCATCACTAAAAAGTAGCGGGTGCATTGCATAACCCAAAAGGCATGCGACGGTAGGCGAATGTCCTAAAAGGACAGGTAAACGTCGTCTTCTCCTGATCTTTGGGGTCCACGGGGACCTGATTATATCCAAAATAACCATCCAAAAAATAATTATACTCGTGCTCAGCCAAACGCTCCACCATCTGATCAATAAATGGCAGTGGGAAGTGATCCTTCCTTGTGGCAACGTTCAGCTTATGGTAGTCTATACACACTCTCCACCCTGACTGAACACGAGTTGGCACCAACTCGTCATCCTTATTCTTTACTACCGTCAGTCCCGCTCGCTTGGGCATGACATGAATCGGGCTCACCCACTTGCTATCAGAGATGGGATAAATGATCCCTGCATCTAACAGCTTAATTATTTCTGCCCTCACAACCTCTTGCATAGCTGGGTTGAGCCTTCTTTGTGGCTCCCTCAATGGCTTGGCATTCTCCTCCAAATGTATCTTGGGCATCACCACCGAGGGGCTGATTCCCCTGATATCCTTAATAGTCCAACCGATAGCTTCCTTGTGCTCTCTTAGAACATCTAATAATTTCTCCTCTTGAGCCTCACCTAAATCGGAAGCTATAATCACAGGCAAACAATCAGCTGGACTTAGGAACTTATACTTAAGATTATCCGGTAAAGGCTTGAGTTCCTTCTTGGGGGGTTCAAGTGCTGCAGTTTCCTCTGTCTCATTACTTTCTTGAGGATCAGACTCCAAAATGGCATTCACTTCCTTGAGTAGCTTATCTAAGCCCAAGTCCTCTCCAAAGTGAGCAAAACACGCCTCCAAGGGATCCTCAATGCTTGATTCGTCCACAGTCTCCTCAAGAATCTACTCTATCAAGCATACATTTCTCACTTCATCATACTCCAGTGGTTGCCTAGTGATATCAAAGATGTTTAACTCCACTGTCATATTTCTAAAGGAAAACTTCATCACCCCTGTCCTACAATTGATCAGGGCGTTAGCCGTGGCTAAGAATGGTCGCCCTAGAATAACCGGTATCTGAATCCCTACATTCTGAACAAGCTCTGTGTCAAGCACAATAAAATCCACGGGGAAATAGAACTTATCTACTTTTATCAAAACGTCCTCAACTATTCCCCGTGGTATTTTCACTGACCTGCCAGCCAGTTGAAGCATTGTGTTGGTGGGCTTCAGTTCTCCTAACCCTAATTGCAGATAGACTGAGTAAGGCAGAAGATTCACACTTGCTCCTAGATCCAATAGAGCCCTCTCGATCTAGCTGACTCCTATCGTACAAGAGATAGTATGACACCCTGGGTCCTTATACTTGATGGGTAGCTTGCACTGAAGGATTGAGCTAACCTGCTCGGTCAAAAATGCCTTCTTCGGGACATTCGTCCTCCTCTTGATAGTGACCAAGTCCTTTAAAAACTTGGCATATGATGGCACTTGATGGATGGCATCCAAAAATGGGATATTGATTTGGACTTGCTTGAATACCTCCAAAATTTCCTCATACTTCCCTCCTTTCTTGGGCGCCTGTAATCTATCTGGGTAGGGCACTTTAGGTATAAATGACCTAGGAGGGTCCTTCACAGTAGGTGTGGCTATAGATGGCTCAGCATCTCTCTTCTCCTTATTTCCACCTTCGTCCCTTTGCTGCACAATAGGGGTCTCTTCCACTCGATTGTCCACTTGTATCCCAGACCTTAGTGTAACAATTGATTGCACTTGTTCCTCCCCATGCGTAAGATGTGAAGAATTTCCAACCATAAATTGTCCCTTCGGGTTGGGCACGGGCTGATTGGGAAACTTTTCTTTTTCCCTCTCACCCAAGTGACTTGCAATTAGCCCTATTTAACTCTCCAGCTTGGCAATTGCTTGGGTGTTTACCACTGTTGCACTCCTCACATCACTCATATTTTGGCTAATCGTCTTCATGAACTCCTTAAGGGTGTCCTCTAGCGACTATGAAACTGGTGCTGGTGTTTGAGTAGGTGCTTGGTCAGCAGGTGATGGTGCTGGATGGGCAGAACGACCATGATTAGGAATTTGTGGGGCAAATCCAAGAGGATACTGATTGTGAGCATGATGAGGGGCTCCTCCTTGATTCATTGGTTGCTTCTGCTTCCATGAAAAATTTGGGTGGTTCCGCCACCCTGGATTGTACGTCTCGGAGTACAATCCATTCGACTGCCTCCGATAGTCATTGAAAGAATTTACATGTTCCATAGGATACTCGACAAAAACCGGCATTGATGGACAATTCTGTGCTAGATGCATGGGACTAGCACAGATGAAACAGCTTTCAACATGGAATGTGTTGGCAGCATTAATGGATTAGCCCACAGTGAGAGCATCAATCTTCTTAGTGAGAGCTTCTAACTTTACCCTCAAGTCAACATCTTCCCTGACCTCATAGATGCCTCCTTTCTTGGGAGCACAGACGGACTTATCTCGGTAGCTTGAAAAATCCCACTGCTGCGAGTTATCGGACAACTTGTCCAATGCATTGTATGCTTCATCTCCCGTCAGACTTAAGAATGCCCCCCTATTCATAGACTTGATCATACTACGGTTGGGTTGAGTCAACCCTTGGTAGAAGAATTGAACGAGTCTCCACTTCTCATATCCATGTGGAGGGCATCTGATCAGTAACTCTTTGAAGCGTTCCCAGCTTTCAGAGAACTTCTCATCCTCTTCCTGAGTGAAAGAACTAATCCCCTTTCGGCACTCATTCACTCTTGACATTGGGAAAAACTTATGATAAAATTTACTAAGCAAGTTTTCCCAAGATGTGATAGACCCGGACGTGTTGGAATCCAACCATGCCCTAGCTCTATCGTGAAGAGAAAAAGGGAAAAGTCGAAGATGGACAGACTCCTCAGAGAAGTTCTGGAATTTGAATGTAGCACAAATATCTTTGAACTTCTTTACATGGCTATAAGGATTTTCAAGATCTAGGCCATGGAATGAGGGTAGGAGTTGGATGACATGGGGTTTCAAGTCAAAATGGGTGGCATTGGTAAGTGGCAACACTATGCAAGAAGATGAATTGGCCACAACGAGTGTGAACAAATCCCTAAGGGATGTAGTGGAATCCACGTTCCAAGCTCTAGGTTGCTCTACATGTTCAGGATGATTTGCATTCCTAAAATTTTCTCCCATTTCAACTGGTGCTCTCTTCTGCCTCCTAAGAGTCCTTTCTAAGTTGGGATCTAAATGTGTCAAATCTAAATTCAAGGATCTCCGACCAAGCATAAACCGCACAAAAAGTACTAAAATAACCTACCAGCAGAAATTTGCAAAAAAAAAATACATTTTTTAATAAACAAATAGAAACAAATAAAATAAAATAAAATTGCCAAACATAAAAATCAAACAAATCATGCTAACTAACTAGTAGAAAAATAAAATTAATTCAGACAAAAATTTCACAAACAAAACAACTCCCCGGCAACGGCGCCAAAAACTTGTTGTGAGTTTTAAATTACTCGCAAGCACACGAGTCGTTTGCAATATAGCGTTGTGCAAGTGCGAGGTCGAATCCAGAGAGAATTGCGTTGTGAAAATATAAATTTATCTAAACTAATCTTATCTTAACCTAGTTCCGTGTTTTGTATTATATGTTGCAAAATAAATAAAAGCTAAACTAAATTGATTTTAAAAACTAAAAAAAAGACTAAGGTTTCTGAATCCACCCCGCCAAAGTTAAGCATATATCTCAATGTTCTAAAGATAGCCTATCAAAAAAAATTCCATGAATCCAACTTAAGACAAAAAACAACTAATGTCCCAATTAAACCAAAAGCATCCAATGTATCTGCTTTTAACAAATCACAAAGGAAATCCAATTTAATCAAAACCAATTTGATGTATCCATCAGATGAAACACAAGGAATATCCAACAGAACAATTTAAAAACAATCAATCATAAGATTCTACTCAAATAATTGACAGAACATTTATACTAAAAACATCAGAATTGTGTAAACAAAACTGAAACTAATATGCCAAACAACGGCAGGGCTTCATCTTCAACCTTAGTTGAAGATTCTAGCCACTCGTAGTTATGAAACTACAGGTCATAATAAAATTACTAAAAATTTAACTAAAAAGAAATAAATTACTTTACATGGGAGAAATTCCACTCGCTGTTGGGCGGCACTTCCCCTCGTGGTAGCAAAGCCTTCGGGATCCACCAGAATACCAGCAGACGTCCACCGGTTAACACCAAATGGCTTAGGAATTGCACACCGAATGATGAAGTCAGATGGTGTTTATATAGGGGGAGTCTCAGAGCACTGTAGGTTTTAGATTCGATGTGGGATACTGGCCCGAGTGCGCTCGATCGCAGAATGGTGTGATCGATCGCATGTGCGCTCGATCGCATATCTTGTGCGCACGATCGCATGTCTGTTATGATCGATCGCAGATGCACTGAACTTCAAATATTTCAATGTGGGATGTTGACCATGCGCTCGTTCGTAGGCAGGTGCGCTCGAGCGCAGATGCGCTCGATCGCATATCTCGTGCGATCGATCGCACTATGCATCCTTTTTGCTTTTGAAGCTTGATATCTCTAGAAATGCCTCATTTTCTCCACAAACCTATAAAAATACACAAAACACAAAAAAAACATAAAATAAAGTGAAATAATACAAATTAAGAACCTAACAAATATAAATTAAAGGGCTTAAATATGCAATATTTAAGACTCATCACTTGACATCCTCAATAGTCCAACCGATAGCTTCCTTGTGCTCTTTTAAAATGTCCACTAATTTATCCTCTTGAGCCTCAACCAAATCTGAAGCTATAATCACAAGCAAAAGAACTGCTGGACCTAGGAACTTATACTTAAGATTGTTTGGTAAAGCCTTAAGTTCCTTCTTGGGTAGTTTAGGTGCTGTGGTATCCTCCGTCTCACTGCTCTTCTGAGGAGCAGATTCCAAAGTAGCATTTGCTTGCTCAAGCAACTTACCCAAATCCAAATCCTCTCCAAACTGAGCAAAGCATGCCTCTAGGAGGTCCTGAATGCTTGATTCATCCACAGTCTCCTCTGTCTTACTGCTCTCCCGAGGAGCAAACTCCAAGATAGCATTTGCTTGCTCAAGTAGCTTATCCAAATCCAAATCTTCTCCAAACTGAGCAAAGCATGCCTCTTCAATGTCCCTAGACTGCCCTCCTTTCTTGGGACCTTGTAGTCTCTCAGGGTAAGGCGCTTTAAGTACAAACGACTTATGAGGGTTTTTAACAGTAGGTGTGGCTATAGATAGCTCAGCATCTCTTTTATCATTGTTGCCACTTCCTTGCCCTTGCTGCATAGTAGGGTTATCTTCCACTCGATTGTCCACTTGCCTCCTAGACTTTAATGTGACAATCGATTGCACTTGTTCCTCCCCGTGCGTAGGATTCGATGAATTTTTAACCATAAACTGTCCTTTCGGGTTGGGCACGGGCTGACTGGGGAACTTTCCCTTCTCTCTTTCACCCAAGTGACTTGCAATTTGCCCTACTTGACTCTCTATCTTAGCAATCGCTTGGGTGTTTACTATTTGTGCACTCCTTACTCTGCTTATGGTTTGGCCGATCATCTTCCTGAAATCATTGAGGGCATCCTCCAATGACTGTGAAACCAACGCTGGTGCTTTAGTGGGAGCTTGGTAAGCGGGTGATGGTGTTGAATGGGCTGAGAGACCATAACTTGGAACTGGTGGAGGAAATCCGGGAGGGTATTGATTGTGAGCGTGATGAGGGGCTCCTCCCTGATTTATCAATTGGTTCAGCTTCCATGAAAAATTAGGATGGTTCCACCACCCTGGATTGTACGTCTCGGAGTAAGATCCATTTGATTGCCACCAAGAGTCATTGAAAGCATTCATTTGTTCAATGGGATACTCGACAAAAGCCGGCATAGATGGACAATTCTGTGCAAAATCCATAGGACTAGCACAAATGGAACAGCTATCATCATTGAATGTATTGGCTGTATTGATGGACTGGCCAGTCATCTTCATGAAATCCTTGAGGGCGTCCTCTAAAGACTGTGAAACTGGTGCTGGATTCATTAACATTTTTTTTAATTTTTAATTTTTTCTAATTTTTTTTTATGGGCAATTGCCAATAGAAACAAATAAACTAAAATAAAATTGCAATAAGAAAAATAAAAAAAAATGCTAACTAACTAGTAGAAAAATAAAATTAATTCAGACAAAAATTTCACAAACCAAACAACTATCCTGCAACGGTGCCAAAAACTTGTTGTGAGTTTTAAATTACTCGCAAGCGCACGAGTCGTTTGCAATATAGTGTTGTGCAAGTGCGAGGTCGAATCCACAGGGAGTTGCGTTATGAAAATATTTTTTATCTAAACTAAGCCTATTTTAACCTAGTTCTGAATTTTGTATTATATTGTGCAAAGAAATGTAAACTTAAACTAAATTGGTTTAAAGCAAATGATAAAATGACTAATGTTTCTGAATCCAACCCACCAAAGTAAAACATATATTTTCATGTTCTATATAAAAGTAATCAAAAAATTCCATGAATCCAACTTTAAACAAAAAACAACGAATATCCTAATTAAACCAAAAGCATCCAATGTATCTGCTCTTAACAAATCACAAAGGAAAACCAATTTAATCGAAAACAATTAGATCTATCCATCAGATGAAACACAAGGAATATCCAATTTAACAATTAAAAGCACTCAATCATAAAATTTACTCAAATAATTGAACAAAACATTTATACTAAAAACATCAGAATTGTTATACGCAAATCTGAAAATATAATGTTAAACAATAGAAAGGCTTCATGTTCAACCTTAGCTGAAGATTTTAGCCTCTCATAATTATGAAACTAAAGTTCACAATACAAGTGCTAAACATTAAACTTTAAAACTAAATAAAAAGAAATAAATTACTATACATGGGAGAAATTCCACTCGTTGTTGGGCGACGCTTCCCCTGGTGGTAGCAAAGCCTTTGGGGTCCACCAGAATGCTAGCAGACATCCACTGGATTACACCAAATGGCTCAAGAATTGCACACTGAATGATGAAGTAAGATGGTGCTTTTATAGGGGGAGTCCCGGAACACAATGGGTTGCAAATTCGATGTGGGATACTGCCCGAGTGCGCTCGATTGTAGCATGGTGCGATCGATCACATGCTGGTGCACTATAAAGCATTTTTAACCGATGTGGGATGTGTGAGTGTGCACTTGCGATCGATTGCAAGTCTGGTGCGATCGATCACACTAGACATCTTCAGCTCGACCTTTGTCTACTAAAACGACCATAAATTTCTCTAAAAAAATCATTTTTATAAGCCGTAAAATTCTTCAGAAAATAGACTTCCGGATCTTTCCAAGAATATATGGCTCATCTCCTAGTTCTTCCTGAATCAATACAAGAAAATCCACAAAAATTACTAATCTGTATAGGCAATTCTGGCAATTTTAGTGAACTCCTTTCCCAGTGCTTGTAAACCTGAAAAACAACGAAAACAACTCAAAGTAACAACTTCTTAAGCTAACAAATGTAAATTAAGTGGCCAAAATATTCAATATTTGGCACTCATCAATGGTTTGGGTGGGCGAGGCTTCAGGCTCTGAGTCGCAGCATGGAATACTAAAGACTTGGTTTCACTTCATTTTGTCTTTCCATAACCATGCCTTCACTCTGATATGCATGGAATTTTGGTGCTTTAAGCAACGATAGCTTTTCAATCTCTTTTAGACTCAAAGCACCTGAAAATGCGTCGAAATAGTTCAATGATCCAAGAATTACACTTTAGAATTGTTAAGGTATAAATGCGTAAGTCAACCCTAGATCAACCCTAAAATGCTAACAAATAAGTACTATTAAGATGCACTTTACGACTCTCATCAATGACATAGTACTACCATCTCTTGAATAGAAATCGATTACTTTAACATAATCAAACCTTTAAAAACACATGTGTGCTAACTAGCTTAGTTGGTAGATTCACTTATCATTGCATGGGATACCATGGATCAAAACCCACTCACACTAAAAATACGGGGAGTAAAGGAAAAAAAAATGTCATTTCACAAATTAGGGGTAAAAAAATAATTACTTGGCCAACGACAAAAGGGTAATTTCTGCATCAAGCCCCTTTTTCCAATCCCAAGCATCGATAAAGTAATTACCGAATCCAAAAATTAGCATTTTCTCTATCTAAATGTGAGTTTGGGATTGCTCTAGAGTTTTTGAAAGTACTGTAATAAAAGTACTATGCAACCATCACAATATAATGTTTAGTACATTACATATTTAATTAGCTGTTTTTATCTCTCACATTTTTAGGGAAGGTAATCAACTTGCTGAAATGTTAGTTAACTATGGTTATTCTCATATAGCATCCAATTTATATTGATCTTCAAACTCTTTTCCCATGGCTTGTATGTAACAACCCATCCTGAGTTGGCCACCCCCGAGACAGTATCATCACATTTTAAAAATCTCAGCATGACACATATATGCAACAAAGAAAATAAACAACACCAAAAGAAATTTTTCATAAATCCTCAACCTTAACAGGGGAGTTACATCAATCTGATATTTAAACATTCTATACAACGCAAAATGCATGAATATTTAAAAATAAATTTTTATTTTCTTTTCTCATTAGTCTGAGGATGTTGACACGTACGTGACTTACAAAAAATAATTTCTTCTAAACCTCAACTCACAAAACTATTTGTCAAGCCTATCACCTGAAATCATTGTACAATGAGGGGTGAGCTTCACAAGCTCAGTGAATTAAATTTATTAGAAGTACTCATTTGTATAAACAGTATTTTAATATTTATATCTCATACACTTGATACTAGCACTCTACTATCACCTCACATGTTATCATATTCATTCTCTATCAAGCTATTCCTCTTATTTATTGGTTCACCTTAAGACCATCAATTATCTTATAAGTACGTCGTAATGAGATTCACATCATAAAGTCTACCATTTAGATGATTTTTATCACCATAACTGTCTCTTTGTGAAACTCATCCATCTATAAATAAATGTACTATCACATACCACACATCAGCATTTCAATAATGCAAGCATAACTAAATCAGATGCCATGCATGAATGATTATGATGGGAATGTCTTCCCACCTGTCGACAGGTTGTTACTATTTTAGACTGGCCCTCCTGGTTCTTTTTTTTGCAGCTTGTCCCGGCTGCCACAAAATTTGTTCAACATATACTGGCTGTCACGTTGTCCCTTTTATTTCCAGCACATACTGGCTGTCACTGTTTTTCAATTAGACCAGTTGCCTTCTCGGTTCTTTTCTTTTCATTTAATGCATATGTATATGAACAATGATATGAAATATGCATCTGAACAGTAATATAAAAACAATATGAACTCAAAATATCTAAATTGATTATCCTAATTTTTCAAATTAAAAATTCCACTAAAATTCTCTCATCCCAAATCACATTCCATCATCCATTAAAGCTTGTAAGCTCCACTAAATTTCATCCCAATTCACATCAAATCATCCATAAAAGTTTGTCAAGATCTACTAAAATTTATCTCCTCAAAATACATATCAAAACATCAACATAGCTCATCAATAATTTTATTTATCACCATCGTTATTAAATCAACTTATTATTCTAATAATGTTTCTTCTTACATAATAATTTTTCTACATGTCCAATATTCATATCGTATCTATCCCCCAAATCTTTATTTATCACTGAAACATAAACTAATAATTTATTTTGATATTATTTCTAGATATTTGATTTTTATTTAAATTACTTAAAGTAAATCCAACTTACCACGTAGCTCTTAAAGCTATATATGGATCGCCTCCTTGCATTTCCCGTTTCTCTCAGAAATTTCCCTCGGTTGTAGTCAACACCTGACATCATATTTATATTAAATTTATAATTTATTCTTCATTTCGTTATAAATCACACACTTTGAAATTCCCACTTTGAATTCAGGGAAACTTCATAAATGTCAGAAATTCAAAAAAAAACATTACATTATTACCTTTTGTTTTTCTGATAGCTTTTCGTGATTCTTTATGAAATTTCGCAGAAAATACCTTCAAAATTTTGCTCTTTTAGCATTTCTTTGAGTCCCTAAGTGTTTTGAGAAAAAAAGAAATTGAAAGGAACTAAGTGAAATCATAAACAATTTCACATAGGTTTATATATAAGTGAGATTGGAAAAATCTCTGGTAGCCCCCCCTCACAAAGCCTCCACGTTTCTGAGATGTGGAAGGCATGCAGAGTTTCATTTGAAACTTTGCTTCCCTTGGTAGCAGGTGGCTGCCACATTTAAATTTTTTCTTAGCAGCCCCCCCTTTTTTTCTAAGCTACCACAAAATTCTGTGGCTTTGACTTTTTTTAAATAATTATTTTATTCAGTACTAAACTTTCATATAAATATATTATTTTAATTTCCTGTCATATTTATTAAATTATTTCTTTACCCTTACTTTACAAATACGGGTATTACATTGTATCACTGCTTTTATTTTAGACAAGCATGGCATTGCTACAATTAGACAAAAATCTTGATTTTTAGTTATATTTTTTGAAGGTTTGTCCTTCCTTTTAAGGGCCAAGCTACGGGTTGCCTCTAGAGACTTTCTTGGCATAGCATGCCCTATTTTCCCCTATTTGTATTTTGTTTTGATTCTTATTTAGTAATTCGATAGGGATCCATGCAAAATCCTCTTCCACTTCAAGGAGGTTTTGTTAAAAAAAAGTGTTGTAGTTAATTAAATTATATAAAATATGCATAAGTGTATCTATAGTTGAAAAGAGCAATAAAGAATCTTTGTATATAAGGAAATTTCATTAAACAAAATGATATTTTTAGATATATTTAATAGCCATTAATTTTTTATTCATACGTTTCAAAACACAGTTTGTCTGTAGCACCTGAGGAGAAGCTTTGAGAAATCCATGTTTTGTACCACAACTTTTGCCAACACAAATAGTAATTGAGTTTTTCCAAACACAAAGATTAAATTTTTGCAGTGGAAAAAAATATATTTTGTAACCCCACCAATATATCAAAATGTACTCTTAAACTCTCTTTCTAAAAAGATTTGGTTAGTTTAGTTACCTTATAACTTTCAAGTATACTAACTTGAGCATAAATTTTTTTTCTTAGAGATCCCTGCCTTCACCCTTTTGGACCTCAATCTTTTTTAGACATCAACAGATTGACACTGTCTATAGGTATCTAAGTATTCCCCACCAAACAAATATCTATCTACAAGTTGACCGTAAAAAAGATTGTAACAAAGATGATAGGTACAACAAAGACCTCAGCATGGTTTGACTTCACTTTATTTTTAAAGATATCAATTAAGTGTTGATCTTCATCACTTGGGGCATAGACGCTCTCATCAAGCGTTAAATCCTCACTTGATGTTAGGTGTACTCATCGAGTGTTTTCCACTGCCTCATTCATATTAAGTTCTTGCCATTAGAGTCCTGAGATCTAAGCCTCGAGTGAGGCATCTTATCAATAGTTATTATAACATTCCTAGGACGGGTAATCATACCTATATCTCTAATTTAGATGTGGGCTTTTTGTGGAGTTTTCTAATAGAGATGAAATACAATTTGTATACTCTGATTTTAAGTAAGATGATAGAAGCCATTAAAACAACTAAGGGTGGTTTACCTTTTAGTATTCTTATCACTCAGATTTTAGCTTACTTTAGGATATCACATTATGAGTCAAAATTTTAAGATTTGGATCATACGTATACCTTTGATCATCATACCCTGAAGAGGATGAAATTTTTGGTTCATGAGGATAGCACTAGGACTGAATTGAACCTTGGTGTGGCCTGTAGTTGAGGAAAAAGAAGATAAAGAATTGGGTGGTGAGGAAGCTGGTGGTAAGGAGGCTAGTGCAAGTAGTCAAGAGACAACAACTAGCTTGGGTGTCAATGCTGACCTCTTTTAAACTTTGTCAAACCTTCAGTTTTCTGTCAATAGGTTGAGGACTAAGATTAGACCAGGTTTTCAAGTTAATAGGTTTTTTATTCTTTCTGGACCAGTATGAAAGCTTTTATTAATATTCTTCACGATGAATTTTTAAGCTCGCACTGAGGGATCTCTTGATGACATCCGAGAAATCTTGACTCACAATTATGATCAAGATTGCTTACATATTAATTATCAAAGCATGATAAACATTATTTTGCGTTGTGATGTGAAATGAATGATATATATTTGCTTTCATCAAATTTTTCATTTTCATTTGTATATTATGTTTGTTGTTTAAATATGTGGTGAATATGACTCTTTTTACCTAAGGTGCTTTCATTGCCTTGTTTTGCTAGGACGGAAAAATAAATTTTCTAAGCACTATACTATGCTAGTTAACACACCAAGTTTCAACCTAATCACGCTTGCTTAGTGATAAGTGCTTAAATAGTCATATTTAAGCCCCTTAATTTACGCTTGTTAGGCTCTTCGATTATCTGTTTTAGCAGATTCTATTTCATTTTCGTGTTTTATGTGTTTTCCATAGGGCTTTAACAAAATGATGATATTTTTGAGCTTTTAGGAGTAAAAAGTAAAGTTCTGCCATCCAGTAAGGTGCACTTGAGCGCACCTTCCTTGTGATCGAGCACACAGGCACACGAGCGCATTTGTAAAAGGCTTGAGCGCACATATATGCCCGAGCGCAGCCCGCATACGATCTAGTGTAATTACTCCAGAGGTGGCAGAGCCAGATATAGAAAGAAGTCTCTGGATATCAAATAAGAAATTGGGGTTTCAGGACACCCTGAGAACCCTATATATAGCCTTGTAAAACACAAAAACCATACTTTTTGTTTTAGACTTGAAGTTGCAAGCTTAGGAGAGGAACTGACGACTCGTCTCCCGAGTCTTCTTCGAATTTTATTTTTCTGTTTTTGTTTCATCATGGTTATGATGTTTAGTTTAACTAGCATGTGTAACTAAACTCTTATAGGGCTCGATTGAAGCCCTAGTTATGCTTTTTAACATATTTATTCATTGATTACCTTCGTCTATAGCCATGTTAGAATGTTTAACTTGATTAATACCTTTTTGTATTTAAATTCCTCATATATGTGTGTCTGATCAATGTATGCATATGGTATGGATTAGTTAGTTGAATCAATTTGGATGACCGAGTCCTGGGTTCAACAATAGTAACAAGAGATATCCACACCGGATTCTCGGGTTAATCAACACAGAAAACCGGGAGTGGACCAAGCCCTAGGTCCCATGTGGTTGCCGATTTCCATAGCCCTTATGCTCTCTTAAGGAATAACTCAGTATACACTAATGCTGAATCTCTTAAGAGAGAAAAGAGTTAGAGTATACACCATGCCTAACTTGTTGCACAAGGAGATCAATAGCCTAAGGTGTGGACCAAGCCCTTAGGTTGGCAACCATTAAATAGTTATAATAAGGCTAGAGCATTGGCACCTTACTTAGTGGGAAAGTATAATTAGTGGTGGATATCGTAATCCTATGTTCTCATTATTATTAACTCACACTCAACAGTTATTTCTCTTTTTACTTTGAAGAAACTAATTCTAAATCGAAATTGACCAATCCCTGTGGAAATGATCTCGCACTTGCACACTATGCGACCATTGACCTTGTGCACTTGCAAGTAAAACAAGTATGATTATTTGCATATTTATTTAGGTAGATAATCGTCCAACAATTTTTTGGTGCCGTTGCTGGGGATTGCGCTTAAATTTCTTTTTAGAATTATTTTAATCATTGTTATTTCTTTTTTTTATCTTAAGAAAATTTTAAGTTTCTATCTTTATCTTATTTTTGTTTCATTAAAACCCTAATCAAATTCTTTTTGTTTTTTGTTTCAGGCACTCCAGGAGAGCTTTCTGTGCCACTTGCGATCTGTTGGAAAACACCTTGACAAGATGCCCAGGTGGTGATCTTCCAAACACCTAAGTCTAGAATGACTTTTAAAGAAAAGATACAGCAACCAAAGCAAGAAAGAAGACAAGCAATTGTTATCGAGGTTCGACAATAGCCTACGTCCCCGTGAGTTCCTTTGAACTTTCTGCACTAAATTAATGGTTCTTTACAATACAGCAACCCTCTTCAAGAAACCTCAAGTTCTTAAAGAAACCAAGAAGAGAAGAAAGAAGATGATAAGAACTTTTACAATGTTCTCTATCAAATCTATACTACTTTCTCTTTAGAACCAGCCTCACTACAATGAGTCCCTCTTGTGTTTTGTGCCTTTGCACTCTTACACAATTCTCTCTTGTATGTCACAATGTCTCTCAAGTAGTCTTACAATATGATGATGTTATATATTGATAATGAAGCTAGGTGACCCTTTATATAGTGCAGCAACTTCTTGTCCAATATTGAGAGTCAATCTCCACCCTTAGATCTTGATGACCACTCAACCATGGCCTTTGATCATTCTTTAGTCAAGCTATGCATTTTGATCTTGCATCCATGCACTCAACATAAGGCTAAAAAACTAGCATGGGCATGCCTTCAGGGTGCGGCCTGAAACAGGGTAACGTGCGGCCTAGAACAGGTCACACTTGCTGTCCTTTTGTGCGCCGTGGCCTGGGGTAGGGTGCGTCGCGGTCTGGCCTTCCTCCAGCATACCTCCATGCTGTGCGTTGTGGCCTGGACAAAGCTGGGCCACGACCTGACCTAATGCACATACTTTCCAGCTTATGTGCTTAGGCGCACACATTAGTGTGCCTACCTTTGCCCTGCTCCAAGGTGTCGCGCACACTTCTTTGCACTTCTTTAACATACTGAAATTTATTCTTCCAACCTTGGCTTAGACATTAACCTTTTTTAAACCATGTTTAAACCTTAGACAAATATCAGCAATCTCTACCTTCATCTAAGTGTTTAAACCTGAACCATTGTGCAGAGAACTTCAAGATCCAAACTCATCTTGAGTCATCAATCAACCGACTCCAATCCTAAGTAGTCCAAGGCAATGATTGAACTTACTTAGAGTTAGATCTTTAGTACCAAAATCCACAGAGTTTTCTTCCGTGGCTACCTTGTCCACATGGATGCATCCTTTCATAACATTTTCCCGAATGAAATGGTACCAAACATCCATGTGCTTTGTCCTCTCATGGAACACCAGATTTTTGCACAAGTGCAATGCACTTTGACTATTCGAAAACACCACAACCTACTCCTCTAGCACCTTCAACTCTTCCAACAACCCTTTGCACCACATAGCTTTCGTTGCCGCTATGTACTCAGCCTCGGTTGTTGAGAGTGCTACCATTGGCTGTAACTGAGCCTTCCAACTTACACAACATCCGTTTAAGTTGAAGAAGTATGAGGTAATCGATCTCTTTTTATCCCGGTCTGCTCCATAATCTGAATCTGCAAAACCCTCAAGGCAGATGGACTTACCCCTCTTCTCATAAACCAGCCCTACTTCTGGGCTTCCCTTTAAGTACCTCAGTAACCACTTCATCCCAAGCCAATGCTCTTTTCTGGGATTACTCATAAACCTGCTGAGAACACTTATTGCATGAGCAATATCAGGTCTAGTGCTTACCATGGTGAACATAACAGAACCAACAGCACTAGAATAAGGGACTTTTTCCATTTCCTTCTTCTCCACCTCTGATCTCGAACATTGATCGCTGGAGAAATTGAAATGACCAGCAAGGGAAACCTTCGCTGGTTTGCTATCTTCCATAGATAACTTAGATATCATCTTCTCTATGTAGGAAGTTTAAGAGATCTTCAATCTATTTCTCTCCTTTTCTCGGATGATACACATCCTAAGGATCTTCTGTGCATGGCCAAGATCCTTCATCTCAAACTCCTTATTGAGTTGAGCCTTCAATTTCTTTATCCTCTCCATGTTGCTCCCAACCAGCAACATATCATCAACATAGATGAGGATGATCACCACTTCCTCAACCTTCTGCCCCTTTTAGTACAAGCATGAATCATAGTAGCTCCTCATGAAACCCAAGAAGAGGTAGAAGAAGAGATTGAGGAAGAAACACCAATGGCGGAACAAATCGAAAATCAGCAACCACCGGGGCGAAGACTGATGAAGCAATCCTTCATCGCACGGAACCTTGATCAGCCATCGTGCATTACTTATCAACCAGAGGTGGAAGGCAACTACTACATATCTCCGCAAATACTCAGTGCATTGACTCACTTTAGTGGTACACCTAATGAGGATCCACACTTGCACCTTCGAGAGTTGTTCGATCTTTGTAAGTTCTAGTACATCCGAGGCTTAGACAAAGAAGGAATAAGGTTAATTCTTTTCCCTTTTTCGTTAAAAGATAATGCTAAACTGTAGTACAATTCATTGCCTGCAGTTTCTATCCACACTTGGGAGGAGTTGGCCAACAAGTTCTTAAAGAAGTTTTTTCTAGTTCAAAAGACGAGACAAATGAGGAAAGAGATTCAGTCCTTCCAACAAAAGGATGGAGACCTGTTCTTTAAGGCATGGGGACACTTGAACGAGTTGCTACTCAAATTCCCATATCACAATCTGCCTCAGGATGAACTGGTACAAGCTTTCTATAAAAGTTTAAGTGATACTAATAAAAGTATTGTGGATTCAGGTTGTGGAGGAGTGCTGATGGAGAAAAGCAGTGAAGAAGCCATAGAGCTATTCGACACCTTAAGTGAACACACCCAGCAGTTCTCCTCCTGAGGTAGACATAGACCTAAGAGCAAGGGTATGTATGAGGTGACTCTAAATGGAGGATCCTCTACTCAAATAGCTGTTGTGAAGAGGAAATTAGATCTATTGTTAAAGCTATGACTGCTCAGAATGCCTCACCTAATCCACCAGCTACACTACTCCAGGTATGTACTATATGTTCTCAATTTGATTATAATACTGAGACATCTCCCTTGTATTCATCTACAGATCCGGAGCAAGTAAACTATTGGGACCAAGCAATTATCTGCCTAAGAATAACCTATATGCAAACACTTATAACCCTGGATGGCGAAACTACCCAAATTTCCCTTGGAGCAACAATCAGAATACCCTTATCCAGCAAGGGAAGCAAAGAAACTCCCAGCCAACTGCTCACTCAGCTCCCAAAATAAAGAAAAATGACCTTAAAAGTCTTGTGAGGCAATTAGTAACTCAGTAGCAACAATTAATGACTTCACAAGATCAATTCATGGCAGATGAGAGGAAATTTCGAACTGAACTAAGACAAACCACAACAAAACATGAACAAGCCATCCAAAGGCTAGAGGTACAAATGGGACAATTGGCTAAAGAACTAAGTGGCAGAAAGCAAGGTGAGCTTCCAGCTCAAACACTACCTAACCCTGGGAGGCATCAACAACTGAAAGCTATCACGACCCTTAGAAATGGTAAGGTCATAGGAACCGATGAGTCTGTAAAAACATCTTTAGAGAAACCATCGGCATCAAATGTGAGTGAGACGGAGAAGGTGAATGCACCACCCTTCCCACAAAGGTTAGTAAAACAAAAGAAAGAAAATAAACTGCTTGATATTTTTGAAACCTTATAGAAAGTAGAAATAAACATTGCCTTATTAGATGCAATTCAACAAATACTTGCTTATGCTAAATTTATAAAAGATTGTTGCACTCATAAGAGAAAGTTTCAAGAGCATGAGATGGTAGCCTTAATTGAAGAGGTAAGTGTTGTGCTATTAAGAAAACTACCACCAAAACTGAAAGATCTGGGTAGTTTTACTATTCCCTGTAGGATAAATGATCAGTTTTTAGAGCGAGTATTACTAGACTTAGGACCGGGTGTAAATTTGCTACCATACACAATATTTGAAACCCTAGGTTTGGGGGAGCTACAACCAACTTCCATCACCTTACAGTTGGCAGATAGAAGTATCAAAAGACTTAGGGGTATTCTTGAGGATGTCTTGGTAAAGGTAGGTGAGTTCATTTTACCTGCAGATTTCATTGTGCTAGGTATAGAGGAATGCCCTATGCCATTACCCCTGCCCATCATTTTAGGAAGACTCTTCATGAGAACTGCCAATACAAAGATTTGTGTGAAAAAGGGTATAGTAAGTATGAAGGTTAATGGAGAGAAAATAGAATTTAGAATATTTGATGCATTAAAACTACCTCAAGATGATATGGAATGCTTTAATGTATGTATGATACAAAGTTTTGTTGAGAAAGCTTTTCAGGCCCAGCACATGGATCCAGTGGAGATCACTATTACCCATAGCTTAACGGAAGTGGATATTGAGCAAGAACCTGAAGATGTTACTGATGGCATCATTAAAGTTGTGCACCTCCTTGAGGCTTCTCCAAAACACCCAAGTAAGTATGCTCCTCCAGTTGAATCTCTCATACCTACTAATACTACTCTTCTTCCTTCTATTGTCCAGGCACCAACATTGGAATTAAAGCAATTGCCAGAGAATTTAACTTATGCCTATTTGGGAGAGAAGAAGACATTACTTGTGATTGTGGCTGCTAATTTGAGTATTAGAGAAGAAGAGAAATTATTAAGAGTTCTTAGGGATCATAGATCTGCCATTGGATGGACCATTGTTGACATTAAGGGGATAAGTCCAGCCAAGTGCATGCATAATATCTACCTTGAGGATGAAGCAAAGCCCACTCGAGATGCTCAAAGAAGACTTAACCCACACATGAAAGAGCTAATAAAGGCCGAGGTATTAAAACTACTAAATGTTGGCATTATCTACCCCATCTTAGACAGTAAATGGGTAAGTCCAGTCCAAGTTGTTCCAAAAAAGAGTGGGATCACAGTGGTGAAGAATGAGGATGAGGAGCTCATACCTACAAGGAAAACAACTGGTTGGAGAGTATGTATTGATTACTGAAGATTGAACAAAGTGACTAGAAAAGATCACTTCCCCTTGCCGTTCATTACTCAGATGTTAGAAAGATTAGCTGGCCTTAGCTATTATTGCTTCTTAGATGGGTATAGTGGGTACAACCAGATTGCCATAGCACCTGAGAATCAAGAAAAGACTACATTCACATGTCTTTTCGTTACATTTGCTTATCGAAAGATGCCATTCGGTTTATGCAACGCACCAGCCACCTTTCAAAAATGTATGATGAACTTATTTTCCGATATGGTGGAGAAATACATTGAGGTATTCATGGATGATTTCAGTGTTTTTGGTTCTAATTTTGATGAATGCCTAAATCATCTAGAGAGTGTCCTAAAGAGATATGAAGAGAGCAACTTAGTGCTAAATTGGGAGAAATGTCACTTTATGGTTCAACAAGGCATTGTGTTGGACTATTCCATCTCCAACAAAGGTATTGAGGTAGATAAGGCTAAAATAGACATCATTTCAAAGCTGCCCCCTCCTCTCACAGTCAAGGGTGTTAGCAGTTTCCTTAGACATGCCGGTTTCTATAGACAATTCATCAAGGATTTTTCCAAGATCTCGAGACCTCTTTGTGCATTGTTAGCTAAAGATACCAAGTTTGAGTGGACTGATAACTGTATAAAAGCTTTCAACACATTGAAGGATGTTCTCACCTGTACCCCAATAATGATGGCACCAAATTAAAATCTTCCATTCGAATTGATGTGCGATGCCAGTGACTTCACCTTGGGAGCTATCTTAGGTTAAAGAGTCAATAAGGTACCTCATGCTATTTACTATGCTTCAAGAACTTTAAAGGATGCTCAACTTAACTAGTCGACTACTAAAAAGGAATTGTTAGCTGTTATTTTTTCTTTAGAGAAGTTTATATCATATCTTATTGGCTCTAAGGTTATTATATTCACTGATCATGCTGTTTTGAGATATCTGTTTTCTAAGAAAGATGCAAAGCCTAAGCTAATCAGATGTGTACTCCTATTGTAAGAATTTGATTTGGAGATCAAAGACAAGAAAGGTAGTGAGAATGTGTTTGCAGATCATTTATCAAGGCAACCCTATGAGAATGATAAAAATGAGCTGCCCTTGAGTGAGAACTTCCCTTATGAACAATTTTTTGCACTAGAGGTAAAACTTCCATGGTATGCTGTATTGTCAATTATCTAACTGCTAAGGTTTTTCTCCCAAGTATGACCACGTAAGAAAATAAGCGGTTGATATCTATGTCTAGACACTATCATTGGGATGATCCTTATCTCTTCAAATTCTGCCCCGATCAAATCATCAGACGATGTGTCTCAGAAGAGGAGCACTTGAGCTTATTACAACACTGCCATCAGTTTGCTTGTAGAGGACATTTTGGGGCTAAGCGAATAGCTCTTAAGGTATCACAATCTGGTTTTTATTGGCCTAATCTATTTAAAGATGCCTTCTCATTTTACAGCTCATGTGATAGATGCCAGCGGACAGGTAACATCTCTTCCCAAAATCAGATGCCGCTAAAAAATATTCATATAGTAGAACTTTTTGATGTATAGGGCATTGATTGCATGGGTCCATTTCCTAACTCCTTTGGTTATTTATATATTCTTGTGGTTATTTATACATAAAGTTGGCACTCCATATCATCCTCAAACCAGTGGCCCAGTGGAGATAAATAACCGAGAGATCAAAGGAATTCTAGAGAGGACCGTGAATCCTAATCGGAAGGATTGGTCCTTGCGCCTGAATGATGCTCTATGAGCATACCGGACAGATTATAAGACTCCAATTGGCATGTCTCCTTACCACCTAGTCTTTCGGAAACCATGCCATCTCTCGGTAGAGTTAAAGTATCTAGCATATCGGGCCATAAAGCAATTCATTTTCGACATGAAACAAGCGGGTGAGAAGAGGAAGCTACACTTAAATGAGCTGGAGGAATTAAGGTATGATGCCTATGAGAATGCCAAGCTCTACAAAGAACGGACAAAAGCATGTCATGATAAAAATTTGGTTAGGAAAGAGTTTCATGTGGGACAAAAGGTATTGCTATACGACTCAAGATTAAGACTATTCCTAGGCAAACTAAAGTCCCAATGGTACGGTCCTTATATGGTCACCAAGGTCTTTCCTCATGGTGCTTTGGAGGTCCATGGTTCTAATGAAAATCAGCCCTTCACGGTAAATGGACTTAGAGCCAAACCATACCTTGATATTAACTTAACTTCTAGAGATGAAGACTTGGCACTTCAATATGTCCACTATACAGCTGAACCAAGAGCATTTGAGCCACAAGAGGTGGGCCCTAAGTACCCCCTTCAAAGAAAGTAGTACTGCATCAAGAGACCGCTTGAGCCATTTAACCTTTGATAATCATGTAGCTCAAGCGCCTCTACTGAGGTTAGTGGTACTGATGCCACTAAAGTACGGTATGGTTATATCATTACTAGTTTTTCTCCTTGTTCGTTTCAATATTTTAGTCCTTTTATATTTTATTACTATCAGCATTTTCTGCCTTGCGATCAAGCTCACTCTCAACCTGTGCTACATAGCGCACAAGCACATTACACTACACACTTATGCACAAGTGCGATCGAGTGCACATAGCTTGTGATCGAGCACAAATTTGAAAGCAACTGCATTTTCATACCTTAGCAAATGGCCTCCAGTTCCCAAGCCTCCAGCAGCCGCTCCCATTCCACCCGGCTTAGTTTCGAGCAGTGTGAAATACTGTTTGAGACTACATTTAACATAGATGAGGACTTCAAGAGCTTGGACACCACAAGATGGGTGGTCCAAGAGTTCAAGGACCGGGGTCTCAAGTGGTTGTTCAAGCTAGTCTATTCGATGGCATACACTCGATTCGTGGTCAGCTTCTACGAGAACCTGACCTATGACTGCACCTGACCAGAGATCTTATCCTCTTTAGTTCAGGGCAGATTCATAGAGTTGACCACCACAGACATCGCCACTACTGTGATGAGTCCCCTCCGGAGGACAACCATATGAAGGAGCAATCAGACCCATTTCCTATGCTCCACATCATCGAGGACATAGTCAAAGTTACCTCCCCGTCCATGTGAGGGCCAGTATGCGGACTGGCACAACAATATGGGGAACTAGTCAAAGTTACCTCCCCATCTATGGCTCATAGACTCCATCCTCTAGTGTAATGTGTGCCCCTTGGGGCACAAAACTTAGAGGAAAGATTAGTTTATACAAGTTTTGGAACTATACCATCCGTCATATGGAGCCAGATACACAAGTTTTGGGACCATGTGCACAGCCGACAAACCTCCACGGCTAATGCATGGGGGCTCCTCTTTCCATTCCTACTCAGTCACATCTTCAAGAAGAAAGGGATCAAGGGCTCCTCAGTCAACGGACCAGTCAATGATCACCCATTCTTCGGGAGGGCCCAGTGGAGCCTCAACCAGTCCCACATGCCTTAAGGACCAAGGGTGCATGTTCCTATTGCTGAGTCTGTGGTGGATGATTCAATGGATACTGAGCACCTGACAGTGAGCCCTACATGGGAGGAGGACCAGCCAGAGATGGGGTCTACCAAGTACTAGCACCTTCTCGAGGAGTTGTCCTTCTTCTGCTGCGAGCTCTCCGATATCCGTCGGGTGGATAGAGAGGTGACCTGTCTTATCCATCAGTGGATAGATGGGTTGGAGGTTCAGTTTGCACGACAAGAGGTGATGCTACAGGCCATCCACGATCGCCTACCTCTTCGACTGTACCACCTGATGACCAGCAGTGAGAGGAAACCCCATCTGGTTGAAGACGTAAAACTTAGCGCTCATGGGAGGCACACCACCGCATATCCTTTTCATTATAGTATTTTTCTTTTCTTATTTATGTTTATTTATCTGTTTATTTCCTTATTTCTTGTTTATTTCCTTATTATGTCTTTTCAGGAACATGGTGCATGCATCAAGTTTAAGTTTGGGGGTGTACTATGAGCCATGCCAGCAGTCTAGTTCTCCAACTCCCAGGTCAGATCTTTCTATGTCACTCACACATTGGGGACAATGTGTATATTAAGTTTGGGGGTAGAGGGAGACACTTGCACACACATGCACACTATGTCCCTTTTTTTTCGATAAATACATGTTCATTTTGTTTTGAAAATTTTGGTTGATTTAAAACAAATATGATAAAACTTCATCAGTAAGCTTAAAATCTAAAACACATAGTTTAATAACAAAGTTTTAAAAGTCTTAATTACCTACCTCAAGGCATTTAGGAATTCACAAAGTTGGACCTAAATCTAACATGAGCACATTAACACATAATGGTGTGAGGTATGACATAAAATCTCTATGTATATGTTTCCATGACCTAGCTATAATCCAATAACTCATTAGAATAACACTTTGGCATAGAAAAATAAAGAAGAATGTCATTATGCAAAAAGAGAAACTAAAATACTCCTAATGATCATTAAATAAATGTTCCACTGAGTAACCGGACCTCTTGCCTTAGTAAGCAGTGAGCGTTCACGTCAAAAGGTGGGAATGATGCTTATAATGATCATTAAATAAAAGTTTTCACTGAGTAACTGGACCTCTTGCCTCAGTAAGCAGTGAGTGTTCATGTCAAAAGGTGTGGATTTTACAAGGAAGCATTAAGACCAGTTAGTTTTGAAGCCTTTTTTACTCGAGTTAGTAAGTCCTTAGGGGTATTTTTACACCTAATTCCCTAAAACCACCTGGTTTGGGAGTCATTGGCTAAAAACTCCTTACATGGGTCAATTAGAAAGCTCAATGAAACTCATCCTGGAAAAAAGCTCATGATAAAAAAAAAAGGAAAGAAATAAAACTATGCCATAAGTGTTCATTTTGATAGGAAATTCGATGAATGTTAAGACACTAAAACACTATACAGTAGAGATATTTAGAAACTTCATCTTTTTCGCGCTAATTCACCACACACTAAGTCAAACTTGTGATGCCTTAAACCAGCCTTGTGTAAGTAACTGGAATTTAAAACTCTTATTCTTTATGAAGAGGTGTTTATATTTTAAGCCTACTCATGAACAAATATCATGGTTTTATGTGCAACACAAATTTTTAAAATCATATGAAAGATGATTTTATTTTTATTTTTCAGTTAGTTTTTGATTCTGTATTGCTAAGGGACTAGCAATATGTAAGTTTGGGTGTGATAAGTGTTTTAATGTTCATATTTAAGCCTCTTAATTTAAATTTGTTAGGCTCTTTGTTTACATATTTTATTATGTTTTACTTCATTTTTGTGTTTTCTGTGTTTTACATAGGCTTGTGAAGAAAAGAAAGCATTTTGAAGCTTTGAAGGAAGAAAAACTGAAGATCTAGAAAAACCTAGTGCGATCGAGCACAACATGGCCGTGATCAAGCGTACAATCAATCGTGCACACACATAGAAGGATCGAGCACACCTATGCGCTCGAGTGCAGAAGCAAGCGATTGAGTGCACACGCACAGAGAGGCGGCAAAGCCAGTTTTGGAAAAATTTCTTCCAGACCTATTTTGGAAATTAGGGTTTCGAGGCCCCTTTGGAACCCTATATATAGGATTGTAAAACACAGGAAACACATCTCATCTTTTATCTTTTACTTTTGCTTTAAGTTGTAAACTTTGGAGAGGAATTGATGACTTGTCTCCACAATATCATTCGGGTTTTATATTTTCTATTTAGTTTATGTTATGATAATGTTTATCATAGACAATATGTGTAACTAACTCTTTATAGGGCTCAATTAAAGCCCTAATTATGCTTTTCCATATATGTATTCATTGATTGCCTTTGCAAATAGCCATGTTATGATGTTTTAATTGATTAATGCCTGTTTTATTGAATTCCTCATATGTGTGTGCCTAATCAACGTATGCATGTGGTGTGGATTAGTTAGTTAGATCAATTTAGATGACCGAGTCCTAGATCTGACAATAGTAACAAAAGAAATCCACGCCAGATTCTTGGGTTAATCAACATGAGAAACCGGGAGTATATACCATACCCTAGGTCTCATGTGGTTATCGATTTTCACAGATCTTATGCTCTTTTAAGGAACAACTTAGTATACACCATGCTGAATCCCTTAAGAAAGAAAAGAATTAGAGTAGATACCATGCCTAACTCATTGCTTAGGGAAATCAATAGCTTAAGGAGTAGATACCGTGCCCTTAGGTTGACAACCATTAGGTATTCATAGTAGGGTTAAAGCATTAGCACATTACTTATTGGGAAAGTATGATTAGTGGTGGATATCAAAGCCCTATGTTCTCATCATTATCAATCTAAACTTAATATTTATTTCTATCAATTTTACATTATGAAACTGATTCTAAAACAAAATTCATCAATCCTTGTGGAGATGATCTCACACTTGCACACTATGCTACTATTGACCTTGTGCACTTGCAAGTAAAACTGTACGATTATTTGCTTATTTATTTAGGTAGATAAACACTCAACAGCTCATGAATGAATATCATGGTTTTGTGTGCTACTTAAATTTTTGGACACCATGAATGATGGATTTATCTTTGTGATCTTTGTTTTTCATTTAGTTTTTGTTTATTATTTTGTTTCGCTAAAGGACTAGCAAAATTTAAGTTTGGGGGTATTTGATGAGTGCCAGATATTGCATATTTTAACCCCTTAATTTACATTTGTTAATTCTTTAGTTGTGTCCTAATATGATATTTTGTGTTAGTTCTATGATTTTTAATGTTTCACTAAATTGTCAGAATTGCCCATACAGATCAGTCACGTTTGCGGATTAAACTGTATTGATTCAGGAGGAACTAGGAGATGAGTCATATATGCTTGGAAAGATCTGGATGTCTATTTTCTGGAGAATTTTACAGTTTGTCAATATGATTTTTCTAGATAAAGTTATGGTAGTTTTAGTAGACAAAGGTCAGGTTGTGCATGATTTCAGCATAGGCAGAATTTTTGAAGGGCATGTGAAGGCTTAAATCCCATATCCCACATCAGTTGGAAACACATCCTACATCCTATATGCCACATCGGATTGAAATCACATTGCACTCATGGAGTTCCCCTATAAAAGCCACATTTCACTTCATCAAATGGGTGTGCAATCTCGGAGGCTTCGCTACCAAGGGGTGTAATCTGGAGGATTTTGCTACTAATCGGGGGGAGCACCGCACAACAGCTGCGAGTGGAATTTCTCTCTCCAGGTATTGTTAGTTTTAATTTATTTCTTTTAAGTTTTAAAGTTTAATGTTTAGCGCTTTAATGTTTGCTCTAATTTTTCCCTTGAGATTTTTTGTTGTCCATTATATTTATGGGTAACTAAATTCTTAAGTGGGGCTAGGGATGAACTTGCACAGTAGATGATATTTTTGTTTATTTTTTAATTTATGTATTTGATTTTCAATTACTAAAACTCTTTTGTTTTATCATTATCAATTCATTGGTGATGTTTTCTTCTCCGAATAATCATAGAATTTATTCTGTTTATGGATTTAATCATGCTTTCTCTATTGAATGGATTAGCTCTTTGATTATGTTTGGATCAATTATTTATCTATATGGATTTAATTCTTAGTTGCAATATTGCTTCCTGAGTATATTGTCGTCGTTGGATTTTCTCAATAGTGATAATAATTTACGTATTTTAAAAGTGGTGAATGATTTTTCAAAGGGTTACATTTGGCTTAATCTTGGTTTATAAATCTACACATTTCGATTGAGAATTTTGAGAATTGAGTTATTCAATGAATTAAGAATAATTAAAATACCAGATTTGTGCAAGTGATTCCCAATGCTTTACTATTTGTCAAATTTGAGTACCTTCTCCGTTAGTCACTTTGCTACACTTTAATTTGCATTTAAAATTAATCTTTGTTCTCCATTAATCATTTAATATTTTTATTTAGTTTTTGTGTTGCTTTTACTATTCATTAAATTTCTCTCTCTGTTGAATCGACACCCCAAAGCTGTGCTACAACAACCATGTTATTCTTTGGGCGTAATTTTAAAGTTATATAAGTAATTTAGAGGAACTTGGGAACTTTATAGAGATCTAGGAAATTGTTTCTAAATGTATACATTGGGAGAAGAGTACTGAAGCATGAACAAAAACTAAGGCTAATACTTTCGAAGATTTGTAAAGAGTAAAGACCTTGTATGTTGAATAACTTAGAAAGATATTATCAATGATGGTTAAGCTAGTAAGGATTATCGGATTTCTAATAAACTGTATAAAAAATGGTAATGTTGGATAAAAGGGAGGTATGGAAAGTGTTTTGTGTAGAGCCTGACTTTTCTTTTTAATGTTTTCTATACTTATATGTATATGTATGTTATATAAGTAAACTAAAATCTTTCAAGTTAGATATGCGCATGATTCATTGTGGATAAGATGGTATGGAAATAAGGTAATTTGAAGCACAAAAATATAGGACAATTTTTTTTTTTTTTTACAAGCAATTGTGATAACAAATGAAGACATTTGGAACTTAAATTAAAACTTTGAGGAAATGCAAGGAGAGTGGTATTATTTGTAATTAAAATAAAAGAGAGGTTAAGAGTGTAGTTTTGCCTTATCTTAGTGGGAGTATAACTAGGAGAAGAGAGACCAAAAATTTTCATTTTCGGCCGCTTCTCTTTTTCCAGAATTCTCTACAGTCTTCTCTCTTTTTATCTTTTCCTTAGGGTTTTGGTGGAACTCGAGTGTTTGATTTCAAGTACATTTTATTTTTTTCATTTATATTGTTCTTGTGGCATAGTGAACATCTTTTTGTGAAAGACTGGCTACAAATTTCTCATCATAATCCAAACTTGGTCTTTCTCCCCAAGTCTTCAAGACAATTTCATTAATTTTTCTCACCAACAAGATTAGACTTAGAGAAGGTCTCATTAGGTTTCTACTTGGTTGTCTCAAGATCTCTTATGGTGATGTCCAGTTGGGTTTTGTAAGCATATAAGGTCAAGAATGATTGGACTATATCTTCCCATTCTTTTACCATCCTGGGGTTTTGAGGGTAGTACCACTTCAGTGCAGCACCAATGAGGGAATTGGGAAAGAAACCAGCTAAATATTCTTTGTCCATGCTAGACAACTTCAAGAGGCCCACGCACTACCTCAAATGAGTCTTTGGGTTATCAGATCCATAAAAACGGTCTATATCATACATATTGAATTTGGGAGTCATACTTACTTTTGGATGAGCACATAGTTCATCAATGTTTATGAGGTACCCATTAATGCCTTATGACTTTCTAATGGTATTTTGCATTTTTTCAAATTTCTCATCAGTGCTCTCAACCTCTTAGTAGGTCATCTTCTTCTCCTTCTCAAGAAGGTATTCATCTTTGTCATCACACCAGACTCCACATAATCTTTGTTAGCCATCCTCTCTTCTACAACTGTTATTCTCCTTGCTAAGTCATCCACCAAAGTAGTCATATATTCCTTTAATTCTCTCATATTGTCTTGACTGTGATTGCTAGTCCCTTGACCATTTCTCTCACTGAACTGGGACTTGGCTCTGATTCTTCCTCTGAAACTGACCTAACAATAGGCACTGAACATTCTTTTGAATTAGACTCAAAGAGCTTCTTCCTTAGTTTGCCGTTGGGAGTTTTGTACCATAAAATATAAGAATGGTATGACTTAGGACCTATGTTTTCACTCTTTATGCAAAAACATGAAAAGAGAAAGCCAATTTTAAGTGCATATACTCAATCAATTAAAGCCTTGCAATGCTCTAACTTATCGATAGTATTACCTTATCCTTATTAATGGGTTTTGGGTTTAACCAAAGGCCCACTAAATATGTCAAGATCCATTTTTGGATAAGTACTCTTAGCCCAGAAAAATAGAAATTGAATCATGAAAACACTTCATTTTGATTAAATTCTAATCAAACTTTCTAAGTTAACCCGCAGAATCTTTCTTAGCCATCCTCTCTTCTACAACTGTTATTCTCCTTGCTAAGTCAGCCACCAAAGTAGTCATATATTTCTTTAATTCTCTCATATTGTATTGACTATGATTGCTAGTCCCTTGACCATTTCTCTCACTGAATTGGGACTTGGCTCTAATTCTTCCTTTGAAACTGACCTAACAACAGGCACTCAACCTTCCTCAGAAACTGAACCTTCCTTTGAATCAGACTTAAAGAGCTTTTTCCTTAGTTTGCCGTTGGGAGTTCTATACCATGAAATATAGGAATGGTATGACTTAGGACCTATGTTTTGACTCTTTATGCAAAAACATGAAAAGAGAAAGCCAAATTTTAAATGCATATGCTCAATCAATTAAAGCCTTGCAATGCTCTAACTTATCGATAGTATTACCTTAGCTTTATTAATGGGTTTTGGGTTTAACCAAAGGACCACTAAATATGTCAAGATCCATTTTTGGATAAGTATTCTTAGCCCAGAAAAATAGAAATTGAATCATTAAAACACTTCCTTTTAATTAAATTCTAATCAAACTTTCTAAGTTAACCCAAAGTTTCGATACTTTCCGATCGACAATAGGTGCTCTCAAATTTTAAGTGTTACGGATTTGATATCAATAAGACTCCCAAGAAATTCGAAGCCTAATAATAATTTGGTCTAAACCTAAGAGGCCCAAGAATAATTTTACCTTAAAATTTAAAAAGTTGTCAAAGAACATAATAAGGTTGAATCACCCCAACAGAGTCACCAACTGTGGATACTATACCCAACATTGTCCTTTGTCAATTAGTAAAGGGGCCCCCTCAAGGAGAGCTATTTTAAATGGGGCACATTTCCAAAACTTCCAAGCACAGAGTAAGGATGATGGGAAAGAAGACACCATTTGACCTTGAAGAGGGACAAATCCGTTTTCATTGGTCTATGTGCGAGATTCTAGGCAAGAAGATTCAGATGTGAGAAAACAAGAATTATAACACACTCTCCCACCTAAGCTGAAGCCTAACTTTTTATGTTCTAGGAAAAATGTTTAATAATTAAGAAAAGATACCCTGCCATACACTATCATATAACACATACAGATACAATTTAATTTGACTAAAGACATTATTTAAACAAACTTAAAAAAGTATGTATACTTGAGAGATTACTAACCCAACATTTATTTTTTTGGACAACATTGTCCTGCCAACGACAATGAGCTTAATTCAAACAACAATTATAAAGACATGAATTGAAGTAAATAAAGTTTAAGTATCATATTAATGCAAAACAAAATAAACACGGTCACAAAGAATACATTAGTGCACTATAAGTAGTAATTAAATGCAAGAAGAGTATACAAATCAAGTCAAAGGAAACAAGGCATAGTTTCTGCCCAAGCAGAGGAAAGAACGATCGACTCTCAGGGGAGACTGATTAGTTACTCTGGTTAGTTGATTGAGCCTGCCATGAATGTTGATCAGTTTATAGAGACTAGATGCATGAAATATAGAAAAATTTATATCATTTCATTATTTCATAACATCCGCTTTAATCATCATCAATTCATTTGAAAATACAAATCATTCTATGGGTGCGAATAGAAAGAATGATCTCAAAACCATATTTTAAAATTAAACTATATGGCATGTTTATTTACATATGCCCATTAAATCGAATCCTAGGCATATAAGACTTATTCATTATTTATCATGAAAATTCAAGGGGTTTCATATATCATGAAAACAAAAATCATGGAAAAGTAGATAGAAAAAGAATACTACTAACCTTTAGGAATAAGGTTTGTCTAGGTGAGGTTTGGTTCGGGTTTTCGGGTTGAAGCCCTGGTAAAAGCCTTTGGCATGGGTCTTAGGTTTAATTGGGATGGTTTTTGGTCTAATTACATCTCTTATGCTAAGCATTGGGTTTGTAATTAGTTCTTCCTAAAAAAAAAAGCACCGATTTTCGTTTTCTCTTAATTAAGGAAAATTTTCTCATCATCAAGCTTCACACATGGTCAATTCTAAAATATGGAATGAAATTTGGTGTTTACAACTAGAACCTCTCCTCTTGGAACAAATGCTGAAGGGCTTTTGAGGTCATTAAAAAGTTTGTTGTTGTAAGGGCATGCAGGCCTTAACCTTTGTATTGGTCCTTTGGAGCAATTAACCTTTAATCTAATGAATAAAAGTTTTATCTCTTTGATGTTACCCTTCTTTATTGATTGTGCTTTTCATTTAGTCACTTTTCCATGTAGACTAGTCCTTAGGATGTGGGGCATATGTAAGTCATATAGATTTAGGTTGAGGTTGCAGTTATTCGGACCGTCTTGGTCAGGATACATTCCAAATTCAAGACGGGGTTATACCCCGACCATTACTCAACACAACATGGCCAAGTGCTTGGTAGGGATAATCATCACTTAGACTTTAGGTTGGCTCATGTAGCCAAGGAGTCTGACCAACAGCGTGACTTAACTCTTGTGGTCATTTGGTCCCTTATGTGCGAAATGTGTTAACCAACACGACCTTAAGGGAGCGACCCTAGAGGTGTTTGGTCTTAGTTGTTATGGTTATGAGAAACAGTGGCGGCGACGTGTCTAGATAATATGTATTAGACATGATGTAAATTACTGCACCTTTTCTATGCTATTTTTTTGTCCCAATTAACTATGAGTGCAACCTAAGTGCTCTAAGAGATGCGCCTAATCTAGGTTGTTCTTTCACCCTTGCATCAGGCAACACCTAGAAAAAGATATGCAAACAACTAATTTTATTGATTAATGGCTACACTAAAGAAAACTAGAACTAGACAATCAAAATTAAAACATGCACAAGTAAATGGTTTCTAGTGCTGGATGGTGTTTGATACTGTCATTATTACTCCTACCTCCTTTAAGTCCTAATGTTGGGACATAAGATGAATCCTTCCTCTGACACATCCAAATGTTGGGCCATATGAAAATTTTTTCCTTTTAAACAACAAGGATGGTGTCAGTTACCATCCACTTTCATCTTGCCTGTGCAAAATCTTGATGTTGGGCCATATGGCGGTTGTTTCGCATCCCTCTCATTCAGAGATGCTATATGGTATTGTCTAGCGTAGACCTGGTCCTTACATATTTCTCCCATATGGCAGTCGATTGGAAACTTCATCTTTAGGTGGTAACTAGATGTTATCGCCCTGTAGAACTTATGCTTGCTCGACCTAGGATCATGTTGGAGCAAAAGAGATCTTGACCACCAAAGAAGCAACAAATACGGTTACTTAGTGCAGCATTTTCTCTACTGTGAAAATGAGTGTGATGGATCCTTAAGGCATGACTAGCTCTCCAGACAAGTCATATAAATGGATGTCCCTTGGTTAGAGGCAATCCACTCTAGTCTTTATATTTTCGAAGGAATATATGTAAATGATGTCCACGAAGCTACTACGGTCCACTAGAATCCTTTTTACCCACAAGAGGGTGACTACTAATGTGTCCTTGTGGAGGGTGTGGACACCTTCAAAGTCAAAGTCTTAGAATCTGATAGGTTGGTTAATTTTCTTCTTCTTTTGGCCAATAGAGATATTCACTAGCTTGATGTAGGCTTGCTTGACCTGCTTTAAGATGCCTTGGACTAGTGATGGTGAACATCGTTCATATTTTTTGGTGCTCTACTCATTCTCATTGAATGAAGTTTCTTTTGTGCTTGCCTTGCGAGTCAGACTCTATATGGACAAACTTTTCAAGGTACCCCCTCGAAATTAGATCTCTGAATTTGTTCGTTAGGACTTTATATTCATTACTATCGTGACCATGATCTCGATTGAAATGACACCACTTGCTCTTATCTTTTCTTCCTTTTTTATCTTTATCTTCCTAGGCCACTAGATGTAGCTTTCCTTTTCGAGCTCTATCAGTACATTAGCCACTGATGTGGTAAGCATGGTGTACTTTTTCAAAAATCCTCTAGTGCTAGGGATGTCTTGGTCTTTCATCCCTCATCGACCATTCGAAGGTCTCTGGTTCGTTACCCTTGGCAGCTCAAGGTTATTACACTTCTAGCTATCTCGGTTTACGTCACACACTCTCTCTCTTCAGGTAATTGACTTTTCAGTATTAATGTACTTGTTTTCCCTTTCTTAAAACTTAGCCAGTAACCATGAGTCGTTTAGCCAGCAAGATGTAAAACCTGAACCCCTTCAGCCTTAAGACTAAGGATACCAGAACGAAGTTAAGCGTTAGATCCTTGATCTCCAGGTACTCTTTGGTGTACCGATCAATGAAGCTATAAAGGCTCAAATTTTCACTTACCTAAGGTTTGAGAGAATAGTCGTGGTCTTATTGGTCTTCCGAGTGTTAAGGAAATCAGTCATAAACTTATGGCTCTCAAAAGATTTGATGGACCTTGGGGTAAATATTAGAACCAAACATGAGCCATTTTATTGTAGGTTTCTAGGAGGGCCTTGCATTTTATGGTATAAGTGGCGTTGTGGAACAACATGAGAGACTAGTAACTAGCTAAGTGGTATTCAAGGTAGGTTGAGCCGTTATGTAGGTCAATGTGGGGCAACTTGAAGCTGTTCAATCTAGGCCCATCCAGGATATCCTAAGTGAAGGGTGGTTGGTGCTGGATGTATAGGTCAATAGTATAGCTACCTATTCCTTTAGTTGCCTCTTTCAGCCTGCACTCAATCCTAGGTGAAAAGTTATTTGTTCCTCATTCTTGTGGCCCTTCCGTACCTCAAAGTATAGAGCCGTGGGACTATCCTCCTTTGGACGTTTCTTTACCTCCCTCCTCGCTTAGATCTCATGAGGATAGTTGGTTCACTTGGGTATTGTGTCGTGCTCTACAAAAAAGTTCACTATGAGGAGGTTATTGACAAGAGAGGTCAGGTTCTCTACTCTTTCTTCTATAGTAGGAGGGCACTCAATCCTAACAACACCTCCTATCTTAGTCTGGTGAGTATTGGATCAGGATGACCTTTAAGTTGATTTGGGGCTGGAGACCATGTAGTGTTTAGTGAGCCTTCTTGAGGTCCATCATATCACTAGGAATTGGCTTGTTAAGAGACTTCAAGGGATTCAAAGACCATAGTTGACTAAGTTTAGCCAACTTAATGATTGCACTGAAGGTCACAGTTGTGGGCATCATGTCTAGTCATCTTTGTCTTGGAAGCCATCTTCCAGATAGAATTTGTAGGTGCAAGTTACTTGTTCCCCATCAATAACACTAATATGTTGATGCTCAAAATTGAATGGGGCTAAAAAGGAAACTTTACTACCAGGTTCCGCTTGAATGAGTCACTTGGAGGGGCAACTTGGATGTATTCCCTAAAATAAGAAAGTTATAGACACTTGGTGACCTAGAGTTAGGTTCTTCGTGGTAACCCTAGAATGCCTAAGTTAGTAACAGTTTTAGGATAAACTTAAAGACTTGAGTTGTAAAAAGAGTTCAAGAGTGAAATTGTTTATGCTATAAATGGCTTATAAAACTTATTTTTATAATAAAAAAAGGTTGATTTTGATCAATGATGTAGGGAAAAATTTCATGTCTAATGACATAGCGACGCATAGCAGTTATACCTGTCAAACTGATTCTTCCATTGAATACAACACGTGGTATAAGGGAAAAATGGTAATATCACGTACTCTAGCCCATAGATAAGCTCAGTCTTATCTCCAAACAAGTCCTAGTTCTATCATGACACTAAAACTTAAAGAAATTATATCTCATAAGTAGATATGATCTTATCAGGATTTTACCTCCCACACTATATAAGGGGGCTCTCACCATCACAAGGTACACACATAAAAACACTATCTCTACTCTCTAAAGCTTTTATATCTCAATCCCTATTCTAACTTAGGCATCGGAGAGTCCCCCCGAAGGTACAACCTTTTCGGCCCTTTGGCGACTCCTTAAGGTTTCTTTGGTCTTTGTATGTGCAGGTTCTAATCCCCGCCCTTTCGAATTTCTAGGAAGATTTTTGGCATCAACAGATTAGCGCTGTTTGTGGGAATTTCTTATGAAAATCCAAAAAGAAAAAGAACTCATTTGTTACGATGCCGCCCAAGAACACTGCCAAAAGCACCACTAGAGCTATTGGTTGTAGCCAGTAGGTCAGCTTTAGCCTCCCTACCATCTAGAAACATGCCACCATTGGCCAGAACCCAAGTATTCTGTCCAATAGATAGTCTCAACAGGATCAGCATTCTTAATCTAACCAGCCTCCAACGAACCCAAACATTCAGGTCCCACTAGGTAAGGATGCCCAAAGCACTCTGAATCTGAGTTCTCTTGTTACCCAAGGGTAGTTTGCGGAACTCATTCAACTCGTGGCCAGTTTGGTTGAAAAGCTAAGGGAACAAGCTAACCATTATCCACCACCTCTGCAAAGCCCTCAACTCGTGAGGCACAATAATCTTGATCGTCAAACTCACAATCAGTCTACCACTGGATCTACTCCAGATCCAAAAGCAAAATTCGAAGATTTCTTCACTGCTAAAAGCCACACTGACCTGGATTATAAGCCTGAAGAGATGGATAGAAGAATAGAAGAAGCATTTAAGGGGCAAGGCAATAATATCCTAGAAAACTCAACTCCAAAGATTCTTTATTCACCCAAGACATTCTTGATGCTCCTCCTCCATGACATTTGAGGATGCCTATCATCAAGGCTTACAATGGTACGTCTGATCCCATGGATCATCTTCAGCTTAATAAGACCCTTATGATAGTGCATCGTCACCCATATGCAGTACTGTGTCACACCTTTCCTCTGAGGGTTGAGTAGGCCACCAATACATGGTACTTGCATCTCAAACCAAGAAGGATAAGATATTTCAAGGATCTAAGTCACGCATTCGTAGCGCATTTTCTTAGCAGCAAAAGACCTCAGAAGACTATAGAGAGTATTTTCAGCATCATTCAACTTAGAGTAGAGAAGCTTCAAGAATATATCTCAAGGTTTAATGTCACAAATTAGGAGATGTCAGATCTGGACCCAACAAACTAGACCCTCACTTTCAAAAAGGGGCTCAGGTCAGGCTCTTTTAGCTCCAAGCTTACTAAGCATCCCCTTAGAGATATGAATGGAATTCTTGCTTAGGCCCAGGAAGATATGATTGCTGAAGATGATCATACATTTCGAAGAGAAAGGGAAGAAAGAAGGTAGAAGAGGAAGAAAAAAGTCATAGAACAAAATAACAACCCATCAAAGAAACCTCAGCAGGAGAGGGATGCTAAGGGCCTCAACAATATGATAGTTATACCCCCTAAATGCGCCCCGGTCTAATATACTAAAAAGTATCCAAAACCATGATGTTCTTCACTGGTCCCCAAAATCTGTATACTCTTGTAATGAGAAAGATCATTCCAACTGATGCCGGTTCCACAAGGATCATTAACATGATACTGAGAATTGTCGAACATTGAAAATTCAGATCAAGTCCCTTTTTCATTGGAGATATTTGAAAGACTTCATTGGGCTCCATAGTAGAGACCCTTCAAAGTGTAGTCTTGACTGCCCTTTTGGATGAAATTCTGAACGACGAAACTCCAAGCGAGACATTTGACGCAGTCTAATATATAACACCCAAAGGAATCCAAGCCTTCAGAGGGATCGAAGTTTGAGGAGGAGCCCAAAGAAGAATAAACAAAACTACAGACACCATCCAACCGTAACAACGGGCACTATTAAAAAAATTTATGGAGGACCAGTAGCAAGAGGACACTCATCTAAGGCTAGAAAATCATACGCTAGGTTAGTGAAATCTGTAAGCATACCACACAAAAGGGTCAAAACTGAATAAGCGATCTCTTTCACAAATGATGACCTTGAAGGATTGTAAACTACCCCATGATGATGCGATGGTTATGATCCTTTTCATTGCTACAATGTGCAGTGGATTTTGGTTGACAATGGGAGCTCAACAAATATTTTGTAAAATGATTCCTTTAAAAAGATAAAGCTGAGGGATGATCAGCTCAAACCCCTGGCCTCCCCACTTTATGGCTTCTCAAAGAAACCAGTATTTACAGAAGGCAGTATAATTTTACTTATGACAATAGGATCGACACCTCAATAAACCACTATGATTATAACCTATTTGGTTGTCAAAGGACCATCTTATTATAAGTTCCTACTGAGAATGCCGATAATGAACGAGATGAGAGCCGTGGTTTTAACCTACCATCTAAAATTAAAGTTCTCCATAAAAAATGAGATTATAGAAGTATAAGAAGATCAACAAGCATCTCAGTCGTGCTACCTTAACTCAATTAGGGGCCACCAGAAAACTGAGGCACTACCCATAGATGTCGAAGATTTAACTGCGGCTCCACTGAGTGAAGGGAGATATGGGAAACCAAGAAAATCGAGCCAAAACTTCTCATATAAAGGAGAATTTACTAAGCTAAGAACCTTCAAATATTTTATTATAGGCATTTCACTTTTTTCTTTTCTAGTTATGTAACTTTGGCTAGCTATCGATAGAGACATTACTTAGGCTAGTTATCAATAAAGTCATTTTTTTTTTCAAAAATTATATCAAATTGCTTCTCCTAACTCTTATCTCTTCATAAATACTTTCAATCAAGGTCGAGTAGATAGTACCAAGATTTATTTCTTTTCAAAAGCCCTTTTCAATTAAGGCCGAGAGAAAAGTACTAAGACTCTCCTCAAAAGCCCTTTCAGTCGAGGACAAGGAGAGAATGCTAAGCTTCCTCCATTGTTGGAGGTGCCTCACTTGGAGTCGAGAAGAAAACCCCTAAAAAAGAGAAAAGCTTGCAAAAGTAAGACATTGAAAGAAAGTAAGTAACAAGGTTCCACACCCATACTATACATTAAAAGATAAAATGATCTAAGGCACTATCGGCCTTTTCTCACACATAAAACTAAAATCAAAAGCAACAAAAGTGAAAGGGATGAACACCTACTCATCCCCCACTACATTAACACCACAGTTCTCAACTCCTTCCACGTTTGTAGCAACCCCAGTTCTAACTTCCTCACCATCCTTAACATGTCCACCCTCTTCAACTGTAGTAGTGGCATTATTAGCAATCTCAATCATCGACAAATCCGAGTCAAGGTAAGTTTTGGATGTCATATCCTTGGTATCCTCAAAGCCTGTAAGGTAATATTCTTTAGTCTCCTTGAAAATGATTTTGTTGAAAGCCTTGGAGCCCTTGAAAACCTTCACAACTCTCTGACCAGCAACCTTGAGCTCAATTACCATAGCCTCCGACTATTGATATTCTTTCACAACCTCATTTCGAGCCATGCCCGTCTGAGTAGTAAAAGATGAAAGTTGGACCCTTAGTGACTCAACTTCTTAATACTTCATCGAAAAAGAATGTTGCAAATCACCTCAAAATGCCCTGGTGATGATCTTGCGAACAACTCAAGTCTAGAATAACTTGTAATGAACCGAAATAGATTAATCAAAGAAAGAACACACGTAAATGTTATCGAGGTTCGGCAATGTGCCTACGTCTTCGTGAGCTCCTCCGAGCCCTCTGCACTAAATCAATGAGTTCTTACAATTTATAGCAACACCTCTTCAAGAATCCTCTTATTCTTGAAGAATGAAATAAGAGAAAAAGAAAGTGATAAGGACTTGAGTTTCCCTAGAATTTTTCCCAAGAAAATTCCACTTACAAGGCCATTGAATCCCCAATCTATACTACTCTCTCTCAAAAAAATCAGCATCTCTAATGAGTCTCTCTTGTGTTTTGCGTCTTTGCACTCTTACACCTGATCTCACTTTCACAAGTTATGTCATGTCATGTTGAGATTGAAGCTAGGTGACCCTTTATATAATGCACCACTTCTTGAACCTATCTTGAAGTCAATCTCAACCCTTAGATCTTGAGGACCAATCAATTATAGCCCTTCAACAAGTCTAAATGATCCTGTGTGTTTTGATTATGCACCACGCACCATCTCAAAAGGCTAGAAAAACATGCATCAGTGTGCCTGGTCCCGCAGCCCAGAACAGGGCAGGTCGTGACTCAATCCAGGGCTGAAACCACCACCTCTCTGGGCGCTGCTGTGCACCCTCCTTGTGCCATAGCGCACACCTGGGTCTCAACAACACTACTTACTGGACACTGAGGTGCGGATCTCCTGAGGTGTGGTGCACACTTGGTGACCTAATGCTGAACTCCTTTCCTATTTGATTCTTAGACAAATACCAACAATTTTTACCTTTGTCTAAGCGATTAAACCCGAACCTTTGTGCAGAGAACTCAGGATCCAAACACAATTTGAGTCAACATATCAACCGACTCCAATCCTAAGAAGTCCAAGGCAATGATTGAACTTGCTTAGAGGTAGAACTTTAGTACCTAAATTTGCAAGATTTTCTTCCATAGCCACCTTGTCCACATGAATGCATCCTTCCGTAACATTTTCCTGAATGAAATGGTACCGAACATCCATATGCTTTGTCCTCTCATGGAACACCGGATTCTTGCACAAATGCAACGCATTTTGGCTATCCCAATATACCACGACCTACTCTTTCAATACCTTCAACTCTTCCAACAACCCTTTGCACCATATAGCCTCCTTAATAGCTTCCGTTGCCGCTATGTACTCAGCTTCCGTTGTTGAGAGTGCTACCACCAGCTGCAACTAAGCCTTCCAACTTATACAACATCCATTTAAGTTGAAGAAGTAAGAGGTAATCGATCTTCTTTTATCCCGGTCTGCTCCATAATCCGAATCAGTATAACCCTCTAGACAGATGGACTTACCCCTCTTCTCAAAAACCAGCCCCACATCTAGGTTTCCCTTCAAGTACCTCAGCAACCACTTCATCCCAAGCCAATGCTCCTTTCCGGGATTACTCATAAACCTGCCGAGAACACTCATTGCATGAGCAATGTTGGGTCTAGTGCTTACCATCATGAACATGACTGATCCAACCGCACTAGAGTAAGGGACCTTTTCCATTTCCTTATTCTCCTCATCCAATCTCGGACATTGATCGCTGGAGAACTTGAAATGACTAGCAAGGGGAACCTTCACTAGTTTGTTATCTTCTATAGAGAACTTAGATATCATCTTCTCTATGTAGGAAGTCTGAGAAATCTTCAATCTGTTTCTCTCCCTTTCCTGGATTATACTTATCCCAAGGATCTTCTGTGCATGGCCAAGATCCTTCATCTTAAACTCCTCATTGATTTGAGCCTTCAATTTTGCTATCCTCTCCATGCTGCTTCCAACCAATAGCATATCATCAACATAGATGAGGATGATCACCACTTCCTCCACCTTGTGCCCCTTGTAATACAAGCATGAATCATAGTAGCTCCTCACAAAACCCAAGCTAGTTACAAAGGAATCGAACCTCTTATTCCATTGCCGAGGTGATTGCTTCAGGCTATAGAGAGATTTCTTCAATTAGCACACCAAATCTCCCTATCTTCCTTCCTCATAGCCTTTGGGTTGCCTCATGTAGATGGTCTCATCAAGCTCTCCATGTAAGAACGCTGTCTTCACATCCATTTGCTCGATTTTTCAATTGAACTGGACCACCATTGCTAAAACCATCCTTATCGTCTTGTATTTCACAATCAGTGAGAATATTTCGGTGAAATCTATGCCTTCTCTTTGTGTGAACCCCTTCACTACCAGCCTAGCTTTATACCGGACTTAATCCCCTGGAGTGTTCCCTTATTTGATCTTGTAGATCCACCTACAATCCACAACTCTCTGTTTTTCTGGTTTAGGCACCAATTCCCAAGAGTTGTTCTTCCTCAAGGAATCCGTTTCTTCCTCCATAGCTAGCTGCCACTTTGACGAATCCTTACATTCCATGGCATCCATGTAAGTTTTGGTTTAATCCCTCCTTCTGAATAAGGAGCTGCTACATTAGCATTTGCAAAACCATATCTCAAAGGTGGTCTGACAACCCTCCTTTCTCGGTCCCTTGTGAGCTGATAGTCATTCTGACTTGCTGCATCATCCCCATCTAGTTAAGCCTCATATTGAGTGTCTTGAGCTTGGCCTTCATCAATGGGCTCTACTTGGTCCGAACCCTCTTGCCTTCCTTGCTCTACCTAAACTAAATTCTCCTTTATGCTATGCTTCACAAATTCTAGACTGGTTTGCTCACTATCTCCTGCAGGGTTAGTTTTCCCCAAATAGGGAAATAACAATTCATTAAAAATGACATCCCTACTTATTATGAGTTTAGTCCCTTTTGGCTCTAAGGACCACAACCTATACCCCTTAACCCCATCACCATACCCTAGAAACACACATTTTCTAGACTTTGGGCTAAGTTTATCATTCTTTTGATGTGCAAATGCAGCACACCCAAAATTTCTAAGGTTGCCCAACTCAAGGGGTTTCTCACTCCACATTTCCTCGAGAGTCTTGAGCTCTAAAGCTCTAGAGGGTGATTGATGAGATGAAATTTACACTAGCAAGTGCACTAATCGTTCAAGTAATAAAATGATGAGTAAATATTGTTCCTAACGAGGACTGAACAAATACTACAGAAGTTATGACTCAATTCTTACTGTTGTTTGAGCAAACGAATAATTGTAGGAGAAAAGTTTACTAACAATTAACTAAATGGAAAAACAGAACGCAATAGTAAATAACGTAAGATTTTCAAACTTTGGAATAAAGACTCTTATGAACTAACGTGCTAAGGACTCGACTTCACCTAAACCATTATTGACAAGAGTTTTGAATGGAAAAGTTTCATTTACTACGTTTTTCAAGATGGTAGAATCCCCAATAAATTGGTTATCCATATTCCAAGTCTAACCACAATCTCAAGAATCATCAACTTCAAATATCCATATTCCAGGTCTATTCTAGATTAATTCAACTTAAGAAGCATTAAGGTCAATGGAATTCCTTTCAGTTAAATCTCCCTATTCGGTTACGATTTAAACGGACCACATGAACTTCCTAGAATCCCTATTCGGTTACTTTCATTCATGGCATGTTTTACCCTGGCTTTGCATAGATAATAATCCAACATCATATTTATTAATTCAACCATTCACGAAAGCATAGCTTCTCTATTTGACGCATCATCATGCCTCAAGAAGGAATCAAAATAATAAACAACATTAAGAACAATAAAACACACTCTTTGAAAAACAAAGTAAATTCTAACTTGTCTAAATAGCACTCAGGACATAGGTTTAGGATCCATCTATCCTTAACACAAAAATATCTGCTCCATAATAATATTCAAACAAACCATGTTCATATCATAAAACATCAACATAACTAGATAAGAATGATACAAAATCAGAGAAGAATGATTTAAAAGCTTCCGAGTAGCCTCCCGGAGTGTCTCCAACTCCCCTTTTGCATCTTATCTCCTCTAAATTTTGTTTTTTTCTTCAACAGCCTCGCTCCTCCTTCTTGTTCAACTAGGGTTTCTATTTATAATATTCAAAAATCTGTGGGCCAGCGCTGCAGCACCGAGACATATTTCGAAACCTAGTCAGAGCTGCAGCGCCAACTTTCCAACGCTGTAGCACTAAATTTCTGTCCAATTCCTTTATTTATGCCTGATTCCAACGTTGCAGCGCCAACTTTCCAACACTGCAGCCTTGAGTTTCTGTCCCCTTCACACATATTTCCCTTCCAGTGCTCCAGCAAGTGTCTGCACAGTAGATTTCCAAGACTTAGCATTGATCATTCAACTAAAACAACTATTAGTTAAACTAAACTCAAATTGCTAAAAAAAACACATGAAACACAATTCAAATTCTTTAGATCAACACCAAAAACATGCCTAAAAGAAGTATAATAACATGATTTATTCAGAGTTATCACACCCCCAAAAACTTGATGCGATGAAATTGACACTAGCAAGTGCACTAATCGTTCAACTAATAAAATGATGAGTAAATATCGTTCCCGACGAGGACTGAACAATTACTACAGAAATTATGACTCAACTCTTATCGTTATTTGAGCAAACGAATAATTGTAGGAGAAAAATTTACTAACAATTAACTAAAGGGAAAAACAGATGACAATAGTAAATAACGGAATATTTGCAAACTTTGGAATGAAGACTCTTATGAACTAATGTGCTAAGGACTCGACTTCACCTAAACCATTATTGACAAGAGTTTCAAATGGACAAGTTTCGTTTAATACATTTTTCAAGATGGTAGAATCCCCAATAAATTGGTTATCCATATTCCAGGTCTAACCACAATCTCAAGAATCATTAACTTCAAATATTCATATTCTAGGTCTATTCTAAATTAATTCAAATTAAGAAGCATTAAGTTTCTTGAATTCCCTTCAGTTGAATCTCCCTATTCGGTTATGATTTAAATGGACCACATGAACTTCCTAGAATCCCTATTCGGTTACTCCTATTCCATTCATGGCATGTTTTACCCTGGCCTTTGCATAAATAGCAATCCAACATCATATTTATTAATTCAACCATTCATAAAAGCATAGCTTCTCTATTCGATGCATCACCATGCCTAAAGAAGGAATCAAAATACTAAACAGCATTAAGAACAATAAAACACACTATTTGAAAAACAAAGTAAATTCCAACTTGTCCAAAGAGCAACTCAAGACATAGGTTTAGGATTCATCTATCCTTCACACAAAAATACCTACTCCATAATAATATTCAAACAAACCATGTTCATATCATAAAACATCAATATAACTAGATAAGAATAATACAAAATCGGAGAAGAATGATTTAAAAGCTTCCGAGTAGCCTCCCGGAGTGCCTCCAACTCCTCTTTTGCGTCTCGTCTCCTCCAAATTCTATTTTTTTCTTCAACAGTCGCACACCCCCTTCTTGTTCAGCTAAGGTTTCTATTTATAATATTCAAAATCCGTGGGCCAATGCTGCAGCGCCAACTTCCCAGCGTTGCAACGCCGAGACATCTTTCGAAACCTAGTCAAAGCTGCAGCGCCAACTTTCTGTCCAATTACTCTATTTATGCTAGATTCTAGCGCTGCAGCCTTGAGTTTTTGTCCCCTTCACACATTTTGCCCTTCCAGTGCTCTAGCAAGTATCTGCATAGTAGATTTCCAAGGCTTAGCATTGATCATTCAACTAAAACAACTATTAGTAGAATAAGATAAACTAAACTCAAATTGCTAAAAAACGCATGAAACACAATTCTAATGCTTAAGATCAACACCAAAAACGTGCCTAAAAGAAGTATAATAACATGATTTATTCAGAGTTATCACACCCCCAAACTTACGTTTTTGCTAGTCCTCGAGCAAACTAGAACAAAATCCTATGCACACACATCCTAAGAGTGAGAGATGGTTTGATTAGATTTGATATAACATGCCTCAAAGATTGCATATAAATCATAACGTAAGAAAACTTTCCAAATACTGCTAATATCTAAAATTTCAAATTTATTGCCAGCTTTATCTTACATCAAATTCTTCAAACGTGTGTGTGTGTAACACCTTTATAAACTTAATTATCTCGCCACTCTGATCGGTTTATGCAAGCAAGTAGGATAATGCCAATCTTTCAAAGTTCATAAGCTTGCTTTTCACACCACTCTCCACTAATCTAGGCCCAGACAATACCCGAGATCACCAAGACTTTATTCAGCTTATAACTTTGGCTAAGGCTAAGGTATGGTAAAATATTTATTTGAGGCTCACATCACCTTAAGCATATCAACCAATATAAATCTACTAGACTCAATCATGTCCAAACAATCTTGACATAAGAAGAGCATGACTAGACTTATATCGAGGAGATAGATATAATCATCGAATTAAGAGAAAATCTTCTAATTAAATTAAAGAGTAAATTATAATGATATTTTGACAATAAATCCCAACTACATCTGAATCAATAAAAGAAAATAAGAACAATTACACCTAGGGATTCATCCCTTCGCTTTGCTTGGAGATTAGTTGGCCATTGGGCTTATTCTTGAACACTTGGATGGAGGAGAATATAACAGTCTTCTTGTGTTTTCTAGCCTTAATGATGTCTCTTTTCTCAAACCCTAAGTGATCTATTTATAATACAAAAGATCTAAGGGTTTTTTCGGGTTTAACCCATCATTAAAGTCCTAATTAGGTCATGACACGGAGCAGGGGATCGTGTGCGCGCCATGGCTCACACTTCCTTGCGCTGTGGCTCAGCCTTTTCCTTATTTTCTTCACTCTCTGGAGGCCATGGCTCTGCCTGATGGCATCCTTGCTCTTTTGGGCCTAGTTCTGGAGGCCGAAGCTTAGACTTCTTCAGGCCGCAGTGCACATACTTAAGACTTGATTTCTCTTCATTTTGTCCTTCTGCAACCACTCCTTCACCTTGATATGCATGGAATCTTAATGCTTCAAGCAATGATAGCTTTTACATCTCTTTTAAACACAATGTACCTGAAATGCACCGAAACAAGTCAATGATCCAACAATATCACTTTAGAGTTACTAAGGTATAAAAGGGCAATTCAAACCTCAATCAACCCAAAAATGCTAACAAATAAGTATTGTTAATATACATTTTATGACTCTCATCAGGATACTAGCTTGACAAAGCAAAACCCTGTGGAACATACGTGGGTGTGTTTCACGTGGGTGCTTTTAAGCATGGGCTTGTGTGTTTTCTAAAAGGGCTGACTTGCACGTTAAGCTTGGTGTTGTGATCTTGACTAGTGGACCAGCGTATGCACAGGCATGCATGTGGTTACTAGCTTGGGAGAGTGTTGTGCGATAATATATCTAAATAAATGGGTAAATAATCGTACTTGTTTTACTTGCAAGTGCACAAGGTCAACAGTGTAGTATAGTGTGCGAATGCAAGATCATCTCCACAGGGATTGGTAAAGTTGCTTTTAGAATTAATTTCTCTAAAGTAAAAAGATGTAAATAACAATTGAATGGTGATTTGATAATAATAAAGACATAGGGCTTTGATATCCACCACTAGTCATACATTCCTGATTTTATATAAGGTATCAGTGCTCTAGCCTTATTATGTGTACCTACTGGTTGCCAACCTAAGGGCATGGTATCTACTCCTTAAGCTATTGATTTCCCTAAGCAACGAGTTAGGCATGGTATCTACTTTAACTCTTTTCTTCCTTAAGGGATTCAGCATAGTATCTGCTTGAGTTGTTCCTTAAGAAAACATAGGTACTGTGGAAATCGACAACCACATGAGACCTAGGGCATGGTAACTACTCCCGGTTTCCCATGTTGATTAACCCGGGTATCCGGATAAGATGGTCCCTTGTTACTAATGTTAGACCCAGGACTCGGTCATCTAAATTGATCTAACTAACCCATCCATACCACATACATACGTTGGCCTTACACATACATATGAGGAATTTAAATAAGCACAGGTGTTAATCAAGTTAAGTAACATAATAAGCTATGCAAAGATTTAATCAATGAATAAAAATATGGGAATGCATAACTAGGGCTTCAATCGAGCCCTATAAGAGAGTTAGTTACACATACTAACTGAAGTAAACATAATTAAACAAAACATAAGGGAGAAGAATAAACCCGAGAGAAGAGGCGTCAATTCTCTCCCAAGCTCTCCACTCCAAGTAAAAGAAAAGAGAAAAGTGTTTTCTATCTAAGGTGTGTTTTTGTGTGTGAGTTACAAGTGTATTTATAGGTCTTTGAGAAGTCCTAATAGACCAATGAGTCCTAAACTTTCCTAAAACGAAAATCTTGTACTTTCCAAAATAAGGTTCTGCAGTTTACTGTTCACGCCCGTATATGTGCGCTCGATCGCATGTGTCCTTGCGCTCGATCGCAAGGTGCGCTCGATCCTACAAGTGTGCGCATGATCGTATGTGCGCTCGATCGCACTGCATGTGCGCTCGATCGCACTTTGTCCAAAAAGTGCTCCAGGGCTTCTAGATTTCTTCCTTAAAGTGCCAAAACTGCTTCTTTTTCTCCAAGACCCTATAAAAACATGTAAAACACACAAATGGAGTAAAAGATACCAAATTAATGTAATAAAGGATATAACAAGTGTAAATAATAGGGCTTAAATATGTATATTTAAGCGTCTGTCAGAGAGCACAACCTTGTGGAATATGAGTGGGTGTGTTTCATAAGGGAGCGTCTGAGCATGGGCTGGTGTGTTTGTTCAAGAGGGCGGACTTGTACCTCAGCCTTAGTTAGTGAGAATTTTGATTGTGTGTCTGCGTGGGTATCATGAGGTGTAGTACTTGATTTGATTGAGTTAGAGTTAGCATCTAGTTCAGTGTTAAGCTTTGAAGACTTTGACTAAGGGTGTTGGTTTGATTATTTTGGAATTGGGTTAAAGTAGTACTTTATGAGGCATCAAAGGCCCAAGATCGATCACAGAGTTGAGGCATCCAGATTGGTGGCATCCTTATGAAGAGAAAGATTTCCATCTTGAGAAGGGAAATGAATTCTCCTAGATAAGGGTTAGCATTAAGTGAGCAAGTAGGAGGAGCCCACAGTGTCAAGGAATATCACATTTGGATTCGAGTTTCATATGAGGGCCCTTTGAAGGGAAGGGATCCCTCTAGCCTAGTGGTATAGGCCCTAATTTGAGTGTTTGAGCGGGGGGGGGGGGGTGCCCCTCATACATAAACATGGTTCTCAAGAGAGTGATATTGGGAGTCGAGGCATTTTGAGTTTTAGAGTTTTAAGGAATCTTGAGTTTGTTTAGACAATAATGGGGGTGTCACTAGTGGGTGGTTAGCTTGTGAGCCACACCTAGAGAGGTACATCCTTGCTTGCATCTTTGTGTTGCCTAAGAGTAGGCACACGTTCAATAGAGTTTGAGTTCTTAAGTTACCTCATTTGGAACCTTAACTAACTTTATCCAGTGTTGGATTTTGGTAATGGTTAAGTGGAGCTTGAGTTGGGGTAAGCTTCATGGCAAAAGCTCAATAACTTGTCTTAGTAAGTGCCTGCATAAGACATCTCAAATTCTAAAGCGAAGGATCATGAGTTTGGTAGGCATGAGGGCCTCGCCCAGAAGGGTGCACCCAAGAGAAGTGGTGTCACAAGAGTGTGGTTGGCATTAGTGCCTAACTCATAGGATCTAACTAAATGGATAAGAGTGTTGAGGGGCGTAGCATTTCACTTAAGGTAATTTAAACGGTTACTTTGTGGTGTAGTGAAGAATGTCGCCTACCTCATTGGAAGTCAAATTTTAATTTTGAGACATGGTGAAGAGTCATCAGTGGGCAATCAGTGAAGTGTTTCAGTTGGCTTGCATGGAGTCTGTTGTTGAGCTTTGAGTTGAGCTTGTGTGCTTCTAAGGACAAGGAATGGATTCGAGCCTAAGTGAAGTGGAAACAGAAGTGTGAGTATGCATCTTCGATCAAGTCCATGGAGATGGGCGAGAGACTTTTAAGTCCTTAGATCGGTACATGTAGTGCTCCATGAATCATAGGAAGACGTCACAAAGCTTTCTACGGAAGCCTTGATCTAGTTCTTATTTTGTGCATCGATGAAGAAATCAATAGAATGAAGTGGGGGAGAATGACACAGTATGTACCATTAGGAATGGTTGCTACTTGTGAGTTGGCATTTGAGTGGGCTGTATAGTGATCTATATGAGTTCTGTGTAGCAGTGTGGCCTGGTTATGGGGCAGTTCTATAGAAGATGTGTGTCAACGGTGTGCTAAAGTGGCACAATGGTATTTTCATAAATATGTGATTTATGCACCGAAAATTAATGGGAATTTTTTAGGAGTATCTTAAAGTTGTGTGTTGGTATTTTTCTAAGGTTTAAACATGTCTAAATATGGTTCAAAGATGGTTAAAGTCTAAACCAAGGTTGGAAGATTAAAATACAGCAAGTTAAAGGACTGCACACAAGTGTGTGCATCACTTTGGAGCAAGGTAAAGGTAGGCACACTAGTGTGTGCGCTTCAGCACACAATTTGGAAAAGGTGTGCGCACTGCTGTGTGAAGGGCAGCATCAGTGTGCACCGCACCCCTCCTTCACTAGCGCCGCACCGCCTAGCAAAAGAGGTGCTGGAAGAAGGCCAGTGCCAGCCTCTCCTCCATTAGCGCCACTGTTGCGTGTTTATCTACCTAAATAAATAAGTAAATAACCGTACAGTTTTACTTGCAAATGCACAAGGTCAATGGTAGCATAGTGTGCAAGTTCGAGATCATTTTCACAGGGATTGGTGAATTTCGTTTTAGAATCAGTTTCTTAATAAAAGAAGATCAAAATAACTGTGAATTAATAATAATGAGACTTAAGGCTTTGATATCCACCACTAGTCATCCTTTCCCAATGAGTAATAGGTCAATGCACTAGCCTTCCTATGAATACCTAATGGTTACCAACCTAAGGGCATGGTATCTACTCCTTAAGCTATTGATTTCCCTAAGCACTGATTTAGGCATGGTATCTACTCTAACTTTTTCATTTCTTAAGGGATTCAGCATGGTATCTACTGAGTTGTTCCTTAAGAAAGCATAAGATTTATGGAAATCAACAACCACATGAGACCTAGGGCATGGTATTTACTCCCGGTTTCCCATGTTGATTAATCCAAGAATCTGGTGTGGATATCTTTTGTTACTATTGGTTAGGCCTAGGACTCAGTCATCCAAATTGGTCTAACTAACTAATCCATACCACATGCACATACTGATTAGACATACACATATGAGTAATGTAAATAAGCACAGGCTTTAATCAAGTTAAGCATCATAATCAAGGCTATTGCAAAGAAAATCAATGAATGTATATATGGGAAAGCATAACTAGGGCTTCAATCGAGCCCTATAAAGAGTTAGTTACTGATAAGTGCTTAAATATTCATATTTAAGCCCCCTTATTTACATTTGTTAGGTCCTTAATTACGTTAATTTGGTCTCTTTTACTACATTTGTGTGTTTTACATGTTTTTATAGGGTTTTGGAGAAAAAGAAGCAGTTTTGGCACTTAAAGGAAGAAATCTGGAATCCCTGGAGCATTCTCTGGACAAATTGCGATCGATCGCACCGTACAATGCGATCGAGCGCACATTGCGATCGTGTGCACAGAAGAGGGATCGAGCGCAAGGCATATGCGATCGAGCGCACGTGTATGGGCGTGAACAGTAAACTGTAGAACCCTATTTTGGAAATAAGAGAACTTTCATTTTAGGAAGGTTTAGGAACTCATGGATCTCTTAGGACTTCTCAAAGACCTATAAATACACTTGTAACTCACACACATAACAGACCTCAGATAGAAAACACTTTTCTCTTTTCTTTTACTTAGAGTTAAGAGCTTGAGAGAGAATTGGCGCTCTTCTCTTGGGTTTATTCTTCTCCTTTAATGTTTAGTTTATTTATAATGTTTACTTCAGATAGTATGTGTAACTAACTTTCTTATATGGCTCGATTGAAGCCCTAGTTATGCATTCCCATATTTAGATTCATTGATAAAATCTTTGCCAATAGCTTTTATTATGTTACTTAACTTGATTAATACCTGTACTTATTTAAATTCCTCATATGTATGTGTAAGGCCAACGTGTGCATGTGGTATGGATAGGTTAGTTAGATCAATTTGGATGACCGAGTCTTGGGTCTAACATTAGTAACAAGGGATATCTTATCTGGATACCCGGGTTAATCAACATGGGAAACCGAGAGTAGATACCATGCCCTAGGTCTCATGTGGTTGTCGATTTCCACAGTACTTATGTTTTCTTAAGGAACAACTTAAGCAGATACCATGCTGAATCCATTAAGGAAGAAAAGAGTTAGAGTAGATACCATGCCTAACTCGTTGCTTAGGGAAATCAATAGCTTAAGGAGTAGATACCATGCCCTTAGGTTGGCAACCAGTAGGTATACATAATAAAGCTAGTGCACTGATACCTTATACAAATTGGGAAAGTATGACTAGTGGTGGATATCAAAGCCCTATGTCTTTATTATTATCAAATCACCACACACAACAGTTATTTTATTTCTTTTTACTTAAAGAAACTAATTCTAAAAACCAAACTTTACCAATCCCTGTGGAGATGACCTTGCTTTCGCACACTATACTACACTGTTGACCTTGTGCGCTTACAAGTAAAACGAGTGCGATTATTTACTCATTAATTTAAGTAGATAATCGCTCAACAAGTTTTTGGCGCCGTTGCCGGGGATTGCACTAAAATTCTTTTTAGAATTACTTTCATTATTATTACACTAGTATTATTTACTATCTTTATTTTTTATCAAACCTAATTAAATTGTTTTATGTTTCAGGCACATCAAACCCTAACTCACACTTTCTGTGGTACTTGCGATTGATCGCAACCTCCTGTGCGATCGAGCGCATTTAGGACAGAAAGTATCCGAGCAGCAGAGTTGAACTACTGTACTGAAGCTGTTTCTTCTGATTTATGCACAGACTTCAATCCTGACATCCAGAATTCTTTCCCCTCGATCCCAAGCTTGAGCGGACTATCTGATAAAAGCTAAGGAACAACTTCAAGGAGAATGAAGAAGAAGTCGAGAATGAAACACAAATGGCGGAACAGCTAGAGAACCAGCAACCACCTGCACGAGTACCGATGAAGCACTCCTTCATCCCTCGAAACATTGATCAACCATCATGCATTGCATATCAACCTGAGGCGGCGGGAAATTATTACATATCTCCACAAATCTTGAATGCTTTGACTCATTTTAGAGGCACTCCTAATGAAGACCCACACTGGCACCTCCGAGAATTTTTTGATCTTTGCAAGTTCCAGCACATACAAGGATTAGACCAAGAAGGAATAAGGTTAATTCTGTTCCCTTTTTCCTTGAAAGATAATGCTAAACTTTGGTATAATTCTTTGCCTGCAGTTTCCATCCATACTTGGGAGGAGTTGGCAAGCAAGTTCCTGAAGAAGTTCTTCCCAGCCCAAAAGACGAGACAAATGAGGAAGGAGATCCAGTCCTTCCAACAAAAAGATGGGGACCTCTTCTTCGAAGCATGGGGACACTTCAACGACTTGCTACTCAAATTCCCACACCATAACCTGCCTCAAGATGAACTGGTGCAAGCCTTTTAGGAAGGTTTAAATGATTCTAACAAATGTATTGTTGATTCAGGTTGTGGAGGAGTCCTGATGGAGAAAAGCAGTGAAGAAGCAATGGAGCTCTTCGAAACCCTCAGGGAGCACACCCAACAATTCTCCTCTCAAGGTAGACATGTGGCCAAGGGTAAAGGTATGTATAAGGTAAATATAAATGGAGGATCTTCCCCTCAAATGGCAGCAATGGAGAGGAAACTGGATATGATTGTAAAAGCCATGACTACTCAAAATATCTCATCCAGCCTACCATCCACCCCACGCCAGGTATGCGCAATTTGTTCTCAATACGATCATAATACTGATACGTGTCCTTTGTACTCATCTGCAGATCCGGAACAAGCCAACTACGTGGGGCCTAACGACTATCCATCGAAGAATAACCCATATGCCAACACGTACAACCCTGGATGGCGAAACCACCCAAATTTCTCGTGGAGCAACAACCAGAACAATCAAGGACAGCAATGAAACCCCCATCCCACTACTCATGCTACTCCCGAACCAAAGAAGAACGACCTCGAAAGTCTAGTAAGACAACTGGTGACGTCACAAGAACAGTTCATGACTCAGCAAAAACAAACTAATGCGGCACATGCGCAAGCAATTCAAAGACTAGAGGTACAAATGGGACAACTAGCTAAGGAGCTCAGTGACAGAAAGCAAGGAGAGCTCCCAGCTCAAACATTACCCAACCTTGGGGGGCATCAACAACTAAATGCTGTGACAACCTTGAGAAATAGCAAAGTAATAGGGTCCAATGAATCTGCAACAGCATCCAAAGAGACACCATCAGCATCAAGGGTAAGTGAAGTAGAGAAGTGGAATGCACCACCCTTCCCGTAAAGGTTAGTAAAAAAAAAGAAAGACAATAAACTAATTGATATTTTTGAAACCTTGCGGAAAGTTGAAATTAACATTCCTCTGTTAGATGCAATCAAACAAATACCTACATATGCTAAGTTTTTAAAAGATTATTGCACTAACAAAAGGAAGTTCCAGGAGCATGATACAGTAGCCTTAACCGAAGAGGTAAGTGCTGTACTTTTAAGAAAATTACTACCTAAGCTAAAAGATCCGGGTAGTTTTACTATTCCTTGCAGGTTAGGTGGCTAACTGTTCAAGCATGCACTATTGGATCTAGGAGCAAGTGTCAACCTGCTGCCATATAGTGTCTACGAGACACTAAGTTTGGGGGAGCTTCAACCAACCTCCGTCACTTTATAATTGGCTGATAGAAGCATCAAAAGACCAAGAGGTATCCTTGAGGACGTGTTGGTAAGAGTAGGAAAATTCATTATACCTGCTGATTTTATAGTATTAGATATGGAAGAGTGTACTTTGCCATTGCCTCTCCCCATCATCCTAGGACGCCCCTTTATGATAACTGCTGACACTAATATTAGTGTAAAACGGGGCATTGTCGTAATGAGGGTAAATGATGAGGAGATAGAATTTCAAATATTTAATACATTACTGTTGACCCTCGCCCATATTTTAATGATGGCAAAACACAACTGTTATTTAACTAACATATTTAAACTAAGTTGTATTAAGGATCAAACACATTCAACCAAGGAACAAAGTGCAAAAACTCGAACCAAATCAAGTATCAAGTGAAGACTGAAGATCTAGTATAGGTCTTAAGGTTTAGAACCAATGTAAGTCTCACTCATACATTGTATTAGCTTGTTCAATGGCTCGAACATAAAAAGTTTTTCTAAAACCATTATTTTTAAATGTTTTTAATGAAAAATAGAAGAAAAACTGGGATGGAAGATAACCCAGTCGACTAGGTACATATATCAGTCGACTGGTATATAGGTCAGAAGGTACCCAGTCGACTGGATGAAACAACCCAGTCGACTGGTACTTTGACCAGTAAGTTTCCAGTCGACTAGATGAATCAACCCAGTCGACTGGTAAAATGGACAGAAAGTCCCTAGTCGACTGGATGATATATACCAGTCGACTGGATACCCAAAAAGTTTGAAAACGAGTATTTTTCAAGTGAACTCAGTTGACTGGTATCTCGACCCAGTCGACTGGTAGTTCAAAAATATGACCGCTGGACTCCAAATCTGAACGTTTTAAAGTAAATCTTTTTCAAATTAAAGTCCTAAACAGCGATATTAATTGATTGCTATATAAACCCATTCAGTTAAGCATTCAATAACAAGCTGTAAATAATTCAAAAAGAGTTGATTTCACATAATCAAGTTTATATACTCTTGAAACACAAAAAGCTTTGAAATAATCTTGTTGAGCCATTTCTTCAAGCTTTACTTTGAAAGAGAGACATTTTTGTTGTAATAAGCTTTCATTTGCTGTCTCTCTACATTTTACTTTACATCATCTTTGTAAAGGGATTACTTCCGAGAGGAAGGGGAAACTTCCGAAAGGAAGGGGATTGTTCGGTTTAAGCAACTCCAGTAATTTGCTTGTGTACGGTTTGTGCAACACCTGGCTAAGTTGTGCGACTAAGTTTTCTTAGTGGATTACTTCAAGGTGTTCCTTGAAGAGAGTGAACGTAGGGTCGAAACAAATCCGATATTGCCGAACCACTATAAACCGTGTTTGCATCCTCTTTCCTTAAACTCTTTATTTGTAGCACTTTACTTGTATTAATTGTCTACTGCTTATCTGTTTTTATAAACTTGTATTAATTCCGCAAAAAGTTTTTATAAACCTAATTCGCCCCCCCTCTTGGGTTGAAATCTCAAGCTACAATTGGTATCAGAGCTTCGTTCTCTTTATTAGGCTTAAAATCCTAGATTTGATCCAATGGCAGCAAATAGCTACTCTGAGGGACACTCTTATACTAGACCACCATTGTTCAATGGCTCAAATTATAACTATTGGAAAAATAGAATAAAAATCTTCGTCGAAGGACGAGATTACAATCTATGGAGAATTATAGAAGAAGGACCTAAAATTCCTTCAAAAGAAATAGTTATTGGAGAGACTCTTCATACAATGCCTAAACTCAAAACTGAGTTTACTGACGAGGATTGTAGAACAATGTCTCTCAATAGTAGAGCAACAAGCATGCTACATTGTGCATTAGATATTTCTGAATATAACAAAATATCTGCATGCGTTTCTGCTAAAGAAATATGGGACAAATTACAAGTCACATATGAAGGAACAAGTGAAGTAAAAAAGTCTAAAATTTACATGCTAATTTCTGAGTATGAATCTTTTAAGATGTCTCCTAACGAAACCATTTCTGAAATGCACTCACGATTCACCACTATTATAAATGGTTTAAAATTGCTTGGCAAGAATATTGAGGAAGTTGAACTAACCAGAAAAATCTTAAGATCTCTGCCACCAGAATGGAAACCAAAAAGGACAGCCATTCAGGAGGCCAAAAATCTTGACAAGCTTGATGTTGAGATGCTGCTTGGGTCATTATTGACATACGAGATGGAAGAAATGACTCCCATCATCAATGATGACGAGAAGAAGAAAAAGCAAATTGCTCTCAAAGCTTCTACGAGCAACAAAGAAAAGGAATTAGAACAAGAAGCAGAGAGCAGTGAAGAGGATGGTGAAATGGCTTTAATCACCAGATGATTCCATAGGTTCTTGAAGAAAAGCAAGAAACCTTACTCAAAGGATCCCACCTCAAAAAGGGAACCACTTATGTGCTATGGCTGCAAGAAGCCAGGACATATAAAAGCTGACTATCCTGTTTCAAACAAACCATACAAGGGCTTCAAGAAGACAGCTATGGTAGCAACTACCTGGAGCGATGACGAAGAAGATGAGTCATCAGAGAAAGAAATCGGATACGAGGAAATTGCCAACCTTTGTTTGATGGAAATCGATGATGAAAGTGAGGTAACATCTTCTCCCTCTTCAAAAAATAATATTGTTACTAGTAGTGAAGAACTGCTAGAAGTCATAAATGAAATACATGAAGAATTAAAGAAATTTGATTCTAGAAATTCTGTTCTTAAGAAAGAAATATCATCTCTTTCTAAAGAAATGATAATTCTTAGAGAAGAAAAAGAAAAATTATCATCCTTACTGTATGATTCGTCTCAAGATTTTCTTAAAGATGAAAATAAGAATATGCAAAATAAAATTTCTGAATTAAACAGCACTATATCTAGACTTATGCTTGGTAAAGAAAAACTTGATGAAGTGCTTTCTTCCCAAAGATTAAGTGCAGGAAAATCTGGTGTAGGATATTCTCCATTGGGAAAATAAAAAACAAAAGAGAGCTTATTCGTGAAAGTCTCTTGTGTAGATGGAGCTTCTACTTCAAAAGCTCCTAGCATTGTTAAAAGCACTCCCTCGATAAATGCTAGGAAGTCTAAAAACTTAAATGATCATACTAAATTGAAGCATCCTAAAAATACTCATGCTTATATGTATGCTCATTCTAGAAATGCTCATACACATCCTAGAAATAATTATCATGCTCATTCTAGGAACAATATGTATAATCAAAGAATGCATTCTGCTCGTGCTCATCCTAGGAATTATCATCATGGGTATCCTAGAATGCATCATCATACTCTTTATAGAAATGACATGAATTTTCATACTCCTTACCATAGAAACATGTATCCTAGGAACTATTATCCTAAGGATTATAGGAATTCACATGTAAGACATCATAGAAATTTCTATGACTATCATGCTAGGACTGTGCATCATCAAATTTTTCATAGAGCACCTCATGTTAAGAAAGTATGGGTCCCAAAAGGAACCGTATTTTCAAGGACTAACCCCAAAGGACCCAAGAAATTTTGGGTACCTAAAAGTGCTATCGTATATCCTTGTGTGATGTAGATTTGCCTTCACACCAAGGAGAAAGGTAACTGTTGGTACCTTGATAGCGGTTGCTCGAAGCATATGATCGGTGATAAAAACGTATTCAAGGAGCTAACTCTAAGAGATGGTGGACCTGTGACCATTGGAGACAATACTAAAATAAAGATCATCGGGCATAGAAAAGTCGGTAATGATTTCTCAACCTTAGATAATGTATTGCTAGTACAAGGCCTTAAGCCAAATTTACTTAGCATTAGTCAATTATGTGACAAAGGATACAAAGTCACATTTGAGACCTCTCATTTCTAGTTATAGACATCAATAGCAATAAGATCAAATTCATTGGCCATAGACATGAAAATGTCTATATAGTTAATTTGAAATCCTTGCATTCTGATATTGAAAAATGTTTTCCTACTTTTAGTGAAAATCCATGGCTGTGGCATAGAAGGCTTGGTCATGTAAACATGAATTTGCTAAAAATTGTTTCAAGAAAAGATTTAGTTATTAGACTTCCTAAAATCAATTTTGAAAAAGACAAAATTTGCAATGCTTGTCAAATGGGAAAACAAACTAGGATCTCTTTTAAAGCAAAAAAATGTAGTCTCAACTACTAGACCTTTGGAATTTTTGCATATGGACTTATTTGGTCCAATTAGTACCATTAGTCTAGGTGGCCATCAATATGCTCTTGTTATTGTTGATGACTATTCAAGATATACCTTTGTTATTTTTATTGCTTATAAGGATGAAGCTTTCAAAGGATTTGAAAAGTTTTGCAAAAAGGTAGAAAATGAAAAATGAATTTGTATTTCAAGGATAAGAAGTGATCATGGCAAAGAATTTGAAAATCAAAGATTTTCAAAATTTTGTGATGAAAATGGAATTAATCACAACTTTTCATCTCCTAGAACTCCTCAACAAAATGGAGTTGTTGAGAGGAAAAATAGAGTTCTAAAAGAATTTTCAAGAACAATGCTTTGTGAAAATAATTTACCAAAATATTTTTAGGCTGAAGCCGTGAATACTTCTTGCTATATTTTAAATAGAATTTTGATAAGGCCTTTGCTTGATAAAACTCCATATGAACTACGGAAAGGGAGAAAGCCCAATATTTCCTATTTTCGTGCTTTTGGTAGTAAGTGCTTCATCTTAAATAACAATAAAACTAACTTGGGTAAATTTGATTCCAAGGCCGATGAAGGGATATTTTTAGGATATTCAACTACTAGTAAGGCTTATAGAGTTTTCAATAAGAGAACTCTAGTAGTAGAAGAATCTGTGCATGTAACTATCGATGAATCTAACCCAATGAGTAGTGGAGAAGTTTCCTTTAAAGATGATGCAGATTTTATTCCAAGAATGGAAACTCCTACTCCCATTGTTGACCCAAAAGTGAGTTCTCCTCAAATAAATGAAGGGTTGGCAACTCCCAATTTGGACCAACCATCCTCAAGTCAACAAGAGGAAAATCTACCCAAGGATTGGAGGTATGTAAATCATCATCCAATTGATCAAGTAATTGGTGATCCTTCACAAGGGGTAAGAACTCGCTCTTCCATTAGAAATATTTGCAATTTTGTAGCTTATTTGTCTCAAGTAGAACCTAAGACATTTATAGAAGCTGTAAAAGATAATGATTGGATAATTGCAATGCAGGAAGAGATAAATCAATTTGAGAGAAACAATGTTTGGAAACTAGTTCCAAGACCTAAAGATCATTCAATTATTGGAACTAAATGGGTATATAGAAATAAAATGGATGAAAATGGTATAGTAACTAGAAATAAGGCTAGACTAGTTGCTAAGGGATATAATCAAGAGGAAGGAATAGATTTTGATGAAACCTATGCTCCAGTAGCTAGATTAGAAACTATTCGAATGTTATTAGCCTTTGCATGCTTTAATAAATTCAAGCTATTTCAAATGGATGTGAAAAGTGCATTTTTAAATGGCTTTATAGAAGAAGAGGTTTATGTTGAACAACCTCTTGGATTTGAAAATCCTAGTCTTCCAAATCATGTCTATAAGCTTTCTAAAGCTCTATATGGGTTGAAGCAAGCTCTAAGAGCATGGTATGAAAGATTAAGTAAATTTTTGATTGACAATGATTTTGTAAGAGGTAGAATAGACACAACTCTCTTCACAAAAACTCACAAAAATGACACTTTGATAGTTCAAATATATGTTGATGATATTATATTTGGTGCTACTAATGAATCTATGTGTCAAGAGTTTGCAAAGTGCATACAAGATGAATTTGAAATGAGCATGATGAGAGAACTTACCTACTTCCTTGGACTACAAATCAAGCAACTAAAAGGAGGTATCTTCATCAATCAACAAAAGTACATCAAAGATCTAATAAAGAGGTTCGGAATGGAAAGCTCAAAGCCAATTGGAACGCCTATGAGCGCAACTACTAAACTTGATCTTGATGAAGGAGGTAAAACTGTATATTCTAAATATTATAGAAGCATGATAGGTGCTTTACTTTATTTGACTGCAAGTAGACCTGATATAATGTTCAGTGTATGTATGTGTGCTAGATTTCAGTCTAATCCTAAGGAATCACATGTAGTTGCAGTAAAAAGAATCCTTAGATATCTACAAGGGACCCAGACCATAGGATTATGGTACTCTAGAGAATCATCTTTTGAGCTAGTAGGATATTCAGATGCTGATTTTGCTGGATGTAGGTTAGATAGAAAAAGCACAAGTGGAACATGCCAATTCTTAGGTGCTATGTTAACTTCTTGGTTCTCCAAGAAACAGAATTTCGTTGCACTATCAACCGCTGAGGCGGAATATGTAGCAACTGACAGTTGTTTTGCCCAAGTATTATGGATGAAACAACAACTAGAAGACTATGGCATGAGTCTCAAAAATATTCCTATATTTTGTGATAATACTAGTGCCATCAACCTAACCAAAAATCATATTCAGCACTCTAGAACCAAGCATATAGAGATTAGACATCATTTCCTAAGAGACTATGCTAAAAAAGGTGATATAAGATTAGAATTCATACCTTCAGAAGATCAAATAGCTGATATTCTTACAAAACCCTTAAGTGAAGCTAGTTTCTGTAAGATTAGAATGTTGATGGGATTGCTTGATTTTGATAAGCTGAATGTTTAATTGCATCTCATTTCATCATTTGCATATTTGACATTGAGTGAAAGAATATTAATCATTGTTTAAATATTTCCCTCACTCAAAAATGTCATAGATAAACAAATTCGTGCTAAAAATTCAAGTCTGGAAATTTTTACTAAGGGTCCAGTCGACTGGTACATGTGACCCAGTTGACTGGTAAGTCACTGCCAGATCTTCCAGTCGACTGGTACCTCAGACCCAGTCGACTGGTAACTCTCTGCCAAATATTCCAGATGACTAGTAAGTTTTCTCCAGTCTTCTATTAGGTTGAATCCCTGTTTGGCGCTATTTTTTGAAAAATCCTTGATCTCCAGTCGACTGGTAAAGATAGTCCAGTCGACTGGTAAATGGCCATCAGTTTATCCGGTCAACTGGTAAGTTTATCCAGTCGATTGGTACACAAACTGTTCATCTTCTCAATAGGACCCAGTCGACTGGTAACATGATTTAAATCTGGGCACCACTTCAATATATATCCTCTGCTGCTCGCCAACATGATAAACGGCGAAGCAAACGACTCCGGGTGTCTTCCTTATGGGATACTCATTACGCTCATCCTCCAGCACTTCCGGGTACCTTTGCCTGCCTCCGAGGCTCAGGATATTGGATTGACGGACATCATCAACATCTCATCTCTGAAGAAGATGGTATGTACTGTTCGTGAAGGGTTCATCTATCCGAAGGCCGGAAAGCGCCTAAGGATCCGAGAGGATGCGAGCGATAGTGATGAGGATGCTGATACGGCTGCCGAGATGGAGATGGATACTCGAGCACCTCCCATTGGTGACTCAAGTACTGGTCAGACTGGTTATGGTGACATCCTACGAGCTATCACGAGCCTCTAGATGACAATGGAGTCCGGTTTTCAGTCAATGCAGTCTGATTACCAGAGACTGAGCTCCTCCATAGACCACCTACGAGACGACTTCGAGTTACATCGAGAGCACACCGAGGGTTCCCTAGCTCAGATTAGGAAACTTCTTCGTGACAGCTCGAACTCTCCCGCACCTTGAGTCTCTATCTTTTGTTTGTACTTAGCGTTTTTCCAGTTCTTATCACATAGCACGGACATCTCATGTACTGTTTTTTTCTTAGTTATGGCTCTGTGAAGCCCTGATTGTATTGACTTTTTCTCTATGATGATATATTACTATTAGCCATATTTCTTGCATTTATTTATGCTATTTGTGATATGTTAGCACTATTTTAAAACTCTGTTTGGTCACTAAAACTGTTATAAAATGCTTATACGCTTGAAAACTTCTGGTTCTTCTCGGGAAGGCTTCTGAAATTCGAATGAAGCCAAATCTTCGCGTACAACTTTGTTTTCTTATACTCTATTTGATTGTATTGGCTAAGTAGCTTATTTTTTATGTTATGCCCCCTTTGGTTGCTATTGTCAAAACGGGGGATAAAAATGAGAAAAACGAGAAAATCTAAGTAAACGCAACCAATGCATATATTTAGGGGGAGCGTTGCTCCATAACTTTGTAAAAATGTTTATTGATTGGTTGAGTTTGATTCTGGATTGGTTGAAAGAAATATAAAACTGTGTTTGCTTGTTTACAGGGTGGTTTTACTCGAAAAACAGAGGAGACTCTGTCCAAATTTTTGTAAAATCCTATCACTTAGCTTTTAAAACTGTTTTTACATTACCAGTTTTGTCATCATCAAAAAGGGGGAGATTGTTGACCCTCGCTCGTATTTTAATGATGGCAAAACACAACTGTTATTTAACTAACATGTTTAAACTAAGTTGTATTAAGGATCAAACACATTCAACCAAGGAACAAAGTGCAAAAACTCGAACTAAATCAAGTATCAAGTGAAGACTGAAGATCTAGTATAGGTCTTAAGGTTTAGAACCAATGTAAGTCTCACTTATACATTGTATTAGCTTGTCCAATGGCTCGAACACAAAAGGTTTTTTTAAAACCATTATTTTAAAATGTTTTTAATGAAAAACAGAAGAAAAACTGGGTTGGAAGACAACCCAGTCGACTGGGTACATATACCAGTCGACTGGTATATAGGTCAGAAGGTACCTAGTCGACTGGATGAAACAACCCAGTCGACTGGTACTTTGACCAGTAAGTTTCCAGTCGGCTGGATGAATCAACCTAGTCGACTGGTAAAATGGACAGAAAGTCCTCAGTCGACTGGATGATATATACCAGTCGACTGGATACCCAGAAGGTCTGAAAATGTGTATTTTTCAAGTGAAACCAGTCGACTGGTATCTCGACCCAGTCGACTGGTAGTTCAAAAATATGACCGTTGGACTCCAAATCTGAATGTTTTAAAGTAAATCTTTTTCAAATTAAAGTCCTAAATGGCCATATTAATTGATTGCTATATAAACCCATTCAGTTAAGCATTCAATAACAAGCTGCAAATAATTCAAAAAGAGTCGATTTCACATAATCAAGTTTATATACTCTTGAAACACAAAAAGCTTTGAAATAATCTTGTTGAGCCATTTCTTCAAGCTTTACTTTGAAAGAGAGACATTTTTGTTGTAATAAGCTTTCATTTGCTATCTCTCTACATTTTACTTGACACCATCTTTGTAAAGGGATTACTTCCGAGAGGAAGGGGAAACTTCCGAAAGGAAGGGGATTGTTCGGTTTAAGCAACTCCAGTAATTTGCTTGTGTACGGTTTGTGCAACACCCGGCTAAGTTGTGCGACTAAGTTTTCTTAGTGGATTACTTCAAGGTGTTCCTTGAAGAGAGTGGACGTAGGGTCGGAACAAATCCGATATTGCTGAACCACTATAAACCGTGTTTGCATCCTCTTTCCTTAAACTCTTTATTTACAGCACTTTACTTGTATTAATTGTCTACTACTTATCTGTTTTTATAAACTTGTATTAATTCCACAAAAAGTTTTTATAAACCCAATTCACCCCCCCTCTTGGGTTGAAATCTCGAGGTACAATTACAATAAACCAATAATGATAATGAATATTCTAATATGAATTTCATGCAAAGTATTGTTGAGAAAGCTTCTCAGGTTCATCGCACGACTACATTGGAGACTATCCCCAACCATGAGGACACAAGAGTGGACATTAGGCTGGAGGAGGACAATGTGATTAAAGACGTGCATCTTTTCAAGGACACACCAAAACCTTCAAGTAAGTGTGCTCTTCAAATTAAACCTTCTACACTTACTCACACTATTTTTCCTTATTTTATTGACCAGGCGTCAAGATGGGAGATGAAGAAACTATCAAAAGCACTTAAACCACCTGATGTGGGCTCTAAGTGCCCCCCTCCAACTAACTAGCACGGTAGCAAGAGAGTGCTTGAGCAAAGTAAAAAAATTGATTCCCTATTAAGCTCAAGCACCTCTATTGAGGTTAGTGGTACTGAGGCCACTAACAAATGGTAAGGTTGTATTGTTTCAATAAATTATCATTTTTGTTAGCTATGGTAAGTTTTTTCTTTTGTCCATATGCCCTCCTTGCGATCGATCACATCAACTAGTGTGATCGAGCGTGTCCTTCAAACGTGCTCGAGCGCACCCCGTGTGCGATTGAGCGCACCCCGTGTGCGATCGAGCGCATTCGTGGCAGAAGCATTTGTATATCTGAAAACCTTCACTCACGCACTCATACCTCTTCATTGTGTTCACTCGCACCCTATACTCTCTCTCTTACTCGCGCTTCCCATCTACCCGCATCTCTCACGCTCACACTTTGCCACCATCATTCACCACCACTTCCATCTCCACCATCCTCCGTCATCAATCCATTGCCTCCATCGCCAGCAATCACCATCACCTCCACTGTCACCACCCTGTATTCCCATCCCCATTAATCCATAAGGTACTCTTCACACACACACACGAATTTTAATGTTTTATTTACAAAACTCTTTATTCTTATATGTTATCTTGAGTGTGATTGAGTGCTTGTTTGTTTGCAGGAGGTTTGGCACACATTCAACTCGTCAAGATCATAGCTTGTTTTTTGGTGCACATCAACTGTTTGAGGAAAAGCCTGACTGTGTACGATCGAGCGCACGGCATTTGCGATCGAGCACATAGCCAGTGTGCGATCGAGTGCACGCAAGTCACGATCGATCGCAAATTTGTCAGAAACTAGTATCAAGCATGTCCAGACCAACTGTTTCTACCTCTAGTGCCTCAAGCAGCCGTGCCTCCTCATCCCGGCCCAGCATCAAGCAACGAGAGCTGTTGTTCGAGACCACATTCGCCATCGATGACATATTCTGGCACATGGACGCCACGCAATGGGTCATCCAAGCATTCCGACATCGAGGGTTGAAGCGGCCGTTTAAACCAATGTGCTCCGCTGCCTACTCCTACCTCGTAGTATAGTTTTATGAGCATCTATCTTTCGACTGCAGCAGACTGGGAGTCGTCACCTCTTCAGTCTGGGGCACGCCCATCGAGGTGACTAGTGTCGATATCGCTGCTGCTCTTCATTGCACTGATGAGTCCCCTCTTGAGGACGCTGATATCGAGGAGCAACCAGAGTCCTTTGCCCTAGCCGAGATCATCACGAACATGTGCGCTGGCCAGTATACCGACAGGCATAACAATGCGACCAGCCGATCCAAGCTGCCTCCTCGACTGTGGCTTGTTGATACGATCCTACAACGTAACGTGTGTCCATTGGGGCACAAGACATAGCGGCGAGACCAGTTTCTCCAGACTATATATGCCTTCCATAGAGGCCACTGGCACTCCATCCCGGCTGCCATTTGGAGCCAATTGCACAAGTTTTGGGACCATGTGCATGGTCGTCAGACCACCACGGCCAATGCTTGGGGCCTCCCTTTCCCGTTCCTACTCACCTCCATCCTCAAGAAGAAGGGGATTAAGGGGACCCATAGCGACGGGCCAGTGCGAGAGCATCCCTTTTTGGTGAAGGCTCAGTGGACACACAGTATATCATACATGCCACGAGGACCCCCAGTACCTGCTCCAGCAGCTGAACGAGTTACGGAGGATTGCATGGAGATCGAGACCCCGGTCAGTATTCCAATACGTGAGGAGGACCATTCAGATATGGGACCCACCGAGTCCCAGCACTTTCTAGCTGAGCTGTCCTCTTTCCGAGGTGAGGTCTCTGCTGCTACCACACTCGTGCATCAGCGCATGGATAGTTTAGAGGCACGGTTAGCACGCCAGGAGGCTATGCTGCAGGCCATTCTTGATCGCCTACCTCCGACACCCGGTACCTCTTCGACTGCACCACCTGATGATCAGCAGTGAGAGGATACCACGTCTGGCTGAAGACGTTAAACTTAGCGCTCATGGGAGGCAACCCAATGCATATCCTTTTTATAGTTTATGTTATTATTCGTATTTTATACTTTTATATTATTGTCTATTACTTGTTTTCCATTTTATCTTTGTTTTTCTTTCTTTTTCAAGGACAGTGTCAGTGCATCCAGTTGAAGTTTGGGGGCGTGCTACAAGCCACGCCAACCATATAGCTCTCCATCTCCCAGGTCAGATCCTTCCATGCTACTCACACATTGGGGACAATGTGCAATTTAAGTTTGGGGGTATAGGGACACATTCACACACTCACTTGTCCCACAGTTTTTCTGTTTTGTTGCTATTTTCGTAGATAAGTGCATGTTCATTTTGTCCAATAAACTTTTTTTTTAGATCTAAACAAAACTTTATGATTCGACTTCATCAGCGAGCTTAACACTTTGAACATATAGGTCAATAATCGAGTTTTGAACCTAGATCATTGCCCTTTAGGCATTTAAGAATTCACAAGTTTAAACTTAAATTATCACGAGCACATTAGCACATAATTGTGTGGGGTATGACATGTTATTTGGATTTGTATGTTTCTTTTACTTGACTATGAACTAGATGACCTATTAGATTGACATTTTGGCATATAAAAATAGAAAAGATTGATTCTTTCTCAAAAAGAAAAAAAAATGCTCCTAATGATCAATAAAAACAAATCTTCCGCTGAGTAACTGGCCCTCTTGCCTCAGTAAGCATTGAGTGTCACGTCAAAAAGTGGAAAATTTTAAGTGGTAGCATTCAAACCAGTTAAGTTTCGTAGCCTTGTTGACTAGAGCTAGTAAGTCCTTAGGGGTGTCTTTACACCTAATGCCCTAAAACCATTTGGTTTGGGAGTCATTGGTTAAATGCTCGTTACACGAGTCAACAAGAAAGCTTAAGGGAACTAACTTGGCAAAAATCTCACAAATAAAAGTCTATGCCATATTTTTTGACTCTAATAGGAAGTTTGATGAATCTTGAGTCATCGAAACAATACACGTTTGAATTTCTTGGAAACCCAATCTTTTGTGTACTAGTCACCACACACTAAAGTCAAACTTGTGATGTCTTAAATTACCTCATGAAAATGATTTACGTTCAAAACTCTTATTCATTGCAAAAATATGTTTACACTTGTTAAGCTTGCTCATGAATGCGCATCATAGTTTTGTGAAAAATCTAAACTTTTGATTGACACCATGAACATTGGATCTATCTATGTTTTTTTTTTTTTTTTTTTTCGTTTTAGTTTTTAATTTTGTATTGCTAAGGGGCTAGCAATATATAAGTTTGGGGGTGTGATAAGTGCTTAAATATTCATATTTAAGCCCCCTTACTTACATTTATTAGGTCCTTAATTACTTTAATTTGGTCTCTTTTACTCCATTTGTGTTTTTTACATGTTTTTATAGGGTTTTGGAGAAAAAGAAGCAGTTTTAGCACTTAAAGGAAGAAATCTGGAATCCCTGGAGCATTCTCTGGAAAAACTGCAATCGATCGCACCATACAATGCGATCGAGCGCACATTGCGATCGTGTGCACAGAAGAGGGATCGAGTGCACATTGCGATCGAGCGCAAGGCATATGCGATCGAGCGCACATGTACGGGCGTGAACAGTAAATTGCATAACCCTATTTTGGAAATAAGAGAATTTTCATTTTAGGAAGGTTTAGGAACTCATAGATCTCGTAGGACTTCTCAAAGACCTATAAATACACTTGTAACTCACACACATAACAGACCTCAGATAGAAAACACTTTTCTCTTTTATTTTACTTGGAGTTGAGAGCTTGGGAGAGAATTGAGGCCTCTTCTCTTGGGTTTATTCTTTTCCTTTAATGTTTAGTTTATTTATAATGTTTATTTTAGATAGTATGTGTAACTAACTTTCTTATAGGGCTCGATTGAAGCCCTAGTTATGCATTCTCATATTTATATTCATTGATAAAATCTTTGCCAATAGCTTTTATTATGTTACTTAACTTGATTAATGCCTGTGCTTATTTAAATTCCTCATATGTATGTGTAAGGCCAACGTATGCATGTGGTATGGATAGGTTAGTTGGATCAATTTGGATGACCGAGTCTTGGGTCTAACATTAGTAACAAGGGATATCTTATCCAGATACCCGGGTTAATCAACATGGGAAACCGGGAGTAGATACCATGCCTTAGGTCTCATGTGGTTGTCGATTTTCACAGTACTTATGTTTTCTTAAGGAACAACTCAAGCAGATACCATGCTGAATCCCTTAAGGAAGAAAAGAGTTAGAGTAGATACCATGCCTAACTCGTTGCTTAGGGAAATCAATAGCTTAAGGAGTAGATACCATGCCCTTAGGTTGGCAACCAGTAGGTATACATAATAAAGCTAGTGCATTGATACCTTATACAAATTGGGAAAGTATGACTAGTGGTGGATATCAAAGCTCTATGTCTTTATTATTATCAAATCACCACACACAACAGTTATTTTATTTCTTTTTACTTAAAGAAACTAATTCTAAAAACGAACTTTACCAATCCCTGTGGAGATGACCTTGCTTTCGCACACTATACTACACTATTGACCTTGTGCACTTGCAAGTAAAACGAGTGTGATTATTTACTCATTAATTTAAGTAGATAATCGCTCAACAGTTACACATGCTGTCTAAGATAAACATCATAGCATAAACTAAACATAAACTATAAAACCCGAAGAATACTATGGAGGCAGGTTGTCAATCCTCTCCAAAGCTTACAATTCCGAGCTAAGCAAAAGATAAAAGAAGTGACATCTTTGTGTGTGTTTACAAGTGTATTTATAGGGGCTGAATAACCCTAGAAGACCCTGGAAACCCTAAACTTCCTAAAACGCAAAACCTCATCTATTTCCAAAACTGGTTATACCATTTTACTGTTCACGCCCGTACATGTGTGCTCGATCGCAAGGCTGCGCTCGATCCTTATTGTGTGCGCATGAGCACTTATGCGCTCTATCGCACTTTTGCCAGTAGTTGCTCCAGGATTTCCATATTTCTTCCTTTAGGTGCCAAAAATGCTTCTTTTTATCCAAGACCCTATAAAAACATGTGAAACACAGAAATAAAGTAAAATGAACTAAATTAACATAACTAAGGACTTAACAAATGTAAATAAGGGGGCTTAAATATTAATATTTAAGCCCCTATTCCTAGTCCCTTAGCAATACAAAACTAAAAACTAAAATGAAAAATAACGACACATAGATAAATCCAATATTCATAGTGCCAAAAAAAGTTTAGGTCTCACACAAAACTATGATGCGCATTCATGAGCAAGCTTAACAAATATAAACACATCTTTGGAATGAATAAGAGTTTTGAACGCAAATCACTTTCATGAGGCAGTTTAAGACATCACAAGTTTGACTTTAGTGTGTGGTGAACTAGCACATAAAAGATTAGGTTTCCAAATAATTCTAATGTGTAGTGTTTCGATGTCTTAAGATTCACCAAATTTCCTATTAGAATCAACAAAAATGGCATAGTTTTTCTTCTTTTCTTTTGTTTGTGAGATTTTTGCCAAGTTAGTTCCCTTAAGCTTTCTATTTGACTCATGTAGCGAGTGTTTAGCCAATGACCCCCAAACTAGATGGTCTTAGGGCATTAGGTGTAAAGACACCCCTAAAGACTTACTAACTCGAGTAAAAAAGGCTACGAAACTAACAGGTCTTAATGCAACCAATCAAAATTTCCACCTTTTGACGTGACACTCACTGCTTACTAAGGAAAAAGGGCCAGTTAGTTAGTGGAAAGTTCTTTTTAATGATCATAGTGCACAAAATTTTCACCTTTTGACGTGACGGTCACTGTTTACTGAGGCAAGAGAGCCAGTTAATCAATGGAAAATTAGTTTACTGATCTTTAGGAGCATTTTTCTTTTTGAGCAATAACAATTTTTTATTTATTTATGCCAAAGCGTTAATCTAACAGGTCATCTGGTTCACAGTCGAGCAAAAGAAACATACAAATCAAAATTACATGTCATACCCCACACAACTATGTACTAATGTGCTCGTGTTAGTTTAGGTCAAACTTGTGAATCCTTAAATGCCTAAAAGTAAGTGATCTAGGTTCAAAACTTAATTATTGGCCTATATGTTCAAGGTGTTAAGCTCACTTATGAAGTCAAATCATATTGTCCAATTCATGTTCATGGACTGATGATCCTTTAAGCACACTATCCCTAAAGAGGTCCTTTAAGATTTGGAACCTTGCATTGTGTCTATGCTCACCATAGAACTCTAACAGATGAAACAACATTGCATAAGTAGTTTCCATCTTTCCATGTTTTCTTTTGAAGCTCATTATACATATATGCTAGCATGTAGCACAAGGCCTTCATGTCATCCTCTTACCAATTGTCAAAAGTAGCTACCTTTTCTTCCATAACATTCTCATAAACAATTGTTGGAATATACTGTTCAAGAACATAGCTATTTTTCTTGAAATTGAGAACAATTCTCAGATTCCTTAGCTAATCTAAGTATTTTGGCCTAGTCAATTTATATGTTTCAAGAATTTTGGATAAGTAGTTGAGGTTTATCATTGTGATCTACGTTTAGAAACAATATAAAATTAATAGATTTGTTCTTTAATCATATTGATACCTTGCACTATTCCTTTTTAATTCTATAATCCATTGATATGAAATTCAGGTGACCCTATTGGAAGGTCCTCTAACAAGGATTGAGATCCCATTACTCATTTAAAATAGCTTCATATAACATTTTATTGGCAATAATAAGCCCTAAATGGGTATATAGCACTTATCAATTACATCTCATGTAATTCCCAACCATTCATTCGGCCTCTAAATCTATCACCTTCACATAATAGTTTCCTAGACAATATACTTTAGTTAAGTCAAACCGACCATCTTCACAAGTATAGGTGATTGAAATGATGAGCCCTCACACGATAGTTTCTTAGACCTATTAGTTTCCTACCTCATTATATCACATATTTAATAGGGCACCATGAATCTCCCATAATATAAGTCCCACATATCTGTGACAAAACTTATTTAGAATAGTATATCCCATATATTCTTACAATTGTGGAAGGCCGCAATAAGACATTTATAATTTCTTTTCATTACAACTTAATAGTCGTTACATTCATGAGGGAGTTTAATTGGTCTTTAGTGATTTTTAATTAAAAAGGCATCACATACATATCATACATTATATAATATCAAATAAAATATTATTCTGGGTGATTATGGACTTTTACGCATAATTCACTTTTTCCACTAAGTGAATCATTAGTCTTAATTTATGGTTCTATAATATTAATCACAAGTTCCCTTATGACAAACCTTAAAATTTTCAAATGGATCTTCATTGCTTCCGTGAGCACTCGATCACCTTCAAAATTTGCATGAAAACTTCTTGTCTATTCCTATCAAACTATTCAAACTAATTACATTACAATAATTAATAATAAAAAAACCTTGATTCAAAATTGTTGGAAATCACCTTGATAAGATGCTCAGGTGGTGTTCTTCCAAACACCCAAGTCTAGAATGACTTGTAAAGATTTGGAATCGAAAACAGGAACACAAATCAAAGAAAGAAAGAAGATAAGCGATTTGTTATCGAGGTTCAGCAATAGCTTACATCCCCATGAGTTCCTCCGAACTCTCTGCACTAAATCAATGGTTCTTTACAATCCAGCAACTCTCTTCAAGAAACCTCAAGTTCTTGAAGAAACCAAGAAGAGAAGAAAGAAGATGATAAAAACTATTACAATGCTCTCTATCAAATCTATACTACTTTCTCTTTACAACCAACCTAACTACAATGAGTCCCTCTTGTGTTTTGTGTCTGTGCACTCTCGCATAATTCTCTCGTGTATGTCTGTCACTCTTTACAATTGATCTCAAATTATGTCACAATGTTAATGAGAATAAAGCTAGGTGACCCTTTATATAGTGCACCAACTTCTTGACCAATCTTGAGTGTCATTCTCCACCCTTAGATCTTGATGACCAATCAACCATGGCCCTTGATTAATCCTTAGTGATCCTATGCATTTTGGACATGTCTCCATGTACTTAACAAAGGCTGAATCAAATGGACTATATGTGCCTTCACGATGCGGCCTGAAACAGGGCAAGGTGCGGCCTAGAACAGGGTACACTTGTTGTTCCTCTGGGTGCCGTAGCCTAGACCTCCTTAGCAAACCTCCACCTTCTGGGTGCCGTGGCCTAGGGTAGTCTGGGCCACGGCCTGACCTGATGCTTACCCATTTTTGCTGCTTTGTGCTGAATGGAGTTGTGCACACATACCCAAAGTGATGCGCACACTTGTGTGCACTCCTTTAACATGTTAAAATTTATTCTTCCAACCTTAGTTTAAACTTTAACCATGTTTAAACTATGTTTAAACCTTAGACAAATATCAACAATATCTTTTTATCCGTTTAAGTTAAAGAAGTAGGAGGTAATCAATCTCCTTTTATCCCGGTCTGCTCCATAGTCCGAATCCGCAAAACCCCCAAGGCAGATGGACTTACCCCTCTTCTCATAAACCAGCCCTACTTCTGGGCTTCCCTTCAAGTACCTCAGCAACCACTTCATCCCAAGCCAATGCACCTTTCCAAGATTACTTATAAACCTACTAAGAACACTCATTGTATGAGCAATGTCAGGTCTAGTGCTTACCATGGTGAACATAACAGAACCAACCGCGCTAGAGTAAAAGAATTTTTTCATTTCCTTCTTCTCCACCTCCGATCTCGGACATTAATCACTAAAGAACTTGAAATGACCAGCAAGAGGAATCTTCACTGGTTTACTATATTCCATAGAGAATTTAGATATCATCTTCTCTATGTAGGAAGTTTGAGAGATCTTCAATCTGTTTCTTTCCTTTTCTCGGATGATACACATCCTAAGGATCATCTGTGCATGGCCAAGATCCTTCATCTCAAACTCCTCACTGAGTTGAGCCTTTAATTTCCTTATCCTCTCCATGCTGCTCCCAACCAGCAACATATCATCAACATAGATGAGGATGATCACCACTTTTTAAACCTTCTACCCCTTATAGTACAAGCACGAATCATAGTAGCTCCTCATGAAACCCAAGCTAATTACAAAGGAATCAAACCTCTTATTCCATTGCTGAGGTGATTACTTTAGGCCATAGAGAGATTTCTTCAATTTGCACACCAACTCTCCCTGCCTTCCTTCCTCATAGCCTTCGGGTTGCCTCATGTAAATGGTCTCATTGAGCTCTCCATGCAAGAACGTTGTCTTTACATCTATTTGCTCTATTTCTCAATCAAATTGGACCACCAATGCTAACACTATCCGTATTTTCTTGTACATCATAACTGGTGAGAAGATTTCGGTGAAATCTATGCCTTCTTTTTGTGTGAACCCCTTTGCAAGCAGCCTAGCTTTATACCGAACTTCATCCCCTAGAATATTCCTTTCTTTGATCTTATAGATCCATCTACAATCCACAACTCTCTGTTTTTCTGGTTTGGGCACTAATTCCCAAGAGTTGTTCTTCCTCAAAGAATCCATTTCTTTCTCCATAACTAGCTGCCACTTTGATGAATCCTTACACTCCATGGCATCCATGTAAGTTTTTGGTTCAACCTCTCCTTCTATCCAAGGATCTGCTACATTAGTATCCGCAAACCCATATCTCAAAGGTGGTCTCACCACCCTCCTTTCTCGGTCCCTTGTGAGCTGGTAGTCATTCTGACTTGCTGCATCAACCTCTTCAAGTTCAGCCTCTTCTTGAGTTTCTTTAGCATGGCCTTCATCAATGGGCTCTACCTGGTCTGAACCCTCTTGCTTTCCTTGCTCTACCTGAACTGAACTCTCCTTGATGCGATGCTCCACAAATTTTGAACTGGTTTGCCCACTAGCCCCTGCAGGGTTAGTTTTCTCCAAGTAGGGAAATAACAATTCATTAAAAATAACATCCCTACTTATTATGAGTTTCATGCCCTTCTTTTCTAAAGACCACAACCTATATCCCTTAACCCCATCACCATACCCTAGAAATACACATTTTCTAGACCTTGGGCTAAGTTTATCATCCTTTTGATGTTCATATGTAGCACACCCAAAAGTCCTAAGGTTGCTTAATTCAGGAGGTTTCTTACTCCACATCTCCATGGGAGTCTTGAGCTCTAAAGCTCTAGAGGGTGATCTATTTACCAAGTATGTAGCAGTAGACACAGCTTCTCCCCAAAAATATTTTGGTAAACCGGATCCTATTAACATGCACCTAACCTTTTCCACAAGGGTTCTATTCATCCTCTCAGCAACTCTATTTTGCTAAGGTGTTTTTAAAACCGTTCTACGTCTTAGAATGCCATTTAATTCACAGAATTTATCAAAATTCTTATTGCAAAATTCTAAGCTATTATTGGTTCGTAAAGCTTTAACTACTCTACCCATTTGAGTCTCCAGCAACTTCTTCCACACAACAAATTTATTCAAGGCATCTGATTTATTTCTAAGTAAATAAGCCCACACTTTTCTTGAATAATCATCAATTAAAGAAAGAAAGTAAAAGTTACCTCCCTGTGTTGGTGTTCTTGCTGGTCCCTAAAGGTCCGAATGAATGTAGTCAAGAATGCCCTTAGACTTGTGCACTCCGGTGTTGAAGCTGACCCAATGTTGCTTCCCAAGAATGAAACTCTCACAGAAATCCAGTTTCTCTACTTTGTTTCCTCCAAGTAGACCATCCTTGCTAAGAACTTGCAGGCCCTTTTCGCTCATATGTCCCAAGCGAGTATGCCAAAGGGCTACCCTATCCATCTCAGCCAACAAGCTTGCTGCTTGAGCATTGATTTTTATCTCTCTAATCATCTTATAGAGTCCATCGTTTCTTACTGCTTTGATCATGACCAAAGATCCCTTGGCTACCTTGATATTTCCTCCCTCTACTTTGCATGAATACCCTAAGGAATCCAGTTGCCCCAATGAGATCAAATTCCTCTTCAAATCTGGAAGATACCTCATATTTCGCAGCAACCTTGTGACTCTATCGAACATCCTCAACTAGATGTCTTCTATCCCCCTCACTTGGCAAGAATTGTTATTCCCCAAGAAGACCCTTCCATCATTGATCTCCTTGAAATTCTTGAACCATTCCTTGTGAGGGCACATGTGATAAGTGCCCATGAAATCCAGAATCCACTTCTCATTACCTTGCCTCCTGCTCACATTTGAGCACACAACAAGCACATCACCTTGCTGTTCTCCTTTGGCAACCGAAGCCTCTCCATTATTAGTATAGCTTATTCTCTCATCCCATATCTTTTTCTTGCAATCTTTCTTGAAATGGCCCTCTTTGTTGCAGTAGAAGCATCTCTTTCCTCCTCCAAGTCTTGTCTTAGAATGAGATCTCCCATGGTTCTGCCCTCTACCTCTTGATTTCTCCCGGTAGTTGCCATGAGTGCTACTACCGTTCCGAGTTACTGGCCTTCCTCTTACGAACAACCTTTCTCCACTTGATGCCTCCCTCATCTTGGCTTTGAAATCATAAGCTCTTATGGCATTGATCACAATCTCCTTAGTTAAAGTATCTCTTCCATACTCAATAGTATTAATCGGGTTATCAAAGCAATCAGGAAGAGAGTTTAACAAAATAACAGCCAATTGTTCATCTGAGAATTTAATACTACAACTAGCCAAATCTTGAACTAGTTTATTACAGACATCAAGATTATCTCGCAACTCTTTATTAGGATCCATTTTGAAAGCAAAGATTCTTTTAAGAAGATAAATCTTGTTAGGGAGAGTTTTGGTAAGAAACAACTCATCTAGTTTCTTCCATATGACAGCCGAATCTTCCGAGTCTCTGCACTCCCTTGTGACACTATCCGACATGTGCAAGAAAATGGTGTTGTAAGCCATCTTCTTCATCTCAACCCATTGGTCCTCCGTAATACTTGCTGGAAAAGTATCATCTTCTCCAATAGCCAAGTCCGCTTTCTGTTGCATAAGAACAGGTTGATCTTTCGCTTTCATAGGGAAAAATTTCCTTTTCCATCAAACTTCTCAACAAAAAAATTTGAAGCCATCTTTGCGGACAAGATCCCAGATTTATGCAATACCCACAAATGCTTTCGTCAACCTCAAGAACACGATCTAATTTTGATCTTTACTCCGTTCTTGAATCACCCAAGAAGTTGATCTTTGATTCTTGGAGTCTTGACTCTGTCACCTTCTTGTTCTTGCTCTGACACCCAATTGTGCTAGCTCTGATACCACTATTGGAAATCACCTTGACAAGATGCCCAGTTGGTGATCTTCCAAACACCCAAGTCTAGAATGACTTGTAAAGATTTGGAATCGAAAACAGGAACACAAATCAAAGAAAGAAAGAAGACAAGTGATTTGTAATCGAGGTTCGGTAATAGCCTACGTCCCCATGAGTTCTTCCAAACTCTCTGCACTAAATCAATGGTTCTTTATAACCCAGCAACCCTCTTCAAGAAACCTCAAGTTCTTGAAGAAACCAAGAAGAGAAGAAAGAAGATGATAAAAACTATTACAATGCTCTCTATCAAATCTATACTACTTTCTCTTTACAACCAGCCTAACTACAATGAGTCCCTCTTGTGTTTTGTGTCTGTGCACTCTCGCATAATTCTCTCGTGTATGTCTGTCACTCTTTACAATTGATCTCAAATTATGTCACAATGTTATTGAGAATAAAGCTAGGTGACCCTTTATATATTGCACCAACTTCTTGACCAATCTTGAGTGCCATTCTCCACCCTTAGATCTTGATGACCAATCAACCATGGCCCTTGTTAATCCTTAGTGATCCTTTGCATTTTGGACATGTTTCTATGTACTTAACAAAAGCTGAATCAAATGGACTATGTGTGCCTTCATGGTGCGGCCTAAAACAGGGCAAGGTGCGGCCTAGAACAGGGCACACTTGTTGTCCCTCTGGGCGCCACGGCCTAGAGTAGGCTGCTCCGCTGCCTGGGGTAGGCTACGCTGCGGCCTGGGGTAGGCTTCACCGCGGCCTCAACCTCCTCAGCGAACCTCCACCTTCTGGGCGCCATGGCCTGGGGTAGTCTGGGCCATGACTTGACCTGATGCTCACCCATTTTTGCTGCTTTGTGCTGAATGGAGGTGTGCACACACACCCAAAGTGATGCGCACACTTGTGTGCACTCCTTTAACATGCTGAAATTTATTCTTCCAACCCTGGTTTAAACTTTATCCATGTTTAAACCTTAAACAAATATCAACAAAAATCAATGGGAGTTACAATAAGAGCACGATAAAATTTCACAACAAGAGATAAAGGAGAGGTGATGTATGCAAACCCTTTTTAAAATTACATATCCCAAAATAGAGTATAAATATTACAACCCAGTGAAATAAAACCATGTATTCAATCATATTGAATAACCAACTACATAGCTTATGTATTTGGTCTTAAGTCCATAATCATTCATCCTTGATCATACATACAATCAAATTGCTTAACAAATTTAAATATAATTTATGATAGTAGTCTGCCTTGCAAGCCAATAACATTTGGTGTTATGGGCATGTTACTTGTAAATTAATATTTTTCATTTATTGACAATAACTATTAATAATGAAAATTATCATATTTATCATGTTTATTACAAATCACTACATGTGCATTACATGATAAAACCCATAGAATAATAGCTTTAGAAATAAGCACCATAATGAGATCATGTTAGTGAGATGTATTTCCTCAAGATTTATTCTTAAATTTTCCTAATCATAGAATAACTAAGAAAGGCATTAGTGAATCTAGATAGATTAGTACATACTATGTTTCTTTTAGGAGTTGAAGGTGATTGATCTCGCGATCATTAGTGTGTGAGATACTAAAACAACTTATGTACGTGCTTGTTAGAGAACAAGTGTACCAAACTGACTTGACTAAGAAATTCCTAATGGATATTTTATCGACTGTATATATGAATTTTTATGTTGCAGTTGTACAAGTGATCCTTGGACTTGAGGCACTATGGATATCTTATGTATGGGTCATCATGCTTTGATGCTACCTAAATGTGATTCTAATCATAGGCCATAAAAGGGTAGTAATTGGGTATGATCGCTTTTGATTGGAGGTATGTGAGTGTACAATAGAGGATCCATCACTCTCACTAGAAGAGGGAGAATGTCATATTTGATCTAATTAAGTTATAGCCTTGAAATTCCTCAGCCAATGTGGTGTGAAAATTAAAAAAGAGCTTCTAATTTCACCATTTAAGTTATCAACTTAAGATTGCAGTACATGTGATTAAATAATTAAGGCCTGATAGTAAATCTATGCCTTAAGTTTAATAAGGGACATTGCATGATGGAAGGATTGAATTGAATGGTAACTGATAATTAAAATATTCAGATTAATTCATATTGTCTGGTAGTCATGACGTTCTGCTAGGTGTGAATCATGACTTGTATAAGCCCTTACGAAATAATTTTAATTAATTCTTAATTAGAAGGATAATAAAAAAGGTTTTAATTTGAATTAAAATGAAAAAGAGTTTTAATTAATTGGATGAGATCTAATTTTTGGGTAAAAGTTATAACCTATTTTCAGCACGATATTGAACCTAAGAGGTTAGAAAAACAGTAGGAAAATTGCAAGAATAAGGAAAACTAATGGGCTAATAGAGAGATTTCTAGGAATAAATTAAACAAGAGGTTAATTGTAATTCTAGAAATCATAGATCTTTTAAGAGTAAAGACTCTATATAAAGGTTCTATTTGATAGAAATCCTAATGGGGATTTTGTAAAACTAAAATTAGATTTTAAACACAAACACATAGACTCTCTAAAAGTAAAAAAAACCTAGAGCTAGCACTCTAAGTTTTCAACTAGCCCTAGCCCTTTTCCTCGCATAGTGTTCGACGACCAGGAGAAGGAGATCCTCATCCTTGATTGCTTGTGTGGATACACTTAGAGGTTGGACACTAGAATGACTTATGGACTCATCTCTAAATGATCAGTCTAAATTTTTATTAAGGTATAAACCTTAACCTTGTTTGGAGAATTGATTTATCATTCTAATATATTCCTAAATAATTTCTCAATGGAGGTTTATTGGCATAGTTTAAAAAAAATTAAAATTTTGTTGCGTATTCTATGTCGATAGACTTACAGTGGTATTAGAGCCAACTCTATGAATTATTAGGATGAGCTTTGATTCTATTTTTGTGCTTGATAGATTTGATCTTTAAAACCTTAGGTCATGAAAATTTTTATAAAAAATTGATTTGATTATTGTCATGAGATGATAAAAAAATGGTTGGAACAACAATCTTAAACAAATAGGTATGGTTAGATTAAATTTAGTTGATAAAAAATTCTTAGACTTAGATATGAATTTATTGAGACAGATCAAGGAGTATGTAAGGAAGTATAGTGGACCATTTGAAGATTGACTAAGTGATTTACTTTATTGGCTCAAGTAAATCGCTCTTAGAAAGTCCATAGTCATCCATTTAGATTTATGTTCATGTAATGTATGTATATTTTGCATGTGATTTGATTATATATTGTTATATGTTTTTCATGCATGTTAAATGATAAGATCTAAACGTTAAAATCTAAATTCCTCACCCGCAAATATTTAATATTAAGTAGTAAACGAAAATCATTAGGAATGATTGTTTGTAGACTTTAACCATTATAGTCAACATGCAAAGTTTTCAATGTGTAAATTTTTTGAGCTACCACAAGGTTTAAACGTGTAGGAAAATTATATTTTCTATTAAAAAAATTGATGTACTTGAGGAAATCAAATGGCATAACTTTGTTGTGATACCATAAGGTGTAAATAGTATGCCCTACAAGCCAATGACATTTAATGTCTAGGGATATTATTTGAAAATAATCTTATTCAAATTATTATCATAATTTATGGCATGTTTATTTATTGTAAATATTTGTTTAAGTACATTATCATGATTAAGTCCATAAAGTAAGCAATGGAGATATGATTATGATGAGATCATAATTTTGAGACCTAGTCTACTTGAAATCTTTTTTCTTAAATATTCTTGGTTGTATGATATTAACTGGATGATTAGTAATCCGGTTAGACTAGTACATAATATGATTGTTCAATTAGGAGGGTAATTGATCTCAGTGTCACTTGTGTGGTAGACACTAAAACAAGTACTTGGATGCTCATTAGAGAACGAGTTCGTTGAACATGACTCGACTTAAGAACACCTAATAGAGTTTTAGTTGCTTATCAATAGATGATTTTTATGTTACAGCTGTGCATGTGATCCATAGACTTGAGGCACCATAGTTATCTTGTATATGATTTATTATACTTTAATGTTATTTAATATGGTTCTATCCATAGATCACTAATTAGTAGTAATTAGGCATAACGGGTTTCATATGGAGGTATGTGAGTGTACAATAAGGGATCTATCTCTCATAAGTAAAAAAATAGAATGCCTTATGTGATCAACTAAGATATAATTTAGGATGTTCCTTACCCAAGGCATGGTGAGAATTAGAAAGAAGTTTCTAATTTCACCATAAGAATTATATTCTTGAGTTCTAGACACATAGAATGAATACTAAGGGCTTGACAGGTATTCCATACCCTAGTTAGCTTAATCGAGATATTGTATAATGGAAAGATTAAATTGCATAGTAATTGATAACAGAAAAGGTTCAAGGTTTCATAACCAAATTCAAAATGTCTAGGTAGTTATGATATGCTGCTAGGTATCGCTCTTGATTGTAAAAGCCCTAGGAATTAATTTAATGGACAATTAATTCTTATAAAAGGGAGAGTCAAATGGAGTTTTGATTCAAAATAAATTAGAAGGAGTTCTAATTAATTGGAAAGGGTACCAATTTCAATTATAAAAAAATTATGGCCTAAAACAAGATTAGTTTGAACCTAAAGGGTTTGACACAAAAAGGGCAATGTGTTATTAAGAAATAATTGCAAGGGTTTAGTTTGCAATTAATGGTTAGTTTCACCTAACCCTAAAACTATAAATAGTTTATGAGTAAGTATAAATTTGTTAGCACATAATCTACACACAAGTTTCTACTTAGGGTTTTAGTTCTTATATTTCATAAAAAAAAGGAGTTAATTTAGAGAGAAATCCTAATTTGGGATTTGCCCTGTGTAGACTATATTTAGAGATTTCATAGTTTTGTGATTTTTGTGATTTCAAGAACACGTAGGAATTTGAATTCGAGTGTGTTGGAGAATTCGGCTAGAACAAATTCAGGGAGTCAAGAGCACAATGAATCAAAGGTAACAATTTTATTCTTGAATGTTATTGTTCAATATATATTTTATATAAATCATAAAGTGATTAGGGTTTATTGGAATCAATGAAAAATTTTAAATTTTCACTGTGTTTTGCACATTGATTTCCTTCACAAGGCTTATATCACTAATTTATAATTGTGAGTAATGGCGGGTTTGACTTAACTAAAATGAATATGATTTGTTGTGCTGCCACAAGGTCATATGCATTTAAGAGGCTAAAGAATGATTGAGAATTGCATGAAATGCAAATGATAAAATTTATCTACCTAATAAGTACATTATTAGTTTATTGTGTTACCACAAGGCTTAATGTACAAGTGATAGGATCCTGATCTCCATTAGGAAAGTGTTTTCCGCTTTTCAAATTGACATTTGTGAGAATCGAACAGAATAGTGGGGGGTACCATTGAGATTAACGACCAAATATTTATAGCTATTAATAAAATGAATAGACGTACATTTTATCTATTGTTACATCGTAGATCGCAATGACTAAACTCATTATCGTGCATACTTGATCCAAACAAATTGACTAGTTCTATCTTCTAGATTTGCTAAGGAATTTGAGAATCATTCTTAATTATGAGAAAATGGTCTATGTTCTTGATAAGTCACTTCCAAAAACTGTTGTAAAGAATGATTTGGAAGAAGATGTGACTACTTTTGATAGGTGGAAATAGAAAGATATGTGGGCTAGGCATTGATAGTAGTATGCCACGCAAGCCAATAGTATTTAATGTTATGGACATATTATATGTGATAATCTTATTCATTTATTGACAATAAAAAATTATTAATGGCATTTGTTATATTTATCATGTTTATTACAAATCAATGCATGTTCATTACATTATTAAGCTTATAGAAAAAGAGTAATGGAATAAACACCAATACGAGATCATAGTAGTAGATATATTTCCTCAAACTTTATTCTTAAATTTTCCTAATTATAGGATCTCTAAGAAGGGCATTAGTGAATTCAGATTTATTAGTACATAATATGTTTCCTCAAGGAGTTCGGGATGATTGATCTAATGGTCACTAGTGTGTGAGACACTAAAACAAGTTATGTAGGTGTTTGTTAGATAATAGGTACACCCAACCAACTCGACTAAGAAATTACTAAGGGATATTTTACTGGCTATCAATAGGAGTTCTTACATTGCAGTTGTACAAGTGATCCTTAGACTTGTGGCACCATGGATACCTTGTATGTAGGTCATCATGCTTTGATGCTACTTTAAAATGATTCTAAACATGGGTCACAAAAGGGTATTAATTAGGTATGATAACTTATGCATGGAGGTAGGTGAGTGTGCAATAGTGGATCCATCACTCTTAGTAAAAGAGAAAGAGTGTCCTATGTGATCTAATTAAGTCATAGCTTGGAAATTCCTTGGCCAAGGTAAGATGGAAATTAGAAAAGAGATTTTAATTTCACCATTTAAGTGATGGACTTGAAATCAAGATACGTGTGATTAAATAATTAAGACTCGATAGCAATTCCATGCCTTAGATTTAAGTAGGGATATTGGATGATGGGGGATTGAATTGTACAGTAACTGTCAATAGAAATGTTCACATTAATTCATATTGTCTGGGTGATAACATATTTCTAGATATCAATGTTGACTTGTATAAGCCGTTAAGAGTTAATTATAATTAATTCTTAATTCATGAGAAAATTAAAAAGAGTTTTAACTTTAATTAAAATTAAAATAAGTTTAATTAATTCAATAGGATCCAATTAGTACATAATAGTTATGATCTACTGTCAACACAATATTGAACCTAAGGGGTCACACACAATTGGGCAATTGCAAGAATATGAAAAACTAATAGGCTAATAGAGAGAATTCTAGGAATTAATTAGACAATGGATTAAATTTTAATTCTAGATATCCTGGAGCTTTTAGGAGTAAAGGTTCTATATAAAGGTTATATTTGATAGAAACCCAAACATAAGTATTGTGAAACTAAAATAAGATTTTAGACTTTCTCGCCCTCTCTCTCTCTCTCAAAAATCAGAAAAAAAAATAGAGATAGCACTCAAGAAATTTGACTAGCCCTAGTCCTCTTCCTCGTGCGGTGTTCGACTTCCCGGAGAAGGAGATCCTTGTTCTTGGTTCCTCATGTGGATACACTTAAAGGCCGAATGCTTGAACGGCTCATAAGCTCTACATTAAATTCACAACTAGAATCTTCATAAAGGTATAAATCTCTAACCTTATATGAAAATAGATTATCATTCTAACATATTCGTAAAGAAAATAATTGAATTAAGTTTATTAGTATAGAAAAATTTTAAATTTGCATTGCATCTCTATACTAGTTAACTTACAGTGGTATTAGAGCCAACTCAATGAATCATTAGAATGATTTTGATTCTATTTTGTGGCTGTAAAAGATTTGATCTTATAAATTCTAGCGATTTCAAATTCAAATTAAAAAAAATTAGATTAGAGTTTATAAAACCCTAGGTCAAGAGAATTCAAGAAAGAGTTCTTAATTATTTATTCTTATGAGATGATAATAAAGAATTTTTGATTGTTTTTCAAGAAAATTAAATCATTAGAGATTGATTCTAAGCAATTTGGTTGATCAAAATATGATTTTTGATCAAAGAGAAATTGTTTAGGGAAGAAAATTCACAAGAAAAATCGTAAAAGATATGCAGTTTTCGAAGGGACAATCAATTGGCCTGAGTGGACAGTCGATTGTATCCTCTATATCTACTTGAATTGTTGGATAGAAACTTTTCACCATTGACTGTGTGACGTAAAAATCAGTTTTTTGTGTTTTTAAATAGTTTTTTTAATTTATTTAAAATTAAATTATGTTTTTAATTGAAATTAAATGTTTAGTTTTTATTTTCAAAAGATTTAAATTAAATTGATTTATTTGATTAAGAATTGTTCTTAATTTAAAAATCAAAAGTTTTAAGAAATTGAAGTTTGATTAAGAATTTGAAATTCCAAAATTAAAATCACATTTGAATTATGAATTCCAATGAATAAGAAATTTTAATCTTATTTTGAATTGAAGTAAGAAACGTTTCTGGAAACCTAATGAGATTAAGATTACAATCTAGGAAGAAATAGTCATAACTATACTAGAATTTTTATAATTGATTTATGCAATTCGATTATATGAGTGGATGACTATTGGACCTAGAACTTAGAAATTGGTTAAATTTTTTGTTATTCAATTTTAAATTGGGTTTGCATACCTCACATTCTTTTATTTCTCTTAATGTAATTTCTATCTTCAACCAATGTAATTCTTCTTGACTTCTAATCAAGATTTCTTATATTTATTTGATATATATAAAGTTACTTAGAGTTAGATAGAGTTTTATTGATGCAAATCAAATAGTGCGCAAGGAAGCATGGATGATCAATTAAAGATTAGCGATCCATGAATGTATGGGATATTTTCATGCAATAATTATGTAGAGTTTAACAAGTGATTTACTTTAATTGGCTCAAGTAAATCACGTTTAGAAAGTCCGTAGGCAACCACTTAGGTTGATATATGTACATGTGACATGTGTATTATACGCATGTAATTAGATTATATGCTTGTTATATGTATTTCATGCATGTTAAATGATGAGATCTTAATGTAAATACCTAAATCCCTCAAGCGAAAATATTTGATGCTAAGTTGTAAACATAAATCATTCGGAATAATTGTTCGTAGCTATAATACCCATGTTCTTAAAGTAAGGGAAAAGAAATAATTTTATAAATATGACATTGAATTAAAATTATATATATATATATATATATATGAAATATTTATTATTGAATAAAATAATCATTTTGAAAGAAAATGGTGGACAACACCTGAAGTCCAGGTGTTGTCGCCCAACATGCAAGGTGTGCATGTTGGGACACTTAGCACCACAATTGAAACGGTGAAAAGTGGTGGCAGGGGGAAAAGTTAATAAAAATGTAGTTTTTAGTTTTTGTTTTATTTATTTCCTATCAAATCCTATTTGGTTTTCTTCTTTCTTCAACTCAAATTACTCTCTTTCTTTAAACACCTCGGGAGTCAAAGAAAGGTTGAAAGATTGAAATTTTGAAGAGGGCTATGGGAGAATTTTAAAGAGATTTGAGGAAAGCTTTAAGAAAAACAAAAAGTAATAATGTGAATTTTATTTTTGAAATTATGCATACATGAAATTACCCGGACTTTGATATAGAAATTTAAAGTTGTATAAATTATGGAAAAATTGAAGAATAAATTAGAAATTTTAATATAAATATTATGTCAGGTGTTGACGATTAGCAATTGGGTGAAATTGCTAAAAAGAGCAAGAAAGGTAAGGAGGTGATCCATTAGTAGCTTTAAGTGCTACGTGGTGAGTTAGATTTACTTTTAATAATCGAGATAAATATGAAATATAAAGTGATTATATTTGAATTAATTATTGAACTATGATTGGATGATATATGAAAGCTAGTTGATTGATATTATATGAATAATTGATATGTTAAAAATTTATTATAGGAGAAGTAATATTATCGAAATAATGAGTTGAGGAAATATATATAATGAAAGGATATATGAAATTCTTGACAAGCTATGATTGATAATTTGATATGATATATAAGGAGGTAATTTAATGAATATAAAAAAAATTGAGATGTTAAAGCATCATTCTTGATTGTGAATTTATTGATAGACAAATAAGTCTCACAGAGAGACAGATATGATGAGAAAAAATATAACAATATGATATGATAAAAAATTATTTGATGGATTTATTATATGTTGTGAGCCTCATAACGAGGTAAATAATGATGTTAATTGGAAATCTCAATATGATTAAATATACGAGAAGAAAAATTGATAAGTTTGATGATTAATTTAAGATGAGATTGCTAAATGGCTAAAATTATAATAGGATGTTATTATTGATTTATATAAGATAATAGATGAATGAATATAGAAAGATTATTTGAAAGATTAAATGATTATATATGAAGAAATAGATGATTTATATTGGTAAATTAGAAATGATTGAATTATAAGATGTGACTGAAAGTATATAATTTATACTAGTAGGGGTGTGAAAGAATCTGGGGTTGAAAGAAATGAGCTACAAGAAGTTCTTGCTCATGCTCTTGAGAAAATGAATGTAACAGATGATAGAGTTGATAATCTTGATGAAAAGGCTAGAGCAGTTCTTAAGGTTGTTGTAAATCCAATAATGGTAGACGTTCAAAAGGGGAAATGTGAGTTTATGAATAAGAGGCAGATAGATTGTTTTGTTAGATATATTAAGTTGAATGTTTTATTGTTTAAAGGATCTATGAATCCTTTTGATCCTGAGCTATAGGTGAAACATCTAGAGAGATTATTTGGTATTTTACGGTGACTGACACGCAAAGGGTCACCTTTGCTTCATTTAAGTTAGAAGAAGAAGCTTTAGAATAGTAGGTGGATATTCTTCCTTGACTAAATACAGATGTGGATAGACCCTTAACTTGGAATAGGTTTAAGGAGATTTTCCTTGATAAATACTTTCCTTATACATTTAGAGCCCAAAAAGAGAGGGATTTTATTTATTTGAGGCAAAATATATTGACTATGACTCAACATGATAGGAGAATTATGGCCTCATTGAGGCTTGTATAAAAAATGATAGGCATAAAGGAGAAGAAGTGTAAGAGGTTCATAGATGAATTACATTTTGAGATTAAAGTGAAACTATCTTACACGAGACATATGAATTATGCTAGGTTGGTGGATATAACACTACAGATTAAGAAGGATGTGATGGAGTTTATAGGTAGGAGGGATTGGTTGAAAAAGTCTAGATTTGAGGGACCTAGAGGTGGTAGCAGTATGAGTTTGAAGAATGGGAGACCAATCCAAAGGGGACGTTCCTTGTTACAGGGTGTAAACCGAGGTCCAATCCTAAGAGAGAGGTGAATTGGGTTTTAAAAACTTTTGCTAATTAAACTTGCAAGTTTTTAAACAGTTAAATACACAATACACACAATCAAATAATATACTTGAAAGTAAAGGAGTTCAAAGGAAGAGAAAGTGCAAACTCCATTTATAGTGGTTCGGCAATATTGGAATCCTTCCAACCCTACATCCACTTTCTTCACGGAACCTCCTTGAAGCAATCCATTAAAACTTTTGTCGTGCAAATTCACGGGTGTTGCACAAACCTTACAACCAATCCCTTCCTCACGGAAGCTAATCCCTTCCTCACGGAAGCTAATCCCTTCCTCATGGAAGCTAATCCCTTCCTCACGAAAGCTAATCCCTTCCTCACAGAAGCTAATCTCTTCCTCACGAAAGTTACAAAGAAGTGTTTAATCTTAAACACTCTAAGAGTCATTGTAACTCTTTCCCCTTTATAATAAATGAGATTTTCTGTAAAGTAAATGGTAGAGAGAGCAATAAATGCTTTTATAAATGAATAATATATCTTTTTCAAGAACAAGCTTGAACAATGGCTCAAGAATAAGTTTTTCAAAGCTTTTGAGAATTAATGAGCTATCTTGTGTATTGAATGTATTATCTTCTTCTTTTAAATGCTCATTGAAGTGGGTTTATATAGCCTTCAACTAATATGGCCATTAGAGACTGATTTGGTAGGTTTGAAACATTAAATGCTCATGTCCCGCGTCTCAAACGGTCATTTTTTCGAATTACCAGTCGACTGGGTCAAGTGAAAAATGTTTACTTTTAGGCTTAAGGAGAGTACCAATTGATTGGGTCATAGGACCAGTCGATTGGGTGAAGTTACTAATCGACTAGGTTTTTAGTACTACTCGACTGGGAACTTACTGTCTCATATCCCAGTCGACTGTTATGTGAAGCCAGTCAACTAGGTTGTCCTTCAACCTAATTTTCCTGTTTCAAAACTGTTTTTGACTTAAAAACTTTTGTATAGTTGGTTTTGTTAAAGTATTTTTGCAAAATGAGCCACATATCAAGCTATGTAATTGAACATAAGAGATTTATAATTGTTTCAATTACCTTAATACCTATTCTAGATCTTCTGTCTTGTTGTGTTTGAATTGAGTTGAGTTCTTGCATCTTGTTTTTGTACCAAATGCTTTAAATGTTTAAGCACTTAGATAAAACTGTTAGTGCAGTTAAAGAAATGTTTTGTCATTTATTAAAATCAAATATGGGTCAACAAACTCGCCCTTTTTGATGATGACAAAACTAATGAGAGAAAAACAGTTTTTAAAAGTTAAGTGTTGATTTTTAGAAAAATTTGGGCAGAGTCTCCTTTATTTTCGGATAAAAGCCAACCTGTTAAGCATTCAAAATGTAATTTATAAACAGTTATCTCAACTCAATCTCAACCCAACCAAGTATGCATTTCTATAATACATTTGTCAAAGTGACGGAGTAAAGCTCCTCCTAAATCTATGCTCTATTCTAAGTTTACATTGATTTTTATCATTGTTGGTATTTTTCCAAGGATTAAACGGGTTGATGTTCAGCATCAGGTTTGGAGGTATGCACCGCACCTCAGGCAGTCCGCGCCTCACCCCACAGCAAGGAGAGTGGTTCAAGCATAGGTGCAAGCCGCACCTCCGAGAGGCTGCACCGCAACGCCCAAAACCTGGAGAAGTGTGGCCCTATAGTGTGCCACGGCCAGCCCTATTCTGGGCTGCAATGCCAGGCACACTAAGACATGTTTTTCCAGCCTTTTGAGATGGTGTGTGGTGTATGATCAAAACACACAGGATTACTTAGACTCTTAGAGAGCCATGGGTCTTTGGTTCTTGAGATCTAAGGGTGGAGATTGATCTCTAAGATTGGATGAGGAAGTCATTGCCCTATATAAAAGGTCATCTAGGAGCCATTCAAGGATGATGTGAGGTGATCATCCAAGTGATGTGAATGTGCAGAACATGTGTGAAACAGAACATGTGAATGTGTGTGAAATAGAACACATGGTGTGTGAGAGTGCAAAGACACTAAACACAGGAGAGACTCATTCAAGAGAGGCTGGTTGTTTAGAGAGAGAGTAGTATAGATTGGGGATTCAAGGGCTTTGTAAGTGGAATTTTCTTGGCGAAAATTTCAGGGAAACTCAAGTCCTTATCACTTTCTTTTTCTCTTAATTCATTCTTCAAAAACGGTGTTAAGATCAAGATTAGATTGTGTTCTTGAAGAGGTGTTGCTGTAATTGTAAGAACTCATTGATTTAGTGCAGAGAGCTCGGAGGAGCTCACGGAGACGTAGACACATTGACGAACCTCGATAGCAATTGTTTGTGTTCTTTCTTTGAATTTTTTTATTCTTGTTTTGTTTCGGTGTTATTACAAGTCATTCAAGACTTGGGTATTTGGAAGATCACCACCTGGGCATCTTGAGGGTGATTTCCAACAATGGTATAAGAGCTAGAAGAGATACCACCAACAATGGTATCAGAGCTAGAAGAGATACCACTAATAGCAGTATCAGAACTGTGGTTCAAAAACAGCTGATATGGAAGCAAGAACAGGGGGTTATCGGAGCAAGACTCTAAGAATCAAAGGTCAACTTCTTGGGTGATTCAAGAATGGAGTAGAGATCTATATCTGATCGTGTTCTTGAGGTGATTCAAGAACGGAGTAAAGATCACTATCTGATCATGTTCTTGAGGTGATTCAAGAACGGAGTAGAGATCAAGATTTGATCGTGTTCTTAAGGGTGATTCAAGAACGGTATTGAGATCAATCTTAGATCATGTTCTTGAGATTTAGAAGAAGTTGGAAAGCAATTGTGGGTGCTGTATAAATCTGGGACTTTCTCTGCAAGATGGGCTCGAACTTTATTGTTGAGAAGTTTAATGGAAAGGGAGATTTTGCCCTTTGGAAATGAAAAATCAAGGCTGTTCTTATGCAACAAAAGGTGGACTTGGCTATTGGAGAGGATGACGCTTTTCCAACAAGTATCACGGAGGTCCAACAGAATGAGATAAAGAAGATGATGTACAACACCATCTTTCTGCACATGTCGGATAATGTCACAAGGGAGTACGGAGACTCAGAAGATCCAGTTGCAATTTGGAAGAAACTAGATGAGTAGTTTCTTACCAAGACTCTCTCGAATAAGAGGTATCTTCTAAAACAAATCTTTGCTTTTAAAATGGATCCTAATAAAGAGTTGCAAGATAATCTTGATACTAAGATAAGGGGAGCATCAAGTGGAGGAGGGTTGTTCATTAGAGGAAGGCTAGTAACTCGGTATGGCAGTAACATACATAGCTACTACCGGGACAGAGGTAGAGGAGAAAGCCATGAGAGAGCGCACAGTAACATCCATGGCTACTACTAGGACAGAGGTAGAGGAGAAAGCTATGGGAGAGCGCACAGTAACATACATAGCTACTACCGGGATAGAAGTAAAGGAGAAAGCCATGGGAGAGCGCACTCTAAATTGAGATTTGGAGGAAAAAGATGCTTCTACTGCCATAAAGAGGGACATTTCAAGAAACATTGCAAGAAGATGATAAGGGATAAGGGAAGAAGCCATACCAAGAATGGAGAGGCTTCGGTTGCCAAGGGAGAACAACAAGATAACGATGTTCTTGTTGTGTGCTCAAGTGTGAGCTAGGGGCAAGAAGGCAGCGAGAAATGGATCTTGGATACCAGGTGCACTCATCATATGTGTCCTCACAGGAATTGGTTCAAGAATTTCAAGGAAACTGATGATGGAAAGGTTTTTTGGGGGAATGATATTTCTTACCAAGTGAGGAGCACGGGAGACATCCAGTTGAGGATGTTTGATGGAATGACAAGGCTGCTGAGGAATGTGAGATATCTTTCAGAGTTGAGAAGAAATTTGATCTCATTGGGGCAATTAGATTCCATGGGGTACACATACAAAGCAGAGGGAGGAAAGATCAAGGTAACCAAGGGATCTTTGATAGTGATCAAAGTAGCAATGAAGGATGGTCTCTATGAGATGATCAGAGACACGAAGATCAAGGGTCAAGCAGCAAGCTTGATGGCTGAGATGGATAAGGCAACCCTTTGGCACAATCGCTTGGGACATATGAGCGAAAAGAGCCTGCAAGTTCTCAGCAAGAACGGTTTACTTAATGGTGACAAAGTAGAGGAATTTGATTTTTGCGAATGTTGTGTTTTTGGGAAACAACATTGGGTTAGCTTCAACACCGGAGTTCACAAGTCTAAGGGCATTCTTGACTACATTCATGCGGATCTTTGGGGGCCAGAAAGAACACCAACACAGGGAGGTAATCTTTACTTTCTATCTTTAATTGATGATTATTTAAGAAATGTTTAGGTTTATTTGCTTAAAAATAAATCAGATGCTTTGAATAAGTTAGTGGTGTGGAAAAAGCTGGCAGAAACTCAAACAGGCAGGGTAGTTAAGGTGTTAAGAACCAATAATGGCTTAGAAGTTTTTAATAAGGAACTTGATCAATTCTGTAGGTTAAATGGGATTCTAAGACATAGAACGGTCGTGAAAATGCCTCAACAAAGGGGAGTTGCTGAAAGGATGAATAAGACCCTTAGGGAAAAGATTAGGTGCATGTTAAATGGATCCAGATTGCCCAAATATTTTTGGGGGGAAGCAGTGTCTACTGCTGCATATTTAGTTAATAGATCACCCTTTAGAGCTTTAGAGCTCAAGACTCCCGAGGAGACGTGGAGTGGTAAACCCCCTGAGTTAAACAACCTTAGGACTTTTGGATGTGTTGTGTTTGCACATCAGAAGGATGATAAGCTTAGCCTAAGGTCTAGAAAGTGTGCATTTCTAGGATATGGGGAAGGGGCTAAGGGGTATAGGTTGTGGTCCTTAGAACAAAAAGTATTTAAACTCATAATAATTAGGGATGTCATTTTTTAATGAGCATTTATTTCCCTATTTGGAGAAAACTAACCCTACACGGGATAGTGAGCAAACTAGTTTGGTATTTGTGAAGTATAGTGATTACATCCAAAGAATAACACGGTAGTTGTAGCACAACTTTGGGGTGTCGATCCCATGAGGAAAAGTGATCTACAAGGGAAAGTGTAAACCTTAACACGAACGATCAAATTTAAATAAGAAAATCTGAGTTTTGATAATGAAATAATGTGAAAGAGTTGTGTAAATATAATGAAGAATATAATAGGGAAATAACAAGGTTCCGAGAATCCTTCCGAAGTTCGTTGCGTTATTCCAATCTCGATTCAATTGTTTTTATCTTGATTGCTAGTTTCACATCCCAAACAAGCAATCAGTAAATATTCAATCACAGCACATTAACACTCTATTGTAATTGCTACAAATCACTCATTGATTTTGATTCAAGCACATATGACCTATCTTATAGATTTATCAAGAAATGACAATATATTTCAATAACGATATCACAGTAATGGACAAACCTAAAAGATAAATCTACTGGAATCAATCACATCAAAACAACTTGACATAAGAAGAGCTTGACTAGACTTATATGGAGGAGAGGGATGCAATCACCGGATTAAGAGAAATTCTTAGAGAATAAGAACATAAATTGCAGCTGTCACATGAACCTAAATTCTTCTTGTTTAATCAAAGAGTAAATCATAACAATGTTTAACAATAAATCCTTACAACTGAACCAAGAATGAAAATAAGAACAACTACACCTAAGGATTCATCCCTTTGCCTTGCTTGGAGAGTAGTTGGCCATGGGGCTCATGCTTGAACACCGTAATGGAGAAGAATGTGGTAGCTTTCTTAAGTTTTTCTCGGCCTCCTTTTATCAAACCCTAAGTGATCTTTTTATAATACAAAAGGTTCAAGGGTATTTTCGGGTCTAAACTATCATTAAAACCCTAATTAGGTCGTGACACGGAAACAAGGCATTGCGCTCACACCGCGGCTCAGCCTTTCCAGGCCACGGCGCATAGCTTTGTCAAGTTTCTGGAGGCTATGGCCCAACCTTTCCAGACCGCAGCTTAGTTGGTCCAGGCCGCAGCCCAGCCTTTGATCCTGGTCTTGTGGAGGCTTCTAGAGGCCGCGGCTCAGCTAGTCCAGGCCACGGTGCACAGCCTTGGTTCTCTTCTTTTTATACTTCCGCAATCATGCCTTCACTCCGGTATGCCTTGAATCATCGTGCTTTAAGCAACGATAACTTTTTCATCTCTTTTGACTCAAAATACCTGAAAATGCATCGAAATAAATCAATGACCCAATAATGACAATTTAGAATTGTTAAGGTATAAATGTGTAATTCAACCCTAGATCAACCCTAAAATGCTAACAAATAAGTACTATTAAGATGCACTTTAAGACTTTCATCACATAGCATCAAGGAAAATTCAGTTCAGGTAGAGCAAGGAAGGCAAAAAGGTTCGGACCAGGTAGATCCCATTGATGAATGCCAAGCTCAAGACACTCGAGAGGAGGCTGAACTAGAAGAGGATGATGGAGCAAGTCAGAATGACTATCAGCTCACAAGGGACCAGGAAAGAAGGCTGGTCAGACCACCTTTGAGATATGGTTTTGCGGCTGCGAATGCAGCAGCTCCTTGGACAAAAGGAGGGATAAGTGAACCAGAAACTTACATTGATGCTATGGGATGTAAGGATTCATCAATATGGAAGCTAGCTATGGAGGAAAAAATGCATTCTTTGAGGAAGAACAACTCTTGGGAATTGGTGCACATTCTAGGAAAACAAAGAGTTGTGGATTGTAAGTGCACTTACAAGATCAAAGAAGGGAACCCTCTAGGGGATGAAGTCTGGAATAAGGCTAGGCTTATGACGAAGGAGTTCATGCAAAGAGATGACAATGATTTCATAGAAACCTTCTCACCTGGACGCAAGGTGGAGCAAGTGGTGATTATCCTCAACTATGTCGATGATATGTTGTTGGTTGGGAACAGTAGGGAGAGGATAGAAAGGTTGACATCTCAACTCAGTGAGGAGTTTGAGAGGAAGGATCTTAGCTTTGCATAAAAGATCCTTGGGATAAGGAGAATTCAGGAAAGAGAGAGAAACGGGTTGAAGATTTCTCAGTCTTCTGACATAGAAAAGGTGCTGTAAACTAGTAAAGATTCCCCTTGCTGGTCATTTCAAGTTCTCCAATGAACAATGTCCTAGAATGGATGAGGAGAAGAAAGAAATGAAAAAGATCCCTTACTCTAGTGCGGTTGGATCAGTCATGTTCATGATGGTAAGCACTAGACCCGACATTTCTCAAGCAATTAGAGTTCTCAGCAGATTTGTGAGTAATCTAGGAAAGACGCTTTAGCTTGGGATGAAGTGGTTGCTGAGGTACTTGAAGGGTCAGTGGCAGCCAGTGGTAGCACTCTCAACAATCGGGGCAGAGTACATAGTGGCTACGGAAGCCATAAAGGAGGCTATGTGGAGCAAAAGGTTGTTAGACGAGTGGAAGGTCTTAAAAGAGCAGGTGGTGGTGTCTTCGGATAGCCAAAGTGCATGGAACTTTTATAGGAACCTGGTGTTCCATGAGAGGACTAAGCATATGGATGTTCGGTATCATTTCATTTGGGAAAATGTAACGGAATGATGCATTCATGTGGACAAATTCGCAACGGAAGAAAATCTTGCAGATTTAGGCATTAAAGTTCTACCTCTAAGTAAGTTCAATCATTGTCTTGGACTTCTTAGGATTGGAGTCGGTTGATATGGTGACTCAAGTTAAGTTTGGATCCTGAGTTCTCTGCACAAAGGTTCAGGTTTAATCACGACAAAGGTAGAGATTGCTGGTATTTGTCAAAGAATTAAACGGGTTAACGTTCAGCATCAGGTTGTGAGGTGTGCACCGCACCTCAGACTGTCCGCACCTCACCCCACAACAAGGAGAGTGGTTCAAGTATAGATGTGTGCTGCACCTCAAAAAGGCTACGCCATGGTGCCCAGAACCTAGAGAAGTGTGGCCCTGTTGTGCATCGTGGCCAGCCCTGTTCTGGGTCACAACCCCAAGCACATTGAGACATGTTTTTCCAGCCTTTTGAGATGGTGCGTGGTGCATGATCAAAATGCACAGAATTACTTAGACTCTTAAAGAGCCATGGGTATTTCGTTCTTGAGATCTAAGGGTGGAGATTGATATCCAAGATTGGATGAGGAAGTCATTGCCCTATATAAAGGGTCATCTAGGAGCAATTCAAGGATGATGTGAGGTGAGCATCCAGGTGATGTGAATGTGCAGAACATGTGTGAAACAAAACATGTGAATGTGTGTGAAATAGAACACATGGTGTGTGAGAGTGCAAAGACACTAAACACAGGAGAGACTCATTCAAGAGTGGCTGGTTGTTTAGAGAGAGAGTAGTACAGATTAGGGATTCAAGGGCCTTGTAAATGGAATTTTCTTGGGGAAAATTCCAAAGAAACTCAAGTCCTTATCACTTTCTTTTTCTTTTCTTTTGTTCTTCAAAAACGGTGTTAAGATCAAGATTAGATCATGTTCTTGAAGAGGTGTTGCTGTAATTGTAAGAACTCATTGATTTAGTGCAGAGAGCTCGGAGGAGCTCACGGGGATGTAGGCACATTACCGAACCTGATGAGAGTCATAAAATGCATCTAAACAATACTCGAGTGAGATAATGGTCGCGAAAGAGCCAAGATGAAGAGAAACCAAGAAAGGAGATTTACTAAATTGCCAGAATTGCCCGTACAGATCAATCATCTTTGAAAATTAAACTGTATTAATGCAAGAAGAACCATGGGTATAGGAGTTGGCGCTTAGTGGGCTATTTTTATGAGGGACTTACATATAAAGAGCGCCAATTTGTAGAGATGATGTGTAATGGTGAGTTTTTAGAGAAAGATCCTGATGAGGCCATAGAGTACCTCAATGAGCTTACTGAAAAAGCTCACACTTGGACTAGACCTAGTGCTACTGAAAGCACAAATTGGTCACGACCTATAGGGCACCCAAATGGTGGTGGAATTTATCATCTAAGGGAAGAGGATAACCTTAGAGCCAAGGACGAGATGCTCACTAGGGAGCTCGATGAGTTAAAGACTAAAAGCTTAAAGCCAACACACGTAGCTAATAATGCAAAATCTTTTGAACCATGTTTTGTGTGTGGTGGGGTAGATCATCTCGCCCAAAAGTGTCCCACATTTGTTGAGATGAGAGGGATGCATAAGGAACAATGTAATGTCTTAGGCATGTACAAGAAGCCTTTGACACCCTTCTCTGATACTTATAATCCGGGATGACGAAAGCACCCCAATTTCAGCTGGAAGTCTAAAATCCAGCAGCTTGCACAAACCCCTGCACCATATCATGCACCTGTGTCTTCTAGGAGTTCTTTAGAAGAAACTTTACACGCTTTTATTGAGGCATAGGGTAAGACTAATAAAAGACTTGAATCGTTAATTGTGCAGGTTGTTGAAGAACATAAAGAGATAAAGAGCCAAGTGTCCAAGTTGATGAGCTACTTGAGTGTGACTGAGCGAGGTAAGTTCCCTTCTCAAGCTCAGTCCACACCCCATGGTCAGCACCTACCACAAAAGAATTGGAAGGAGGTGAATGCCATTGAGACACTGAGGGGTAAGTCATTACTCATCCAAACAACGAAAAATCAGAGGATGTGGATGAAAGCCATCAAGCACAAGCATACATGATTGACTCATTCATGGAAAAAGGTCCAGCATCTTAATCCATTTAAGTCCACCCTCATACATGGCTTCACCAAAGCATACATCGAGCCAGAATTTGCGGATGTTACTGATGACATCCTTGAGGCCCTCCAAAAGCATAGAAGCACCAAATTTGGCAATGAAGCAGTGGCGGATGCATTCAACCTATGTTTTTCAAGGAGGGAATAAGAGCGTCTGGCGGAAGATGTAAAACTTAGCGCTCATTGGAGGCAGCCCACAACGTATCCTTTTATTTTTATTGTTTTTCATATTTCTTTTTTCTCTTGTTTATTATTATTATCTTGCTGTTTTCCAGTTTTACTTTCTCATTTCTTTTTCAGGGACAAAAATATGAAGCAGTTCAAATGGTGGAGCACAATTTTCAGCTTCTGTGCACCTTTGGCTACAAGGGGAGTTTCCTTTACTCTTTCTTTTACATTGAGGTCAATGCAATTTTTAAGTTGGGGGTGGAGGAAACGCATCTCTTTGTTTCCATTTTCTTTATTTCCATACATTTTTCTTTTTCCATTGAACTACTTGGTGTCATTTTCCCTCTCTTTTTGTTTTAAGCATGCTTTGTGGTTGCCTTGGAGTTAATTCACATGTCAATGATATAAACTTAATTGAGATAGCATATAACATTTAGAAGGAGTTAAATTTAGTTTCGGTTTGAAATTAATTTAAATATCAATCTTCATTTGGTTTGAGACTCTAGTTTGTGGTAAGATTGTATGATTAGTCTATAACATTTAGAGAAATTTTATGTGATTATTTTGTGAATATTTTTATGGTCTCGACAAGCTCTAGAACTTACTTGGTAATCACTTGAGGCGAATTCCTAGAATACACACTACTTAGGATATGATATAGGCCATTTTTGAACCGTTTGAGCCTTTCAAACGTACCATTGCTATATTTATCACTAGTCACCTATTTGAGCCTTTTTCTTGAAAAGAAAAATTGAGCCTTGTTTCTTTCAATAAACCATTTACTTACCTTTATGAGCCTAAAAATATTTTTATCATTACCTTTCTTTTAAAAGAACTCAGTTATACACATGTTGTGAGAAGCACTTAAAAGGAGTAAGGGTGGAAATATGAAAAAAATATCACTACCGCAACCCAAGTACATTAAAGGAGATAAGTTGGGGGTTGTGGAAAAGAAAAGAAAAAAAATGAAAAAGAAGGTGAATGGTTATGTGCCAAAAATAAAAAATAAAAAAAAAATTATGGCAAAGAAAGAAGAAAGAAAGAAAAGAAAAAAAATGGTGATTTGTTGAAAGAAATGCTCGAAAAATGGTTGAAAGAGTTGGGTGTTGAAGTAAGGTTATCCAGTGCTTAAAGAGTTGTGTTCAAAACTAAGAGATTAAGTTCTTCTACTTGTTGAATCCTTCCCGTTCTTTCTTAACCTTTACCTTAGCCTAACGTTACAAGCTTATTAAAGACCTTTTGTTCCAATGTAGTGTGATTTTTTTACAATAGTGGAGAGTGATTTGAAAAGTGAGCCTATAGAGCTTGTTTTTGTGATTGATGTCACGCAATTTATTATGTTTTTAGAGGCCAAGACTTATATTCATGAACGTTATGCATAAAATCATCCGGGTGTTCAGATTAATGGTTTGTGGTAAGATGGATGTTAAGAGTCAACAACGATTTTAAGATTGACATTTGGATTACTTTTGGACTTAGGTGAAATTTAATGATTCTATGTGCCATATATTATGTGCAATTTTGAGACAAAAAATGAATTACTCTTGGTTCAACGCTAGCATTGCTTTACTTTGTTTTAAACTCCTACCATAGAATTCATCTCTTATTTTCGCTTCAATTGCTAGGGACTAGCAATAAGCTAGTTGGGGGTTGTGATGAGAGTCATAAAATGCATCTAAACAATACTTAATTGTTAGTATTTTAGGGTTGATCGAGGTTGGAATTACACTTTTATACCTTAATAACTCTATAGTGTTATTCCTGAATCGTTGACTTATTTCAGTGCATTTTCAGGTACTTTGAGCTTAAAAAAGAGATAGAAAAGCTATCATCATTTTAAACACGAAGCTTCAATGAATACTAGAGTGAGATAATGGTCGCGGAAGAGCCAAGATGAAGAGAAACCAAGAAAGGAGATTTACTAAATTGCCATAATTGCCCGTACAGATCAATCATCTTTGAAAATTAAACTGTATTAATGTAAGAAGAACCAGGAGATGAGCCATATATGCTTAGAAAGATCCTGAAGTCTATTTTCTGGAGAATTTTATGGCTTGTAAAAATGATTTTTCTAGAGAAAGTTATGGCAGTTTTAGTGGACAAAGGTCAGGCTGTGCGGGCTGTGCGGGATTTCAGCGTGATTTTGGGCTTAAATCCCACATCTTACATTGGTTGGAAAACAAATTTCTATATCTCACATCCCACATCGGATTGAAACACATTGCACTCGGGGTAATTCCCTATAAAAGGCCTACTCCACTTCAGCTTTGAGGATCAATCGGAGCTCATCTGAAATCATCAGAGAGTGAATCCAGAGGGACTTTAGGAGCAATCCAGAGGGCCTTTAGGAGCAATCCGAAAGTATAAATTTGGAGGCAAGCTGAGGATGATCATTGAGAGGCCAGAGGCAACTCAAGGAAGCATGAGCCTCATGGCTGGTTAGTCTCCAAGCAAGGCGAAGGGATGAATCCCTAGGTGTAGTTGTTCTTATTTTTCTTTATTTGATTCGGTTGTAGTGGAATTATTTTCGTTAAGCATTATTATGTTTTATTCTTAATTTAATTAGTAGATTTATTATTACTCCGGTGATTGCATGCTTCTTTTCCATATAAGTTCAATCATGCTTTTCTTATATGTACCTGTTTGGGTGTGATTGAGTCCGGTAGATCTATTTTATAGATTTTTCCATTGCTGCGGTATTATCGTTTAGATATATCGTCGTCTCTTGATAATTTATAAGTTAGGTCATGTGTGCTAGAAAGAAAAGAAGATTTCATAACAATTACATTAAGTTTTATAAATGCGCTTTAATTAAATATTTGCCGATTGCCTGTTTGGGATGTGAAACTTGCAATCGAGATAAAAACAACTGAATCAAGTTAGGATCAGAGCAACGAACCTAGGGAGGATTTCTGGAACTTTGTCGTTTCTTTATTTTATTATTCAATCATTCACACAATTTTCATAAACTAAACAATTCAGATTCTTTCAATCAATCTTTTATCGTTTGTGTTCAAGTTTACACATTCTTTTGTAATTAACTTGTTTCCCTATGGAATCGACACCCAAAAGCTGTACTACAAATAATCGCATTATACTTTGGGCGTAATCAGAACCTCGATAACAATTGCTTGTGTTCTTTCTTTGATTGGTTTGATTCTTGTTTTGTTTCGGTGTTATTACAAGTCATTCAAGACTTTGGTGTTTGGAAGATCACGACCTGGGCATCTTGAGGGTGATTTCCAACAATCTTTTTCTCCCTTGTTTTGACAATAGCAGAAAAAGGGATGCAAACTCGAAAAATAAGCAACTTGGATATTAAATACATGAAGATGATGCAAAAATAAACATGTATGCAAAAACTAGGCATTATTCGGAATTGGGAAGACTTCTCGAGAAGAACTAGAAGTTTCTACACTAGCATAAATAGTTAAAGCATATTGTGAAGTACGAATGGCTTAAACCAATAATCATATAGCTCAAAAGTAAAGCAAGGATATGAACCATAAACTAGATAACTGAAAAATAGGCAAATATCTACAAGCATCCATACATCATAGGTTTATAGGAGCTAAATATCAAGTACAATCATAAAAAATGTATGATAAAACATGAAATGTTCGTGCTAAAACTATTTAAGAGCTGTACAAATGAAATCTAAATGATAGACCGAATGAGCTCAGTGAGTGAGAGAGTTAGAGTTGTCACTGAGGATATCTCAAATCTCTGCCAAGGAGTCTTCCGAGTGTTCTCGGAGTAACTCAAAGTCATCCCTGAGGGTGCTAATGTCGCGACACATTTGTGCAATATCAGTTTGCACTGACTGGAAGCTCTAGTAGATAGAAAAGCTCAAGCTCTGGAAGCCCATCTGCATGGGCAGCTGAAGGCTAATAATAGCCTTTAAGACGTCATCATGTCCAGCCTGACTACCGCTAAAGCAACCATGTCGAGCATTCTGTGGACTCGGGTCAATGTCCATGGCAGCGGGAGGAGCTAAATCATCAGGAACCTCATCCTCCTTCTCGCTGTTGTCATCACCTTCACTGATGAGTGCCAAATATTGCATATTTTGGCCCTCTAATTTACATTTGTTAGCTTAGGAATTTGTTACTTTGAGTTGTTTTCGTTGTTTTTCAGGTTTACAAGCACTGGGAAAGGAGTTTCACTAAAATTGCCAGAATTTCCCGTACAGATCAATCATCTTTGAAAATTAAACTGTATTGATTCAAGAAGAACCAGGATATGAGCCATATATGCTTAGAAAGATCCAGAAGTCTATTTTCTGGAGAATTTTACGGCTCGTCAAAATGATTTTTCTACAGAAAGTTATGGCCGTTTCAGTAGACAAAGGTCAGGCTGTGCGGGCTGTGCGGGATTACAGCGTGAACAGAAGTTTTGAAAGGCATGTGAAGACTTAAATCCAACATCCCACATTGGTTGGAAACACATTTCTATATCCCACATCCCACATCGGATTGGAAACACATTCCACTTGTGGTATTTGCCTATATAAGACCCACTCCACTTCATCATTCAGTGTACAATTCCTAAGCCACTTTGGTGTTTACCGGTGGACGTCCGTCAGCATTCTGGTGGATCCCGAAGGCATTGCTACCACGAGGGGAAGCGCCGCCCGTCAGCAAGTGGAATTTCTCCCATGTAAAGTTGTTTATTTATTTCTTTATATTCAGTTGTTTTAGTTTAGATGTTTAGCACTTGTTATTATAGTTTTATAGTTATGAGTAGCTAGACTCTTCAGCTAGGGTTGAAGATGAAGCTCCGCCGTTGTTTGGCGTAGTAGTTCAGATTTGCTTGTACAAATCTGACAATTTTTAGTATAAATGTTCTGTCAATTATTTGAATAAATCTTATAATTGATTGAGTTTAAATTGTCTGTTGGATTTTCTTTGTGTTTCATCTGATGGATACATAGAATGCTTTTCGATTAAATTGGATTCCCTTTGTGATTTGTTAAGAGCGGATACATCGGGTGCTTTTGGTTTAGTTGGGATATTCTTTGTTTTTTTTGTCTTATAGTTGGATTCATTGAATGTTTTGATAGGCTATATTTTTAGAACATGTATGCTTAACTTCGGTGGGGTGGATTCGGAAACCTTAGTGCTTTTAATTATTAGTTTTTAAATCAATTTAATTTAGTTTTAATTTATTTTGAAAATATCATTTAAAATTCGGAACTAGGTTAAAATAGAGTTAGTTTAGATTGAAAATATAATTTCACAATGCAATTCCCTGTGGATTCGACCTCGCACTTGCACAACGCTATATTGCAAACGACTCGTGCGCTTGCGAGTAATTTAAAACTCACAACAAGTTTTTGGCGCCGTTGCCGGGAAATTATTTGGTTTGTGAAAATTTTTGGTCTAAAATGATTTTATTTTTCTACTAGTTAGTTATCTTTTTGTTAAAAAAAAAAAAAATCATGTGGATGAATCCAGCGCCGGTTTCACAGTCTTTAGAGGACGCCCTCAAGGATTTCATTAAAATGACCGGCCCGTCCCTCAATATTGGCAACACTTTCACTGTTGAAAGCTGTTCCATCTGTGCTAGTCCCATGCATCTAGCACAGAATTGCCCATCAATGCCGGCTTGTGCTGAGTATCCTATGGAACAAATGAATGCTTTCAATGACTATTGTTGGCAATCAAATGGATCTTGCTCCGAAACATACAATCCAGGGTGGTAGGACCACTCTAATTTTTCATAGGAGCAGAACCAACCAATGAATCAGGGAGGAGCCCCTTACCATGCTCACAATCAATACACTCCCGAATTTCCTCCACCAATTCCAAATTATGGTCACTCAGCTTATCCAGCACCATCACCCGCTCACCAAGCTCCCATTCAAGCGCCAGTGTCGGTTTCACAGTCATTGGAGGACGCTCTCAATGATTTCATGAAAGCGACTAGCCAATCTATGAGTGAAGTGATGAGTGCAACAATAGAAAAAACCCAAGCAATTGCCACACTAGAGAGTCAAATTGATCAGATCGCAAGTTACGTGGGTGAAGGCGAGGAAGGAGAGTTCCCCAATCAATCTGAGCCTAACCCAAAGGAACAGTTTGCAGTGGGAAATTCTTCAACTCCAACGCATTGGCAGGAACAAGTGCAATCAACTGTCCCATACTTGTCTGGGAGACAAGTGGACAATCAAGTGGAAGAGAGCCCTGCTATGCACCAAGGGCAAGAGAGTAGCAACAATGAGAAGAGAGATGCTGAGCCATCTACAGCCACTCGTATTATTAAGGATCTCTCTAGGTCGTTTTTACCTAAAGCGCCTTACCCTGAGAGACTACAAGTGCCCAAGAAAGAAAGGAAGTCTGAGGACATTATGGAGGCATGCTTTGCTCAGTTTGAAGAGGATTTGGATTTAGATAAGTTACTTGAGCAAGCAAATACTATCGTGGAGTCTGCTCCTCGGGAGAGTAGTAGGACAGAGGAGACTATGGATGAATCCCATATTGAGGATCCCTTGGAGGCATGCTTTGCTCACTTTGGAGAGGACTTGGGCTTAGATAAGTTACTTGATGAAGTAAATGTCATTTTGGAGTCTGATCCTAGAGAAAGCAATAAGACGGAGGAGACCGCCGCACCTGACACCCCCAAGAAGGAACTTAAGCCTTTACCAGATAATCTTAAGTATAAGTTCCCAGGTCCAGCAGATTCTTTGCCTATAATCATAGCTTTAGATTTGGGTGATGCTCCAGAAGAGAAATTATTAGACGTCTTAAGAGAGCATAAGGAAGCTATAGGCTGGACTATTGAGGATGTCAAGGGAATCAACCCCTCATTGGTAATACACACGATACAGTTAGCGGAGAATGCTAAGCCATCGAGGGAGCCACAAAGAAGGCTCAACCTTGCTATGCAAGAGGTTGTGAGGGCAGAGAAGATATTAAGCTGTTAGAGGCAGGGATCATTTATCCCATCTCTGATAGCAAGTGGGTGAGCCAGATTCCAGTCGTGCCCAAACGTGCTGAATTTATGGTAGTAAATAAAGACAACGAGTTGGTTCCATCTCGAGTGCAGTCAAGATGGAGAAAGTGTCTAGACTACCGTAAATTGAATGCTGCCACTAGGCCTGATCATTTTCCATTCCCATTTATTGATCAGATGGTGGAGAGCTTAGTTGGGCCTGTTTACTAATGTTGGGTCTAGCTGAAGACGTTAAACTTAGCGCTCATGGGAGGCACCCCACAGCTTATCTTTTCTTTTGTTTATTTATTAATTTGCATTTTTATGATTAATGTTTGTTTCCAGTATTTTTTTGTTTTCCAGTTTTTATTTTTCAGGGACAAAGCGTACTTCAGTTCAAGTTTGGGGGTATGCTATGAGCCATACCAGTCCAGATAGTTCTCCATATCTCAGGTCAGCTCTTTCCATATTAGTCACACATTGGGGTCAATGTGTAATTTAAGTTTGGGGGTATGGGAGACACATCACACACTTTGTCCTAATTTGTTGTCTTTTCGTCATAGAGATAAATGCATGCTCATGTTATCGTGAAATTTTAGTTGATCTAAACATTTTCTGTGATGTGATGTCATTGGTGAGCTTAACATTTTGAACACATGATCTGGTGATAAATTTTTAAAATTTAGTTACTTATTTTAGGCATTTTGAGAATTCACATGTTTGATCTAATCTAGCGCGAGCACATTAGCATAAATTATGTGAGGTATGACATGTGATTTTAATGTGTATTTTTCCTTATCTTAACTGAAACTGGATGACTTGTTGGATGAATTCTTGGGCATAGGAAAATATAAAAAAAAAAAAATTACCAATAAACTTTTCGCTGAGTAACTGGACCTCTTGCCTCAGTAAGCAGTGAGTGTTCACGTCAAAAGGTGGAATTTTGCTTGGTAATATTAAGGTCGGTTTAAATTCGTAGCCTTTTTTACTCGAGTTAGTAAGTCCTTAGGGGTGTCTTTACATCTAATGCCCTAAAACCACCTGGTTTGGGAGTCATTGACTTAACATTCGCTACATGGGTCAATTAGAAAGCTTAAGGGAACTAAACATAGCCGTGCCTTATTAAAAAAAAAAAAAAAATACTATGCCTTTGTCGTTCATTTTTTATGGGAAATTCGGTGTATCTTGAGACATGGAGACCTTACACATTAGAGTTACTTGGAAGCTTCATTTTTATATGCTAATTCACCTTACATTGATTCAAGCTTGTGATGCCTTATCCTGCCTTTTGTAAGTAATTAGATTTTAACATTTCTATTCATTGCGAAGATGGGTTTACCTTTTTAAGCTTGCTTATGAATGAATATCATGGTGATGTGTGCTCCTTAAATTTTTGGATACCATGAGTGATGACTTTATCTTTATGTTCTTTGTTTTTCATTGAGTCTTTTATTTTGTTTTGCTAAGGGACTAGCAAATTGTAAGTTTGGGGGTATTTGATGAGTGCCAAATATTGCATATTTTGGCCCTCTAATTTACATTTGTTAGCTTAGGAATTTGTTACTTTGAGTTGTTTTCGTTGTTTTTCAGGTTTACAAGCACTGGGAAAGGAGTTTCACTAAAATTGCCAGAATTGCCCGTACATATCAATCATCTTTGAAAATTAAACTGTATTTATTCAAGAAGAACCAGGATATGAGCCATATATGCTTAGAAAGATCCAGAAGTCTATTTTCTGGAGAATTTTACGGCTCGTCAAAATGATTTTTCTACAGAAAGTTATGGCCGTTTTAGTAGACAAAGGTCAGGCTGTGCGGGCTGTGCGGGATTTCAGCGTGAACAGAAGTTTTGAAGGGCATGTGAAGACTTAAATCCAACATCCCACATTGGTTGGAAACACATTTCTATATCCCACATCCCACATCGGATTGGAAACACATTCCACTTGTGGTATTTGCCTATATAAGACCCACTCCACTTCATCATTCAGTGTACAATTCCTAAGCCACTTTGGTGTTTACCGGTGGACGTCCGTCAGCATTCTGGTGGATCCCGAAGGCATTGCTACCACGAGGGGAAGCGCCGCCCGTCAGCGAGTGGAATTTCTCCCATGTAAAGTTGTTTATTTATTTCTTTATATTCAGTTGTTTTAGTTTAAATGTTTAGCACTTGTTATTATAGTTTTATAGTTATGAGTGGCTAGACTCTTCAGCTAAGGTTGAAGATGAAGCTCCGCCGTTGTTTGGCGTAGTAGTTCAGATTTGCTTGTACAAATCTGACAATTTTTAGTATAAATGTTCGGTCAATTATTTGAGTAAATCTTATAATTGATTGAGTTTAAATTGTATGTTGGATTTTCTTTGTGTTTCATCTGATGGATACATAGAATGCTTTTCGATTAAATTGGATTCCCTTTGTGATTTGTTAAGAGCTGATACATCGGGTGCTTTTGGTTTAGTTGGGATATTCTTTGTTTTTTTTATCTTATAGTTGGATTCATTGAATGTTTTGATAGGCTATATTTTTAGAACATGTATGCTTAACTTCGGTGGGATGGATTCGGAAACCTCAGTGCTTTTAATTATTAGTTTTTAAATCAATTTAATTTAGTTTTAATTTATTTTGCAAATATCATTTAAAATTCGGAACTAGATTAAAATAGAGTTAGTTTAGATTGAAAATATAATTTCACAACGCAATTCCCTGTGGATTCGACCTCGCACTTGCACAACGCTATATTGCAAACGACTCGTGCGCTTGCGAGTAATTTAAAACTCACAACAATCACCAATCCATATGTTCCTCCCTGCTTTGGAGTGTATCATCCCATCTCGGATCATGCACCCCATCTTCTTCAAAGAAGAGACATTTATGATATCTTTAGGGCAAATGTCTTGAGCCTCTGAGGCGGGTAGAGAGACACGAAAGTGCTGGAGGATCAGGGTGATGAGCATTCCTAAGGAAGGCACCCGGCGTTACTCGCTTCACCGTTTATCATGTTGGCGAGCAATAGGGAGTAGATATTGAAATGGTGTCCAATTTTGAGACACCAAATCAATACCAAATCTATCTTCGAGAGATAGCCCTGACTCCCGAGTCGTGGGTGGATGGTCTAACTCATAAGGAGATTGAACAGCTTCGAGTTGAGGGGCATGTCACTACAGGTGTGAAATGTAGTGGGTCTAAAGATGTAGTTAGGGTATCCCCTAACAATCTAGCATGCCTCCTCATAATCAAAATTGTCCAACCATCCGTCCAGACTCCACTAGATCCTTTCCACAAAGATCCTCAGTATGCTGACCAGGAGGTCAGTATTCACCTCAAACTCAACGTCCATGACGTTTGTTTTAAATCGAAGAGCCAATGCACTCGGCTTAACCAGGTTGGCATAGAATTGGTGAACAAGTCATAGATAAACTTTTTGGTGTATCTTGATAAGTGTTGTCAAGTGTATGGCTTCAAAGGTAGGTATAATATCAAAATTTGCATAACAGATAGAGTCGAAGTCGACGAATCTACCCATCATGATTTTCTTGTGGCGTATAATGGAATTATACTTACTCTTTGCAGCAAGGCTCCAAAATAGCAAATCATCGAATTCCATCCTCGCCTTTTTCCTCGACGAATCGGCTAGCCCCTTCCCCTTTGTGTTTGGACCCATGGATTTCTTAGAGCGCGGCTTTGTAGGCACATTGGGTCCTCTAAAGGTGTATTTCACTCGGATTCTCTTAGACATCTAGAAAAAAATGATTTTAGAGAGAGATTTTGGGAGATGTGGATTTTTCAACCTTGAAAAGTTGAAAAATAGATGATTTTGGGTATGATTGAATCTTGTATAATGTGGATTTGAGAGATTTGGGCTGAAATCACGAATTTTCTAGAGAAAGAAAGCTTTGAGTTTTCAACAATGGCGTGAAATCTGAAAAATCTAAAAAGACTATGTATAGAATTGTGATACTAGTCGACTGGGAATTTTTCAACACACTAGTCGACTAGGTCGGGACACCAGTCGATTGGGTCGGTATACCTATCGACTGAGTAAACTGGCAGAGAGACACCAGTCGACTGGATGTACCATACTAGTTGACTGGGTGGATCACCAAAATATCAAATTTTCAACTCCAAACAATATCTTGTAATACCAGTCGACTGGGTATTCATACTAGTCGACTGGTAAAATGGACAGTGTGAAACTAGTCGACTAGGTATCCCTTACTAGTTGACTGGGGGTTATTGAAAATCTTGCTCCAAGTATTCTCGTGTAATACTAGTCGACTGGTTGAATTGGCAGTGAGTTACCAGTCGACTGGGGTTATGTTACTAGTCGACTAGGTACTTTATGAAACTTAAAATTTTGAGCTCTAGCTTAGAATTTTAGCACTAATTTGTTTATCTATGCCATTCTTGAGTGAGAGATATATTAAATGAGAGTTAATACTCATTCACTAGATGTCAATTTATGCATATGATGAATGTGAATGCAATCAAACATACAGTTTATCATAGTCTTTCAAGCCCATCAATAGTCTAATCTTACAAAAGCTATATTCAGTTAAGGGTTTTGTAAGAATATCAGCTATTTAATCTTTCGAAGGATGAATTCTAGTCTAATATCAGCCTTTTGAGCATAGTCTCTTATGAAATGATGCCTAATTTCTATGTGTTTGGTTCTAGAATGCTGAATAGGGTTTTTGGTCAAGTTGATGGCACTAGTGTTATTACAATGAATTAGAATATATTTAAAGTTCATGCCATAGTCTTCTAGTTGTTGTTTCATCCACAACACTTGTGCACAACAACTTCCAGCAGCAATATATTCTGCTTCGGCAATAGATAATGCAACCAAATTTTGTTTCTTAGAAAACCAAAAGGTTAACATTGCACCTAAAAATTTGCATATATCACTAATACTTTTTCTATCTAGCCTACAACCCGCAAAATCAGCATTCGAATATCCAACAAGCTCAAAAGATGATTCTTTAGATTACTATAAGCCTAGGTTTTGAGTCCCTTGTAAGTACCTTAGAAATCTTTTTACAGCAATTACATGTGATTCCTTAGGATTAGCTTGAAATCTAGCACCCATGCATACACTGAACATTATATCAGGTCTACTTGTAGTTAGATAAAGTAAAGCTCCTATCATGCTTCTATAATTTTTAGTATCTACACACTTACCTCCTTCATCTAAGTCAAGTTTTGTAGAGGTGCTCATAGGAGTGCCAACTGACTTTGAGCTTTCCATACCAAACCTCTTTAATAGGTCCTTGGTGTACTTTGATTGATTGATGAAGATCCTCTCTTTTAATTATTCGATTTGAAGTCCAAGAAAGTAGGTGAGTTCTCTCATCATGCTCATTTCAAATTCTCCTTGCGTACACTTAGCGAACTCTTTACACATAAATTCATTAGAAGCACAAAATATAATATCGAAATCAATCAATTTTAAGAAAACAACTAATGAACAATTCAAATTGAAGTATCGAAATCAATCAAAAGAACAAATCTTGGTCTAACTCAACATCCACCATCAGAATTTTACAACTGATCATCGATGCAAGTATATGTCAATTCACACTTTGAATATTCACAATTTGAATTATTTTCCTATCTCTCTTTAGTCGCAGTTAATTAGAAAATAAGTGATCTAATTAACCGTAACTACTAAATAACCCAAGACAAACGCTAAAGGTTTAATCTAGTAACAACCTTAAGAATTAGAGAAATCGATGAAGCTAAGCAACACAAGCACAAGTGGTTGCATTTAATTTAGTCGAGCGTTCTTCCTAAGTTCTAATAATTTCTGATGCAACAAATCATTAAGTCTTAGTTGATTCACAAATTAGAGGGATCAAACAATTATGGATTTGATATCTAACCTAGCAGTAGATTGCAATGAATAATAAACTAGTAGGTCTCTAAGTAATTAAATGAGACAATTATGAAAATAGGGACAGAAGAACATTCGATACTCAAAGCATAAATTGAACAATATAAAAAAAAGACAGATTAGATCTCACAGTTTTATTGATTCCGAGGCTTGTGTTTCGTTCGACCAATTATAAAGTTTAGCCACACAAGGCCGTGATGAAAACTCAAAGGAGAAGTTAGAGAAGAGGGGAAAGAGAGGCGTCCCTGAAGTCTGATGATTTCTCCCCTCTTATACACGTTATTTTCAGTATTGGAAGTTTACAAGGTCTCCTAAAAATATTCTAAATATAATCCTAAAATAGCAATATCCAAATCTGACTAATTTAAGGAAAATATTAAAAATAAAATAATGTCCTAATATAATTAGGAAACTGGTATTTTCAGCATGAATTTTTGTGCACTAGATCTGGAAACTTTGCATATTAGAATTGCAGGCTAAGGGACTTTCCAGAACTGCAATAGTGCAGGTGCAGCAACTCCAAGCCCAGTTGTGACCTTGATGCAGCCAGTATCTCTCAAAACTCAAAACATGAAAGTTGTAGAAATGTTTCTTGGCGTTCCGTAACATCCTGAATCATCAAAATCGGAGCTCAGATGATAGAGTTATGCCCAGATTACGAAGCAATGTCAAAACTGTCCGAAATCGCCCAATTAGTTTTGTTTTGCACTTAACGCCTCCATTTGCATCCTAAATCAAAATATGAGAATAATGAGTACATTTAGGCACCAAATGAGTATAAAAAAACTAAACATTAAGGGATAAAAATATGACATTTTGCGTTCTCATCAAATTCCCCCACACTTAACTTTTGCTCATCCGGGTGCAAAACTCAAATTCACTTTCCCAAAAACACCAAGGTTGCAACGCCATCAACAAAGCTAAAGATGATGGGAAACAAATTCAATGGGTGGAGCTAGGCAAAAAACTTCTCTACTCACACATCAGGCAGAATTTTGATTTTTTGGAACCCCTCTAAGGCTAGATTATCTATTATTGATTCTTCCCCCCAAGTTATTCATTGTAATGTGTCATGTTTAATCTCTTCTCATAATTTTGTAATCAGTTTTGTGTATGGTTTTAACTCCATTGTATCAAGGAGGCTCTTATGGGACAATCTGTGTAATTTTGGTTATGACTTGTATTCCCCTTGGCTTATCTTGGATGATTTTAATAATGTCTTTGCTATTGATGAGAAAACTAATGGGCTGCCTGTAACAGACTATGAGATTAGGGACCCCTCTCATTGTTGTAGGGAAACAGGCCTATCTGATGTCAATGCAAGTGGCTGCTTCTTCACTTGGTCCAACAACAAAGTTTGGTGCAAGCTGGATAGAGCAATGGTTAACAATGTGTGGTTCCAAAAGGGGATGAGAGCCCAAGCTTCTTTCCTTCCTGTTGGTTGCATCTCTGACCACTCTCCATGTATTGTTAGCTTAATGGATGAGGTTTGTGGGGGTAGGAGATCTTTCAAGTTTTTCAACATGTGGGCTGACCATGACAAGTTCCTGGACTTGACAAGAACACATTGGGACTGTCCTAGAAGAGGCACCAAACAGTTCATATTATGCAACCTCTTGAAAGGCCTCAAACCCCATCTCAAGAATCTCAATGAGAATCACTTTAGCCATATAACCAAGAGAGCATATGAGGCTGCAACCAAGTTAACTAGAATACAACAAGAGCTTCATGATAATCCTAATGATACTAATCTTCAAGAGAGGGTGGCTAATGCAAAACTCAAAGCATTTCAGCTTGCTGAGGCTGAGAGAAGCTTCCTATCTCAACAGGCCAAATGCAAGTACTTACTTAATAGTGATAGGGGGACCAAACTATTCCATGCCCTGGTCAAGAGGAAGACTATCAAAAACCATATAGCTTATGTAAGGCTAGCCAATGGATATCAATTAACCTCTGAAGTTGAAGTGGTTATGGAGTTCACCAGATTCTACAAGGAGCTCTTGGGCTCTTCTGGCAGCTGCAATCCTATTGAGATAGAAGTTATTAGAGAGGGGCCTGTTCTTCATGAGACACATGCTGAAGAGTTGATTAAGGATGTAACTGAGGAAGAAATCAAGGCTGCTCTGTGGAGTATAGGGGAGGATAAATCCCCTGTCCCTGATGGATACTCTTCCAGATTCTTCAAGAAAGCATGGGAGGTTACACACAAAGAGATCATTGAGGCTGTGCAAGAATTCTTCCTGAGTGGCAGGCTCCTTAAACAACTCAACCATTCTACCTTAGCCCTGATCCCCAAAAGTAAACAAGCTTCTAGAGTAGAGGATTTCAGGCCCATTGCCTGCTGCAATGTGATCTACAAGGTTATCTCCAAGATTATGGCTACAAGATTGGCTCCTTGCTTGAATCAAATTGTCAGCCCTACTTAGGCTGCTCTCATTAAGACTATGAGTATGGCTGAAAATATCTACTTGGTTCAGGAGCTGCTTAGGAAATATTGTAGGAAGAGGATCCCTCCTAGATGCATGATTAAGATTGACCTAAGAAAAGCTTATGACACTATGGAATGGGAGTTCTTGAACAGCCTCTTAGAGGGGCTTGGGTTCCCTAAAAATTTTAGAGCATGGACCATAGAATGTGTATCAACAACATCATACTCACTATCCATCAATGGTAGCTTGCATGGATTCTTTAAAGGCAAAAGAGGAATCAGACATGGAGATCCTCTATCTCCCTACCTCTTTGTGATGATAATGGAGTACCTGTCTAGGCTACTTAGGAGATTGAATGAGAAAGATGGCTTCAGATATCACCCTAAGTGTGACAAGCTCAAGATTACTCACCTGGCCTTTGCAGATGATCTTATTCTGTTTGCTAGAGGTGAGGCTAAATCAGTGGGATTGCTTATGAATTGTGTTAACACCTTCAATAAGTGTTCTGGGTTAAAGGCTAGCCTTGCTAAGTCTAATATACTCCATGCTGGGGTGAAACCAGAGGAGCTAATGGAGATCAGAAGATGTACTGGAATGGAGGATAGCAGTCTTCCCTTCAAATACTTAGGGGTCCCTCTTGCCTCTGCAAGGCTGAATGCTACTCACTATGCTCCCCTTGTTGAGAAAATTTCTGGCTATATTAATGTGTGGGCTGGTTCCTCTTTGTCATATGCTGGGAGAACTGAGCTTATCAAATCAGTGCTCCAAGGAGTGGAATGCTTTTAGCTTGCAATCTTCCCCATCCCTGGCAACATCCTTGAAAAGATTGTGAGACTTTGTAGAACATTTATGTGGAATGATAAGAATGGGGGCATGAGAAAAGCTCTTGTTGCTTAGGCTGACATTTGCAAACCTAAGTTTGAGGGAGGTCTTGGGTTGGTGGAGCTTAAAACTTGGAACAAGGCTCTCCTTTCAAGAGTCTTGTGGAACATTCATATGAAGAAGGACTCCCTTTGGATCTAATGGGTCCAACACTACTATCTTTTGAACAAATCTATATGGGAGGTTAAGGCATGCAAGGAGGACTCCCTTCTTTGGAAGAGGATCCTGGAAATTAAAGATGAAATGGTTGAGCAGCCTCCTAATGTACTACAAGCTACCAACAAGTTTATGGAATGGAGGCTGAATGAAGAGTTAAGCATAAAGAAGGTGTATAATGCAATGAGACAGAAAAGAAATGAAGTCAGATGGGCTTCCCTGGTCTGGAATGGTCACTGCCCCCCTAAACAATCCTTCATTCTTTGGCTGGCAATAAAGAACAGACTTCTCATAAAAGATAAGCTCCATTTTGAAGGGAATGACAAGCTGTGCCCTTTATGCTCTGACCAGGAAGAGAATAAGGAGCACCTCTTCTTCTCTTGTAAAGTCAGCAAGGAAGTCTGGGTATCCATCAACAACTGGCTGGGGTGCAGGAGACAAATGATATCTATTGAGAGTGCCATTAGATGGACTCTCAAAGCAAAAGGTACAGGCCCCTCTGCAGTGGCCAGGAAGTCTGCCCTTGCAAGCACAGTATACAATATTTGGCTGGCCAGAAATGCCAAGATTTTTGACAAAGCCCCTGTCCCACCTACCAAAAGAAAATCCAGATTGGAATTTACAGAACTGTCTATGCTGCCTGCCCTGAGTATAGGCTGCTGCTGTAGGGTTCAATTCAGTCTTGGTCTTTTTTTTTTTCCAGGGAATGCCCTGGTTTGTTTTGTATTGCTTCAGCTGTACTTTGCTGCCTTGCTTGCCTGGTTATTCCCTGGGTATGCCCAGATCCCTTGTAAGCTATTATCGTTTGTTGTTTTTGTAATTGCTGCCTATCAAGGTCCAGCAGGCTCCCTTATTGTTCCCAAGTTTCTTGTTTAGTCATTGGCTTTGCTTAAGCCCATGTTTATTTTGTATATGCTCACTTGTAAATCTCCTGGGCATGCCCAGTGAATATTTTTGTACATTTTGATCACTTAATACAAGTTTATTTACAGATCAAAAAAAAAAAAAGAATAACCAAGCTATTCAAAACTCATAACATATCATGAACAAGCATTCTTAAACAACTTACAATTACTTAGTAAGCATTTTCACTCGAAGATAGAGTAAACTAAATATGTAGACCCTCACAGAAATAAACACTCGACTCTCATGTGTTAGAAAGGCATATGTTTTGCTCAAATTCATTCCAATGGAGACGTTCTACCATAGGCTTACATATCTTCTTATTCTCCACTACTGGGATCACATTCATAACATGAATCATAAGAGCTTTTCAAGGGTTGTAACGGGGTTTAGGATCAAGGTAGGAAATATTTGGGAATGTAGCTAAAAAACCATCGAAACTAGCAGAGCAAAAATGAATCAACTCAAGCTTGAATATATAAGACATATAAAACCAATCACTCCATTCAGCAGCTTCTTTGATTTGGCTTTAAAGCATTTAAACCATGTAAAACTCCTGCATTGAAAAAGAGATTGTTCAAAGGAACACTTTTCATTTGCAGCAGGGAACAATCCTTCGTAACAGCTTCCACCTTTGTATATATCACATATAAACAAATCTCTTTCTTAGAATTTTTTGGTATTTTCCTGGCGCCACGGTGCCCAGAGAGGTGGTGGTTTCAGCCCTGTGTGCGTCGCGGCCTGCCCTATTCTGGGCCGTGGCGCCAGGCACACTGATGCATGTTTTTTCAACCTTTTGAGATGGTGTGTGGTGCATGATCAAAACGCACCGGATAACTTAGACTTGTTGAAGGGCTATGATTGATTGGTCCTCAAGATCTAAGGGTGGAGATTGACTTCAAAGATTAGCCAAGAAGTTGTTGCACTATATAAAGGGTCATCTAGGTGCAATCCAAAATAACATGTGAATGTGAATGTGAGATCAAGTGTAAGAGTGCAAAGACACAAAACACAAGAGAGACTCATTGGAGAGGCTATTTGTTTAGAGAGAGAGTAGTATAGATTGGGGATTCAAGGGCCTTGTAAGTGGAATTTTCTTGGGGAAAATTCTAGGGTAACTCAAGTCCTTATCACTTTCTTTTCTCTTCTTTCATTCTTCAAGAACTAGAAGTTTCTTGAAGAGGTGTTGCTGTAACTTGTAAGAACTCATTGATTTAGTGCAGAGGGCTCGGAGGAGCTCTCGAGGACGTAGGCACATTGTCGAACCTTGATAACAAATTGCTTGTGTTCTTTCTTTGCTTTGATTGCTGTTTCTGTTCTTTACAAGTCATTCTAGACTTGAGTGTTTGGAAGATCACTACCTGGGCATCTTGAGGGTGATTTCCAACAAGTGGTATCAGAACTTTGGTGAGTGGGTATCGGAGCTGGAACAAAAGGTATCAGAGCAAGACTCCTAGAATCAAAGATAGACTTCTTGGGTGATTCAAGAACGGAGTAGAGATCAAGATCTGATCATGTTCTTGAGGGTGATTCAAGAACGATATTGAGATCAATCTTCGATCGTGTTCTTGAGATTTAGAAGAATTTGGAAAGCAATTGTGGGTGCTGTATTGTTGTGAGTTTTAAATTACTCACAAGCGCACGAGCCATTTGCAGTATAGCGTTGTGCAAATGCGAGATCGAATCCACAGGGAATTGCGTTGTGAAAGTATATTTTCAATCTAAACTAACTCTATCTTAACCTAGTTCCGAATTTCAGATGATAATTTGCAAAAGAAATTAAAATTAAACTAAATTGATTTTTAAAAACTAATAATTAAAACACTAAGGTTTCCAAATCCACCCCACCGAAGTTAAGCATATATGTTCTAAAAATATAGCCTATCAAAACATTCCATGAATCCAACTATAAGACAAAAAACAAAGAATATCCCAACCAAACCAAAAGTATCTAATGTATCCGCTCTCAACAAATCACAAAGGAAATCCAATTTAATCGGAAAGCATTCAATGTATCCATCAGATGAAACACAAGGAATATCCAACAGACAATTTAAACTCAATCAATTATAAGATTAACTCAAATAATTGACAGAACATTTATACTAAAAATTGTCAGATTTGTACAAGCAAATCTGAACTACTACGCCAAACAATGGTGGGACTTCATCTTCAACCTTAGCTGAAGAGTCTAGCCAATCATAACTATGAAACTACAATTCATAATAAAAGTGCTAAACATTTAAACTAAAACAACTAAATGTAAAGAAATAAATAAATAACTTTACATGGGAGAAATTCCACTCACTGACGGGTGGCGCTTCCCCTCGTGATGACAAAGCCTTCGAGATCCACCAGAACGCTAGCAGACATCCACCAGTAAACACCAAAATGGCTCAGGAATTGTACACTGAATGATGAAGTGGAGTGGGTCTTATATAGACAAATACCACGAGTGCAATGAGTTTCCAATCTGATGTGGGATGTGGGATATAGAAATGTGTTTCCAACCGATGTGGGATGTGGGATTTAAGTCTTCACATGCCCTTCAAAACTTCTGTTCACGCTGAAATCCCGCACAGCCCGCACAGCCTGACCTTTGTCTACTAAAACAGGCATAACTTTCTGTAGAAAAATCATTTTTACGAGCCGTAAAATTCTCCAAAAAATAGACTTCTGGATCTTTCTAAGCATATATGGCTCATATCCTGGTTCCTGTTGAATCAATACAGTTTAATTTTCAAAGATGATTGATTTGTACGGGTAATTCTGACAATTTTAGTGAAACTCCTTTCCCAGTGCTTGTAAACCTGAAAAACAACGAAAACAACTCAAAGTAACAAAATCCTAAGCTAACAAATATAAATTAAGTGGCCAAAATATGCAATATTTTTCTCTCATCAAATACCCCCAAACTTATATTTTGCTAGTCCCTTAGAAAAACAAAATAAATAAAAAAACCTAAATGAAAAACAAAGAACATAAAGATAAGTTCATCACTCATGGTATCCAAAAATTTAAGGAGCACACATCACCATGATATTCATTCATGAGCAAGCTTAAAAAGATAAACCCATCTTCGCAATGAATAGAAAAGTTAAAATCTAATTACTTACAAAAGGCAGGTTAAGGCATCACAAGTCTGACATTGTGTAAAGTGAATTAGCATATAAAAATGAAGCTTCCAAATAACTCCAATGTGTAAGGTCTCCATGTCTCAAGATTCACTAAATTTCCCATCAGAATGAACAAAAATGGCATAGTTTTTATCTTCTTTTTTTTTATATAAAAGGCTCTGCTACATTTAATTCCCTTAAGCTTTCTAATTGACCTATATAGCGAGTGTTGAGTCAATGACTCCCAAACCAGATGGTTTTAGGGCATTAGGTATAAAGACACCCCTAAGGACTTACTAACTCGAGTCAAAAAAGCTATGAAATTAAACCGGCCTTAATACTACCAAACAAAATTCCACCTTTTGACGTGAACACTCACTGCTTACTGAGGCAAGAGGTCCAGTTACTCAGTGGAAAGTTTATTGATAATGAATTTTTTTTTAATATTTTTTATTATGCTTTTCTATGCCCAAGAGTTCATCCAACAAGTCATCCAATTTCAGTTAAGACAAGGAAACGTACACATTAAAATCACATGTCATACCTCACACAATTTGTGCTAATGTGCTCGTGTTAGATAAGATCAAACATGTGAATTCTCAAATGCCTAAAGTAAGTAACTAAATTTTAAAACTTTATCACCAGATCATGTGTTCAAAATTTTAAGCTCACCAATGACATCACATCACAGAAAATGTTTTTGATCAACCAAAATTTCAAAATAACATAAGCATGCATTTACCTTTACGACGAAAAGACAACAAATTAGGACAAAGTGTGTGATGTGTCTCCCATACCCCCAAACTTAAATTACACATTGACTCCAATGTGTGACTAATATGGAAAGAGCTGACCTGAGATATGGAGAACTATCTGGACTGGTATGGCTCATAGCATACCCCCAAACTTGAACTGAAGTACCCATTGTCCCTGAAAAATAAAAAAAAAAACTGGAAAACAAAAAATACTGGAAACAAACATTAATCATAAAAATGCGAAATAATAAATAAACAGAAAAGATAAGTTGTGGAGTGCCTCCCATGAGCGCTAAGTTTAACGTCTTCAGCCAGACCCAACATTAATGAACATGCCCAACTAAGCACTCCACTATCTGATCAATAAATGGGAATGGAAAATGATCAGGCCTAGTGGCAGCATTCAATTTACGGTAGTCTAGACACTTTCTCCATCTTAACTGCACTCGAGTTGGAACCAACTCGTCGTCTTTAGTTACTACCGTCAATTCAGCACGTTTGGGGATGACTTTAATCAGGCTTACCCCCTTGCTATCAGAGATGGGATAAATGATCCCTGCCTCTAACAACTTAATATCTTTTGCCCTCACAACCTCTTGCATAGCAAGGTTGAGCCTTCTTTGTGGCTCCCTCGATGGCTTGGCATTCTCCTCCAACTGTATCGTGTGTATTACCAATGAGGGGTTGATTCCCTTGACATCCTCAATAGTCCAGCCTATAGCTTCCTTATGCTCTCTTAAGACGTCCAATAATTTCTCCTCTGGAGCATCACCCAAATCTAAAGCTATAATTATAGGCAAAGAATCTGCTGGACCTGGGAACTTATACTTAATGATTGTCCGGTAAAGGCTTAAGTTCCTTCTTGGGGGGTTCAAGTGTTGTGGTTTCCTCCATCTCACTGATCTTTTGAGGAGCAGACTCCAAAGTAGCATTTGCTTGCTCAAACAACTTATCTAAATCCAAATCGTCTTCAAATTGAGCAAAGCATGCCTCCAAAATGTCCTCAAACTTCCCTTCTTTCTTGGGTGCTTGTAGTCTCTCAGGGTAAGGCACTTTAGGTAAAAACGACCTAGAGAGATCATTAATAATAGGTGTGGCTGTAGATGGCTCAGCATCTCTCTTCTCATTGTTGCCACTTTCTTGGCCTTGGTGCATAGCAGGGTTCTCTTCCACTTGATTGTGCACTTGTCTCCCAGACCTCAATGGGACAATTGATTGCACTTGTTCCTGCCAATGCATAGGAGTTAATAAATTTCCCACCGCAAACTGTTCCTTTGGGTTAGGATCAATTTGACTGGGGAACGTTCCTTCCTCTCTTTCACCCACGTAACTTGCGATTTGATCAATTTGACTCTCTAGTGTGGCAATCGCTTGGGTGTTTTCTATTGTTGCACTCGTCACTTCACTCATAGATTGGCTAGTTGTTTTCATGAAATCATTGAGAGCATCCTCCAATGACTGTGAATCCGACGCTGGCGCTTGAATGGGAGCTTGGTAAGCGGGTGATGGTGCTGGATAAGCTGAGTGACCATAACTTGGAATTGGTGGAGGAAATTCGGGAGGGTATTGATTATGAGCATGATAAGGGTCTCCTCCCTGATTCCTCAGTTGGTTCTACATCCATGAAACATTAGAGTGGTCCCATCACCCTAGATTGTATGTTTCAGAGTAAGATCTATTTGATTGCCAACAACACTCATTGAAAGCATTCATTTGTTCCATGGGATACTCGGCAAAAGCCGGCATTGATGGACAATTCTATGCTAAATGCAGAGGACTAGCACAGATGGAACAGCTATCAACATTGAATGTGTTGGCAGCATTAAGGGACGGGCCGGTCATTTTAATGAAATCCTTGAGGGTGTCCTCTAAAGACTGTGAAACCGGCGCTGGATTCATCCATATTTTTTTTAAATTAAATTAATTAATTTTTTTTAAAAAAAAAATTGATAACTAACTAGTAGAAAAATAAAATCAATTCAGACAAAAAATTTTCACAAACCAAACAAATCCCTAGCAACGGCGCCAAAAACTTGTTGTGAGTTTTAATTTACGCGCAAGCGCACGAGTCGTTCGCAATATAGCGTTGTGCAAGTGCGAGGTCGAATCCACAGGGAATTGCGTTGTGAAAAAATATTTTTAATCTAAACTAACTTTATTTTAACCTAGTTCCAAATTTGTAATTATATCTTGCAAAATAAATAAAAGCTAAACTTAGTTGATTTAAAAACTAATAATTAAAAACACTAAGGTTTCTGAATCCGCCCCACCGAAGTTAAGCATATATGTTCTAAAAACATAGCCTATCAAAACATTCTATGAATCCAACTATAAGACAAAAAACAAAGAATATCCCAACTAAACCAAAAGCATCCAATGTATCCGCTCTCAACAAATCACAAAGGAAATCCAATTTAATCGAAAACAATTCGATGTATTCATCAGATGAAACACAAAGAATATCCAACAGACAATTTAAACTCAATCAATTATAAGATTAACTCAAATAATTGACAGAACATTTTATACTAAAAATTGTCAGATTTGTACAATCAAATCTGAACTACTACGCTAAACAACGGCGGAGCTTCATCTTCAACCTTAGCTGAAGAGTCTAGCCACTCATAACTATGAAACTATAATTCATAATAAAAGTGCTAAACATTAAACTACAACAACTAAATAAAAATAAATAAATAAACAACTTTACATGGGAGAAATTCCACTCGCTGACGGGCGGCGCTTCCCCTCGTGGTGACAAAGCTTTCGAGATCCACCAGAATGCTAGCGGACGTCCACCGGTAAACACCAAAGTGGCTCAGGAATTGTACACTGAATGATGAAGTGGAGTGGGTCTTATATAGGCAAATACCACGAGTGCAATGTGTTTCCAATTTGATGTGGGATGTGGGATATAGAAATGTGTTTCCAACCGATGTGGGATGTGGGATTTAAGTCTTCACATGCCCTTCAAAACTTCTGTTCACGCTGAAATCCCGCACAGCCCGCACAGCCTGACCTTTGTCTACTAAAACGGCCATAACTTTCTGTAGAAAAATCATTTTTACGAGCCATAAAATTCTCCAGAAAATAGACTTCTGGATCTTTCTAAGCATATATGGCTCATATCCTGGTTCCTGTTGAATCAATACAGTTTAATTTTCAAAGATGATTGATTTGTACGGGTAATTCTGACAATTTTAGTGAAACTCCTTTCCCAGTGCTTGTAAACCTGAAAAACAACGAAAACAACTCAAAGTAACAAAATCCTAAGCTAACAAACATAAATTAAGTGGCCAAAATATACAATATTTTTCTCTCATCATGCATAAATCTAGGATTTTCTCCACAAGATGGGTTCAAACTTCATTGTTGAGAAGTTTGATGGAAAAGGAGACTTTGCCCTTTAGAAGCGAAAAATCAAGGTTGTTCTTATGCAACAAAAGGTGGATTTGGCGATTGGAGAAGATGACGCTTTTCCAGCAAGTATCATGGAGGTCCAGCGGATTGAGATGAAGAAGACGGTGTATAGCACTATCTTTCTGCACATGTCAGATAGTGTCACAAAGGAGTGCGGAGACTTGGAAGATCCAGTTGTCATATGGAAGAAACTAGATGAGTTGTTTCTTACTAAAACTCTCCCTAATAAGATTTATCATCTTAAACGAATCTTTGCTTTTAAAATGGATCCTAATACAAAGTTGCAAGATAATCTTGATGTGTTTAATAAACTAGTTCAAGATTTGGCTAGTTGTAGTATAACCTTCCCAGATGAACAATTGGCAGTTATGTTATTGAATTCACTTCCTGATTATTTTGAAAGTTTGATTAATGCTATTGAATATGGAAAAGATACACTAACCAAGGAAATTGTGATTAATGCTATAAGGGCTCATGATTTCAAAGCCAAGATGAGGGAAGCATCAAGTGGAGAAGAGCTGTTCATTAGAGGAAGGTTAGTAACTCGGAATGGCAGTAGCATCCATGGCAACACGATGCAAGAGGATGAGTTAGTCGCAACGGGTGCGAACAAATCCCTAAGGGATGTAGTGGAGTCCACGTTCCAAGCTCTAGGTTGCTCTACATGTTCAGGATGATGTGCATCCCTAAAATTCTCTCCCATCTCAATAGTTTCTCTCTCAACTAGTGCTCTTCTATGTCTCCTAAGAGTTCTTTCTAAGTCAGGATCTAAATGTATCAAATCTAAGTTCAATGATCTCCGACCAAGCATACACCAACAGAAAACAATGAGGTACTAACCAGCAGAAACAACAGAATAAAGCAAAAATAGCAAACACACTACTAACAAAATTAATTTTTTTTTTTTAAAAAAAAATTGATAACTAATTAGTAGAAAACTAAAATCAATTCAAACCAAAAATTTTCTCAAACCAAACAATTCCCCGGCAACGGCGCCAAAAACTTGTTGTGAGTTTTAAATTACTCGCAAGCGCACGAGTCGTTTACAATATAGTGTTGTGCAAGTGCGAGGTCGAATCCACAGGGAATTGCGTTGTGAAAATATAAATTTATCTAAACTAATCTTATCTTAACCTAGTTCCGAGTTTTGTATTATATGTTGCAAAATAAATAAAAGCTAAACTAAATTGATTTTAAAAACTAATAAAAAGACTAAGGTTTCTGAATCCACCCCGCCAAAGTTAAGCATATATCTTAATGTTCTAAAGATAGCCTATCAAAAAATTCCATGAATCCAACTTAAGAAAAAAAAAACAACAAATATCCCAATTAAACCAAAAGTATCCAATGTATGCACTTTTAACAAATCACAAAGGAAATCCAATTTAATCAAAAACAATTTGATGTATCCATCAGATGAAACACAAGGAATATCCAACAGAACAATTTAAACACAATCAATCATAAGATTATACTCAAATAATTGATACAATATTTATACTAAAAACATCATATTTGTATAAACAAAACTGAAACTAATATGCCAAACAACGGCAGGGCTTCATCTTCAACCTTAGTTGAAGATTCTAGCCACTTATAGTTATGAAACTACAGTTCATAATAAAAGTGCTAAACATTTAACTAAAAAAGAAATAAATTACTTTACATGGGAGAAATTCCACTTGCTGTTGGGCGGCACTTCCCCTCGTGGTAGCAAAGCCTTCGGGATCCACCAGAATGCCAGCAGACGTCCATCGGTTAACACCAAATGGCTTAGGAATTGCACACTGAATGATGAGGTCAGATGGTGTTTATATAGGGGGAGTCCTGGAGTAGCATGGGTTTCAAATTTGATGTGGGATACTGCCCGAGTGCGCTCAATTGCAGAATGATGCGATCGATCGCAAGTGCGATTGATCGTATGTCTTGTGCACACGATCATATGTGCGCTCGATCGCGTGTCTGGTGCACTCGATCGCAGATGCACTGTACTACAAACATTTCGATGTGGGATTGTTGACCATGTGCTCGATCGCAGCATAGTTGAATCGATCGTTATTGCTCCTGAAGCTTCACATCTCCTGAAATGCTTCATTTTCTCCACAAACCTATAAAAATACACAAAACACAAAAAAGACATAAAAGACATAAAATAAAGTGAAATATTACTAACTAAGAGCATAACAAATATAAGTTAAGGGTCTTAAATATGCAATATTTAAGACTCATCAATCACCCTCTAGGGCTTTAGTCCTTAAGACTCCCATGGAGATGTGGAGTGGGAAACCCCCTGAGTTGAAAAACCTTAGGAATTTTGGGTGTGCTGCATACGCACATCAAAAGGATGATAAGCTTAGCCCAAGATCTAGAAAGTGTGTGTTTCTAGGGTATGGTGATGGGGTTAAGGGGTATAGGTTATGGTCCTTAGAACCAAAAGGAATGAAACTCATAATAAGTAAGGATGTCATTTTTAATGAATTATTATTTCCCTGTTTGGAGAAAACTAACTCTGTAGGGGATAGTGAACAAACCAGTCCAGAATTTATGGAGCTTAGCATCAAAGAAAATTTAGTTCAGGTAGAGCAAAGATGACAAGAGGGTTCAGACCAGGTAGAGCCCATTGATGAACGCCAAGCTCAAGACACTCAAGAGGAGACTGAACTAGAAGGGGATGATGCAGTATGTCAGAATGACTATCAGATCATAGGGGACCGGGAAAGGAGGGTGGTCAGACCACCTTTGAGATATGGTTTTGTGGATGCTAATGTAGCAGCTCCTTATGCAGAATGAGAGGTTGAACCAGAAACTTACATGGATGCCATGGAATGTAAGGATTCATCAAAGTGGCAGTTAGCGATAGAGGAAGAAATGGATTCTTTGAGGAAGAAAAACTCTTGGGAATTGGTGACCAAACCAGAAAAATAGAGAGTTGTGGATTGTAAATGGATTTACAAGATCAAAGAAGGGAACACTCTAGTGGATGAAGTCCGGTATAAGGCTAGGCTGGTGGCAAAGGGGTTCACACAAAGAGAAGGCATAGATTTCACCGAGATATTCTCACTGGTTGTGAAATACAAGACGATAAGGATAGTGTTAGCAATGGTGGTCCAATTTAATTGGGAGATTGAGCAAATGGATGTGAAGACAACGTTCTTACATGGAGAGCTTGATGAGACCATTTACATGAGGCAACCCGAAGGCTATGAGGTAGGAAGGCAGGGAGAGTTGGTGTGCCAATTGAAGAAATCTCTCTATGGTTTGAAGCAATCACCTTGGCAATGGAATAAGAGGTTCAATTCCTTTGTAACTAGCTTGGGTTTCATGAGGAGCTACTATGATTCGTGCTTGTACTACAAGGGGCATAAGGTGGAGGAAATGGTGATCATCCTCATCTATGTCGATAATATGCTGCTGGTTAGTAGCAGCAGGGAGAGGATAGAAGAATTAAAGTCTCAACTCAGTTCGGAGTTTGAGATGAAGGATATTGGCCATGCACATAAGATCCTTGGGATGATTATAATATGGGAAAGAGAGAGAAACAGATTGAAGATTTCTTAGACTTCCTACATAGAAAAGATAAAGGAAATGGAGAAGATAGCAAACCAGTGAAGGTTCCCCTTGCTGGTCATTTCAAGTTCTCCAGCGATCAATGTCCGAGATCAGAGGTGGAGAAGAAAGAAATGGAGAAGGTCCCTTACTCTAGTGCGGTTAAATCAATTATGTTCACCATGGTAAGCACTAGACCCAACATTGCTCATGCAATGAGTGTTCTCAGCAGGTTTATGAGTAATTCCAGAAAGGAGCATTGGCTTGGGATGAAGTGGTTGCTGAGGTACTTGAAGGGAAGCCCAGATGTGGGGTTTTTTTATGAGAAGAGGGTTAAGTCCATCTGTCTTGAAGGTTATGCGGATTCGGACTATAGAGAAGACTAGAATAAAAGAAGATCGATTACCTCTTCCTTCTTCAACTTAAACGGATGTGGTATAAGTTGGAAGGCTCAGTTATCGTCGGTGGTAGCACTCTCAACAACCAAGGCTAAGTACATAGCGGCAACGGAAGCCATCAAGGAGGTTATGTGGTGCAAAGGGTTATTGGAAGAGTTGAAGGTACTAAAAGAGCAGGTGGTGGTGTATTCGGATAGCTAAAGTGCGTTGCACTTATGCAAGAATCCAGTGTTCCATGAGAGGACAAAGCATATGGATGTTTGGTACCATTTCATTCGGGAAAAAAGTTATGAAAGGATGCATTAATGTGGACAAGGTGGCCACGGAAGAAAATCCTACAGATTTAGGTACCAAAGTTCTACCCCTAAGTAAGTTCAATCATTGCCTTGGACTTCTTAGGATTGGAGTCGGTTGATATGGTGACTCAAGTTGAGTTTGGATCCTGAGTTCTCTGCACAAAGGTTTGGGTTTAATCGTTTAGACAAAGGTAAAGATTGTTGGTATTTGTCTAAGGATCAAACAGGAAAGGAGTTCAACATCAGATCAGCAGTGTGCGCCGCATCCCGGGAGATCTACACCTCAGCAACCAGCAAGTGGTGTTGTTGAGACACAGGTGTGCACCGCACCTCAGGTAGGCTGCGCTGCGGTGCCTAGAGAGGTGGTGGTTTCAGCTCTGTGTGCATCGTGGCCTACCCTATTTTGGGCCGCGGCACCAAGCACACTAATGCATGTTTTTCCAGCCTTTTAAGATGGTGCGTGGTGCATGATCAAAATGCATAAGATCACTTAGACTTATTGAAGGGTTATGATTGACTGGTCCTCAAGATCTAAGGGTGGAGATTGACTTCAAAGATTAGCCAAGAAGTTGTTGCCCTATATAAAGGGTCATCACCACCTAGGCATCTTGAGGGTGATTTCCAACTGAATTTTAGGAGGAATTATGAACATGGACAGTTTGTAACATTAAAAGTAATTTCCTCCATCACTTCTTTTCTTCTTTTCTCTTTTTTTTTAATTTTTTTTTCAAATTACATCAACAAAGGAACTAACAAATCTAGACACCCCCACACTTATTTCTTGCACACCTATACATATCATAATGATGAACAATGCTCCACTAGCTCTACGGCTTGGGTAAAGGCATTGTTTTTTGGGTTTAAAGCTTGTAACGTGGGTTCACAATAAAAAAAAACCAATAAAGCTCAAAGGGGTTCAATAAAGGGGAAAAAATTAATTACAAGGTAGGCTATTTGGCTTATGTAGCTTATACCAAAGGGGGCCTTAATCATGTTCATGTATGCATGTGTCTATATGACTTCGAAGAGAATCAAGGCAAGTTCTAGAGAAACAAATCCATAGAAGAATATCTCACATGAAAGAAAATAGTGATACTGATATGGATGTGTCAGTCTAAAGGTTCAAAATCTCACCAGCTTCTGTTTACTAAATTTAGTTGCTACCATTCTCAAGGAAAATAACTAGACTAAATTAATTCTAAGTTGGAAGATTACTTATTCAATCATGTTACGAATTTTTCAAGCTTAATTGAATCTTGTTCATGACATATACAACCAAAAATCGTTGAAAACCACAAAAACAAAAAGCAAACTCTTTTTTTTTTTTAGAAACAAATTTAAAACACAACCTAAATCCCCTCCCCCACACTTAAAACTTACATTTCCCGTAATGTAAGGTGAAGTGCAAAGAAAAGGCAAAAATAACCAAAGTATAAATGTGAAAATAAGAAGAAAAATAAAAACGAACTCCCCTTTGGGTTGCCTCCCAAGCAGCGCCTTTGTTTGTTGTTGTTGGCTCGACTCAAGGCTTCAAATTTGGAATAGGGGCCTGCAAAACAGAGGGTGATGAGAGCCATAAAATGCATCTTAAAAGTTCTTAATCATTAGTATTTTAGGGTTGATCTAGGTCTTAATTGCACTTTTATACATTAATAACTCTAAAGTGGTATTCTTGGATCGTTGACTTATTTTGGTGCATTTCAGGTAATTTAAGTTCAAAAGAGGAGAAAAAGCTGTTGTTGTTTGAAGCACAAAAACTCAAGGCACACAGAAGTAAAGATATGGTTGCGAAAGGGCAAATGAAGAGAAATCAAGTTTATAGTGAGTCCGCTGCAGCCTAGAATTATCCAAGCCTCGGCCTCCAGAAAGTGCACCAAAAGAGCAAGGAAGAAGTATAAGGTCAAGCCGCGGCCTGGATCAAGCTGAGGTGCGGCCTCAAGGGCTAAGCCACAGCATGGATTAGGTTGGGCCGCGGCCCACAGAATGATGAAGAATCAGTACAAGTTAAGCCGCGGCCTGACCCAATCTGAGCCGCGGCGTTACCCCCGATACCCTGTCTCCGAGTTACAACTTAATTAGGGCTTTTAATGATTGTTTAAATCCTAAAACACCCTTGGACGTCTTGTAATATAAATAGCTCACTTAGGGTTTGATAAAGGACATTCATAAAACCTGGAAAACTCAAGGAAGCAACCAATTCTCCTCCATCAAAGTGTTCAACCATGAGCCCCATGGCTAACTAATCTCCAAGCAAGGTAAAGGGATGAATCCTAAGTGTAGTTGTTCCTATTTTCCTTTATTTGATTTAGTTATAGTAGGGATTTACTGTCAAAATATTGTTATGATTTACTTTTCTATCTAATTATAAGATTTTCTCTAATCCAGTGATTGTATCTTTCTCCTCGATATAAATCTAGTCATACTTTTCTTATGTCAAGATTGTTAGGATATGATTGAGTCCGGTAGACTTATTATTTAGGCTTGTCTATTACTGTAATATTGTCATAAAAGATATATTTTCGTTTCTTGATAAACCTATAGGATAGATCATGTGTGCATAAATCAAAAGTAAAGTATTTCATAACACTTACATTAGGCGTTATTAATGCTCTTATTGAATATTTGCCGATTGCTTGTTTGGCATGTGAAACTTGCAGTCGAGATAAAAACAACTGAATCAAGTTAGGATTAGGGCAAAGAACCTAGGGAGGATTCCCAGAACCTTGTTGTTCCTCTATTATATTTTACACAATTACTTCATTATCAAAAGTTCATACTTTCTCACTTAAATCTTTATTGTTTGTGTTATGGCTCACATATTTTTTTGTAGTTAACTTGTTTCCCTGTGGAATCGACACCCCAAAGCTGTGCTACAACTACCGCGTTATGTTTTGGGCGTAATCAAATTTTGGCGCCGTTACCGGGGAAACGCACTTACTTACAAAGAAGTTTGTCAACTCTAAAACAAAATGGTACTATCGTTCCTTTCTATTAGTTTTGATTTTCTAATTTTTTTATTTTGTTCTGTTTTATTTATAACTTTTAAAACTCAGTTGGTGTATGAGAGATTCACGAGAGAGATTCATTAAAAGACCCGAAATAGAGATGCCCTTCCCTTTCATATCTGTAGTGAAACCTCGCCTAGATCAAATCCTAGTGTACACCCAATAGAAAATTTAGAAAACTTTGTTAACATGGCTGAAAACCCTAATAAAAATGTTGCTAGGACACTTAAAGATTACCTACATCCTAGCCGGACAGCCACACCATCATGCATTATGTTTCCTGCCAACACTCGTCATCAAGATTTTAAAATAGGGATGATACAATTACTCCTTACTTTTTATGGTTTGGAAAATGAGAACCCATATGTGCACATTAGGGAGCTTGAGGAAGTAGTTACGAGTTTTCATAGTCAAGATGCAACTGATGATATCGTGAAACTCAAGTTTTTTCCTTTCTTTTTGAAGGATAAAGCTAAGAGTTGGTTATACTCGCCGAGACCACGATCAATTGGGTCATGGAATGAGATGACCCAAGTCTTTTTTAACAAATACTTCCCTCAGCATAAGACTAATGCTTTGAAAAGACAAATCTCCACCTTTGTATAAAAGGAAAACGAGACTTTGTATCAGTCTTGGGAGAAATTTAAAGCGCTGTTAAGTATATTTCCACATCATGGGTATGAAAATTGGCGTTTAGTGAGCTATTTCTATGAGGGTCTTACCTATAGAGAGCGCCAATTTGTAGAAATGATGTGTAATGGTGAGTTTCTGCAAAAAGACCTTGATGAGGCTATAGAGTACCTCAATGAGCTTGTTGAAAAAGCTCACACATGGACTAGACCTAGTGCTACCGAAAGCACAAATAGGTCACGACCTATAGGAAACCCTAGTGGTAGGGGAATATACCATATTCGGGAGGAAGACAATCTAAAAGCCAAGGTCAAAATGCTTACTAGGGAGTTAGAGGCATTAAAACCTAAAAAGCCAACACACATGGTTAATCAAGTCGAACATTTAAAACCATGTTTTGTGTGTGGAGGGGTTGATCATCCCGCTCAAGATTACCCAACATTTGTTGATATAAGAGGGCTGTACGAGGAAAACTGTAATGCCTTAGGCATGTACAAGAAGCCTCCAGCACCCTTCTCTAACACTTGTAATCCGAGGTGGCGAAATCTCCCCAACTTCAGCTGGAAATCTGAAAATCAGTAGCATGCACAATCCCCTAGATCATATCCAGCACCTTATCATGCACCCTCATCCTCTAGGAACTCTTTAGAAGACACCTTACATGCTTTTATAGACGCACAAGGTAAGATAAACCAAAGGTGTGAGGCATTAATTACACAAGTGGTTGAGGAGAACAAAGAAATAAAGAGCCAAGTGTCTAAATTAATGGGCTCCTTAAGTATGAGTGAGCGAGGTAAGTTTCCTTCCCAAGCTCAGTCCATAGCTCACGGTCAACATATGGCACAAGAAAATTTGAAAGATGTAAATGTCATTGTGACCCGAAGTGGTAAGTCACTACACATCCCACCAATGAATAAACCCAAGGATGTGAGAAAGGGCCAAACTAGTAGTGAAGCCGAGCTGCCCAAGGACCCTGAAGTGACCAAAAGTCCTGTTAAGGCACCATTCCCTCAAGCCTTAAAATCCAACAAGAAAAATCTAGACCTAAATAATGAAATCCTAGAGAACCTAAGGCAAGTAAAGCTGAATCTTCCACTTTTGCATGTAATTAAACAAGTTCCCACCTATGCAAAGGTTCTCAAGGATTTATGCACAATTAAGAGGAAGCACCATGTAAAGAAAACATCATTCCTAAATGAGCAAGTGAGTGCTTTAATTGAGCAAAGAATTCCCCCAAAATACAAGGATCCTAGCTGTCCAACTATTGTATGTAGCATTAGAAATCATGAAGTTGGACAAACCTTGCTAGATTTAGGAGTTAGTGTAAACCTGATGTCATTCTCCATTTACTTACAGTTGGGGTTAGGAGAAATCAAACCAACTGGCGTGGTATTGCAATTGGCTGATCGTTCAGTCAAAGTATCCCGGGGTATGGTAGAGGATTTTTTGATTCAAATTGATAAATTTTATTATCCTGTTGATTTCTTAATTCTTGATACTACTTCTGCTGTTGACATTAACTCTGAAATCCCTTTGATTTTGGGTAGACCTTTTCTTGCTACTGCAAATGCTCTAATAAATTGTAGGAATGGACTCATGAAGCTGTCCTTTGGAAACATAACCCTTGAAGTGAATATTTTCAATGTTGCAAAATAGCCCGAAGATAAGGACGAAAACCACCAGCTTTACATGATCGAGTCACTCATCAATGAGGGAGTTTCCTTCGCTCATGATCATGATTCTCTCAAAAATTTTCTTGTTAATTCTGAGATAGATTTATTTGATGATAAAACTGATATAATTGATATTTGTGCTGTTTTTGACAAATCTCAGGATTATAGCAATCGGGCATGCCAACCAAAGTTTGAGGAGTTGCCCGAAAGAAGCCAGACACAAGTCTCCTCAAGTGTGGAAGCACCTAAAGTCGAATTGAAGCCACTACCTAAGGGTTTAAAACATGCCTTTCTCAGTCCAGGTGATACCTTTCCTGTTATTATTTCATCTGAATTATCTAAGACCCAAGGTGAGAAATTAATTCAAACTTTAAATGCACACAAATCAGCCTTAGGATGGAGCATGGTTGATTTAAAGGGAATTAGTCCCCTAATCTGCTCCTATAAAATAAATTTGGATGAAGGAACTAGTCCTCGTAGAGACCCTCAACGGAGGCTTAACCCAACTATGAAAGAAGTAGTGAAAAATGAAGTGCTGAAACTGTTAAATGTGGGTATTATATATCCCATAGCTGATAGTAAGTGGGTAAGCCCTACGCAAGTCATTCCTAAAAAGTCCGGAGTCACTGTGGTAAAGAATGACCTAGGAGAGCTAGTCCCTACCAAACTTGTGACTGGGTGGCATATGTGCATTGATTACAGAAAATTAAATGTTGCCACCCGGAAAGACCACTTCTCACTCCCTTTTATTGATCAAATTCTTGAGCATGTAGCTGGTCATCCCTTTTACTGTTTTCTAAATGGTTATTATGGTTATTATCATACAGAAATTGCATTAGAAGACCAAGAAAATACCACTTTTACTTGTCCCTTTGGCATCTATGCCTTTTGTAGGATACCATTTGGATTGTGTAATGCCCCTGCCACTTTTCAACGTTGCGTGATGAGTATTTTTAGTGACATTGTTGAAAATTGAATGGAGGTTTTTATAGATGACCTAACTGTTTTTGGATTTTCATTTGATGCATGTTTAATGAATTTAGAAAGAGTATTGATTTGCTGTGAGGAAAAAGAATTGGTTTTAAATTAGGAAAAATGTCATTTCATGGTACCATCCGGTATTGTATTAAGGCATATTGTCTCTTCTAAAGGAATAGAGTTTGATTAATCTAAGATTGAATTAATTTCTAAATTACTTACCCCTAAAGCAATAAAGGATGTGAGATCTTTCCTTGGTCATGTTGGTTTTTATAGAAGGTTCATGCAAAAATTTTTGAACATATCTAGACCACTATGTGCCCTCCTAGTTAAAGACACCCTCTTTGAATGGACTCAAGCTTGTCAAGAGGCCTTTAAAACGTTGATTGGCAAGCTTACTTCCACACCTATAATGCAGTCACCGGATTGGACTTTACCTTTTAAAATTATGTGTGATGCTAGTGACTACATTGTAGGTGTTGTTCTTGGACAGCGAAGAGAGGGAAAACCTTTTGTCATTTACTATGCTAGTAAGACTTTAAATAGTGCTCAAATGAATTACTCCACAACTGAAAAAGAATTGCTAGTTGTGGTATTTGCTTTGGATAAATTTCGTACTTATTTAATTGGTTCCTCTATTCTTATCTTTACAGATCATGCAGCCCTCAAGTACCTTCTTACAAAGAAGGATTCTAAAGCATGACTAATACGATGGATCTTACTCCTACAAGAATTTGACATCACCATCAAAGACAAAAAAGGAGTGGAGAATGTAGTGGCTGACCATCTATCAAGGCTCACTTTTGAGGACACTTGCGATGACATACTAATCAAAGATGACTTTCCTGATGAGCATTTACTCTCCATTACTTCTTTACCATGGTTTGCTCACATCGTGAATTATTTGGCTACAGGTGAGATACCAATGAATTGGAGAGTTCAAGACAAGAGGAAATTCTTATATGAGGTACACAATTTCTATTGGGATGACCCCTATCTTTTCAAGTACTACCCTAACCAAATTCTAAAGGGTTCTATCCCTAATGAAGAGATTATAAGTGTCTTAGAATTTTATCACTCCCAAGCTTGTGGAGGCCATTTTTTAATGAAAAAAACCGCTGCAAAAATTTTACAATGTGGATTTTATTGGCCTACCTTGTTTAAAGATGCAAACACCTATTGTAGCTCATGTGAAAGGTGTCAAAAGTTAGGAGCTATGTCTTACCGAAATATGATGCCCCTAAACCCTATTTTAGTAATTGAAATCTTGGATTATTGGGGCATCGATTTTATGGGACCCTTTCCTCCTTCCTTCGGATACCAATATATCATCGTGGTAATAGATTATGTATCTAAGTGGGTAGAGGCAGCAGCTTGCTAAAGCAATAATAATAGAACAGTGATTAAATTTCTTAAAGAAAATGTGTTATCACGATTTGGTACACCACGTGCTATAATTAGTGATCGAGGTACACATTTTTGCAACCGTTCTTTTGAAGCTTTGATGAAAAAATATGGGGTGCTATAAAAAATTTCTACTGCCTACCATCCTCAGACTAGTGGACAAGTTGAGCTTGCGAATAGGGAGATTAAACAAATTTTAGAAAAAATGGTTAACCCAGATCGCAAGGATTGGTCTTTAAGACAAACTGATGCGCTTTGGGCTTACCGTACAGCCTTTAAAACTCCTTTAGGTATGTCTCCTTATCGGCTTGTTTTTTGAAAGCCTTGCCACTTACCCGTGGAGCTCGAGCATCAAGCTTATTGGGCCATCAAGTCTTTTAATTTTGACATAGGAGAGGTGGGTAAGCTTAGGAAGTATCAATTGACCGAGTTAGAGGAATTAAGAAAAATGCTTATGAGAACTCTAGAATCTATAAGACCAAGATGAAAGTATTTCATGATAAAAATATTTTGAAGAAAACATTTAGACCTAATGATCGGGTATTCTTATATGATTCTAGACTCCATAAGCATCCTGGAAAACTTCGGGTCAAGATAGACCGCCTCTTTTATAGTGAAAAATGTTTTTGAAAATGGGGCGGTAGAAATTGAGGATACTAGAGATGGCCGGGTCTTTAAAGTAAATGGTCAATGACTTAAGATCTTAATCGATAGACAAGATCCGGAAGTGGAAGACATTCCGCTTATGGATCCGGTCTATTCACCTTGACCACACAACAAAGGTATGTTTTTACTTTTATTTTTGTTTTGTTTTGTTTTTAATTAAGTTTTCTTCAATTTTTAATTTTAATTTAATTTGATTTTTGGTTAAGAATTATTTTACTAATTTTATTTCATTTTTTTCTTCCTTTTGGCCAAACAAGATTTTATTCTTTAGGATCAGATCCGGGTTGCGCCTAGGCCCACCAGAACCCGCGCCTCACCCCACAGCACTAGGTCCACTTAGACCCAGCCAGCGCCGCTCCCCAGCTGACACCCGCGCCGCACCCCCCAGAATGCACATCACTCCTTGCATAGCTCACACCACAGCGTACCCTCTATCAAGCCGCGGCTTGACCTGTTTTTCCACCTGTCCCTGCACACAAAATGAAACCCCTTTTCTGCACCTTTCCTCTTCATTTCAACCACAGGAATACTGCAGTCCATCTCTCTCTTTCTCTTCCTCTCTCCAAACCCTAACATACCTCCTCACTTTTCCTCAAAATTTCTTCATTTTAACTTCATTTCTTGTAGGATTTTGCACTAATATTGCAGCTTTTGTTGGAAATTTCCCCAATCACCTTGGTTCTAATAAGATTTTGGGGTTCATCAAGCAAACTTCAAGTTGGTGGTTAGTTTTTCTTCTATCCAATTTTGAGTATCAAGTAAGCAAAATTTCTTCACTTTATTGTTCATTTGTGCTATTTGGGTGGTTGATTTTGACTTTATTTTATTATTCTATACACTTGATTCGAATGGCACCCAAATCCAAGAGATCAAGAGGGAAACAACCTCAAGAATATGATGAGAGCAAATTTGCTAGTTTTGAGGCTAGTGAGTGTTATCTTAGCTTGTTAAATGCTAGGAAAATCATTCCTGAGAGAGGATTCAATATCACTGAGAGGGGGAACCCAGCCTTATTTAGAATTATTATTGATAAGAATTGGGGCACATTTACTAGACAACCTTCTAACTCCCTCCAAATATAGTTAGAGAATTCTATGCCAATGCCAACAAACATCATAATGGTAAGGTAATGGTAAGGGGAAAAACAGTCTCTTTTAGCAGCACATCCATTAATAGGATCTATGGGTTACCTGACATTGCACATATGTATCTAAAATTGATTATGATGAGATTTGCAATACTCTCTGTATTCCAGGCACAACTTGAAAAATGACGGGCCAAACCCATAAAACCTTGCTCGATGCGTCTCTTGTTGTCAATACTCGGGCTTGGCAATATTTTGTATGTCAACGGATGATGCCCGCTACATATTATAGTGACCTGTCTGTTGAGAGAGCTGTTTTGATATATGCCATTTTGATGGGTATGACCATAGATGTGGGCCAAGTCGTATTCAATTTTATCCTACACACTGTGTGACACAAGCTTGGATTATACTTTCCTTTATTGATTACCCAATTATGCCTTCAAGCCGATGTCCTTTATGTAGTTATGAGGAAGCCCATCCACCCAAGAAACCCATCGATGATGGCCTGCTCACTCTAATTAAAGCTTCAAGGCCGCAAACTCCCGGAGAAAGAGTCGCAATTGCTGCTCCCTGATAACTCTGTGATAAGAGCCATAAAATGCATTATAATCGTACTTATTTGTTAGCACTTTAGGGTTGATTTAGGTCTTAATTGCATTTTTATTCATTAACAACTCTAAAGTGGTATTTTTGGAGCATTAACTTATTTCGGTGCATTTTTCAGGTATCTTGATTTAAAAGAGATGGAAGAGCTATCATCATTTTAAACATGAAGCTCCATTGAACACTCAAGCAAAAGAATGGTCGTGGAAGAGCCAAGATGAAGAGAAACTAAGAAATGAGTTTTCACTAAGTTGTTGGAGTTGCCATACGAATCAACCATATTTACAAATTAAACTGTATTGATGTAGGAAGAACCAGGAAGTGTGCCACATATTCTCAGAAAGATCTGGAAGTCTACTTTCTGGAGGATTTTACGGTTCATTAAAATCATTTTTCTAGAGAAAGTTATGGTGATTTTAGCGGACAGAGGTCATACCTCCTGGTTCAGCATCAGCCGCACCTCACAGCACCAAAATGCACAGAGAGGATAGAAACTCAAGGCTGCAGCACCAGGATGTTGGTGCTGCAGCGCTGGTAGCTGACACAAAGAAGGATTTGGATAGAAAGTTGGCGCTGCAGTGCCAGAAAGTTGGAGCTGCAGCGCCAGAATTATGGTTTCTTTATGTCTTGGCGCTGCAGCGCTGGGATGTTGGCGCTGTAGCGCCAGCCCGCGAATTTTAAATGTTATAAATTAAAACCCTATCTGGAAAAGGGGCGGAAAAGAGAAGAAAGAAAACAAAATTTGGAGGAGAGGAGACACGAAAGGAGGCTTGGAGACACTCCGGGAGGCTACGTATCAAGCTTTTAATCATTCTTCTCTGGTTTTGTATTCTTTTATTCTATCTATGTTGATGTTTTATAATATGAACATGGGTTGTTTGAACATGATTATGGAGTAGATATTTTTGTGTTAAGGATAGATGGATCCTAAACCTTTATCTTGAGTTGTTGTTTGGACAAGTGAAATTTAATGTGTTTTTCAAAGAGTGTGTTTTATTGTTCTTAATGCTTTATATTATTTTGATTCCTTCTTGGGGCATGGTGATGTGTCGAATAGAGAAGCCATGTTTTTATGAATGATTGAACTAATAAATATGATATTGGATTGTTATCTATGCAAAGGCCAGGGTAAAACATGCCATGAATGAAATAGGAGTAACCGAATAGGGATCCTAGGAAGTTCATGTGGTTCGCTTAAATCGTAACCGAATAGGGAGATTAACTGAAAGGAATCCAAAAACACTTAATGCTTCTTAATTTGAATTAATCTAGAATAAACCTGGAATACAGATATTTGAAGTTAATGATTCTTAAGATTATAGTTAGACCTGGAATATGGATAACCAATTTATTGGGGATTCTACCATCTTGAAAAACATATTAAACGAAACTTGTCCATTCGAAGCTCTTGTCAATTATGGTTTAGGTAAAGTCGAGTCCTTAGCATGTTAGTTCATAAGAGTCTTCATTTCAAAGATTGCAAATTTTCCGTTATTTACTATTGCGTTATATTTTTCCCTTTTAGTTAATTGTTAGTAACTTTTTCTCCGACAATTATTCGTTTGCTCAAATAACATTAAGAGTCGAATCATAATTTCTGTAGTATTTGCCCAGTCCTCGTTGGGAACGATATTTACTCATCATTTTATTACTTGAACGATTAGTGCACCTAGTGTCAATTTCATCGTATCATGTTTTCGACGCCGTTGCCGGGGACTGAAATAAACTATTACTTTTATTGTGATTCAACTTGTTAATTTGAGATTTTTTTTTTAATTTGGTTTTTAAGTCTATTTTGCAGGGCTTTCGATTCTAGTGCATGACACGTACTAGTGGGAGAATACTTGCAGAACCTAATCCAGAGATTGAGCGCACATTTCATTCTTTGAGAAGAGCAGCACCAGTAACAATTAATACAATGGCAGAAGGAAACAATGCAGAGGTGCAACGTGCACTATAGGATTATGCCATGCCAAAGATGGATGGTGTTCAATCTAGCATTCGGCGACCACCTATACAAGCGAACAATTTTGAAATTAAGCCCGCCATCATTCTGATGATTAAGCATTCAGTACAATTTGGGGGCCTATCGCAAGAAGATCCAAATGTTCACTTTGTAAATTTCCTTGAAATTTGTGACACATTTAAGCATAACGGAGTATCAGAGGATGCAATTCGCTTAAGGCTTTTTCCATTTTCATTGAGGGATAAAGCAAAAAGCTGGTTGACTTCTTTGCCTGCCGGATCCATAACAACATGGGCAGAACTGGCATAAAAGTTTTTAGGGAAATACTTCCCTCCTGCAAAAACTGCAAAGTTACGTAATGAAATTACTATGTTTTTGCAGGTCGATCGAGAGTCACTCTATGAGGCATGGGAGTGCTTTAAAGACCTGTTGAGAAAATGTCCTCATCACGAGTTGCCGACTTGGATGCAGTTTCAAACTTTTTATAACGGTTTAACCAGTGCAACCCGAAATATGATTGATGCAGCTGCAGGTGGCACGATCATGAGAAAAACTCCAGAAGAGGCTCTTGAATTGCTAGAAAAGATGGCCACAAATTCTTATCAATGGCCAGTTGAAAGGCTACCTATTAATAGAGCTTCAGGATTGCACAATATAGATGCTGTTACAGCTTTAACAGCACAAATGGAGGTTCTCACCAAGAAGATTGATGGACTTAATCCCAACTCACATACAATATGTGAATTGTATGGTGGTAGTGGCCATCACAGCAGTAGCTGTCAAGGTAATCAGTTTGCATATAATTCATCTGCTGAACAAGCTAATTTTGTGTCAAATTTTTGCAAGCCGAATAATCCATATAGCAACACATATAATCCGGGATGGAGGAATCATCCAAACTTCTCGTGGAATCAAAGTAATGCAAAGCAACCTCATCCTGAATATACCCCTCAAGAAAAGAAGTCCAACTTGGAGGATATAATGGCCAAATTTTTATGTACAGCAGAAACAAGATTCCAAAATCAAGAAGCATCCATAAAAAATCTGGAAGTTCAAGTCGGTCAACTAGCGAACATAATTTCTGGACGTGCACAAGGTTCTCTCCCGAGCAACACAGAAAAGAATCCTAAGGAGGATGTCAAGGCCATAACACTGAGGAGCGGCACACAATTGGAAGAGCCATAACCTAAGGAAATTACTCAGCAAGTTGACGAGAAAGAAGAGACCACGCAAGAAGAACATATTTCAGAAAAGAAGTCTACTGGTAAAGGTTTGCTCGATTCTAACTCTAAAACTAAATATATGCCACCTCTTCCCTATCCTCAGAAATTTATAAAAGAAAAATTAGATAAGCAATTTTCAAAATTTTTAGAGATTTTCAAGAAATTGCATATTAACATTCCATTTGCAAAGGCTCTATCACAGATGCCTAGTTACACTAAATTTTTGAAGGAAATTTTGTCTAATAAACAAAAGCTTGAGGAACATGGAACGGTGATGTTAACTGAAGAGTGTAGTGCCATACTGCAAAACAAGCTACCTCCAAAATTGAAAGATCCAGGGAGTTTTACTATACCTTGCACTTTAGGAAATTCATTTTTTGATAAAGCTTTATGTGACCTTGGTGCAAGTATCAATCTTATGCCTCTTTCAATTTTTAGGAAACTTGGATTAGAAGAAATCAAAACAATAAGAGTGTCATTGCAATTAGCTGATCGATCTATTAAGAGACCACGGGGAATTATAGAAGATGTACTGGTAAAGGTTGATAAATTTATATTCCCTGTAGACTTCATTGTTCTCGACATGGAAGAGGATCGTGAGGCACCTCTTATACTTGGACGTCCATTTCTTGCTACAGGGAGAGCCCTGATTGATGTACAGCAAGGGAAATTGACTTTAAGAGTCAATGATGAGCAAGTAGTTTTTGATATGTATAAAATTATGAAATACCCTTATGGTTTTTCTACTTCTTCTTGTTTTCAAGTGGATATTGTTGATAACCTCATTGAGGAGTTTCAGGAGAAAACATTAAATGAAGATACTTTGGAGGGATGCATCATGGAAACGGGAACTAATACCACTGAAAAACTCGTCATCGAAGAAGAAGCAAGGAACTTGGAGTCTGAAATGGGAAAAGAAGTGCCAGAAGAACAAATAATAATAACTGAATTGAAAACTTTACTTGCTCATTTAAAATATGCTTATTTAGAGAAAAATATTTTTCCTTTGATAATATATTCTTCGTTGACAGGTAAAATGGAAGAACGGTTGCTAGAAATCCTAAGAAGGCATATATTTCCAAGAAAGTTGAAATCTCGGTGGACTGGACCGTATACCATGATAAGTGTCTCACCTTTTGGTGTCGTTAAGGTTCGACACGAGAAAAACAAGAAGACATTCAAGATTAACGGGCACTGATTGAAGCACTACATTACGGGGACTTTTTACCGTAAATCGTCCACCATCGTTCTCCAAGAGCCATAAAATAGAAAGTCAAGCTAAAGACTATAAATTAGAACTTCCATTTTGGGTCTTACTTTTTAATTTTTTTTTCTTGCTTTTTGAAATTATTTGGGGTGTTTCAAATTTTTTTTGTTTCTTAATTTATTTGTTATTTCAATTTTCATGGCCTTACGATGTGTATTTTTGATTTATTTTTCAGCTCTACGTGGAGCCATGACAGAAATTCAGCGCTGCAGCGCCAGAAAATTGGAGCTGCAGCACCAAGGCCTTCAATTTCATGCATCAGTCCAGAAATCCAGCGCTGCAGCCTCACAAACTCAGCGCTGCAGCGCCAGGACCTGATCGTTCAAAACCAATAATCCAGACAGGCCGCAAGCTAACATTTAAATGCACAGCCCTTCCACAGTTAGGGCACTCTAAAATTTAATTCCCAGCTGCTCTCCCTCTCCACTACCACCATATCCCGATCATAGCAGTGATTATGAGGATGAGGACATTGACGAAGATGATTGATTCGACCTCCGACTAATCAGGGGAGTTCCTTTCTCTTGCTTTATAATTCAAATTCTATACATTGCAGACAATGTATTATTTAAGTTTGGGGGTGGGAACTTTATCTGAATGTGTGCACTGCTTATGTTTCTAGCTATTTTTCTATTTGTGTTTTCTGAGTGCTTTCTGTTGTTTGATTTTGATTTTGCCAATGATGAGAAATAGATTGACTTGATTATAGCCATTGAAAATTTGAAAAATGTTGCGTTTGTCTGTGTGCTTGAATTTGTTGTTTGGATTTATTTTGCATCGAACTCTTTGAACTCAATGAGCACTTACACCTAAGCACTTTGTTGTCTTGCTGTTTTGGAGAGTGTTTATGTGAGCAGTGTAGTCTTGTGATCTCTTGGACTCTAGAACTTGTTTGAAGACCACTCGAGGTGAAATCCTAGGTAGTATAGTACCAAAGAAATGATCCAGGCCATGTTTGGAAAGTTTGAGCCATTTTAGCCAACCCTTGATATGTAACTATCCTTAGTGTTCCTCTTTTGAGCTTGGATACATACTGTTTTGTCACCCAATCATATAACCTATTTCCCTTTCAAATATATATAAAAAAAAATAAAATTTATCTCCACCTTTCACCTATAAGCACATTGATTAATAAAGGGACTATTCTCTTAAGTGGTGACAGAGGATTAAGCAAGAGGAAGCGACTTTCCCTTGGCTATGATATGTGTTGCATATTTCCCATCGAGAGAGACCAAGGAAAAGATCAAAGTCAAAAAGGTTTACCACATGAACTATTTGATAAAGTTGTATTCTGCCTATCACAGGCAGCTGGCAAAGCTGTGTTTGATCGTCATGTATATGCTATACTATAGTTTCAGTAATGCACACGGAAACAAATACTAGTGCTACTATAGTACAAGCATACAAAAAAAAAAAGAAGAAGAAGATGTGACAAGAGCAAAAGTATTTGAAGTATTCCATGATAACTGAGGGAAAGTTTGAAATAAAATATTTATTGGTTGATGTGCTTAAGGTGATGTGAACCTCAAATCAATCTTTCACCATACCTTAACCTTAGCCAAAGTTATAAGCTGAATAAAGTCCTGGTGATCTCGGGTATTGTCATGGCCTACATTAGTGGAGAGTGGTGTGAAAAGTAAATTTATGGACTTTGAAAGATTGGCATTATCCTACTTGCTTGCATAAACCGATCAGAGTGGCGAGACGATTAAGTTTATAAAGGTGTTGCACACACACACGTTTGAAGAATTTGATGTAAGATAAGGCTAGCAATAAATTTGAAATTCTAGACATTGGCAGCATTTGGAAAGTTTTTCGTGCGTTATAATTTTTATGCAATCTTTGAGGCATGCTATATCAAATCTAATCAAACCATCTCGCACTCTTAGGATGTGTGTGTATAGAATTTTGTTCTAGTTTGCTCGAGGACAAGCAAAAAAGTAAGTTTGGGGGTGTGATAACTCTGTGATAAGAGACATAAAATGCATTATAATCTTATTTATTTGTTAGCACTTTAGGGTTGATTTAGGTCTTAATTGCATTTTTATTCATTAACAACTCTAAAGTGGTATTTTTGGAGCATTAACTTATTTCGGTGCATTTTTCAGGTATCTTGATTTAAAAGAGATGGAAGAGCTATCATCATTTTAAACATGAAGCTCCATTGAACACTCAAGCAAAAGAATGGTCGTGGAAGAGCCAAGATGAAGATAAACTAAGAAAGGAGTTTTCACTAAGTTGCTGGAGTTGCCATACGAATCAACCATCTTTACAAATTAAACTGTATTGATGTAAGAAGAACCAGGAAGTGTGCCACATATGCTCAGAAAAATCTGGAAGTCTACTTTCTGAAGGATTTTATGGTTCATTAAAATCATTTTTCTAGAGAAAGTTATGGCGATTTTAGCGGACAGAGGTCATACCTCCTAGTTCAGCATCAGCCGCACCTCACAGCACCAAAATGCACAGAGAGGACAGAAACTCAAGGCTACGGCACCAGGATGTTGGCACTGCAGTGCTGGTAGCTGACACAAAGAAGGATTTGGACAGAAATTTGGCGCTGCAGCGCTAAAAAGTTGGAGCTGCAGCGCCAGAATTAGGGTTTCTTTATGTCTTGGCGCTGCAGCGCTGGGATGTTGGCGCTGCAGCGCCAGCCCGCGAATTTTGAATGTTATAAATTGAAACCCTATCTGGATAAGGGGCGGAAAAGAGAAGAAAGAAAACAAAATTTGGAGGAGAGGAGACACGAAAGGAGGCTTGGAGACACTCTGGGAGGCTACGCATCAAGCTTTTAATCATTCTTCTCTGGTTTTATATTCTTTTATTCTATCTATGTTGATGTTTTATAATATGAACATGGGTTGTTTGAACATGATTATGGAGTAGATATTTTTGTGTTAAGGATAGATGGATCCTAAACCTTGATCTTGAGTTGTTGTTTGGACAAGTGGAATTTAATGTGTTTTTCAAAGAGTGTGTTTTATTGTTCTTAATGCTTTTTATTATTTTGATTCCTTCTTGGGGCATGGTGATGTGTCGAATAGAGAAGCCATGTTTTTATGAATGATTGAACTAATAAATATGATATTGGATTGTTATCTATGCAAAGGCCAAGGTAAAACATGCCATGAATGAAATAGGAGTAACCGAATAGGGATCCTAGGAAGTTCATGTGGTCCGCTTAAATCATAACCGAATAGGGAGATTTAACTGAAAGGAATCCAAAAACACTTAATGCTTCTTAATTTGAATTAATCTAGAATAGACCTGTAATACGGATATTCGAAGTTAATGATTCTTAAGATTGTGGTTAGACCTGGAATATGGATAACCAATTTATTGGGGATTCTACCATCTTGAAAAACATATTAAACGATACGTGTCCATTCGAAGCTCTTGTCAATTATGGTTTAGGTGAAGTCGAGTCCTTAGCACGTTAGTTCATAAGAGTCTTCATTCCAAAGATTGCAAATTTTCCATTATTTACTATTGTGTTCTGTTTTTCCCTTTTAGTTAATTGTTAGTAACTTTTTCTCCGACAATTATTCGTTTGCTCAAATAACATTAAGAGTCGAATCATAATTTCTGTAGTATTTGCTCATTCCTCGTTGGGAACGATATTTACTCATCATTTTATTACTTGAACGATTAATGCACTTGCTAGTGTCAATTTCATCGCATCACTCCCCCTCCGCCTCCCTCTAGGCATTACATTGTTTCCGAACGCCTTAAGTGTTTAGAGATTCATTTTGACAAACATCAAAAAATTTTGCATGATAGATTCGATCGTCAAAAACACTTCTTTAATCATCAAGAACGATTCTTGGCTAGGCAAGCCGATTATCAAGCGGGGGTGTACTCTTCTTTTGGTCAAATATACCAAGACCTTGCCTCCGCTACTGGTTGTAACATGGATCATTTTCCTACTTTGCCACCCTACCTGGGTTCATCTTTTGATCCCCCTCCCGAGGAAGCTGAAGAGAATGAAGAAGAGCATGAGAACGAGGATGATGATATAGAGGATTAATTTTGGGTGCTATTTTGTTGTTTATCTTATTTTTATTTTTTTTCCTTTCGGATAACTATACTAACATTTATTGTGTTTCTCCTTTTTCGTTATTTTTCGTACTTTATTTTTGTTTTCCGTTATTTATTTCCATATTATGTGCTAACATATGGTGGGAATCTTAATGGTACACCACAATTGCTTTTTTTTTGTTTGTTCTATGTTGTAGATCGAACTTTTAACAAAAAGTATAGCATGCAGTTCAAATGGAGGTACACAATTTTCAGCTTCTGTGCACTTGTGCTTTAAAGGGAGTTTCCTTTACCTTTTCTTTAACATTGAGGTCAATGTAATTTTTAAAGTTGGGGGTGGAGGAAACACATTCTTTTTCTTTCATTGAACTGCTTGGTGTCATTTTCCTTAATTGTTGTGTTTAGCATGCTTTGTGTTTGCCTTGGAGTTAATTCACATGTCAATGATATGAACTTAATTGACATAGCAGATAGCATTTAGAAGAAGTTAAATCTTGCTTCAGTTTGAAATTAATTTAAGTATCAATCTTCATTTGGTTTAAGACTTTAGTTTGTGGTAAGATTGTATGATTAGTCTTAAACATTTAGAGAAGTTTTATGTGTGATTATTTTGTGAATATTTTTGGGGTCTCAACAAGCTCTAAAACTTACTTGATAACCACTTGAGGCGAATTCCTAGAATTCACATTACTTAGGATATGATATAGGCCATTTTTGGACTGTTTGAGCCTATCAAACCTACCATTGCTATATTTACCACTCGTCACCTATTTGAGCCCTTTTCTTAAAAAAGAATTTAAGCCTTGTTTCTTTCAATAGCCCATTTACTTACTTTTATGAGCCTAAAAAAATATTTTATCCTTACCTTTCTCTTAAAAGAACTTAGCTATACACAATTGATGAGAAACACTTAAAAGGAGTAAGGATGGAAATATGAGAAAATATCACTACCGTAACCCAAGTACATTAAAACAGATAAGTTAGGGGTTATAGAAAAGAAAATAAAAATGAAAAAAGGAGGTGAATGGTTGTATGCCAAAATACAAAAGAAAAGAAAATAAAAGAGAAGTGAATTATGGCAAAGAAAGAAGAAAATAAAAGAAAAGTGGTAATTTGAGAAAAATGCTTGAAAAGTTTGGTGTTGAAATAAGGTTATCTAGTGCTTAAAAGTAGTTGTGTTTAAAACTAAGAGATTGAGTTCTTTTACTTATGAATCCTTCTCATTCTTTCTTAACCTTTACCTTAGCCTAACATTACAAGCTTATTAAAGACCTATTGATCCAATGTAATGTGATTTTTCTACAAAAGTGGAGAGAGGATTGAAATGTAAGCCTATGGAGCTTGTTTTTGCGATTGATGTCACGCAATTTATAATGTTTTAGAGGCCAAGACTTGTATTCACGAATGTTATGCATAAAATCATCTGGATGTTCAGATTAATGGATTGTGGTAAGATGGATGTAAAGATTCAATAACGATCTTAAGATTGATGCTTGGATTACTTTTGAACTTGGTTAACACTGAAATTGCTTTACTTTGTTGTAATTCTCACCGTAGAATTCATCTCTTATTCTTAATTATTAGCATTTTAGGGTTGATCTAGGTCTTAATTGCACTTTTATACGTTAATAACTCTAAAGTGGTATTCTTGGATCGTTGACTTATTTCAGTGCAATTTCAGGTAATTTAAGTTCAAAATGGAGAAAAAGCTATTGTTGTTTGAAGCACAAAAACTCGAGGCACACCGAAGTAAAGACATGGTTGCGGAAGGGTAAATGTAGAGAAATCAAGTTTATAGTGTGTGCGCTGCGGTCTAGAATTATCCAAGCCTTGGCCTCCAGAAAGTGCACCAAAAGAGCAATGAAGAAGTATCAAGTCAGGCCGCAGCCTGGATCAAGTTGAGGTGCGGCCTGGATTAGGATGGGCCATGGCCTAAAAAATGATGAAGAATCAGCACAAGTTGAGCCTTCGCCTGACCCAATCTGAGCCATGGCGCGACCCCGATACCTTGTCTCCAAGTTACAACTTAATTAGGGCTTTTAATGATTGTTTAAACCCTAAAACACCCTTGGACGTCTTGTATTATAAATAGATCACTTAGGATTTGATAAAGGACATTCATAAAACCTGGAAAACTCAAGGAAGTAACCAATTCTCCTCCATCAAAGTGTTCAACTATGAGCCCCATTGCTAACTAATCTCCAAGCAAGGCGAATGGATGAATCCTTAGGTGTAGTTGTTCTTATTTTCCTTTATTTGATTTAGTTATAGTAGGGATTTACTGTCAAAACATTGTTATGATTTACTTTGCTATCTAATTATAAGATTTTCTCTAATCCGGTGATTATATCTTTCTCCTTGATATAAATCTAGTCATGCTTTTCTTACATCAAGATTGTTTGGGTATGATTGAGTCTGGTAGACTTATTCTTTAGGCTTGTCCATTACTGCAATATTGTCATAAAAGATATATTTTTGTTTCTTGATAAAACTATAGGATAGATCATGTGTGCATGAATCAAAAGTAAAGTATTTCATAACAATTACATTAGGGGTTATATATGCTCTTATTGAATAATTGCCGATTGTCTGTTTGGGATGTGAAACTTGTAATCGAGATAAAAACAACTGAATCAAGTTAGGATTAGGGCAACGAACCTAGGGAGGATTCTCGGAACCTTGTTGTTCCTCTATTATATTTTACAATCTATTTTACACAATTACTTCATTATCAAAAGTTCATACTTTCTTACTTAAATCTTTATTGTTTGTGTTATGGTTCACACCTTCATTTGTAGTTAATTTGTTTCCCTGTGGAATCGACACCCCACAACTGTGCTACAACCACCTTGTTATGTTTTGGGCGTAATCAGAGGGTAAAGGTCTCTTGTTACAACTAATTTGAGCTTAAAAAAGAGATAGGAAAGCTATCATCATTTTAAACATGAAGCTTCAATGAATACTCGAGTGAGATAATGGTCGCAGAAGAGCCAAGATGAAGAGAAACCAAGAAAGGAGTTTCACTAAATTGCCAAAATTGCCCATGCAGATCAATCATCTTTGCAGATTAAACTATATTGATACAGGAAGAACCAAGAGATGAACCATATATGATTAGAAAGATCCAGAAGTCTATTTTCTGGAGAATTTTACGGTTCATAAAAAAAAAATTTCTAGAGAAAGTTATGGCAGTTTTAGTAGACACAGGTCAGGCCTCCAGATCAGCATCCACCTAGCGCCGCGCCCCTCACTTTCCAGCACCGTACTCTCACTTTCCAGCACTGCACCCCTCACTTTCCAGCGTCCACTCATTCCAAGACCAAATTAGGGCTGCACAATGATATTTTCTGGACCAAAATGCCCCTAACTACTTGTGCTCTATAAATACATCTTTAAGGAGTGTGTAGCCAACATCTTCAAAGGGGAGAGCATCTCAAAAGGGGATCCAAGGGATCCAAATCCAAAATTTTTCCAAGTTTCTTCAAGGCTAGAAATTAAGGGGAGAGCATCCATATTGTTCTTCCACCTTGAGCTCCATGGCTTGGAAATCAAGGGGAGAGCATCCATATTGTTCTTCCACCTTAAGCTCCATGGCCAACTAATCATCAAGTAAGGGAAAGGGATGAATCCTTAGGGATTTGTTGTTTCTTATTTCTTGTTCTTGATTCATTTGTATGGATTTATTGTTAAAACATTGTCTATGATTTACTCTTTGATTAAGTAAGAAGGATTTAAGTTCATGTGATAGCTGTTCTTTATATTCTTCTTCTTTTAGATTCTCTTAATCTGGTGATTGCATCCATCTCATCCATTGATGTTGTTTGGATGTGATTGATTCTGGTAGATTTATCTACTGATTGTCCATTACTGCGATATTGTCATTGAGATATATTGTCATTTCTTGATAATCTTTAAGATCGGTCATGTGTGCTTGAACTGAAATCAATGAGTAACTTGTAGCAATTACATTAGAGCTTATAAATGTGCTTAATTGAATATCTTCTGATTGCTTGTTTGGGATGTGAAACTAGCAATCGAGATAAAAACAATTGAATCAAGAGTGGAATAAGGGAACGAACATAAGGAGGATTCCCGGAACCTTGTTATTTCTCATTTATATTTCATTTACATTTACACAATTTTTCTCACAATACACCATTATCAGAACTCAAAAATCTTTCGTTTAACTTTTATCGTTCGTTTTAAGGTTCACACATTTTCTTTTGTAATTAACTTGTTTTCCTGTGGAATCGACACCCCAAAGCTGTACTAAAATAACCGCATTATACTTTGGGCGTATTCAAATTTTGCAACCCCTAACTAGCTTATTGCTAGTCCCAAGCAATTCAAGCGAAAGACATGAAATGAATTCTTTATTTAGAAATCAAAGCAAAATACAGCAATGCTGGCGTTAACCAATAGTGATTTAAAAATCTTTGTCTCAAGAATCATTCATAACATACAACACATAGAATCATTAAATATCACCCAAGTCCAAGAATAATCCAAATGTCAACCTTAAAATCGTTATCGACTCTTAACATCCATCTTACCACAATACATTAGTCCGAACACCCGGATGATTTTATGCATAACATTCATGACTACAAGTCTTGGCCTCTAAAAACATAATAAATTGCGTGACATCAATCACAAATCAAGCTCCATAAGCTCACTTTTCAAACCACTCTCCACTATGTAGAAAAACCACACTACATCGGATCAATAGGTCTTTAATAAGCTTGTAACGTTAGGCTACTGTAAAAGTCAAGAAAGAACGGTAAAGTTTAAACAAATAAAAGAACTAAGTCTCTTAATTTAAACACAACCACTTTAAGCACAAGATAACCTTACTTTAACACCCAACTCTTTCAACCATTTTTCGAGCATTTCTAGCAATAAATCACCATTTTTTTTCTTCTTCCTTTGCCATAATTCATCTTCTTTTTTATTTTTTTATTTTGGCATAAGACCATTCACCTCCTCTTTCATTATTTTCTTTTCTTTTCCACAATCCCCAACTTATCTCTTTTAATGTACTTGGGTTATGGTAGTAATATTTTCTCATATTTCCACCCTTACTCTTCTTAAGTACTTCTCAACAAATGTGTATAACTAAGTTCTTTTTAAAAGAAAGGTAAGGATAAAATATTTTTAAGCTCATAAAGGTGAGTGAATGGGCTATTGAAAGAAACAATGATCAAATTCTTTTTCAAGAAAAAGGCTCAAACAGGTGACTAGCGATAAATATAACAAGGGTAAGTTTAAAAATGCTCAAACGGTCCAAAAATAGCCTACATCATATCCTAAGTAATGTGCATTCTATGATTTTCGCCTCAAGTGATTATCAAATAAGTTCTAGAGCTTGTAGAGACCACAAAAGTATTCACAAAACAATCGCACATAAAACTTCTCCAAATGCTTTAGACTAATCATGCAATCTTACCACAAACCAGGGTCTCCAATCAAAGAAAGATTGACACTTAATTTATTCTCAAATTGAAGCAAGATTTAACTTCTTCTAAATGTTATATGCTATCTCAATTAGGCTCATATCATCAATGTATGAATTAAGTCCAAGGTTAACATAAAGCATGCTAAAAACAAACAAAAAGGTAAAATGACACCAAGCAGTTCAATGAAAACATGAAAAACAAGAATATGTTTCTTCCACCCCTAACTTAAAGTAGGCATTGTCCTCAATGTGAAAGAAAAAGATAAGGAAACTCCCTTTGTAGCCAAAAGTGCACAGAAGCTGAAAATTGTGCACCACCATTTAAATTGCTCCGTATATTTGTCCCTGAAAAAGAAATACGAAAGTAAAATTGGAAAATAACAAAACACTAATAATAAACAAGAAAAAGAATTATAAAAAATAATAAAAATAAAAGGATATGCTATGGGGTACCTCCCATGAGCGCTAAGTTTTACGTCTTCAGCCAGACACTCTTATTCCCTCCTAGACAAGCATGAGTTGAATGCACCAGCAACTGCTTTACTGTTAAATTTGGTGCTTATGTGCTTCGGAGAGGCCTTAAGGATGTTATCAGTAACATCTGCAGATTCCGGCTCGATATATGCTCTTGTGAAGCCATGGGTGAGGGTGGACTCTAATGGATTAAGGTGATGGACCTTTTTCCATGAATGAGTCAATCATGTATACTTGGTGGTTCTCGTCCACATCCTCTAATTTTTTCGTTGTTGGGATGTGTAACGACTTACCACTAAGTGTCTCAATGGCATTCACCTCCTTTTTATTTTGTTGCGCTAGGTGCTAACCATAAGATGTGGACGGAGCTGGAGAAGGGAACTTACCTCGCTCAGTCACACTCCAGTAGCTCGTCAGCTTGGACACTTGGCTCTTTATCTCTTTATGTTCTTCAACGACTTGCATAATTAAAGATTCAAGTCTTTGATTAGTCTTACCCTGTGCCTCAATAAAAGCATGTAAAATATCTTCTAAAGAACTTCTAGAAGACACGGGTGCATGATATGGTTCAAGATGTGGTGCAGGGGGTTGTGTAAGCTGCTGGTTTTCAGACTTCCAGCTGAAATTGGGGTGATTTCGCCATCTCGGATTATAGGTATTAGAGAAGCGTGCAGAAGCCTTTGTGTACATGCCTAAGGAACTACATTGTTCCTTATGCATCCCTCTCATCTCAACAAATGTGGGGCACTCTTGGGCGAGATGGTCTACCTCGCCACACATAAAACATAGTTCAAAAGATTTTGCATGATTAACAAAATCCTCTAAATTCTCGGATGGGGGTGCACTATTGTTTGATCTAGGCGAGGTTTCACCAACAGACGTGGAAGGAGAGGGTAACTCTAATTCAGGTCCTCTAATGAATCTACCTCGAGAATCTCTCTGTCTAAACATGCACCAATTAATTTAGAGGGAAAATAAAATAAATAAAACATGAAAATAAAATAAATAAAACAGAATAATAAAAGAAAATTAGAAAATCAAAACAAAGGTAAAGGAACAATATTACCGTATTTACAAACTGCTGAAAAGAAAAATATTTACAATTCTTCTACCGTCACACTCAAAGTTGACAAGCTTCCTTGTACTTTAGCTTGTTTCCCCGGCAACGGCGACAAAATTTGATTACGCCCAAAGTATAACGCAGTTATTTTAGTACAGCTTTGGGGTGTCGATTCCACATGGAAACAAGTTAATTACAAAAAAAAATGTGTGAACCTTAAAACGAATGATAAAAGTTAAACGAAAGATTTTTGAGTTTTGATAATGGTGTATTGTGAGAAAAATTGTGTTAATGTAAATGAAATATAAATGAGAAATAAAAAGGTTCCAGGAATCCTCCTTAGGTTCGTTCCCTTATTCCACTCTTGATTCAATTGTTTTTATCTCGATTACTAGTTTCACATCTCAAACAAGCAATCAGAAGATATTCAATCAAGCACATTTATAAACTCTAATGTAATTGCTACAAGTTACTCATTGATTTCGGTACAAGCACACATGATCGATCTTAAAGATTATCAAGAAACGACAATATATCGTAGTAATGGACAACCAGTAAGATAAATCTACCGGAATCAATCACATCCAAACAAGATCAATGGATGAGACGGATGCAATCACCTGATTAAGAGAATCTAAAAGAAGAAGAATATAAAGAACAGCTATCACATGAACTCAAATTCTTCTTACTTAATCAAAGAGTAAATCATAGCAATGTTTTAACAATAAATCCATACAAATGAATCAAGAACAGGAAATAAGGAACAACAAATCCCTAAGGATTCATCCCTTTCCCTTACTTGATGATTAGTTGGCCATAGAGCTCAAGGTGGAAGAACAATATGGATGTTCTCCCCTTGATTTCCAGCCTTGAAGAAACTTGGAAATATTCTGGATTTGGATCCCTTGGATCCCCCTTTGAGATGCTCTCCCCCTTGAAGATGCTGGCTGCACACTCCTTAAAGATGTATTTATAGAGCACAAGTAGTTAGGGGCATTTTGGTCCAGAAAATGTCATTGTGCAACCCTAATTTGGTCTTGGAATGAGTGGGCACTGGAAAGTGAGGGGTGCAATACTGGAAAGTGAGGGTGCAGTGCTGGAAAGTGAGGGGTGCGGCGCTAGGTGGATGCTGATCTGGAGGCCTGACCTGTGTCTACTAAAACTATCATAACTTTCTCTAGAAAAATCTTTTTTACGAACCATAAAATTCTCCAGAAAATAGACTTCCGGATCTTTCTAAGCATATATGGTTCATCTCTTGGTTCTTCCTGTATTAATATAGTTTAATCTGCAAAGATGATTGATCTGCACGGGCAATTTTGACAATTTAGTGAAACTCCTTTCTTGGTTTCTCTTCATCTTGGCTCTTCAGTGACCATTATCTTACTCGAGTATTCATTAAAGCTTCGTGTTTAAAATGATGATAGCTTTTCTATCTCTTTTTAAGCTCAAAGTACCTAAAAATGCACTGAAATAAGTCAACGATTCAAGAATAACACTTTAGAGTTATTAAGGTATAAAAGTGTAATTCCAACCTCGATCAACCCTAAAATGCTAACAATTAAGTATTGTTTAGATGCATTTTATGACTCTCATCAGTAAGTGTGCCACTATGAGCATCTATCTTAGTCTTAGATGTCTGTAAGAATAGTCTTCCTAACAAAATAAGAGTAGTTTGATCACCATCCTCCATATCAAGCACATAGAAATCAGCAGGGAAAACTAGATTATTAACTTGCACACGAACGTCCTCAACTACACCCTTAGGATAAGCATTAGATCTATCAGCCAATTAAATGACAACACCAGTTTTATCCAAAGGTCCAAGTTTCAAAGAAGAATATATAGAATGGCATGACATTGATAGAAGCTCCTAAATCTAGCATGGCCTTCTCAAATCTAGTTTTACCAATCGTATAAGGGATAGTAAACATACTTGGATCTTTGCACTTCACAGGGAGTTTTCTTTGAATAACAACAGAAACATTTTCGCCTACTTTCACCTTCTCACATCCTTTAAGTTACTGTTTCCTCTTAATTGAACACAGTTCTTTCAAGAATTTAGAATAACAAGGTACTTGTTTAATAGCATCTAAAAGTGGAACATTTACCTCGCATCTACGAAAAGTCTCATATAAATCTTTATTTTGCTCATCTTTTTTAGATTTTGCTAAAGCCTGAGGAAAAAGAGGTACTAATTTGTAATCATAAAGAGGCAGAAACTTACGCTTAGGTACGTCATCGTCATCGGGAACATCCCTGTCTGCAACGATGTTTTTCTCCTTCTCTTGCTTTGACGATGCAAGGGCTACCTTTACTAGAATCTTAACCTCCTTACCACTTCTTAAAATGATCACACTTGCATTTTTTCTTCGATTTACTACCATTTGAGAGGGTAATTTCCTCGAACTTTGTGCCTCTAACCGATTAATTGCGGTTGCCATCTATCTCATCTGATTGTCCAAACTTTGAATACTGGCCCTCGTTTCTTGTTGAAATTTTTTTGTCTCCTATTGAAATTGCAAATTATTAGTGGTAAGAGACTTAACAATATCTTCTAAAGACATACCAGAATTAGTAGTTTGGCCCGGTTGTTGTCTAGGGGGGTATGGCTGCTTATATTGCTGGCAACTTTGGTGGTTTTGAGTCGCTGGCTGATTTACTTGTGGATTCCCATAGCTAAGATTGGGGTGATGCCTCCATCCCAGGTTATACATGCTCGAATAGGAATCATACTTCTTTTGCGGTTGTCCAGGAAAACCACCTGCCGCATTCACTTACTCAATAGGCTCATCTTAAAGAGTTGAGCACATATCGGTTGGATGCCTTACTACCGAACAAATCCCATAAGCTTTTGCCATTTGCATATTACCTATAACCATTTGATGAACAAGAGAAGTTAGACTCGTAAGTTGTTGTTCAAGGGAGGAAATATTTACCTCATTAACATGCTTTGATGGAGGGTCAAGCCTAGTGCCAAATTGTTAAGAATTGGATGCCATATTTGCAATCAAGTTTTTCACGGCCTCGGGAGTTTTATCCACCAAAGCTCCTCCACTAGCGCCATTAATCATGCTCCTATCCGTGGGTAAAAGTGTTGTGTCTTTATCTGCCTAAATAAATAAGCAAATCGTACATTTTACTTGCAAGTGCACAAGGTCAATAGTAGCATAGTGTGCAAGTGCGAGATCATCTCCACAAGGATTGGTGAATTTCGATTTAGAATTAGTTTCTCAATATAAAAAGATAGAAATAGTGTTGAGTGTGAATTAATAATAATAAGAACATAAGGCTTTGATATCCACCACTAATCATACTTTCCTAATAAGTAAAGCGCCAATGCTATAGCCTTATCATGAATACCTAATGGTTGTCAACCTAAGGGCTTGGTCCACTCCTTAGGCTATTGATCTCCCTAAGCAACGAGCTAGGCATGGTGTATACTCTAACTCTTTTCTCTCTTAAGGGATTCAGCATGGTGTATACTGAGTTGTTCCTTAAGAGAGTATAAAGACTGTGGAAATCGACAACCACATGGGACCTAGGGCATGGTCCACTACCTGTTTCGTATGTTGAATAATCCAAGAATCCGGCGTGGATTTCTTTTGTTACTATTGTCAGACCCAAGACTCAGTCATCCAAATTGATCTAGCTAACTGATCCATACCACATGCATACGTTGATCAGACACACACATATGAGGAATTTAAATAAACACAGACATTAATCAATTAAAGCATCATAACATTGCTATTTGCAAAGGCAATCAACGATTATATATATAGGAAAGCATAATAGGGCTTCAATGGAGCCTTATTAGGAAATTCGTGTTACTAAAAAAGAAAAACAAACTTGTAGTACACCCCCAAACTTGAACTGGATGTACGCACTGTGTTCTTGAAAAAGAAAAACAAATGTTGTGCTAAAAAACAAAAAATATGGAAAATAAACAGCTAAATAAACCTAAGTAAGAAAATAAAAATACTATAATAAAAAGGATATACGGTTGGGTGCCTCCCATGAGCACTAAGTTTTACGTCTTTAGCCAAACAGGGTATCCTCTCACTACTGGTCATCGGGTGGTGCAGTTGAAGAGGTACCGGGTGTAGTAGGTAGGCAATCGAGGATGGCCTGCAGCATCGCCTCCTGTCGTGTAAACTGTGCCTCCAAACCATCTATGCGCTGATGGGCCAGACGGGTCGCCTCTCTGTCCTCCCGGCGGATGTCGGATAGCTCACAGTGGAAGGAAGATAACTCCTCTAGAAGGTGCTGGTACTCTGTGGACCCCATATCTGGCTGGTCCTCCTCCTATGTAAGGCTCTTGTTGTGAGTTTTAAAGTACTCGCAAGCGCACGAGTCGTTTGCAATATAGTATTGTGTAAGTGCGAGGTCGAATCCACAGGGAATTGCGTTGTGAAAATATTTTTATCTAAACTAAGCCTATTTTAACCTAGTTCCAAGTTTTGAATTGTCTTTTGCAAAACAAATATAAACTAAACTAAATTGATTTAAAGACTAATGATAAAAACATTAAGGTTTCTGAATCCACCCTACCAAAGTAAAGCATATATCTTCATGTTCTATATAAAAATAATCTATCAAAACATTCCATGAATCAAACTTTAAACAAATCACAACAAATATCCCAATTAAACCAAAACAATCCAATGTATCCGCTTTTAACAAATCACAAAAGATATTCAATTTAATCAAAAACGATTCGACGTATCCATCAGATGAAACACACGGAATATCCAACAGAACAATTTAAATGCAATCAATCATAAGATTTTACTCAAGTAATTGAACAGAACATTTATACTAAAAAAAACATCAGAATTGTATAAACAAATCTGAAAATATTATGCCAAACAACGGCGAGACTTCATCTTCAGCCTTAGCTGAAGATTTTAGCCACTCATAATCATGAAACTAAAGTTCACAATAACAGTTCTAAACATTAAACTTTAAAACTAACAAAAGTAGTAAATTAAAAACTGACTATACATGGGGAGAAATTCCACTTGCTATTGGGTGGCGCTTCCCCTCGTGGTAGCAAAGCCTTCGAGATCCACCAGAATGCTAGCAGAAGTCTTCCGGATTGCACACGAATTGCTTTAGTGAGGTGGGGCTTTTATAGGGGAATTCTCGGAGTACAATGTGTTTCAAATTCGATGTGGGATACTGCCTGAATGCACTCGATCGCAGTCTGGTGCGCTCGAGTGCATACAGGTGCACTACAAAGCATTTTTAACCGATGTGGGATGTGCGAGTGCGCACTTGCGATCGATCGCAAGTCTGGTGTGCTCGAGCGCACTAGACATCTTCAGCTTAACCCTTGTCTACTAAAACTGTCATAACTTTCTCTAGAAAAATCATTTTTATGACCCGTAAAATTCCTTAGAAAATAGACTTTTGGATCTTTCCAAGCATATATGGCTCATCTCCTGGTTCTTCCTGAATAAATACAGTAAAATCCACAAAAATAACTGATCTGTACAGGCAATTCTGGCAATTTTAGTGAAACTCCTTTCACAGTGCTTGTAAACTTGAAAAACAACAAAAACAACTCAAAGTAACAAATTCCTAAGCTAACAAATGTAAATTAAGTGGCCAAAATATGCAATATTTGGCACTCATCCCCAAACTTACATTTTGCTAGTCATTTAGCAAAACAAAATAAAAGACTACATGAAAAATAAAGAACATAAAGATAAGTTCATCACTCATGGTATCCAAAAATTTAAAGAGCACTTAAAACCATGATATTCATTCATGAGCAAGCTTAAAAAATATAACCCATCTTCGCAATGAACAAGAATTTAAAACCTAGTTACTTACAAGAGGCAGGCTAAGACATCACAAGCGTGAGTCAGTGTAAAGTGAATTAGCATATACAGACGAGGTTTCCAAATAACTTCAATGTACAATGTCTCCATGTCTCAAGATTCACAGAATTTCTCATCAGAATGAACAATGATGGCATGGTTTTATTTATTTATTTATTTTTATATATAAGGCTCTGCTATAATTAGTTCCCTTAAGCTTTCTAATTGACCCATGTAGCGAGTGTTGAGTCAATGACTCCCAAACCAGATAGTTTTAGGGCATTAGGTGTAAAGACACCCATAAGGACTTACTAACTCGAGTCAAAAAGGCTACAAAACTAACCTGGCCTTAATGCTACCAAGCAAAATTTCCACCTTTTGATGTGAACACTCACTGCTTACTGAGGCAAGAGGTCCAGTAACTCAGTAGAAAATTTCGCAATGATCACTATGAGTAAAATTCTCACCTTTTGACGTGAACACTCATTGCTTACTGAGGCAAGAGGTCCAATTACTCAATGGAAAGTTTATTGATGATGATCATTATAAATATTAGCATTATTTTTTTTTATTTTTTTTATGTCCAAGTGTTTATTGAACAAGTCATCCAGTTTCAGTTAAGATAAGGAAACATACACATTAAAATCACATGTCATACCTCACACAAATATGTGCTACTGTGCTCGTGTTAGATTAGATTAAACATGTGAATTCTCGAATGCCTAAAGTAAGTAACTAAGGTTTAAAATTCTATCATCAGATCATGTGTTCAAAATTTTTAAGCTCACCAAAGACATTACATCACAGAAATTGTTTAGATCAACCAAAATTTCAAAATAACATGAGCATGCATTTACCTTCTTTATTTTCTTTAAATGAAGAAAAACAACAACAATTTAGGACAAAGTGTGTGTAATGTGTCTCCTATACCCCCTAACTTAATTTACACATTGTCTCTAATGTGTGAATAATATAGAAAGAGCTAACCTGGGAGATGGAGAACTAGCTGGACCGATATGGCTCATAGCATACCCCCAAACTTAAACTGAAGTACGCGTTGTCCCTGAAAAATAAATACTGGAAAACAAAAAAATACTGGAAACAAACATTAATCATAAATATCTAAAATAATAAATATACAGAAAGGATATACTGTTGGGTGCCTCCTATGAGTGCTAAGTTTAACGTCTTCAGCCAGACCCAACATTAGTAATAGTGCCCAGCTAAACGCTCCACCATCTGATCAATAAATGGGAGTGGAAAATGATCCTTCCTTGTGGTAGCATTCCACTTACGGTAGTTTAGACACACTCTCCATCCTAATTGCACACGAGTTGGAACCAACTCATCGTCTTTATTTATCACTACCGTCAATCTAGCCTGCTTTGGCACGACATGACTCGGGCTCACCCACTCACTATCAAAGATTGGATAAATGATCCCTACACCCAACAGCTTTATCACTTCAGTCCTCACAACCTCTTGTATAGCTGGGTTGAACCTTCTTTGTGGCTCCCTCGATGGCTTGGCATTCTCCTCCAAATGTAACTTGTGCATCACCACCGAGGGGCTGATCCCTTTGATATCCTCAATAGTCCAACCGATAGCTTCATTGTGCTATCTTAAAACGTCCAATAATTTATCCACTTGAGCATCAACCAAATCTAAAGCTATAGTCAGAGGCAAAGAATCTACTGGACCTAAGAACTTATACTTAAGATTGTCCGGTAAAGGCTTAAGTTTATTCTTGAGGGGTTCAGGTGTTGTGGTCTCCTCCGTCTCACTGCTCTTCTGAGGAGTAGACTCCAAAGTAGTGGTTGCTTGCTCAAACAACTTATTCAAATCCAAATCCTCTTCAAACTGAGCAAAGCATGCCTCCAGGGGGTCCTCACTGCAGGATTCATCCACAGTCTCCTCCATCTCACTGCTCTTCTGAGGAGTAGACTCCAAAATGGCATTCACTTGCTAAAGTAACTTATCTAAATCCAAATCCTCTCCAAACTGAGCAAAACATGCCTCGAAAATGTCCTCAGACTCCGCTCCTTTCTTGGGCACTTGTAATCTCTCAAGGTAAGGCACTTTAGGTACAAACAACCTAGGGAGATCCTTAATAATATGTGTGGCTGTAGATGGCTCAGCATCTCTCTTTTCCTTGTTGCCACTTTCTTGCCCTTGTTGCATAGCTGGGTTCTCTTCCACTTGATTGTCCACTTGTCTCCCAAACCTCAATGGGACAATCAATTGCACTTGTTCTTGCCCGTGCATAGGAGTTGATGATTTTCCCACCGTAAACTATTCCTTTGGGTTAGACTCAGGTTGACTGGGGAACCTTCCCTTCTCTCCTTCAGCTAAGTGACTTGCGATTTGACCTATTTGACTCTCTAGCTTAGCAATCGCTTGGGTGTTTACTATTGTTGCACTCCTTACTTCGTTTATGGATTGGCCAGTCATCTTCCTGAAATCATTGAGGGCATCCTCCAATGACTGTGAAATCGACACTGGCGCTTGAATGGGAGCTTGGTAAGCGGGTGATGGTGTTGGATAGGCTGAGTGACCATAACTTGGAACTGGTGGAGGAAATTCGAGAGGGTATTGATTGTGAGCATGATAAAGGGCTCCTCCCTGATTCATCAATTGGTTCTGCATCCATGAAAAATCAGGGTGGTTCCACCACCCTGGATTGTACGTCTCGGAGTAAGATCCATTTGATTGCCACCAATAGTCATTGAAAACGTTAATTTGTTCCATGCGATACTCGACAAAAGCCGGCGTAGATGGACAATTCTGTGCTAAATGTATAGGACTAGCACAGATGGAACAACTATCAATATTGAAAGTATTGGTTATATTGATGGACTGGCCGGTCATCTTCATGAAATCCTTAAGGGTGCCCTCTAAAGACTGTGAAACCGGCGCTGGATTTATCCATAGTTTTTTTAAAATTTTTTTTATAGGCCAATGAAAACAGAAACAAATAAAATAAAATAAAATTGCAAAAAGAAAAATCAACAAAAATTGCTAACTAACTAGTAGAAAAATAAAATCAATTCAGACTAAAAATTTAATTTTCACAAACCAAACAACTCCCCGGTAACGGCGCCAAAAACTTGTTTTGAGTTTTAAATTACTCGCAAGCACACGAGTCGTTTGCAATATAATGTTGTGCAAGTGCGAGGTCGAATCCACAGGGAATTACGTTGTGAAAATATTTTTATCTAAACTAAGCCTATTTTAACCTAGTTCCAAGTTTTGAATTGTCTTTTGCAAAACAAATATAAACTAAACTAAATTGATTTGAAGATTAATGATAAAAACACTAAGGTTTCTGAATCCACCCCACCAAAGTAAAGCATATATCTTCATGTTCTATATAAAAATAATCTATCAAAACATTCCATGAATCCAACTTTAAACAAATCACAACAAATATCTCAATTAAACCAAAACAATCCAATGTATCCGCTTTTAACAAATCACAAAGGATATCCAATTTAATCAAAAATGATTCGATGTATCCATCACACGGAATATCCAACAGAACAATTTAAACGCAATCAATCTTAAGATTTTACTCAAATAATTGAACAGAACATTTACACTAAAAAAAAATCAAAATTGTGTAAACAAATCTGAAAATATTATGCCAAACAACAGCGAGGCTTCATCTTTAAACTTAGCTGAAGATTTTAGCCACTCATAATCATGAAACTAAAGTTCACAATAACAGTGCTAAACATTAAACTTTAAAACTAACAAAAGTAGTAAATTAAAAACTGACAATACATGGGGAGAAATTCCACTCACTGTTGGACGACGCTTCCCCTCATGGTAGCAAAGCCTTCGAGATCTACCAGAATGCTAGCGGAAGTCTTCCGGATTGCACACCAATTGCTTCAGTGAGGTTGGGCTTTTATAGGGGAATTCTCGGTGTACAATGTGTTTCAAATTCGATGTGGGATACTGCCCTAGTGCGCTCGATCATAGTCTAGTGCGCTCAAGCGCATACTGGTGCACTGTAAAGCATTTTTAACCGATGTAGGATGTGCAAGTGCGCACTTGCGATCGATCGTAAGTTTGGTGCGCTCGAGCGCACTAGACATCTTCAGCTTAACCCTTGTCTACTTAAACTGCCATAAATTTCTCTAGAAAAATCATTTTTACGAGCCGTAAAATTCCTCAGAAAATAGACTTTCGGATCTTTCCAAGAATATATGGCTCATCTCCTGGTTCTTCATAAATTAATACAATAAAATCCACAAAAATGACTGATCTGTACAGGCAATTCTGGCAATTTTAGTGAAACTTCTTTCCCAGTGCTTGTAAACCTAAAAAACAATGAAAATAACTCAAAATATCAAATGCCTAAGCTAAAAAATGTAAATTAAGTGGCCAAAATATGCAATATTTGGCACTCATCAGCTCTCTGAGTGATTCTCTGTGTCCATCGAATCATCCGTCCTAGGCTCATCAATAGGAACATGCACCCGGGGTCCTCGGGGCATGTGGGACTGGCTGAGGCTCCACTGGGCCCTCCTGAAGAATAGATGGTCACTGACTGGTTTGTCGATAAAGAAGCCCTTGATCCTCTTCTTCTTGAAGATATAGCTGAGCAAGAAGGGGAAAGAGAGCCCCCATGTATTAGCCATGGTGGTCTGACAGCTATGTACATGGTCCTAGAACTTGTGTATCTGACTCCATATGATGGTTGGTATGGAGTACCAGTGACCCTGATGAAAGGCAAAGAGGGCCTATAAGAACTGATCCCTCCTCTGAGTCTTGTGCCTCAAAAGGCACACATTACACTGGAGAATGGAGTCCACAAACCACAGAAGGGGAGGCAACTTCGATTGGCTGCCCATATTGTTGTGCCGGTCTATATACTGGCCCGCACATATGTCCTCAATGATATGGGCAGAGGAAACGGGTCTGGCTACTCCTCCATATGGTTGTCCTCCGGAGGGGACTCATCACAATAGTTTTCTTAATAGCACAGCACTTACCTCTTCGGTTAAGGCCACTGTCTCATGCTCATTTTGTTAGTGCAACAATCTTTCAAAATTTTAGCATATGTAGGAATTTGCTTAATTGCATCTAATAAAAGAATGTTTATTTCTACTTTTCTCAAAGTTTCAAAAATGTCAATCAGTTTATTCTCTTTCTTAGGCTTTACTAACCTTTGAGGGAAGGGTGGAGGTGCATTTACCTTCTCCATCTCGCTTATCTTAGATGTGGATGCTTTTTTTGGAGATGCTTATGCAGGCTTATCGACGCCTATGATCTTTCCACTTCTTAGGGTTGTCACAACATTCAGTTGCTGGTGTCCTCTTGGATTTGGTATTGGTTGGGCTGGAAACTCTCCTTGCTTTCTGCTACTCAGTCCTTAGCCAATTGTCCCATTTGTACCTCTAGTCCTTGAATGGCTTGATCATATTTTGCAGTGGTTTATCTCATCTTAGTCTAAAATTGTCTTGTTTCTTCCATGAACTGTTCGTGTGAAGTCATCAACTATTGGTGTTGAGATACCAACTGCTGGTGCTGAGCTACTAATTACCTCACAAGACTCTCGAGATCATTTTTCTTTGTTTCGGGAACTGAGTGGGCTGCTGGTTGGGAGTTTCTTTGTTGTCCTTGACCATTCTAATTGCTGCTCTAAGAAAAGTTTGGGTGATTCCGCCATCCAGGGTTTTAGGTGTTTGCATACGGATTGTTCTTCGGCAGATAGTTGTTTGGTCCCACAAAGTTTACTTGCCCAGGGTCTACAGATGAATACAAGGGACATGTATCAGTATTATGATTGAATTGGGAACATATCGCACATACCTGGAGTGGTGTCGCTGGTGGATTAGGTGATGCATTCTGAGCAGCCATGGCTTTAACTAGTAGATCTAGTTTCCTTTCCACAGCAGCTATTTGGGTAGAAGATCCTCCATTTAGGTTTACCTCATACATACCTTTGCTTTTGGTTACATGTCTACCTCAAGAAGAGAACTACTGGATATGTTCACTTAAGGTCTCGAAGAGCTCCATGGCTTTTTCGCAGCTTTTCTCCATCAACACTCCTCCACAACCTGAATCCAAAATACTTTTGATAGTATCACTTAAACCTTCATAGAAAGCTTATACCAGTTCATCCTGAGGTAGGTTGTGATGTGGGCATTTGAGTAGCAGCTCGCTGAAATGTCTCCATGCCTCAAAGAATAGGTATCCATCCTTTTGTTGGAAAGACTGAATCTCTTTCCTCATTTTCCTCGTCTTTTGAGCTGGGAAAAACTTCCTTAGGAATTTGCTGGCCAACTCCTCCCAAGTGTGGATAGAAACTGCAAGCAATGAATTGTACCCCAGTTTAGCATTATCTTTTTAAGGAAAAAAGGAAAAGAATTAACCTGATTCCTTCTTGGTCTAAGCCTCGGATGTGCTGGAACTTGCAGAGATCGAAGAACTCTCGAAGGTACAAGTGTGGATCCTCATTAGGTGTACCCCTAAAGTGAGTCAATGCACTGAGTATCTGCAAAGATATGTAGTAGTTGCCTTCCGCCTTGGGTTAATAAGCAATGCAAGATGGTTGATCGAGGTTCCGTGGGATGAAGGATTGCTTCATCGATCTTCGCTCAGGTGGTTGTTGATTTTCAATCTGCTCTGCCATTAGTGCTTCCTTCTCGGTCTCTTCTTCTACCTCTTCAGAATTGTCTCTAAGCCTTTGTCGAATAGTTCACTCAAGCTCGGTATCGAGGGGAAATAACGTTGGATGTCTGGATCAAAGCCCGTGCATGAGTCGATAATAATTGTTTTAGTGCAGTAGCTCAACACTGCTGCCCGGGTAACTCTCTGCCTCAAATGTGCTTAATCGCACAGAGAGGTGCGCTCGATCGCAAGTGGTACAGAGGGTTCTGTTGGAGTGCCTGAAACAAAAAACAAAAAGGAAATAGATTAGGTTTTGGATTAAACAAAAATAAAAGTAAAAACAGAAACTTAAAATTTGATAGAGATAAAACAAAAGATAAATAAAAATTACTAAACTAAACGAAAATAATTCTAGAAGGAAATTTAGTGCAATCCTCGGCAACGACGCCAAAAACTTGTTGTGCGTTTATCTACCTAAATAAATAAGCAAATAATCATACAGTTTTACTTGTAAGTGTACGAGGTCAATAGTAGCATAGTGTGCAAGTGCGAGATCATCTCCAGAATGATTGGTGAATTTCGATTTAGAATTAGTTTCTCAATATAAAAAGATAGAAATAGATGTTGAGTGTGAATTAATAATAATAAGAACATAGGGCTTTGATATCCACTACTAATCACACTTTCCTAATAAGTAAAGTGTTAATGCTATAGCCTTATCATGAATACCTAATGGTTGTCAACCTAAGGTTACAAGTCGTCAATTCCTCTCCAAAGCTTACAACTCCAAGCTTAATCAAAAAAGTATGTTTTCTATGTTTTACAAGACTATATATAGGGCTCTAAGAGTGTCTCGAAACCTTAATTTCCAATTTAAGGCTTGGAGACTTCTTTCCAATTCTAGCTCTGCCGCCTCTGGTGCATGTGCGCTCGATCGTATGGGTCTGCGCTCTAGCGCATGTGTGCGCTCGTATGCCTGTGCACTCGATCATAAGAGAGGTGTGCTCGAGTGCATCTTACTGGTTGTAGAACTTTACTTTGTATTCCTTAGAGCTCCAAAATGTCTTCTTTTTGTCAAAGCCTTATGAAAAACACATAAAACACGAAAATGAAGTAGAATCTACTAAAATAGATAAACAAATAGCCTAACAAGCGTAAATTAAGGGGCTTAAATATAACTATGTTGTTATTTGTCTAAGTTTCAAACATGTCCAAACATGGTCTAAGGTTGGTTAAATTCCAAACTAAATGTGGAGTATCAAAGTTCAGCAAGTCTAATGGCTGCACACATGTGTATGCTCAAGTTTTGAGCATGGGAAGGTCATACACACTGCTGTGCAAACTTCTGCACACAGGCAGAAAGTGTGCTCACTGCAGCAGAAGGCAGCAGAATCAGGTCTGGGCGCGCCGCGCACCCCCAGTGTCACACCGCCCATGCCTAGCGCCGCACCGCCCAGGCACACTGCTGCACACATAGGCAGCAAGCTTCAACGCCCTCCAGAAGTGTGTGCGCAAGTCCAAAACGCACAGCACCGCTTAGGAAAGTAATGAAGGGCCAAGATTGAGCAATGATCAAGATCAAAGGGTGAGGATTGATTTACAGGAATTGAGAGGCTATAAAAGGGGTTCTCAATGCCTCATTTCACATAATAATATATACAACACACATACAAGAGAGATTTGTGACATTGTGAGATCATTGTAAACACTTAGAGAGAATTGTGTAGAGTGACAAACACAAGAGGGACTCTTTGTTAGGCTGGTTGTAAAGAAGAAAGGATAGTATAGAATTGATAGAAAACTTTGTAATAGGACTATCACTTTCTAGATCTCTTCTTGTTTCTTCAAGAACTTGGATTCTTAAAGAGGATTGCTGTAACTTTGTAAGAACCATTGAGATAGTGCAGAGAGTTCGGAGGAACTCACGCGGATGTAGGCATATTGCCGAACCTCGATAACAATTGCTTGTCTTCTTTTCTTTCTTTGATTTTTTGTTCTTATGTTCGATTGCTGTTTTTCTTTCTACAAGTCATTCAAGACTGGGGTGTTTGGAAGATCACCACCTTGGCATCTTGTCAAGGTGATTTCCAACAGTGGTATCGGAGCTAAGCAGCTGGTTATCGGAGCAAGAAGTAGAAGGTACAGAGCCAAGACTCCAAGAATCAAATATCAAACTTCTTGGGTGAATCAAGAACGGTGTAAAGATCAAGATCCGGTCATGTTCTTGAAAGTTGATTCAAGAACGGTGTTAAAGATCCATCTTCGATCTGTGTTCTTGAGGTTGAAGAAAGCAGTTGTGGTTAGTGCACAAATCTGGGATCTTTTCCGAAAAGATGGCTTCAAATTTCTGTGTGGAGAAGTTTGATGGAAAGAGGAACTTTGCCCTATGGAAGCGGAAGATCAAGGCGGTTCTCATGTAGCAGAAAATGGACTTGGCTCTTGGAGAAGATGATTCTTTTCCAGCAAGTACCATGGAGGACCAGCGGAATGAGATGAAGAAGATGGCTTACAGCAGCATTTTCTTGCACATATTGGATAATGTCACAAGTGAGTGCTGAGACTCGGAAGATCCAGCTGCAATATGGAAGAAACTAGATGAGTTTTTTCTTGCCAAGACTCTCCCTAATAAGAGGTATCTTCGTAAATGAATCTTTGCTTTTAAATTTGATCCTAAGAAAGAGTTGCAAGATGATCTTGATGCCAAGATAAGGAGTGCATCAAGTGGTAAAGGGTTGTTCTTTAAAAGAAGGCCAGCAACTTGGTATGGCAGCATACATGGCTACTACTGGGACAGAGGTAGAGGAGAGAGCCATGGGAGAGTGCAGAGCAGCATGCATGGCTACTACCGGGACAGAGGTAGAGGAGAAAGCCATGGGAGAATGCATTCCAAACTGAGATTTGGAGGGAAGAGCTGCTACTACTACCATAAGAAGGGTCATGTCAAGAAAGATTGCAAAAAGATGACAAGGGATAGAGGAGGAAACCATACCAAGAATGGAGAGGCTTCGGTTGCTAAAACAGAACAGCAAGATGATGATGTTCTTGTTGTGTGCTCGGATGTGAGCAAGGGCCTGCAAGTTCTTAGTAAGGATGGCCTACTTGGTGGAGACAAAGTAGAGGAACTTGATTTCTGCGAGTGTTGTGTTCTTGAGAAGCAACACCGGGTCAGTTTCAACACCGGAGTGCACAAGTATAAGGGCATTCTTACCTACATTCATGCGGACCTTTGGGGACCAGCAAGGACACCAACACAGGGAGGTAACTTTTACTTTCTGTCATTGATTGATGATTATTCAAGAAGAGTGTGGGTTTATTTGGTTAGAAATAAATTGGATGCCTTGAATAAGTTAGTGGTGTGGAAAAGGCTGGTTGAGACTCAAATGGGTAGAGTAGTTAAGGGGATAAGAACCGATAATGGCTTAGAAATTTTTAACCTAGAACTTGACCAATTCTGTAGGTTAAATGGGATTTTAAGACATAGGATAGTTATGGAAACCCCTCAGCAAAGTGGAGTTGCAGAGTGGATGAATAAGACCCTTATGGAAAAGGTTAAGTGCATGTTAAATGGATCTGGATTACCCAAATGTTTTTGGGGGGAAGCTGTGTCTACTGCTGCATATTTGGTGAATAGATCACCCTCTAGGATTATGTATCAAAAGACTCCCAAAGAGATGTGGAGTGGAAAACCCCCTGAGTTGGACAACCTTAGGACTTTTGGGTGTGCTACGTATGCACAACAAAAGGAAGATAGTCTTAGCCCAGGATCTATAAAGTGTGTGTTTCTAGGATATGGGGAAGGGGCTAAGGGGAATAGGTTGTGGTCCTTAGAGAAAGAAGGATTAAGACTCATTATAAGTAGGGATGTTAATTTTAATGAATTGTTATTTCCCCACTTGGAGAAAACTAACCCTGCAGGGGCTAGTGAGCAAATTTGTTTGGTTCTTATGGAGCATCTCATCAAGGAGAACTCGATTCAGGTTGAGTAGAGAAGGCAAGAGGATTCGGACCAGGTAGAGCCCTTAGATAAAGGCAATGCTGAGGGCACTCAAGAGGAGGCTGAATTAGAAGAGATTGATGCAGCAAGTCGGAAAGACTATCAGCTCACAAGAGACCGGGAAGGAAGGCTGGTCGGACCACCATCAAGATATGGGTTTGCGGATGCTACGGATGCAGCAACTCCTTGGACAAAAGGAGGGATGAGTGAATAAGGGACTTATATAGGATGTAAGGATCCGCCAAGATCGAAGCTAGCTATGGAGGAAGAAATGGATTCTTCGAGGAAGAACAACTTTTGGGAATTGATGAAAATTCTAGGAAAGCAGAAAGTTATGGAATATAAGTGCACTTACAAGATTAAAAAAGGGTACCCTCCAAGAGATAAAGTCCGGAACAAGGCTAGGCTGGTGGTGAATGGGTTCATAAGAAGAGAAGATATAGGTTTCACAGAAACTTTCTCACCTGGACACAAGGTGGAGAAGATGGTGAGTATCCTCACCTATGTCATTAATGGGCTGTTAAGGTGATTTCCAACAATGGTATCAGAGTTAAGCAGCTGGTTATCGGAGCAAGAAGTAGAAAGTACGGAGCCAAGACTCCAAGAATCAAAGATCAAACTTCTTGGGTGATTCAAGAACGGTGTTAAAGATCCATCTTCGATCTGTGTTCTTGAAGTTGAAGAAAGCAGTTGTGGTTAGTGGATAAATCTGGGATCTTTTCCATAAAGATGGCTTCAAATTTCTGTGTGGAGAAGTTTGATGGAAAGGGGGATTTTGCCCTATGGAAAGGGAAGATCAAGGCGGTTCTAATGCAGTAGAAAGTGGACTTGGCTATTGGAGAAGATGATGCTTTTCTAGCAAGTATCATGGAGGACCAGTGGATTGAGATGAAGATGATGGCATACAGCACCATTTTCTTGCACATATCAGATAATGTCACAAGGGAGTGCGAAGAATCATAAGATCCAGCTGCAATATGGAAGAAACTAGATGAGTTGTTTCTTGCCAAGACTCTCCCTAATAAGAGGTATCTTCGTAAATGAATCTTTGCTTTTAAATTTGATCCTAAGAAAGAGTTGCAAGATGATCTTGATGCCAAGATAAGGAGTGCATCAAGTGGTAAAGGGCTGTTCTTTAAAATAAGGCCAGCAACTTGGTATGGCAGCATGCATGGCTACTACCGGGATAGAGGTAGAGAAGAGAGCCATAGGAGAGTGCACAGCAGCATGCATGGCTACTACCGGGATAGAGGTAGAGGAGAAAGCCATGGGAGAATGCCTTCCAAACTGAGATTTGGAGGGAAGAGCTGCTACTACTGCCATAAGAAGGGTAATGTCAAGAAAGATTGCAAGAAGATGACAAGGGATAGAGGAGGAAACCATACCAAGAATGGAGAGGCTTCGGTTGCCAAAATGGAACAGCAAGATGATGATGTTCTTGTTGTGTGCTTGGATGTGAGCAAGGGGCAAGAAGGCAGCAGAAAATGGATCTTGGACACCGGGTGCACTCATCACATGTGCCCTCATCGGAGTTGGTTCAAGAATTTCAAGGAAACCAATGATGAAAGGGTTTTCTTAGGGAATGATATTTCTTACCGAGTGAGAGGCATAGGAGACATCCAGGTGAGGATGTTTGATGGAATGACAAGGCTGCTAGAAAATGTGAGGTATCTCCCAGATTTGAGGAGGAATTTGATCTCATTGGGGTAGCTGGATTCCATGGGATACACATGCAAGATAGAGGGAGGAAAGATCAAGGTAGCCAAGGGATCTTTGGTAGTGATCAAGGCAGCAAGAAATGATGGACTCTATGAGATGATCTGAGGGACAGAAATCAATGATCAAGCAGCAAGCTAGATGGCTGAGATGGATAGGGCAGCCCTTTGGCACACTCACTTGGGACATATGAACGAAGAGGGCCTGTAAGTTCTCAGCAAGGATGGCCTACTTGATGGAGACAAAGTAGAGGGAATTGATTTCTGCGAGTGTTGTGTTCTTGAGAAGCAACACTGGGTCAGCTTCAACATCGGAGTGAACAAGTCTAAGGGCATTCTTGACTATGTTCATGCGGACCTTTGGGGACCAGCAAGGACACCAACACAGGGAGGTAACTTTTACTTTCTGTCATTGATTGATGATTATTCAAGAAGAGTGTGGGTTTATTTGGTTAGGAATAAATCGGATGCCTTAAATAAGTTAGTGGTGTGGAAAGGGCTGGTTGAGACTCAAATAGGTAGAGTAGTTAAGGGGATAAGAACCGATAATGGCTTAGAAATTTTTAACCTAGAACTTGATCAATTCTGTAGGTTAAATGGGATTTTAAGATATAGGACGGTTGTGGAAACCCCTCAGCAAAGTGGAGTTGCTGAGTGGATGAATAAGACCCTTATGAAAAAGGTTAGGTGCATTTTAAATGGATCCGGATTACCCAAATGTTTTTGGGGCGAAGCTGTGTCTACTGCTGCATATTTAGTGAATAGATCACCCTCTAAGATTGTGTATCAAAAGACTCCCGAAGAGATGTGGAGTGAAAAACCCCCTGAGTTAGATAACCTTAGGACTTTTGGGTGTGCTGCGTATGCACAACCAAAGGAAGATAGACTTAGCCCAGGATCTATAAAGTGTGTGTTTCTAGGATATAGGGAAGGGGCTAAGGGTTATAGGTTGTGGTCCTTAGAGAAAGAAGGATTAAGACTCATTATAAGTAGGGATGTTAATTTTAATGAATTGTTATTTCCCTACTTGGAGAAAACTAACCCTGCAGGGGCTAGTGAGCAAACCAGTTTGGTTCTTATGGAGCATCGCATCAAGGAGAACTCAATTCAGGTAGAGTAGAGGAGGCAAGAGGGTTCGGACCAGGTAAAGCCCTTGGATGAAGGCCATGCTCAGGGCACTCAAGAGGAGGTTGAACTAGAAGAGGTTGATGCAGCAAGTCGGAAGGACTATCAGCTCACAAGAGACCTGGAAAGAAGGCTGGTCGAACCACCTTCAAGATATGGGTTTGCGGATGCTACGGATACAGAAACTCCTTGGATAAAAGGAGGGATGAGTGAACAAGGGACTTACATGGGATGTAAGGATTCGCCAAGATCGAAGCTAGTTATGGTGGAAGAAATGGATTCTTTGAGGAAGAACAACTTCTGGGAATTGGTGAAAATTCCAGGAAAACATAAAGTTATGGAATGTAAGTGCACTTTAAAGATCAAAATAGGGTACCCTCCAAGAGATGAAGTCCGGAACAAGGCTAGGCTGGTGGCGAATGGGTTCACAATAAGAGAAGACATAGGTTTCACAGAAACTTTCTCACCTGGACACAAGGTGGAGAAGATGGTGAGTATCCTCACCTATGTCATTGATGGGCTGTTGGGTTGGAACAGCAGGAAGAGGATGGAAAGGTTTACATCTCAACTCAGTGAGGAGTTTGAGAGGAAGGATCTCAGCCTTACACAAAAGATCCTTGGGATGAGAATCATCTGGGAAAAGGAAAGAAATAGGTTTAGTGTTTCTCGAGCAATTGGTGTTTTCAGCAAATGTGTGAGTAATCCAGAAATAGAGTGTTGGCTTGGGATGAAGAGGTTGCTGGGGTGTTTGAAGGCTCAGCGGCAGCCAGTGGTAGTACTCATAACAATCGGGGCAGAATGCATAGCGGCTACGGAAGCCATAAAGGAGGTTATGGGGTGCAAAGGGTTGTTGGATGAGTGGGAGGTCCTAAAAGAGCAGGTGGTGGTATCTTCGATTTCCAAAGTGCGGGGTGCTTGTGGCGGAATCCAGTGTTCCATGAGGGGACAAAGCATATGGATGTTCGGTATCATTACATTCTGGAAAATGGTATGAAAGGATGCATTCATATTGACAAGAAGACCACGGAGAAAAGTCTTGTAGATTTAGGCACCAAGGTTCTACCTCTAAGTAAGTTCAATCATTGCCTTGAATTACTTAGGATTGGAGTTGGTTAATTGGTCACTCAAGATGAGTTTGGATTCCGAAGCTTTCTGCACAATGGTTCAGGTTTTTGAACACTTAGACAAAGTTAGAGATTATTGTTATTTGTCTAAGTTTCAAACATCTCCAAACATGGTCTCAGGTTGGTTAAACTCCGAACTAAATGTGGAGTATCTAAGTTCAGCAATTCTAATGGCTGCACACATGTGTGTGCTCAAGTTTTGAGCATGGAAAGTCATGCACACTACTGTACAAACTTCTGCACACAGGCAGGAAGTGTGCGCACTGTAGCAGATGGCAGCATCATCAGGTCTGGGCGCACCGCGCACCCCTAGCGCTGCACTGCCCATGCCCAGTGCCGCACTGCCCAGGCACACTGCTGCACATATAGGCAGCAAGCTTCAAGGCTCTCCAAAAGTGTGTGCGTAAGTCTAAAACGCACAGCACCACTTAGGAAAGTAATGAAGGGCCAAGATTGAGCAATGATCAAGATCAAAGGGTGAGGATTGATTCACAAGAAAGTCTAAGAATTGAGAGGCTATAAAAGGGGTTCTCAAGGCCTTATTTCATATAATAATATATACAACACACATGCAAGAGAGATTTGTGACATTGTGAGATCATTGTAAACACTTAGATAGAATTGTGTAGAGTGACAAACACAAGAGGGACTCTTTGTTAGGCTGGTTGTAAAGAAGAGAGGATAGAATAGAATTGATAGAAAACTTTGTAATAGGACTATCAATTTCTAGTTCTCTTCTTGTTTCTTCAAGAACTTGGATTCTTGAAGAGGATTGCTGTAACTTTGTAAGAACCATTGAGATAGTGCAGAGAGTTCGGAGAAACTCACGGGGATGTAGGCACATTGCCGAACCTCGATTACAATTGCTTGTCTTCTTTTCTTTCTTTGAATTTCTGGTCTTGTGTTCGATTGCTGTTTTTCTTTCTACAACTCCTTCAAGACTTAGGTGTTTGGAAGATCACTACTTGGGCATCTTGTCCGCACTGCAGCATCAGGTCCGGGCCGCACCTAACAGCATGCACACCATCAGGGACAGCCCCAGCGCCGCACCACCCATGCCCAGCGCTGCACCGCCTAGGCACACTACTGCACACATAGGCAGCAAGCTTCAAGGCTCTCCAAAAGTGTGTGCACAAGTCCAAAACGCACAACACCACTCAGGAAAGTAATGAAGGGCCAAGATTGAGCAATGATCAAGATCAATGGGTGAGGATTGATTCACAAGAAAGTCCAAGAATTGAGAGGCTATAAAAGGGGTTCTCAAGGCCTCATTTCACATAATATAATAAGATATTCAACACATATACAAAAGAGATTTGTGACATTGTGAGATCATTGTAAAAACTTAGAGAGAATTGTGTAGAGTGACAAACACAAGAGGGACTCTTTGTTAGGCTGGTTGTAAAGAAGAGATGATAGTATAAAATTGATAGAAAACTTTGTAATAGGACTATCACTTTCTAGTTCTCTTCTTGTTTCTTCAAGAACTTGGATTCTTGAAGAGGATTGCTGTAACTTTGTAAGAACCCTTGAGATAGTGCAGAGAGTTTGGAAGAACTCACGGGGACGTAGGCACATTACCGAACCTCGATAACAATTGCTTGTCTTCTTTTCTTTCTTTGATTTTCTGTTCTTGTGTTCGATTGTTGTTTTTCTTTCTACAAGTCATGCAAGACTTGGGTGTTTGGAAGATCACCATCTGGGCATCTTGGCAAGGTGATTTCCAACAGTGGTATCAGCGCTAAGCAGCTGGTTATCGGAGCAAGAAGTATAAGGTATGGCGCCTAGACTTCAAGAATCAAAGATCAAACTTCTTGGGTGATTCAAGAACGGTGTAAAAATCAAGATCCGGTCATGTTCTTAAAGGTTGATTCAAGAACGGTGTTAAAGATCCATCTTCGATCTGTGTTCTTGAAGTTGAAGAAAACAGTTGTGGTTAGTGCACAAATGTGGGATCTTTTCCGCAAAGATGGCTTCAAATTTCTGTGTGGGGAAGTTTGATGGAAAGGGGGACTTTGCCTTATAGAAGCGGAAGATCAAGGCGGTTCTAATGCAGTAGAAAGTTGACTTAGCTATTAGAGAAGATGATGCTTTTCCAGCAAGTATCACGGAGGACCAGTGGATTGAGATGAAGATGATGGCATACAACACCATTTTCTTGCACATATCGGATAATGTCATAAGGGAGTGCGGAGACTCGGAAGATCTAGCTGCAATATGGAAGAAACTAGATGAGTTGTTTCTTGCCAAGACTATCCCTAAGAGGTATCTTCGTAAATGAATCTTTGCTTTTAAATTTGATCCTAAGAAAGAGTTGTAAGATGATCTTGATGCCAAGATAAGGAGTGCATCAAGTGGTAAATGGATGTTCTTTAAAAGAAGGCCAACAACTTGGTATGGTAGTATGTATGGCTACTACCGGGACAGAGGTAGAGGAGAGAGCCATGGGAGAGTGCACAACAACATGCATGGCTACTACTGGGACAGAGGTAGAGGAGAGAGCCATGGGAGATTGCACGGTAGCATCCATGGCTGCTACCGGGACAGAGGTAGAGGAGAAAGCCATAGGAGAATGCATTCCAAACTGAGATTTGGAGGGAAGAGCTGCTACTACTGCCATAAGAAGGGTCATGTCAAGAAAGATTGCATGAAGATGAAAAGGGATAGAGGTAGAAGCCATACTAAGAATAGAGAGGTTTTGGTTGCCAAAATAGAACAGCAAGATGATGATGTTCTTGTTGTGTGCTCGGATGTGAGCAAGGGGCAAGAAGGCGGCTAGAAATGGATCTTGGATTTTGAGTGCACTCATCATATATGCCCTCACCGGAGTTGGTTCAAGAATTTCAAGGAAACCAATGATGAAAAAGTTTTCTTGGGGAATGGAATTTCTTACCAAGTGAGAGGCACGGGAGACATCCAGGTGAGGATGTTTGATAGAATGACAAGGCTGCTGGAAAATGTGAGATATCTCCTGGATTTGAGTAGGAATTTGATCTCATTGGGGCAGCTAGATTCCATGGGATGCACATGCAAGATATAAGGAGGAATGATCAAGGTAGCCAAGGGATCTTTGGTAGTGATCAAGGCAGTAAGAAATGATGGACTCTATGAGATGATCAGAGAAACAGAAACCAATGATCAAGCAGCAAGCTTGATGACTGAGCTGGACAAGGCAACCCTTTGGCACACTCACTTGGGACACATGAGCGAAAAGGGTCTGCAAGTTCTTAGCAAGGATGGCCTACTTGGTGGAGATAAAGTAGAGGAACTTGATTTCTATGAGTGTTGTGTTCTTGAGAAGCAACACCGGGTCAGCTTCAACACCGGAGTGCACAAGTCTAAGGGCATTCTTAACTGCATTCATGCGGACCTTTGGGGACCAGCAAGGACACCAACACTGGGAGGTAACTATTACTTTCTGTCATTAATTGATGATTATTCAAGAAGAGTGTGGGTTTATTTGGCTAGAAATAAATCAGATGCCTTGAATACGTTAGTAGTGTGGAAAGGGTTGGTTGAGACTCAAATGGGTAGAGTAGTTAAGGGGATAAGAATCGATAATGGCTTAGAAATTTTTAACCAAGAACTTGATCAATTCTGTAGGTTAAATGGGATTCTAAGACATAGGACGGTTGTGGAAACCCCTCAGCAAAGTGGAGTTGCTGAGTGGATGAATAAGACCCTTATGGAAAAGGTTAGGTGCATGTTAAATGGATCCGGATTACCCAAATGTTTTTGGGGGGAAGCTATGTCTACTACTGCATATTTAGTGAATAGATCACCCTCTAGGATTGTGTATCAAAAGACTCCCGAAGAGATGTGGAGTGGAAACCCCCTGAGTTGGACATCCTTAGGACTTTTGGGTGTGCTGCGTATGCACAACAAAAGGAAGATAGACTTAGCTCAGGATCTAGAAAGTGTGTGTTTCTAGGATATAGGGAAGGGGCTAAGGGGTATAGGTTGTGGTCCTTAGAGAAAGAAGGAATAAGACTCATTATAAGTAGGGATGTTAATTTTAATGAATTGTTATTTCCCTACTTGGAGAAAACTAACCCTGCAGGGGCTAGTGAGCAAACCAGTTTGGTTCTTATGGAGCATCGCATCAAGGAGAACTCAATTCAGGTAGAGTAGAGGAGGCAAGAGGGTTCGGACCAGGTAAAGCCCTTGGATGAAGGCCATGCTCAGGGCACTCAAGAAGAGGTTGAACTAGAAGAGGTTGATGCAGCAAGTCGGAAGGACTATCAGCTCACAAGAGACCTGGAAAGAAGGCTGGTCGAACCACCTTCAAGATATGGGTTTGCGGATGCTACGGATACAGAAACTCCTTGGATAAAAGGAGGGATGAGTGAACAAGGGACTTACATAGGATGTAAGGATTCGCCAAGATCGAAGCTAGTTATGGTGGAAGAAATGGATTCTTTGAGGAAGAACAACTTCTGGGAATTGGTGAAAATTCCAGGAAAACATAAAGTTATGGAATGTAAGTGCACTTTAAAGATCAAAATAGGGTACCCTCCAAGAGATGAAGTCCGGAACAAGGCTAGGCTGGTGGCGAATGGGTTCACAATAAGAGAAGACATAGGTTTCACAGAAACTTTCTCACCTGGACACAAGGTGGAGAAGATGGTGAGTATCCTCACCTATGTCATTGATGGGCTGTTGGGTTGGAACAGCAGGAAGAGGATGGAAAGGTTTACATCTCAACTCAGTGAGGAGTTTGAGAGGAAGGATCTCAGCCTTACACAAAAGATCCTTGGGATGAGAATCATCCGGGAAAAGGAAAGAAACAGGTTTAGTGTTTCTCGGGAAATTGATGTTTTCAGCAAATGTGTGAGTAATCCCAGAAAAGAGCGTTGGCTTGGGATGAAGAAGTTGTTGGGGTGTTTGAAGGCTCAGTGGCAGCTAGTGGTAGTACTCATAACAACTGGGGCAGAATGCATAACGGCTACGGAAGCCATAAAGGAGGCTATAGGGTGCAAAGGGTTGTTGGAAGAGTAGGAGGTCCTAAAAGAGCAGGTGGTGGTATCTTCGGATAACCAATTGTGGGGCACTTATGGAGGAATCCAGAGTTCCATGAGGGGATGAAGCATATGGCTGTTCGGTACCATTACATTCTGGAAAATGGTACGAAAGGATGCATTCATATTGACAAGAAGACCACGGAGAAAAGTCTTGCAGATTTAGGCACCAAGGTTCTACCTCTAAGTAAGTTTAATCATTGCCTTGAATTACTTAGGATTGGAGTTGGTTAATCGGTAACTCAATATGAGTTTGGATCCCGAAGCTTTCTGCACAATGGTTCAGGTTTTTTTGAACACTTAGACAAAGATAGAGATTGTTGTTATTTGTCTAAGTTTCAAACATGTCTAAACATGGTCTTAGTTTGGTTAAACTCCAAACTAAATGTTGAGTATCAAATTTAAGCAAGTCTAATGGCTGCACACATGTGTGTGCTCAAGTTTTGAGCATGGGAAGGTCATGCACACGGTTGTACAAACTTCTGCACACAGGCAGGAAGTGTGCGCACTGCAGCAGAAGGCAGCAGCATCAGGTCTGGGCGCGCCATGCACGCCCAGCGTCGTGCCTCACAGTATGCACACCATCAAGGACAGCCCCAGCACTACACCACCCATGCCTAGTGCTGCACCGCCCAGGCACACTGCTGCACACATAGGCAGCAAGCTTCAAGGCTCTCCAAAAGTGTGTGCGCAAGTCCAAAATGCACAACACCACTTAGGAAGGTAATGAAGGGCTAAGATTGAGCAATGATCAAGATCAAAGGGTGAGGATTGATTCACAAGAAAGTCCAAAAATTGAGAGGCTATAAAAGGGGTTCCAAAGGCCTCATTTCACATAATATAATAAGATATTCAACACACATACAAGAGAGATTTATGACATTGTGAGATCATTGTAAACAGTTAGAGAGAATTGTGTAGAGTGACAAACACAAGAGGGACTCTTTGTTAGGCTGGTTGTAAAGAAGAGAGGATAGTATAGAATTGATAGAAAACTTTGTAAAAGGACTATCTCTTTCTAGTTCTCTTCTTATTTCTTCAAGAACTTGGATTCTTGAAGAGGATTGCTGTAACTTTGTAAGAACCATTGAGATAGTGCTGAGAGTTCGGAGGAACTCACGGGGACATAGGCATATTACCGAACCTCGATAACAATTGCTTGTTATCTTTTCTTTCTTTGATTTTCTGTTCTTGTGTTCGATTGCTGTTTTTCTTTCTACAAGTCATTTAAGACTTGGGTGCTTGGAAGATCACCACCTGGGCATCTTGTCAAGGTGATTTCCAATAAACAAAGAGCCTAACAAGCGTAAATTAAGGGGTTTAAATATAACTATTTAAGCACTTATCAAGAAGGCCCTCATAGAAATACTGAATAAGTAGCTGCTCACTAATTTGATGATGGGGGCAGCTTGCACATAATTTATTGAAACGCTCCCAATATTTGTGTAGGGACTCTCCGTTGTGCTGCCTTACACCACAAATTTCTTTTCAAATGTTGGCTGCCCTTAAAGCTGGTAAATATTTCTCCAAAAACAACCTCTTCATCTCGTTCCATGTGATAATACTCCCGGAGGGTAGATAATAGACCCAATCCTTAGCCGAATCCTTCAAAGAAAATGGAAAGGCTCTTAATTTAATTTGCTCTTCAATCACCCCCGTGGGTTTCATACTCGTGCATACCACATGAATCTCCTATAGATGATTGTGAGGATCTTCACCTTCAAGGCCATGAAAAGTGGGCAAAAGATGTATTAGTCTAGATTTTAATTCAAAAATAGTGGTAGTATCTAAAGTAAGGAACGTTATGCATAAGGGTTGTTGATTTAAATCAGGGGCAGCAAGCTTTTTCAAAGTTCGATTTCCATCCATGACTTCCTCCTCTTCTAAATCAAAATCGCTAGCAAATAGGGGATTAAGAGCTGGATCGTTCTCTTCATAATTTCTCCGAGCTTCCCTCCTTAACCTACGCAAAGTTCTCTCTATTTCTAAATCGCATTGCAAATCAAGGAAACTCTAATAAACCATGAAAAATGAATCGGGAAAAATCTAGAGTAATTAAAATAAATAAAAATTCTACGCTAAAACACAAACAATCAAGGTGATTTTGCAAGCAAAACAAAAAAAAAAAAAAAAAAAAAACTAAAATTTAATAACTCCTTCACTTCTGCCACGCTGAAATCGCGCACAGTCTGACCTTTGTCTACTAAAACTACCATAACTTTCTCTAGAAAAATCATATTTATGAGCTGTAAAATTATCCAAAAACAGACATCTGGATCTGTCCAAGCATATATGGATCATTTCTTAGTTCTTTCTAAATTAATACAGTTTAATTCATAAAGATGACTAATTTGTATAGGCAATTCTGGCAATTTAGTGAAACTCTTTTTCACTCTTTGCTAGTGATAACTTGAGTTTTTTTTTGTTTTGTTTTTTTTTAAATTTCAAGAACAAAATAAGGATCACAAGAAGTAACAAAAAAAAATTAACTAGAATCACTCCCCAGCAACGGCGCCAAAATTTGGTGTGCTGTCGCAGCCAACCAAAAGTAAAATCTATACTCTTAAAAATACATGTAGCAGTGTGAGTAAGGATCGTTCCCACGGAGAGTATCTAGCCTAGTTTTATGCTACGTGAACAAGGAAGGGGGATTTGAGTATAACAAAAACAATTTAAAGAAAAATAACTAATGAACAATGCAAATTAAAGTATCGAAATCAATCAAAAGAACAAACCTTGGTCTAAGTCAACATCCACCATCGAAATTTTACAACTGATCATCGATGTAAGTATATGTCAATTCGCACTTTGAATATTCACCGTTGGAATTATTTTACTATCTCTCCTTAGTCGTAGTTAATTAGAAAACAAGCGATCTAAGTAACCTAACTACTAAACAACACAAGACAAGCACTAAAGGTTTAATCTAGTAGCAGCCTTAAGAATTAGAGAGATCGATGAAGCTAAACAACACAAGCACAAGCAGTTGCATTTAATTTAGTCGAGCTTTCTTCCTAAAATCTAATAATTTCTGACACAACAAATCCTTAAGTCTTAGTTGCTTCACAAATTAGAGGGATCAAACAATTACAGATTTGATATCTAACCTAGCAGTAGATTGCAATGAATAATAAACTAGTAGGCATCCTAATAATTAAACGAGACAATCATGAAAATAAGGACAGAAGAACATTCGATACTCAAAGCATAAATGGAACAATATAAAAAAAAAACAGATTAGATGTCAGAGTTTTATTGATTCCGAGGCTGTCGTTTCCTTCGACCAATTATAAAAGTTTAGCCACGCAGGGCCATGATGAAAACTCGAAGGAGATGTTAGAGAAGAGGAGAGAGAGAGGCATCCCTGAAGTCTGATGATTTCTCCCCTCTTATACACGTTATTTTCAGTATTAGAAGCCTACAAAGTCTCCTAAAAATATTCTAAATATTATCCTAAAATAGCAATATCCAAATCTAACTAATTTAAGGAAAATATTAAAAATAAAATAATATCCTAATATAACTAGGAAACTGGTGTTTTTAGCATGATTTTTCATGCACCAGATCTGGAAACTTCTGAAAGTAAACCGCGTCAAATCAGCGTATTATGATTGCAAGCTAAAAGACTTTCCAAAACTGCAACAGTGCTGGTGCAGCAACTCCAAGCCTGGTTTCGACCTTGATGTAGCTAGTATCTCTTAAAACTTAAAACATGAAAGTTTTAGAGCTTTTTCTTGAAGTTTTGTAGCATCTTAATCATCTCAATCAGAGCTCATATGAGAGAGTTATGCCCAGATTACGAAGTGGTGTCAAAACTGTCTTAAATTGCCCAATTAGTTTTGTTTTGCACTTAACTTCTCCATTTGCATCCTAAATCAAAATATAAGAATAATGACTACATTTAGGCACCAAATGAGTATAAAAAACAAAATATTAAGGGAGAAAAATATGACATTTTGCATTCTCATAAAGCTTAAACAGTTAGATAAAACTGTTAGTTCAGTTAGAGTAGTGTTTTGTCATTTATTAAAATCAAATATGGGTCAACGCAGGGAACTGCAATACAGAGTTAAAGACAAGTAGGATATGTTACTTCTGTAGCTTAGGGTAATATTGGTGGGACCCTTAGATTTGGGATATAGGCTATGGGAACTGGAAGTTATGGTAAAGTAATAAGTATGCCACCAAGGAGAAGTGGTAACCTGATGTTTGATCGAGATATAAGAGTTTGGAATTGTCCTTCCTTGATGTGTTTTGTTTATGGAGAGGGTGGACATATCAGTGTGGATTGTCCATTTAGGAGATCAATTGAGATAATGAATGTTGAAGGTTTTGGGAGAGGATATTTAGAGAGAATAAGTGGATCTGAAAGTATTCGGGGTAGAGCTTCCAATAGAGGAACAATTGCTAAGAGAGGACATAGTAGTCAGATGCAGCCCAGAGAGTAAAGTATATGCTCTAACCAAACATGATACTCAAGCAACTCTTGACGTCATGATGGGTACAATATCTATTCTTGATAGACTTGCCAGATTATTGATTGATCCTAGTGCAATTCATTTTGTTGCATCCAGTACTTTTATGAGATCCATTGATGCATGTGATAGCTATTTGATTAATAATATTGTTGTTGAGGTTCCTACTAGGGATAGAGTGGTTATAAAAAAATTATCAGGGTTGTGTTTTTAATATGGCTAATAGAGAATTTGAAGTAGAATTATTACCTCTGAACATGATAAATTTTTATTTGATATTGGGAATGAATTGGTTGTCGACGTATCATGCTTGGATTAGTTGCTTCAAAAAGAATGTAATGTTTAGAATACCTGGGCAGAAGGAGTTTAGCTTTTAGAAGAACGTAAGATACTCTTAAGTTGTCTTATTTCTACCTTGACTACTAGCAAATTGCTGAGGAATTGTTGTGAGGGGTCATTAGCATATGTTGTGAATCCTAGAAAGGAAGATAGAAAGCTAGAAGAAATCTTAGTGGTGAAAGATTATTCTAATGTATTTTTTGATGAGTTGTCTAGTTTGCGCCCTAGTAGAGAGATTGAGTTTTCCATTGATGTGATTCTAGTTTCTGAACCTATTCCAAAAGCACCCTACAGAATGAGACATGTTGAATTGTGAGAGCAGAAGGTTCAACTTTAGGAATTGTTAGACAAATAATTTATTCGACCAAGTGTGTCACCATGGGGAGCCTCTGTATTGTTTGTGAAGAAGAAAGATAAAACGATGAGATTGTGTATAGACTATAACTGAATAAGATCAGTATTAAGAACAAATATCCTTTATCCAGGATAAATGACTTGTTTAAACTATTTTAGACAGAGAGGGTGTTTTCAAAGATAAACCTGAGACCAAGTTACCACCAGTTAAGGATAAATGAGGAAAACGTGCCTAAGACTGCTTTAAGGACATGTTATGGTCATAAGTTTCTTGTGATGCCATTTGGGTTGACTAATGATCCAGCAACATTCATGTACTTGATGAATAAAATGTTTAAACCATTTCTTGATAATTTATAGTTGTGTTCATTGTGACATCTTGGTGTATTCTAAGACTAAGGAAGAGTATGTAAAACATTTAGAAATTGTGTTGGATATTTTGAGGAGAGAGAGATTGTATATTATAATTTCTCTAAATGTGAGTTTTGGTTAAGTGAAATATCTTTCTTGGGGCATGTTGTGTCAAGAGATGGGATAGCAGTTGACCCACAGAAAGTGGAAACAGTGTCGAATTGAGAAAGACCCACTAATGTAACTGAAATTAGAAGCTTTCTGGGTTAACTGGTTATTATAGGATGTTTATCCAAAAAATTTCTATGATTAATGGACCATTGACTAGATTAACTAGGAAGGAAGTGAAGTTTATGTGGTTAGAAGAATGTGAGAGGAGTTTCTAGCTGTTGAAAGAGAAATTGATGACTGCTCCTGTATTAGTGCTTCCTTCTGCTGATGAAGGATTTATGGTATATAGTGATGCATCACATCAGGGGTTGGGATGTGTGTTAATGCAATATGGGAAAGTTATAGCTTATACTTCTAGGCAATTGAAGAACCATGAAAGAAATTACTCGACCCATGATTTAGAATTGGCTGCCATAGTTTTTACTTTGAAGATTTGGAGACATCATCTGTATGGAGCCACTTGTGAAATTTTTATTGTTCATAAAAGTTTGACGCATTTACCTATCCAAAAAGAGTTAAATTTGAGGTAGATGAGGTGGATGGAGTTAGTTAGTGATTATGATTGTACAATTCATTATCATTCAGGGATGGCTAATATAGTAGCTGATGCATTTAGTAGAAAGTCTAGAGGGATATTAGTTGCTATTGAGAGTCATAATAATAGTTTGATGATAGAATTAAGAAAAATGAGAATGCAGTTGAGTATCAGTGATAGAGTAGTATTGATGGCAAATATAGTGGTACAATCTTCTATTATTTATCGCTTGTTACAAATACAAGGTAGAGATGAAGGGATAGAGAAGATCAAACAAGAAATATTGAGTGGGAAGTCGACTGAGTTTAGAATTAGAGAAGATGGTATGGTGGTATTGGGACATAGAGTTTTCATTCCCAAGGATGTTGAGATAAGAAATGAGATACTAAGAAAGGCTCATGATTCTCTGTATTCTATGCACCTGAGTAATAATAAGATGTACAGGGGGTTGAGACAAAATTATTGGTGGTCAGGGATGAAAAAAGATGTAGCTAAGTATATTTCTAGATGTTCGATTTGTCAACAAGTGAAGTCTGAGAATGGACATCCAGTAGGTTTATTACAGCCTCTTCTAGTACCTGAATGGCCATGGGAGAATGTGAGCATTGATTTTGTTTCTGGTTTTCCCTGTACCTAGAGAGGTTATGATGCTGTATGGGTTATAGTGGATAGACTTTCTAAGTCTTCGCAATTCCTTCCTATTAAAACTACTTGGAGTCCTGAAAAGTTGGCTGAATTATATGCAGCCGAAATTGTGAGATTACATGGAGTACCTTTAAGCATTGTATCAGACAGAGATTCTAGATTCACTTCTAGATTTTGGAGAGATTATCAAGAAGCTATGGGTATGCAAATTCAGTTTAGCACAACTTTTCATCCTCAAACTGATGGGCAGATAGAAAGAATCATAATAATACTAGAAGTTATGCTGATGGCAAGTGTATTGAGTTTCTCAGTGAGTTGGGATGCTTATTTACCTTTAATCGAGTTTCCATACAATAATCAGTATCAAACTAGTACTGGGATGGCACCATTTAAAGCTTTATATGGTAGAAGGTGTAGAACTCCAGTATGTTGGGAAGAAGTTGGAGAAAGAAAGATATTTGGTCTAGAAATGATAGATTTGACTAATGAGAGGATCAAGCTGGCTAGAGAAAACTTTAGAGCAGCACAGAACAGACAGAAGGGATATGTTGATAAAAGAAGACGACCTCTTAAGTTTCAGGTTGGTGACTGGATATTTTTGAAGATATCTCCATGGAAGGGTGTATTGAGATTCAAAAAGAAAGGAAAGTTTAGTCCGAGATTTGTGGGGCCATATGAGGTGATTGAGAGAGTTGGACCAGTAGCATATAGATTGGATTTGCCTCCAGAGTTAAAATAATTACACAATGTGTTTCATGTTTCACTTTTGAGAAAGTGTTTACATGATGAATTACATAGTATTCTGAATCAAGCTGTAGAACTTCAGGAAGATTTGACCTTTATACAAGTACCAGTCAGAATTCTAGACAAAAAGGAACAAGTCTTGTGTAATAAAGTTATTCCTTTGATTCAAGTCTTATGGTAGAACAAAGATGTTGAAGAAATTACTTGGGAGCATAAGGCAAGAATAAGGAAAGAATACCCCCAACTTTTTCATGAATTAGGTAAGGAAATTTCGGGGATGAAATTTTTATAAGGTGGGTGGAATTGTAATACCCGTGTTATTAAAGTAAGGGTAGAGAAGTATTTTAATAAATATGACATGGAATTAAAATAATATATATATATATATATATATATATATATATATGAAAGATTTATTATTGAATAAAAAAATGGAAGCGTCCAGGGGTGGGTAAGAAGAAAAAAAAAACGGTGGACAACACCTAGAGTCCAGGTGTTGTGGCCCAAACATGCAAAGTGTGCATGTTGGGACACTAAGCACCACAATTGAAATGGTGCAAAGTGATGGCAAGGGGAAAGAGTTAATGTAAAATGTAGTTTTTAGTTTTTATTTTATTTATTTCCTACCAAATCTTGTTTGGTTTTCTTCTTTCTTCAACTCAAATTACTCTCTTTCTTTAAACACATGGGGACTCAAAGAAATGTTGAAAGATTTAAATTTTCAAGAGGGTTACGGGAGAATTTTAAAGAGATTCGAGGGAAGCTTTAAGAAAAACAAAAGGTAATAATGTGAATTTATTTTTGAAATTATGCATACACGAAATTACCCGAAATTTGATATAGAAATTTAAAGGGTATGAATTATGTAAAAATTGAGAATAAATTAGAAAATTTAATATAATATTATGTTAGGTATTGACGATCAGCAATCGGGTGAAATTATTGAAAGGAGCAGGAAAGACAAGGAGGTGATCCACGGGTAGCTTTAAGTGCTACGTGGTGAGTTAGATTTACTTTTAGTAATCGAGATAAATATGAAATATAAAGTGATGATATTTGAATTAATTATTGAACTATGATTGGATCATATATGAAAGTTGGTTGATTGATATTATATGAATAATTGGTATATTAAAAATTTATTTTAGGAGAAGTAATATTATCTAAATAATGAGTTGATGAAATATATATAATGAAAAGGATAAATGAAATTCTTGACAAGCTCTAATTGATAATTTGATATGATATATAAGGAGATAATTTAATAAATATGATAAAAATAATAATTTTGAAAAAGAGCTGGATAGCTAAATTGAATGTTTGAATGTATGCTTGTTTTTATATTATTTCTCATATACATATTTCATATTATTGCTTATATGCCTGAAATAAAAGAACCGGGAAGATAACTGGTCTAAATGAAACTAAAAGAACTGGGAAGGTAGCCGGTCTAAATGAAAATAAAAGAACCGGGAAGACAGCCAGTCTAAATGAAAATAACATAACCGAGAAGGCAGTCGGTTTAGTTGAAAATAAAAGAACTGAGAAGGCACCCAGTCTAAATGAAAATAAAAGAACCGGGAAGACAGCTGGTCTAAGCTGAAACATGTCGACATATGGGAAGATGTTCCCAAATGATAATATGAAATGATATGATAATTTAAATTCATGCATTGTATTTGTTTTAAATATTGATTATTATTGCTTGAGATGTTAAAGCGTCATTCTTGATTATGAATTTATTGATAGACAAATGAGTCTCACAGAGAGACAAATATGATGAGAAAAAAATATAACAATATGATATGATAAAAATTTACTTGATTGATTATATGTTGTGAACCTCATAATAAGGTAAATAATGATGTTAAATTGAAAATCTCAAGTTGATTAAATATATGAGAAAAAACATTGATATGTTTAATTATTAATTTAAGATGAGATTGATAATTGGTTGAAATTATAATAGGATTTTATTATTGATTTATATTAGATAATATATGAATGAATATAGGAAGATTATTTGAAAGATTGAATGATTATATGTGAAGAAATAGATTATTTACATTGGTAAATTAGAAACAATTGAAATATAAGATGTGACTGGAAGTATATAATCGAGTACTTCTAATAAATTTAATTCACTGAGCTTGTGAAGTTCACTGGTTTATACTAGTAATGAATGGTGGCTTTAACTTAGCTAAAATGAATATGATTTTTTCCGCTACATGTAAGGTCATATACATTTAAGAGGTTAAATTATGATTGAAAATTACATGAGTTGTAAATGATAAAACTTATCTACCTATAAAGTACATTATTATTTGTTGCACTACACGTATGGCTATAATGGATAAGTGATAGGATTACAATCCCTACTAAAAAACCTTCCAAATGTTTCCACTTTCCACTTTCCACTTTGAGAGTTGTGGGATTGTAAAAGAATAGTGGAAGATACCATTTAGATTAAAGATCAAATCTTTATGGTTGTTAATAATATGAATAGATTCTAATTTATCTATTTTTACATTATAGATTGCAATGACTAAACCCACTATCGTGCGTATTTAATGCAAACAAACTGAATGGTCCAATCTCTTAGATTGGCTAAAGAATTTGAGAATCATTCTCAATTTTTAGAAAATGGTCTATATTTTTGATAAGTCACTTCCGGCAACTGTTGTTGAGCATGTTCTAGAAGAAGAGGTGGTTGTTTTAAGAAGAATAAAGAGAATGACATGTGAGCTAGGTGCTATATACTAACTTCTATATCTAATGAGATTTAGACGTAGTATGACAAGATAAAAAAAATTTATACGATATTGCTTCATCTATAAGAGTTGTATGATGAGGATAGTTGTAATGACCCATCTCGAGTGGGCCCTTCTCGGAACTGCTCCATTACCTTTCAACACTGAGCACCTTGACTCAAGACGCAAATATATCAATCAAGCAACAATTATTTCAATCATTTCAATTTAATACAAATATAAAATCTTAAATATAATAAATCTTTTAATACAAATTACCAACTCCAAGTATTTACAAGAGGCACAATGAAAAGGAAAAACTCTTTTAAGTACTTCTAACTCAAATATCTTTTATAAATACTAAAGTAAAAGCAAAACTTAAACTCCTAAGGAGACTCAACAATAAGGATGTTGTGGATGATGACCTTACTAAGGTCTTCCATCAACCTTGATCACAAATCTTCCACCGACTTTCCTGAAATGTTAATAAAATAAGGGGGTGGGCTAAAAAGCTCAGTGGGTAAAACATCTTACTAAAAGTAATCATTTTAGCGATATTCTTCTTAATTTCCAATTCTTTTTATATATATTATAATAGATATAGGTGTAAAACAACTTACATCTTTTAGTTTTTTCAAATGAGAGTTCAATATTTATAAAAGTAAATATTTATTATATAAATACAATCTTACCATAACATTTATGCAAACTATTTTTTTATAACGTTCATCTCCTTATATATTCTTATCATATCACAACTAATTATAAACCACATGTATTTCATTTAATAAGTCACACTGTATGCCTTTTATAGGCCAAAAATCAAATACCTTTTGTGGGCCTAATATGAAACATCATCATGGATCAAACACAAAGTTTGCCTCTCATGGGCTAAGTATAACTCATGTCACTAATGGGCTATATATAATTAATGTCTCTCATAAGCCAAACATAATTCATGCCTCTCATGGGCCAAACATAATTTTCACTAACCATCAATGGAAGAATGCAATGCGATGTGAGTTCACTTCTTTATTCACTTCTCTTCATTCCAATTTCAATTCATTTTTATTTTTCTCCCATGGGCTAATCATATAGTAATTGAGATTCCTCTCCATGTAAATAATTTGGATCCCCTCCCTACCCTTTACTAGGCGAGGTCCCAACTTCAAAACAACTTGGATCTCTTCCCTACCCTTTACTAGGCGAAGTACTACAATTAAAATAAAATTTGGATCTCCTGCCTACCTTTTACTAGGCGAAGTCCTTACTTTTAAAAATAAAATTGGATCTCCTATTCACCCTTTACTGAGCAAAGTCCTTACATTTAAAATCAAATGCAATAATTGTAAATCATAATCCAAACAAATCTTCAATCAAGCATTCATCAACTTCTCATATCATTAATTTCATAACTTATATAAATTTTATCACTTCATATATGTATGTATGAATATTTCTCGTTTCTATATTGATTATACTTCAACAACATTTTGATTTTATAATCATCAACTCAAATAGTATATTGTTTATAATAGAGAGGTTACACCAAGAAGCTTATACAAGCAATCACACACACACACACACACACATATACATATACATATACATATGCCCTTATATTCTCATACGTCCTTCATTATATGCTATCACTAAACCTCAAACTCTATGTATATATCAATCTAAACATACTAATATTTATGATTTCATAACTAAGTTATATTGTATACCTTTAAATCTTTTACATACTATGGAACATGCTATAGCACTTACTAAAAGTAAGGTGAACTTCACATTTTCCGTACGAAGCTCTAACCTTGGGTTACTTCTTAGCCTTTTTGTGTTTTTCTTTGATCACACGTAACATATATAATTACTTAGTATACTTATTCAAGAAATATATAATTTAAATATACCTAAGCTTTTCATAAAACTCATACTAGCAAACAGAACTAACAGTCACAAATCTTCTTTCTTTTTTATAAAACTTTTATAAACCTTGTTCTCGTATGGTTTAAAACAAATGAAATCCTTTCAAGATCTTAGCTTTCAAAACTTTAACATGTTTTTAAACTAATAGCACCTTAGAAGAAGTCTATGGTTGAATACTTCAACAAGAGTGGATCAATTTGGGAGAAACAGGGCTAAAAACAGGTTCATGGGCTCAGACAGTCGACTGTTCATATTGGGCAGTCGAATTTAGGCTGCCCAGAGATCTGCACAATTGACTATATAAGGTCCAAAGAGTTTCACAGTCGATTGTCTGGTCGTGATTTCAAAAAAATTTTAGGGCAAAATTTTGTTTTTCTTCAAAATAACTTCGTGTATCCCATAGGACTTCCAATCCAAAATAAATATAAGTTCTCAAGGGTTTCAAATCAAATATTAAATATTATCCAAAGAATACTTCATATGAAAACACCTCAAATTTAGAAATCCATCACAAAATCATTTTCTTTGAAAACTACTTTCTTCTCATGTAAACTTTTCCATTCAAACTTCTAAAACTTCAAATCTTAGAGTAATAAACAAGCTTAGTACTTTAAAAGTAAAGAAGAACAAGATTTACCTCAAGGTTGACAAGAAATTCTCATCCTTTTCTTTTTCTTCCCATCCTTCTTTCCCTCATTCTCTCATCTTCTCTTTCTTTTTTTCTCTTTAGGTTTCTAGAGATTTCCAGCACTTGTTGGATTTCTCCATCTCTTTAACACCCTATTTATAGCCCGACTCTTCACTAATTACATAATAGCCATTGTAGTTTACACCTCTTCCTATTTCCACTACATAACTTTCCAAATTTCCGTTTTTGTTTAGTTCCACTTATTATTCCTCAAAAGTTCTACAAAATTTCAAATGAATACTATTTTAAGTACTCGGTCCACATTTATTTACTTGTCCTAAAGTTCCATAAACTTAAGTACAGTAGAAAAAAAATTAGCTCAAATTGAACAAGCGATACCAATAACGCACTGAAATGAAATTCCGTGAATTCTAATATTATAAATAAAACACTGGGCTCTACAATAGTTGAAATTCAAGGTTCCAAATCTCTAAAGACCTCTTTAAGGCTACTATGCCAACTACATCGTGCAGTTAGACTGACTCATTTTAGTGTAGATATGGAGTTAAGTAATGACTTAATTCTTTAATCCCTTCCACACTCATTATTGCAGTATGTTATGAACTATAACATGAACGAGATTAAAGCTACGCTTTTGGAATTTGTTATATATTTAAGACTACATAGGCTACAACCAAGAAAGGTTAAGACACCCATTATGCTTGTTGATGCAATTTCTTTCTCTAAAAAGAATGTCTTGAAGAAGAAGAAACCATTGAAAGCAAAATGAGGTGTCAGCAAGGCTATTTCGTCAAAAGACAAGAAGAAAAAAAGATAGTGCTCTAGCTGTGGCAAAGATGGGCATTGGAAGATAAATTGCAAGGATCACCTTACAAAACAAGCCTTTGGAAGGCAATTACAAGTTGTTCTTCGATGAAATTAACTTACTAGTTAATAATGCTTCTACTTAGGGATTAGATACCGAGTATGGTTATCGCATTTGCAATCAGTCACAGACACTGAGAAGAAGCAAGAAACTAAGTAAGGAGAAATCAATCTTCACCCTGGAAATGAGAAAGTATTGCTACATTAGTTGTAGTGACTTATTACTTAGTTTTACCATCTAGAAGTAGAGGGTAAAATATTTTATATTGAACAACAAATGGAAAGGGGAAAATGATATAAATCATTCTTACACGTAGCACTTAAGACTATGTCATATTAATGAGGATAGTGCAAATAAGTTGGTAAAAGATGGATTCTTGGATCTATTGGATTTTGAATCTAATTCAACTCGTGAAACCTATCTCATGTGAAAATAACTAGATCTCCATTTAGTGGACATGGAGAAAGAGCCAAGAATGTATTATAATTAAAGCACACTAATGTGTGTCGACTAATAATAATTAATTTTACCAAAGGTTACTCCAACTTCATTACCTTTACCGATGATAATTCTAGGTATGAGTATAAGTACTTAGTGAATTGCAAATCTGAATCATTTGTAAAGTTCAAAGAATTTAGAAAAGAATTTGAAAAACAAATTGGACGGGTATTAAAGATCTTCGCTCTGATTGAGGAGACAAATACTTGTTTAATAATTTTCTCAATTATCTCAAAGAGAATAAGATTCTCTTTTAGTGGCTCCTCTTTGAATCATACTCTATTAGATATGGTATGATCCATGATGAGTTACACTCATCTTCCTATATCCTTTTGGGGATATGTTTCAACGACCCATCCCGGGTTGGCCAACCCTGAGACAGGGTTGTTACATTTTGAAATCCCAGCATGACACACATATACAACAATATAAAAACATCAACTGAAATTATATATATTTATACCCCAATCCTCAACCCTCAACAGGGGAGTTACATTATTAAATTTTAACTGAAATAATATATACAACATATGATGCATGAATATTTACAAATATTTCTTTTCCCTTAGTCTGAGGATGTGGACCATGAGGCTTATAGATAATCACTCAGTCAGAATCTCAGTTCACCAATCTATCTGTCCTGCCTGCTACCTGAAATTATTTAACAATGAGGAGTTAGCTTCACAAGCCCAATGAATTAAATTTACTAGAAGTATTCAATTTGTATAACTCTAGTCACATCTTATAATTCAATTGTTCAAATAATCTTCCAATATTCATTCATCTATATCTCATATAACTCGATAATAGCATTATATTATCACTACTCATATCATAATCCTCATCATTTATCAATCTATTCTTAAGTTAATCATCAAATATATCAATCTTTCTTCTCATATATTTAATCATCTTGAGACTATCAATTCAACCTCATAATTACCTCGTTATGAGGTTCATAGCATAAAATCAATCACTCAGATAATTCTTATCATATCATACTTTCATATTTCTTTCTCATTATATATGTCTCTCTGTAAGACTCATTCATCTATCAATAAATTTACAATCAAGAATAACACTTTAGCATCTCAAGCAATAATAATCAATATTTAAAACAAAATCAATGCATGAATTTAAATTATTAGATCATTTCATATTATTGGGAAACCACCTTCAATGATGCCTAAGAGGTGATCTTCCAAACACCGAAGTCTAGAATGACTTGTAAAGAAAATAGACAATAACTAATCAAAGCAAGAAAAAAAAGAACACAAGAAATTTGTTATTGAGGTTCAGAAATATGCCTACGTCCCCGTGAGCTCCTTCGAGCCCTCTGTACTATCTTATCAATGAAGTTCTTTACAATCAACAACACCTCTTCAAGAAACCCAAGTTCTTGAAGAACCAAGAAAAGAAGAAAGAAAGTGATAGAACTATTACAAAAGCACTATACCCATAATCTATACTACTTCTCTCTTTATACAACTAGCCTCTCTACAATGAGATCTCTCTTGTGTTTAGTGTCTTTGCACTCTCACACAACTCTCATTCACATGTCACACTTGTGTTTCACACACTTTTATCATATTGACACACCACTCCTTGAAGCTAGATGACCCTTTATATAGTGCACCAACTTCTTGACCAATCTTGAGGGTCAATATCCACCCTTAGATCTTGAGGACCAATCAACCTTTGCCCTCCATCAATCCTAAGTGATGCTATGCATTTTGAACATACCTCACGCACCTAACAAAAGCTAAACCAAATGGACCATGTGTGCCTTCAAGCTGCGGCCCAAAACAGGGCAGGTCGTGGCTCAAGGCAGGGCTGAAACATCTCCTCTTGTCACCTTTCTGGGCGCCGCGGCCTGGGGGAGGCTGAGCCATGGCGCAAACCTCCTCTAGGCTACCTCCATGCTGGGTGCCGTGGCCTGGAAAGAGCAGGGTCACAGCCTGCCCTGGTGCTGCTCCCTTTTGGTCTTGCTGTGCGCTGAAGCACACACCTCCAAGGTGCGGTGCACACTTGTACCTTGAGCTTGATTTTACTCTATTCTTGTAACTGTTTAATCATTGGACAAATACCAATAATCTCTACCTTTATCTAAGCGATTAAATCCGAACCCATTATGCAGAGAACTCAGTATCCAAACTCATCTTGAGTCATCATTCAACCGACTCCAATCCTAAGAAGTCTAAGAAAATGATCGAACTTTCTTAAGGTAGACCTTTGGTGCCTAAATTTGTAGGACTTTCTTTCGTGGCTATCTTGTCCACATGAATGCATCCTTCCATTACTTTTTTTCTGAATGAAATGATACCAAACATCCATATGCTTTGACCTCTCATGGAACATCGGATTCCTCCACAAGTGCCACGCATTTTGGCTATCCGAAGACACCACCACCTGCTCTTTTAGGACCATCCACTCGTCCAACAACCCTTTGCACTACATAGCCTCCTTTATAGCTTCCGTATCCGCTATGTATTCTACCCTGGTTGTTAAGAGTGCTACCACCGGCTGTCATTGAGACTTCAAGTACCCCAACAACCACTTCATCCCAAGCCAATGCTCCTTTCCAGGATTACTCACAATTTTGTTGAGAACATTAATTGCCCGAGAAACCCTTAGCTTGTTTCTCTTCTTTTCTTGGATTATACTCATCCCAATGATCTTTTGTGCAAGGTGTTGTGAGTTTTAAATTACTCACAAGCGCATGATTCGTTTGCAATATAGCGTTGTGCAAGTGCGAGGTCGAATCCACAGGGAATTGCGTTGTGAAAATATAAATTTATCTAAACTAATCTTATCTTAACCTAGTTTCGAGTTTTGTATTACATGGTGCAAAATAAATAAAAGCTAAACTAAATTGATTTTAAAAACTAATAAAAAGACTAAGGTTTCTGAATCCACCCCGCCAAAGTTAAACATATATCTCAATGTTCTAAAGATAGCTTATCAAATAATTCCATGAATCCAACTCAAGACAAAAAAAAAATCCCAATTAAACCAAAAGCATCTAATGTATCCGCTTTTAACAAATCACAATGGAAATCCAGTTTAATCAAAAACAATTTGATGTATCCATCAGATGAAACACAAGGAATATCCAACAGAACAATTTAAACACAACCAATCATAAGATTCTACTCAAATAATTGACAGAACATTTATACTAAAAACATCAGAATTGTATAAACAAAACTGAAACTAATATGCCAAACAACGGCAGAGCTTCATCTTCAACCTTAGTTGAAGATTCTAGCCACTCATAGTTATGAAACTACAGTTCATAATAGAAGTGCTAAACATTTAACTAAAAAGAAATAAATTACTTTACATGGGAGAAATTTCACTTACTGTTGGGCGGCACTTCCCCTTGTGGTAGCAAAGCCTTCGGGATCCACCAGAATGCCAACAGACATCCACCGGTTAACACCAAATGGCTTAGGAATTGCACCCAATGGCACAAAGAATTGCACACTGAATGATGAATTCAGATGGTGTTTATATAGGGGGAGTCTCGGAGCACTGCAGGTTTCAGATTCGATGTGAGATACTGGCCCGAGTGCGCTCGATCGTAGAATGGTGCGATCGATCGCATGTGCGCTTGATCGCATGTCTTGTGCGCACGATCGCATGTGCGCTCGATCGTATGTCTGTTATGATCGATTGCAGATGCACTGAACTGCAAATATTTCAATGTGGGATGTTGACCATGCGCTCGTTCGTAGGCAGGTGCACTCAAGCGCAGATGCGCTCGATCGCATATCTCGTGCAATTGATCGCACTATGCATCCTTTTTGCTCTTGAAGCTTGATATCTCTAGAAATGCCTCATTTTCTCCAAAAACCTATAAAAATACACAAAACACAAAAAACATATAAAATAAAGTGAAATAATATAATTTAAGAGCTTAACAAATATAAATTAAGGGGCTTAAATATGCAATATTTTAGACTCATCAACTACCCCCAAACTTATATTTTTCTAGTCCTTTAGCAAAACAAAATAAAAACTAAATGAAAAACAAAGAATCGTAAAGATAAGTTCAATACTCATGGTATCCAAAAATTTAAGGAGCACACATCACCATGATATTCATTCATGAGCAAGCTTAAAAAGATAAACCCATCTTCGCAATGAATAGAAATGTTAAAATCTAATTACTTACAAAAGGCAGGTTAAGGCATCACAAGTATGACACTGTGTAAAGTGAATTAGCATATAAAAATGAAGCTTCCAAATAACTCCAATGTGTAAGGTCTCCATGTCTCAAGATTCACCAAATTTCCCGTCAGAATGAACGAAAATGGCATAGTTTTTATTTTCTTTTTTTTTTATATAAGGCTCTGCTATGTTTAATTCTCTTAAGCTTTCTAATTGACCCATGTAGCGAGTGTTGAGTCAATGACTCCCAAACCAGATGGTTTTAGGGCATTAGGTGTAAAGACACCCCTAAGGACTTACTAACTCGAGTAAAAAAAGCTACGAAACTAAACTGACCTTAATACTACCAAACAAAATTTTCACCTTTTGACGTGAGCACTCATTGCTTACTGAGGCAAGAGGTCCAGTTACTCAGCGAAAAATTTCGCAATGATCATTATGAATAAAATTCCCACCTTTTGACGTGAACACTCACTGCTTACTGAGGCAAGAGGTCCAGTTACTCAGTGGAAAGTTTATTGATGATGATCATTAGTAGTATTATTATTATATATTTTTTCTCTTTTTTTTATGCTTTTCTATGCCCAAGTGTTTATCCAACAAGTCATCAGTTTCAGTTAAGACAAGGAAACGTACACATTAAAATCACATGTCATACCTCACACAATTTGTGATAATGTGCTCGTGTTAGATTAGATCAAATATGTGAATTCTCAAATGCCTAAAGTAAGTAACTGAATTTTAAAATTTTATCACCAGATCATGTGTTCAAAATTTTAAGCTCACTTATGACATCACATCACAGAAAATGTTTAGATTAACCAAAATTTCAAAATAACATGAGCATGCATTTATCTTTTTTTTTTAATTGAAGAAAAACAACAACAAATTAGGACAAAGTGTGTAATGTGTCTCCCATACCCCAAACTTAAATTACACATTGAACCCAATGTGTGAATAATATGGAAAGAGCTGAACTGGGATATGGAGATCTATCTGGACTGGTATGGCTCATAGCATACCCCCAAACTTGATCTGAAGTACGCTTTGTCCCTGAAAAATAAAGACTAAAAAACAAAAAATACTGGAAACAAACAGTAATCATAAATATGTAAAATAATAAATAAACAGAAAGGATAAGCTGTGGGGTGCCTCCCATGAGCGCTAAGTTTAACGTTTTCAGCCAGACCCAAAATTAGTAATTGTGCCCAACTAAATGCTCCACCATCTGATCAATAAATGGGAGTGAAAAATGATCCTTCAGTGTGGTAGCATTCAACTTACGGTAGTCTAGACACATTCTCCATCTTGACTGCACTCGAGTTGGAACCAACTCATCATCTTTATTTATTACTACCGTCAATCTAGCCTGTTTTGGCACGACATAAATTGGGCTTACCCACTCACTATCAAAGATTGGATAAAGGATCAGAACCCCTTATATAGGTGGGTTGAGCCCTCTTTGTGGCTCCTTCGATGGCTTGGCATTCTCCTAAAAATGTAACTTGTGCATCACCACCGAGGGGCTTATCCCCTTGATATCCTCAATAGTCCAGCCGATAGCTTCATTGTGCTCTCTTAAAACGTCCAATAATTTATCTTTTTGAGCATCAACCAAATCTGAAGCTGTAGTCACAGGCAAAGAATCTGCGAGACCTAAGAACTTATACTTAAGATTGTCCGGTAAAGGCTTAAGTTCCTTCTTAGGGGGTTCAGATGTTGTGGTTTCCTCCGTCTCACTGATCTTTTGAGGAGCAGACTCCAAAGTAGCATTTGCTTGGTCAAACAACTTATCCAAATCCAAATCCAAATCCTCTTCAAATTGAGCAAAGCATGCCTCCAGGGGGTCCTCAATACGTGATTCATCCATAGTCTCCTCCGTCTCACTGCTCTTCTGAGGATCAGACTCCAAAATGGCATTCACTTTCTCGAGTAACTTATCTAAGCCCAAGTCCTCTCCAAAGTGAGCAAAGCATGCCTCCAGGGGATCCTCAAACTCCTCTCTTTTCTTGGGCACTTGTAATCTCTCAGGGTAAGGCGCTTTAGGTAAAAACGACCTAGGGAGATCCTTAATGATAGGTGTGGCTATAGATGGCTCAGCATCTCTCTTTTCTTTGTTGCCACTTTCTTGCCCTTGTACAGGAGTTGATAAATTTCCCACCGCAAACTGTTCCTTTGAGTGAGGATCAGGTTAACTGGGGAACTTTCCGTTCTCTCCTTCACCCAAGTGACTTGTGATTTGACCCATTTGACTCTCTAGCTTGGCAATCACTTGGGTGTTTATGATTGTTGCACTCCTCACTTCACTCATAGATTGCCTAGTCGTTTTCATGAAATCATTGAGAGCGTCCTCCAATGACTGTGAAACTGACGTTGGCGCTTGAATGGGAGCTTGGTAAGCGGGTGATGGTGCTGGATTGGCAGAGTGACCATAACTTGGAATTGGTGGAGGAAATTCGGGAGGGTATTGATTGTGAGCATGATAAGGGGCTCCTCCCTGATTCATCAGTTGGTTCTGCTCCTATGAAAAATCAGAGTGGTTCCACCACCCTGGATTGTATGTTTCGGAGTAAAATCCATTTGATTGCCAACAACAGTCATTGAAAGCATTCGTTTGTTCCATGGGGTACTCAGCAAAAGCCGGCATTGATGAACAATTCTGTGCTAAATGCATAGGACTAGCACAAATGGAACAACTATCAACATTGAATGTATTGGCTGCACTGATGGACTGATCGGTCATCCTCATGAAATCCTTGAGGGCGTCCTCTAAAGATTGTGAAACCGGTGCTAGATTCATCCACATTTTTGTTCTCTTTTTTTGTGTAATTATAAATAAAATAAAATAAATCAAAAATCAAAATCAAAATTAAAATCAAAATTAAAATTAAAATTAAAATTATAAAAATAAAACAAAAATACTAACTAAACTAGTAGAAAAATAAAATCAATTCAGACAAAAATTTCACAAACTAAACAATTCCCCGGCAACGGCGCCAAAAACTTGTTGAGTTTTAAATTACTCGCAAGCGCACGAGTCGTTTGCAATATAGCGTTGTGCAAGTGCGAGATCGAATCCACAAGGAATTGCGTTGTGAAAATATAAATTTATCTAAACTAATCTTATCTTAACCTAGTTCCGAGTTTTGTATTACATGTTGCAAAATAAATAAAAGCTAAACTAAATTGATTTTAAAAACTAATAAAAAGACTAAGGTTTCTGAATCCACACCGCCAAAGTTAAGCATATATCTCAATGTTCTAAAGATAGACTATCAAAAAATTCCATGAATCCAACTTAAGACAAAAAACAACAAATATCCCAATTAAACCAAAAGCATCCAATGTATCCGCTTTTAACAAATCACAAAGGAAATCCAGTTTAATCAAAAACAATTTGATGTATCCATCAGATGAAACACAAGGAATATCCAACATAACAATTTAAACACAATCAATCATAAGATTCTACTCAAATAATTGACAGAACATTTATACTAAAAACATCAGAATTGTATAAACAAAACTAAAACTAATATGCCAAACAACGGCAAGGATTCATCTTCAACCTTAGTTGAAGATTCTAGCCACTCATAGTTATGAAACTATAGTTCATAATAGAAGTGCTAAACATTTAACTAAAAGAAATAAATTACTTTACATGGGAGAAATTTCACTTGCTATGGGGCGGCACTTCCCCTCGTGGTAGCAAAGCCTTCGGGATCCACCAGAATGCCAGCAGACATCCACCGGTTAACATCAAATGGCTTAGGAATTGCACCCAATGGCACAAAGAATTGCAAACTGAATGATGAAGTCAGATGGTGTTTATATAGGGGGAGTCTCAGAGCACTGCAGGTTTCAGATTCGATGTGAGATACTAGCCCAAGTACGCTCGATCGCAGAATGGTGCGATCTATCGCATGTGCGCTCGATCACATGTCTTGTGCGCATGATCGCATGTGCGCTTGATCACATGTCTGTTACGATTGATCGCAGATGCACTGAACTGCAAATATTTCGATGTGGGATGTTGACCATGCGCTCGTTCGTTGGCAGGTGCGCTCAAGCGCAGATGCGTTCGATCGCATATCTCGTGCGATTGATCGCACTAAACATCCTTTTTGCTCTTGAAGCTTGATATCTCCAGAAATTCCTCATTTTCTCCAAAAACCTATAAAAATACATAAAACACAAAAAACACATAAAATAAAGTGAAATAATATAAGTTAAGAGCTTAATAAATATAAATTAAGGGCTTAAATATGCAATATTTTAGACTCATCACAAGGCCAAGATCCTTCTTCTCGCACTCTTCACTGAGTTGAGATGTCAACCTTTCCATCCTCTCCCTGCTGTTCTCAACCCATAGCATATCATTAGCATAGATGAGGATACTCACCATTTCCTCCACCTTGTGTCCAGGTGAGAAGATTTTTGTGAAATCTATGCCGTCTTTTTGCATGAACCCTTTCGCCACCAGCCTAGCCTTGTTCCAGACTTCATCCCTTGGAGGGTACCTTTATTTGATCTTGTAATTCCACTTACAATCAACAACTCTCTCTTTTCCTAGAATGTGCACCAATTCCCAGAAGTTGTTTTTCCTCAAAGAATCCATTTATTCCACCATAACTAGCTTCCATCTTGGCGAATCCTTACATCTCATAGCTTCAATGTAAGTCTCTTGTTCAGCTATCCCTCCTTCTATCCAAAGAGCTGCTACAATAGCATCCGCAAACCCATATCTTAAAGGTGGTCTAACCAGCTTTCTTTCTCGGTCCCTTGTGATCTGATAATCATTCTGACTTGCTACATCATCCCCTTCTAGTTCAGCCTCCTCCTGAGTGTCCTGAGCTTAGCCTTCTTTAATGGGCTCTACCTGGTCCGAACCCTATTGCCTTCCTTGCTCTACCTAAACTGAATTTTCCTTGATGCTATGCTCTACGAAGACTGAACTGGTTTGCTCACTACCCCCTGCAGGGTTAGTTTTCTCCAAGTAAGGAAATAATAATTCATTAAAAATAACATCCCTACTTGTTATGAGTTTCAATCCTTCTTTTTCTAAGGACTACAACCTATACCCCTTAGCCCCTTCCCCATATCCTAGAAACACACATTTTCTAGACCTTGGGCTAAGTCTATCATCTTTTTGTTGTGCATATGCAACACACCCAAAAGTCCTAAGGTTGTCAAACTCAGAGGGTTTTCCATTCCACATCTCTTCGGGAGTCTTGAGCTCTAAAGCTCTAGAGGGTGATCTATTAACCAAATACACAGCAGTAGACACCACTTCCCCCTAAAAACATTTGGGTAATCCGGATCCATTTAACATGCACCTAACCTTTTCCATAAGGGTCTTATTCATCCTCTTAGCAACCCCATTTTGCTAAGGGGTTTTCATAACCGTTCTATGTCTTAAAATGCCATTTAACCTACAGAATTGATTAAGTTCTTGGTTAAAAATTTCTAAGCCATTATCGGTTCTTATCCCCTTAACTACCCTACCCTTTTGAGTCGCTACCAGCTTTTTCCACACCACTAATTTATTCAAAGCATCTGATTTATTTTTAACCAAATAAACCCAAACCTTTCTTAAATAATCATCAATTAAAGACAGAAAGTAAATGTTACCTCCCTGTGTTGGTGTCCTTACTGGTACCCAAAGATCTGCATGGATATAGTCAAGAATGCCCTTAGACTTGTGCATTCTGGTGTTGAAGCTAACCTGATGTTACTGCCCAAGAACACAGCTCTTGCAGAAATCGATTCTCTCTACCTTGTCACCATCAAGTAGCCCATCCTTGCTGAGAATTTGCAGGCTTTTTTCGCTTATATGTCCCAAGTTAGTGTTCCAAAGGGTTGCCTTCTCTATCTCAGCCATCAAGCTTGCTGCTTGATCCTTGATGTCCGTGTCTCCAATCATCTCATAGAGACCATCCTTTATTGCTGCTTTGACCACTATCAAAGATCCCTTGGTTACCTTGATCTTTCCTCCCTCGACCTTGTATGTATATCCCATGGAATCCAGCTACCCCAATGAGATCAAATTCCTCCTCAAATCTAGGAGATACCTCACATTGCTCAACAACCTTGTTATTCCATCAAACATCCTTAACTGGATGTCTCTTATCCCCCTCACTTGGCAAGAAATATCATTCCCTAGGAAAACCCTTTCATCATTGGTTTCCTTGAAATTTTTTAACCAATCCCCGTGAGGACACATGTGATAAGTGCACCCGGTATCTAAGATCTATTTCCCACTACCTTCTTACCCCCTGCTCATATCTGAGCACGCAACAAGAACGTCATCACCTTGCTGTTCTTCTTTGGCAACCAAAGCCTCTCCATTCTTGGTATGGTTTCTTCCCTCATCTCTCATCTTCTCCTTGCAATATTTCTTGAAGTGACCCTCCTTGTGGCTGTAGTGACATCTCTTCCCTCCAAATCTCAGTTTGGAATGCAATCTCCCATGGCTTTCTCCTCTACCTCTGTCCCAGTAGTAGCCATATATGTTATTGTGCGCTCTTCCATGGCTCTCTCCTCTGCCTCTATCTCGATAGTAGCCATGTATGTTACTGTGCACTCTCCCATGGCTCTCTCCTCTACCTCTGTCCTGGTAGTAGCCATGTATATTGCTGTGCACTTTTCCATAGCTCTCTTCTTTACCTCTGTCCCGGTAGTAGCCATGGATGTTGCTGCCATACCGAGTTGTTGGCCTTCTTCTAATGAACAGCCTTTCTCCAATTGATGCACTCCTCATCTTGGCATCAAGATCATCTTGCAACTCTTTATTAGGATCAAATTTAAAAGCAAATATTCATTTATGAAGATACCTCTTATTAGGGAGAGTCTTGGCAAGAAATAACTCATCAGTTTCTTCCATATGACAGCTGGATCTTTCGAGTCTCCATACTCCCTTGTGACATTATCCGACATGTGCAAAAAGATGGTGTTGTATGCCATCTTCTTCATCTCAATCCGCTGGTCCTCCGTGATACTTACTGTAAAAGCATCATCTTCTCCAATAGCCAAGTCCACCTTCTATTGCATAAGAACGGCCTTGATCTTCCGCTTCCATAGGGAAAAATCTCCATTTCCATCAAACTTCTCAACAATGAAATTTGAATCCATCTTGCAGAGATGATCCCAGATTTATGCAGCATCTACAAATACTTTTCTACTTCTTCTAAACCTCAAGAACACGATCGAAGATTGATCTCAATATCGTTCTTGAATCAACCTCAAGAACTTGATCTTTACTCCATTCTTGAATCACCCAAGAAGTTTGTTCTTTAATTCTTAGAGTCTTGCTTCGATACCTTCTGTTCTTGCTTCGATACCCAGCTGTACTAGCTCCTTCAGCTCTGACACCACTGTTGGGAAACCACCTTCAATGATGCCCAGGAGGTGATCTTCCAAACACCCAAGTCTAGAATGACTTGTAAAGAAAATAGATAGCAACCAATCAAAGCAAGAAAGAAAAGAACACAAGAAATTTGTTATCGAGGTTCGGCAATATGCCTATGTCCCCATGAGCTCCTCTAAGCCCTCTACACTATCTTATCAATGGAGTTATTTACAATCAGCAACACCTCTTCAAGAAACCCAAGTTCTTGAAGAACCAAGAAGAGAAGAAAGAAAGTGATAAAACTATTACAAAAGCACTCTACTTACAATCTATACTACTTCTCTCTTTATACAACCAGCCTCTCTACAATGAGTGTTTAGTGTTTTTGCACTCTCACACAACTCTCATTCACATGTCACACTTGTGTTTCACACACTTTTATCACATTGACACACCTCTCCTTGAAGCTACGTGACCCTTTATATAGTGCACCAACTTCTTGACTAATCTTGAGGGTCAATATCCACCCTTAGATCTTGAGGACCAATCAACCTTAGCCCTCCATCAATCCTAAGTGATGCTATGATTTTGAACATTCCTCACACACCTAACAAAAAGCTGAACCAAATGGATCATGTGTGCCTTCAAGGTGCGGCCCAAAACAGGGCAGGTCATGGTTCAAGGCAGGGCTGAAACATTTCCTGTTGTCACCTTTCTGGGCATTGCGTTCTAGGGGAGGCTGAGCCGTGGTGCACACCTCCTCCAGGCTGCCTTCATAGGGCTGTGGCCTGGCCTGGTGCTTCTCCCTTTTTGTCTTGCTGTGCGCTGAGGTGCACACCTCCAAGGTGCGACGCACACTTATACCTTAAGCTTGATTTTACTCCATTCTTGCAACCGTTTAATCGTTGGACAAATACCAACACATATTATCATTTGGCAACATCTTCCCACATATTGACATGTTTTAGCTTAGACTGGCTGCCTTCTCAGTCCTTTTATTTCATGTAGACTAGCTGCCTTCCCGGTTCTTTTATTTCCAACATATACTGGCTATCACGGTTCTTTTATTTCATTTAGACCTACTACCTTCCTGGTTCTTTTATTTCCAGCATATGCCGATTGTCACGGTTTCATTTAGACCGGCTGCCTTCCCAATTCTTTTATTTCCATCATATACTGGCTATCACAATTCTTTTATTTCATTTAGACCGGCTACCTTTCTAGTTCTTTTATTTCCATCATATACTAGTTGTCACAGTTTCATTTAGACCAGCTGCCTTCTTGATTCTTTTCATTTCATGCATATGCATATGAACAATAATATAAAATATGCATATGAGCGATAATATAAAAACAAGCATACTTTCAAACATTCAATATAGCTATCCAACTCTTTCTCAAAATTATTATTTTTAACATATTCATTAAATTATCTCCTCTTATATCATATCAAATTATCAATCATAGCTTGTCGAGATTTTCATTTATCCTTTCATTATATATTTAATCAACTCATTATTTCCTTAATTTTACTTTTCATATAATAAATTTTTAACATACCAATTATTCCTATAATATCAATCAACCAACTTTTATATATCATCCAATCATAGTTCAATAATTAATTCAAATATCATCACTTTATACTTCATATTTATCTCGATTACTAAATGTAAATCTAACTCACCACGTAGCACTTAAAGCTACCCGTGGATCACCTCTTTGTCTTTTATGCTCTTTTCAGCAATTTCGTCTAATTATTGATCATCAACACCTACCATAATATTTATATTAAAATTTCTAATTTGTTCTTTAGTTCTTCCATAATTCATACCCTTTAAGTTTCTACATCAAATTCCGGGTAATTTCATGTATGCATAATTTTAAAAATAAAATTCACATTATTACCTTTTTTGTTTTTCTTAGAGTTTTCCTCGACTCTTTTTAAAATTCTCCCGTAAACCTTTTGAAAATTTTACTCTTTCAATCTTTCTTTTAATCTCCAAGTGTTTAAAGAAATAGAGTAATTTGAATTGATAAAAGAAGAAAACCAAATGGGATTTGGTAAAACAAAAAAAAAAACAAAAAACAAAAACTATATTTTATATAAAAATGTCTCATTTGCCACCAATGTCACTTACCTGTCTTACATGCAACATTTGCATGTTTCCTTGACAACACATGGACTACAGGTGTTGTCTACCTCTTTGTTTTTTACTACACCCCAGCACATGTCATTTATTTTTTTTTATTTTTCTTTACACCACCACGCATCTAATTTTTTTTTCAAAAGATTTATTTTATTCAATAATAAATCTTTCATGTAGATATTATTTTATTTCCATGTAATATCTATCAAATTACTTATTTATCCTTACTTTAGGAACACAGGTATTACATATGCCTTCCTGACCGCTGCATATTTATTGAACAAGGTTCCCTCAAAGGCAGTACCTAAAACACTATATGAGATATTAAAATGTAGGAAACTTATTCTTACGCACATTAAGATTTGGGGTTGTCCTACTTATATAAAGAAGTTACATACAGAGAAGTTAAGAACTAGATCTGACAAATATAGGTTTGTGAGATATCCTAAAAAAAGTTTAGGATGTTATTTCTATCATCCTCGAGAATAAAAATGTTTGTTTCCAATTGTACAACCTTTCTAAAAACAAAGATTATGCTAAAAGGGAGCATAGGGAGGAAGATAGATCTTGATGAAGTGTAATAAGAACCATAACCTAGTACTATTCAAATTGAGGAACCTGAACTAATAGATATTCTTAATACAAAATCAGTTTGTAGATCTAGCAAAATACCCAAGGTCTAGAGAGATATGATTTCTCATAGATGGTGACCAAGAAGTGCACCTTAGAGATGATAAATTGTAGTTAGAACATCGATTTGGAGAAGTCGTTGGAAGCCATGAATTCTGAAATGGATTCTATGTTCTCCAAAAAAGCATGAACTTTAGTTGATGCACCTGAAGGTATAGTACCTATAGGTTACAAATGGGTTTTTTAAAAAAATATTGGAGTGGATGGGAAGGTAGATACCTATGAGGTAAGGATTGTAGCGAAGGGTTTCAGGCAAAGACAAGGAGTTAACTTTGATAAAACAATCTCTCCAATGGCCATGTTTAAATTCATTAGGATTTTACTTATTATAGTTGCATACAATAACTATAAGTTATGGCATATGGATGTGTTATTTTACTGGTATAGATACGCAACGAACATTTTTTAAAAATTTAATATTAATAAACTTGATCCCATGAATTTCTCTACGAATCTATTAGAATGATAATCAATCTCTATACAAGGTTAGAGACGTATACCTTTATGAAGATTCTGGTTGAGAATTCGATGTAGAGTTCATGAATCATTCAAGCGCCTAACCTCTAAGTGTATTTACATAAACAACGAAGAACAGGAATGCCCTTCTCTGGGATGTCAAACACCACATTAATAGGAGGACTAAGGCTGGCCGAAAGATCCCTGATTGCTAGCTCTGAAAATTTTGGCCTGTGAGGTAGAGGGAGAAAGTGTCTAAAATCTGATTTGAGTCTCTTAACAATTGTATTAGGATTTCTATCATATAGAACCTTTATATATAGCCTTTACTAATAAAAGCTCTAAGATTTTTAGAATTGCAATTAAACCCTTTGTTTAATTATTTCTTAGAAATCTCTCCCTTAGATCTTTAGGCCATGTTTGTTTCAGGTTTTTGAAAACTCTTTTCTATGTTTGGCAAACAGTTTTCAAAAGTAATTTTCGAAAACAGTTTTCAAAAAACTAGTTTTCGAAAATTGTTTTCTGAAAACTCCAAATTTGTGTTTTCTGGCATAATTTTCGAAAAATAGCCCTAAAATCAGTGTTCAGTTCTCTATTTCATTCTTCCTCTATAGTATATAAAAATATTAAAATTATGAAAATAAAATAATATTAATTATTTTTAAGTATTTAGTAAATATGGGAAATAAAATTAATATAGATTTTAAATTTAAACTCAAAATAAAAATAATTACAAGGTGTATCAAAATAGTTTTCAAAATAAAATCATCCAAACAACAATTTATTGTTTTCTGTTTTTGAAACAGTTTTCAATTTACGGTTATTCAAACATATTTTCTTAAGAAAACATCATAAAACTGTTTTCACTTTTCATTTTCAAAAACTGTTTTCACTTCACTTGGCACCTCTTGATTGGTTCTACTTTCAAGACAAAGTCTTTCTCCTTTCACATTAAAAAATTTGTCTCTTTATCTCCCCCTTATATGGCTGGCCATGTGAGTGTTAAAAGAAGAAATCCTCTTCTTTCTTTTTTTTTTTGTTAATTAAACATTTCCCCTTTAAACTGTCATCATTTTCCGTGTGTCAAAGTCCACAATTTCCAGTTGAAAAAACTACACTATATCCCACCTTTGTGACTGGCTATGTGTGTGCAAAAATGAGAAATTTTCTTTTTTCCTTTTTGCCTTGTTAAATGGACACTTCCTTTATGAGCTGTCACATTTTCTCATGTGTCAAAGTCCACCTTCTATACATAAAAAACTGCACTTTTCTCCTTTAAAACAACACTTTCTCACTAAAAAAAAAAAAAACAGTTTCTTATATCCTTGGTCAGCTATGTGAGTGCCAAAAGAATAAATTTTCTTCTCCCCCTTTTGATTGGCTAATTTAACTTTTTCTTTGCAAGCTCCCATACTTTCCTATGCGTCAAAGACCACCTTTTCCATATAAAAAATTTCCTCTTCTTCTTCCTTTATGGCTGGCCATGTGTGTGCCACCAAAGAGGAAAGTCTTCCTCTCTTTTCTTGCTTTGTTAAACTCACCATAATACTTCAAGCTTTCAACATTTCACCTCAAACATTGCACCACTCAAAAGAAGGAAATTCTTCCTTTCTTTGTTGTTTTGTTAAACCCACATTTCTTCTTCAGGCTTAAACTTTTTTCCACCTAAAAAATTATTCCCTTTTTCCCTCCATGATCGGCCACTAAAGAGAGGAAGTTTTCCTCTTCTTTTTTGCTTTGTTAAACTCACATTTCCTCTTTAAACGTACACCTTTTTCCAACTCAAAAATTGTTCCCTATTTCCCTCCCAAAATCAACCACCTAAAAAAGAAGTCTTCCTCTTCATTTCTTGATATGTTTACCACACCTATCTCTTCTAGCTTTCATCCATTCTCCTCAAAATTTCCCCATTTCTCCTCTATATGACCGGTTACCTAAAGAAGGAAGTTTTCTCTCCCTTTCTTACTTTGTTTACCACACTTACCTCTTCTAACTCTCACCTTTTCACCTACGAAATGCTTCATTTCTCTTCCCAATGATCGGCCACCTAAAGGAAAAAGTCTTCCTCTCCCTTTCTTGCTTTGTTTACCACACCTACCTCTTCTAGCTCTCACCTTTTCACCTAAAACAAATACCACATTTCTCCTCTCAATGACTGGTCACCTTAAGAAGGAAGTCTTCCTCTCCCTTTCTTGCTTTGTTTACCACATCTACCACTTCTAGCTTTCATCCATTCACCTTAAAAGTTGAACCATTCTCTCCCCCTCTTCACATGGTTAGCCACCCCATTTCTTTTCTTTATTTTTGTTGTTTTTTATTCACATGGGGTCTCACCTCTCTCCTATAAATACCACCTTGTTAACAAAAAGAGCAGAACACATAAGGAATAATAGTAATGAAGGAATGAAAAAAGGAATAGAGAAATGTATCAAGTGAAACAGAAAGAAGAACAAGAGAGAGCTCCTCATATTTGGCCATAAACTTGCAATTAATCTTCTAATTTTAAATCAATCCAATCTTCCAAAGTTACCAAATCCACAAGAGCACGCGGAATCTCCGAGGACTATCCCCGCATGTGGAAATTTTTCTTATCCTAAAAGGTTGGTTAAACTTCCTTTAGTTATGAGATAAAATTGCAAACATGTTTTATGTGTTTAAACCACCTTGAAAATTGATTAGATAATTTAGCTTGCTTTTTATTTAATGAAATCCATTGTAGTTTCAATTTTCATTTCTTTATCTAAGTTCCTTTATGATGCTCATTTCATTTCTACTAGGTTATATGCCTTCTTTTAAATTTGTTATTAATCATATGTTCTCTTAAAAACTTAGTGGTGTATTGTTATATGCTTTAAATCCACATTCTCTCCTTTTTATTAATCACTTGTTCTCCTTTTTCACATGCTTAGTTTTAGTCCATTCGATCAAATCCACATGAACTTGTGCATGTCCAAGTATTGCATGTTTAATCTACTTAGTTTAATCCAAATGTTTAATTAATTCATTTGTATCCATTTGTCTAAACTAGTTTTGGTTCATGCATTAAATTCTCACATGTCTAGTTTACTTATATAAAGTCGCATACTTTAATCCATTTCTTTTTTGTTAATCCGCACACCATAAGCAGTTTTGATTATTCCTTTGTTTCTTATTTAAATAATTTGTCCTCTTATTAGTTATGTACTTGTTTACTTTTACCACACCATTTTAAATATATTTGGTGTCATCTTATTACAATATAAATTGTGAATGTGTGCTTCTTTTCTTTATTAGTGTATGGTAATAAGATTTTGTTGACCCTCGCCCGTATTTTAATGATGGCAAAACACAACTGTTATTTAACTAACATGTTTAAACTAAGTTGTATTAAGGATCAAACACATTCAACCAAGGAACAAAGTGCAAAAACTCGAACCAAATCAAGTATCAAGTGAAGACTGAAGATCTAGTATAGGTCTTAAGGTTTAGAACCAATGTAAGTCTCACTCATACATTGTATTAGCTTGTTTAATGGCTCAAACACAAATGGTTTTTCTAAAACCATTAATTTTAAAATGTTTTTAATGAAAAACAGAAGAAAAACTGGGTTGGAAGACAACCCAGTCGACTGGGTACATATACCAGTCGACTGGTATATGGGTCAGAAGGTACCCAGTCGACTGGATGAATTAACCCAGTCGACTGGTACTTTGACCAGTAATTTCCCAGTCGACTGGATGAATCAACCCAGTCGACTGGCAAAATGGACAGAAAGTCCCCAGTCGACTGGTATATATCATCCAGTCGACTGGATACCCAGAAGGTCTGAAAACGTATATTTTTCAAGTGAACCCAGTCGACTGGTATCTCGACCCAGTCGACTGGTAGTTCAAAAATATGACCGTTGGACTCCAAATCTGAACGTTTTAAAGTAAATCTTTTTCAAATTAAAGTCCAAAACGGCCATATTAATTGATTGCTATATAAACCCTCTCAGCAAAGCATTCAATAACAAGCAGCACATATTCAAAAAGAGTTGATCTCATATAATCAAGTTTTTATACTCTTGAAACACAAAAAGCTTTGAAATAATCTTATTGAGCCATTTCTTCAAGCTTTACTTTGAAAGAGAGACATTTCTGTTGTAATAAGCTTTCATTTGTTGTCTCTCTACCTTTTACTTTACACCATCTTTGTAAAGGGATTACTTCCGAGAGGAAGGGGAAACTTCCGAAAGGAAGGGGATTTTTCGGTTTAAGCAATTCCTGTAAATTGCTTGTGTACGGTTTGTGCAACACCCGGCTAAGTTGTGCGACTAAGTTTTCTTAGTGGATTACTTCAAGGAGTTCCTTGAAGAGAGTGGACGTAGGGTCGGAACGAATCCGATATTGCCGAACCACTATAACTGTGTTTGCATCCTCTTTCCTTAAACTCTTTATTTACAGCTTTCTACTTGTATCAATTATTTGTTGCTTATCAGTTTTTATAAACTTGTATAAATTCCGCAAAAGTTTTTAAAAACCCAATTCACCCCCCCTCTTGGGTTGAAACCTCGAGCTACAATTGGTATCAGAGCCTCGTTCTCTTTATAAGGCTTAAATTCCTAGAGTTGATTCAATGGCAGCAAATAGCTACTCTGAGGGACACTCTTATACTAGACCTCCATTGTTCAATGGATCAAATTATAACTACTGGAAAAATAGAATGAAAATCTTCGTCGAAGGACAAGATTACAATCTATGGAGAATTATAGAAGAGGGACCTAAAATTCCCTCAAAAGAAATAGTTATTGGAGAGACTCTTCATACAATGCCTAAACTCAAAACTGAGTTTACTGACGAGGATTGTAGAACAATGTCTCTCAATAGCAGAGCAACAAGCATGCTACATTGTGCTTTAGATATTTCTGAATATAACAAAATATCTGCATGCGTTTCTGCTAAAGAAATATGGGACAAATTGCAAGTCACATATGAAGGAACAAGTGAAGTAAAAAAGTCTAAAATTTACATGCTAATTTCTGAATATGAATCTTTTAAGATGTCTCCTAATGAAACCATTTCTGAAATGCACTCACGATTTACTACTATTATAAATAGTTTAAAATTGCTTGGCAAGAATATTGAGGAAGTTGAACTAACCAGAAAAATCTTAAGATCTCTACCTCCAGAATGGAAACCAAAGAGGACAGCCATTCAAGAGGCCAAAAATCTTGACAAGCTTGATGTTGAGACGCTGCTTGGGTCATTATTGACATACGAGATGGAAGAAATGACTCCCATCGTCAATGATGATGAGAAAAAGAAGAAGCAAATTGCTCTCAAAGCTTCTACGAGCAACAAAGAAAAGGAATTAGAACAAGAAGCAGAGAGCAGTGAAGAGGATGGTGAAATGGCTTTAATCACCAGACGATTCCATAGGTTCTTGAAGAAAAGCAAGAAACCTTACTCAAAGGATCCCACCTCAAAAAGGGAACCACTTATGTGCTATGGCTGCAAGAAGCCAGGACATATAAAAGCTGACTGTCCAGTTTCAAGCAAACCATACAAGGGCTTCAAGAAGAAAGCTATGGTAGCAACTACCTGGAGCGATGACGAAGAAGATGAGTCATCAGACAAAGAAATTGGATACGAAGAGATTGCCAACCTCTGTTTAATGGCAATCGATGATGAAAGTGAGGTAACATCTTCTCCCTCTTCAAAAAATAATATTGTTACTAGTAGTGAAGAATTACTAGAAGTCATAAATGAAATGCATGAAGAATTAAAGAAATTTGATTCTAGAAATTCTGTTCTTAAGAAAGAAGTATCATCTCTTTCTAAGGAAATGATAGTTCTTAGAGAAGAAAAAGAAAAATTATCATCTTTACTGTATAATTCGTCTCAAGATTTTCTTAAAGATGAAAATGAGAATTTGAAAAATAAAATTTCTGAATTAAACAGCACTGTATCTAGACTTATGCTTGGTAAAGAAAAACTTGATGAAGTGCTTTCTTCCCAAAGATTAAGTGGAGGAAAATCTGGTGTAGGATATTCTCCATTGGGAAAACAAAAAACAAAAGAGAGCTTATTCATGAAAGCCTCTTGTGTAGATGGAGCTTCTACTTCGAAAGCTCCTAACCTTGTTAAAAGCACTCCCTTAATAAATCCGAGGAACTCTAGAAACTTAAATGATCATACTAAATTGAAGCATCCTAAAAATACTCATGCTTATTTGTATGCTCATTCTAGAAATGCTCATACACATCCTAGAAATAATCATCATGCTCATTCTAGGAACAATGTGTATAATCAAAGAATGCATTCTGCTCATCCTAGGAATCACCATCGTGGCTATTCTAGAAATAACTTGCATACATATGCTAGCATGTATCCTAGAATGCATCATCGTTCATTTTCTGGAAATGACATGCATTTTCATACCCCTTACCGTAGAATCATGTATCCTAGGAACTATCATCCTAAGGATTATAGGAATGCACATGTAAAATTTCCTAGAAATTACTATGACTATAATGCTAGGTATGTGCATCATCAACATGTTCATAGAGCACCATATATTGTTAAGAAAGTATGGGTCCCAAAAGGAACCGTATTTTCAAGGACTAACCCCAAAGGACCCAAGAAATTTTGGGTACCTAAAAATGCTATCGTATATCCTTGTGTGATGTAGATTTGCCTTCATACCAAGGAAAAAGGTAACTGTTGGTACCTTGATAGCGGTTGCTCGAAGCATATGACCGGTGATAAAAGCGTATTCAAAGAGCTAACTCTAAGAGATGGTGGACTTGTGACCATTGGAGACAATACTAAAATAAAGATCATCGGGCATGGAAAAGTCGGTAATGATTTCTCAACTTTAGATAATGTATTGCTAGTACAAGGCTTAAAGCCAAATTTACTTAGCATTAGTCAATTATGTGACAAAGGATATAAAGTCACATTTGAAACCTCTCATTGTCTAGTTATAGACATCAAGAGCAACAAGATCAAATTCATTGGCCATAGACATGAAAATGTCTATATAGTTGATTTGAAATCCTTACATTCCAATAATGAAAAATGTTTTCCTGCTTTTAGTGAAAATCAATGGCTATGGCATAGAAGGCTTGGTCATGTAAATATGAACTTGCTAAAAATTGTTTCAAGAAAAGATTTAGTTATTGGTCTTCCTAAAATCAATTTTGAGAAAAACAAAATTTGCAATGCTTGTCAAATGGGAAAACAATCAAGGATATCTTTCAAAGCAAAAAATGTTGTCTCAACTACTAGACCTTTGGAACTTTTGCATATGGACTTATTTGGTCCAATTAGTACCATTAGTCTAGGTGGCCATCAATATGCTCTTGTTATTGTTGATGACTATTCAAGATATACCTTTGTTATTTTTATTGCTTATAAGGATGAAGCTTTCAAAGGATTTGAAAAGTTTTGCAAAAAGGTACAAAATGAAAAAGGAATTTGTATTTCAAGCATAAGAAGTGATCATGGCAAAGAATTTGAAAATCAAAGCTTTTCAAAATTTTGTGATGAAAATGGAATTAATCACAACTTTTCAGCTCCTAGAACTCCTCAACAAAATGGAGTTGTTGAGAGGAAAAATAGAGTTCTAGAAGAATTTTCAAGAACAATGCTTTGTGAAAATAATTTACCAAAATATTTTTGGGCTGAAGCCGTGAATACTTCTTGCTATATTTTAAATAGAATTTTGATAAGGCCCCTGCTTGATAAAACTCCTTATGAACTATGGAAAGGGAGAAAGCCAAATATTTCCTATTTTCGTGCCTTTGGTAGTAAGTGCTTCATCTTAAATAACAATAAAACTAACTTGGGTAAATTTGATTCCAAGACCGATGAAGGGATATTTTTAGGATATTCTACTACTAGTAAGGCCTATAGAGTTTTCAATAAGAGAACTCTAGTAGTAGAAGAATCTATGCATGTAACTATTGATGAATCTAACCCAATGAGTAGTGGAGAAGTTTCCTTTAAAGATGATGCAGATTTTATTCCAAGAATGGAAACTTCTACTCCCATTGTTGACCCAAAAGTGAGTTCTTCTCAAACAAATGAAGGGATGGCAACTCCAAATTTGGACCAACCATCCTCAAGTCAACAAGAGGAAAATCTACCCAAGGATTGGAGGTATGTAAATCATCATCCAATTGATCAAGTAATTGGTGATCCTTCACAAGGGGTAAGAACTCGCTCTTCCATTAGAAATATTTGTAATTTTGTAGCTTATTTGTCTCAAGTAGAACCTAAGACATTTATAGAAGCTGAAAAAGATAATGATTGGATAATTGCAATGCAGGAAGAGATAAATCAATTTGAGAGAAACAATGTTTGGGAACTAGTTCCAAGACCTAAAGATCATTCAATTATTGGAACTAAATGGGTATATAGAAATAAAATGGATGAAAATGGTATAGTAACTAGAAATAAGGCTAGACTAGTTGCTAAGGGATATAACCAAGAGGAAGGAATAGATTTTGATGAAACCTATGCTCCCGTAGCTAGATTAGAAGCTATTCGAATGTTATTAGCCTTTGCATGCTTTAATAAATTCAAGCTATTTCAAATGGATGTGAAAAGTGCCTTTTTAAATGGCTTTATAGAAGAAGAGGTTTATGTTGAACAACCTCTTGGTTTTGAAAACCCTAGTCTTCCAAATCATGTCTACAAGCTTTCTAAGGCTTTATATGGGCTGAAGCAAGCTCCAAGGGCATGGTACGAAAGACTAAGCAAATTTTTGATTGATAATGATTTTGTAAGAGGAAAAATAGATACAACTCTCTTCACAAAAACTCACAAAAATGACACTTTGATAGTTCAAATATATGTTGATGATATTATATTTGGTGCTACTAATGAATCTATGTGTCAAGAGTTTGCAAAGTGCATGCAAGGTGAATTTGAAATGAGCATGATGGGAGAACTTACCTACTTCCTTGGACTGCAAATCAAGCAACTAAAAGGAGGTATCTTCATCAATCAACAAAAGTACGTCAAAGATCTACTAAAGAGGTTCGGGATGGAAAACTCAAAGCCTATTGGAACGCCTATGAGCACAACCACCAAACTTGATCTTGATGAAGGAGGTAAAACTGTAGATTCTAAATATTATAGAAGCATAATAGGTGCTTTATTGTACTTGACTGCAAGTAGACCTGATATAATGTTCAGTGTATGCATGTGTGCTAGATTTCAATCTAATCCTAAGGAATCACATGTAGTTGCAGTAAAAAGAGTCCTTAGATATCTACAAGGGACTCAGACCATAGGATTATGGTATTCTAGAGAATCATCTTTTGAGCTAGTAGGATATTCGGATGCTGATTTTGCTGGATGTAGGTTAGATAGAAAAAGCACAAGTGGAACATGCCAATTCTTTGGTGCTATGTTAACTTCTTGGTTCTCCAAGAAACAGAATTCAGTTGCACTATCAACCGCTGAGGCGGAATATGTAGCAGCTGGCAGTTGTTGTGCCCAAGTACTATGGATGAAACAACAACTAGAAGACTATGGCATGAGTCTCAAAAATATTCCTATATTTTGTGATAATACTAGTGCCATCAACCTAACCAAAAATCCTATTCAGCACTCTAGAACCAAGCATATAGAGATTAGACATCATTTCTTAAGAGACCATGCTCAAAAAGGTGATATAAGATTAGAATTTATACCTTCAGAAGATCAAATAGCTGATATTCTTACAAAACCCTTAAGTGAAGCTAGTTTTTGCAAAATAAGAAAGTTGATGGGATTGCTTGATTTTGATAAATTGAATGTTTGATTGCATCTCATTTCATCATTTGCAAGTTTGACATTGAGTGATAGAGTATTAATCCATGTTTAATTATTCCCTTCACTCAAAAATGTCATAGATAAACAAATTCGTGCTATAAATTCAAGACTGGAAATTTTACTAATGGTCCAGTCGACTGGTAAATGTGATCCAGTCGACTGGTAAGTCACTGCCTGATTGTCCAGTCGACTGGTAATTTTGACCCAGTCGACTGGTAACTCTCTGCCAAAAACTCCAGACGACTGGTAAGTCTTCTCCAGTCGTCTATAAAATCAAATCTTGCTTGGAGCCAAATTTTTTCATTTTTTTGAACCCCCAGTCGACTGGTAACGATAGCCCAGTAGACTGGTATCTCACTGTCAGTTGATCCAGTCGACTGGTACGTTTACCCAGTCGACTGGTAAGAGAAACTGTTCATCTTTTCAAAAGGGCCCAGTCGACTGGTAAGTTTACCCAGTCGACTGGTATCGCGATTCTATAAAAGGGACTGTTCATTTTCGCCCTCTTTACGCCATTTTCAAAGAGCCCAAGCTTTCTCTCTCTAGAAAAATTCATCTTTTTGATCTGAAAACCATCCAAATCCCTTCTAAACACACCGATCTACTCATTCCTAAAGAGATTTTTAACTTTCTACGGTTAAAATCTCTCATTTTTACCAAATTTCCTTTTTCCAAAAACTTCAAATTTCTCGAAAATGAGTGACAAAATCCGTATAAAACTCACAACAAGTGGACCTAATGCGCCCAAAAAGCCTAGGTCTTCAAAACCTTCGGCTTCGGAATCAAAAGGGAAGGGAGTAGCAGGGTCATCCAGCAAGGAGCCCAGAACAGAGTTGGAGCAGGCTCTGTTTTTCAGCCCAGCTGCTCATAAGAGGTATAACTCTATAATCCGTCACAAGAAAATCATGACGGGTAGAGTCGTTGATTTCGACTCCATTCGTCATGGTAATTTCGATATTCTACCAGCCTTTGAGGCAATAAATCTGACCCCACTGGTCAGTATTCATGAAAAATATTACCCGCGACTGATTCACCAGTTCTATGCTAACTTGGTGAAACCCAGTCCTCTGGCTCTGAGATTCAGAACCAGAGTTAGCGGTGTGGAGTTTGAGGTCAACACTGACCTCTTGATGAGCATTCTGAGAATCCCTATAAGGGGGGTTCAATGGAGTCTGGATGGATGGCCAGACAACTTTGAAGTTGAGGAGGCCTGTCGGATAGTCAGGGGCGACCCTAACTATGTGTACAGACCCACTACATTTCACACATGTAGTGACTTGCCCCTCGACTCAAAAATGTTTCAATTGATTATCAGTTGGACCATCCACCCGAGACTCGGGAGTCGAGGGTATCTATCTAAAATAGATACGGTATTGATTTGGTGCCTAAAATCTGGGCACCACTTCAATATATATCCTCTGCTGCTCGCCAACATGATAAACGGTGAAGCAAACGACTCCGGGTGTCTTCCTTATGGGATGCTCATTACACTCATCCTCCAGCACTTCCGGGTACCTTTGCCTGCCTCCGAGGCTCAGGATATCGGATTGACGGATATCATCAACATCTCATCTCTAAAGAAGATGGGATGTACTGTTCGTGAAGGGTTTCTCTATCCTAAGGCTGGAAAACGCCTAAGGATTCGAGAGGATGCGAGTGACAGTGATGAGGATGCTGATACGGCTGCTGAGATGGAGACAGATACCCGAGCACCTCCCATTGGTGACTCGAGTACTGGTCAGACTGGATATGGTGACATCCTACGAGCTATCGCGAGTCTTCAGATGACGATGGAGTCTGGTTTTCAGTCCATGCAGTCCGATTATCAGAGGCTGAGCTCCTCCATAGACCACCTACGGGATGACTTTGAGTTACATCGAGAGCACACCGAGGGTTCCCTAGCTGAGATTAGGGAACTTCTTCGTGACAGCTCGGACTCTCCCGCACCATGAGTCTCATTCATTTAATCAGTTCTTAGCACTTTTCCAGTATTTGTCACTTAGCACGGACATCTCATGTTTGTTTTTCTTAGTTATGGCTCTATAAGACTCTACTTGTATTGACTTTTTCTATGATGATGTAATAACTATAAGCCATATTTCTTGCATTTATTTAAGCTATTTGTGATATGTTAGAACTGTTTTTAAATATCTGTTTGTCTCATAGCTTATTTCTTAATTGTTCTGCCCCCTTTGGTTGCTGTTGTCAAAACGGGGGAGAAAAATGAGAAAAACGAGAAAATCTAAGTAACGAGAAAATCTAAGTAAAAACGCAACCAATGCATAGATTTAGGGGGAGCATTGCTCCATATCTGTGTAAAAATGTTTATTGATTGGTTGAGTTTAATTCTGGATTGGTTGAAAGAAATATAAACTGTGTTTGCTTGTTTACAGGGTGGTTTTTCTCGAAAAACAGAGGAGACTCTGTCCAAATTTTTGTAAAATCTTAACACTTAGTTTTTAAAACTGTTTTTACATTATTAGTTTTGTCATCATCAAAAAGGGGGAGATTGTTGACCCTCGCCCGTATTTTAATGATGGCAAAACACAACTGTTATTTAACTAACATGTTTAAACTAAGTTGTATTAAGGATCAAACACATTCAACCAAGGAACAAAGTGCAAAAACTCGAACCAAATCAAGTATCAAGTGAAGACTGAAGATCTAGTATAGGTCTTAAGGTTTAGAACCAATGTAAGTCTCACTCATACATTGTATTAGCTTGTTTAATGGCTCAAACACAAATGGTTTTTCTAAAACCATTAATTTTAAAATGTTTTTAATGAAAAACAGAAGAAAAACTGGGTTGGAAGACAACCCAGTCGACTGGGTACATATACCAGTCGACTGGTATATGGGTCAGAAGGTACCCAGTCGACTGGATGAATTAACCCAGTCGACTGGTACTTTGACCAGTAATTTCCCAGTCGACTGGATGAATCAACCCAGTCGACTGGCAAAATGGACAGAAAGTCCCCAGTCGACTGGTATATATCATCCAGTCGACTGGATACCCAGAAGGTCTGAAAACGTATATTTTTCAAGTGAACCCAGTCGACTGGTATCTCGACCCAGTCGACTGGTAGTTCAAAAATATGACCGTTGGACTCCAAATCTGAACGTTTTAAAGTAAATCTTTTTCAAATTAAAGTCCAAAACGGCCATATTAATTGATTGCTATATAAACCCTCTCAGCAAAGCATTCAATAACAAGCAGCACATATTCAAAAAGAGTTGATCTCATATAATCAAGTTTTTATACTCTTGAAACACAAAAAGCTTTGAAATAATCTTATTGAGCCATTTCTTCAAGCTTTACTTTGAAAGAGAGACATTTCTGTTGTAATAAGCTTTCATTTGTTGTCTCTCTACCTTTTACTTTACACCATCTTTGTAAAGGGATTACTTCCGAGAGGAAGGGGAAACTTCCGAAAGGAAGGGGATTTTTCGGTTTAAGCAATTCCTGTAAATTGCTTGTGTACGGTTTGTGCAACACCCGGCTAAGTTGTGCGACTAAGTTTTCTTAGTGGATTACTTCAAGGAGTTCCTTGAAGAGAGTGGACGTAGGGTCGGAACGAATCCGATATTGCCGAACCACTATAACTGTGTTTGCATCCTCTTTCCTTAAACTCTTTCTTTACAGCTTTCTACTTGTATCAATTATTTGTTGCTTATCAGTTTTTATAAACTTGTATAAATTCCGCAAAAGTTTTTAAAAACCCAATTCACCCCCCCTCTTGGGTTGAAACCTCGAGCTACAGATTTAAATTAAAGTTATGAATAATTTTCCTTGGAACACAAAGGGCTAGACTTCGATCTAGGTAAGAGAGGGAGCTTTAATTCCTCAATCTCTTGCACCCAAATCTCTTGATCCTTGGAATCTCTCACATGGGCCAATGACAAGGGATTTGACCCCCTTTAATGTCAAATGGTGACTCCTTACCCATCATCCTTGTTTTGTGCTCGGATGACAATGATCACTTATCTAATACATTAAAAGTACACCCGTAACGAGATCCTCCTTACTTCTTATAAAGGTATTATATTAGAATTGGTAGGCTTCACTCGTTCCCATATTCCTACTCATTGTAATTTGCACCCTCGCTATATCATCCTTCCTCGAAGGGAGTAGGCTTGGGTAATAAGCCAGATGCATGGGTGGTGACCGAAAAAAGTGCTACCTATAGTTGGCGACTCTATTATGGAGATTTAACCTTTAAATATTTCTTGGTAAATATTTTAAAAATTTAACCTTAAGTTATTATTCCATACATAACTTTTCATACTAGCATTTAACTTTTGCTCTTGATGGAGTAAATTAAGGGGTCGTTTCCTCTTGGTTTCTGGTGTGACTTTTATTTGCTTATCTCTACCCTTGGTGTGAGACAAGTTTGTCTAAGTTCTTGTCATTGTAACGAAGGTTTGCCACCACATTTGTACTCTTGTGGTCCACTTATTAAGCTACTTGAGGAGTGTAATGGCATCCTTCTAGCCATGAGGTACCTGAGCCTACCGAAGTTATAAGGAGAGCCTACCCTTTTAAGCAAACTCTAGAAACTTCCCATTTAGGATAGGGACCCTCTTTATCCTTTTGCTTACTTGTATTTGTTTGCTCTCACCCTATATGTTAAAGATAAAATCAACTTATTGGAAATCATATTTTATGGTTTTATAAGTTCCCCATGATTAAATTACAACCAAACAAATTGAGCCCTAGTTTGGTCCAAAATAGAGGGCTTTCTCTTAGTTAAGTCTTGTTAACTTGACATCTTTAAGGAGCCCACAAAAAGAAACTAACGATGATTGGGCCATAACCCAAGAAATCTAAAATGAATGGATACCTAATGGGTAAGTGGAATGATCCATGTGAAAGAAAATCTTCATCCTTCATTTAGGCTTCTTGGGTTTAGCCAAAATCACCACTAAGTTCTGAATCCCTTATGAGGCTTATTAACACCAAACTCACAACACTTAACTATGAGAAAGCCAATCCGCGGATTGAGGAAGTCCAAACCAAGGTTCTTTTAGTTAATTCTTGTTAGCTTAATGAATTACGCCCAAACAGTACTATGCGGTAGCAGCAATATAGAATGGGGTGTCGATCCCACAAAGAGAACATTCTACAATCAAAGTCTCAAGCAAAAAATAATGGAAACAAAATTAAAAATTAATATCAAGAAAATGTTGAGAATTAAATGATACAATTGAATTAAGTGAAAGAAAATCAATTATGAACACAAAGGTCCAAAAATTCCTCCTAAATTTCACAGTTTCAACTTATATCAATTCAGTAATTATAACTCAATTATGTATTTCACATCCTAAATACGTAATCGAAAAATAATACTAAAAGCACCAAAAATTTTCTTTTGTAAATTATTATGAGAAATCCCCTTCTTTTTTTACAAGTAATGAAACTGTCAATCATATATGATATCCTAAATCAACAATATATCCGGATATAATACCGTAGTAAAGGACCATCATATATAATTAATATACCGAAATTAATTGCATCCTAAATTCCACACATAAGATAAACATGATTGAACTTATATGGAGAAAAAGAACAACAATCATCGGAGTTAAATAAAATCAATGGGAGAAGAAAATATAATTGTCTGTCATACAAAAACATCGACTTCAATATTAAATAAAGGGAACAGCTTAAAATAATTATTCAATGTTAAAAACACAAATACTGAATTAAATACAAGCCAAACCCGCTATGTCTAGGAGTTCATCTCTTTGCCTTGGTTGAAACTTAGCCTAGCCAATAATATATAATCATAACAACTCTCTAGAAATTCAATGTGTATCTGTTCAGCCCCTTGTTCTCTGAGTCTAAAATCTGATATATAGCTGTATGGAGACGGCTTTGTAGACAGAAAATTTGCCCTAAGGTTTCTGTTCAGGCCGTGTGCTTTTAGTGCTGTCCAAGCCCGGTTTTTACTATCCAAAACTGGTCCGGTTGTGCTACTGTACAGGCCATCCAAATCCCAAAAAAATCGAAATTTAATAGCTCTTTCACTTCTGCCACGCTGAAATCACTTACAGCCTGACCTTTGTCTACTAAAACTGCCATAACTTTCTCTAGAAAATCATATTATGAGCCGTAAAATTCTCCAAAAAATAGACATCCGAATCTTTCCAAAAATATATGGCTCATCTCCTGGTTCTTCCTAAATCAATACAGTTTAATCCGCAAAAATGACTGATTTGTACGGGCAATTCTGGCAATTTTGTGAAACTCTGTTTCACCCTTTGCTAGTGACAACATGACTTAGTAAAATGCTCAATTTATCTTTAATAGTCTAGAAATGATGGGTTTTGTTGCACTCCTCTTGGGAAACCCGGTTTCCCTGCTCTGAACTGGTCTGGATGTTGTGGATTCTTTCGAACATATTTTATATATTTTTTTGTTTAAGGCTTCTTTGTTTTTTTAAATCTGCAAAACACACTAAAACACAAAATTCTCCAAAGGACCACACTTGTCAAGAAATTCAATGAATAATCAAAATTAGTCTCAACAAATGCATATAATTAACTCTATCTGAAGTGCATTTTCATGCCCTAATCACAACCCTCAACCAGCTAATTGTCAGTACCTAGTGATGCAAGTGAAACAGTAATGCATGAAAAGTAACATAGCATGAATGTTGTTTATCCGAGAAATTTGCAAAATTTTCTAACATTCAAACAAACGTTAGCCAAAGCTCACAGATGCTAACGAGATTTTCAAATCATATCTTCTGTGAAACTGTGAGTGTGTGCACTAAGCCTAAACCTTCTTACAACAAACCAATGATGCATAAAACTTTGAATTCAACTAAGAAAGAAACCTCAACTCCATTATCCTCACAGGTAAAGTGTTTATCAATTTAAAGAGGCAAGATATTTACTCATGGAGTTGGAAAGCAGATAAAAGCACTCAGTGAAAGGGTTAAGCAATTTAGGACAAGCAAGTGAACAAGAATCGACGACAAGATAGGCTAATCACACAATTCATAAAACTTTATCCGATGTTGTGGATGCCCTAACCCAAGAAATCTAAAATGAATGGATGCCTAAGGGTTAAATGGAATGATCAATGTGAGGGGAAATCTTCACCATTAATTTAAGCTGAGCTTAAATCACCACTAGGTTTTGAACCACTAGTAGACTTATTGATATCAAACTCACAACACTTAACTATGAGAACGCCAATCCACATATTGAAGAGGCCCCAACCAAGGTTCTCTTAGTTAAGTCTTATTAGCTTGACATCATTAAGGAGAACCCCATAAGAAATTAATGATGATTGGGCTTTAACCCAAGAAAATAAATGAGAAATGATGCCTAAGGATCAAGTTGAATGATCCATGTGAGGAGAAATCTTCATCATTCATTTGGGCTTCTTGGGTACAGCCCAAATTACCACTAGGTTCCGAACCCTTTGGAATAATTATTGATGTCAAACTCATAGCACTTAATTATGAGAAAGCCAATTCGTTAATTAAAGAGGTCCAAACCAAAGAATTTTGATTGGAATTTAATCAAGAGAAATTTCCTTCAAGTTTCTGTTTCGACTGTTTAGGATAATTAAGAACTTATCCGCAAGTGGACTTTAATTCATTCAGTGGGCCTTTGGATGAAAAACTGAAACCCATTGATAAAATTAAACTAATACTACAGATAAGTGAGCATGAAAAAATGATGCACAACAAAAAGAACTCAAAAGATATTTAAAAAAAAAAAAGTCATAGGTCTAGGACAGAAAGCGATCCTTTCCTCATTTTGTTATAGATCCCCTAGTGGAAGGCTAAGGAAAAGGACTTCTATGAGTCTAGTCTCACCTACAGTAGAGGAACTTACTAACGATTCAACTTTTTGGGGCAGTTCAGGTTCAATTAGGGCAATGGCAGAATAGACAATGGTTGTTACTAGTAAAATCCTCAAAAATATAAGTAGTATGATGGCTGACCTAGCCAAGAGACTAGATAGTCTAGAAGAAATAATAACAAGGAAGGAATCCTAAGACTATTGAGGCAATAAAGAAGTTTTCATTGAGGGTAAGAAAGAGTACCTCCTAGTGAAAGAGAAACAAAAGATCGACTTTGAGATGAAGACCATCAATGAGAAGTTCGAAAAATGCATAGTGCTTTAAGAAAGTCCCCAAGGCATTGACAAGATATCTTCTTGACATTGACGGGCTTTCCGCCCATCCTAAGATAAGCCATCCACCTAAGTTCAAAATGTATATGGATCACTTTGATGGATCCGGGGATCTCAAGACTCACCTAAGACTATATGTTGACTTGTTGAAACTTTCGGGTTTGGATTCTGAAAATTTGGCTATGCTCTTCCCATACTCCCTCACTAGTGTTGCACTAAAGTTGTATTACTCTCAAGAGCCCAACACTTTGCGAGAATGGGAGGATATGGCTCAAGAATTTATGGCTCAGTATGCAAATAACACTCAGCTGGATATCACCATAAAAGACTTGAAGACAACTAAACAAAAGCCCAACAAGACCTTTTCAAAATTTATCTCTCGCTGGCGAGGTAAGGCAGCAAAGACGATCCCAAGACTTGTGGAGAAAGACTAAGTCAGAATAGTGATGAGAAATATGTACCCCATATACCATAAGAGGATGTCTGCTATGCCCATCGCCAATTTTAAGCAATTGATTAATTTGGGCACTCAGATGGAAGATGTCATCTTTAAGGGACAAATCAAAAATACTAGTAGGAGATTCATTAAGAAAAGTGGTACCAGCAGAAGTGGTACTAAAACCATTAAGGTAACTTTTTCCTAGATACACAATGTTCAGTCAAGTGTATAGGCAGATAGCTCTCCAAGACTTTAACAGCATGATAACTATAGCTATAGCAAACAAAATTGTATTCAGAGTACAACCACTATAGGAGCCAACCTGAGAGGAAGCATCGAGGACAAGAAGACTTCACGCCAGTAGGAATAAGTTTATCCCACGCCATTGACAAGCTCAAAAAATAGGACAAACTTCACCTTTTACTAGCAAGACCCTTGCCTAACCCAGTTCTACCACAATGGGACCTTTCCAAGTATTGTCATTTCCAACAATCCATTGGCCATAATACTGATGGATTCCAAAGATTAAAAAATGAGATCTAGAACCTCATTGACAATGGTCTTAAGCTACAACAAATAGCCAATAATCCCATACCTAGTTATCATAATTTAGCCCTACCAAATTTCTTTAACATGATCGAGGAACAGTCACCACCTTTGACCCCTCCACCCTAGTCACCTCGGTAACTAAACACAGCCCTAAACATAACCCCAAACACAAACCTACTCTCATCTTAGAGTTTTTCCAGAATTTCAAGTATAACATTCCTTGCAATGGGGCCTCGGTTAGAGGTAATTGAAATAGAGATAATGAATATGATGGGAAAGCAGTGGCAAGAAAAGTGATTAAGAAAGCAATGACAGACCAGAAAGGACAGATAGTGTAATAAGAACAACAGCAATAGCCAGGTCATGGTACTAAACAATCAGTATGAATGACGATAATTGTGACAAGTCCATAGTAACAGCAACAACAGTAAATCAGGAAAAGGGTAGCAAAACTTTGACTGAAAAAAATTGTATAGACAATAGTTGCGAGGAAGAAAAAGTGGTGAGTTATTTGACTCGAAGTGCCCGTCATTTTAAGCCGCCTCATCTCGAAGTTGATAACCTCGAGAAAAAAAAGTATGAGTGAGTGACAATGGAAAAAGCGAAAGGGAAAGAAAAAGAAGAATATGATGCGATAGTTGAAGAAAACACACAATAATATCTCTATTTGGGTGTTACTAATGTTTTCAAAGAAGCATCGACAGGTCATGCTAGATCATTTAAGTGGGGTGGACATCCCCACAAACAGCTCCCCCGATGATCTCTTAGCATTAATTAATGTGTCAAAGAAAGGGGAACTAGACTTGACCATTGGTGACAAAGATGTCTCGTCATGTGGAAATAACCATAACAATGCTTTCTATCTGACAACAAAGTGTCGTGAGAAGAAAATACCCATTGTGTTGGTTGATAATGGGTTAACTTTAAATGTCTTGCCCTTGCGAACAAAATGAAGTTTGGCACTTGAGCTAGATGACTTTTACCCGAGCAGTCAAATAGTCTGAGCTTATGAAAACACGAAGTGCTTGGTAGCCAGGGCAGTAAGTTTTAGATGGAAGTTGGGTCTGCACGATATAGTGATTGACCTCTACATCATCAATATTGCTACATCTTTCAACATTTTGCTTGGTAGAACATGGCTTCACAGCATGAGGGTAGAGCCTTTAACTTTCCATCAAAATATAAAATACAGAGCCAGGAATAAAGTAATATTCTTATTCAGGGATGAAGTCGGCATTGCCTTTGTGTTTGGTATTTAGATAGAAAGTAAGGAAGAACTGCATGGTTTCACATTTGAGAAAGTAGCTATAATCGATATAGTAGATGACGGAGCTATGAGAGAGGGTCATGCAATAGGTTTCACTCCAAGCATGTTAATCAAGTTAACTGATGGATACACTAGCTATAATGAAACATAGAACACTAAGGTTTCCTTCCCGGACAATAACAAAGAGTCTGGTTAACCATCATTTTCTTTTTTCTTCTTGTGGTAAAATTAAGGGTGAGAAAGGGAACGATGTCGCTAACACTCTCCTAGAGTTTTGTGATTCAATCATGAAAAAACGGAATGAAATGATGAACGATTATGAGTACTTTGAGTTTTCTTTATCTGATGAGAAAATCCTTAACGAAAATAGCATAGAATCCTCTTTATCAAAAAAGATTGTTGAGCTAGTTGAGAATGATAAATAAACATGGCCCAACCTAAAATTGAATAAACTCGAATCATTAATTTATGCACTGATGAAAATCCATAAGAAATCTAAATTTGCTCAACATTAACTGAAAAAGAAAGTGAAAAATCTAATAAAACTTTTATAAAAGTACAAAGATGTATTTTCATTATCATACGAGGACAAGTCAAGCATTGATCCAAATATTGTACAATATAAGATCCCATTAAATCCTAAGATCAAGCCAGTTAAACAAAAGTTAAAAAGAATAAGAGTAGATTGTGTAGTCAAGATAAAAAAAGAGATCCTCAAGCAGTTGCAAACCAGTTTCTTGATGTTTTACAAGTATTCCTCAATGGGTTGTGAATGTAGTAGCAATGCCTAAGAAGGATGGTAAGATCAGAGTATGTGTGGACTATAGGGATCTGAATCAGGCCAGCCCTAAAAACGACTTCTCTTTGCTACATAGAGATACCCTCATGGATAATATAGCTCACAATGCCTTATTATCGTTCATGGATGGCTATTCGGGCTATAACCAAATTCTCATAGCTCTTAAAGATAAAAAAAAAAAAAAAAAACTACCTTTACTATTTAGTAGGAGACCTTTTGCTATAGGGTCATGTCGTTTGGACAAAAAAATTCTAGGGTAACTTATCAGTGGATGACCAATACTCTTGTGCATGATATGATCCACAAATAGATGGAGGCATATGTTGATGATATGATTGTTAAGTCTGAAATAAAAAAAATAAAAAAGGACATTGGGATGCCCTCTGGAAGTTCTTTGAAAGAATTCAAAAGTATAAGCTGCGGTTGAATCCTAAAAAGTGCACATTCAAAGTCACTACCAGTAATCTTCTAGGCTTCATAATCAACGAGAGGGGAATCGACTTAGATCTAAATAAGATGTCTGCAATTCTATATATGTCAGTGCCAAAGATATAGAAATAGGTCAAAAGATTTTTGGGAAGAATTCAGTACATCAGCAGGTTCATTGCCAAGCTTACACATACTTATGAACCCCTTTTTACACTGTTTAGAAAAGACCAGCTAATGGTATGGAATGAACAATGTCAAGAAGCCTTTAAAAATATCAAAGACTATTTTAACAACCCTTATGGTGCTCCGTTTTTGCTATACTTGTCCATTACTAGCACCTCTATGGGAGCCATGTTAGCTTGAGATGATGACGACGAAAATTAAAGGGTCATCTACTACCTTAGTAAAAAGATCGTGGCTTATGAGTTAAACTACTCTTGGTTAAAAAAGACTTGTCTCGCTTTAGTTTGGACCACTAAGAAACTCCAGAAATACTTTATATAGTTCTCAATGAAAGTGATCTCCAACACTACTTATACCTCAGTAAAAAGAAAAAAATGACATTAGGATGCCCTCTAGAAGTTCTTTGATAGAATTCAAAAGTACACGCTATGGTTGAATCCTAAAAAGTGCACTGTTGTGCGAAAATATACCTAAATAAATAGGTGAATAATCGTACTTTGTTTTACTTGCAAGTGCACAAGGTCAACAGTGTAGCATAGTGTGCGAATGAAAGATCATCTCCACAGGGATTGGTAAAGTTCAATTTAGAATTATATTCGCAATATAAAAAGATAGAAATAATAAAAGAGTTGATTTTGATAAAGATAAAATACTAAGGATAAAGGCGTAGGGACTTGATATCCACCACTAATTATGCTACCACAATATAATAGTATGCCAATGCTTTATTCATGCCATGTATACCTACTGGTCGCCAACCTAAGGGCATGGTATCTACTCCTTAAGCTATTGATTTCCCTAAGCAACGAGTTAGGCATGGTATCTACTCTAACTCTTTTCTTCCTTAAGGGATTCAGCATGGTATCTGCTTGAGTTGTTCCTTAAGAAAACATAAGTACTATGGAAATCGACAACCACATGAGACCTAGGCCATGGTATCTACTCCCGGTTTCCCATGTTGATTAACCCGGGTATCCGGATAAGATATCCCTTGTTACTAATGTTAGACCCAGGACTCGGTCATCCAAATTGATCTAACTAACAAGTCCATACCACATGCACATATTGATCAGACATATACATATGAGGAATTTAAATAAAAGCAGGTATTAATCAAGTTTAAGCAACATAACATAAATATCGCAAAGGTGCCAATACTAAATTTATTGAGTAAACATAATTAGGGCTTCAACCAAGCCCTACTAAGAATTTAATTACACATAATAAAATAAAAAGGAAAGAAGAAACCTGAGAGAAGAGGCGTCAATTCTGCTCCACGGTCTCCTTCTCCAAGCTAAAGCAAAAGAGAGAAGTGTTTTCTATCTAAGGTTTAAGGTGTCTTCTTGTGTGTGAGTTTACAAGTGTATTTATAGGTCCTTGAGAAGTCCTAATAGACTCATGAGTTTCTAAACTTTCCTAAAACACAAAACTCCTTTATTTCCAAAATAGAGTTATTTCCAAAATAAGGTTATTTCCAAAATAGAGTTCTGCAGTTTACTATTCATGCCTGTACATTTACGCTCGATCGCATGTGTCCTTGCGCTCGATCGCAGTGTGCACTCGATCCTATAGGTGTGCGCACGATCGTATGTGCGCTCGATCGCATTACATGTGCGCTCGATCGCACGTTGTCCAGAAAGTGCTTCAGGGCTTCTAGATTTCTTCCTTAAAGTGCCAAAACTGCTTCTTTTTCTCCAAGACCCTATAAAAACATGTAAAACACACAAATGGAGTAAAAGATACCAAATTAATGTAATAAAGGATCTAACAAGTGTAAATAAAGGGGCTTAAATATGTATATTTAAGCGTCTATCACACCCCCAAACTTACATATTGCTAGTCCCTTAGCAATACTAAATTAAAAACTAAAACAGAAATATATATAAATCCAATGTTCATAGTGTCAACAAAAAAATCTAGATTTTACACAAAACAATGATGCGCATTCATGAGCAAGCTTAACAAGTGTAAACATATATCTGCAATGAATAAGAGTGTTGAACGTAAATCATATTCACTAGGTATTCTAAGATATCACAAGTTTGACTTCGGTGTGTGGTGATTAACACATAAAAGATTGAGTTTCCAAGATATTCAAATGGGTAGTGTTTCGATGACTCAAGATTCACCAAACTTCCTATTAGAGGCAACAAATATGGCATAGACTTTTATTTGCGAGATTTTTGCCAAGTTAGTTCCTTTAAGCTTTCTTGATGACTCGTGTAACGAGTGTTTGGCCAACGACTCCCAAACCAGATGGTTTTAGGGCATTAGGTGTAAAGACACCCCTAAGGACTTACTGGCTCGAGTCAACAAGGCTACGAAACTAACTGATTTTTATGCTACTATTTAGAATTTTCCACCTTTTGACGTGACACTCAATGCTTATTGAGGCAAGAGGGCCAGTTACTCAGCGAAAAATTCTTTTTTAATGATCACTTAAGATTTTCCACCTTTTGACGTGACACTCAATGCTTACTGAGGCAAGAGGGCCAGTTACTCAGCGGAAGATTTGTTTTTATTGATCATTAGGAGCATTTTTTCTTTTTGAGCACGAATCAATCTTTTCTATTTTTATATGCCAAAATGTCAATCTAATAAGTCATCTAGTTCACAGTCAAGCAAAAGAAACATACCAATCCAAATATCATGTCATACCCCACACAGCTATGTGTTAATGTGCTCGTGATAGTTCAAGTTAAACTTGTGAATTCTTAAATGCCAAAAGGGCAATGATCTAGGTTCAAAACTTGTTTATTGGCCTATATGTTCAAAGTGTTAAGCTCACTGATGAAGTCGAATCATAACATTTTGTTTAGATCACAAAAAAAAGTTTATTGGACAGAATGAACATGCATTTATCTATGAAAATAACAACAGAACTAAAAATGTAGGACATAGTGTAGTGTGTGAATGTGTCTCCCATACCCCCAAACTTAAATTACACATTGTCCCCAATGTGTGAATAACAAGGAAAGAGCTGACCTGGGAGATGGAGAACTAGCTAGGTCGGCATGGCTCATAGCGTACCCCCAAACTTGAACAGATGCACACATTGTCCCTAAAAAAGAAAAACTAACGTAATACGGGAAAACAAGAAGTAATTAAAATAAATAAATAACAATAAATATGTAAAATAATAAAAATAAAAGGATAAGCTGTGGGGTGCCTCCCATGAGCGCTAAGTTTAACGTCTTCAGCCGGACCAAGCCTTATTTTTCCCCAAAACTACGAGTGGCAGCAGCTAGCATAGGAAATGTCTTATTCTCTCCCATACAAGCATATGGTAAGTGCTCTGACAACTGCTTGAATTCCAAGTTAGGTGCCTGTACAATAGAAGGGAAAATAATATTAGTAGGCACATGATGGTCAAATGGATCGGTGTACTTACTTGGATGCTTTGGAAAGGCTTCTAGAAGGTGCATAGTTTCAATGAGGTCTTTAGTAACATCTTCTGATTTTGGCTCAATATCTGATCCTTTGAAATAATGGGTGAAGGTGGTCTCCAAGGGATCAATATGATGGTCATGAAAGACTTGTTTAACAACACCTTGCTTTTGGTCACTTAGCTCCTTAGCCAATTCCCCCATTTGTACTTCCAATATATGAATAGCTTGCTCATGTTTGGTATTGATTTGTCGTTGCTCAATCATAAACTGTTCTTGTGAAGTCATCAGTTGCCTCATAAGACTCTCTAGGTTACTATTTTCTGATTCCGGCACTGGTTGGGCTGCTGGTTGGAAGTATCGTTGCTGTCCTTGAAGATTCAAAGCATTGTGATTGTTGCTCCATGAGAGGTTGGGGTGGTGCTTCCATCCAGGATTGTAGGTATTTGTATATGCATTGTGCGGTCCCTCATAATTTGCTTGCTCTTGATCTGCATATGAATACAAAGGGCAAGTGTTAGTAGTGTGATCAAAACGAGAACATATAGCGCATACCTGGAGTGGTTTGCCTCGCGGACTAGGTGATATGTTTTGACTAGTCATGGCATATATGAGCATATCTAGCTTCCTCTCCATAGCATCTAGACAAGTATATTGAGCTTCTGTCATCGGTGTTTCTCCCTTTGAATGAATTAGTTGAAAAGATTCAGTGCAGCAGTTTTAGTACCGCTGCTCGGGTACTCTCTGGACCTTTTGCGCTCGAGCGCACCCTGAACTGCGCTCGATCGCACTGGAATTGCAATCGATCGCACCAAGTAGTGCGCTCGATCGCAATGAGGACAGAAACTCCTCCTCTGCACACCTAAACAAAAACAGAAAAAGAAGGAATAAATCTGATTTTTGATAAAAATAAAAAATAAAACAGAACAGAATCAAATAGAATAAATTAAAATAATAATAATAAAAAAACTAACAAAAATAATTCCAAAAATAAATTTAGCACAATCCCCGGCAACGGCGCCAAAAAACTTGTTGTGCGAAAATATACATAAATAAATAGGTGAATAATCGTACTTTGTTTTACTTGCAAGTGCACAAGGTCAACAGTGCAGCATAGTGTGCGAATGCAAGATCATCTCCACAGGGATTGGTAAAGTTCAATTTAGAATTATATTCGCAATATAAAAAGATAGAAATAATAAAAGAGTTGATTTTGATAAAGATAAAATACTAAGGATAAAGGCGTAGGGACTTGATATCCACCACTAATTATGCTACCACAATATAATAGTATGCCAATGCTTTATTCATGCCATGTATACCTACTGGTCGCCAACCTAAGGGCATGGTATCTACTCCTTAAGCTATTGATTTCCCTAAGCAACGAGTTAGGCATGGTATCTACTCTAACTCTTTTCTTCCTTAAGGGATTCAGCATGGTATCTGCTTGAGTTGTTCCTTAAGAAAACATAAGTACTATGGAAATCGACAACCACATGAGACCTAGGCCATGGTATCTACTCCCGGTTTCCCATGTTGATTAACCCGGGTATCCGGATAAGATATCCCTTGTTACTAATGTTAGACCCAGGACTCGGTCATCCAAATTGATCTAACTAACAAGTCCATACCACATGCACATATTGATCAGACATATACATATGAGGAATTTAAATAAAAGCAGGTATTAATCAAGTTTAAGCAACATAACATAAATATCGCAAAGGTGCCAATACTAAATTTATTGAGTAAACATAATTAGGGCTTCAACCAAGCCCTACTAAGAATTTAATTACACATAATAAAATAAAAAGGAAAGAAGAAACCTGAGAGAAAAGGCGTCAATTCTGCTCCACGGTCTCCTTCTCCAAGCTAAAGCAAAAGAGAAAAGTGTTTTCTATCTAAGGTTTAAGGTGTCTTCTTGTGTGTGAGTTTACAAGTGTATTTATAGGTCCTTGAGAAGTCCTAATAGACTCATGAGTTTCTAAACTTTCCTAAAACACAAAACTCCTTTATTTCCAAAATAGAGTTATTTCCAAAATAAGGTTATTTCCAAAATAGAGTTCTGCAGTTTACTATTCATGCCTGTACATTTACACTCGATCGCACGTTGTCCAGAAAGTGCTTCAGGGCTTCTAGATTTCTTCCTTAAAGTGCCAAAACTGCTTCTTTTTCTCCAAGACCCTATAAAAACATGTAAAACACACAAATGGAGTAAAAGATACCAAATTAATGTAATAAAGGATCTAACAAGTGTAAATAAGGGGGCTTAAATATGTATATTTAAGCGTCTATCATGCACATTTGAAGTCACTACAGATATTCTTTTGGGCTTCATTGTCAACGAGAGGGGATCGAGGTAGATCAAAAGAAGGTTTCTGCAATTTTATAAATTTCAATACCAAAGATAGAGAAAAAGGTTAGAGTATTTTTGGGAAGAATTCAGTACATCAGTAGGTTCATAGCCAAGCTTACCTACACTTGTAAGCCCTTTTTTAACTGCTTAGAAAAGACCAACCAATGGTATGTAATGAACAATGCCAATAAGTCTTTGAAAATATCAAAGATTATATCAAGAACCCTCCAATATTAGTCCTACCCAAGCATGGTGCTCTGTTTTTTTATACTTTTCCAACACTAGCACCTCCATGGGAGCCATGTTAGCTCAAGAGGATGAAGATGAAAATGAAATAGCTATCAACTACCTTAGTAAAAAGCTCATGGCTTATGAATTGAACTAATTTTGGGTAAAAAAATTTTGTCTTGCTTAGTCTGTGCCACTGATGGGAAAATTTTAAATGCTCGCAAGTGCACGTATCACAAATAGTATTGCGATGAGTTTACTCTCGAGGTCGATCTCTCGAGAAATTACAGTGGTTTAAATCTTAAATTACTTTCTTAAAATTACTAAAACAAACTCTGAAATTCAATCCTAAACACTCTAATTAAAAGATTGACGAAGAGAAAATTGAAATAAAAACAATTAAGTAAATTAAACAAAACGAATTATGAAAATATGAGTATAATCAATGAGAACAATTGGTAGTTTAGCTTGATATCCAATCATGAATTGGAACATTTGGTGAATATAAAGAATTAATCTACATCCAAGATTATTGGTATTTCCGCTAAGACTAGAGAATGCCATTGATCGTGTTTATTCTCAATTTATAACTAATTAATTAAATCCCATGGATCATGTTCATCAATTAATTAGTTAAATTAAGTATAAGGAAAATGTAACCACCTAAATCACAATTTGATTTGAATCCTGATTTAAATTCCTATTCAAGAAAGCTTAATTAGGCCTAGATGATTTGTCCTCAACCTAATCTCAAATATTAACCTTGACTATCAATAATATATGGCCAATCCACAAGCAATAATCAAAGTTATGAAGAATATTGAATAAGAAATAATCTGGAAAATTTCATAAAACTAAATCCACCAAAATATCCAAAACAATCAAGGCAGCTCAAATGCTCAACAATGCGTTCAGCCGCTCATGTTTAAATCCTAATCACAGAATTCAAATACTAGGGTTATAAGCATATTGAAGGACAAAAGGAGCAAAGATAGAATTTCTTCTTGAATTACAAGATGAATCCTCAAAGTCTTGAAGCGATTGATCGTCGTCTTCATTCTCTTGATAAGCTGTCTTGATGAAAGAAACTGTCTCCCCCTTCAATCTCCCAAAACTCCTCTTGATAATATCTCTCCAAGAAATGTCGTCGTCTTCCCCCTTCTCTGAGTCTAAAATTCCTATATATAGCTGTATGGAGACGGCTTTGTAGATAGAAAAGTCGTCCTAGGGTGTCTGTTCAGGCCGTGTGTTTCTACTGTTGTCTAGGCCCGGTTCTACTGCTGTCCAGAACTGATCCGGTTGTGCTGCTATCCAACCCGTGCAAATCCCAAAAAAAAATCAGAATTTAATAGCTCATTCACTTCTGTCACGCTGAAATCACACATAGCCTAACCTTTGTCTACTAAAACTGCCATAATGTTCTCTAAAAAAATCATATTTACGAGCCGTAAAATTGTCCAAAAAATAGACATCCAGATCTTTCCAAGAATATATGGCTCATCTCTTGGTTCTTCCTGAATCAATACAGTTTAATCCGTAAAAATGACTGATCTACATGGGCAATTCTAACAATTTAGTGAAACTCCTTTCCAAGTGCTTGTGAATCTGTAAAACAATGAAAAACTACTCAAAGTAACAAATTCTTAAGCTAAACATATAAATAAATACTTGAAAAACATACAAAATACTAGGATAAATATTCGTTCATCAAATACCCCCAAACCTAGATTTTGCTAGTCCTCAAGCAAAACTAAAAGAAAACATAAACAAAACAAACCTAAAAACTTAAATCAACAAAACCCTCAAGCCTTAATTCTTATTATGACTCATATCTAGATATCTTATACATAATTACGTTCACAGTCTCAACACTTCACAATTCATTGCTCAAATCAAGTACACATCGCACATCCATATTCCAATGCTCAAAACACCTCACGTCAAGAATCCGAATTTGCTTCGACTTTAGGCCTCACAGGATTCACTCATTAAGCGCACTGAACCTAGGTTTCAAACACTCTTCAAGCATATGCGAATAGAAGTTATGTAAATAAGAAATTTCAAATATGAATATGGATATCATCAAAAAACGCTCATATGTTCGCAAAATAGATCTAATGAAAAGAATTAAATGTTAGGATTGCAAAGCTATCACATAGCCTATATCATATCCTAGTCAAACACCTCATGCAAAACATATTGAGTATGAACCTATGCATAGATGGGTGTGGTTGGCTGAACCTGATTTACACTAAAGCTATTTCTTTTCAACTCTTTATAAGAGTGACTTCAATACCATTGAAGTATCTCAGGTCCTCTTTCTTGTCTAACCAAATCCCGTTTTGACATGTTTCTCATATATATATATATATATATATATATATATATTCCTTTCTTTTTTTTCTTCTTTTTTTTTAGTTTCTCTTTTTTTTTAATAGGAATTTGGATCTTTCTCCTGAGACAATGGCAACTAGGGCGTAACGATAGGCACATACTTAAACTTCTTACTCAAGTCATTCAACTAAAATAATGAGAATACACAACATGATACTTCAAGTGAGTTATATAATCCTAGCATTCAATGCAAAACTTATAGAGATCATCTAACAATTAAGGTCATAAAGAAGAGTGTTTAAGAGTACCAAGAAACTAACTCTCAGAATAAAATGCTTATGACTCAAATAACTCACTAGATAGTCTCCACTATTTGATTCTCAATCATTAGATCTAGGTTCATCTCAATATCAACATCAAGAGCACGGTCTATAGAATATGAATATGCATCAATCCTCACAACAACTTATCAGTGTTAAAGAAACTAAACTCAACGTGCATAAAAGACTTGATTACTAACCATAAAACAAATTGTAGCATGAAAATTTTGTCTCAACAAGTTCTAATTGCACCCCCAAACCTAAACTAAACATTATCCTCAATGTATGAAATCAAGCACGTGTTTAGAAAATCATTTAGAAGGGAATAATGAAAATGAAGGAATAGAAAACATACTCTATCAAATGGGTGGGTCGCCTCCCACCAAGTGTTTTCTTTAACATCTTAGAAAGACGTTGGTTAAACTTATTCAGGACCGTGCACCTCAATGCTCTCAACAACCCCTTTCTCATGGACTCCTTCTAGGTAAGGCTTCAAACGATGCTCGTTAACCTTGAATGTCACTTGAGTCTTTGGGTTCAACAACTCTATCGCTTCATGAGAAAAAACGTGACTATCGAAAACGGTCCGCACCATCTTAACTTCAATTTTCCTAGAAATAATTTGAAACGAGTGTTAAACAAAAGAACTTTCATTCCAGGATAAAGAGACTTACGGATAAAGCCTTGGTCATGGTAACACTTAGTGCGTTCTTTGTAGATCTTTGCATTCTCATAGGCTTCATAACAAATCTCTTTTATCTCATTGAGTTGTAGTAACCGCTTCTCTCCTGCCATTTCCATATCCTTGTTCAACTCCTTGATTGCCCAATGCGCCCAATGCTCAAGCTTAACTGGTAAGTGGCATGCCTTTCCAAAAACCAACCGATTGGGGCTTATCCTAATGGGTATCTTTTACGCCGTGTGGTATGCCCACAATGCATCATTAAGCTTGGTTGCCCAGTCCTTCCGTGATGGTCGCACCGTCTTTTCTAGAATGCCCTTGATTTGTCGATTGTTTACCTTAACTTGACCCGAAGTTTGTGGGTGATATGAAGCCCCCACCTTGTGTGTGATGCTATACTTCTTCAACAACCTGTCACAGAGTTTATTGCAAAAATGGGTTCCTCCATCACTGATTATGGCCCTCAATGTCCCAAACCTACTGAATATCGCATCCTTCAAAAATTTCACAACATAGTTAGCATCATTGGTTTGGGTTGGTATAGCCTCAACCCATTTGGACACATAATCAACCGCAACTAATATATATTCATATCCAAGTGAAGGCGGAAAAGGACCCATGAAATCAATTCCCCAGACACCAAATAATTCAATGACAAGATTGTTAGTTAAAGGCATCTCATTTATCTTTCCAATACTACCAGTCCTCTGACATTTATCACGACACATGCAACACTTATGAGCATCTTTAAAAAGAGTTGGGCAATAAAATCCAGAATGGAATACCTTGAGGGTCATTTTCTTACGTCCAAAGTGACCCCTACAATGAAGTTCGTGGCAAAAAGAAAGAATGCTCTCATGCTCAGCCTCAGGTACACATCTCTGAATGATTTGATCTTGACCAAATTTGAACAAATAAGGCTCATCCCAAAAGTAACTCCTGCAAGAAGAAAAGAATCTCTTCTTTTCTTGAATAGAGAAGTTAGGTCGTAAGACACCACAAGCAAGATCATTTATAATATCAGCATACCATGGCTCTTAACTTATAGCAAATAATTGTTCATCGGGAAAAGTGTCAACAATTTTCTTATCTTCTTCTTGCTTATGTGAATCAAAGTCCAAAATTAACCTAGAAAGGTGATCTGCAACAACATTCTCACTACCCTTCTTATCCCTTATTTCTAGGTCAAATTCTTGCAAAAGCAAGACCTACCGAATTAGTCTTGGCTTAGCATTCGACTTAGTTAATAAGTGTCTCAATGCCGCATGATCCAAATGTATAATGACCTTAGACCTTACTAAGTAAGGCCTGAACTTGTCTAATGCAAACACAATAGCCAAAAACTCTTTTTCTATGGTGGAATAGCTGAGTTGGGCATCATTAAGTGTTCTACTAGCATAGTAGATGATATGTGAACGCTTATCCACTCGTTCCCCCAAAACAACCCCTATAGCATAATCAGATGCATCACACATAATCTCAAAAGGAACTGACCAGTTAAGTGCCATGATAATAGGCACCAATGTCAACTTTTCTTTCAAAGCATTAAAGACAATAAAGCAATCATCATCAAAAGTAAAAAGACCATCTTTAGACGACAAATTACATAATGGGCAACTTATCTTAGAAAAATCTTTGATAAATCTCCTATAGAAACCTGCGTGTCCTAAAAAACTCTTAATCCCCTTAATCGAAGTCATGGGTGGAAATTTAGCGATCAAGTTAATTTTAAACTTATCTACTTCAATACCTTTACTAGAAATCACATGCCCTAATACAATGCCCCGTTGTACCATAAAATGACTCTTCTCCCAACTGAGTGTTAAATTACACTCAATGCATCTTTTAAGTACCAAAGTTAAATTATGCAAACAGTTATCGAATGAGGTTCCAAAAACTGAAAAATCATCCATAAATACCTCAATGAATTTCTCCACCATTTTCGAGAAGATTGACATCATGTATCTTTGGAATGTGGCTGAAGCATTGCATAGGCCAAACGACATCCTCCTAAAGGCAAATGTCCCAAATGGGCAGGTGAATATTGTTTTCACTTAATCCTCCGACGCAATCAGCACTTGGTAATAACCTGAAAGACCATCAAGAAAATAATAAAAATCATACCCTGCTAGTCTTTCCAATATCTAATCAATAAAAAGAAGTGGAAAATGATCCTTTCTAGTAGTTGAGTTTAGTTTCCTGTAATCAATGCACATTCTTCATCCTATAGTCATTCTAGTGGGCACTAGCTCATTCTTCTCGTTTCGCACCACTGTAATCCCGACTTCTTAGGCACAACATTAACTGGACTAACCCATCTACTATCTAAAATAGGGTAGATAACTCCTACATCTAGGAGTTTTAAAATTTCTTTCTTCACTACCTCTTGTAGGTTAGGGTTTAGTCTCCTTTGAGCTTCTTTCACAGGTTTGGATCCGTCATCTAAAATGATCTTATGCATACATGTAGCAGGACTAATACCCTTGATGTCACTTATACTCCATCCTATGGCTCTCCTAAGTCTGCTAAGCTCCTTCACAACTCTCTCCTCTTGGGTTTGGGTCAAAGTAGAGGAAATAATCACAGGATATGTGTCTCCCTCTCCCAGAAATATGTACTTAAGGTGCTTAGGCAACTCTTTAAGTTCAAGCTTAGGTGGAGTAGTATCTTGCCTAGGTAGGGAACTTGGCAATTCTAAAGGTTTGCTAGACTCTTCTTGGGGTGACACTGGTATTACACAATCTAACATCTCATGATACCCTTTAGTCTCCTCTTCTAGTGTTTCCTCTACTCTCTCAGTTGTAAGAGCAACTTCAAGCTTGTCCTCTACTTCTATCTGCAAATAAGTGTCATAAACAAGTGAGTCCACACCATCAATAAAAGAATACTCATCGTTAGTAGAAATAGAAGAATGAGTGGTTAGAGAATCAAACACTTTATATTGTACGGTTTCTCCCAAGACTATCATCGTTAACCTCCCATTATGGACATCAATAATAGTCTTGGTTGTGGCCATAAATGGTCTACCAAGAAGAATTGTGTGCTACTTGTCCTTAGATGGGCTTCTTTCCATCTCCAATACCACGAAATCCGCAGGCACAATCACTTTGTCTACCTGCACCAATATATCCTTAACTATTCCCTTAGGATATTTAACTGACCTGTCAGTGAGTTAAAGGGGCATAGTTGTTGACTTAAGCTCCTCCAAACCATGTTGTAAGTATATCGAATATGGCATGAGATTTATACTTGCTCCTAAGTCTAGTATTGCTTTGGCAACCTTCTTGTTTCCCATGGTGATGTTAATGATGAAACTTCCGAGATCTTTTAGCTTAGGTGGCAAGCTTTGTTGGAGCACCGCACTAGCAACTTCTGACACCATCACTTTCTTGTTCTTCTAATATTTCTTCTTTTTGGTGCTAAGTTCCTTAAAGAATTTTGCATATGATGGCATATTCTTGATAACATCCAAAAGAGGTAAATTAATATTCACTTTAGAAAGCATGTCAAAAATATCAGAAAATTGTGTATCCTGTTTAACATCCTTCTGATGGCTTGGATAAGGAATAGGAGGCCTGTAAGGCTCGGTCGCCTTGTGTAGTGTCGTGAAGGAAAATGGCTTTTTCTCCTTGCTCTCCTCAGATGTTTGAGAAGATTATAGATCTTCAATTGGATTTCCTTTTGGAGCGTCATGCTCTTTTTGCTTCTTAATTGATTTTCCTACATCACGTGGCAAGTTATAAGAAATTTTATCATCAGAATTGTTGTTAAGAATTTTACCACTTCACAGCACTGTGATAGCATTTGCTTACTCAGGTTGGCTAGGCAACTTTCTTTTTTGATGTACTTGCAATTGTTCCGCAAGTTGTCCAACTTGTACTTTCACCCTCTTCATTAATGCCTCTAAGGAATCAAACCTTTGGCTATGTCTCTCAAGGTTCTCTTTGCTAACTTGAATAAAAGCACTCAAGTTCTCCTCCAAAGTTAGATTTCTAGGCTGATTGGTTGGTGCAACATGGTTTTGATATTGAACTAGTCTTGATCTTTGAGCATATGCCAGAGCATTGTTAGTCTTCCAGGAGAAATTGGGATGATTTCTCCACCCAGGGCTATAGGTGTTAGACTATGGATCATTCCTCGGCCTAGGTTGGTAAGATTCCATTGCATTAACTTGTTCTTATTCATTTCCTGCATAAGATTTATAAGACAAAGAACAAGTGTTAGCACAATGACCAAAAACCCCACAAACTCCACATACCTCATGATTGGGCGTGTTTGTGGTAGTGAGAAGCTTGATTTGTTTGGTCAACTCTGCAAGTTGCATTGCCATATCGTTGTTGGAGCTCAATTTATTAACCCCAAATCTCCTTCCTCTTACACTCTTTTGTTGGGAATTAGCACCCAACATGTCATATAGCTCACATGTCTCCTCAGTAGTCTTTTCTCCCATAACTCCACCGGCAATTTTATCAACCATATATTGACACTCTTGTGTCAATCCATCATAGAAGAATTGATTTTGTAGTGAAAATGGGTAATGATGGTGGGGACACTGGATTAGAAGCATCTTGAACTTGTCCCATGCTTCATAGAAGGGTTCTCCCTCCATTTATGAGAACGTGGCAATCTTAATTCTCAACTCAGTGTTCTTCTGATGGGAGTAGAATTTGTTCATAAACCGATTGTAGACCACTTCCCATGTAGTCAAAGAACCGGGTGGAAGAGTCATCAACCATGCTTTTTCTCTATCTTTTAATGTGTAGGGGAAGCATCTCATCCTGAGTTTATCCTCATTCAGCCCTTGTAGAGGAAAAGTCTGCACTGTTGCATAGAAATCCCTTATGAAGGTTAATGGGTCTTCATTTGGAATTCTGTAGAATGAAGGGAGCATGCTAAAGTGGATATTTTTTATCTCGTAATTCCGTGCAGCTTCCCCTAATTAGATACAAGATGTGGAAGTGCCGATGATCGGCCTTGTATACTCCTTCATCATAATTTGTCTTTCAGCTCCATCCATTTTTTCACGCTCCTCTTTTTCTATTCCCTTAACCTTTTCTTCTTCTTATGTAGGCTGTAACATCTCCCTTATCCTATGGATGTTGTCTATTGCTGGCACTAGATTTCTCCCTTGGGATCTTCTACCGTGCATGTACCTGAAGAAAACAAAAGAAAAATTAAGCTACCAGGAATCAAGAGAGCGAAACGCTAGAAACAAATTAATGTCAATTTAAATCAAGAAAATCAAGAAGCAAATAAAGAAATAAAAATTACGCCTAAAAGAAAGAAAATAAATAAAATAAAAATAAAAATGCAAATGCATACAAAGAAAATAACTAAAGAATTAAACGCCAATTCCCCGGCAACGGCACCAAAAACTTGATGTGCAAATTTTAAATGCTCACAAGTGCACGAATCACAAATAGTATTGTGATGAGTTTACTCTCAAGGTCGATCTCTCGAGGAATTGTAGTGGTTTAAATCTTAAATTACTTTCTTAAAATTACTAAAACAAACTCTGAAATTAAATCCTAAACACTCTAATTAAAAGATTGGTGAAGAGAAAATTGAAATGAAAAACAATTAAGTAAATTAAACAAAACGAATTATAAAGAGATTAGTATAATCGATGAGAACAATTGGGAGTTTAGCTAGCTATCCAATCATGCATTGGAACATTTGGTGAATATAAAGAATTAATCAACATCCAAGATTATTGGTATTTCTGCTAAGACTAGAGAATGCCATTAATCGTGTTTATTCTCAATTTATAACTAATTAATTAAATCTCATAGATCATGTTCATCAATTAATTAGTTAAATTAAGTATAAGGAAAACGCAACCACCTAAATTACAATTTGATTTGAATCCTGATTTAAATTCTTATTCAGGAAAGCTTAATTAGGTCTAGATGATTTATCCTCAACCTAATCTCAAATATTAACCTTGACTATCAATAATAGATGGCCAATCCACAAGCAATAATCAAAGGTATGAAGGATATTGAATAAGAAATAATCTGGAAAATTTCATAAAACTAAATCCATCAAAATATTCAAAACAATCAAGGCAGCTAAGCCAAACACCCAACAATGCATTCAGCTGCTCATGTTTAAATCCCAATCATATAATTCAAGTACTAGGGTTACAAGTATACTGAAGGACAAAAGGAGCAAATATAGAATTTCTTCCCGAATTACAAAATGAATCCTCAAAGTCTTGAAGTGATTGATTGTCGTCTTTAATCTCTTGATAAGCCGTCTTGATGAAAGAAATTGCCTCCTCCTTCAATCTCCTAAAACTCCTCTTGATATATCTCTCCAAGAACTGTCATCATCTCCCCGCTTCTCTGAGTCTAAAATTCTTATATATAGCTGTATGGAGACGGCTTTGTACATAGAAAAGTCACCCTAAAGTTTCTGTTCAGGCCATGTGCTTCTGCTGCTGTCCAGGCCCGGTTCTGCTATTGTCCAGGCTCGATTCTGCTGCTGTCTAGGCCATGTGTTTTCTACTGTCCAAATCCGTGCAAATCCCAAAAAAAATAAGAATTTAATAGCTTCTTCACTTCTACCATGCTGAAATCATGCACAGCCTGACCTTTGTCTGCTAAAACTGCCATAACTTTCTTTAGAAAATTTATATTTACGAGCCATAAAATTATCCAAAAATAGACATTCGGATCTTTCTAAGCATATATGGCTTATCTCCTAGTTCTTCCTGAATCAATACAGTTTAATCTATAAAAATCACTACTGCCACACTGAAATCACGCACTGTCTGACCTTTGTCTACTAAAACTACCATAACTTTCTCTAGAAAAATCATATTTATGAGTTGTAAAATTCTCCAAAAAATAGACATCTGGATCTTTCTAAACATATATGGTTCATATCCTAGTTCTTCCTAAATCAATATAGTTTAATCCGCAAAAATGACTGATCTGTACAGGAAATTCTGGCAATTTAGTGAAACTCCTTTCCAAGTGCTTATGAACCTGTAAAATAACGAAAAACAACTCAAAGTAACAAATTTCTAAGCTAAAAATATTAATAGATACTTGAAAAACATACAAAATGCAAGGAAAAATATTGGTTCATCAGCCGCCAAGAAACTCCAGAACTACTTTCGATCATTCTTAATGAATGTGATATCTTGCCTAGATCTGTTAAATCATCCATTTGAGTCCTCGATCCTAAACAAAAACTTGATAAAGTGGATGGTCATTCTCTTTTAGTTTGGTTTTCAATATGTAACCTGAAAATCGGTCAAGGGGGGATAATTTTAGTTTTTTTTGGGCAAATTTTCTAGAAGAAAAGACAAAGATCAAATAAAATAATTTTGGAAATTGGGAAATGTGAGTGAAAAATATACTTTGACGGGGTGGCTAATCATCACTACATTATCAATTCACCTTCAAATCCACCAATAATGTGACAGATTATGAAGCTTGTATTGTTGGTCTAAAAGCTCTCATTGAGATTGGGGAAAATAGGTCATAGTGTATAGAGATTCTTCCTTAGTTATTTTTCCTTATCATGGAGAGTGGAAGACCAAAGATAAGAGGATGAAGTGTTTTCAAAGTCATCTCGAGAATTTGGTTCAGTGCTACGATGAGGTAACCTTTTCTTATCTATCATAGGCCCAAAATTAGTTTGCCGATGCACTGGTCACTCTAGATTCAATGTTGGAAATTCCTAAAGGGATGAGGCCATTTCATTAGTGGTGGAATAGAAAGATGAACCAACTTATTGCATAGCTATCGAGAACTTCCTATAGAATGGGGAATTCCCTGCCAATAGTGAAAAAAGATATAAGAAGTGATATAGTCATTAGCCTTCTAGTTTGTCATTTTTGGTGGAAAAATTTATAAGAGATCATTTGATGGGATCCAACTACTCTGTGTAGATGAGAACACTACCGAAAGAATCATGATAGAAGTGCATGAAGGTACTAGAGGTCCACACATAAATGAAGGCTAGAAAGATCCTCCACTTGGGCTATTACTGGAGTAACATGGAGACAGATTATTGTAATTATATGAAGAAGTTCTATACGTGTCAGTTACATGGCAATCTAAAACATTTGCCACCCCGAGATCTCTTCAGCATGACCATACCCTGGCTTTTCGCTACTTAGGGCATAAACATGATTAGCAAAGTATCTCCCAAGGCTTCTAATGGTAATGAATACATCTTAGTGAGCCATTGACTATTTCACCAAATGGGTAGAAGCAATATCAGTTTTCACCTTGAAGGCTAAGCATGTGGCACGGTTCATTAACCATAACATCATTTGTCATTATAGAGTACCTTTTGAACTAATCATAAACAATTTCATGAATTTCTAAGGTGAGGTCATGGATTTACTCAATAAGTACAAAATTAAGCGCTGCAAGTCATCTCCTTACTAACCTCAGACCAACGAGGTAGTAAAATCAGCTAATAAAAACGCCAATAGCATATTGGCTAAAATGGTGGAGACTTATCTAGACTGGCATGAAAAGTTTTTTTTTGTATTTTGGGGATATTGAACTTTGATTAGGTCTTTTACAGGCACCACTCCTTCTTTTTAGTTTATGGTATAGAGGTAGCTCTCTCAATGGAGGTGGAAATTCTTTCACTAAGGACAACCATGGAAATCCAGTTGGAAGAGACATATTGGATTCAAGGGACGTATGATGAGTTGGTATTGATTGACGAAAAGTGACTGAAGGCTCTCCATCATTCCCAACGGTATCAGAAAAAGAGTTGCACGAGCTTTCAACGAAAAAGTAAAGCATCAAAATATCAAGGAATGAGATTATGTGGTAAAAGAACTCAGACCACCAGTCTATGACCCAAGAGGTAAGTTCAGACCAAACTAGGTGGGCCTATATTCAGTTAAGAAGATCCTATTCAGAGGGGTCATGCACTTCACAAACATTGACGACAATGAATTTGCTAAGCCCATCAATTTGGATTGCCTCAAGAAGTAATACTTGTGATCCCTTCCCTTTTTCCCTCATTGTTTTATCCTTATTCTATGTAACCTTTTATAAAAAATGAAAAATAAAAAGCTCGCTAAGTTGAAAACCTGAAAGGGTAACTTAGGTAAAAGTTATAGCATTCCGCTACACCAAAAAACCTCAATAGTGGTTTAGGAAAAACACAAAAAAAGGGGAAAAAAAAGAGCTCGCTAAGTTGAAAACTCGAAAGGGCACTTAGGCAAAAGTTAGAGCATTCCATTAGACCGAAAACCCTCTAAGGGCGGTTTCGGCCGTCTTCATTTCTTGAACTATGTAAGGCTTGATTTCGTGTATCGATATGCATAGGAAGCAACTTTGGTGTTGTCATACCTTTCTTAGAAATCCTGCTTCCCCTTTTTCGTACTTGTAATTTCTATGCGAATACAACTTTTGTGTAAATATTAAAAGATAACAAAAGAAAATTCAAGCTATTTTGAACCAATGAGGAATTAAAATGTAGATCAATTTAGTGCATTAATGACTTGAGTTTTCGAATATGTCATTTCTCTTTCATTCTTTGAGGATTTTCTTATTGCATAATAAAAATTCAAGCACTGATTTCATTTTAAAGTCACGCTAGACTCCCTGTAGCAGCTCTTCTTCTTTTCTTTTCCTCTTTTTGGGACACTTTTGCTTGTCCCAAGACCCATGCCAGATAATCATCAGAGATGGTAAATTAAGTCACATATATAGTGCTAGGAATCTCAATTATGCCATGTTTAGGCCAATTATCTCGAATCCACTCAATCAATTATTTGCTCATTAGGTAGGTGTAATAGCCATGGTCGAATTGTTGAATGGCTTTCAGTGGACGAGTGAACAAAAATTTTCATACGTCAGGCATAATTCATCAAAACCAAATCAAAAGACATAGGTGTCAGGATCCCACTTTGTCGCTGCTGCCCTCAAGAAGTTAAAGTGGATTATAACACATTTCAGTGAAAATGTCACATTAATGCCATACCGAAAGAAATTGTAGAGCTCGATGCCATTCATATTGTTATTCCAACTTATCAATTGAGTTGAGATGGTTTTCATGGAGGTTTTTTTAAGAAGAAAGATTATGGCTAAGTCATGAAACTTTGTTCTTGGATCTACTAGAGGATGTGTACTAAACGGGAGCAAAGCTGGGTTTAAATACAAGTTTTGAGTCAAATAAAATAAGTGGCAAAAGAATAGGTCATTAAATGCCAAAGTAGGCTATGGTTTGCAAATCAATGGCTACTTTCTAGGGCTTTGGGAAAATTTTGCCTTTAGATGCGAAAGTTTTTTTTCTTTTTTTTTTTGAAATAGCAAAGTCAAAAAAATAATTAAAAGCTAGCTAGGTGCCGTAAAAGGGCCATGGCTTGCTAACCTTTTTCTTTTAAGCCTTAACTATCATATGATTTCTTCATCAAATTTTAAAGTAATATGTTAAAAATCCATCTCTTGCATACACTATTTTTTCAAACTTTATAATTAAATTAAAAAAAATCATAAATGCCTTGACTCAGTTCACACCCAAGAATCCACCAAATCCCATTGATTTTTGCTTGCCCAAAACATTTTAGGCGAAAAATCAAATCCTAAGAATACCATCCAATTTTGTGAGTGAATTTTCAATTTCACCCTCTACTTGCACCTCTTGATTAGTTCTACTTTTTGTAAGTATTTAGGCATAGAATGCACACCCAAAAATTAAAAATTTATGCCCGTAGGCTTAAATCCTAAGATAAATCTTTATGAATCTATTAGAATGATGATCCAAATAATATTTTCATACAAAGTTAGAGATTTTTACCTTTGACAGAGTTTATTTTTTATCTTTGAAATGGATTCACTAGCCGTTCAAGTATCCGACTTCTAAGTGTATTCACATGAGCAATCAAGAATAAGGATCTTCTTCTCTCGTATGCCAAACACCGCTTGAAGAAGAACAAAGGGCTAGCTAAATTCTCTATTGGGTTCTAACTCTAGATATTTAAGCTTTTTTGTGAGAGATAGAGAGATCAAAAATCTTATTTTTTTAACTCCACAACAATTATGTTTTATTCTATTTAGATTTCTAACAAATAGAGCCTTTATATAGTGCCCTTACTCCTAAGAGCATTAGGATTTCAAAAATTACAATTAAACCCCTAATTTAATTAATTCTTGGAAATATCTCTCTTAGCCCATTATTTTTCCTTATTATTTCAATTTCTCAATTATGTGTGAAGTCTTAGGTTCAATATTTTGCTAGTAGTAGATCGTAACAATTAGATTACATCCAGTTAATTAAAACTCCTTTTAATTTTAATTTTAATTAAAAATTAATAACAATTAATTCTTAAGGGATTCTACAATTCATGATTGATACCTAGCAGTATGTCATGACTACCCAGACAATATGAATTAATATGAACCTTTCCGTTGTTAATTATCGTACAATTCAATCCTTCCATCATGCAATGTCCCTGATTAAACCTAAGGAATGAATTTACTATCAACAAGGAATGGATTTACTATCAAGCCTTAATTATATGTATCTAGATCTCAAGTCCAAGACTTAAATGGTCAAATTAGAAACTCCTTATCTAATTTCCAACTCACCTTGGCCAAAGAATTTCAAAACTGACTTAATCATATCACATAGGACATTCTCTCTCTTTTACTGAGAGTGATGGATCATTTATTCTATACTCACATACTCCATGCATGAGTGGTTATACCAAATTATTACCTTTTTATGACCCACAATTAGAATCACATTTAGGTAGCATCAAAGCATGATGACCCATACATAAGATATTCACGGTGCCTCAAGTCCAAGGATAACTTGTATAACTGCAACGTAAGAATTCCTACTGACAACCAGTAAAATATCCATTAGGAATTTCTTAGTCGAGTCAATTCGGTGCACATGTTCTCTAACAAGCATCTATATTACTTGCATTAGTGTCTCATACACTAGTGACCATGAGATCAATCACCCTCAACTCTTTGAGAAAACATAGTATGTACTAATCTATCTGGATTCACTAATGTCCTTCTTAGTGATCCTATGATTAGGAACATTTAAGAATAAAGCTCAAGGAAATACATCTCACTAGAATGATCTCATCATGGTTCTTATTTTTGTTGCTCTTATTCTATAGGCTTTATCATGTAATACGCATACAATAATTTGTAATAAACATGATCAATAAGATATTTTTCATTAAAAATTATTTATTCTCAATAAATGAATAAGATTAATTTACAAGTAGTATGCCCATAACATCAAATATTATGAGCTTGTAAGACACACAACTATCAATCTTCCACTTGCACTAAACCTAATAAACCAGGTATCTCATACGCATTGTTTTAGTTAGTGGATCCACTATATTATATATTGATAAAACTCTTTCATCTTTACATCGCTTGTTCTAGTGATTCCTCTTATCAAAAGTAATTGCTGCAAGAATTGTGTAACAACCCATCCCGGGTTGGCCAACCCCGAGACAATGTTGTCACATTTTTGAAAATCCCAGCACGACACAAATATGAAACAATTAAAATAATACCAACTGTAATTATTACATCAATCCTCAACCCTCAACAGGGGAGATACATCATTCAGATCTTGACTTAAACATTATATACAACGTAATATGCATGAATATTTACAATTATAATTTTTTTTGTTTTCTCATTAGTATAAGGAAGTGACCCACGTGGCTTACAGATAATGACTTCGTCTGAATCTCAACTCACCAAACTATCAGTCCTGCCTGTTACCTGAAATCATTGTACAATGAGGAGTGAGTTTCACAAGCTCAGTGAATTAAACTTACTAGAAGTATTCAATTTGTATAATTAGTCTTCCAATATTCATTCATCTATATTTTAATAATAACATTCTATTATCACTACTCATATCAAATCCCCATCCTTTATAAATCTTTTCTTCTCATATAATTAATCATCTTAAGACAATCAATTATATCTCATAATAACCTCGTTATGAGGTTCATAGCATATAGTCTACCATTTATATAGTTCTTATCATATCATACTTCCATGTTTCTTTCTCACCATATTTGTCTCTTTGTGAGACTTATTCATCTATAAATAAATTTACAATAAAAAAATAACACTTCAGCATTTCAGTATTAAAATCAATATTTAAAACAAATGCAATGCATGAATTATTATCGTTTTCCCACATGTCAACATGTTTTCATCTTAGACCGACTACCTTTTCTTTTATTTTATTTAGACTGGCTGCCCTCCTGGTTCTTTTATTTTCAGCATATACCGGCTATCACAGTTTTCATTTATTTTCAATATATACCAGATGTCACGGTTTTCATTTAGACATGCTGCCCTCTCGGTTCTTTTATTTCATGCATATGCATATGAATAATGACATGAAGTATACATATGCACAATAATATAAAAACACACATGTATTCATATATTCAAATTAGTTATCATGCTTCTTCTCAAATCATTATTTGATTAATTTCACTAATTTCTTCTCCTCATATATCATATCAACTCATCATCCATAGTTCACCAAGAATTTCACTTATCACCTTTATTATTAGATCGACTCATTATTCCAATAATATTACTTCTCATATAATAATTCTCTACACATCACTTATTCCTATCATACATATCAACCAATTTTCATCTATCACCAAATGATAAGTTAACAATATATTCAAACACTATCATTATATATTTCATATTTATCTTGATTACTTAAAGTAAATCTAACTCATCACGTAGCACTTAGAGCTACCCATGGATCACCTCCTTGCCTTTCCTGCTCCTCTCAACAGTTTCCCCCAGTTGCTGATCGTCAACACCTGACATAATATTTATATTAAAATTTCTAATTTATTCTTCAATTCTTTCATAATTCACATCCTCTGAAAATTCCCGCTTTGAATTCCGAGAAATTTCATGTATGCTAAATTTCAAAAATAAACTTCATGTTATTACCTTCTATTTTTCTTAGAGCTTCCAGTGACTATCTATAAAATTCTCCCGTAAACACTTTCAAAATTTTACTATTTCAACCTTTCTTTCAGTCCCCAAGTGATTAGAAAACTAGAGTAGTTTGATTTGTAGAAGAAAGAAAACCAATCAGGATTTGGTAAGAAAAAAATAAAATAAAGAATAAAGCGTGTGTGTGTATATATATATATATATATATATATATATATATATATATATATATATATATATATATATAAAACTTTACCACCGTTTGCTTAACGTGGTGCTGCTAAACATGCAGCCTATTTACCAGCATTTGGCAACACCTAGATTCCAAGTGTTACCATGTTATCGTTTTTTTCTTTTTTCTTTTTTCTTTTTCTTTTCTTTTTCCTTACATGCTGTCCACGCGTCCTATTTTTTTTAAGAATTGTTTTATAAAATTTTGATCTTTTATATATATATTATTTTAACTCCATGTCATATTTATTAAATTACTTCTTTCCCCTTACTTAACGAAAAAGAGTATTAAAATTCTACCCACCTTACAAAAATTTCATCCACGAAATTTTTTTACCTAATTCATGAAAGAGTTTGGGGTATTCTTTCTCATTCTTGCTTCATGCTCCCAACTAATTTCTTCAACATCTTTGCTTCGCCATAATACTTTAATCAATTGAATAACTTTATTACGCAAGTCTTGTTCCTTTCTGTCTAGAATTTTTACTGGTACTTGCATAAAGGTCAAATCGTCGTGAAGCTCTATCGCCTGATTCGAGATACTATGGGATTTATCATATAAGTACTTTCTCAAAACTGACACATGAAACACATTATGTAATTGCTTTAACTTTGGGGCAAATCCAATCGATATGCTACTGGTCCAACTCTCTCAATCACCTCATATGACCCCACAAATCTCGGGCTCAACTTTCTTTTCTTTTGACCCTCAACACACTTTTCCATGGAGATATTTTTAATTACACCCAATCACCTATTTGAAATTCAAGAGGTCTTCTTCTATTATCAGCATAGCTATTCGGTATACTCTATACTACTTTACGGTTCTCTCTAACCAGTTTGATGCTCTCAGTTGTTAACTCAATAATTTATGGACCAAATATCTTTCTCTCTCCAACTTCTTCCCAGTATACTGGAGTTCTACACCTTCTACCATATAAGGTCTCAAATGGTGCCATCCCAATACTAGTTTGATACTGATTATTATAAGCAAATTCAATCAGGGGCAATTAAACATCCCAACATACTGAGAAACTCCCTTAACATATCTTCTAGTACTCTAATAATCCTTTTTGTCTGCTCAACTGTTTGAGGATGAAAAGTTGTAATAAACTGCAACTGTGTACATATGGCTTTTTAAAAGTCTCTCCAAAATGAAGATGTAAATCTAGCATCTCTAAATGACACTATGCTTAATAGTACTCCACACTACCACATAATCTCAGCTACATACAGTTCAGCCAACTTTTTAGGATTACAATTAGCTTTAATTGGAAGAAATTGAGATGACTTAGAAAGTTTGTCTACTATCACTTACACTATATCGTGACCTCTCTGAGTATGGAAAAATCCATAAACAAAATCCATACTCACATTTTCCTATGGTCATTCAAGCACAGGAAGAGACTATTGTGAGCCTCTCGGATGTTTGTTCTTTGACTTCATTTGCTGACAAACCAGACATTTAGAAATATATTAAGCTACATTCTTCTTCAATTCTAACCACCAGAAATTTTGTCTCAACCCTCTGTACATCTTATTATTACTCAGGTGCATCGAATATACATCATCATGTGCCTCTTTCAATATCTCCTTTCTCAAATCCGCATCATTGGGAACACAAATCCTATGTTCCAATACCAAAATACCTTATTTTCAAATTTTGAACTCATATTGCTTTCTAGTAAGCACTTCCTGCTTAATCTTCTTTATCTCCTCATCTCTACTTTACATCTCTAAGAAGCACTTTACTATGGATGACTGTACAACCATGTTTGTTAACAATGATCCTCTATCACTGATATTCAACTTCATTCTTATCTCTCTTAAATCTATCATCAATTTCACATCAGAACTCTCAATAACAGTTAACCTTCTGGTGGACTTTTTATTTAACGCATTAGCATTTCCTGGATGATAATGAATTGTACAGTCATAATCACCAATCAACTCCATCCACCATCTCTGTCTCAAATCCAACTTTCTCTAGGTAGGTAAGTATGGAAAACTCTTGTGATCAGTAAATATCTCACAAGTGGCTCCACACAGATGATGTCTCCAATCTTTAAAGTAAACACTATAGCAGCCAACTCTAAGTCTTGGGTAGGGTGATTTCTCTCATGATTCCTCAATTGCCTACAAGCACATGGCATTACCTTCTCATATTGCATCAACACACATCCCAAATCTTGATGGGATGCATCACTATACACCACAAATCATTCATCACCAAAAGGAAGCACCAATACTGGAGCTGTAGTTAATTTCTCTTTTAGTAATTGGAAACTTTTCTCACACTGCCAGACCATACAAATCTCACCTCTTTCCTGGTCAATCTAGTCAACAGTACTATAATAATAGAAAAATTTTGTATGAATCTTTTATAATAAGATTCTAATTTTAGTCACATTAGTTGGTCTTTCTCAACTCAACATTGCCTATACCTTTTGTGGATCAATTGTTGTACCATCTTCAGATATTACATGCCCCAAGAAAGTTATTTCATTCCGTCAAAATTCATATTTAGGAAATTATAACATACAATCTCTTTTTCCTCAAAATCTGTAACATAATTTCTAAATGTTTTACATGTTCTTCATTAGTCTTAGAATACACTAAGATGTTATCAATGAACACAACCAAAACTTATCACTAAATGGTTTAAACATTTTATTCATCAAGTCTATGAATGTTGTTGGAACATTGGTCAACCCAAATGGAATCACCAGAAACTTATGACCATAACATGTCCTAAAAGCAGTCGTAGACATGTTTCCTTCTTTTATTCTCAAATAGGTGATAACCTGATCTCAGGTCTATCTTCGAAAATACCTTTTCTCCTTGCAACTTCTCAAATAAATCATCTATCCTGGGTGAAGGATATTTGTTCTTAATGGTTATCTTATTCAACTATCTGTAGCCTATACATAATCTCATCATTCCATCTTTTTTTCTTCACAAAAAACATAGGGCTTCCCAAAGCGACACACTAAATCGAATAAATTATTTATCTAACAACTCTTGAACTTTCAACTCTCTTAACTCAGTGGGTGTCACTATATAGGGTGCTATAGATATATGTGATGAACCTGGTATCACATCAATAAAGAATTTAATCTCTTTACTGGGAGACAACTAGATAACTCATCAAGAAATACATTAAAATAATCTTTCACCACTAAGATTTATTCTAACTTACTATTTTCCTTTTTAGAATCCATTATGTATGCCAAATACTCCTCACAACCCTTCTTCAACCATCTACTAGTAGTCATGGGCAAAATAAGATATTTAAGAGTATCTTATGTTCTCCCTGAAAGTTAAACTCCTCATGTCCATATCTTGAACACTACGTTCTTTCTAGAACAATCAACCATATTCAAATATAATAAATCAGCTTCAGATTCTCTATTACTGATACAAATCACACAATCATTGTAAACATTTATGATTATCACTCTATCTTTAGTGAGAAATTCATAAATACTATTATACATCAAAGGACTAATACATGCATCAATAAACTTCATAAATATATTAGATACAAAAGAAGGGGTTGCACCAGGATTAACCAACATTGATATGTCCACCTTTTCTACATACAAGGCATCTCAAATCAGGACAATTCTGGGATAAATATCTTACCAAATTACATTTATAACATGTTCTAGAATTTTTATCATGTTATCACATCCTCTAGGTAGGACACCCCCACCTTTACCATAACTTGTAATTCCCATAACCTATCTCTCACATCTAAGGGTCCCACCAATATTACTTTGAGCTATAAAAGCAACAGATCCTGCTTGCCTCTAACTCCGTACTACAGTTCCTTGTGACAAGGAATGCCCCATCTGGGGTGGTCTCTCACCCTGTCCACTCATACTACCACTACCTCTAGAATCTTTATGTCTAAGCCTTTTTAACCACTCTTTCTCTTTCCCTTAAACTCCATAAGATCTTTCCCAATCTTAAGTTCTATATCCACCAACCTGACATAATTCATATGCCTCATGTAAGATAGTTTTGATCAAATCTTAAAACATAGTTCATCTTTGAACCTCTTACACTTCTTCTCCTCAGGTACCGCTCCAGCCTGTTCATCAAGTCTATTCTATAGACTATCAACTCTATCATCTGTTACATCCATTTTCTCAAGAGCATGTGCAAGAGCTTATCTTGCTCATCTCTTTTAACTTCAGATTCTCTCACACCTTTACTAATATCAATTATATTGTCAACAGGTTCCCTTCTAGGAACCACAGATTCAGACTCAACCTCGATTTGTCAAAATATTGGGGGCCTACAATGCCCTTTCAAATCAACAACTCTAGCTCTAGCATGTCCACGTGTCATCCTCAGACTATTCATTAGAATATAATTTGTTTTAATCTTCCACTTTCTTACTTTTTATGCAGTCTACAGAATCCTAAAACCTAATGCTTTAATAGCAAAATTTTAAAAACCCATCCTGGGTTGGTCACCCCCGAGATGGTGTTGTCACATTTTGAAAATCCCAGCATAACACATATATGCAACAATTAAAATAATACCAACTGTAATTATGACATCAATCCTCAACCCTCAATAGGGGAGATACATCATTTAGATCTTGACTTAAACATTATATACAACGTAATATGCATGGATATTTACAATTATTTTTTTGTTTTCTCATTAGTTTGAGGATGTGGACCATGTGGCTTACAGATAATGACCTTGTCTGAATCTCAGCTCACCAAACTATCTGTCCTACCTGCTACTCAAAATTATTGTACAATGAGGAGTGAGCTTCATAAGCTCAACGAATTAAACTTACTAGAAGTATTCAATTTGTATAATTAGTCTTCCAATATTCATTCATCTATATATCATATATTTTGATAATACCATTCTATTATCACAACCCATATTAAATCTCCATCCTTTATAAATCTCGTCTTCTCATATAATTAATCATCTTAAGACAATCAATTATATCTCATAATTATCTCGTTATGAGGTTTACAGCATATAGTTTACTATTTATATAGTTCTTATCATATCATACTTCCATGTTTCTTTCTCACCATAACTGTCTCTATGTGAGACTCATTCATCTATAAATAAATTTACAATAAAAAAATAGCACTTCAGCATTTCAGTAATAAAATCGATATTTAAAACAGATGCATTGCATGAATTATTATTAAGGAATGTCTTCCCACATGTCGACATGTCTTTATCTTAGACCGGCTGCCTTCCCCGGTTCTTTTATTTTATTTAAACTGGCTATCTTCCCGATTCTTTTATTTCTAGCATATAATGGCTGTCAAGGTTTTCATTTAGACCAGCTACTCTCCCGATTCTTTTATTTCATGCATATGGATATGAATAATGACATGAAGTATGCATATGCACAATAATATAAAAACACACATGTATTCATATATTCAAATTAGTTATCATGCTTCTTCTCAAATCATTATTTGATCAATTTCATTAATTTCTTCTCCTCATATATCATATCAACTCATCATCCATAGTTCATTAAGAATTTCACTTATCACATTTATTATTAAATCGACTCATTATTCCAATAATATTATTTCTCATATAATAATTCTCTACACATCACTTATTCCTATCATACCTATCAACCAATTTTCATCTATCACCAAATCATAAGTTAATAATATATTCAAATACTATCATTATATATTTCATATTTATCTTGATTACTTAAAGTAAATCTAACTCACCACGTAGCACTTAGAGCTACCCATGGATTACCTCCTTAGGTTTCATGCTCCTCTCAGCAATTTTCTCCGGTTGCTGATCGTCAACACCTGACATAATATTTATATTATCATTTCTAATTTATTCTTCAATTCTTTCATAATTCACATCCTTTGAAAATTCCCACTTTGAATTCCAAGAAATTTCATGTATACTAAATTTCAAAAATAAACTTCACGTTATTACCTTATATTTTTCATAAAGCTTCCCATGACTCTCTATAAAATTCTCCCGTAAACCCCTTCAAAATTTTACTCTTTCAATCTTTTTTTTTTGTCCCCAAATGTTTAGAGAAATTCAGTAGTTTGAATTGTAGAAGGAAGAAAACCAATCAGGATTTGGTAAGAAATAAATAAAATAAAGAATAAAGTGTGTGTGTGTGTGTATATATATATATATAACTTTGCCACCGTTTGCTTAATGTAGTGCTACTAAACATGCAGCCTATTTACCATCATTTGGCAACACTTGGATTCCAAGTGTTGCCACGTTATTGTTTTTTCTTTTTTATTTTTAGTTTTTTTTTCTTTTTTTTCCAAGTGTTGCCACGTTATTGTTTTTTCTTTTTCTTTTTTTTCCAAGTGTTGCCACGTTATTGTTTTTTCTTTTTTATTTTTAGTTTTCCTTTTTTTTCTTTTTATTTTTTTTTCTACGCTAGAGCCTTCCATTTTTTTCTTTCTTTCTTTTTCTTTTCTTTTTTTTTCCTTACATGTTGTCCACGCGTCCTTTTTTTTAAGAATTGTTTTATAAAATTTTGATCTTTTACATATATATTATTTTAACTCTGATGTGGCCCAAAATACTCCGACCCAACAAGCGGTCCAGAAAACTAATACTCCGGCCCAGTAAACTCTCCAGCCCAATGAGCACTCCGGCCCAGTAAACACTCCGGCCCGATGAGCGGCCCAGTAAACACTCCGGCCCGATGAGCGACCCAGTAAACACTCCAGTCCAATGAGCAACCCAGTAAACCCTCTGGCCCAGCAAACTCTCTGGCCCAATGAAGAGCAGCCCCATAAACCCACACCTGGGCCCCCTCTACGCACACAGCCCTGCAGCCCCTCTACACCGCCCTACAGCTGCCTACATCCGGATCCTACAGCAACCCTACAGTATGCCACCCTGCAGCCACCCTACGTCGCGCCGCCCTACAGCCACCCTACAACACGTCCTCTCATGAGCTTGTAATCAATGCCTTCCCATGGGCGGATGGCTATAAATAAGCCCAGGTATGAAATTCACAGGCATTCAGAATTATTCGCTTACACTCCAATTACTTAAGCCCTCGGTTTCTCTCTTAAAGCCCTTGGCTTCTCCCTAAAGCCCTTGTGCTAACTTAAGCTTCGGAGCGCCCTCGAAGGTCTCCCCCTCCCCTCCTTTCGAGGGCCTTTAAGTTCATCTCTGTTAATTGTGCAGAGCCCAGATCATATCAGCACTCCAGCCACGTCAGCTCCCAGGCCACGTTAGCTGCCATGCCACGTCAGCACCCAGGCCACGTCAGAACAAACCATTTTTTGACATCAACAGATTGGCGCCATCTGTGGAAAACCACAATCTCTAGCTACAGTGAGAGCGAAGAAATACAAAAAGAACTCATCTATCACGATGCCGCCACGAAGCAGTACCAGAAGGATTGACAAGAAAGCTCTAACAGCATGCTCAGCTCCTATCTGAGGCAGTGCTCGCAGTCATCAATCTGGATGTAGGTTCCCCGCAATCCCCGAGCATGCCACCCCTGGATCAAGCAGGAGACCCCCTGCCAGAGAGCAGCGCCCTAATCTCTCCAGAACCGACTCTCCTAATGATGAGGAAGTGGCTGCACACTTCTAAGCCCCAGTGACTCAAGCTCAATTCTAGGAGCTTTCCAGGATGATAGCCAACCTAGCGGCCCAGGTTCGAGGAGGAGGTCAACAACCTTCCCTGTAACGATCCATCCCGGGTTTGCCACCCCCGAAACGGTGTCATCACATTTTGAGAATCCTAGCACGACACATATATGCAACCATAAAAAAAACCCCAACAGGGGAGGTATATAAATATGATATTAATTTACATATAATTTATAACATAAGATGCATGAATATTTATAAATATTTTTTTCCTTTTCTCACTAGTCTGAGGATATTGACACATACATGGCTTACAGAAATTTATTCCATCTGGCTTTGGACTCACCAAACTACTTGTCCTGTCTGCTACCTGAAATCATTATACAATGAGGGGTGAGCTTCACAAGCTCAGTGAATTTAATTTACTAAAAGTATTCCAAATTCCATAAATAGTCCTTTAATATTTAATCATTTATTTTTCACATAACCTGATGACAACTTTCTGCTATCATTACACATGTCATACAATTCCTTCTCTATCAATATCTTTTTCTCAATCATTGGTGCACCTTAAGACCATCAATTATCTCATAATTACCTTGTAATGAGGTTCACATCATAAAGTCCATCATTTAGATGGTTCTTATCATTCTCTGCTTCTTTCTTACATAATTGTCTCTCTCTGTAAGACCAAATCATCTATAAACGTTTTCATAATAACATACCACACATCAGCATTTAAGAAAATGCAGCAATAATTAAAACAAATGCAAATGCATGAATGGTTATGATGGGAACGTCTTCCCACCTGTCGACAGGTTGTTATTATCTTAGACCGGCTCTCTCCCAGTTCTTTACTTTGCAACTTAGTCCCGGTTGCCATGGAATTTTCTCAGCATATACCGGCTGGCACGGTGTCCCTTTTTATTCCAGCATATACCGGCTGTCACGGTTATTTCGTTAGACCGACCCCTTCCCGGTTTTTTTCTTTCTCATTTAATACACGTGCATATGAACAATGATATGAAATATGCATATAAACAGTAATATAATAGCTTATAAATTCAAAATAATTAAATTTGCTATCCCGACAATTCTCAAATTTATATAACAACAATTCCTTTAATTTTCTCTCATCCCAAATCACATCAAATAATTCATTATAGCTTGTTAAGATTCACTAAATTTTATCTCCTCAAATTTATATAAAAACATTTATTTATCTCATCAATAATTTATTTATCGCTTTTATTCTCCAATAAACTTATTATTCCCAAAAATATCACTTCTCATCGAAAAGTATTTCTACATGTCCAAATTTCCTATCATACCCATAAATCAATTTTCCATCTATCACCCAAGCATACATCAATAATTTATTTTAAGATTGTCACTAGATATTTCATTTTTATTTAGACTACTTAAAGTAAATTCAACTTACCACGTATGACTTAAAGCTACCTGTGGATCACATCCTTGCCTTTCCCGTTCTTCTCTGAAACTTCTCCCGATTGTTGACTACCAACACCTAACAAAATATTTGTATTCAATTTTTAATTATTCATTCATTTCTTTATAAACCACTAACTTTGAAAATTCCCGCTTTGAATTGGGAGAAATTTCATAAATATTTAAAAATCCAAAAATAAACACTACATTATTACCTTTTGCTTTTCTGATAGCTATTCCAAATTTTTTATGAAATTCAACAGTAAACACCTTCAAAATCTTGCTCTTTAAACTTTATTTTGTTCCCAGGCATTTAAAGAAACAAACAAATTTGGAAGGAAAACGAACGAAATTATGTGAGTGAAAATTTTTACTCTCGCATCACATATATATACAATGTTTGGGCTGAAATTTTAGCAGCCCCCCTCCCCAAATGTCTCCACGTTTTGGAGACGTGCAAGACAATGCACGCCTCCCTCAAATTTTTTTCAAACTTTGCAGCAGGTGCTGCCCCCCTGATGCCACAAAATTTTGCTTTAGTTTTTTTTTTTTTTCTCTTTTTTTTTTCACAGGACGTCACCTGGACGTCCTGCTGATTTTGCTGTTTTTGTTTCTTTTCTCTTAATGACATCCACGTCCCAGAAATTTTTTTTTTTCCAAAACAATAATTTTATTCAATACTAAATCCTTCGTAAATATATTATTTTAATTTCGAGTCATATTTATAAATTACTTCTTTACAATTTCTTTACGAATACGGGTATTACATTCCCTCCCTCCTCACCAAGCTTCAGAGCAAGCAAAGTCATCCGACAGAGATGACCCAACCTACAACCAGCCCCCTACCGAGCCCTCGCTACATTGCAGCCGATCCAAGGAGAGCTCCTCCTCAAAAAGCAACCTCAACTTAGACAGACGGATTAAAAAAACGGAAGAAAAGATAGACTTGGCTCTGAGACATAAGAATCTTAGTATCATAGATGAGCTCAGCATCCAAGACCCTCCATTCACGAAAGATGTTCTCGAGACCCCACTTCCACCCAACTTCAGGATGCCTTAAGTTAGAATGTATGACGGCTCTGCAACCCCATGGATCACCTACAACACTGCAAAACAACTATGATGCTGCACCGGTACTCCGACCCAGTCATGTGCCATGCCTTCCCCCTAACTCTCGAGAAGGTAACAGGTACTTGGTACTCGTGTCTGAAACCAATGAGCATCAGCAATTTTAAGGAGCTTAGTTACGCCTTCACCTCACACTTCCTCAATAGTAAGAAGCCTAAGAAAACTTCAGAAAGCCTCTTCAACATTATTCAACATCGATGGGAGAGGCTCCGAGCCTACATATCCCAGTTCAATACAGCGGTATGGGAAATTCCTGACGTCGACCCAAATGTTCAGGTAATGGCATTTAAGAATAGATTAAGGTCTGGTATCTTCAGCTCCAAACTCACTCGGCACCCGCCCAAAGATATGAATGAGATTTTGGCTCGAGTTGAGAAGTACATGCTGGCAAAGGATGACCAAGCCTTCAAAAGAGAAAGAGAAGGAGAAACAAAAAAGAAGAGGAAGCACCCCGACCCTCAGAGAGGAGTGGTCAAGAGGCCCCATCAAGAGAACAGGCATCGACCCCACCCCCGAGTAGACGGCTTCACCCCCCTCAATTCGACCAGGACCAACATCCTCATGCAACTCCAAGATAAGCCTGTTCTCCAATGGCCACCCAGGAAGCCGCATCTCGGGGGGGCACCAGAAATAGTGGTGCTGGTTCTACAAGAACTATGGTCATGACACTGAGGAATGCCATGACCTGAAGGAGCTGATTTAAGCTCTTATCAACCGGGGATACCTAAAAGAGTTTACTGAGCCTCAGAGAAGGGATGAGCTCGCACCATCAAGAAGAGATGCTGGGCGTCTCTACCGTCAACAGTAGGAGAATCGGGACCCTCAAAGGAACCCCAGAGCTGAACAAGAAGGGCCCAGTCAGAAAAAGCAGCAAGTAGTAACCGCCACCCGAATCATTAAAATAATTTGCGAAGGCCTGGCAGCGGGAGGCAGTTCAGGACATAACAGTAAAGCATACACCAGGGCCGTAACCTCCGTTAGTGGTCCCCACAAGAGAAGGAGAATGGAGCCAGTGATCTCCTTTATAGAAAATGACTTAAAAGATGTGCAGACTCCTCACGATGATGCAGTGGTGGTCTCCCTCTTGGTCGCCAACCATGAAATACGACGGGTCCTGATTGACAATGGAAGCTCCGCAGACATATTGTTTCATGATGCATTCCAATGCATGGAGCTGAAGGATGGGCATCTAGAGCCAGCCCCAGCCCCCCTCTATGGTTTCGGCGGATCTCTAGTGTTCGTAGAAGGAAGCATAGTCCTTTTAGTAACTGTAGGAACAGCGCCCAGGACCTCCACAGTACAGACCACCTTCTTGGTAGTAAAGCAACCCTCCTTCTACAATATGATCATCGGTCGACCCACCCTCAACAAACTGAAGGTCGTTGTCTCCACCTATCACTTGAAAGTCAAATTTCCCACCAATGAAGTTGTGGGAGTGATCAAAGGAGACCAGAAAGTCTCCCAGGCCTGCTACCTAAACGTTGTCAAAGAATGAAAGAAAACTGAGGCCCTGCCTCTCGAAGTAGAAGATCTCATGGATGAGATGAAGACCCCAAGAGGACGACCTATGGAGGAGCTAACCCTAGTACCTCTCGGGGAGGACCCTACCCGAACCATCCAAATAGGCACAAGCTTCTCTAAAGAACGCAGGAAAGAACTCCTCTCTCTCCTCTAGAAAAATAAGGAGTTGTTCGCCTGGTCAGCATCAAACATGCCAGGGATCAACCCTGGAACCATCGAGCATCACCTGAATGTGGACCCCAAGTGCAAGCTGGTCATTCAAAAGAAGAGGACCTTTGCCCCGGAGTGCCAGATGTCTATCAACACTGAAGTAATAAATTGCTGAAAGCCGGTTTCATCAGAGAGGTAAGGTACCCTGAGTGGGTGTCTAATGTGATAATGGTCTGGAAAGCCAGTGGCAAGTGACGTATTTGTATTGACTTCACCAATTTAAACAAGGTATGCTCAAAGGATAGCTTCCCTCTCCCTCGAGTTGACCAGATGGTGGATGCCACCTCAGGGCATAAACTCCATTCTTTCATGGACGCATACTCCGATTACAACCAGATCTTCATGTATAAATCGGACCAGGACAAAACAGCCTTTGTCACTGATCGAGGGCTGTACTGCTACAAAGTCATGCCCTTCGGGCTCAAGAACGCTGGGGCAACCTATCAAAGTTTAATGAACAAAATCTTCAAGGAACAGATAGGGCGGAATATCAGAGTCGCGGCCTTGAATCGATTCATGTCTACATCTGCGGAAAGATGTCTGCCTTTCTTTAAGGCCATCAAGAAAGCAAAAGATTTCTCTTGGTCCAAGAGTTGCTAGAAAGCTTCCGAAGATTTGAAGAGATATTTGAGTTCACCACCGCTCTTAACCAAGCCGCTCCCTGATGAGGAGCTATTCCTTTATTTGTTAGCTGGGCAGAACACTGTGGCCTCTGTCCTCGTCCGAGAAGAAGCAAGCATCTAGAAGCCCATTTACTATGTTAGTAGAATCCTCCACGAAGTTGAGACAAGGTATCCTCCTATTGAGAAAATGGTCTACGCCCTGGTAGTAGCTGCACAGAAACTCCGACCCTATTTCCAGGCGCATACTGTCACCCTCCTGACAGATCAACCCCTATGGCAAGTCCTACATAATCCGAATGTGTCTGGAAGGATGGTAAAATGGATGGTAGAACTAGGAGAGTTTGACATCCGCTACCGGCCCTGACAAGCAATCAAAGGCCAGGCTTTGGCCGACTTCATTGTAGAGACAACCCTGTCTATAGATTCGGACGAGTCAACAATATCAAGGACCAGTGGATCCCCTCCAGGGTGGACCTTCCATGTAGATGGATCCTCAAATTCACTGGGGAACGAACCAAGGCTCATTCTTTGTAGTCTAGAAGGCTTTATGATCGAGTACGCCTTAAGGTTTGAGTTCAAGACCTCCAATAAGGAGGCACAGTACGAAGCCCTCCTAGCTGGTCTAAGATTGGCCAAAGCATTGGCTGTCAAGGTTCTGGATGCATTTAGCGACTCTCAATTGGTAGTAAGTCAGGTAAAGGGAGAGTTTGAGGCTCGGGGAGAGAAGCTCGCCCTAATTCTCCAAAAAGTGAAAAAGCTCACAGAGAACTTCAAGACATTCCGGATAACTCAGATCCCCCGTGCTGAAAACTCTGAGGTAGATGCATTGGCCAACCTGGCCTCATCCCGGCACCTGGTGCCTACCCAAACTATATACTAGGAAACCCTCTCCATCCCAAGTATAGACAAAACTCTAGTCCTACCAGTGGAAAAAAAAAAGCAACATAGATGGACTCAATCCTCCAGTATTTGAAGGATGGCATAGTACCCCAGCAGAAAGATCAAACTAGGAAGCTAATCTCCCAAGCCTCCCCGCACACCCTCATAAAAGGATAATTATACAAAAGGGCTCTGACCCTGCCTTACCTACGATGCCTCGGGCCTCGGGAGGCCAACTATGCTCTCTGAGAAGTCCATGAAGAAATATGTGGGAGTCACTTGGGAGCCTGGGCCTTAGCCTTCAAGGTTCTCCTCCAAAGGTATTATTGGCTCAAAATGAAAGAAGATGCAATTGATTTAGTCAAGAAATGTGAAAACTGTCAACAATGCTCTCCAATATCGCACCGACCCGCTTGTCTCCATCACCAATCCTCTCCCTTTCGCCATGTGGGGGATGGACATTCTTGGCCCTTTCCCCACGTCTGCTGGACAGAAGAAGCACCTCATCGTGGCCATTGATTACTACACTAAGTGTGTCGAGGCGAAACCACTAGCCAGCATCACGGACCACTAAACCTGAAACTTTGTTTGGAAGTCGATCTATGTCGGTTTGGGATTCTTGGATATTGGTCACCGACAACGAAAAGCAATTTGATAGCTCCCGATTCAAAAAATTTTGTGAAGATCTCCAAATCGAACATCGATTTTCATCCATCGGATACCTGCAGGCCAATGGCAAGGCTGAAGTCACCAACAGGACCCTCCTCCAAGTAATCAAGAGAATACTAGATGAAGAAGACAAACACTAGGCTAACCAACTCCCCAACGTTCTTTGGGCCTACTGGACGACCGTACATACTCAAACAGGAGAAATCCCGTTCTTCATGACGTACGGTTGGGAAGTTGTTATCCCCATCGAAATTGGAATTCCATAAATGCACGTACAGCTTTTCGAACCAAGTAACAATGAGGAAGCCTTAAGGATGAACGCAGACGTGGTTGACGAAGCACAGGACAGAGCCCAGATCAGTTTAGCCACATACCAGCAAAAGGTAGCCCAGTACTACAAATCTCGAGTCCGAAACCGGAGCTTCAAACTCCGAGACCTCGTCCTGCGAAAGAATGAAGTGTCCCATTCTCGCCACACGGGAAAGCTCGTTTCAAATTGGGAAGGCCCATACCAAATCTGAAGAGTTTGCCGGATTGGCACCTATGAGCTCGAGGAATTAGATAGCAAACCTATCCCATGCACTTGGAACGTGGAGAATCTCCGTAAATTTTATCAGTGAAGTGTAAAAGCAAAGGTTTAATAAAGTTTAAAGTTTAAAATTCTGAAAATTTCATTAAGTAAAAACTGAAGTACAAAATTAGGCGCTAATGGCCTTGGGTACAGCAAAGCATAAGAAAACCTAGTCTAAGGAAGTGGGAGCCTCCTGGGCCTCGTCCTCGCCCCCTACCTCCTGGGCATCACTCCCAGCAGTCCCTTGGGCCTCATCCTCCATGATCTCCCTAGTGCCAAGATCCGCCGCAGCAACCACGCCCATTTCTCCCTGAGGAGCACCAAAATCGAGGCCTGAAAAATCGAGCCCTAGGTTAAAGAGCTCAACCTGCCTATTGGCCTCATTGAAGCCCATCATGATCTTATCCCCGGCCTGATCCAGCAGTTCGTCCTCTCTTTCAGCAGCCTTCACGACCACCTCCTCCGCATGGGCCCTGGCCAGGTCCCTCTCATTCCTAAAGGCATCCTTGGCCTTGCGATGCTAGTCCCTCTCAAAAACGGCATCGTCCTTGGCCCGTTCGGCCAACTCCAGGGAAGAAGATAAATCCCAGACCAGCTCTCGGGTCTCCTCTAGCTTATACTCGGTCTTCGCCAAGCGATCACCCAGATCAGCACACCGATGAGCGAGGACGCCCCCAAGAACTCCAACCTGAAACACAAACATTATTAAAAGAAAGTAAAGTAAACTAAAAACCAGGATAAGGCAAGAAGGTGGTACTTGGGAGAAAGCAGTCTCCACATCTGAGCAAAGCGCCTCTAGAGGCTTTGCCGAGAGCTCCAACATATCACGAGAAGGGATCCTCAAGATGAGGTGCTCACGCGCAACCTTCGGGTGAGCGAATACCGAGTCATCACCCCTTAGCACCCACCGCGGCACAAAGATAGCAGCAACTCCGAATCCTCCCCTAGAAGAAGATGACTCTAAGGGAGTAGGTGCATCAGGATGCTCCCAACCCTCAGAAACTGGAACCCTCGGAGGGCTCCATTCAGCTACGGGCACCGGGGTCGAGGCCCAGGCCTTCTTCTGATTCTGCCTTGAGCTGCTAGCCTCCGCAACCCTTTTCCTCTCTCGGGACATGCACCTCGCCTTCTCCATAGCCTTGGCAGCCACATCCATCTCTGCACAAAGAACGAATGTTAATAACTTGGAATAAAAATAAAAGTTACTACAAGAATGAAAGGTTAAAGGCTACCGTGTTCGAGGTTCGACGGAAGACTAGGAGGGCAAAGGCCGCGCTTGTAGAGCTCTTCATTATCTCTAAGCACCCCAACTTCCAAAGGCACGGCTAGCATAGCCTCCACCGTCTCCTGTTCTCGGTGTAGGAGGTGCGGCCTTTTGCACTTGCCAACACACTCTAAACTCCAAGTGAGGGGAACATCGAAGCTTTCAGCACTCCTTATGAAAAAGAAAGCTCATTTCCACCTCTTCACAGAAGAAGGCTTATACTTTAAAACCTTCTTCGACCTCTTCGAACTCACAATGACCTACCCTGTATGACCAAGGTGGGCTAATTAGAAGTGCGCTTTGAACACGTTCATGTTCATTATTCCTCCCACTTTCTGGCACATGGCAATGAATGCCAGGATCTGTCGGACAAAATTGGGCACCAATTGAATTAGTGCGATATCGAAATATCAGAGCACCGAGCAGAAAGACGGATAAAGAGGGAACCTGAGCCCGACCTTCAACTGCTGCTCGTAAACACACAACTCATAAGGCACCCACCTAGGGAGAACGTCGCAGGCCCTCTCCTCGCCTTCTGGAGCCCTCATACGGTAATCCATGGGATCTTAAACCTAATACTAATCCCTACGAGCTCAGACTCCATTATAGAACTTGGAATGGAGTTCGCTTAGAACATCCACTCCTCCCTCTCAGTATCCAAGGCGTCGTCCCTAACGAGCATTGACACCCGGACATCCTCCTCCCCGGATGACTCCCCATCCTCACTCTCCTCATCATCCCCTCTCCTTGGAGCATAGGGCACGAGGGCCAGAGGCCCATCACGGGGGATGGCTTCCAAGGAAGAAACCTCTTCGCTAGTGGAAACTCCCATTGCCTCCTCCAACTCCCTGGAAAGATCCCCGTTTATATCACTCTCAGACATTTTACTCACCAAATTCTTTTTGGGCTTGCCTCCTAGAAAAACCGAGGGCTCTCAAAATTCTTCTCTAGCTATGAACTCTCAAAATGCAAGTGAGAAATGAAAAAAGCATGGACACCTACTCTTTTAGGGCCTTCAACTCTTCCAACAACCCTTTGCACCACATAGCCTCCTTAATGGCTTTCGTTGCCGCTATGTACTTAGCCTCGGTTGTTGAGAGTGCTACCACTGGCTACAACTGAGCCTTCCAACCTAGACAACATCCGTTTAAGTTGAAGAAGTATGAGGTAATCAATATTCTTTTATCCCGGTCAGCTCTATAGTCCGAATCCGTATAACCTTCTAGACAGATGGACTTACCCCTCTTCTCATAAACCAACCCCACTTTTAGGCTTCCCTTCAAGTACCTCAGCAACCATTTTATCCCAAGCCAATGCTCATTTTCGAGATTACTCATAAACCTACTGAGAACACTCATTGCATGAGCAATGTCAGGTCTAGTGATGCGATGAAATTGACACTAGCAAGTGCACTAATCGTTCAAGTAATAAAATGATGAGTAAATATCATTCCCAACGAGGACTGAGAAAATACTATAGAAATTATGACTCGACTCTTATTGTTATTTGAGAATACGAATAATTGTCAGAGAAAAGGTTACTAGCAATTAACTAAAAGGGAAAAACAGAAAGTAATAGTAAATAAAGGAAGACTTGCAAACTTTGGAATGAAGACTCTTATGAACTAACGTGCTAAGGACTCGACTTCACCTAAACCATAATTTACAAGAGTTTTGAATGGACAAGTTTCACTTACTATGTTTTTCAAGATGGTAGAATCCCTAATAAATTGATTATCTATATTCTAGGTCTAACCACAATCTCAAGAATCATTAACTTCAAATATTCATATTCCAGGTCTATTCTAGATTAATTCAAATTAAGAAGCATTAAGTGTTTATGGATTCCTTTCGGTTAAATCTCCCTATTTGGTTACGATTTAAGCAGACCACATGAATTTCCTAGAATCCCTATTCGGTTACTCCTATTCCATTCATGGCATGTTTTACCCTGGCCTTTGCATAAATAACAATCAAATATCATATTTATTAGTTCAACCATTCATAAAAGCATGGCTTCTCTATTCGACACATCACCATGCCCAAAGAAGGAATCAAAATAATAAAAAGCATTAAGAATAATAAAACACACTCTTTAAAAAACACATTAAATTCCACTTGTCCAAACAACAACTCAAGATATAGGTTTAGGATCCATCTATCCTTAACACAAAATTATCTACTCCATAATAATATTCAAAAGAGAAAGCCTTCAAAAGAGAAAGAGAAGGAGAAACAAAAAAGAAGAGGAAGCACCCCGTCCCTCAGAGAGGAGTGGTCAAGAGGCCCCATCAAGAGAACAGGCATCGACCCCACCCCCGAGTAGACGGCTTCACCCCCCTCAATTCGACCAGGACCAACATCCTCATGCAACTCCAAGATAAGCCTGTTCTCCAATAGCCACCCAGGAAGCCGCATCTCGGGGGGGCACCAGAAATAGTGGTGCTGGTTCTACAAGAACTATGGTCATGACACTGAGGAATGCCATGACCTGAAGGAGCTGATTGAAGCTCTTATCAACCGGGGATACCTAAAAGAGTTTACTGAGCCTCAGAGAAGGGATGAGCTCGCACCATCAAGAAGAGATGCTGGGCGTCTCTACCGTCAACAGTAGGAGAATCGGGACCCTCAAAGGAACCCCAGAGCTGAACAAGAAGGGCCCAGTCAGAAAAAGCAGCAAGTAGTAACCGCCACCCGAATCATTAAAATAATTTGCGAAGGCCTGGCAGCGGGAGGCAGTTCAGGACATAACAGTAAAGCATACACCAGGGCCGTAACCTCCGTTAGTGGTCCCCACAAGAGAAGGAGAACGGAGCCAGTGATCTCCTTTACAGAAAATGACTTAAAAGATGTGCAGACTCCTCATGATGATGCAGTGGTGGTCTCCCTCTTGGTCGCCAACCATGAAATACGACGGGTCCTGATTGACAATGGAAGCTCCGCAGACATATTGTTTCATGATGCATTCCAATGCATGGAGCTAAAGGATGGGCATCTAGAGCCAGCCCCAGCCCCCCTCTATGGTTTCGGCGGATCTCTAGTGTTCGTAGAAGGAAGCATAGTCCTTTTAGTAACTGCAGGAACAGCGCCCAGGACTTCCACAGTACAGACCACCTTCTTGGTAGTAAAGCAACCCTCCTCCTACAATATGATCATCGGTCGACCCACCCTCAACAAACTGAAGGCCGTTGTCTCCACCTATCATTTGAAAGTCAAATTTCCCACCAATGAAGTTGTGAAAGTGATCAGAGGAGACCAGAAAGTCTCCCGGGCCTGCTACCTAAATGTTGTCAAAGAATGAAAGAAAACTGAGGCCCTGCCTCTCGAAGTAGAAGATCTCATGGATGAGATGAAGACCCCAAGAGGACGACCTATGGAGGAGCTAACCCTAGTACCTCTCGGGGAGGACCCTACCCGAACCATCCAAATAGGCACAAGCTTCTCTAAAGAACGCAGGAAAGAACTCCTCTCTCTCCTCTAGAAAAACAAGGAGCTGTTCGCCTGGTCAGCATCAAACATGCCAGGGATCAACCCTGGAACCATCGAGCATCACCTGAATGTGGACCCCAAGTGCAAGCTGGTCATTCAAAAGAAGAGGACCTTTGCCCCGGAGTGCCAGATGTCTATCAACACTGAAGTAATAAATTGCTGAAAGCCGGTTTCATCAGAGAGGTAAGGTACCCTGAGTGGGTGTCTAATGTGATAATGGTCTGGAAAGCCAGTGGCAAGTGACGTATTTGTATTGACTTCACCAATTTAAACAAGGTATGCTCAAAGGATAGCTTCCCTCTCCCTCGAGTTGACCAGATGGTGGATGCCACCTCAGGGCATAAACTCCATTCTTTCATGGACGTATACTCCGATTACAACCAGATCTTCATGTATAAATCGGACCAGGACAAAACAGCCTTTGTCACTGATCGAGGGCTGTACTGCTACAAAGTCATGCCCTTCGGGCTCAAGAATGCTGGGGCAACCTATCAAAGTTTAATGAACAAAATCTTCAAGGAACAGATAGGGCGGAATATCAGAGTCGCGGCCTTGAATCGATTCATGTCTACATCTGCGGAAAGATGTCTGCCTTTCTTTAAGGCCATCAAGAAAGCAAAAGATTTCTCCTGGTCCAAGAGTTGCTAGAAAGCTTCCGAAGATTTGAAGAGATATTTGAGTTCACCACCGCTCTTAACCAAGCCGCTCCCTGATGAGGAGCTATTCCTTTATTTGTTAGCTGGGCAGAACACTGTGGCCTCTGTCCTCGTCCGAGAAGAAGCAAGCATCTAGAAGCCCATTTACTATGTTAGTAGAATCCTCCACGAAGTTGAGACAAGGTATCCTCCTATTGAGAAAATGGTCTACGCCCTGGTAGTAGCTGCATAGAAACTCCGACCCTATTTCCAGGCGCATACTGTCACCCTCCTGACAGATCAACCCCTATGGCAAGTCCTGCATAATCCGAATGTGTCTGGAAGGATGGTAAAATGGATGGTAGAACTAGGAGAGTTTGACATCCGCTACCAGCCCTGACAAGCAATCAAAGGCCAGGCTTTGGCCGACTTCATTGTAGAGACAACCCTGTCTATAGATTCGGATGAGTCAACAATATCAAGGACCAGTGGATCCCCTCCAGGGTGGACCTTCCATGTAGATGGATCCTCAAATTCACTGGGGAACGAACCAAGGCTCATTCTTTGTAGTCTAGAAGGCTTTATGATCGAGTACGCCTTAAGGTTTGAGTTCAAGACCTCCAATAATGAGGCACAGTACGAAGCCCTCCTAGCTGGTCTAAGATTGGCCAAAGCATTGGCTGTTAAGGTTCTGGATGCATTTAGCGACTCTCAATTGGTAGTAAGTCAGGTAAAGGGAGAGTTTGAGGCTCGGGGAGAGAAGCTCGCCCTAATTCTCCAAAAAGTGAAAAAGCTCACAGAGAACTTCAAGACATTCCGGATAACTCAGATCCCCCGAGCTGAAAACTCTGAGGTAGATGCATTGGCCAACCTGGCCTCATCCCGGCACCTGGTGCCTACCCAAACTATATACCAGGAAACCCTCTCCATCCCAAGTATAGACAAAACTCTAGTCCTACCAGTGGAAAAAAAAAAGCAACATAGATGGACTCAATCCTCCAGTATTTGAAGGATGGCATAGTACCCCAGCAGAAAGATCAAACTAGGAAGCTAATCTCCCAAGCCTCCCCGCACACCCTCATAAAAGGATAATTATACAAAAGGGCTCTGACCCTGCCTTACCTACGATGCCTCGGGCCTCGGGAGGCCAACTATGCTCTCTGAGAAGTCCATGAAGAAATATGTGGGAGTCACTTGGGAGCCTGGGCCTTAGCCTTCAAGGTTCTCCTCCAAGGGTATTACTGGCTCAAAATGAAAGAAGATGCAATTGATTTAGTCAAGAAATGTGAAAACTGTCAACAATGCTCTCCAATATCGCACCGACCCGCTTGTCTCCATCACCAATCCTCTCCCTTTCGCCATGTGGGGGATGGACATTCTTGGCCCTTTCCCCACGTCTGCTGGACAGAAGAAGCACCTCATCGTGGCCATTGATTACTACACTAAGTGTGTCGAGGCGAAACCACTAGCCAGCATCACGGACCACTAAACCTGAAACTTTGTTTGGAAGTCGATCTATGTCGGTTTGGGATTCTTGGATATTGGTCACCGACAACGAAAAGCAATTTGATAGCTCCCGGTTCAAAAAATTTTGTGAAGATCTCCAAATCGAACATCGATTTTCATCCATCGGATACCTGCAGGCCAATGGCAAGGCTGAAGTCACCAACAGGACCCTCCTCCAAGGAATCAAGAGAATACTAGATGAAGAAGACAAACACTAGGCTAACCAACTCCCCAACGTTCTTTGGGCCTACTGGACGACCGTACATACTCAAACAGGAGAAATCCCGTTCTTCATGACGTACGGTTGGGAAGTTGTTATCCCCATCGAAATTGGAATTCCATAAATGCACGTACAGCTTTTCGAACCAAGTAACAATGAGGAAGCCTTAAGGATGAACGCAGACGTGGTTGACCAAGCACAGGACAGAGCCCAGATCAGTTTAGCCACATACCAGCAAAAGGTAGCCCAGTACTACAAATCTCGAGTCCGAAACCGGAGCTTCAAACTCCGAGACCTCGTCCTGCGAAAGAATGAAGTGTCCCATTCTCGCCACACGGGAAAGCTCGTTTCAAATTGGGAAGGCCCATACCAAATCTGAAGAGTTTGCCGGATTGGCACCTATGAGCTCGAGGAATTAGATAGCAAACCTATCCCATGCACTTGGAACGTGGAGAATCTCCGTAAATTTTATCAGTGAAGTGTAAAAGCAAAGGTTTAATAAAGTTTAAAGTTTAAAATTCTGAAAATTTCATTAAGTAAAAACTGAAGTACAAAATTAGGCGCTAATGGCCTTGGGTACAGCAAAGCATAAGAAAACCTAGTCTAAGGAAGTGGGAGCCTCCTGGGCCTCGTCCTCGCCCCCTACCTCCTGGGCATCACTCCCAGCAGTCCCTTGGGCCTCATCCTCCATGATCTCCCTAGTGCCAAGATCCGCCGCAGCAACCACGCCCATTTCTCCCTGAGGAGCACCAAAATCGAGGCCTGAAAAATCGAGCCCTAGGTTAAAGAGCTCAACCTGCCTATTGGCCTCATTGAAGCCCATCATGATCTTATCCCCGGCCTGATCCAGCAGTTCGTCCTCTCTTTCAGCAGCCTTCACGACCACCTCCTCCGCATGGGCCCTGGCCAGGTCCCTCTCATTCCTAAAGGCATCCTTGGCCTTGCGATGCTAGTCCCTCTCAAAAACGGCATCGTCCTTGGCCCGTTCGGCCAACTCCAGGGAAGAAGATAAATCCCAGACCAGCTCTCGGGTCTCCTCTAGCTTATACTCGGTCTTCGCCAAGCGATCACCCAGATCAGCACACCGATGAGCGAGGACGCCCCCAAGAACTCCAACCTGAAACACAAACATTATTAAAAGAAAGTAAAGTAAACTAAAAACCAGGATAAGGCAAGAAGGTGGTACTTGGGAGAAAGCAGTCTCCACATCTGAGCAAAGCGCCTCTAGAGGCTTTGCCGAGAGCTCCAACATATCACGAGAAGGGATCCTCAAGATGAGGTGCTCACGCGCAACCTTCGGGTGAGCGAATACAGAGTCATCACCCCTTAGCACCCACCGCGGCACAAAGATAGCAGCAACTCCGAATCCTCCCCTAGAAGAAGATGACTCTAAGGGAGTAGGTGCATCAGGATGCTCCCAACCCTCAGAAACTGGAACCCTCGGAGGGCTCCATTCAGCTACGGGCACCGGGGTCGAGGCCCAGGCCTTCTTCTGATTCTGTCTTGAGCTGCTAGCCTCCGCAACCCTTTTCCTCTCTCGGGACATGCACCTCGCCTTCTCCATAGCCTTGGCAGCCACATCCATCTCTGCACAAAGAACGAACGTTAATAACTTGGAATAAAAATAAAAGTTACTACAAGAATGAAAGGTTAAAGGCTACCGTGTTCGAGGTTCGACGGAAGACTAGGAGGGCAAAGGCCGCGCTTGTAGAGCTCTTCATTATCTCTAAGCACCCCAACTTCCAAAGGCACGGCTAGCATAGCCTCCACCGTCTCCTGTTCTCGGTGTAGGAGGTGCGGCCTTTTGCACTTGCCAACACACTCTAAACTCCAAGTGAGGGGAACATCGAAGCTTTCAGCACTCCTTATGAAAAAGAAAGCTCATTTCCACCTCTTCACAGAAGAAGGCTTATACTTTAAAACCTTCTTCGACCTCTTCGAACTCACAATGACCTACCCTGTATGACCAAGGTGGGCTAATTAGAAGTGCGTTTTGAACACGTTCATGTTCATTATTCCTCCCACTTTCTGGCACATGGCAATGAATCCCAGGATCAGTCGGACAAAATTGGGCACCAATTGAATTAGTGCGATATCGAAATATCAGAGCACCGAGCAGAAAGACGGATGAAGAGGGAACCTGAGCCCGACCTTCAACTGCTGCTCGTAAACACACAACTCATAAGGCACCCACCTAGGGAGAACGTCGCAGGCCCTCTCCTCGCCTTCTGGAGCCCTCATACGGTAATCCATGGGATCTTAAACCTAATACTAATCCCTACGAGCTCAGACTCCATTATAGAACTTGGAATGGAGTTCGCTTATAACATCCACTCCTCCCTCTCAGTATCCAAGGCGTCGTCCCTAACGAGCATTGACACCCGGACATCCTCCTCCCCGGATGACTCCCCATCCTCACTCTCCTCATCATCCCCTCTCCTTGGAGCATAGGGCACGAGGGCCAGAGGCCCATCACGGGGGATGGCTTCCAAGGAAGAAACCTCTTCGCTAGTGGAAACTCCCATTGCCTCCTCCAACTCCCTGGAAAGATCCCCGTTTATATCACTCTCAGACATTTTACTCACCAAATTCTTTTTGGGCTTGCCTCCTAGAAAAACCGAGGGCTCTCAAAATTCTTCTCTAGCTATGAACTCTCAAAATGCAAGTGAGAAATGAAAAAAGCATGGACACCTACTCTTTTAGGGCCTTCAACTCTTCCAACAACCCTTTGCACCACATAGCCTCCTTAATGGCTTTCGTTGCCGCTATGTACTTAGCCTCGGTTGTTGAGAGTGCTACCACTGGCTACAACTGAGCCTTCCAACCTAGAAAACATCCGTTTAAGTTGAAGAAGTATGAGGTAATCAATATTCTTTTATCCCGGTCAGCTCTATAGTCCGAATCCGTATAACCTTCTAGACAGATGGACTTACCCCTCTTCTCATAAACCAACCCCACTTTTAGGCTTCCCTTCAAGTACCTCAGCAACCATTTTATCCCAAGCCAATGCTCATTTCCGAGATTACTCATAAACCTACTGAGAACACTCATTGCATGAGCAATGTCAGGTCTAGTGATGCGATGAAATTGACACTAGCAAGTGCACTAATCGTTCAAGTAATAAAATGATGAGTAAATATCATTCCCAACGAGGACTGAGAAAATACTATAGAAATTATGACTCGACTCTTATTGTTATTTGAGAATACGAATAATTGTCAGAGAAAAGGTTACTAGCAATTAACTAAAAGGGAAAAACAGAAAGCAATAGTAAATAAAGGAAGACTTGCAAACTTTGGAATGAAGACTCTTATGAACTAACGTGCTAAGGACTCGACTTCACCTAAACCATAATTTACAAGAGTTTTGAATGGACAAGTTTCACTTACTATGTTTTTCAAGATGGTAGAATCCCTAATAAATTGATTATCTATATTCTAGGTCTAACCACAATCTCAAGAATCATTAACTTCAAATATTCATATTCCAGGTCTATTCTAGATTAATTCAAATTAAGAAGCATTAAGTGTTTATGGATTCCTTTCGGTTAAATCTCCCTATTTGGTTACGATTTAAGCAGACCACATGAATTTCCTAGAATCCCTATTCGGTTACTCCTATTCCATTCATGGCATGTTTTACCCTGGCCTTTGCATAAATAACAATCAAATATCATATTTATTAGTTCAACCATTCATAAAAGCATGGCTTCTCTATTCGACACATCACCATGCCCAAAGAAGGAATCAAAATAATAAAAAGCATTAAGAATAATAAAACACACTCTTTAAAAAACACATTAAATTCCACTTGTCCAAACAACAACTCAAGATATAGGTTTAGGATCCATCTATCCTTAACACAAAATTATCTACTCCATAATAATATTCAAATAAACCATGTTCATATTATAAAACATCAACATAGATAGATAAGAATAATACAAAACCGGAGAAGAATGATTTAAAAGCTTGATGCATAGCCTCCCGGAGTGTCTCCAACTCTCATTTGGCTTCTCTTCTTCTCCAAATTCTGTTTTCTTCTTCTACGGCCGCCGCCCTCTTGTTCAACTAGGGTTTTCTTTTTATAACTTTTCAGAATCCGCGGGCTGGCGTTGCAGCTCCAACTTCCCGGTGCTGCAGCTTCAAGAAGTCTTTTTAACCCTAATATGGTGCTGCAGCTCCAACTTTCTGTCCCAATTGGTCTCTTTTAGCCAGCTACCAGCGCTGCAACGCCAACATCCCGGTGCTGCAGCCTTGAGTTTCTGTCTTCTTTGTTTTGGCCTTCCAGTGCTCTCCAGCGCTCTAGCAAGTGTCTGCATAATAAATTTCCATGACTTAGCATTGATAAATCAGCTAAAACAACTTATTAGTAGAATAAGAAAAACTAAACTCAATTTTCTAAAAATATATGCAACATAATTCTAATGCTTAAGATCAACACCAAAAACGTGCCTAAAAGCAGTATAATAACAAGATTTATTCAGAGTTATCACACCCCCAAACTTACGTTTTTGCTAGTCCTCGAGCAAACTAGAATAAAATTCTATGCACACACATCCTAAGAGTGCGAGATAGTTTGATTAGATTTGATATAACATGCCTCAAAGATTGCATATAAATCATAACACAAGAAAACTTTCCAAATGCTGCAAATGTCTAGAATTTCAAATTTATTGGCAGCTTTATCTTACATCAAATTCTTTAAACGTGTGTGTGTGTAACACCTTTATAAACTTAATCATCTCGCCACTCTGATCGGTTTATGCAAAGAAGTAGGATAATGCCAATCTTTCAAAGTCTATAAGCTTGCTTTTCACACCACTCTCCCCTAATGTAGGCCATGACAATACCCGAGATCACCAAGACTTTATTCTGCTTATAACTTTGGCTAAGGTTAAGGTATTGTAAAGGATTGATTTAAGGCTCACATCATCTTAAGCACATCAACCAATAAAAATTTTATTTCGAACTTTCCCTCAGTTATCATGGAATACTTCCAATACTTTTGCTATTGTCACATCTTCTTCTTCTTCTTCTTCTTTTTTTTTTTCGTATGCTTGTACTATAGTAGCACTAGTCTTTGTTTCTGTGTGCATTAATGAAACTATAGCATAGCATGTACACGACGATCAAACACAACTTTGCCGGCTGCCTGTGATAGGCAGAATATAACTTGATCAAATAGTTCATGTGGTAAACCTTTTTAACTTCGATCTTTCCCTTGGTCACTCTCAATGGGAAATATGTAATACTTATCATAGCCAAGTGAAGACCGCTTCCTCTTGCTCAATCCTCTGTCACCACTTAAGATAATAGTCCCTTTATTAATCAATGTGCTTACAGGTGAAAGGTGGAGATATATATATATTGAAAGGGAAGTAGGTTATATGATTGGGTGACAAAACAACATGTATCCAAGCTCAAAAGGGGAAAAGTAAGGATAATCACATATCAAGGGTTGGCTAGAAAGGCTCAAACTTTCCAAACATGGCCTGGATCCTTTCTTTGGTATAGTACTACCTAGGATTTCGCCTCGAGTAGTCTTCAAACAAGTTCTAGAGTCCAAGAGATTACAAGACTACACTACTCACATAAACGGTCTCCGAAACAGCAAGACAACAAAGTGCTTAGGTGTACGTGCTCATTGAGTTCAAAGAGTTTGATGTAAAATAAATCCAACAATAAATTTAAGCACATAGACAGACGCAACATTTTTCAAATTTTCGATGGCTATAATTAAGTCAATCTATTTCTCATCATCGGCAAAATCAAAATCAAACACAAACAACAGAAAACACTCAGATAAATAAATAGAAAAATAACTAGAAACATGAGCAGTGCACAACACTCAGATAAGGTTCCCACCCCCAAACTTAAATGATACATTGTCCGTAATGTATAGAATTTGAATTATAAAGTGAGAGAAAGGAACTCCCCTGATTAGTCGAAGGCCGAATCAATCGTCTTTGTCAATGTCATCATCCTCATGATCACTGCTATGATCGGGATAAGGTGGTAGTGGAGGTAGCTGCTGTGTGTCGATGCCCAAATGATTGGCAAAAATCCTCATCATCTGGTCATTGGTTTGAAAACAACCCGCAACGTAGGATGCCTGCTGCTGACTCCATTATCGAAGCTCATGAAGCTCCATCTCAACCACTGTCAGCCGATCAGAAAGTGATATATTCCGTTGTTGGCGTGCTGGAGGAGGTTGTGAGGAAGAGGCGCCTGGGCTTGGTGCTTCTTCTATATCCGTGATTTGATAGATAGTCCTTAAATCCAGCGGATGCATTGGTTGTTTGATTTGCTCCCCTGCAGTCCAGGTAACACCACACGATCCACAAAGTGCTGTTATCAAAGATGGAAAATACAACCCTGCACTGATCTAATTTGCGCTGTATAGAATGCTATTATGGATAATGCGTCCCACATCAATACTCAATCCTTGGTAGATGGCAAATAAAAGGATTGCTCTATCTCTTGTGACATCACTTAAATGAGTTGTCGAAAGTAAACGAGCGCCTATAAAGTAATGCCAAGCTTTTGTTATCCTATCCATTGCACTTGATGGAAAGGAAGTCCGCTCATCACTGGACAATTTCCATTGTGTCTCAACTTTGCAAAGAACCCGGAGTACTTCGTCGAGGTCTGGTGTGCTGGCATAAGCACTGTACTCATCCATTGGGATGGTGGGGGTGTTGAACAATTTGTTGATTGTGCCTCTGTCGAATGCCACTAATTTCCCTCTAACCTTTACCTTCAAATTCGTGTGCTCTGCGGCATTTGCATAAAATTCACGCACAATCGGAATAATTACAGCTTCTGGTGTTGTGCAGAATTGTTCCCATTTACGAGCAGTGATGATCCTATGAATGAGAGGGAAGTGTCCCTTGGTGATATTAAATCCTCGTTTAGGAATTGGGACTTTCTTGAGTTGAGAACGCTCAAACCTCTGTTCTGCTTCCTTTGAGACCAAAAGCTCTGAATTGTAACTGGTGGAGCTAGGTCTCGTGCGTTTGAGAGGAGCCATTTAATCAAGACTTTTGTGCTTTAAATAATTACACTACAAACAGCATAAAATAACCAAGAGCAACACCCACTTTCACACACCAATTCCAAATAAAAAAAAAATTAGTAGAACTTTCAATCCAAGTTGGGTAATTGCTTCAATCAATTGAGTCTTGAATAACCCATCATAATAGATTGCAAATTTAACTCATTAACATCAGAAATTTATTCAGCTATAGTACCCTTCTCTTCCAATGCACAGTCCCATGAAAATTTTTCAGCATAAACTTGTGAAAATGCAACTTATCCATTCATCCTTTCCTTAATTTTTCATCAAATCACCATGTATTATAAAGCTACCCATAAACAACTCAAGTGATTTCACTTAAAAATCTGAAGTTTGGGAGTCTCAAAGTGGAGAAATCTTACTTGATTAAAAGACCTCAATAGCACCCAAAATCACTTGAGAAGATTGATTCTCCGGGAGAATGGAAGCAATCCATGGTAGAAAATGCAAAAGACCCTTGATTATGTGTTGCTATGGGAAGGAGAAGTGAAATTTTTGTGTTTTGGAGAGGGAGAGCAGCTGGAATTCTAATTTTTGGAATGCCTTAACTATTGGAGAGCTGGGCATTTAACTCTCAATGTGCGATCTGGCGCTGCAGCGCTGAATTTCTGGGCTGAATTTTTGGTGTTGTGGGTTCAGGTCCTGGCGCTGCAGCGCTGAAATTGTGAGGCTGCAGCGCTGGATTTCTGGGCTGAATAGCGTGAAATTGAAGGACCTGGCGCTGCAGTGCTGAAATTGTGAGGCTGCAGCGCTGGATTACTGTCCTGACTCCACATAGAGCTGAAAAATAAATCAAAATTACACATTGTAAGGTCATAAAAATTGAAATAACAAATAAATTAAGCAAAACAAAAAAATTGAAACACCCTAAATAATTTTAGAAAGCAAGAAAAAAAATTAAAAAGTAAGACCAAAAATGGTAGTTCTAATTTATAGTCTTTAGCTTGACTTTCTGATTTATGGCTCTTGGAGAATGGTGGTGGACAATTGAGGGTCAAACGTCCCCATAATGTAGTGCTTCAATCTGTGCCCATTAACCTTGAATGTCTCCTTATTTTTCTCGTGTTGAACCTCAACGGCACCAAAAGGTGAGACACTTATCATGGTATACGGTCTTGTCCATCGAGATTTTAGTTTTCCCGGAAATAGACGAAGTCAGCTATTGTACAGAAGAACTTGTTGTCCTGGAATGAATTCTTTCCTCGAGATGTGTCAATCATGCCATTTTTTTGTTTTCTCCTTGTACAGCTTTGCATTCTCATATGCTCCTAGTTGAATTTCTTCCAATTCATTAACCTGCAACAAACGCTTTTGTCCTGCAAGGCTTATATCAAAATTCAAGAACTTGGTGGCCCAGTATGCTTTATGCTAGAGTTCGACAGGAAGGTGGCAGGCTTTACCAAAAACCAGCTTATATGGTGACATTCCTATGGGTGTTTTGAAGGCCGTTCTATATGCCCACAAGGCATCATCTAATTTAAGTGACCAATCTTTCCTTGAAGTATTCACGGTGTTTTCTAAAATTCGTTTCACCTCCCGATTTGAAACTTCTACCTGACCGCTTGTTTGTGCATTGTATGAGGTGCCGAGTTTGTGAGTTACTCCATATTTTCTTAACAAGGTTCTAAATTGATGATTGTCAAAGTGTTTACCTCGATCACTAATTATTGTTCTAGGAGTTCCAAACCGGGTAAAGATGTTTTTCTTGAGGAATTGGAGAACTACTTTGGCATCATTAGTGCGGGTTGCTATAGCTTCTACCCATTTAGACACATAATCTACAGCAACTAGAACATACTGGTTTGAAAAAGATGCAGGATAGGGCCCCATGAAATCAATACCCCAAATATCAAATATTTCGCAAACAAGAATATTGTTTAAAGGCATTTCATTTCGTTTAGAGATGTTATCAATTCGTTGACACCTATCACATGATGTGACGCAAGCTTGGGCATCCTTAAACAAAGTCGGCCAATAGAAACCTGATTGCAATACTTTTGCTGCTGTTCGGTTTGCACCAAAATATCCCCCAGCTTCTCTGTCGTGGCAGTGATACAGTATATTGTTAAACTCATGCTCCGGCACACATTTACGAATTACCTGGTCTGCACACAATTTGTAGAGATACGAATCCTCCCAAAAATAATGCTTCACGTCGGATAGGAATTTCTTTCTTTGTTGATAAGTGAAGTGCCCTGGGATCCAGTTTCCTACAAGGTAATTAACGAAATCAGCAAACCATGGTGTCTTAGACACCATTAAAACAGAATCAAATGAAGAAATATAAAATATTTTCTCATCTGAAAATTCTTCGTTGATGCTGGTATTAGTCTCTTCCGATTTTTCAAGCCTTGATAAGTGGTTTGCTACTTGATTGTCAGTCCCCTTCTTATCTTTGATTTCTAAATCAAATTCTTGAATAAGGAGAATCCACCTCAGCAGTCTTGGTTTTGCGTCCTTTTTCGCTAAAAGATACTTTAAAGCTGCATGGTCAGCATAAACAGTAATTTTTGATCCAATAAGATAAGATCGAAACTTATAAAATGCAAATACAACAGCTAAAAGTTCTTTCTCAGTGGTAGCATAGTTCAGTTAGGGTCCGGTAAGAGTGCGACTCGCATAATAAATTGTCCTGAAGACCTTATCTATTCTTTGACCAAGCACTGCTCCAACTGCGGTGTCACTAGCATCACACATTAATTCAAACGGGAGGCTCCAATCTGGTGCGACTACAACAGGGGCGGTCACCAATTTATCCTTTAATGTAGCAAATTCCTGCAAACAATCATCAGAGAAGTTAAACTTCACATCTTTTGCAAGAAGATTAGAAAGAGGTTTAGAGATTTTTGAAAAATCCTTAATGAATCCCCTATAAAATCCTGCATGCCCCAGGAAACTTTTGATGGCTTTGACTGAAGTGGGAGGCAGGAGTTTTTCGATCACATCCACCTTGGCTTTGTCAACTTCAATACCCCTCGATAATATTTTGTGCCCTAACACTATCCCTTCCTGGACCATGGAATGACATTTCTCCCAATTTAGTACTAGGTTTGTCTCTTCGCATCGCTGCAAAACTAAAGAGAGATTATGAAGGCAATCATCAAAGGTTAGACCAAATAGTGTAAAATAATCCATGAAGATCTCTAAAAATTTTTCAGTCATATCAGAAAAAATTGCCAACATGCAACGTTGAAAAGTTGCTGTTGCGTTACAAAGACAAAAGGGCATCCTCTTATATGCAAACGTGCCATAAGGACAAGTAAATGTCATCTTTTCTTGATCCTCGGGTGCTATGGGGATTTGATTATATCCCGAGTATCCATCGAGTAGACAATAGAACTTTTGACCTACCAATATTTTCAACATTTGATCAATAAAAGGTAAAGGAAAGTGATCTTTTCTAGTGGCATCATTTAATTTTCTATAGTCAATACAAACCCGCCAACCTGTCACAGTTCTGGTGGGTATCAATTCATTGTTATTATTTTTCACAACAGTGATCCCACCTTTCTTTGGTACTACTTGTACCGGGTTGGTCCAAGCACTATCAGAAATTGGATAAATAATACCTGCATCAAGCAGCTTGACTACTTCTTTCTTAACAACCTCCTGCATTGCTGGATTTAAGCATCGCTGTGGCTGAACCGTAGGCTTGAAGTTCTCCTCCATGAGAATTTTGTGAGTGCAAATGGAAGGGCTGATTCCCTTGATATTCGCTATTGTCCATCCTAAAGCCTTTTTGTGCCTTCTCAAGACTTCCAACAAGTGTTCTTCCATTTTACCTATCAATGAAGAGGATATTATAACTGGGAAAATATTCTTCTCTAGATAAACATGTTTCAAATGATTAGGTAAAGTTTTTAATTTAGGGGTTATTATTGGTTCTTTTGGCACTTCTTTTCCCATTTCAGCTTCCAAATTCCTTACTTCTTCTTGGATGACAAGTTCTTCAGTGGTGGTAGTTCCAGATTCCATGATGCATCTTTCCAAAGTATCTTCATTTAATGTCTTCTCCTGAAACTTTTCAATGAGGTCCTCAACAACATCAGCATGAAAACAAGAAGAAGTAGATACATCAGACGGATATTTCATGATTTTATACATATCAAAAACTACTTGTTCATTATTAACTCTTAAAATCAATTTTCCTTGTTGTACATCAATCAGGGCTCTCCCTGTAGCAAGGAATAGAAGTCCGAGTATAAGAGGTACCTCCCGATCCTCTTCCATGTCAAGAACGATGAAGTCCACAGGGAATATAAATTTATCAACTTTTACCAGTACATCTTCTATAATTCCCTGTGGTCTTTTAATGGATCGATCAACTAATTGTAATGACACTGTTGTTGTTTTGACTTCTCCTAATCCAAGTTTCCTGAAACTGAAAGAGGCATAAGATTAATACTGGCACCAAGGTCACATAACTCTTTATCAAAAAATGAATTTCCGAAAGTGTAAGGTATAGTAAAACTCCCTGGATCTTTCAATTTTGGAGGTAGCTTGTTTTGCAGTATAGCGTTGCACTCTTCAGTTAACATCACCGTTCCATGTTCCTCTAGCTTTCGTTTATTAGACAAAATTTCCTTCAAAAAATTAGTGTAGCTAGGCATCTGTGCTAATTCCTCTGCAAATGGTATGTTAATATGCAACTTCTTGAAAATCTCTAAAAATTTTGAGAATTGTTTGTCTAGTTTTTCTTTTTGGAATTTCTGAGGATAAGGAAGAGGTGGCATATATTTAGTTTCAGAGTTAGAATCAATCAAACCTTTACCAGTAGACTTCTTTGCTGAAACTTATTTTTCCTCTTGCTCAGTCTCTTCTTTCTCGCCAACTTGTTGAGTAATTTCCTTAGGTTGTGGCTCTTCCAATTATGTGCCGCTCCTTAGTGTTATAGCCTTGACATCCTCCTTAGGATTCTTTTTTGTGTTGCTCGGGAGGGAACCTTGTGCACGTCCAGAAGTTATGTTAGCTAGTTGACCGACTTGAACTTCTAGATTTTTTATGGATGCTTCTTGATTTTGGAATCTTGTTTCTGCTGTACTTAAAAATTTGGCCATCATGTCCTCCAAGTTGGGCTTTTTTTCTTGAGGAGGATATTCAGGATGATGTTGCTTCGCATTGTTTTGATTCCACGAGAAGTTCGGATGATTCCTCCATCCTAGATTATATGTGTTGCTGTATAGATTGTTCTGCCTGTGAAAATTTGAAACAAAATTAGCTTGTTCAGCAGATGAATTATATGCAAACTGATTACCTGCTTGGCTATTACTACTGTGATGACCACTACCACCACACAATTCACATATTGTATGTGAGTTGGGACTAAGTCCATCAATCTTCTTATTGAGAGTCTCTAGTTGTGCTGCTAGAGCTGTAATAGCATCTACATTGTGCAATCCTGAGGCTCTGTTGACAGGTAACCTTTCAATTGGCCATTGATAAGAGTTGGTGGCCATTTCTTCTAGTAATTCAATGGCTTCTTCTGGAGTTTTTCTCATGGTGCCACCTGCAGCTGCATCAATCATGTTGCGGGTTGTACTAGTTAAACCATTATAAAAAGTTTGTACCTGCATCCAAGTGGGCAGCTCGTGATGAGGACATCTTCTTAAAAGGTCTTTAAAACGTTCCCATGCCTCATAGAGTGACTCCCGATTGACCTGCAAGAACATAGTAATTTCATTATGTAACTTTGCAGTTTTTGCAGGAGGAAAGTATTTCCCTAAAAATTTATGTGCCAACTCTGCCCATGTTGTTATGGATCCGGTAGGCAGAGAAGTCAACCAGCTTTTTGCTTTATCCCTCAATGAAAATGGGAAAAGCCTTAAGCGAATTGCATCCTCGGATACTCCGTTATGCTTGAATGAGTCACAAATCTCAAAGAAATTAGTCAAGTGAACATTTGGATCTTCTTGCGATAGGCCCCCAAATTGTATTGAATGTTGAATCATCTGAATGATGGCGGGCTTAATTTCAAAATTGTTCGCTTGTATAGGTCGTCGCCGAATGCTAGACTCAACACCATCCATCTTTGGCATGGCATAATCCCACAGTGCACGTTGCACCTCTGCATTGTTTCCTTATGCCATTGTGTTAACTGTTACTGGAGCTGCTATTCTCAAAGCGTGAAAAGTGCGCTCAATCTCTAGATTAAATTCTGCAAATATTCTCCCACTAGTACGTGTCATGCACTAGTAACGAAAACCCTGCAAAATAGACTTAAAAAAAATAATAAACTCTCAAATTAACTAGTAGAATCACAATAAATGTAATATTTTATTTCAGTCCCCGGCAACGGTGCCAAAAACTTGATGCGATGAAATTAACACTAGCAAGTGCACTAATCGTTCAAGTAATAAAATGATGAGTAAATATCGTTCCCAACGAGGACTGAGCAAATACTACAGAAATTATGACTCAACTCTTGCTGTTATTTGCGCAAATGAATAATTTAGGAGAAAAGTTTACTAGTAATTAACTAAAGAAAAAAAAACAAAAGCACTAATAATTAACGGAAGATTTGCAAACTTTGGAATGAAGACTCTTATGAACTAATGTGCTAAGGACTCGACTTCACCTAAACCATAATTGACAAGAGTTTTGAATGGACAAGTTTCACTTACTATGTTTTTCAAGATGGTAGAATCGCTAATAAATTGGTTATCCATATTCCAGGTCTAACCACAATCTCAAGAATCATTAACTTCGAATATCTGTATTCCAAGGTCTATTCTAGATTAATTCAAATTAAGAAGCATTAAGTGTTTATGGATTCCTTTCAGTTAAATCTCCCTATTCGGTTACGATTTAAGCAGACCACATGAACTTTCTAGAATCCCTAATCCGTTACTCCTATTCCATTCATGGCATGTTTTACCCAGGCCTTTGCATAAATAACAATCAAATTTCATATTTATTAGTTCAACCATTCATAAAAGCATGGCTTCTCTATTCGACACATCACCATGCCCAAAGAAGGAATCAAAATAATAAAAAGCATTAAGAACAATAAAACACACTCTTTGAAAAACACATTAAATTCCACTTGTCCAAACAACAACTCAAGATATAGGTTTAGGATCCATCTATCCTTAACACAAAATTATCTACTCCATAATAATATTCAAACAAACCATGTTCATATTATAAAACATCAACATAGATAGATAAGAATAATACAAAACCGGAGAAGAATGATTTAAAAGCTTGATGCGTAGCCTCCCGGAGTGTCTCCAACTCTCCTTTGGCTTCTCCTCTTCTCCAAATTCTGTTTTCTTCTTCTACGGCTGCCCCCCTCTTGTTCAGCTAGAGTTTTCTTTTTATAACTTTTCAGAATCCGTGGGCTGGTGCTGCAGCTCCAACTTCCCAGCGCTGCAGCTTCAAGAAGTCTTTCTAACCCTTATCTGGCGCTGCAGCTCCAACTTTCTGGCGCTGCAGCGCCAACTTTCTGTCCCAATTGGTCTCTTTTAGCCAGCTACCAGCACTGCAGCACCAACATCCCGGCGCTACAACCTTGAGTTTCTGTCTTTTTTGTGCATTTTGGCCTTCCAGTGCTCTCCAGCGCTCTAGCAAGTGTCTGCACAATAAATTTCCATGACTTAGCATTGATAAATCAACAAAAACAACTTATTAGTAGAATAAGAAAAACTAAACTCAATTTGCTAAAAATACATGCAACATAATTCTAATGCTTAAGATCAACACCAAAAACGTGCCTAAAAGCAGTATAATAACAAGATTTATTCAGAGTTATCATCTAGTGCTTACCATCATGAACATGACTGATCCAACCGCACTAGAGTAGGGGACCTTTTCTATTTCTTTCTTCTCCTCATCCGATCTTGGACATTGATCGCTAGAGAACTTGAAATGACCAGCCAGGGGAACCTTCACTGGTTTGTTATCTTCCATAGAGAACTTAGATATCATCTTCTCTATGTAGGAAGTTTGAGAGATCTTTAATCTGTTTCTCTCCCTTTCCCGGATTATACTCATCCCAAGGATCTTATGTGCATAGCCAAGATCCTTCATCTCAAACTCTTCACTGATTTGGGCCTTCAATTTTCCTATCCTCTCCATGCTGCTCCCCACCAGCAATATATCATCAACATAGATAAGGATGATCACCACTTCCTCCACCTTGGGCCCCTTGTAGTACAAGCACGAATCATTGTAGCTCCTCATGAAACCCAAACTAGTTACAAAGGAATCGAACCTCTTATTCCATTGCCAAGGTGATTGCTTCAAGCCATAAAGAGATTTCTTCAATTTGCACACCAACTCTCCCTACCTTCCTTCCTCATAGCCTTCGGGTTGCCTTATGTAAATGGTCTCATTAAGCTCTCCATGTAAGAATGCTGTCTCCACATCCATTTGATCAATTTCTCAATTGAATTGGACCACCATTGCTAACACTATCCTTATCGTCTTGTATTTCACAACTGGTGAGAATATTTCGATGAAATCTATGCCTTCTCTTTGTGTGAACTCTTTCGCCACCAGCCTAACTTTATACCAGACTTCACTCCTGAAGGGTTCCCTTCTTTGATATTTTAGATCCGCCTACAATCCACAACTCTCTGTTTTTCTGGTTTGGGCACCAATTCTTAAGAGTTATTCTTCCTCAAAGAAGCCATTTCTTCTTCCATAGCTAGCTGCCACTTTAACGAATCCTTACATTCCATGGCATCTATGTAAGTTTCTGGTTCAACCATCCTTCCTTCTGAACAAGGAGCTTCTATTTTAGCATCCGCAAACCCATATCTCAAAGGTGGTCTAACCACCCTCCTTCCCTGGTCCCTTGTGAGCTGGTACTCATTATAACTTGCTGCATCAACCCCTTCTAGTTCAGCCTCCTCTCGAGTGTCCCGAGGTTGGCCTTCATCAATTGGCTCTACCTGGTCTGAACCCTTTTGCCTTCCTTGCTCTACCTGAACTGAATTTTCTTTGATGTTATGCTCCACAAATTCTGGATTGGTTTGCTCACTAGCCCCTGCAGGGTTAGTTTTCTCCAAATAGGGAAATAATAATTCATTAAAAATGACACCCCTACTTATTATGATTTTCAATCCTTTTTGCTCTAAAGACCACAACCTATACCCCTTAACCCCATCACCATACCCTAGAAATACACATTTTCTAGACCTTGGGCTAAGTTTATCATCCTTTTAATATACAAATCCAGCACATCAAAAATCCTAAGGTTGTTCAACTCACGGGGTTTCCCACTCCACATCTCTTTGGGAGTCTTGAGCTCTAAAGCTCTAGAGGGTGATCTATTAACCAAATATGCAGTAGTAGACACAACTTCCCCCCAAAAATATTTTGGTAAACCGGACCCAATTGACATGCACCTAACATTTTTCATAAGGGTCCTATTCATCCTCTCAGCAACTCCATTTTGCTGAGGTGTTTTTATAATCGTTCTGTCTTAAAATGTCATTTAACTCACAGAATTTATCAAAATCCTTATTGCAAAATTCTAAGCCATTATCGGTTCGTAAAGCCTTAACTACCCTACCTGTTTGAGTCTCCAGCAACTTTTCCACACCATAAATTTATTCAAAGCATTTGATTTATTTTTAAGCAAATAAACCCAAACCTTTCTTGCATAATCATCAATTAAAGAATGCAACATTCGCATAAATCAAGTTTCTCTACTTTGTCACCACCAAGTAGACCATCCTTGATGAGAACTTGCAGGCTCTTTTCACTCATATGTCCCAAGCGAGTGTGCCAAAGGGTTGCCCTATCCATCTCAGCCATCAAGCTTGCTGCTTGATCCTTGATTTCTATCTCTCCGATCATCTCATTGAGACCATCTTTTATTGCTGCTTTGATCACTACCAAAGATCCCTTGGTTACCTTGATCTTTCCTCCCTCTACTTTGTATGTGTACCCCAAGGAACAATGAGGTCAAATTCCTTTTCAAATCTGGAAGATACCTCACATTCCGTAGAAGCCTTGTGACTCCATCAAACATCCTCAATTAGATGACTCTTATCCCCCTCACTTGGCAAGAAGTATCATTCCCCAAGAAAACCTTTCCATCATTGGTTTCCTTGAAATTCTTGAACCAATCCCTGTGAGGGCACATGTAATACGTGCACCCGGTATCCAAGATCCATTTCCCACTGCCTTGCCTCCTGCTCACATTTGAGCACACAACAAGAACATCATCTTACTGTTCTCCTTTGGTAACCAAAGCCTCTCTATTGTTAGTATAACTTCTTCCTCTCTCATCCCACAACCTCTTCTTGCAATCTTTCTTGAAATGACCCTCCTTATTGCAGTAGAAGCATCACCTTCCTCCAAACTTCGATTTGGAATGTGATCTCCCATAGCTCTGCCCTCTACCCTTTGATTTTTCCCGGTAGTTACCATGGATGCTATTACCATTCCGAGTTGCTGGCCTTCCTCTAACGAACAACCCTTCTCCACTTGATGCTTCCCTCATCTTGGCTTTGAAATCATGAGCCCTTATAGCATTTATCACAATTTCCTTGGTTAGTGTATCTCTTCCATATTCAATTGCATTAATCAAATTATCAAAACAATCAGGAAGAGAATTCAACAAAATAACAGCCAATTGTTCATCCAGGAATGTTATGCTACAGCTATTTAAATCTTGAACTAGCTTATTAAATACATCAAGATTATCTTGCAACTCTTTATTAAGATCCATTTTAAAAGCAAAGATTCTTTTAAGAAGACAAATTTTATTAGGGAGAGTTTTGGTAAGAAACAACTCATCTAGTTTCTTCCATATGGCAGCTGGATCTTCCGAGTCTCCGCACTCCCTTGTCACACTATCCGACATGTGCAGGAAGATGATGTTGTATACCATCTTCTTCATCTCAATCTGCTGGACCTCCGTGATACTTGCTGAAAAAGCGTCATCTTCTCTAATCACCAAGTCCACCTTTTGTTGTAGAAGAACCGCCTTGATCTTCCGCTTCCAAAGGGCAAAGTCTCCTTTTCCATCAAACTTCTCAACAATGAAATTTGAAGCCATCTTGCGAAGAAAAAATCCTAGATTTATGCAGCACCCATAATTGCTATCCAACTTGTTCTAAACCTCAAGAACACGATCAGAGATTGATCTCAATACTGTTCTTGAATCACCCTCAAGAACACGATCAGATCTTGATCTTTACTCCGTTCATGAATAACCTAAGAAGTTGATCTTTGATTCTTGGAGTCTTACTCCGATACCTCCCATTCTTGATCCGGTACCAGCTATCCAAAGCTCTGATACCACTGTTGGGAAACCACCTCAAGATGCCCAGGTGGTGATCTTCCAAACACCCAAGTCGAGAACGACTTATAATACAACCAAAACAAAATAGGAACCAAAAAACCAATCAAAGAAAGAACACCAGTAATTGTTATCGAGATTTGGCAATAGCCTATATCCCTGTGAGTTCCTGCGAACTCTCTGCACTAAATCAATGGTTCTTTACAGATGCAACAACTCCTCTTCAAGAATCTCAAGTTCTTGACGAACAAAAGAAGAGAAAACAGAAAGTGATAAGGAACTATTACAAAGCCCTTGAATCCAATCTATACTACTATCTCTCTAAACAACCAGTATCTCTTTGAGATCTATTCTAGTGCCTCTCCTATATTTTTGTGTCTTTCCACTCTCATACTTGCACTTGAATTCTCTTGGATGATGATCTTGTGTTTGCAACTTGTTTAGATTGAAGCTAGGTGACCCTTTATATAGTGCACCACTTCTTGAACCTATCTTGAAGTCAATCTCTACCCTTAGATCTTGAGGACCAATCATTCATAGCCTTTCATCAATCTTAAGTGACCCTGTGCGTTTTGACCATCCTCCATGCACCATCCAAAAGGCTGAAACAAAAGGATCAGGTGTGCCTTCAAGCTGCGGCTTAGAATAGGACATGCTGCGGCCTGAAGATGAGGGAAGTTTTCTGTCACGTTGGAGGTCGCGGCCTGGGGTGGCTGAGCCATGATGCACAACCCCTCTCCTATCTTCTGGACTTCTTGGAGGCCGAGGCGCGCATACCTTGAGCCGAGGTGCCAAGACCTGATGCTGAACCTTTTCAAACCTTGTTTAAGCCTAACAAATACCAACAAAGATGGTGTTGTACACCATCTTTTTCATCTCATTCCGCTGGAGCTCCATGATACTTGCTGGAAAATCTTCATCTTCTCCGATCACCAAGTCCACCTTTTGTTGCGTAAGAACCGCTTTGATTTTCTGCTTCCAAAGGGCAAAGTCTCCCTTTCCATCAAACTTCTCAACAATGAAGTTTGAACCCATCTTGCGGAAAAAAATCTTAGATTTATGCAGCACCCATAATTGTTTTCCAACTTCTAAATCTCAAGAACACGATCAAATCTTGATCACAACACCATTCTTGAACCTCAAGAACCCGATCAAATCTTGATCCCAGCACCGTTCTTGAATCACCCAAGAAGTTTCCTTTGATTCTTGGAGTCTTGCTCCGATTCCCTCTGTTCTAGCTCTGACACCCGCTGTTCTAGCTCTGATACCACTGTTTCTAGAACCTAGCTCTGATACCACTGTTGTGAATCTAGCTCTGATACCACTGTTGAAAATCACCTCAAGAATCCCAGGTGGTGACCTTCAAACACCCAAGTCCAGAATGACTTGTAATAAATAGGAATCAAACCATCAAAGAAAGAACACAAGCAATTGTTATCGAGGTTCGACAATTTGCCTACATCCCCGTGAGCTTCTCCAAGCTCTCTGCACTAAATCAATGGAGTTTTTATAATTATAGCAACGCCTCCTCAAGAACCCTCTTGTTCTTGATACATGAAAGAAGAGAGAAGAAAGAGATAAGAACTAAGTGTTTCCCTGGAATTTTCCCCAAGAAAATTCCAATTACAAAGCCCTTGAACCCCACTTCTTGATTGTTCTCTCTCACTTGAAACATCTCTGAAGATTTGAGAGTCTTTCTCTCTCAACACTAGCCACTCTTGTGTCTTGTATGTGTTTTCCTGTGTTATTGCTCCTAGGTGACCTGATAGGAAGCCCCTTAATTTATATTTGTTAAGCCCTAGTTTATGTTATTTTAGTCCATTTTACTTCATTTCTACGTTTTAGATGGTTTTTATAGGTCTATGAAGAAAAGGAAGCATTTTGGAAGCTTTTGGAGCTTAAAAGGAAGAAAACTGGAAAACTTGGAGCTGATACTATCTGGAGTTCGATTGAGCGCACCAAGAAGGGTGAACGAGTGCACTCGGCTCGTGATCAAGCACACACGTATGAAAGTGAACAGTAAAACGACAGAACTTGTTTTGGAAATTAGGGTTAGGGCCCTATTTTGGAAATTAGGGTTTCCAAGTGTCCTTAGAACCCTATAAATAGACTTGTAAAACACAAAAAACATATCTCCCTTTTGGGGAGCATATCTTCCTTTTAGTTAAATCTTTTGTTCTAGGCTCGAAGTAGAGAGCTTAGGGGAGGAATTGACGACTCGTTTCCCGAGTCTTCTTCGGTTTTAGTTTTCAGTTTTTATTTTCATAATGTTTACCTACCTTAAGGCGCCTAAGAATTCATGAGTTTGATCCAAATTTGCACGAGCACATTTAACACGCATTTGTGTGGGGTATGACATATAATTCTCTTGTATATGTTTCTATAATCTAACTCTAATTGGATAACTTGTTGAAAATAACACTTTGGCATAAGAAAAATAAAGAAAAATGTTCATCATGCAAAAAGTGATCAAAAAGCTTTTAATGATCAGAAAAAACTTTCCACTGAGTAACTGGGCCTCTTGCCTCAGTAAGCATTGAGTGTTCACATCAAAAGGTGGGAATTTCATTAAAGAAGTATAAAAACCAGTTAGTTCCATAGCCTTTTTTATTCGAGTTAGTAAGTCCTTAGGGGTGTCTTTACACTTAATGCCTTAAAACCATCTGGTTTGGGAGTCATTGGCTAAACACTCGTTACAAGGGTCAAATAGAAAGCTCGATGGAACTCAACATGGTAAAGATCGCATGATAAAAAGAAAAAGAAAAAAAAAAGCAAGTATTATGCCATTTTTGTTCTCTTTTATAAGGAATTCGATAAAAGTATGGGCATCGAAACCCTATACACTAAAATAATGTGGAAGCTCCATCTTATATGTGCTAACTCATCACACACAAATCAAACTTGTGATGCCTTAAGCCAACCTTAGGTAAGTAACTTAAAACTTTTGAGAGTCCTTTTACAATCCAAAATGTGTTTTTATTTTAAGCTTACTCATGAACGGTTATCATAGTTTTATGTGCAACCCAAATCTTTGAGTATCAAGGAAATGAATTTATCTTTAATTTTGTTCTTCATTTTGTTTTTAGTTTTGTATTGCTAATGGACTAACAATATGTAAGTTTGGGGGTGTGATAGGAGCTTAAATATTCATATTTAAGCCCCTTAATTTACATTTATTAAGCCTTAGTTTATGTTATTTTAGTCCATTTTACTTCATTTCTGTGTTTTACATGGTTTTTATAGGTCTATGAAGAAAAGGAAGCATTTTGGAAGCTTTTGGAGCTTAAAATGAAGAAAACTAGAAAACCTAGAGCTGATACTATCTGGAGTGCGATCGAGCGCACCAGGAAGGGCAATCGAGCGCACTCAGCTCGCGATCGAGCACACACGTACGGAAGTGAACAGTAAAATGGTAGCACCTGTTTTGAAAATTAGGGTTAGGGCCCTATTTTAGAAATTAGGGTTTCTAAGTGTCCTTAGAAGCCTATAAATAGACTTGTAAAACACAAAAAACATATCTCCCTTTTGGGAAGTGATGAGAGTCATAAAATGCCTCTCAACAGTGGTTAATTGTTAGCATTTTAGGATTGATCTCGGTCTTTATTGTGGTTTTATGTGTTAATAACTCTAAAGTAATATTAATGGACCACTGACTTATTTCAGTATAATTTTCAGGTACTTTGAGTTTAAAAGAGAACAAGAAGCGATGGTTGCTTAAAAGACCAAGATCCCATGCTTCTAGAAGGACAAGATGGACTACTGCCTGTATTGCGATCGAGCGCACATCCCACATCGAGCAAGGTACTCTGCAGCGCATATGCGATCGAGCGCACAAGTCGCGATCGAGCGCATGTGCGATCGATCGCACTCGGGCTGCGATCGAGTGCACCCGGACAGTATCCCACATCGACTAGATAACACATAGCATTCCGGGAGTTTGCCTATATAAAGACCCACTCTGCTCAGCTGAAATCATCAACCAATCGGGGATGAATCCAGAGGGCCTATAGGAGGAACCCAAAGTATAAATTTGGAGGGCAAGCTGAGGATTATCGTTGAGAGGCCGGAGGCAACTCAAGGAAGCATGAGCCCCATGGCTGGATAGTCTCCAAGCAAGGCGAAGGGATGAATCCCTAGGTGTAGTTGTTCTTATTTTCCTTTATCTGGTTCAGTTGTAGTTGGTATTATTTTTATCAAAAATTGTTATGTTTTATTCTTAATTTAATTTAGTAGATTATTTTATTAGTCCGGTGATTGCAAGCTTCCTTTCCATATAAGTTAAGTCATGCTTTTCTTATGTGTATCTGTTTGGATGTGATTGAGTCCGGTAGGCCTCTTTTATAGATTTGTGCATTGCTGTGGTATTATCATTAGATATATCGTCGTCTTTTAATAATTTATAAGTTAGGTCATGTGTGCTTAAAAGTAGAGAATAATTCATAACAATTACATTAGGATTTATAATTGTGCTTTAATTGAATATATGCTGATTGCCTGTTTGGGATGTGAAACTAGCAATCGAGATAAAAATAATTGAATCAAGTTAGGATTAGAGCAACGAGCCTAGGGAGGATTTTCAGAACCTTGTCATTCTTAATTATATTTCAAACCTATTCACACAATTACTCTTTTTCTCAAACAAACTCAGATTCATTTAATCTTTTATCGTTTGTGTTGAGGTTTACACCTTGTTTTGTAATTAACTCGTTTTCTTGTAGAATCGACACCCCAAAACTACACTACAACTACCGCGTTATATTTTGGGCGTAATCAAATTTTGGCGCCGTTGCCGTGGAAACGCGCTTAAATACAAGGAAGTTTGTCAACTTTGAGTGTAACAGTAAAAAAAAAAAAAAAAAAAATTCTTGTTTTATTTCTTTTATTTCCTCTCTGATTCATTTGGTGCATGCTTAGACAAGAGATCTGCGAGGTAGATTCATTAGAGGACCTGAGCTAGAATTACCCTCTCATTCCAAGTCTGATAGTGAAATCTCGCCTAGATCAACCCATAGAGAAAACTCAAATGAGAATCTATAGGATTTTGTTAACATGGCCGATAACCATAATGAGAATGTTGCTAGGACACTTCAGGATTACCTCCACCCTACACGCACAGCCATACCATCATGCATCATGTTTCTAGCCAATATTCGCTATCAAGATCTTAAACCAGGAATGATTCAATTACTCCCTACATTCCATGGCTTGGATAATGAAAACCCATATGTGCATATTAGAGAGTTTGAGGAAGTAGTTGCGACTTTCCATAGTCAAAACGAAACTCATGACATTATGAAACTTAAGCTCTTTCCTTTTGCTTTGAAGGATAAAGCCAAGAGTTGGCTATACTCACTTAGACCACGATCTATTGGGTCATGGACTAAGATGACTCAGGCTTTCTTTAACAAATACTTTCCCCAACATAAGGCCAACACTTTGAAAAGGAAAATTTCCACCTTTGCACAAAAGGATAGTGAGACTTTATATCAGTCTTGGGAGAGATTTAAGGAGTTATTGAGTATGTACCCTCACCATGGGTATGAGAGTTGACGCTTAGTGAGCTATTTCTATGAGGGACTTACCTATAGAGAGCGCCAATTCATAGAGATGATGTGTAATGGTGGGTTTTTAGAGAAAAATCCTGATGAGGCTATAGAGTACCTCAATGAGCTTGCTGAAAAAGCTCACACTTGGACTGGACCTAGTGCTACTGAAAGCATAAATAGGTCACGACATATAGGGAACCCAAATGGTGGTGGAATTTACCATCTTAGGGAAGAGGATAACCTTAGAGTCAAGGTCAAGATGCTCACTAGGGAGATAAATGAGTTAAATACTAAGAGCTTAAAGCCAATACACGTGGTTAATCATGCAAAATCTTTTGAACCATGTTTTGTGTGTGACGGGATAGATCATCTCCTCCAAGAATGCCCCACATTTGCTGATATGAGAGGGTTGTATGAGGAACAATGTAATGCCTTAGGCATGTACAAGAAGCCTCTTGCACCTTTCTCTAACACTTATAACCCGGGGTGGCGAAATCACCCCAACTTCAGCTGGAAATCTGAAAACTAACATACACAGCCCCCTAGATCATCCCCTGCACCTTATCATGCACCCTCATCCTCTAGGAACTCGCTAGAAGACACCTTACATGCCTTTATAGAGGCACAAGGTAAGACAAACCAAAGGTTTGAGGCATTATTTACGTAGGTGATGGAAGAGCATAAAGAAATTAAGAGCCAAGTGTCCAAATTAATGAGCTACTTGAGTGTGACTGAGCAAGGTAAGTTCCCTGCTCAAGCTCAGTCTACGTCCCATGGTCAGCATCTGGCGCAACAGAATTTGAAGGAGGTGAATGCCATTAAGACAGTAAGTGGTAAGTCCTTACACATCCCAACAATGAAGAAATCAAAGGATGTGGACGAAAGCCACTAAGCATACATGATGGATTCATTCATGGAAAAGGTTCAGCACCTCAATCCATTGGAGTCCACCACCACTCATAGCTTCACCAGAGCACATATCGAGCCAAAATTTGCGGATGTTACTGATGACATCCTTGAGGCCCCTCCCAAGGATAGAAGCACTGAATTTGGCAATGAAGCAGTGATGGATGCATTCAACCTATGTTTTTTCAATGAGGGAATAAGAGCGTCTGGCTGAAGATGTAAAACTTAGCACTCATGAGAGGCAGCCCACAACGTATCCTTTTACTTTTACTGTTTTTCATATTTTTTTTTCTTGTTTATTATTATTATTTTGCTGTTTTCCAGTTTTACTTTAGTATTTATTTTTCAGGGACAAATAAACGAAGCAGTTCCAATGATCGTGCAAAACTTTCAACTCCACGCACCATTAGTTAAAAAGGGAGTTTCCTTAACTTTTTCTTTTTCATTGAGAACAATGCTTATCTTAAGTTGGGGGTGGAAGATATACATTTCTTATTGCATATCATTGAACTGCTTGGTGCCATCTTTGTTTGTGTTTAGCATGCTTTGTGTTAGCCTTAGAGTCAATTTACATGTCAATGATATAAACCTAATTGAGATAGCATATAGCGTTCAGGAGTAGTTGAATCTTGCTTTGGTTTGAAATTAATTTAAGTATCAATCTTGATCTGGTTTGAGACTCTAGTTTGTGGTAAGATTGTATGATTAGTCTTAAACATTTAGAAAAATTTTATGTGTGATTATTTTGTGAATATTTTTGCGGTCTCGACAAGCTCTAGAACTTACTTAATAACCATTTGAGACCAATTCCTAGAATGCACACTACTTAGGATATGATATAGGCCATTTTTGAACCGTTTGAGCCTTTCAAACCTACCATTGCTATATTTATCACTAGTCACCTATTTGAGCCTTTTTCTTGAAAAGAAAAATTGAGCCTTGTTTCTTTGGATAAACCATTTACTTACCTCTATGAGCCAAAAAAATATTTTATCCTTACCTTTCTTTTAAAAAGAACTTAGTTATACACATGTTATGAGAAGCACTTAAAAGGAGTAAGGGTGGAAATATAAAAAAATATCGCTACCACAACCCAGGTACATTAAAGGAGATAAGTTGGGGGTTGTGGAAAAGATAAGAAAAAAAATGATGAAAAAAGATGGTGAATGGTTATGTGCCAAAATAAAAAAAAAATGAATTATGGCAAAGAAGGAAGAAAGAAAGGAAAATAAAAGAAAAAATGGTGATTTGTTGAAAGAAATGCTCGAAAAATAGTTGAAAGAGTTGGGTGTGGAAGTAAAGGTTATCAAGTGCTTAAAGTGATTGTGTTTAAAGCTAAGAGATTGAATTCTTTTACTTATGAATCTTTCCCATTCTTCCTTAGCTTTTATCTTAGCCTAACGTTACAAGCTTATTAAAGACCTTTTGATCCAATGTAGTGTGATTTTTCTACAATAGTGGAGAGTGGTTTGAAATGTAAGCATATGGAGCTTGTTTTTGTGATTGACGTCATGCTATTTATTATGTTTTTAGAGACCAAGATTTTTATTCATGAATGTTATGCATAAAATCATCCGAATGTTTGGATTAATGGTTTGTGGTAAGATGGATGTTAAGAGTCAATAACGATTTTAAGATTGATGTTTGAATTACCTTTAGATTTGAGTGAAATTTAATGATTCTTTGTGCTATGTGTTATGTGCAATTTTTGAGACAAAATGTGAATTACTCTTGGTTAACACTAATATTGCTTTTTATTTACATTAATTTCCACCATAGAATTCATCACTTAATTTCGCTTGAATTCCTAGGGACTAGCAATAAGCCAGTTGGGGGTTGTGATGAGAGTCGTAAAATACCTCTCAACAGTGGTTAATTTTTAGCATTTTAGGATTGATCTCGGTCTTTATTGTGGTTTTATGTGTTAATAACTCTAAAGTAATATTAATGGACCACTGACTTATTTCAGTGTAATTTTCAAGTACTTTGAGTTTAAAAGAGAATAAGAAGCGATCGTTGCTTAAAAGACCAAGATCCCATGCTTCTAGAAGGACAAGATGGACTATTGCCTGTATTGCGATCGAGCGCACATCCCACATCGAGCAAGGTACTCTGCAGGGCATATGCGATCGAGCGCACAAGCCGCGATCGAGCGCACCCGGATAGTATCCCACATCAGCTAGATAACACTTAGCATTACGGGAGTCTGCCTATATAAAGACCCACTCTGCTCAGCTGAAATCATCAACCAATCGGGGATGAATCCAAAGGGCCTTTAGGAGGAACCTGAAGTATAAATTTGGAGGGCAAGCTGAGGATGATTGTTGAGAGGCCTCAGGCAACTCAAGGAAGCATGAGCCCCATGGCTGGCTAGTCTCCAAGCAAGGCGAAGGGATGAATCCCTAGGTGTAGTTGTTCTTATTTTCCTTTATCTGGTTCAGTTGTAGTTGGTATTATTTTTATCAAACATTGTTATGTTTTATTCTTAATTTAATTTAGTAGATTATTTTATTAGTCCGGTGATTGCATGCTTCCTTTCCATATAAGTTAAGTCATGCTTTTCTTATGTGTATCTGTTTGGATGTGATTGAGTCCGGTAGGCCTTTTTTATAGATTTGTCCATTGTTGCGGTATTGTCATTAGATATATCGTCGTCTTTTGATAATTTATAAGTTAGGTCATGTGTGCTTAAAAGTAAAGAATAATTTATAACAATTACATTAGGATTTATAATTGCGCTTTAATTGAATATATGCCGATTGCCTGTTTGGGATGTGAAACTAGCAATCGAGATAAAAATAATTGAATCAAGTTAGGATTAGAGCAACGAGCCTAGGGAGGATTTCCAAAACCTTGTCATTTTTAATTATATTTCAAACCTATTCACACAATTACCCTTTTTCTCAAACAAACTCAGATTCATTTAATCTTTTATCGTTTGTGTTGAGGTTTACACCTTCTTTTGTAATTAACTCGTTTCCCTGTGGAATCGACACCCCAAAACTACACTACAACTACCGCATTATGTTTTGGGCGTAATTACGGAGCATATCTTCCTTTTAGTTAAATCTTTTGTTCTAGACTCGAAGTAGAGCGCTTAGGGGAGGAATTGGCAACTCGTTTCCCGAGTCTTCTTCGGTTTTAGTTTTTAGTTTTTATTTTCATAATGTTTAGCATGTTTATTCTACTTAGCATATGTAACTAAGCACCTGTAGGGCTCGATTGAAGCCTTAGTTATGCTTTTCCACATATCTATTCATTGACTATCTTTGCTATAGCCCTGTCTGAATGTTTAACTTGATTAATACCTGTTTGTATTTAAATTCCTCATATGTGTGTGCCTGATCAACATATGCATGTGGTATGGATAGGTTAGTTGGATCAATTTGGATGATCGAGTCCTGGGTTCGACATTAATAACAAAGGATATCCACACTGGATTCCCGGGTTAATCAACATGGGAAACCGGGAGCAGACCAAGCCCTAGGTCCTGTGTGGTTGTCGATCTCCACAGCCCTCATGCTTTCTTAAGGAACAACTCAGTATACACTCATGTTGAATCCCTTAAGAGAGAAAAGAGTTAGAGTATACACCATGCCTAACTCGTTGCATAGGGAGATCAATAGCCTAAGGTGTGGACCAAGCGCTTAGGTTGGTAACCATTAGATATTCATGATAAGGCTAGAGCATTGACACCTTACTTAGTGGGAAAGTATAATTAGGGTGGATATCGTAGTCCTATATTCTCATTATTAACTATTATTTCTCTTTTCAAACTTGAAGAAATTAGTCCTAGAAATAAATTCACCAATCCCTGTGGAAATGATCTCGCACTTTCACATTATACTACCACAGACCTTGTGCACTTGCAAGTAAAACGAGTGCGATTATTTGCATATTAATTTAGGTAGATAATCGGCACAATATGACCCTTTATATAGAGTAACAACTTCTTTAATCAATCTTAAAGTCAATCTCAACCCTTAGATCTCAAGAACCAAAGACTCATGGCTCTCTAAGAGTGTAAGTGAACCTGTGCATTTTAATCACGTCCAACACACCATCTCAAAATGTTGAATATCAAGTGTCAGGTGTGCCTGGTGCCGCGGCTTAGAGCAGAGCAGGCTGCGGCGCACAACAGGGCAAAACACCTCCAGTTGTTAGGCACACCACCCCGTGCCGCGGCGCATACCTAGTGGAAGAACTTCCTCCTTTGCTGGAGGCCCTGACGCACACTCCTTGTGCTGCGGTGCCAAAGGCTACTGAAGCCTCTTCTTCTAACCGTTTAATTCTTAGACAAATCCCAACAGATGACTTGTTGGATAAACATTTTGAAAAAAAATTTTGCACAAAAAGAGAAAAATGCTCATGATGATCATTAATAAAATTTTCGCTGAGAAACTAGACCTCTTGCCTCAGTAAGCAGTGAGTGTTCACGTCAAAATGTGAGAATTTTATTCATAATGATCATTAAGAAAATTTTCGCTGAGTAACTGGACCTCTTGTCTCAGTAAGCAGTGAGTGTTCACGTCAAAAGGTGGGAATTTTACTTGGTAGCATTAAGGCCAGTTTAGTTTCGTAGCCTTTTTGACTCGAGTTAGTAAGTCCTTAGGGGTGTCTTTACACCTAATGCCCTAAAACAATCTGGTTTGGGAGTCATTGACTCAACACTCACTACATGGGTCAATTAGAAAGCTTAAGGGAACTAAACATAACAGAGCCTTATAATAAAAGAGAGAAGAAAATAAAACTATGCCATCGTTGTTCATTCTGATGAGAAATTATGTGAATATTGAGACATGGAAACATTGCACATTGAAGTCATTTGAAAGTCTTATCTTTACATGCTAATTCACTTTACGCTTAATCAGATTTGTGATGCCTTACCCTGCCTTTTGTAAGTAATGAAATTTTAAAATTCCTATTCATTGCGAAGATGGGTTTACATTTTAAGCTTGCTCATGAATGAATATCATGGTTTTGTGTGATGCTTAAATTTTAGGATATCATGAATGATGAACTTATCTTTATGTTCTTTGTTTTTCATTTAGTTTTTTTTATTTATTTTATTTTGTTTTGCTAAAGGACTAGCAAAATGTAAGTTTGAGGGTATTTGATGAGTGCCAAATATTGCATATCTTGGCCCCTTAATTTACATTTGTTAGCTTAGGAATTTGTTGCGTTGAGTTGTTTTTTTGTTGTTTTACAGGTTTAAAGCACTTAGAAAGAAGTTTCACTAAATTACTAGAATTGCCCGTACAAATCAGTCATTTTGACGGATTAAACTGTATTGATTTAGAAAGAACGAAGAGATGAGCCATATATGCTTAGAAAGATCCAGATGTCTATTTTCTGGGGAACTTTACGGCTCATAAATATGATTTTTCTAAAGAAAGTTATGGCAGTTTTAGTAGACAAATATCAGGCTGTGCGGGATTTCAGCGTGGGTAGAAGTTTTGAAGGGCACGTGAAAGCTTAAATCCCACATCCCACATCGGATTGGAAACATATTGCACTCACGGAGTTCCCCTATAAAAGCCCCATTTCACTTCATAATGGGGGGTACAATCTCCAAGGCTTTGCTACCAAACAGTGTGCAGTCTGGAGGACTTTGCTACCAATTGGAGCAATCCGGAGGGCTTTTGGGAGCAATCTGGGGAATCTTCATTGCCAAGCGAGGATGCTCATGAAGAGTTCAAATTTTCCCTTGAGATTTTTGTTGTCCATTATATTTATGGGTAACTAAATTCTCAAGTGGGGCTCGGGATGAACTTGCACAGTTGACGGTATTTTTGTTTATTTTTAATTTATGTATTTGAGTTTCAATTACTAAAACTCTGTTGTTTTATCATTTGCAATTCGTTGGTGATGGTTTCTTTTCCAAATAATCTTAGAATTTATTCTGTTTATAGATCCAGTCATTCTTTTTCTATTGAATGGTTTAGCTCTTTGATTATGTTTGGATTAATTATTTATCTATATTAATTTAGTTCTTTGCTACAATATCACTTCCTGAGTATATTGTTGTCGTTAGATTTTCTCAATTGTGATAACAATTGACGTATTTTAAAAGTGGTAAATAATTTTTCAAAGGGTTACATTTGGTTTAATCTTGGTTTGTAAATCTATATCTTTCGATTGGGAATTTTGGAAATTGAGTTATTCAATGAATTAAGAGTAATTAAAATACCAGAACTGTGCAAGGGATTCCCAACGCTTTACTATTTATTAAATTTTTTTTATTTTAATTTGCATTTTAAAATTAATCTTTGTTCTCCATCAATCATTTGATATTGTTCTTTAGTTTCTTTGTTCTTTCTACTATTCTTTTAATTTGTCTCTCTGTGGAATCGACACCCCAAAGCTGTGCTACAACTACCGCATTATTCTTTGGGCATAAACAAGTTCTCTTAGGAACCTATTGAGATGTGAACCCCCCAATCAAAACTACCATCACCTAGAGGTTGCAAGAAGAGCAAGTCCTGAGATAATGGCATTTATGTGATTTGCTCAAGAGAAGCCACAACAATGACTCTTTCATACTTTTGAATTCTAAGTCAATGATGATGAAGAAAAAAGAAGATAACAACAGAAACAATAATAATAGTGATAACAAATTTTTTTTTTTATAAAAAAAGCAGCAACTAAGATTCAAAAGGGACAAAGAGCTCACAATCAAGTGATCATCATCAAATCAATGTAAAGATGAAGGTGAAAAGAAATAAATAGAAATTTTTGGTGCATAAGGCATTTTATGTGAGGAACAAAGGGATGAAAGAATGAGATTAGAGAAGGTCTATCTACATTACAAGCAAGATTTGGTTAGGTTTTTCACTAATATGAAAAGAGTATGCAGGCCCCTTTGTGAGACTCAAAAAATTTCATACACACATAAGCATATAATATGAATATGTATATGTATATGAAATTACTTGCATAAGTACTGCGTTAAGAGCCTTTTTGGATTATGGTTGATAAAGAGTAAATTATGATTATTTAGGTTTAACGATGAATTTGATTGGGCAAATGACCATGGATTAATGTGAAAATTGACCCCTAAGCCTAGAATTTCGTGTAGATTATGAATTTATAATTATAATCAAGATTTGGCATAGAGAAGATTGTTTTTTATTTATTTTGGATTTGAATTGGGCTTGAGTGATTTGGGCCCGTTGGACTTGGCCCACTAGGGGCTATTTTATTCATTGTTTGATGTGTGTCAAGCGTGACAAATATTTTTAGCTCTTTAACATGCTGGTTAAATGGACTCTATCGTCAGATTATTGATATATATTCAAATAAACCCAAAAAAATGCAAAATAAGATAAAAATAAAAGAAGACAAAATAGAATGAGGAAAAAGAACGCATGGAATGTCTGAATCTGGAAGATTTTGATTGTAAAAAAAAAAAATCAATAAGTTTTAGTTTGAAGAACTTCTTTCATAATTGTTGTATGGTTCTTAATGTTCAACACTTTAATTTGTTCAATTTCAAGAAATAGTGAAACTTTGTGTTAGAGGTAGAGTTTCTAATATGTATTATGATTCTTTATGCTTTAATGGATGAATCATATGTTGAATTCACTCAAAAAAATACTTGCAATCATGTCTTATTATAGTTTGAAATCACATATGTTAAAACCAGATTAATAGAGATAAAATCTATTAAAGGTCTATATGTTGTGATTTTGTTATGCAATGAACCTGAAATTTTTATATGTTATACTTATTAGTAGTATGCCCTACAAGCCAATGACATTTGATGTTTATGCATATTATTTGTAAAATAATCTTATTCAAATTATTATAATAATTAATGATAAGTTTATGGTTGTAGAATACTAATTGGACGTTAGTAATCCAATTATATTGGTACATACTAAGTTTGCTTAATTGGGTAGGTGGCTAATCTAAATATCACCTGTGTGCTATATTCTAAAACAAGTATGTGGATGCTCATTAGAGAATGAGTTCACTGAAGATGACTTGACTATAGAACACCTATATAGAGTTTCACTTGCCTATCAATTGGTAGTTCTTATGTTACAATTGTGCATGTCATCCTTAGACCTAGGACACTATGGTTTTCTTATATGTGACTTATTATACTTTGATGTTATTTAATATGGTTCTATCTATGCATCATTAATTAGTAGTAATTGGGTATAATAAGTTTCATATGGAGGTATATGAGTGTATAATAAAGGATATATCACTCTTAAATAAAATGAGAGAATGCCCTATGTGATCTACTAAGATATGATTCAAGAAGTTCCTGTGCCAAGGCAGGGTTAAAAATGAGTTTCTAATTTCACCATTAGAATTATATTTTTGAGATATAGATGTATAACATTAATGCTAATGGTTTAACAGTAATTCTATACCCTAATTAGCTTAATCGAGACATTACATGATGGAAAGATTGAATTGCATGGTAACTGGTAACAGAAAGGTACAAGGTTTCACAACCAAATTAACATTGTCTGGGTAGTCATGATATGCTGCTAGATGACACTCATGATTGTAAAAGCCTTAAAATTAATTTAATGGACATTTAATTAATTCTTGCAAAATGGAGAATCAAAAGGGGGTTTTATTCAAAATAAATTAGGAGTTTTAATTAATTGGAAAGGGTTCCAATTGCAATTATATAAAAGTTATGGCCTATAACTAGATTAATTTTAACCTAAGCGGTCACACACCAAAAGGGTAATGTGTAATTAGAAAATAACTACAGGGGTTTAGTTTTTAATTAGTGGTTAATTGTACCTAACCTTAACGCTATAAATAATTTATTAGTGTGTAGAAATTTGCTAGCACAAAATCTACACACAATTTTCTCCTAGAGATTTAGTTTTTCTTATTCCTAAAAGACAGAGCAAATCTAGAGAGAAATTCTAATTCGGTATTTGCCCTGTGTGGATCAACCTTAAAGACCACATATATTTGTGGTTGTTATGAATTCAAGAACGTGAAGGAATTGGATTCAAGAATGGCGGAGAATTCAATTACAACATATTCAAGGTGTTAAAAACACAATGAATCAAATGTAACGATTCTAAACCTTGAATGTTCTTGATTATTAGATGTTCAATACAAATCATAAGGTGATTAGGGTTTATGGGAATTGATGAAAATTTTTAAAATCTTTACTGCATTTTCTTGATCGATTTCTTTTAATAGTTCTAGATGTCTATGGGTTGAAAACTAAACTTCATCTCACTTAGATGTCTAGAAGTTAGTATATTGCTAAACTTGTTAGTGTTGCGTTTTGAACTGATTCTATAGTCCACTTTTCAGTTAATATACCTAGTCCTTTTAACACCAAATTAGATTATTTGAGTCCAAGTTGAAGCCCTATAAGTCTACTTTTTAAATTCTCTTTTAATTGCCCAAAAATACCTTATAATGAATGTGCATGTGTATGACCTTGTGTATGCTTGTGAATGTTTGGATGAAGGATAGTTATTGACATTAAGTGGAAGAGAATTATTTAAGGAATTTTATGGGTACTATTCCTTTCACTATCCTTTGTCAATTAGTAAAGGGCTCCTATAAAAGGGACATCTTTTAGGTCTAAGCCCATTTCCCACACTGGGTTTCTTTTTTTTCATCCAAATATAAAAGCAAGGACGATAAGTAAGGAATCACCATTTGATCTTGAAAGCTTCAAAGTCTATTTTCATTGGTCTTGCAAGAGAGATTATGGGTGACGAGATTTGGGTATGAGAGGAGGAGGAATTGAAGCTCACTCTCTCGTCTAAGTTGAAACCTAACCCTTTCTGTTCATGGAAAATGTTTATATTTTAAGTAAAATTAAAACTTCCACACACTGGTATACAACACATATAATTTGTAATTTAATCAACCAATTGAGCAATCAACAGTTATATCAAACATCTCGAAGGAGAGAAAACCATGTGGACTTGAGAGATTACTAACCCAACATTATGTGTTGGACAACATTGTCCTCCCAATGATTAATGAGGTTTTCAATCAAGAGATAATATGCATGCATGAAAATAGTTAAAACATGATTAAAATATAAAAAAGTAATTATCTAAGAGAATGTAAACGCTTTAATATCATAAGAACATGAGATAGAGCAAAAAGTAAGAAAAACAGAAAATCAACAATTTATGATCAGGTCAACTAATCGGTTCCTCGAGGGAATCAATCCTTTATGGCAAGTTGTTAATCGATCCTTTAAGGATTTGATCGACTGTACTGATGGTAATCACATGTTTTTTCGATCTTCGATAGTAAGTTTCATGCTTTGGTCGATTTTAATCAATTCTAATCTAATATAAAAAAATGTAAAAACCTAATCTAGATAATATAAAAATTCAAATAGGATCCTAAAACATGTTTTGATAAAAATAAATTATATGATGTGTGAAATAATTTAGATTCACGATAGTTCAAAACAAGAAATCATCATGATTAAATTTAAAAGAAGAACTTACTAGATTACTAACCTTTTTGTGATGCAATCTTTTCGCGTAATGCAAAGGGATTAATTGCGAAGAATCAATTTTGGATTTATATGAATGTCTTCCACGTGTGGTGTGCAATGCCCTCAAAGATCTTTTCTTGCTCTTCCAGATTACAAGATGTTTAAGACTTGAACTTTCCCTTAAAGTAGAGAATCAATTACAAAAAAGAATGAAAGTTTTTATAGTAGCATGCCCTACAAGCCAACAGTATTCGATGTCTAAGACATATTACTTGTAATTAATCTTATCCATTTATTGATAATAAATATTTATTTATGGCATTATAGTATTTATTGTGTACATTACAAAAAACATTCCATGCGCTTACATGATAAAGCCCATAGAATAGAAGCAATGAAAATAAGCACCATGATAAGATAATCCTAATGAAATTTATTTCTTCAAGTTTTATTCTTAAATGTTTTTAATTATAGGATCACTAAGGAGGGCATTAGCAAATCTAGATAGATTAGTACATGATTACGCCCAAAACAGTAACGCGGTGTTGTAGTACGGCTTTGGGGTGTCGATTCCACAGGGAGACAAATTAACTATAAAGGAAGGTGTAAACTTTAATATGAGACGATATGATCAAATTAAATATAGAATCTGAAATTTGATAGTGAGACAATTGTGTAAAGTAGATTGTGAAATATAATGGAGAAGCAACAAGGATCCGGGAATCCTCCCTAGGTTTGTTGCCCTAATCCTAACTTGATTCAGTTGTTTTTCTTATCTCGATTGCAAGTTTCACATCCCAAACAGGCAATCGGCAAATATTCAATTAAAGCACATATATAAACCCTAATTTGATTGTTATGAAATACTCTTTATTTTCAATTCATGCACATATGATCTATCCTTTAAATTTATCAAGAAACGACAATATATCTTTGATGACAATATTGCAGTAATGGACAAACCTAAAGGCTAGATCTACCGGACTCAATCATACCCAAATAATCTTGACATAAAGAAAGCATGACTAAATCTATATCAAGGAAAAAGATACAATCACCGGATTAGATGAAATCTTTATAATTAGAATAAAAGTAAATCATAACAATATTTGAACGTTAAAGCTCCATTACAACTGAATCAAATAAGGGAAATAGAAACAACTACACCTAGGGATTCATCCCTTCTCCTTGCTTGGAGATTAGTTAGCCATGGGGCTCATGGTTGCACAATGGAAGGAAAGTTGCTGCTTTCTTGAGTTCTCCAGGTTTTTGAATATCTAATTACAAACCCTAAGTGGTATATTTATAGTATACAAGGTCTAGGGGTGTTTTAGGGTTTGAATAAGTCATTAAAGACCTAATTAGGGTCTAACTCGGAGTGCACAAGGCTGTGCGCGCGCTGATTCAGAAAGTCTGACCTCTGTCCGCTAAAATCTCCATAACTTCCTCTAGAGAAATGATTTTAATGAACTGTAAAATCCTCCAGAAATTAGACTTCCATATCTTTCTAACCATATGTGGCACACTTCCTGGTTCTTTCTATATCGATACAGTTTAATTTGTGAAGATGGTTGATTTGTATGCCAACTCCAGCAACTTAGTGAAAACTCCTTCCTTAGTTTCTCTTCATCTTGGCTCTTCCGCAATCATTCTTTTGCTTGAGTGTTCAATGGAACTTCGTGTTTCAAAATGATGATAGCTTTTTCATATCCTTTAACTCAAGATACCTGAAAAATGCACCGAAATAAATTAATGCTCCAAAAATACCACTTTAGAGTTGTTAATGAATAAAAAATGCAATTAAGACCTAAATCAACCCTAAAGTGCTAACAAATAAGTACGAATATAATGCATTTAATGGCTATTATCACAACCCCCAACTAGCTTATTGTTAGTCCCTAGCAATTCAAGCGAAAACAAGAGATGAATTCTATGGTAGGAGTTAAAAACAACGTAAAGCAATGCTAGCGTTGAACCAAGAGTAATTCACTTTTTGTTTCAAAAATTGTACATAACATACGGCACATAGAATCGTTAAATTTCACCTAAGTCCAAAAGTAATCCAAACATCAATCTTAAAATCGTTATTGACTCTTAACATCCATCTTACCACAATTCATTAGTCCGAACACCCGGATGGTTTTATGCACAACATTCATGAATACAAATCTTGGCCTCTAAAAACATAACAAATTGTGTGACATCAATCACATAAACAAGCTCCATAGGCTTATCATTCAAATCATTCTCCACAATTGTAAAAAAAATCACACTTCATTAGATCAATAGGTCTTTAATAGGCTTGTAATGTTAGGCCAAGGTAAAGGTTAAGGAAAAAGGGGAAGGATTTGCAAGTAAAAGAACTTAATCTCTTAGCTTTAAACACAACCACTTTCAAGCACTAGATAACTTTACTTCAATGCTCAACTCTTTCAACAATTTTTTATAAAAGCATATCTCTTGACAAGTCACCACTTTTTCTTTTCTTTTTCTTCTTTCTTTGCCATACTTCTCTTCTTTTTTTTGTTTTTGGCAAATACTCATTCATCTCTCTTTTTTTTTTCTTTTCTTTTCTTTTCCACAACCCCCAACTTATCTTCTTTAATATACTTGGGTTATGATTTTTCATATTTTCATCCTTACTCCTCTTAAGTGCTTCTCAACAATGTGTACAACTAAGTTCTTTTAAAAGAAGGGTAAGGATAAAATATTTCTAGGCTCATAAGGGTAAGTAAATGGGTTTTTGAAAGAAGCAAGGCTCAAATTCTTTTTCAAGAAAAATGGCTCAAATAGGTGACTAGTGATATATATATTGCAAGGGAAGGTTTGAAAGGCTCAAATTATTCAAAAATGGCCTATATCATATCCTCAGTAGTGTGCATTCTAGGAATTCGCCTCAAGTAATTCTCAAATAAGTTCTAGAGCTTGTTGAGACTGCAAAAATATTCACAATAAATCGCACATAAAACTTTTCTAGATGTTTTAGACTAATCATTCAATCTTACCACAAACTAGAGTCTCAAACCAAATCAAGATTGACACTTAAATTATTATCAAACTGAAACAGAATTTAACTTCTTCTACATGCTATATGTTATTTCAATTAAGTTAATATCATTGACATGTGAATTAACTCTAGGGCAAACACAAAGCATGCTAAAAATAAACAAAAAGGAAAATGACACCAAGCAGTTCAATGGAAAAAAATGTATGGAAATAAAGAATATGGAAACAAAGAGATGTGTTTCCTCCACCCCCAACTTAAAAATTGCATTGACCTCAATGTAAAAGAAAGAGTAAAAGAAACTCCCTTTGTAGCCAAAGGTGCACAGAAGCTGAAAATTGTGCTCCACCATTTGAACTGCTTCGTATGTTTTTCCTTGAAAAAGAAACACCAAGTTAATACTGGAAAACAGAAAAAAAATGATAATAAATAAGAAAAAGAAATATGAAAAATAGTAAAAATAAAAGGATATGTTGTGGGTTGCCTCCCATGAGCGCTAAGTTTTACGTCTTCGGCCAGACGTTGCACCACTCTCACTGCTGGCCTTATTGTGGTGCTGAAAATGAGGCTCCAATTTAATAGCCTTAATGCTAATCTTTTGGCAATGAATACTTAAAGTCAACCGCATATGGTTCAAGTGTTCTTGGTGTTGCCCACTCACTATCAGCAGTAGGGTATTTGGTTCTCGCATCCATGTGACTTCTCTCAAGTGACTCCTCAAAGCATGGTTGCCATGATTTTTTAATAAATTCCTGTGACTTATAAAAAATATCAACAACATTAACGGAATGGGAATAAATTAAAGAATCATTGAACTTAAAATTATTAGGAGGGAATTCCATAGAATTATCTTTAGTGTGTTCATCCTCCAAATTGAGCTTATCAACCATGTAAGTATCGACACACTCATTCTCTTCATGTGGCTGTTTTGAGACTCGGAAAACATTTACCTCTAAAGTTCTATTTCCAAATGATAATGTCATTAAGCCATTACTACAATTAATAAGGGCATTGGCAGTGGCAAGGAATGGTCTTCCAAGTATCAAAAGAATTTTGGACTCCGTGTTTATAGTAGAAACAGTATCTAAAACCAAAAAATCAGCAGGATAGTAGAAATTATCAACTTGCAATAAAACATCTTCTACAATACCTCTTGGTTTTCTTACTGATCTATCCGCTAATTGAAGTACCACGGAGGTTGGTTTGATCTCACCTAGACCGAGTTGCAAGTACATGGAGTATGGCATGAGGTTCACACTAGCACCCAAATCTAGCAATGCTTGGCCACAAGATTTGTTTCCAATTTGACAAGCCACTGTTGGACAGCCCGGATCTTTATATTTGGGCGGTGTCTTGCTGTCAATTATTGCACTTGCTTGCTCCATTAGGAATGCCGTCTTCTTCACATGATGCCTCTTCTTGAGTGTGCATAGATCCTTGATGACTTTAGCATAGTTGGGAATCTGTTTTATAACATGAAGAAGAGGGAGGTTAATTTTAACATGCTGAAGTTGTTCAAGAATCTCACCTTTTGACGCTGAATTTATCTCCTTAGGTTTAAGGAGTGCTTGAGGGAAAGGCACCGGTGGGCGATAAACATCATAGGCCTCTTGTTCCTTGGGGGTTTCATCCTTGTTACTCAAGTTTGATGGTAGAGTGGGACCATCAATTTTCTTACCGCTACGGGTGATTATGGCATTAACCTCTTTAACATTTTGATTTCCAGGATTAGAGGTTTGTGCCATATGTTGTCCCCTTGGATTTTGTTGTGTTTGCGAAGGAAACTGTCCTTGCTTTTGAATCGCCAAGAAACTAGTCAACTTAGTGAGTTGGCTCTTTATCTCTTTTTGTTCCACTTTGATCCCTTGTTGCTCCTCTAACAGCTGTCGATTTATTTTGCCTTGATCTTCCACATTCTTGGCATGTACCTGTATAAATGACTTAAACATATCTTTCAAAGGTAAAGATTGTTGAGGTGCATTATATGAAGTTGCTTCCGGTTGCCATTGGGTACTTGAGTGGGCAGGAGGTTGTGTATCGGGTTTCCAATTAAAATTTGGGTGATTTTTCCAACCGGGGTTGTAGGTGTTAGAGTAGGGTGAGTGTGGTTTCCCAAAGGGTATACCTACAGCATTACACTCTTCCTTCATCTCAAAATAAATTGGACAATCCTTAGGTAAATGATCCACCCCATTACACATGAAACAAGGCTCATAGGAATCTACCCTAGCAACCGGTTCAGGAGCCCTAGCATTTCTAGTTTTTAAGGCTTCAATTTCCTTAGTTAGGGCCTCTAAACGGGCTTTAAGGTTATCCTCTTCCTTAAGTTGATAAATCCCAGCGGGTTGATTTCTCCTAGTGCTTTCTATGACATTTGGTCCTGTCCAAGTGTAGGATTTTTCTGATAGGTCATCTAGGAAATCTATGGCTTGGTCGGGATCTTTTTGAAGAAAATCTCCATTGCACATCATTTCTATGAACTGCCTTTCCCTACTTAGGAGTCCATCATAGAAATAGCTAACTACCCGCCAACTTTCATACCCATGGTGTGGACAAGAATTCAACAGGTCCTTGAAACGTTCCCAAACTTGATATAAGGTTTCGCTCTCTTTTTGTGCAAAGTTTGAGATTTGTCTCTTGAGGTTATTGATCTTATGGGTTGGGAAGTGTTTTTGGAAGAAAACTCGTGTCATCTCATCTCAACTACCTATGGACCTAGGCCTTAATGAGTATAGCCAAGCCTTGGCTTTTTCCTTAAGTGAAAAAGGAAAAAACCTAAGTTTAACGGTGTCTATCATATCAGCCCTACTGTAAAAAGTTGCTACTACTTCCTCAAATTCCCTAATGTGGACATAGGGGTTTTCATTCTCAAACCCATGGAAGGTTGGTAGCAATTGGATCATGCCCGGCTTAAAATCAGGTTGTTGAATATTAGGGGGGAACATGATACAAGATGGGGTGGCTGTTCGGCTAGGGTGCAAGTAGTCTTTAAGTGTCCTAGCAACAATTTCATTGTGATTTTCAGCCATGTTAGGGGAAATAAATAAAACAGAAAGAAAATAAATTAATTAATTAATTAAAAAAAATCAAAACAAAGAGCAAAGAACAAAAAAATAAAAAAAATCAGAAAATCAAGACTTCAAGAAAGGAACGATATTACCGTTTTGTCTCAAAGTTGACAATTTTCCTTGTTTGTAAGTGCGTCTCCCCGGCAACGGCGCCAAAATTTGATTACGCCCAAAACAGTAACGCGGTGTTGTAGTACGGCTTTGGGGTGTCGATTCCACAGGGAGACAAATTAACTATAAAGGAAGGTGTAAACTTTAATATGAGACGATATGATCAAATTAAATATAGAATCTGAAATTTGATAGTGAGACAATTGTGTAAAGTAGATTGTGAAATATAATGGAGAAGCAACAAGGATCCGGGAATCCTCCCTAGGTTTGTTGCCCTAATCCTAACTTGATTCAGTTGTTTTTCTTATCTCGATTGCAAGTTTCACATCCCAAACAGGCAATCGGCAAATATTCAATTAAAGCACATATATAAACCCTAATTTGATTGTTATGAAATACTCTTTATTTTCAATTCATGCACATATGATCTATCCTTTAAATTTATCAAGAAACGACAATATATCTTTGATGACAATATTGTAGTAATGGACAAACCTAAAGGCTAGATCTACCGGACTCAATCATACCCAAATAATCTTGACATAAAGAAAGCATGACTAAATCTATATCAAGGAAAAAGATACAATCACCGGATTAGATGAAATCTTTATAATTAGAATAAAAGTAAATCATAACAATATTTGAACGTTAAAGCTCCATTACAACTGAATCAAATAAGGGAAATAGAAACAACTACACCTAGGGATTCATCCCTTCTCCTTGCTTGGAGATTAGTTAGCCATGGGGCTCATGGTTGCACAATGGAAGGAAAGTTGCTGCTTTCTTGAGTTCTCCAGGTTTTTGAATATCTAATTACAAACCCTAAGTGGTATATTTATAGTATACAAGGTCTAGGGGTGTTTTAGGGTTTGAATAAGTCATTAAAGACCTAATTAGGGTCTAACTCGGAGTGCACAAGGCTGTGCGCGCGCTGATTCAGAAAGTCTGACCTCTGTCCGCTAAAATCTCCATAACTTCCTCTAGAGAAATGATTTTAATGAACTGTAAAATCCTCCAGAAATTAGACTTCCATATCTTTCTAACCATATGTGGCACACTTCCTGGTTCTTTCTATATCGATACAGTTTAATTTGTGAAGATGGTTGATTTGTATGCCAACTCCAGCAACTTAGTGAAAACTCCTTCCTTAGTTTCTCTTCATCTTGGCTCTTCCGCAATCATTCTTTTGCTTGAGTGTTCAATGGAACTTCGTGTTTCAAAATGATGATAGCTTTTTCATATCCTTTAACTCAAGATACCTGAAAAATGCACCGAAATAAATTAATGCTCCAAAAATACCACTTTAGAGTTGTTAATGAATAAAAAATGCAATTAAGACCTAAATCAACCCTAAAGTGCTAACAAATAAGTACGAATATAATGCATTTAATGGCTATTATCACAACCCCCAACTAGCTTATTGTTAGTCCCTAGCAATTCAAGCGAAAACAAGAGATGAATTCTATGGTAGGAGTTAAAAACAACGTAAAGCAATGCTAGCGTTGAACCAAGAGTAATTCACTTTTTGTTTCAAAAATTGTACATAACATACGGCACATAGAATCGTTAAATTTCACCTAAGTCCAAAAGTAATCCAAACATCAATCTTAAAATCGTTATTGACTCTTAACATCCATCTTACCACAATTCATTAGTCCGAACACCCGGATGGTTTTATGCACAACATTCATGAATACAAATCTTGGCCTCTAAAAACATAACAAATTGTGTGACATCAATCACATAAACAAGCTCCATAGGCTTATCATTCAAATCATTCTCCACAATTGTAAAAAAAATCACACTTCATTAGATCAATAGGTCTTTAATAGGCTTGTAATGTTAGGCCAAGGTAAAGGTTAAGGAAAAAGGGGAAGGATTTGCAAGTAAAAGAACTTAATCTCTTAGCTTTAAACACAACCACTTTCAAGCACTAGATAACTTTACTTCAATGCTCAACTCTTTCAACAATTTTTTATAAAAGCATATCTCTTGACAAGTCACCACTTTTTCTTTTCTTTTTCTTCTTTCTTTGCCATACTTCTCTTCTTTTTTTTGTTTTTGGCAAATACTCATTCATCTCTCTTTTTTTTTTCTTTTCTTTTCTTTTCCACAACCCCCAACTTATCTTCTTTAATATACTTGGGTTATGATTTTTCATATTTTCATCCTTACTCCTCTTAAGTGCTTCTCAACAATGTGTACAACTAAGTTCTTTTAAAAGAAGGGTAAGGATAAAATATTTCTAGGCTCATAAGGGTAAGTAAATGGGTTTTTGAAAGAAGCAAGGCTCAAATTCTTTTTCAAGAAAAATGGCTCAAATAGGTGACTAGTGATATATATATTGCAAGGGAAGGTTTGAAAGGCTCAAATTATTCAAAAATGGCCTATATCATATCCTCAGTAGTGTGCATTCTAGGAATTCGCCTCAAGTAATTCTCAAATAAGTTCTAGAGCTTGTTGAGACTGCAAAAATATTCACAATAAATCGCACATAAAACTTTTCTAGATGTTTTAGACTAATCATTCAATCTTACCACAAACTAGAGTCTCAAACCAAATCAAGATTGACACTTAAATTATTATCAAACTGAAACAGAATTTAACTTCTTCTACATGCTATATGTTATTTCAATTAAGTTAATATCATTGACATGTGAATTAACTCTAGGGCAAACACAAAGCATGCTAAAAATAAACAAAAAGGAAAATGACACCAAGCAGTTCAATGGAAAAAAATGTATGGAAATAAAGAATATGGAAACAAAGAGATGTGTTTCCTCCACCCCCAACTTAAAAATTGCATTGACCTCAATGTAAAAGAAAGAGTAAAAGAAACTCCCTTTGTAGCCAAAGGTGCACAGAAGCTGAAAATTGTGCTCCACCATTTGAACTGCTTCGTATGTTTTTCCTTGAAAAAGAAACACCAAGTTAATACTGGAAAACAGAAAAAAAATGATAATAAATAAGAAAAAGAAATATGAAAAATAGTAAAAATAAAAGGATATGTTGTGGGTTGCCTCCCATGAGCGCTAAGTTTTACGTCTTCGGCCAGACGTTGCACCACTCTCACTGCTGGCCTTATTGTGGTGCTGAAAATGAGGCTCCAATTTAATAGCCTTAATGCTAATCTTTTGGCAATGAATACTTAAAGTCAACCGCATATGGTTCAAGTGTTCTTGGTGTTGCCCACTCACTATCAGCAGTAGGGTATTTGGTTCTCGCATCCATGTGACTTCTCTCAAGTGACTCCTCAAAGCATGGTTGCCATGATTTTTTAATAAATTCCTGTGACTTATAAAAAATATCAACAACATTAACGGAATGGGAATAAATTAAAGAATCATTGAACTTAAAATTATTAGGAGGGAATTCCATAGAATTATCTTTAGTGTGTTCATCCTCCAAATTGAGCTTATCAACCATGTAAGTATCGACACACTCATTCTCTTCATGTGGCTGTTTTGAGACTCGGAAAACATTTACCTCTAAAGTTCTATTTCCAAATGATAATGTCATTAAGCCATTACTACAATTAATAAGGGCATTGGCAGTGGCAAGGAATGGTCTTCCAAGTATCAAAAGAATTTTGGACTCCGTGTTTATAGTAGAAACAGTATCTAAAACCAAAAAATCAGCAGGATAGTAGAAATTATCAACTTGCAATAAAACATCTTCTACAATACCTCTTGGTTTTCTTACTGATCTATCCGCTAATTGAAGTACCACGGAGGTTGGTTTGATCTCACCTAGACCGAGTTGCAAGTACATGGAGTATGGCATGAGGTTCACACTAGCACCCAAATCTAGCAATGCTTGGCCACAAGATTTGTTTCCAATTTGACAAGCCACTGTTGGACAGCCCGGATCTTTATATTTGGGCGGTGTCTTGCTGTCAATTATTGCACTTGCTTGCTCCATTAGGAATGCCGTCTTCTTCACATGATGCCTCTTCTTGAGTGTGCATAGATCCTTGATGACTTTAGCATAGTTGGGAATCTGTTTTATAACATGAAGAAGAGGGAGGTTAATTTTAACATGCTGAAGTTGTTCAAGAATCTCACCTTTTGACGCTGAATTTATCTCCTTAGGTTTAAGGAGTGCTTGAGGGAAAGGCACCGGTGGGCGATAAACATCATAGGCCTCTTGTTCCTTGGGGGTTTCATCCTTGTTACTCAAGTTTGATGGTAGAGTGGGACCATCAATTTTCTTACCGCTACGGGTGATTATGGCATTAACCTCTTTAACATTTTGATTTCCAGGATTAGAGGTTTGTGCCATATGTTGTCCCCTTGGATTTTGTTGTGTTTGCGAAGGAAACTGTCCTTGCTTTTGAATCGCCAAGAAACTAGTCAACTTAGTGAGTTGGCTCTTTATCTCTTTTTGTTCCACTTTGATCCCTTGTTGCTCCTCTAACAGCTGTCGATTTATTTTGCCTTGATCTTCCACATTCTTGGCATGTACCTGTATAAATGACTTAAACATATCTTTCAAAGGTAAAGATTGTTGAGGTGCATTATATGAAGTTGCTTCCGGTTGCCATTGGGTACTTGAGTGGGCAGGAGGTTGTGTATCGGGTTTCCAATTAAAATTTGGGTGATTTTTCCAACCGGGGTTGTAGGTGTTAGAGTAGGGTGAGTGTGGTTTCCCAAAGGGTATACCTACAGCATTACACTCTTCCTTCATCTCAAAATAAATTGGACAATCCTTAGGTAAATGATCCACCCCATTACACATGAAACAAGGCTCATAGGAATCTACCCTAGCAACCGGTTCAGGAGCCCTAGCATTTCTAGTTTTTAAGGCTTCAATTTCCTTAGTTAGGGCCTCTAAACGGGCTTTAAGGTTATCCTCTTCCTTAAGTTGATAAATCCCAGCGGGTTGATTTCTCCTAGTGCTTTCTATGACATTTGGTCCTGTCCAAGTGTAGGATTTTTCTGATAGGTCATCTAGGAAATCTATGGCTTGGTCGGGATCTTTTTGAAGAAAATCTCCATTGCACATCATTTCTATGAACTGCCTTTCCCTACTTAGGAGTCCATCATAGAAATAGCTAACTACCCGCCAACTTTCATACCCATGGTGTGGACAAGAATTCAACAGGTCCTTGAAACGTTCCCAAACTTGATATAAGGTTTCGCTCTCTTTTTGTGCAAAGTTTGAGATTTGTCTCTTGAGGTTATTGATCTTATGGGTTGGGAAGTGTTTTTGGAAGAAAACTCGTGTCATCTCATCTCAACTACCTATGGACCTAGGCCTTAATGAGTATAGCCAAGCCTTGGCTTTTTCCTTAAGTGAAAAAGGAAAAAACCTAAGTTTAACGGTGTCTATCATATCAGCCCTACTGTAAAAAGTTGCTACTACTTCCTCAAATTCCCTAATGTGGACATAGGGGTTTTCATTCTCAAACCCATGGAAGGTTGGTAGCAATTGGATCATGCCCGGCTTAAAATCAGGTTGTTGAATATTAGGGGGGAACATGATACAAGATGGGGTGGCTGTTCGGCTAGGGTGCAAGTAGTCTTTAAGTGTCCTAGCAACAATTTCATTGTGATTTTCAGCCATGTTAGGGGAAATAAATAAAACAGAAAGAAAATAAATTAATTAATTAATTAAAAAAAATCAAAACAAAGAGCAAAGAACAAAAAAATAAAAAAAATCAGAAAATCAAGACTTCAAGAAAGGAACGATATTACCGTTTTGTCTCAAAGTTGACAATTTTCCTTGTTTGTAAGTGCGTCTCCCCGGCAACGGCGCCAAAATTTGATTACGCCCAAAACAGTAACGCGGTGTTGTAGTACGGCTTTGGGGTGTCGATTCCACAGGGAGACAAATTAACTATAAAGGAAGGTGTAAACTTTAATATGAGACGATATGATCAAATTAAATATAGAATCTGAAATTTGATAGTGAGACAATTGTGTAAAGTAGATTGTGAAATATAATGGAGAAGCAACAAGGATCCGGGAATCCTCCCTAGGTTTGTTGCCCTAATCCTAACTTGATTCAGTTGTTTTTCTTATCTCGATTGCAAGTTTCACATCCCAAACAGGCAATCGGCAAATATTCAATTAAAGCACATATATAAACCCTAATTTGATTGTTATGAAATACTCTTTATTTTCAATTCATGCACATATGATCTATCCTTTAAATTTATCAAGAAACGACAATATATCTTTGATGACAATATTGTAGTAATGGACAAACCTAAAGGCTAGATCTACCGGACTCAATCATACCCAAATAATCTTGACATAAAGAAAGCATGACTAAATCTATATCAAGGAAAAAGATACAATCACCGGATTAGATGAAATCTTTATAATTAGAATAAAAGTAAATCATAACAATATTTGAACGTTAAAGCTCCATTACAACTGAATCAAATAAGGGAAATAGAAACAACTACACCTAGGGATTCATCCCTTCTCCTTGCTTGGAGATTAGTTAGCCATGGGGCTCATGGTTGCACAATGGAAGGAAAGTTGCTGCTTTCTTGAGTTCTCCAGGTTTTTGAATATCTAATTACAAACCCTAAGTGGTATATTTATAGTATACAAGGTCTAGGGGTGTTTTAGGGTTTGAATAAGTCATTAAAGACCTAATTAGGGTCTAACTCGGAGTGCACAAGGCTGTGCGCGCGCTGATTCAGAAAGTCTGACCTCTGTCCGCTAAAATCTCCATAACTTCCTCTAGAGAAATGATTTTAATGAACTGTAAAATCCTCCAGAAATTAGACTTCCATATCTTTCTAACCATATGTGGCACACTTCCTGGTTCTTTCTATATCGATACAGTTTAATTTGTGAAGATGGTTGATTTGTATGCCAACTCCAGCAACTTAGTGAAAACTCCTTCCTTAGTTTCTCTTCATCTTGGCTCTTCCGCAATCATTCTTTTGCTTGAGTGTTCAATGGAACTTCGTGTTTCAAAATGATGATAGCTTTTTCATATCCTTTAACTCAAGATACCTGAAAAATGCACCGAAATAAATTAATGCTCCAAAAATACCACTTTAGAGTTGTTAATGAATAAAAAATGCAATTAAGACCTAAATCAACCCTAAAGTGCTAACAAATAAGTACGAATATAATGCATTTAATGGCTATTATCACAACCCCCAACTAGCTTATTGTTAGTCCCTAGCAATTCAAGCGAAAACAAGAGATGAATTCTATGGTAGGAGTTAAAAACAACGTAAAGCAATGCTAGCGTTGAACCAAGAGTAATTCACTTTTTGTTTCAAAAATTGTACATAACATACGGCACATAGAATCGTTAAATTTCACCTAAGTCCAAAAGTAATCCAAACATCAATCTTAAAATCGTTATTGACTCTTAACATCCATCTTACCACAATTCATTAGTCCGAACACCCGGATGGTTTTATGCACAACATTCATGAATACAAATCTTGGCCTCTAAAAACATAACAAATTGTGTGACATCAATCACATAAACAAGCTCCATAGGCTTATCATTCAAATCATTCTCCACAATTGTAAAAAAAATCACACTTCATTAGATCAATAGGTCTTTAATAGGCTTGTAATGTTAGGCCAAGGTAAAGGTTAAGGAAAAAGGGGAAGGATTTGCAAGTAAAAGAACTTAATCTCTTAGCTTTAAACACAACCACTTTCAAGCACTAGATAACTTTACTTCAATGCTCAACTCTTTCAACAATTTTTTATAAAAGCATATCTCTTGACAAGTCACCACTTTTTCTTTTCTTTTTCTTCTTTCTTTGCCATACTTCTCTTCTTTTTTTTGTTTTTGGCAAATACTCATTCATCTCTCTTTTTTTTTTCTTTTCTTTTCTTTTCCACAACCCCCAACTTATCTTCTTTAATATACTTGGGTTATGATTTTTCATATTTTCATCCTTACTCCTCTTAAGTGCTTCTCAACAATGTGTACAACTAAGTTCTTTTAAAAGAAGGGTAAGGATAAAATATTTCTAGGCTCATAAGGGTAAGTAAATGGGTTTTTGAAAGAAGCAAGGCTCAAATTCTTTTTCAAGAAAAATGGCTCAAATAGGTGACTAGTGATATATATATTGCAAGGGAAGGTTTGAAAGGCTCAAATTATTCAAAAATGGCCTATATCATATCCTCAGTAGTGTGCATTCTAGGAATTCGCCTCAAGTAATTCTCAAATAAGTTCTAGAGCTTGTTGAGACTGCAAAAATATTCACAATAAATCGCACATAAAACTTTTCTAGATGTTTTAGACTAATCATTCAATCTTACCACAAACTAGAGTCTCAAACCAAATCAAGATTGACACTTAAATTATTATCAAACTGAAACAGAATTTAACTTCTTCTACATGCTATATGTTATTTCAATTAAGTTAATATCATTGACATGTGAATTAACTCTAGGGCAAACACAAAGCATGCTAAAAATAAACAAAAAGGAAAATGACACCAAGCAGTTCAATGGAAAAAAATGTATGGAAATAAAGAATATGGAAACAAAGAGATGTGTTTCCTCCACCCCCAACTTAAAAATTGCATTGACCTCAACGTAAAAGAAAGAGTAAAAGAAACTCCCTTTGTAGCCAAAGGTGCACAGAAGCTGAAAATTGTGCTCCACCATTTGAACTGCTTCGTATGTTTTTCCTTGAAAAAGAAACACCAAGTTAATACTGGAAAACAGAAAAAAAATGATAATAAATAAGAAAAAGAAATATGAAAAATAGTAAAAATAAAAGGATATGTTGTGGGTTGCCTCCCATGAGCGCTAAGTTTTACGTCTTCGGCCAGACGTTGCACCACTCTCACTGCTGGCCTTATTGTGGTGCTGAAAATGAGGCTCCAATTTAATAGCCTTAATGCTAATCTTTTGGCAATGAATACTTAAAGTCAACCGCATATGGTTCAAGTGTTCTTGGTGTTGCCCACTCACTATCAGCAGTAGGGTATTTGGTTCTCGCATCCATGTGACTTCTCTCAAGTGACTCCTCAAAGCATGGTTGCCATGATTTTTTAATAAATTCCTGTGACTTATAAAAAATATCAACAACATTAACGGAATGGGAATAAATTAAAGAATCATTGAACTTAAAATTATTAGGAGGGAATTCCATAGAATTATCTTTAGTGTGTTCATCCTCCAAATTGAGCTTATCAACCATGTAAGTATCGACACACTCATTCTCTTCATGTGGCTGTTTTGAGACTCGGAAAACATTTACCTCTAAAGTTCTATTTCCAAATGATAATGTCATTAAGCCATTACTACAATTAATAAGGGCATTGGCAGTGGCAAGGAATGGTCTTCCAAGTATCAAAAGAATTTTGGACTCCGTGTTTATAGTAGAAACAGTATCTAAAACCAAAAAATCAGCAGGATAGTAGAAATTATCAACTTGCAATAAAACATCTTCTACAATACCTCTTGGTTTTCTTACTGATCTATCCGCTAATTGAAGTACCACGGAGGTTGGTTTGATCTCACCTAGACCGAGTTGCAAGTACATGGAGTATGGCATGAGGTTCACACTAGCACCCAAATCTAGCAATGCTTGGCCACAAGATTTGTTTCCAATTTGACAAGCCACTGTTGGACAGCCCGGATCTTTATATTTGGGCGGTGTCTTGCTGTCAATTATTGCACTTGCTTGCTCCATTAGGAATGCCGTCTTCTTCACATGATGCCTCTTCTTGAGTGTGCATAGATCCTTGATGACTTTAGCATAGTTGGGAATCTGTTTTATAACATGAAGAAGAGGGAGGTTAATTTTAACATGCTGAAGTTGTTCAAGAATCTCACCTTTTGACGCTGAATTTATCTCCTTAGGTTTAAGGAGTGCTTGAGGGAAAGGCACCGGTGGGCGATAAACATCATAGGCCTCTTGTTCCTTGGGGGTTTCATCCTTGTTACTCAAGTTTGATGGTAGAGTGGGACCATCAATTTTCTTACCGCTACGGGTGATTATGGCATTAACCTCTTTAACATTTTGATTTCCAGGATTAGAGGTTTGTGCCATATGTTGTCCCCTTGGATTTTGTTGTGTTTGCGAAGGAAACTGTCCTTGCTTTTGAATCGCCAAGAAACTAGTCAACTTAGTGAGTTGGCTCTTTATCTCTTTTTGTTCCACTTTGATCCCTTGTTGCTCCTCTAACAGCTGTCGATTTATTTTGCCTTGATCTTCCACATTCTTGGCATGTACCTGTATAAATGACTTAAACATATCTTTCAAAGGTAAAGATTGTTGAGGTGCATTATATGAAGTTGCTTCCGGTTGCCATTGGGTACTTGAGTGGGCAGGAGGTTGTGTATCGGGTTTCCAATTAAAATTTGGGTGATTTTTCCAACCGGGGTTGTAGGTGTTAGAGTAGGGTGAGTGTGGTTTCCCAAAGGGTATACCTACAGCATTACACTCTTTCTTCATCTCAAAATAAATTGGACAATCCTTAGGTAAATGATCCATCCCATTACACATGAAACAAGGCTCATAGGAATCTACCCTAGCAACCGGTTCAGGAGCCCTAGCATTTCTAGTTTTTAAGGCTTCAATTTCCTTAGTTAGGGCCTCTAAACGGGCTTTAAGGTTATCCTCTTCCTTAAGTTGATAAATCCCAGCGGGTTGATTTCTCCTAGTGCTTTCTATGACATTTGGTCCTGTCCAAGTGTAGGATTTTTCTGATAGGTCATCTAGGAAATCTATGGCTTGGTCGGGATCTTTTTGAAGAAAATCTCCATTGCACATCATTTCTATGAACTGCCTTTCCCTACTTAGGAGTCCATCATAGAAATAGCTAACTACCCGCCAACTTTCATACCCATGGTGTGGACAAGAATTCAACAGGTCCTTGAAACGTTCCCAAACTTGATATAAGGTTTCGCTCTCTTTTTGTGCAAAGTTTGAGATTTGTCTCTTGAGGTTATTGATCTTATGGGTTGGGAAGTGTTTTTGGAAGAAAACTCGTGTCATCTCATCTCAACTACCTATGGACCTAGGCCTTAATGAGTATAGCCAAGCCTTGGCTTTTTCCTTAAGTGAAAAAGGAAAAAACCTAAGTTTAACGGTGTCTATCATATCAGCCCTACTGTAAAAAGTTGCTACTACTTCCTCAAATTCCCTAATGTGGACATAGGGGTTTTCATTCTCAAACCCATGGAAGGTTGGTAGCAATTGGATCATGCCCGGCTTAAAATCAGGTTGTTGAATATTAGGGGGGAACATGATACAAGATGGGGTGGCTGTTCGGCTAGGGTGCAAGTAGTCTTTAAGTGTCCTAGCAACAATTTCATTGTGATTTTCAGCCATGTTAGGGGAAATAAATAAAACAGAAAGAAAATAAATTAATTAATTAATTAAAAAAAATCAAAACAAAGAGCAAAGAACAAAAAAATAAAAAAAATCAGAAAATCAAGACTTCAAGAAAGGAACGATATTACCGTTTTGTCTCAAAGTTGACAATTTTCCTTGTTTGTAAGTGCGTCTCCCCGGCAACGGCGCCAAAATTTGATTACGCCCAAAACAGTAACGCGGTGTTGTAGTACGGCTTTGGGGTGTCGATTCCACAGGGAGACAAATTAACTATAAAGGAAGGTGTAAACTTTAATATGAGACGATATGATCAAATTAAATATAGAATCTGAAATTTGATAGTGAGACAATTGTGTAAAGTAGATTGTGAAATATAATGGAGAAGCAACAAGGATCCGGGAATCCTCCCTAGGTTTGTTGCCCTAATCCTAACTTGATTCAGTTGTTTTTCTTATCTCGATTGCAAGTTTCACATCCCAAACAGGCAATCGGCAAATATTCAATTAAAGCACATATATAAACCCTAATTTGATTGTTATGAAATACTCTTTATTTTCAATTCATGCACATATGATCTATCCTTTAAATTTATCAAGAAACGACAATATATCTTTGATGACAATATTGTAGTAATGGACAAACCTAAAGGCTAGATCTACCGGACTCAATCATACCCAAATAATCTTGACATAAAGAAAGCATGACTAAATCTATATCAAGGAAAAAGATACAATCACCGGATTAGATGAAATCTTTATAATTAGAATAAAAGTAAATCATAACAATATTTGAACGTTAAAGCTCCATTACAACTGAATCAAATAAGGGAAATAGAAACAACTACACCTAGGGATTCATCCCTTCTCCTTGCTTGGAGATTAGTTAGCCATGGGGCTCATGGTTGCACAATGGAAGGAAAGTTGCTGCTTTCTTGAGTTCTCCAGGTTTTTGAATATCTAATTACAAACCCTAAGTGGTATATTTATAGTATACAAGGTCTAGGGGTGTTTTAGGGTTTGAATAAGTCATTAAAGACCTAATTAGGGTCTAACTCGGAGTGCACAAGGCTGTGCGCGCGCTGATTCAGAAAGTCTGACCTCTGTCCGCTAAAATCTCCATAACTTCCTCTAGAGAAATGATTTTAATGAACTGTAAAATCCTCCAGAAATTAGACTTCCATATCTTTCTAACCATATGTGGCACACTTCCTGGTTCTTTCTATATCGATACAGTTTAATTTGTGAAGATGGTTGATTTGTATGCCAACTCCAGCAACTTAGTGAAAACTCCTTCCTTAGTTTCTCTTCATCTTGGCTCTTCCGCAATCATTCTTTTGCTTGAGTGTTCAATGGAACTTCGTGTTTCAAAATGATGATAGCTTTTTCATATCCTTTAACTCAAGATACCTGAAAAATGCACCGAAATAAATTAATGCTCCAAAAATACCACTTTAGAGTTGTTAATGAATAAAAAATGCAATTAAGACCTAAATCAACCCTAAAGTGCTAACAAATAAGTACGAATATAATGCATTTAATGGCTATTATCACAACCCCCAACTAGCTTATTGTTAGTCCCTAGCAATTCAAGCGAAAACAAGAGATGAATTCTATGGTAGGAGTTAAAAACAACGTAAAGCAATGCTAGCGTTGAACCAAGAGTAATTCACTTTTTGTTTCAAAAATTGTACATAACATACGGCACATAGAATCGTTAAATTTCACCTAAGTCCAAAAGTAATCCAAACATCAATCTTAAAATCGTTATTGACTCTTAACATCCATCTTACCACAATTCATTAGTCCGAACACCCGGATGGTTTTATGCACAACATTCATGAATACAAATCTTGGCCTCTAAAAACATAACAAATTGTGTGACATCAATCACATAAACAAGCTCCATAGGCTTATCATTCAAATCATTCTCCACAATTGTAAAAAAAATCACACTTCATTAGATCAATAGGTCTTTAATAGGCTTGTAATGTTAGGCCAAGGTAAAGGTTAAGGAAAAAGGGGAAGGATTTGCAAGTAAAAGAACTTAATCTCTTAGCTTTAAACACAACCACTTTCAAGCACTAGATAACTTTACTTCAATGCTCAACTCTTTCAACAATTTTTTATAAAAGCATATCTCTTGACAAGTCACCACTTTTTCTTTTCTTTTTCTTCTTTCTTTGCCATACTTCTCTTCTTTTTTTTGTTTTTGGCAAATACTCATTCATCTCTCTTTTTTTTTTCTTTTCTTTTCTTTTCCACAACCCCCAACTTATCTTCTTTAATATACTTGGGTTATGATTTTTCATATTTTCATCCTTACTCCTCTTAAGTGCTTCTCAACAATGTGTACAACTAAGTTCTTTTAAAAGAAGGGTAAGGATAAAATATTTCTAGGCTCATAAGGGTAAGTAAATGGGTTTTTGAAAGAAGCAAGGCTCAAATTCTTTTTCAAGAAAAATGGCTCAAATAGGTGACTAGTGATATATATATTGCAAGGGAAGGTTTGAAAGGCTCAAATTATTCAAAAATGGCCTATATCATATCCTCAGTAGTGTGCATTCTAGGAATTCGCCTCAAGTAATTCTCAAATAAGTTCTAGAGCTTGTTGAGACTGCAAAAATATTCACAATAAATCGCACATAAAACTTTTCTAGATGTTTTAGACTAATCATTCAATCTTACCACAAACTAGAGTCTCAAACCAAATCAAGATTGACACTTAAATTATTATCAAACTGAAACAGAATTTAACTTCTTCTACATGCTATATGTTATTTCAATTAAGTTAATATCATTGACATGTGAATTAACTCTAGGGCAAACACAAAGCATGCTAAAAATAAACAAAAAGGAAAATGACACCAAGCAGTTCAATGGAAAAAAATGTATGGAAATAAAGAATATGGAAACAAAGAGATGTGTTTCCTCCACCCCCAACTTAAAAATTGCATTGACCTCAATGTAAAAGAAAGAGTAAAAGAAACTCCCTTTGTAGCCAAAGGTGCACAGAAGCTGAAAATTGTGCTCCACCATTTGAACTGCTTCGTATGTTTTTCCTTGAAAAAGAAACACCAAGTTAATACTGGAAAACAGAAAAAAAATGATAATAAATAAGAAAAAGAAATATGAAAAATAGTAAAAATAAAAGGATATGTTGTGGGTTGCCTCCCATGAGCGCTAAGTTTTACGTCTTCGGCCAGACGTTGCACCACTCTCACTGCTGGCCTTATTGTGGTGCTGAAAATGAGGCTCCAATTTAATAGCCTTAATGCTAATCTTTTGGCAATGAATACTTAAAGTCAACCGCATATGGTTCAAGTGTTCTTGGTGTTGCCCACTCACTATCAGCAGTAGGGTATTTGGTTCTCGCATCCATGTGACTTCTCTCAAGTGACTCCTCAAAGCATGGTTGCCATGATTTTTTAATAAATTCCTGTGACTTATAAAAAATATCAACAACATTAACGGAATGGGAATAAATTAAAGAATCATTGAACTTAAAATTATTAGGAGGGAATTCCATAGAATTATCTTTAGTGTGTTCATCCTCCAAATTGAGCTTATCAACCATGTAAGTATCGACACACTCATTCTCTTCATGTGGCTGTTTTGAGACTCGGAAAACATTTACCTCTAAAGTTCTATTTCCAAATGATAATGTCATTAAGCCATTACTACAATTAATAAGGGCATTGGCAGTGGCAAGGAATGGTCTTCCAAGTATCAAAAGAATTTTGGACTCCGTGTTTATAGTAGAAACAGTATCTAAAACCAAAAAATCAGCAGGATAGTAGAAATTATCAACTTGCAATAAAACATCTTCTACAATACCTCTTGGTTTTCTTACTGATCTATCCGCTAATTGAAGTACCACGGAGGTTGGTTTGATCTCACCTAGACCGAGTTGCAAGTACATGGAGTATGGCATGAGGTTCACACTAGCACCCAAATCTAGCAATGCTTGGCCACAAGATTTGTTTCCAATTTGACAAGCCACTGTTGGACAGCCCGGATCTTTATATTTGGGCGGTGTCTTGCTGTCAATTATTGCACTTGCTTGCTCCATTAGGAATGCCGTCTTCTTCACATGATGCCTCTTCTTGAGTGTGCATAGATCCTTGATGACTTTAGCATAGTTGGGAATCTGTTTTATAACATGAAGAAGAGGGAGGTTAATTTTAACATGCTGAAGTTGTTCAAGAATCTCACCTTTTGACGCTGAATTTATCTCCTTAGGTTTAAGGAGTGCTTGAGGGAAAGGCACCGGTGGGCGATAAACATCATAGGCCTCTTGTTCCTTGGGGGTTTCATCCTTGTTACTCAAGTTTGATGGTAGAGTGGGACCATCAATTTTCTTACCGCTACGGGTGATTATGGCATTAACCTCTTTAACATTTTGATTTCCAGGATTAGAGGTTTGTGCCATATGTTGTCCCCTTGGATTTTGTTGTGTTTGCGAAGGAAACTGTCCTTGCTTTTGAATCGCCAAGAAACTAGTCAACTTAGTGAGTTGGCTCTTTATCTCTTTTTGTTCCACTTTGATCCCTTGTTGCTCCTCTAACAGCTGTCGATTTATTTTGCCTTGATCTTCCACATTCTTGGCATGTACCTGTATAAATGACTTAAACATATCTTTCAAAGGTAAAGATTGTTGAGGTGCATTATATGAAGTTGCTTCCGGTTGCCATTGGGTACTTGAGTGGGCAGGAGGTTGTGTATCGGGTTTCCAATTAAAATTTGGGTGATTTTTCCAACCGGGGTTGTAGGTGTTAGAGTAGGGTGAGTGTGGTTTCCCAAAGGGTATACCTACAGCATTACACTCTTCCTTCATCTCAAAATAAATTGGACAATCCTTAGGTAAATGATCCACCCCATTACACATGAAACAAGGCTCATAGGAATCTACCCTAGCAACCGGTTCAGGAGCCCTAGCATTTCTAGTTTTTAAGGCTTCAATTTCCTTAGTTAGGGCCTCTAAACGGGCTTTAAGGTTATCCTCTTCCTTAAGTTGATAAATCCCAGCGGGTTGATTTCTCCTAGTGCTTTCTATGACATTTGGTCCTGTCCAAGTGTAGGATTTTTCTGATAGGTCATCTAGGAAATCTATGGCTTGGTCGGGATCTTTTTGAAGAAAATCTCCATTGCACATCATTTCTATGAACTGCCTTTCCCTACTTAGGAGTCCATCATAGAAATAGCTAACTACCCGCCAACTTTCATACCCATGGTGTGGACAAGAATTCAACAGGTCCTTGAAACGTTCCCAAACTTGATATAAGGTTTCGCTCTCTTTTTGTGCAAAGTTTGAGATTTGTCTCTTGAGGTTATTGATCTTATGGGTTGGGAAGTGTTTTTGGAAGAAAACTCGTGTCATCTCATCCCAACTACCTATGGACCTAGGCCTTAATGAGTATAGCCAAGCCTTGGCTTTTTCCTTAAGTGAAAAAGGAAAAAACCTAAGTTTAACGGTGTCTATCATATCAGCCCTACTGTAAAAAGTTGCTACTACTTCCTCAAATTCCCTAATGTGGACATAGGGGTTTTCATTCTCAAACCCATGGAAGGTTGGTAGCAATTGGATCATGCCCGGCTTAAAATCAGGTTGTTGAATATTAGGGGGGAACATGATATAAGATGGGGTGGCTGTTCGGCTAGGGTGCAAGTAGTCTTTAAGTGTCCTAGCAACAATTTCATTGTGATTTTCAGCCATGTTAGGGGAAATAAATAAAACAGAAAGAAAATAAATTAATTAATTAATTAAAAAAAATCAAAACAAAGAGCAAAGAACAAAAAAATAAAAAAAATCAGAAAATCAAGACTTCAAGAAAGGAACGATATTACCGTTTTGTCTCAAAGTTGACAATTTTCCTTGTTTGTAAGCGCGTCTCCCCGGCAACGGCGCCAAAATTTGATTACGCCCAAAACAGTAACGCGGTGTTGTAGTACGGCTTTGGGGTGTCGATTCCACAGGGAGACAAATTAACTATAAAGGAAGGTGTAAACTTTAATATGAGACGATATGATCAAATTAAATATAGAATCTGAAATTTGATAGTGAGACAATTGTGTAAAGTAGATTGTGAAATATAATGGAGAAGCAACAAGGATCTGGGAATCCTCCTTAGGTTTGTTGCCCTAATCCTAACTTGATTCAGTTGTTTTTCTTATCTCGATTGCAAGTTTCACATCCCAAACAGGCAATCGGCAAATATTCAATTAAAGCACATATATAAACCCTAATTTGATTGTTATGAAATACTCTTTATTTTCAATTCATGCACATATGATCTATCCTTTAAATTTATCAAGAAACGACAATATATCTTTGATGACAATATTGTAGTAATGGACAAACCTAAAGGCTAGATCTACCGGACTCAATCATACCCAAATAATCTTGACATAAAGAAAGCATGACTAAATCTATATCAAGGAAAAAGATACAATCACCGGATTAGATGAAATCTTTATAATTAGAATAAAAGTAAATCATAACAATATTTGAACGTTAAAGCTCCATTACAACTGAATCAAATAAGGGAAATAGAAACAACTACACCTAGGGATTCATCCCTTCTCCTTGCTTGGAGATTAGTTAGCCATGGGGCTCATGGTTGCACAATGGAAGGAAAGTTGCTGCTTTCTTGAGTTCTCCAGGTTTTTGAATATCTAATTACAAACCCTAAGTGGTATATTTATAGTATACAAGGTCTAGGGGTGTTTTAGGGTTTGAATAAGTCATTAAAGACCTAATTAGGGTCTAACTCGGAGTGCACAAGGCTGTGCGCGCGCTGATTCAGAAAGTCTGACCTCTGTCCGCTAAAATCGCCATAACTTCCTCTAGAGAAATGATTTTAATGAACTGTAAAATCCTCCAGAAATTAGACTTCCATATCTTTCTAACCATATGTGGCACACTTCCTGGTTCTTTCTATATCGATACAGTTTAATTTGTGAAGATGGTTGATTTGTATGCCAACTCCAGCAACTTAGTGAAAACTCCTTCCTTAGTTTCTCTTCATCTTGGCTCTTCTGCGATCATTCTTTTGCTTGAGTGTTCAATGGAACTTTGTGTTTCAAAATGATGATAGCTTTTTCATATCCTTTAACTCAAGATACCTGAAAAATGCACCGAAATAAATTAATGCTCCAAAAATACCACTTTAGAGTTGTTAATGAATAAAAAATGCAATTAAGACCTAAATCAACCCTAAAGTGCTAACAAATAAGTACAAATATAATGCATTTAATGGCTATTATCAGTACATACTATGTTTCTTCAAGGAGTTGAGGGTGATTGATTTCATGGTCACTAGTATATGAGACACTAAAATAAGTTATGTAGGTGCTTGTTAGAGACCAGGTACACAGAACAGACTTGACTTAAGCAATTCTTAATGGGCATCTTACTGACTATCAATAAGAGTTCTTATGTTGTAGCAATGCAAGTGATCCTTAGACTTGAGGCACCATAAATGCCTTGTGTATAGGTCATCATGCTTTGATGCTATATAAATATGGTTATACTCATGGGCAAATAAAGGTAGTAATTGGGTATAACCACTTATTCATGGAGGTATGTGAGTGTGTAATAGATGATCTATCACTCTTAGTAAAAGAAATATAATTCATTATGTTATCTGATTAAGTCATAGCTTGAAAATTTCTTGGCCAATGTGGGGTGAACATTTAAGGACTTGAGATTGAGATACCTGTCATTAAATAATTAAGTTTTGATAGTAATTCTATACCTTATGTTTAATCAGGGGCATCACATGATAAAAGGATTGAATTGCATGCTAACTGACAACAAAAAGGTTCACATTAAATTCATATTGCCTAGGTAGTCATAACATACTAGTATGTGTTAATCATGACTTGTAGAAGCCCCTAAGAATTAGTTGTAAGTAATTCTTAATTAAAGAAAGAATTAAAAAGAATTTGAATTCAAATTAAATTAGAAGGAGTTTTAGTTAATTGAACGGGGTCCAATTGTTACATAAAATTTACAGTCTACTAGTAGCATGATATTGAATTTAAGGGGTCACACATAATAAGGCAATTGCAAGAATAAAGAAAACTAGAGGGCCAATAAAGAGATTTTTAGGAATTAAATTAAACTATGGGTTTAATTGTAATAATAGAAATCCTAAAGCTTTTAGGAGAAATGCTCTATATAAAGTACTTATTTTTTTATAGAAATCCTAAGTGTAATATTGAGTTTTAAGATTAGATCTTAATCTCTCTTTTCCTCTGGGAAAAACCGAAAACCCTAAAAGATAGCACTCAAGATTTTTGGCTACCCCTAGTTAGTCCTCTGTGCGTAATGTTCGACATCATTCTGAAGGAGATCCTCATTTTTGGTTGCTCGTGTGGATACGTTTAGAGATCGAACACTTGAAAGACTCATGAACTCATCTCCAAACCTTCAACAAAAATCTCCATTGAGGTATAAATCTTAACCTTATATGAAGATTATCTGATCTTGTTCTAATAAATTCATAGAGAATTTTCTTGGAATAAGTTCATTGGTATGAAAAAATTTAAATTTTTTTCGTGTTTTTATACCAGTAGACTTATAATGGTATCAGGCCAACTTTATGGATTATTATAATTAGTTTAATTCTATTATTAAGACTTTATTAGATATTATCTTAGAATTCTGTAGATTGCAAATTCAAAATCTAAAATTTAGATTATGGTTTATAAAATCCTAGGTCAAGAAAATTCAAGAAAGAGTTATTGAACTGTTTATTATCATATTATGATAGTAAAATTGTTGTATATATTTTTTTAAGCATATTGAATTAATAAAGATTGATTATAATAATTTAGTTGATGAAAATATGATTTTGAATCAAAAGAAAATTGTTTTGGGAAGAAAATTTGTGAAGAAAAAAAAGAAAAAGGTGATTGTGCTCTCCTGACTTGAAGAAAAAATTCAGGTAGTGAAATATCTCTTAGGATAGTTGATTGTGCCCTCCTGACCTAATTTGAATTTTTGGACATAAATTTTGATTATTTGAATGTCTTTATGAATAGTTTACTATGATATTGTAGAAACAAAAATTTTATTTTTCTGAAAATTTTGATTTATTTCAATTTTCTATGAAATTAAAATTTGTTTTCAATTATATCTAATTGATTAATTTTTAATTATTAAAAGGTTTGAAATAAATTGATTTGTTTAATCTTAATTTTAGGATTAAAATTTTAAAGAAATTGAATTTGGATTAGGAGTCAAAACTCTAAAATCTTTGTCACTTTGGGATTATGAATTCCAATCTTAATCTTATTTGGAATAGGGTTGAGTGTAGTTTCTAGAAACCTAATGGGAGTAGGAATTCAATCTAAGAATAAGGACTAGAATAAAATTAATTTTATTTGATTATGTCATTTGATTACATGAATGGATGATTATTTGAATTAGACCTTAGTAATTGGTTATGTTGATGCCAAATTTGTGATGAGTGATCCAACAAACGCATGGATGCTCCTGCACACACTAAAAACTCATGGAGATCTAAAAGTCGTTAAAGGACAGAAGGGGTTGTGCCTTCGGAGGGGACTTCATGATGTTTACGCTAGTGATATGAGGGCTAGAGAAAGCAAAGAGCAAGAAAGCTAAAGAGTTTTCAGAGTTATGTCTTTGATACCTGTGAGAGCCCTCTTTATATAGTGTTTTGGAATAAAGTCTAATTAGAAATCTAATTAATATTAAAGTGTCATAGTAGGACTAGGGTTTCTAAGAGATGAATGCATTAGTAAGATTAGGGTTTCCATAAGACGAAGTATCCTAATAGAATTAGGGTTTTCATAAGTTGGAGTGTCCTTATAGGATATTGTGGACCACAGTTTAGGTGTGAGATTATTGTTTCAGCCTTTTACCTCGTGTGACCATCTACTTGGTTGTTTTGTATGGCTTAGGAAATTATTTTCTTACCATTTGAGGGAGCTACTTGTCTTCGTGTCATTGGTTGGGAAAATTCCTTTAAATCATATTCCCCCACTTTCTTGAGTGCAGTTATGCGGTTAAGGAAGTAAGTTTTGAAGTGCCTTTAAATGTATTAAGGATAAAATAGATTGGGATTGTCTCCTTAGTATTTTTTCTAAAAAGATACCTAGGGTGGAAAGAGCTTGAGGCTCTCTCCTCGGTCTTTTTGTCAAAAAGGTATCGAAGGTTGAAAGAGCTCGGGGTTCTCTCCTCAGTCTCTTTGCTAAAAAGGTATCGAGAGTTGAAAAAGCTCAGGGTTCTCTCCTTGATCATTTTCTCAAAAAGGTACTGAAAGTTAAAAGTGTTTAAGGCTCTCTCCTTGGTTCTTTTTCCAAAAAGTTACCAACAGTTGAAAGAGCTTCGGGCTCTCTCCTTGGTCTTTTTTCCAAAAAGATACTGAGGGTTGAAAGAGCTCGGAGCTATCTCTTCGGTCTTTTTTGCCAAAAATGTACTGAAGGTTGAAACACCTTGGAGAGCTTTGGTCCTTTTGCCAAAATGGTGCCGAGGTTGAAAGAGCTTGAGGCTCTCTCCTCGGTCATTTTGCAAAAAAATAAATAAAAAAATACTAAAGGTTGAAAGAGCTTAAGGCTCTCTCCTTATTCCTTTTGCTAAAAAGGTATCGAGGGTTAAAGAGCTCGAAGCTCTCTCATTGGTTCTTTTGCTAAAAAAATAATGAGGGTTGAGAGAGCTCGAGGCTCTCCCTTTTATCCTTTTTCCAAAAAGGTATCAAGGCTTGAAAGAGCACGAGGCTCTCTCTTTAGTCTTTTTTTCCAAAAAGACAGTAAAGGTTGAAAGAGCTTGGAGCACTCTCCTCAGTTCTTTTTTTCCAAAATGGTACCGAGGGTTGAAAGAACTCGAGGCTCTCTCCTTGGTCCTTTTTCTAAAATGGTGTCGAGGGTTGAAAGAGCTCAGGGCTCTCTCTTTGGTATTGTTTTCCAAAAAGGTACAAGGATTGAAAGAGCTCTAGGCTCTTTCCTTGGTTCTTTTTCCAAAAAAATACTGAGAGTTGAAAAAGTTCGGGGCTCTCTCCTTTATCCTTTTGCCAAAAAAGTACGAAAGATTAAAAGATCTTAGGGCTCTCTCCTTTGTCCTTTGCCAAAAAAATACCGAGGATTGAGTGAGCTCAGGGCTTTCTCCGTAGTTCTTTTGCCAAAAAGGTATCGATAATGGAATGAGCTCAGGCCTCTCTTCTTAGAGTTTTTGTGCAAAATGTACCGAGAATAGGAATATCTTGGTGCTTCCTACTCAAAGTTTTGGTGAAAAATGTTTTAAGGAAAAGAATAGCTTAGAGCCCCCTCCTCAAAGTTTTGGTGAAAAATGTATCGAGGAAAGGAGTAGCCTGAGGCTCCCTCCTCAGAATTTTGGTAAAAAATGTACTGAGCATAGGAATAGCTCAAGGCTCTCTCTTTTGAGTTTTGGTGAAAATATATATTGAGGAGAGACATAGTTCAGGGCTCTCTCCTCAGAGTTTTAGTAAAATAATATACCGAGAGAGGAATAGCTTGAGGCTCCCTCCTTAGAGTTTTGGTGAAAAATGTACCGAGTAGAGGAATATCTCTAGGCTCCTTCTTCGCAGTTTTGATGATAAAAGCGTTTGGGGCCTGAGGTTTTCTCGGAGTGCATTATCCTCTGTACTTTTAGATGGGTTCTACTGAGGTCGTGTGGGCAAGGCCTTTTACTTCTTTATTTTATGAGTCCAAAATTCCTTGTGGCTATGAGATTGATCCCATGAGCTAGACAATTTAGTATAGGGGTTAAATAGTTCTCTGTCTCTTTGCCTTTCCAGCGAAAGAGCTTTAAGAGGGTTCTTTTGTAATGGTCACAGACCCTTCATTTCTTGTGTACTTGAGAAGCGTAAGGGGCACAATCATGACCGGTGATTTATTTTAATCTGGATCATATGTTTTTCTTTATAAAGAGGAGAGGCCTTGGGTTTTTTCATCCCATTTCCTCCAATTCTTTCTTCACTTGTCTTCTTCAGAGCCTTCAATAGTTTCTTAGTCCTTGGGAGATTTCTATCTTGGGTAATTTATATCATTTTTGGTAAGCCTTTCTCTCATTATCTTGTCTTGTAAATACAATATTTTTTTATTTGGGTAATTCTAGCAATAATAAAAGTAATAGTAGAGAGGATAGTGAGAGAACACAAGATTCCTCAGATATTGAGGTTAGCAGTTTCTTTAAGAGTTCATCTAATGAGAATCTGAGCCCAATGGATAAGGGTGAGGCTGAGGCTAATATACATCTCAAGGAGGAAAAGACTTAACCTAAGCCTATTATTTCTTCTAGGATAGTGGTCGAGGTTGAACTTACTATAGTGGATGTCTAAGGGGATATGGCAACGGATGCTTAGGAGGTGAGATTTTCAGCCGAGTATGAGGAGAGTTAGTTGTTGAGTAGTACTTTCAATTGTTTGGGAAAGAGATTCCATATCTCTTCATAGTATGCACTGAAATGAACTAAGATGAGGGAGAGGTTATGTAATGTACTCCCTGTGGATCATCTATATGATTTTTTTGTGTTTCTTGATACATTCAAGGTTAGACTGAGGTTTCTAATCCACTCCTTTCCACGCACAATCCTTAATCATTATAGGATTGCACTCTCATAGCTTGTCCTAACTCGGTGTGTCTCATTATCAGGTTTATTTATATTTTTAAGAAAGCTGAGGGAGTCATGACTATGGATTTATTCAAGAATATTTTCACAGTCAACCATCATTCTGATGAGGGCTACTTATACTTTAGTTAGAGAGCGAAGAAGAAGGTGGTGAAGAAAAATCTAAGCTCAGTGAAGGGGTGGAAAAAAAAATTCTTTTTCATTCAAAGCGATGTTGATTTTGGGATTCCAAAGGAATGGGACCTCAACTTCCTGTAGAGATCTCAATGTCATTACCTGAGCGAGGAGGAAGAGAAGATAATGAAGGATATGGTAGCTAAGGCTATAATAGCGACCCAGTTGGACGACAAACTCCTTGGCCACTTATGGCATTTGTCCTCGTGAGGATATTGAGTCTTGTACTTATTCTTTTCTCCTGGAGTTTGGAATGTCTGAGGACTGACAAATATTTGTTTTTCTTACAGCGATGCCACCAAATATGCAGTAGGTGTTGAGGGCACTAAAGAAGTAGAAGATGGGAGGTCTTGAGAGTGATGAGGAAGAATAAGAAAAGGCACAAAGGGTCATGTAGTATGGATATGCCTGAGCTTGTTTCCTCTGAAGTTCCCACATCTACTAAATGGGAGTGGATTCACTCTTTTGATTATGTAGTCTTGGTGCTCGGGTTCCCTTCACTCGATCTTTCACCTCATCTTTCTCGGATCGATGTGCTCATTCCTGATTAGTTCTTCAAGGTGAATGACTTTGTTATGGGATGCCTAAGGGTGGTCTGAGAACATCTGATAAAGGGCATCCCACCGAAGGAATACGTGAAGCTAGCTACTAAGGATCCTGAGATCCTGTCTAACATTGTGGAGGAGCTACTCTCCAATGCGATGATCTTTTGCTTGTCTTTTCTTCTTTCATTTCAAGTGTTGGTGCTCATGCATTTGTTTCATTTATTCGTAGGCTAGCACCTATGGGGGCGTGCTTTCGCATTGGTTTTTAAGATGATTAAGAAGCTAATGGAGTGCAAGATCTGCATGGATAAGCTTAAGCTGATCTAGAGGCTCGGGATGAGAAGATCTCATCGATGAAGGAGATTTCAGCCTTAGAGGTGGACTTGTCCTCAGTTGTAGAGGAGAACAAGTCCCTGAAGTCTGAGTTGTCTAAGGCTCAGAAGAAGGTTGAGGCTACCTTACAATGACATATGAGCAAGCTATAGCAGATTACAAGTCCTCAAAGGAGTTTGAGGAATATGTAGCTAAGGAAGTACTACAAGAAAATTGATTTTTAGCAACAAGAATTAGTAACGACTATATATTTCGTTGTGAAATATCAAATATATCGCAACAACTTGCAAAATTCATTGTGAAATATCATGAAAAATCTATATGTTCATTTTTCGTATTTTAATTATAACTTTTTGTGTCTGCAATGAAAAGATGTTGTTGCTATAGCTTAAAAATTCCATTGCAACAACAAAAATCGATGCGATAGCCTGAAATAATTTTCCCCCACCGTTAAAAATATTTGGGCGCGTAATAATATTTTGAGCCAACATGAAACCAGATTGTCTCTCTTTGTGGTCAATTCTTTCATGCATGGTGATCGATTTCTTCATCCTTCAACTATCAATTAAAGTTCTTCTATTTGCTTGCTCGTAGTCTAGTCTGTTGTCCGTTCTTTCTCTATGTGAAATTTTGCTGTTAGAAGTGTAAAAGAACCCTTCTTCTTTCTTTTTCATTTCCTTTTCTATTTTTTGTGTACGATTTCTAAATTTTGCATTGTGTAGTTATGATGAAATTTAAAATGAATACCTTTTCAATCCTAATATGTATAATGAGGTCAAATGGGTTTTTGTTATTTCATCATCTGGTGCATTTTTATTCCACAAAATTAACCTCTTTTTTTTCTATTTTGCCCAGTTGTGATTTTTATTTTACTTCTCTTTTGACAGAGTTTAGGAGGTGTTTGCATTTGGTATGATATGATTGAAGAGACAAATACTTATTTAATGATTTTCTCGATTATCTTAAAGAGAATGAGATTCTATCTTAGTGAAATAATTTTTGGATCCACAATATTATCAAAAATGTGGATAAATCAAGTGTGTACAAAAATTTAGTGGAACTTTATGACATCTTTGGTTCTTTATGTTGACGACATACTATTTATTGGGAATGATGTAGGTATGTCACAGTCAGTTAAGGTTTGATTGTCAAAGAATTTCTCCATGAAAGGACTTAGGTGATGCATCCTATATTTTGGAAATAAGATCTATAGAGATAGATCAATATGGATGTTAGTCTTGTTCAAATCTGCGTACATAGACAAAATTCTAAAAGGGTTTAGCAAGAAAAATTACAAGATAATTCATGGAATTACTCTCTCAAAAGAAATATCCCCAAAGACACCTGAGGAGAGAAAGAATTTATAAGTATATTGGATCCATTATGTACTCTATGTCATGTACAAGATCTAATTTTACATATACTCTAAGTGTTACAAGCAAATATCAGTCCAATTTAGGTGAGGGTCATTGGATAGCTACGAAGAACATTCTTAAGTTCTTGAAAATAACTAAAGATTTGTTCCTAGTAGATGGAGAAAATAATTTGAAACTTAAAGCCTTCACAAACTCTAGTTTCAACCTAAAAAATATGACAGTAAGTTAATATTCAGATAAGTCTTCACCTTAAATGGTGTAGCAGTGAGCTGGAAATGTTCTAGATAAGCGACCATTGTGGATTCGACTATAGAGCCCTATTAAGTTACTGTATCTAAGGCTGCAAGGAAAGTTGTTTGGATAAGGAAGTTTATCACTGAGCTTGGTATGGTTTCTGACATTGTAAATTAAGTATTATGATAATGTGACAATAATGGCACTGTTGCGCAAGCGTAGAAACCAAGGTATCATAAAAAATCTAAACAATTCGTAATACCTATATTCGTAAAGTAAGGGTAAAGAAGTAATTTTATAAATATGACATGGAGTTTGTTGATGCCGAAAAATGGTTTATGCTGACGTGGCCTGGGTGCTGACGTGGCTTGGGAGCTGACGTGGCCTGGGAGCTGACGTGGCTGGGGTGCTGATATGATCTGGGCTCTGTACAAGTAACAGGGATGAACTTAAAGGCCCTCGGAAGGAAGGGAGGGGGAGACCTTCGAGGGTGCTCTGAAGCTTAAGTTAGCACGAGGGCTTTAGGGAGAAGCTAAGGACTTTAAGAGAGAAACCAAGCGTTTAAGTAATTGGAGTGTAAGCGAATAATTCTGAATGCCTATGAATTTCATACCTGGGCTTATTTATAGCCATTCGCCCATGAGAAGGCATTGATTACAAGCTCATGAGAAGGCGTGCTGCGGTGCAGGGTAGGGTGGCTGCAGGGTGACGTACCGTAGGGTGGCTGTAGAGTCACAGATGTAGGCGGCTGTAGGGCGGCATAGAGGGGCTGCAGGGTTGTGTGCGTAGAGGGGGCCCAGGTGTGGGTTTACCGGGCTGCTCTTCATTGGGCGGGAGAGTTTACTGGGCTGGAGTGCTCATTGAGCCGGAGAGTTTACTGGGCCGTTGTATTAGTTTACTGGACTGCTCGTTGGGCCAGAGTATTTTGGGCCACATCACAGGCCCCCTACTTCCTTGAGTATATTTATGTACTTAAGGAAGTACTGTGTGGCATGGGTTTTTAAAGGAGCTGAAGATGTACGCGTGAGCCAAACTTGTGTTTGGGACTGCTGTCCTCGGGAGTCGATTCGTCATTCTCGGGAAACGAAGAGTCGTCTGGAAAAGTGTAAGTAGCCTCAAAATCGTAAAGTCTCATCGTTTTCCATTTTTCACATTAAATCCTCTCGTTGAGCGTGTTTTTCCTTCTTATAAAAGGGGCCTCTGACACCTTTTCCTTTAAACTGAAACATCTCTAGTTTTTCGAGAAGAAAGGGGTTTGGCCTTACCTTCTGACTAAGGGGTCACGATCCGAAGAAGAAAATTCTGATGGTGAGGGTCCCAGCGAGAGAGAGGGGTCAGCAGTTCCTTGAGGGATTTTAGGAAGCCAAAAGGGTGGATGGGCCCACTTTGGAGGGGGAATGGCGTTCAACGAGCAAGAACCTTCTCCTGATTCCAAGTAGGAGTCAGGACCTCTTTCAGATTCCGAGTGGGGACAAGGACCTCTTCCAGATTCTGAGTGGGAGCGGTTGAGGAGGTCCCCTGGGTCTGGAGCTGCTCATGGCAAGTGAGGGCTTTTAGGCTCAGGAGGGAAACTGAAGAGGGCTAAAGAGGGTGAGGTAGCTTGTGTACTGGACTTTCGAAAAGCTTGGTGTTTCGGTTTTCCCTTTGTACTTCGAGGCTGTTAGGGCCATATTTTCCTTGTACTTTGAGGTTATTAGTTGTAATTCTCTTGAATTAATAAAATGTCTTTATTTCAATCTTTGTCTTGCATGATATCTTTGCCTTTCATACTTACTCAGTAAAATGAACTTGATTTTGGGCACAACGCGGGAGAGGCTTCAAATGTTTGAACTAGGAGAAGTCTTGGCTGAGCGTCTGACAACTGTCTCGCGATGCTCGGACCTGGAGAACTTATCCTAGTGTTTATGAAGCAGCCCAAACGCTTGGACCTGGAGAACTTGTCTGAGTGTTTGCGAAGCAGTTTAAACGCTCGGACCTAGGGAACTTGTCCAAGCATCTGACAAGCAACTTAAACGCTTTGACCTGGAGAACTTATCCAAGGGTTTGACAAACAGTTCAAACGCTCAGACCTGGAGAACTTGTCCGAGCGTTTGACAAGCAGTTCAAACGCTTGGACTTGGAGAACTTGTCGGAGCGTTTGGCAAGCAACTCAAATGCTTGGACCTGGAGAACTTGTCCGAGTGTTTGACAAGCAGCTCAAACGCTCGAACCTGGAGAACTTGTCCAAGCGTTTGATAAGTAGCTCAAATGCTCGGGCCTAGAGAACTTGTCCGGGTGTTTGACAAGCAGGTCAAACGCTCGTGCCTGGATAACCTGTCCGAGCGTTTAACAATCAGTTCAAAAGCTCGGTCCTGGAGAACTTGCTCGAGCGTTTGACAAGCAGCTCAAACGCTCACAAGCAGCTCAAACACTCGGAACTGGAGAACTTGTCTGAGTGTTTGACAAGTAGCTCAAACGCTCAGGCCTAGAGAACTTGTCTGGGCATTTGACAAGCAACTCAAACGCTCAGACCTGGAGAACCTGTCCGAAGGTTTAACAAGCAGCTCAAAAGCTCGGTCCTAGAGAACTTGTCTGAGCATTTGACAAGCAGCTCAAACGCTCGGACCTGGAGAACTTGTCTGAAAATTTGACAAGCAGCTCAAACGCTCGGACCTGGAGAACTTGTCCGAGCATTTGAAAAGCAGCTCAAACGTTCGAATCTAGAGAACTTGTCTGAGCGTTTGACAAGCAGCTCAAACGCTCGAACCTGGAGAACTTGTCTGAGTGTTTGACAAGCAGCTCAAACGCTCGGGCCTGGAGAACTTATCCGATTGTTTGACAAACACCTCAAATGCTCGGACCTGGAGAACTTGTCCGAGCGTTTGACAAGTAGCTCAAACGCTCGTGCCCGGAGAACTTGTCCGAGCGTTTGACAAGCAGCTCAAACGCTCGGACTTGGAGAACTTGTCCGAGCGTTTGACAAGTAGCTCAAACGCTCGGACCTGGAGAACTTGTCCGAGCATTTGATAAGCAGCTCAAGCGCTCAAACCTGGAGAACTTGTCCGAGCCTTTGACAAGCAGCTCAAACCCTCGAACCTGGAGAACTTGTTCGAGCGTTTGACAAGCAGCTCAAACCCTCGGGCTTCGAGAACTTGTTCGAGCGTTTGACAAGCAGCTCAAATGCTCGGGCCTGGAGAACTTGTCCGAGCGTTTGACAAGCAGCTCAAACGCTCGGACCTGGAGAACTTGTCAGAGCATTTGACAAGCAGCTCCAACGCTCAGACCTGGAGAACTTGTCTAAGCGTTTGACAAGCAGCTCAAACGCTTGGACTTGGAGAGTCTTGTCCGTGTGACCAAGACTTGGAGAAATTATGCTCATGTTGTTTCTTCCTTCTTGTGTACGTGTGGTTTTTCCTTACGTTGGGCCCACTGGGTTTTCTTTTTTGCAGGTACAACAAACAAAAAATGACCGACGTTAAATGGTGGCGCATTAGTGATAGTAGGAGGCGTGCTTAGATTGACTGCTGTCACCTCGGGGTACGAAAACGACACCTTGGTGACAGCAAAGGGTGCGTCGCTTCGTTTGGAGAGTTTGAGTTAATGCCTCTCGATTCTGCTGCCCTGGCTTCTATAAGAGTTGTCTCTAAGCCTTGGTGACAGCAAAAGGTGCGTCGCTTCCTTTTTCGGATAGTCCACACAAGCTCAATATCGAGGCGAAAGAATGTTGGATGTCTGGATCGAAGCCCGTGCATGAATCGGTAACAATTTTTTCAACGCAGCAGTTCAACACTGCTGCCCGGGTGACTCTCTGCCTTAAGTGTGCTCAATCGCACAGAGGGGTGCGCTCGATCGCAGGTGGCACAGAAAGTTCTGCCGGAGTGCCTGAAACAGAAAACAAAAAGAAATAGATTAGGTTTTGGTTTCAACAAAAATAAAGGTAAAAACAAAAACTTAAAATTTTGATAGAAATAAAACATAATAAATAAATAAAAATTACTGAATTAAATGAAACTAATTCTTAGAAGAAAATTTAGTGCAATCCCCGGCAATGGCGACAAAAACTTGTTGAGCGTTTATCTACCTAAATAAATAAGCGAATAATCATACAGTTTTACTTGCAAGTGCACAAGGTCAATAGTAGCATAGTGTGCAAGTGCGAGATCATCTCCACAGGGATTGGTGAATTTCGTTTTAGAATCAATGTCACAATATAAAATTAATAGAAATAAATATTAAGTTTAGATTGATAATGATAAGAACATAAGGCTTTGATATCCACCACTAATCATACTTTCCCAATGAGTAATGTTCTAATGCTCTAGCCCTACTATGAATACCTAATGGTTGTCAACCTAAGGGCATGGTATCTACTCCTTAAGTTATTGATTTCCCTAAGCAATGAGTTAGGCATGGTATCTACTCTAATTTTTTTCTTTCTTAAGGGATTCAGCGTGGTGTATACTGAGTTATTCCTTAAAAAAGCATAAGATTTGTGAAAATCGACAACCACACGAGACCTAAGGTATGGTATATACTCTCGGTTTCTCATGTTGATTAACCCAAGAATCCGACGTGGATTTCTTTTGTTACTATTGTCAGATCCAGAACTCAGTCATCTAAATTGATCTAACTAACTAATCCACACCACATGCATACGTTGATCAGGCACACACATATGAGGAATTCAATAAAACAAGCATTAATCAATTAAAGCATCATAACATGGCTATTTGCAAAGGCAATCAATGAATACATATATGGAAAAGCATAATTAGGGCTTCAATCGAGCCCTATAAAGAGTTAGTTACATATGCTGTCTATGATAAACATCATCATAACATAAACTAAATAGAAAATATAAAACCCGAATGATACTGTGGAGACGAGTCATCAATTCTTCTCCAAAGCTTACAACTTCAAGAAAAAGTAAAAGATAAAAGATGAGATGTGTTTCCTATGTTTTACAATCCTAGATATAGGGTTCTAAAGGTGCCTTGAAACCCTAATTTCCATAATGGGTCTGGAAGAAATCTTTCCAAAACTGGCTCTGCCACCTCTCTGTGCGTGTGCGCCCAATCGCTTGCTTCAGCACTCAAGCGCATAGGTGCGCTCGATCCTTCTACGTGCGCGCACAATTGCTTGTGCGCTCGATCATGGCCATTTTGCGCTTGATCGCACTAACTTTTTCCAGATCTTTAGTTTTTCTTCCTTCAGAGCTTCAAAATGCTTTCTTTTCTTCACAAGCCTATGTAAAACATAGAAAACACAAAAATAAAGTAAAACATAAAGAAAAAATGTAAACAAAGAGCCTAACAAATGTAAATTAAGGGGCTTAAATACGAATATTTAAGCACTTATCAGGAGCAAGCTTAAAATATAAACCCATCTTCGTAATGAATAGGAATTTTAAAATCTAATTACTTACAAGAGGCCGGCTAAGGCATCACAAGCTCGAATCCGTGTAAAGTGAACTAGCACATAAAAATGAAGCTTCCAAATAACTCTAATGTGTAATGTCTTTATGTCACAAGATTCACCGAATTTCCCATCAGAATGAACAACAATGGCATAGTTTTATTTTCTTCTCTCTTTTATTATAAGCCTCTGCTATGTTTAGTTCCATTAAGCTTTCTAATTGACCCATGTAGCGAGTGTTGAGTCAATGACTCCCAAACCAGATGGTTTTAGGGCATTAGGTGTAAAGACACCCCTAAGGACTTACGAACTCGAGTCAAAAAGGCTACGAAACTAAACTGGCCTTAATACTACCAAGCAAAATTCCCACCTTTTGATGTGAACACTCACTGCTTACTGAGGCAAGAGGTCCAGTTACTCAGCGAAAAGTTTCTCAATGATCATTACAAATAAAATTCTCACCTTTTGACGTGAACACTCACTGCTTACTGAGGCAAAAGGTCCAGTTACTCAGTGGAAAGTTTATTAATGATCATCATGAGCATTTTTCTCTTCTTCTTTTTTTGCAATTTTTTTATATATATACTTTTCTATGCCAAAGTGTTTATCTAACAAGTCATCCAGTTTCAATTAAGTTATGGAAACATACACATTAAAATCACATGTCATACCTCACACTATTTTGTGCTAATGTGCTCGCGTCAGATTAGATCAAACATGTGAATTCTCAAATGCCTAAAGTAAGTAACCAAACTTTAAAACTCTATAATCAAATCATATGTTCAGGATTTTAAGCTTTCCAATGAAATCACATCACAATATTTGTTCAGATCACCCAAAATTTCAAAACAACATGAGCATGCATTTATCTTATCTTTAAAACGAAGAAAAAAAACAACAACAAACTAGGACAAAGTGTGTGTAATGTGTCTGCCATACCCCTAAACTTAAATTACAAATTGTCCCCAATATGTGAATAATATGGAAAGAGCTGATTTAGGAGATGGAGAACTAGCTGGACTAGCATGGCTCATAGCATACCCCCAAACTTGAACTGAAATACGCGTTGTCCCTAAAAAATAAAGACTAAAGTAATACAGGAAAACAAAAAATACTAGAAATAAACAGTAACAGAAAATATGAAAAAATAATAAAAACAAAACAAATAAAGAAAGAAAGAAAAAAAAAATACCTGCGTGGTGTAGTCAAGGTTGATAGACCGGATCCATAAGTGGAATGTCTTCCACTTCTGAACCTTTCCTATCAATTAATACTTTAAGGCGTTGACCATTTACTTTAAAGATCCGATCATCCTTAGTGTCCTCTATTTCTACCACCCCATTTGCAAAAACATTCTTCACTACAAAAGGGCAGGTCCACCTAAACCGAAGTTTCCTTAGGTGCGGAGTCTAGAATCATATAAGAACACTCGATCATTAGGCTTAAAAGTTTTCCTCAAAATATTTTTATCATGAAATGCTTTCATTTTAGCTTTATAGATTCTAGAGTTCTTATAAGCATCATTTCTCAACTCCTCTAACTCGGTCAGCTGAAATTTTCTAAGCTTACCTGCTTCTCCCATGTCAAAATTGAAATGCTTGATGGCCCAATAAGCTCGATGCTCGAGCTCCACAGGTAAGTGGCAAGGCTTTCCAAAAACAAGCCTATAAGGTGACATACCTAAGGGAGTTTTGAAAGCTGTACGGTAGGCCCAAAGCGCATCAACTAGTCTCAAAGACCAAGCTTTGCGATCCGGGTTAACCATTTTTTCTAAAATTGGCTTAATTTCCCTGTTTGCAAGTTCTACCTGTCCACTTGTCTGGGGGTGGTAGGCAGTAGAGATCTTATGCACCACCCCATATTTTTTCATCAAAGTTTCAAAAGAACGGTTGCAAAAATACGTACCCGAGTCACTAATGATAGCACGTGGTGTACCAAATCGAGATAACACATTTTCTTTGAGAAATTTAATTACCATCCTATTATCATTGCTCCTGTAAGCTGCTGCCTCTACCCATTTTGACACATAATCTATTGCCACAATAATATATTGATATCCAAAAGAATAAGGGAATCGTCCCATAAAATCAATGCCCCAACAATAAAAAATTTCAATCACTAAAATTGGGTTTAAAGGCATCATATGACGATGGGACATAACTCCTAACTTTTGACACTTTTCACATGAGCAACAATAGATGTTTGCATCCTTAAACAAAGAAGGCCAATATAATGCACACTGCAAAATTTTTGCAACGGTTTTCTTCATTGAAAATTGGCCCCCACAAGCTTGGGAGTGACAAAATTCCAAGACGCTAGCAATCTCTTCATCACGGATGCAACACCTTAAAATTTGGTCAGGGTAGTATTTGAAAACAAAAGGGTCATCCCAATAGACATTACGTACCTCAGTCATGAACTTCCTCTTGTCTTGAGTGCTCCAATCCACCAGTATCTCACCTGCAGCCAAATAATTCACAATATGAGCAAACCATGGTAGATAGGCAATAGAAAGTAAATGCTCATCGGGAAAATCATCCCTGATTGGTAGGTGGTCAGAGGTGTCCTCAAATGTGAGCCTCGAGAGATGGTCAGCCACTATATTCTCTAATACTTTCTTATCTTTAATGGTGATGTCAAATTCCTGCAAAAGTAAAATCCACCGTATTAGTCGTGCCTTAGCATCATTCTTTGTAAGAAGGTACTTAAGGGCTACATGATCTGTGAAAATAATAATAGAAGAACTAATCAAGTAAGCACGAAACTTATCCAAAGCAAACACTACAGTTAGCAACTCTTTTTCAATGGTGGAGTAATTCATCTGAGCACTATTTAGAGTTCTACAAGCATAGTAAATGACAAAGGGCTTCCCCTCCCTTCGCTGTCCAAGACAGCACCTACAACAAAGTCACTAGTATCACACATGATCTCAAAAGGTAAAGTCTAATCAGGTGACTGTATTATGGGTGCTGAGGTAAGCTTGCTAATTAGCATTTTAAAGGCCTCTTGACAAGCTTGTGTCCGCTCAAATGGGGCATCTTTAGGTAGGAGATCACATAATGGTCTAGATATGGTTGAAAAATTCTGTATAAACCTCCTATAAAAGCCTGCATGACCAAGAAAGGATCTCACATCCTTTACTATCCTAGGTGTAGGCAACTTAGAGATTAATTCAATCTTAGATTGATCAACATCTATCCCCCTATAAGAAATAATATGCCCTAAGACAATACCTGAAGGTACCATAAAGTGGCATTTTTCCCAATTCAAAACTAATTCCTTCTCTTCACAATGAGTAAATACTCTCTTTAAATTCAATAAGCATGCATCAAAAGAAGATCCAAAAATAGTCAAGTCATCCATAAAAACTTCCATGCAATTTCAACCGTGTCAATAAAAATGCTCATCATGCAACGTTGAAAAGTAGCAGGTGCATTACACAATCTAAATAGCATTCTACGAAAAGCATAAGTACCAAAAGGACAAGTGAAAGTGGTTTTATCTTGGTCTTCTAATGCAATTTTATTTTGATAATAACCAGAATAACCATCCAAGAAACAATTGAAAGGATGACCAGCAACATGCTCAAGAATTTGATCAATAAAGGGGAGGGAAAAATAGTCTTTTCGAGTGGTAGCATTCAATTTTCTGTAATCAATGCACATACGCCACCCAGTCACAAGTTTTGTAGGGACTAACTCTCCCAGGTCATTCTTCACCATAGTAACACCCGACTTTTTAGGAACAACCTGTGTAGGACTTACCCATTTACTATCAACAATAGAATATATGATTCCCGTATCTAATAGTTTCAACACTTCATCCTTCACCACTTATTTCATAGTGGGATTAAGCCTACGCTGGGGGTCTCTACGAGGGCCAGTTCCTTCCTCCAAATTAATTTTATGAGAACAGACCAGGGGACTAACACCTTTTATATCAGCCATGCTCCAACCTAAGGCTGACTTATGCTCACTTAGGGTCCGAATTAATTTCTCACCTTGAGACTCAAACAATTCAGATGAGATAATAACAGGAAACGTATCACCTGGACCAAGGAAAAAATGCTTTCAACCCTTAGACATAGGCTTCAATTCAACTTTGGGTGCTTCCACACTTGAAGGAATTTGTTTTTCACTTCTCTCAGGCAACTCCTCAAACTTTGATTGCCATGCCCGAGTGCTATAATCCTGAGTTCTATCAAAAATAGCACAAATATCGACTATATCAGATGGATCACTAATAGAATCAAATTCAGAATTAACAGGAAAATACTCAAGGGGATCAAGATCATGAGTTATAGAAACTCCCCTATCCATGAGTGAGTCAATCATGTATGTCTAGTGGCTCTTATCATCATCTTTTGGCTGTTTTGTAATATGGAAGATATTCACCTCGAGGGTCATATTTCCAAAAGACAGCTTAATGAGCCCATTCCTGCAATTAATAAGAGTATTAGAAGTGGCAAGGAAAGGCCTACCTAAGACCAAAAGAATTTTAGAAGTAGTATCAACAACAGAGCTAGTGTCAAGGATTAGGAAATCAACAGGATAATAAAATTTGTCAATCTAGATTAGAACATCCCCAATCACACCCTGGGGTACTTTGACTGAACGGTTAACCAATTGCAATACCACAGTGGTTCGTTTGATTTCTCCCAACCCCAATTACAAATAAATAGAATATGGCATTAGATTCACGCTAGCTCTTAAATCTAGCAAAGCTTGCCCAACCTCATGATTTCCAATGCTGCATGCAATGGTTAGACAACTAGGATCCTTGTACTTGGGAAGAATCCGCTGCTCAATTAGAGCACTAACTTGCTATGTCAGGAACATTGCCTTCTTCACATGGTGCTTCCTTTTAACTGTACACAAATCCTTGAGAACTTTTGCATAAGTAGGAACTTGTTTAATCATATGCAAAAGAGGAAGATTGATTTTTACTTGCCTTATACTTTCTAGGATTTCATTGTTTGGATCCAGAGTTCGCTTGCTTGATTTTAAAGCTTGAGGGAATAGTACCTTAACAGGACTCTTTGTCACCTCAGGTTCCTTGGGCAGCTAGGCATCAGTACTATCTTGACCCTTTTCCACATCCTCTAATTTGTTCATTGTTGGGATGTGTAATGACTTACTATTTCGTGTCACAATGGCATTCACATCCTTTAGATTCTTTTGTGCCATGTGTTGACCATAGGGTGTGGAATGAGCTTGAGAAGGGAACTTACCTCGCTCATTCACACTCAAGGAGCTCATCAATTTGGACACTTGGCTCTTTATCTCCTTATTTTCTTCAATAACTTGTGTTATCAATGATTCACATTAGTCTTACTTTGTACCTCAATAAAAGCATGCAAAGTGTCTTCTAAAGGACTCTTAGAAGATGCAGATGCATGATATGGTGCAGGGCAGGATATGATCTAAGGGGTTGTGCAGGCGGTTGGTTTTCAGGCTTCTAGCTAAAATTGGGGTGATTTCGTCACCCCGGATTATAGGTATCATAGAAAGGTGAAAAAGGCTTCTTGTACATACCTAAGGCATTACAATGTCCTCATACAACCCTCTCATCTCAGAAAATATGGACACTCTTGGGCGAGATGATCTACCTCGCCACACACAAAACATGGTCCAAAAGACTCTGCATGATTAGCTACGTGTGTTGGCTTTAGGTCTTTAGTCTTTAACACATCTAGTTCCTTAGTGAGCATCTCGACCTTAGCCTTTAGGTTATCCTCTTCCCTAAGATGGTAAATTGCACCACCATTTGGGTTTCGTGTACATCATGACCTATTTTTGCTTTTAGTAGCACTAGGTCCAGTCCAGGTGTGAGCTTTTTCAGCAAGCTCATTGAGGTATTTTATGGCCTCATCAGGATCTTTCTGTAAAAACTCACCATTACACATCATCTCCACAAATTGGTGCTCTCTAGGTGTAAGTCCCTCATAAAAATAGCTCACTAAGTGTCAATTCTCATACCCATGGTGAGGACACATACTCAACAACTCCTTAAATCTCTCCTAAGACTGATACAAATACTCACTGTCCCTTTGTGCAAAGGTGGAGATTTGCCTTTTTAAAGCGTTGGTATTATGTTGGGGAAAGTATTTATTAAAGAAAACCTGAGTCATCTCATTCTATGACCCAATAGATCGTGGTCTCAGGGAGTATAGCAAACTCTTAGCCCTATCATTCAAAGAGAAAGGAAAGAACTTAAGTCTCACAATGTTATCAGTTGCATTGTGACTATGAAAAGTCGCAACTACTTCCTCAAACTCCCTAATGTGCAAATATGGATTTTCATTTTCCAAGACATGAAATGTAGGGAGTAACTGTATCATCCCTGTTTTAAAATCCATTTGGCAAATATTAGCTGAAAACATGATGCATGATGGTGTGGCTATGCGTGTAGGGTGGAGGTAATCCTAAAGGGTCCTAGTGGGTTGATCTCTTTGTTCACTCATTTCTTCACGACTAGATGGATTGTCAAATAAAGGATTTAAAAATTTTGATTCTAACTCTAGCACAGGCCTACAAGCAAATCTACCCAAAGCGTTCTATATCTGTGCATGCAAGGTCACAAAATAATAAAAAAATACTATAAAAAGAAAGAAGGAAAAAAGGAAAAAATAATGCAACAAGCTAAAAGAAGGAACGAAGTTACCGCCTTTGCAAACTGCTAAAAAGAAAAACTATCTAGCAATTCTTCTATCGTCTCCCCGGCAACGGCGCCAAAATTTGATTACGCCCAAAGAATAACGCGGTAGTTGTAGCACAGCTTTTGAGTGTCGCTTCCACGGAGAGACAAATTTAAAGAATAGTAGAAGGAACAAAGAAACTAAAGAAAAATATTAAATGATCAATGGAAAACAAAAATTAATTTTAAATGCAAATTAAAGTGAAGCAAAGTGACTAATGGGGAAAGTACTCCAATTTGACAAACAGTAAAGCGTTGGTAATCCTTTGCAAAAATCTGGTATTTTAATTATTCTTAATTCATTAAATAACTCAATCGGGAACTCAATTCCCAAAATTGCCAATTGGAAGGTGTAGATTTATAAACCAAGATTAAACAAAATGTAACCCTTTGAAAAATCATTCAACACTTTTAAAATACGTAAATTATTATCACTATTGAGAAAATCCAACGATGACAATACACTTAGGAAGCGATATTGCAGCAAAGAATTAAATCAATATAGATAAATAATTGATCCAAACATAATCAAAGAGCTAATCCATTCAATAGAGAAAGCATGACTGAATCCACAAACAAAATAAATTCTACGATTATTCGAAGAAGAAAACATCACCAATGAATTGAGAATGATAAAACAAAAGAGTTTTAGTAATTGAAAATCAAATATATAAATTAAAAAATAAACAAAAATACCATCTACTGTGCAAGTTCATCCCTAGCTCCACTTGAGAATTTAGTTATCCATAAATATAATGGACAACAAAAATCTCAAGAGAAAAATTATAGCAAACATTAAAGTGCTAAACATTAAACTTTAAAACTTAAAAGAAATAAATTAAAACTAACAATACATGGAGAGAGAAATTCCCCTCGCAGCTGTTGTACGGCGCTCCCCTCGATTGGTAGCAAAATCATCCAGATTGCACCCCTTGGTAGTAAAGTCTCCGAGATTACACACCCATTTGATGAAGTGAAATGGGGCTTTTATAGGGGAACTCCATGAGTGCAATGTGTTTCCAATCCGATGTGGGATCTGGGATGTAGAATGTGTTTCCAACTGACATGGGATGTGGGATTTAAGCCTTCACATGCCCTTCAAAACTTCTGCCCACGCTGAAATCATGCACAACCTGACCTTTGTCTACTAAAACTGCCATGACTGTCTCTAGAAAAATCATATTTAAGAGCCGTAAAATTCTTCAGAAAATAGACATCCGGATCTTTCCAAGTATATATGGCTCACCTCCTGGTTCTTCCTGAATCAATACAGTTTAATCCGCAAAAATGACTTATCTATACGGGCAATTCTGGCAATATAGTGAAACATTAAAAATCATAGAACTAACACAAAATATCATATTAGGACACAACTAAAGAATTAACAAATGTAAATTAATGGGCTAAAATATGCAATATTTGGCACTCATCATATGCATTTAGTAACAATTTCCTGGATCTCTATAAAGTTCCCAAGTTCCTCTAAATTACTTATATAACTTCAAAATTACTACTACTTGGCCTCTCTGAATTAGATTACTCACTCATCATACACAGAGTATTGTAAAATTTGAAATGCTCCTTACTCTATTTTAAAGTCCACCACATTCAATGCTCTAAGTCAGATTCAAGAACTTATCTTGTTTTATAAATTTCTATTTCCTCTAACTATCTCCTTTATTAAACATCTCTTCCAAAATTTGATTTTCTAATATTCTTAAAAAAAATTTAACAAACTTATAAGCTAGTTATTTCATTCTTCATGATTTTTATTAACTTCACTAATTAATAATTGTATAGTCTTTGACACTAGGCACAAACTAAAAATCACATTTAATGGTTCTCGATCAAACGCTAACTCATCTAACAAATCCTTAACCAAATCTTTTTGAATTCACATCCAACACTTACCCCTCTTTACAACAAAAATTTCTAACACATTTATAATTTACTAGACTCTTAATCTTCAATACTCTATCCCGCTAATATCTCTCATAAATATATAACCTTTAAGGTTAATCACACATTTTAAGCCTCCACTAGTTACCATTCTTTCCTTCTATTCAAACCACACCAAGATCAAAATCATTTAGCAAATTCTAAACTCTACATTATGCCAACTTATCAATTCCCATCTTTTACTTACTTTAAACCTACACTTTATAACTTACATCTCCAAATAGAGTAAAACTCTTAGGTTTAAGTTTACACGTCCCAGTCTTTTATCTAATCACTTTTTAAGGTCTTTCATAAGATTTCCAAGCTCTAGAGAAAGTTTACCGATGTCCTTTGATTTGCACCCCATCATTCATTTTTTGGATTCGATTCAGATTCTGCATATGATTCCTCTTTCAATCCCATTTAACAATTTCCATCCTTAATGATTTCAATTTATTTTTCATAAATCTATTCTCCTCTATAATCGCATACTTCCCATCAACTTCACGAGTTACTTTAATTATACCTATGAAATTTCTATTCAAGACGGTACATATTTCTTTTATTATCTTTCTTCAAATTCCCACTATTGCATATTTTTTTTTTGTTTTTATTTTATCATTAATCCAACACGATTGTTCTTTTTCTCAATCTTAACTTGTTTCTCCCTTTTATCTTAATTGCTTTCAAAATTTTCTCTCTCACCACATCAACTATTTATTTTAATACTTTATCTTTTTATCCATTTCCACGCTTGTAAATTCATCAAAATTCTAACAACCTATCATTCTTTCATCTTCATTTCATATTTTAAAATCAAGAATTCTTATCATTCTTACAAATATTCAGTACTACATCCACAATTACTTAGACTTCCCACACTTCCTAATGACAATTATATCATACCATTACAAAAACATTATAACCCTATGTTATTATTACTTCAATTATTATTCTATCCAGTTTCTCAAGCTCAAACAATTATAAATTATTTTAGGGATATACTCTTACCAACTTCTTCAACTCATTTAACTAGTATATAACCATTACATTTACCAACAAAATATATGTATATCATAAAGTTTAAAATTTTCCAATAATAAAATCGCTCATTCTTATTAAGTTCCCACATTTTCACTACATAATTAACCACATCACAACATAATCCACATACATATACGTATATATGTCAAACAATGTGTTATCAAGTTAGAATATTTGTATTCATAATTCTTTTCTCAAAAGCATTAGCAAAAACAAATTTTCGCAAGCATAACAATTCACTTCACGTAGCACAAAATTATCCAATGTAATATAGAATCCATCCATTTCATTTTCAAGAACTCTTTCTACATCCCATTTCAATATCAACCTTGATTTCCTAAATGCCATCCTCTCTAACATTACACGACCCACTCTTGATCAACTCTCCATACATCGTGTTCATGCAACTAGAGTCTATACAACCTTAAACCTATGCTCTAATACCAAAAATATAATGACCAATCCCTAGGTGGGCCCTACCCTAGATGGTATTGTCACCTTTCAGCTTCGAGCCTTAACCTGAATGCCATGCAAACATCTTGCTTACAACACACTTTACAATTTAACATAATCAATCAAATAATCTCATTTTCAATCATATTTATACAACAAAACAATACATTATTTTTTTTGTACACAAGATCTTTAAAAAAAAATTCTAGACTCATGACGACTCTGAGGATGCTGCTTCCAAGCCATCCGTAAGGTAACACTAATAGCTCACAACTAGAGCTTTCATGTATAATCTAGTGCCACCTAGAGGGAAAATAAAACATAAAGGAAAGGGGTAAGCTTCAAAAGGCTCAATGAGTAGCACATTACTCAAAGTATTCAATTTTAAAACTTTATTTACCAATTTGTATCATACACTAATTTATTTAGCATAATACTTTAAGTCATTTTCATATCTTTTAAATCTTTAATCATTTAGTTCTTACATATTCAGAATTCAACAGAGAGTGCCTATCATGTAGTGGCCTTATACATCATTTTATAATCATAAAGGATTTACATTTCATTCACCCATCACATAATCAATCTCGCACTTTCCACATCATAAGAGCAAGTCAACCAACAAGCACAACATCATCATGTTGCATGAATCAAAACCATATGCCCTTCATTGGGCCAATCACAGCATGTGCCCCTCATTGGACCAATCACATAAATCACCATATGGAATGCAACGTAATGCATGATCATGTCTCAATTCATTTTGTCTCTCTCATTTCATTGCCCCTCACTAGGCTATATCACAACTAGGACATCTTCCAATGCATCAATACATTTATCAAGAATATTACTCCACTCATTTCCAACCTAACCTGTTCACTACACTTGTTTCTATACTCATATGTTCACTCCACTCAATTCCACATAATCATCAAGAACTCATGTCATATGAAATGCATTCACATCACAAAAAAAATCTCAAACACAAGCAATGACACATTCAATTCATACTAATCCACCATATTCGCCAAAGAATATATTAATAAACCAACCAACAATTCCAATAACTTCATGTGGCAATTAAATGGTTCTTACACATCACAACTTAACTATATATATATATATATATATATATATATATATATATATATATATATATATTCAACTCATTTTTATACATAATTACATCAAAGCACACAATCACTTATTGTATCAAGACCTTATTATAAAACTTGTATATTTATTGTTGGTATTTGTCAAAGGTTTGCACAAGTCCAACCATGGTTCAAAGATGGTTAAAATCTAAACCAAGGATGGAAGATTAAATTTTAGAAAGTTAAGAGACTGCACACATGTGTGTGCATCAATTTGGAGCAAGGGAAGGCTAAGCACACTAGTGTGTTCACTTCTGCACACAAGCTGATGGAGTGTGTGCACTGCTGGGCAGCATCAGTGTGCACCAGCGCTGCACTGCTCCTTCTCCAGTGCCACGCTATCCAGAAGGTATGCTCTAGGACCTCACCAGTGGCACACCATCCAGCAAAGGTGCTGCTGGGATAAGGCTAGCATCGCACCGTTCAACCATCAGCAGCGCACTGCCCAGAAGGAGTACAAAGGCACTTTGCCCAGCACCGCACCGAGCCCTGTTGGGCACCTAGGCACCAGGCTAAATGCTGCACACATAGGTAGCATGCATAAAGACCCTCTTAGGTGCATGTGTGTATGAGCAAAACGCACAGCACCACTTGGACAGTGATGAAGGGCTATGATTAAGTGAAGATCATGATCAAAGGGTGGAGATTGATTCACAAGAATGTCCAAGAAGTGGATGGCTATAAAAGGGGTTTCCTAGCCTCATTTTTCATAAGTTTTAAAACACACAAGTTTGTGACATTATGAGAGATCAATTGTAATACAAGAGAGAATTGTGTGAGAGACATAAACAGAAGAATGACTCTTTGTAGTGAGGCTGGTTTCAAAGAAGAGAGAGTAGTATAGAGAGAGATCATATTAATCTTCTTTCTTCTCTTCTTGGTTTCTTCAAGAATTTGATCTTCTTGAAGGGGATTGCTCTAACTTGTAAGAACCATTTGAGATAGTATAGAGAGTTCAGAGGAACTCACGGGGACGTAGGCACATTGTCGAACCTCGATAATGAATTTCTTGTCTTCTTTCTTTCTTTGATTTTCTATTCTTATGTTCGATTGCTGAAATTATTTCTACAAGTCATTCTAGACTTGGGTGTTTGGAAGATCACCACCTGGGCATCTTGTCAAGGTGATTTCCAACAGTGGTATCAGAGCAATCACAACTGGGTATCGGAGCAAGAACAAGAAGGTGACGGAGCCAAGACTCCAAGAATCAAAGATCAACTTCTTAAGTGATTCAAGAACGGTGTAAAGATCAAGATCTGATCGTGTTCTTGAAGGTTGATTCAAGAATAGTGTTAAGATCCATCTTTGATCTGTATTCTTGAGGTTGAAGAAAACATTTGTGGGTAGCGCATAAATCTGGGATCTTGTTTGCAAAAGATGGCTTCAAATTTCTGTGTAGAGATGTTTGATGGAAAAGGAGACTTTGCCCTTTGGAAGCGGAAGATCAAGGCTGTTCTAATGCAACAGAAAGTGGACTTGGCTATTGGAGAAGATGATGCTTTTCCAGCAAGTGTCACAGAGGACCAGTTGATCGAGATGAAGAAGATGGCTTACAGCACCATTTTCTTGCACATGTCGGATAGTGTCACAAGGGAGTGCGGAGACTCGGAGGATCCGGCTGTCATATGGAAGAAACTAGATGAGTTGTTTCTTACCAAAACTCTTCCTAGCAAGATTTATCTTCTTAAAAGAATCTTTACTTTTAAAATGGACCCTAGTAAAGAGTTGCAAGATAATCTTGATGTCTTTAATAAGCTAGTTCAAGATTTGAATAGCTGTAGCATTATTTTTCTGGATGAACAATTAGCTGTCATTTTGTTAAATTCTCTTCCTGATTGCTTTGATAATTTGATTAATGCCATTGAGTATGAAAGGGAAAATTTGACAAAGGAGATTGTGATCAATGCCGTAAGGGCACATGATTTCAAGGCCAAGATGAAGGAGACATCAAGTGGTGATGGGCTGCTTGTAAGAGGAAGGCCAGCAACTCGAAATGGCAGTAGCAACCATGGTAACTACCGGGAGAAATCAAGAGGTAGAGGGCAGAACCATGGGAGATCTCATTCCAATACAAGACTTGACAGAGGAAAGAGATGCTTCTACTGCAACAAGGAGGGCCATTTCAAGAAATATTGTAAGAAGAGGATGTGGGATGAGAAGAGAAGCCACACCAACAATGGAGAGGCTTTAGTTACCAAAGGAGAACAGCAAGATGATGTTCTTGTAGTGTGCTCAAATGTGAGCAGGAGGCAAGGCAGCGAAAAGTGGATTCTTGATTCCGGGTGCACTTATCATATGTACCCTCACATAGGAATGGTTCAAGAATTTCAAGGAAGTCAATGATGGAAGGGTCTTCTTGGGGAATGATAATTCTTGCCAAGTGAGAGGGATTGGTGACATTCAATTGAAAATGTTTGATGGAGTCACAAGTCTGCTGCAAAATGTAAGATATCTTCCAGATTTGAAGAGGAACTTGATCTCATTGGGGCAACTGGATTCCATGGGGTATACATGTAAAGTAGAGGGAGGAAAGATCAAGGTGGCCAAGGGATCTTTGGTAGTGATCAAGGCAGCAAGAAACGATGGACTCTATGAGATGATTGAAGAGACAGAAATCAATGATCAAGCAGCAAGCTTGATGGCTGAGATGGACAAGGCAGCCCTTTGGCACACTCGCTTGGGACACATGAACGAAAAGGGCCTGCAAGTTCTTAGCAAGGAAGGTCTACTTGGTGGTGACAAAATAGAAAAACTGGATTTCTGTGAGAGTTGCATTCTTGGGAAGCAACACTGGGTCAGCTTCAACACCGGAGTGCACAAGTCTAAGGGCATTCTTGATTACATTCATTCGGACCGTTGGGGAATAGCAAGAACACCAACACAGGGAGGTAACTTTTACTTTCTGTCTTTAATTAATGATTATTCAAGAAGAGTGTGGGTTTATTTGCTTAGGAATAAATCTGATGCCTTGAATAAATTTGTTGTGTGGAAGAAGTTGCTGGAAACTCAAACGGGTAGGGTAGTTATGGCTTTACGAACCGATAATGGCTTAGAATTTTGCAATAATGATTTTGATAAATTCTGTGAATTAAATGGCATTCTAAGGCATAGGACAGTTGTAAAAACACCCCAACAAAATGGAGTTGCTGAAAGAATGAATAGAACCCTTATAGAGAAGGTTAGGTGCATGTTAATAGGATCCGGGTTACCAAAATATTTTTGGGGAGAAGCTGTGGCTACAGCTGCATACTTGATAAATAGATCACCCTCTAGAGCTTTAGAGCTCAAGACTCCCATGGAGATATGGAGGGGAAAACCCCCAAAATTAAGCAACATAAGGACTTTTGGGTGTGCAGTATATACACATCAAAAAGAGGATAAACTTGGCCCTAGATCTAGAAAACGTGTATTTCTAGGATATGGTGATGGGGTTAAGGGATATAGGTTGTGGTCCTTAGAAAAGAAGGGCATGAAACTGATTATAAGTAGGGATGTTATTTTTAATGAATTATTATTTCCCTACTTGGAGAAAACTAACTCTACAGGGGCTAGTAGGCAAACCAAACTGAAAGTTGTGGAGCATTGCATCAAGGAGAACTCAGTTCAGGTAGAGTAGAGGAGGCAAGAGGGTTCAGACCAGGTAGAGCCCTTAGATAAAGGCCAAGCTCAAAAAACTCAAGAAGAGGCTGAACAATAAGAGATTAATGCAGTAAATAACTACCAGCTCACAAGAGACCGGGGAAGGAGAGTGGTTAGACCACCCTTGAGATATGGGTTTGCAAATGCTAATGTAGTAGCTCCTTAGAGAGAATGAGAGATTGAACCAGAAACTTACACGAATGCCATGGAGTGTAAGGATTCGTCAAAGTGACAGCTGGCTATGGAGGAAGAAATGGATTCTTTGATGAACAACAACTCTTGGGAGTTGGTGCCCAAACCCGAAAAACAGAGAGTTGTGGATTGTAGATGGCTCTACAAGATCAAAAAAGGGAATACTCCAGGGGATGAAGTCTGGTATAAGGCTAGGCTGGTGGCGAAGGGGTTCACACAAAAAGAAGGCATAGATTTCACCGAAATCTCCTCACCGTTTGTGAAGTACAAGACAATCTGGATAGTCTTAGCATTGGTGGTCCAATTTGATTGAGAAATTGAGTAAATGGATTTGAAGACAACATTCTTACCTGGAGAGCTCGATGAGACCATTTTCATGACCCTACCCGAAGGTTATGAGGAAGGAATGTAGGGAAAGTTAGTGTGCAAATTAAAGAAATCTATTTTTGACCTGAAGCAATCACCTAGGCAATGGAATAAGAGGTTTGATTCCTTTGTAATCAGCTTGGGTTTCATGAGGAGCTACTATGATTCGTGCTTATACTATAAGGGGCAGAAGGTTGAGAAAATGGTGATCATTCTCATCTATGTTGATGATATGTTACTGGTTGGGAGCAGTATGGAGAGGATAAATAAATTAAAGGCTCAACTCAGTGAGGAGTTTGAAATAAAGGATCTTGGCCATGCCCAAAAGATCATTGGGATGTGTATCATTCAGGAAAGGGAGAGAAACAGATTGAAGATCTCTCAAACCTCTTACATAGAGAAGATGATATCTAAATTCTTTATGGAAGATAGCAAACCAGTGTTGGTTCCCCTTGCTGGTTATTTCAAGTTCTCCAGTGATCAATGTCCAAGATCAGAGACGAAGAAGAAGGAGATGGAGAAAGTCTTTTACTCTAGTGATGTTGGTTTTGTTATGTACACTATGGTAAGCACTAGACCCGACATTGCTCATGCAATGAGTGTTCTCAGTAGGTTTATGAGTAATCCCAAAAAGGAGCATTGGCTTGGGATGAAGTGGTTGCTGAGGTATTTGAAGGGAAGCCCAGAAGTAGGGCTAGTGTATGAGAAGAGGGGTAATGACATATGCCTTAAGGGTTTTGCTGATTCGGACTATGGAGCAGACCAAGATAAAAGGAGATCGATTACCTCCTACTTTTTCAACTTAAATTGATGTTGTGTAAGTTGGAAGGCTCAGTTGCAGCCAGTGGTAGCACTCTCAACAACCGAGGCTGAGTACATAGCAGCTACGGAGGCCATTAAGGAGGCTATATGGTGCAAAGGGTTGCTTGAAGAGTTGAAGGTACTGGAGGAGCAGGTTATAGTATTTTCGGATAGTCAAAGTGCCTTGCACTTATGTAAAAATCTAGTGTTCCATGAGAGGACAGAGCATATGGATGTTCAGTATCATTTCATTCGGGAAAATGTTACGAAAGGATGCATCCATGTGGACAAGGTTGCATGGAAGAAAATCCTGCGGATTTGGGTACTAAAGTTCTACCTCTAAGTAAGTTCAATCATTGCTTTGGACTACTTAGGATAGGAGTCAGTTGATAGATGACTCATGATGAGTTTGGATCCCTAAGCTTTCTGCACAATGGTTCAGGTTTAAACACTTAGACAAAGGTAGAGATTATTGGTATTTATCTAAGGTTTGCACAGGTCCAACCATGGTTCAAAGATGGTTAAAATCTAAACCAAGGATGGAGAATTAAATTTCAGCAAATTAGGAGACTGCAGACATATGTGTGCATAAATTTGGAGTAAGAGAAGGCTAGGCACACTGGTGTGTGCACTTCTGCACACAAGCTGATGGAGTGTGTGCACTGCTGGGCAGCATTAGTGTGCACCAGCGCTGCACCGCTCCTTCTCTAGTGCTGCACCATCCAGAAGGTATGCTCTAGGACCACACCAGTGGTGCACTATCCATCCACCAGCGGCACACCACCCAGCAAAGGTGCTGCTGGGACAAGGCCAGCATCGCATCTCTCAGCCATCAGCGGCGCTCCGCCCAGAAGGAGTACAAAGGCACTCCGCCTAGTGCCGCACTGCGCCCTGTTGGGCACCTAGGTGCCAGGCTAAATGCTGCACACATAGGAAGCATGCATAAAGACCCTCTTAGGTGCATGTGTACAAGAACAAAATGCACAACACCACTTGGAAAGTGATGAAGGGCTATGATTAAGTGAAGATCATGATCAAAGGGTGGAGATTGATTCACACGAATGTCCAAGAAGTGGATGGCTATAAAAGGGATTTTCTAGCCCTATTTTTCATAAGTTTTAAAACACACAAGTTTATGACATTGTGAGAGATCGATTGTAATACAAGAGAGAATTGTGTGAGTGACATAAACACAAGAGGGACTCTTTGTAGTGAGGCTGGTTGCAAAGAAGAGAGAGAGCATTGTAATCTTCTTTCTTCTCATCTTGGTTTCTTCAAGAACTTGAGCTTCTTGAAGGGGATTGTTGTAACTTGTAAGAACCATTTGAGGTAGTGCAAAGATTTTGGAGGAACTCACGGGGATGTAGGCACATTACCGAACCTCGATAACAAATTGCTTGTCTTCTTTCTTTCTTTGATTTTCTGTTCTTGTGTTCGATTGCTGAAATTATTTCTACAAGTCATTCTAGACTTGGGTGTTTGGAAGATCACCACTTGGGCATCTTGTCAAGGTGATTTCCAACATTTATAAATGTATCTTAAGTTCACATTCAAAAATTATTAGGTCTTTCTCGCTTACTAAGAGTAAGGTGTACTCACCTTGCTAGTTGATCCACAACTAATCCCAACTACTTTTTTTGTCTCTTAAAGAATTTTATGCTTTCCCCTAGGAGTGAACAACACTTAATCCCATTACTTTAAACCATTTAAATTAATTCCAAGCAACCCCAAAGTGTTTTTTATACTTTAAAAATCATGTGCGCATTTCACACGCAACCAAAAATCAAAGAAATCAAGTGTTATACCCTTTTTTCTTCTCCTTTTTAAATCAACGATTTTGAGTTTCAAAAACACTAAAATCTCATGAATAGTAGGACTTTTAAATGTGTTTTAATCATGTTTCCAATGTATATAAATATTAAAATATCTTAGAAAAAGTTTTGTATTCAAAAACTAAAGGAAAATGTAAATTTTTTGAAAATCAGCTTGATATAGTCGACTAGATACTTGATCCAATCTATTGAAAAAGGTCTAGAAAGTTTCTTCTCCTTCATTCAATTGATTGAACACCTAATTCAATCAACTAAATCCCCTAATTAAGCCACATTTTTTGTTCAAATGCTTCATCCAGTCGACTGGGCACCCGATCCAGTCGATTGGATTCCTTGTTTTTAGCAAAAATTTTCCCTAAAACTCTTCTTGATTCATATAAATCCTTTCAAATCTTCAAAGAAACAAGTTTTTAATATTTTTATTAACAAAAACCAACATCCCAACACCAAAAATTGAATATCAAAATTCAAAATTAAAACTTTGATTCAAAAACCCATTTTATTCGAAATAACACAAACTCTTTTTTCCAAATCTCTCAAACAAACCTCAAATCCATAAACCCAAACTAAAATCTTAGATTTTTGAACATGTTTGAAAATTAAGACTAGAGAAAATTATATTTTACCTTATCTTAAGCATTTTCTCTTTTTTATTTTTTTTTTCTTCTTTCTATTATTCTTTATCTTCTCCTCTTCTCTTCTTTTCTCTTCTCTTTCTCTCCTTTCTCTCGGTCCCTCTAGAATTTTTCAGCACACATACACACAAATTATGGTCTCCTTTTCCCCTTTATTAGTATAGGATTATCTTTATTACACGATCGTCCCTCTATTTTTCAATTTTTTTACTTATCACCACACCACTTTTTAAATTTCAGTTTTTTTACCTAATCTTTCTTATCATTTTCAAAAATTTTTGTAGTTCTCCCTTGATATGTGTTTTTATTATTAAATTCTTAGTTTATTTATTTATTTCCATCTTTCACTAATCCCAATATGAATTAATTTTATTTTATTTTCAGATAAATGTACTAGTTCTTATTAAAGTACACTCCCATGAATTTAAAATAACTTACTTAAAATACCGAACTCTATATAAGACGACTCTGAGGATGCCGCTTCTGAACCACCCATACAATTCTCTAACTATCAGCTCTCAACTAGAGCTTGCTTCCAAGATCGCTACAACCTGGGAAAAAATGAAACAGAAATGAGGGGAGTGAGCTGTAAGAAGCTCAGTGAGAATCACATTACTCAAAGTAATCGATTTTTTTTTTACTTCGTTTACTAATCCTTATTAATTCTCCAATTATTAGGTGGTGTTTCTAAGTGGTTACCTTTATTTTTAAGGATCAATTTTATATTTTTCTTATCCGTTAACTCAAGGAAACAATTATACTACAGCATTTTCAGACACCATTCAATATCCATCCTATCCATCATTTAAGGGTAACAAAAGCATACACATCATGAAAAGGAGCAAATTTTCACAATGATCAAAAGAGAGTAAGCATTTCACTCACACTATCCATCTCACACAAACATTATCAAATCAATCACACTCATAACCAAGTCACAACAAATTTACATATCACCTCATCATATCATATTCAAGAATACAAATCATGTCATGATCCATATGTATAAACCATCTCCATACCAACCTTCTTTCTAACATCTCCACCCATCTCATCATCACATCATTGTTGCCATTCTTGTCATCTCAATCATTTTAATTATATCAGAGAGGATGTCTCCCTATGTGCCAGAACCCACTATTGTACTAGGAGTAATATGTACTCCTAATTCCTAGTTTCCATTAATTTATTAGATTCTTAGTTTCTAGTCATTCTCGAGTACTAGGAGTAATATGTACTCACTTAACTAGGCGATCCACCAACTAGCTTCAAACTACCTCATTTATCCTTCATGTTGTTCACCACTTGTACTTAGAAATAAATAACACTTAATTCCATCATTCTCAATCATGGATGCATACTATACAACTCCAATGGTATTCATATACTTTAAATTCCATGCTTGCACTTCGCACGCAACCATTAATCGATATTGTCAAGGTATTATGCCCTTTCTTCCTTATCCCCTTTCAAATTGTAACTTTGGTCTCATAAAATATTTAATATCAAGAATACTAAAAATTTTAAAGGTGTTTAACTCGTGTTTTCAATGTATATGAAAATTAAACTCACTTTGGAAAGGTTTTAAACTTAAAAAATTAAGGAAATGACCAAAAGTTTTAGGAAAAGTGATGAGTGCTTAAATAGTCATATTTAAGCCCCTTAATTTACGCTTGTCAGGTTTTTTATTTATCTATTTCAATAGATTCTACTTCATTTTCATGTTTTATGTGTTTTTCATAGGACTTGGACAAAAGGATACTAATTTGGAGCTTTTAGGAGCAAAAGTCAAGTTCTGCCATCCAGCAAGGTGCATTCGAGCGCACCTCCCTTGTGATCGAGAGCACAAGCACACGAGCGCACTTAAAGAAGGCTCGAGCGCACACATGCACTCGAGCACATCCTGTATACGCTCGAGTGCAATCACTCCAGAGGCGGCAGAGCTAGATATGGAAATAAGTCTCCAGACTCCAAATAGGAAATTAGGGTTTCGGGACACCATGAGGACCCTATAAATAGCCCTGTAAAACACATAAACCATACATTTTGTTTGAGATTCAAAGTAGCAAGCTTAGGAGAGGAATTGACGACTCGTCTCCCGAGTCTTTTTCATTGATTATGTTTTTCCACATATTTATTCATTGATTATCTTTGCTATAGCCTTGTTAGAATATTTAACTTGATTAATGCCTGTTTGTATTTAAATTTCTCATATGTGTGTCTGATCAACGTATGCATGTGGTATGGATAAGTTATTCGAATCAATTTGGATGACCGAGTCCTGGGTTCGACATTAGTAACAAGGGATATCCACACCGGATTCCTGAGTTAATCAACATGGGAAACCGAGAGCGGACCAAGCCCTAGGTCCCATGTGGTTGCCGATCTCCACAGCCCTTATGCTCTCTTAAAGAACAACTCAGTATACACCCGTGCTAAATCCCTTAAGAGAGAAAAGAGTTAGAGTATACACCATGCCTAACTCGTTGCATAGGGAGATCAATAGGCTAAGGTGTGGACCAAGCCCTTAGGTTGGCAACCATTAAATATTCATGATAAGGCTAGAGCATTGACACCTTACTTAGTGGGAAAGTATAATTAGTGGTGGATATCGTAGTTCTATGTTCTCATTATTGTTATTTACTCACAATCAACAGTTATTTCTCTTTTCACCTTGAAGAAACTAATTCTAAAATGAAATTCACCAATCCCTATGGAAATGATCTCGCACTTCCACACTATGCTATCATTGACCTTGTGCACTTGCAAGTAAAACTAGGACGGTTATTTGCGTATTTATTTAGGCAGATATCCATCACAATAAGTTTTTGGCGCTGTTGCTGGGAATTGCACTAAATTTCTTTTTAGAATTAATTTTTCATTTAGTTAAATTATTGTTATTTCCATTTTATTCTATTTCATTCTTAATTATTGTGTTTATCTTCTTTTTTCGTTTCATTAAAAACCCTAAACAATTTCCTTTTTCTTTGTTTTAGGTACTCCAGGAGAGCTCTCTGTGCCACTTGCGATCGAGTGCACCATCTTGTGCGACCGCGCGCAATTGAGGTAGAGAGTCATCCGAGCAGCAGTGTTTTACTGCTACACTTACGTAACTGCCACTGATTCATGCACGGATGTCGATTCAAGCATCTGACATTCTTTCCCTTTGATCCCGAGCTTGAGAGGACTATTCGACAAAGGCTTAGAGACAACTCAGAAGACATAAAAGGAGGAATCGAGGAAAAGATACCAATGGCAGAACAGATAGCCGAGCAGCAACCACCTGAACGGAGGCCGATGAAGCAATCCTTCATCCCATAGAACCTCAATCAACCTTCATACATTGCATATCAACCTGAGGCAGAAGAAAACTATTATACATCTTCGCAGATACTCAGTGCACTGACTCACTTTAGAGGTACACCTAGTGAGGATCCACATTTGCACCTTCGAGAGTTCTTCGACCTCTGCAAATTCCAGCACATCTGAGGCTTAGACCAAGAAGGAATAAGGTTAATTATTTTCCCTTTTTCCTTGAAAGATAATGCTAAATTATGGTATAATTCTTTGCCTGCAGTTTCCATCCACACTTGGGAGGAGTTGGCTAGCAAATTCCTAAGGAAGTTCTTCCCAGCCCAAAAGACGAGGCAAATGAGAAAGAAAATTCAATCCTTCCAACAAAAAGATGGAGATCTATTCTTCAAGGCCTGGGGACACTTCAACGAGCTACTACTCAAGTGCCCACACCACAACCTACCCCAAGACAAACTGGTACAAGCTTTCTACGAAAGTTTGAGTGACCTTAACAAAAATATTGTTGATTCAGGTTGTGGAGGAGTACTGATGGAAAAGAGTACCGAAAAAGCGATGGAACTCTTCAAAACCCTAAGTGAACACACGCAGCAATTCTCCTCTCGAGGTAGACATATAACCAAGAGTAAGGGTATGTATGAGGTAAACCTGAATGGAGGATCATCTCCTCAAATAACTGCTGTGGAGAGGAAACTTGATCTATTAGTTAAAGCTATGGCCGCTCAAAACACCTCAACTAACCCACCAGCTACACCACTCCAGGTATGTGCCATTTGCTCACAATTTGATCATAATACTGATACATGTCCCTTATATTCATCTGCAGATCATGAGTAAGCTAACTTTTTGGGACCAAATAATTATCTGCCAAAGAACAACCCTTATACAAACACATACAACCCTAGATGGCGGAATCACCCAAATTTCTCATGGAACAACAATCGAAACAGTCAAGGGCAACAAAGAAACTTCCAACCAGTAGCCCAATCTGTTCCCGAACCAAAGAAGAATGACCTCGAAAGTTTTGTGAGGTAACTAGCATCTCAACAGCAACAAATCTTGAATACACATGAACAATTTATGGAAGAGTCAAGATAATTTTGGACTGAAATGAGGCAAATCATTGCAAAACATGATCAAGCCATCCAAGGAATAGAGGTACAAATGGGACAATTGGCCAAGGAATTAAGTACCAGAAAGCAAAGAGAGCTCCCAGCACAGCCACTACCTAATCCAAGAGGACATCAGCAACTGAATGTTGTAACAACCTTAAGAAGTGGTAAGATCATAGGCACCAATGAGCCTACACAAGCATCTCCAGACCAAGCCTCCACATCTAAGGTAAGTGAGATGGAAAAGGTAAATACACCTCCACCCTTCCCTCAAAGGTTAGTGAAATCTGAAAAGGAAACTAAAATGATTGACATTTTCGAAACCTTGAAAAAGGTGGAAATAAATATTCCTCTTTTAGATGCAATAAGAGAACTTTTTGCTTATGCTAAGTTTTTAAAAGATTGTTGCACTAACAAACAGAAATTTCAGGAGCATGAGACGGTAGCCTTGACCGAAGAGGTGAGTGTTGTACTATTAAGAAAATTACAACCTAAACTAAAAGATTCGGGTAGTTTTACTATTCCTTGCAGGCTAGGTGGCCAGCTTTTCGAGCATGCATTATTGGATCTAGAAGCGAGTGTCAACTTGTGACCATATAGTGTATTCGAGACACTAGGTCTGGGGGAGCTCCAACCAACCTCTATTACTTTGCAATTGGCTGACAGAAGCATCAAACGATCGAGAGGTATCCCTAATGATGTTTTGGTAAGAGTAGGTAAATTTATTTTACTAGCTGACTTTATTGTGTTAGACATGGAGGAATGCCATATACCTGTACCACTCCCTATCATCTTAAGGAGACCATTTATGATCACTGCTGACACAAATATTAATGTAAAAAGAGGCATTGTCACTATGAGAGTAAATGATGAAGAGATAGAATTCAAAATATTGAATACACTGAACTCCACTAAAACTAATGATGAGTGTTATAATGTGAGATTTATGCAAGGTATTGGTGAGAAAGTGTCTAAGGTCCATTGCACTGTTCCATTGGAGACCATCCCCAACCATGCTGACATGAGATTAGACATTGGGCTAGTGGATAATGTGATTAAAGATATCAATGGAGCTGTGTACACCATCAAAAGCACACCTAAGCCTTCAAGTAAGTATATCCCTCGAGTTGAAAATCTTGCACTTACTAATACTACTTTTCCTTATTTTATTGACTAAGCACCAAAATTGGAGACCAAGCAGCTGTCGATGACACTGGAACCACCAGATGGGGGCCCTAAGTGCCTCCTTCAAATAATGTAGCCTTGAAACTACCATAAAGAACGCTTGAGCAATTCCACTTGCATAACATATAGCTCAAGTTCCTCTATCAAAGTTAGCGGTACTGAGGCCACTACAAGATGGTATGACTGTATCGTTACTATTTTTCCTTTTTTTTATTTCTTTATTTAAACTCGTTTTACTATTAGCAAATTTCTTTCTTACGATTGAGCGCACACCACATGCGCTCGAGTGCCATCTTGCCCTGCACTCCATTGCACGCGAACGCATTACACTAAGTAGTTACGCATAAGTGCGATCAAGCGCACGTCAAATATGCACTCGAGCACACTCGAGGCAGAGAGGTCACGTGCATATTATAAACAATCTCTCTTTTTCTCGCTCACTTACGCTCAATTGCACCTTTGATATCTCTCTCTCGCACTCACTAACTCACACAGCAGAAATTTCACCCTAAATCCAGATCTTAGCACATTACCAACCCAACCCCACCCCAATTCCATCAGCCACACCATACATCTCATTATCCTCTGCCCATCCATACCAATTCATGACTCTAGATAAGCTAGACCTATATTTCTTGCAAATTTTATATCAATTGTTGTATTACACGCACACACATTTTTGAATTACATTCCATTAGTAAATTGCATCTGCATTCACTGAGAAATCGTGTTTACAATTTGCAGGAGGTTGGGCTATCATTGGTGTATATTCTATAGCTTCAAAGTTTTTGTTACACACAAAGTGTTATACCTATTGCCTAAACAAGTGCGATCGAGCGCACGATCAGCTGCGAATGAGCGCAAAAACAATAGAAACTGTATTGTTTTTCTCAGCACATAGCCTCCACTTCCCGAGCTTCCAGCAGCCGCCACCAGGCATCCCGACCTAATTTCGAACAATGTGAAATACTATTCGAGACAACATTTAACGTGGAAGAGAACTTCAAAAGTTTGGACGCCACAAGATGAGAGGTCCAAGAGTTCAAGAACCAGGGACTCAAGCGGCTGTTCAAGCCAGTCTACTCTACGGCATACACACGATTTGTGGTCAGCTTCTACGAGAACCTGACCTATGACTGCACCAAGCCAGAGATCTTATCTTTTTCAGTCCAGGGCAAATTCATAGAGTTGACCACCACTGACATAGCCGGCTCTTTACATTGCTGTGATGAGTCCCCACTGGAGGACAGCCACATAGAGGAGCAGCCTGACCAGTTCCCTCTACCACACATCATAGAGGATATGTGTGCGAGCTAGTATGCAGACCACCACAACAATGCAGGGAGCCAGTCGAGGTTGCCTCCCTGTTTATGGCTTGTTGACTCAGTCCTACAGCGTAATGTGTGTCCCTTGGGACATAAGACTCAAAGGTAGGATCAGTTTCTACAGGCTCCCTACGCCTTTCACTAAGGACATTGGTACTCCATCCCAGCGGTTATATGAAGTCAGATGCAAACATTCTGGGATTGGGTGTATAACTGGCAGACGACCATAGCTAATGCCTGGGGCCTTCCTTTCCCCTTCTTGCTCAGTCATATCTTCAAGAAGAAAGAGATTAGAGGCTACTCTATAGACGACCCGGTTAGTGATCACCCCTTCTTTGGGAGAGCCCAGTGGAGCCTCAGCCACTCTCACATGCCTTGAGGACCCCGGGCATAGATTCCAGCTGTCGAGCCTATGGTAGATGATCCAATAGAGGCTGAGCATCCACCAGTGAACCCTTCATGAGAGGAGGACTAGCCAAACATGGGATCCATGGAGTATCAGCACCTTCTGGATGAGCTATCTTCCATCCACTGTGAGCTATCAGACATCCGTCGGGAGGATCGTGAGGCAGCCTGTTTGATCCATCAGAGGATCGATAGGTTAGAGGCACAGTTTACATGATTGGAGGTGATGTTAGAGGCCATCCTTGACCGCCTACCTCCTGCACCTGATACCTCTTCGACTGCACCCACTAATGATCAGTAGTGAGAGGATACCCTGTATGGCTGAAGATGTAAAACTTAGCACTCATGGGAGGCACCCTAGACATATCCTTTTCATTTTTAGCACTTTTCTTTTGTTTATATTTATATTTACATATCTATATTTCTTGTTTTCCGAAACAACCTTTATTTTTCTTTGTCATGTACTTAGTGTGTGCATCTAGTTCAAGTTTGGGGGTGTGTTACAAACAAAGCAAGCAACCTAGTTCTCCTTCTCTCAGGTCAGATCTTTCTATGCCACACACATTAGGGACAATGTGTATTTTAAGTTTGGGGGTAGTGGGAGATATTATTAGACACACACTTGAAACACATGCACACACTAGGTCCCAGTTTTTTTTTAGAAAAAGATAAATGCATGTTCATTTGGTAACAAAAATTTTGGTTGATTTAAAAATTTGATAATACTTCATTAGTAAGCTTAAAAGTTAGAACACATAGTCTTGTAATAGGAATTTTACAAAGTTTAGTTACCTACCTCAAGGCACCTAAGAATTCACGAGTTTGATCCAAATTTGCACGAGCACATTTAACACGTATTTGTGTGGGGTATGACACATAATTTTTTATATATGTTTCCATAACCTAATTGTAATCGGATAACTTGTTAAAAAGAACACTTTGGCATAAGAAAAATAAAGAAAAATTTTCATCACGCAAAAAGAAAATCGAAAGCTTCTAATGATCATTAAAAACTTTCCACTAAGTAACTGGGCCTCTTGCCTCAGCAAGCATTGAGTGTTCACATCAAAAGGTGGGAAGTAAGCCTTTAATGATCATAATAAAAATTTTCACTGAGTAACTGGGCCTCTTGCCTCAGTAAGCATTGAGTGTTCACATCAAAAGGTGGGAATTTCATTTAGAAGTATTAAAACCTATTACTTCCGCAGCCTTTTTGACTCGAGTTAGTAAGTCCTTATGGGTATCTTTACACCTAATGCCCTAAAACCATCTGGTTTAGGAGTCATTGGCCAAACACTCGTTACAAGGGTCAAATAGAAAGCTCGATGGAACTCAACATGGCAAAGATCGCATGAAAAAAGAAAAAGAAAAAGAAACAAGCATTATGCCATTTTTTCTCTCTATGATAAGGAATTCGATAAAGGTTTGGGCACCGAAACACTATACACTAAAATCATGTGGAAGCCCCGTCTTATATGTGCTAATTCATCACACACAAATCAAACTTGCGATGCCTTAAGCCAGCCTTAAGTAAGTAACATGAACTTTTGAAAATCCTTTTTCAATACAAAAATATGTTTTTATTATAATCTTACTCATGAACGGTTATCATAGTTTTATGCACAACCCAAATCTTTGAGTATCACGGAAATGAATTTATCTTTAAATTTTGTTCTAACATAGTCTTTAGTTTTGTATTGCTAAGAGACTAGCAATATGTAAGTTTGGGGGTGTGATAAGTGCTTAAATAGTCATATTTAAGCCCCTTAATGTATGCTTGTTAGGTTTTTTATTTATCTATTTCAATAGATTCTACTTCATTTTCGTGTTTTATGTGTTTTTCACAGAACTTGGACAAAAAGATGCTAATTTGGAGCTTTTAGGAGCAAAAGTCAAGTTCTACCATCCAGCAAGGTGTGCTCGAGCGCACCTCCCTTGTGATCGAGCGCACAAGTACACGAGCGCACACATGTGCTCGAGTGCATCTCGCATACACTCGAGCGCAATCACTCCAAAGGTGGCAGAGCCAGATAGGAAAAGAAGTCTCTAAACTCCAAATAGGAAATTAGGGTTTCGGGACACCATGAGAACCCTATAAATAGCCATGTAAAACACATAAACCATACCTTTTGTTTGAGATTCGAAGTAGCAAGCTTAGGAGAGGAATTGACGACTCGTCTCCCGAGTCTTCTTCGGTTTTAGTTTTCTGTTTTTATTTCATTATGTTTAGAATGTTTAGTTTAACTAGCATGTGTAACTAAACTCCTATAGGGCTCGATTGAAACCCTAGTTATGCTTTTCAACATATTTATTCATTGATTATCTTTGCTATAGCCTTGTTAGAATGTTTAACTTGATTAATGTCTGTTTGTATTTAAATTCCTCATATATGTGTGTCTGATCAACGTATGCATGTGGTATGGATAAGTTAGTCGAATCAATTTGGATGACCGAGTCCTGGGTTCGACATTAGTAACAAGGGATATTCACATCGGATTCTCAGGTTAATCAACATGGGAAACCGAGAGCGAATCAAGCCCTAGGTCCCATGTGGTTGCTGATCTCCACAACCCTCATTCTCTCTTAAGGAACAACTCAGTATACACCCATGCTGAATCCCTTAAGAGAGAAAAGAGTTAGAGTATACACCATGCCTAACTCATTGTATAGGGAGATCAATAGTCTAAGGTGTGGACCAAACCGTTAGGTTGGCAACCATTAAATATTCATGATAAGGCTAGAGCATTGACACCTTACTTAGTGGGAAAGTATAATTAGTGGTGGATATTGTAGTCCTATATTCTCATTATTGTTATTTACTCACAATCAAAAATTATTTCTCTTTTTACCTTGAAGAAACTAATTCTAAAACGAAATTCACCAATCTCTATGGAAATGATCTCGCACTTGCACACTATGCTATCACTGACCTTGTGCACTTGCAAGTAAAACTATGACGGTTATTTGCGTATTTATGTAGGTAGATATCTGTCATAACAAAAAGGCATATAGTAGTCAACTACAACAACTGCAAAAACATTGTGTAGTTGACTAAAGCCCCTTGTATCTGACTATACATATGAGCTTTAGTAAAAATGGTTCAAAAAGCACTATATAGTTGACTATGCAATAGTGTAGTCCACTACACCCTCCATTTCTAATTAAAACCCTTACGTAAACTCGCTTTTTCCTCCAAAATTTTCCTTGATTTCCATTGGACTTCTTAAATCCTCAAATATACAAGTTTCTTGTATTTTTATATCAACAAATTAGCATTACCCACAACAAAATTAGAACTTTAAACTTTTAAATCATGAAATTTGGTATAAAATTCATTTCCCTTCAAAGTAACCTAAATCTTCTCAAATTTTTCTGAAATAAACTTCAAATTCTTTAATCCAAACTCAAATCCAAAGTTTATAAGCCTACTTGAAGGTTAAATAGAAATAAAATTAGATCATACCTTGATTTTGAGCATTTTTTCCTCAAGATTTTCGCCCTTCTTTCTCCTTCTTTTTCTCTTACTCATTTTCCTTTTTCCTCTTCCCTTCTCATTCTTTTCCTTTTCTTCCTTTTCTTCTTATCTTATTTTTTCTCTCATCCTCTTCTTCTTTTCCTCTTCCTTTCTTTCTCTCATTCTATTTTTTTTCTCTCATTTTCCTTCTCTTTCTATTCATATCTCTTTCTCTTGGTCACCCTAGAGAATTCTCATCAAAATATTTTATGCCATTTCCCCTTTCTATAGGTTTTTTTAGCATTATTACCATTTTACCCTTTCTCTTCTCAATTTACTATCTTTCACTTAATCTATGCAGTTGACCTAATTAGAATATTTCAAGTTCAGAGTTTTTGAGATTTGAAGCATAAAGTATATGCTTGCTTGGTTTTGACTTATACTATATTATACTTGGACTTAAGAACCTGGGAACAAGTATAAAAAGTAAGATATGAGAAATTAAAATAAGTCATAGGGGAGCTTTTAGGGTTTTAGAGAGTAATGGGGTAAGTTTAAAATAAATGAATAGAAAAAAGGGTGTTTATGTAATTTAAAAAACTTATATGTAGAAATAGATTGAGAGAGGAAGAAAGACCAGCATTTTCTAGGTCTTTCTAGAGAAAGAGAGAAAAATTTAGGAGAGGGGGAGAGAAATAGAGAAATAAGGAAGGGAAGAAGAAGGAAAGAAAATATAGGAAATTTGTGCAAAACTCAAGGTAGAAGCTTGTTTTCCTTTTCTTCAATTTTCATCTTAATACTTTATTAGTCTAGATTCTTTGAGTTTTATTTTAAAAAAATCATGAATTTAAAGTGGCTTCAAGAAAAGGTTTCAGAAAAGTTAGGTTTTTGGTTGAGGAAAAGGGCTTTGTGTTTGATTTTAATTTTTAAGCTCTTAACTTGAGACTTTTACTATGAATAATGTAAAAGTTTGATTCAAATTCTTGGGAAACTTGTGACTTAAAAGGACTAAAGTGGTTTTGGAAAGGAAAATAAGATTTTTGCGTGGGATTTTTGCTAGAATTTGAAGGACCAATCGACTGGAGGTAGTTACCAGTCGACTGGAGGTAGTTACCAGTCGACTCCAGTCGACTGGAGGTAGTTACCAGTCGACTAGGGGGCTGTCTCAGGGAGACCAATCAACTGGTATGGAGTGCCCAGATGTTTAGAAGAGAGATAAAAAGTTTTTAGACAAAATCCAGTCGACTAGGGGCTAAAGGGAGTCGATTAGGTTAGTTTTCCTTTGAGTTTTCTTGAGTTTTTACTTACCTGTTGGAGTTGTAATCCCTTCTAAAACACTACTAGATGATTATAGGATAAAAATTTGAATTAATTAACCCTAAGAAAATCTTTTCTTTTAGTTCTTGACCTTTAATAACACTTAGACCAAGAGGAAGTGAACCTTATGAATTAGAGCATAGTTTTTCCTTCTTTATATAAATAAATGTTATGATTGCATATACTTTGTTTTAATTTGTTAAGTAATATTTTCAATAGGTGTGGTTGATGATTGTACTAAAGGTAAAGAAAGGATTCAAGACTAAAGCTTGGTACCAATGTGAATTTAACCTTTCTCCTAGTAAGCATGAGGAATTAATAAATAAAATTAAAAGGTTAAAATATATATGAATACATATTAGCATAGACTACTAATAATAATTTTAGGGTTATATTTATATATGTAATAATGTAGAGGTATCAGAATAAGCATAGTTGTGTTATAATGTACTTTGAGGAACCTTAGAAAGGGAATGACTTAGTAAATTATTAAGAGATTACAAATGACATAAAAATGTATAAATGAGTTTATAAGAAAATAATTTTGATTAGACCTTGATGTGCTTACCTTTGGGTGAGTATTGTGATGTGTACAGTTAAAGTGAAAGCTGATTGATAGATTATTATGAATGTAATGGTGTGATTGGTTGATGGTTGTTTGGATCATAAAATCATTGCATAATGAAATTCATTTCACATGATAAATATATACGATAGGTGAGGCTAGTAGGTCCCTTCCCATAAGGGTTGTAAGGGTGTCGAATGTTATTAGATGTACAAGACCCCTGAAAGGGGATCCGTTGTGATTTGATATGATCATTTGACATATTGGTACAAGGGAAGATGTTTATGTTGTTATATGATTTCGCCCAATGAGGAGCAATATCTTATGATGAGCTAAAACATAATCATACTTTCTATTGCATTGCATTGTCCTACATTTCATTTCATTAATGATTGATGTATGTATGAGAATTTGCCCATTGAGGGGCATTTGTTGTGATTTGATTATTCCATTGAGGGGCATGTGATTGGATTAGCCCAATGAGGGGCGTATGTTGTGATTGTGATGTAATTATAGCCCATGAGGGGCATGTATTGTGAATTGAAAAATGTTATATTGATGTTGCTTATGAACGAGTGACATTTTTTGTGTGTTGATGTGATATAGACTACATAATACATGATAAATTTGTGAGGGTCAATATTTTTGTGAAGATTGTTCTTTCGTATTAAGAATTGAAAATTTTAAATTGAATGGTAAGTAAAAATATATTAATATACTTAAAATTATGAAAATTGATTAATATGACGATATCTTAAATTAAGATAAATTTTCAAAACAATTACTTCTAGTAATGTGAAGTCTCGCAGAGCTTTTTTAGCTCACCCTTTTTCCTTTTTACTAACTTTTTAGGTCAGCACAAGAAGACTTGTGGTCAGATTTGAAATGAGTCTTCATTCACGACATTCTTATTTCTTGGGTCTTTTAGAAATCGAAGTTCTTGTTGGTTCAGTTTTACAAAAGTTTAAAATTTTATTGTAATAAAGGATGTTTCTTTCTACTTGTATCTTTTAGAAAAATCATAAGACCTAGTTTATTGTATCATAAACGTTTTCATGATTGCAAAGAATTATGTTTGTTTAGAATTGTGACTTTTGAAAGATTTATCATATAAATTTTGTATGCTTGCATATAGATCGGGGTGCTCGGAACTAAAAGGTGGTGATACCTCATCGGATAATGCCCACTCGGGGATGAGTCATTACATTTTTTCTATCAAAGCTTTAGGTTTAAGGTTATATAGACTTAGTTTCATGGTGCATAGGGTGGTTATAGAAATTTAGTTGTAAAGAGTTAGAGAGAATGTCGTTTAGGATTGATAACCAATGATGGTTTAGGTGGGGCCAAAATACCTTGAGACTGAAGTTCAGTTGACTTGCATATGGTTGTTATGCAAATTTGATGTTAATTCGATTGAAATATTTCGTTGTGTGAAATCTTATTAATGAGTGCATTTGATGAAAATGTTAAATATAAATACCTTGATGTGATCAAGTGTTCTGTTTGATGTATCATTTATGAGTAATTGTGGAAATATCAAGGTATAGTTTGGTTGTTGAGAAAAAGGTGTAGAAAGGTGAAAATAGTAAGGGAAGATTTTCTCTTAAGTATGCATTTTACGTGGAGATTATCGATGTTTTAAACTTGTAAATACTGGTAAATTATCAATGAACAATGTTGGATTATGTATGAAAGTTTTATCTAATGATATTCCTTCCTTGCTACGTATGATAAAGTGCTGGTAAATGATGATTGTGTGAATCATGTGTAGAGTTAACTTAAGAAATAGTTACTTTTATATATTATAGACTTGAAATAGATGAAATCAGGAATAACAAAATTTGTGTATGGGTATACTGGGGTGGTGAGTATGGAAAGAAGGCAGTAGATTGGATCTTGAACTTGGGGTACTTAAACTATTGGGTAGTGATTATTTATTAGAAAGAGTGGGGAGGTTTAAAAGTTAGGAGTTTTATAGACTTATAGAAAGTGTAAGTATCTCATAAGAAGTGGGAATTGAGAAGAATAATTAATGGCAATAAGAGTATAGGTGGATTGACAAGTGTAAAAGGGGTTTAGGAGTGAATTTTTGGAAAAGTGATTAGTGTAAAGAATAAGGAGTAGTAAGGAGTGAGTGAAGTAAAAATGAAAAGAACAATTAAATAAAAAAATAATGGTGTCAGATAATTCATGAGTGAAGTTTTTATGGTAGTTTAGGATTCCAAGAAAGATAATAAAGAAACTGTGTTGGAAAGTAAAATTTCTATGTAAGAAGCCGTAAAGGAGAAAGATGTAGTAAGCTTTTGATTCGATCTTAAGTACTGAGATCGATACAAAGAGATGGTGTATCAATGAGTTAGTGAATGGTTCGTGCTAGTTGAATGAACTACGAAGTTTTACCTTATCAAGAGAATTAAATTAAAGAATGCCTTTGGCATCTAGTGAGAGGTAAGTGATGTTGAACTAAGGTAATTAAAGAGCTAAAGATTAATGGATGACTTGTATTGGATGAAGTTGAGGTGCTAGAAAGGATTACGACTAGTGAAAGTACAATGTGTATGCTTAACAAAGGAGATTTCTATGTAATTGGAGTATCCTAAGAATGAACAGTGTTGGATGAGATGTTTAATTAAGAAGATACTTAAAGAGATTTGAGGTTACTAGACGCTACTATTTTTTATGAAACTTAAAGTAAGGTGAATTGAAGATCTTAAACAAATCAAGAAGTTACCAGGAAACATTAAAAGAGATGAAATTAGATTTTTACCAAGTGGACGAAGGGAAATATAAATAACGATGAGATTATGAAATACTTTATAGAAACAGTGTAGAGTGTGTGAAATGAGTGTGAAATACATTATTCGAAGACTATTAGTGATAGTAAGTGAAAGGAAATTGTTAGAGGAAGATATACATCGTGTATCTAGATATATTTTTTGGTCAGGAAAAAGTGTAGAATTGAGATGCTAACTAGTTTTCTAGAAGATTGATTCCTAAAACGAACCAAAAGAAGAAACGAGAAAAGAAAAGGATTTAAAAGTATAATTAAGTAGAGAGTATTTCGAGTGTGTAAAGGTTATTAGAAAGAAAGTGGTGGGATAAAGAGGCAAAAATATTATAGTTTGGTAAACTAAATGATACAAAATCAAGTAGAAAGTAAGAGAAAATGTGTTACCACCCAATTGTTGCAAGAAAGAGGGATATGTTGGGATTTGTCTAAGAATCAAAGGGAGTAAAAGTTTAGCTTCAACCCCAGTTGTGCACCACACCCTAGGATGTTTGTGCCTCAGCAGCAAGTGGAGTTGTTCACACATAGGTGTGCGTTGCAGCACAAGGAGGGTGCACCGTGGCACCTAGAAGGTGCAAGTGGTGTGCCTTGGCTTAAGCCGCGGCCTGCCCTGTTCTGAGCCACGGTGCCAGGCACACTTGAAGCTTCATTTTAGGAACTTTGAGATAGTGCATGAGGCATAATCAAAATGCACAAGATCACTTAGACTTGTTGGCGGGCTATGATTGATTGGTCCTCAAGATCTAAGGGCTGAGATTGTCTTCAAGATAGGTTCAAGAAGTGGTGCACTATATAAAGGGTCACTTAGCTTCAATCTCAATAAGTGTGTGACATACAAGTGATCATCATACAAGAGAATTCAAGTGCAAGTGTGAGAGTGCAAAGAAACAAAACATAAGAGAGGCACTAGAATAGAGGTTGGTTGTTTAGAGAGAGAGTAGTATAGGTTTGGGATTCAAGGGCCTTGTAAGTGGAATTTTCTTGGGTAAAATTCTAGGGTAACTCAAGTCCTTATCACTTTCTTTTTCTCTTCTTTCGTTCTTCAAGAACAAGAGGTTTCTTGAAGAGGTGTTGCTGTAACTTGTAAGAACTCATTGATTTAGTGCACAGGGCTCGGAGAAGATCACAGGGATGTAGGCACATTGCCGAACCTCGATAACAATTGTTGTGTTCTTTCTTTGATCGGTTTGTTTATGTTCATTACAAGTCTTTCTAGACTTGGGTGTTTGGAAGATCACCACCTGGGCATCTTGAAGGTGATTTCCAACAGTGGTATCAGAGCTTTGGAGAGCGAGTATCGGAGCTGGAACAGAAGATATCAAAGCAAGACTCCAAGAATCAAAGGTCAACTTCTTGGGTGATTCAAGAACGGAGTAAAGATCAAGATCTAATCGTGTTCTTGAGGGTGATTCAAGAATGGTATTGAGATCAATCTTTGATTGTGTTCTTGAGATTTAGAAGTTGGAAAGCAATTGTGGGTGCTGCATAAATCTGGTATTTTCTCTGCAAGATGGGTTCGAACTTCATTGTTGAGAAATTTGATGGAAAGGGAGACTTTGCCCTTTGGAAGTGGAAGATCAAGGTTGTTCTTATGCAACAAAATGTGGACTTGGCTATTGGAGAAGATGACACTTTTCCAGCAAGTATCACGGAGGTCCAACGGATTGAGATGAAGAAGATGACGTATAGCACCTTCTTTCTGCACATATTGGATAGTGTCACAAGGGAATGCGGAGACTCGGAAGATCCAACTGTCATATGGAAGAAACTAGATGAGTTGTTTCTTACCAAAACTCTCCCTAATAAGATTTATCTTCTTAAATTAATCTTTGCTTTTAAAATGGGTCCTAATAAAGAGTTGCAAGATAATCTTGACGTGTTTAATAAACTAGTTCAAGATTTGGCTAGTTGTAGTATAACATTCCTAGATGAACAATTGGCTGTTATGTTATTGAATTCTCTTCCTGATTATTTTGAAAGTTTGATTAATGCTATTGAATATGGAAGAGATACACTAACCAAGGAAATTATGATCAATGCAATAAAGGCTCATGATTTCAAAGCCAAGATGAGGGAAGCATCAAGTGGAGAAGAGCTGTTCGTTAGAACAAGGCCAGTAACTCGGAATGGCAGTAGCATCCATGGTAACTACCGAGAGAAATCAAATGGTAGAGGACAGAGCCATGAGAGAGCGCACTCCAAACTAAGATTTGGAGGAAAGAGATGCTATTACTGCAATAAGGAGGGCCATTTCAAGAAAGATTGCAAGAAGAAGTTATTAGATGAGAGAGGAAGAAGCCATACCAAAAATGGAGAGGCTTTGGTTGCCAAAGAAGAACAGTAAGATGATGTTCTTGTTGTGTGCTCAAATGTGAGCAGGAGGTAAGGTGGTGAGAAATGGATCTTGGATTCTGGGTGCACTTATCACGTGTGCCCTCACAGGGATTGGTTTAAGAATTTCCAGGAAACCAATGATGGAAAGGTTTTCTTGGGGAATGATACTTCTTGCCAAGTGAGGGGGATAGGAGACATCCAATTAAGGATGTTTGATGGAGTCACAAGGATACTGCGGAATGTGAAGTATCTTCCGAATTTGGAAAGAAATTTGATCTCATTAGGGCAGTTAGATTCCATGGGGTACATATACAAAGTAGAGGGAGGAAAGATTAAGGTAACCAAGGGATCTTTGATAGTGATCAAAGCAGTAATAAAGGATGGTCTCTATGAGATGATCAGAGAGACAAAAATCAAGGATCAAGCAACAAGCTTGATGGCTGAGATGGATAAGGCGGTTCTTTGGCACAATCGCTTGGGATATATGAGTGAAAAGGGCCTGCAAGTTCTCAGCAAGGATGGACTACTTGGTGGTGACAAGGTAAATAAACTTGATTTCTACGAATGTTGTGTTTTTGGGAAGCAACATAGGGTCAGCTTCAACACCGGAGTGCACAAGTCTAAGGGTGTTCTTGACTATATTCATGCGGATCTTTGGGGACCAGCAAGAACACCAACACAGGGCGGTAATGTTTACTTTCTGTCTTTAATTGATGATTATTCTAGAAAGGTTTGGGTTTATTTGCTTAAAAATAAATCAGATGCTTTGAATAAATTTGTGGTGTGGAAAAGGTTGCTGGAGACTTAAACGGGCAGGGTAGTTAAGGTGTTAAGAATTGATAATGACTTAGAATTTTTTAATAAGGATTTTGATAGTTTCTGTGAGTTAAATGGGATTCTAAGAGCAAAAACAGTTGTAAGAACCCCTCAGCAAAATGGAGTTGCTGAGAGGATGAATAAAACCCTTATGGAAAAGGTTAGGTGCATGTTAATTGGGTCCGGTTTACCAAAATGTTTTTGGGGGGAAGCTGTGTCTACTGCTGCATATTTGGTTAATAGATCACCCTCTAGGGCTTTAAACCTTAAGACTCCCGAGGAGATGTGGAGTGGGAAACCCCCTGAGTTGAACAACCTTAGAACTTTTGGATGTGTTGCATTTGCACATCAAAAGGATGATAAACTTAGCCCAAGGTCTAGAAAATGTGTGTTTCTAGGGTATGGTGATGGGGTTAAGGGGTATAGGTTGTGGTCCTTAGAGCCAAAAGGAACAAAACTCATAATAAGTAGGGATGTCATTTTTAATGAATTGTTATTTCCCTATTTGGAGAAAACTAACCCTGCAGGTGATAGTGAGAAAACCAGTTCGGTATTTGTGGAGTATAGCACCAAGGAAAATTTAGTTCAGGTAGAGCAAGGAAGGGAAGAGGGTTCGGACCAGGTAGAGCCCATTGATGAAGGCCAAGCTCAAGACACGCAAGAGGAGGCTGAACTAGAAGGGGATGATGCAGCAAATCAGAATGACCATTAGCTCATAAGGGACAGAGAAATGAGGGTGGTCAGACCACCTTTGAGATATGGTTTTCCGGATACTAATGTAGCAGCTCCTTATTCAGAAGGAGGGGTTAACCAGAAACTTACATGGATGCCATTGAATGTAAGGATTCGTCAAAGTGGCAACTAGCTATAGAGGAAGAACTGGATTCTTTGAGGAAAAAAAAACTCTTGGGAATTGGTGCCCAAACCAGAAAACAGAGAGTTATTGATTGTAAATGGATTTACAAGATCAAATAAGGGAACACTCCAGGGGATGAAGTCTAGTATAAGGCTAAGCTTGTGGTGAAGGAGTTCACACAAAGAGAAAGCATAGATTTCTCCGAAATATTCTCACCAGTTGTGAAATACAAGACGATAAGGATAGTGTTAGCAATGGTGGTCCAATTCAACTGGGAAATCGAGCAATTAGATGTGAAGACAGCGCTCTTACATGGAGAGCTTAATGAGAACATTTACATGAGGCAACCTGAAGGCTATAAGGAAAAAAGGCAGGGAGATTTGGTGTGCTAATTGAAGAAATCTCTCTATAGCCTGAAGCAATCACCTCGAAAATGGAATAAGAGATTCGATTCCTTTGTAACTAGTTCGGGTTTCATGAGGAGCTACTATGATTCGTGCTTGTACTACAAGGGGCACAAGGTAGAGAAAGTGGTGATCATCCTCATCTATATTGATGATGTATTGTTGGTTGGGAGTAGCATGGAGAGGATAGAAATATTGAAGTCTCAAATGAGTGAGGAGTTTGCGATGAAGGATCTTGGCCATGCACAGAAGATCCTTGGGATGAGTATAATCTGGGAAAGGGAGAGAAACAAATTGAAGATTTCTCAAACTTCCTACATAGAAAATTTGATATCTAAGTTTTCTATGGAAGATAGCAAACTAGTGAAGGTTCTCCTTGCCAGTCATTTCATGTTCTCCAGTGATCAATGTCCGAGATCCGATGAGGAGAAGAAGGAAATGGAAAAGGTCCCTTACTCTAATGTGGTTGGATCTATAATGTTCACTATGGTAAGCACTAGACCTGATATTGCTCATACAATAAGTGTCCTCAACAAGTTTATGAGTAATCCCGGAAAAGAGCATTGGCTTGGGGTGAAGTGGTTGCTGAGATACTTGAAGGGAAGCCCAGATGTGGGGCTGGTTTATGAGAAGAGAAGTAAGTCCATCTGTCTTGAGGGTTATGCGGATTCGAATTATGGAGCAGACCGGGATAAAAAAAGATCGATTAGCTCCTACTTCTTCATCTTAAGTGGATGTTGTATACGTTGGAAGTCTCAGTTGTAGCCGGTGGTAGCATTCTTAACAACTGAGGCTGAATACATAGCGACAACGGAAGCCATTAAAGAGGCTATGTGGTACAAAGGGTTGTTGGAAGAGTTGAAGGTACTAAAAGAGCAGGTGGTGGTGTATTCGGATAGCCAAAGTGCGTTGCATTTGTGCAATAATCTGGTGTTCCATGAGAGGACAAAGCATATAGATGTTTGGTACCATTTCATTCAGGAAAATGTTACGGAATGATGCATTCATGTGGATAAGGTGGCCATGGAAGAAAATCCTGCAGATTTAGGTACTAAAGTTCTACCTCTAAGTAAGTTCAATCATTGCCTTGGACTTCTTAGGATTGGAGTTGGTTGACATGGTGACTCAAGTTGAGTTTGGATCCTGAGTTCTCTGCACAAGGGTTCAGGTTTAGTTGCTTCTATAAAGGTAGTGATTTGTTGGGATTTTTCTAAGAACCAAAGGGAGTAAAGGTTCAGCTTCAGCCCCAGGTGTGCGTCGCACCCTAGGATGTTTGCGCCTCAGCGCCTAGCAAGTAGAGTTATTTATGCACAGGTGTGCGCTGCAACACAAAAAGGGTGCACTGCGGGGACCATAAGGTGGAGGTGGTGTGCCCTGGCTTGAGCCACGGCGCCAAGCACAACTGAAGCTTCATTTTGGGCACTTTGAGATAGTGCGTGAGGCATGATCAAAATGCATAGGATCACTTAGACTTGTTAGAGGACCATGATTGATTGGTCCTCAAGATCTAAGGGTTGAGATTGTCTTCAAGATAGGTTCAAGAAGTGGTGCACTATATAAAGGGTCACCTAGCTTCAATCTCAACAAGTGTGTGACATACAAGTGATCATCATACAAGAGAATTCAAGTGCAAGTATGAGAGTACAAAGACACAAAACACAAGAGAGGCACTAGAATAGAGGCTAGTTGTTTAGAGAGAGTAGTATAGATTTGGGATTTAGGGGCCTTGTAAGTGGAATTTTCTTATGAAAAATTCCAGGGAAACTCAAGTCTTTATCACTTTTTTTTTCTCTTCTTTCATTCTTCAAGAACAAGATTTTTCTTGAAGAGGTGTTGCTGTAACTTGTAAGAACTCATTGATTTAGTGCAGAGGGCTCGGAAGAGCTCACGAGGACATCGGCACATTGTCGAACCTCGATAACAATTGTTGTGTTCTTTCTTTGATTGGTTTGTTTCTATTCATTACAAGTCATTCTAGACTTGGATGTTTGGAAGATCACCACCTGGGCATCTTGAAGATGATTGCTGGAACTTGTAATATTCTTTCTTCTCTTCTTAATTTCTTCAAGAACTTGAGCTTCTTGAAGGGGATTGTTGTAACTTGTAAGAACCCTTTAAGATAGTGTAGAGAGTTCAGAGGAACTCACGGGGACGTAGGCACATTGTCGAACCTCGATAACAAATTGCTTGTCTTCTTTCTTTCTTTGATTTTCTGTTCTTATGTTCGATTGCTAAAATTATTTCTTCAAGTCATTCTAGACTTGGGTGTTTGGAAGATCACCACCTGGGCATCTTGTCAAGGTGATTTCCAAGAAAATGCATATATACCATGAAATGTTTTGCTTTATTAAAATGGAAAATATTTAGTACCCAAATTAACAGTCAGAGTTCATTTGTTTCAGTTTTTTCTTTTCCAAATTAAGTTCATTGAAAGGGATTTCTTATCACATGTTGAAAACATAGCACATTCAAAATTAGACATCTTTTCATTGACATGGGAAATGCATTTGAAAAGTAGACAAAAACAGTCTTCCCCGGGGTCAGGTGTTGTGTTTTAGGTGAAGGGGTCGAGGGTTGAGTTTAGGGTGGAGGGGCTAGGGGTTGTGTTTAGGGTGGATGGGTTGGGCGTAGTGAGTAATTCTTTGATCATGCTAAAGAAGTTTGGTGAGGCACAATTAGGCTTGGAAGTTGAGTCATCTGTAAGTTTTTCCATTGAAGGTGAGACTGGACTCATAGAAGACCTTTTCTTTAGCCTTCCACGAGAGGATCAATACCAAAATGAAGAAGGACTACCCCCTATCCCGGACCTATGACTCTTCTTTACAAAAAAGACAAGACATTTTTTAAGTTCTTTGATGAGAGTCATAAAACGCATCTTAATAGTACTTAATTGTTATCATTTTAGGGTTGATCTAGGTTTTAATTGCACTTTTATACGTTAACAACTCTAAAGTATCATTCTTCGATCATTAATTGTTATCATTGAGGCAACTTAAGGACGCATGAGCCCCATGGCCGGCTAATCTCCAAGCAAGGCGAAGGGATGAATCCCTAGGTGTAGTTGTTCTTATTTCCCTTTATTTGATTCAGTTGTAGTTTGGTATTATTTTCATTAAACATTGTTGTGTTTTATTCTTTAATTTAATTAGTAGATTTCTTAATAGTTCAGTGATCGCATGCTTCTTTTCCATATAAGTCTAGTCATGCTCTTCTTATATGTATTTGTTTGGGTGTGATTGAGTCCGGTAGATCTCTTTTATAGATTTGTCCATTGCTGCGGTATTGTCATTTAGATATATCGTCGTCTTTTGATAATTTATAAGTTAGGTCATGTGTGCTTGAAAGTAAAGGATAATTCATATCAATTACATTAGGGTTTATACATGCGCTTTAATTGAATATTTGCCGATTGTCTGTTTGGGATGTGAAACTTGCAATCGAGATAAAAACAATTGAATCAAGTTAGGATTAGGGCAACGAACCTAGGGAGGATTTTCAGAACCTTGTTGTTTCTTTATTATATTATCCATCAATTATTTACACAATTTTCATACAATCAACAATTAAGATTTTGTCACTTTAACTTTTATCGTTTGTGTTGAAGTTTACACCTTCTTTTGTAATTAGTTTGTTTCCTTGTGGAATCGAGATCCCAAAGCTATACTACAATACCGCGTTGTGTTTTGGGCGTAATCATTCTTCATTCTATGAATTTTTTTTTCCATACTCGCTAATCCGTAGTATTACTTTAACTTTATCAATGGGTTTCAGTTTTGCATCTGAAGGCCCGCTGAATGAATTAAAATCTACTTGCGGATAAGTTCTCAATTAGCCCAATTAGGTGGAGATAGAAACATAAAGGGAAATTTCTTGTGATTAAATCACAATCAAATTTTCTTGGTTTTCTCATGGTTAAACATTGTGGATTTGACTTCAACAACCTTCCCAACAAGGTCAGACCCTAATAAAGATTTAGTCTAAACCCAAGAAGCCCAAATGAAAGATAAATATTGCCCCTTAAATGGATCATTCCACTAGATCCTTAGGCCCTCAGTCACTTTTATTTTATATTTCTTAGGTTAGGGCCTAATCAACGTTAATTTCTTCTTATGGACTTCTTAATGATTTCAAACTACCTTACCTAAGGGAAAAATCCTTTATTTTAAAACAAATTGGGCTCAATGTTGGGCTCATTTCATTTGGTTATAATTTAATCAAAATAAATTTCCTCCGATTAAATTCCAATCAAAGTTCCTTAGCCTGGGCCCCTTCAATCCTTCATGGGCTTTCTCATAGTTAAATATTATGGGTTTGATCAGTAAGTTTCCAAAGAGATTTGGAACCTAGTGATGATTCGGGCTAAATCCAAGAATCCCAAACGAATGATGAAGTTTTCCCCTGACATGGATCTCTCCACTTGATCCTTAGGCCTTCATTCACATTCATTTTAGATTTCTTGGGTTAAAGCCCAATCACCACTAGTTTCTTTTATGGGCTCCTTAATGAGGTCAAACTAACAAGACTTAACTAAGAGAAAATTCACTATTTTGGGCTAACCTAGGCCCAACATTGAGTTTAATTTATTTGATTGCGGTTTAATCAAAAGAAACACTAAATTACCAAATATGTTGTCAAACAAATTGACTTTATCTTTCCTTAACACCTGAGGTGAAGGAAAACACATGCATGCAAGCAAAGGGATAGAAACCGTCCCTATCCTAGATGGAAAGGTTCTAGGGTTTGCTTAAAATATGGTAGGCTCGCCTTATAACTCCGGTGGGATCGGGTACCCCATGGCTAGAAAAATGCTCCTCTAGTAGCCTGAAAAGTGGACCACAATAGTACAAACATGTTTGGCAAACCTTCGTTACATGGACAAGAACCAAGAGGAACTTGTCCCACACTAAGGGCTGACGATGAGCAAATAAGGGTCACACTAGAAACTAAGAGGAAACAGGCCCCTCGTTTACTTCGTCGAGAGCAAAGGGTAAGTGCTAGTGTGCAAAGTGAAGTATGAAATAATAACTCAAATTAAAATTTCAAAAAATTTCCAAGAGACACTTTAAGGTTGAATTATGTTTGAAAGTTTTATCTAATGATCTTCCTTCCTTACTACGTATGAATAAGTGCTGGTAAATGATGATTGTATGAATCCTGTGTAATGTTTACTTAAGAAATAATTATTTTTTAGATTGTAGACTTGAAATAGAAGAAGTAAAAAATAACAGGTTTGTGTATGGATACACTTGGGTGGTGAATATGGGACAAAGGCAGTTGATTGGATATTGAACCTAGGGTAGTTTAAAATATTAGGTAGTGATTATTTATTAGAAAGTGTGGGGAGGTTTGAAAGTTAGGAGTTTTATTGACTCATAGTAAGTGTAAGTATCTTATAAGTAGTGGGAATTGAGAAGAATAATTAATGATAGTAAGAGTATAGGTGGATTAACGAGTGTAAAAAGGGGTTAGGAGTGAATTGTTGGACAAGTGTTTAGTGTAAGGAATAAGGAGTAGTAAGAGTAATTGAAAGTGCAATCAAGTGGACCCAAAAAGTAAGAGGATCTAGCCCCCCAGCCATAGCAAAAAGGATTGCCCTAGCATGCATAGTGTATAACATATGGATGGCTAGAAATGCCAAATTATTTGATCATTCCACTGTTCATGCTACCAGCCTTGTCAAGAAGATCCAAATTGTAATTTATAGAATTGTGTATGCTCTTTGCCCATAGATTAGGCTTCTATTGTAAGCTTATTTTTGTTTTCTGTACTTGCTCTCTGTATATCTCATGGGTATGCCCAGTGATTCTTTTGTACATTTTTGATTAATACAAGCTTTATTTACTGATCCAAAAAAAAAAAGAGTGAATGAGGTAAAAATGAAAGGAACAATTAAGTAAAGAAATAATGGTGTTAGATAATTCATAAGTGACGTTTTTGTGGTAGTTTGGGATTCCAAGAAAGATAATAAAGAAATTGTGTTGGAAAGTAGAAATTTCTATATGAGAAGCCAAAAAAGAGAAAGATTTAGTAAGTTTTTGATTCGTTCTTAAGTACTGAATGAAGTTCGATAAAAAGAGATGGTGAATCAATGAGTAAGTGAATGGTTGGTTCTAGTTGAATGAACTAAGAAGTTTTGCCTTATTGGGAGAATTAAATTGAAGAATGCCTTTGGTATCTAGTGAGAGGTAAGTGATGTTGAACTAAGGTACTGGATGTGGTTAAGGTGCCAGAAAGGATGACTAGTGAAAGTATAATGGGTATGCTTAACAAAGGAGATTTCTATGTAATTGGAGTATCTTACAAAGGAATAGTGCTGGATGAGATTTTAATTAAGAAGATAGTTAAAGAGATTTGGTGTTACTAGACGTTATTTTTTATTAAACTTAAAGTAAGGTGAAGTGAAGATCTTAAACAAATCAATGAGTTACTAAGAAGTGTTAAAAGAGTTGAAATTAGATGTTTACTAAGTGAACGAAGGGAAATATAAATCATGATCGGATTAAAAAATACTTTTGAGAAACGGTATACAGAGTATGAAATGAGTGTGAAGTACCTTATTCGAAGACTAGTAGTTGTTGGAAATCACCTTGACAAGATGCCCAGGTGGTGATCTTCCAAACACCCAAGTCTAGAATGACTTATAAAGATTAGGAATCAGAAACAGAAACATAAATGAAAGAAAGAAAGAAAGAAGGCAAGCGATTTGTTATCGAGGTTCGGCAATAGCCTACATCCCCGTGAGTTCACCTGATCTCTTTGCACTAATCAATGATTCTTTTATAATCACAGCAACCCCTCTCCAAGAAGCCTAAGTTCTTGAAGAAACAAAGAAGAAGAAGAAACAGAAATTGATAAGAACTAACCCTGGAATTTTCCCAAGAAAATTCCCTTTACAAGCCCTTCAATCACCTTTTTATTCTACTCACTCTTCTAAACAACCAGCCTTACAAATGAGTCTCTCTTGTTTTGTGTCTTTGCGCTCTTTACGATTCTCTCACTTTTGATCACAAGTTATGTCACATTATTGTTGAGAATGAAGCTAAGTGACCCTTTATATAGTGCACCAACTTCTTGTCCAATCTTGAGTGTCATTCTCCACCCTTAGATCTTGATGACCAATCAACCATGGCCCTTGATCCTATGCATTTTGGGCATGTCTCCACGCACTTAACAAAGGCTGAATCAAATATGTTGATATTTATCTAAGGTTTAAACATGTCTAAACATGGTTCAAAGATGGATAAAGTCTAAACCAAGGTTGGAGTATAGAAATGCAGCAAGTTAAAAGACTGCACACATGTGTGTGCATCACTTTGGAGCAAGGTAAGGGTAGGCACACTAGTGAGCGCACTTTAGCACACAAGTAGGAAAATGTGTGCGCACTGTTGTGTGAAGGGGCAGCATCAGTGTGCGCCACCCTGCCCCTTCACCAACATCGCATTGCACAGAATAGAGACCCCCTAACCCATGCAAGTGCCTCGCCGCTCCCCACCAGCGTCGCGCCGTCCAGAATGGGCTACAAGTGTGCTCTGCCCAGCGCCACACCGTCCCCTGTTTAGCACCTAGGCGCTAGGCACACCAAAGCACACATGGACAGCATGCTTTATCCTCCTCTTAGGTGTGTGGGTGCAAGGTTAAAATGCATAGAACCACTTAGGATTGATGGAGGGCCATGGTTAAGTGGAAATCAAGATCTAAGGTTAGAGATTGACTCACAAGAATGGACAAGAAGTTGGTGCACTATATAAGGGGTTACCTAGCTTCATTTTCCAGGTACAACAAGATAGAACAACACAAGTTTGTGACATACTTTGAGATCAATTGTAATACAAGAGAGAATTGTGTGAGAGTGAAAAAGATCAAACACAAGAGGGACTCATTGTAGTGAGGCTGGTTGTAAAGAGAGAGAAGTCTAGATTAGATAGAGAGCATTGTTAGTTCTTATTTTCTTCCTTTCTTCTCTTCTTTGTTTCTTCAAGGACTTGAGCTTCTTGAAGAGGGTTGCTATATTTGTAAAGAATCATTGATTTAGTGCAGAGAGTTCGAAGGAACTCACGGGGACGTAGGCACATTGCCGAACCTCGATAACAATTGTTTGTCTTCTTTCTTTCTTGGATTTTCTGTTCTTGTCTTTGATTGCTATATTTCTTTCTGCAAGTCATTCTAGACTTGGGTGCTTGGAAGATCACCATCTGGGCATCCTGTGAAGGTGATTTCCAATAGTGGTATCGAAGCAAGCACAGTGGTATCAGAGCAAGAACAAGAAGATGACGGAGCCAAGACTCCAAGAATCAAATATCAACTTCTTGGGTGATTCAAGAACCATGTAAAGATCAAGATCTGATTGTGTTCTTTAGGTAGATTCAAGAACGGTGTTAAGATTCATCTTTGATCTGTGTTCTTAAGGTTAAAGAAAACATTTATGGGTATTGTATAAATCTGGGATCTTGTTCGCAAAGATGGCTCCAAATTTTTGTGTTGAGAAGTTTGATGGAAAGGGAGACTTTGCCCTTTGGAAGCGGAAGATCAAGGTGGTTCTAATGTAACAGAAAGTGGACCTGGCTATTGGAGTAGATGATGCTTTTCCTGCAAGTGTCACGGAGGACCAGTGGACTGAGATGAAGAAGATGGCTTACAGCACCATTTTCTTGCACATGTCGGATAGTGTCACAAGGAAGTGCGGAGACTCGGAAGATCCGACTGTCATATGGAAGAAACTAGATGAGTTGTTTCTTACCAAACTCTCTCTAACAAGATTTATCTTCTTAAAAGAATCTTTGTTTTTAAAATTGACCCTAGTAAAGAGTTGCAAGATAATCTTGATGTCTTTAATAAGCTAGTTCAAGATTTGAATAGCTATAGCATTACATTTCTGGATGAACAATTGGCTGTTATCTTGTTAAATTCTCTTCTTGATTGCTTTGATAATTTGATTAATGCTATTGAGTATTGAAGGGACACTTTAACAATGGAGATTGTGATCAATACCATAAGAGCACATGATTTCAAAGCCAAGATGAAGGAGACATCAAGTGGAGATGGGCTATTCGTAAGAGGAAGGCAAGTAACAAGGAATGGCAGTAGCAACCATGGCAACTACCGGGAGAAATCAAGAGGTAGAGGGCAGAACCATGGGAGATCTTATTCCAAGATAAGACTTGGAGGAGGAAGAAGATGCTTCTACTGCAAAAAGGAGGGCCATTTCAAGAAAGATTGCAAGAAGAGGATATGGGATGAGAGGAGAAGCCATACCAATAATGGAGAGGCTTCGGTTGCCAAAGGAGAACAGCAAGATGATGTTCTTGTTGTGTGCTCAAATGTGAGCAGGAGGCAAGGCAGCGAAAAGTGGATTCTTGATTCCGGGTGCACTTATCACATGTGCCTTCACAAGGAATGGTTCAAGAATTTCAAGGAGATCAATGATGGAAGGGTCTTCTTGGGGAATGATAATTCTTGCCAAGTGAGAGGGATTGGAGACATTCAATTTAGGATGTTTGATGGAGTCACAAGGCTGCTGCAAAATGTGAGGTATCTTCTAGATTTGAAGAGAAATTTGATCTCATTGAGGTAGCTGGATTCCATAGGGTATACATGCAAAGTAGAGGGAGGAAAGATCAAGGTGGCCAAGGGATCTTTGGTAGTGATCAAGGCAACAAGAAACGATGGACTCTATGAGATGATCAGAGAGATAGAAATCAATGATCAAGCAGGAAGCTTGATGGCTGAGATGGACAAGGCATCCCTTTGGCACACTCGCTTGGGACACATGAGCAAAAAAGGCCTGCAAGTTCGTAGGAAGGATGGTCTACTTGGAGGAGACAAAGTAGAGAAACTGGATTTCTGTGAGAGTTGCATTCTTGGGAAGCAACACTAGGTCAGCTTCAACACCGGAGTGCACAAGTCTAAGGGGATTCTTGACTACATTCATTCGGACCTTTGGGGACTAGCAAGAACACCAACATAGGGAGGTAACTTTTACTTTCTATCTTTAATTGATGATTATTCAATAAGAGTGTGGGTTTATTTTCTTAGAAATAAATCTGATGCCTTGAATAAATTTGTTGTGTGAAAGAAGTTGCTGGAAACTCAAACGGGTAGGGTAGTTAAGACTTTACGAACTGATAATGGCTTAGAATTTTGCAATAATGATTTTGATATATTCTGTGAATTAAATGGCATTCTAAGGCATAGAATGGTTGTAAAAACGCCTCAACAAAATGGAGTTGCTGAAAAGATGAATAGAACCCTTATGGAAAAGGTTAGGTGCATGCTAATAGGATCCGGTTTACCAAAATATTTTTGGGGAGAAGCTGTGGCTACAGCTGCATACTTGGTAAATAGATCACCCTCTAGAGCTTTAGAGCTCAAAACTCCCATGAAGATGTGGAGTTGAAAACCCCCTGAATTAAACAACCTTAGGACTTTTGGATGTGCTCCATATGCACATCAAAAGGAGGATAAACTTAGCCCTAGATCTTAAAAATGTGTATTTCTAAGATATGGTGATGGGGTTAAGAGATATAGGTTGTAGTCCTTAGAAAAGAAGGGCATGAAACTGATTATAAGTAGGGATGTTATTTTTAATGAATTATTATTTCCCTACTTGGAGAAAACTAACCCTGCAGGGGCTAGTGAGCAAACCAGTCCGGAAATTGTGGAGCATTGTATCAAGGAGAACTCGGTTCAGGTAGAGCAAAGGAGGTAAGAGGGTTCAGACTAGGTAGAGCCCTTGGATGAAGGCCAAGCTCAAGAAACTCAAGAAGAGGCTGAACAAGAAGAGGTTGATGCAGCAAGTCGGAATGACTACTAGCTCACAAGAGACCGAGGAAGGAGGGTGGTTAGACTACCTTTAAGATATGGGTTTGCGGATGCTAATGTAGCAGCTCCTAGGATAGAAGGAGAGGTTGAACCAGAAACTTACACGGATGCCATGGAGTGTAAGGATTCATCAAAGTGGCAGCTGGGTATGGAGGAAGAAATGGATTCTTTGATGAAGAACAACTCTTGGGAGTTTGTGCCCAAACTAGAAAAATAGAGTGTTGTGGATTGTGGATGGCTCTACAAGATCAAAGAAGGGAATACTCCAGGGGATGAAGTCCGGTATAAAGCTAGGCTAGTGGCGAAGGGGTTCTGATTACGACCAAAGTATAACGCGGTTATTATAGTACAACTTTGGGGTGTCGATTCCATAGGGAAACAAGTTAATTACAAAGAAGGTGTAAACTTTAACTCAAATGGTAAAAGATTAAATGAGAGAATCTGAGTTGTGAGTAAATTGTGTAAATAGATTGAATAATATAAATAAGAAACGACAAGGTTCCGGAAATCCTCCCTAGGTTCGTTGCTCTAATCCTAACTTGATTCAGTTGTTTTTATCTCGATTGCAAGTTTCACATCCCAAAGAGGCAATCAGAAAATATTCAATTAAAGTGCATTTATATATCCTAATGTAATTGTTATGAAATCTTTTTTACTTTCAAGCACACATGACCTAACTTATAAATTATCAAGAGACGACGATATATCTAAACGACAATACTGCAGCAATGGACAAATCTATAAAAGAGATCTACTGGACTCAACCACACTCAAACAGGTACACATAAGAAAAAAATGACTGAACTTATATGGAAAAGAAGCATGCAATCACCGGAGTAATAATAAATCTACTAATTAAATTAAGAATAAAACATAGCAATGTTTAACGAAAATAATTCCACTACAACTGAATCAAATAAAGAAAAATAAGAACAACTACACCTAGGGATTCATCCCTTCGCCTTGCTTGGAGACTAGCCAGCCATGGGGCTCATGCTTCCTTGAGTTACCTCCGGCCTCTCAACGATCATCCTTAGCTTGCCCTCCAAATTTATACTTCAGGTTCCTCCTAAAGGCCCTCTGGATTCATCCCCAATTGATGCCTCAAAGCTGAAGTGGAGTAGGCCTTTTATAGGGAAATACCACGAGTACAATGTGTTTCCAATCCGATGTGGGATGTGGGATATAGAAATGTGTTTTCCAACTGATGTGGGATGTGGGATTTAAGCCCAAAATCATGCTGAAATCCCACACAGCCCGCACAGCCTGACCTTTGTCTACTAAAACTGCCTTAACTTTCTCTAGAAAAATCATTTTTACAAGCCATAAATTTCTCCAGAAAATAGACTTCCGAATCTTTCTAAGCATATATGGCTCATCTCCTAGTTCTTCTTACATCAATACAGTTTAATTTTCAAAAATGATTGATCTGTACGGGCAATTCTGGCAATTTAGTAAATCTCCTTTCGTGGTTTCTCTTCATCTTGGCTCTTCCGCGACCATTATCTCACTCGAGTATTCATTGAAGCTTCGTGTTTAAAACGATGATAGCTTTTCTATCTCTTTTTTTAAGCTCAAAGTACTTGAAAATGCACTGAAATAAGTCAACGATTCAAGAATAACACTTAGGAGTTATCCAGGTATAAAAGTGTAATTCCAACCTCAGTCAACCCTAAAATTCTAACAATTAAGTATTGTTTAGATGCATTTTATGACTCTCGTCACAAGCCCCAACTAGCTTATTGCTAGTCCTTAGCAATTGAAGCGAAAATAAGAGATGAATTCTATGGTAGGAGTTAAAAACAAAGTAAAGCGTTGCTAGCTTTGAACCAAGAGTAATTCACTTTTTGTCTCAAAAATTGCACATAACATATGGCACATAGAATCATTAAATTTCACCTAAGTCCAAAAGTAATTCAAACATCAATCTTAAAATCGTTATTGACTCTTAACATCCATCTTACCACAAACCATTAATCCAAATACCCGGATGATTTTATGCATAATATTCATGAATACAAGTCTTGGCCTCTAAAAACATAATAAATTGCGTGACACCAATCACAAAAACAAGCTTCATGGGCTCACTTTTCAAATCACTCTCCACTATTGTAGAAAAATCACACTACATTGAATCAAAAGGTCTTTAATAAGCTTGTAAAGTTAGGCTAAGGTAAAGGTACTGAAAGAACGGGAATGATTCAACAAGTAGAAGAACTTAATCTCTTAGTTTTGAACACAACTCTTTAAGCACTGGATAACCTTACTTCAACACCCAATTCTTTTAACCATTTTTCGAGCATTTCTTTCAACAAATCACCTTTTTTCCTTTTCTTTCTTTCTTCTTTCTTTGCCATACTTCTTTTTTTTTTTTTAATTTTTGGCACATAACCATTCACCTTCTTTTTCATTTTTTTTCTTTTCTTTTCCACAACCCCCAACTTATCTCCTTTAATGTACTTGGGTTGCGGTAGTGATATTTTTTCATATTTCCACCCTTACTCCTTTTAAGTGCTTCTCACAACATGTGTATAACTAAGTTCTTTTAAAAGAAAGGTAAGGATAAAATATTTTTAGGCTCATAAAGGTAAGTAAATGGTTTATCGAAAGAAACAAGGCTCAATTTTTCTTTTCAAGAAAAAGGCTCAAATAGGTGACTATTGATAAATATAGCAATGGTAGGTTTGAAAGGCTCAAACGGTTAAAAAATGGCCTATATCATATCCTAAGTAGTGTGCATTCTAGGAATTCACCTCAAGTGATTATCAAGTAAGTTCTAGAGCTTGTCAAGACTACAAAAGTATTCATAAAACAATCACACATAAAATTTCTCTAAATGTTTAAGACTAATCATACAATCTTACCACAAACTAAAGTCTCTAACCAAATGAAGATTGATGCTTAAATTAATTTCAAACTGAAGCAAGATTTAACTTCTTCTAAATTCTATATGTTATCTCAATTAAGTTTATATCATTGACATGTAAATTAACTCTAAGGCAAACACCAAGCATGCTAAAAACAAACAAAAATGACACCAAGGAGTTCAATGATATGCAATAAGAAATGTATATCTTCCACCCCCAACTTAAGATAAGCATTGTGCTCAATGAAAAAAAACAAAAGTTAAGGAAACTCCCTTTTTAACCAACGGTGCGTGGAGTTGAAAGTTGTGCACGATCATTTGAACTGCTTCGTTTATTTGTTCCTGAAAAATAAATACTAAAGTAAAACTGGAAAACAGCAAAATAATAATAATAAACAAGAAAAAAAAATGAAAAACAGTAAAAGTAAAAGGATACGTTGTGGGTTACCTCCCATGAGCGCTAAGTTTTACATCTTCAGCCAGACACTCTTATTCTCTCCTTGAAAAACATAGGTTGAATGCATCTGCCACTACTTCATTGCCAAATTCGGTGCTTCTATGCTTGGGAGGGGCCTCAAGGATGTCATCAGTAACATCTACAAATTTTGGCTCGATATGTGCTCTGGTGAAGCCATGGGTGGGGGTGGACTCCAATAGATTAAGATGCTGGACCTTTTCCATGAATGAGTCCATCGTGTATGCTTGGTGGCTTTCGTCCACATCCTCTAATTTCTTTGTTGTTGGGATGTGTAAGGACTTACCACTTATTGTCTTAATGGCATTCACCTCCTTCAAATTCTATTGCGCTAGGTGCTGACCATGGGATGTGGACTGAGCTTGAGCAGGGAACTTACCTTGCTCAGTCACACTCAAGTAGCTCATCAACTTGGACATTTGGCTCTTTATCTCCTTATGTTCTTTAACAACCTGCACAATTAACGATTCAAGTCTTTTATTAGTCTTACCCTGTGCCTCAATAAAAGCATGTAAAGTGTCTTCTAAAGAACTCCTAGAAGACACAGGTGCATGATATATTGCAGAATATGAGCTAGGGGGTTGTGCAAGCTGCTGATTTTCAAATTTCCAGCTGAAGGTGGGGTTATCGTGCCATCCCGAATTATAGGTATTAGAGAAGGGTGTAAAAAGCTTCGTGTACATGCCTAAGGCATTACATTGTTCCTTATACATCCCTCTCATATTAGTAAATGTGGGACACTCTTGGGCGAGATGGTCTACCCCACTACACACAAAATATGGTTTAAAAGATTTTGCATGATTGACCACGTGTGTTGGCTTTGACCTTTTAGTCTTTAATGCCTCTAGTTCCCTAGTGAGCATCTCGACCTTGGCCTTAAGGTTATCCTTTTCCCTAAGATGGTAAATTCCACCACCATTTGGGTTCCATATAGGTCATGACCTATTTGTGCTTTCAGTAGCACTAGGTCCAGTCCAAGTGTGAGCTTTTTCAACAAGCTCATTGAGGTACTCTATAGCCTCATCAGGATCTTTCTCTAAAAACTCACCATTACACATCATCTATACGAATTGGCGCCCTCTATAGGTAAGTCTCTCATAGAAATAGCTCACTAAGTGCCAACTCTCATACCCATGGTGAGGGCACATACTTAATAACTCCTTAAATCTCTCCCAAAACTGATACAAAGTCTCACTGTCCTTTTATGCAAAGGTGGAGATTTGTCTTTTAAAGGCATTGGTCTTATGTTAGGGAAAGTATTTATTAAAGAAAGCCCGAGTCATCTCAGTCCACGACCCAATAGATCGTGGTCTTAGTGAGTATAGCCAACTCTTAGCTCCATCCTTCAAAGTGAAAGGAAAGAACTTAAGCCTCACAATTTCATTGGTTTCATCTTGACTATGAAAAGTCGCAACTGCTTCCTCAAACTCTCTAATGTGCACATATGGGTTTTCATTATCCAAGCCATGGAATGTAGGGAGTAATTGAATCATCCCTGGTTTAAGATCTAATTGGCGAGTATTGGCTGGAAACATGATGCATGATGGTGTGGCTATGTGTGTAGGGTGGAGGTAATCCTAAAGTGTCCTAGCAACATTCCCATTAAGGTTATCGGCCATGTTAACAAAATCCTCTAAATTCTCACTTGGGTTTCCACTATTGGTTGATCTAGGCGAGGTGTCACTATCAGACTCGGAAGGAGAGGGTAATTCTAGTTCGAGTCCTCTAATGAATCTACCTCGCAAATCTCTCGGTCTAAGCATACACCAAATGAATCAACGAGGAAATAAATACAACAGAAAAATATAAATAAATAAAATAATGCAGCAAGCTAAAAGAAAGAACGAAGTTACCGCCTTTACAGCTGCTGAAAAGAAAAACTATTTACAACTCTTCTACCATTATGTCAAAAGTTGACAATCTTCTTTGTACTTAAGCGCGTTATTTGATTATGCCCAAAGTATAACGCGGTTATTGTAGTCCAGCTTTGGGGTGTCGATTCCACAGGGAAACAAGTTAATTACAAAGAAGGTGTAAACTTTAACTCAAACGATAAAAGATTAAATGAGAGAATTTGAGTTGTGAGCAAATTGAGTAAATAAATTGAATAATATAAATAAGAAACGACAAGGTTCCGGAAATCTTCCCTAGGTTCGTTGCTCTAATCCTAACTTGATTTAGTTGTTTTTATCTCGATTGCAAGTTTCACATCCCAAACAGGCAATCAAAAAATATTCAATTAAAGCACATTTATAAATCTTAATGTAATTGTTATGAAATCTTCTTTACTTTCAAGCACACAGGACCTAACTTATAAATTATCAAGAGACGACGATATATCTAAACGACAATACTGCAGCAATGGACAAATCTATAAAAGAGATCTACCGGACTCAACCACACCCAAACAGGTACACATAAGAAAAGCATGAATGAACTTATATGGAAAAGACGCATGCAATCACCGGAGTAATAATAAATCTACTAATTAAATTAAGAATAAAACATAAGAATGTTTAGCGAAAATAATTCCACTACAACTAAATCAAATAAAGAAAAATAAGAACAACTACACTTAGGGATTCACCCCTTCGCCTTGCTTGGAGATTAGCCAGCCATGGGGCTCATGCTTCTTTGAGTTTCCTCCGGCCTCTCAACGATCATCCTCTGCTTGCCCTCCAAATTTATACTTCGGGTTCCTTCTAAAGGCCCTCTGGATTGCTCCTAAAGGCCCTCTGGATTCATCCCCGATTGATGCCTCAAAGCTGAAGTGGAGTAGGCCTTTTATAGGGAAATACCATGGTGCAATGTGTTTCCAATCTGATGTGGGATATAGAAATGTGTTTCCCAATTGACGTGGGATGTGGGATTTAAGCCCAAAATCACGCTGATATCCCGCACAGCCCGCACAGCCTGACCATTGTCTACTAAAACTGCCATAACTTTCTCTAGAAAAATCATTTTTACAAGCCATAAAATTCTCCAAAAAATAGACTTTCGGATCTTTCTAAGCATATATGGCTCATCTCCTGGTTCTTCTTAGTAAATCCCTTTTCTTGGTTTCTCTTCATCTTGGCTCTTCCGCGACCATTATCTCACTCGAGTATTCATTGAAGCTTCGTATTTAAAACGATGATAGCTTTTCTATCTCTTTTTTTAAGCTCAAAGTACCTGAAAATGCACTGAAATAAGTCAACGATTCAATACTAACACTTAAGAGTTATTAAGGTATAAAAGTGTAATTCCAACCTCAATTAACCCTAAAATGCTAACAATTAAGTATTGTTTAGATGCATTTTATGACTCTCATCAGGTTCAAACAAAAAAAAGGCATAGATTTCACACAAATCTTCTCACCGGTTGTGAAGTACAAGACAATACGGATAATGTTAGCATTAATGGTCCAATTTGATTGGGAAATTAAGAAAATGGATGTGAAGACAACGTTCTTACATGGAGAGCTCGATGAGACCATTTTCATGAGGCAACCCGAAGGCTGTGGGGAAGGAAGGTAGGGAGAGTTGGTGTGCAAATTGAAGAAATCTCTCTATGGCCTAAAGCAATCACCTCGGCAATGGAATAAGAGGTTTGGTTCCTTTGTAATCAGCTTAGGTTTCATAAGGAGCTACTATGATTCGTGCTTGTACTATAAGGGGCAGAAGGTTGAAGAAGTGGTGATCATCCTCATCTATATTGTTGTCATGTTACTGGTTGGGAGCAGTATGGAGAGGATAAAGAAATTGAAGGCTCAACTCATTGAGGAGTTTGAGATGAAGGATCTTAACCATGCACAAAAGATCCTTGGGATGTGTATCATCCGGGAAAAGAAGAGAAACGGATTGAAGATCTCTCAAACTTCCTACATAGAGAAGATGGTATCTAAATTCTCTATGGAAAATAGCAAACCAGTAAAGGTTCCCCTTGCTGGTCATTTCAAGTTCTCCAATGATCAATGTCCATGATCGGAGGCGGAGAAGAAGGAAATGGAGAAAGTCCCTTACTAGAGTGCAGTTGGTTCTGTTATGTTCACCATGGTAAGCACTAGACCTGACATTGCTTATGCAATGAGTATTCTCAGCAGGTTTATGAGTAATCCCAAAAAGGAGCATTGGCTTGGGATGAAGTGGTTGCTGAGGTACTTGAAGGGAAGCCCTGAAGTATGGCTGGTTTATGAGAAGAGGGGTAAGTCCATCTGCCTTGAGGGATTTGCGGATTTGGACTATGGAGCAGACTAGGATAAAAGGAGATCAATTACCTCCTACTTCTTCAACTTAAATGGATGTTGTGTAAGTTGGAAGGCTCAGTTGCAGCCAGTGGTAGCACTCTCAACAACCAAGGCTAAATACATAGCAGCTACGGGGGCCATTAAGGAAGCTATGTGGTGCAAAGGGTCGCTAGAAGAGTTGAAAGTACTAGAGGAGCAGGTTATGGTGTTTTTGGATAGTCAAAGTCAAATGCTCTTTTGTAAGAATCCGGTGTTCCATGAGAGGATAAAGCGCATGGATGTTCGGTATCATTTCGTTCGGGAAAATGTTACGAAAGGATGCATCCGTGTGGACAAGGTAGCCACGGAAGAAAATCCTGTGGATTTGGGTACTAAAGTTCTACCTTTAAGTAAGTTCAATCATTGCCTTGGACTACTTAGGATTGGAGTTGGTTAATTGATGACTCAAGATAATTTTGGATCCCGAAGCTTTTTGCAAAAATGGTTCGGGTTTAAACACTTAGACAAAGGTAGAGATTGTTGGTATTTGTCTAAGGTTTAAACATGTCTAAACATGGCTCAAAGATGGTTAAAGTCTAAACCAAGGTTAGATTATTAAAATACAGAAAGTTAAAAGACTGCACACATGCATGTGCATCACTTTGGAGCAAGGTAAGGGTAGGCGCACTAGTGTGCGCACTTCAGCACACAAGTAGGAAAATGTGTGCGCACTGCTGTGTGTAGGGGCAGCATCAGTGTGCGCCACGTCGCCCCTTCACCAGCGCCAGACCACGTAGAATGGTGAACCCTTAACCTATGCCAGTGCCATGCCACTCTTGACCAGCGTCGCACCATCCAGAATTGGCTGCAAGTGTGCTCTGCCCAGCGCCACGCCGCCCCCAGTTGAGCGCATAGGCACTAGACACACCAAAGCACACATGGATAGCATGCTTTAACCTCCTCTTAGGTTTGTGGGTCCAAGGTTAAAATTCACAGCCATGGTTAAGTGGCAATCAAGATCTAAGGTTCGAGATTGACTCAAAAGAATGGACAAGAAGTGGGTGCACTATATAAGGGGTTACCTAACTTCATTTTCCAGGTACAACAAGATAGAACAACACAAGTTTGTGACATACTTTGAGATCAATTATAATACAAGATAGAATTGTGTGAGAGTGAAAAAGATCAAACACAAGAGGGACTCATTGTAGTGAGGCTGGTTGTAAAGAGAGAGAAGTCTAGATTAGATAGAGAGCATTGTTAGTTATTATCTTCTTCCTTTCTTCTCTTCTTGGTTTCTTCAAGAACTTGAGCTTCTTGAAGAGGGTTACTGTATTTGTAAATAACCATTGATTTAGTGCAGAGAGTTTGGAGGAACTCACAGTGACGTAAGCACATTATCGAACCTCGATAACATTTGCTTGTCTTCTCTGTTTCTTTGATTTTTTGTTCTTGCCTTTGATTACTGTATTTCTTTCTACATGTCATTATAGACTTGGGTGTTTGGAAGATCACCACCTGGGCATCTTATCAAGGTGATTTCTAACAAAATGGACTATGTGTGCCTTCAAGGTGTGGCCTGAAATAGGGCAAGGTGCGGCCTAGAGCAGGGCACCCCTCTAGGCACTGCGGCCTGGACCTCCTTAGTAAACCTCAACCTTTTGGGCGCAGCGACCTAGGGTAGTCTGGGCCATGGACTGACCTGATGCACACCAAATTTAGCTGCTTTGTGCTGAAGCACATTCCTAATGTGCTGAGGCTTTTAAGGACTTCATGCTTGACCTCTTCCAACCTTATTCAAACCTTAGACAAATACTAACAATCTCTACCTTTGTCTAAGTGTTTAAACTTGAACCATTGTGCAGAGAACTCAGGATCCAAACTCATCTTGAGTCATCAATCAACCGACTCCAATCCTAAGTAGTCCAAGGCAATGATTGAACTTACTTAGGGGTAGAACCTTAGTACCTAAATCCGCAAGGTTTTCTTCCATGGTGACCTTATCCACATGAATGCATCCTTTCGTTACATTTTCTCGAATGAAATGATACTGAACATCCATTTGCTTTATCCTCTAATGGAACACTAGATTTTTGCACAAATGCAATGCACTTCGACTATCTGGAAACACCACAACCTTCTCCTCTAGTACCTTCAACTCTTCTAGCAACCCTTTACACCACAAAGCCTCTTTAATGGCTTCCGCTGCCGCTATGTACTCAGCCTCGGTTATTGAGAGTGCTACCACAGGCTGCAACTGAGCCTTCCAACTTACACAACATCCATTTAAGTTGAAGAAGTAGGAGGTAATCGATCTTCTTTTATCTCGGTCTGCTCCATAATCCGAATCCACAAAACCCTCAAGGCAGATGGACCTACCCCTCTTCTCCTAAATCAGCCCTACTTCTGGGCTTCCCTTCAAGTACCTCAGCAACCACTTCATCCCAAGCCAATGCTCTTTTCCGGGATTACTCATACACTTGCTGAGAACACTCATTGTATGAGCAATGTCAGGTCTAGTGCTTACCATGGTGAACATAACAGAACCAACCGCACTAGAGTAAGGGACTTTTTCCATTTCCTTCTTCTCCGCCTTCGATCTCAGACATTGATCGCTGGAGAACTTGAAATGACCAGCAAGGGGAACCTTCACTGGTTTGCTATCTTCCATAGAGAATTTAGATATCATCTTCTTTATGTAGGAAGTTTGAGAGATCTTCAATCTGTTTCTCTCCCTTTCCCCGATGATACACATCCCAAGGATCTTCTATGCATGGCCAAGATCCTTCATCTCAAACTCCTCACTAATTTGAGCCTTCAATTTTCTTATCCTCTCCATGCTGCTCCCAACCAGCAAAATATCATCAACATAAATGAGGATGATCACTACTTCCTCAACCTTCTACCCCTTATAGTACAAGCACGAATCATAGTAGCTCCTTATGAAACCCAAACTGATTACAAAGGAATCAAACCTCTTATTCCATTGCCGAGGTGATTGTTTCAGGCCATAGAGAGATTTCTTCAATTTGCACACTAACTCTCCTTACCTTCCTTCTTCATAGCCTTTGGGTTGCCTCATGTAAATGGTCTCATCAAGCTCTCCATGTAAGAACAATGTCTTCACATCCATTTGCTCGATTTCCCAATCAAATTGGACCACCATTGCCAATACTATCTATATCGTCTTGTACTTCACAACCGATGAGAAGATTTCGATGAAATCTATTCCTTCTTTTTATGTGAACCCCTTCGCCACCAGCCTAGCTTTATACCAGACTTTATCCCTTAGAGTATTCCCTTATTTGATCTTGTAGATCCATCTACAATCCACAACTCTCTATTTTTCTGGTTTGGGCACCAACTGCCAAGAGTTGTTCTTCATCAAAGAATCCATTTCTTCCTCCATAGCTAGCTGCCACCTTGACGGATCCTTACACTCCATGGCTTCCATGTAAGTTTCTGGTTCAACCATTCCTACTTTTATCCAAGGCACTGCTACATTAGCATCCGCAAACCCATATCTCAAAGGTGGTCTCACCACCCTCCTTTCTCGGTCCCTTGTGAGCTGGTAGTCATTCTAACTTGCTATATAAACCTCTTCCAGTTCAGCCTGAACCAAATTCTCCTTGATGCGATGCTTCACAAATTTTGGACTGGTTTGCCCACTAGCCCCTACAAGGTTAGTTTTCTCCAAGTAGGGAAATAACAATTCATTAAAAATAACATCCCTACTTATTATGAGTTTCATGCCTTTCTTTTCTAAGGACCATAACTTATATCCCTTAACCCCATCACCATATCCTAGAAATACACATTTTCTAGACCTTGGGCTAAGTTTATCATCCTTTTGATGTGCATATGCAGCACACCCAAAAGTCCTAAGGTTACTTAATTCAGGGGGTTTTCCACTTCACATCTCCATGGGAGTCTTAAGGTCTAAAGCCCTAGAGGGCGATCTATTAACCAAGTATGCAGCTGTAGCCACAGTTTCTCCCCAAAAATATTTTGATAAACCGGACCTAATTAACATGCACCTAGCCTTTTTCATAAGGGTTCTATTCATCCACTCAGCAACTCCATTTTGCTGAGGTGTTTTTACAACCGTTCTATTCCTCAGAATGCCGTTTAATTCATAGAATTTATCAAAATCCTTATTACAAAATTCTAATCCATTATCGGTTCGTAAAGCCTTAACTACCCTACCCGTTTGAGTTTCCAGCAACTTTTTCCACACAACAAATTTATTCAAGGCATTTGATTTATTCCTAAGCAAATAAACCCACACTTTTCTTGAATAATCATTAATTAAAGACAGAAAGTAAAAGTTACCTCCGTATGTTGGTGTCCTTGCTGGTCCCCAAAGGTCTGAATGAATGTAATCAAGAATCCCCTTAGACTTGTGCACTCCGGTGTTGAAGCTGACCCGGTGTTGCTTCCCAAGAACGCAACACTCGTAGAAATCAAGTTTATCTACTTTGTCTCCACCAAGTAGGCTATCCTTGCTAAGAACTTGCAGGTATTTTTCGTTCATGTGTCCCGAGCGAGTGTGCCAAAGGGTTACCTTATACATCTCAGCCATCATGCTTGCTGCTTAAACATCAAGCTTGCTGCTTAACCATCAAGCTTGCTGCTTGATCATTAATTTATATCTCTCCGATCATCTCATAAATTCCTTCGTTTCTTGTGGCTTTGATCAGTACCAAAGATCCCTTGGCCACCTTGATCTTTCCTCCCTCTACTTTGCATGAATACCCCAAGGAATCCAGCTGCCCCAATGAGATCAAATTCCTCTTCAAATCTAGAAGATACCTCACATTTCGTAGCAACCTTGTGACTCCATCGAACATCCTCAACTAGATGTCTCATATCCCTCTCACTTGGCAAGAATTGTCATTACCAAAGAAGACCATTCCATCATAGATCTCCTTTAAATTCTTGAACCATTCCTTGTGAGGACATATGTAATAAGTGCACCTAGAATCCAGAATCTACTTCTCACTGCCTTGCCTCCTGCTCACATTTGAGCACACAACAAGCACATCATCTTGTTGTTCTTCTTTGGTAATCGAAGCCTCTCCATTGTTGGTATGGCTTCTTCTCTCATCCCACATCTTCTTCTTGTAGTCTTTCTTGAAATGGCCCTCTTTGTTGCAGTAGAAGAATCTTTTTTCTACTCTAAGTCTTGTCCTGGAATGAGACCTCCCATGGTTCTGCCCTCTACCTCTTGATTTCTCCCGGTAGTTGCCATGAGTGCTACTGCCATTCCCATTTGCTGGCCTTCCTCTTACGAACAGCCCTTCTCCACTTGATGCCTCCCTCATCTTGGCTTTGAAATCATAAGCCCTTACGGCATTGATCACAATCTCCTTGGTTAAAGTATCTCTTCCATACTCAATAGCATTAATCAAATTATCAAAGCAATCACGAAGAGAGTTTAACAAAATAACAGCCAATTGTTCATCCAGGAATTTAATACTACAACTAACCAAATCTTGAACTAGTTTATTAAAGGAATCAAGATTATCTTGCAACTCTTTATTAGGATCCATTTTTAAAGCAAAGATTCTTTTAAGAAGATAAATCTTGTTAGGGAGAGTTTTGGTAAGAAACAACTTATCTAGTTTCTTCCATTGACAACCGGATCTTTTGAGTCTCTGCACTCCCTTGTGACACTATCCAACATATGCAAGAAGATGGTGCTATATGCCATCTTCTTCATCTCAACCCGCTGGTCCTCCATGATACTTGCTGGAAAAGCATCATCTTCTCCCATAGCTAAGTCCACCTTCTGTTGCATAAGAACAACCTTGATCTTCTGCTTCCACAAGGAAAAATCTCCCTTTCCGTCAAACTCCTCAACAACGAAATTTGATGCCATCTTTGCGGACAAGATCCCAAACTTATGAAATACTCACAAATGTTTTCTTTTAAACCTCAAGAACACGATCGAAGATGGATCTTAACACTGTTCTTGAATCACCCTCAAGAACATGATCTGATCTTGATCTTTACTCTGTTCTTGAATCACCCAAGAAGTTGATCTTTGATTCTTGGAGTCTTGACTCCGTCACCTTCTTGTTCTTGCTCTGACACCCGACTGTACTAGCTCTGATATCACTGTTGGAAATCACCTTGACAAGATGCCCAGGTGGTGATCTTCCAAACACCCAAGTCTAGAATGACTTGTAAAGATTAGGAATCGAAAAGAGAAACATAAATGAAAGAAAGAAAGAAAGAAGACAAACGATTTGTTATCGAGGTTCAGCAATAGCCTACGTCCCCGTGAGTTCACCCAAACTCTTTGCACTAATCAATGGTTCTTTTACAATAACAGCAACCACTCTCCAAGAAGCCTAAGTTCTTGAAAAAACAAAAAAGAAGAAGAAACAGAAAGCGATAAGAACTAACCCTGGAATTTTCCCAAGAAAATTCCCTTTATAAGCCCTTCAATCCCCTTTCTATTCTACTCACTCTTCTAAACAACCAACCTTCCAAATGAGTTTCTCTTATTTTGTGTCTTTGCACTCTTTACAATTCTCTCACTTTCGATCACAAGTTATGTCACATTGTTGTTGAGAATGAAGCTAGGTGACCCTTTATATAGTGCACCAACTTCTTGTCCAATCTTGAGTGTCATTCTCCACCCTTAGATCTTGATGACAAATCAACCATGGCCCTTGATCAATCCTTAGTGATCCTATGCATTTTGAGCATGTCTCCATGCACTTAACAAAGGCTGAATCAAATAGACTATGTGTGCCTTCAAGGTGCGGCCTGAAACAAGGCAAGGTGTGGCCTAGAGCAGGGCACACTTGCTGTGTCTCTAGGTGCTGCGGCCTGGGGTAGGTTGCAACCTGGCCTGGACCTCCTCAGCAAACCTCCACCTTCTGGGCGCCGCGGCCTTGGGTAGTCTGGGCCACAGCCTGACCTGATGCACACCCAATTTTGCTGCTTTGTGCTGAGGCACACTCCTAGTGTGCTGAGGCTTTTAAGGACTTCATGCTTGACCTCTTTCAACCTTGTTCAAACCTTAGAAAAATACCAACATTAGTGATAGTAAGTTAAATGAAATTGTTGGGGGAATACATACATCGTGTAACTATATATAAGTTTTGGTAAGGAAAAATTGTAGAATTGAGATGCTAAATAGTTTTCTAGAAGATTGATTCCTTAAACGAACTGAAACAAGAAACGAGAAAAGAAAATAAGTTAAAAATGTAATTAAGTCAATAAGGTATTTCAAGTGTGTAAAGGTTTTTAGAAATAAATAAGTGGGATAAAGAGACAAAAATATTATTGTTTGGTGAACTAAATGAAATGAAATCATATAAAAAGTAAGAATATTTGTGTTACCACCCAGCTGTTGCTAGAAAAAGGGAGATATTATAGTTTAAGAAAGAGTAAGAAAATTATCGAATACTTGTTTTGGGATATGTTGTTAAGATTTGAAGGAGATAGTGTAACTGAGTAAAAGTTATGAATGTGATAGCAAATTAAGAAGTTGAGAGAATGTTAAATAAGATTCGAGAATTTATGGATTAGTGTTTGATTATTGATTTATTTGGAACTTTCTATGAAGTATAATCTTGAAAAGTGTGAAGTTATTTAAATATATATATATATATATATATATTGAAAGTGGAATTGTTAAATTGGAAAACGAATAAAAGTATAAGGGGATGAGTTATAGAAGAGAAAGGTACGAGTTCGTATAGTAGAAGTCTAAGTATAAATTTGAGATGCTATAGGAATGATTGAGTAAAAGATAGGGTTAATACATGGAGACACTTTTGGATTGGAGAGCTATCTAAAGTGCATCTTTGAGACTTCTCTACATAAGAGGTATGTGGATTGAATGTAAGGCGTAGAGTTCATAACATGGGGAGTGAGTAAAAGATCTGATATAGAAAGCCATGTAAAGGAATGAAAAGATTCTAAGAGAATGATAAATTTAAAGTACGATTAACACCAAAGAAAAAGGGTTAGCTCGGAAAAATCTTTGGGAAGTTCAAATAGAGGTTAAGAACAAAATCAACTAAGTTACATCTGAAGACAACTAAGTCTTGAAGTAAGATAATAGAGTTATAGAATGAGGTTTCTTAATTGTAAATAGAAATGACTGGCTCATCAAATATTCAAGCTATGCTATGAATTGGATTACGATGTAATTATGGTTGTAAAAGAGAGATTAATCAAATAGGAATCGTAATTGGCAGTAAAGTGCTAGAATTTTACTACTATGATGAGTTATACAAGAGATATCAGTGAATGTACCCCGGTTGGTGGTGGATAAATTAAGGTTTAGATGGAAACAATAAGTGAGAAAGTTGGGTCGAAGCTAATAAACACGTTGTAGAAAGAGAGTAAATTACTAAATGAGGCTTTTTACTTGACAAATATTAGAAATTTTTTGGATGATTGAGTGGAATTTCATATGACTATTTCTTCCCATGAATAAACTTGAAAATGTGAAATAAAATAATTAAGGAGTTGAATAAGAACTTAATTGAAGGGAGTGTTGAAACTTCGGTAACATTATTTACGGATCCTAGGCATATTATATAATTGGAAGATAAATTATCAGGAAATAAGACAATGATTTCAAGTAATAATTTAGTTAGGAATAAGTGATATAAAGGACTAGTAGGGTAAATTAAAGGAGCAGATGAATGAGAAAGAATGAATTATAAGTTAAGGTTGAGTAGCTGATAGAAGGGCGAGCACCACTTAGTGAATGAAAGAGTTTCTAGCAAGATCAAATAGAGTTTATTAAAATAGTATGTTAGATCACTCTAGTAATAAGTTAGTTAGTTGAAAACAATTTAGAGGAAGTTCAAATTGATGGTGCAATAGAAGTTTAACCTTGTGTTGACAAATTTTGAAGAAAGTGGAGAAATTAAGAAGTGTATTAGAAGTTATGAGATTAATTATGAAGATGTTAATCCTAATAATTGCGAACCCCAGTTAAGCAAATGTTGAGGATGAAATTTTTATTAGTAAGGAATAATTGTTGAGCCCAGTACCTAATTAGAATTTTTTAAGTCCAAAGTTTTTGAGCTTCGAAACGTAAAGTGTATGCTTGCCCAGTTTTGAGTCATAATATATTGTACTTGGAATTGAGAACTTAGGAACAAGTAAACAAAATAAGATTTGAGTAATTAAAATAAGTCTTGGGGGATTTTTTGGGGTTTTAGAGAGTCGTTGGGTAAGTTTTAAAAGAAATGAATAGGAAAAGGAGGTGATTATGCAATTTAAGAAAACTTATGTCTATAAATAAATCGAGAGAGAAGGAAAGGACCAGTGTTTGCTGGATCCTTCTAATGAAAGAGAGAAAAAGTCGGGAGAGACGAGAGAAAGAGTGAAAGAGAAGAGAAAAGAAAAAGGGAAAGGAGAAAGGGAAGAAGGGAAGAAGAAGGAAAAAAAAGATAGGAAATTCTTGTAAAACTTAAGATAAAAGCTTGTTTTCATTTTCTTTAATTTACATCTTTATACTCTATTAGTCTAGATATTTTGAGTTTTATTTCAATAAAATAATGAATTTTTAGTGAGTTCAAGAAAAGGTTTGAGAAAAGTTAGGTTTTTGGTTGAAGAAAAAGGCTTTGTGAAGTTAAGTTTTTGGTTGAAGAAAAGCGCTTTGTCTTTGATTTTGATTTTTAAGCTTTTAACTTGAGATTTTTGCTATGAGTAGTGTAAAAGTTTGATTCAAAGTCTTGAGAAACTTGTGTTTTAAAAGGATTTGAGGTTTCATAAAGGATTAAAGTGATTTTGGAAAAGAAAAAAGATTTTCACGTGGGATTTTTGCTGGAATACGAGGGATCAGTCGACTGGAGGTACTGACTAGTCAACTGGGGGGCTATTTTGAGGAGACCAGTTGAATGGTGTGGAGTACTCAATTAACTTGAAGATGGGTAGAAAGTTTCTAGACAAAATCTAATCGACTGCGGGCTAAGGGTAGTCGATTGGGTCAGTCCTCCTTTGAGTTTTCTTGAGTTTTTACTTGCATTTTAGAGTTGTAATCCCATCTAAAACACTACTAGATGATTATAAGATAAAAACTTTAATTAATTAACCCTAAGAAAACCCTTTTTCTTTTAGATCTTATCTTCAAGAACATATAGACTAAGAGGAAGTGAACCTTGTGAATTAGAGCATAGTTTTTCCTTCTTTATCTTCATTCTTGACTTAGATAAATATTGCGATTGTATACACTTTGTTTTAATTAGGTAAGTAATATTTTCAATCGATGTGGTTGATGATCGTAGTAAGCGTAAAGAAAGGATTGCAGACTAAGGCTTGGTACTGAGGTAGGTTACACCTTACTCCTAGTAAGTGTGAGGAACTGATAAATGAAATTAAAAGGTTAAAATGTATATGAATATGAATGAGTATAGACTACTAATAATAATTTAAGGGTTATATTTATATATGTAAGAATGTGGAGGTATAAGAATAAGCGTAGTTGCGTTATAATGTACTTTGAGGAAACTTGGGAAAGGGAATGACTTAGTAAATGATTAATAGATTACAAAAGACATAAAAATGTAGAAATGAGTTTATAAGAAAATAATTGTGATTAGACCTTGATGTGTTTACTTTCGAATGAGTATTGTGATGTGTATAGTTAGATTGTTATGAATTTAATGGTATGATTGGTTGATGGTTGTTTGGATTGCAAAATCATTGCATCATGAAATTTATTTCACATAATATATATGTATATATATATATACATATATTATTTAACGATTTATACGAAGAGGGAGTGATGAGTGAGGCTAGTAAGTCCCTTCCCACAAATGGTGTAATGGTACCGAACATTATTGGACGTACAGGACCCCTGAAGGGGATCTGTTGTGATTTGATGTGCCGATACGTGGGGAGATATCTCTATTGTTATATGATTTAGCCCAATGAGGGGCAGTATCTTATGATGAGTAAAGCATAATCATATATTCCATTGCATTACATTTCATTTCATTTATGATTGATGTATGGATGAGAATTGGTCTATTGAGGGGCATTTTGTTGTGATTTGATTATTTCATTGAGGGGTGTGTGATTGGATTAGCCCATTGAGGGATATATATTGTAATTGTGGCCTATTAGGGGCATATATTGTGAATTGAAGAATGTTATATAGATGTTGCTCAGGAATGAGTGATTTATTGTTTTGTGCGTGGATATGATATGGACTACGGAATACATGATAAATTTGAGAGTGTTAGTATGTCAATATTGTTGTAAAGATTTTTCTTTTGTATTAAGAATTGAGAAAGTTAAATTGAAAGGTAAGTAAAAAAATCTTAATATACTTAAAATTATGAAAAGTGATTAATACGACAATATCTTAAATTAAGATAAAATTTTCAAAACATTTAGTTCTAATAATGTGAAGTCTCGCTGAGCTTTTTAGCTCACTGATTACACTCAAACTAATACGTGGTTATTATGTATAGTTGAGGTGTCGATCCCACGAGGAAAAGCAAACTACAAAGGAAAGTGTAAACCTTAACACGAACGATAAAGGTCAAGTGAGAGAATCTGAGTTTTGATAATAAAGTGTTAGTATTTTTCTAAGGTTTAAACATGTCTAAACATGGTTCAAAGATGGTTAAAGTCTAAACTAAGGTTGGAAGATTAAAATACAGCATTTTAAAGGAGTGCACACATGTGTGTGCATCCATTTGGGTGTGTGTGCACACCCCTAAACAACAAAGCAAAGTAGTGCGCACTGCTATGTGAAGGGTAGCATCAGTGTGTGCCTCACGTCCCTTCACCAACGCCTCACCGCCCAGCAAGGATGTAGTTTGAATAAGGGCAGCACTGCACCACCCCTCCACCAGCACCGCACCGCCCAGAATGTGGTGCAAAGGAGCTTTGCCTAGCGCCTCACCGCCACCTGTTTAGTGCCTAGGCGCTAGGCACACTGATGCACACATGGATAGCTTATTTAAACCTCCTCTTAGGTGCGTGGATGCAAGGTTAAAATGCACAGTACCACTTAGGATTGATGGAGGGCTATGGTTAAGTGGTCATTAAGGTCTAAGGGTGGGGATTGACTCTCAAGATTGGACAAGAAGTTGGTGCACTATATAAAGGGTCACCTAGCTTCATTCGAGATGATAACATTGTGATATAATTTGAGATCAATTGTAAAGAGTGACATGACACAATATAATAGAGAATTGTGTGAGAGTGCAAAGACACAAAACACAAGAGGGACTCATTGTAGAGAGGTTGGTTGTAAAGAAGAGAGAGTAGTATAGAGAGAGAGCATTGGAATAGTTCTTATCATCTTCTTTCTTCTCTTCTGGGTTTCTTCAAGAACTTGAGCTTCTTAAAGAGGGTTGATGTAATTGTAAAGAACCATTGATTTAGTGCAGAGAGTTCAGAGGAACTCATGGGGACGTAGGCTATTGCCAAACCTTGATAACAAATCGCTTGTCTTCTTTTCTTTCTTACTTTCGATTGTTGTATTTCTTTCAACAAGTCATTCTAGACTTGGGTATTTGGAAGATCACCACCTGGGCATCTTGTCAAGGTGATTTCCAACAGTGGTATCAGAGCTTTGGACAGTGGTATCAGAGCTTGCACAGCTGGGTATCGGAGCAAGAACAAGAAGGTTACAGAGTCAAGACTCCAAGAATCAAAGATCAACTTCTTAGGTGATTCAAGAACGGAGTAAAGATCAAGATCAGAACGTGCTCTTGAGGGTGATTCAAGCACGGTGTTAAGATCCGTCTTTGATCGTGTTCTTGAGGTTGAAGAAAGCATTTGTGGGTATTGCATAAATCTGGGATCTTGTCCGCAAAGATGGCTTCAAATTTCGTGGTTGAGAAGTTTGATAGAAAGGGAGATTTTTCCCTGTGGAAGCAAAAGATCAAGGCGGTTCTATTGCACCAGAAAGTGGACTTGGTTATTGGAGAAGATGATGCTCTTCCAGCAAGTGTCACGGAGGACCAGCGGACTGAGATGAAGAAGATGGCTTACAACACCATTTTCTTGCACATGTTAGATAGTGTCACAAGGGAGTGCAGAGACTCGGAAGATCTGACTGTTATATGGAAGAAACTAGATGGGTTGTTTCTTACCAAAACTCTCCCTAATAAAATTTATCTTCTTAAAAGAATCTTTGCTTTTAAATGGATCCTAGTAAAGAGTTGCAAGATAATCTTGATGTCTTTAATAAGCTAGTTCAAGATTTGAATACCTATAGCATTACATTTCCAGATGAACAATTGGCTGTTAACTTGTTAAATTCTCTTCCTGATTGCTTTGATAATTTGATTAATGCTATTGAGTGTGGAAGGGATACTTTAACAAAGGATATTGTGATCAATGCCATAAGGGCACATGACTTCAAAGCCAAGATAAAGGAGACATCAAGTGGAGATGGGCTGTTCGTAAGAGGAAGGCCAGCAACTCAAAATGGCAGTAGCAACCATGGCAACTACCGGGAGAAATAAAGAGGTAGAGGGCAAAGCCATGGGAGAGCACATTCCAAATCAAGATTTGGAAAGAGTTGAAGAAGATATAGGATGACATAAGAAGCCACACCAATAATGGAGAGGCTTCAGTTGCCAAGGGAGAACAACAAGATAATGTTCTTGTTGTGTGCTCAAATGTGAGCAGGAGGCAAGGCAGAGAAAAGTGGATTATGGATTCCGGATGCACTTATCACATGTGCCCTCACAAGGAATGGTTCAAGAATTTCAAGGAGATCAATGATGGAAGGGTCTTCTTGAGGAATAACAATTCTTGCCAAGTGAAGGGGATTGGAGACATCCAATTGAGGATGTTCGATGAAGTCACAAGGCTACTGAGAAATACAAGGTATCTTCCAGATTTGAAGAGAAATTTGATCTCATTAAGGTAGCTAGATTCCAAGGGGTATACATGCAAAGTAGAGGGATGAAAGATCAAGGTGGCCGAGGGATCTTTGGTAGTGATCAAGGCAGCAAGAAACGATGGACTCTATGAGATGATTGGAGAGACAAAAATCAATGATCAAGTAGCAAGCTTGATGGCTGAGATGGACAAGGCAGCCCTTTGGGACACTCACTTGGGACACATGAGCAAAAAGTGCCTTGGTGGTGACAAAGTATAGAAACTGGATTTCTATGAGAGTTGCATTCTTGGGAAGCAACACCGAGTCAGCTTCAACACCGGAGTGCACAAATCTAATGGGATTCTTGACTATATTCATTCAGAACTTTGGGGGCCAGCAAGAACACCAACACAGGGAGGTAATTTTTACTTTCTGCCTTTAATTGATGATTGTTCAAGAAGAGTGTGGGTTTATTTGCTTGGAAATAAATCCGATGCCTTGAATAAATTTGTTGTGTGGAAGAAGTTGCTGGAAACTCAAACAGGTAGGGTAGTTAAGGCTTTACGAACAGATAATGGCTTAGAATTTTACAATAAGGATTTTGATAAATTCTGTGAATTAAATGGCATTCTAAGGCATAGAACGGTTGTAAAAACACCTCAGCAAAATGGAGTTGCTGAGAGGATGAATAGAACCCTTATGGAAAAGGTTAGGTGTATGTTAATAGGATCCAGATTACCAAAATATTTTTGGGGTGAAGCTGTGGCTACAGCTGCATACTTGGTAAATAGATCACCCTCTAGAGCATTAGAGCTCAAGACTCCCATGGAGATGTGGAGTGGGAAACCCCCTGAATTAAGCAACCTTAGGACTTCTGGGTGTGCTACCTATGCACATCAAAAGGAGGATAAACTTAGCCCAAGATCTAGAAAATGTGTATTTCTAGGATATGGTGATGGGGTTAAGGGATATAGGTTGTGGTCCTTAGAAAAGAAAGGCATGAAACTCATTATAAGTACGGATGTTATTTTTAATGAAATGTTATTTCCCTGCTTAGAGAAAACTAACCCTGCAGGGGCTAGCGAGCAAACCAGTCTAGAAGTTATGGAGCATCACATCAAGGAGAGTTCGATTCAGGTAGAGCAAGGAAGGCAAGAGAGTTCGGACCAAGTAGAGCCCTTGAATGAAGGCCATGCTCAAGAAACTTAAGAAGAGGCTGAACAAGAAGAGGTTGATGCAGCAAGTTATAATGACTAGTAGCTCACAAGAGACCGGGGAAGGAGGGTGGTTAGACCACCTTTGAGATATGGGTTTGCGGATGCTAATGTAGCAGCTCCTTAGATAGAAAGAGAGGTTGAACCAGAAACTTACATGGATGCTATGGAGTCTAAGGATTCATCAAAGTGGCAGCTGGCTATGGAGGAAGAAATGGATTCTTTGATGAAGAACAACTCTTGAAGATGGATCAACAAGATCAAAGAAGGGAATACTCCAGGGGATGAAGTCCGGTATAAAGCTAGGCTGGTGGCGAAGGGGTTCACACAAAAAGAAGGCATAAATTTCACCAAAATCTTCTCATCGGTTGTGAAGTACAAGACGATACAGATAGTGTTAGTATTGGTGATCCAATTTGATTAGGAAATCGAGCAAATGGATGTGAAAACAACGTTCTTACAGGGAGAGCTAGATGAGACCATTTTCATGAGGCAATCTAAAGGCTATGAGGAAGGAAGGCAGGGAGAATTGGTGTGCAAATTGAAGAAATCTCTCTATGGCCTGAAGCAATCACCTCGGCAATGGAATAAGAGGTTTGATTCCTTTGTAATCAGCTTAGGTTTCATGAGGAGCTACTATGATTCGTGCTTGTACTATAAGGGGTAGAAGGTTAAGGAAGTGGTGATCATCCTCATCTATGTTGATGACATATTACTGGCTGGGAGCAGCATGGAAAGGATGAAGAAACTAAAGGCTCAACTCAGTGAGGAGTTTGAGATGAAGGATCTTGGCCATGCACAAAAGATCCTTGGGATGCGTATCATCTGGGAAAGGGAGAGAAACAGATTGAAGATCTCTCAAGCTTCCTACATAGAGAAGATGATATCTAAATTCTCTATGGAAGTTAGCAAACCAGTGAAGGTTCCCCTTGCTGGTCATTTCAAGTTCTCCAGCGATCAATGTCCGAGATCGGAGGCGGAGAAGAAAGAAATGGAAAAAGTCTCTTATTCTAGTGTTGTTGGTTCTGTTATGTTCACCAGGGTAAGCACTAGACCTGATACTGCTCATGCAATAAGTGTTCTCAGCAAGTTTATGAGTAATCCCGGAAAAGAGCATTGGCTTGGGATGAAGTGGTTGTTGAGGTACTTGAAGAGAAGCCTAGAAGTAGGGTTGGTTTATGAGAAGAGAGGTAAGTCCATCTGCCTTGAGAGTTTTGCGGATTCAGACAATGGAGCGGACCGGGATAAAAGGAGATCGATTACCTCTTACTTCTTAAACTTAAACGGATGTTGTGTAAGTTGGAAGGCTCAATTGCAGCCAATGGTAGCACTCTCAACAACCGAGGCTGAGTACATAGCGGCTACGGAGGCTATTAAGGAGGCTATGTGGTGCAAAGGGTTGCTGGAAGAGTTAAAGGTACTAGAGGAGCAGGTTGTGATGTTTTTGGATAGTCAAAGTGCATTGCACTTGTGTAAGAATCTGGTGTTCCATAAGAGGACAAAACACATGGATGTTCGGTATCATTTCATTCGGAAAAATGTTACGAAAGGATGCATCCATGTGGACAAGGTAGCCACGAAAGAAAATCCTGCAGATTGAGGTACTAAAGTCCTACCTCTAAGTAAGTTTAATCATTGCTTTGGACTACTTAGGATTGGAGTTGGTTAATTTATGACTCAATATGAGTTTGGAACCTGAAGTTCTCTGCACAATGGTTCGAGTTTAAACACTTAGACAAAGGTAAAGATTGCTGGTATTTGTCTAAGGTTTAAACATGTCTAAACATGGTTCAAAGATGGTTAAAGTCTAAACCAAGGTTGGAAGATTAAAATATAACATGTTAAAGGAGTGCACTCATGTGTGTGCATCCATTTGGGTATGTGTGCACACCCCTAAACAAAAAAGCAAAGTAGTGTGCACTACTGTGTGAAGGGCAGCATCAGTGTGTTCCTCACTGCCCAGAAAGGATGTAGTTTGAAGAAGGGCAGCACCACACCGCCCCTCCACCAGCACCGCACTGCCCAAAATGTGGTGCAAAAGAGCTTTGCCTAGGTGCTGGGCACACTGATGCACACATGGATAGCTTATTTAAACCTTGTCTTAGGTACGTGGATGCAAGGTTAAAATGCACAGCACCACTTAGGATTGATGGAGGACTATGGTTAAGTGGTCATCAAGATCTGAGGATGCAGATTGACTCTCAAGATTGGACAAGAAGTTGGTGCACTATATAAAGGGTCACCTAGCTTCATTCTAGATGATAACATTGTGATATAATTTGAGATCAATTGTACAGAGTGATAAGACATAATACAAGAGAGAATTATGTGAGAGTGCAAAGACACAAAACACAAGAGGGGCTCATTCTAGAGAGGCTAGTTATAAAGAAGAGAGAGATGTATAGATAGAGAGCATTGTAATAGTTCTTATCATCTTCTTTCTTCTCTTCTTGGTTTCTTCAAGAACTTGAGCTTCTTGAAGAGGGTTGCTGTAATTGTAAAGAACCATTGATTTAGTGCAGAGAGTTCAGAGGAACTTAAGGGGACGTAGGCTATTGCTGAACCTCAATAACAAATTGTTTGTCTTCTTTTCTTTCTTACTATCGATTGCTGTATTTCTTTCTATAAGTCATTCTAGACTTAGGTGTTTGGAAGATCACCACCTGAGCATCTTGTCAAGGTGATTTCCAACATAAAGTATTGTAAGAAAATTGTGTAAATATAATGAAGAATATAAATGAGAAGCAACAAGGTTCCGGGAATCCTCCCTAAGTTCGTTGCCTTATTCCATTCTCAATTCAATTGTTTTTATCTCGATTGCTAGTTTCACATCCCAAACAAGTAATCAGTGAATAATCAATCAAAGCATATGTAAACCCTAATGTAATTGCTATGAAGTACTCTTTACTTTCGATTCATGCACACATGACCTATCTTATAGATTTATCGAGAAACGACAATATATCTCAATGACAATATTGCAATAATGGACAAACCTAAAAGATAAATCTATCGGAATCAATCACATTCAACAATCTTTACATAAGAAGAGCATGACTAGACTAATGTAGAGAAGAAAGACACAATCACCGGATTAAGATAAAAACTTTTAATTAAATCAAAAAGTAAATCATAACTATGTTTAACAATGAATCCAAACTATAACTGAATCAAGAATAGAAATAAGAATAACTACACCTAAGAATTCATCCCATCGCCTTGCTTGGAAATTAGTTGGCCATGAGGCTCATGCTTGAACACCGCAATGGAGAAGAATGTAGTAGCTTTCTTGAGTTTACCAACATAAATGATGTCTTCTCCATCAAACCCTTAGTGATCTATTTATAATAAAAAAAAAGTTTCTAGGGTATTTTCGGGTCTAAACTATCACTAAAACCCTAATTAGGAAACAGGGCATCGCGCTTGCGTCGCGGCTCACACTAATCCAGGCCACAGCGCACACACTCCTTTTCCTATTCGAGAAGTTGATGGTTCTGGGGGCCAAGGCTTGAAGTTCTGGGAAACAACATGGAACACTAAAGACTTGGTTTCTCTTCATTTTGTCCTTCTATAACGATGCTTTCACGCTGATGTGCATCAAAACATCGTGCTTAAAGCTATGATAGCTTTCCATCTCTTTTGGACTCAAAGTACCTGAAAATGCACCGAAATAGATCAACAATCCAAGAATATCACTTTAGAGTTGTTAAGGTATAAAAGTGTAATTCAAACCTATATCAACCCTAAAATTTTAACAAATAAGTACTATTAAGATGCATTTTATGACTCTCATCATAACCCCCAACTAGCTTATTGCTAGTCCCTAGCAATTCAATCAGAAACAAGACAATGTGAAATGAATTCTATAGTAGGAATCAAAACAAAGTTATAGCGATTTTAGCGGACAGAGGTCATACCTCCTGGTTCAGCATCAGCCGCACCTCACAGCACCAAAATGCACAGAAAGGATAGAAACTCAAGGCTGCAGTGCCAGGATGTTGGCGCTGCAGCGCTGGTAGCTGACACAAAGAAGGATTTGGACAGAAAGTTGGAGCTGCAGCGCCAGAAAGTTGGAGCTGCAGCACCAGAATTAGGGTTTCTTTATGTCTTGGCGCTGCAGCGCTGGGATGTTGGCGCTGCAGCGCCAACCCATGAATTTTGAATGTTATAAATTGAAACCCTAGCTGAACAAGAAGGAAATCTAGAAAAGGGGCGAAAAAGAGAAGAAAGAAAACAGAATTTGGAGGAGAGGAGACACGAAAGGAGGCTTGGAGACACTCCGGGAGGCTACACATCAAGCTTTTAATCATTCTTCTCTGGTTTTGTATTTTTCTATTCTATCTATGTTGATGTTTTATAATATGAACATGGGTTGTTTGAACATGATTATGGAGTAGATATTTTTGTGTTAAGGATAGATGGATCCTAAACCTTTATCTTGAGTTGTTGTTTGGACAAGTGGAATTTAATGTGTTTTTCAAAGAGTGTGTTTTATTGTTCTTAATGCTTTTTATTATTTTGATTCCTTCTTTAAGTATGGTGATGTGTCGAATAGAGAAGCCATGCTCTTATGAATGGTTGAACTAATAAATATGATATTGGATTTTTATGTATGCAAAGGCTAGGGTAAAACATGCCATGAATGGAATAGGAGTAACCGAATAGGGATTCTAGGAAATTAATGTGGTCCGTTTAAATCGTAACCGAATAGGGAGATTTAACTGAAAAGAATCCAAAAACACTCAATGCTTCTCAATTTGAGTTAATCTAGAATAGACCTGGAATACGGATATTCGAAGTTAATGATTCTTGAGATTGTGGTTAGACCCGAAATATGGATAACCAATTTATTGGGGAATCTACCATCTTGGAAAACATATTAAACGAAACTTGTCCATTCGAAACTCTTGTCAATTATGGTTTAGGTGAAGTCGAGTCCTTAGTACATTAGTTCATAAGAGTTTTCATTCAAAAATTTGCTAATCTTCCATTATTTACTATTGTGTTATGTTTTTCCTTAGTTAATTGTTAGTAAATCTTTCCCCTACAATTATTCGTTTGCTCAAATAACAGTAAAAGTTAAGTCATAATTTTTGTAGTATTTGACCAGTCCTCGTTGGGAACGATATTCACTCATCATTTTATTACTTGAACGATTAGTGCACTTGCTAGTGTCAATTTCATCGCATCAAGTTTTTGGCGCCGTTGTCGAGGACTGAAATAGACTATTACTTTTATTGTGATTCAACTTGTTAATTTGAGAGTTTTTTTTTAATTTAGTTTTTAAGTCTATTTTGCAGGGCTTTCGATTATAGTGCATGACACGTACTAGTGGGAGAATACTTGTAGAACCTAATCCAGAGATTGAGTGCACGTTTCACTCTTTGAGAAGAGCAGCACCAGTAACAATTAATACAATGGCAGAAGGAAACAATGCAGAGGTGCAACGTGCACTATGGGATTATGCCATGCCAAAGATGGATGGTGTTGAATCTAGCATTCGGCGACCACCTATACAAGCGAAAAATTTTGAAATTAAGCCCGCCATCATCCAGATGATTCAACATTCAGTACAATTTGGGAGCTTATCGCAAGAAGATCCGAATGTTCACTTAGTGAATTTCCTGGAAATTTGCGACACATTCAAGCATAACGGAGTATCGGAGGATGCAATTCATTTAAGGCTTTTCCCATTTTCATTAAGGGATAAAGCAAAAAGCTGGTTGACTTCTTTGCCTGCCAGATCCATAACAACATGGGAAGAATTGGCACATAAGTTTTTAGGGAAGTACTTCCCTCCTGCAAAAACTGCAAAGTTACGTAATGAAATTACTATGTTTTTGCAGGTTGATCGAGAGTCACTCCATGAGGCATGGGAGCGCTTTAAAGACCTATTGAGAAGATGTTCTCATCACGAGTTGCCCACCTGGATGCAGGTACAAACCTTTTATAATGGTTTAACTAATACAACCCGAAACATGATTGATGCAGCTGCAGGAGGCACTATCATGAGAAAAACTCCAGAAGAAGCCATCGAATTACTCGAAGAAATGGCTACCAACTCTTATCAATGGCCAATTGAAAGGTTACCTATCAACAGAGCCCCAGGATTGCACAACGTAGATGCTGTTACAGCTCTAGCAGCACAACTGGAGACTCTCAACAAGAAGATTGATGGATTTAATCCCCACTCACATTCAATATGTGAATTGTGTGGTGGTAGTGGCCATCACAGCAGTAGTTGTCAAGGTAATCAGTTTGCATGTAATTCATTTGCTGAACAAGCTAATTTTGTTTCAAATTTTCACAGGTAGAACAATCCATACAGCAACACATATAATCCGGGATGGAGGAATCATCCAAACTTCTCGTGGAATCAAAGCAATGCAAAGCAACCTCATCCTGAATACACTCCTCAAGAAAAGAAGTCTAACTTGGAGGATATGATGGCCAAATTTTTAAATACAGCAGAAACAAGATTCCAAAATCAAGAAGCATCCATAAAAAATCTGGAAGTTCAAATCGGTCAACTAGCAAACATAATTTCTGGACGTGCACAAGGTTCCCTCCCGAGCAACACAGAAAAGAAACCTAAGGAGGATGTCATGGCCATAACACTAAGGAGCGGCACACAATTGGAAGAGCCACAACCTAAAGAAATCACTCATCAGTACTTGTCACAAAATATAAATTTTATCAATGACAAATATGTTTATCATAGCCGATTTGGAACTATTAAAGTAACAAAGCATGATATAACTTCGATTAGAATTAAATTAAATCATATGCTTATTTGAAAGCATTTATGAATTTAAACAATTTAACATTTAGATAATAATTGTGGAAATTATAAATCGTGATTAGTCAAAGAGTGTTGAGATCACCATGTCAATATAACGAAAAAGGACATGAGAAAGTCTAGAATCTCATATACTTTTTTAACATATTATTATTCAACCTATATTGTTTAGATAAATTCATTGAACTTATTAAAACATAAATTAATAAATATATTTTTTTTATTTATTTTTACAAATTTGTAATTATATAATAACTAATGAATAAATTAGATTTCATAATCTTCCAGGTAAACTAAGAACAATGATAATATTTTTAATAATTATATGTTAAATTAGTGTAATATACTAAAATGAAATTATAAGAAGTTTTAATTTTAGTAATTCAATTATTTTTATATTTATTTTTTAACTAAGTGAAATTAGCAAACTTTTTTTAAGTATAATAAAAACAAAGTAATTTATTTTTCTTCATTTTTATGTAAAAATAATATTAATTTGATTTAATTTAAAATTAACATAATCATTTCAATGGCCAAAATCAAAAAATAATTTTAGAAAAAACATTTTTAAAAAATATATACATCTTCGTCATTTTATTTCTTTAATTAAAAAATAAAACATTGTAAATCATAATGAAATTAGAAAAAACTAAAACGAAAAAAGAAACGAAACTCAAGTATGTATAGCAATGAACAACAAGAATAAGTGATGATCATTAAAGGTCACAATATATTTTATTTATCCATGACACTATAAATTTTGTCACATAAAAGAAAACTATTTACTGGTTTAAATGTATCACCAATAAATTTAAAGTGTCACCAAAAAATTTCTCTTCATCAAACTTTGGCGTTTAAATTTGATGCCAATTTTTTAAAATTATTTTTTGACATTGTTGCATCACGTCACCTAAACTAAATAAGTAAAAAAAAATTCTGTTAGGGAAGACGAAAAAATATGCACCAATTATTTAGCTAATATATGACGTCAATACAAATGCAAAATTTATTAGTGTCATCCGTTATTTACTTATGCATGACACAACAATTATTTGTCACGAAATATGAACTTTATTGGTAACAACTCACTTTCGTCACTAATAATATACCAATAAATTAATTCATTTTGATTTGGTTATTGCTGACGAAACCTGCACATCACAACAAATGTTAGTAATTTGTGACACTAGACATCGCGTCACACATTAAGAAAATCATTTAATGACATAAATGGATATTAGCGGTGACGAAAAGTAAGTGTCACAAATTATTTTACACATGTATGATGCAAAAACATTTTGTCATGAAATATGAACTTTCATAGCAACAACTATTTTCGTCACTAATTATGTAACAAAAAATTAGTTTATCTTGATTTGATTATTGGTGATGAAATCTACACATCACAAATAAAGTAAGTAATTTGTGACGCTTTACATCTCGTTTGTAATGACCTATCCCCGAGTGGGCCCTACCCAAGACGATATCATCACCTTTCAGCTCTGACCTCTAACCTGAATGCCATGCATACATCTTGCATACAATAAACTTCACAATTTATCAAGCTCAAACAAATCATCTTAACGTACAATTACATTTACACAATACCATTTATACAAAACTTCTTTAAATCCATAGAATTTACAAATATTTACATTTTAATCTTCCTTTTTACACAAATATATGAAGAAAAAAAATTTGGACTCTAGAAGACTCTGAGAATGCCGCTTCCAAACCACCCGAGTAGTCTCTAACAAAATATCTCTCAACTAAAACTTACTCCCATTTTCAACTGTGACCTGGGGAAATAAAATATAAAGGAGGGGGTGAGCTTCAAAAAGCTTAATGAGTAACATATTACTCAAAGTACTCGATTTTTAATTTCTTTTGACCAATTTATATCAACACATTAATTTAATTAGCATAAAGCCTTCAGTTATTTCCATATCTTTTACATCTTTAATCATTATATTTCTTGCATATTTTTTATTTAAAGAAAATTTACCTAACACACAATGGCACTATACCATGTTATAATTATTAAAGAATTTACATTTCATACACCTATCACAAAATCAAATCTCATAATTTACACATTATAAGAAGTCAACCAATAAGCACAACATCATCACATCACATGAATCAACATCATATACCCTTCATTGGGCCAATAACATCATGTACCCCTCATTAGGCCAATCATATCAATTACCATATGAAATGTAGTGCAATGCATGATCATGTCTTAGTTTATTTCATCTCTCTCATTTCATTACCCCTCACTAGGCTAATCATATCACAATGCTACTCATTGGGCTAATCATATCACAATTGGGATGTTTCCCCACGTATCGGTATGTCAATCAATATATAACTTCAGATCCCCTACATCCATTTCTTGGGCGGGGTCCTACATTCCAAGTTTCTTCGATACCTTTTCACCCTTAGTGGGGCGAGCCCTATAGTCTAATATTTTTTCGGTCCCCTTTCACTCCTTATGGGCGGGGCTTACCCTCACATGTACACTCTCATTCCACACAAATCATCATATGAATCACATTTATGCAAATGCATTCACATCACAATTCTCAAGCATAATCAATCACACATCTAATTCATAACAATTCACCATATCACAATCACAAGCCTTTCAATATTAACATCACATTTTGCCCATATCCACAAAAGAATACATTTTTCAATCAATCAACATATTTTGATAGCCCTATATGGTAACAATTGGTTCATATACATCATAACTTAACTACGTGTGTGTATATATATTTATATATATATATGTGTGTGCGTTTGTATTTTTAGCTCATTTTTATATATACTTGAATCCAAGGACACAATCATTCATTATATCTAAATCTTATTATAAATTATTATACATACATATATATATATATACATATATATATATAAAGTTCGTGTCCATCAATTATTAGTTCCTTCTCATTTACTAGGAGTAAAGTGTATTGATAACGCTCAAACTAACATACGATTATTGTGTATAGCTGAGTTGTCGATCCCACGAGGAAAGCGAACTACAAGAGAAAGTCTAAACCTTAACACTAAACAATAAAGTTCAAACAAGAAAATCTAAGTTTGACGAATAAAATTATATAAGAGTGTTGTGAAAATATGATGAAGAATTCAATAAAGAAATAACAAGGTTCCAGGAATCCTTCCTAAGTTCGTTGCTGATAAGAGCCATAAAATGCATCTTAACGATGTTTAATTGTTATCATTTTATAACTCTTCTCAGTCTTTATTGAACTTTTATGTGTTGATAACTCTTAAGTAATATTATTGGACCACTAACTTATTTCAGTGCATTTTTAGGTACTTTGAACCCAAAGAGAAGAAGAAGCGATTGATGTTTAAAAACACCAAGGTTCCATGCACTATGAAGCAGAGGAGTGGCTACGGAGAGGCAAAGCATAAAGAAAAATCAAGCTCAGCCCAGCACTGCGGTGCCCCTAAGTCTGCACCACGGTGTCCAGAAACTCTCATATGGTGCCCCTCAGCCAGCACCACGGTGTCCAGAAGCTCACCCAGCCAAGATTATGCCTAGCACCGCAGTGCTCTTCAAGCAGCACCGCAGCGCGCACACAGGATTACATCTCCGAGTTAGACTTTAATTAGGGTTTTAAACATTAGATTAAAACCCAAGAACACCCCTTAGACCCTTGTACTATAAATAGGACACTCAGGGCTTAAGAGAAGGTATCTTGGTTGTGGAGATAAACCTAGAAATAAAGGCAGCAGTTCTCATCCACAAAAGTGTTTAGTTATGAACACCATGGCTAACTAACTTCCAAGCAAAGCGAAGGGATGAATCCCTAGGTGTAGTTGTTCCTATCTTCCCTTATTTGATTCAGTTGTAATAAGAATTTATTGTCATACATTGTCATGATTTACTTCTTTATCTAATTATAAGATCTTATCTATTCCGGTGATTGTATCTTTTTCCTTGATATAAATTTAGTCATGCTTCTCTTAGGTCAAGATCATTTGGGTATGATTGAATCCGGTAGATTTATCCTTTAGGTTTGTCCATTACTGCAATATTGTTGATAAAGATATATTGTCGTTTCTTGATAAACCTATAGGATAGATTATATGTGCATAAATCGAAGAAGTATTTCATAACAATCATATTAGGGTTTATATATGTGTTCATTGAATACTTGTCGGTTGCATGTTTGGGATGTGAAACTTGCAACCGAGATAAAAATAACTTAATCAAGTTAGGGATAGGACAATGAACCTAGGGAGGATTCCCAGATCCTTGTTGTCTCCCTATTATATTTTACAATCTATTTTACACAATCACTTCATTACCAAAAGTTCATATTTTTTCATTTAAATCTTTATCGTTTGTGTTATTGGTTCACACCTTCTTTATAGTTAACTTGTTTCTCTATGGAATCGACACCCCAAAGCCATGCTACAACTGCCGTGTTACTCTCTAGGCATAATCAAATTTTAGCACCATTACCAGGGAAACGCAATTACTTACAAAGAAGTTTGTCAACTCTAAGACAAGACAGTACTATCGTTCCTTTCTATTAGTTTTGATTTTTTGATTTTTTTTATTTTGCTCTACTTATCACTTTTAAAAACTCAGTTGGTGTATGCTTAGACCGAGAGATTCGCAAGGGAGATTCATTAAGGGACCCGAATTAGAAACACCTTTCCCTTCCATGTTCGTTAGTGAGACCTCGCCTAGATCAAACCCTAGTGTACACCCAACATAAAATATAGAAAATTTTGTTCACATGGCTGAAAACCCTAATGAAAATGTTGCTAGGACACTTAGAGATTACCAATATCCTAATCGGACAGCCACACCATCATGCATAATGTTTCCAGCCAACACTCGCCATCAAGATTTTAAAACAAAGATGATATAATTACTCCCTACTTTTCATGGCTTGGAAAATGAAAACCCCTATGTGCACATTAGAAAATTTGAGGAAGTAGTTGTGACTTTTCATAGTCAAGATGCAACCGATGATATCGTTAGACTTAAGTTTTTTCCTTTCTCCTTGAAAGATAAAGATAAGAGTTGATTATACTCGTTAATACCACGATCAATTGAGTCATGGAATGAGATGACCCAAGTCTTTTTTAACAAGTACTTCCCTCAACATAAGACCAATGCATTAAAAAGACAAATCTCCACCTTTGCACAAAAGGAAAACGAGACTTTGTATCAATCTTGAGAGAAATTTAAAGAGCTGTTAAGTATGTGTCCATATCATGGGTATGAAAAATGGCATTTAGTGAGCTATTTCTATGAGGGTCTTACCTATAGAGAACACCAATTCGTGGAGATGATGTGCAATGGTGAATTTCTGCAAAAAGACCCTGCTGATGCTATTGAGTACCTTAATGAGCTTGCCGAAAAAGCTCACACATGGATTGGACCTAGTTCTACTGAAAGCACAAATAGGTCACGACCTATAGGAAACCCTAGTGGTGGAGGAATCTACCATTTTAGGGAAGAGGGTAATCTTAGGGCTAAGGTCGAGATGCTTACTTGGGAGTAAAAGGCATTAAAAACTAAAAAACCAACACACATGGTTAATCAAGCCGAACCTTTAGAACCATGTTTTGTGTGTGGTGGAGTTGATCATCATGCCCAAGATTGCCCCAAATTTGTTGACATAAAAGGGCTATACGAGGAACAATGTAATGCCTTAGGCATGTACAAGAAACCTCCATCATCCTTCTCTAACACTTACAATCCGAGGTGGCGAAATCATCCCAATTTCAGCTGGAAATCTGAAAATCAGCAGCATGCACAACCACCCCCTAGATCATACTCAACACCTTATCATGCACCCTCATCCTCTAGGAACTCTTTAGAAGACACCTTACATCCTTTTACAGAAGCACAAGGTAAGATAAATCAAAGGTGTGAGGCTTTAATTACATAAGTGGTTGAGGAAAACAAAGAAATAAGGAGCCAAGTATCTAAATTAATGGGCTCCTTGAGTGTGACTAAGCGAGGTAAGTTCCCTTCCTAAGCTCAGTCTGTACCTCACGGTCAACATATGGCATAAGAAAATTTGAAAGATGTAAATGGCATTATGACCCGAAGTGGTAAGTCACTGCACATCCCACTAATGAATAAACCCGAGGATGTGAGAAAGGGTCAAACTAGTAATGAAGTCGAATTTCCTAAAGACCCTGAAGTGACCAAAAGTCCTATTAAGGCCCCATTCCCTCAAGCCCTAAAATCCAACAAGAAAAAAATAGAAATAAATAATGAAATCCTTAAGAACTTAAGGCAAGTGAAACTTAATCTTCCTCTTTTGCATGTGATTAAACAAGTCCCTACCTATGCAAAAGTTCTCAAGGATTTATGCACAATTAAGAGGAAACACTATGTCAAGAAAATAGTATTCCTAATTGAGCAAGTTACTGCGTTAATTGAGCAAAGAATTCCCCCAAAATACAAAGATTCGGGCTGTCCTACCATTGCTTGCAGTATTGGAAATCATGAGGTTGGACAAGCTTTGCTAGATTTAGGAGCTAATGTAAACCTGATGCCATTCTCCATTTATTTACAGCTGGGGTTAGGAAAAATCAAACCAACCAGCGTGGTATTGCAATTGGCTGACCGTTCAGTCAAAGCACCCCGGGGTGTAGTAAAGGATGTCTTGATTCAAATTGATAAATTCTACTATCCTGTTGATTTCTTAATTCTTGATATCACTTTTGCTGTTGACACTAACTCTAAAATCCCTTTGATTTTGGGTAGACCTTTTCTTGCTACTGCGAATGCACTAATAAATTGTAGGAAATGACTCATGAAGCTATCCTTTGGCAACATGACCCTTGAAATGAATATTTTCAATGTTGCAAAATAGCCTGAAGATGAGGACGAGAACCACCACTTATACATGATCGAGTCACGCATCGATAAGGGAGTTTCTTTAGACCATGACTATGATCCTCTTAAGAATTTTCTTGTTAATTCTGAGATAGATTTATTTGATGATAAAACTGATATAATTAATATTTGTGCTATTTTTGGCAAATCTCAGGGTTATGGAAATCAGGCATGGCAACCAAGGTTTGAGGAGCTGCCCGAAAGAAGTAAGACATAAGTCCCCTCAAATGTGGAAGCACCTAAGGTCGAATTAAAGCTGCTACCTAAGGGTTTAAAACATGCCTTTCTCGGTCCATGTGATACCTTTCCTGTTATTATTTCTTTTGAATTGTCTAAGAGCCAAGGTAAGAAATTAATTCAAACTTTAAATGCACACAAATCAGCCCTAGGATGGAGCATGGCTGATTTAAAGGGAATTAGTCCCCTGATCTGCTCCCATAAAATAAATTTGGATGAAAGAACTAGTCCTCGTAGAGACCCTTAACGTAGGCTTAACCCCACCATGAAAGAAGTAGTGAAAAATGAAGTACTGAAACTATTAGATGCGGGTATTATATATCCTATAGCTGATAGTAAGTGATTAAGCCCTACAAAAGTCGTCCCTAAAAAGTCTGGAGTCACTGTGGTGAAGAATGACCTAGGAGAGCTAGTCCCCACTAAACTTGTAACCGGGTGGCGTATGTGCATTGATTATAGAAAATTAAATGCTGCCACCCAGAAAGACCATTTCTCACTCCTTTTTATTGATCAAATTCTTGAGTGTGTAGCTGGTTATCCCTTTTATTGTTTTCTAGATGGTTATTATCAAATAGAAATTGCATTAGAAGACCAAGAAAAGACCACTTTTACTTGTCCCTTTGGCACCTATGCTTTTCGTAGAATGCCATTTGGATTATGTAACGCTCCTGCCACTTTTCAACGCTGCATGATGAGTATTTTTAGTGACATGGTTGAAAGTTGCATGGAAGTTTTTTATGGATGACCTAACTGTTTTTGGATCTTCATTTGAAGCATGCTTAATGAATTTAGAAAGAGTATTAATTTACTGTGAAGAGAAAGAATTGGTCTTAAATTGGGAAAAATGCCATTTCATGGTACCATCCGTTGTTGTCTTAGGGCATATTGTCTCTTCTAAAGGAATAGAGGTTGATCAATCTAAGATTGAATTAATCTTTAAATTACCCACCCCTAAGACAATAAAGGATGTGAGATCTTTCCTTGGTCATGCTGGTTTTTATAGGAGGTTCATACAGAATTTTTCAAAAATCTCTAGACCTCTTAGTGCCCTCCTAGTTAAAGACACTCCCTTTGAATGGACATAAACTTGTCAAGAAGCATACCAAATGCTGATCGACAATCTTACTTCTGCACCTATAATGCAGTCACCATGTTGGACTTTCCCTTTTGAAATCATGTGTGATGCTAGTGACTACGCTGTAGGTGCTGTTCTTGGACAGCGAAGAGAGAGAAAACCTTTTGTCATTTACTATCCTAGTAAGACTTTAAATAGTGCTCAAATGAATTATTCTACAATTGAAAAAGAATTGCTAGCTATAGTATTTGCTTTAGATAAATTTTGGGCTTATTTAATTGGGTCACCTATCCTTATTTTTACAGATCATGTCGCCCTCAAGTATCTTATCACAAAGAAGGATGCTAAGGCATGACTAATCCGATGGATCCTCCTCTTGCAAGAATTTGATATCACCATCAAGGACAAGAAAAGAGTGGAGAACGTAGTAGTCGACCACCTCTCGAGATATGCATCTTAATAGTGTTTATTTGTTAGTATTTAGGGTTGGATTACACATTTATGCCTTAATAATTCTTAAGTGTCATTCTTGGTATATTGATTTATTTTGATGCATTTTCAGGTATTTTGGGTTTAAAAGAGATGGAAAAGCTAACATTGATTAAAGCACGAAGATTCTATGCATGTTCACAAGCATTTGGAAAGGAGTTTCACTAAATTGCTAGAATTTCCTGTACAGATCAGTCATTTTTGTGGATTAAAATGTATTGATTCAGGAAGAACCAGGAGATGAACCATATATTATTGGAAATATCCGGATGTCTATTTTTTGGAGAATTTTATGGCTCATAAATATGATTTTTCTAGAGAAAGTTATGGCAGTTTTAGTAGACAAAGGTCAGGCTGTGCGTGATTTCAGCGTGACAGATCAGTAATTTTTGCAGATTAAATTGTATTGATTCAGGAAGAACCAAGAGATAAGCTATATATTCTTGGAAATCTGGATGTCTATTTTCTGGAGAATTTCATGGCTCATAAATATTATTTTTCTAGAGAAAGTTATGGCCATTTTTGTAGATAAAGGTTAGACAGAACCGGGCCTAGACAGCAGTAGAACTGGGCATAGACAGCAGCAGAAACACACAACCTGAACAGAAACCCTAGGGCGAATTTTCTGTCTACAAAACCATCTCCATACAGCTACATATAGGAATTTAGACTCAGAGAACAGAGGAAGAGAGTTTTTGAAGAGAGCTTCTATCTTCTTCTTCCACAAGGTGATCAAGGATGAACTCCCTATCCAATTAAACTCCAAGCAAGGCGAAAGGGTAAGTTTCTAGGTGTAGTTGTTCTTATTTCTATCTTTGATTCAGTTTTATAGATTGATTGTTAAACATTGTTTATGATTTACTCTTTGATTAAATAAGAAGGATTTGAATTCATGTGATAGCTGCAATTTATGTTCTTCTTTTCTTAGATTTTCTTAATCCGGTGATCGCATTCTTCTTCTTCATATAAGTCTAGTTAAGATTTTCTTATGTCAAAGTTGTTAGATGCAATTGATTTCGGTAGATCTATCTTATAGGTTTGTCCATTATTGTAGTATTTTTATTGAAATATATTGTCGCTTCTTGATAATTTAGAAGATAGATATTGTGTGTTTGAATTAGAATTAAGGAGTAATTTATGGCAATTACATTAGGGTATTTATGTGCCTTGATTGAATATTTACCAATTGCTTGTTTGGGATGTGAAACTAGTAATTGAGATAAAACATTTGAGTAAAGATAGGAATAAGGCAACAAACTTAGGAAGGATTCCTAGAACCTTGTTATTTCTTTATTGAATTATTCATCATATTTTCACAACTCTCTTATATAATTTCATTCGTAAAACTTAGATTTTCTTATTTGAACTTTATCGTTTAGTGTTAAGGTTTACACTTTCTCTTGTAGTTCACTTTCCTCGTGGGATCGACACCTTAGCTATACACAATAATCGCGTGTTAGTTTGAGCGTTATCAAGGCTCTTATCATCGAAAGGTACATTCAATTCTCAATCACAACTCTCAGACTTATTTAACTCTCCACAATTCTCAAAAATCCTTATTCTAACTTAGGCATCGGAGAGTCACCCAAAGGCATAACCTTCTAGTCCTCTGACGACTTTTTAGGATTTCTCCTCGTTTCGGGTGTGCAGGTGTCGCTTCCTAGCTGTTCACTTTTCTGGTAGATTTTTGGCATCAACAGATTGGAATTATCCATGGGAACTTCTTAACTTTGTGAGGGACAAAGAACTCATCTGTAACAATGCCACATAATAACACCGCTAAGAATACCGTCGGTACTGGTTTAGTAGCCACACGAGCGTCCACTCATAACCAACAGTCTGGTTCATGACTCCTTATCATTTCAGAACATGCTAACTCTGATTAGAACCACAATGAACCATCTGATGGGTGAACCAGGCATGAACAACATGTTCAGCTCAACCCAGTAGACCCCGGTGTCCAAGAGAACTTGGAGGCACCTTCAGCACCGAACCCCACTGCATCAGTAACTCAAGAGTAATTCTTGGAACTTACCCGACTTGTCACGAATCTCGCTGCTAGACTCGGGGGGCAAACTCATCCTTCTACACCTCCGCCTCCACCTCACCAAAGCCCTCGGTGATTATGCCCAAAGTATAACACGGTTATTGTAGTATAACTTTGGGGTGTCGATTCCACAGGGAAACAAGTTAATTACGAAAGAAGGTGTAAACTTTAACACTAACGATAATGATTAGATGAGAGAATATGAGTTTTGATAATGCAATGTTGTGTAAAACAGTTGTGCGAATATAACGAAGAATATAAATAAGAAATAACAAGGTTCCGGGAATCCTCCTTAGGTTCGTTCCCTATTTCCACTCTTGATTCAAATTTTTATCTCGATTGTAAGTTTCACATCCTAAACAGGCAATCAGAAAGTATTCAATCAAGTACATTTATAGCTCTAATATAATTGCTATAAATTACTCTTTGATTTCAATTCAAGCACACATGATTTATCTTATAGATTAGCAAGAAACGACAATATATTGCAATAATGATATCACAGTAATGGCCGATCTATAAGATAAATATACCGAAATCAATTACATCCAAACAACTTGACATAAGAAGAGCTTGACTAGACTTATGTGGAGTAGGAGGATTCAATCACCGGATTGAGAGAAACTAAAAGAAGAAGAATATAGAATGCAGCTATCACATGAACTCAAATCCTTCTTAATTAATCAAAGAGTAAATCATAGACAATGTTTTAACAATAAGTCCATACAAATGAATCAAGAACAGGAAATAAGGAACAATAAAACCCTAACGATTCATCCCTTTCCCTTGTTTGATGATTAGTTGGCCATGAAACTCAAGGTGGAAAAACAATATAGATGTTCTCCTCTTGATTTCTTGGCCATGGAGCTCAAGGTGGAAGAACAATGTGGATGTTCTCTCCTTGATTTCCAACCAAAGAAAACTTGAACAGAATGCTAAAAACTTCTCTAATTTGTATCTACCAAAAACTGTCTTTTTTTCTCCGAGTTAGCCCCAACAGCAAACCTTAACCATATATTTATAGCCCACGAGGGGGAGCTATCTTTGCACAGCCTTAATTTGAGTCCAGAAGCATGTGCGCACTGCTGGCTTTGTCTGAGCGTGCGCCTGAGCGCTGGAAAGCGAAGGCTGGAACGTGAAGGTGGGTGCAGTAGCATGTGCGCTCTGCTGGCTTTGTCTGAGCGTGCGCCTAGGCGCTGGAAAGTGATGGCTTGAACATGAAGGTGGGTCCAGCAGCATGTGCACATAGTTGGCTTTGTCTGAGTGTGCACCTGGGCGCTGGAAAGTGAAGGTGGGTCCAGCAGCATGTGCGCACAGTTGTCCAAGTGTGCGCCTAGGCGCTGGAAAGTGAAGGCTGTAGCGCTGTTGGCGAGGGGCACGGCGCTGATGGGCGAGGGGCACGGCGCTGATGGGCGAGGAGTGCAGCACTGGTTGGCGAGGGGCACGGCGCTTGACTGCTTGTGCGCACACTCCATTATGCTTGTATGCAAAGTGCACACAGTGCACACCCTCACCTTGCTCCAAAGTGATGCACACACTTGTGTGCAGTCTTTTAACTCATTGTACTTTGTTACTCCAGCTTTTGGTTTAGACTTTAATCATCATTGAATCATGTTTGGATATGTCTAAACCTTGGACAAATACAAATACCGATGCTCGAGATCTTTTGGAGCTTTAAACATGGATTTCTTTATCATCTTTTCTGGACTCAAAACACCTGAAAATGCATCGAATTAAGTCAATGATCCAAAAAGGATACTTTAGAATTGTTAAGGCAAAAACGATTAATAAAACCCTAGATCAACCTTAACATGCTAACAAATAAGCACAGTTTAAGATGCATTTTACGACTCTCATCATAACCCCCGACTAGCTTATTGCTAGTCCCTAACAATTCAAGCAAAAGACATGAAATGAGTTCTTTATTTAGAAAGTAAAGCAAAAATACAAAAATGCTGGTGTTAACCAAGAGTGATTCAAAAATATTTGTCTCAAAAATCATGCGTAACATATAGCATATAGAATCATTAAATTTCACTCAAATCCAAAAATAATTCAAACATCAATCTTAAAATCGTTATTGACTCTTAACATCTATCTTACCACAATCTATTAATCTGAACATCCAGATGATTTTATGCACAATATTCATGAATACAAGTCTTGGTCTCTAAAAAAAATAAATCGCGTGACATCAATCACAAAAACAAGCTCCATAAGCTTACATTTCAAACCACTCTCCACTATTGTAAAATAATCACATTACATTGGATCAATAGGTCTTTAATAAGCTTGTAACGTTCGGTTAAGGTAAAGGCTAAGAAAGAATGGGAAGAATTCACAAGTAAAAAAACTTAATCTCTTAGTTTTGAACATAGCTCTTTAAGCACTGGATAACCTTACTTCAATACCCAACTCTTCCAACCATTTTTTTTTTCTCGAGGATTGTTTTCTCAACAAATCACCATTTGTTTTTCTTTTATTTTGTATTATGGCATAAAAGACCATTCACCTCCATTTTCATTTCTTTCTTTTCCACAACCCCCAACTTATCTCCTTTAATGTACTTGGGTTGTGGTAGTGATATTTTTTTTCATATTTCCACCCTTACTCATTTTAAGTGCTTCTCACAAACATGTGTATAGTTAAGTTCTTTTTAAGAGAGAGGTAAGGATAAAATATTCTCTTTAGGCTTATAAGGGTAAGTGAATAGGTTTTTGAAAGAAACCAGGCTCAACTTCGTTTTCAAGAAAAAGGCTCAAATAGGTGACTAATGATATATATCGCAAGGGTAGGTTTGAAAGGCTCAAACGGTTCAAAAATGGCCTATATCATATCCTAAGTAATGTGCATTCTAGGAATTCGCCTCAAGTGGTTATCAAGTAAGTTCTAGAGCTTATCGAGACCGCAAAAATATTCACAAAATAATCACACATAAAACTTTTCTAAATGCTTACGATTAATCATACAATCTTACCACAAGCTAGAGTCTCTAACCAAATGAAGATTGATACTTAAATTAATTTCAAAACCGAAGCAAGATTTAATTTCTTCTAAGTGCTATATGCTATCTCAATTAAGCTCATATCATTGACATGTGAATAACTCCAAGGGTAACACAAAGCATGCTAAAAACAAACTTTTTTTTTTTAAATTATCCTAACAAACAAAAAGTAGGAAAGTGACACCAAGCAGTTCAATGGAAAAAGGAAAGAAATGTGTTTCCTCCACCCCCAACCCAAACATTGCATTGACCTCAATGTAAAACAAAAAGGAAAAGAAACTCCCTTTGTTAGCCAAAAGTGCACAGAAGCTGAAAATTGCACACCACCATTGGAACTGCATACCATTCTTCTCGCTGAAATTTTTGATCTACAACATAGAACAGAACAAGCAAAAAGAAAGCAACTGCGGTGTAACATCAAGATTCCCACCGTATGTTAGGTTAGCACAGGAAATGGAAATAACTAACAACTAACATAAAAGATGAAAAATAAATAAAATAAAAACACAAGAAATGTTAGTACAATAAATAAAATAAAAGTGGACAAACAAGAGATATCCCAACTAATCCTCGAAATTATCATTCTCTACTTCAATCTCTTCAGTCGCTTCACCTTCCTCGGGAGGTGGGTCAAAAAATGAACTCGGATAGGGTGGAATAGTAGGAAAAAGACTCATATTACAACCAGTAGCAGAGGCAAGGTGTTGGTACATCTGACCAAAAGCAGAGTTGACCTCTGCTTGGTAATCGGCTTGCCGAGCCAGGAACCGGTCATGCCTAGCTAACATTTGGTCTTGACGATTTAGCCTATCAAACAACAATTTATGATGCTCGTCAAAATGACTCTATAAGTGCTTAAGGCGCTCAGCAACCGTGAAATTCCTAGAGGGGCGAGGAGTTCTAGCAGCTATGGCTCCCTCGCTAGAAGTTGGCGGCCTGAAGGCTCTAATATGAGCGAGTATGCCATCATCGATGGGTTTCTTAGGTGGTTGGGTTTCCTCATCAGTACTGTGTGGGACTCTAGCTCGGATGCACAATTGGGTAATTAAAGAAGGAAAGTATAATCCGAGCTTTAGTCTAACAGTGTGTAAGATGGATTTACAGATGACTTGGCCCACATCGATAGTCATTCCCATCAAAATTGCATAAATCAGAATAGCTCGCTCAACAGTGAGATCACTATAGTGCAAGGCAGGCATCAACCTGAGACACACAAAATATTGCCAAGCACGAGCATTGACATTCAGAGAAGCAATGGGCAAGGTGATCGGGGAATCACCCGACATTTTCCATGTAGTGCCCGGAACACAGAGAGTATGACAAATCTCTTCATAATTAAATGTAGACACATATGCTCTATACTCACTATGTGGGATGTCAGGTAACCTATAGAAGCTATTTATTGATGAGCTGCTAAAAGAGACTATTTTGCCTCTCACCCACACTTTACCATTGCTATGTTCATTGGTATTAGCGTAAAATTCTCGGACCAAATTTGTTAGGGAATGAAAGGGTGATTTTGTAAATGCACTCCAATTCCTATAGAGAATCATTCTAAAAAGAGTCAGGTAACCCCTCTCGGTAATGTTAAATCCTCTCTCGGGAATGAGTTTTCTATTTTTCATCATTTTAACATATCTCTCACTCGCTTCAAAACTAACAAACTTAGTCTCATCAAACTCTTGTGGTTCTTTTCCCTTGGCTCTCTTCATCCTTGGTGCCATAGAAATTAAATAAATGAAACAATGAACTTAAGAGCAAAATTTAACCACCAAAAAGCACAATTGAACAATGAAGAAGAGAAATTGGTCTTACTTGCCCACAATTGGAGAGAGGAAAAGCTACCCACCAATTTGATATCTTTGTGAAAAAACTAAGTTCTTCTTAGACCCAAATCTCTTGGAAAAATTTTCTACAAAAAATATGGGAAACATTAGTGTGTAATTCTTCAAGAAATGAAGTTTAGATCAAGAAAGGAAGAGGGAAAGAGTTGGTATGGGTTGATATGGAGGGAGACTGAGAGAGGGAGGAGTGTGCAGCCGTTGGTGTGAGAGGAGAAATGAGGAAGATGCTGGAAAAAGTGTTTAAATAGGGCAGATTTTAGGGTTTTGGTGCTGTTGGGCTCGGGCAAGCGGTGAGGCGCTGGGCTTGAGAAAGGTGAGGTGTTGGGCTTGTGAGAGGTGAGGCGCTAGGCTTGCGAGGCGAGGAGCTAGGCTTGTGAGGGGTGCGGCACTGGGCTTGCGAGAGGTGAGGCGCAGGCTGGGCGTGCTGTGCGCCTGGGCCTGCTAGACGAGGAGCGGGCTGGGCGTGCTGTGCGCCTGGGCTTGCTGTGCGCCTGAGCCTGCTCTGTGCCTGGGCCTGGTGTGCACACTGTGGGCCTGACCAGTGTCCTAAAACAAAAAATTCCTTGCTTGTACAAAAACAACACCCAAATAAAAAATAAAATAGGCTTAACAACACAAAAATTCTAAATTAACAAAGACTTAAATTAACCAAAACTTAATAAAACAAAAATTCTAATTAACAAAAATTTAATAAAACAAAAATTCTAAATTAACGAAAATTTAATAAAACAAAAATTCTAAATTAACAAAAATCTATCAAAACGAAATGAAAACTAGTATACAGTGGAAGGAAAGTACCCAATTACCAAACATAAACCAGGGCCACCAAAGAAATTTCTTCGGGGCTGTCTTTAACATGTTCGTGTTCCAAGTAAAGCTTCAATCTTTGGCCATTGACTCGAAATGCTCGACCATCGGAAGGATCTTCAACCTCAACCACTCCATTGGGAAAAACACTCTTCACCACATAAGGTCCCTTCCATCGTGATCTCAATTTTCCCGGATGGAGATGTAATCGTGAGTCATATAGAAAAACTTTATTACCTTGTTCAAAATGTTTCTGGAGTATTTTCTGATCATGTACCGTCTTCATCCTTGATTTCAAATCCTTAGCATTGTCATATGCATCATCCCTTAACTCCGCAAGTTCGCAAAGTTGCAATTTCCTTTCTTCACCGGACAACTTAAGGTCATAGTTAAAATTCTGGATAGCCCAGTATGCTCTGTGCTCAAGTTCTACCGGCAAATGACATGCTTTGCCGAATACTAAATGATAGGGAGATGCTTCAAGAACCGTCTTGTATGCTGTCCGATACGCCCAAAGTGCATCCGATAGGCGCAAAGACCAATCTTTTCAGTTCGGATTCACCGTTTTCTCAAGTATCCGCTTGATCTCCCTATTTGCTAGCTCAGCTTGACCATTAGTTTGTGGATGATATGCTGTAGAAACCTTATGGGTGACTCTATACCTGCGCATTAAAGCCTCAAAAGAACGGTTACAAAAATGTGACCCTTGATCACTAATGATAACACGTGGAGTACCGTACCTAGATAAGATATGGTCTTTTAGAAATTTAACAACAGCTGTGTTATCATTAGTGCGGCTAGGTATTGCTTCAACCCATTTAGAAACATAATCAACAGCAAGCAAAATATAAAGATACCCAAAGGAAGGTGGGAATGGTCCCATAAAATTGATCCCCCAACAATCAAAGATTTCTATCACTAGGATTGGGTTGAGAGGCATCATAAGACGGCGGGACAACGAACCTAACCTTTGGCATCTGTCACATGATCTACAAAACTCATTAGCATCTTTGAATAAAGTGGGCAAATAAAAACCACATTGCAAAATTTTTGCGGCTGTCTTTTTGATAGAAAAATGGCCACCACAAGCATATGTATGACAAAAGGTTAACACATTGTTAACTTCCATATCTGGAATACATATCCTTATTATCTGATCAGGGCAATATTTAAACAAATAAGGATCATTCCAATAGAAGTTCTTTACCTCAGCCAAAAACTTACGCTTGTCTTGTGCACTCCATGTAGATGGAACTTGGCGGGAAACCAAGTAGTTGGCAATGCCGACATACCATGGTGTGTGACCAAGAACAGCAAATAAGTTTTCATCCGGAAAGGCCTCCCCAATGGGCACGAGGTCAATTTCACTTTTGAATTCCAAGCGAGATAAATGGTCCGCCACAACATTTTCCACCCCCTTCTTATCTTTGATGGTCAAGTCAAATTCCTGCAAAAGCAGAATCCAACATATCAAACGGGCTTTAGCATCTGTTTTTGAAAAAAAAATTTAAGGGCGGAGTGATCTGTGAATATCGTGATAGGTGAACCAATCAAATAAGATCGAAATTTATCCAATGCGAATACTACAGCTAGTAATTCTTTCTCGGTTGTGGTATACATCATTTGAGAATGATTCAATGTTCTACTAGCATAATAGATAGCAAATGGTTTTCCCTCCTTTCGTTGTCCTAAAACAGCCCCTACAACATAGTCACTAGCATCACACATAATTTCAAAAGGCAAAGTAAAATCCGGTGATTGCATAATAAGGGCGGTTGTAAGCTTAGAAATCAATGTCCTAAAAGCTTGTTCACATTCAAGGCTCCATTTAAACTCGGTATCCTTCATCGAAAGGCTACATAGAGGTCTAGAGATGGCACTAAAATTTTGAATAAACCTTCTATAGAACCCAGCATGACCTAAGAGAGACCTCACATCTTTAATATTCATAGAAGTGGGGAGTTTAGGGATCAATTCAATTTTTGCTTTATCTACTTCTATCCCCTTTTCAGAACCTATGTGGCCCAAGACTATTCCAGAAGATACCATAAAATGGCACTTCTCCCAATTAAGCACGAGTCCTTTTTCTTCACACCTGCACAAAACATTTTTCAAATTAGATAAACATGAATCAAAGGAAGTTCCAAACACAGTTAAATCATCCATATACACTTTCACACATTTTTCAACCATGTCACTGAAAATACTCATCATGCATCTTTGAAAAGTAGTTGGTGCATTACATAACCCAAAGGGCATCCTTCGAAAAGCAAAAGTACCAAAAGGACAAGAAAAAGTGGTCTTCTCTTGATCCTCTAGGGCAATCCCTATTTGGTAGTATTCCGAATACCCATCCAAAAAACAGTAGAAAGGATGGCCAGCCACCCGTTCCAAAATTTGATCTATGAATGGACGAGGAAAATGATCTTTCCGAGTAGCTAAATTATGTTTCCTATAGTCTATGCACATTCACCACCCGGTCACTACCTTAGTTGGTACTAGTACTCCCTTCTCATTTTCTACCATAGTAACCCTAGCTTTCTTAGGAACTACTTGGGTTGGACTAACCCACTTACTATCCGATATCGGATATATAATTCCCGCATCCAACAGCTTTAAGACTTCTTTCTTAACTACCTCTTTCATAGTTGGGTTTAATCTTCTTTGTGGATCTCTACGGGGGTTAGATCCTTCTTCTAAGTAAATCCTGTGGGAACAAATTAAGGGGCTTACACCCTCAATGTCAGCCATGGTCCAACCTAATGCAGATTTATGTTCTCTCAACAAATTCAGCAGTTGATCACATTGTATATAACTAAGTTCAGAGGAAATAATGACTGGAAAGGTATCACCTGGGCCTAAGAAAACATGCTTGAGTCTTTTGGGAAGTGGGGCTAAATTGGGCGTTGGTGTCTCCTCGGAAGAGCGTTTGGGTGCCTCCCTTTCTCTAGGCAACTCCTCAAAGCATGGCTGCCATGATTTCTTCATAAATCCCTGCGGCTTATGTTGTGAGTTTTAAATTACTCGCACGAGTCGTTTGCAATATAGCGTTGTACAAGTGCGAGGTCGAATCCGCAGGGAATTGCATTGTGAAAATATAAATTTATCTAAACTAATCTTATCTTAACCTAGTTCCGAATTTTGAATGATATTTTGGAAAACAAATTAAAACTAAACTAAATTGATTTTAAAAACTAATAAAAAAAAGACACTAAGGTTTCCGAATCCACCCCACCAAAGCTAAACATATATGTCCTAAAAAAATAGCCTATCAAAACATTCCATGAATCCAACTATAAGACAAAAAACAAAGAATATCCCAATTAAACCAAAAGCATCCAATGTATCCACTCTTAACAAATCATAAAGGAAATCCAATTTAATAAAAAACAATTCGATGTATCCATCAGATGAAACATAAGGAATATCCAACAGAACAATTTAAACTCAATCAGTCACAAGATTAACTCAAATAATTGATAGAACATTTATACTAAAAAATGCTAGATTTATACAAGCAAATCTGAACCAAAACAACGGCAGGGCTTCATCTTCAACCTTAGCTGAAGATTCTAGGCACTCATAATTATGAAACTACAATTCATAATAAAAGTGCTAAACATTAAACTAAAAAAACTAAATAAAAAGAAATAAATAACTTTACATGGGAGAAATTCTACTCGCTGATGGACGGCGCTTCCCCTTATGGTAGCAAAGCCTTCGGGATCCACCAGAATGCTAGCAGATGTCCACCGGTTAACACCAAATTGGCCCAGGAATTGTACCCAATGGCACAAATAATTGCACACTGAATGATGAGGCCAGATGGTGTTTATATAGGGGGTGTCCCAGAGTACAAAGGGTTACAAATTCGATGTGGGATACTGCCCGGGTACGCTCTATCGTAGTATGGTGCGATCGATCGCATGTGCGCTCGATCGTGTGTCTTGTGCGCACGATCGCATGTGTGCTCGATCATTAGTCTGGTGTGCTCGATCGTAGGAACACTACAATACAAAGATTTCGATGTGGGATATTTTCCATGCGCTCGATCACAGCACGATGCAATTGATCGCATTTGCTCTTGAAGCTTAACATCTCCCGAAATGCTTCATTTTCACCATAAGCCTATAAAAACACACAAAACACACAAAATAAAGTGAAATAATACAAGTTAAGAGCTTAACAAATATAAATTAGAGGGCTTAAATATGCAATATTTTAGACTCATCAAATACCCCCAAACTTATATTTTGCTAGTCCCTTAGCAAAACAAAATAAAAACTAAATGAAAAACAAAGAACATAAAGATAAGTTCATCACTCATGTTATCCAAGAAATTTAAGGAGCACACACCACCATGATATTCATTCATGAGCAAGCTTAAAAAGATAAACCCATCTTCACAATGAATAGAAATGTTAAAATCTAATTACTTACAAAAGGCAGGTTAAGGCATCACAAGTCTGACACTGTGTAAAGTGAATTAGCATATAAAAATGAAGCTTTCAAATAACTCCAATGTGTAAGGTCTCCATGTCTCAAGATTCACCAAATTTCCCATCAGAATGAACGAAAATGGCATAGTTTTTATTTTATTTTATTTTTATATATATATAAGGCTCTGCTATGTTTAATTCCCTTAAGCTTTCTAATTGACCCATGTAGCGAGTGTTGAGTCAATGACTCCCAAACCAGATGGTTTTAGGGCATTAGGTGTAAGACACCCCTAAGGACTTACTAACTCGAGTCAAAAAGGCTACGAAACTAAACTGACCTTAATGCTACCAAACAAAATTTTCACCTTTTGACGTGAACACTCACTGCTTCCTGAGGCAAGAGGTCCAGTTACTCAGAGAAAAATTTCTCAATGATCATTATGAAAAAAATTCTCACCTTTTGACGTGAACACTCACTGCTTACTGAGGCAAGAGGTCTAGTTACTCAGTGGAAAGTTTATTGGTGATGATCATTAGTAGTATTATTATTATATTTTTTCTTTTTTTTATGCTTTTCTATGCCCAAGTGTTTATCCAACAAGTCATCCAGTTTCAGTTAAGACAAGGAAACGTACACATTAAAATCACATGTCATACCTCACACAATTTGTGCTAATGTGCTCGTGTTAGATTAGATCAAACATGTGAATTCTCAAATGCCTAAAATAAGTAACGAAATTTTAAAACTTTATCACCAGATCATGTGTTCAAAATTTTAAGCTTACCTATGACATCACATCACAGAAAATGTTTAGATCAACCAAATTTCAAAATAACATGAGTATGCATTTACCTTTTTTTTTCTTTTTTTTTAATTGAAGAAAAACAACAACAAATTAGGACAAAGTGTGTGGAATGTGTCTCCCATACCCCCAAACTTAAATTACACATTGACTCCAATGTGTGAATAATATGGAAAGAGCTGACCTGGGATATGGAGAACCATCTGGACTAGTATGGCTCATAGCATACCCCCAAACTTGAACTGAAGTATGTGTTGTCCCTGAAAAATAAATATTGGAAAACAAAAAATAATGGAAACAAACATTAATCATAAATGTGTAAAATAATAAATAAACAGAAAGGATAAGCTGTGGGGTGCCTCCCATGAGCGCTAAGTTTAACGTCTTCAGCCAGACCCAACATTAGTAATCGTGCCCAAATAAACGCTCCACCATCTGATCAATAAATGGGAGTGAAAAATTATCTTTCAGTGTGGTAGCATTCAACTTACGGTAGTCTAGACACATTCTCCATCTTGACTGCACTTGAGTTGAAACCAACTCGTCGTCTTTATTTATTACTACCGTCAATCTAGCCTGTTTTGGCACGTCATGAATCGGGCTCACCCACTTGCTATCAAAGATTGGATAAAGGATCATAACCTCTTGTATAGCTGGGTTGAGCCCTCTTTGTGACTCCTTCGATGGCTTGGCATTCTCCTCAAAATGTAACTTGTGCATCACCACCGAGGGGCTTATCCCCTTGATATCCTCAATAGTCCAGCCGATAGCTTCATTGTGCTCTCTTAAAACGTCTAATAATTTATCTTCTTGAGCATCAACCAAATTTGAAGCTGTAGTCACAGGCAAAGAATCTGCTGGACCTAGGAACTTATACTTAAAATTGTCCGGTAAAGGCTTAAGTTCCTTCTTGGGGGATTCAGGTGTTGTGGTTTCCTCCGTCTCACTGATCTTTAGAGGAGCAGACTCCAAAGTAGCATTTGCTTGCTCAAACAACTTATCTAAGCCCAAATCCTCTTCAAATTGAGCAAAGCATGCCTCCAGGGGGTCCTCAATACGTGATTCATCCATAGTCTCCTCCGTCTCACTGCTCTTCTGAGGATCAGACTCCAAAATGGCATTCACTTCCTCGAGTAACTTATCTAAGCCCAAGTCCTCTCCAAAGTGAGCAAAGCATGCCTCCAGGGGATCCTCAAACTCCTCTCCTTTCTTGGGTGCTTGTAATCTCTCAGGGTAAGGTACTTTAGGTAAAAACGACATAGGAAGATCCTTAATGATAAGTGTGGCTGTAGATGGCTCAGCATCTCTCTTTTCTTTGTTGCCACTTTCTTGCCCTTGTATAGGAGTTGATAAATTTCCCACTGCAAACTGTTCCTTTGGGTTAGGATCAGGTTGACTGGGGAACTCTCCATTCTCTCCTTCACCCATGTAACTTGCGATTTGATCCATTAGACTCTCTAGCTTGGCAATCGCTTGGGTTTTTCTGTTGTTGCACTCATTACTTCGCTCATGGATTGGCTAGTCATTTTCATGTACTCCTTAAGGGTGTCCTCAAGTGACTGTGAAACTGGCACTGGTGTTTGAATGGGAGCTTGGTAAGTAGGTAATGGTGCTGGATAGGCTGAGTGATTATAACTTGGAACTAGCGGAGGAAATTCGGGAGGGTATTGATTGTGAGCATGATAAGGGGCTCCTCCCTGATTCATCAGTTGGTTCTGCTCCCATGAAAATTTAGAGTGGTCTCACCACCCTGGATTGTACGTTTTGGAGTAAGATCCATTTGATTGCCAACAACACTCATTGAAAGCACTCATTTGTTCCATAGGATACTCAGCAACAGCCGGCATTGATGGACAATTCTGTGCTAAATGCATAGGACTAGCACAGATGGAACAGCTATCAACATTGAATGTGTTGGCAGCATTAATGGATGGGCCGGTCATTTTCATATATTCCTTAATGGTGTCAACTAAAGACTGTGAAACCGGCGTTGGATTCATCCACATTTTTTTTAAATATTTTTTTATAGGCCAATGCAAACAGAAACAAATAAAATAAAATAAAATTGCGAAAAGAAAAATCAACAAAAATTGGTAACTAACTAGTAGAAAAATAAAATCAATTCAGACTAAAAATCAAATTTTCACAAACCAAACAATTCCCCGGCAACGGCGCCAAAAACTTGTTGTGAGTTTTAAATTACTCGCAAGCACACAAGTCGTTTGCAATATAGCGTTGTACAAGTGCGAGGTCGAATCCATAGGGAATTGCGTTGTGAAAATATAAATTTATCTAAACTAATCTTATCTTAACCTAGTTCCGAATTTTGAATGATATTTTGGAAAACAAATTAAAACTAAACTAAATTGATTTTAAAAACTAATAAAAAAAGACACTAAGGTTTCCGAATCCACCCCACCAAAGCTAAGCATATATGTCCTAAAAAAATAGCCTATCTAAACATTCCATGAATCCAACTATAAGACAAAAAACAAAGAATATCCCAATTAAACCAAAAGCATCCAATGTATCAGCTCTTAACAAATCACAAAGGAAATCCAATTTAATCAAAAACAATTCGATGTATCCATCAGATGAAACACAAGGAATATCCAACAGAACAATTTAAACTCAATCAATCACAAGATTAACTCAAATAATTGACAGAACATTTATACTAAAAAATGTCAGATTTGTACAAGAAAATCTGAACTAAAACAACGGCAGGGCTTCATCTTCAACCTTAGCTGAAGATTCTAGCCACTCATAATTATGAAACTACAATTCATAATAAAAGTGCTAAACATTAAACTAAAAAAACTAAATAAAAATAAATAAACAACTTTACATGGGAGAAATTCCACTCGCTGATGGGCAGCGCTTCCCCTTGTGGTAGCAAAGCCTTCAGGATCCACTAGAATGCTAGTAGACATCCACCGGTTAACACCAAAGTGGCCCAGGAATTGTACCCAATGGCACAAAGAATTGCACACTGAATGATGAGGCCAGATGGTGTTTATATAGGGGGAGTCCCGGAGTACAAAGGATTACAAATTCGATGTGGGATACTGCCCGGGTGTGCTCGATTGCAGTATGGTGCGATCGATCACATGTGCGCTCGATTGTATGTCTGGTGCACACAATCGCATGTTCACTTAATCATTAGTCTGGTGCGCTCGATCACAGGAATGCTACAATGCAAAGATTTCAATGCGGGATATTTTCCATGCGCTCGATCGCAGCACGGTGCAATCGATTGCATTTGCTCTTGAAGCTTGACATCTCCCGAAATGCTTCATTTTCACCACAAGCCTATAAAAACAGGAAAAACACACAAAATAAAGTGAAATAATACAAGTTAAGAGCTTAACAAATATACATTAAAGGGCTTAAATATGCAATATTTTAGACTCATCAGCTTATCAGAAATATCAACAACATTAACGACATGGGGATATATAGAAGAATCATTAAAATCAAAATTATTAAGAAGGAATTCCAAAGAGTTAGAATTGTCCTTAATGTATTCATCCTCCAAAATAAGCTCATTAATCATGTAAGTGTCAAAACACTCATCCTCCTCATGTGGTTGCCTTGACATTCGAAAAACATTTACCTCCAGAGTCATATTTCCAAATGATAATGTCATTAGGCCATTCCTACAATTAATTAGGGCATTGCCAGTGGCAAGGAATGGTCTTCCAAGTATCAAAGGAATTTTTGACTCTGTATTCACAATAGAGATGGTATCTAAAACCAAGAAGTCAGCAGGATAATAGAATTTGTCAATTTGCAATAAAATATCTTCTACTATACCTCTTGGTTTTCTTACCAATCGGTCCGCTAATTGGATTACCACAGAGGTTGGTTTGATCTCACCTAGACCGAGCTGCAAGTAGATGGAGTATGGCATGAGGTTCACACTAGCCCCTAAATCTAACAATGCTTGCCCACAAGATTTGTTTCCAATTTGGCAAGCCACCGTTTGACAGCCCAGATCTTTATATTTGGGCAGTGTCGTGCTATCAATTACCGCACTTGCTTGCTCCGTTAAGAATGCGGTCTTATTCACATGGTCCCTCCTTTTCAGTGTGCATAGATCCTTGATGACTTTAGCATAGTTGGGAACCTGTTTTATGACATGAAGAAGAGAGAGGTTAATTTTAACATGCTGAAGTTGTTCAAGGATCTCACCTTTTAATGTTGAATTCCTCTCCTTAGGCTTAAGGAGTACATGAGGGAAAGGCACCGGTGAAGGGTCGATATAAGCATCTTGTTCCTTGGGAGCTTCATCCTTGTTGCTCACGGCGTTGGGACTCAGATTTGGTGATAGAGTGGGTCCATCTAGTTTCTTACCACTGCGGGTGATGATGGCATTAACCTCTTTAACATTATGATTTTCAGGATCGGAGGTTTGTGCCATATGTTGTCCCCGTGGATTTTGTTGCGGTTGCAAAGGGAACCGACCTTGCTCTTGAATTGTCAAGAAACTAGTCAACTTGGTGAGTTGACTTTTTATCTCCTTTTGCTCCTCTTTGATCCCCTTTTGCTCCTCTAGCAACCGTTGATTTATCTTGACTTGTTCTTCTGCACTCTTGGCATGTACCTACAAAAATGACTTAAAAGCATCTTCCAAAGGTAAAGATTGTTGTGGTGCACTAGATGAAGTTGCTTTTAGTCTCCAATGGGTACTAGAGTGGGGATGAGGTTGTATATCAGATCTCCAATGGGGGCTAGATTGGGTAGGAGGTTGCACATCAGATTTCCAACTGAAATTAGGGTGATTCTTCCAACAGGGATTGTAAGTGTTAGAGTAGGGTGAGTATAGTTTCCTAAAAGGTATACCCAAGGAGTTACAATCTCCTTTTATCTCCAAATAAGATGGACAATCCTTTGGTACATGATCTACCCCATTACACATAAAACAAGGTTCATGGGACTCTACCCTAGCAACCGGTTCGGGGGCTTTAATATCCTTGGTTTTTAAGGCTTCAATTTCCTTAGTTCGAGCCTCTAAACGGGCTTTAACACTATCCTCTTCCTTAAGTTGGTAGATTCCAGTGGGTTGATTTCTCCTAGTACTTTCCATGGCACTCGGTCCTGTCCAAGTGTGGGCTTTTTCTAATAGATCATCTAGGAAATCTATGGCTTGATCGGGATCTTTTTGAAGAAAATCCCCATTACACATCATTTCTATGAATTGCCTCTCCCTACTTAGGAGTCCATCATAGAAATAGCTGACTACCCGCCAACTTTCATACCCATGGTGTGGACAAGAATTTAAAAGGTCCTTGAAACGTTCCCAAACTTGATATAAGGTTTCACTCTCCTTTTGTGCAAAGTTTGAGATTTGTCTCTTAAGGTTGTTGGTCTTATGGGTTGGGAAGTGTTTTTGGAAGAAAACTCGGGTCATCTCATCCCAACTACCAATAGACCTAGGCCTTAACGAGTACAACCAAGTCTTGGCTTTTTCTTTAAGTGAAAAAGGGAAAAACCGGAGTCTGATAGTGTCCACCATATCAGCCCTATTTTGAAAGGTTGCTACTACTTCCTCGAATTCCCTAATGTGGATGTAGGGGCTTTCATTCTCAAACCCATGGAAAGTTGTTAGCAATTATATCATGCCTGGCTTAAACTCAGCTTGTGGGGCATTAGGGGGGAACATGATACAAGAGGGTGTGGCCGTTCGGCTAGGGTGCAAATAGTCTTTAAGTGTCCTATCAACATTTTCATTGTGATTGTCGGCCATGTTATCAAAATCCTCTAAATTCTCGGATGGGGGTGCACTATGGTATGATCTAGGCGAGGTTTCACTAACAGACGTGGAAGGAGAGAGTGACTCTAATTCGGGTCCTCTAATGAATCTACCTCGCGAATCTCTCGGTTTAAGCATGCACCAATTAATTTAGAGGGGAAATAAAATATATAAAACAGAATAATAAATAATTAAAAAATAAATAAATAAAACAGAATAATAAACAAATAAATAAAACAGATAAATAAACAGATAAATAAAATAGAATAATAAACAAAATAATAAAACAAAATAATAAACAAATAAATAAAACAGAATAATAAAAGAAAATTAAAAAATAAAAGTAAAGGAACAATATTACAGTATTTACAAAGTGCTGAAAAGAAAAATATTTACGATTTTTTTTTTTACTTAAAGTTGACAAGCTTCCTTGTACTTAAGCGCGTTTCCCCGGCAATGGCGCCAAAATTTGATTACGCCCAAAGTATAACACGGTTATTGTAGTATAACTTTGGGGTGTCGATTCCACAGGGAAACAAGTTAATTACGAAAGAAGGTGTAAACTTTAACACTAACGATAATGATTAGATGAGAGAATATGAGTGTTGATAATGCAATGTTGTGTAAAAGAGTTGTGCGAATATAACGAAGAATATAAATAAGAAATAACAAAGTTCCGGGAATTCTCCTTAGGTTTATTCCCTATTTCCACTCTTGATTCAAATTTTTATCTCGATTGCAAGTTTCACATCCTAAACAGGCAATTGGAAAGTATTCAATCAAGCACATTTATAGCTCTAATATAATTGTTACAAATTACTCTTTGATTTCAATTCAAGCACACAAGATTTATCTTATAGATTAGCAAGAAACGATAATATATTACAATAATGATATCACAGTAATGGCTGATCTATAAGATAAATATACCGAAATCAATTACATCCAAACAACTTGATATAAGAAGAGCTTGACTAGACTTATGTGGAGTAGGAGGATGCAATCACCGGATTGAGAGAAACTAAAAGAAGAAGAATATAGAATGCAGCTATCACATGAACTCAAATCCTTCTTAATTAATCAAAGAGTAAATCATAGACAATGTTTTAACAATAAGTCCATACAAATGAATTAAGAACAGGAAATAAGGAACAATAAAACTCTAACGATTCATCCCTTTCCCTTGTTTGATGATTAGTTGGCCATGAAAGTCAAGGTGGAAAAACAATATAGATGTTCTCCCCTTGATTTCTTAGACATGGAGCTCAAGGTGGAAGAATAATGTGGATGTTCTCTCTTTGATTTCCAACCAAAGAAAACTTGAACAGAATGCTAAAAACTTCTCTAATTTGTATCTACCAAAAACTGTCTTTTTTTCTCCGAGCTAGCCCCAGCTGCAAACCTTAAGCATATATTTATAGCCCACGAGGGAGAGCTGTCTTTGCACAGCCTTAATTTAAGTCCAGAAACATGTGCGCACTGTTAGCTTTGTCTGAGCGTGCGCCTGAGCACTGGAAAGTGAAGGCTGGAACATGAAGGTGGGTCCAGCAGCATGTGAGCACTGTTGGCTTTATTTGAGCGTGCGCCTGGGCGCTGGAAAGTGAAGGCTTGAACGTGAAGGTGGGTCCAGCAGCATGTGCACGCAGTTAGCTTTGTCTGAGTGTGCGCCTGGGTGCTGGAAAGTGAAGGTGGGTCCAGCAACATGTGTGTGCAGTTGTCCAAGTGTGCGCCTAGGCGCTGGAAAGTGAAGGCTGCAGTGCTGTTGGCGAGGGGCGCGGTGCTGATGGGCGAGGGGTGTGGTGCTGATGGGCGAGGGGCGCAGCACTGGTTAGCGAGGGCGCGACTCTGTTGGTGAGGGGCGCGGCACTGGTTGGCGAGGGGTGCGGCGCTGTTGGCGAGGGACACGGCGCTGGACTACTTGTGCGCACACTCCATTCTGCTTGTATGCAAAGTGCACACTCTAGTGTGCACACCCTCACCTTGCTCCAAAGTGATGCACACACTTGTGTGCAGTCTTTTAACTCATTGTACTTTGTTACTACAGCTTTTGGTTTAGACTTTAATATCGTTGAATCATGTTTGGATATGTCTAAACCTTGGACAAATATAAATACCGACTCTCGAGATCTTTTGGAGCTTTAAACATGAATTTCTTTATCATCTCTTCTGGACTCAAAACACCTGAAAATGCATCGAATTAAGTCAATGATCCAAAAAGGATATTTTAGAATTGTTAAGGCAAAAACAAGAAATAAAACACTAGATCAACCTTAACATGCTAACAAATAAGCACAGTTTAAGATGCATTTTACGACTCTCATCACTCGGCCCAACAAGGCGAACTTATCTCAACAAAATGGCTATCAGTCACTCCATCACCGAGTATTTTCCTCATCTTGCGACTAAGTCCTAAGATTTCTCCACCTCTAAGCTCTCTCTTTAGACGAAATCTCTAAGTTTCTCCATCTCCAAGAACTACACCGACCTGGACAAAAAATTAGAAGAGATAGACAAAAGGATAGAAGAAGTGTTTAAGGGAAGGAACATAAACGTTTTAGATGAACTTAACTCTCAAGCTCCACTTTTCACGAAATAGATCCTCAAAGCTCCTATCCCTCTACATTTTTGAATGCCAATTATAAATGCCTACGATGGCTCCATGGATCATGATATTGCATTGCCATCTTAATGTTGTTATGTGCCGAGCCTTTCCTCTAACTCTCAAGAAGGCCACAAGCACCAGAAGCCCGGAAGCATCAAATCTATTCAGGAACTAAATTGTGCCTTTGCAGCACACTTCCTCAATAACATAGGTCCCCAAAAAATTTTGGAAAGTCTTCTTAGTATTATTCAGCGCAAAAGATATGATGAAAGTCATAAAATGCACCTTAACAGTACTTAATTGTTAGCATTTTAAGGTTGATCTAGGTTTTAATTGCACTTTTATACCTTAATAACTCTAAAGTGTCATTCTTGGATCATTGATCTATTTCGATGAATTTTTAGGTACTTTAAGTTCAAAAGAGATGGAAAAGCTATCATTGCTTTTAGCACAATGACTTGATGAACATCGGAGTGAAGGGTCACAAGCACTTGGAAAGGAGTTTCACTAAATTGCCAGAATTGCCCGTACAGATCAATCATTTTTGTAAATTTAAACTATATTGATGCAAGAAGAACTAGGAGATGAACCATATATGCTTAGAAAGATTCGGAAGTCTATTTTCTAGAGAATTTTACGACTCATAAAAATGATTTTTCTAGAGAAAGTTATGGCAGTTTTAGTAGATGAAGGTCAAGCTGGAAGATGCCTAGTGCGCTCGAGCGCACCAGGCCTGCGATCGATCGCAAGTGCGCACTCGCGACATCCCACATCGGTCAGAAATACCTTGCAACACACCATATTGTGCTCAATCACACCATGCTGTGATCGAGCATACACGGGTAGTATCCCACATTGGAATGGAAACACACTGCACTCCGGGAATTCCCCTATAAAAACCCCACTTCACTTCATCTTTTGGAATCAACTAGGATCAGATCCAGAGGGCCTTTAGGAGGAATTCAAAGTAATTTTGGAGGGCAAGCTGAGGAATCTCCGAAGCTTTACTACCAAGAGAGAGATCATTGAGAGGCCGGAGGCAACTCAAGGAAGCATGAGCTCCATGACCAATTAATCTCCAAGCAAGGCAAATGAGTGAATCCCTAGGTGTAGTTGTTCTTATTTTCTTTTCTTGATTCACTTGTAGTATGGATTTATTTTCGTTAAAAATTGTTATGATTTACTTTTTTTATCTAATTAGAAGATTTCCCTTTAATCCGGTGATTGCATCTTTCTCCCCCATATAAGTCTAGTAATGCTCTTCTTATGTGATGTTGTTGATGTGTGATTGAGTCTGGTAGATCTCTCTTCTAGATTTGTCCATTAATGCAGTATTGTCATTATGGTATATTGTTGTTTCTTGATAATTTATAAGTTAGGTCATGTGTGCTTGAAAGTAAAGAGTATTTTGTAACAATTGCATTAGGGTTTATATATGTGCTTTGATTGAATATTTGCCGATTGCTTGTTTGGGATGTGAAACTTGCAATTGAGATAAAAACAACTGAATTGAGATTGGAATAAGGCAACAAACCTAGGGAGGATTCCCGAAACCTTGTTGCTTCCATTATAGTTTTCATTACAATTATACAATTCTCATATCACTTTACTTTATTATTCAAATTCTCTCGTTCAACTTTTATTGTTCGTGTTAAGGATTCCATCTTCTCTTGTAATAAACTTATTTCTCTGTGGAATCGACACCCCAAAGCTGTGCTACAACTACCACATTATATTTTGGGCATAATCAAATTTTGGTGCCATTGCCGGGAAAACGTACTTAAGTACAAGGAAGTTTGTCAACTTTGAGACATAACGGTAGAAGAGTTGTAAATAGTTTTTCTTTTCAGCAGCTGTAAAGGCGGTAACTTCGTTCCTTCTTTTAGCTTGCTGCATTATTTTTTCCTTCTTTCTTTTATAGTATTTCTTATTGTTGTTTCTTTTTCTAAGTTTTGATTTTCTGATTTTTTTTATTTATTATTATTCTATTTTATTTATTTCCTCTCTGATTCATTTGGTGCATGCTTAGACCGAGAGATTTGCGAGGTAGATTCATTAGAGGACCTGAACTAGAATTACCCTCTCCTTCCATGTCCATTAGTGAAACCTCATTTAGATCAAACCATAGTGCACCCCCACACGAGAATTTATAGGATTTTGTTAATATGGCCGATAACCCTAATGAGAATGTTGCTAGGACACTTCAGGATTACCTCTACCCTACACGCACAGCCACACCATCATGCATCATGTTTCTAGCCAATACTCGCCAACTAGAGTTTAAAATAGGGATGATACAGTTACTCCCTACATTTCATGGCTTGGATAGTGAAAACCCATATATGCACATTAGAGAGTTTGAGGAAGTAATCACGACTTTTCATAATCAAGATGAAACCGATGACATTATGAGGCTTAAGTTCTTTCCTTTCGCTTTGAAGGATAGAGCTAAGAGTTGGCTATACTCACTAAGATCATGATCTATTGGGTCGTGGACTGAGATGATTCAAATTTTCTTTAATAAATACTTTCCTCAACATAAGACCAATGCTTTAAAAAGACAAATCTCCACCTTTGCACGAAAGGACAACGAGACTTTGTATCAGTCTTGGGAGAGATTTAAGGAGTTGTTGAGCATGTGCCCTCATCATGGGTATGAGAATTGGCGCTTGGTAAGCTATTTTTATGAGGGACTTACATATAGAGAGTGCCAATTTGTAGAGATGATGTGTAATGGTGAATTCTCGGAGAAAGATCATGATGAGGCCATAGAGTACCTTAATGAGATTGCGGAAAAAGCTCACACTTGGACTGGACTTAGTGCTACTGAAAGCACAAATAGGTCACGACCTATAGGGCACCCAAATGGTGGTGTAATTTACCATCTTAGGGAAGAGGATAACCTTAAGGCCAGGGTCAAGATGCTCACTAGGGAACTAGAGGTGTTAAAGACTAAAAGCTCAAAGCCAACACAAGTAGCTAATCATGCAGTGTCTTTGAAACCATGTTTTGTGTGTAGCGGGGCAGATCATCTTGCCCAAGAGTGCTCCACATTTGCTGAGATGAGATGGATGTATGAGGAACAATGTAATACCTTAGGCATGTACAAGAAGCCTTTGGCACCCTTCTCTGATACTTATAATCTGAGATGGTGAAATCACCCCAATTTTAGCTGAAAGTCTGAAAACCAGCAGCTTGCATAAACCCTTGCACCATATCATGCACCTGTATCTTCTAGGAGTTCTTTAGAAGACACTTTACATGCTTTTATTGAGGCACAAGGTAAGACTAGTAAAAGACTTGAATCATTAATTGTACAGGTTGTTGAAGAACATAAGGAGATAAAGAGCCAAATGTCCAAGTTGATGAGCTACTGGAGTGTGACTGAGCGAGGTAAGTTCCCTGCTCAAGCTCAGTCCACATCCCATGGTCAGCACCTGGCACAACAGAATTTGAAGGAGGTGAATGCCATTAAGATAGTAAGTGGTAAGTCCTTACACATCCCAACAATGAAGAAATTAGAGGATGTGGACGAAAGCCACCAAGCATACACGATGGACTCATTCATGGAAAAGGTCCAGCATCTTAATCTATTGGAGTCCACCCCCACCCATGGCTTCACCAGAGTACATATCGAGCCAAAATTTGCAGATGTTACTGATGACATCCTTGAGGCCCCTCCCAAGCATAGAAGCACCGAATTTGGCAATGAAGCAGTGGTGGATGCATTCAACCTATGTTTTTCAAGGAGGGAATAAGAGCATCTGGCTGAAGATGTAAAACTTAGCGCTCATGGGAGGCAGTCCACAACATATCCTTTTATTTTTACTGTTTTTCATATTTCTTTTTCTTGTTTATTATTATTATTTTGCTGTTTTCCAGTTTTACTTTAGGGACAAATAAACGAAGCAGTTCAAATGATCGTGCACAACTTTCAACTCCATGCACCGTTGGTTAAAAAGGGAGTTTCCTTAACTTTTGTTTTTTTTTCATTGAGGACAATGCCTATCTTAAGTTGGGGGTGGAAGATATACATTTCTTATTGCATATCATTGAACTGCTTGGTGTCATTTTTGTTTGTTTTTAGCATGCTTGGTGTTTGCCTTAGAGTTAATTTACATGTCAATGATATAAATTTAATTGAGATAACATATAGCATTTAGAAGAAGTTAAATCTTGCTTCAGTTTGAAAATAATTTCAGTATTAATCTTCATTTGGTTTGAGACTCTAGTTTGCGGTAAGATTGTATGATTAGTCTAAAACATTTTGAGAAGTTTTATGTGTGATTATTTTGTGAATACTTTTGCAGTCTCGACAAGCTCTAGAACTTATTTGATAATCACTTGAGGCGAATTCCTAGAATGCACATTACTTAGGACAAGATATAGGCCATTTTTGAACCGTTTGAGCCTTTCAAACCTACCATTGCTATATTTATCGCTAGTCACCTATTTGAGCTTTTTCTTGAAAAAGAATTTGAGCCTTATTTCTTTCAATAGCCCATTCACTCACCTTCATGAGCCTAAAAATATTTTATCCTTACCTTTCTTTTAAAAGAACTTAGTTATACACATTTTTTGAGAAGCACTTAAAAGAAGTAAGGATGGAAATATGAAAAAAAAATATATATATCACTACCATAACCCAAGTACATTAAAGGAGATAAGTTGAGGGTTGTGGAAAAGAAAAGAAAAGAAAAAAAATGAAAAAGAAGGTGAATGGCCTTATGCCAAAATATAAAAGAAAAGAAAAAGAGAAGTGAATTATGGCAAAGAAAGAAGAAAAGAAAAGAAAAGAAAAGTGGTGACTTATTGAGAGATATGCTCTTATAAAAAAATGGTTAAAAGAGTTAGGTGTTGAAGTAAGGTTATCAAGTGCTTAAAGTGGTTGTGTTTAAAACTAAGAGATTGAGTTCTTTTACTTGTGAATCCTTCCCGTTCTTTCTTAACCTTTACCTTAGCCTAATGTTACAAGCTTATTAAAGACCTATTGATCCAATGTAGTGTGATTTTTCTACAATAGTGGAGAGTGATTTGAAAAGTGAGCCTATGGAGCTTGTTTTTGTGATTGATGTCACGTAATTTATTATGTTCTTAGAGGCCAAGACTTGTATTCATGAATGTTATGCATAAAGTCATCCGGGTGTCGGATTAATGGATTGTGGTAAGACAGATGATAAGAGTCAATAACGATTTTAAGATTGATGCTTGGATTACATTTGGACTTAAGTGATATTTAATGATTCTATGTGCTGCGTATTATGTGCAATTTCTGAGACAAAAAATGTGAATTGTTCCATGTTTAACACTAGCATTGCTTTACCTTGTTCTGATTCCTACTATAGAATTCATTTCTCGTTTTCGCTTAAATTGCTAGGGACTAGCAATAAGCTAGTTGGGGGTTGTGATAAGAGCCATAAAATGCACCTTAACAGTACTTAATTGTTAGCATTTTAGGGTTGATCTAGGTTTGAATTGCACTTTTATACCTTAACAACTCTAAAGTATCATTCTTGGATCATTGATCTATTTCGATGCATTTTCAAGTATTTTAAGTTCAAAAGAGATGGAAAAGCTATCATCGCTTTTAGCACAATGACTCGATGAACACCGGAGTGAAGGTTCACAAGCACTTGGAAAGGAGTTTCACTAAATTGCCATAATTTCCCGTACAGATCAATCATTTTTGTAAATTAAAACTGTATTGATGCAAGAAGAACCAGGAGATGAGCCATATATTCTTAGAAAGATCCAGAAGTTTATTTTTTGGAGAATTTGATGGCTCATAAAAATGATTTTTCTAGGGAAAGTTATGGCAGTTTTAGTAGATGAAGGTCAAGCTGGAAGATGCCTAGTGCACTCGAGCGCACCAGGCCTGTGATCGATCGCAAGTGCGCACTCGCGACATCCCACATCAGTCAGAAATACCTTGCAGTGCACCATAGTGCACTCAATCACACCATGCTACGATTGAGCACACACGGGCAGTATCCCACATCAGAATGGAAACACATTGCACTTCGGGAATTCCTCTATAAAAACCCCACTTCACTTCATCTTTTGGAATCAACTGGGATCAAATCCAGAGGGCCTTTAGGAGAAATCTAGAGCGCCTTTAGGAGGAATCTGAAGAACTTTTACAGGGCAAGCTGAAGAATCTCTGAAGCTTTGCTACCAAGGGGGAGATCATTGAGAGGCCGGAGGCAACTCAAGGAAGCATGAGCTCCATGGCCAACTAATCTCCAAACAAGGCAAAGGAGTGAATCCCTAGGTGTAGTTGTTCTTATTTTCTTTTCTTGATTCAGTTGTAGTATGGATTTATTTTCATTAAACATTGTCATGATTTACTTTTTTTTATCTAATTAGAAGATTTCCCCTTAATCTGGTGATTGCATCTTTCTCCCCCATATAAGTCTAGTCATGCTCTTCTTATGTGATGTTGTTGATGTGTGATTGAGTCCGGTAGATCTCTCTTCTAGATTTGTCCATTACTGTAGTATTGTCATTATGGTATATTTTCATTTCTTGATAATCTATAAGTTAGGTCATGTGTTCTTGAAAGTAAAGAGTATTTCATAACAATTGCATTAGGGTTTATATATGTGCTTTGATTAAATATTTGTTGATTGCTTGTTTGGGATGTGAAACTTGCAATTGAGATAAAAACAACTGAATTGAGATTGGAATGAGGCAACAAACCTAGGGAGGATTCCCGAAACTTTGTTGCTTCCATTATAGTTTTCATTACAATTACACAATTCTCATATCACTTTACTTTATTATTCAAATTCTCTCGTTCAACTTTTATCGTTCGTGTTAAAGATTCCATCTTCTCTTGTAATTAACTTGTTTCCCTGTGGAATCGACACCCCAAAGCTGTGCTACAACTTCCACATTATAATTTGGGCATAGTCAGGATAGAAGCTCTGGGAGCATATTTCACGGTTTAATGCTGCTGCTTGGAAAATTTTGGACCTTAATTCGACGGAGCAGACCTTGGCATTCAAAAATGGACTTAGGTCGGGGTCCTTTAGCTTCAAGCTTACTAGGCGCCAGCCAAAAGATATGAATGACATCTTTGCTTGGGCTGAAGAGTTCATGATTGTCGAAGACAATTAGACTTTCTGAAGAGAAAGAGAAAGAGGGACAAAGAAAAGGAAAAGGGACGCCAATGAGCCGAAGGACAGTACGAAAAAAAGCCTCGTTAAGAGGGCAAGGCGAAGACCACCCCTTTCTTTGAAAGATTTACCCCACTTAATGTCTCCAAGACAAACATACTTATCCATGTTCATGATTGAGACACTCTCTATTGGCCTCCAAAGCCACTCTAACCTAGCCAGAACAAGAATCGGACCAAGTGGTGCCACTTCCATATAGATAATGGGCATGACACCGAGGAGTGTCATGCTCTCAAAATCCATATTAAATACCTCATCTGCATAGGGTATTTAAAGGAATACACTGGCCCTCTTCAATTTCGAGATGATATAGATCACCTTCGATGAATCCCTAGACGTCTGTATAGGCAAACCGTCGAATAGTTGAGTCATAGTCGAAGAAATTGTCAAAGCCATAGGTGCAGTCCTAGACGAAGCCCTAAGCAGAGTCTGAGGAGACACAGTCAAAATAAAAGACACCTGAGAGTGACCAAGGTCACATAACCATAGTTACAAGAACCATCTCTTTCCATCAATGGGAGCTTGCATGGTTTTTTTGTTGGCAAAAGGGGCCTCAGACAAGGTGACCCCCTCTCACCATACCTGTTTATGATGATTGTGCAGTACTTGTTCATGCTTTTAGGGAGGATGACAGAAGAGGAAGGGTTCAGATATCACCCTAAGTGTGATAAGCTTAAGATCACCCACCTAGCCTTTGCTGATGACCTTATCCTCTTTGCTAGGGGTGATGGAAGATCTGTAGGGAAAATTATGAAGTGCGTCACCAAATTTAGTGGGTGCTCAGGGCTGCATGTAAGTCTGGCTAAATCCAACATCTTCTATGCTGGAGTCCAGGCTGCAGAACTAATGGAAATCAGAAGGATCACTGGAATGGAGGATGGTTCCTTCCCTTTCAAATATTTGGGGGTTCCCTTAGCTTCAGCAAGACTTGATGCTACTCACTACCTCTCCCTTATTGAAAAAATCTCTGGGTACATTAATGTGTGGGCTGGCTCTTCCCTATCATATGCTGGCAGAACAGAATTAATCAAATCAGTGTTGCAAGGGGTGGAATGTTTTTGGCTGGCCATCTTCCCAATCCCTGGCAATATCCTGGAGAAAATAATCAGGATGTGTAGATCTTTCCTTTGGAATGGTAAGAGTAATGGTATAAGGAAGGCTCTTGTTGCCTGGGTGGACTTATGTAAACCAAAATCAGAAGGAGGTCTTGGCTTAGTTGACCTAAAAGCTTGGAATAAAGCTCTCCTTACCAGGGTCCTCCGGAATGTACACATGAAAAAAGATTCTCTATGGATTCAATGGGTCCAACACTACTATCTGAACAATAGATCAGTCTGGGAAATAATGGTAACAAAGGGAGACTCTCCTCTTTGGAAGAGAATTCTCGAAATCAGAGATAACCTTTGATGAGAGTCATAAAATTCATCTAAACAATACTTAATTGTTAGCATTTTAGGGTTGATTGAGGTTGGAATTACACTTTTATACCTTAATAACTCTTAAGTGTTATTCTTGAATCGTTGACTTATTTCAGTGCATTTTCAGGTACTTTGAGCTTAAAAAAAGAGATAGAAAAGCTATCATCATTTTAAACACGAATCTTCAATGAATACTCGAGTGAGATAATGGTCGCGGAAGAGCCAAGATGAAGAGAAACCAAGAAAGGAGATTTACTAAATTGCCAAAATTGCCCGTACAGATCAATCATCTTTGAAAATTAAACTGTATTGATGCAAGAAGAACCAGGAGATGAGTCATATATTCTTAGAAAGATCCGAAAGTCCATTTTCTGAAGAATTTTACGGCTTGTAGAAATGATTTTTCTAGAGAAAGTTATGGTAGTTTTAGTAGACAAAGGTCAGGATGTGCGGGCTGTGTGGGATTTCAGCATGATTTTGGGCTTAAAACCCACATCCCACATCAGTTGAAAAACATATTTCTAAATCCCACATCGGATTGGAAACACATTGCACTCATGGTATTTCCCTATAAAAGGCCTACTCCACTTCAACTTTGAGGCATCAATCGGAGCTCATCTGAAATCATCATAGAGTGACTCCATAGGGCCTTTAGGAGGAATCCAAAAGTATAAATTTGGAGGCAAGCTGAGGATGATCATTGAGAGGCCGAAGGCAACTCAAGGAAGCATGAGCCCCATGGCTGGCTAGTCTCCAAGCAAGGTGAAGGGATGAATCCCTAGGTGTAGTTGTTCTTATTTTCCTTTATTTGATTCAGTTATAGTTGGATATTATTTTCATTAAACATTGTTATGTTTTATTCTTTAATTTAATTAGTAGATTTTTATTAGTCCGGTGATTGCATGCTTCTTTTCCATATAAGTCTAGTCATGCTCTTCTTATGTGTATTTGTTTGGGTGTTATTGAGTTCGATAGATCTCTTTTATAGATTTGTCCATTGCTGCGGTAGTATCATTTAGATATATCGTCGTCTTTTGATAATTTGTAAGTTAGGTCATGTGAGTTTGAAAGTAAAGAATAATTCATAGCAATTACATTAGGGTTTATAAATGCGCTTTAATTGAATATTTACCGATTGCCTGTTTGGGATGTGAAACTTGCAATTGAGATAAAAATAACTGAATCAAGTTAGGATTAGGGCAATGAACCTAGGGAGGATTTTCGGAACCTTGCCGTTTCTTTATTATATTATTCAATCATTCACATAATTTTCATAAAATGAACAATTCAAATTCTTTCAATCAATCTTTTATCGTCTGTGTTAAAATTCACACCTTCTTTTGTAATTAACTTGTTTCCCTGTGGAATCGACACCCCAAAGCTGTACTACAATAACCGCGTTATGTTTTGGGCGTAATCAAATTTTGGCGCTGTTGCCGGGGAAATGCGCTTAAGTACAAGGAAGCTTGTCAACTTAGAGTGTGATGGTAGAAGAATTGTAAATATTTTTCTTTTCAGCAGTTTGTAAATACGGTAATATTTTTCCTTTACCTTAGTTTTAATTTTCTGATTATTTATTTATTTATTTCCCCTCTGATTCATTTGGTGTATGCTTAGACCGAGAGATTTGTGAGGTAGATTCATTAGAGGACCCGAACTAGAAATACCCTCTCCTTCTGAGTCTGATAGTGAAACATCGCCTAGATCAACCAATAGTGGAAACCCAAGTGAGAATTTAGAGGATTCTGTTAACATGGCCGATAACCATAATAAGAATGTTGCTAGGACACTTCAGGATTACCTCCACCCTACACGCACAGCCACACCATCATGCATCATGTTTCCAGCCAATACTCGCCAATTAGATCTTAAACCAGGGATGATTCAATTACTCCATACATTTCATGGCTTGGATAATGAAAACCCATATGTGCACATTAGAGAGTTTGAGGAAGTAGTCGCGACTTTTCATAGTCATGATGAAACCGATGACATTGTGAGGCTTAAGTTCTTTCCTTTCGCTTTGAAGGATAAAGCTAAGAGTTGGCTATACTCACTAAAACCACGATCTATTGGGTTGTGGACTAAGATGACTCGGGCTTTCTTTAACAAATACTTTCCCCAACATAAGACCAATGCTTTGAAAAGGCAAATCTCCACCTTTGCACAAAAGGATAGTGAGACCTTATCTCAGTCTTGGGAAAGATTTAAGGAGTTATGGAGTATGTGCCCTCACCATTGGTATGAGAGTTGGCACTTGGTGAGCTATTTTTATAAGGGACTTACATATAGAGAGTGCCAATTCGTAGAGTACCATAGAGTACCTCAATGAGCTTGCTGAAAAAGCTCACACTTGGACTAGACCTAGTGCTACTGAAAGCATAAATAGGTCACGACCTATAGGGAACCCAAATGGTGGTGGAATTTACCATCTTAAGGAAGAGGATAACCTTAGAGCCAAGGTCGAGATGCTCACTAGGGAGCTCGATGAGTTAAAGACTAAAAGCTTAAAGCCAACACACGTAGCTAATAATGCAAAATATTTTGAACCATATTTTGTGTGTGGTGGGGTAGATCATCTCACCCAAGAGTTTCCCACATTTGTTGAGATGAGCGGGATGTATAAGGAACAATGTAATGCCTTAGGCATGTACAAGAAGCCTTTGACACCCTTCTCTGATACTTATAATCCGGGATGGCGAAATCACCCCAATTTCAACTGGAAGTCTAAAAACAAGCAGCTTGCACAAACCCCTGCACCATATCATGCACCTGTATCTTCTAGGAGTTCTTTAGAAGACACTTTACATGCTTTTATTGAGGCACAGGGTAAGACTAATAAAAGACTTGAATCATTGATTGTGCAGGTTGTTGAAGAACATAAGGAGATAAAGAGCCAAATGTCCAAGTTGATGAGCTACTTGAGTGTGACTGAGCGAGGTAAGTTTCCTACTCAAGCTCAGTCCATATCCCATGGTCAGCAGCTGGCACAATAGAATTTGAAGGAGGTTGATAACTCTGTGATAAGAGCCATAAAATGCATTATAATCGTACTTATTTGTTAGCACTTTAGGGTTGATTTAGATCTTAATTGCATTTTTATTCATTAACAACTCTAAAGTGGTATTTTTGGAGCATTAACTTATTTCGGTGCATTTTTTAGGTATCTTGATTTAAAAGAGATGGAAGAGCTATCATCATTTTAAACACGAAGCTCCATTGAACACTCAAGCAAAAGAATGGTCGTGGAAGAGCCAAGATGAAGAGAAACTAAGAAAGGAGTTTTCGCTAAGTTGTTGGAGTTGTCATACGAATCAACAATCTTTACAAATTAAACTGTATTGATGCAGGAAGAACCATGAAGTGTGCCATATATGCTCAGAAAGATCTGGAAGTCTACTTTCTGGAGGATTTTACGGTTCATTAAAATCATTTTTCTAGAGAAAGTTATGGCAATTTTAGCGGACAGAGGTCATACCTCCTGGTTCAGCATCAGCTGCACCTCACAGCACCAAAATGCACAGAGATGACAGAAACTCAAGGCTGCATTGCCAGGATGTTGGCGCTACAGCGCTGGTAGCTAACACAAAGAAGGATTTGGACAGAAATTTGGCGCTGCAGCGCCAGAAAGTTGGAGCTGCAGCGCCAGAATTAGGGTTTCTTTATGTCTTGGCGCTGCAGCTCTAGGATGTTGGCGCTGCAGTGCCAGCCCACGAATTTTTAATGTTATAAATTGAAACCCTAACTGAACAAGAAAGGAATCTATAAAAGAGGCGGAAAAGAGAAGAAAGAAAATAGAATTTGGAGGAGAGGAGACACGAAAGGAGGCTTGGAGACACTCCGAGAGGCTACGCATCAAGCTTTTAATCATTCTTCTCCGGTTTTGTATTCTTTTATTCTATCTATGTTGATGTTTTATAATATGAACATGGGTTGTTTGAACATGATTATGGAGTAGATATTTTTTTGTTAAGGATAGATGGATCCTAAACCTTTATCTTGAGTTGTTGTTTGGACAAGTGGAATTTAATGTGTTTTTCAAAGAGTGTGTTTTATTGTTCTTAATGCTTTTTATTATTTTGATTCCTTCTTTGGGCATGGTGATGTGTCGAATAGAGAAGCCATGCTCTTATGAATGGTTGAACTAATAAATATGATATTGGATTTTTATGTATGCAAAGGCCAGGGTAAAACATGCCATGAATGGAATAGGAGTAACCGAATAGGGATTCTAGGAAGTTCATGTGGTCTGTTTAAATCGTACCCGAATAGGGAGATTTAACTGAAAGGAATCCAAAAACACTTAATTCTTCTCAATTTGAGTTAATTTAGAATAGACCTGGAATACCGATATTCGAAGTTAATGATTCTTGAGATTGTGGTTAGACCCGAAATATGGATAACCAATTTATTGGGGAATCTACCATCTTGGAAAACATATTAAACGAAACTTGTCCATTCGAAACTCTTGTCAATTATGGTTTAGGTGAAGTCGAGTCCTTAGGACGCTAGTTCATAAGAGTTTTCATTCCAAAGTTTGCAAATCTTCCGTTATTTACTATTGCGTTCTGTTTTCCCTTTAGTTAATTATTAGTAAACTTTTCTCCTATAATTATTCGTTTGCTCAAATAACAGTAAGAGTTGAGTCATAATTTTTGTAGTATTTGTTCAGTCCTCGTTGGGAACGATATTTACTCATCATTTTATTACTTGAACGATTAGCGCACTTGCTAGTGTCAATTTCATCGCATCAAGTTTTTGGCGCCGTTGCCGGGGACTGAAATAAAATATTACATTTATTGTGATTCTACTAGTTAATTTGAGAGTTTGTTAATTTGGTTTTTAAGTCTATTTTGCAGGGTTTTCGTTTCTAGTGCATGACACATACTAGTGGGAGAATACTTACAGAACGTAATCCAGAGATTGAGCACACTTTTCACTCTTTGAGAAGAGCAGCACCAGTAACAGTTAATACAATGGCAGAAGGAAACAATGCAGAGGTGCAACGTGCACTGTGGGATTATGCTATGCCAAAGATGGATGGTGTTGAATCTAGCATTTGACGACCACCTATACAAGCGAACAATTTTGAAATTAAGCCCGCCATCATTCAGATCATTCAACATTCAGTACAATTTGGGGGCCTATCGCAAGAAGATCTAAATGTTCACTTGACGAATTTCCTTGAAATTTGTGACACATTCAAGCATAATGGACTATAGGAGGATGCAATTCGCTTAAGGCTTTTTCCATTTTCACTGAGGGACAAAGCAAAACGCTGGTTAACTTCTTTGTCAGCAGGATCCATTACAACATTGGCAGAATTGGCATAAAATATTGTAGGGAAATACTTTCCTCCTGCAAAAACTGTAAAGTTATGTAATGAAATTACTATGTTTTTGCAGGTCGATAGGGAGTCACTCTATGAGGCATAGGAACGTTTTAAAGACCTTTTGAGAAGATATCCTTATCACGAGTTGCCCACGTGGATGTAGGTACAAACCTTTTATAACAGTTTAACCAGTACAACCCAAAACACGATTGATGCAGCTGTAGGTGGCACTATCATGAGAAAAACTCCAGAATAAGCTATTGAATTGCTAGAAGAGATGGCCACAAATTCTTATCAATGGCCAGTTGAAAGGTTACATGTTAATAGAGCCTCAGGATTGCATAATATAGATGTTGTTACAGCTTTAACAGCACAACTGGAGGTTCTCACCAAGAAGATAGATGGACTTTATCCTACTACACATGTTATATGTGAATTGTGTGGTGGTAGTGGCCACCATAGCAGTAACTGTCAGGCACGTAATCAATTTGCATCTAATTCATCTGTTGAACAAGCTAACTTTGTTTCAAATTTTCACAGGCAAAACAATCCATATAGCAATACATATAATCCAGGATGGAGGAATCACCCAAACTTCTCGTGGAATCAAAACAATGCGAAACAACCTCCTCCTGAATACCCACCTTAAGTAAAAAAGTTCAACTTGGAGGACATGATGGCTAAATTCTTAAATGCAGCAGAAACTAGGTTCCAAAATCAAGAAGCATCCATCAAATCTGGAAATTCAGGTGGGTCAACTAGCAACCATAATTTCTGGACGTGCACAAGGTTCTCCTTTGAGCAACATAGAAAAAAATCCTAAGGAGGATGTCAAGGCCATAACACTAAGGAGTGGCACACAATTGGAAGAGCCAAAACCTAAAGAAATCACTAATCAAGAAGGCGAAAAAGAAGAGACCATGCAAGAGGAGAAGCTTGTTTCAAAAAAGAAGTCTACTAGTAAAGGTTTGATCGATTCTAACTCTGAAACTAAATATATACAACCTCTTCCCTATCCTCAGAAATTTATGAAAGAAAAACTAGATAAGAAATTTTCAAAATTTTTAGAGATTTTCAAGAAATTGCATATTAACATTCCATTTGCAGAGGCTTTATCACAGATGCCTAGTTACACTAAATTTTTGAAGGAAATTTTGTCCAATAAATGGAAGCTTGAGGAACATGGAACGGTCATGTTAACTGAAGAGTGCAGCACCATACTGCAAAACAAGCTACATCCAAAATTGAAAGATCCAGGGAGTTTTACTATACCCTACACTTTGGGAAGTTCATTCTTTAATAAAGCTTTATGTGACCTTGGTGCAAGTATCAATCTTATACCTCTTTCAATTTTAAGAAAACTTGGATTAGAAGAAGTCAAAACAACGACAGTGTCATTGCAACTAGCTGATCGATCTATTAAGAGACCACGGGGAATTATAGAAGATGTACTGGTAAAGGTTGATAAATTTATATTCCCTGTAGACTTCATTGTTCTCGACATGGAAGAGGATCGTGAGATACCTCTTATACTTGGATGTCCATTCCTTGCTACAGGGAGAGCCCTAATTGATGTACAACAAGGAAAATTTACTTTAAGAGTCAATGATGAGCAAGTAGTTTTTTATATGTATAAAATTATGAAATACCCTTCTGGCTTATCTACTTCTTCTTGTTTTCAAGTGGATATTGTTGATAACCTCATTAAGGAGTTTCAGGAGAAAACATTAAATGAAGATACTTTAAAGAGATGCATCATGGAATTAGGAACTACTACCACTGAAGAACTCGTCATCCAAGAAGAAGCAAGGCACTTGGAGTCTGAAATGGGAAAAAAAGTGCTAGAAGAACAAATAATAACAAATGAATTGAAAACTTTACTTACTCATTTGAAATATGCTTATCTAGAGAAAAATATTTTCCCTGTTATAATATCTTCTTTGTTGATAGAGAAAATGGAAGAACGGTTGATGGAAGTCCTAAGAAGGCACATATTTCCGGGAAAACTGAAATCTCGGTGGATTGGACCGTACACCGTGATAAGTATCTCACCTTTTGGTGCCTTTGAATTACGACACGAGAAAAACAAGTAGATGTTCAAGGCCAACGGGCACAGATTGAAGCACTATATCACAGGGACGTTTGATCCTCAATCGTCCACAACCATTCTCCAAGAGCCATAAATCATAAAGTCAAGCTAAAGACTATAAATTAGAACTAACATTTTGTTTTTATTTTTCTTGCATTTGAATTTGTTTTGTGTGTTTAAGTTTTTGTTTTGTTTGGTTTATCTTTGAGTTAAGTTTTTATTGTTTTAAATGGGTTATTTTTTTTTTTTTTTTTCAGGATTAATTGGAGTCAGGACCGAGAACCAGCGCTGCAGCAAAACACTTTAGGCGCTGCAGCGCTAAAAATACCATTATAAAGAGGTTGAACCAGAGACTGAGCGCTGCACCCCCAGGAAGTCATCGCTGCAGCGCCGAGTCGTGCATTGGGTTTTAAAAACACGCTCTCTCACTGTTAGATGAGGACATTGACGAGGACAATTGGTTCAGGTTTCGACTAATCAGGGGAGTTCCTTTCTCTTACTTTATGTTCAAATTTTATACATTGCAGACAATGTATCATTTAAGTTTGGGGGGGGGGGGGAGTTATCTGAGTGTTGTGTGCTGCTCAGGTTTCTAGTTATTTTTTTATCTTATCTGAGTGTTTTTTGTTGTTTGATTTTGATTTTGCCGATGATGAGAAATAGATTGACTTGATTATAGCCATTGAAAATTTGGAAAAATGTTGCGTTTGTCTGTGTGCTTGAATTTGTTGTTGGATTTATTTTACATCAAACTCTTTGAACACAATGAGCACTTACACCTAAGCACTTTGTTGTCTTGCTATTTCGGATAGCGTTTATGTGAGCAATATAGTTTCTTGAGATCTCTTGGACTCTAGAACTTGTTTGAAGACCACTCGAGGTGAAATCCTAGGCAGTATAGTACCAAAGAAATGATCCAGGTCATGTTTGGAACGTTTGAGCTTTTCTAGCCAACCTTTGATATGTGATTATCCTTAGTTTTCCCTTTTTGAGCTTGAATATCTGTTTTTTTGTCACCCAATCATCTAATCTATTTTAAAAAAAAAAAACAAAAAAGCAACAACTCTACCTTTCACCTGTAAGCACATCCTTTAATGAATGGACTATTCTCTTAAGTGGTGGCAGGGGATTGAGCAAGAGGAAGCGGTTTTCGACTTGGCTATGTTAAGTATCAAATATTTCCCATCGAGAGTGAGCAAGGGACCCTAGTCATAAGAGGGCAAGGGAAAAATCAAAGTTGAAAAGGTTTACCACACGAACTATTTGATCAAGTTGCATTTTGCCTATCAGGAGCAGCTGGCAAAGCTGTGTTTGATCGTCATGTACATGCTATGTTATAGTTTCATTCATGCACACGAAAATAAAGACTGGTGCTACTATAGTACAAGCATACGAAAAAAAGGTCCTTGAAAAGAAAAGAAGAAGAAGAAGATGTGACAACAACAAAGGTATTGGAGTATTACATGATAACTGAGGGAAAGTTTGAAATAAAAATTTTATTGGTTGATGTGCTTAAGGTGATGTGAGCCTCAATTAAATCCTTTACCATACCTTAGCCTTAGCCAAAGTGATAAGCTGAATAAAGTCCTGGTGATCTCGGGTATTGTCATGGCCTATATTAATGGAGAGTGGTGTGAAAAGCAAGCTTATGGACTTTGAAAGATTGGCATTATCCTACTTGCTTGCATAAACCGATCAGAGTGGCGGGACGATTAAGTTTTTAAAGGTGTTACACACACACATGTTTGAAGAATTTGATGTAAGATAAGGCTGGCAATAAATTTGAAATTCTAGACATTAGCAATATTTGGAAATTTTTTCTTGCGTTATGATTTATATGCGATCTTTGAGGCATATTATATCAAATCTAATCAAACCATCTCTCACTCTTAGGATGTGTGTGTTAGGATTTGTTTTAGTTTGCTCGAGGACTAGCAAAAACGTAAGTTTGGGAGTGTGATAACTCTGAATAAATCATATTATTATACTTCTTTTAGGCACATTTTTTGGTGTTGATCTTAAGCATTTGAATCGTGTTTCATATGTTTTTAGAAATTTTTAGTTGAGTTTATTTTATTCCACTAATAGTTGTTTTAGTTAAATGATCAATGCTAAGTCTTGGAAATCTACTGTGCAGACATTTGCTGGAGCACTAGAAGGGCAAAATGTGTGAGGGGGACAGAAACTCAAGGCTGCAGCGCTGGAAAGTTGGCACTGTAGTGCTGGAATTTGGCATGAATAGAAGAATTTGGACAGAAACTCGAAGCTGCAGCGCTGGAAAGTTGGCGCTGTAGCTCTGACTAGGGTTCGAAATATGTCTTGGCGCTGCAGCGTTGGGAAGTTGGCGCTGCAGCGCTAGCCCGCGGATTTTGAATATTATAAATAGAAACCCTAGCTGAACAAGAAATGAGGTGCGCAGCTGTTGAAGAAAAAAACAGAATTTAGAGGAGACAAGACGCAAAAGGGGAGTTGGAGACACTCCGGGAGGCTACTCGGAAGCTTTTAAATCATTTTTCTCCGGTTTTGTATTATTTTTATCTAGTTATGTTGATGTTTTATGATATGAACATGATTTGTTTGAATATTGATGAGTGCCAAATATTGCATATTTTGGCCCTTTAATTTACATTTGTTAGCTTAGGAATTTGTTACTTTGAGTTGTTTTCGTTGTTTTACAGGTTTACAAGCTTGGAAAGAAGTTTCACTAAATTGCCAGAATTGCTTGTGCAGATCAGCCATTTTTGAGGATTAAACTGTATTGATTTAGGAAGAACCAGAAGATGAGCCATATATGCTTGGAAAGATCCGGATGTCTATGTTCTGGAGAATTTTACGGATCAATAAAATGATTTTTCCAGAGAATGTTATGGCAGTTTTAGTAGACAAAGGTCAGGCTGTGCATGATTTCAGCGTGACAGATCAACCATTTTTGAGGATTTAACTGTATTGATTCAGGAAGAACCACGAGATGAGCCATATATTCTTGGAAAGATCCCAATGTCTATTTTCTGGGGAATTTTACGGATCAATTAAATGATTTTTCTAGAAAACTTTATGGCAGTTTTAGTAAACAAAGGTCAAAGAGCAAAAACTGGAATCTGCAGTATCCCACATCGGATTGGAAGCATATTACATTTGTGATATTTCCCTATATAAGCCCTTCTTCACTTCATCTTTAATGTACAATTCTTGAGCCACTTTGGTGTTTACTGGTGGACGTCCGCTAGCATTCTGGTGGATCTCGAAGGCTTTGTCACCACGAGGGGAAGCGCCGCCCGTCAGCGAGTGAAATTTCTCCCATGTAAAGTTATTTATTTATTTCTTTACATTTAGTTGTTTTAGTTTAAATGTTTAGCACTTTTATTATGAATTGTAGTTTCATAGTTATGAGTGGCTAGACTCTTCAGCTAAGGTTGAAGATGAAGCCCCATCGTTGTTTGGCATAGTAGTTCAGATTTGCTTGAACAAATCTGACAATTTTTAGTATAAATGTTCTATCAATTATTTGAGTTAATCTTATAATTGATTGAGTTTAAATTGTCTGCTGCATATTCCTTGCGTTTCATCTGATGGATACATTGAATACTTTTCGATTAAATTGGATTTCCTTTGTGATTTGTTGAGAGCGGATACATTGGATGCTTTTGGTTTAGTTGGGATATTCTTTGTTTTTTGTCTTATAGTTGGATTCATGGAATGTTTTGATAGGCTATATTTTTAGAACATATATGCTTAACTTCGGTGGGGTGGATTTGGAAACCTTAGTGTTTTAATTATTAGTTTTTAAAAATCAATTTAGTTTAATTTTAATTTCTTTTGCAAATTATCATCTGAAATTCGGAACTAGGTTAAGATAGAGTTAGTTTAGATTGAAAATATACTTTCACAACACAATTCCGTGTGGATTCAACCTCGCACTTGCACAACATTATACTGCAAACGACTCATGTGCTTGTGAGTAATTTAAAACTCACAACAAGTTTTTGGCGCCGTTGCCGGGGAATTGTTTGGTTTGTGAAAATTTTTGGTCTAAAATGATTTTATTTTTCTACTAGTTAGTTATTTTTTTTGTTTAAAAAAATAAAAATATTATGTGGATGAATCCAACACCGGTTTCACAGTCTTTAGAGGACACCATTAAGGAGTACATGAAAATGACAGGCCTGTCCCTCAATGCTGCCAACACATTCAATGTTGATAGCTGTTCCATCTGTACTAGTCCCATGCATCTAGCACAGAATTGTCCATCAATGCCGGCTTGTGCCGAGTACCCCATGGAACAAATGAATGCATTCAATGACTGTTGTTGGGAATCAAATGGATCTTACTCCGAAACATACAATCCAGGGTGGTGGAACCACTCTAATTTTTCATGGGAGCAGAACCAACTGATGAATCAGGGAGGAGCCCCTTATAATCAATACCCTCCTGAATTTCCTCCACCAATACCAAGTTATGCCTATCTAGCACCATCACCCGCTTACCAAGCTCCCATTCAAGCGCCATCTTCGGTTTCACAGTCATTGGAGGACGCTCTCAATGATTTCATGAAAACGACTAGCCAATCTATGAGCGAAGTGATGAGTGCAACCATAGAAAACACCCAAGCGATTGCCGAGCTAGAGAGTCAAATTGATCAAATCGCAAGTTACGTGGGTGAAGGAGAGGAAAGAAAGTTCCCCAGTCAACCTGATTCTAACCCAAAGGAACAGTTTGCGGTGGGAAATTTATCAACTCTTATAGAAGGGCAAGAAAGTGGCAACAAAGAAAAGAGAGATGCTGAGCCATCTACAGCCACACCTATCATTAAGGATCTCTTAGGTCGTTTTTACCTAAAGCGCCTTACCCTGAGAGATTACAAGCGCCGAAGAAAGGAGAGGAGTTTGAGAATCCCCTGGACGCATGCTTTGCTCACTTTGGAGAGGACTTGGGCTTAGATAAGTTACTAGAGGAAGTGAATGCCATTTTGGAGTTTGATCCTCAGAAGAGCAGTGAGACGGAGGAGACTATGGATGAATCACGTATTGAGGACCCCCTGAAGGCATGCTTTGCTCAATTTGAAGAGGATTTGGGCTTAGATAAGTTGTTTGAGCAAGCAAATGCTACTTTGGAGTCTGCTCCTCTAAAGATCAATGAGACGGAAGAAACCACAACACCTGAACCCCCCAAGAAGGAACTTAAGCCTTTATCGGACAATCTTAAGTATAAGTTCCTAGGTCCAGCAGATTCTTTGCCTATAATTATAGCTTTAGATTTAGGTGATGCTCCAGAGGAGAAATTATTGGATGTCTTAAGATAGCATAAGGAAGCTATAGGCTGGACTATTGAGGATGTCAAGGGAATCAACCCGTCATTGGTAATACACACGATACAGTTGGAGGAAAATGCCAAGCCATCGAGGGAGCCACAAAGAATGCTCAACCCTGCTATGCAAGAGGTTGTGAGGGCAAAAGATATTAAGTTGTTAGAGGCAGGGATCATTTATCCCATCTCTGATAGCAAGGGGGTGAGCCTGATTAAAGTCGTGCCCAAACGTGCTGAATTGACGGTAGTAAATAAAGACGACGAGTTGGTTCTAACTCGAGTGTAGTTAAGATGGAGAAAGTGTCTAGACTACCGTAAATTGAATGCTGCCACTAGGCCTGATCATTTTTCATTCCCATTTATTGATCAGATGGTGGAGTGCTTAGTTGGGCATGTTTACTAATGTTGGGTCTGGCTGAAGACGTTAAACTTAGTGCTCATGGGAGGCACCCCACAGCTTATCGTTTCTATTTATTTATTATTTCGCATTTTTATGATTAATGTTTGTTTCTAGTATTTTTTGTTTTCTAGTTTTTTTTATTTTTCAGGGACAATGCGTACTTCAGTTCAAGTTTGGGGGTATGCTATGAGCCATACCAGTCCAGATAGTTCTCCATATCTCAGGTCAGCTCTTTCCATATTAGTCACACATTGGGGTCAATGTGTAATTTAAGTTTGAGGGTATGGGAGACACATCACGCACTTTGTCCTAATTTGTTGTCTTTTCGTCGTAGAGATAAATGCATGCTCATGTTATCATGAAATTTTGGTTGATCTAAACATTTTCTGTGATGTGATGTCATTGGTTAGCTTATCATTTTGAACACATGATCTGGTGATAAATTTTTAAAATTTAATTACTTACTTTAGGCATTTTGAGAATTCACATGTTTGATCTAATCTAACACGAGCACATTAGCACAAATTATGTGAGGTATGACACGTGATTTTAATGTGTATTTTTCCTTATCTTAACTGAAACTGGATGACTTGTTGGATGAACTATTGGGTATAGAAAAGCATAATAAAATAAATAAAAAATTCGTTATCAATAAACTTTCCGCTGAGTAACTGGACCTCTTGCCTCAGTAAGTAGTGAGTGTTCACGTCAAAAGGTGGAATTTTGTTTGGTAGTATTAAGGTTGGTTTAATTTCGTAGCCTTTTTGACTCGAGTTAGTAAGTCCTTAGGAATGTCTTTACACCTAATGCCCTAAAACCATCTAGTTTGGGAGTCATTGACTCAACACTTGCTGCATGGGTCATTTAGAAAGCTTAAAGGAATTAAACATAGCAGAGCCTTTTATGTAAAAAAAAAAAAAGATAAAAACTATGTCATTTTTGTTCATTCTGATGGGAAATTTGGTGAATCTTGAGACATGGAGACCTTACACATTGGAGTCACTTGGAAGCTTCATTTCTATATGCTAATTCACTTTACACAGTGTCAGACTTATGATGCCTTAACCTGCCTTTTGTAAGTAATTAGATTTTAACTTTTCTATTCATTGCGAAAATGGGTTTATCTTTTTAAGCTTGCTCATGAATGAATATCATGGTGATGTGTGCTCCTTAAATTTTTGGATACCATGAGTGATGAACTTATCTTTATGTTCTTTGTTTTTCATTTAGGTTTTTTTTTTATTATTTTGTTTTGCTAAGGGACTAGCAAATTGTAAGTTTGGGGGTATTTGATGAGTGTCAAATATTGCATATTTTGGCCCTTTAATTTACATTTGTTAGCTTAGGAATTTGTTACTTTGAGTTGTTTTCGTTGTTTTACAGGTTTACAAGCTTGGAAAGAAGTTTCACTAAATTGCCAGAATTGTTCGTGCAGATCAGCCATTTTTTAGGATTAAACTGTATTGATTTAGGAGGAACCAGAATATGAGCCATATATGTTTGGAAAGATCCGGATGTCTATTTTCTGGGGAATTTTACGGATCAATAAAATGATTTTTCTAGAGAACGTTATGGCAGTTTTAGTAGACAAAGGTCAGGCTGTGCATGATTTCAGCGTGACAGATCATCCATTTTTGAGGATTTAACTGTATTGATTCAGGAAGAACCACGAGATGAGCCATATATTCTTGGAAAGATCCCGATGTCTATTTTCTGGGGAATTTTACGGATCAATAAAATGATTTTTCTAGAGAAAGTTATGGCAATTTTAGTAGACAAAGGTCAAAGAGCAAAAACTGGAATCTGCAGTATCCCACATCGGATTGGAAGCATATTGCACTTCTGATATTTCCCTATATAAGCCCTTCTTCACTTCATCTTTAATGTACAATTCCTGAGCCACTTTGGTGTTTACCGGTGGACGTCCGCTAGCATTATGGTGGATCTCGAAGGCTTTGTCACCACGAGGGGAAGCGCCGCCCGTCAGCGAGTGAAATTTCTCCCATGTAAAGTTATTTATTTATTTCTTTACGTTTAGTTGTTTTAGTTTAAATGTTTAGCACTTTTATTATGAATTGTAGTTTCATAGTTATGAGTGGCTAGACTCTTCAGCTAAGGTTGAAGATGAAGCCCGGCCGTTGTTTGGCGTAGTAGTTCAGATTTGCTTGTACAAATCTGACAATTTTTAGTATAAATGTTCTGTCAATTATTTGAGTTAATCTTATAATTGATTGAGTTTAAATTGTCTGTTGGATATTCCTTGTGTTTCATCTGATGGATACATTAAATGCTTTTCGATTAAATTGGATTTCCTTTGTGATTTGTTGAGAGCAGATACATTGGATGCTTTTGGTTTAGTTGGGATATTCTTTGTTTTTTGTCTTATAGTTGGATTCATTGAATATTTTGATAGGCTATATTTTTAGAATATATATGCTTAACTTCGATGGGGTGGATTTGGAAACCTTAGTGTTTTAATTATTAGTTTTTAAAAATCAATTTAGTTTAATTTTAATTTCTTTTGCAAATTATCATCTGAAATTCGGAACTAGGTTAAGATAGAGTTAGTTTAGATTGAAAATATACTTTCACAACGCAATTCCCTGTGGATTCAACCTCGAACTTGCACAACACTATACTGCAAACGACTCGTGCGCTTGCGAGTAATTTAAAACCTACAACAAATATTATTATGGAGTAGATATTTTTGTGTTAAGGATAGATGGATCCTAAACCTATGTCTTGAGTGCTATTTGGACAAGTTGGAATTTACTTTGTTTTTCAAAGAGTGTGTTTTATTGTTCTTAATGCTGTTTATTATTTTGATTCCTTCTTGAGGCATGGTGATCCGTCGAATAGAGAAGTTATGCTTTTATGAATGGTTGAATTAATAAATATGATGTTGGATTGTTATCTATGCAAAGCTAGGGTAAAACATGCCATGAATGAAATAGGAGTAACCGAATAGGGATTCTAGGAAGTTCATGTGGTCCGTTTAAATCGTAACCGAATAGGGAGATTTAACTGAAAAGAATTCCATTGAACTTAATGCTTCTTAAGTTGAATTAATCTAGAATAGACCTGGAATATGAATATTTGAAGTTGATGATTCTTGAGATTGTGGTTAGACCTGGAATATGGATAACCAATTTATTGGGGATTCTACCATATTGAAAAACGTAGTAAACGAAACTTATCCATTCAAAACTCTTGTCAATAATGGTTTAGGTGAAGTCGAGTCCTTAGCACATTAGTTCCTAAGAGTCTTCATTCCAAAGTTTGCAAATCTTCCGTTATTTACTATTGCGTTCTGTTTTTCCCTTTAGTTAATTGTTAGTAAACTTTTCTCCTATAATTATTCGTTTGCTCAAATAACAATAAGAGTTTAGTCATAATTTCTATAGTATTTGTTCAATCCTCATTGGGAATGATATTTACTCATCATTTTATTACTTGAACGATTAGTGCACTTGCTAGTGTCAATTTTATCGCATCAAGGATTCTCGAAACCTTGTTATATCTATCTATCATATTCTTCAATCTATTTACACAATTTGCTCACAATTCAGATTCTTCCATTTAAACTTTTATTGTTCGTGTTAAGGATTCCATCTTCTCTTGTAATTAACTTGTTTTCTTGTGGAATCGACACCCCAAAGCTGTGTTACAACTACCGTGTTAAGCTTTGGGCATAATCAAGTGGTATCAGAGCTAGCACAGCCGGGTGTCAGAGCTAGCACAGCCGGGTGTTAGAGCAAGAACAGAAGGTATCGGAGTAAGACTCCAAGAATCAAATAACAAACTTCTTGGGTGATTCAAGAACGGAGTAAAGATCAAGATCAGATCGTGTTCTTGAGGTTGATTCAAGAACGGTGTTGAGATCAATCTTCGATCATGTTCTTGAGGTTTAGAAGAAGTTGAAAAGCATTTGTGGGTGCTGCATATATCTGGGATCATCTCCGTAAGATGGGATCAAATTTCATTGAGAAGTTTGATGGAAAGGGAGATTTTTCCCTGTAGAAGTGAAAGATCAAGGCTGTTCTTATGCAACAGAAGGTGGACTTGGCTATTGGAGAAGATGATGCTTTTCCAGCAAGAATCACGGAGGACCAACGGATTGAGATGAAGAAGATGGCTTACAACATCATTTTCTTGCACATATCGGATAACGTCATAAGGGAGTACGGAGACTCAAAAGATCCAGCTGCAATTTTAGAAGAAATTAGATGAGTTGTTTCTTGCCAAGACTGTCCTAAATAAGAGGTATCTTCGAAAATGAATCTTTGCTTTTAAATTTGATCCTAAGAAAGGGTTACAAGATAATCTTGATGCTAAGATGAGGAGTGCATCAAGTGGAGAAAGGCTGTTCATTAGAGGAAGGCCAGCAACTCGGTATGGTAGCAAACATGGCTACTACAGGGACAAAGGTAGAGGAGAGAGCCATGGGAGAGTGCATAGCAAAATACATGGCTACTACCGGGATAGAGGTAGAGGAGAGAGCCATGGGAGAGTGCACAACAACATACATGGCTACTACCGGGATAGAGGTAAAGAAGAGAGCCATGGGAGACTGCACAGCAACATACATGGCTACTACCAGGAAAGAGGTAGAGGAGAGAGCCATGGGAAAGCACACTCCAAACCAAAATTTGGAGGGAAGAAATGTTACTACTGCCACAAGGAAGGTCACTTCAAGAAAGATTGCAAGGAGAAGATGAGGGATGAGGGAAGAAGCCATACCAAGAATGGAGAGGCTTCGGTTGCCAAGACAGAACAGCAAGGTGATGATGTTCTTGTTGTGTGCTCGGATGTGAGCAAGGGGCAAGAAGGCAGTGGGAAATGGATCTTGGATACCGGGTGCACTTATCACATGTGCCCTCACAAGGAATGGTTCAAGAATTTCAAGGAAATCAATGATGAAAAGGTTTTCCTGGGGAATGATATTTCTTGCCAAGTGAGGGGGATTGGAGACATTCTGTTGAGGATGTTTGATGGAGTCACAAGGCTGTTGAGGAATGTGAGGTATGTTCTGGATGTGAAGAGGAATTTGATCTCATTGGGGCAGCTAGATTCCATGGGGTACACATATAAAGCAGAGGAGGAAAGATCAAGGTAACCAAGGGATCTTTGATAGTGATCAAAGTAGCAATGAAGGATGGTCTCTATGAGATGATCGGAGACACGGACATCAAGGGTCAAGTAGCAAGCTTGATGGCTGAGATGGAGAAGGCAACCCTTTGGCACACTCGCTTGGGATATATAAGCGAAGAAGGCCTGCAAGTTCTCAGCAAGAATGGATTACTTGATGGTGACAAGGTAGAGAAACTCGATTTTTGCAAGAGCTGTGTTCTTGGGCAACAACATCGGGTCAGCTTCAACACCGGAGTGCACAAGTCTAAGGGTATTCTTAACTACATTCATGCGGACCTTTGGGGACCAGCAAGGACAGCAACATAGGGAGGTAATCTTTACTTTCTATCTTTAATTGATGATTATTCAAAAAAGGTTTGGGTTTATTTGGTTAAAAATAAATCAGATGCTTTGAATAAATTAGTGGTGTGAAAAAAGCTGGTGGAGACTCAAATGGGCAGGGTAGTTAAGGGGATAAGAACTGATAACGGCTTAGAAATTTTTAACCAAGAACTTGATCAATTCTGTAGGTTAAATGGCATTCTAAGACATAGAACGGTTATGAAAACCCCTCAGCAAAGTGGAGTTGCTGAGAGGATGAATAAGACCCTTATGGAAAAGGTTAAGTGCATGTTAGTTGGATCTGGATTACCCAAATGTTTTTTTTTTGGGTGGGGGGAAGCGGTATCTACAGCTACATATTTGGTTAATAGATCACCCTCTAGGATTGTGTACCATAAGACTCCCGAGGAGATGTGGAGTGGAAAACCCCCTGAGTTGGACAACCTTAGGACTTTTGGGTGTGCTGCGTTTGCACATCAAAAGGATGATAGACTTAGCCCAAAATCTAGAAAATATGTGTTTCTAGGATATGAGGAAGGGGCTAAGGGAAATAGGTTGTGGTCCTTAGAACAAGAAGGATTGAGACTCATAATAAATAGGGATGTTATTTTTAATAAATTATTATTTCCCTATTTGGAGAAAACTAACCCTGTAGGGGCTAGTGAGCAAACCAGTCCGAAATTTGTGGAGCATAGTATCAAGAAGAATTCAGTTTTGGTATAGCAAGGAAGGTAGTAGGGTTCGGACCAGGTAGAACCGATGGATGAATGCCAAGCTTAGGACACTCGAGAGGAGGCTAAACTAGAAGAGGATGATGCAACAAGTCAGAAGAACTATCAGCTCACAAGGACCGGGAAGGAAGGCTGGTCAGAATACCTTCAAGATATGGTTTAGCGGATGCTGTGGATGCAGCTTCTCCTTGGACAGAAGGAGAGATGAGTGAACAAGAGACTTACATTGATGCCATGGAGTGTAAGGATTCATCAAAGCGGCAGCTAGCTATGGAGGAAGAAATGGATTCTTTGAGGAAGAACAACTTGTGGGAATTGGTGCACATTCTAGGAAATTAGAGAGTTGTTGATTGTAAATGGAGTTACAAGATCAAAGAAGGGTACCCTCAAGGAGATGAAGTCTGGAACAAGGCTAGACTGGTGGTGAATGGGTTTATGAGAAGAGAAGACATAGATTTCATATAAACTTTCTCACCTGGACACAAGGTGGAGAAAATGGTGAGTATCCTCATCTATGTCGTTGATATGCTGTCGGTTGGGAACAGCAGGGAGAGGATGAAAAGGTTTACATCTTAACTCAGTGAGGAGTTCAAGAGGAAGGATCTTAGCCTTACACAAAAGATCCTTGAAATGAGAAGAATTCGAGAAAAGGAGAAAAACGGGTTGAAGGTTTCTTGGTCTTCTATGGAAGATGGTAAACCAGCAAAGATTCCCCTTGCTGGTCATTTCAAGTTATCTAGCGAACAATGTCTTGGAATGGATGAGGAGAAGAAGGAAATGGAAAAGGTCCCTTACTCTAGTGCAGTTAAACCAGTCATGGTCATGATGGTGAGCACTAGACCCGACATTTCACAGGTAATGGGTGTTCTCAGCAGATTTGTGAGTAATCCTAGAAAGGAGCTTTGGCTTTAGGATGAAGTGGTTGCTGAGGTACTTGAAGGGAAGCCTAGATATGGGGCTGATTTATGAGAAGAGGGGTAAGTCCATCTGCTTTAAGGGTTATGCGGATTCGAACTATGGAGTAGATCGGGATAAAAAAAGATCGATTACCTCCTACTTCTTCAACTTAAACGGATGTTGTGTAAGTTGGAAGGCTCAGTTGCAGCCGATGGTAGCACTCTCAACAACCGAGGCTGAGTACATAGCGGCTACAGAAGCCATTAAGGAGGCTATATAGTGCAAAAGGTTGTTGGAAGAGTTAAAGGTCTTGGTGTATTCAGATAGTCAAAGTGGATTGCACTTGTGTAAAAATCTAGTGTTCCATGAGAGGACAAAGCACATGGATGTTCGGTATCATTTCATTCGAGAAAATGTTACGGAAGGATGCATCCATGTGGATAAGGTAGCCCCAGAAGAAAATCCTGCAGATTTAGGCACCAAGGTTCTACCTCTAAGTAAGTTTAATCATTGCCTTGGATTATTTAGGATTGGAGTCGATTGATATGATGACTCAAGATGAGTTTGGATCCTAAAGTTCTCTGCACAATGGTTCGGGTTTAAACACTTAGACAAAGGTAGAGATTTTTGGCATTTGTCTAAGGTTTAAACAAGAGATGGAAGAATGAATTTCAGCATGTAAAGGAGTGCACACAAGTGTGCGCGTCACTTTGGTTGTGTGCACACCTCTCATTTCAGCAAGACAAAGAAGTGTGCACAACTTTGAAGGGTCTAGCATCAGTGTGCACCATAGCCCTACTCCTCCCAGGATGCGATGCCTAGCAAGTGAGGATGCTGGAGGAAGGCTAAGGCTGCGGCGCCCCCTACCCAAGGTCGCGGCACCCCCTACCCAAGGTCGCGGCACCCAGAAAGTGGTGAAAAGGTGTTTTGCCCAAGGCCACAACGCGCCCTGTTGGAGGCCTAGGCGCTAGGCACACTGATGTACACATGATTAACTTGATTTAGTCTTTTGTTAAGTGCATGGGTGCAAGTCCAAAACACACAACATCACTTAGGATTGATGGAGGGCCATGGTTGATTGGTCATCAAGATCTAAGGGTGGAGAATGACACTCAAGATTGGTCAAGAAGTTGGTGTACTATATAAAGGGTCACCTAGCTTCATTCTCAATAACAATTGTGACAAAGCAATACAAGAGATTAATGTGATCATTATACAAGAGATACAAGAGAGAATTGTGTGAGAGTGCAAAGACACAAAACACAAGAGGGACTCATTGTAGAGAGGCTGGTTATAAAGAGAGAGGAGTATAGATTAGATAGAAAGCATTGTAATAGTTCTTATCTTCTTCCTTTATTCTCTTCTTTGTTTCTTCAAGAACTTGAGCTTCTTAGAGAGGGTTGCTGTGATTGTAAAAGAACCATTGATTTAGTGCAGAGAGTTTGGAGGAACTCACGAGGAGGTAGGCTATTGTCGAACCTCGATAACAATTGCTTGTCTTCTTTCTTTGCTTCGTTTACTGTATTTTGTTTCTACAAGTCATTCTAGACTTGGGTGTTTGGAAGACCACACCTGGGCATCATTGAGAGGTGGTTTCCCAATAGACTTACTAACTCGAGTCAAAAAGGCTACGAAACTAAACTGTCCTTAATGCTACTAAGCAAAATTCTCACCTTTTGACGTGAACACTCACTGCTTACTGAGGCAAGAGGTCTAGTTACTCAGCGAAAAGTTTCGCAATGATCATTATGAATAAAATTCCCACCTTTTGACGTGAACACTCACTACTTACTGAGGCAAGAGGTCCAGTTACTCAATGGAAAGTTTATTGATGATTATTAAATTTTTTTTTGCCAAAGTGTTCATCTAACAAGTCATCCAGTTTCAGTTAAGCCATGGAAACATACACATGAAAATCACATGTCATTCCTAACACAATTATGTGCTAATTTGCTCGTGTCAGATTAGATCAAACATGTGAATTCTTAAATGCCTAAAGTAAGTAACTAAACTTTAAAACTCTATTATCAGATCATGTGTTCAAAATTTTAAGCTCACTAATGAAATCACATCACAGTATTTGTTTAGATCAACCAAAATTTCAAAACAATCATGAACATGCATTTATCTTTTCAATAATATATAAAAAAAAACTGGGACAAAGTGTGTGTGAATGTGTCTCTCATACCCCCAAACATAAAGTACACAGTGTCCCCAATGTGTGAATAACATGGAAAAGCTGACCTGGGAGATGGAGAAATAGCTAGACTGGCATGGCTCATAGCATACCCCCAAATTTGAACTGAAATACGTGTTGTCCCTGAAAAACAATTACCAAAGTAATACTAGAAAACAAAAAATACTAAAAATAAACAGAAATATGAAAAAAAAATAAAAATAAAAGATACGATGTGGGTTGCCTCCCATGAGTGCTAAGCTTAACGTCTTCAGCCAGACTCACAACTTGCACAAGGGTCTGGCGATCTTGCTAAAATCTTGGATAAATCGGCTGTAGAATCATACATTACCCAGAAAAGAACAAACCTCCTTCACCATACATGGGGGTGGAAGGTTGGAAATCAGGTCCATCTTCACTTTGTCGACTTCAATCCCCCGATGAGATGTGATGTGCCCCAGTATAATACCTTGCTTCACCATAAAATGGCACTTCTCCCAATTAAGCACAAGGTTCTTCTCCTCTTGATCAGCAACCAAATCTGAAACTATAATCACAGGCAAAGACTCTATTGAACCTAAGAACTTATACTTAAGATTGTCCAGTAAAGGCTTAAGTTCCTTCTTGGGGGGCTCAGGTGCTGCGGTCTCCTCTGTCTCACTGCTCTCCCGAGGAGCAGACTCCAAAATGGCATTCACTTGCTCAAGTAACTTATCCAAATCCAAATCCTCTCCAAACTGAGCAAAGCATGCCTCCAGGGGGTCCTCAATGTTGGATTCATCCACAGTCTCCTCCATCTCACTGCTTTCCCGATGAGCAGACTCCAAAATAGCATTCGCTTGTTCAAGTAATTTATCCAAATCTAAATCCTCTCCAAACTGAGCAAAGCATGCCTCTAGGGGGTCCTCAATGCTTGATTCATCCACCATTTTTTTATTTTGTTTTTTGTTTTTTAAGGCAATTGCGAATAGAAACAAAGAAAATAAAATAAAATTGCAAAAATAAAAATGAAACAAAAATGCTAACTAAACTAGTAGAAAAATAAAATCAATTCAGACAAAAATCTAATTTTCACAAACAAAATAACTCTCCGACAACGGCTCCAAAAACTTGTTGTGAGTTTTAAATTACTTGCAAACACACTAGTTGTTTGCAATATAGTGTGTGCAAGTGCGAGGTCGAAGCCACAAGAAATTGTGTCATGAAAACATATTTTTATCTAAACTAAACCTATTTTAATTTAGTTCAAATTATGAACTGTATCTTGCAAAAAAAAATATAAACTTAAAATAAATTGAGTTAAAAGAAATGATAAAAATACTAAGGTTTCTGAATCCACCCCACGAAAATAAAGCATATATTTTCATGTTCTGTATAAAAGTAATCTATCAAATAATTCCATGAATCCACCATTATACAAATCACAACGAATACCCTAATTCAACCAAATCATCCAATGTATCCCTTTAGAATCACAATGGATATCCAATTTACTTTGGATGATCCGCCGTATCCGGTAGATGAAGCATAAGGAATATCCAATTTAAACACAATCAATCATAAGAATTTATTCAAATAATTGAAACAGAACATTAATACTAAAAATATCAGAATTGTACGAACATATCTGAAAATATTATGCCAAACAATGGCGAGGCTTCCTCTTCAACCTTAGATGAAGGTTTTAGCCTCTCATGATTATGAAACTAAATTTCATAATTAAACTGCTAAACATAAAACTTTAAACTCAAAAGAAATAAATTAAAACTTACCATACATTGAGAGAAATTTCACTCGTAGCTGTTGTGCGGCCCTTCCCCCCTTGGTAGCAAAGCCTTGGAGATCCCCCAGATTGCTCGCAGAAGTCCTCCGAATTGCACACCCATTTGATGAAGTGAAATAGGGCTTTTATAGGGGAACTCCATGAGTGCAATGTATTTCCAATTTGATGTGGGATGTGGGATATAGAATTTTTTTCCAACTGATGTGGGATGTAGGATTTAAGGCTTCACATGCCCTTCAAAACTTCTGCCCACGCTGAAATCACGCACATCCTGACCTTTGTCTACTAAAACTGTCATAACTTTCTCTAGAAAAATCATATTTATGAGTCGTAAAATTCCTTAGAAAATAGACATATGGATCCTTCCAAGAATATATGGCTCATCTCCTAGTTCTTCCTAAATCATTACAGTTTAATCCACAAAAATCACTTATGCCATGCTGAAATCACGCACAGCCTGATCTTTGTCTACTAAAACTGCCATAACTTTCTCTAGAAAAATCATATTTATGAGCTGTAAAATTCCTCAGAAAATAGACATCCGGATCTTTCCAAGAATATATGGCTTATCTCCTAGTTCTTCTTGAATAAATACAGTTTAATCTGAAAAAATGATTGATCTATACGGGCAATTCTGGCAATTTAGTGAAACTCCTTTCCAAGTGCTTGTAAACCTGTAAAACACGAAAAAAAACAACTCAAGTAACAAATTACTAAGCTAAAAAATTTAAATTAAGGGGCAAAAATATGCAATATTTGGCACTCATCACCTACCTTTGGAGATCAAAGACTTCCAAGATGAGTTCAAGACTCCACGGGGACAACCTATGGAAGAACTAATCTCATTTCCTTTGAATGAAAGAGACTTGAGGACTATATAGATTAGTTCCAGCCTCTCCAATAACCTCAAAGAATCTATGATCTCTTTCCTTCGAAGGAATCATGACTTGTTTACATGGTCGACCTCTGATATGCCCGGGATTGATCCAAAGTCATCGTCCACAGACTAAATGTGGATCCGGATCATAAGCCTGTTATTCAAAAAAGAGGTTGTTTGCTCTAGAGCAACAAGATGGTATAGAAGAAGAGGTGGAAAATCTCCTTGATGCTGATTTTATCCCGGAGCCCAACTACCCGGATTTGGTTGCCAATAAAGTGATGGTGAAAAAAAAATGGCAAATGGAGGATCTGTATTAACTTCATTGACCTGAATAAAGCCTATCTGAAAGAAAGCTTCCCTCTACTGTGGATAGACCAACTGGTCAACGCCACCTCCGAACATGAGCTACTCAATTTCATGGACACATATTCACGTTACAACCAGATCTTCATGCATGATCAGCTCAAGACTGCCTTTGTCACCGACCGAGACTTATATTATTATAAGGTAATGCCCTTCGGACTGAAAAATACAAGAGCAACCTATCAGAGGTTAGTCAACAAAATTTTTAAAGAATAGATCAGGAACAACATGGAAGTGTACGTGGAAGATATGTTGGTCAAGAATGTTAAAGCCGAGGACCATGAGTCTGATCCGGAGGAAGCATTCAGAATACTCAGACACCACCAAATGAGGTTAAACCTAAGAAAATGTGCTTTTGGAGTCACCTTTGGAAAATTCCTAGGCTTCATGGTCACACAACGTAGGATAGAGGGTAACCTCGAGAAGATAGAGGCAATTTCTGACATGACTCTTCTCCAGATCATTAAAGATGTGCAAAAGTTAACAGGGTGTATAGCCGCACTCAGCTAATTCATGTCCAAATCCACTGAAAAGTGCCTATTTTTCTTTAGGGCTATCAAGAAAACCAAAGATTTCACCTGGACCAAGGACCACTGAAAAGCCTTTGAAGAACTGAAGGAATACTTGAGCTTACCACCGCTCTTGACTAAGCCAATCATTGGGGAGGAACTCTTTCTCTATATATCACTAGGCTAAGATGTGGTGGCCTTAGTTCTGATCCGAAAGGAATGTGGGATCAATAAACCCATCTACTATGTTAGTCAGGTTCTGCACGACGCCGAGGTAAGATATCTCCCCATAAAAAAAAATGGCATATGCCCTCTTAGTCACAACTTGGAAACTTCAACCATATTTCTAGGCCTATACCGTCATTCTACTGACCAATTAGCCTATGAAGGAAGTACTCCTCAAGCCAAAAATCTTTGAAGATTGGTAAAGTGGTCTATAAAGCTCGAAGAGTTTGACATTCGGTACAAACTTTGGACGGCTATTAAAGCTCAGGCCTTAGCAGATTTTATAGTGGAGACCACATTCACCGAAATTCCCACTGAGAGGCAAAAGTCCGAGGAAGGTGGACAAACACTGAGTTGAACATTATACGTTGATGGATCCTCCAACAGCACCAACAATAGAGCTGGACTTATCCTTAGAAGTCCTGAAGGTTTTACAGTAGAATATGCCCCGATAATCTCTGCAAATTTTATCAGTAGAGTTTCTCCTATCTCACTAGTTGTTTACTAGCAAAGATTCTCCTATTTCTCCAATTTACTTATATAATCTCTAGATATTCTCAATAAAATATTAACTTTATTCTTTCATCAAAATTTATTTTGACAAGGTCCCCAAGCTTGTTTCATTCATATAAAGGCTGAGGATAAGGCCCCAAGCTCTTCTACCTCGAATCTCTCAATAATAAAGTACATAAAGGGCTTAGAGCTTCGTTTACTAGAATAAAGACCAAGGAAAAGGTCCAAAGCTCCTCCCTTAAAATGTCTCATTGTTTTTGATAAAAACCCAGAGTTCTCCTGTAATGATCCATCCTAGGTTAGCCACCCCTGAGACGGTGTTGTCACATTTTAAAAATCCCAGCACAACACATATATGCAACAATAAAAATATAGCAACTGCAATTATTTACATCATTCTTCAACCCTCAACAGGGAAGATACATCATTCAGATCTCGACTTAAACATTTTATAGAACATAATATGCATGAATATTTACAAATATATTTTTTTTCTTTCTATTAGTCTAAGGATGTGGACCACGTGGCTTACAGATAATGACTCCATCTGAATCTCAGCTCACCAAACTATCTGTCCTGTCTACTACCTAAAATTATTTAACAATGAGGGGTGAGCTTCAAAAGCTCAATGAATTAAATTTACTAAAAGTATTCAATTTTTATAAATGGTCTTCCAATATTCACTCATCTATATCTTATAAAATTTGATAATAGCATTCTATTATCACTACTCATATCATAATCCTCATTCCTTATCAATATCTTTTTCTCATATATTTATCCACCTTGAGAATATTAATTATATCTCATAATTACCTTGTTATAAGGTTCATAGCATATAGTCTATAACTCAGATAGTTCTTATCATATCATACTTTCATATTTCTTTCCCACTATATCTGTCTCTCTATGAGACTCATTCATTTATTAATAATTTTACAGTCAAGAACAACACTTTAGCATCTGAGTAATAAAATTAATATTTAAAACAGATGCAATGCATGAATTATTAATTGGGAACATGCTCCCACATGTCGATATATTTTTATCTTAGACTGATTGCATTCCCAGTTCTTTTATCTCCAGCATATATCGGCTGTCACAGTTTTAATTTATCGCCAGCATATACCGACTGTCACGATTTTCATTTACCACCAACATATACCAGCTGTCATGGTTTTTCATTTATCACCAGCATATACCGGCTGTCATGGTTTTTTTCATTTATCACCAGCATATACTAGTTGTCACGGTTTTCATTTATCATCAGCATATACCGGCTGTCACAGTTTTCATTTATCACCAGCATATACCGGCTGTCACGGTTATCATTTTTCACCAGCATTATCTACTGTCACAGTTTTCATTTAGACCGGCCTCCTCCCGGCTCCTTTATTTCATGTATACGCCTATGAACAATGATATGAAATATGCCTATGAACAATAATATAAACAAGCATATATTCAGACATTCAAATTAACTATCTTCCTTCTTCTCAAATTATTATTTGATCAATTCCACTAAATTCTTCTCCTCATATATTATATCAAATTATCAACCATAGTTCGTCAAGAATTTCATTTATCACCTTCATTATTAAATCGACTCACTACTCAAATAATATTACTTCTCACATAATAATTCTCTACATATCTATTATTCATATCATACCCATCAATCAACTTTCATTTATCATCAAATCATAAATTAATGATTTATTCAAATATTATCACTATATATTTCATATTTATCTTGATTACATAAAGTAAATTTAACTCACCATATATGTAACGACCCATCTCGTGTTGGCCACCCCCGAGACGGTGTCATCACATTTTGAAAATGCCAGCACAACACATATATGCAATAGTAAAAATAATACTAACAAAAATTCTTTTACATCAATCCTCAACCCTCAACAGGGGAGATACATCAATCTGATATCGACTAAACATAATATACAACGTAAAATGCATGAATATTTACAAACAATTTTTTATTTTCTCATTTGTCTGAGGATGTTGACACATACGTGGCTTACAGAAAACGATTTTGTCTGACTCTCAACCCACCAGACTATTTGTCCTGTCTGCTACTTGAAATCATTGTATAATGAGGGATGAGCTTCACAAGCTCAGTGAATTAAATTTACTAGAAGTATTCAATTGTAATAAAGTTCTTTCAATATTTAATCATTTATATCTCATACAACTTGATACTAGCATTCTACTATCACTCCACATGTCATAAGATCCACTCTCTATTAATTTTTTCTTCTTATTTATTGGTTCACCTTAAAACCATCAATTATCTCATAACTACTTCGTAATGAGGTTCACAGCATAAAGTCTACCATTTAGATTGTTCTTATCATATCATACTTCTATGATCCTTTTTCTCACTGTAATTTTCTCACTGTGACTGTCTCACTGTGACTGCCTCACTGTAACTGTCTCAATATAACTGTCTCTCTATAACTGTCTCAATGTAATTGTCTCTCTGTGAGACTCATCCGTTTATAAATAAATTCACAATAACATGCCACACATTAGCATTTCAATAATGCAAGCAATAATTAAAACAAATGCAGTGCATGAATTATTATTATGGGAACATCTTCCCACATGTCGACATGTTTTATCTTAGACCGACTGCCTTTCTGGTTCTTTCATTCTCATTTAGACCGACTGCCTTCCCGGTTGTTTTCTTTACACCTTGTCCCAGCTGTCATGGTATTTCAATTAGACCGGCCCCTTTCCAGTTCTTTTCTTTTATTTAATGGGCATGCATATGAATAATGATATGAAATATGCATCTGAACAATAACATAGAAGAACAAACTTGAATTCAAATATTTAATGGGCTATCCTATTTTTCTCAAATTATATAAAAATTTATACTAAATTCCTCTCATCATAAATCACATCAAATCATCAATCAAAGCTTGTCCAGATTCACTAAATTTCATCTCCTCATAATTCGTATCAAAACATCAACTATAGTTCATCAAAAATTTCACTTATCACTTTTATTATTAAATCAACTTATTATTCCAAAAATATTGTTTCTCCCTTAATAATTTTTTAAATGTCCAAAATTCATATCATACCTATCAATTTAATTTTAACTACCACCAAAACATAAGCTAATAATTTATTTTAATATTATCACTAGATATTTGATTTTTATTTAGATTATTTAAAGTAAATCCAACTCATCCCGTAGCACTTAAAGCTATCCGTGGATCACCTCATTGCCTTTCCTGTTCCTCTCAGAAATTTCCCCCGGGTACTGATCGTCAACACCTGACATAATATTTGTATTAAATTTCTAATTATTTCTTCAATTCTTTATAAACCACACCATTTGAAAATTCTCACTTTGAATTTCAATGAGTTTCATATATGCTTACCTTCTGTTTTTCTGATAGCTTCTCGTGATTCTTTATAAAATTCTACAGTAAATCCCTTAAAAATTTTGCTCTTTTAACCTTTCTTTTGGTCCCCAAGTGTTTAAAGAAAACTACAAAAAATCGGCAAGTATATAATTATGCTTACCTATACTTAGTATTTATATAAAAGCAAACCCAAAAATCTTTGGCAGCCCCCCTTACACAGTCTCCACGTTTTGGAGACGTGGAGGGCATGCACATTCTTTCAATATTTTGGTAGCAGGTGGCTGCCATGTTTTGGTTTAGTTGTTTCTTATTTTTACAAAACCATTTTTTTTCTTTTCCTTTTCTTTTTCCTTTACCTTCGCTGTTCACGACTTTCTTTTCTTTTCTTTTCTTTGCAACTATGCCTCCACGCGTCTAGTTTTTTTTCAAAAGAATTATTTTATTCAATACTAAATCCTTCGCATAAATATATTATTTTAATTTCATGTCATATTTATTAAATTACTTCTTTACCCTTACTTTATAATTACGAGTATTACAAATTTACCCACCATACAAAAATTTCGTCCCCGAAATTTCCTTACCTAACTCCAAAAACAAATGTGAATAATATTTCTTCTTAATTATCTCACGCTTTCACAAAATCTTTTCAACATCCTTATTCCGCCACAGAACTTTAACTTGCGAAATTATTTTATTATACAAGACCTTTTTTTTTCTTTTGTCTAAAATCCTCACTGGTACTTGTATATAAGCCCAAACTTTCTGAATTTCTATAGCTTAGCTCGAAATATTATAAGATTCATCATGTAAACACTTTCTTAAAAGTGAAATATGAAATACGTTATGCCACTGCTTCAACTTTGGAGGCAAATCCAGACTATTTACAACTAGCCCAACTTTCTCAACAACCTCATAGGGTCCCACATACCTCGGATTCAACTTTCCTTTCCTATTTAAATCTCAATACACCTTTTCATTGAGATATTTTTCAATACACCCAATCACCTACTTGAAACTCAAGAGGTCTTCTTTTATTATTAGCATAGCTATTCGGTCTACCCTGTGTTGCTTTATGGTTCTCTCTAACCAATTCAATCATCTCTGTTGTTAACTTAATAATTGATAGACCAAATATATTTCTCTTTCTCACTTCTTCCAAACATATAGGAGTTCTACACCTCCTACCATACAATGTCTCAATCGATGCCATCCCAATACTAGTTTGATACCGATTATTATAAACAACTTCAATCGATGGCATATAGGCATCCCAACTTACCAAGAATTCCTCACATTTGTCCTTAACATATCTTCTAGTATTCTAAAAATCATTTCTGTCTGAGCATGAAAAATTATATTAAATTACAATTGTGTACCCATGGTTTCCAGAAAGCTTCTCCAAAACCAAGGTGTAAATCTAGCATCTCTAAATGACATTATTCTCAATAATACTCCATACCACCTCACAATCTCAGCTACATCCCTCTTCAATCCAAACCACCAAAAATTTTATCTCAATCTTTTATACATCTTATTGTTACTTGGTTGCATCGAATCTACATCAATTTCACAACAGGACTCCCCATAGCAGTTAACCTTCTTGTAGAACTTTATACTCAATGCATCAGCTACCACTTCATCTTTTCTAGATGATAGGGAATTGTATAATCATAATTACTAATCAACTTCATCCACCCTCTTTGCCTGTAATTTAACTCTCTCTGGGCAGGTAAGTATGTTAAACTCTTATAACCCATGAATATCTCACAAGTGGCTCCATACAGATGATGTCTCCAATCTTTAAAGTAAACACTATAGTAGCCAACTCTAAGTCATGAGTAGGGTAATTTCTATCATGAATTCTCAATTGCCTAGAAGTATGGGCCATAGCTTTCCTATGTTACACATATCCCAATCATTGATATGACACACCACTATACACCACAATTCCTTCATCACCAGAAATAAACATCAATACTGGAGCTGTATTTAATTTCTCCTTTAGTAATTGAAAAAAGTTTCTCACACTTCCCTTACCATACAAATCTCACCTCTTTCCTGGTCGGTCTGCTCAACAGTATTCCAACAATAGAAAAATTCTGAAAGAATCTTCTATAATAACTAGCTAACCCCAAGAAGATTCTAATCTTAGTTACATTAATTAGTCTCTCCCAACTTAACATTGCTTCTACCTTTTGTGGATCAACTGTGATACCATTTCTCGATATTACATGTTCCAAGAAAGTTATTTCATTCAGTCAACACTCACACCTTAGGCTATTGATCTCCCTATGCAATGAGTTAGGCATGGTGTATACTCCAACTCTTTTCTTTCTTAAGGGATTCAGCATGGGTGTATACTGAGTTATTCCTTAAGAGAGCATAAGGGCTATGGAGATCGGCAACCACACGGGACCTAGTTCTTGGTCGGCTCATGATTTCCCGTGTTGATTAACCCAAGAATCCGGTGTGGATATCTCTTGTTACTACTCGGTCATCCAAATTGATTCAACTAACTAATCTATACGACATGCATACGTTGATCAGACACACACATAAGAGGAATTTAAATACAAACAGGTATTAATCAAGTTAAACATTCTAACAAGGCTATAGGCAAAGGTAATCAATGAATAAATATGTTGAAAAGCATAACTAGGGCTTCAATCGAGCCCTATACGAGTTTAGTTACACATGCTAGTTAAACTACACATTATAACCATAATGAAACAAAAACAGAAAAATAAAACCCGAAGAAGACTTAGGAGACGAGTCGTCAATTCCTCTCCTAAGCTTGCTACTTCAAGTCTAAAACAAAAAGTATGGTATCTGTGTTTTATAGGGTTATATATAGGGCTCTAAGGGTGGCCCGAAACCCTAATTTTCTATTTGAGATCTGAAGATTTCTTTTCATATCTGGTTTTGTCGCCTCTGGAGTGTTTGTGCTCGATCATATGTAGATTGCACTCGAGCCTTCTAAGTGTGTGCTCGTGTGCCTGTGTGCTTGATCACAAGAGAGGTACACTTTGCTGGTTTGCAGAAATTTACTTTTCACTCCTTATAGCTCCAAAATGTCATCTTTTTGTCAAAGCTCTGTGAAAAACACATAAAACATGAAAATGAAATAGAATATATTAAAATAGATAACTAAAGAGTCTAACAAGCATAAATTAGGGTGCTTAAATATAACTATTTAAGCACTTATCACACCCCCAAACTTACATATTGCAAGTCCCTTAGCAATACAAAATGAAAGACTATGTTAAAACAAAGATAAACTCATTTTCATGATATTCAAAAATTTGGGTTGTGCATAAAACCATGATAACTGTTCATGAGTAAGCTTCTAATAAAAACACATTTTTGTATTGAAAAAAGATTTTTAAAAGCTCATGTTACTTACTTAAGGTTGGCTCAAGGCATCGTAAGTTTGATTTATGTGTGATGAATTAGCACATATAAGATGGGGCTTTCAAATAATTTTAGTGTATAGTGTTTCAGTGTCCAAACCTTCATCGAATTCCTTATAAAAAATAAAAAAAATGGCATAATGCTTGCTTCTTTGCTTTCTTTTTTCATTCGATTTTTTTGCCATGTTGAGTTCCATTAAGCTTTCTAATTGACCATTGTAACGAGTGTTTAGCCAATGACTCCCAAACCAGATGGTTTTAGGGCATTAGGTGTAAAGACACCCCTAAGGACTTACTAACCCGAGTCAATAAGGCTATGGAACTAATAGGTTTTAATGCTTCTTAGTGAAATTCCCAACTTTTGACATGAACACTCACTACTTAGTGAGGCAAGAGGCCGAGTTACTCAGTATAAATTTTTATTATGATCTTTAAAGGTTTAATTCCCACCTTTTGACATGAACACTCACTACTTACTGAGGCAAGAGGTCCAGTTACTCAGTGGAAAGTTTTTAATGATCATTAGAAGCTTTTTATTATTTTTTTTGCATGATGAACATTTTTCTTTATTTTTCTTATGCTAAAGTGTTCTTTTAACAAGTTATTCGATTACAGTTAGGTCGTGGAAACATATATAAAAGAATTATATGTCGTACCCCACACAAATGCGTGCTAATGTGCTCGTGTTAAATCTGGATCAAACTCGTGAATTCTTAAGTGCCTTGAGGTAGGTAACTAAACTTTGTAAAATTCCTATTACAAGACTATATGTTCTAGATTTTAAGCTTACTAATGAAGTTTTATCCTATTTTAAATCAACCAAAATTTTTATCACCCAATGAACATGCATTTATCTTTTCTAAAAACAAAAAAAAACTGGGACCTAGTGTGTGCATGTGTTAGTGTTTGTCTCCCACTACCCCCAAACTTAATATACACATTGTCCCCAATGTGTGTGTGGCATGAAAAGATCTGACCTGGGAGATAAAGAACTAGATTGCTTGCATTGCTCATAACACGCCCCCAAACTTGAACTTGATGCATGCACTAAGTTCCTGACAAAGAAACATAAACATTTGGCCGAAAAACAAGAAATATAAATAATAAAATTGTAAATATAAACATAAATAAAAGAAAAATACTATAATGAAAAGGATATGCTTTGGGGTGCCTCCCATGAGCGCTAAGTTTTATGTCTTCAGCTAGACAGTGTAATCCTTTCACTGCTAATCATCAGGTGGTGCAGTCAAAGAGGTACTGGGTGCAGGAGGTAGGTGATCGAGGATGGCCTGTAGCATCACCTCCTATTATGTAAATCATGCCTCAAAACCATCAATGCACTGGTGCACTAGTGATGTAGCTGTAGATACCTCACCTCGAAAGGAGGATAACTCAGCGAGAAAGTGCTGGGACTCAGTGGGTCCCATGTTCGAATGGTCTTCCTCCCAAGAAGGGCTCACTGTTGCGTGCTCAGTATCCATAGGATCATCAGCCATAGGCTCAGCAATAGGAATTGACATCCGGGGGCCTCGAGGTACGTGGGACTGGCTGAGGCTCCACTGGGCCCTCTCAAAGAAAAGATGATCACTAACCGGGCTATCTATAGAGGAGCCTCTAATCCCCTTCTTCTTGAAGATGTGACTGTACAAGAAGGGGAAAGGGAGGCCCCACGCATTAGCCGTGGTGGTCTAACAGCTATGTACACTATCCCAGAACTTGTGTATCTGACTCTATATGACTGCTGGGATAGAATATCAGTGACATCGGTGAAAGGCGTAGAGAGCCTATAGAAACTGATCCCTCATTTGTGTCTTGTGCCCTAAAGGACACACGTTCCACTAGAGGACAGGGTCGACGAACCATAAACGGGGAGGCAACCTCTACTGGCTCCCCGCATTATTGTGCCAGTCCGCATACTAGCCCGCACACATGTCCTCTAGGATGTGTGGCAGTGGAAATGGGTCTGGTTGCTCCTCCATATGGTTGTCCTCCGGAAGGGACTCATCACTGCAATGGAGGGAACCGATGATGTCAGTGGTGGTCAGCTTTATGAACCTGCCCTAGACTGAGAAAGATAGAATCTCTGGTCTGGTGCAGTCATAGGTCAAGTTCTCGTAGAAGCTGGCCACAAATCTGGTGTAAGCCGTCGAACAGACCAGCTTGAACAGTCGCTTGAGACCTCGATTCTTGAACTCTTGGACCGCCCATCTTATGGCGTCCAGATTTTTGAACAGCATTTCTTGCTACTCGAAACTAGACCGAGTGGTCTGGTGGCGGCTACTGGAGGCTCAGAAAGTGGAAACCATTTTCTGAAATTTGAAACTTTTGTTACTGTCAAAAATGCACTCGATTACAGACTTTGTGCGCTCAATCGCATGAAAGGACTTGCACTCGATCGCCAGTGTTTGACGCTCGAGTGCACTCACTTAAGCAATTTATCAAATAGTTGTTGTGCGCTAAATACACGAAGCTTGTGCACAGTACCCAAATACGACCTCAACCTCCTGTAAACACGAAAAGATTCAATAAACACACAAGATAGCATATAATAAGACAAAAATATTGTAAAGAAACTTATGTGTGATGGTGTGAAAGCAATTTTTTTGGAAAACAATATGTTAAAATTTCTACCCTGTGGATTTATGTCTGTGAGGTGGTTGTGTACAAGGAAAGAGATGGAGTTAAAGTGGGTAAATGGGATGGAGGATGTTTGTGGTGGTATTGGCAATGGATTTGGGAGGGACAGTGAGGGTTGTGGTGAGATGGAAATGATTCTTAGAGTTGGAGAGGGTGAGAGTGCAAATGAGGAGCAGATAGCTTACGTTTGAGTGTAAGGGGAAAAATGGGCAAGTTAAGTTTTTAAAATGAGCCTATGACATCTACTCCGAATGTGCTCGAGCATATGGTGTAGTGCGCTCAATTGCACTTATGGCAGAAACTTATTGCTAGGGTATGCTCATACGCATTATAGTGTTAATGAATTGTGCACTCGAGCATAAGACAGAATGCATAGATAATTTTACTTACCAAGACTGAAAAAAATAACTTTAGAACAATACAACCTCACCATACTTTAGTGGCCTCAGTACCACTAATCTTGGTAGAGGTGCTTGAGCTAAATATTCTGTAAGTGGAAATTGCTCAAGTTCGCTCTATAGTAGCTTCAGTGCTATGCTCTTTGGAGGGGGCACTTAGAACTCACATCAGGTGGTTCCAATGCCATTGACAGCTGCTTCATCTCTAATTTTGGTGCCTGGTCAATAAAATAGGGAAAAGTAGTAAAGTAAGTTCAAGATTTTCAGCTCGAGGATTATACTTACTTGAGGGCTTTGGTGTGTTCTTGATGGGGTGCATGGCTCCATTGATATCTTTAATCACATCATCATCCTCTGGGCTAATGTCCAATCTTGTGTCATCATGGTTGGGGATGGTCTCCAATTGAGTAGTGTGATGGACCTGAGAAAATTCCTCAAAAACACTTTGCATTAAGCTTACATTAGAATATTTATTATCATTGTTGGTTGATTTTGATGTATTAAATATTTTGAATTCCATTTCCTCATCATTTACTTTCATAGTGACAATGCCTCTTTTTACACTAATATTTGTGTCAGCAGTGATCATAAATATTCTTCCTAAGATGATGGGGAGTGGTAATGGCATATGACATTCTTCCATATCTAAGACAATAAAATTATCAGGTAAAATAAATTTACCTACTCTTACCAAAACATCTTCAAGAATACCTCTCGGTCGTTTGATACTTCTGTCTGCCAATTGCAAAGTGATGGAGGTTGGTTGAAGCTCCCCCAAACCAAGTTTCTCGAATACACTGTATGGCAGCATATTAACACTCGCTCCTAGATCAAATAATGCATGCTTGAAAAGCTGGTCACCTAACCTGCAAGGAATAGTTTAACTACACGGATCTTTTAGTTTTGGTGGTAATTTTCTTAATAGCACAGCACTCACCTCTTCGGTCAAGGCTACTATCTCATGCTCCTGAAACTTCCTTTTGTTAGTGCAACAATCTTTTAAAAACTTAGCATACGCAAGAATTTGTTTAATTGCATCTAATAAAGGAATGTTTATTTCCACCTTTTTTAAAGTTTCGAAAATGTCACTCAGTTTAGTCTCCTTCTTAGACTTTACTAACCTTTGAGGGAATGGTGGAGGTGCATTTACCTTTTCTATCTCACTTACCCTGGAGGTGGATGCTTTGTCTGGAGATGCTCGTGCAGGCTCATTGATGCCTATGATCTTTCCACTTCTTAGGGTTGTCACAGCATTCAATTGTTGATGTCCCTTTGGATTAGGTATTGGTTGGGCAGGAAGCTCACCTAGTTTTCTACTGCTTAGTTCCTTGGCCAATTGTCCAATTTGTACCTCTAATCCTTGAATGGCTTGATCATGTTTTGCAGTGATTTGTCTCATCTCAGTCCGAAATTACCTCGTTTCTTCCATGAATTGTTCATGAAGTCATTAGTTGTTGCTGTTGAGTTGCCAATTTCCTCACAAGACTTTCGAGGTCACTTTTCTTTGGCTCAGGAGCTGAGTGGGCTGCTGGTTGGAAGTTTCTTTGCTGCCCTTGACTGTTCTGATTGTTGCTCCAAGAAAAATTCGGGTGATTCCGCCATCCCGGGTTGTAGGTGTTTGCATAAGGGTTGTTCTTTGGCAGATAATTATTTGGTCCCACAAAGTTTGCTTGTTCATGATCTACAGATGAATACAAAGGACACACATCAGTATTATGCTCAAACTAGGAACAAATAGCACATACCTAGAGTGGTGTAGCTGGTGGGTTAGGTGAGGCATTCTGAGTAGCCATGGCTTTAACCAACAGGTCCAGTTTCCTCTCCATAACAACTATATAAGTAGACGAACCTCCATTTAAATTTACCTCATACATACCCTTACTTTTGGTTACATGTCTTCCTCGAGAGGAGAACTGCTGAGTGTGTTCACTTAGGGTTTCGAAAAGTTCTATAGCTTCTCCGCTGCTTTTCTCTGTCAGCACTCCTCCACAACCTGAATCCACAATATTTTTGTTAGTATCACTCAAACCTACATAGAAAGCTTGTACCAGTTCGTCTTAAGGTAGGTTGTGGAGTGGGTATTTGAGTAGCAGCTCGTTGAAGTGTCCCCATGCTTCGAAGAATAGATCTCCATCCTTTTATTGGAAGGACTGAATTTCCTTCTTCATTTGCCTCGTCTTTTAGGCGGGGAAAAACTTCCTTAGAAATTTGCAAGCCAACTCCTCCCAAGTGTGAATAGAAACTGCAGGTAAAGAATTGTACCATAGTTTAGCATTATCTTTTAAGGAAAAAGGGAAAAGAATTAACCTTATTCCTTCTTGGTCTAAGCCTCGGATGTGTAGGAATTTGCAAAGATCGAAGAATTCTCGGAGGTGTAAATGTGGATCCTCAATCGGTGTACCCCTAAAGTGAGTCATTGCACTGAGTATCTGTGGAGATATGTAATAGTTTCCTTCCATCTCAGGTTGATACGCAATGCACGATGGTTGATCGAGGTTCTGTGGGATGAAGGATTGCTTCATCGGCCTCTGCTCAGGTGGTTGCTGATTATCGATCTGTTCCGCCATTGGTACTTCTTCCTCAATTCCTTCTTCTACCTCTTCCGAGTTGTCTCTAAGCCTTTGTTGGATCATTCGCTCAAGCTCGATGTCGAGGGGAAAGAACGATGGATGCTTGGATTGAAGCCCGTGCATGAATCGGTTGCAGTCACTTAAGTGCAGTAGTTAAACACTGCTGCTCGGGTAACTCTTTGCCTCAATTGTGCTCGATTGCATAGAAGGGTGCACTCGATCGCAAGTGGTACAGAAAGCTCTCCTGGAGTGCTTGAAATAGAAAACAAAAATAAATTGATTAGGATTTTAATGAAGCAAAAAAAAAGATAAAGACAGAAACTTAAAAATTTCTTGAGATAAGAATAGAATACAATTAAAAAGAAATAACAATGATTAAAATAATTCTAAAAGAAATTTAAGCACAATCCCCGGTAACGGCGCCAAAACTTGTTGGACGATTATCTACCTAAATAAATAAGCAAATAACCGAACTTGTTTTCCTTGCAAGTGCACAAGGTCTATAGTAGCATAGTGTGCAAGTGCAAGATCATTTCCACAAGGATTGGTGAATTTCGATTTAGAATTAATTTCACAAAGTAAAAATAGATAGAAATATTTATTGGATTTAGATAATAATGAAAAAGGCGTAGGGACTTGATATCCACCACTAATCATGCTACTCCAACAAAATAGTATGCCAATGCTCTACTCATGCTATGAATACCTACTGGTTGTCAACCTAAGAGCTTGGTCCACTCCCTAGGCTATGTATTTCCCTAAGCAACGAGTTAGGCATGGTGTATACTCTAACTCTTTTCTCTCTTAAGGGATTCAGCATGGTGTATACTGAGTTGTTCCTTAAGAGAGCATAAGGTTTATGGAAATCGACAACCACACGGGGCCTAGGGCTTGGTCCACTCCCGGTTTCCCATGTTGATTAACCCAAGAATCCGGATAAGATATCTTTTGTTACAATTATTGAACCCAAGACTCGATCACCCAAATTGATTCAACTAACTAATCTATACCACATGCATATGTTGATCAGACACACACATATGAGGAATTTAAATAAACACAAGCATTAATCAAATTAAGAATCACAACATAAATATTGCAAAGGCGCCAATATTGAATTATTGGTTAAACATAATTAGGGCTTCAACCAAGCCCTTACTAGGTTTTAGTTACACATAATAAAATAAAGGAAAGAAGAAACCCGAGAGAGCTCCATTGAAGAGTCGTCAATTCTTCTATAGAATCACCTCTGGCCTCCGGCCTCCCGACCTAAGACTAAAACTGAAAAGAAGATAAGCTCCTAAAAAGGGAGATACTGTTTCTGTGTTTTAAAAATCTATTTATAAGGTTCTAAGGGTGCCTCAAAACCCTAATTTCCAAAATAGGATCTGGAGGCTTCTTTCCAAAACTGGCTCTGTCGCCTCTCTGTGCATGTGCGCTCGATCGCAAGTTTCTGCGCTCGAGCGCATGGGTGTGCTCAAGCCTTCTATGTGTGCGCATGATTACTTTTACGCTTGATCGCTTCCATGTTGCGCTCGATCGCACTAACTTTTTCCAGATATTCAGTTTTCTTCCTTTAAAACTTCAAAATGTTTTCTTTTCTTCATAAGCCTATAAAAAACACAGAAAACACAAAAAGGAACCAAAATAGAATAAAATACATAAATAAAGGGCTTAACAAATGTAAATTAAGGGGCTTAAATATGGATATTTAAGCTCCTATCAGTACTCCACAAGAAAATAACTAAATAAATATGCAAATAATCGTACTTGTTTTACTTGCAAGTGCACAAGATCAATGGTAGCATAGTGTGCAAGTGCGAGATCATTTCCACAAGGATTGGTCAATTTCGATTTAGAATTAGTTTCTTCAAAGTAAAAAAAGAAATAATGTTGAGTGTGAGTTAATAATAATGAGAACATAGGACTACGATATCCACCACTAATTATACTTTCCCACTAAGTAAGGTGCCAATGCTCTAGCTTATTATGAATATTTAATGGTTTCCAACCTAAGGGCTTGGTCCACACTTTAGGCTATTGATCTCCCTAAGAAATGAGTTAGGCATGGTGTATACTCTAACTCTTTTCTTTCTTAAGGGATTCAGCATGGGTGTATACTGAGTTATTCCTTAAGAGAGCATAAGGGCTGTGGAGATCGGCAACCACACGGAACCTAGGGCTTGGTCCGCTCCCAGTTTCTTGTGTTGATTAACCCGAGAATCTGGTGTGGATATCTCTTGTTACCATTGTCGAACCCAGGACTCAGTCATCCAAATTGATTCGACTAACTAATCCATACGACATGCATACGTTGATCAGACACACACATATGAGGAATTTAAATAAAAATAGGTATTAATCAAGTTAAACATTCTAACAAGGCTATAGGCAAAGGTAATCAATGAATAAATATATGGAAAAGCATAACTAGGGCTTCAATCGAGCCCTATAAGAGTTTAGTTACACATGCTAGTTAAACTAAACATTATAGCCATAACGAAACAAAAACAGAAAACTAAAACCCGAAGAATACTCGGGAGACGAGCGTCAATTCCTCTCCTAAGCTTGCTACTTCAAGTCTAAAACAAAAGGTATGGTATCTGTGTTTTACAGGGCTATATATAGGGCTCTAAGGGTGCCCCGAAACCCTGATTTCCTATTTGAGATCTGGAGACTTCTTTCCATATCTGGCTTTGCCGCCTCTAGAGTGTTTACGCTCAATCGTATGTGGGCTGCGCTCGAGTGAATGTGTGCGCTCGAGCCTTCTAAGTGTGCGCTCGTGTGCCTGTGTGCTTGATCACAAGAGAGGTGCGCTCGAGTGCACCTTGCTGGTTTACAAAAATTTACTTTTCACTCCTCAGAGCTCCAAAATGTCATCTTTTTGTCAAAGCACTATGAAAAATACATAAAACATGAAAATGAAATAGAATCTATTAAAATAGATAACTAAAGAGTCTAACAAGAATAATTTATGGGGCTTAAATATGACTATTTAAGCACTTATCACTCGTGCGCACACATAGAAGGCTCGAGCGCAATGATGAGTCTTAAATATTGCATATTTAATACCCTTAACTTATATTTGTTATGCTCTTAGTTAGTAATATTTCACTTTATTTTATGTCTCTTTTGTGTTTAGTGTATTTTTATAGGTTTGTGGAGAAAATGAAGCATTTCAGGAGATGTGAAGCTTCAGGAGCAATAGCGATCGATCACACTATGCTATGATCGAGCGCATGGTCAACAATCCCACATCGAAATGTTTGCAGTACAGTGCATCTGCGATTAAGCGCACCAGACACGCGATCGAGCGCACATGCGATCGTGCGCACAAGACATACGATCGATTGCACATGCGATCGATCGCACCATTCTGCGATCGAGCGCACTCGGGCCAGTATCCCACATCGAATCTGAAACCTACAGTGCTTCGAGACTTCCCCTATATAAACACCATCTGACTTCATCATTCAGTGTGCAATTCTTTGTGCCATTTGGTACAATTCCTGGGCCACTTTGGTGTTAACCAGTGGACGTCTGCTAGCATTCTGGTGGATCCCGAAGGCTTTGTTACTACGAGGAGAAGCGCCGCCCATCAGCGAGTGGAATTTCTCCCATGTAAAGTTATTTATTTCTTTTTATTTAGTTGTTTTATTTTAATGTTTAGCACTTTTATTATGAATTGTAGTTTCATAGTTATGAGTGGCTAGAATCTTCAGCTAAGGTTGAAGATGAAGCCTCGCCGTTGTTTGGCATAGTAGTTCAGATTTGTTTATACAATTCTGACATTTTTTAGTATAAATGTTCTGTCAATTATTTGAGTAAATCTTGTGATTGATTGAATTTAAATTGTTATGTTGGATATTCCTAGTATTTCATCTGATGGATACATCGAATTGTTTTCGATTAAATTGGATTTCCTTTGTGATTTGTTAAAAGCGGATACATTGGATGCTTTTAGTTTAATTGGGATATTCTTTGTTTTTTGTCATAAGTTGGATTCATGGAATATTTTGATAAGCTATGTTTTTAGGACATATATGCTTAAACTTTGGTGGGGTGGATTCGGAAACCTTAGTGTTTTTATTATTAGTTTTTAAAATCAATTTAGTTTAGTTTTAATTTGTTTTCCAAAATCTCATTCAAAATTCGGAACTAGGTTAAGATAAAGTTAGTTTAGATTAAATTACATTTTCACAACGTAATTCCCTGTGGATTCGACCTCGCACTTGCACAACGCTATATTGCAAACGACTCGTGTGCTTGCGTGTAATTTAAAACTCACAACAAGTTTTTGGCGCCGTTGCCGGGGAATTGTTTGGTTTGTAAAATTTTTTTCTGAATTAATTTTATTTTTCTACTAGTTAGTTAGCACTTTTAATTTTAAAAAATATTAATTTTTGTGAGTAATGTGTTTGCTATTTTTTTCTTTATTCTGTTGTTTCTGCTGGTTAGTACCTCATTGTTTTCTGTTGGTGTATGCTTGGTCGGAGATCATTGAACTTAGATTTGATACATTTAGATCCTGACTTAGAAAGAACTCTTAGAAGACAGAGAAGAGCACTAGTTGAGAGAGAGACTATTGAGATGGGAGAGAATTTTAGGGATGCACATCATCCTGAACATGTAGAGCAACCTAGAGCTTGGAACGTGGACTCCACTATATCCCTTAGGGATTTGTTCACACCCGTTGCAACTAACTCATCCTCTTGCATAGTGTTGCCACCTACCAATGCCACCCACTTTGACTTAAAGCCACATGTTATCCAACTCTTACCCTCATTCCATGGCTTAGATCTTGAAAATCCTTATAGTCATGTGAAGAAGTTCAAAGACATTTGTGCCACGTTTAAATTCCAGAACTTCTCTGAGGAGTAAATCCATCTTCGACTCTTCCCTTTTTCTCTTCACGATAGAGCTAGGGCATGGTTGGATTCCAACACGCCCGGGTCTATTACATCTTGGGAAAACCTGCTTAGCAAATTTTATCATAAGTTTTTCCCAATGTCTAGAGTGAATGAGTGCCGAAAGGAGATTAGCTCTTTCACTCAGGATGAGGATGAAAATTTTTTTGAGAGTTGGGAGCGCTTCAAAGAGCTACTGATCAGATGCCCTCCACATGGATATGAGAAGTGGAGACTCGTTCAGTTCTTCTGCCAAGGGTTGACTCAACCCAACCGTAGCATGATCGAGTCTATGAATGGGGGGGGGCATTCTTGAGTCTGACAAGAGATGAAACATATATGGCATCGGAAAAGTTGTCTGATAACTCGCAGCAATGGGATTTTTTAAGTTGTCGAGATAAGTCCATTCATGCTCCTAAGAGGGGAGGCATCTATGAGGTCAGGGAGGACGCTGATTTGAGGATAAAGTTAGATGCCCTCACTAAAAAGATTGACGCTCTCACTGTGAGCCAATCCATTAATGCTGTCAACACATTCAATGTTGAAAGCTATTCCATCTGTGCTAGTCCCATATATCTAGCACAGAATTTGCCATGAATGCCGGCTTGTGCCGAGTATCCTATGGAACAAGTAAATGCTTTCAATGACTATCGAAGGTAGTCAAATGGATCGTACTCCGAGACGTACAATCCAGGGTGGCGGAACCACCAAAATTTTTCATGGAGGCAGAACCAACCAATGAATCAGGGAGGAGCCCTTCATAATGCTCAAAATCAATATCCTCCTGGATTTGCCCAACAAATTCCTGGTCATGGTCGTTCTGCCCATCCAGCACCATTACCTACTTACCAAGCTCCCACGCAAACACCAGCGCTAGTTTCACAGTCACTAGAGGACACCATTAAGGAATACATGAAAATGAATAGCCAATCCATGAGCGACGTAAGGAGTGCAATAATGGGAAACACCCAAGCAATTGCCAAGCTAGAGAGTTAAATAGGGCAAATTGCAAGTCACTTGGGTGAGAGAGAGAAGGGGAAGTTCCCCAGTCAGCCCGTGCCCAACCTGAAAGGACAATTTATGGCTGGGAGTTCATCAACTCCTACGCACGGGGAGGAACAAGTACAGTCGATTGTCACACTGAGGTCTGGGAGACAAGTGGACAATCGAGTGGAAGAGAGCTTTGCTATGCAGCAAGGGCAAGGGAGTGGCAATAAGGAGAAGAGAGATGCTGAGCCATCTATAGCCACACCTACTGAGAAAGACCCTCCTAGGTCAGTTGTACCTAGAGCGCCTTACCCCGACAGACTACAGGTGCCCAAGAAAGGAGGGAAGTATGAGGAAATTCTGGAGGTATTCAAACAGGTCCAAATCAATATCCCATTTTTGGATGCCATCCATCAAGTGCCATCATATACCAAGTTTTTAAAGGACTTAGTCACTATCAAGAGGAGGATGAATGTCCCAAAGAAGACATTTTTGACCGAGAAGGTTAGCTCAATCCTTCAGTGCAAGCTGCCCATCAAGTATAAGGACCCGGGGTGTCCTACCATCTCTTGCAGGATACGAGTCAGCCATATTGAGAGGGCTCTTTTGGATCTAGGGGTGAGTGTGAATCTTCTACCCTACTCAGTCTATTTGCAGTTGGGGTTAGGAGAATTGAAGCCCACATCCATGAAGCTTCAATTGGCTGACAGGTCAGTGAAAAGACCATGGGGAATAGTTGAGGACGTCTTGATAAAAGTGGATAAATTCTATTTCCCAGTGGATTTTATTGTGCTTGACACAGAACCGATCCAGAATGTAGGGATTCAAATACCGATGATTCTAGGGCGACCATTCTTAGCCACAGCTAACGCCCTAATCAATTGTAGGACAGGGGTGATGAAGATCTCCTTCGAAAATATGACAGTGGAGTTGAATATCTTTGATATCACTAGGAAACCACTGGAATATGATGAAGTGAGAAATGTATGCTTGATAGAGGAGATTCTTGACGAGACTGTGGACGAATCAAGCATTGAGGATCCCCTAGAGGCGTGTTTTGCTCACTTTGGAGAGGACTTGGGCTTAGATAAGCTACTCGAAGAAGTGAATACCATTTTGGAGTCTGATCCTCAAGAAAGCAATGAGATGGAGGAGACCGCCGCACCTGAAACCCCCAAGAAAGAACTTAAGCCTTTACCAGATAATCTTAAGTATAAGTTCCTAGGTTCAGCCGATAGTTTACCTGTGATTATAGCTTCAGATTTGGGTGAGGCTCAAGAGGAGAAAGTATTAGATGTCTTAAGAGAGCACAAAGAAGCTATCAGTTGGACTATTAAGGATATCAGGGGAATTAGCCCCTCGTTGGTAATGCACAAGATACATTTGGAGGAGAATGCTAGGCCATCGAGGGAGCCACAAAGAAGGCTCAACCCAGCTATGCAAGAGGTTGTGAGCATAGAAGTAATTAAGTTGTTAGATGCAGGGATCATTTATCCCATCTCTGATAGCAAGTGGGTGAGCCCGATTCAAGTCGTGCCCAAACGTGCTGAATTAACGGTAGTGAAGAATAAAGATGACGAGTTTGTGCTAACTCGTGTTCAGTCAGGGTGAAGAGTGTGTATCGACTACCGTAAACTGAACGCTGCCACAAGGACTGATCATTTTTCATTCCCATTTATTGATCAGATGGTGGAGCGCTTAATTGGGCATGATTACTAATGTTGGGTCTGGCTGAAGACATTAAACTTAGCGCTCATGGGAGGCACCCCACAGCTTATCCTTTATGTTTATTTATTATTTTATGTATTTATGATTAATGTTTGTTTCTAGTCTTCTTTGTTTTCCAGTCTTTATTTTTCAAGGACAATGCGTACTTCAGTTCAAGTTTGGGGGTATGCTATGAGCCATACCAGTCCAGATAGTTCTCCATATCTTAGGTCAGCTCTTTCCATATTAGTCACACAATTGGGTCAATGTGTAATTTAAGTTTGGGGGTATGGGAGACACATCACACACTTTGTCCTAATTTTTTGTCTTTTCGTCGTAAAGATAAATGCATATTCATGTTCGTCTAAAAATTTTGGTTGTTCTGAAAAATTGTGATGTGATTTCATTGGTGAGTTTAAAACTTTGAACACATGATTTGATGATAGAGTTTAAACTTTAGTTACTTACTTTAGGCATTTTTGAGAATTCACATGTTTGATCTAATCTCACACGAGCACATTAGCGCATATTTGTGTGAGGTATGACATGTGAGTTGAATGTATACGTCTCCTTGTCTTAACTAAAATCGGATGACTTGTTAGATAAACACTTGGGCATATATAAAAAATAAAAAAAAAAACTACTAATATTTATAATGATCATCATCAATAAACTTTCCACTGAGTAACTAGACCTCTTGCCTTAGTAAGCAGTGAGTGTTCACGTTAAAAGGTGGAAATTTTGCTTGGTAGTATTAAGGCCAGTTTAATTTCATAGCCTTTTTGACTCGAGTTAGTAAGTCCTTAGGGGTGCCTATACACCTAATGCCCTAAAACCATCTGGTTTGGGAGTCATTGACTCAATACTCGTTACATGGGTCAATTAGAAAGCTTAAGGGAACTAAACATAGCAGAGCCTTATATATAAAAAATAAAAAATAAATAAAAATAAAAACTATGCCATCGTTGTTCTCTCCGATGGGAAATTCTATGGATCTTGAGACTTGAATTACCATGTACATTGAAGTTATTTGGAAACCTCATCTGTATATGCTAATTCACTTTACACTGATTCAAGCTTATAATGTCTTACCATGCCTCTTGTAAGTAATTAGGTTTTAAATTCTTATTCATTGTGAAGATGGGTTCGACTTATTTAAGCTTGCGCATGAATGAATATCATGATTTTGTATGCTCCTTAAATTTTTGGATACCATGAATACTGAACTTATCTTTATAATCCTTGTTATTCATTTAGTTTTTTATTTTGTTTTGCTAAGGGACTAGCAAAATATAAGATTGGGGGTATTTGATGAGTCTTAAATATTGCATATTTAAGACCTTTAACTTATATTTTTTATGCTCTTAGTTAGTAGTATTTCACTTTATTTTATGTCTTTTTTGTGTTTTGTGTATTTTTATAGGTTTGTGGAGAAAATAAAGCATTTCAGGAGATGTGAAGCTTCAGGAGCATTAGTGATCGATCGCACTATGCTGCGATCGAGCGCATGGTCAACAATCCCACATCGAAATATTTGCAATACAGTGCATCTGCGATTGAGCGCACCAGACACGCGATCGAGCGCACATGCGATCGTGCGCACAAGACATACGATCGATCGTATATGCGATCGATCGCACCATTCTGCGATCGAGCGCACTCGGGCCAGTATCCCACATCGAATCTGAAACCTACAGTGCTTCGAGACTTCCCCTATATAAACACCATCTGACTTCATCATTCAGTGTGCAATTCTTTGTGCCATTTGGTACAATTCCTGGGCCACTTGGGTGTTAACCAGTGGACGTCTGCTAGCATTCTGGTGGATCCCGAAGGCTTTGCTACCACGAGGGGAAGCGCCGCCCATCAGCGAGTGGAATTTCTCCCATGTAAAGTTATTTATTTCTTTTTATTTAGTTGTTTTAGTTTAATGTTTAGCACTTTTATTATGAATTGTAGTTTCATAGTTATGAGTGGCTAGAATCTTCAGCTAAGGTTGAAGATGAAGTCTCGCCGTTGTTTGGCATAGTAGTTCAGATTTGTTTATACAATTCTAACATTTTTTAGTATAAATGTTCTGTCAATTATTTGAGTAAATCTTGTGATTGATTGAGTTTAAATTGTTCTGTTGGATATTTCTTGTGTTTCATCTGATGGATACATCGAATTGTTTTCGATTAAATTGGATTTCCTTTGTGATTTGTTAAAAGCGGATACATTGGATGCTTTTGGTTTAATTGGGATATTCTTTGTTTTTTGTCATAAGTTGGATTCATGGAATGTTTTGATAAGCTATGTTTTTAGGACATATATGCTTAAACTTTGGTGGGGTGGATTCTGAAACCTTAGTGTTTTTATTATTAGATTTTAAAATCAATTTAGTTTAGTTTTAATTTGTTTTCCAAAATATCATTCAAAATTCGGAACTAGGTTAAGATAAAGTTAGTTTAGATTAAATTACATTTTCACAACGCAATTCCCTGTGAATTCGACCTCGCACTTGCACAACGCTATATTGCAAACGATTCGTGCGCTTGCGAGTAATTTAAAACTCACAACACGCAACCTTGCGCTCGAGCACACAAGCATGAGATCGAGCGCACACGTGCAGTAAAATAACAAAGCCAGTTTTGGAAAGAATAGCTCAGGTCTTGTTTTGGAAATTATGGTTTCGGAGTGTCTTTAGTACCTTATAAATAGGCCTGTAAAACACAAAAACAAAACTTTTAATCTTCCTTTTAGTTTTAAGCTTAGGAGACGAATTGACGACTCTTCTCTCGGGATTCTTCTTTCCTTTATTTTATATTATGAAGATGTTTAGCATGACAACCATGTGTAACTAACTTCTTAGTAAGGGCTTGATTGATGCCCTAATTATGTTTACTCAATAATTCAGTATTGCCGCCTTTGCAATATTTATGTTGTGATACTTAACTTGATTAATGCTTGTTTTTATTTAAATTTCTCATATCTGTTTGTTTGAGCAATTTATGCATGTGGTATGGATTAGTTAGTTAAATCAATTTGGATGACCGAGTCCTAGGTTTAATAATAGTACCAAAAGAAATCCACACCGGGTTCTTAGGTTAATCAACATGGGAAACCTGGAGTATACACCATGCCGTAGGTCTCTTGTGGTTATCGATTTCCACCGATCTTATGCTCTCTTAAGGAACAACTCAGTATACACCATGTTGAATCCCTTAAGAAAGAGAAGAGTTAGAGTATACACCATGCCTAACTCATTGCTTAGGGAAATCAATAACTTAAGAAGCAGACCAAGCCCTTAGGTTCATAAACATTAGGTATTCATGACATATTTAAAGCATTGACATATTGTTTTATTGTGGTAGCATGATTGGTGGTGGATATCAAGTCCCTATGTTTTATTATTATTAATTCAAACTCAGTATTTATTTCTATCATTATTATATTGCGAACCTAATTCTAAATCGAAATTCACCAATCCCTGTGGAGATAATTTCGCATTTGCACACTATGCTATTGTCGACCTTGTGCACTTGCAAGTAAAACTGCTCGATTATTTGCTTATTAATTTAGGTGGATAATTGCAACAACAAGTTTTTGGCGCCGTTGCTAGGGATTGCGCTAATTTTTTTTTAGAATTATTTTTCGTTCAGTTTATTTTTCTACTTTATTTCATTATGTTTCATCAAAACCTAATCAATTATTTTATTTTCGTTTTCTTTTCTGATTTAGGTACTGCAGCAGAAGTTCTCTGAGGCACTACGATCGAGCGCATTCCTTGGTGCGATCGAGTGCATTTGAGGCAGAGGCTACCCAAACAACAGTGTTGAAACTGCTGCACTAAAATGGTTTTGCTAATTCATGCAACGGCTTCGATCCAAGAATCCCACTTTCTTTCCCCTTGATACAGAGCTTGAGTGGACCATTTGACAAAGGCTTAGAGACAGTGTAGAGGAGGTAAAAGAAGAATTCGAGGAAAAAGCATCAATAGCAGAACAGCTATAAAATCAACAACCACCTAGGTGAAGACCTATGAAGCAATCTTTCGTCCCACGGAACCTTGACCAGCCATCATGCATTGCTTATCAACCAGAGGCGGAAGGCAATTATTACATATCTTCTTAGATACTTAGTTCATTAACCCACTTTAGGGGTACACCTACTGAGAACCTGATTACACCCAAAACATAGCGCAGTATTGTAGTACAGCTTTGGAGTGTCGATTCCACAGAGAAACAAACTAATTACAAAAGAAGGTGTAAACCTCAACACAAACGATAAAAGTTAAAGTGACAAAATCTGAATTGTTGATTGTGTGAAAATTGTGTAAATAATTGATGGATAATATAATAAAGAAACAACAAAGGTTCTGAAAATCCTCCCTAGGTTCGTTGCTCTAATCCTACTTTGATTCAGTTGTTTTTATCTCGATTGCAAGTTTCATATCCCAAACAGGCAATCGGCAAATATTCAATTAAAGTGCATGTATAAACCCTAATGTAATTGATATGAATTATTCTTTACTTTCAGGCACACATGACCTAACTTATAAATTATCAAAAGACGACGATATATCTAAATGACAATACCACAGTAATGGACAAATCTATAAAAGAGATCTATCGGACTCAATCACACCCAAACAAATACACATAAGAAGAGCATGACTAGACTTATATGGAAAAGAAGCATGCAATCACCGGACTAATAAGAAATCTACTAATTAAATTAAAGAATAAAACATAACAATGTTTAATGAAATAATACCAAACTACAACTGAATTAAATAAAGGAAAATAAGAACAACTACACTTAGGGATTCATCCCTTCGCCTTGCTTGGAGACTAGTCGGCTATGGGGCTCATGCGTCCTCGAGTTGCCTCCGGCCTCTCAGTTATCATCTCCCCCTTGGTAGTGAAAGCTTCAGGGATTCCTCAGCTTACCCTCCAAAAGTACTTTGGATTCCTCCTAAGGGCCCTCTGGATTGCTCCTAAAGGCCCTCTGGATTCACTTTCTGATGATCTCAGATTCTCCGATGGTCCTCAAAGCTGAAGTGGAGTAGGTCTCATATAGGCAAATACCATGATTGCAATGTGTTCCCAATCCGATGTGGGATGTGAGATGTAGGATATAGAAATGTGTTTCTAACCAATGTGGGATGTGGGATTTAAGCCTTCACATGCCCTTCACACTGAAATCCTACACAGCCCGCACAGCCTGACCTTTGTCTACTTAAACTGCCATAACTTTCTCTAGAAAAATCATTTTTATGAACCATAAAATTCTCCAAAAAATAGACTTCCGGATCTTTCTAAGAATATATAGCTAATCTCCTAGTTCTTCTTGTATTAATACAATTTAATTTGCAAATATGATTGATCTGTGCAGGCAATTCTGGCAATTTAGTAAAACTACTTTCCAGTGCGGACAGCAGTTATTGCTCTTTTAAGCCCTCTGTCTTGTCCTTCCAGAAGCATTCCTTCACTCCAGTATGCCTTGAGTCTTTGTGCCTCAAGCAATGATAACTTTTCCTTCTCTTTTGAGCTTAAAGTACCTGAAAATGCACCAAAATAGATCAATGATCCAAGAATGATACTTTAGAGTTGTTAACGTATAAAAGTGCAATTAAAACCTAGATCAACCCTAAAATGATAACAATTAAGTACTGTTAAGATGCATTTTATTACTCTCATCAGGACCCACATTTGCACCATCGGGAGTTCTTCGATCTCTGCAAATTCTAGCATATCTGGGGCCTTGATGAGAGTCATAAAATGCGTCTTAACAATACTTATTTGTTAGCATTTAGGGTTGATCTAGGTGTGAATTGCACTTTTCTACCTTAACAACTCTAAAGTGATATTCTTGGATTGTTGATTTATTTCGATGCATTTTTAGGTACTTTGAGTCCAAAAGAGATGGAAAACTATCATAGTTTAAAGCATGATGCTTCAATGCATATTAGAGTGAAAGCATGGTTGCGGAACGAAAAAATGAAGAGAAACCAAGTCATTAGTGTTCCATGCTACAGCCCAGAAGTTCAAACCTCGGCCTCCAGAACCATCAACTTCTCGGATAGGAAAAGAAGTGTGTGCGCTGCGGCCTGGAAACTCTGAGCCGCGGCCTCTAGAACTAAGTCCAAAAGAGTCAAGAAGACATCAGTGTGCATCACGGCCTGGCAGTCTAAGCCTTGACTTGGATTAATCTGATCCACAGCCTCTAGAAGCATGAAGAAAACCAAAAGTCTGAGCCACGGCCTGGATTAGTGTGAGCCGCGGCGCGAGCGCGATGTTTTGTTTCTGAGTCACGACCTAATTAGGGTTTTAAGTAATAGTTTAGACCTAAAAACACCCTTGGACCTTTTGTATTATAAATAGATCACTTAGGGTTTGATAAAGAGACATCATTAATGCTAGAAAACTCGAGAAGGCTGCCACATTCTCCCCCATCAAAGTGTTCAAGCATGAGCCTCATGGCCAACTAATCTCCAAGCAAGGCAAAAGGATGAATCCCTAGGTGTAGTTGTTCTTATTTTCCATTATTGATTTAGTTATAGTTTGGATTTATAGTCAAAGCATTGTTATGATTTACTCTTTGATTTAATTAGAAGATTTTTTTGTTAATCTGGTGATTGTATCTTTCTCCTCGATATAAGTCTAGTCATGCTCTTCTTATGTCAAGATTATTGGATGTGATTGAGTTCGACAAATTTATCTTTTAGGTTTTCCCATTACTGCGCTATTGTCATTAAGATATATTGTCATTTCTTGATAAATCTATAGGATAGGTCATGTGTGCTTAAATCGAAAGTGAAGAGTAATTCATAACAATTACATTAGGGTTTACATATGCTTTGATTGAATATTTACTGATTTCTTGTTTGGGATGTAAAACTAGTAATCAAGATAAAAACAATTGAATCGAGATTGGAATAAGGCAATGAACCTAGGGAGGATTCCCAGACCCTTGTTGTTTCTCTATTATATTCTTCAATTTATTTACACAATTTTCTCACATTACTTCATTATCAAAACTCAGATTCTCTCACTTGATATTTATCGTTCGTGTTAAGGTTTACACTTTTCCTTTATAGTTCACTTTTCCTCGTGCGATCGACACCTTAACTATACATAATAACTGCGTATTAGTTTAAGCGTAATCAAATTTTGGCGCTGTTGTCGGGGAAATGCGCTTAAGTACAAGGAAGATTGTCAACTTTGAGACAAGACAGTAATATTGTTTTTTTCTCTTTGTTTTGATTTTATGATTTTCTTTTATTATTCTCCCCTTTAACTCATTTGGTGTATACTTAGACCGAGAGACTCGCGAGGTAGATCATTAGAGAACCTGAAATAGAGTTACCCTCTCTTTCTACGTCCGTTAGTGAAACCTCGCCTAGATCAAACCATAGTGTACACTCAAACGAGAATTTAGAGGATTTTGTTAACATGGCTAATAACCCCAATGAGAATGTCGCTAGGACACTTAAGGATTACTTGCATCCTAGCCGAACAGCCACTCCATCATGCATCCTGTTTCCAGCCAATACTCGCCATCAAGATTTTAAAACAGGGATGATACAATTACTCCCTATGTTTCATGGCTTGGAAAATGAAAACTCATATGTGCACATTAGGGAGTTTGAGGAAGTAGTTACGACTTTTCATAGTCAAGATGCAACTGATGACATTGTGAGACTCAAGTTTTTTCCATTTGCTTTGAAGGATAAAGCTAAGAGTTGGCGATACTCGCTGAGGCCACGATCTATTGGGTAATGGAATGAGATGACTCAGGTCTTCTTTAATAAATACTTCCCTCAACATAAGACCAATGCTTTAAAAAGGAAAATCTCCATCTTTGCACAAAAGGACAATGAGACTTTGTATCAGCCTTGGGAGAAATTTAAGGAGTTTTTAAGTATGTATCCTCACCATGGGTATGAGAATTGGCGTTTAGTGAGCTATTTTTATGAGGGACTTACATATAGAGAGCGTCAATTTGTAGAGATGATGTGCAATGGTGAATTTTTACAAAAAGATCTTGATGAGACCATAGAATACCTCAATGAGCTTACTGAAAAAGCTCACACTTGGACTAGACCTAGTGCTACTGAAAGCAAAAATAGGTCACGACCTATAGGAAACCCCACTGGTGGTTGAATTTACGATCTTAGGGAAGAGGACAACCTAAAGGCTAAGGTTGATATGCTCATTAGGGAGTTAGATGCGTTAAAGACTAAAGGCTCAAAGACAACACACGTGGCTAATCAAGCTGAATCTTTGGAACCATGTTTTGTGTGTGGTGAGGTAAGCCATCCCGCCTAAGAGTGTCCCACATTTGTTGATATGAGAGGAATGTATGAGGAACAATGTAATACCTTAGGCATGTACAAGAATCCTTTAGCACCCTTCTCTAATACCTATAATCTGGGATGGCGCAATCACCCCAATTTTAGCTGGAAGTTTGAAAACAAACAGCTTGCACAACCCCCTAGATCATATCCTGCACCATATCATGCACCCTTATCCTCTAAGAGTTCTTTAGAAGACACTTTTCATGCTTTCATTGAGGCACAGGGTAAGACAAACCAAAGATGTGAAGCATTAATTACGCAGGTTGTTGAAGAGAACAAGGAAATAAGGAGCCAAGTGACAATACTGATGGGCTCCTTGAGTGTGAATAAGCGAGGTAAGTTCCCTCCTCAAGCTCAGTCCACACCCCATGGTCAACATATGGCACAAGCAAATCTAAAAGATGTGAATACCATTGTGACATGGAGTGGAAAGTCATTACACATCCCAATAACGAACAAATCAGAGGATGTGGAAAAGGGTCAAGGTAGTAGTGATGCCGAGCTGCCCAAGGACCTTGAGATTACCAAGAGCCCTGTTAAGGCACAATCCCCTCAAGCCTTAAAATCAAACAAGAAAAATCTGGACCTAAACAATGAAATCCTAGGGAACCTAAGGCAAGTAAAAATTAATCTTCCTCTTTTGCATGTGATTAAACAAGTTCCTACTTATGCGAAAGTTCTCAAGGATTGTGTACAGTTAAGAGGAAGCACCATGCGAAGAAAACAGAATTTCTAATAGAGTAAGTGAGTGCTTTAATTGACCAAAGGATTCCCCCCAAATACGAGGATCCTGGCTGTCCAACCATTGCATGTAGCATTAGAAATCATGAGGTTGGACAAGCATTGCTAGATTTAGGAGCTAGTGTAAATTTGATGCCATTTTCTATTTATTTACAACTGGGTTTGGGAGAACTAAAACAAATCACTGTGGTATTGCAATTGGCTGACCGTTCAGTCAAAGTACCCTGAGGTGTGGTAGAGGATGTTCTAATTTAAATTGATAAATTTTGTTATCCTGTTGATTTCCTAATCCTTGATACTACTTCTACTGTTGACACTAACTATAAAATTCCTTTAATTTTGGGTAGACCTTTTCTTTCTACTACAAATGCTCTTATTAATTGTAGGAATGGACTCATAAGGCTATCCTTTGGAAACCCGACCCTCAAGGTGAACATCTTCAATGTTGCAAAATAGCCAGAAGTGATGACGAGAGCCACCAATTATACATGATTGAGTTACTCATCGATAGGGGAGTTTCTATAGCTCATGATTTTGATCCTTTTGATTATTTTCTTGTTAATTCTGAGTTTGATTATATTAATGATAAATCTGATGTAATTGATATTTGTACTATTTTTGATAAATCTTAGAATTATAGCACTCGAGCATGGCAACCGAAGTTTGAGAAGTTGCCTGAAAGAAGTGAGAAACAAGTCCCCTCAAGTGTGGAAGTGCCCAAAGTTGAATTGAAGCCGCTACCTAAGGGTTTGAAGCATGTTTTCCTCGGTCCAGGTGATACTCTTCTTATTATTATCTCATTTAAACTGTCTGAGTCTCAAGGTGAGAAATTAATTTGGGCCCTAAATGAACATAAATCAGCCTTAGGTTGGAGCATGGTTGATTTAAAAGGTATTAGTCCCCTGATCTATTCTCATAAGATAAATTTGGATAAAGGAACTAGCCCTCGTAGAGACCCCCAATGTAGGCTTAACCCCACTATGAAAGAAGTGGTGAAAAATGAAGTGTTGAAACTATTAGATGCAGGAATTATATATCACATAGCTGATAGTAAATGGGTAAGTCCTACACAGGTCGTTCCTAAAAAGTCCGGTGTCACTGTGGTGAAAAATTACCTAGGAGAGTTAGTCCCTAAAAAACTTGTGACTGGGTGGCGAATATGCATTGATTACAGAAAATTAAATGCTGCCACCTGGAAAGACCATATCCCACTCCCTTTTATCGATCAAATTCTTGAGCATGTAGCTGGTCATTCTTTTTATTGTTTCTTAGATGGTTATTCTGGTTATTATCAAATTGAAATTGCATTAGATGACCAAGATTTTTTTCAACATTGCATGATGAGCATTTTTAGTGACATGGTTGAAGATTGCATGGAAGTTTTATGGATGACTTGATTGTTTTTGGATCTTCATTTAATGCATGCTTATTGAATTTAGAGAGAGTATTAATTCGTTGTGAGGAGAAGGAATTAGTATTAAATTGGGAAAAATGCCATTTCATGGTACCTGCAGGTATTGTCTTAGGACATATGTTTCTTCTAAGGGGATAGAGGTTGATTAATCTAAGATTGAATTACTCTCTAAGTTATCTATACCTAAGACGGTAAAGGATGTGAGATCCTTTCTTGGTCATACGGGTTTTTATAGGAGGTTCATACAAAACTTTTCCACCATATCTAGACCACTATGTGCCCTCCTAGTTAAAGTTGCCCCATTTGAGTGGACACAAGCTTGTCAAGAGGCCTTTAAAATGATGATTGGCAAGCTTACTTCAGCACCCCCAATACAGTCACCTGATTGGACTTTACCTTTTGAGATCATGTGTTATGCTAGTGACTTTGCTGTAGGTGCTATTCTTGGACAGCAAGAGAGGGGAAACCTTTTGTCATTTACTATGCTAGCAAAACCCTAAATAGTGCTCAAATGAATTACTCCACCATTGAAAAAGAATTACTAGTTGTAGTATTTGCTTTGGACAAGTTTCATGCTTATTTAATTGGTTCTCCTATTCTTATTTTCATAGATCATGCAGCCCTTAAGTACCTTCTTACAAAGAATGATGCTAAGGCACGACTAATACGGTGGATCTTACTCTTGTAAGAATTTGACATTACCATCAAAGACAAGAAAGGAGTAGAGAACGTAGTGGCTGACCATCTCTCAAGGCTCACATTTGAGGACACCTCTGACGACATGCCAATCAATGATGATTTTCCCGATGAGTATTTAATCTTTATTACTTCTCTACTATGGTTTGCTCATATCATGAATTATTTACCTACCAGTGAGATACCAATGGATTTGAGCGCTCAAGACAAGAGGAAGTTCTTGAATGACGTACGTAATTTTTATCGGAATGACCTTTGTCTTTTCAAAACTACTCTGACCAAATTTTAAAGCGTTGCATCCCTAATGAAAAGATTGCTAGTATCTTGGAATTTTGTTACTCCTAAGCTTGTGGGGGCCACTTTTCAATGAAAAAAACCGCTGCAAAAATTTTATAGTGTGGATTTTATTGGCCCACCTTGTTTAAAGATGCAAATATCTATTGTCGCTCATGTGAAAAGTATCAGAAGTTAGGAGCTGTGTCTCGTCGTAATATGATGCCCTTAAACCCAATTTTAGTGATTGAAATCTTTGATTGTTGGGGCATTGATTTTATGGGACCATTTCCTCATTCTTTTGGATATCAATATATCATTGTGGCAATAGATTATGTGCCAAAATGGGTAGAGGCAATAGCTTGCCGAAGCAATGATAATAGAACGGTAATTAAATTTCTCAAAGAAAATGTGTTATCTCGATTTGGTACACCACGTATTATAATTAGTAATCGGGGTACGCATATTTGCAACCGTTCTTTTGAAACTTTGATGAGAAAATATGGGGTGTTACATAAGATCTCTACTGCCTACCACCCTCAGACAAGTGGATAGATAGAACTTGCAAATAGGGAAATTAAACAAATTTTAGAAAAAACGGTCAACCCGGATCGCAAGGATTGGTCTTTGAGACTAGTTGATGTGCTTTGGGCCTTCCATATAGCTTTCAAAACTCCCTTAGGTATGTCACCTTATAGGCTTGTTTTTGGAAAACCTTGCCACTTACCTGTAGAGCTCGAGCATCTAGCTTATTGGGCCATCAAACATTTCAACTTTGACATGGGAGAAGCAGGTAAGCTTAGGAAATTTCAGTTGACCGAGCTAGAGGAGTTGAGAAATGATGCTTATGAGAACTCTAGAATCTATAAGGCTAAAACGAAAGTGTTTCATGATAACAAAATTTTGAGAAAAACATTTAAGCCTAATGATCGGGTGTTCTTATATGATTCTAGACTCCATAAGCACCCAGGAAAACTTCGGTTGAGGTGGACCAACCCTTTTGTAGTAAAGAATGTTTTTGCCAATGGGGTGGTAGAAATTGAGGATACTAGAGATGGTCGGATTTTTAAAGTAAATGGTCAACGCCTTAAAATCTTAATCGATAGGCAAGATCTGGAAGTGGAAGACATTCCGCTTATGGATCCGGTCTATTCACCTTGACCACACTACACAGATATGTTTTTATTTTTCTTTTGTTTTGTTTGTTTTGTTCAAGTCTATTTCAATTTTAATTTTTAATTTTTTTCTAGTTTGATTTAATCTAATTCTTAGCTTAAAGGTTATTTTTATTAATTTTATTTAGCTAATTTTTTTTTTATGTGGAACAAACAAGTTTTTTTTAGAAACAAGTCCAAGTGCGGCGCGCCGTGCCCTAGTATGAGCCGCGTCGCATCGCCCAGCAACCCTCCCACGCCTTCAAGCCGCGGTGCCCACCAAACTGCACCCCACCGCGCCAGCGCCACCTGTTCTGTCCACACGATCTGCACAATTTTAAAAACCCAAATCTACACCTTTCTTTTTCATTTCTCATTTGAAACCACAGCAGCCCCTTTCTCTCTCTCTCTCCTCCTCTCTCCCAACCCTCACTTACCTACTCACTTTCTCTCACTATTTCTTGATTCTAACATCATTTCTTGAAGAATTTCTCACTCTTATTACAGATTTTGTTGAAAATTTCTCCAAAATGCTTGGTTCAAAGAGGATTTGTTTTTCAAGAAGATTTCAAGTTGGTGGGTACTCTTTCTTCTCTCCAACTTTGGGCATCAAGTAAGGCCAATTTCTTCTCTTTGTTGTTCGTTTGTGCTATTTGGGTGGTTGATTTTGACTTAGTTCTGTTGTTCTATACATTTGATTCAATTGGCCCCTAAAACTAAGAGATCAAGGGGGAAACAACCTCAAGAGTATGATGAGAGAAAATTTGTTAGTTTTGAGGCTAGTGAGAGATATGTTAGCTTGATAAATGCTAGGAAACCCATTCCTGAGAGAGGTTTCACTACCACAGAGAGGGGAAACCCAACCTTGTTTAGAATGATTATTGATAGGAATTGGGGTACATTTGCAAGACAACCACCTCGTTCCCTTACAAATATGGTTCGAGAATTCTATGCTAATGCAGAAGAGCATAGGAATGGTAAGGTAATGGTGAGAGGAAAAACAATTTCTTTTAGCAGCACATCTATCAATAGATTCTATGGGCTACCTGACATAAAAAATATTGAGTATATTGCATATGTGTCTCATATTGATTATGACGAAGTTTGCAATACTCTCTATATTTCGAGCACCACTTGGAAAATGACGGGTGATATCCCTAAAACCATGACCGGTACTTCTCTGACTGTCAATGCTCAGGCTTGGCAAGTCAGAGGTTGATGCCTGCTACACATTATCGTGACCTTATTGTTGAGAGAGCTATTCTGATTTATGCCATTTTGATGGGCATGACTATTGATGTGGGTCAAATCATATTTAATTGTATCATACACACTATGAGACAAAAGCTTGGATTTTACTTCCCTTCATTAATTACCCAATTATGCATCCAAGCCGGAGTCCAATACAGTCCTAATGAGGAGGCCCATCAACCCAAGAAGCCCATCGATGATGGTATGCTCAATCTGATTAAAGCCTCAAGGCCGTCAGCTCCGGGAGAGAGAGCAGCGATTGCTGCCCCCCTCTTCCCTCTAGGCATTTCACTGTTGCAGAGCGCCTTGAGCATTTAGATATTTATTTTGACGAGCATCAGAAACTCTTGCATGATAGGTTTAATCGTCAAGAACGATTCTTAGCTAGGCAAGCCGATTATCAAGCGGGGGTATACTCTTCTTTTGGTCAGATGTACCAACACCTTGCCTCCGCCACTGGTTGTGACATGGATCACTTTCCCACTTTTCCACCCTATCCGGGTTCATCTTTTGATCCAGCTCCCGAGTAAGGTGAAGAGAATGAAGAGGAGGATGAAGACATAGAGGATTGGTTTTGGGTTCTATCTTGTTTGTCTCATTTTATTTTATTTTTTTATTATCGGATGATTGTACTAACATTTATTGTGTATTCCTTTTCGTTATTTTATTTTTTGCACTTTATTTTCATTTTTAGTCAACTATTTAGATTTCATGTGTTAACCTAACATACGGTGGGAATCTTAATATTACGCTGTAATTTCTTTCTTTTTTGTTTTGTTCTATGTTATAGATCGAAATTTCAACAAGAAGAACGACATGCAGTTCAAATAGTGGTGCACAATTTTCAGCTTCTATGCACTTTTGGTTACAAAGGGAGTTTCCTTTACTTTTTCTTTCACATTGATGTCAATGCAATTTTTAAGTTGGCGGTGGAGGAAACGTGTTTTTTTTTTCATTGAACTGCTAGGTGTCAGTTTCCTTTTTTGTTTTTTTTAGCATGCTTGGTGTTAGCCTTGGAGTTAATTCACATGTCAATGATATGAGCCTAATTGAGATAGCATATAGTGTTTAGAAGAAGTTAAATCTTGCTTCGGTTTGAGAATAATTTAAGTGTCAATCTTCATTTGGTTTGAGACTCTAGTTTGCGGTAAGATTGCATGATTATTCTAAAACATTTAGAGAAGTTTTATGTGTGATTGTTTTGTGAATACTTTTGCGGTCTCGACAAGCTCTAGAACTTATTTGATAATCACTTGAGGCGAATTCCTAGAATGCACATTACTTAGGATATGATATAGGCCATTTTTTGACCGTTTAAGCCTTTCAAACTTACTAGTCACCTGTTTAAGCCTTTTCTTGAAAAAGAATTTGAGCCTTGTTTCTTTCAATAACCCATTTACTTACCTTTATGAGCCTAAAAATATTTTATTCTTACCTTTCTTTAAAAAAAAACACTTAGTTATACACATTTGTTGAGAAGCACTTAAGAGGAGTAAGGATGGAAATATGAAAAAAAAAAATATCACTACCATAACCCAAGTACATTAAAAGAGATAAGTTGGGGGTTGTGGAAAAGAAAAGAAAATAAAAAAAATGAAAAATGAGGTGAATAGTCTTATGCCAAAATAATAAAAAAAGAAGTGAATTATGGAAAAGAAAGAAGAAAAGAAAAAAAGTGGTGATTTATTGAGAGAAATGCTCGAAAAATGGTTGAAAGAGTTAGGTGTTGAAGTAAGGTTATCTAGTGCTTAAAGTGGTTGTGTTTAAAACTAAGAGATTGAGTTCTTTTACTTGTTGAATCCTTCCCGTTCTTTCTTAACCTTTACCTTAGCCTAACATTACAAGCTTATTAAAGACCTATTGATCCAAGGTGGTGTGATTTTTCTATAATAGTGGAGAGTGATTTGAAAAGTGAGCCTATGGAGCTTGTTTTTGTAATTGATGTCATGCAAATTAATATATTTTAGAGGCCAAGACTTGTATTCATAATTGTTGTGCATAAAATCATCTAGGTGTTTGGATTAATGGATTGTGGTAAGATGGATGTTAAGAGTTGATAACAATTTTAAGATTGATGTTTAGATTACTTTTGGACTTGGGTGATATTTAATGATTCTATGTGTTGTGTGTTATGTGCGATTTTTGAGACAAAAAGTTGAATTACTCTTGGATTAATGCTAACATTGCTTTACTAAATAAAGAATTCATTTCATGTTTCTCGCTTGAATTGCTAGGGACTAGCAATAAGCTAGTTGGGGGTTATGATGAGAGTCATAAAATGCAACTTAACAGTACTTATTTGTTGGCATTTAGGGTTGATCTAGGTTTGAATTGCACTTTAATACCTTAACAACTCTAAAGTGATATTCTTGGATTGTTGATCTATTTTGATGCATTTTCAGGTACTTTGAGTCCAAAAGAGATGGAAAACTATCATAGCTTAAAGCACGATGCTTCGATGCATATCAAAGTGAAGGCATGGTTGCGGAAGGACAAAATGAAGAGAAACCAAGTCTTTAGTGTTCCATGCTACGGCCCAAAACTTTAAGCCTCAGCCTCCAGAACCATCAACTTCTCGGATAGGAAAAGAAGTGTGTGCACTGCGGCCTGGAAAGTCTGAGCTGTGGCCTCCAGAACTAAGTCTAAAAGAGCCAAGAAGACATCAGGGTGCACTGCAGCCTGGTAGTTTGAGCCACGGCCTGGATTAGTGTGAGTCGCGGCGCGAGCGCAATGTTTTATTTCCGAGTCACGACCTAATTAGGGTTTTAAATAATAGTTTCGACCCGAAAACACCCTTGGACCTTTTGTATTATAAATAGATCACTTAGGGTTTGAAAAAGAGACATTATTAAGGCTGAAAAACTCAAGAAGGCTGCCACATTCTCCCCTATCAAAGTGTGTAAGCATAAGCCCCATGGCCAACTAATCTCCAAGCAAGGCAAAGGGATGAATCCTTAGGTGTAGTTATTCTTATTTTCCATTATTGATTCAGTTGTAGCTTGGATTTATTGTCAAAACATTGTTATGATTTACTCTTTGATTTAATTAGAAGATATTTTCTTAATCCGGTGATTGTATCTTTCTCCTCGATATAAGTCTAGTCATGCTCTTCTTATGTCAAGATTGTTGGATGTGATTTCATCCAGTAGATTTATCTTTTAGGTTTGTCTATTACTGCGATATTGTCATTAAGATATATTGTCGTTTCTTGATAAATCTATAGGATAGGTCATTAGTGCTTAAATCGAAAGTGAAGAGTAATTCATATTGTTAATATTTGTCTAAGGTTTAAACATGGTTAAAGTTTAAACCAAGGTTGGAAGAATAAATTTCAGCATGTTAAAGGAGTGCACACAAGTGTGCGCATCACTTTGGGTGTGTGTGCACACCTCCATTCAGCACAAAGCAGCAAAAATGGGTGAGCATCAGGTTAAGCCATGGCCCAGCTTTGTCCAAGCTGCAGTGCACAGCATGGAGGAATGTTGGAAGAAGGCTAGGCCGCGGCGCACCCTACCCCAGGCTGCGGCGCACAGAGTGGCAGCAAGTGTGCCCTGTTTCAGGCCGAACCTTACCCTGTTTCAGGTTGCACCTTGAAGGCACACATAGTCCATTTGATTCAGCATTTGTTAAGTACATGGAGACATGTCCAAAACGCATATGATCACTAAGGATTGATCAAGGGCCATGGTTGATTGGTCATCGAGATCTAAGGGTGGAGAAAGACACTCAAGATTGGTCAAGAAGTTGGTGCACTATATAAATGGTCACCTAGCTTTATTCTCATTAACATTGTGACATAATTTGAGATCAATTGTAAAGAGTGACAGACATGCAAGAGAGAATTGTGTGAGAGTGCAAAGACACAAAACACAAGAGGGACTCATTGTAGTGAGATTGGTTGTAAAGAGAGAGTAGTATAGATTTGATAGAGAGCATTGCAATAGTTCTTATCATCTTTTTTCTTCGCTTCTTGGTTTCTTCAAGAACTTGAGGTTTCTTGAATAGGGTTATTGGATTGTAAAGAACCATTGATTTAGTATAGAGAGTTTAGAGGAATTCACGGGGACGTAAGCTATTGCCGAACCTCGATAACAATTGATTTTCTTCTTTCTTGCTTTGGTTGTTGTATCTTTTCTTTACAAGTCATTCTAGACTTGGGTATTTGGATGATCACCACCTAGGTATCTTGTCAAGGTGATTTCCAACACATATCAATTACATTAGGGTTTACATGTGCTTTGATTGAATATTTACCGATTGTTTTTTTGGGATGTGAAACTAGTAATCGAGATAAAACCAATTGAATCGAGATTGAAATAAGGCAACGAACCTAGGGAGGATTCTCGGACCCTTGTTGTTTCTCTATTGTATTCTTCAATTTATTTACACAATTTTCTTACATTACTTCATTATCAAAACTCAAATTCTCTCACTTGATCTTTATCGTTCGTGTTAAGGTTTACACTTTTCCTTTATAGTTCGCTTTTCCTCATGGGATTGACATCTCAACTACACACAATAACCGCGTATTAGTTTGAGCGTAATCAGGCCTAGACCAAGAAGGAATCAAGTTAATTCTTTTCCCTTTTTCATTGAAAGATAATACTAAACTGTGGTACAATTCATTGCCTGCAGTTTCTATCCATACTTGGGAAGAGTTGGCCAGTTAGTTCCTTAGGAAGTTTTTCCCAGCTCAAAGGACAAGACAAATGAGGAAGGAGATTTAATCTTTCCAACAGAAGGATAGAGACCTGTTCTTTGAGGTATGGGGACATTTCAAACGAGTTGCTACTCAAAAGCCCACATCACAATTTACCTCAGGATGAACTGGAACAAGCTTTCTACGAAGGTTTGAGTGATACTAATAAAAGTGTTGTGGATTCAGGTTGTGGAGGTGTGCTGATGGAGAAGAGCAGTGAAAGAGCCATGGAGTAGTTTAAGATATTAAGTGAGCACACCCAGCAATTCTCCTCTAAAGGTAGACAAGGAGTTAAGAGCCAAAGTATGTATGAGGTGTCTCTAAATGGTGGATCCTCTAATCAGATAGCTGCTATGGAGAGAAAACTAGATCTGCTTGTTAAAGCCATGACTGCTCAGAATGCCTCACCTAGTCCACCAGTTACACCACTCCAGGTATGTGCTATATGTTCTCATTTTGATCATAATACTGAGATATGTCCTTTATATTCATATACAGATCTAAAGTCAGCAAAATATGTGGGACCAAACAACTATCCACCAAAGAACAATCCATATGCAAACACTTACAATCCTGGATGGCAAAAGCACCTAAATTTCTCTTGGAGCAACAGTCAAAATGCCCAGAATCTTCAAGGGAATCAAAGGAACTCCCAACCAGTAGCTAAATCCGTTCCGAAAACAAAGGAGAGTAACCTAGAGAGTCTTGTAATACAACTGGCAACTCATCAACAACGTCTGATGACCTCACAAGAACAGCCCATGACAGAAACAAGACAATTTTGTGTTGGTGATTGCCTAAGGTTTAAACATGGTTTGAAAAGAGTTCAGCATCAGGTCTTGGTGCCTCGGCTCAAAGTGTGCGCGCCTCGGGCTCAAGGAAGTCCAGGGTTTGGGGTTGGTGCTGTGGGCCGCGGTCTAAGGAGTGTGCCCCATGGCCTGGCCTTGTGCACCGCGGCTTAACCACTCCAAGTCGTAGCCTCCAACATGACATGAATAATTATGGAGTTTCAGCCCTCTTCAGGCCGCGGCTTGCCCTGTTCTAGGCCGCTGCTTGAAGGCACACCTGATGCAAGTTATTAGCCTCTTTGAAGGTGCGTGGGTGCATGATCAATATGCACAGGATCACTTAGACTTGATCAAGGGCTGTGGTTGATTGGTCCTCAAGATCTAAGGGTGGATATTGACCTTCAAGATTGGTCAAGAAGTGGTGCACTATATAAAGGGTCACCTAGCTTCAATCTCAAAAAAGAACAACACACAATTCATACACAATACATACAAGTGATCATCATACAAGAGAATTCAAGTGCAAGTGTTAGAGTGCAAAGACACAAAATACAAGAGAGGCACTAGAATAGATCTCAAAAGAGAGGCTGGTTGTAAAGAGAGAGTAGCATAGATTGGGTAGAGGGCTTTGTAATACTTCTTATCACTTTCTTTCTTCTCTTCTTTGGTTCTTCAAGAACTTGTGATTCTTGAATAGGTGTTACTGTAACTTGTAAGAACTCATTGATTTAGTGCAGAGAGTTCGGAGGAACTCCTGGGGACGTAGGCAAACGTAGGCTATTGTCGAACCTCGATAACAAATTGCTTGGCTTCTTTCTTTTCTTTGATTTCTGTTTCTATTCTGATCATTACAAGTCATTCTAGACTTGGGTGTTTGGAAGATCACCTCTTGGGCATCTTGAGGGTGATTTCTCGACAGTGGTATCAGAGCTGTGGTTCAAGAATAGCCGAGTTTCGAAGCAAGAATAGAAGGTATCGGAGCAAGACTCCAAGAATCAAAGATCAACTTCTTGGGTGATTTAAGAACAAAGTAAAGATCAAGATCTGATTGTGTGATTCAAGAACGGTATTGAGATCAATCTTCGATCGTGTTCTTGAGATTTAGAAGTTTGGGAAAGTATTTGTGGGTGCTGCATAAATATGGGATTTTCTCCGCAAAATGGGTTTAAACTTCATCATTGAGAAGTTTGATGGAAAAGGAGACGTTGCCCTTTGGAAGCGGAAGATCAAAGCTGTTCTTATGCAATAAAAGGTGGACTTGGTGATTGGAGAAGATGACGCTTTTCCAGCAAGTATCACGGAAGTCTAGCGGATTGAGATGAAGAAGATGGCGTACAACACCATCTGCCTACATATTTCGGATAGTGTCACAAGGGAGTGCGGAGATTTGAAAGATCCAGCTGTCATATGGAAGAAACTAGATGAGTTGTTTCTTACCAAGACTCTCCTTAATAAGATTTATCTTCTTAAAAGAATCTTTGCTTTTAAAATGGATCCTAATAAAGAGTTGCAAGATAATCTTGATGTGTTTAGTAAGCTAGTTCAAGATTTAAATAGCTGTAGCATAACCTTCCTGGATGAACAATTGGATGTTATTTTATTGAATTCTCTTCCTGATTGTTTTGATAATTTGATTAATGCAATTGAATATGGAAGAGATACACTAACCAAGGAAATTGTGATCAATGCTATAAGGGCTCATGATTTCAAAGCCAAGATGAGGGAAGCATCAAGTGGAGAAGGGCTGTTCGTTAGAGGAAGGCCAGCAACTCGGAATGGCAGTAACATCCATGGCAACTACAGAGAGAGATGAAAGGGTAGAGGGCAGAGCCATGGGAGATCACATTCCAAACCGATGTTTGGAGGAAGGTGGTGGGTGTCGAATCCAACAAATAATAAAATTCTCACTCTCAAAAATACAAATTGTAATAGTGATGAGCAAGGTCGAATCCACAGGGATTAGGTAGATTTATTTCAATGAAAAATAAAGTAAATAAAAAAGGTGGGTTTGAAATATCGGAGTGAAATAAAAGAGAAAGCAATTATAATCAAGTAAAAACTAAAGAGAAATCAATATCAGGAAAATATCCAACCAAAGGTTTAATTTCAGAATTGGTTCAGAGAATTGATCACAGATACAAGGATAAAATCTTCTATTATTCACCAAATTGGTTATGGTTGCTAACAAGCTCTAATAACCTATCTCTCCTTACTTTCTCGATAACCAAAACAAGCTCTTTGATTACTTACCTTGTTAATAAACAACCCTAAATAAGCTCTTAGGATTTAATCTATTGACAGCATTAATAATTAGAGAGACTACAAATTCTAGCCAACAAATACACAAGCTCGATTCATTTAGACTAGGTTATATATCTCCATAACATAAATCGAAAATCTGGTTATAATCATCTTTGTTATTTTACCACTAATATTAGAACGTTTAAACAATTACGGATTTAAAGTTCTAAATGGCAATTTATTGACCTGATAATTGAACAACGGGCCCTTTCCATCAATTAACCAAGACAATAATTGATAATAAACACAGGAGATATATAAATAGAGAAGAAATAAAAGAGCAATGAAAATTATTTAGATCTCACAATTCTTGAAGAACCAAGACTTCAATTATCCTTCAGTTGGAAGAAAAGTATTTAGCTACTCATAATTAAAAGAAAACCTAAATAAAAAAGAAGAGGGATTTTCTATTCAACAGCTGCGCCTTCTATCCGAGCCTCCCCTTTCTTTCAGCTAGGGTTAGTATTTATAACTTTCAAAACCTGCAGGCTGGCGCTGCAGCCTCAGCTTTCTGGCGCTGCAGCTCCAAGTTGCTACCCCATCTTCATATTATCACCATGCTAGCGCTGCAACCTCAGCTTTCTGGCACTGCAGCGCCAAATTGCTGCCCCATCTTCATATTATCACCATGCTGGCGCTGCAGCCTCAGCTTTCTGGCGCTGTAGCTCCAAGTTTCTGTCCAATCTTCACAAATCTCTTGATTTTGAATTCAATTTGATTTAACTCCTCAATATACTCTACAAAATATGAAACATAATCAAAATCCAAGATTTAAGCAATTATAACTATCAAAGCATGAGAAAATATAACAAACATATAGATCTTATGAACTCTTATTAGAATGCGATGCTTCTACTACAACAAGGAGGGCCTTTTCAAAAAAGATTATAAGAAGAAGATGTGGGATAAGAGAGGAAGAAGCCATACCAATAATGGAGAGGCTTCAGTTGCCAAAGGAGAATAACAAGATAACATTCTTGTTGTGTGCTCAAATATGAGCAACAGGCAAGGCAGCGAGAAATGGATTATAGATTCTGTATTCCGGGTGCACTTACCACATGTGCCCTCACCGAAATTGGTTCAAGAATTTCTAAGAAACCAATTATGGAAAGGTTTTCTTTGGGAATGACACTTCTTGCCAAGTGAGGGGGATAGGAGACATCCAGTTGAGGATGTTTGATGGCGTCACAAGGCTGCTACGGAATGTGAGGTATCTTCCAAATTTGAAAAGAAATTTGAACTCATTGGGGCAACTAGATTCCATGGGGTATACATACAAGGCAGAGTGAGGAAAGATCAAGGAGACCAAGGGATCTTTGGTAGTGATAAAAGCAGCAATAAAAGATGGACTCTATGAGATGATCGGAGAGACAGAAATCAAGGATCAAAAAGCAAGCTTGATGGCTGAGATGGATAGGGTGGCCCTTTGGCACACTCGCTTGGGACATATAAGTGAAAAGGGCCTGCAAATTCTCAGCAAGGATGGTCTACTTGGTGGTGACAAGGTAGAGAAACTCGATTTCTACGAGTGTTATGTTCTTGGGAAGCAACACCGGGTCAGCTTCAACACCGGAGTGCACAAGTCTAAGGGCATTCTTGACTACATTCATTCGGACCTTTGGGGACCAGCAAGAACACCAACACAGGGAGGTAATCGTTACTTTCTTTCTTTAATTGATGAGTATCCAAGAAAGGTTTAGGTTTATTTGCTTAAAAATAAATAAGATGCTTTGAATAAATTTATGGTGTGGAAAAAGTTGCTGGAGACTCAAACAGGTAAGGTAGTTAAGGCTTTACGAACCGATAATGGCTTAGAATTTTGCAATCAGGATTTTGATAAATTCCGTGAGTTAAATGGCATTCTTAGACATAGAACGGTTGTAAAAACACTTCAGTAAATGGAGTTGCTGAGAGGATGAATAGAACCCTTATGGAAAAGGTTAGGTGCATGTTAATTGGGTCCGATTTACCAAAATATTTTTGGGGGAAAGTTGTGGCTACTGTTGCATATTTGGTTAATAGATCACCCTCTAGAGCTTTAGAGCTCAAGACTCCCATGGAGATGTGGAGGGGGAAACCCCCTGAGTTGAGCAACCTTAGGACTTTTGGGTGTGCTGTATTTGCACATCAAAAGGATGATAAACTTAGCCCAAGGTCTAAAAAATGTGTATTTATAGGGTATGGTGATGGGGTTAAGGGGTATAGGTTGTGGTCCTTAGAACCAAAAGGAATGAAACTCATAATAAGTAGGGATGTTATTTTTAATGAATTGTTATTTCCCTATTTGGAGAAAATTAACCCTGCAGGGGCTAGTGAGCAAACCAGTTCAGAATTTGTGAAGCATAGCATTAAGGAGAATTCAGTTCAGGTAGAGCAAGGAAGGCAAGAGGGTTCGGATTAGGTAGAGCCCATTGATGAAGGCCAAGCTCAGGACACTCAAGAGGAGGCTAAACTAGAAGGGGTTGATGTAGCAAGTCAGAATGACTACTAGCTCACAAGGGACCGGGGAACAAGGGTGGTTAGACCACCTTTGAGATATTGGTTTACGGATGCTAATGTAGCAGCTCCTTATTCAGAAGGAGGGACAGTTTAACCAGAAACTTACATTGATGCCATAGAATATAAGGAGTCGTCAAAGTGGCAGCTAGCTATGGAGGAAGAAATGGATTCTTTGAGGAAGAACAACTCTTGGGAATTGGTGCCCAAACCTGAAAAACAGAGAGTTGTGGATTATAGGTGGATCTACAAGATCAAAGAAGGGAACCCTCCAGGGGATGAAGTCCGGTATAAAGCTAGGTTGGTGGCGAAGGGGTTCACACAAAGAGAAGGCATAGATTTCACTGAAATATTCTCATTGATTGTGAAGTACAAGACGATACGGATAGTATTGGCAATGGTGGCCTAATTTGATTGGGAGATCGAGCAAATAAATGTGAAGACAGTGTTCTTACACAGAGAGCTTGATGAGATCATCTACATGAGGTAACCCGAAGGCTATGAGGAAGGAAGGCAAGGAGAGTTAGTGTGCAAATTGAAGAAATCTCTCTATGGCCTGAAGCAATCCCCATGGTAATGGAATAAGAGGTTCGATTCCTTTGTAACTAGCTTGGGTTTCATGAGGAGCTACTATGATTCATGCTTGTACTATAAGGGGCACAAGGTGGAGGAAGTGGTGATCATCCTCATCTATGTCAATGATATGCTACTGGTTGGTAGGAGTAGGGAAAGGATAGAAGAATTGAAGTCTCAACTCAGTTCGGAATTTGAGATGAAGGATCTTGGCCATGCACAGAAGATCCTTGGGATGAATATAATCTGAGAAAAAGAGAGAAACAAATTAAAGATTTCTCAGACTTCTTACATAGAGAAGATGATATCTAAGTTCTCTATGGAAGATAGCAAACCAGTGAAGGTTCCGCTTGCTGGTCATTTCAAGTTCTCCAGCGATCAATGTCTGAGATCGGAGGCGAAGAAGAAGGAAATGTAAAAGGTCCCTTACTTTAGTGCGGTTGGTTCAGTTATGTTCACCATAGTAAGCACTAGACCTGATATTGCTCATGCAATAAGCGTCCTCAGTAGGTTTATGAGTAATCCTGGAAAGGAGCATTGACTTGGGATGAAGTAGTTGCTGAGGTACTTGAAGGGAAGCCCAAATGTAGGGCTGGTTTATGAGAACAGGGGTAAGTCCATCTGTCTTGAGGGTTATACGGATTCGGACTATGGAGTAGACTGGGATAAAAGAAGATCGATTACCTCCTACTTCTTCAACTTAAACGAATGTTATATAAGTTGGAAGGCTCAATTGCAGCCTGTGGTAGCACTCTCAACGACCGAGGCTGAGTACATAGCGGCAACAGAAGCCATTAAGGAGGCTATGTGGTGCAAAGGGTTTTTGGAATAGTTGAAGGTCCTGAAAGAGCAGGTGGTGGTGTATTCGGATAGCCACAGTGCATTGCACTTGTGTAAAAATCTAGTGTTCCATGAGAGGACAAAGCATATGGATGTTCGGTATCATTTCATTCGGGAAAATGTTACAGAAGGATGCATTCATGTGGACAAGGTAGCCACGGAAGAAAATCCTACAGATTTAGGCACCAAAGTTCTACCTCTAAGTAAGTTCAATCATTGCCTTGGACTATTTAGGATTTGAATTGGTTGATATGGTGACTCAAGTTGAGTTTGGATCCTGAGTTCTCTGCACAATGGGTTCGGGTTTAATCGCTTAGATAATGGTAGAGATTGTTGGTGTTTGTTTAAGGTTTAAACATGGTTTGAAAGGGTTCAGCATCAGATCTTGGCACCTCGGCTCAAGGTATGCGCACCTCGGTTTCAAGGAAGTCCAGGGTTTGGGGCTGGTGCTATGCACCATAGCCTAAGGAGTGTGTGCCACGGCTCAGCCACTCCAGGCCGTGACCTCCAGCATGACATGAAGAATTGTGGAGTTTCAGCCCTCTTCAGGCCGCGGCTTGCCCTGTTCTAGGTCGCGGCTTGAATTCACACCTGATGCAAGTTTTTAGCCTCTTTGAAAGGTGCGTGGGTGCATGATCAATACACACAGGATCACTTAGACTTTATCAAGGGTTGTAGTTGATTGGTCCTCAAGATCTAAGGGTGGATATTGACCTTCAAGATTGGTCAAGAAGTGGTGCACTATATAAAGGGTCACCTAGCGTCAATCTCAAAAAAGAACAACACACGATTCATACATAATACATATAAGTGATCTTCAACAAGAAAATTCAAGTGCAAGTGTGAGAGTGTAAAGACACAAAACATAGGAGAGGCACTAGAATAGATCTAAAAAGAGAGGCTGGTTGTAAAGAGAGAGTAGCATAGATTGGGTAAAGGGCTTTGTAATAGTTCTTATCACTTTCTTTCTTCTCTTCTTTGGTTCTTCAAGAACTTGTGATTCTTGAAGGGGTGTTGCTGTAACTTGTAAGAACTCATTGATTTAGTGTAGAGAGTTCGGAGGAACTCACGGTGACTTAGGCTATTACCGAACCTCAATAACAAATTGCTTGTATTCTTTCTTTTCTTTGATTTTTGTTTATGTTCTGATCATTATAAGTCATTCTAGACTCGGGTGTTTGGAAGATCACCTATTGGGCATCTTGAGGGTGATTTCCCAACATTTTGGACTGAGCTACAACAAGCCACTGCAAAACATGAACAAGCCATTCAAAGACTAGAGGTACAAATCGGGCAAATGGCTAAGGAGCTGAGTGGAAGAAAGCTGGGTGAACTTCCAGCCTAACCACTACCTAATCCAAGAGGACATCAGCAACTAAATGCCATGACAACTCTCAGAAATGGTAAGATCATAGGAGCTGATGCGCCTGCATAACCATCTCCAGATGAAATGTCCATATCCAATGTAAGTGAAATGGAGAAGGTGAATGCACCACCCTTCCCTCAAAGGTTAGTAAAGCCAAAGAAAGAAAATAAAGTGCTTGATATTTTTGAAATTTTGAGAAAAGTAGAAATAAAATTACTTTATTAGATGTGATTACACCCAAAGAATAACATGGTAGTTGCAGCACAACTTTGGGGTGTCGATTCCACAAGGAGACAAATTAAAATAATAGTAGAAGGTACAAAGAAACTAAAGAAAAATATCAAGTGATTAATGAAGAACAAAGATTGATTGTAAATGCAAATTTAAAACAAAGTAAAGTGAAACAGTAAAGCGTCGGGAATCCCTTGAACAAATCTGGTATTTTAATTATTCTTAATTCATTGAATAACTCAATTGGGAACTCAATTCCAAAATTCCCAATCGGAAGGTGTAGATTTATGAACCAAGATTAAACCAAATGTGATCCTTTGAAATATCATTCACCACTTTTAAAATACATAAATTATTATCACTATTGAGAAAATCCAACGACGACAATATACTCAAGAAGCAATATTGAAGCAAAGAACTAAATCAATACAGATAAATAATTGACCCCAGCATAATCAAAGAACTAATCCATTCAATAGAGCATGATTGAATCCATAAACAGAATAAACTCTATGACTATTCGGAAAAAAAAAACATCACTAATAAATTGCAAATAATAAAAAAAAAGAGTTTTAATAATTAAAGATCAAATACATAAATTAAAAATAAACAAAAATACCGTCAACTGTGCAAGTTCATCCCTAACCCCACTTGAGAATTTAGTTACCCATAAATATAATGGACAACAAATATCTCAAGAGAAAATTTGAACTCTTCATGAGCATCCCCACTTGGTAGTGGAGATTCCCCAGATTGCTCCCAGAAGCCCTCCAGATTGCTCCGAGTGGTAAGAAAGTTCTCCAGATTGCACACTGTTTGGTAGCAAAGCCTAGGAGATTGCACACCGATTGATGAAGTGAGGTGGGTCTTTTATAGGGGAACTCTATGAGTGCAATGTGTTTCCAATCCGATGTGGAATGTAGAATGTGGGAATGTGTTTCCAACCGATGTGGGATTTAAGCCTTCACATGCCCTTCAAAATTTCTACCCATGCTGAAATCCCGTACAGCCTGACCTTTGTTTACTAAAACTACCATAACTTTCTCTAGAAAAATCATATTTAGGAGCCATAAAATTACCTAGAAAATAGACATCCGAATCTTTCTAGGCATCTATAGCTCATCTCCTGGTTCTTCCTGAATCATTACAGTTTAAATCCGTAAAAATCACTTTTGCCATGCTGAAATCACACATAGCCTGACCTTTTTTCTACTTAAACTGCCATAACTTTCTCTAGAAAAATCATATTTATGAGCCGTGAAATTCCCCAGAAAATAGACATGCTGATCTTTCAAGCATATATGGCTCATCTCCTAGTTCTTTCAGAATCAATACAGTTTAATCCGTAAAAATGACTTATCTGTATGGGCAATTCCGACAATTTAGTGAAACCCCTTTCTAAGTGCTTGTAAACCTGTAAAACAACGAAAAAACAACTCAAAGTAACAAATTCCTAAGCTAATAAATGTAAATTAAGGGGCCAAAATATGCAATATTTGGCTTTCATTAAATGCCCCCAAACTTACAGTTTGCTAGTCCCTTAGCAAAACAAAATAAAATAAAATTAAATAAAAAAATTAAATGAAAAACAAAGAACATAAAGGTAAGTTCATCATTCATGGTATCCTAAAATTTAAGCATCACACAAAATCATGATATTCATTCATGAGAAAGCTTAAAATGTAAACCCATCTTTGCAATGAATAGGAATTTTAAAATTTAATTACTTACAAAAGGCAAGCTAAGGCAAAGTTTGATTCTGTGTAAAGTGAATTAGCATATAAAGATAAGGCTTTCAAATAACTTCAATGTGCAATGTTTCCATGTCTCAATATTCACATAATTTCTCATCATAATGAACAACGATTGCGTAGTTTTATTTGCTTCTCTCTTTTATTATAAGGCTCTGCTATGTTTAGTTCCCTTAAGCTTTCTAATTGACCCATGTAGCGAGTGTTGAGTCAATGACTCCCAAACCATATGGTTTTAGGGAATTAGGTGTAAAGACACCCCTAAGGATTTACTAACTCGAGTAAAAAAGACTACGAAACTAAACTGACTTTAATGCTACCAAGCAAAATTCCCACTTTTTGACGTGAACGTTCACTGCTTACTGAGGCAAGAGGTCCAGTTACTCAACGGAAATTTTCTTAATAATCATTATGAATAAAAATCCCACCTTTTGACGTGAACACTCACTGCTTACTGAGGTAAGAGGTCCAGTTACTCAGTGAAAATTTTATTAATGATCATCATGAGCATTTTTCTCTTTTTGTGCAATTTTTTTTATTGTTTATCCAACAAGTCATCCAGTTTCAATTGAGTCATGGAAACATACACATTAAACTCACATATCATACCTCACACTATTTTGTACTAATGTGCTCATGTCAGATTAGATCAAACATGTGAATTCTCAAATGCCTAAAGTAAGTAACAAAATTTTAAAACTCTATCATCAAATCATGTCTTCAAGATTTTAAGCTCACCAATGACATCACATCACAGTATTTGTTTAGATCAACCAAAATTTCAAAATAACATGAGCATGCATTTATCTTCTCATTAATAAATAACAATAATAATAAAAAATTGGGACAAAGTGTGTGTGCATGTGTCTCCCATACCCCCAAACTTAAATGACACATTACCCTCAATGTGTGAATAACATGGAGAGGGCTAACGTGGGAGATGGAGAACTAGCTGGGCAGGCATGGCTCATAGCATATCCCCAAACTTGAATTGATGCGCACATTGTCCCTGAAAAAGAAATACTAAGGTAATACTAGGAAACAATAAAATACTAATAATAAACAATAAAAGAAATATGACAAAAAATAAAAACAAAAGGATAAGCTGTGGGGTGCCTCCCATGAGCGGTAAGTTTTACGTCTTTAGCTAGACGCTCTTATTCCCTCCCAGAAAAGCATAAGTTAAATGCACCCGCAACTGCTTCAATGCCAAATTTGGTGCTTGGATCCTCTGGAGCTATAGAAACTCCCCTATCCATGAGTGAGTCAATCATGTATGCCTAGTGGCTCTCGTCACCATTACTATCTTGACCCTTTTTCACATCCTCTGATTTGTTCGTTGTTGGGATGTGTAATGACTTACCACATTCTGTCACAATGGCATTCACCTCCTTCAAATTCTCTTGCACCATGTGTTGACCAAAGGGTGTGGGCTGAGCTTGAGAAGGGAACTTACCTCGCTCATTCACACTCAAGTAGCTCATCACTTTGGACACTTGGCTCTTTATCTCCTTATTTCTTCAACAACCTACATAATCAATGATTCATATCTTTGGTTAGTCTTACCCTGTGCCTCAATAAATGCATGCAAGGTGTCTTCTAAAGGACTCCTAGAAGAAGCAGGTGCATGATATGGTGCAGGATATGATCTAGGGGGTTGTGCAGGTGGCTGGTTTTCAGGCTTCCAGGTAAAATTGGGGTGATTGCACCACCCCGAATTATAGGTATCAGAGAAGGTGAAAAAAGCTTCTTGTACGTACCTAAGGCATTACATTAATCCTCATACATCCCTCTCATCTTAATAAATGTGGGACACTCTTGGGTGAGATGATCTACCTCGTCACACACAAAACATGGTCCAAAAGACTCTGCATGATTAGCTACGTGTGTTGGCTTTAAGCCCCTAGTCTTTAACGCATCTAGCTCCCTAGTGAGCATCTCGACCTTAGCCTTTAGGTTATCCTCTTCCCTAAGATGGTAAATTCCACCACCATTTGGGTTTCCTGCAGGTCGTGACCTATTTGTGCTTCCAGTAGCACTAGGTCCAGTCCAAGTGTGAGCTTTTTCAGTATGCTCATTGAGGTATTCTATGGCCTTATAAGGATCTTTCTGTAAGAACTCACCATTACACATCATCTCCATAAATTGGCGCTCTCTATATGTATGTCTCTCATAAAAGTAGCTCACTAAGCGCCAATTCTCATACCCGTGGTGAGGGCACATACTCAACAACTCCTTAAATCTCTCCCAAGACTGATACAAAGTCTCATTGTCCTTTCGTGCAAAGGTGGAGATTTGCCTTTTTAAAGCGTTAGTCTTATGTTGGGGAAAGTATTTGTTAAAGAAAACCTTAGTTATCTCATTCCACGACCCAATAGATCATGGTCTCAGTGAGTATAGCCAATTCTTAGCTTTATCCTTCAAAGAGAAAGAAAAAAACTTAAGTCTCACAATGTCATCAGTCGCATTTTGACTATAAAAAGTCGCAACTACTTCCTCAAACTCCCTAATGTGCATATATGGGTTTTCATTTTCCAAGCCGTGGAACATAGGGAGTAATTGTACCATCCATCCCTGTTTTAAAATCTAGTTGGCGAGTATTAGCTAGAAACATGATGCATGATGGTGTGGCTATGCGTGTAGGGTGCAGGTAATCCTGAATGGTCCTAGTGGGTTGATCTTCGTGTTTACTCATTTCTTTAGGACTAGATGGATTGTCAAATAAAGGATTTAAAAAAGTTTGATTCTGACTCTAGCATAGGCCTACAAGCAAATCTACCCAAAGTGTCTCTATATTTGGGCATGCAAGATCATAAAATAATAAAAATACTATAAAAAGAAAGAATAAAATAAAAAAAAAATTAATGTAGCAAGCTAAAAGAAGGAACGAAGTTACCGCCTTTACAAACTGCTACAAAGAAAAACTATCTAGTAATTTTTCTACCATCTCCCCGGCAACGAAGCTAAAATTTGATTATGCCCAAAGAATAACGCAGTAGTTGTAGCGCAACTTTGGGGTGTCGATTCCACAGGGAGACAAATTAAAAGAATAGTAGAAGGTATAAAGAAACTAAAGAAAAATATCAAGTGATTAGTGGAGAACAAAGATTGATTGTAAATGCAAATTTAAAACAAAGTAAAGTGAAACAGTAAAGTGTCGAGAATCCCTTGCACAAATCTAGTATTTTAATTATTCTTAATTCATTGAATAACACAATTGGGAACTCAATTCCAAAATTCCCAATTGAAAGGTGTAGATTTATGAACCAAGATTAAACCAAATGTAACCCTTTGAAATATCATTTACCACTTTTAAAATACATAAATTATTATCACTATTGAAAAAATCCAACGACGACAATATACTCAGGAAGTGATATTGCAGCAAAGAACTAAATCAATATAGATAAATAATTGACCCCAACATAATCAAAGAGCTAATCCAATCAATAGAAAAAGCATGACTAAATCCATAAACAGAATAAACTCTATGACCATTCGGAAAAAAAACATCACTAATAAATTGCAAATAATAAAACAAAAAAAATTTAATAATTAAAGATCAAATACATAAATTAAAAATAAACAAAAATACCGTCAACTGTGCAAGTTCATCCTTAGCCCCACTTGAGAATTTAGTTACCCATATGTTGGGATTTGTCTAAGAACTAAAGGGAGTAAAAGTTCAGCTTCAGCCCTAGGTATGCGCCGCACCCTAGAATGTTTGTGCCTAAGCACCCAGCAAGTGGAGTTGTTCACGCACAGGTGTGCGCATTGAGATAGTGCGTGAGGCATGATCAAAATGCACAGGATCACTTAGCCTTCTTGGAGGGCTATGATTGATTGGTCCTTAAGATCTAAGGGTTGAGATTGTCTTCAAGATAGGTTCAAGAAGCGGTGCACTATATAAAGGGTCACCTAGCTTCAATCTCAACAAGTGTGTGACATACAAGTAATCATCCTACAAGAGAATTCAAGTGCAAGTGTGAGAGTGCAAAGACACAAAACATAAGAGAGGCACTAGAATAGAGGCTGGTTGTTTAGAGAGAGAGTAGTATAGATTGGGGATTCAAGGGCCTTGTAAGTGGAATTTTCTTAAGGAACATTCTAGGGAAACTCAAGTCCTTATCACTTTCTTTTTCTCTTCTTTCGTTCTTCAAGAATAAGAGGTTTCTTGAAGAGGTATTGCTGTAACTTGTAAGAACGCATTGATTTAGTGCAGAGGGCTGGGAGGAGCTCACGGGGACATAGGCACATTGCCAAACCTCGATAACAATTGCTGTGTTCTTTCTTTGATTGGTTTATTTCTATTCATTACAAGTCATTCTAGACTTGGGTTTTTGGAAGATCACCACCTGGGCATCTTGAAGGTGATTTCCAACAGTGGTGATTACGCCCAAAGTATAACGTGGTAGTTACAACACAACTTTAGGGTGTCGATTCCACAGGGAAACAAGTTAACTACAAGAGAAGATGTATACCTAAATACGAACGATAAAATCAAGTGAGAAAATATGAAGTTTTGATAATGAAGTAATTGAGAGCAACTTATGTAATAAATTGAGAATAATAATAGAGGAACAACAAGGCTCCAGGAATCCTCCCTAGGTTCGTTGCCTTTTTCCAAACTTGATTTAGTTGTTTTTATCTCGATTGCAAGTTTCACATCCCAAACAAGCAATCAGCAGATATTCAATTAAAGTACGTATGTAAACCCTAATGTAATTGATATGAAATACTCTTTGCTTTTAAGTTAAACATTCATGACCTATCCTATAGATTTATCAAAAATGACAATATATCTTTAACGATGATATTGCAGTAATGGACAAACCTAAAAGATAAGTCTACCAGACTCAATCATACCCAAGCAACGTGACATAAGAGGAGCATGACTAAACTTATATCAAGGAGAAAGATACAATCACTGGATTTAACAGAAAATCTTCTAATTAGATTAAAGAGTAAATCATAACAATGTTTGACAATAAATCCCAATTACAACTGAACCAATAAAGGAAAATAAAGAACAACTACACCTAAGGATTCATACCTTCGCCTTGCTTGGAGATTAGTACGCCATGGAACTCATAGTTGAACGCTTTGATTGAGGAGAATGTGGCTGCTTCTTTGAGTTTTCCAGACTTTGATTCCTCCTTTGATTCCTGTCATCTCTTCAACCCTAAGTGATCTATTTATAGTACAGAGGTCCAAGGGTGTTTTCAGGTTTAATCTATTGTTAAAACCCTAATTAAGTTCTGACTCAGAGATAGAAAAACATGTGCGCGCTACGGCTCTCCTTTGTGGGTGTCGCAGCCTTGCCTTTAGCTTTGGGTGTGGAGGTGCTGGGCGCTGCGGCCTGGGCTGAGGGGCACCGCGGTGCACACTGGTGGTTCAAGAGTGGATGCTTCTCGGCACCACGGCCCTGCCTAGTCCTGGCCACAACGCACACTGATGACTTGATTTTTCTTCATGTTTGCTTCGCTGCAACCACACCAACACTCTGTTATGCATGGAATCTTGGTGCTTTACGCAACGATCATTTTCCTTCTATTTTGGACTCAAAGTACCTGAAAATGCATTGAATTAAGTCAATGATCCAAGAATATCATTTTAGAGTTATTAACATGTAAAAGTGCAATTAAGACCGAGATTAACCCTAAAATGCTAACAATTAAGCACTGTTGAGATGCATTTTATGGCTCTCATCACAAACCCCAACTAGCTTATTGCTAGTCCCTAGCGATTCAAGCGAAAATGAGAAATGAATTCTATGGTAGGAATCAAAACAAGGTAAAGAAATGCTAGTGTTAAATAAGGGGTAATTCACATTTTTGTCTTAGAAATTGCACATAATACGCAGCACATAGAATCATTAAATATCACTTAAGTCCAAAAGTAATCCAAGCATCAATCTTAAAATCATTATCGACTCTTATCATCCGTCTTATCACAATCCATTAATCCGAACACCCGGATGATTTTATGCATAACATTCATGAATACAAGTCTTGGTCTCTAAAAACATAATGAATTGTGTGACATCAATCACATAAACAAGCTCTATAGGCTTATTTTTCAAATCACTCTCCACTATTGTAGAAAAAAATCACACTTCATTGGATCAATAGATCTTTAAAAAGCTTGTAATGTTAGGCTAAGGTAAAGGTTTAAGGAAGAACGGGAAGGATTTGCAGGTAAAAGAACTCAATCTCTTAGTTTTAAACACAACCACTTTTAAGCACTAGATAACCTTACTTCTACACCCAACTCTTTCAACCATTTTTATAAGAGCTTTCCTCTTAATAAGTCACCACTTTTCTTCTTTCTTCTTCTTTCTTTGCCATATTTTATTCTTTTTATTTTGTATTTTTGGCATAAGACCATTCACCTTATTTGCATTCTTTTCTTTTTTTATCTTTTATTTTTCTTTTATTTTCCACAACCCTCAACCTATCTCTTTTAATATATTTGGGTTATGGCAGCAAAACATTTTTTTTTTCATATTTCCATCCTTACTTCTCTCAAGTGCTTCCCAACAAATGTGTATGACTGAGTTCTTTCAAAAGAAGGGTAAGGATAAAATATTTTTAGGCTCATGAAGGTAAGTAAATGGGTTATCGAAAGAAACAAGGCTCAAATTCTTTTTCGAGAAGAGGCTCAAATAGGTGACTAGGGATAAATATAGCAATGGTAAGTTTGAATGGTTCAAACGGTCCAAAAATAGCCTATTTCATATCCTAAGTAGTGTGCATTCTAGGAATTTGCCTAAAGTGATTATCAAATAAGTTCTAGAGCTTGTTGAAACTGCAAAAGTATTCATGAAATAATCACAAATAAAACTTCTGTAGATGCTTTAGACTAATCATGTAATCTTACCACAAACTAGAGTCTTAAACCAAATGAGATTAATATTTAAATTATTCTCAAACCGAAGCAAGATTTAACTTCTTCTAAATGTTGTATGCTATCTCAATTAAGCTTATATCATTGACATATGAATTAACTCCAAGGCTAACACAAAGCATACTTAAAACAAAAATAAAGGGAAGGTAACACCAAGCAATTTAATGAAAAAGAAATACGTTTCCTCCATCCCCAACTTAAAATTTGCATTGTTCTCAATGTTAAATAGAAAGTAAAGGAAACTCCCTTTGTAAGCACAAGTGCACAGGCTCAGAAAATTGTGCATCACCATGTAAACTGCATGCCATTCTTCTTGCTGAAATTCCGATGTACAACATAGAACAAAACAACAAAAAGAAAGAAACTGCGGTGTACCATTAAGATTCCCACCATATGTTAGGTTAGCACATAAAATGGAGAGAAATAACTAAAAATGAAAAATAAAGGATGAAAAATAAAATAACGAAAGGGAAAACACAATAAATGTTAGTATAGTGATCCAATAATAAAAACAAAAGAAAAAGTAGGCAAACAAGAGATAGAACCCAAAACTAATCCTCTAAGTCCTCATCTTCTTCTTAATTCCCTTCATTCTCTTCACCTGCCTCAGGAGGTGAATCAAAAGATGAACCCGGACAGGGTAGTGTAGTAGGAAAGTGATTCATATTACAACCAGTAGCGGAGGCAAGGTGTTGGTACATCTGACCAAAAGAAGAGTAGACCCTCGCTTGATAATCGGCTTTCCTAGCCAAGAATCGGTCTTGATGATCTATCCTATCAAGCAACAGTTTTTGATTCTCGTCAAAATGACTCTCTAAACACTAAAGGCGCTCAATAACCGTGAAATGCCTAGAGGGGGAGGGGGGGCAGCAATTACTGCTCCCTCTCCCGGAGTTGGCAGCGTTGAGGCTCTAATCTGATTTAGTATGGCATCATCGATGGGTTTCTTGGGTTGCTGGGCCCCCTCATCAGGATTGTATAGGACTCCGGCTCGGACGCATAATTAAGTGATTAATGAAGGAAAGTATAATCTGAGCCTTTGTCGCACAGTGTGTAATATAGAAGTAAAAATAACTTGGCCCACGTCGATAGTCATGCCCATCAAAATGGCATAAATTAAGACAGCTCTCTCAACAGTAATGTCGCTATAGTGTGTAGCAGGCATCATCCTCCGACATACAAATTATTACCAAGCTGCATTTAGAGAAGGACTGGGCAAGGTTACAGGGGTATCCCCCATCATTTTCCATGTAGTGCCTCGAATACAGAGAGTATTGAAAATCTCTTCATAATCAATATTAGACGCATATGCATTATACTCACTATTTTCTATATCAGGTAACCCATAGAATCTATTTATGGATGTGCTGCTAAAAGATACTATTTTTCCTCTCACTCTTACTTTACCATTCCTATGCTCGTCTACATTAGCGTAAAATTCTCTAATCATATTTGTAAGGGAATGAGATGGGGGTCTTCTAAATGTACCCCAATTCCTGTCAGTAATCATTTTAAACAGAGATGGGTTTCCCTCTCTGTGATGTTGAATTCTCTTTCTGGAATGGGTTTTCTAGTTTGCATCATTTGAATATATCTCTCACTCGCCTCAAAACTAACAAATTTGGTCTCATTACACTCTTGTTGTTGTTTTCCCCTAGGTCTCTTGGTCTTATATGCCATGTGAATCAAATATATAGACTTATGGAACTAATGCAAAATTAATCACCCAAATAGCACAAAGGAATAATAAAGAGAAGAAATTTGTCTTACTTGATGCCCACAAGTGGAGAGAAGAAAGACTGCCCACCAATTTGAAATTTTCTTGAAGAACCCAAAATCTTCCTAGAACTAAGCTTGTTGGAGAGATTTCTAGCAAAATCTGCAAAATTAGTGCGCAATGTAGCAAGAATTGATGTTAGAAAAAAGAAATTTTTAGGAAAAATGAGTGGATAAGTGAGGGTTTGGAGAGAGGATGAGAGAGAAAAGTGAGTAGCTGGTTTCATGAGGGTGAAATGAAGAAGAAAGATAGTTTTTAGGGTTTTAAAAAGGGGCCAGGCTCGGGTAGGCACTGCAGCGTGGGCTGATGGGCGTGTATGCGTGCATTCTGGGCGCTGCCGTGCGCTAGATGCTGGGGCGCAATGCTGGGCTGGGTGAATTGGGCCTATTCTATGCGATGAGGCACTGGGCAGTAAGGGGCATGGTGCTGGGCCTGGCACGCTGGGCCTAGTGCTGTGCGCTGGGGCGCACTATGTGTTGGGTCAACGCGCACGGGCTGCTGCTGGGCCTATTTTCTCCAAGAAAGATTTGTTTGTTTGCAAAGAGGAAAAGAAAAATAAAATAAAGTCAGCCAAATAAACAATAGTATAAAAAGTAATCCTAAAAAATTAGATTAAATTAAAAGAAAAAACTAGCAATTAAGATTGAATAAAACTTTAATTAAAAACAAAACAAACAAATCAAAAGAAAAATAAATAAAAACGTACCTGTGTGGTAATGTTAAGGTGAATAGACTAGATCCATAAGTGAAATGTCGTCCACTTCCAGATCTTGCCTATTGATTAAGACTTTAAGATGTTGACCATTCGCTTTAAAAGTCTGACCATCCCTAGTGTCCTCTATTTCCACCGCTCCATTTGCAAAAACATTTTTCACTGTGAAAGGACCGGTCCACCTTGACTGAAGTTTTCCAGGATGCTTATGGAGTCTAGAATCGTATAAGAACACCCGATCATTAGGTTTAAATGTTTTCCTCAAAATGTTTTTGTCATGGAATACTTTCATTTTAGCCTTATAGATTCTAGAATTCTCATAAGCATCATTTCTTAATTCCTCTAACCCGGTCAACTGATATTTCCTAAGCTTACCGGCTTCTTCTATGTCAAAATTGAAAGACTTGATGGCCCAATAAGCTCAATTATCGAGCTCTATAGATAGGTGGCAAGACTTTCAAAAAACAAACCGATAAGGTGACATACCTAAGGGAGTTTTAAAGGCTGTACGGTAAGCCCAAAGCGCATCAACTAGTCTCAAAGACCAATCCTTGCAATCCGGGTTAACCGTTTTTTCTAAAATTTGTTTCCCTATTAGCAAGCTCTACTTGTCCACTAGTCTGAGGATGGTAGGCATTAGAAATTTTATGTAACACCCCATATTTTCTCATCAAAGCTTCAAAAGAACGGTTGAAAAAATGTGTATCTCGATCACTAATTATAGCACGTGGTGTACCAAATCGAGATAACACATTTTCTTTAAGAAATTTAATTACCGTTCTATTATCATTGCTTCGGAAAGCTGCTACCTCTACCCACTTAGATACATAATCTATTGCCACGATGATATGTTGGTATCCAAAGGAAGGAAAAGGTCCCATAAAATCAATGCCCCAACAACCAAAGATTTCAATCACTAAAATAGGGTTTAAGGGCATCATATTTTGACGAGACACGGCTCCTAACTTCTGACACTTCTCACATGAGTGACAATAGATGTTTGCATCTTTAAACAAGGTAGGCCAATAAAAACCACATTGCAAAATTTTTGCAGAGGTTTTTTTCATTGAAAAGTGGCCTCCACAAGCTTGGGAATGACAAAATTCCAAGACGTTAGCAATCTCTTCATTAGTGATGCAACGCCTTAAAATTTGGTCAGGGCATTACTTGAAAAGATAGGGGTCATCCCAATAAAATTTATGTACCTCATATAAGAATTTTTTCTTGTCTTGCGCGCTCCAATCCATTGGTATCTCACCTGTAGCCAAATAATTCACGATGTGAGCAAACCATGGTAAACAAGTAACGGAGAGTAAATGCTCAACGGAAAAGTCATCCTTGATTGGCATATTGTCAGAGGTGTCCTCAAATGTGAGCCTTGAAAGATGGTCAACCACTACATTCTCTACTCCTTTCTTATCTTTCATAGTGATGTCAAATTCTTGTAGGAGTAGGATCCATCATATTAGTCTTGCCTTAGCATCATTCTTTGTAAGAAGGTACTTGAGGGCTGCATGATCTGTAAAAATAAGGTAGGAGAACCAATTAAATAGGCATGAAATTTATCCAAAGCAAATACTACAGCTAGAAATTCTTTTTCAGTGGTGGAGTAGTTCATTTGAGCACTATTTAAAGTTTTACTAGCATAGTAGATGACAAAAGGTTTCCCCTCCCTTCACTGTCCAAGAACAACACCTACAGCATAGTCACTAGCATCACACATGATTTCAAAGGGTAAAGTCCAATCAGGTGACTGCATTATAGGTGCTGAAATAAGCTTGCCAATCAGCGTTTTAAAGGCCTCTTGACAAGCTTGAGTCCACTCAAAGGGGGTGTCTTTAACTAGGAGGGCATATAGTGGTCTAGATATGTTCAAAAAATTTTGCATTAACCTCCTATAAAAACCAGCATGACCAAGGAAAGATCTCACATCCTTTATTGTCTTAGGGGTAGGTAATTTATAGATTAATTCAATCTTAGATTGATCAACCTCTATTCCTTTAGAAGAGGCAATATGCCCTAAGACTATACTGGATGGTACCATGAAATGGCATTTTTCTCAATTTAAGACCAATTTTTTCTCCTCACAGCGAATCAACACTCTTTCTAAATTCATTAAACATGCATCAAATGAAGATCCAAAAATAGTTAGGTCATCCATAAAAACTTCCATGCAATTTTTAACCATGTCACTAAAAATACTCATCATGCAATATTGAAAAGTGGCAGGGGCATTACACAATCCAAATGACATTCTACGAAAAGTATAGGTGCCAAAGGGACAAGTGAAAGTGGTTTTTTCTGGGTCTTCTAATGCAATTTCAATTTGATAATAACCAAAAAAGCCATCTAGAAAACAGTAAAAGGGAGTGGAAAGTGGTCTTTCCGGATGGCAGCATTTAATTTTCTATAATCAATGCATATACACCACCCGATCATAAGTTTGGTAGGGACTAACTCTCCTAAGTCATTTTTTACCACAGTGACTTCGGACTTTTTAGGAACGACTTGCGTAGGACTTACCCATTTACTATCAGCTATGGGATATATAATTCCCGCATCTAATAGTTTTAGCACTTCATTTTTCACTACTTCTTTCATAGTGGGTTAAGCCTACGCTGAGGGTCTATACAAGAACTAGTTCCTTTATCCAAATTTATTTTATGCGAACAAATCAAGGGACTAATACCTTTTAAATCAGCCATGCTCCATCCTAAGGCTGATTTATGTGCATTTAGAGTTTGAATTAATTTCTTGCCTTGGGTCTCAGATAATTCAGATGAGATAATAACAGGAAAAGTATCACCTGGACCGAGAAAGACATACTTTAAACTCTTATGTAGTGTCTTCAATTCGACTTTAGGCACTTCCACACTTGAGGGGACTTGTTTCTCACTTCTTTCGAGTAGCTCCTCAAACTTCAGTTGCCATGCCCGAGTGCCATAATCTTGAGATTTATCAAAAATAGTACAAATATAAATTATATCAGTTTTATTATCAAATAAATCAATCTTAGAATTAACAAGAATAGTTTCAAGAAGATCATAATCATGAGCTATGGAAACTCCCTCATTGATGAGTGACTCGATCATGTAAAGCTGGTGGTTTTTGCCCTCATCTTCGGTCTGTTTTGCAACATTAAAAATATTCACTTAAAGGATCATGTTTGTAAAGGACAGCTTCATGAGTCCATTCCTATAATTTATTATAGCATTTGCAATAGCAAGAAAAGGACTACCCAAAATCAAAGGAATTTTAGAGTTAGTGTCAACAGCAGAAGTAGTATCAAGGATTAAGAAATCAACAGGATAGTAAAATTTATCAATTTGAATCAAAACATCCTCTACCACACCCCGGGGTACTTTGATTGAACGATAAGCCAATTGTAATACCACAGCGGTTGGTTTGGTTTCTCCTAAACCCAGTTGTAAGTAAATAGAGAATGGCATTAGGTTTACACTGGCTCATAAATCTAGCAAAGCTTGTCGAACTTCATGATGTTCAATGCTACATGTAATGGTTGGACAGCCAGGATCCTTGTATTTTGGGGGAATTATTTGCTCAATCAAAGTTTTCACTTACTCAGTTAGGAATGTTATTTTCTTTACATGGTGCTTCCTCTTAATTGTGCATAAATCCTTGAGAACCTTTGCATAGGTGGGTACTTGATTAATCACATGCAAGAGTGGGAGATTCAGTTTTACTTACCTTAGGTTCTCTAGGATTTCATTATTTAGCTCCAGATTTTTCTTGTTTGATTTTAAGGCTTGAGGGAATGGTGCCTTAATAGGGCTTTTGGTAATCTCTGGGTCCTTGGGTAGTTTGGTATCACCACTCCCTTGACCCTTCTCCACATCCTCGGGTTTGTTCGTTGTTGGGATGTGAAGTGACTTACCACTTCTTGTCACAATGGCATTTACATTTTCCAGATTTGTTTGTGCCATGTGTTGACCATGGGGTATGGACTAAGCTTGGGAAGGGAACTTCCCTCGCTCAGTCACACTCAAGGAGCCTATTAACTTGGACACTTGGCTCCTTATTTCTTTATTTTCTTCCACAACCTGTGTGATTAATGCTTCACACCTTTGGTTTGTCTTACCATGTACCTTAATAAAAGCATGTAAAGTGTCTTCTAAAGAACTCCTAGAGGATGAGGGTGCATGATATGGTGCAGGGTGTGATCTAGGGGGTTGTGCAAGCTACTAGTTTTTAGATTTCCAGCTGAAGTTAGGGTGATTTCGCCATCTCGGATTATAAGTTTTAGAGAAGGGTGCAAAAGGCTTCTTGTACATGCCTAAGGCAGTACATTGTTCCTCATACATCCCTCACAAATCAATAAATGTAGGGCACTCTTGAGCAGGATGATCTACCCCACCACACACAAAACATAGTTCCAAAGGTTCGGCTTAATTAACCACGTGTGTTGGCTTTTTAGTTTTTAATGCCTCTAACTCCCTAGTCAACATTTCGACCTTAGCTTTCAGGTTGTCTTCCTCCTTAAGATGGTATATTCCACCACCACTAGGGTTTCCTACAGGTTGTGACTTATTTGTGCTTTCAGTAGCACTAGGTCCAGTCCAAGTATGAGCTTTTTCAGCAAGCTCATTGAGGTATTCTAGGGTCTCATCCGAGTCTTTTTGCAGAAATTCACCATTACACATCATCTCTATGAATTGGCGCTCCCTATAGGTAAGTCCCTCATAAAAGTAGCTCACTAAGCGTCAACTCTCATACCTATGGTGTGGACACATACTTAGTAGTTCCTTAAATTTCTCCCAAGACTGATACAGAGTCTCATTATCCTTTTGTGCAAAGGTGGAGATTTGTCTTTTTAAAGCATTGGTCTTATGTTGAGGGAAATATTTGTTAAAGAAGACCTGAGTTATCTCATTCCATGTCCCAATAGATCGTGGTCTCAACAAGTATAACCAACTCTTAGCTTTATCCTTCAAAGAGAAAGGAAAAAACTTGAGTCTCACGATATCATCAGTTGCATCTTGACTTTGAAAAGTCGCAACTACTTCCTCAAACTCCCTAATGTGTACATATGGGTTTTCGTTTTTCAAGCTATGGGATGTAGGGAGTAATTGAATCATCCCTATTTTAAAGTCTTGATGGCGAGTGTTGGCTGGAAACATAATGCATGATGGTGTGGCTATCCGGCTAGGATGTAAATAATCTTTAAGTTTCCTAGCAACATTCTCATTAGGGTTTTCAGCCATGTTAACAAAGTCTTCTAAATTTTCGGTTGGGTGTACACTAGGGTTCAATCTAGGCGAGGTTTCACTAACGGACATGGAAGGGAAGGGTATCTCTATTTGGGTCCCTTAATAAACTTACCTCACTAATCTCTCGGTCTAAGCATACACCAACTGAGTTAAAAAGAAATAAAACAGAATGAATCAGAAAATCAAAAACTTAAAGAAAAGAACGATAGTATCGTCTTGTCTTAGAGTTGACAATCTTCCTTGAATGTAAGCGCGTTTTCCCGACAACGACGCCAAAATTTGATTACATCCAAAGTATAACGCGATAGTTGCAGCACAGCTTTGAGGTGTCGATTCCACTGGGAAACAAGTTAACTACAAGAGAAGATGTAAACCTAAACACGAACGATAAAATCAAGTGAGAAAATATGAAGTTTTGATAATGAAGTAATTGAGAGCAAATTATGTATTAAATTGAGAATAATAATAGAGGAAAAACAAGGTTTCGGGAATCCTCCCTAGGTTCGTTGCCTTTTTCCAATCTTGATTCAGTTGTTTTTATCTCGATTGCAAGTTTCACATCCCAAACAAGCAATCGAGAGATATTCAATTAAAGTGTGTATGTAAACCCTAATGTAATTGATATGAAATATTATTTACTTTTGAGTTAAACATTCATAACCTATCCTATAGATTTATCAAGAAATGATAATATATCTTTAACGATGATATTGCAGTAATGGAAAAACCTAAAAGATAAGTTTACCAGACTCAATCATACCCAAGCAACGTGACATAAGAGGAGCATGACTAAACTTATATCAAGGAGAAAGATACAATCACTGGATTTAAGAGAAAATATTCTAATTAGATTAAAGAGTAAATCATAACAATGTTTGACAATAAATCCCAATTACAACTGAACCAATAAAGGAAAATAAAGAACAACTACACCTACGGATTCACCCCTTTGCCTTGCTTGGAGATTAATTCTCACTTGGAGATTAGTTCGCCATGGAACTCATGGCTAAACGCTTTGATGGAGGAGAACATGGCTACTTCTTTGAGTTTTCCAGACTTTGATTCCTCCTTTGATTCCTGTCATCTCTTCAACCCTAAGTGATCTATTTATAGTATAGAGGTCCAAGGGTGTTTTCAGGTTTAATCTATTGTTAAAACCCTAATTAAGTTCTAACTTGAAGATAGAAAAATGTGTGCGCGCTGCGGCTCTCCTTTGTGGGCACCGCAGCCTTGCCTTTAGCTTTAGGTGTGGAGGTGCTAGGTGCTACAGCCTGGGCTGAAGGGTGCCACGGCGCACACTAGTGGTTCAAGAGTGGAGGCTTCTGGATGCCGCATCCCTGCCTAGTCCAGGCCACGGCGCACACTAATGACTTGATTTTTCTTCATGTTTGCTTCTCTGCAACCACTCTGACACTCCGTTATGCATGGAATCTTGGCGCTTTATGCAACAATCATTTTTCCTTCTCTTTTGGACTCAAAGTACCTAAAAATGCACCGAATTAAGTCAACGATCCAAGAATATCACTTTAGAGTTATTAACGTATAAAAGTGCAATTAAAACCGAGATTAACCCTAAAATGCTAACAATTAAGCACTGTTGAGATGCATTTTATGGCTCCCATCAAGTGGTATTAGAGCTTTGGTTAGCGGGTATTGGAGCTGGAATAGAAGGTATCAGAGCAAGACTCCAAGAATCAAAGGTTAACTCTTGGGTGATTCAAGAACGGAGTAGAGATCAAGATTTGATCGTGTTCTTGAGGGTGATTCAAGAACGGTATTGAGATCAATATTTGATCGTGTTCTTGAGATTTAGAAGTTGTAAAGCAATTATGGGTGCTGTATAAATCTGGGATTTTCTCTGCAAGATGGGTACAAACTTCATTGTTGAGAAGTTTGATGGAAAGGGAGACTTTGCCCTTTGGAAGCAGAAGATCAAGGCTATTATTATGCAACAAAAGGTGGACTTGGCTATGGGAGAAGATGACGTTTTTCCAGCAAGTATCATGGAGGTCTAGTGGATTGAGATCAAGAAGATGGCGTATAGCACCATCTTTTTGCACATGTCGAATAGTGTCACAAGGGAGTCTGGAGACTCAGAAGATCCAACTGTCATATTGAAGAAACTAGATGAGTTTTTTCTTACCAAAACTCTCCCTAATAAGATTTATCTTCTTAAATGAATCTTTGCTTTCAAAATAGATCCTAATAAAGAGTTGCAAGATAATCTTGATGTGTTTAATAAACTAGTTCAAGATTTGGCTAGTTGTAGTATAACATTCCCGGATGAACAATTGGCTATTATGTTATTGAATTTTTTTCCTGATTATTTTGAAAGTTTGATTAATGCTATTAAATATGGAAGAGACACACTAACCAATGAAATTGTGATCAATGCTATAAGGGCTCATGATTTCAAAGCCAAGATGAGGGAAGCATCAAGTGGAGAAGAGTTGTTCATTAGAGGAAGGCCAACAACTCGGAATGGCAGTAGCATCCATGATAACTACCGGGAGAAATCAAAGGGTAGAGGGCAGACCTGTGGGCGAGCGCACTCCAAACCAAGATTTGGAGGAAAAAGATGCTACTACTGCAATAAGGAGGCTCATTTCAAGAAAGATTGCAAGAAGAAGTTGTGGGATGAGAGAAGAAGAAGCCATACCAACAATGGAGAGGCTTCTGTTGCCAAAAGAGAACAGCAAGATGGTGTTCTTGTTGTGTGCTCAAATGTGAGCAGGAGGCAAGGCAGCGAGAAATGGATCCTGGATTCCGAGTGCACTTATCACATGTGCCCTCACAGGGATTGGTTCAAGAATTTGAAGGAAACTAATGATGGAAAGGTTTTATTGGGGAATGATATTTCTCGCCAAGTGAGGGGGATAGGAGACATCCAATTGAGGGTGTTTGATGGAGTCACAAGGCTGCTGCGGAATGTGAGGTATCTTTCGAATTTGAGAAGAAATTTGATCTCATTGAAGCAGCTAGATTCCATGGGGTACACATACAAAGCAGAGGGAGGAAAGATCAAGGTAACCAAGGGATCTTTGATAGTGATCAAAGTAGCAATAAAGGATGGTCTCTATGAGATGATCGGAGAGACAGAAATCAAGGATCAAGCAGCAAGCTTAATGGCTGAGATGGATATGGCAGTTCTTTGGCACAATCTCTTGGGATATATGAGTGAAAAGGGCCTACAAGTTCTCAGCAAGGATGGTCTACTTGGTGGTGACAATGTAGAGAAACTTGATTTATGCAAATGTTGTGTTCTTGGGAAGTAACATCGGGTCAGCTTCAACACCGGAGTGGACAAGTCTAAGAGTATTCTTAACTACAGTCATGCAGATCTTTGGGGACCAGCAAGAATGCCAACACAAGGAGGTAATATTTACTTTCTGTCTTTAATTGATGATTATTCTAGAAATATTTGGGTTTATTTGCTTAAAAATAAATCAGATGCTTTTAATAAATTTATGATGTAGAAAAAGTTGCTGAAGACTCAAACGAGCAGGGCAGTTAAGGTGTTAAGAACTGAGAATGGCTTACAATTTTTTAATAAGGATTTTGATAAATTCTGTGAGTTAAATGGGATTCTAAGACATAGAACGGTTGTAAAAACCCTTCAGCAAAATGGAGTTGCTGAAAGGATGAATAGAACCTTTATGGAAAGGGTTAGGTGAATGTTAATTTGGTCTGGTTTACCAAAATGTTTTTGGGGGGAAGCTGTGTCTACTTTTGTATATTTGGTTAATAGATCACCCTCTAGGGCTTTAGACCTTAAGACTCTCGAGGAGATGTAGAGTGGGAAACCCCCTAAGTTGAACAGCCTTAGAACTTTTGGATGTGCTGCGTTTGCACATCAAAAGGATGATAAACTTAGCCCAAGGTCTAAACAATGTGTGTTTCTAAGATATGGTGATGGAGTTAAGGAATATAGGTTGTGGTCCTTAGAGACAAAAGGAACACAACTCATAATAAGTAGGGATGTCATTTTTAATGAATTATTATTTCCCTATTTGAAGAAAACTAACCCTGCAGGGGATAGTGAGCAAACTAGTTCGGTATTTGTGGAGCATAGCATCAAGGAAAATTCAGTTAAGGTAGAGCAAGGAAGGCAAGAGGGTTCGGACCAAGTAGAGCCCATTGATGAAGGCCAAGCTCAAGACACTCCAGAGGAGGCTGAACTAGAAGGGGATGATGCAGCAAATTAGAATGATTATTAGCTCACAAGGGACCAGGAAAGGAGGGTGGTCAGACCACCTTTGAGATATGGTTTTGCGGATACTAATGTAGCAGCTCTTTATTCAGAAGGAGGAGTTAAACCAGAAACTTACATGGATGCCATGGAATGTAAGGATTTGTCAAAGTGGCAGCTATCTACGGAGGAAGAAATGGATTCTTTGAGGAAGAACAACTCTTGGGAATTGGTGCCCAAACTAGAAAAATAGAAAGTTGTGGATTGTAAATGGATTTACAAGATCAAAGAAGGGAACACTCCAGGGGATGAAGTCCGGTATAAGGCTAGGCTGGTGGCGAAGGGGTTCACACAAAGAGAAGGCATAGATTTCACCGAAATATTCTCACCGGTTGTGAAATACAAGATGATAAGGATAGTGTTAGCAATGGTTGTCCAATTCAATTAGGAAATCGAGCAAATGGATGTGAAGACAATGTTCTTACATGGAGAGCTTGATGAGAACATCTGCATGAGGCAACCTGAAGTTTAAGAGGAAAGAAGGCAGGGAGATTCGGTGTGCCAATTGAAGAAATCTCTCTATGGCTTGAAGCAATCACCTCAACAATGGAATAAGAGGTTTGATTCCTTTGTAACTACCTTGGGTTTCATGAGGGGCTACTATGATTCATGCTTGTACTACAAGGGGAACAAGGTGGAAGAAGTGGTAATCATCCTTATCTATGTTGATGATATGCTATTGGTTGGGAGCAGCATGGAGAGGATAGGAAAATTGAAGTCTCAACTCAGTGAGGAGTTTGAGACAAAGGATTTTGGTCATGCACAGAAGATCCTTGAGATGAGTATAATCCGGGAAAGGGAGAGAAACAGATTAAAGATTTCTCAGAATTCCTACATAGAAAATATGATATCTAAGTTTTATATGAAAGATAGCAAACCAGTAAAGGTTCCCCTTGCTGGTCATTTCAAGTTCTCTAGTGATTAATGTTCGAGATTGGATGAGGAGAAGAAGGAAATGGAAAAGGTCCTTTACTCTAGTGCGGTTGGATCTGTAATGTTCACCATGGTAAGCACTAGACCTGACATTGCTCATGCAATAAGTGTCCTCGGCAAGTTTATGAGTAATCTCGGAAAGGAGCATTGGCTTGGGGTGAAGTGGTTGCTGAGGTACTTGAAAGGAAGCCCAGATATGGGGCTGGTTTATGAGAAGAGGGGTAAGTCCATTTGTATTGAGTGTTATGTGGATTCAGACTATGGAGCAGATCGGGACAAAAGAAGATCGATTACCTCCTACTTCTTCAACTTAAACAGATGATGTATAAGTTGGAAGGTTCAGTTGCAGCCAGTGGTAGCACTCTCAACAACCAAGGCTGAGTACATAGCGGCAATGGAAGCCATTAAGGAGGCTATATGGTGCAAAGGGTTGTTGGAAGAGTTGAAGGTACTAAAAGAGCAGGTGATGGTGTATTTGGATAGACAAAGTGCATTGTATTTGTGCAAGAATCTGGTGTTCCATGAGAGGACAAAGCATATAGATGTTTGGTACCATTTCATTCGGGAAAATGTTACAGAAGGATGCATTCATGTGGATAAGGTGGCCACAGAAGAAAATCCTGCAGATTTAGGTACTAAAGTTCTACCTCTAAGTAAGTTTAATCATTGCCTTGGACTTCTTAGGATTGGAGTCGGTTGATATGGTGACTCAAGTTGAGTTTGGATCTTGAGTTCTCTGCACAAGGGTTCGGGTTTAGTTGCTTAGACAAAGGTAGAGAGTTGTTGGGATTTGTCTAAGAACTAAAGGGAGTAAAAGTTCAGCTTCAGCCCCAAGTGTGTGCCGCACCCTAGGATGTCTATGCCTCAGTGCCCAACAAGTGGAGTTGTTCACGCATAGGTGTGCGTCGCAGCACAAGGAGGGTGCACCGCGGCACCCAGAAGGTGGAGGTGGTGTACTTTGGCTTGAGCCACGGCCTGCCATGTTCTGAGCCGCGGCGCCAGGCACACCTAAAGCATCATTTTGGGCATTTTGAGATAGTGCGTGAGGCATGATCAGAATGCACAGGATCACTTAAACTTGTTGGAGGTCTATGATTGATTGGTCCTCAAGATCTAAGGGTTGAGATTGTCTTCAAGATAGGTTCAAGAAGTGGTGCACTACATAAAGGGTCACCTAGCTTCAATCTCAACAAGTGTGTGACATACAAGTGATCATCATACAAGAGAATTCAAGTGCAAGTGTGAGAGTGCAAAGACACAAAACACAAAAAGGCACTAGAATAGAGGCTGGTAGTTTAGAGAGAGAGTAGTATAGATTGGGGATTCAAGGGCCTTATAAGTTGAATTTTCTTGGGGAAAATTCCAGGGAAACTCAAGTCCTTATCACTTTCTTTTTCGCTTCTTTCATTCTACAAGAACAAGAGATTTCTTAAAGAGGTGTTGCTGTAACTTGTAAGAACTCATTGATTTAGTGCAGAGGGCTCGGAGGAGCTCACGAGGATGTAGACACATTGTTGAACCTCGATAACAATTGCTGTGTTCTTTCTTTGATTGGTTTGTTTCTTTTCATTACAAGTCATTCTAGACTTGGGTGTTTGAAAGATCACCACCTGGGCAACTTGAAGGTGATTTCCAACACCACAAATATAATGGACAACAAAAATCTCAAGGGAAAATTTGAACTCTTCGTGAGCATCCCCGTTTGGTAGTGGAGATTTCCCAGATTGCTCCCAAAAGCCCTCCAGGTTGCTCCGAGTGGTAAGAAAGTCCTCGAGACTGCACACTGTTTGGTAGCAAAGCCTAGGAGATTGCACACCAATTGATGAAGTGAGGTGGGGCTTTTATAGGGGAACTCCATGAGTGCAATTTTTTTCCAATCTAATATGGGATATGGGATGTAGAAATGTGTTTCCAACCGATGTGGGATGTGGGATTTAAGCCTTCACATGCCCTTCAAAACTTTTGCCCATGCTGAAATCCCACACAGCCTGACCTTTCTCTACTAAAACTGCCGTAACTTTCTTTAGAAAAATCAAATTTGTAAGTCATAAAATTCTCCAGAAAATAGACATCCGGATCTTTCCAAGCATATATTGTTCATCTCCTGATTCTTCCTGAATCATTATAGTTTAAATCCGCAAAAATCACTTCTGCCACGTTGAAATCATGCACAGCCTGACCTTTGTTTACTTAAACTGCCATAACTTTCTCTAGAAAAATCATATTTATGAGCCGTCAAATTCCCTAAAAAATAGACATCCGGATCTTTCCAACTATATGACTCATCTCCTAGTTCTTTCTAAATTAGTATAGTTTAATCCATAAAAATGACTAATCTATACGGGCAATTCTGGCAATTTAGTGAAACTCCTTTCCAAGTGCTTGTAAACCTGTAAAACAACGAAAAAACAACTCAAAGTAACAAATTCCTGGGCTAACAAATGTAAATTAAGGGGCCAAAATATGCAATATTTGGCACTCATCAAGATGTAATTCGACAAATTCCTGCTTATGCTAAGTTTTTAAAGATTGTTGCACTAATAAAACGAAGTTTCAGGAGCATGAAACAATGGCTTTAACTGAAGAGGTAAGTGTGGTATTGTTAAAGAAACTACCACCCAGGCTAAAAGATCTAGGTAGTTTTACCATTCCCTGCAAGATAGGTGACTAGCTTTTTAAGCATGCATTATTAGATTTAGGGGCGAGTGTAAATTTGTTGCTATACACAGTATTCAAGACACTAGGGTTGGGGGAGCTTCAACCAACTTCCATCACCTTGCAACTGGTAGACAGAAGCATCAAACGACCAAGAGGTATTCTTGAGGATGTCTTGGTGAAGGCAGGTAAATTTATTTTCCCTACTGACTTTATTGTATCAGATATGGAAGAATGTCCTATGCCATTACCTCTGCCCATAATCTTAGGAAGAACCTTTATGATAACTGCTGATACAAATATTTGCGTGAAAAGAAGTATTGTCACTATGAAGGTAAATGGTGAGGAGATAGAATTCAAAATATTTGATGCATTAAATTCACCCGAAGATGATATGGAATGTTCTAATGTATGCTTGATGTAAGGTGTTACTGAGCAAGTTTTTCAGGTCCAGCACATTTAATCCATTGGAGACCACCATAACCTAGCATTTTAAAAGATCGGATATTGAGCTTGCATTTGAAGATGTTACTGATGACATCATTAAAGTTGTGCACCTCCTTGAAGTCTCTCCCATGCATCCAAGATCGGGTGATAAGAGGACGTTGCATTTGAATGAGCTGGGAGAATTGAGTCATTATGAGTATGCAGCAACACCAAGAGCACTTAAACCACATTTAGTGGACTTTAAGTACTCCCTGCCAAAAGACTAAAGCTGAAGCTGCTATAGAGAGCGCTTGAGCAGTTCAGATTTTAATAAACGTGTAGCTGAAGCACCTCTATTGAGGTCAGTGGTACTGAGGCCACTGAGTATGGAGGTTGAGACCTTGTTAGAAGTACTGCCCACAGCTTCAATTCACTATCACCCACAAGCTGTTCGCTAAAAATACTCAGTGAAAAACCAGCTAGTGCGATCGAGCGCAGGGTCTTGTGTGATTGAGCTCATAGGCCAAGTGTGATCAAGCACACTCCACTGAGATCGAGTGCAAATTCTACAGAAACCATATTCAAAATGCTTAAATAGACTACTTCCACCTCCCGCCTCTGGTGCCTCATTGTCTGCACCACCTAATGACCAGCAGTGAGAGAGGTGCACCGTCTGGCTGAAGACATAAAACTTAGCGCTCATGGGAGGCACCCCACAACATATCCTTTTATTTTTAGTATTTTTTCACATTTATTGTTAGTATTTACTTTTATAACTGTTTATTATTAGTATCACTTGTTTTTCGATATTACATTTGTTTTTCTTTTTCAGGGACAAAGTGTGTGCATCAGTTCAAGTTTGGGGGAGTGCTACAAGGCATGCCAGCCATCTAGTTCTCCATCTCCGAGGTCAGATCTATCCATGTCACTCACACATTAAGGACAATGTGTATATTAAGTTTAGGGGTATGGGAGACACATTCACACACTCTGTCCAAGTTTTTTTTAGCATTATTAAAAAGATAAATGCATGTTCATATTGTTGTAAAAATTTTGGTTGATTTAAACAAATTTTATGATAAAATTTCATCACTAAGCTTAAAATCTTGAACACATGGTCTAATAATAAAGTTTTACAAGTTTAATTACTTACGTCAAGGCATTTAAGAATTCACAAGTTTGATCTAAAATCTGACACGAGCATATTAGCACATAATTGTGTGGGGTATGACATATAATTGTTATGTATATGTTTCCATGGCCTAACTATAATCAGATAACTTATTAGAAGAACACTTCGGCATAGAAAAATAAAAAAAAATGTTTATTGCACAAAAAGAGAAAATAAAATGCTGCTAATGATCATTAAATAAACTTTTCATTGACTAACTGGACCTCTTACCTCAGTAAGTAGTGAGTGTTCACGTCAAAAGGTGGGAATTATGCACATAATGATCATTAAATAAAATTTCCACTAAGTAACTGGACCTCTTGCCTTAGTAAGCAATGAGTGTTCACGTCAAAAGGTGGGAATTTTGCTTGGCAGCATTAAGACCAGTTAGTTTCGTAGCCTTTTTGACTCGAGTTAGGAAGTCCTTAGGGGTGTCTTTACACCTAATGCCCTAAAACCATCTGGTTTGGGAGTCATTGGCTAAAAACTCACTACATGGGTCAATTAGAAAGCTTAAGGGAACTCAACGTGGCAAAAATCTCATAATAAAAGAAAAAGAAAGAAATAAAACTATGCATTATTGTTCATTATGATAGGAGATTCGATAAAGGTTGAGACATTGAAACACTATACATTGGAGTTATTTGGAAGCTTCATCTTTTATGTGCTAATTCACCACACACTAAGTCAGACTTGTGATGCTTTAACCAGCCTCAAATAAGTAATTAGATTTTAAAATTTTTATTCATTACGAAGATGTGTTTATATTTTAAGCCTAGTCATGAATAAATATCATGGTTTTGTGTGCAACCCAAATTTTTAGATATCATGAATGATGAATTTATCTTTGATATGATTTTTAAGTTAGTTTTTTCGTTTTGTATTGCTAAGGCACTAACAATATGTAAGTTTGGAGGTGTGATAAGTGCTTAAATATTCATATTTAAGCCCCTTAATTTACATTTATTAAGCTATTTGTTTGCGTATTTTATTATGTTTTACTTCATTTTTGTGTTTTCTGTGTTTTTATAGGTTCTTAGAGAAAAGATAGCATTTTAGAACTCTAAGGAACAAAACTGGAAGACCTGGAAGCAACTAAGTGCTATCAAGCACAGAAGAGTGTGATCGAGCGCACAAGCATTCGTGCGCACACATAGAAGGCTCGAGCGCACAAGCATGAGATCGAGCGCACATGTGCAGTAAAACGATAGAGCTAGTTTTGGAAAGAACAGCTCGGGTCTTTTTTTGGAAATTAGGGTTTCGGGGTGTCTTTAGAACCTTATAAATAGGCTTGTAAAACACAGAAACAAAACTTTTAATCTTCTTTTTAGTTTTAAGCTTGGGAGACGAATTGACAACTCTTCTCTCGGGTTTCTTCTTTCCTTTATTTTATTTTATGAAGATGTTTAGCATCACAATCACGTGTAACTAACTTCTTAGTAAGGGCTTGATTGAAGCCCTAATTATGTTTACTCAATAATTCAGTATTGGCGCATTTGCAATATTTATGTTGTGATGCTTAACTTGATTAATGCCCGTTTTTATTTAAATTCCTCATATGTGTTTGTCTGATCAACGTATGCATGTGGTATGAATTAGTTAGTTAAATCAGTTTAGATGACTGAGTCCTGGGTTTAATAATAGTAACAAAAGAAATCCACACCGGGTTCTTGGGTTAATCAATATGGGAAACCAGGAGTATACACCATGCCCTAGGTCTCGTGTGGTTCTTGATTTCCACAGATCTTATGCTCTATTAAGAAACAACTCAGTATACACCATGCTGAATCCCTTAAGAAAGAGAAGAGTTAAAGTATACACCATGCCTAACTCATTGCTTAGGGAAATCAATAGCTTAAGGAGCGGACCAAGCCCTTCGGTTGACAAACATTAGGTATTCATGACATATTTAAAGCTTTGGCATATTGTTTTATCGTGGTAGCATGATTGGTGGTGGATATCAAGTCCCTACATTTTATTATTATTAATTCAAACTCTATTTATTTCTATCATTATTATATTGCGAACCTAATTCTAAATCGAAATTCACCAATCCCTTTGGAGATGATCACGCATTTGCACACTATGCTACTTTTGACCTTGTGCACTTGCAAGTAAAACTGTTCGATTATTTGCTTATTAATTTAGGTGGATAATCACAACAACATTTCTCTCTCCTCTGAATTTCCAACACACTGTCTAATGTTTCACATGTTGTTCTTCCTTCTTAGATTATATCAGAATATTAAATACAACCATAAACTTGTTAAGATATAGTTTAAGCACTCTAATTATCAAGTCCATGAATGTTTCTGGAACATTAGTCAATCTAAATGACATTACAAGCAGCTTATGACCATAACGTGTCCTAAAAGCAGTCTTAGGCACATCTCCCTTTTTTATCCTCTATTAGTGATAACCTGATCTCAGGTTTATCTTAAAAGACACTCCTACTCCTTGCACTATTCTAACAATCCATTTATCCTGGGTAAAATATATTTGTTCTTATTTAACTATTTGTAGTCTATACAAAATCTCATCGTTCCATCTTACTCCTTCACGAACAACACAAGGGCTCCCCAAATACATTAGGTCCAATAAATTGTTTATCTAAAAATTCTTGAACTTTCAATTCTCTCAACTCAGTGAGTGTCATTATGTAGAGTGCTATAGATATATATGATGATCCTGGTATCACATCAATAGAGAATTTAATCTCCCTACTTGGAGGCAACCTAGCCAACTTATCAAGAATTATATTAGAATAATCTTTCACCAATTCTAACTTCTTATTTTCTATTTTAGAATCAATTATGTATGCCAAATACTTCTCACAACCCTTCTTTCTGGAATGATCAACCCAAGCGTAATACGTCGACAACCAATTTATTCTCAAAATTAAATGAAATTATATCATATTAAAAGATAATAAATCAGCTTCAGATTCTCTATCACTGATACGAATCACACAACCCTTGTAAACATTTATTATTATCACTTTATCTCTCGTGGGAACTTCAACAAAAATATTTTACATCAAAGGACTAATACATACTTCATATGAATACTAGATGCAAAAGAATGGTTTACACCAAGATCAACCAACATTGATATGTCTCATTCTCTATATAACAAGCACTTCAAAATTTTGACAATTCTGTGATAAATATCTTATCTGAATACATCTATAACATGTTTTAATATTTTATCACGTTATCACATCCTCTAACTAGTACACTCCCAAATTTACCATAACTTCAAGTTCCCATAGCCTATCTCTCAAATCTAGGGGTCCCACCGATATTACTCTGAGCTACAGAAGCAACAGATCTTGCTTGCCTTTGATTTCGTACTACAGTTCCCTATGACAAAGGATGCCTCCTCTAGGTGGTCTCCCACCCTACACACTCATACTGGTACCACCTCTAGGTTTATGAAATCTAGACCCCTTCTGCCAAATCCTCCTACCTCTAATTTTCATCACATCCTTCTCAATCTGAAGGGTTATATCCACTAATCTGACAAAATTCACATGCCTCATGTAACATAGTTTTGATCAAATCTTAAAACATAGTTCATCTTTGAACCTCTTATACTTCTTCTCCTTTAGGTCTACCATTTTTGATATCACCCTTGTCAAAGCCACAAATCTGCTATTATACTGAGCCACAATCGACCCATTTGCCTCAAATAAATAAAATCTCTATCTTGTTGGGCTCTAGAGGTATAAGAAAAGTATCTATTAAGGAAAATCTCCTTAAACCTATTCCAGGTTAAGGATCTATGAACATCTGCACTTACCTTGGGAAGAATATCATCCCACCATTCTAGGGCCTCTCTCTCTAACTTGAACGTAGCAAAGACGACCCTCTACCTGTTAGTCATTGGTAAAATATCAAATAAATCTCTCTACATGTTTCTTCCAAAACTTAAGTTTAAAAATGATTCATAGATCCTTTAAACAAAAATGCATTCAGCTTAACAATCTTCCTGCATCTCATGCATAAACTCACTTTTCCCCATTTTTAAACGTTTGTCATTACTGGATTCACAACAGCCTCAGGCACTGCTCTAACCTGTTCATCAAGTTTATGCTATAAACTATCAATTCTATTATTTGTTACTTTCATTTCTCAAGAACATTTGTAAGAGCTTATCTTAGCTCGTCTCTTTCAACTTCAAACTCTCTCATACATTTACTAAGAACAATTTTTCTGTCAACACGTTCACTTCTAGGAGCCAGATATTTAGACTCAATCTCATTTTATCAAAAATATTAGGGGCCTACCACGCCCTCTCAAATCAATAATTCTAACTCTAACTCTAGCTCTAGTATATCCACGTGTCATCCTCAGACTATTTAAAAATGTAATTTATTTTAATCTTCCACTTTCCTACTTTTTATGCAGTCTACAAAATCATAAAACCTAATGCTCTGATACCAAAATTGTAACAACCTATCCTGAGTTGGCCACCCCTGAGATGGTGTCATCACATTTTAAAAATCCCACCACGACACATATATGCAACAGTAAAAATAATACTAACAAAAATTCATTTACACAATCCTCAACCCTCAATAGGGGAGATACATCAATCTGATATCGACTAAACATAATATACAACGTAAAATGCATGAATATTTGCAGACAAATTTTTATTTTTCAGGTAAATATATCGAAAGGACATGTGAAGGTATTCTTTTCTTGATCCTTAGGTGCTATGGCAATCTGGTTGTACCCACTATACCCATCCAAGAAGTAATAATAGCTATGGCCAGCTAATCTCTCTAACGTATGATCAATGAATGGCAAGGGGAAGTGATCTTTTCTGGTCACCTTGTTTAATCTTCGGTAATCAATACATACCCTCCAACCAGTTATTTTTCTTGTAGGTATGAGCTCCTCATCCTCATTTTTCACCATTGTGATCCCACTTTTATTTGGAACAACTTGGGCCGAACTTACCAATTTACTGTCTGAGATGGGGTAGATAATGCCAACATCTAATAGTTTTAATACCTCGGCCTTTACTACCTCTTTAATGTGTGGGTTAAGTCTTCTTTGAGCATCTCGAGTGGGTTTTGCTTCATCCTCAAGGTAGATATGATGCATGCACTTGGCTGGACTTATCCCACTGATGTCAGCAATGGTTCATCCAATGGCAGATCTATGCTCCCTAAGAACTCTTAATAGTTTCTCTTCTTCTTCAATACTCAAATTAGCAGCCACGATCATAGGTAATGCCTTATTCTCTCCTAAGTAGACATAAGTTAGATGTTTTGGCAGCTGCTTCAGTTCCAAGGTTGGTGCCTGGACAATAGAAGGGAGAAGAGTAGTATTAGTAGGTATGAGAGTTTCAAATGGAGAAACATACTTACTTGGATGTTTTGGAGAAGCCTCAAGAAGGTGCATAGCTTTAATGATGTCATTAGCAACATCTTCAGGTTCTTGCTCAATATCCACTTTCGAAAAGCTATGGGTAATAGTGGTCTCCAATGGATCAATGTGCTGGACTTTAAAAGCTTGCTCAACAAAACTTTGCATCATACATACATTAAAGCATTCCATATCATCTTGAGGTAGTTTTAATACATAAAATATTTTAAACTCTATTTTCTCACCATTTACCTTCATACTTACTATACTTTTTTTTATGCAAATCATTGTATCAGCGGTTCTTATAAAGGGTCTTCCTAAGATGATGGGTAGGGGTAATGGCATAGGGCATTCCTCCATATCTAACACAATGAAATTAGCAGGTAAAATTAACTCACCTATCTTTACCTAGACATCTTCAAGAATACCTCTAAGTCTTTTGATGCTTCTATCTACCAGCTGCAAAGTGATGGTAGTCAGTTGAAGCTCCCCCAAACCTAGGGTTTCGAATACTGTGTATGGTAGTAGATTGGCACCTGCTCCTGAATCCAATAAAGTTCGCTCAAATAGCTGATCACCTAACCTACAAGGAATAGTAAAACTATCCAGATCTTTTAGCTTTGGTGGTAGTTTCCTTAATAGCACAACACTTACCTCTTCAGTCAAGGCTACTGTCTCATGTTCCTGAAACTTCCTCTTATGAGTGCAACAATCTTTCATAAATTTAGCATAAGTAGGTATTTGTTGAATTCCATCTAATAAGGGAATGTTTTTTTCAACTTTCTGTAAAGTTTCAAAGATATTAAACAATTTATTTTCTTTATTTTGTTTTACTAACCTTTGCAGGAAGGGTGGTGCATTCACCTTCTCCATCTCACTTACCTTTGATGCCGATGGTTTCTCTATGAATGCTCTTGCAGACTCATCGGTTCCTATGACCTTACCATTTCTAAGGGTTGTGACAGCCTTCAGTTGCTGGTGCCCCCTGGGGTTAGGTAGTGTTTGAGCCGGAAGCTCACCTTGTTTTCTACCACTCAGTTCTTTAGCCAATTGTCCAATTTGTACCTCTAACCTTTGAATGGCTTGTTCATGTTTTGTTGTGGTTTGTCTTAGTTCAGTTTGAAACTGTCTTTCATCTGCCATAAACTGATCTTGTGACTTCATTAATTGTTGTTGCTGAGTTGCCAATTGCCTCACAAGACTTTCGAGGTCATTTTTCTTTGTTTTGAGAGCTGAGTGAGCAACTGGCTGGGAGTTCCTTTACTGCCCTTGATGGTTAAATGCATTCTGGTTATAGCTCTAGGAGAAATTTGGGTGGTTCCGCTATCCAGGATTGTAAGTGTTTGCATATGGGTTGTTCTTTGGCGGATAGTTGTTTAGTCCCACATAACTTGCTTTCTCCGGGTCTATAGATGAATACAAAGGACATTTCTCAGTATTATGATCAAATTGAGAACATATAGCACATACTTGGAGTCGGGTAGCTGGTGGATTGGGTGAGGCATTCTGAGCAGTCATAGCTTTAACTAGCAGATCTAGCTTCCTCTCCACAGCGGCTATTTGGGTAGAGGATCCTCCATTTAGGGTCACCTCATACATACCCTTGCTCTTGGATCCATGTCTGCCTTAAGAGGAAAATTGTTGGGTGTGTTCACTTAAGGTCTCGAATAGCTCCATAGCTTTTTCGCTACTTTTCTCCATCAGCACTCCTCCACAACCTGAATCCACAAATACTTTTATTAGTATCACTTAAACCTTCCTAGAAAGCTTGTACCAGTTCATCCTGAGGTAGATTATGATGTGGGCATTTGAGTAGCAGCTCGTTGAAATGTCCTCATGCCTCAAAGAATAGGTCTCAATCCTTTTGTTGGAAAGACTGAATCTCCTTCCTCATTTGCCTCATCTTTTGGGCTGGGAAAAAATTTCTTAGGAACTTGCTGGCCAACTCCTCCCAAGTATGGATAGAAACTACAGGCCGTGAATTGTACCATAGTTTAGCATTATATTTTAAGGAAAAAGGAAAAATAATTAACCTAATTCCTTCTTGGTCTAGGCCGCGAATGTGCTGGAACTTGCAGAGATCGAAAAATTCCATAAAGTCCAAGTGTGGATCCTCATTAGGTGTACCCCTAAAGTGAGTCAATGCACTGAGTATCTGCAGAGATATGTAATAATTGCCTTCTGCCTCAGATTCATATGCAATGCATGATGGCTGGTTGATGTTCCTTCGGATGAAGGATTGCTTCATCGGTCTTCTCTAAGGTGGTTGTTGGTGTTCTAGCTGTTCCACCATTGATGCTTCTTCCTGGAATTCCTCTTCTACCTTCTCAGAGTTTTCTCTAAGCCTTCGTCGAATGGTCCGCTCAAGCTCTATATCGAGGGGAAAGAAAGTTGGATGCCTGGATCGAAGCCCTTGCATGAATCAGTGAAAACTGCTTTAGTGCAGCAGTTTAGTACTGTTGTTCGGGTAGCCTCTGCCTCAAATGCACTTGATCTCACAAGGTGATGCACTCGATCACACAGTATTGCCCTTGATCGCACAAGGTGTTGCGCTCGAGCACAGTGTCACAGAGAGCTTCTGCTGTAGTGCCTGAAACAGAAACGAAAAGAAAAATAGATTAGGTTTTTTTTTTTTTGATGAAGCAAAATAAAAGTTAAAAACAGAACTTAAATGTTTTAGATTTTTGATAAAATAAAGCAGAATAAAATAAACTAACGATAAATAAATTAGACAAAAATAATTCTAAAAAAAATTTAGCACAATCCCCGGCAACGGCGTCAAAAACTTGTCGTACGTTTATCTACTTAAATTATTAAGCAAATAATCGATCTTGTTTTACTTGCAAGTGCACAAGGTCAATAGTAGCATAGTGTGCAAGTGTGAGATCATCTCCACAAGGATTAGTGAATTTCATTTTAGAATCAGTTTCACAGGGTAAAATGATAGAAATATATGTTGAGTCTAGATTGATAATAATAAGAACATAGAGCTTTGATATCCACCACTAATTATACTTTCCCAATAAGTAATGTGCCAATGCTTTAGCCTTACCATGAATGCCTAATGGTTGTCAACCTAAGGGTTTGGTCCGCTCCTTAAGCTATTGATCTCCCTAAGCAACGAGTTAGGCATGGTGTATACTCTAACTCTTTTCTCTCTTAAGAGGTTCAACATGGTGTATACTGAGTTGTTCCTTAAGAGAACATGAGGTTTGTGGAAATCGACAACCATACGAGACCTAGGGTATGTTGTGTACTTTCGGTTTCCCATGTTAACTAATCCAAGAATCCGACGTGAATTTCTTTTGTTACTATTGTCAGACCCAGGACTCAGTCATCCAAATTAATCTAAGTAACTGATCCATACCACATGCATATGTTGATCAGACACACAAATATGAGGAATTCAATAAAACATGCATTAATCAATTAAAGCATCATAACATGGCTATTTGCAGAGGCAATCAATAATTATATATATGGAAAACCATAATTAGGGCTTCAGTCGAGCCCTATTAAGGAGTTAGTTACACATGCTGTTTATGATAAATATCATCATAACATAAACTAAATAGAAAAATAAAACCCGAAGAATACTGTGGAGATGAGTCGTCAATTCCTCTCCAAAGCTTACAACTTCAAGCCAAAATCAAAAAGTATATTTTCTGTGTTTTACAAGCCTATATATAGGGTTCTAAGGGTGCCTCGAAACCCTAATTCCCAACATAAAACCCGGAGACTTCTATCCAAAACTGGCTCTGTTGCCTCTCTGTGCATGTGCACTCGATTGCATGCTTCTGTGCTAGAGCGCATGGGTGCAGTCGAGCCTTCAAGGTGTGCGCACGAGGATCACAAATGACTTGCGCTCGATCGCACTTAGTAGGTTCCAGATCTTCAGTTTTCTTCCTTAGAACTCCAAAATGTTCTATTTTCTTCGAAAACCTATAAAAAGCACAGAAAACACAAAAATGAAGTAGAATATACTAAAATACATAAATAAAGAGCTTAACAACTGTAAATTAAGGGGCTGAAATATGAATATTTAAGCACCTATTAGTAGATGAATGTCATTTCCACCACTACTACCATCTCCAAAAATCCCAAAAAGCAATCCTAGGTCGCTCCCAGAAATATTTTCTCCGCCACCTAAGTTTTGATGAGGTTGCAGCCCAAACCCCATACCATTATTTCCACTGATACTATCGTTGATTCCTCCATTTTTGATATAACATAAGGATGTGTCCTGATTCCCATATCATTTATTCCATTAGTACTACTATGGTTTTTGCCAACATTAATATTACCAAAATGAGGTAACAAACTTATGTCATTATTGCCCTTGAAACTCCCACAAGGAGCAATAACCCCAAGTCATTACCGAGGAGCCTAAAATTTACACCATAAAGAGGAGGCAACCTCATCCCCATGTCATTAGCAAAAATTCCGCTCAAGTTGCCAACATACACATGGTGTGATGATTGCTCCATTTCAGTCCTGACGCTAGAGCCGCTTGTTGGAATTTTTCTGTGTGGGCTACCACTATTTATAGTGGTTTTAGTATTATAAAACCGGGTTAACAGAATTGATCCAATGAGAAAAGTGCGAGAGCCCATCTTTTGTTAAGTTGTGATTATGTTGTTTAGGCTTAATATTATTAATATGGGTCAGTAGCTAGTGTAGGCCTTAGTCTAATATGGCTCCTAGATGGAAAGGCCCATTTGGAGTCTAGTAAATAGGGTCATTGATATGTATATGAATAGGTTAGGTCCTCTCTTTGGCTCCGAGTATATATGAGTATTCAGTTTTCTATCCATTTTAGAAAGCTGCTATTGTGGGAGTACAAAGAGGAAGACCTAACCCTGATAATACTTTTGTTTTGAGATAATTCAAATTTCTACTATGATGATGGCTCAATCATGTGTGTAATTTACTTATGCAATTATTTGTGTTCTATTTTCATGTATAATATTATTGTTTATGTTAATATAAGCCTAGACACTTTCTCCATCTTGACTGCACTCGAGTTGGAACCAACTCGTTGTCTTTATTTACTACCGTAAATTCAGCACGTTTGGGCACGACTGGAATCTGGCTCACCCACTTGCTATCAGAGATAGGATAAATGATCCCTGCCTCTAACAGCTTAATATCTTCCGCCCTCATAACCTCTTGCATAGCAGGGTTGAGCCTTCTTTGTGGCTCCCTCGATGGCTTGGCATTCTCTTCCAACTGTATCGTGTGTATTACCAACGAGGGGTTGATTCCCTTGACATCCTCAATAGTCCAGCCTATAGCTTCCTGATACTCTCTTAAGACGTCCAATAATTTCTCCTCTGGAGCATCACCCAAATCTAAAGCTATAATTATAGGCAAAGAATCTGCTGGACCTGGGAACTTATACTCAAGATTATCCAATAAAGGCTTAAGTTCCTTCTTATGAGGTTCAGGTGTTGTGGTTTCCTCCGTCTCACTGATCTTTAGAGGAGCAAAGTCCAAAGTAGCATTTGCTTGCTCAAACAAATTATCTAAGCCCAAATCCTCTTCAAATTGAGCAAAGCATGCCTTCAGGGGGTCCTCAATACGTGATTCATCCATAATCTCCTCCGTCTCACTGCTCTTCTGAGGATCAGACTCCAAAATGGCATTCACTTCCTCGAGTAACTTATCTAAGCCCAAGTCCTCTCCAAAGTGAGCAAAGCATGCCTCCAGGGGATCCTCAAACTCCTCTCCTTTCTTGGGCACCTGTAATCTCTCAGGGTAAGGCGCTTTAGGTAAAAACGACCTAGGGAGATCCTTAATGATAGGTGTGGCTGTAGATGGCTCAGCATCTCTCTTTTCTTTGTTGCCACTTTCTTGCCCTTGTATAGGAGTTGATAAATTTCCCATCGCAAACTGTTCCTTTAGGTTAGGATCAGGTTGACTGGGGAACTTTCTTTCCTCTCCTTCACCCACGTAACTTGCGATTTGATCAATTTGACTCTCTAGCTCGGCAATCGCTTGGGTGTTTTCTATGGTTGCACTCATCACTTCACTAATAGATTGGCTAGTCGTTTTCATGAAATCATTGAGAGCGTCCTCCAATGACTGTGAAACCGACGCTGGCGCTTGAATGGGAGCTTGGTAAGCGGGTGATGGTGCTGGATAGGCATAACTTGGTATTGGTGGAGGAAATTCGGGAGGGTATTGATTATAAGGGGCTCCTCCCTGATTCATCAGTTGGTTCTGCTCCCATGAAAAATTAGAGTGGTTCCACCACTCTGGATTGTATGTTTCGGAGTAAGATCCATTTGATTCCCAACAGCAGTCATTGAAAGCATTCATTTGTTCCATGAGGTACTCGGCACAAGCCGGCATTGATGGACAATTCTGTGCTAGATGCATAGGACTAGCACAGATGGAACAGCTATCAACATTGAATGTGTTGGCAGCATGGAGGGACAGGCCGGTCATTTTAATGAAATCCTTGAGGGCATCCTCTAAAGACTGTGAAACCGGCGCTGGATTCATCCATATTTTTTTAAAAATTAAATTAAATTTTAATTATTTTAATTATTTTTTAAATTTAATTTAATTTATTATTTTTTTTAATTTAATTTTTTTTATAACTAACTAGTAGAAAAATAAAGTCAATTCAGATCAAAAATTTTCACAAATAAAACAATTCCCCGGCAACGGCGCCAAAAACTTGTTGTGAGTTTTAATTTACTCGCAAGCGCACGAGTCGTTTGCAATATAGTGTGTGCAAGTGCGAGGTCGAATCCACAAGGAATTGCGTTGTGAAAATATAATTTTAGCTAAACTAATCTTATTTTAACCTAGTTCCAAATTTTGAGTGATGTTGCAAAACAAATTAAAACTAAGCTAAGTTGATTTAAAAACTAATAAAAAAAAGCACTAAGGTTTCCGAATCCACCCCACCGAAGTTAAGCATACATGTTCTAAAAATATAGCCTATCAAAACATTCAATGAATCCAACTATAAGACAAAAAACAAAGAATATCCCAACTAAACAAAAAGCACCCAATGTATCCGCTCTTAACAAATCACAAAGGGAATCCAATTTAATCGAAAAGCATTCAATGTATCCATCAGATGAAACACAAAGAAAATCCAACAGACAATTTAAACTCAATCAATTATAAGATTAACTCAAATAATTGACAGAACATTTATACTAAAAATTGTCAGATTTGTACAAGCAAATCTGAACTACTACGCCAAACAACGGCGGGGCTTCATCTTCAACCTTAGCTGAAGAGTCTAGCCACTCATAACAATAAAACTATAATAAAAAGTGCTAAACATTTAAACTAAAACAACTGAATATAAAGAAATAAATAAACAACTTTACATGGGAGAAATTCCACTCGCTGACGAGCGGCGCTTCCCCTCGTGGTAGCAATGCCTTCGGGATCCACCAGAATGTTGGCGGACGTCCACCAGTAAACACCAAAGTGGCTCAGGAATTGTAGATTGAATTATGAAACCAGATGGTGTTTATATAGGGGAAGACCCGGAGTGATGTGGCTTGCAGAAACGATGTGGGATACTGGCCCGAGTGCGCTCGATCGCAGTATGTTGCGATCGATCGCAGATGCGCTCGATCGCGTGTCTGGTGCGCTCGATCGCAGGTGCGCTCGATCGCGTGTCTGGTGCGCTCGATCATGCTGGTGCGATGCACTGCAAACATTTTGATGTGGGATTGATGACCTTGCGCTCGATCATAGGCAGGTGCGCTCGAGCGCAGGTGCGCTCGAGCGCATATCTCGTGCGATCGATCGCAATGTCTCCAGAAGCTTCAAATCTCCTGAAATGCTTCATTTTCTCCACAAAGCTGTAAAAACACACAAAACACAAGAAAAACGTAAAATAAAGTAAAATACTACTAACTAAGAGCATAACAAATGTAAGTTAAGGGTTTAAAATATGCAATATTTAAGACTCATCAGCCTACATAATAAAAGGGAATAAATTGAGTTTGAGTCAATGTCCCAATAATGATCTTAAGAGAGAATCCATGAAAACTATGTTTTATGCAAGTACAGTTGTTGAGCACATTCAAATGGAGAACATGGTTACTGATCCCATAACAAGAGGTCTAAGACCCATTATTTTTAAGAACTATGTTGATGTACTGGGTTAGTGGAAGTTATTTATGATTTAATATTTTGGTTATTGGGTTTATGTAATTTTATAACCAATCATGTTTTTGGTACGATATTTGGATATTATGATATTGATTGATGATCATCATATATTTTCATTGATATTGTTGATCTTATCTCTGTATATGTATGAATGCATTTAAACATATGGTATGTCATCTTGTAGAAACTTAGAACTTGGTGTCAGTTTTGAGTTTGGTTGGATATGTCTTGTGGTTGACACCTTATTGAAACCTCGAAGTATTTTGAGATATACCATGTTTTTGATGACTTTTTTAGCCTATTAATAGACATGGTATACAGAGAGTCATGTTGAGGACTAACAATGAAAATACCACATTATTTTATCACCTTGTGAGATGCTATTTTCTTGCTACACTGCCACATTTGATCCATATCAATGGAACCATCTGCATGCATAACCATGAATTGGTCTTGTGTGAATAATAAAGCACAATGGTTGTCATGATTCCATGTATGGTGTTTTCATGGGACCAAGTCGTTTGATATGTTGTCTCAGATGACCAAATTGTTTAACCTGAGAGTTATTTTAAATTGAGTAAAATATTTTAAAAATTTTGAGAGTTATAATTATTATTGCTCAAGTGGGAGAATGTTGGAAATTTTCTATGTGGGCTACCACTAAGTATAGTGGTTTTGGTATTATAAAACTGGTTGGTGGATTTGGGCTAATGAGCAAAGTATGAGAGCCCATTTGTTGTTAATTGATGATCGTGTTGTTTGGGCTCATACAGATCTAAATATTATTAATGTGGGTCAGCAGCTAGTGTAGGCCCTAGTACAATATGGCCCGTAGATGGAACGACCCATTTGGACTCTCAGTAACTAGGGTTGTTGATGTATGTATAAACAAGCTAGGTTCTATTTTTGGCTCCTAGTACATCTGAGTATTCAGTTTTCTATCCATCTGAGAAAGCCACTGTTGTGAAAGTACAAAGAGGAAGACCTAACCCTGATCATACTTCCGTTGTGAGGTAATTCAAATTTCCATTCGGACAATGGCTCAATCAGGTATATGATTTACTTTTGCAATTATTTGTGTTCTAATTTCATGTATGAAATTATTGTTTATGTTGATTTAAGCACACTGATACCTTCGCCAGACTTTTCATTGTTATGCAATATTTCAAAGAACCATCGATCTAATTGACTAGGTGAGTTTATATAGATAATCTTATCTTCTTCTCCACCATCACAATTAATCTCACTGGATTCAATTTGGGTAGTTTTGTCTACTGCTTGTAGGACTTCATCCAGCAAGCCTTGAATAGTAGGAGGATGAGGAAAAGCCCTTAGTTGGAAAGGGAAAGGAACCTTTTGATTCAACTCATGCCTCTTCTTGACCTCTTCCATATTCTCATCCACCAACAAAGTCAAGCAATAAAGTTCGCTTATGCTTAACTTATCAAAACCTTTGGCATTATAAATTTTTTGCATGAGATTGGACATCTCAACCTCCTTATTCTTCCTCTGTTTCTTCCTCGTATTCTCTTTCATTTTTCCTATCTTTTCTATTAGGTAGGTCTCATAGTCTATCATCTTCTTCTGCCACTCCATGTCTAGAAAATCATAAAATTTTGCCATCATTTGTTGCACCAAATTAGGCAAGGGTCACACTGCTAGCCCATTATCATCTTGGATGTTGATGAGTATACAAGCACTCATATCACATAAAGTAGCCAACTCACTCACTTTTTTCAATAAACCAACTCTCTTTGTCTTGAGACTATCTTTCCTAGCACTATCATTCACTATCCACGAAAGTTTAACTTTCTTTCTTGTCATGGCTACTCTCTTTGTTACTTATCTCTTAATGTTTTTTGTACTCTAGATATTAGCCAATGAGAGGTTTATATAGTAAAAAAAGAATACCTATTTGGAGCAATACTGGGAATGTGTACTTAAGAAGAATATCAATTTCATTTTGAACATTAAAAATGTTTAATGTATAAAGGTTAAGAAGTCTATTTGTTAGAATTTTGAGATCTATAATATTTTGTAAGAGAATTTAATTTCTTTGCTAGATATTGTATGTCATTTCATTATTATTCAATGGTGACATTTGAAATTATATCTTGACTAATATTGCATTTTAATGACTTGAATTTGGGCTAAGTCACTATTTTACTTTCATTGATGGCAGCGAAAGATTAGAAACTTCAAGGTGGTAGGTAGAAAAGACTTATCTTTCACAATTATTACATAATTTTATATCGAAATAAGCATTTGGTAAACTAAATAATTGGTCAAAAATTAATAAAACTAAGATGGTTCTCCATTTGTGTTTTTAAATTGTGACAAAAAATTAAACCAATCTTTTGATCGATTGAATCCATAAGTTGGAAGCCTAGAATCTTTAATAAGCACTTCGACAGGCAACATTTCCCATAGATAAGACTATATTAGAAAAATAAATCCTAAATAGATATGTATATGTTCAACTACATTTGTTTTATTTTAATAATTAGCTCTTATAATGAGATTTTAATTCAACCGAAAATAGCATAGGTAATTATGTTTTCTGTCATCATTAGCTATATATACACCCAATAACCTTTTCATCTAGAAATTTATTTATATATGCACAAGTACAAATTCCTTTAAGTTCATATATGCTTATTATGTGTACCTCGAGATTGCTTATGTGCTAAATTTGTGTGTCATTTTTTGGTGAGTGTTGCAATATTAAACTTTTATTATTGACATAAATGCTATTTTTTATACTTAATTATTTTTTTTGTACTTGACATAAGTCACATTTAGTTTTGATAGTTATAACTAGTGTTTTTGTATTGTAAACACCTATAGTTAGTTTAAATTAGAATAGATGTACTCCTTCTATTACTAAGTTTTTTAGAAAGTAAATTAAGCAGTATATTGAACATCTTTCAAATTATCAAGAAGGAAAAAAAAAAGTAAGAGGGAAATTAAGATTAAAGTAGATTTTAACCCCATAATAAAATGTTGTCATGTAGGAATTTTATGCGCGTTTGAAATAAAAATGTCTAACAATAAGGTTAGAGCATTTTTTATTTTTTAAGTCTGTTAAGTGTAATTAATTGTTTTTCTATAAGGTGAAGGAGAAGGGAAAATATGTATATCATTACCAAAAAAGGAAAACTTAGATATGTGGCCAATTGAATACATAAAAACAATTTGAAATGTTAATTAATTCTAGAAATTAATAATTAGTTTTTACATTCCATAGTTTAAATTGTCTAAAACATTTAACAGATATAATAAGTGCATGTGTCTACATTATTATTATACACTGTAAAGTGCATTATCACACTCTAACTTCGTTTGTTGCTGCACCACAAGAGCCATTGTTACCTCTTTTGCTTCTTTTGTCAACTTCATCAATATTCATATCCTCTATTCCAAATCCTCCAAGGTCCTTCCTAACTTTCCTTTTACCTTCTACCGTTGTTGAATTCTCCTTGCTTAAACATGCCAATTTCTTCCAGGACATTCATTTGCCTTTGTAGGAAACAATTGCTACTTCCTTCCCTCACCTATTTATACATGAATCCCCCACATTATGTTTATCCATTCTAGTATCATCAGTTATAACCTAATTTGCACCTTACACCCTTCTTGTACTTGTTATTCATCCGCTACAAGCTTTCAAATTGGATTATGAAGATCAACTTTCAAGTTCATTAGCAATACTCGTCCTAATTATCCTCTCTCTAATCTACCCTCCCTCCTCCAATGTGTGTTATCTCCTATTTCCTTATGTTTCATTATTTAGGCCCATGCTTAGTACTCTAACTCTCATCAATTACTGCATTGAGCCTCTGTAATACCTGTATTTGTAAAGTAAGGGTAAAGAAGTACTTTAATAAATATGATATAGAGTTAAAATAATATATAGATATCTTTAAAATGCAAAAAGTTGAATTTAAAAAAAAAAATACGTGGCAGCAGGTGGCAACACCTATTGCCAAGTAAAAGAAAGAAGACTTGCATATCTTGTATGTTTCAAAAACGTGGAGGCTTTATGGGGGGTTAAATGCTGAGAATGCAAAAAAGCTTGGGGCTGCCATTTTCAATGATTTTTTCATATATATATATATGTAAACATAATTAACACTTACCAAATTTCGTTTAGTTTTTCTTCAATTACTCTATTTCTTTAAACACTTGGGGACCGAAAGAAATGTTGAAAGAGCAAAATTTTGAAGGGGTTTACGGGGAAATTTTATAGAGAGTAACAGGAAGCTATTAGAAAAACAGAAGGTATTGGAAGTGTTGGGACATGTTGTTGCATATTGTCTAGCGAGGAAATCTGCTGACGTAGGCATTGGAGGTGTTGGGAGAAGATTGGTGGAGAGAGGTGGTGGATCAAGGAGTGTGCAGGGCAGAGGTCAAGGATCAGTAGCTAAGTGAGGACGTGGCAGCCAGTTTCAGTCCAGAGATAACAGAGTCTATGCATTGACCCAACAGGATGCACAAGCCACTCCTGATGTTGTTATGGGTATGATATCTATCCATGGTAGGCCTGGTAGATTATTGATTGATCTTGGTGCAAGCCATTCTTTTGCATCTAGTATTTATATGAAATCTATTGATGCTAGTGCTAGTCCTTTAATGCATGCGATTATTGTAGAAGTTCTTACTGGAGATAGGGTTATTATCAGGACAATCTATCGAGGTTGTGTGATTAATATTGCTGATAGAGAATTTGAAGTTAATTTATTGCCTTTAGATATGATAGATTTTGATTTAATTCTGGGGATGAATTGGTTATCTACATATCATGCTTGGGTAGACTGTTTTAGGAAAAATGTGGTGTTCAAGATACCTGGATATGAGGAGTTTAATTTTTAGAGAGAACGTAAGATACTTGCTAATTATCTTATTTCTGTCTTAATTGCTAATAAATTGTTAAAGAAGGGTTGTGAGGGGTATTTGGCATATGTGGTGGATTCTAGCAAGGAAAGTAGGAAGTTAGAAGAAATCTTGATAGTGAAAGATTTTTCTGACATATTCCCTAAGGAGTTGTCTGGTTTGCCTCCCAATAGGGAGATTAAGTTTTCTATTAAGGTGATTCCAGGATCAGCACCCATATCTATAGAACCCTATAAAATGGCACCAGCTGAATTGAGAGAGTTGAAAGTTCAACTTCAGGAGTTGCTAGATAAACAGTTTATCCGACCTAGTATGTCACCCTGGGGAGCCCCTATGTTGTTTGTCAAGAAGAAGGATGGGACAATGAGGTTGTGTATTGATTATAGATAGTTAAATAAGATCACCATCAAGAATAGTTATCCTTTGCCCAAGATAGATGATTTATTCGAGCAGTTACAAGGAGCTAGAGTGTTTTCTAAGATAGATCTGGTATCGGGTTATCATCAATTGAGGATAAAGGAGGGGGACGTGCCTAAGGCTGCTTTTAGGACACGTTATGGCCATCATGAGTTCTTGGTGATGCCATTTGGGTTGACTAATGCTCCTGCAACATTTATGGACGTTATGAATCGGGTGTTTAAACCATTCTTGGACAGATTTGTGATTGTGTTCATTGATGATATTTTGGCATATTCCAAGAATGAAGAGTAGCATATGTAACATTTGGAGATAGTGTTGGAGATTCTGAGGAGAGAGAAATTATATGCAAAGTTCTCTAAGTGTGAGTTTTGGTTGAGTGAAATATCTTTCTAGGGGCATGTTGTGTCTAGAGAGGGGATAGCAGTTGACCCACAAAAAGTAGAAGCGATGTTGAATTGGGAAAGACCCACGAGTGTAACTGAAATTAAAAGCTTTTTGGGTTTGACTGGTTATTATAAGAGATTTATCCAAAAATTTTCTATGATTGCTGGACCATTGACTAAATTGACCAGGAATGACGTGAAGTTTAGGTGGTTAGAGGAATGTGAGAGAAGTTTCCAGTTGTTGAAAAAAAACTGACTATTGCCCCGGTATTAGTGCTTCTTTCTGGTGATGAAGGATTTCTAGTTTATAGTGATGCGTCACATCAGGGGTTAGGATGTGTGTTGATGCAACATGGGAGAGTTATAGCTTATGCATCTAGGCAACTGAAGAACCATGAGGGGAATTATAATGACCCGACCTCCCACTTGCATAATATTGTCTGCTTTGGCACCCCGTGCCTCACGGTTTTAAAACGCGTTATGTTAGAGGACGCTTGGCCCCGAGGGGGCGGATATTGTGATGTCTTGGTATCCCACATCGGCTAGAGAGGATGTTGCTGGGCTATTTATAAATGATAACCACCTCAACTTGCATAACGTGTTTTAAAGCCGTGAGGCATGAAGTGCCAAAACGGACAATATTATGCAAGTGGGTTAGTATAACGACCCAAGTAAAAAAAAAAAAAACACATGGCAGCAGGTGGCAACACTTGCTGTCAAGTAGAAGAAAGAAGACTTGCATGCCTTGCACATTTCAAAAATATGGAGGCTTTGTGGGGGTGGGGGGGTTAAATGCTGAGAATGCAAAAAAAAGTTTAGGCTGCCATTTTAAATGATTTTTTCCTATATATATATATATATATATATATATAAACATAATTAACACTTACCAAAGTTCGTTTAGTTTTCCTTCAATTACTCTATTTCTTTAAACACTTTGGGATTGAAGGAAAGGTTGAAAGAGCAAAATTTTGAAGGAGCTTACGGGGGAATTTTATCGAGAGTCACATGAAGCTATCAGAAAAACATAAGATAATAACATAATGTTTATTTTTGAATTTTTAGCATACATGAAATTTCCCGGAAGTCAAAGTGGGAGTTTTCAAAGGGTGTGATTTATGAAGAATTGAAGAATAAATTAGAAATTTAATATATATATTATGTTAGGTGTTGACGATAAGCAACTGGGAGAAATTTCTGAGAGGAACGAGAAAGGTGAGGAGGTGATCCACGGGTAGCTGTAAGTGCTACGTGGTGAGTTAGATTTACTTTAAGTTATCTAATTAAAAATGAAATATCTAGTGATAATATTAAAATAAATTATTAGCTTCTGCTTGGTGGTAGATAAAAATTTGATTAATAGGTATGATATGGATATTGGACACGTAGAAAATTATTATGTGAAAAGAAATATTATTAAAATAATGAGTTGATTTAATAATGATGGTGATAAATAAAATTCTTGATGAGTTATGGTTAATAAATGGATATGATATATGAGGAGAAGAAATTAATGAAATTTATCAAGTAGAAATTCGAGGAAAGACAAGATAGCTAAATTTAATATTTAAATTCATATTGTTTTTATATTATTGTTCATATGTATATTTTATATCCTTGCTCATATGCATGTGTATAAAAGAAAAGAACCAGGAGGAGACCAGTCTAATTGAAAAACCGTGACAGTCGGTATATGCTAGAAATAAAGGAAAACCGTGACACCCAGTATATGCTGGAAAGAAAAGAACCGGGAGGGGACCGGTCTAAGATAAAACACGTCGACATGTGGGAAGACGTTCCCTAATAATAATAATTCATGCATTGCATCTGTTTTACATGTTAATATTTTTACTAAAATTTTGTTGATATTGTGCATTTATTTGTAGATAAATAAGTCTCACAAAGAGACAGTTACAGTGAGAAAAAGACATAGAAGTATGATATGATATGAATTATTTAAATGTTAGACTATATGCTATTATCCAGTCATATAAGAGATAAATGATTAAATATTAAAAGACTATTTATACAAATTGAATACTTCTAGTAAATTTAATTCGCTGAGCTTGTGAAGCTCATCCCTCATTGTATAATGATTTCAAGTAGCAAACAAGACAAATAGTCTAGTGGGTTGAGAGTCAGTGAAATCATTTTCTGTAAGCCACGTACGTGTTAACATCCTAAGACAAATGAGAAAATGAAATATAAAATTTTTATTTGTAAATATTCATGCATTTTATGTTACATATTATGTTTAAGTTAATATCAGATTTATGTACCTCCCCTATTAAGGGTTGAGGATTAAAATAAAAATTTCTGTTAGTGTTATTGTTGCATATATGTGTTGTGCTGAGATTTTCAAAATGTGATGGGGGTGGCCAACCTGGGATGGGTCGTTACAGCCTCTCCCTTACTATATTATGACTTTGTGAAACACTCCCCCTTCTTGCTCGTATTCCAAAATTTCTTTTCATTCCTTCACTTGTAGCTAGTGTTTTCAAAGGCGATGACATTGGGCGAGGTGTTTTACCTCAATGAGGCGAGACGTAAGCCCCGAGACGTTGGGGCATTTTGAATAAAATAATATTAATTAAATGATAAAAATACTAAAAAACTGAAATAATGTAAATAAATTAATTATCAATAAACTTTAATAACTTAAGACCTAGGAATGAATATTTATCAAAATATTTCACAAACACAATGTTAAGTGGTCGTTATTTTCACACTTACAATGATATAAAAGAATTCACATACATCTCATTTTTCATCAATAAATCATAAATCACACTCCAAAAACCAAATCCTAATTTTCAAATTGACCAATCAATTCATCACAAGACATAAACACGTTCCAAATTCCAACAAACATAAAAATAACACAACATTAAGTGTCAAATGTTTACTATTTAGTGTTTACACACTTACATTGGTATAACAAATTCACATACATAAATCTATTAAAAGAAACAAATTAGATAGCATAGCAAACAAAATCATTCAATGGCCTCTAAAGCACTCTCATCAATATCATCATCATCTTCATCAAACATATCTACGCTAAGAAAAGTTTTTGAATGAAATCCTGGGGGCATATCTTGTGACATGTCTTCCACAATTGGGTAAAATTTAGTTTGCTTGACTCTTTTTCGATCTTGGGTCTCTTGACCTACATAAAAAATTACACAAGTTATATAGCATTAGTGGATTATAACAATATATGATAATGAGACAAATGATTCCATAAATATGTGACCATCTATGATAATATTTTTATTCATACTTACTTGACCCTATCTTATGTGTTTGTTTGTTTAATAATCCATAGGCAAAAGAACCTCATTCTATTATAGGAGCAGGTGTCTGAGTCTCCTCTCTCTGCAAAGGTTCAATTGGCACAGTCCTAATGGCATCAACATCAAATAATTGTTCTTCTTCAAGCCAAGAAAGATTACTAGGGAGAAAAAATGACTCTGTTTCTGCTATCCACTCATCATCAGAGTCAATCTCTTCCACCAATATAGGATCAATTTTTTTTGCCTCATTCTGATACTTATTTCTCTCAATGCAGTGTTGTACTTAACATAAACCAAAGCATTCAATCTTTTGTGTTCAAGCTTATTCCTCTTTTTTGTGTGGATCTATAAGATCAATTTTTTTATCAACATATAAGTTTCTGTTTTACAAGATAAGATGTATCAAACTGTGAAAGTGAAATGAATTTTATCGATTCAAAGTTGTTCCAATTTCTCTCACACCATGAAGCACTACAAGTGAGACTAAGGACTCGAATAGCAAACTTTGTCAACTCAGGTGTGTCACTTCCGAGGCGTAGCCACCAATCAACTAGCAACTAAACTAATTCCATAAGAACAATACTAGGCAGTGACAAATGATAATACTAACTAGTACATTGATTGATAGTTTGATATTGTAAATCTAAAACAAGATGTTTTAGTCATTAAATTTAGAGCATTATGGACCTTATAGTCTTAAATATTAAATATTAAAAAATCATTTAACAAGCAAACTGAGGTTAAGTAAGTACTAAGATTGTGTGTCTTAAAAAGTACATGGAGAACGTCGATTTCTTGTATCAATTGCAATTCTAGTTTCAAAGTCTCCACGTCCATAGTCATATAAGTCCAATTGAATATCAGCTGAAACACAATCTTCTTAACTCATCATCCTTTCCATGCATTCAAGTAATCTTTTCCTCAATATCAGCTCAAATTTAAGAAACTTCTTTGTATAACATAATTAAGGATTTAAGTAAAACCCAGCAGCTTGTAAAGGTCGATGAAGTTGTGGAGTCCATCTATCATCTATCCTCTTCAAAATTGGCCCATACTTGTGTTCATTTCCTCCACAATTATAAGTAATCTTTTCTTTTGCAGCATCCATCAAATTGTAGATAAATCCCATTGGACGCCTCTCCTCTGAATCAACCTCTGTCAAAACAAAAACAAGAGGAAGAACACTTTTGATACAAAAAGCAACATTACACCAAAAATTCGGGTCAGACAATATACTTGTGTGAGCTTTTGTACCCTCATTCATCTTGAAATATCTACTAAAGGAAAATGTATATGAAGAAAACATAGCTATAAGAGATTGTTTTTGCTTATAAACACTTTGAAGTGTGAGATAAGCAGTGGCAAAGTGTGTTACTACTAGCGAAGAAGCTCATGATTTTTTGTGTGTTTCCTCATTAAGGAAAGCACCCACACGTGTCCATATATGAACTTCACAACTTGCTTAGATTTTGCAATTGTCTCAACATGAACCTTCAGCTTTCAATGCTCTCTAGTATGAGATCAATACAATGTACATCACATGGAGTCCAAAATAATCTAGTCGTTTTCTCCATAAGTCATTTCTCGGCATTCACAAAATTTGAACCATTATCGGTGACAACTTGAACAACATGCTCTTCTCCAATTTTCTCATCCACCTAATCAAGATAATTAAACATCAACTCACCTATTTTAATAGTGTCAGATGCATCAATTGATTTTAAGAACCATGTACCAGCAGGACTATTAACCAGAAAGTTGATCAAAACCCTTAACTTATTATTTGTCCAACTGTCAGCCATTATAGTGCATCCATATTGTCTACATGCCTTTTTGAGCTCTTCTATCATTTTGTCTATGTCAGCAACCTCTTCTTTAAGAATCGATGTCTGCACCTCATGCATAGAAGGAGGTTTAAAACCCAGCCCAAAATTAGAAATATCCTTAACTGTACTAAGCCAATAGGGGTTATTCATCAAACTAAAAGGGAGTGCTCCATTGTATATCAAGTGTTCAATTTTTCTACACACATCTTTTCTTTCTTCTTGCTTGGAAGTGAAATTATCCATTGGCCCTCTAGGTATAGAAAATGGTTGAGTAAACGGGCCACTGCCACTACCATTTGAGATCCTATAGTCTCCAACTGATGGGGAAGATAAACTCTCACTTCTTCCTCCAGGACCCATTCCAATCTCTTTAAGCATCTCGTTCCCTTTTCTTTTGGTTGATTTGAAACTAGCTAACTTTAATACTCGTATTTGTAAAATAAGGGCAAAAAAAGTATTTTAATAAATATGACATAGAGTTAAAATAATACATATATATTTAAATACAAAAATTCCAATTTGAATAGAGCAATTCTAAAAAAAAATTTGGGACGTGAACGTCCCATAAGGAAGAAGAAAGAAAAAGTTTTTTTTTTAAAAGTAAAAAAAGGGACACATGGCAGCAGGTGGCAGTACCTGCTGCCAAGTGTAAATTTAAGCTTTACATGCCCTCCAAAAAAGCCCAAAACGTGGAGACCTTTGGGGAGGGGGCTGCTACTGAAACCAAACAAAATATTTGTTATATATATATATATATATATATATATACACACACACACACATATAAGTTAAACTTATATTACTTACTTACGAATTCATTTAGTTTCTTTCTAATTACTTGTTTTCTTTAAACACCTGGGGACCCAAAGAAAAATTAAAAGGGCAAAATTTTGAAGGATTTTTGGTGGAATTTCATAGAGAATCACGAGAAGCTATCAGAAAAATAGATGGTAATAACGTAATGTTTGTTTTTGAATTTTTAGCATACATGAAATTTCTCGGAAGTCAAAGTGGAAATTTTCAAAGGGTGTGGTTTATGAAGAAGTGAAGAATAAATTAGAATTTTAATATAAATATTATGTCAGGTGTTGACGATAGCCACCAGGGGAAATTGCTGAGAAGAACGGGAAAGGCAAGGAGGTGATCCATGGATAACTTTAAGAACTACGTGGTGAGTTGGATTTACTTTAAGTAATCTAAATAAAAAAATGAAAAATCTAGTGATATTATTAAAATAAATTATTAGCTTATGTTTTGGTGGTAGATAAAGAATAAATTGATAACATGTAGAAAATTATTATGTGAAAAGAAATATTATTAGAATCGTGAGTCGATTTAATAATAATAGTGATAAATAAATACTTAACGAGTTTTGGTTAATAAATTGATGTGATAAATGAGAAGATAAATTTAGTGGATCTTGGCAAGTTTTGATGAATGATTTGATGTGATTTAGGATGAGAAGAATTTAGTGGAATATTTTTATATATAATTTAAGAAAAATCAGGATAAACAATTTAAATATTTGAATTCATGTTTGTTTTTTTATGTTATTGTTCAGATACATATTCCATATGCATATGCATTAAATAAAAGAAAAGAACCGGGAAGCCAGCTGGTCTAATGAAAATGAAAGAACCGGGAAGGTAGTCGGTCTAATGAAAATGAAAGAACCGAGAAGGCAGCTGGTCTAAATGAGAATGAAAGAACCGAAAAGACAGTCGGTCTAAGATAAAAACATGTCGACATATGAGAAGATGTTCCCATAATAATAATTCATGCATGGTTCTGTTTTACATGTTGATATTTTTACTGAATGTGTTGATATTGTGCATTTATTTTTAGATAAATGAGTCTCACAGAGAGAAAATTATAGTGAGAAAAAGACATAAATATGATATGATTGGATTTATTTAAATATTAGACATTATGCTATTATCCAGTTATATGAGAGATAAATGATTAAATATTAAAGGGTTGTTTATGCCAATTTGAATACTTTTAGTAAATTTAATTCACTGTGCTTGTGAAGCTCATCCCTAATTGTACAATGATTTCAAGTAGTAGACAAGATAATTAGTCTAGTGGATTGAAAGTCAGACGAAATCATTTTCTATAAGCCACGTACGTGTCAATATCCTCAGACAAATGAGAAAAAAAAATATTACAAAAATTTTATTTGTAAATATTTCACGCATTTTAAGTTGTATATTATGTTTAAATTAATATCAGAATTATATAAAAGAAAATTTTGTTAGAATTATTTTTATTGTTGCATATATATGTCATGCTGGGATTCTCAAAATATGATGACACCGTTTCGAGGGTGGCCAACTCGGGATGGGTCGTTACAATTTTGGTATCAGAGCATTAGGTTTTAAGATTCTGTAGACTGTATGAGAACTTAAAAAGTGGAAGATCTAAAGAAACTATATTTTAAATGCAGAGTCTGAGGATGACACGTGGTCGTGCTAGAGCTAGAGGTAGAGTTCTGAATCAGAAGGGACGTGGTAGACCCCCAATTTTTAGGAGAACTGAAGTAGAGGAGGAAGTTGAGTCTTTGGTTCTTGCGAGGGAACATGTTGATAGTGCAGTTGGTATTAGTAAAGCCGAGAGAGAATATGAGGTTAGGAAAGATGAATTAAGAGAAGCTCTAAATTGTGTTATAGAAAGGATGAATGCAACTGAAGAAAGGGCTGATAATCTGCAGAAAAGATTAGAGGAAAGGAATAGAGTAGAACCTGATGTGGTGAGACGAGAGGTTTATGAAGGAGAAGGTGTGTTTGCACGTGAGATGCCAGAGGATTGTTTTGTGAGATTTCTTAAGTTTAAACCTCAGTCTTTTAGAGGATTTGTAAATCTTGTGGAAGCTGAGCAGTGGATTAGACATGTTGAGAAATATTTTGAAGTCTTTCCAGTGACAGATAGATAAAAGGTTGCTTTTGTTTCATTTATACTGGAATGTGAGGCTTCACAATGGTGGGAAGATATTTTTCCTAGAGCGAGTACACAGGTGGAATAACCTTTGACTTGGAGTAAGTTTAAAGATGAGTTCTTTACAAAATACTTTCCAGATACATTTCGAACCTGATTACACCCAAAGAGTAACGCGGTAGTTGTAGCATGACTTTGGGGTGTCAATTCCACAGGGAGACAAATTAACTACAAGAGAAAATGCAAACCTTAAAACGAACAATAAAAGTTAAACGAGAAAATCTGAGTTTGAAGTAGTGTGAAAGAATTGTGTAAATATAATAGAGAACAACAAAGGTCCAGGAATCCTCCCTAGGTTCGTTTCCTTATTTTAATCTTGATTCAGTTGTTTTTATCTCGATTGCAAGTTTCACATCCCAAACAAGCAATTGGCAAATATTCAATTAAAGCACATTTATAAACCCTAATGTAATTGTTGTGAAATACTCTTGAATTTCAAGCACACGTGACCTAACTTATAGATTATCAAGGAACAACAATATATCATAATGACAATACCGCAGTAATGGACAAATCTATAAGAGAAATCTACCGAACTCAATCACACCTCAACAACATCACATAAGAAAAGCATGACTAGACTTATATAGTGGAGAAAGATGCAATCACCAGATTAAGGGGAAATCTTCTAATTAGATTAAAAAGTAAATCATAACAATGTTTAATGATAATAAATCCAAACTACAATGAATCAAGACTAGAAAATAAGAACAACTACACCTAGGATTCATCCCTTCGCCGTACTTGGAGATTAGTTGGCCATGAGGGAGAGTGTGGCAGCCTTCATGATGTTTTGCCCGGCCTCTAGTCTCTCCAAAAGATGATGTTTTTCACAAACCCTAAGTGGTCTATTTATAATCACAAAGTCCAAGGGTGTTTTAGGGTTTAAAAAGTCATTAAAAGCCCTCATTAAGTCGTAACTCGGAGACAGGGTATCGGAGTCACGCCGCGGCTCAAATTGGGTCAAGACGCGGCTCAGAATCTTTAAGCTTCTTACACTTTCTGGAGGCCGTGGCTTGGATTGGTCTAGGCCCCGGCTGCGGCGCACACTGGTGCTGTTCTGGAGGCCTGATCTTTGTCTACTAAAACTGCCATAACTTTCTCTAGAAAAATCATTTTTGTGAGCCGTAAAATTCTCCAGAAAATAGACTTCCGGATCTTTCTAAGCATATATGGCTCATCTCCTAGTTATTCTTGTATCAATACAGTTTTAATTTGCAAAAATAATTGATCTGTACAAGCAATTCTGGCAATTTAGTGAAACTCCTTTCCAAGTGCTTGTGAACCTTCACTCTGGTGTTCATCGAATCATTGTGCTTTAAGCAATGATAGCTTTTCCATCTCTTTTGAACTTAAAGTACCTAATAATGCAACAAAATAGATCAATGATCTAAGAATGACACTTTAGAGTTGTTAAGGTATAAAAGTGCAATTCAAACCTAGATCAACCCTAAAATGCTAACAATTAAGTACTGTAAAGATGCATTTTATGACTCTCATCATAACCCCCAACTAGCTTATTGATAGTCCCTAGCAATTCAAGCAAAAATAAGAGATGAATTCTACGGTGGGAATCAAATCAAAGTAAAACAATGTTAGTGTTAAACCAAGAGTAATTCACTTTTGTCTCAAAAATTGCACATAACACACGGCACATAGAATCATTAAATTTCACCCAAGTCCAAAAGTAATCTAAACATCAATCTTAAAATTGTTATCGACTCTTAACATCCATCTTACCACAATCCAATAATCTGAACACCCAGATGATTTTATGCACAACATTCATGAATACAAGTTTTGACCTCTAAAATATATTAAATTACGTGACATCAATCACAAATCAAGCTCCATGGGCTTATTTTTCAAATCAGTCTCCACTATTATAGAAGAGTCACACTACATTGGATCAATAGGTCTTTAATAAGCTATAACGTTAAGCTAAGGTAAAGGTTAAGAAAGAACAGGAAGGATTTAACAAGTAAAAGAACTCAATCTCTTAGTTTTAAACACAACCACTTTAAGCACTGCATAACCTTACTTCAACACTCAACTCTTTCAAACATTTTCATAAGAGCTTTTCTCTCAATAAATCACCACTTTTCTTCTCTCTTCTTCTTTCTTTGCCATATTTCATTCTTTTTCTTTTGTATTTTTGGCATAAGATCATTTACCTCCTTTTTCATTCTTTTCTTTTCTTTTCTTTTCCACAACCTCCAACTTATCTTCTTTAATATACTTGGGTTATGGTAGTAATATACTTTTGCATATTTCCATCTTTACTCCTCTTGAAGGCTTTCTCAACAAATGTGTACAACTAAGTTCTTTTAAAAGAAGAGTAAGGATAAAATATTTTTAGGCTCATAAGGGTAAGAAAATGGGTTTTCGAAAGAATCAATGCTCAAATTCTTTTTCAAGAAAAAGGCTCAAACAGGTGACTAGTGATAGATGTAGCAAGGATAAGTTTGAAAGGCTCAAACAGTTCAAAAAATGCCCAATATCATATTCTAAGTAATGTGCATTCTAGGAATTCACGTCGAGTGATTATCAAATAAGTTCTAGAGCTTGTCGAGACCGCAAAAGTATTCACAAATAATCACACATAAAACTTCTCTAAATGCTTTAGACTATTCATACAATCTTACCATAAACTAGAGTCTCAAACCAAATCAAGATTGACACTTAAATTATTCTCAAACCGAAGCAAGATTTAACTACTTCTAAATGCTATATGTTATCTCAGTTAAGCTCATATCATCGACATGTGAATTACATCCAAGGCTAACATAAAGCATGCTAAAAACAAACAAAAAGGGAGAATGACACCAAGAAGTTCAATGAAAAAAAATGTATGGAAATAAAGCATATGGAAACAAAGATATGTGCTTCCTCCACCCCTAACTTAAAAATTGCATTGACCTCAATGTAAAAGAAAGAGTAAAGGAAACTCTCTTTATAGCTAAAGGTGCACAGAAGCTGAAAATTGTGCTCCACCATTTGAATTGCTTCGTATATTTGTCCCTGAAAAAGAAATACTAAGTTAATACTGGAAAACAAAAAAAAATACGAACAATAAACAAGAAAAAGAAATATAAAAACTATAAAAGTAAAAAGGATAAGCTGTGGGGTGCCTCCTATGAGCACTAAGTTTTATGTCTTCAACTAGACACTCTTATTCCCTCCTAGAAAAACATGAACTGAATGCACCAAAACTGCTTCACTATCAAATTGGGTGCTTGTATGCTTTGAAGAGGCCTCAAGGATGTCATCAGTAATATCTCCAGCAACTAGCTCAATATATGCTCTTGTGAACCCATGGGTGTGGATCGACTCCAATGGATTAAGGTGATGGACCTTTTCCATGGGTGAGTCGATCATATATACTTGGTGACTCTCGCCCACATCCTCTGATTTGTTCGGTGTTGGGATATGCAATGACCTACCACTAAGTGTCACAATGGCATTCACCTCCTTCAAATTTTTTTGTGCTAGGTGTTGTCCATGGTGTGTGGACTGAGCTTGGGAAGGGAACTTACCTCGCTCATTCACACTCAAGGAGCTCATCAACTTGGACATTTGGCTATTTAAATCCTTATGTTCTTTAACAACCTGCATAATTAAAAATTCAAGCCTTTGATTAGTCTTATCCTGTGCCTCAATAAAACATGCAAAGTTTCCTCTAAAGGACTCCTAGAGGGTGCAGGCACATAATATGGTCTAGGATATGATCTAGGGGGTTGTGTAGGCAGCTGGTTTTCAGATTTCCAGCTAACATTGGGGTGATTCTGCCACTCCGGATTATAGGTATCAGAGAAAGGTGAAAAAGGACTTCTTGTACATACCTAAGGCATTACATTGTTCCTCATACACCCCTCTCATCTCCACAAATGTGGGACATTCTTGGGCTAGATGATCTACCCTGCTACACACAAAACATGGTTCAAAAGACCTTGTATGATTAGCTACGTGTGTTTGTTGTAAGCTCTTAGTCTTTAACACATCTAATTCCCTAGTGAGCATCTCGGCCTTAGCCTTTAGGTTATCCTCTTACTAAGATGGTAAATTCCACCACCATTTTGGTTTCCTATAGGTCGTGACCTGTTTGTGCTTTCAGTAGCACTAGGTCCAGTCCAAGTGTGAGCTTTTTCAGCAAGTTCATTGAGGTATTCTATGGCCTCATCAAGATCTTTTTCTAAGAACTCACCATTACACATCATCTCTACAAATTGGTGCTCCCTATATGTAAGTCCCTCATAAAAATAGCTCACTAAACGCCAATTCTCATACCCATGGTGAGGGCACATACTCAATAACTCCTTAAATCTCTCCCAAGACTGATATAAAGTCTCACTATTCTTTTGTGCAAAGGTGGAGATTTGCCTTTTTAGAGCATTGGTCTTATGTTGGGGAAAGTATTTACTAAAAAAAATCCAAGTCATCTTAGTCCACGACCCAATAGATTGTGGTCTCAGTGAGTATAGCCAACTCTTAGCTCTATCCTTCAAAGTGAAAGGAAATGACTTAAGTCTCACAATGTCAGCAGTTGCATCTTGACTATGAAAAGTCCCAACTACTTCCTCAAACTCTCTAATGTGCACGTATGGGTTTTCACTTTCCAACCCATGAAATGTAGGGAGTAATTGTATCATCCCTGTTTTAAAATCTAAATGGCGAGTATTGGCTGGAAACATGATGCATGATGGTGTGGCTATGCGTGTAGGGTGGAGATAATCTTGAAGGGTCCTAGGGGGTTGATCTTCGTGTTCACTTATCTCTTCGGAACTAGATGGGTTATCAAATAAATGATTTAGAAAAGAATTTAATTCTGACTCTAACACAGGCCTACAAGCAAATCTACCCAAAGTATCTCGATATCGAGGCATGCAGGATCACAAAAAAAAAAAGAAACAACAAAAAAACAATACAGCAAGCTAAAAGAGTGAATGAAGTTACCACCTTTACAAACTGCTGAAAAGAAAAACTATCTACAATTCTTCTACTGTCTTATCTCAAGGTTGACAATCTTCCTTATACTTAAGCGTGTCTCCCCGGCAACGGCGCCAAAATTTGATTACGCCTAAAGAGTAACGCGGTATTTGTAGCACGGCTTTGGGGTGTCGATTCCACAAGGAGACAAACTAACTACAAGAGAAAGTGCAAACCTTAAAACAAACGATAAAAGTTAAACGACAAAATCTGAGTTTGAAGTAGTGTGAAAGAATTGTGTAAATATAATAGAGAACAACAAGGGTCTGGGAATTCTCCCTACGTTCATTGCCTTATTCTAATATTGATTCAGTTGTTTTTATCTCGATTACAAAGTTTCACATCCCAAACAAGCAATCAACAAATATTCAATTAAAGCATATATATAAACCCTAATATAATTGTTATGAAATATTCTTTGCTTTCAAGCACACATGACCTAACTTATCGATTATCAAGAAACAACAATATATCATAATGACAATACCGTAGTAATGGACAAATCTATAAGAGAAATCTACCAGACTCAATCACACCTTAACAACATCACATAAGAAGAGCATGACTAGACTTATATGAGGGAGAAAGATGGAATCACCGGATTAAGGGGAAATCCTCTAATTAGATTAAAAAGTAAATCATAACAATGTTTAATGATAATAAATCCAAACTACAATGAATCAAGACTAGAAAATAAGAACAACTACACCTAGGGATTCATCTCTTTGCCTTACTTGGAGATTAGTTGGCCATGGGGGAGAGTGTGGCAGCCTTCATGATGTTTTCCCTGGCCTCAGGCCTCTCCAAAAGATGATTTTTTTCACAAACTCTAAGCGGTCTATTTATAATCACAAAGTCCAAGGGTGTTTTAGGGTTTAAAAAGTCATTAAAAGCCCTAATTAAGTTGTAACTCGAAGACAGGGTATCGGGGTCGTGCCGCAGCTCAGATTGGGTCAGGCTATAGCTCAGAATCTTCAAGCTTCTTATACTTTCCAGAGGCCATCCAGGCCGCGACGCACACTGGTGCTGTTCTGGAGGCCTGACCTTTGTCTACTAAAACTGCCATAACTTTCTCTAGAAAAATCATTTTTACGAGCCATAAAATTTGCCAGAAAATAGACTTCCGAATATTTCTAAGCATATATGGCTCATCTCCTTGTTTTTCTTATATCAATACAGTTTTAATTTTAAAAAATGATTGATCTATATGGGCAATTCTGGCAATTTAGTGAAACTCTTTTCCAAGTGCTTGTGAACCTTCACTCTGGTGTTCATCGAATCATTGTGCTTTAAGAAATGATAGCTTTTCCATCTCTTTTGAACTTAAAGTACCTGAAAATGCATCGAAATAGATCAATGATCCAAGAATGACACTTTAGAGTTGTTAAGGTATAAAAGTGCAATTCAAACCTAGATCAACCCTAAAATGCTAACAATTAAGTACTATAAAGATGCATTTTATGACTCTCATCAGAACCTAGTAGGAGAGAGATTTTATTCACTTAAGGTAGAATACCCTATTTATGGTGGAGTATGATAGCAAATTTATAGCTCTGTCAAGATTTCTACCTGAATTAGTGAATACGGATAAGAAAAAATGTAAGAGATTTTTAGATGGGTTACACTACGAAATTCGATCTAAACTCTTTTACATGGGTATAAGGAATCATGCTATACTAGTGGATAAAGTATTACAGATTGAGAACGATTTGATGAAGTTTAGAGGTAAGAGGGATTGGCTGAAGAGGTCTAGATTCGAGGGACCTAGAGGTGGTAGTAGTATGGGTGTACAAGATGGGAAACCACCCTAGAGGGGGCGTTCCTTGTCACACAAAACTGTAGGGAAGAACCAGCGACAAGTAGGATCGGTTGCTTCTATAGCTCAGAGTAATACCAGTGGGACCCCTCAATTTGGGAGACAAGCTATGGGAATTGGGAGTTATGGTAGAGGAGTAAGTATGCCACCAAGGGGAAGTGGTAATCTGATGTATTATCGGGAGTCAAGGGTTTGCTTTAGATGTAATTAGATGGGGCATCTATCTCAGAATTGCCCTATGCAGATATGCTTTGTATGTGGTGAGGGAGGACACGTTGTTGTAGATTGTCTAGCGGGAAAATATGCTGACATAGGCATTGGAAGTATTGGGAGAAGATCGGTGGAGAAAGGTGGTGGATCAGGGAGTGTGCAGGGCAGAGGTCGAGGATCAGTAGCGGAGCGAAGATGTGGCAGCCAGTTTCAGTCCAGAGATAGCAGAGTCTATGCATTGACCCAATAGGATGCACAGGCCACTCTTGATGTTGTTATGGGTATGATATCTATCCTTGGTAGGCTTGCTAGATTATTGATTGATCTGGGTGCAACCCATTCTTTTGCATCTAGTAGTTATATGAAATCTATTGATGCGAGTGCTAGTCCTTTGATGCATGCTATTGTGGTTGAGGTTCCTACTGGAGATAAAGTTATTATCAGGACAATCTATCGAGGTTGTGTGATTAATATTACTGGTAGAGAATTTGAAGTTGATTTGTTGCCTTTAGATATGACAGATTTTGATTTATTTTTGGGGTTGAATTGGTTATCTGCATATCATGCTTGGGTAGATTGTTTTAGGAAAAATGTGGTGTTCAAGATACCCGGACAAAAGGAGTTTAATTTTTTGGGAGAACATAATATACTTGATAATTATCTTATTTCTACCTTAACTGCTAGTAAATGGTTGAGGAATGGTTATGAGGGGTGTTTGACATATGTGGTGGATTATAGCAAGGAGAGTAGGAAGTTAGAAGAAATCTTGGTAGTAAAAGATTTTTTTGATGTTTTCCCTGAAGATTTAGCTGGGTTGCCTCCCAATAGGGAGATTGAGTTTTCTATTAAGGTGATTCCAGGATCAGCACCCATATCCATAGCACCCTATAGAACGGCACCAGCTGAATTGAGAGAGTTGAAAGTTCAGCTTCAAGAGTTGCTTGATGTTGATATTTGTCTAAGGTTTAAACATGGTTTAAGGTTTAAACAAAAGATGGAAGAATGAATTTCAGCATGTTAAAGGAGTGCACACAAGTGTGCGCATCACTTTGGGTGTGTGTGCACACCTTTATTCAGCAAGACAAAGAAGTGCGCACAGCATCAGGAGGTCTAGCTTCAGTGTGCGCTGTAGCCCTCCTCCTCCCAGGCTGTAGCACCCAGTAATGGAGGTTCTAGAGGAAGGCTAGTGCCACACCTCTCCCTCACCAAGGCTGCAGCTGTCAGCAATGGTGAAAAAGGGTGTTTTGCCTAGCGCCGCAACATGCCTTGTTCAAGGCCGTAACGCTAGGCACACTGAGGCACACATATTCCACTTGATTCATCCTCTTGTTAACTGCGTAGGTGCCAGGTTAAAACACACAGCATCACTTAGAATTGATGGAGGGCCATGGTTGAGTGGTCATCAAGATCTAAGAGTGGAGATTGACTCTCAAGATTGGACAAGAAATTGGTGCACTATATAAAAGGTCACCTAGCTTCATTCTCCAAGAGCATGAGAACATTGTGACATAATGTGAGATCAATTGTAAAGAGCGATAGACATACAAGAGAGAATTATATGAGAGTGCAAAGACACAAAAACATAAGAGGGACTCATTGTAGAGAGGCTGGTTGTAAAAAGAGAGTAACATAGAATTGATAGAGAGCATTATAATAGTTCTTATCATCTTCTTTCTTCTCTTCTTGGTTTCTTCAAGAACTTGAGGTTTCTTAGAGAGGGTTGCTGGATTATAAAGAACCATTGATTTAGTGTAGAGAGTTCAGAGGAACTCATGGGGACGTAGGCTATTGCCGAACCTCGATAACAAATCGCTTGTCTTATTTCTTTCTTTGATTTCTGTTCCTGTTTTCGATTCCAAATCTTTACAAGTCATTCTAGACTTTGGTGTTTGGAAGATCACCACCTGGGCATCTTGTCAAGGTGATTTCCAACACTAGATAAACAATTTATTCGCCTAGTATGTCACCCTGGGGAGCCTCTATGTTGTTTGTTAAGAAGAATGACAGGACAATGAGGTTGCATACTGATTATAGACAGTTGAATAAGATCACCATCAAGAATAGATATCCTTTTCCTAGGATAGATGATTTATTTGAGCAGTTATAGGGAGCTAGAGTTTTTTCTAAGATAGACCTGAGGTTGAGTTATCATTAATTGAGGATAAAGGAGGGGGACGTGCCTAAGACTGCTTTTAGGACACGTTATGGCCATCATGAGTTCTTGGTGATGCCATTTGGGTTAACTAATGCTCCTGCAACAATTATGGACCTTACGAATTGGGTGATTAAACCATTCTTGGACAGATTTGTGATTGTGTTCATTGATGATATTTTGGTATATTCTAAGAATGAAGATGAGCATATGCAACATTTGGAGATAGTATTTGAGATTCTAATGAGAGAGAAATTATATGCGAAGTTCTCCAAGTGTGAGTTTTGGTTAAGCAAAATATCATTCTTGGGGCATGTTGTGTCCAAAGAGAGGATAGTAGTTGACCCACAAAAAGCAGAAGCAGTGTTAAATTGGGAAAGATTCACGAGTGTAACTGAAATTAGAAGCTTTTTGGGGTTGGCTGGTTATTATAGGAGATTTATCCAAAAATTTTCTATGATTGTTTGACCTTTGACTAAATTGACCAAGAAGGATGTGAAGTTTAGGTAGTCAAAGGAATGTGAGAGAAGTTTCCAGCTATTGAAAGAGAAACTGACTACTGTTCCGGTATTAGTGCTTCCTTCTGGTGATGAAAGATTTGTGGTTTATAGTGATGCATCACACCAGGGGTTGGGATGTGTGCTGATGCGACATGGGAGAGTTATAGCTTATACATCTAGGCAATTAAAGAACCATGAGAAGAATTACCCGACACATGATTTAGAATTGGCTGCCATAGTTTTTGCTTTGAAGATTTGGAGACATCATTTATATGGAGCTAATTGTGAAATTTTTACTGATCATAAAAGCTTGACGCATTTACTGACCCAGAAGGAGTTGAATTTGAGGCAGAGGAGGTGGATGGAGTTGATATGTGATTATGACTATACGATTCACTATCATCCAGGAAAGGCTAATGTAGTAGCTGATGCATTGAGTAGAAAGGCTACAGGGAGATTAGCTGCTATTGAGAGTTATAATACTAGCTTCATGATAGAATTAAGAAGCATGAGGATGCAGTTGAGTGTCGATGATAGAGGAGTATTAATGGTAAGTATGGTGATACAATCTCCTATTATTGATCGTTTACTACAGATGTAGGGTGGAGATGAGGGGATAGAGAATATCAGGCAGGAAGTGTTGAGTGGGAAGCCAACCGAGTTTAGAATTAGAGAAGATGGTATGGTAGTATTGGGGCATAGAGTTTATGTTCCCAATGTGTGGAGATGAGAAAGGAGATACTAAGGGAGGCTCATGATTCTATATATTCCATGCACCCAGGTAATAATAAGATGTACAGGGGATTGAAACAGAATTATTGGTGGTCAGGGATGAAGAAGGATTCAGCGAAATATATCTCTAGATGTTTGACTTGTCAACAGGTGAAATATGAGAATAGACATCCAGCAGGTTTATTACAACCTCTTCCAGTACCTGAGTGGCCATGGGAAAATGTGAGTATGGATTTTGTTTATGGTTTTCCCCATATCTAGAGGGAGCATAACACTGTGTGGGTTATAGTGGATAGACTTTCTAAGTCTTCACATTTTCTTCCTAATAAAACTACTTGGAGTCCAGAAAAGTTAGCTGAGCTGTATGTAGCAGAGATAGTGAAATTACATGGAGTACCCTTGAGTATCGTATCAGATAGAGATTCTAGATTTACTTCTAGATTTTGGAGAGGTTTTCAAGAAGCTATGGGTATGCAATTATAGTTTAGTACAGCTTTTCATCCACAAACTGATGAGCAGACAGAGAGAATCATCAAAATACTAGAAGATATGCTAAGGGTAAGTGTGTTGAGTTTCTCAGTGAGCTGGGATGCTTATCTACCTTTGATCGAGTTTGCATACAATAATCAATATCAAACTAGTATTGGGATAGCACCCTTCAAGGCTTTATATGGTAGAAGGTGTAGGACTCCAGTATGTTGGGAAAAAGTTGAAGAGAGAAAAATGTATGGCCCAGAAATTATAGACTTGACTACTGAGAGGATCAAATTGGTTAAGGAGAACCTCAAAGCAGCCCAGAATAGACAGAAGGGATATGCTGATAATAGAAGACGACCTCTCGAGTTCCAAGTTGGTGATTGGGTATTTTTGAAGATATCTCCATGGAGGGAGTGTTGAGATTTAAAAAGAAGGGAAAGCTGAGTCTGAGATTTGTGAGGCCCTATGAGGTGATCGAGAGAATTGGACCACTAGTATACCGGTTGGATTTGCCCCCAAAATTAAACCAATTACATAATGTGTTTCATGTGTCCCTGCTGAGAAAGTACTTACACAATGAATCCCATAGTATCTCGAATCAGGCGATAGAATTTCAGGAAGATTTGACTTTTATGCAAGTACCGATCAAAATCCTAGACAGAAAGGAACAAGTCTTGCTAAATAAATTCATTCATTTGATTCAAGTATTATGACGAAACAAAGATGTCAAAGAAGTCACGTGGGAACATGAAACAAGAAGGAGAAAGGATTACCCCTAACTCTTTTCTTGATTTTAGGTAAGGACATTTCGGGGACGAAATTTTGTAAGGTGGGTAGAATTGTAATACCCGTATTTGTAAAATAAGGGCAAAAAAAGTACTTTAATAAATATAAGATAGAGTTAAAATAATACATATATATTTAAATACAAAAAGTCCAATTTGAATAAAGCAATTCTAAAAAAAAAGGACACATGGTAGCAGGTGGTAGCACCTGCTGCCAAGTGTAAATTTAAGCTTTGCATGCCCTCTAACAAAGCCCAAAACGTGGAGACCTTTAGGGAGGGGGGTGCTGCTGAAGCCAAACAAAATATTTGTTATATATGTAAGTTAACTTATATTACTTACTTACGAATTCGTTCTTTTAATTACTTGTTTTCTTTAAACACTTGGGGACCCAAAAAAAGGTTAAAAGAGCAAAATTTGAAGGGTTTACGACGAAATTTCATAGAAAATCACGAGAAACTATCAAAAAAATATAAAGTAATAATGTAATATTTATTTTTGAATTTTTAGCATACACGAAATTTATCGGAAGTCAAAGTGAGAATTTTCAAAGGGTGTGGTTTATGAAGAAATGAAGAATAAATTAGAATTTTAATATAAATATTATGTCAGGTGTTGACAATCAGCAATCAGGGGAAATTGCTGAGAAGAACGGGAGAGGCAAGGATCCACGGGTAGCTTTAAGTGCTACGTGATGAGTTGGATTTACTTTAAGTAATCTAAATAAAAAAAATAAAAAATCTAGTGATAATATTAAAATAAATTATTAGCTTATGTTTTGGTGGTAGATAAAGATTAAATTGATATGTATGACATGAATATTGGAAACGTAGAAAATTATTATGTAAAAAGAAATATTATTAGAATCATGAGTTGATTTAATAATAATGGTGATAAATAAATACTTGACGAGTTTTAGTTAATAAATTGATGTGATAAATGAGAAGATGAATTTAGTGGATCTTTGCAAGTTTTGATGGATGATTTGATGTGATTTAGGATGAAAAGAATTTAGTGGAATATTTTTATATATAATTTGAGAGAAATCAGGATAAACAATTTAAATATTTTAATTCATGTTTATTTTTTTTTATGTTATTGTTCAGATGCATATTTCATATGCATATGCATTAAATAAAAGAAAAGAACCGAGAAAACAGTCGGTCTAAGATAAAAACATGTCGACATGTGGGAAGACATTCCTATAATAATAATTCATGCATGGTATCTATTTTACATGTTGATATTTTTGCTGAATGTTGTTGATATTGTGCATTTATTTTTAGATAAATAAGTCTCACAGAGAGACAATTACAGTGAGAAAAAGACATAGTAATATGATATGATAGGATTTATTTAAATATTAGACATTATGCTATTATCTAGTTATATGAGAGATAAATGATTAAATATTAAAGGGCTGTTTATACAAATTTGAATACTTTTAGTAAATTTAATCCACTGAGCTTGTGAAGCTCATCCCTCATTGTACAAAGATTTCAGGTAGCAGACTTGTCTTTAATGGTGATGTCAAATTCTTGCAAGAGTAAGATCCACCGTATTAGTCGTGCCTTAGCATCCTTCTTTGTAAGAAGGTACTTAAAAGCTGCATGATCTGTGAAGATAAGAATAGGAGAACCAATTAAATAAGCACAAAATTTGTCCAAAGCAAATACTATAGCTAGTAATTCTTTTTCAGTGGTGGAGTAATTCATTTGAGCACTATTTAGAATTTTACTAGCATAGTAAATGACAAAAGGTTTCCCCTCCCTTCGCTGTCCAAGAACAGCACCTACAGCAAGGTCACTAGCATCACAAATTATTTCAAAAGGTAAAGTCCAATCAGGTGACTGCGTTATGGGTGCTGAAGTAAGCTTGCCAATCAGCATTTTAAAGGCCTTTTGACAAGCTTGTGTCCACTCAAATGGAGCATCTTTAACTAGGAGGGCACATAATGGTCTAGATATGTTGGAAAAATTTTGTATGAACCTCCTATAAAAACCAGCATGACTAAGAAAGGATCTCACATCCTTTATTGTCTTAGGTGTAGGAAATTTAGAAATTAATTCAATCTTAGATTGATCAACCTCTATCCCCTTAGAAGAAACAATATGCCCTAAGACGATACCTGAAGGTACCATGAAATGGCATTTTTCCCAATTTAAGGCTAATTCCTTCTCCTCATAATGAATTAATACTCTCTTTAAATTCAATAAGCATGCATCAAATGAAGATCCAAAAACAGTCAAGTTATCCATAAAAACTTCCATGCAATTTTCAACCATATCACTAAAAATGCTCATCATGCAACGTTGAAAAGTAGCAGGTGCATTACACAATCCAAATGGCATTCTACGAAAAGCATAAGTACCAAAGGGATAAGTGAAGGTGGTTTTATCATGGTCTTCTAATGCAATTTCAATTTGATAATAACCAGAATAACCATCTAAGAAACAATAAAAATGATGACCAGCTACACGCTCAAGAATTTGATCGATAAAAGGGAGTGGGAAATGGTCTTTCCGGGTGGCAGCATTTAATTTTCTATAATCAATGCACATTTGCCACCCAGTCACAAGTTCTGTAGGGACTAACTCTCCTATGTCATTTTTCACCACAGTGACACCGGACTTTTTAGGAACGACTTGTGTAGGGCTTACTCATTTACTATCAGTTATGGGATATATAATTCCTGTATCTAATAGTTTCAACACTTCATTTTTCACTACTTTCATAGTGGAGTTAAGCCTACGCTGAGGGTCTCTACGAGGGCTAGTTCCTTCATCCAAATTTATCTTATGAGAACATATTAGAGGACTAATACCTTTTAAATCAGCCATGCTCCAACCTAAGGCTTATTTATGTTTATTTAGGGTCCGACTTAATTTCTCACCTTGAGACTCAGAAAATTCAGATGAGATAATAATAGGAAAAGTATCACCTGGACCAAGGAAAACATGCTTCAAACCCTTAGGCAGAGGCTTCAATTCAACTTTGGGTGCTTCCACACTTGAAAGGATTTGTTTCTCGCTTCTTTCAGGCAACTCCTCAAACTTTGGTTGCCATGCTCGAGTGCTATAATCCTGAGATTTATCAAAACTAGCACAACTATCAATTACATCAGATTGATCATTAATTAATCAAACTCAGAATTAATAAGAAAATACTCAGAAGGATCAATATCATGAGCTATAGAAACTCTCTTATCGATGAGTGACTCAATCATGTACAACTGGTGGCTCTTGTCAACATCTTCTGGCTGTTTTGTAACATTGAAGATGTTCATCTTGAGGGTCATGTTTCCAAAAGACAGCTTCATGATTCCATTCCTACAATTAATAAGAGCATTTGCAGTAGCAAGGAATGGTTTACCCAAAATTAAAGGAATTTTAGAGTTAGTGTCAATAGTAGAAGTAGTATCAAGGATTAAGAAATCAACAGGATAATAAAATTTATCAATTTGAATTAGAACATCCTCTACCACACCTCGGAGTACTGATTACGCCCAAAATAGTAATGCGGTTGTTGTAGCACGGCTTTGGGGTGTCAATTCCACAGGGAAACAAGTTAACTATAAAGAAAGATGTAAACCTAAATATAGACGATATAATCAAAATAAGTAAAGAATCTGAAATTGATGATGAAGTAATTGTATAGGTTGTAAAATATGATAGAGGGACAACAAGGATCCAAGAATCCTCCCTAGGTTCGTTGCCCTAATCCTAACTTGATTCAGTTGTTTTTTATCTCGACTACACGTTTCACATCCCAAACATGCAATCGACAAATATTCAATGAGAACATGTATAAACCCTAATATGATTGTAATGAAATACTTCTTATTTCTGATTCATGCACATATGATCTATCCTATAGGTTTATGAAGAAACGACAATATATATTTGTTGACAATATTGCAGTAATGGACAAAATCTAAAGGCTAGATTTACTGGACTCAACTATACCCAATAATCTTGACATAAGAGAAGCATGACAAAAGTTATATCAAGGAAAAGATACAATCATCGGAATAGATAAAATCTTATAATTAGATCAAGAAGTAAATCATGACAACGTTTGACAATAAATTCTTATTACAATTGAACCAAATAAGGGTAAATAGGGACAACTACACCTAGGGATTCATCCCTTCACCTTGCTAGGAAGTTAGTTAGCCATGGGGTGCATGGCCAAACACTTTTTGTGGATGAGCTGCTGCTTGGGTTTTCTGTGCTTTTCTTCTCAGCCAAGATGCTCTTTCTTAGACCCCAAGTATCCTATTTATAGCACAAGAGTCCAAGGGTATTTTTGGGTTTTTTCTAATGTTTAAAAACCCTAATTAAAGTCTAACTCGGAGTTACAAAATCTGTGTGTGCGCTGCGGTATTGCTGAGGAGCACCGCGGTGCTAGGCATGTTTTGGTTTGGGCGGGCTTCTGGGCACCGCGGTGCTGTTGAGGAGCACCGCAGTGCTGACTGGTTGCTGCACAATGGGTGAGTTGCTGGGCACCGCGGTGCTACTGAGCACCGCGGTGCTGGCCTTTTCGCTGATTTTCTTCATGCTTTGCCTCTCAGCAGCTACTACTATGTTTCGTCATGCATAGAACCTTGGTGCTTTTAAACAATGATCGCTTCTTCTCCTCTTTGGACTTAAAATACCTGAAATTGTACTGGAATAAGTTAGTGATCCAATAATATTCCTTAAGAGTTATCAACACACAAGAGTGCAATATAGACCGCGAAGAATCATAAAATGCTAACAATTAAGCATCGTTGAGGTGCATTTTATGGCTCTTATCAGGTACTTTGACTGAACGGTCAGTCAATTGCAATACTACAGCAGTTGGTTTGATTTCTCCCAAATCCAGCTGCAAATAAATAGAAAATGGCATCAAATATACACTAGCTCCTAAATCTAGCAATGTTTGTCCAACCTCATAATTTCCAATGCTACATGCAATGGTTGGACAGCTAGGATCCTTGTATTTGGGGCGGATCCTTTGCTCAATTAAAGCACTAACTTGCTCTGTTAGGAATGCAATTTTCTTCACATAGTGCTTCCTCTTAATTGTACACAAATCCTTAAGAACTTTTGCATAAGTAGGAACTTGTTTAATCACATGAAAAAAAAGAAGATTAAGTTTTACTTACCTTAGGTTATCTAGGATTTCATTGTTTAGGCCTAGATTTTTCTTGTTTGATTTTAAGGCTTGAAGGAATGGTGCCTTAACAGGGCTCTTGGTAACCTCAGGGTCCTTGGGCAGTTCGGCATCGTTACTACCTTGACCCTTTTCCAGATCCTCAGATTTGTTCATTGTTGGGATGTGTAACGACTTACCACTTCTTGTCACAATGGCATTCACATCTTTCAGATTTGCTTATGCCATGTGTTGACCATGGGGTGTGGACTGAGCTTGGGAAGGGAACTTACCTCGCTCATTCACACTATAGGAGCCAATCAATTTGGATACTTGGCTTCGTATTTCCTTATTCTCTTCAACAACCTGTGTAATTAATGCTTCACACCTTTGGTTTGTCTTACATTGTACTTCAATGAAAGCATGCAAAGTGTCTTCTAAAGAACTCCTAGAGGATGAGGGTGCATGATATGGTACAGGGCATGATCTAGGGGGTTGTGCAAGCTGCTGGTTCTCAGACTTCCAGTTGGAGTGATTGTGCCACCCCGGATTATAGGTGTTAGAGAAGGGTGCAAGAGGCTTCTTGTACATGCCTAAGGCATTACATTGATCCTCATACATCCCTCTCATATCAACAAATGTAGGGCACTCTTGAGCGGGATGGCCTACCCCGCCACACACAAAACATGGTTCCAAAGATTCGGTTTGATTAGCCATGCGTGTTGGCTTTGAGCCTTTAGTATTTAATGCATCTAACTCCCTAGTGAGCATCTCGACCTTAGCTTTTAGGTTGTCTTGTTCCCTAAGATGGTGTATTCCACCACCACTTAGGTTTCCTACAGGTCATGACCTATTTGTTCTTAGTGTAGCATTAGGTCCAGTCCAAGTGCGAGCTTTTTCAACAAGCTCATTGAGGTATTCTGTAGCCTCATCAGGATCTTTTTGTAAAAATTCACCATTGCACATCATCTCTACAAATTGGCGCTCTCTATATGTAAGTCCCTCATAAAAATAGCTCACTAAATGCCAATTCTCATACCCATGGTGAGGACACATACTTAACAACTCCTTAAATTTCTCCCAAGACTAATACCAAGTCTCATTGTCATTTTGTGCAAAGGTGGAGATTTGCCTTTTTAAAGCATTGGTCTTATGTTGAGGGAAGTATTTGTTAAAGAAGACCTGAGTCATCTCATTCCATGACCCAATAGATCGTGGTCTCAGCGAGTATAGCCAACTCTTAGCTTTATCCTCCAAAGCAAAAGGAAAAAACTTGAGTCTCATAATGTCATCAGTTGCATCTTGACTATAAAAGGTTGCAACTACTTCCTCAAATTCCCTAATGTGTACATATGGGTTTTCATTTTTCAAGTCATAAAATGTATGGAGTAATTGTATCATCCCTGTTTTAAAATCTTGATGGTGAGTATTAGCTGGAAACATGATGCATGATGGTGTGGCTATTCGGCTAGGATGCAAGTAATCCTTAAGTATCTTAGCAACATTTTCATTGGGGTTATCAGCCATGTTAACAAAATCCTCTAAATTCTCGTTTGGGGATGCACTATGGTTTGATCTAGGCAAGGTTTCACTAACGGACGTGGAAAGAGAGGGTAACTTTATTTCAAGTCTTCTAATAAATCTACCTCACGAATCTCTCGGTCTAAGCATACACCAAATGAGTTAAAGGGGAAATTAATAAAACAGAATAATAAAAGAAAATCAGAAAATCAAAAACTTAGAGAAAGGAACAATATTACCGTTTTATCTCAAAGTTGACAATCTTCCTTGTACTTAAGCGCGTTTCCCCCGACAATGGTGCTAAAATTTGATTACGCTCAAACTAATACGCGGTTATTGTGTATAGTTGAGGTGTCGATCCCATGAGGAAAAGCGAACTACAAAGAAAAGTGTAAACCTTAACACAAACGATAAAGATCAAGTAAGAAAATTTGTGTTTTGATAATGAAGTAATATGAGAAAATTGTGTAAATAGATTGAAGAATATAATAGAGAAACAACAAAGGTTCGAGAATCCCCCCTAGATTCATTGCCTTATTCCGATCTTGATTCAATTTTTTTTATCTCGATTTCTAGTTTCACATCCTAAACAAGCAATAGGCAAATATTCAATCAAAGCATATGTAAACCCTAATGCAATTGGTATGAAATACTTTTTACTTTCAATTTAAGGACACATGAGCTATCCTATAGATTTATCAAGAAACGAAAATATATCTTAATGACAATATCACAGTAATGGACAAACCTAAAAAATAAATCTATCAGACTCAATCACATCCAACAATCTTGACATAAGAAGAGCATGACTAGACTTATATCGAGGAGAAAGATACAATCACCGAATTAAGAGAAAATCTTCTAATTAAATCAAAGAGTAAATCATAACAATGTTTTGACAATAAATCCAAACTACAACTGAATCAATAATGGAAAATAAGAACATCTACACCTAGGGATTCATCCCTTTGCCTTGCTTGGAGATTAGTTGGCCATGGGGTTCATGCTTGAACACTTTGATGGAGAATGTGATAGCCTTCTTGAGTTTTCCAGCCTTAATGATTCCTCCTTTATCAAACCCTAAGGGATCTATTTATAATACAAAAGGTCCAAGGGTGTTTTCGGGTTTAAGCTATCATTAAAACCCTAATTAAGTCGTAACTCATAAACAAAGCATCAAACTCGTGCCGCGGCTCACAATAATCTAGGCCGCGGTTAAGCCTTTTGGGTGGTTTCTTTAACTTTTTAGAGGCCGCGGCCCAGATTGGTCCAGGCTACGGCTCAGACTACCAGGGCGCTGCCCGGACTGGTCTAGGCCGGGGCGCACACTGATGGTCTTCTACCTCTTTTTGGGCTTGGTTCTGGAGGCTGCCGCAACGCACACACTAAAGACTGGGTTTCTCTTCATTTTGTCCTTCTGCAACCATGCCTTCACTCCGATGTGCATCGAAGCATCGTGCTTTAAGCTATGATGGCTTTCCACCTCTTTTGAACTCAAAGTACCTGAAAATGCATCGAAATAAATCGATAATCCAATAATATCACTTTAGAGTTGTTAAGGTATAAAAGTGCAATTCAAACCTAGATCAATCCTAAAATGCTAACAAATAAGCACTGTTTAAGATGTATTTTATGACTCTCATCAAGTAGATACCATGCCCTTAGGTTGATAATCATTAGGTATTCATGACATGAGTAAAGCATTGGCATACTGTTTTGTTGTGGTAGTATGATTAGTGGTGGATATCAAGTCCCTACGCCTTTATCTTTATTAATTCAAACCCAACATTTATTTCTTTCATTTTATTTTATTATTGCGAAACTAATTCTAAATTAGAATTTACCAATCCCGATGGAGATGTTCTTATATTCGCACACTATACTACTGTTGACCTTGTGCACTTGCAAGTAAAACTATACGATTATTTGCTTATTTATTTAGGTAGATAAATGCACAACAAGTTTTTGACGTCGTTGCTAGGGATTGCACTAAATTTCTTTTTAAAATTATTTTCGTTAGTTTTATTTTATTTTATTTTATTTATTTACTCTATTCTGTTTATATTTTCTTTATCAAAAACCTAATTTTTATTCTTTGTGTTTTCTGTTTTCTTCTGTTTTAGGTCTGCAGCAGTGCTATTTCTGGCCTTGCGATCGAGCGCAAGCTCAAATGAGATCAATTGCACTGTTACGATCAAGTGTAGTACCTATTGCGCTCGAGTGTAAATAGTCTAGAGACTACCCGAGCAGCAGTACTGAAGCTGGTGCACCAAAGTCTTCCAGCTAATTCATGCAAGGACTTCAATCTAGAAACCCTACCATTGTTCCACTCAACATAGAGATTGAGTGAACCATTCGAAAGAGGCCTAGAAACAACTTTGAGGAGAACGAAGAAGAATTCGAGGGAGAAGCACCAATGGCACAGCTAGAAAACTAACAACCACCTGAGTAAAGACCTATGAAGCAATCTTTCATCCCACGGAACCTCAACCAGAGCAGGAACACAATTATTACATATCTCCGCAGATACTCAATGCGTCGACTCATTTTAGGGGTACACCTAGTTAGGATCCATTCTTGCACCTTCGGGAATTCTTTGACCTCTGCAAGTTCCAGCACATCCAGGGCCTAAATCAAGAGGGAATCAGGTTAATCTTTTCCCTTTTTCATTAAAAGATAAAGCTAAGTTATGGTATAATTCATTGCCTGTAGATTCTATCCATACGTGGGAAGAACTATCTAGTAAGTTCCTAAAGAAATTTTTCCCAGCACAAAAGACAAGGCAGATGAGGAAGAAGATTCAATCTTTCCAACAGAGAGATGGAGACCTTTTCTTTGAAGCATAGGGACACTTTAATGAGCTGCTTCTCAAATGTCCACATCACAACCTACCTCAAGATGAGTTGGTACTAGCCTTTTATGAAGGTCTAAATGACATGAATAAAGGTATTGCTGATTCCGGTTGTGGAGGTGTGTTGATGGAGAAGAGCAGTGAAGAAGCCATGGAGCTTTTTGAGATCTTAAGTGAGCACACCCAGCAATTCTCCTCGAGTGGTAGACAAGGAGTTAAAAGCAAGGGTATGTATGAGGTAACCCTAAATGGTGGATCTTAAAATCAGATGGCTGCTATGGAGAGGAAGCTAGATATGCTTATAAAATCCATGTCTACTCAGAACATCTCACCTCGACAACAAGCTACACAACGCCAAGTATGTGCCTTATATTCTCAATTTGATCACACTACTAAGACTTGTCATTTGTATTCATCTACAGATCCCGAGCAAGCGAACTATGTGGGACCAAACAATGCATATGCAAATACCTACAATCTTGGATGGTGAAACCACCCCAACTTCTCATGGAGCAACGATCAAAATGCCTTGAACTTTCAAGGGCAGCAAAGGAATTCCCAACCAATAGCCTAATCAGTTCTGGAATCAAAGCAAAGTGACCTAGAGGGTCTTGTGAGGCAGTTAATGACCTCACAATATCAGTTCATAGCATAAACATGAAAATTCCAGACTGAGTAAAGATAAACAATTGCAAAGCATGAGCAAACCATCCAAAGACTAGAAGTATAAATGAGCCGAATGGCTAAGGAGATAAGTGAAAGAAAGCAAGGTGAGCTTCATGCCCAAACAATACCTAATCTAAGAGGACATCAGCAACTGAATGCTGTGACAACACTTAGAAATGGTAAGATCATAGGAGCTGATGAGCCTACACAAGCATCTCCAGATAGAGCATCCACATCAAAGGTAAGTGAAATGGAGAAGTGGAATGCACCACCCTTCCCTCAAAGGTTAGTAAGCCTAAGAAAGAAAGTAAACTGCTTGATATTTTTGAAACTTTGCGAAAAGTAGATATTAACATTCCTTTATTAGATGCAATTAAACAAATGCCTGCATATGCTAAATTTTTGAAAGATTGTTGCACTAATAAAAGAAAGTTTCAGGAACATGAGACAGTTGCTTTAATGGAAGAGGTAAGTGTTGTGCTATTAAGAAAACTGCCACCAAAACTAAAAGATCCGTGTAGTTTTACAATTCCATGCAGGATAGGTAACTAGATTTTTGAGCATGCATTACTAGATCTAGGGGCTGGAGTCAACTTGCTGCCATACACTATATTCAAGACACTAGGTTTGGGGGAGCTTCAACCAACTTCCATCACCTTGCAACTGGCAGACAGAAGCATCAAAAGACCTAGAGGTATTCTTGAGGATATCTTGGTAAAGGTAGGTCCATTTATTTTACCTGCTGATTTTATTATGATAGATATGGAAGAATGCCCTATGCCATTACCTCTGCCCATCATCTTAGGAAGACCCTTTATGCGAACTGCTGATACAAAAAATTGTGTGAAAAAGAGTATTGTAAGTATGAAGGTAAATGATGAGAAGGTTGAATTCAACATATTTGATACATTAAAATTACCCTATGATAATATAGAATGTTCTAATGTATATATGATGCAAGGTGTTGTTGAGGAATTTTTTCAGGTCCATCCCATTGCTCCATTAAAGGCCACCCTCACCCATGATTTCACAAGAATGGATACTGTTGTGAGTTTTAAATTACTCGCAAGCGCACGAGTCGTTTGCAATATAGCGTGTGCAAGTGCGAGGTCGAATCCACAGGGAATTGCGTTGTGAAAGTATATTTTCAATCTAAATTAACTCTATCTTAACCTAGTTCCGAATTTTGAATGATAATTTGTAAAATAAATTAAAACTAAATTAAATTGATTTTAAAACTAATAATAAAAAGCACTAAGGTTTCCGAATCCACCCCACCAAAGTTAAGCATACATGTTCTAAAAATATAGCCTATCAAAACATTCAATGAATCCAACTATAAGACAAAAAACAAAGAATATCCCAACTAAACCAAAAGCACCCAATGTATCCGCTCTTAACAAATCACAAAGGGAATCCAATTTAATCGAAAAGCATTCAATGTATCCATCAGATGAAACACAAAGAAAATCCAACAGACAATTTAAACTCAATCAATTATAAGATTAACTCAAATAATTGACAGAACATTTATACTAAAAATTGTCAGATTTGTACAAGCAAATCTGAACTACTACGCCAAACAACGGCGGGGCTTCATCTTCAACCTTAGCTGAAGAGTCTAGCCACTCATAACTATAAAACTATAATAACAAGTGCTAAACATTTAAACTAAAACAACTGAATATAAAGAAATAAATAAACAACTTTACATGGGAGAAATTCCACTCGCTGACGGGCGGCGCTTCCCCTCGTGGTAGCAATGCCTTCGGGATCCACCAGAATGCTAGCGGACGTCCACCGGTAAACACCAAAGTGGCTTAGGAATTGTACACTGGATTATGATGCCAAATGGTGTTTATATAGGGGGAGACCCGGAGTAAAACAGGTTGCAGAAACGATGTGGGATACAGGCCCGAGTGCGCTCGATCGCAGTGTGGTGCGATCGATCGCAGGTACGATCGATCGCATGTCTTGTGCGCACGATCTCATGTGCGCTCGATCGCATGTCTGCTGCGATCGATCGCAAATGCACTGAACTTCAATTATTTCGATGTGGGATGTTGACCTTGCGCTCGTTCAAAGGCAGGTGCGCTCGAGCGCTGGTGCGCTCGATCGCATATCTGTTGCGATCGAGCGCAATGTCACCAGAAGCTTCAAATCAACCTGAAATGCTGCACTTTCTCCACAAAGCTGTAAAAACACACAAAACACAAGAAAAACGTAAAATGAAGTAAAATACTACTAACTAAGAGCATAACAAGTATAAGTTAAGGGTCTAAAATATGCAATATTTAAGACTCATCAAATACCCCCAAACTTATATTTTGCTAGTCCCTTAGCAAAACAAAATAAAAGACTCAATGAAAAACAAAGAACATAAAGATAAAGTCAACACTCATGGTATCCAAAAATTTAAGGAGCACACATCACCATGATATTCATTCATAAGCAAGCTTAAAAAGGTAAACCCATCTTCGCAATGAATAGAAATGTTAAAATCTAATTACTTACAAAAGGCAGGATAAGGCATCACAAGCTTGAATCAGTGTAAGGTGAATTAGTACATAAAAATGAAGCTTCCAAGTAATTCTAATGTGTAAGGTCTCCATATCTCAAGATTCACTGAATTTCCCATCAAAAAAGAACGAAAAGGCATAGTTTTTATTTTATTCTCTCTCTTTTTTTTTTTATTATTAAGGCACGGCTATGCTTAGTTCCCTTGAGCTTTCTAATTGACCCATGTAGCGAGTGTTAAGTCAATGACTCCCAAACCAGGTGGTTTTAGGGCATTAGGTGTAAAGACACCCCTAAGGACTTACTAACTCGAGTCAAAAAGGCTACGAAATTAAACCGACCTTAATATTACCAAGCAAAATTTCACCTTTTGACGTGAACACTCACTGCTTACTGAGGCAAGAGGTCCAGTTACTCAGCGAAAAGTTTATTGATAATTTTTTTTTTTTTTTTTTTTTTTTTTTTTTTTTTATATTTTCCTATGCCCAAGAGTTCATCCAACAAGTCATCCAGTTTCAGTTAAGATAAGGAAAAATACACATTAAAATCACGTGTCATACCTCACATAATTTATGCTAATGTGCTCGTGTGAGATTAGATCAAACATGTGAATTCTCAAAATGCCTAAAGTAAGTAACTAAATTTTAAAAATTTATCACCAGATCATGTGTTCAAAATGTTAAGCTCACCAATGACACCACATCACAGGAAATGTTTAGATCAACTAAAATTTCACGATAACATGAGCATGCATTTATCTCTATGACGAAAAGACAACAAATTAGGACAAAGTGTGTGATGTGTCTCCCATACCCCCAAACTTAAATTACACATTGACCCCAATGTGTGACTAATATGGAAAGAGCTGACCTGAGATATGGAGAACTATCTGGACTGGTATGGCTCATAGCATACCCCCAAACTTGAACTGAAGTACGCTTTGTCCCTGAAAAAAAAAAAAAAAAAAAAAAAAAAAAACTGGAAAACAAAAAATACTGGAAACAAACATTAAACATAAAAATGTGAAATAATAAATAAACAAAAGAAAAGAAAAGATAAGCTGTGGGGTGCCTCCCATGAGCGCTAAGTTTAACGTCTTCAGCCATACCCAACATTAGTAAACAGACCCAACTAAGCTCTCCACCATCTGATCAATAAATGGGAATGGAAAATGATCAGGCCTAATGGCAGCATTCAATTTACGGTAGTCTAGACACTTTCTCCAAATTGACCGAACACGAGTTGGAAGCAACTCGTTGTCCTTATGCTGCACTACCGTTAATTCAGCACGTTTGGGCATAACATGAATCTGGCTCACCCACTTGCTATCAGAGATGGGATAAATGATCCCTGCCTCTAACAGCTTCATATCTTCCGCCCTCACAACCTCTTGCAAAGCAGGGTTGAGCCTTCTTTGTGGCTCCCTCGATGGCTTGGCATCCTCCTCTAAATGTATCATGTACGTCACCACCGAGGGGCTGATCCCCTTGACATCCTCAATAGTCCAGCCTATAGCTTCCTTATGCTCTTTTAAGACGTCCAATAATTTCTCCTCTAGAGCATCACCCAAATCGGAAGGTATAATCACAGGCAAACTATCGGCTGAACCTAGGAACTTATACTTAAGATTATCTGGTAAAGGCTTAAGTTCCTTCTTGGGGGTTTCAGGTGCGGTGGTCTCCTCCATCTTATTGCTCTTCCGAGGAGGAGACTCTAAAATGGCATTCGCTTGCTCAAGTAATTTATCTAAATCCATATCCTCTCCAAATTGAGCAAAGCATGCCTCTAGGGGGTCCTCAGTGCGGGAGTCATCCGCAATCTCCTCCATCTTACTGCTCTCCCGAGGAGGAGACTCCAAAATGGCATTTGCTTGCTCAAGTAATTTATCTAAATCCAAATCCTCTCCAAATTGAGCAAAACATGCCTCCAGGGGGTCCTCAGTGCTTGATTCATTCACAGTCTCCTCAAGAATCTCCTCTATCAAGCATACATTTCTCACTTCATCATATTCATGTGGTTGCCTAGTGATATCAAAAATATTCAACTCCACTGTCATATTTCCGAAGGAGATCTTCATCACCCCTGTCCTACAATTTATCAGGGCGTTAGCCGTGGCTAAGAATGGTCGCCCTAGAATAACCGGTATTTGAATCCCTATATTCTGAACCGGCTCTGTGTCAAGCACAATAAAATCCATGGGGAAATAGAACTTATCCACTTTTATCAAAACGTCCTCAACTATTCCCCGTGGTCTTTTCACTGACCTGTCAGCCAATTGAAGCGTAGTGGATGTGGGCTTCAATTCTCCTAACCCCAATTCTAAATAGACTGAGTAGGGTAGAAGATTCACACTCGCCCCTAGATCCAAGAGAGCCCTCTCAATGTGGCTGACTCCTATCGTGCAAGAGATGGTAGGACACCCCGGGTCCTTATACTTGATGGGTAGCTTGCACTGAAGGATTGAGCTGACTTGCTCGGTCAAAAATGCCTTTTTTGGGACATTCGTCCTCCTTTTGATAGTGACCAAGTCCTTTAGAAACTTGGCATATGATGGCATTTGATGGATGGCATCCAAAAATGGGATATTGATTTGGACTTGCTTGAATACCTCCAGAATTTCCTCATACTTCCCTCCTTTCTTGGGCGCCTGTAATCTCTCGGGGTAGGGCGCTCTAGGTATAAACGACCTAGGAGGGTCTTTCTCAGTAGGTGTGGCTATAGATGGCTCAGCATCTCTCTTCTCTGTGTTGCCACTCCTTTGCCCTTGCTGCATAGCAGGGCTCTCTTCCACTCGATTGTCCACTTGTCTCCCAGACCTCAGTGTGACAATCGACTGTACTTGTTCCGCCCCGTGCATAGGAGTTGATGAACTCTCAACCATAAATTGTCCTTTTGGGTTTTGCACGGGCTGACTGGGGAACTTTCCCTTCTCTCTCTCACCCAAGTGACTTGCAATTTGCCCTATTTGACTCTCCAGCTTGGCAATTGCTTGGGTGTTTACCACTGTTGCACTCCTCACATCACTCATATTTTGGCTAGTCTCCTTCATGAACTCCTTAAGGGTGTCCTCTAGCGACTGTGAAACTGGCGCTGGTGTTTGAGTGGGTGCATGGTAAGCAGGTGAAGGTGCTGGATGGGCAGAACGACCATGATTAGGAATTTGTGGGGCAAATCTGGGAGGATATTGATTTTGAGCATGATAAGGGGCTCCTCCCAGATTCATCGGTTGGTTCTGCCTCCATGAAAAATTTGGGTGGTTCCGCCACCCTGGATTGTACGTCTCGGAGTACGATCCATTTGACTGCCTTCGAAAGTCATTGAAAGCATTTACTTGTTCCAGAGGATACTCGGCACAAGCCGGCATTGATGGGCAATTCTGTGCTAGATGCATGGGACTAGCACAGATGGAACAGCTTTCAACATTGAATGTGTTGGCAGCATTGATGGATTGGCTCACAGTGAGAGCGTCAATCTTTTTAGTGAGGGCATCTAACTTTATCCTCAAATCGGCGTCCTCTCTGACCTCATAGATGCCTCCCTTCTTAGGAGCACGAATGGACTTATCTCGACAGCTTGAAAAATCCCACTGCTGCGAGTTGTCGGACAACTTGTCCAACGCCATATATGCTTCGTCTCCTGTTAGACTCAAGAATGCCCCCCCATTCATAGACTCGATCATGCTACGGTTGGGTTGAGTCAACCCTTGGTAGAAGAATTGAACGAGTCTCCACTTCTCATATCCATGTGGAGGGCATCTGATCAGTAACTCTTTAAAGCGCTCCCAACCCTCAGAAAATTTTTCATCCTCATCCTGAGTGAAAGAGCTGATCTCCTTTCGGCACTCATTCACTCTAGACATTGGGAAAAACTTATGATAAAATTTGCTAAGCAGGTTTTCCCAAGATGTAATAGACCCGGGCGTGTTGGAATCCAACCACGCCCTAGCTCTATCGTGAAGAGAAAAAGGGAAGAGTCGAAGATGGACTGACTCTTCAGAGAAGTTCTGGAATTTGAATGTGGCACAAATGTCTTTGAACTTCTTCACATGGCTATAAGGATTTTCAAGATCTAAGCCATAGAATGAGGGTAAGAGTTGGATGACATGTGGCTTCAAGTCAAAGTGGGTGGCATTGGTCGGTGGCAACACTATGCAAGAGGATGAGTTAGTCGCAACGGGTGCGAACAAGTCCCTAAGGGATGTAGTGGAGTCCACGTTCCAAGCTCTAGGTTGCTCTACATGTTCAGGATGATTTGCATTCCTATAATTCTCTGCCATCTCAACTGTCTCTCTCTCAACTAGCGCTCTTTTCTGCCTTCTAAGAGTTCTTTCTAAGTCGGGATCTAAATGTGTCAAATCTAAGTTCAAGGATCTCCGACCAAGCATACACTAACAGAAAAATAATGAGATACTAACCAGTAGAAGCAACAGAATAAAGCAAATACAAAACTCAAAATTTTTTTATTTTTTTATTTTTTTTTTAAATTAAATTAACTAGTAGAAAAATAAAATCAATTCAGACTAAAAATTTTCACAAACAAAACAATTCCCCGGCAACGGCGCCAAAAACTTGTTGTGAGTTTTAAATTACTCGCAAGCGCACGAGTCGTTTGCAATATAGCGTGTGCAAGTGCGAGGTCGAATCCACAGGGAATTGCGTTGTGAAAGTATATTTTCAATCTAAATTAACTCTATCTTAACCTAGTTCCGAATTTTGAATGATAATTTGTAAAATAAATTAAAACTAAATTAAATTGATTTTAAAACTAATAATAAAAAGCACTAAGGTTTCCGAATCCACCCCACCAAAGTTAAGCATACATGTTCTAAAAATATAGCCTATCAAAACATTCAATGAATCCAACTATAAGACAAAAAACAAAGAATATCCCAACTAAACCAAAAGCACCCAATGTATCCGCTCTTAACAAATCACAAAGGGAATCCAATTTAATCGAAAAGCATTAAATGTATCCATCAGATGAAACACAAAGAAAATCCAACAGACAATTTAAACTCAATCAATTATAAGATTAACTCAAATAATTGACAGAACATTTATACTAAAAATTGTCAGATTTGTACAAGCAAATCTGAACTACTACGCCAAACAACGGCGGGGCTTCATCTTCAACCTTAGCTGAAGAGTCTAGCCACTCATAACTATAAAACTATAATAACAAGTGCTAAACATTTAAACTAAAACAACTGAATATAAAGAAATAAATAAACAACTTTACATGGGAGAAATTCCACTCGCTGACGGGCGGCGCTTCCCCTCGTGGTAGCAATGCCTTCGGGATCCACCAGAATGCTAGCGGACGTCCACCGGTAAACACCAAAGTGGCTTAGGAATTGTACACTGGATTATGATGCCAAATGGTGTTTATATAGGGGGAGACCCGGAGTAAAACAGGTTGCAGAAACGATGTGGGATACAGGCCCGAGTGCGCTCGATCGCAGTGTGGTGCGATCGATCGCAGGTACGATCGATCGCATGTCTTGTGCGCACGATCTCATGTGCGCTCGATCGCATGTCTGCTGCGATCGATCGCAAATGCACTGAACTTCAATTATTTCGATGTGGGATGTTGACCTTGCGCTCGTTCAAAGGCAGGTGCGCTCGAGCGCTGGTGCGCTCGAGCGCTGGTGCGCTCGATCGCATATCTGTTGCGATCGAGCGCAATGTCACTAGAAGCTTCAAATCAACCTGAAATGCTGCACTTTCTCCACAAAGCTGTAAAAACACACAAAACACAAGAAAAACGTAAAATGAAGTAAAATACTACTAACTAAGAGCATAACAAGTATAAGTTAAGGGTCTAAAATATGCAATATTTAAGACTCATCAGATACTAAGCCAGAAATTACAAATGTTACTAATGACATCGCTAAAGCTGCACACCTCCTAGAGGCCTCTCCAAAGCATCTAAGCACCAAATTTGGCATTGAAGCAGTTGCTGATGCATTCAACTTATGCTTTTCTAGGAGGGATTAAGAGAGTCTGGCTGAAGACGTTTGATGAGTCTAAAATATTGCATATTTTAGACCCTTAACTTATATTTGTTATGCTCTTAGTTAGTATTATTTTACTCTATTTTACGTTTTTTTTTGTGTTTTGTGTGTTTTTACAGCTTTGTGGAGAAAGTGCAGCATTTCAGGTTGATTTGAAGCTTCTGGAGACATTGCGCTCGATCGCAACAGACATGCGATCGAGCGCACCAGCGCTCGAGCGCACCTGCCTTTGAACGAGCGCAAGGTCAACATCCCACATCGAAATATTTGAAGATCAGTGCATCTGCGATCGATCGCAACAGACATGCGATCGAGCGCATATGAGATCGTGCGCACAAGACATGCGATCGATCGTACCTGCGATCGATCGCACCACACTGCGATCGAGCGCACACGGGCCTGTATCCCACATCGTTTCTGCAACCTGTTTTACTCCGGGTCTTCCCCTATATAAACACCATTTGGCTTCATAATCCAATGTACAATTCCTGAGCCACTTTGGTGTTTACCGGTGGATGTCCGCTAGCATTCTGGTGGATCCCGAAGGCATTGCTACCACGAGGGGAAGCGCCGCCCGTCAGCGAGTGGAATTTCTCCCATGTAAAGTTGTTTATTTATTTCTTTATATCCAGTTGTTTTAGTTTAAATGTTTAGCACTTGTTATTATAGTTTTATAGTTATGAGTGGCTAGATTCTTCAGCTAAGGTTGAAGATGAAGCCCCGCCGTTGTTTGGCGTAGTAGTTCAGATTTGCTTGTACAAATCTGACAATTTTTAGTATAAATGTTCTGTCAATTATTTGAGTTCATCTTATAATTGATTGAGTTTAAATTGTCTGTTGGATTTTCTTTGTGTTTCATCTGATGGATACATTGAATGCTTTTCGATTAAATTGGATTCCCTTTGTGATTTGTTAAGAGCGGATACATCGGGTGCTTTTGGTTTAGTTGGGATATTCTTTGTTTTTTGTCTTATAGTTGGATTCATAGAATGTTTTGATAGGCTATATTTTTAGAACATGTATGCTTAACTTCGGTGGGGTGGATTCGGAAACCTTAGTGCTTTTTATTATTAGATTTTAAATCAATTAAATTTAGTTTTAATTTATTTTACAAATTATCATTCAAAATTCGGAACTAGGTTAAGATAGAGTTAATTTAGATTAAAAATTATATTTTCACAACGCAATTCCCTGTGGATTCGACCTCGCACTTGCACAACGCTATACTGCAAACGACTCGTGCGCTTGCGAGTAAATTAAAACTCACAACAAGTTTTTGGCGCCGCTGCCGGGGAATTGTTTTGTTTGTGAAAATTTTTGGTCTGAATTGATTTTATTTTTCTACTAGTTAGTTATCAATAAAAAAAAAAAAAAAAAAAAATTATTTAATTAAAAAAAAAAAAAAAAAAAAATCATGTGGATGAATCCAGCGCCGGTTTCACAGTCTTTAGAGGACGCCCTCAAGGATTTCATTAAAATGACCGGCCCGTCCCTCAATACTGCCAACACTTTCAATGTTGAAAGTTGTTCCATCTGTGCTAGTCCCATGCATCTAGCACAGAATTGCCCATCAATGCCGGCTTGTGCCGAGTATCCTATGGAACAAATGAATGCTTTCAATGACTGTTGTTGGCAATCAAATGGATCTTGCTCCGAAACATACAATCCAGGGTGGTGGGACCACTCTAATTTTTCATGGGAGCAGAACCAACCAATGAATCAGGGAGGAGCCCCTTACCATGCTCACAATCAATACACTCCCGAATTTCCTCCACCAATTCCAAATTATGGTCACTCAGCTTATCCAGCACCATCACCCGCTTACCAAGCTCCCATTCAAGCGCCAGCATCGGTTTCACAGTCATTGGAGGACGCTCTCAATGATTTCATGAAAACGACTAGCCAATCTATGAGTGAAGTGATGAGTGCAACAATAGAAAACACCCAAGCGATTGCCACACTAGAGAGTCAAATTGATCAAATCGCAAGTTATGTGGGTGAAGGAGAGGAAGGAACGTTCCCCAGTCAAACTGAGCCTAACCCAAAGGAACAGTTTGCGGTGGGAAATTCTCCAATGCATTGGCAGGAACAAGTGCAATCAACTGTCCCATACTTGTCTGGGAGACAAGTGGACAATCAAGTGGAAGAGAACCCTGCTATGCACTAAGGGCAAGAGAGTGGCAACAATGAGAAGAGAGATGCTGAGCCATCTACAGCCACTCGTATTATTAAGGATCTCTCTAGGTCGTTTTTACCTAAAGCACCTTACCCTGAGAGACTACAAGTGCCCAAGAAAGAAGGGAAGTCTGAGGACATTATGGAGGCATGCTTTGCTCAATTTGAAGAGGATTTGGACTTAGACAAGTTACTTGAGCAAGCAAATACTATCGTGGAGTTTGCTCCTCAGAAGAGCAGTGAGACGGAGGAGATTATGGATGAATCACGTATTGAGGACCCCATGGAGGCATGCTTTGCTCAATTTGAAGAGGATTTGGGCTTAGATAAGTTGTTTGAGCAAGCTAATGCTACTTTGGAGTCTGCACCTCTAAAGATCAGTGAGACGGAGGAAACCACAACACCTGAACCTCACAAGAAGGAACTTAAGCCTTTACTGGATAATCTTGAGTATAAGTTCCCAGGTCCAGCAGATTCTTTGCCTACAATTATAGCTTTAGATTTGGGTGATGCTCCAGAGGAGAAATTATTGGACGTCTTAAGAGAGCATCAGGAAGCTATAGGCTGGACTATTGAAGATGTCAAAGGAATCAACCCCTCGGTGGTGACGTACATGATACAGTTGGAGGAGAATGCCAAGCCATCGAGGGAGCCACAAAGAAGGCTCAACCCTGCTTTGCAAGAGGTTGTGAGGGCGAAAGATATTAAGCTGTTAGAGGCAGGGATCATTTATCCCATCTCTGATAGCAAGTGGGTGAGCCAGATTCCAATCGTTCCCAAACGTGCTGAATTTACGGTAGTAAATAAAGACAACGAGTTGGTTCCAACTCGAGTACAGTCAAGATGGAGAAAGTGTCTAGACTACCGTAAATTGAATGCTGCCACTAGGCCTGATCATTTTCCATTCCCATTTATTGATCAGATGGTGGAGAGCTTAGTTGGGCCTGTTTACTAATGTTGGGTCTGGCTGAAGACGTTAAACTTAGCGCTCATGGGAGGCACCCCACAGCTTATCTTTTCTTTTATTTATTTATTATTTCGCATATTTATGATTAATGTTTGTTTCCAGTATTTTTTGTTTTCCAGTTTTTATTTTTCAGGGACAAAGCGTACTTCAGTTCAAGTTTGGGGGTATGCTATGAGCCATACCAGTCCAGATAGTTCTCCATATCTCAGGTCAGCTCTTTCCATATTAGTCACACATTGGGGTCAATGTGTAATTTAAGTTTGGGGGTATGGGAGACACATCACACACTTTGTCCTAATTTGTTGTCTTTTCGTCATAGAGATAAATGCATGCTCATGTTATCGTGAAATTTTAGTTGATCTAAACATTTTCTGTGATGTGATGTCATTGGTGAGCTTAACATTTTGAACACATGATCTGGTGATAAATTTTTAAAATTTAGTTACTTACTTTAGGCATTTTGAGAATTCACATGTTTGATCTAATCTCACACGAGCACATTAGCACAAATTATGTGAGGTATGACACGTGATTTTAATGTGTATTTTTCTTTATCTTAACTAAAACTGGATGACTTGTTGGATGAACTCTTGGGCATAGGAAAATATAAAAAATAAAAAAAATAAAAAAAAAATTATCAATAAACTTTTCGCTGAGTAACTGGACCTCTTGCCTCAGTAAGCAGTGAGTGTTCACGTCAAAAGGTGAAATTTTGCTTGTTAATATTAAGGTCGGTTTAATTTCGTAGCCTTTTTGACTTGAGTTAGTAAGTCCTTAGGGGTGTCTTTACACCTAATGCCCTAAAACCATCTGGTTTGGGAGTCATTGACTCAACACTCGCTACATGGGTCAATTAGAAAGCTTAAGGGAACTAAACATAGCCGTGCCTTATTAAAAAAAAAAAAAAAAAAAAGGTGAATAAAATAAAAACTATGCATTTTTGTTCATTTTTGATGGGAAATTCGGTGAATCTTGAGACATGGAGACCTTACACATTAGAATTACTTGGAAGCTTCATTTTTTATGTACTAATTCACCTTACACTGATTCAAGCTTGTGATGCCTTATCTTGCCTTTTGTAAGTAATTAGATTTTAACATTTCTATTCATTGCGAAGATGTGTTTACCTTTTTAAGCTTGCTTATGAATGAATATCATGATGATGTGTACTCCTTAAATTTTTGGATACCATGAGTGATGACTTTATCTTTATGTTCTTTGTTTTTCATTGAGTCTTTTATTTTGTTTTGCTAAGGGACTAGCAAAATATAAGTTTGGGGGTATTTGATGAGTCTAAAATATTGCATATTTTAGACCCTTAACTTATATTTGTTATGCTCTTAGTTAGTATTATTTTACTCTATTTTACGTTTTTTTTGTGTTTTGTGTGTTTTTACAGCTTTGTGGAGAAAGTGCAGCATTTCAGGTTGATTTGAAGCTTCTGGAGACATTGCGCTCGATCGCAACAGACATGCGATCGAGCGCACCAGCGCTCGAGCGCACCTGCCTTTGAACGAGCGCAAGGTCAACATCCCACATCGAAATATTTGAAGATCAGTGCATCTGCGATCGATCGCAACAGACATGTGATCGAGCGCACATGAGATCGTGCGCACAAGACATGCGATCGATCGTACCTGCGATCGATCGCACCACACTGCGATCGAGCGCACACGGGCCTGTATCCCACATCGTTTCTGCAACCTGTTTTACTCCGGGTCTTCCCCTATATAAACACCATTTGGCTTCATAATCCAATGTACAATTCCTGAGCCACTTTGGTGTTTACCGGTGGATGTCCGCTAGCATTCTGGTGGATCCCGAAGGCATTGCTACCACGAGGGGAAGCGCCGCCCGTCAGCGAGTGGAATTTCTCCCATGTAAAGTTGTTTATTTATTTCTTTATATCCAGTTGTTTTAGTTTAAATGTTTAGCACTTGTTATTATAGTTTTATAGTTATGAGTGGCTAGATTCTTCAGCTAAGGTTGAAGATGAAGCCCCGCCGTTGTTTGGCGTAGTAGTTCAGATTTGCTTGTACAAATCTGACAATTTTTAGTATAAATGTTCTGTCAATTATTTGAGTTCATCTTATAATTGATTGAGTTTAAATTGTCTGTTGGATTTTCTTTGTGTTTCATCTGATGGATACATTGAATGCTTTTCGATTAAATTGGATTCCCTTTGTGATTTGTTAAGAGCGGATACATCGGGTGCTTTTGGTTTAGTTGGGATATTCTTTGTTTTTTGTCTTATAGTTGGATTCATAGAATGTTTTGATAGGCTATATTTTTAGAACATGTATGCTTAACTTCGGTGGGGTGGATTCGGAAACCTTAGTGCTTTTTATTATTAGATTTTAAATCAATTAAATTTAGTTTTAATTTATTTTACAAATTATCATTCAAAATTCGGAACTAGGTTAAGATAGAGTTAATTTAGATTAAAAATTATATTTTCACAACGCAATTCCCTGTGGATTCGACCTCGCACTTGCACAACGCTATACTGCAAACGACTCGTGCGCTTGCGAGTAAATTAAAACTCACAACAACGTTAAACTTAGCGCTCATGGGAGGCACCCCACAGCTTATCCTTTTATTTTTATTGTTTTCATATTTATTGTTATTTATTTATTTTTTGTACTTTTTGTTTTCCCGTATTACATTAGTTTTTCTTTTTTAAGGACAATATATGCATCCGTTCAAGTTTGGGGGTGTGCTATGAGCCATATCGGCCCAACTAGTTCTCCATTTCTCAGGTTAGATCTTTTCATGTTATTCACACATTGGGGACAATGTATAATTTAAGTATTGGGGTATGGGAGACACATTCACACACTTGTCCCAGTTTTCATACTTGTCCAGTTTTTTTTGAAAAGATAAATGCATATTCATATTATGTTGAAAATTTTTGTTGATTTAAACGAATACTGTGATATGATTTCATCAGTGAGCTTAAAATCCTAAACACATTAGCTTATAATAGAGTTATAAGGTTTAGTTACCTACTTTTGGCATTTAAGAACTCACAAGTTTGATCTAAATTTGACATGAGCTCATTAACACATAATTGTGTGCGGTATAACATATAACTTTAATGTGTATGTTTCCATGGCTTAACTGTAACCGGATGACCTATTAGATGAACACTTTGGCACAGAAAAAAACAGGGAAAATTTTTATTGCACAAAAAGAGAAAATAAAATGCTTCTAATGATCGTTAAATAAACCTTCCACTGAGTAACTGGACCTCTTGCCTAAGTAAGCAGTGAGTGTTCAAGTCAAAAGGTGGAAATTGTGCTTATAATGATCATTAAATAAAGTTTCAACTGAGTAATTGGACATCTTGCCTCAGTAAGCAGTGAGTGTTCACGTCAAAAGGTGAGAATTTTGCTTGGCAGCATTAAGAACAGTTAGTTTCGTAGCCTTTTTTACTCAAGTTAGTAAGTCCTTAGGGGTGTCTTTACACTTAATGCCCTAAAACCATCTGGTTTGGGAGTCATTGGCTAAACACTCGCTACATGGGTCAATTAGAAAGCTCAAGGGAACTCAACATGGCAAAAATCTCATAATAAAAGAAAAAGAAAGAAATAAAACTATGCCATTATTGTTATTCTGATAGGAAATTTGATTAAAGTTGAGAGACCGAAACACTACACATTGGAATCATTTGGAAGCTTCATCTGTTATGTACTAGTTCACCATACACTGATTCGGACTTTTGATGACTTAGCCTGCCTCTTGTATGTAATTAAAATTTAAAACTCCTATTCATTGCGAATATGGGTTTGTACTTTAAGCTTGCTCATGAATAAATATCATGGTTTGTGGGACACTTAAATTTTCGGATACCATGAATGATAGATTTATCTTTGCATCTTTATTTTTCATTTAGTTTTTAGTTTTGTATTGCTAAGGGACTAGCAATATGTAAGTTTGGGGGTGTGATAGCAGCTTAAATATTCATATTTAGGCCCCTTAATTTAAATTTGTTAAGCTCTTAGTTTGCGTATTTTATTATATTTTACTTTCTTTATGTGTTTTCTGTGTTTTTATAGGTTCTTGGAGAAAAAGAACTATTTTGGAACTCAAACTACAAAAGCTGGAAAAACTGGTGTCTGCACAAGCAATCGAGCGCACCAGACATGCGATTGTGAGCACAAATGCTCAAGCGCCCACTCCATGCACTAGTGCAACCTATGCTCGCGTGTACAAGACCAATGATCAAGCGCAACAGTGTGCGATCGAGCGCACATGTACGACAGTGAACAGTAAAACGACAACACCTGTTTTAGAAATTAGGGTTAGGGCCCTGTTTTGGAAATTAGGGTTTCGAGGTGTGCTTAAGAAACCTATAAATAGACTTTTAAAACATAGAAACAGTGTTTCTTTTTTTAGTTTTAGTTGTTGTTCGAGGAGGCCAGAGGCCGGACGAGCCCGGAAAAGAGATTATGGAGATGAATTGACGACTCTTCTTTATAGTATTTTCAGGTTTCTTCTTTCCTTTGTTATTTTACTTTATGATGTTGTTAAGCATCACAACTATGTGTAACTAATTTTCTAGAAAGGGCTTGGTTACAGCCCTAATTATGTTTATTCAATAATTTAGTATTGGCACCTTTGTGATATTTATGTTGTGATGCTTAACTTGATTAATGCCTGTGTTTATTTAAATTCCTCATATGTGTGTGTCTGAACAATGTATGCATGTTGCATGGATTAGTTAGTTAGATCAATTTGGATGACCGAGTCCTGGGTCTGACAATAGCAACAAAAGATATCCACGCTGGATTCTTGGGTTAATCAACATGGGAAACCGAGAGTAGATACCATGCCCTAGGTCTCACGTGGTTGTCGATTTCCACAAATCTTATGCTCTTTTAAGGAACAACTCAGTATACACCTTGCTGAATCCCTTAAGAAAGAAAAGAGTTAGAGTAGATACCATGCCTAACTCGGTGCTTAGGGAAATCAATAGCTTAAGGAGTAGATACCATGCCCTTAGGTTGACAATCATTAGGTATTCATGAAATGAGTAAAGCATTGGCATACTGTTTTGTTGTCGTAGCTTGATTAGTGGTGGATATCAAGTCCTTATGCCTTTATCTTTATTAATTCAAACCCAACATTTATTTCTTTCATTTTGTTTTATTATTACGAAACTAATTCTAAATTAGAATTTACCAATCCCTGTGGAGATGATCTTGCATTCGCACACTATGCTACTGTTGACCTTGTGCACTTGCAAGTAAAACTGTACAATTATTTGCTTATTTATTTAGGTAGATAAACGTGCAACAAATGGCAGAGGAAACAATGGTTAACACCAATGAGATCCTTAAGAAAATAAATGGTATAATAGCTTACATAACCAAAAGATTGGATGACTTATAGCATCCTTAAGAGTCCAAAGGTTTATGGGTGATAAACAAGATTTTTTCGAAGATGTGAAGGAATATTTCCTGGCTAAATTAAAAAAAAAAAATGAAAGTTGGGTCTGAAATGAAAGCCATTAGTGAGAAATTTAAGAAGATACAATGTGCTTTGAGAAAATCCCAAGGCATGGATGGTTATTTGCTTGACATCGATAAGCTATGTGCCCATCCCAAGACAATTCTACTATCCAAATTTAAAATACCTGATATGGACCACTTTGATGGATTCGAATACCCCAAGACCGATTTGAGATAATATGTTGGCCTTATGAGGTTCTCGGGTTTAGATTTTGAGTAGTTAGCTATGCTCTTCCCCAATTCCCTTACTAGTGTTGCACTGAAATGGTGCTACTCTTAAGAGCCAGTACTTTAAGAGAATGGGAAGATATAGCCCAGGAATTTGTGGCTCAATATGTATATAATACCTAACTAGACATCACCATCAAGGATCTAGAAAAAATCAAGCAGAAGCCCAATGAGACTTTCTCAAAATTCATCTCTCTTTGGTGAAGCAAGGTAGCTAAAATAACCTCTAGACCTATAGAAAAGGACTAGGTGAGGATAATGATGAGACACCTACAACAAGTGTATCACGAGAGGATATTTGCCATACCCATCGCTAGTTTTGAGTAGTTGATTGACATAGGCACTTAGGTTTAAGATGCCATCTTTAGGGGAAAGATTAAGAAGAATATTAGGAGATTTGTGAAGAAGAATGTTGCCAGCAATAGTGGCACTAAGAATAGTGAAGTGAGCTTTTCCCAAATACACAATGTATAATAAAGTGTATTAGCGAGAAGCTCCTTAGGACCCCAATAACAAAATAACTGTGACTACAACCCGCCGAACCAGTCCCAAAACACCACTCAATACAAGAGTCAGCGTGAGAGAAAACACAGAGGATTGAAGACTTCACACCTCTCGGGATGAGTTTGTCTTAAGCTTTTGCAATGCTCATCAAGAAAGATAAACTTTTCCTATTGCAAACAAGACCTTTACCCAACTCGGTTCCACCATAATAGGATCTTTCCAAATACTGCCACTTCCACCAGTCAACTGATAGGTGTCAAAGACTGAAAAATGAAATCCAATACCTCATTGATAATGGTTTGGAGCTACCCCAAGTAGCCAAAAATCTCATGCGCAATTATCTTAATATGGCCTTACCAAACTTCATAAATATGATTGATGAATAATCCAAAACCTTTGACCCCTCCACCCTAATCACCACAATAACCAAACATAACCCTAAAAAAGACCCCAAACAACACCTTAAACACAAACATATCCTCACCTTAGAGTACCTTAAGAATTTCAAATATAATAGGGTTTTAGTCAATGGAATTTGGGACAACAACAATGAAGATGATAAAAAGACAGTGGTAGAAAAAGCACTGATAGATCTAGCAAGGGTAAATAGTGTAGCAAAAATATCAATTTGGGCTAGGAACAGGTCAGTTAGTGAGGGTAGTGTTGACAAAGCAACAACAACAATGAAACAAAGTGGAAAAACTATATGGGATAGTAGTAGTGAAGATGAAAAAGAGGTGATTTGATACAACAACTATAAATGCCAATAACCAGCAACTAAAAGGCTTAAGAGAAAAGGAAGAGAGTAGAAAGTTAGAAATGAAAAATGAGAAAGAAGATGTCGCAGTTTTCTAAGAGCTTAAAAGATCCTTAAGACTTCAGGGAAAAAAGCCAACACCATCCGAATAGCACAACAGAAATAATCAAAGAGCAAGCAAGATTAGTTAGTTAATTATAAATAAGTAAGAGGCTGTTAAGTATGAACAAAATTATAACTAACTTGTAACTACCAAAACTGAGCTAACTAAGCAGTCATAAGCTGGTATAAATAGGGGTTGTAACTCATGTAATGCATCAATCAATGAAAATACTCAGAAAATTCTCTTCTCCCTTTTGTTATAATCTAGTAGCATTCTTGGAGTTAAGCTTGCACTCGAAATCAAGTCACCATACTGAGTTAGGGAATGCATCATTGGTGCTATCATTGACTCTATCATCTTTTCTATTATTTCCATCAAACACTTTCACACATCTTCTAGAAATTCAACCACAAATCACTTACCATGACTAAGGGAACCAGGTTAAAGAACAATGAGTTCTTAATGGACATAATGCCTTAATTCCATAAGCAATTGAGGGAGAACATCCTAGCTATTCTCAATAAACAATTCCAACAACAATTAAACAAGATGCAATATGACATTATAGAATTGAAGACCACTACCAACAAACATGAGCATCATGCATAATCATCTCAAGACAACCAAGAAGAAGAACATTGTGCACCTTACAATGCCACACCATTCAAGCAGCTCAAATTGGATTTTTCAAGATTCAGTTCCAGAAACCCCTCAGATTGGTTGTTCAAGGTTGAACAATATTTTTTGTATCAACAAATTCAGGATTTTCAAAAACTCACTATGGTTTCTTTCCACTTGGTTGGTCTAATATCAAGTTGGTATTAGTGGATGTACTAAAGCAATCAACTAAGGAGCTGAAACGAATTTGTTCATGATTTACAAGAAATATTTAGCCCTTCTCTCTTTGATGATTCCCAAGGCAACCTTACTAAACTCATACAACACATATCTATGCAAATTATCAAGACAAGTTTGAAGAACTATATTACAAGGTTCCTAGCCTTAGTGAACAGTTCTTAATGAGTTGGTTCATTTCAAGACTCAAACTTTCAATCAAGAGGGCAGTGTTACCGCAAATACCTCTCAGTTTATATGAGCCATTAACATAGCAAGAATGGTGGAGGCAAGGGTTGCTGAGAGATAGATGTTCACTAGAAGCTAGGGCACTAGACCAATTCAGAATCCTTTTATCTTGGGCACTAGACCTGTGCAGTAGCCTGCACTATAGTGCTAGGATCAAAAGCCATTTTCAAAAGGCTTACACCACAATAACAACAACTGAGGAGGGAAAAAAGATTATGCTTCAATTGTGGTGAGAACTATAGCCATAGACACAAGTGCAAGAAACAAGGCACACTATGTCTTTTTGAAGGAATGGAGTCAGAAGAGGACACCACACTAGAGGAATCCAATAATCCAGAAACATGGCTTCCAAATATTGACACTTATATTGTTATTAGTTTCCATGCATTGATGGGGCATACATCTCCTCAAACACTAAGATTAGAAGGACAAATTGGGAGACATACATTACAAGTACTAATAGATGGGGACAGTACACACAATTTTATCCAATAAAGAATAACACACTTCTTGGGATTGATCATTACGCCTTCACAACATTTCAAATTATAAGTAGAAAATGGTGAATACTTGTCTTGCATTGGGATGTGTCATGTTGTAGAAATATAGTTACAAGAACACAAGTTCAGTACTGATTTCTTCATCACACCTATCCAAGGAACTGATGTTGTATTGGGAGTACAATGGTTATCGAATTTAGGTTTTATCACCATTGATTATATGACTTTAAGAATGGAATTTGTTTGGGAGTGTAAAACAGTAGTTTTATAAGGCAAACAAAGACTAGATTATGCTATAGTGGGGTATAGCAAATTGAGAAAGATGACACTTAATGAGTCATTATCTTTTTTATTTATGTTAATGTCCATTACTAGCCTTAAACAGTAATAGAGCTAGGGCGTGGTTGGACTCCAACACGTCCGGGTCTATTACATCTTGGGAAAACCTGCTTAGCAAATTTTACCATAAGTTTTTCCCAATGTCTAGAGTGAATGAGTGCCGTAAGGAGATTAGCTCTTTCACTCAGGACGAGGACGAGAAGTTCTCTGAAAGCTGGGAGCGCTTTAAAGAGTTACTGATTAGATGCCCTCCACATGGATATGAGAAGTGGAGACTTGTTCAATTCTTCTACCAAGGGTTGACTCAACCCAACTGTAGCATGATCGAGTCTATGAATGGGGGGGCATTCTTAAGTCTGACAGGAGACGAAGCATACATGGCATTGAACAAGTTGTCCGATAACTCACAGCAGTGGGATTTTTCAAGCTGTCGAGATAAGTCAATTCGTGCTCCTAAGAGGGGAGGCATCTATGAGGTCAGGGAGGACGCTGATTTAAGGATAAAGTTAGATGCCCTCACCAAGAAGATTGACGCTCTCACTGTAAGCCAATCCATCAATGCCGCCAACACATTCAATGTTAAAAGCTATTCCATCTGTGCTAGTCCTATGCATCTAGCACAGAATTGCCCATCAATGCCGGCTTGTGCCGAGTATCCTATGGAACAAGTAAATGCTTTCAATGACTTTCGAAGGCAGTCAAATGGATCGTACTCTGAGACGTACAATCCAGGGTGGCGGAACCACCCAAATTTTTTATGGAGGCAGAACCAACCAATGAATCAGGGAGGAGCCTCTCATCATGCTCAAAATCAATATCCTCCCAGATTTGTCCCACAAATTCCTAATCATGGTCGTTCTGCCCATCCAGCACCTTCACCTGCTTACCACGCACCCACCCAAACACCAGCGCCAGTTTCACAGTCGCTTGAGGACATTCTTAAGGAGTTCATGAAGGCGACTAGCCAAAATATGAGCGATGTGAGGAGTGCAACAATGTTAAACACCCAAGCAATTGCCAAGCTGGAGAGTCAAATAGGGCAAATTGCAAGTCACTTGGGTGAGAGAGAGAAAGGAAAGTTCCCCAGTCAGCCCGTGCAAAACCCAAAAGGACAATTTATGGTTGAGAGTTCATCAACTCCTACGCATGGGGAGGAACAAGTACAGTCGATTGTCACACTGAGGTCTGGGAGACAAGTGGACAATCGAGTGGAAGAGAGCCCTGCTACACAGCAAGGGCAAGGGAGTGGCAACACAGAGAAGAGAGATGCTGAGCCATCTACAGCCACACTTACTAAGAAAGACCCTCCTAGGTCGTTTGTACCTAGAGCGCCCTACCCCGAGAGATTACAGGCGCCCAAGAAAGGAGGGAAGTATGAGGAAATTCTGGAGGTATTCAAGCAAGTCCAAATCAATATCCCATTTTTGGATGCCATCCATCAAGTGCCATCATATGCCAAGTTTTTAAAGGACTTGGTCACTATTAAGAGGAGGACGAATGTCCCAAAGAAGGCATTTTTGACCGATCAGGTCAGTTCAATCCTTCAGTGCAAGCTACCCATCAAGTATAAGGACCCGGGGTGTCCTACCATCTCTTGCACGATAGGAGTCAGCCATATTGAGAGGGCCCTTTTGGATCTAGGGGCAAGTGTGAATCTTCTACCCTACTCAGTCTATATGCAGTTGGGGTTAGGAGAATTGAAGCCCACATCCACGACGCTTCAATTGGCTGACAGGTCAGTGAAAAGACCACGGGGGATAGTTGAGGACGTTTTGATAAAAGTGGATAAGTTCTATTTCCCCGTGGATTTTATTGTGCTTGACACAGAGCCGGTTCAGAATGTAAGGATTCAAATACCGGTGATTCTAGGGCGGCCATTCTTAGCCACGGCTAACGCCTTAATCAATTGTAGGACAAGGGTGATGAAGATCTCCTTCGGAAATATGACAGTGGAGTTGAACATTTTTTATATCACTAGGCAACCACTGGAATATGATGAAGTGAGAGATGTATGCTTGATAGAGGAGATTCTTGAGGATACTGTGGATGAATCAAGCATTGAGGATCCCATGGAGGCATGCTTTGCTCATTTTGGAGAGGATTTGGGTTTAGATAAGTTACTCGAGGAAGTAAATGCCATTTTGGAGTCTGATCCTAAAGAAATCAAGGAGGAGGAGGAGAAGGTGTCACCAGAACCTCAAAAGAAGGAACTTAAGCCTTTACCGGATAATCTTAAGTATAAGTTCCTGGGTCCAGCATACTGTTTTCCTGTGATAATAGCTTCAGATTTGGGAGAGGCTCAAGAGGAGAAATTATTAGATGTTTTAAGAGAGCACAAGGAAGCTATCGGCTGGACCATTGAGGATATTAAGGGAATCAGCCCCTCGGTGGTGATGCACAGGATACATTTGGAGGAAGATGCTAAGCTATCAAGGGAGCCGCAAAGAAGGCTCAACCCTGCTATGCAAGAGGTTGTGAGGGCAGAGGTTATTAAGCTGTTAGATGCAGGGATCATTTATCCCATCTCTGATAGCAAGTGGGTGAGCCCCATTCATGTCGTGCCCAAGCGAGCTGGATTAACGGTAGTAAAGAATAAGGACGATGAGTTGGTGCCAACTCGTGTGCAGTCTGGGTGGAGAGTGTGTATAGACTACCGTAAGCTGAACATTGCCACAAGGAAGGATCACTTTCCACTTCCATTTATTGATCAGATGGTGGGGCATTTGGCTGGGCACGAGTATTATTGCTTTTTGGATGCTTATTCTGGATATAACCAGGTCCCCGTGGACCCCGAAGATCAGGAGAAGACGACATTTACCTGTCATTTTGGGAACTCCGCCTACCGTCACATGCCCTTTGGGTTATGCAATGTGCTCGCCACTTTTCAGCGGTGCATGGTCAATATATCCTCTGACATGGTAGAGCGGTTCTTGGAGATTTTCATGGACGACTTCTTCGTCTTCGGTTCAACATTTGAGGAGTGCCTGCACCGTCTCTCTTTGGTTTTGGTACGGTGCAAGGAGAAGAACCTGGTGCTTAATTGGGAGAAGTACCATTTTATGGTCAAGCAAGGAATTGTACTGGGGCATATCGTATCTCATCGAGGGATTGAGGTCGACAAAGCGAAGGTGGATTTGATTTCCAGCCTTCCACCCCCACGTACGGTGAAAGAGGTTCGATCTTTTCAGGGCCATGCAGGTTTCTATAGGCGATTTATCAAGAATTTCAGCAAGATCGCCAGGCCCTTGTGCAAGTTGTTGCTAAAAGATGCCCCATTTCTATTTGATGAGGATTGTAAGAAAGCATTTGGGGATCTGAAGAAGATTCTGATGTCCACACCCATTATTCAGCCACCTAACTGGGGTGTGCCTTTCGAGATTATGTGTGACGCATCAGACTACGCTGTTGGAGTTGTTTTGGGGCAACGTGTTGATAAACTTCCCCATGCTATCTATTATGCAAGTTGAACTCTAAACGATGCACAACTCAATTACTCTACCACTGAGAAGGAGTTGCTTGTAGTCATTTTTGCATTAGACAAGTTCAGATCTTACTTGTTAGGATCTAAAGTCATTATCTACTCGGACCATGCTGCATTGAAGTATCTTTTCTCTAAAAAAGATGCTAAATCTCGTCTTATCCGATGGATCTTGCTACTACAAGAGTTCAACATTGAGATTCGGGATAAGAAAGGTTCGGAAAATATGGTGGCAGACCATTTGTCTAGATTGATTGTGGAATTCAGTGAGGCTGCCACTCCCATTTCTGAGACCTTTCCTGATGAGCAATTGATGCACATTGCTCACAGTCCCGCACCATTATTTGCTGACATAGTGAACTATCTTGTCACCGGACACATGCCCTTGCATTAGGGGAGGCAAGATAAATCAAAATTTTTGGCCATGGTAAAACACTTTTTCTGGGACGATCCTTACCTGTTCAAGTATTGTCCTGATCAGATCATTAGACGGTGTATTCCTGAGCATGACCAATCTAATGTCATCGCCTTTTATCATGATCATGCATATGGAGGCCATTTTAGTGCTAAAAAGACCGCTGCAAAGATTTTGCAGTGTGGATTTTATTGGCCTACCCTGTTCCGGGACTCTCACACCTACTGTATATCTTGTGAGCGTTGCCAAAAGCTAGGGAGTCTTGCTAGGAGAAATATGATGCCCCTTAACCTTATTCTGATTGTTGAGATTTTTGATGTGTGGGGCATTGATTTCATGGGACCATTCCCAAACTCTTTTGGCTACTTATACATTCTAGTTGCTGTGGCTTATCTGTCCAAGTGAGTGGAGGCCGTTACGTGAAAGACCAATGACCACAGAGTTGTGGTCCAGTTCTTGAAAGACACTATTTTTACTCGTTTTAGTATGCCTCGAGCAATCATAAGTGATAGAGGTAAGCACTTTTGCAACAAGATCTTTGAGCAGTTAATGAAGAAGTATTGTATCACGCACAAAGTTGCCACCCTATATCACCCACAGACGAGGGATCAAGTGGAAATTTCAAATCGCGAGATCAAACAAATTTTGGAAAGGACTGTGAACCCTAATAGAAAGGATTGGTCTCTACGATTGACGGATGCACTGTGGGCATATCGGACAGCCTTCAAGACGCCAATTGGCATGTCTCCCTATCGCATTGTATACGGAAAGGCATGTCACCTTCTGGTTGAATTAGAGCATCGTGCGTATTGGGCTATCAAGCAACTAAATTTCAATCTTTCCAAGGCTGGCTCACAACGGAAGCTCCAACTCAATGAATTGGAGGAGCTGCGGAATGATGCATATGAGTGTGCCCGATCATACAAAGCACAAATGAAGAAGACTCATGACCAAAACATTTTGAGACGAGCTTTTGAGCCGGGTCAGAAAGTTCTTCTTTATAATTCGCGCCTGCATCTTTTTCCAGGCAAGCTCAAATCCCGATGGTCAGGCCCATTCATTATTCGATTGGTTTTTCCTCATGGGGCCATCGAGATTGAGGATTCTAAGAATGGTAATACTTTCAAGGTAAATGGATAGAGGCTAAAACCATTCTTAGAGTTGAGGAGTCTGGACATTGAGACGATACTGTTGGAGGATCCTAGTTACTCAGATTGAGTTTAGTATTCTAGGGAGAGTCTGGCTGAAGACGTTAAACTTAGTGCTCATGGGAGGCACCCCACAGCTTATCTTTTCTTTTGTTTATTTATTATTTCGCATTTTTATGATTAATGTTTGTTTCCAGTATTTTTTGTTTTCCATTTTTTATTTTTCAGGGACAAAGCGTACTTCAGTTCAAGTTTGGGGGTATACTATGAGCCATACCAGTCCAGATAGTTCTCCATATCTCAGGTCAGCTCTTTCCATAGTAGTCACACATTGGGGTCAATGTGTAATTTAAGTTTGGGGGTATGGGAGACACATCAAACACTTTGTCCTAATTTGTTGTCTTTTCGTCATAGAGATAAATGCATGCTCATGTTATCGTGAAATTTTAGTTGATCTAAACATTTTCTGTGATGTGATGTCATTGGTGAGCTTAACATTTTGAACACATGATCTGGCGATAAATTTTAAAATTTAGTTACTTACCTTAGGCATTTGAGAATTCACATGTTTGATCCAATCTAACACGAGCACATTAGCACAAATTATGTGAGGTATGACATGTGATTTTAATGTGTATTTTTCCTTATCTTAACTGAAACTGGATGACTTGTTAGATGAACACTTGGGCATATGAAAAAAAAAAAATTATCAATAAACTTTTCGCTGAGTAACTGGACCTCTTGCCTTAGTAAGCAGTGAGTGTTCACGTCAAAAGGTGGAATTTTGCTTGGTAATATTAAGGTCGGTTTAATTTCGTAGCCTTTTTGACTCGAGTTAGTAAGTCCTTAGGGGTGTCTTTACACCTAATGCTCTAAAACCACCTGGTTTGGGAGTCATTGACTCAACACTCGCTACATTGGTCAATTAGAAAGCTTAAGGGAACTAAACATAGTCGTGCCTTACTATTGTTAAAAAAATAAAAAGAAAAAAGAATAAAATAAAAACTATGCCTTTTCGTTCATTTTTTATGGGAAATTCGGTGAATCTTGAGACATGGAGACCTTACACATTAGAGTCACTTGGAAGCTTCATTTCTATATACTAATTCACTTTACACAGTGTCAGACCTGTGATGCCTTAACCTGCCTTTTGTAAGTAATTAGATTTTAACATTTCTATTCATTGCGAAGATGGGTTTGCCTTTTTAAGCTTGCATATGAATGAATATCATGGTGATGTGTGCTCCTTAAATTTTTGGATACCATGAGTGATGACTTTATCTTTATGTTCTTTGTTTTTCATTGAATCTTTTATTTTGTTTTGCTAAGGGACTAGCAAAATATAAGTTTGGGGGTATTTGATGAGTCTTAAATATTGCATATTTTAGACCCTTAACTTATATTTGTTATGCTCTTAGTTAGTAGTATTTTACTTTATTTTACGTCTTTCTTGTGTTTTGTGTATTTTTACAGGTTTGTGAAGAAAATGAAGCATTTCAGGAGATTTGAAGCTTCTGGAGACATTGCGCTCGATCCCACGAGATATGCGATCGAGCGCACCTGCCTATGAACGAGCGCAAGGTCAACATCCCACATCAAAATAGTTGCTGTTCAGTGCGTCTACGATCGATCGTAACAGACATGCGATCGAGCGCACATGCGATCGAGCGCACCATTCTGCGATCGAGCGCACTCGGGCCAGTATCCCACATCGAATCTGAAACCTACAGTGCTTCATGACTTCCCCTATATAAGCGTCATTTGGCTTCATAATTTAGTGTACAATTCCTGAGCCACTTTGGTGTTTACCGATGGACTTCCGCCAGCATTTTGGTGGATCCCGAAGGCATTGCTACCACGAGGGGAAGCGCCGCCCGTCAGCGAGTGGAATTTCTCCCATGTAAAGTTTTTTATTTATTTCTTTATATTCAGTTGTTTTAGTTTAAATGTTTAGCACTTTTTATTATAGTTTTATAGTTATGAGTGGCTAGACTCTTCAGCTAAGGTTGAAGATGAAGCCCCGCCGTTGTTTGGCGTAGTAGTTCAGATTTGCTTGTATAAATTTGACAATTTTTAGTATAAATGTTCTGTCAATTATTTGAGTTAATCTTATAATTGATTGAGTTTAAATTGTCTGTTGGATTTTCTTTGTGTTTCATCTGATGGATACATTGAATGCTTTTCGATTAAATTGGATTCCCTTTGTGATTTGTTAAAAGCGGATACATTGGGTGCTTTTGGTTTAGTTGGGATATTCTTTGTTTTTTGTCTTATAGTTGGATTCATTGAATGTTTTGATAGGCTATATTTTTAGAACATGTATGCTTAACTTCGGTGGGGTGGATTCGGAAACCTTAGTGCTTTTAATTATTAGTTTTTAAATCAAGTTAGTTTAGTTTTAATTTATTTTGCAATATAATTCTGAAATTTGGAACTAGGTTAAGATAGAGTTAGTTTAGATTGAAAATATACTTTCACAACGCAATTCCGTGTGGATTCGACCTCGCACTTGCACAACGCTATACTGCAAACGACTCGTGCGCTTGCGAGTAATTTAAAACTCACAACACACATCACCTCAAAGTTGACAATTTAGAAAGACAAATAAGAGATGAAGAAAGAGTAACAACAGAGAAAGAAAAAGGGAAAAAGAAAGAAGACCCAATGTTGAGATAGTTAAAAAAAGTGCACACCAATATCTCCATTTGGGGGTTGCTCATCTTCTCAAAGAAACACTCACATGCCATACTGGATCATTTGGGTGAAGTCCATATTCCTATAAGCACTTCCCAGATGATCTTTTAGACCTGCTTGACGTATCAAAAAATGGAGAACCAAATATGACTTTTGCTGACAAAGATATCCCACTGTACAAAAGAACTCATGACAATGTGTTGTATTTGACAGTTGAATGTCGAGAGAAAAATATACCCATGATATTAGTAGATAACGGGTTAACCCTGAATGTCTTGCCCCTACGAACAACCTGGATATTGGGGCTTAAGCCAGATGATTTGTAGCAAAGTATTCAGATGGTCCGGACCTATGATAATATAAAATGCATGATAGTCTAGATAGTGAGCTTGAGGTGCAAGCTGGGTATGGATGATATTGTTATTGACTTCAATGTCATAGATATCGTTGCATCCTTCAATACACTGCTTGGTAATTCATAACTTCATAGCCTAGGAGTAGCACCTTCTACCTTCCATTAGAAGGTAAAATAAAGAGCTAACAACTAAGTCATAACCTTGTGTGAGGATAAAGTTGGTATTTCCCTTATGTTCGACATTCAAGTAGAAGAAAAATAATTGCATGGTTTTACTTTTGAGGATGTGGAAGTGATTAAAATAGTAAAAGTTGACCCTTCCATTAACCTGATGATTTTCCATATAATTAAAAGGATAAACTACTTCCCAAGGATAGGTCTGGGTAAGTATGTGCGAGGAGTGAACCCGATAGCAGCGAAAAAAAGATAGGGGACAAGTTTTGCTTGACTTTGAACGGGCACTTTGTGAAGGAAGGGCAGGACTTCCCTTATAGTGGATTATCTAAGCCATTGGTGAATAAGCAGACTCAGTAAAGCATCCAGGATTCAAGATTTTTTTTATCTTTAGTTTTCTGAGAAGAAAGCAACGATAAAAAGAAGGAAGCACCATCGACAAGTGATTGGATCGAGAACCTAGATGGCAAAGTTATAAGCATTCTAATGATGAGAGAAGGTCGGGCATGTAGTCTTGATCCAAGTGTGTTTATCAAGAAAGTTGGCAGGTACACCAGCAACAATCAAGGACCCATATAACCATCTATTTCTTTCCCTTTTTGTAATAGAGTCCAGGGTAAGCAGAGGAACGATGTTCATAACCCTTTTTATGAGTCTAGTGATATACTTGTCATAAAACTGAATGAAATGATGAATGATTCTGAATACTTTGATCCATCTTTATATGATGGGAAAATCTTAAGTGAAATTAGCCAAGAGTCCCCTTTATCAAAGGAGAATGTTAAGCTAGTTGAGAATGAAAATGAAAACATGGCCCAACCTAAAATGGAAGAAACTTATGTCACTAATTTATACATTGATGAAAATCCACAAGAAATTCGAATTTGCTCAACATTATCAGAAAAAGAAAGTGAAACTTTAATAAAACATTTGTATGAGTACTAAGATGTATTTTCTTGGTCATATGAGGATATCTTCAGTATCAATCTAAAGATTCTATAACATAAGATCCCTTTGAATCCAAATGCCAAGCTAGTCAAGCAGAAGTTGAAAAGAATAAGAATCAATTAGGTGGTTAAGATCACATAAGAGATCCTCAAATAGTTGCAAGCTAGTTTCTTGATGGTTTCCAAGTATCCTCAGTGGGTAGCAAATGTGGTAGCGGTGCCAAAGAAAAATGGTAAAGTTAGGGTATGTGTGGATTATAAGGACTTGAATCAAGCCAACTTTAAAGATAACTTCCCTTTGCCTCGCATAGATACACTTATAGATAATACTGCTGGCAATGCTCTTTTGTCATTTATAAATGACTATTCTAGGTATAATTAGATTCTCATGTCTCTTGAAGAAAATGGGACCTTTACTACTCAGTGGGGGACTTTTTGTTATAAAGCCATGCCATTCAGACAGAAAAATGTTGGGGTGACTTAGTAGAGAATAACCACCACTCTGTTGCATGATATGTTCCACAAGAAAGTGGAGGTATGTATGGATGATATAATTGTCAAGTCCAAAAGCAAAGAAAGACAATGGGATGCCCTTCGAAAGTTCTTTGACAAAATTTAGAAGTATAAATTGTGTTTGAATCATAAAAAGTGCGCTTTTGGAGTAACCACCGATAATCTTTTAAGTTTCATGGTCAATGAAAGAGAGATTGAGGTAGACTAAAAAAAGGTGATAATAATTTTGGAAATATTAGCACCAAAAACAAAGAAAGAGGTTAGAGAATTTTGGAAAAGCTCTAGTATATCAACAGATTCATTGCCAAACTTACCTATACCTATGAGCCCATCTTCAAGCTACTAAGAAAAGACCAACCATTGGTGTTGAATGAATAGTGTTAAGAAGCCTTTAAGAAGATAAAAGATTATCTCAAGAACCCCTTAGTGTTGGTCCCACCTAAAAATGGTGCGCAACTTCTGTTGTACTTGTCTATCACTAGTATCTCTATAGAAGCCACATTAGCTCAAGAAAATGAATATAAAAAAAGAAAAGGCCATCTACTATCTCAGCAAGAAACTTGTGGCTTACGAGTTGAACTATTCTTGGGTATAAAAGACTTGCCTTGCTCTAGTCTAGGCTTCCAAGAAACTCCAACATTATTTCTAGTCCTTCTCTAAGAAAGTGATCTCTCACCTAGATCCTCTAAAGCATTTGTTTGAAGCCCCAGCCTTGAGTAGAAAGGTGATCAAATGGATGGTAATTCTCTCTCTGTTTGGTCTTCAGTACGTGACCTAAAAGTTAGTTAAAGGGGGATAATTTTAGATTTCTTAGCGGATTTCCCAAGACAAAAAGAAGAGATTGAATAATTCAACTTCCCAGATGAAGGAATTCTGGAAGTCAAAAACTATAAGTGGAAGATGTACTTCGATGATGCAACTAATCAGAGAGATTTTGGGATTAGGGCAGTATTGGTTTCTAAAAAAGGAATCATCACTCCTTATTAATTCACTTGAATTTTGAGTCCACCAATAATGTAACTGAGTATGGAGCTTACATTGCTGGTCTAAAAGCATTCGTTGAGATTGGGAGAAAAAAGATCATAGTTGGAAATCACCTTGACAAGATGCCCAGGTGGTGATCTTCCAAACACCTAAGTCTAGAATGACTTGTAAAGAGAAATACAGCAATCGAAAGCAAGAAAGAAAAGAAGACAAGCAATTTGTTATCGAGGTTCAGCAATGTGCCTATACCCCGTGAGTTCCTCTGAACTCTCTGCACTAAATCAATGGTTCTTTACAAATATAGTAACCCTCTTCAAGAAGCTCAAGTTCTTGAAGAAACCAAGAAGAGAAGAAAGGAAGAAGTTGAGAACTAACAATGCTCTCTATCTAATCTAGACTTCTCTCTCTTTTCAACCAGCCTCACTACAATGAGTCCCTCTTGTGTTTGATATTTCTCACTCTCACACAATTCTATCTTGTATTACAATTGATCTCACAAAATGTCACAATGTAATTCTTGTACTTGTTACATGAGAATGAAGCTAGGTAACCCCTTATATAGTGCACCCACTTCTTGTCCATTCTTGTGAGTCAATCTCCACCCTTAGATCTTAATTTCCACCTAACCATGGCCCTCCATCAATCCTAAGTGGTGCTGTGCATTTTAACCTTGCACCCACGCACCCAAGAGGAGGTTAAAGCATGCTGTCCATGTGTGCTTTGGTGTGCCTAGCGCTTAGGTGCAAAACAGGGGGCGGCATGGCGCTGAGCAGGGCACACTTGCAGCCCATTCTGGAAGGCGCGGCGCTGGTGGGGAGCGACATGGCACTGGTGTGGGTTAAGGGTTCTTCATTCTGGACACCTAGGCACTGGTGAAGGGGCGGCATGGCGCACACTAATGCTGCCCCTCCACACAGCAATGCGCACACTTTTTCCTGCTTGTGTGCTGAAGTGCGCACACTAGTGCACCTACCCTTTCCTTGCTCCAAAGTGATGCACACACATGTGTGCAGTCTTTTAACTTGCTTTATTTTAACACTAAAACCTTGGTTTAGACTTTAACTATTGGAAATCACCTTGATAAGATGCCCAGGTGGTGATCTTCCAAACACTCAAGTCTTGAATGACTTGTAGAAAGAAAAACAACAATCGAACACAAGAATAGAAAATCAAAGAAAGAAAAGAAGACAAGAAATTTTTATCGAGGTTTGGAAATGTGCCTACATCCCTATGAGTTCCTCCGAACTCTCTGCACTATCTCAATGGTTCTTACAAAGTTACAGCAATCCTCTTCAAGAATCCAAGTTCTTGAAGAAACAAGAAGAGAACTAGAAAGTGATAGTCCTATTACAAAGTTTTCTATCAATTCTATACTATCCTCTCTTCTTTACAACCAGCCTAACAAAGAGTCCCTCTTGTGTTTGTCACTCTACACAATTCTCTCTAAGTGTTTACAATGATCTCACAATGTCACAAATCTCTCTTCTATGTGTGTTGAATATCTTATTATATTATGTGAAATGAGGCCTTGAGAACCCCTTTTATAGCCTCTTAATTCTTGGACTTTCTTGTGAATCAATCCTCACCCTTTGATCTTGATCATTGCTCAATCTTGGCCCTTCATTACTTTCCTAAGTGGTGCTATGCGTTTTGGACTTGCGCACACACTTTTGGAGAGCCTTGAAGCTTGCTGCCTATGTGTGCAGCAGTGTGCCTGGGCGGTGCGGCGCTGGGCATGGGTGGTGTGGTGCTGGGGCTGTCCCTGATGGCATGCATGCTATAAGGCACAGCACTGGGCGTGCACACTGCGCCCTGACTTGATGCTGCTACCTTTTGCTGCAGTGCGCACACTTCCTGCCTGTGTGTAGAAGTTTGCACAACAGTGTTCATGACCTTCCCATGCTCAAAACTTGAGCACACACATGTGTGCAGCCATTAGACTTACTGAAATTTGATACTCCACATTTAGTTTGGAGTTTGACCAAACTTAGACCATGTTTGGATATGTTTGAAACTTAGATAAATAACAACATTAACCATCTTTAAACCATGTTTAAAACTTAGACAAATACCAACAATCTCTACCTTTGTCTAAGTGTTTAAACCTGAACTATTTTTACCGAGAGCTTCGAGATCCAAACTCATCTTGAGTCATCAATTAACCAACTCCAATCCTAAGTAGTCTAAGGCAATGATTGAACTTACTTAAGAGGTAGAACTTTAGTACCCAAATCCGCAGGATTTTCTTTCGTGGTCTTCTTATCAACATGAATGCATCCTTTCATACAATTTTTTGGAATGTAATGATACTGAACGTCCATATGCTTCATCCCCTCATGGAACACCGAATTCCTCCACAAGTGCCACACACTTTGGCTATCCAAAGACACCACCACCTGCTCTTTTAGGACCTCCAACTCATCCAACAACCCTTTGCATGAGTGCTACCACTGGCTGCCACTGAGCCTTCAAATACCTTAGCAACCACTTCATCCTAACCCATTGCTTCTTTCAAGGATTACTCACAAATCTGCTGAGAACACCCATTGCCCAAGAAACCCTTAACTAGTTTCTCTCCTTTTCTTGGACTCTACACATCCCAAGGATATTTTGTGTAAGGCTGAGATCCTTCCTCTCAAACTCTTTACTAAGTTGAGATGAAGATTCTCACCATTTTCTCCACCTTGTGTCTAGGTGAGAAAGTTCCTGTGAAATCTATGTCTTCTCTTCTCATGAACCCATTCGCCATCAGCCTAGCATTATACCGGACTTCATCCCCTGGAGTATTCCCTTCTTTAATCTTGTAGAGCCATCTACAATCCACAACTCTTTGTTTTTCAGGTTTGGGCACCAACTCCCGAGAGTTGTTCTTCATCAAAGAATCAATTTCTTCCTCCATAGCCAGCGGCCACTTTGACGAATCCTTACAGTCCATGGCATCCATGTAAGTTTCTAGTTCAACCCCTCCGTTTGAATTAGGAGCTACAACATTAGCATCCACAAAATCATATCTCAAAGGTGGTCTGACCATCCTCCTTTCCCGGTCCCTTGTGAGTTGATAGTCATTCTGACTTGCTGCATCATCCCCTTCTAGTTCAGCCTCCTCATGAGTGTCCTAAGCTTCACCTTCATCAATGGGATCTACCTGGTCTGAACCCTCTTGCCTCCTTTTCTCTACCTGAACTGAGTTCTCCTTGATGCGATGCTCCACAACTTCTGGACTGGTTTGCTCACTAGCCCCTGCAGGGTTAATTTTCTCCAAGTAGGGAAATAATAATTCATTAAAAATAACATCTCTACTTCTTTTCTAAGGACCACAACCTATATCCCTTAACCCCATCACCATATCCTAGAAATACACATTTTCTAGATTTAGGGCTAATTTTATCCTCCTTTTGATGTGCATATGCAACACACCCAAAAGTCCTAAGGTTGGTTAATTTAGGGGGTTTCCTACTCTATATCTCCATGGGAGTCTTGAGCTCTAAAGCTCTAGAGGGTGATCTATTCACTAAGTATTCAGCTGTAGCCACAACTTCTCCCTAAAAATATTTTGGTAAGCCGGATCCTATTAGCATGCACCTAACCTTTTTCCATAAAGGTTCTATTCATTCTTTCAGCAACTCCATTTTGCTGAGGTGTTTTTACAACCGTTCTATGTCTTAGAATGCCATTTAATTCACAAAATTTATCAAAATCCTTATTGCAAAATTCTAAGCCATTATCGGTTCGTAAAGCCTTAAGTACCCTACCCGTTTGAGTTTCCAGCAACTTCTTCCACACAACAAATTTATTCAAGGCATCAAATTTATTTCTAAGCAAATAAACCCACACTCTTCTTGAATAATCATCAATTAAAGATAGAAAGTAAAAGTTACCTCCCTGTGTTGGTGTTCTTGCTGGTCCCCAAAGTTTCGAATGAATGTAGTTAAGAATCCCCTTAGACTTGTGCACTCCGATGTTGAAGCTGACCCGGTGTTGCTTCCCAAGAACGCAACCCTCACAGAAATCCAGTTTCTTTACTTTGTCTCCTTCAAGTAGACCATCCTTGCTAAGAACTTGCAGGTCTTTTTCCCTCATGTGTCCCAAGTGAGTGTGCCAAAGGGCTGCCTTGTCCATCTCAGCCATTAAGCTTGCAGCTTGATCATTGATTTCTGTCTCTTCGATCATCTCATAGAGTCCATCGTTTCTTGCTGCCTTGATCACTACCAAAGATCCCTTGGCCACCTTGATTTTTCCTCCCTCTACTTTGTATGTATACCTCATGGAATCCAGCTGCCCCAATGACATTAAATTTCTCTTCAAATCTGGAAGATACCTCACATTTCGCAGCAGCCTTGTGACTCCATCAAACATCCTCAATTGAATGTCTCCAATCCCTCTCACTTGGCAAGAATTTTCATTACCCAAGAAGGCCCTTCCATCATTGATCTCCTTAAAATTCTTGAACCATTCCTTGTGAGGGCACATGTAATAAGTGCACTAGGAATCAAGAATCCACTTTCGGCTACCTTACCTCCTGCTCACATTTGAGCACACAACAAGAACATCATCTTGCTATTCTCCTTTGGCAACCGAAGCCTCTCCATTGTTGGTATGGCTTCTCCTCTCATCCCAAATCCTCCTTTTGCAATCTTTCTTGAAATGGCCCTCCTTGTTGCAGTAGAAGTATCTCCTTCCTCCTCCAAGTATTGTCTTGGAATGAGATCTCCCATGGTTCTGCCCTCTACCTCTTGATTTCTCCCGGTAATTGCCATGGTTGCTACTGCCATTCCGAGTTGCTGGCCTTCCTCTTACGAACAGCCTATATCCACTTGATGTCTCCTTCATCTTGGCTTTGAAATCATGTGCCCTTATGGCATTGATCACAATCTCCTTTGTTAAAGTGTCCCTTTCATACTCAATAGCATTAATCAAATTGTCAAAGCAATCAGGAAGAGAATTTAACAAGATAACAGCCAATTGTTCATCCGAAAAAATAATGCTACAGCTATTCAAATCTTGAACTAGCTTATTAAAGACATCAAGATTATCTTGCAACTCTTTACTAGGATCCATTTTAAAAGCAAAGATTCTTTTAAGAAGATAAATCTTGTTAATGAGAGTTTTGGTAAGAAACAACTCATCTAATTTCTTCCATATGACAGTCGGATCTTCCGAGTCTCCGAACTCCCTTGTGACGCTATCTAACATGTGCAAGAAAATGGTGCTGTAAGCCATCTTCTTCATCTCGGTCCGCTGGTCCTCTGTGACACTTGCTGGAAAAGCATCATCTTATCCAATAGCCAAGTCCACTTTCTGTTGCATTAGAACAGGCTTGATCTTCCGCTTCCAAAGGGAAAAGTCTCCCCATAAAACTTCTCAACATAGAAATTTGAAGCCATTTTTTGCGGACAAGATCCCTGATTTATGCACTACCCACAAATGCTTTTTTCAATCTCAAGAACATAGATCGAAGATGGATCTTAACACTGTTCTTGAAACACACTCAAGAACACGATCAGATCTTGATCTTTACACCGTTCTTGAATCAAGAAGTTGATCTTTGATTCTTAGAGTTTTAGCTCTGTCACCTTCTTGTTCTTGCTCCGATACCCAGCTGTGCAAGCTCTGATACCACTATTGGAAATCACCTTAATAAGATGCCCAGGTGGTGATCTTCCAAACACCTAAGTCTAGAATTACTTGTAGAAAGAAATACAGCAATCAAAGATAAGAACAGAAAATCAAAGAAAGAAAGAAGACAAGCAATTGTTATCGAGGTTTGGCAATGTGCCTATATCCCCGGGAGTTCCTCTGAACTCTCTGCACTAAATAAATGGTTCTTTACAAATACAACAACCCTCTTCAAGAAGCTTAAGTTCTTGAAGAAACCAAGAAGATAAGAAAGGAAGAAGATGAGACCTAACAATGCTCTCTATCTAATTTAGATTTCTCTCTCTTTACAACCAGCCTCACTACAATGAGTCCCTCTTGTGTTTGATCTTTTTCACTCTCACACAATTCTCTCTTGTATTATAATTGATCTCACACAATGTCACAATGTAATTCTTGTACTTGTTACATGAGAATGAAGCTAGGTAACCCCTTATATAGTGCACCCACTTCTTGTCCATTCTTATGAGCCAATCTCTACCCTTAGATCTTGATTGCCACTTAACTATGGCCCTCCATCAATCCTAAGTGGTTCTACGCATTTTAACCTTGCACCCACGCACCCAAGAGGAGGTTAAGGCATGTTGTCCATGTGTGCTTTGGTGTGCCTAGCACCGCGCTCAATAAGGGGCGGCATGGCGCTGAGCAGGGCACACTTGCAGCCCATTCTGGAAGGGGTGGTGCTGGTGGGGAGTGGCATTGAGCTGGCATAGGTCAGGGGGTCTTCATTCTGGATGCCTAGGTGCTGGTGAAGGGACAGTGTGGTGCACATTGATGCTGCCCTTTCACATAGCAGTGCGCACACCTTTTCCTACTTGTGGGCTGAAGTGCGCACACTAGTGCGCCTACCTTTTCCTTGCTCCAAAGTGATGCACACACATGTGTGCAGTCTTTTAACTTGCTTTATATTAATACTCCAACCTTGGTTTAGACTTTAACCATCTTTTAGCCATGTTTAGACATGTTTAAACCTTAGACAAATACCAACAATCATAGTCTAGAGAGATTCTTCCGTAGTCATTTTTTAGTCCTAAGAAGAATGAAAGACCAAAGATGAGAGGATGAAGTGTTATCAAAGTCATCTCAAGAATTTAACTCAATGTTTTGACAAGGTATCCTTCGCGTATCTACCTAGAGCGCAAAATTTGTTTGCCGATGCACTGCCCACTCTAGCTTCAATGTTGGAGATGCCTGAAAAGGTTAAGGCATTCTATTAATGGTCGAACAAAAGGATGAACTGGCCTATTGCTCAATTATTGAAATCCAAGCCCAATCATCTGGTGCATTACTATGGCATACTAACATCTAGATTTTCCTACAGAAAAGGGGATTTCTCAACCAATAGTTAGAAAAAGGGCTGACGAACAATATAATCATTAGCCTCCCAGTTTGTCATTTATGGTGGGAGACTATACAGAAGATTGTTTGAAGGAATCCAACTACTTTATATAGATGATAACATTACTTAGAGAATCATGATGCAAGTTTATGAAGGTATTGGAGGTCTACACATGAATTAAAGAATATTAGCAAGAAAGATCTTCCATTTAGGTTATTATTATATCAACATGCATAGAGACTGATTATTGTAATTATGTGAAGAAGTTCCATAGGTTTTAATTGCATCGAAATCTATAGCACTTACCACCTCAAGAGCTCTTTAGCATGACCACACCCTAGTCATTCGCTACTAGGGGCATAGACGTGATTAGCAAAATATCTCCCAAAACTTTCAACAGTAACGAATACCTCCTGGCGGAAATTGACTATTTCACTACATGGGTAGAAGATGCATCATTTTCCACCTTGAAAGGTAATCATATGGCACAGTTCATTAATTATAACATCACCTATCGTTATGGAGTACCTTTCAAACTGATCGCAGACAATAACACCCATTTCCAAGGTGAAGTTATGGATTTTCTTAATAAATACAATATTGAGCACCATAAGTCGTGTCCTTACCAACCTCAGACCAAAATGGTAATTGAAATAACCAACAAGAATATCAAGAGCATTTTGGATAAGATGGTGGAAACTTATCGCAATTGGCATCAAAATCGACCTTTTGCACTGTGGGGATATCGAACTTTGATAAGGTCTTCCATTGGCATCACTTCATTTTCTTTAGTTTATGGTATGAAGGCGGTTCTCCCAATCGAGGTAGAAATCTTTTTGTTAAGGAAAACCATGGAAAACTAGTTGGAAAAGGTAGATTGGATTCGGGGAAGATATGAAGAGTTAGCATTGATTAATGAGAAGTGGATGAAGGTTCTCCATCATGTCCAAGGGTATCAAAAAAAGAGTTTCCTGGGCTTTCAATAAGAAAGTGAAGCGTCAGGATATCAAGGAAGGAGATTATATGGTAAAATAACTCAAACAACTAGTCCATGATCTGAGAGGCAAGTTTGGACCAAACTGGATAGGTCCATATCTGGTCAATAAGATCCTATTCAAGAGAGCCATGCACCTCACTAATATCGATGGCAAAGAATTTGCTGAACCTTTCAATCTAGATCATCTTAAGAAGTATTAAATGTGATCCCTTTTTCAATTTTTTTATTATTGTATCCCCACTCGCTCATTATTGTATCCCCATTATGTCTACCCTTTTCTAAAAAAAGAAAAAAAAATAAAAGAGAACGAAATAAGAAAAAAGAGCTCACTAAGTTGGAAACCTAAAAGGGCAGCTTAAGCAAAATTTAGAGTAGCTCGCTAAGTTAAAACTTGAAAGGGCGGCTTAGGCAGTATTTTAGAGCATTCCACAAGACCAAAAACCCTCAAGGGCAGTTTAAGCAAAAGAAAAGTCAAAATTCCTCATCTCTTGAACTACATAAAGGCTTGATTCCATTCGTGGATACATAGGTAACCACAACTCTCTTGTAAATCCCATTCCCCCTCTTTTTCACATTTGTAATTTCTACTTTTATTTTTTTTCTATAATACATCTTTTGTAAGGATAGTAAAAATAAATTCAAACTTTAAATAAAATATGTTAAAGCAATGAAAAAATTGAAATCTAGATCAATTTAATGCATTAATGACCTAAGTTTCTGGACATGCCATTTCTCTTTCATTCTCCAATGATTTTATTATTATATAATGAAAATGCAAGTACATGACATATTTCAATGTCACACTGGACTCTACATAGTGACTTCCCTTATTTTATTTTCCTTTCCTCTTTCTGGGACACTTTTGCTTGACCCTAGATCCGAGTTGGACAATCATTAGAAACAAAAATCAATTCGCCAAAATAGTAAAGGAGTCTAAGTTTTGGTGTGCTTATGCTAGGTATCTTGAATCCACTCAGTCAGCCGATTGCCCAATTAAGATGGCTTCCATTGCTATCATTGTGAAGAAAGATTGTGCAAAGTTTAATCCTTTGATCTACTAGAGATATGGACCGAATGGGAGGAAAAATGGCTACTTTCTAGGACTTTGAATGAGCTTGATTTTGAAATACAAAAAATTCTTAGATAACCTTTTTCAAGCTTTAATTGTCATTCCATTTCTCCATCAAATTTTTAGAAGATATATTCAAATGTCCCATTCCGCTCACATTGTTTTTAAAAAAATAAGAAATAATATTGAATGCCCTGGTTCAGTTCACGCCCAAAATTTTGAAATTTAATGCATTCGATTCAAAAAGACTTTGCAGAATCAACAGGTACAATAAAAGTCCTCACAGTAGGCATATCACCAAAAAGCTCTTATAACAGACAAATCCTCAAAAGCCCTTAAGGCAGGCAAAATCACAAATCAAAAGTCCTCTTAGCAGGAAAAATCACCAAAAAGTCTTCGTCAACAGGCAAACCAAAAGTCCTCATCTGTAGGTAAACAAAAGTCATCATAGCAGGCAAACCAAAAGTCCTCATCCGTAGGCAAACAAAAGTCATCATAGCAGGCAAACCAAAAGTTCTCCTAGCAGGTAAATTAATGTCCTCATTAGTAGGAAAACCAAAGTCCTTATCAATAGGTAAATCACAAATCAAAGTCCTCAAAGTAGGTAATCCAAGTCTTCAAAGTAGGTATCAGTTAATTAGAAAGTATTGCACAAGTGAATGGACACCAGCTCTATCACTTCAAGTAAGTGTCATTCTTATGGGTGATCCCATAACATCAACTTTTCCTGATATGTTTACTCTTATGCATGCATCACATATTTGCCGTTCTAAAATTTTGAAATGAAACAGCAATCCTTCATAACCTTTGATTGCAACTCTGAAAATAGCCCTAATCAAAATGGGGCAAACTGTAAACACCCAATTTCATTTCAAATTTTGAACGGGCCACGCGCAGGTTTTGATGATGAACCTTTGATCCTAATGTGCACTCAGACTTGATAATTTAGGAGGTTTATATTTGATTCTGGATTAGGGTCATTTGAAAACCATTTTATCCCAACCCATTAAATCAATCTTAAGCTTAAATCAATTGGGTGATATTTAATTCCAAGAAAATCAAGCCGAAACTCTTAAATCTATTTTACTCCAACCTAAAACCCACTATATCCCATTGATTTTAGAAAACTAAAGACAATTTTTGCCCAAAGTCAATGTCCAAGTCCAAGCCCAAAAAGGTCTCCAAACTTTTCATGTGAAATTCTAATTTCACCCTCCACTTCGCACCTTTTGATTGACACTAATTTTTAAGATAAGTTCTTCCTATTGCACTTAGAAAATTTCTCTCTAAATCCCTTACATAGCTGACCACATGTGATAGAAGAATGGGAAGTTTTCTTCCCATTTTTTTCCTTGGTCATTGCACACTTCCTTTTCTAGTTTTTCCCTTATTTCATATATCAAAACCCACATTTTTTCATTAAAATTATATACTTCTTCCCTCCTTAGTGATCACCCATTTTGAACGAAAAATTAAAATTTTTCCTCTTTATTTTGCCTTGTTATTTCCCCATTTCTCTTTTTGGTTTCCACCTTTTTCCATGCACCAAAATCATATGTCGAACTCGTAGAGTCTAGTATTTAATTAAACTATTTTAAATCATTGGAGAGTATTTTATATATAAATGGGCGTGTTTATTCAAAAATAAATTATAATTAATTCGTATTGGGATTAGTGAGACTTGGAAATAAATAAATAAACTAAGAATCAAATAATAAAAAAACATGTCAAGCGAGGATTACAAAATTTCTGAAGAATGGTAAAAAAAAACTATGTGAAAATTGGAATTTTAAAGATTAGTGTGGTGAAATGCATAAAAACTAAAAAGTGAAAAGGTAAAGAGTTGTAATAAGGTAAAAGAGTGACTATAAATAGATGAGTAGTATCAGATTTTTTTAGCAAAAAGTCTCTAGAGTGACTGAGAGAAAGAGAGAAGAAGAGAAACAAAAGGGCAAAGAGATGGAGAAAAGCTCCAAAAATCAAGGTAAAAGCATATTTCCTTGTCTATTAAATCTTCAAGCATGTTTACAAACTAAGGATTTGAGTTTTGATTTATGGATTTGAACTCAACTCAAGAAAAATTTGGGAAAAAACTAGGTTATTTCAAAAGAAAAATGGATTTTGTGCCAAATTTCATGATTTGGCAGCTTAAAGCTCAAATTTTATTGTGAGTAATATAAATTTTTTTAATTTAAAGCCTCAAGAAACTTTTGTCTTGAAAGATTTGAGAAGCCCCATTGAAAACCAAGAGATTTTTTAAGGAAAAAAATGGGGTTTTCATAAAGATTTTGATGGAAAATGAAATCTTAGTGGGCTACAACTCATTGTAGTCAAATACAAGGAGTTTTAGTTAACTATAGCAAGCACTTAGACCTGTTTTAGTCGACAATAGCTCCTGTAGTCAACTATAACTTCACTATTTTTTCTAAAATTTCACTTCTTACTTTACTTGTTGAGTTCTAAATCTTTACAAAATGATTTTAATCTTCAAATACATTGAAAAATGATTAAAGAAAACCTTTGAAATGTTTAGTATTCACGAGATTAAAGTATTTTTGAAACCTAAGATCAATGATTTAAAAAGAGACGGAAAAAGGCATCACACTTTGGTATTTTCTATTTTTGGTTGTGTGGGAAGTAAGCACATGTTATTTAAAGTATAAGAATACCATTAGGATTGTATAGCATACTTTAGTGATTGATAATGATGGGGTTAAGTGTTATTTCACTTCTAGGTTCAAGTGATGAACATTTTTAAAGGACAACGGAGGTAGTTCCGGAATAGTTAGTGGATCGTGTAGGGAGGTAAGTCTGCATTACTTCTAGTAAGAGAGAAGGAAATTAATAACCTAAAGACTTAAATATCTAAATACCTTTAATCTTGAAGTGTTATGTGATTTGATATATACATGAAATGAATTATATGAGAGTAAAAATATAAAGGTATATCCTTTTTCTTGTACTATGTGACATTATTATTGAAAGGATTATGATTGATATATGGTAAATTATTATGATTTAGATGTGTGATTTATTTTATTTGAGATTTATTTGTGATGTGAATGCATTTTATAATTATGACCTTATGGTTGTGGTGTTAAAAATTGCGCTCTTATTATGAACATGTCTAGTGATTTGAGTGTACATGTGAGGGTATGGTCCACCCAGAATGGGTGAAAGGGTAACAGTGAAAGGGATCCTAGTCTATATGCTAAGAGACGATGCTGAGAGACATACTGATATGTGAGGAGATGTCCCTGTTGTGATATGATTAGCCTAGTGAGGGGCATTGTGATATGATTATCCCAATGAGAAGAAATAAAATTAAATAAAATAAGAGAGATGAAATGAACCGAGATATGACAATGCATTACATTTCATATAATGATTGATAAGATTCAACCAATGAGTGGCACATGATGTGATTGGCCTAATGAAGTGTATATTATGTTGATTTGTGTGATGGGATAATGTTGTGTTTGTATAGTTGATTGCTTACGATGTGGAAAGTATGAGGGTTGATTGATGAGTCTTAAATATTGCATATTTTAGACCCTTAACTTACATTTGTTATGCTCTTAGTTAGAAGTATTTTACTTTATTTTACGTTTTTCTTGTGTTTTGTGTGTTTTTACAGCTTTGTGGAGAAAATGAAGCATTTCAAGAGATTTGAAGCTTCTGGAGACATTGCGCTCGATCGCACGAGATATGCGATCGAGCGCACCTGCCTATGATCGAGTGCAAGGTCATCAATCCCACATCGAAATATTTGCAGTGCATCGCACCAGCGCGATCGAGCGCACCAGACACGCGATCGAGCGCATCTGCGATCGATCGCAACATACTGCGATCGAGCGCACTCGGGCCAGTATCCCACATCGTTTTTGCAAGCCACATCAGTCCGGGTCTCCCCCTATATAAACACCACCTGACTTCATAATTCAGTGTACAATTCCTGAGCCACTTTGGTGTTTACCGGTAGACGTCTGCCAACATTCTGGTGGATCCCGAAGGCATTGCTACCACGAGAGGAAGCGCCGCCCGTCAGCGAGTGGAATTTCTCCCATGTAAAGTTGTTTATTTATTTCTTTATATTCAGTTGTTTTAGTTTAAATGTTTAGTACTTGTTATTATAGTTTTATAGTTATGAGTGGCTAGACTCTTCAGCTAAGGTTGAAGATGAAGCCCCGCCGTTGTTTGGCGTAGTAGTTCAGATTTGCTTGTACAAATCTGACAATTTTTAGTATAAATGTTCTGTCAATTATTTGAGTTAGCTTATAATTGATTGAGTTTAAATTGTCTGTTGGATTTTCTTTGTGTTTCATCTGATGGATACATTGAATGCTTTCCGATTAAATTGGATTCCCTTTGTGATTTGTTAAGAGCGGATACATCGGGTGCTTTTGGTTTAGTTGGGATATTCTTTGTTTTTTGTCTTATAGTTGGATTCATTGAATGTTTTGATAGGCTATATTTTTAGAACATATATGCTTAAACTTTGGTGGGGTGGATTCGGAAACCTTAGTGCTTTTTATTAGTTTTAAAATCAACTTAGTTTAGTTTTAATTTGTTTTCTAAAATATCATTCACAATTCGGAACTAGGTTAAGATAAAGTTAGTTTAGATTAAAAATATATTTTCACAACACAATTCCCTGCGGATTCGACCTCGCACTTGCACAACGCTATATTGCAAACGACTCGTGCGCTTGCGAGTAATTTAAAACTCACAACAAGTTTTTGGCGCCGTTGCCGGGGAGCTGTTTGGTTTGTGAAATTTTTTTGTCTGAATTGATTTTATTTTTCTACTAGTTAGTTATTAAAAAAAAAAATTTGCTTTATTCTGTTGCTTCTGCTGGTTAGTATCTCATTATTTTTCTGTTGGTGTATGCTTAGTCGGAGATCCTTGAACTTAGATTTGACATATTTAGATCCCGACTTGGAAAGAACTCTTAGGAGGCAAAAAAGAGCACTAGTTGAGAGAGAGACTGTTGAGATGGGAGAAAATTTTAATCATCCTGAACATGTAGAGCAACCTAGAGCTTGGAACGTGGACTCCACTACATCCCTTAGGGATTTGTTCGCACCCGTTGCGACCAACTCATCTTCCTGCATAGTGTTGCCACCAACCAATGCCACACACTTTGATTTGAAGCCACATGTTATCCAACTCCTACCCTCATTCCATGGCTTAGATCTTGAAAATCCTTATAGTCATGTGAAGAAGTTCAAAGACATTTGTGCTACATTCAAATTCCAAAACTTCTCTGAGGAGTCAGTCCATCTTCGACTCTTCCCTTTCTCCCTTCACGATAGAGCTAGGGCGTGGTTGGACTCCAACACGTCCGGGTCTATTACATCTTGGGAAAACCTGCTTAGCAAATTTTATCATAAGTTTTTCCCAATGTCTAGAGTGAATGAGTGCCGAAAGGAGATTAGCTCTTTCACTCAGGACGAGGATGAGAAGTTCTCTGAAAGCTGGGAGCGCTTTAAAGAGTTACTGATCAGATGCCCTCCACATGGATATGAGAAGTGGAGACTCATTCAATTCTTCTACCAAGGGTTGACTCAACCCAACCGTAGTATGATCGAGTCTATGAATGGGGGGGCATTCTTGAGTCTGACAGGAGACGAAGCATATATGGCGTTGGACAAGTTGTCCGACAACTCACAGCAGTGGGATTTTTCAAGCTGTCGAGATAAGTCTATTCGTGCTCCTAAGAGGGGAGGCATCTATGAGGTCAGGGAGGACGCTGATTTAAGGATAAAATTAGATGCCCTCACCAAGAAGATTAACGCTCTCACTGTGAGCCAATCCATCAATGCTGCCAACACATTCAATGTTGAAAGCTGTTCCATCTGTGCTAGTCCCATGCATCTAGCACAGAATTGCCCATCAATGCCGGCTTGTGCCGAGTATCCTATGGAACAAGTAAACGCTTTTAATGACTTTCAAAGGCAGTCAAATGGATCGTACTCCGAGACGTACAATCTAGGGTGGCGGAACCACCCAAATTTTTCATGGAGGCAGAACCAACCAATGAATCAGGGAGGATCCTCTCATCATGCTCAAAATCAATATCCTCCCGGATTTGCCCCACAAATTCCTAATCATGGTCGTTCTGCCCATCCAGCACCTTCACCTGCTTACCATGCACCCGCTCAAACACCAGCGCCAGTTTCACAGTCGCTAGAGGACACCTTTAAAGAATTCATGAAGGCGACTAGCCAAAATATGAGCGATGTGAGGAGTGCAACAATGGTAAACATCCAAGCAATTGCCAAGCTGGAGAGTCAAATAGAGCAAATTGCAAGTCACTTCGGTGAGAGAGAGAAAGGAAAGTTCCCCAGTTAGCCGGTGCAAAACCCAAAAGGACAATTTATGGTTGAGAGTTCATCAACTCCTACGCACGGGGAGGAACAAGTACAGTCGATTGTCCCACTGAGGTCTGGGAGACAAGTGGACAATCGAGTGGAAGAGAGCCCTGCTATACAGCAAGGGCAAGGGAGTGGCAACACAGAGAAGAGAGATGCTGAGCCATCTACAGCCACACCTACTGAGAAAGACCCTCCTAGGTCGTTTGTACCTAGAGCACCCTACCCCGAGAGATTACAGGCGCCCAAGAAAGGAGGGAAGTATGAGGAAATTCTGGAGGTATTCAAGCAAGTCCAAATCAATATCCCATTTTTGGATGCCATCCATCAAGTGCCATCATATGCCAAGTTTTTAAAGGACTTGGTCACTATCAAGAGGAGGACAAATGTCCCAAAGAAGGCATTTTTGACCGAGCAGGTCAGTTCAATCCTTCAGTGCAAGCTACCCATCAAGTATAAGGACCCGGGGTGTCCTACCATCTCTTGCACGATAGAAGTCAGCCACATTGAGAGGGCCCTTTTGGATCTAGGGGCAAGTGTGAATCTTCTACCCTACTCAGTCTATGTGCAGTTGGGGTTAGGAGAATTGAAGCCCACATCTACGATGCTTCAATTGGCTGACAGGTCAGTGAAAAGACCACGGGGAATAGTTGAGGACGTTTTGATAAAAGTGGATAAGTTCTATTTTCCCGTGGATTTTATTATGCTTGACACAGAGCCGGTTCAAAATGTAAGGATTCAAATACCGGTGATTCTAGGGCGATCATTCTTAGCCACGGCTAACGCCCTAATCAATTGTAGGACAGGGGTGATGAAGATCTCCTTCGGAAATATGACAGTGGAGTTGAACATTTTTTATATCACTAGGCAACCGCTGGAATATGATGAAATGAGAGATGTATGCTTGATAGAGGAGATTCTTGAGGATACTGTGGATGAATCAAGCATTGAGGATCCCATGGAGGCATGCTTTGCTCACTTTGGAGAGGACTTGGGTTTAGATAGGTTACTTGAGGAAGTAAATGCCATTTTGGAGTCTGATCCTCAAGAAAGCAAGGAGGAGGAGGAGAAGGTGTCACCAGAACCTCAAAAGAAGGAACTTAAGCCTTTATCGGATAATCTTAAGTATAAGTTCCTGGGTCCAGCATACTGTTTGCCTGTGATAATAGCTTCAGATTTGGGAGAGGCTCAAGAGGAGAAATTGTTAGAGGTTTTAAGAGAGCACAAGGAAGCTATCGGCTGGACCATTGAAGATATTAAGGGAATCAGCCCCTCGGTGGTGATGCACAGGATACACTTGGAGGAAGATACTAAGCCATCGAGGGAGCCGCAAAGAAGGCTCAACCCTGCTATGCAAGAGGTTGTGAGAGCAGAGGTTATTAAGCTGTTAGATGCAGGGATCATTTATCCCATCTCTGATAGCAAGTGGGTGAGCCCCATTCATGTCGTGCCCAAGCGAGCTGGGTTAACGGTAGTAAAGAATAAGGATGACGAGTTGGTGCCAACTCGTGTGCAGTCTGGGTGGAGAGTATGTATAGACTACCATAAGCTGAACAGTGCCACAAGGAAAGATCACTTTCCACTTCCATTTATTGATGAGATGGTGGAGCGTTTGGCTGGGCACGAGTATTATTGCTTTTTGGATGGTTATTCCGGATATAACCAGGTCCCCGTGGACCCCGAAGATCAGGAGAAGACGACATTTACCTGTCCTTTTGGGACCTTCGCCTACTGTCGCATGCCCTTTGGGTTATGCAATGCACCCGCCACTTTTCAGCGGTGCATGGTTAGTATATTCTCTGACATGGTAGAGCGGTTCTTGGAGATTTTTATGGACGACTTCTCCATCTTCGGTTCAACATTTGAGGAGTGCCTGCACCGTCTCTCTTTGGTTTTGGTACGGTGCAAGGAGAAGAACCTGGTGCTTAATTGGGAGAAGTGCCATTTTATGGTCAAGCAAGGAATTGTACTGGGGCATATCGTATCTCATCGAGGGATTGAGGTCGATAAAGCGAAGGTTGATTTGATTTCCAGCCTTCCACCCCCACGTACGGTGAAAGAGGTTCGATCTTTTCTGGGCCATGCAGGTTTCTATAGGCGATTTATCCAGAATTTCAGCAAGATCGCTAGGCCCTTGTGCAAGTTGTTGCAAAAAGATGCCCCATTTCTATTTGATGAGGATTGTAAGAAAGCATTTGGGGATCTGAAGAAAATTTTGACGTCCACACCCATTATTCAGCCACCTAACTAGGAAGTGCCCTTTGAGATCATGTGTGACGCATCAGACTATGCTGTTGGAGTTGTTTTGGGGCCGCGTGTTTCCCATGCTATCTATTATGCAAGTCGAACTCTAAACGTCGCACAACTCAATTACTCTACCACTGAGAAGGAGTTGCTTGCAGTCGTTTTTGCATTAGACAAGTTCAGATCCTACTTGTTAGGATCTAAAGTCATTATCTACTCGGACCATGCTGCATTGAAGTATCTTTTCTCTAAAAAAGATGCTAAATCTCGTCTTATCCGATGGATCTTGCTACTTCAAGAGTTCGACATTGAGATTCGGGATAAGAAAGGTTCAGAAAATGTGGTGGCAGACCATTTGTCTAGATTGATTGTGGAATTCAGTGAGGCTGCCAACCCCATTTCTGAGACCTTTCCTGATGAGCAATTGATGCACATTGCTCATAGTCCCGCACAATGGCTTGCTGACATAGTGAACTATCTTGTCACCGGACACATGCCCTTGCATTGGGGGAGGCAAGATAAATCAAAATTTTTGGCCATGGTAAAACACTTTTTTTGGGACGATCCTTACCTGTTCAAGTATTGTCCTGATCAGATCATTAGACGGTGTATTCCTGAGCATGACCAATCTAATGTCATCGCCTTTTGTCATGATCATGCATGTGGAGGCCATTTTAGTGCTAAAAAGACCGCTGCAAAGATTTTGCAGTGTGGATTTTATTGGCCTACCCTGTTCTGGGACTCTCACACCTACTGTATATTTGTGAGTGTTGCCAAAAACTAGGGAGTCTTTCTAGGAGAAATATGATGCCCCTCAACCCTATTCTGATTGTTGAGATTTTTTATGTGTGGGGCATTGATTTCATGGGACCATTCCCAAACTCCTTTGGCTACCTATACATTCTAGTTGCTGTGGACTATCTGTCCAAGTGGGTGGAGGCTGTTGCGTGCAAGACCAATGACCACAGAGTTGTGGTCCAGTTCTTGAAAGACACTATTTTGGTACGCCTTGAGCAATCATAAGTGATGGAGGTAAGCACTTTTGCAACAAGATCTTTGAGCAGTTTATGAAGAAATATTGTATCACGCACAAAGTTGCCACCCCATATCACCCACAGACGAGTGGTCAAGTGGAAATTTCAAATCGTGAGATCAAACATATTTTGGAAAAGATTGTGAACCCTACTAGAAAGGATTGGTCTCTGCGATTGACGGATGCACTGTGGGCATATCGGACAGCCTTCAAGACGCCAATTGGCATGTCTCCCTATCGTATTGTATACGGAAAGGCATGTCACCTTCCGGTTGAATTAGAGCATCGTGCGTCTTGGGCTGTCAAGCAACTAAATTTTAATCTTTCCAAGGCTGGCTCACAACGGAAGCTCCAACTCAATGAATTGGAGGAGCTGCGGAATGATGCATATGAGTGTGCCCGATCATACAAAGCACAAATGAAGAAGACTCATGACCAAAATATTTTGAGACGAGCTTTTGAGCCGGGTCAGAGAGTTCTTCTTTATAATTCGCGCCTGCATCTTTTTCCAGGCAAGCTCAAATCCCGATGGTCAGGCCCATTCATTATTCGATCGGTTTTTCCTCATGGGGCCATCGAGATTGAGGATCCTAAGAATGGTAATACTTTCAAGGTAAATGGACAGAGGCTAAAACCATTCTTAGAGTTGAGGAGTCCGGACATTGAGACGATACTGTTGGAGGATCCTAGTTACTCAGATTGAGTGTAGTATTCTAGGAAGAGTCTGGCTGAAGATGTAAAACTTAGCGCTCATGGGAGGCACCCCACAGCTTATCTTTTCTTTTGTTTATTTATTATTTCGCATTTTTATGATTAATGTTTGTTTCCAGTATTTTTTGTTTTTCAGTTTTTATTTTTCAGGGACAAAGCGTACTTCAGTTCAAGTTTGGGGGTATGCTATGAGCCATACCAGTCCAGATAGTTCTCCATATCTCAGGTCAGCTCTTTTCATATTAGTCACACATTGGGGTCAATGTGTAATTTAAGTTTGGGGGTATGGGAGACACATCACACACTTTGTCCTAATTTGTTGTCTTTTCGTTATAGAGATAAATGCATGCTCATGTTATCGTGAAACTTTAGTTGATCTAAACATTTTCTGTGATGTGATGTCATTGGTGAGCTTAACATTTTGAACACATGATCTGGTGATAAATTTTTAAATTTAGTTACTTACTTTAGGCATTTTGAGAATTCACATGTTTGATCTGATCTAGCACGAGCACATTAGCACAAATTATGTGAGGTATGACATGTGATTTTAATGTGTATTTTTCCTTATCTTAACTGAAACTAGATGACTTGTTGGATGAACTCTTGGGCATAGAAAAATATATATAAAAAAAATTATCAATAAATTTTTCGCTGAGTAACTGGACCTCTTGCCTCAGTAAGCAGTGAGTGTTCACGTCAAAAGGTGGAATTTTGCTTGGTAATATTAAGGTCGGTTTAATTTCGTAGCCTTTTTTACTCAAGTTAATAAGTCCTTAGGGGTGTCTTTACACCTAATGCCTTAAAACCACCTGGTTTGGGAGTCATTGACTTAACACTCGCTACATGGGTCAATTAGAAAGCTTAAGGGAACTAAACATAGCCGTGCCTTAAAAAAAAAAAAAATACTATGCCTTTGTCGTTCATTTTTTATGGGAAATTCGGTGAATCTTGAGACATGGAAACCTTACACATTAGAGTTACTTGGAAGCTTCATTTTTATATGCTAATTCACCTTACACTGATTCAAGCTTGTGATGCCTTATCCTGCCTTTTGTATGTAGTTAGATTTTAACATTTCTATTCATTGCGAAGATGGGTTTACCTTTTTAAGCTTGCTTATGAATGAATATCATGGTGATGTGTGCTCCTTAAATTTTTGGATACCATGAGTGATGACTTTATCTTTATGTTCTTTGTTTTTCATTGAACCTTTTATTTTGTTTTGCTAAGGGACTAGCAAAATATAAGTTTGGGGGTATTTGATGAGTCTTAAATATTGCATATTTTAGACCCTTAACTTACATTTGTTATGCTCTTAGTTAGTAGTATTTTACTTTATTTTACGTTTTTCTTGTGTTTTGTGTGTTTTTACAGCTTTGTGGAGAAAATGAAGCATTTCAGGAGATTTGAAGCTTCTAGAGACATTGCGCTCGATCGCACAAGATATTCGATCGAGCGCACCTGCCTATGATCGAGTGCAAGGTCATCAATCCCACATCGAAATATTTGCAGTGCATCGCACCAGCGCGATCGAGCGCACCAGACACGCGATCGAGCGCACCTGCGATCGAGCGCACCAGACACGCGATCGAGCGCATCTGCGATCGATCGCAACATACTGCGATCGAGCGCATCTGCGATCGATCGCAACATACTGCGATCGAGCGCACTCGGGCCAGTATCCCACATCGTTTTTGCAAGCCACATCAGTCCGGGTCTCCCCCTATATAAACACCACCTGACTTCATAATTCAGTGTACAATTCCTGAGCCACTTTGGTGTTTATCGGTGGACGTCTGCCAACATTCTGGTGGATCCCGAAGGCATTGCTACCACGAGAGGAAGCGCCGCCCGTCAGCGAGTGGAATTTCTCCCATGTAAAGTTGTTTATTTATTTCTTTATATTCAGTTGTTTTAGTTTAAATGTTTAGTACTTGTTATTATAGTTTTATAGTTATGAGTGGCTAGACTCTTCAGCTAAGGTTGAAGATGAAGCCCCGCCGTTGTTTGGCATAGTAGTTCAGATTTGCTTGTACAAATCTGAAAATTTTTAGTATAAATGTTCTGTCAATTATTTGAGTTAATCTTATAATTGATTGAGTTTAAATTGTCTGTTGGATTTTCTTTGTGTTTCATCTGATGGATACATTGAATGGTTTTCGATTAAATTAGATTCCCTTTGTGATTTGTTAAGAGCGGATACATCGGGTGCTTTTGGTTTAGTTGGGATATTCTTTGTTTTTTGTCTTATAGTTGGATTCATTGAATGTTTTGATAGGTTATATTTTTAGAACATGTATGCTTAAACTTTGGTGGGGTGGATTCGGAAACCTTAGTGCTTTTTATTAGTTTTAAAATCAACTTAGTTTAGTTTTAATTTGTTTTCTAAAATATCATTCACAATTCGGAACTAGGTTAAGATAAAGTTAGTTTAGATTAAATATATATTTTCACAACACAATTCCCTGTGGATTCGACCTCGCACTTGCACAACGCTATATTGCAAACGACTCGTGCGCTTGCGAGTAATTTAAAACTCACAACATTGATTGTGAATGATTTCGTGAATGTGCTTATGAATATATTATGTGATTTTAGTATGGTATGTAGTTTCATTATGTGATAGACATTATTCCTTCAATTGAAAATATGGATAATTCAAAAGGAATGGAAATCACTGAAAATCACATACCATAGAACTAAATGAAAAAATATTGATTGGTAAATGAAATTAAAAATCGAGTACTTTAAGTAATGCATCACTCACTAAGCTTTTTGAAGCTCGCCCCTTCTTTATATTTTATTCTCCCCCCCCCCCAATGGCAGTTGATTATGAAGAAAGCTTATATTTTTGAGACTGTACAGGTGGTTTGGAGAGGCATCCTCAGAGTTATTTGAGTCCAAACATTAAAAAAAAAAAAGATATTTATGGGAAAATTAAATGTTATAAATTATATGGATATAAAATAGTGATGCATTATTAGTGTTGTATAAATGTGATTCTATATGAGTTGAATTTTGATTGATTATGATAAACTATGAATTCTACTGTATGAAAATATGAATGCATGGCATTCAGGTTATGGCTCAAAGCTGAAAGGTAATGATACCGTCTCGGGTAGAGTGAGGTCATTACATTTTTGGTATTAGAGCATACGCTTAAGGTTCTATAGACCCTAGTTGCATTAGCATGGTGAATGGGGAGTTGGTCAAGAGTCGATTGTGTAAGGTTAGAGAGGATGTTGTTTAGGAAATCGAGTTTGATATTGGAATAGGATGTTGTATGGTAAGAGTTCTTAAATATTGAATGATTAAGTTCATGTTGTGTGGAATAATTTTTTTTTTTTGCTATGCGTAACGAATTATTTATGGTTGTGAAATTGTTTTACTAATTCTCTTAATAAAGGTTATGGATATGAATGTTCTATCTTAATAGTGAATTGTGTTGTTGTGTGGTTGGTTATGTTTTTTAAAAATTCCTTGGTTATGGTATAGTTAGTTACATTCTCGATAGTGAATACGAATGATATTGTGTGAATTGTGTTGTATGTGAAGATGTGGAAAGGTAATAAGAATGAGTAATTTTAAATTTATTTGGAAGTCTTATATTGATGGTATACCATGTTGGTAAATTTAATGATTAAATACTAGTTAAATGAGTTAGAGAGGTTGCTAAGGATGAACTTCTAAAATTATTGGTAAAATGTTTGAGTTTTAGAAAAAAGTTATTAATAAGATTTAAAATTTTAAATCGGAGTGAAGATATAAATAAACGAGTCGATAAACGCATGTGTTTGGTGATAAAGGTAATCGAGCTTATGACGAATGGGCATGATGAAATGATAATTGTTGTGAGTTTTAATTTACTCGCAAGCGTACGAGTCGTTTGCAATATAGTGTGTGCAAGTGCGAGGTCGAATCCACAGGGAATTGTATTGTGAAAATATATTTTTAATCTAAACTAACTTTATCTTAACCTAGTTCCGAATTGTGAATGATATTTTAGAAAACAAATTAAAACTAAACTAAGTTGATTTTAAAACTAATGAAAAGCACTAAGGTTTCTGAATCCACCCCACCGAAGTTTAAGCATACATGTTCTAAAAATATAGCCTATCAAAACATTCAATGAATCCAACTATAAGACAAAAAACAAAGAATATCCCAACTAAACCAAAAGCACCCGATGTATCCGCTCTTAACAAATCACAAAGGGAATCCAATTTAATCGAAAAGCATTCAATGTATCCATCAGATGAAACACAAAGAAAATCCAACAGACAATTTAAACTCAATCAATTATAAGATTAACTCAAATAATTGACAGAACATTTATACTTTAAATTGTCAGATTTGTACAAGCAAATCTGAACTACTACGCCTAACAACGGCGGGGCTTCATCTTCAACCTTAGCTGAAGAGTCTAGCCACTCATAACAATAAAACTATAATAAAAAGTGCTAAACATTTAAACTAAAACAACTGAATATAAAGAAATAAATAAACAACTTTACATGGGAGAAATTCCACTCGCTGACGGGCGGCGCTTCCCCTCGTGGTAGCAATGCCTTCGGGATCCACCAGAATGCTGACGGACGTCCACCAGTAAACACCAAAGTGGCTTAGGAATTGTGCACTGAATTATGAAGTCAGGTGGTGTTTATATAGGGGAAGACCCGGACTAATGTGGCTTGCAAAAACGATGTGGGATACTGGTCCGAGTGCGCTCGATCGCAGTATGTTGCGATCGATCGCAGATGCGCTCAATCGCGTGTCTGGTGCGCTCGATCGCGCTGGTGCGATGCACTACAAACATTTCGATGTGGGATTGATGACCTTGCGCTCGATCATAGGCAGGTGCGCTCGATCGCATATCTCGTGCGATCGATCGCAATGTCTCCAGAAGCTTCAAATCTCCTGAAATGCTTCATTTTCTCCACAAAGCTGTAAAAACACACAAAACACAAGAAAAACGTAAAATAAAGTAAAACACTACTAACTAAGAGCATAACAAATGTAAGTTAAGGGTCTAAAATATGCAATATTTAAGACTCATCAATAATTGAAATAATAATATGGAGTTTGTAATGTTTTTGAAATTGTATGATATATTTGCCACCAGGAAGTGTGAAAAGTCTAAGAAATTAGGGAGGTGGTGCCAAAAACTTGTAAGAATGATAAGAATTCTTGATTTAAAAAAAATGTGAAATAAAAATGGGAGAGTGATATGTTGATAGAATTTTGATGACTTAACAAGCGCGAAAAAGTCTGACAAGATAAATGACTAGAATAAATAGTTGACGTGAAGTAATGTTGAGAATGATTGAGGTAAAAAAGAAGAAAAGAGATAAACAATTTTAGGATTGATAGTGCAGGGAGATATTAAAGTTTTGGAATTTTGTTGTGAAGAGAGATAATGGGTGGATGTGAGATCAAGAAGATTTGGATAAGGATTCATTGGATGAGTTAGAGTTTTGATCGAGAGCAACTGAAGGTGATTTTCACTTTTTCCTAGTAACAAAGATTTGAAATTTTTTTTTTTGTTAATGAAGTTAATAAAATCATGGAGAACAAAGTAACTAACTTTAGGGTTTGTTGAAATTTTGAAGAATGTTAGAAAAGATAAATTTGGGAGAATGGTTTAGTAAAGAAGATAGTTGGAAGCATAAATTTCTAAAATAAGGTAAGTTTTAAAATCTAACTCGGAGGATTGGATATGGTTGGGTTTAACATAGATTAAAGAGAATTGTAATTTTTATAAGACTACGTATATGATGAGTGAATAATTTAATACAAAAAGGAAGTAATAATGATTTTAAAATTTATCTAAGATATTGAAAGAATGTGGGAAGTTTTAAAGAGATATGAGAAATTGTTACTAACCTTATACAATGGGAGAAGAGTATTAAAGCATGAGCAAAATATAAAGGGACTAAAGTTATTTTGAAGAATTGTAAAGACTTTGTATGTTAAATAATAATGGAGATACTATCAATGATGTTTAACCTATTGAAGATTGTTGGATTTGAAACAATTCGTGTAAGAAATCATAGTGTTTAATGAGGGGAGGCGTAGAAATTTGCTATATTGGATAATTTTCTAAAAGATTTAGATTCTAAAATGAGTAAAGTTATGTAAATTAATTTTGAAAGATATATAAATTTTACTGGTGATGATAAGATTGTGATGAGTAGAATGGGTGATATTTAGTAACTTGAAAATGGTAAAGTAAAGGTTGTAATGCTTATAAAGAAGAAGAGATAGATCAAGAAATGGTGATGAAAATATGATTCAATGAGCTAAATGATGAAAAGATGAGCTAAAGAGTAAAGGGTATTTGAGGTAATCTTTTGGTTTGATGAATAAAAAAGGGGTAATTGAGTTGTGATAATAATGATAAAAATTTTCTTATGAATAAAGTGAATGGTGTTATTTGTAAAAGACTAAGAAGGTGGATGGGAGGAGTGTGTACTAAGGAGATGTAAGAAAGAAAAGTGTTTAATTGATGATTAAAGACATATTTTGTAAATCTCTATAAGTAATGTAATGACAATAATGTCAGTAATCATGATGATGAGAATAATTAATAAGATTGGGATAACTTAAAGATTTAATTGGAATGTATGAGAATTATAAATACAATAAGATGATATGTGTGTGAAGGAGTATGGTACTAAGGAACAAGAAAACTATAACATGAAAAGATTAAATTAGCAAACCTTTAAGTGAAAGGTGATGATGATTGAAATAATGTGAAGAACACCAAAATTGTTTTTAAGTAAAGTGTTGTATGATGACTCTTATGAGGGCTAGATGGGCAAGTTGAGTAGTGATCTGATATGATATGTGGAATTTATGATTATGATCAATGAGTGGGAGATTTAATCAAGAGAACTAGTGCAAAGTGAATTGATTCGAGGAAAGAGGGAGAGTAGTGACCTTAAGGTATGATCAAAAGTTTGAGGAGAGTTTATGAGGAACAAAGTCTATAGGTGAAGAAAATTGGGAAGATGAATTTATTTGAGATGATGACAAGATAACTTGGTAATTGTCTTTTTAAAATTAGATAGAAGCAACTCTAGGTAGAGTTCAATACTTTGATGATATTAAATTAATGGTGGAAAATTTTGAGCGAGAACTAAAAGAATAATATATATATATATATTTTTTTTAAAGAGATGAACCGCCAAATTGACAAAAAAAATGATGAAAAGATGTTATTAATTGGGTGAGTGAATAGAAACATGAGTTTGAGGTTGCTAATTGATTTTCACTAAAGTAAATGAAAGATGTGAAATAAAAGGGTTGAGAAAAAGGTGGATGAACTAAAGTTGAGCGTAGCTTAAAAAAAATTAGTTGATAAAGTTTGAATATTGTATTTTATTCAGAGGAAAGAAATGTTTAAATTTTTTTAATATTGAGTCAAGTAAGCAATTGGTAACAAATTTATTTTATGAAGGCCTGTCAAGTAATAAAGAACAAGAGCAAGATGATATATTAAGTGAGAACCAGGGGAACTAAACTAAGTTAAGAATGTGAAGAGTTAGAGATAGAGACGGTATTGGATAACGTAAAATTTGAATTTGAAATTTTATCACGGGAAGTTAATAAGAGATAAAAATAGGGTGATTGGAAGAGGTGTAAAATACTATTTGATATGTAAGTTTGAACTTTCAGATAAAACGAGTAAAGTTGATTGAAATAATGTGTAAATCTTGTGCTAGTATAAATAAATAAGATAATATTATAACGAGTTGGAAAAAGTTTAAAGCAAATCAAAATTGTGGTCGAAACAAAGTTTTATCTTTAGATAAGGATACTTGGGAAAGATGAGAGAGCCGAGGAATGTAGCAGGTAATGAGATAGATTTGAAGAAACCAAAAATCTTGTTCTTTTGCGGACCTAGACTAAAAGAAATTTTGAGGATGAAATTTTATAAGTGGGGGAGAATTGTAGAGTCCAGTAATTAATTAAACTATTTTAAAGAATATGAGAATATTTTATACATAAATGAGTGTGTTTATTCAAAAATAAATTATAATTAATTCATATTGGGATTAATGAGACTTGAAAATAAATAAATAAACTAAAAATCAAATAATAACACATGTCAATGGAGGATTACAAAATTTCTAAAGAATGATAAGAAAAACTAAGTAAAAACTAAAATTTTAAAGAATGGTGTGGTGAAATGTATAAGAAATGAGAAGTTGAAGGGTAAAGTTGTAATAAGGTAAAAGAGAGGCAATAAATAAGTGAGTGCTATCAAATTTTTTTTTTGGCAAGAATTCTCTAGAGAGACCGAGAGAAAGAGAGAAGAAGAGAAAGAAAAGGGAAAGAGATGGATAGACACTCCAAAAATCAAGGTAAAATGCATTTCCTTATCTATTAAATCTTCAAGCATATTTATAAACTTTTTATTTGAGTTTTAATTTATGGATTTAAAGTCTACTCAAGAAAAATTTGAGAAAAAACTAGGTTATTTCAAAGCAAAATGGGTTTTGTGCCAAATTTCATGATTTGGGAGCTTAAAGCTCAAATTTTGTTGTGGGCAACATAAACTTTTTTGATTTAAAACCTTAAAAAACTTGTGTCTTGAAAGATTTGAGAAGTCCCATGGAAAAATCAAGAGTTTTTTTTAAAGAAAAATGGGCTTTTGTAAGGATTTTGCTGGAAGAGGAGGTCGTAGTCAATTACAAGATCCCACTTAACCAAATTATGTGAAGAAGCAAGTGTGTAGTCAACTACAAGTAGCTATAGTCGACTACAACAAGCACTTGGACCTGTTGTAGTCAACTACAACTCATGTAGTCAACTATAACTTCACCCATTTTGCTAAAATTTCACTTTTTGCTTTACTTTTTGAGTTCCAAACCTTTCCAAAGTGATTTTAATCTTCAAATACATTGAAAACATTATTAAACAACCTTTTAAATGTTTAATATTCGTGAGATTAAAATGTTTTTGAAACTCCAGGTCAATGATTTAAAAAGAGAAGGAAAAATCGCATAGCACTTTGGTATTTCAATTTTTGGTTGCGTGCGAAGTGTGCGTGTGTTATTTAAAGCTTACGAATACCATTAGGGTTGCATAGCATGCTTTAGTGATTGATAATGATAGGGTTAAGTGTTATTTCACTTCTAGGTTCAAGTGATGAACAACTTTGAAGGACAAAGGGGGTAGTTTGGGAATAGTTGGTGGATCGCATAAGGAAGTGAGTTTGTAGTACTTCTAGTAAGAGAAGGAAATTAATAACCTAAAGACTTAACTAAATATTTAATATGAGAAGTTAATGATATAAATACCTTTCAACTTGATGTGTTACGTGATTTCATATATACATGAAATGAAATACATTAGAGTAAAAATATAAAGGTATATCTGTTTTCTTATATTATGTGACGTTATTATTGAAATGATTGTGATTATTATATGGAAAATTGTTATGAATTGGATGTTTGATTAATTTTATTTTAGATTTACTTATGATGAGAATGCATTGCATAATTATGACCTTGTGGTTGTGGTGTGAAAATCATGCTATCATTATGAACATGTTGAGTGATTTAAGTGTACACGTGAGAGTATGGTCCGCCCAGAATGGGTGAAAGGGTAAGGGTGAAGGGGATCCTAGTATATATGCTGAGAGACAATGTTGAGAGACATATCGCTATGTGGGGAGATGTCCTCATTGTGATATGATTAGCCCAGTAAGGGGCATTGTGATATGATCAGCCCAGTGAAAGGCAATGAAATGAAACAAAATAAGAGAGATGAAATGAACCGAGATGTGACAATGCATTGCATTTCATATGATGATAGATGAGATTCACCCAATTAGTGGCGCATAATGTGATTGGCCAAGTGAAGGGCATATGATGTTGATTTGTGTGACAGGATGATGTTGTGTTTGTATGGTTGATTGTTTGCGATGTGGAAAGTATGAGGGTTGATTGTGAATGATTGTGTGAATGTGTAGTCTCCTTATGCGATAGGCACTTTTCCTTGAATTGAAAATATGAAATAAATATAAGGTTTATAATTGAAAAGGAATGGAAATCACTTAAAATCACATATCATCGAACTGAATGCAAAAATGAGGAATGGTAAACGAAATTAAAAATTGAGTACTTTAAGTAATGTGTCACTCACTGAGCTTTTTGTAGCTCACCCCCTCTTTATGTTTTATTTCTCCCCCAGGTGGTAGCTGATTATGGAAGAAAGAAAATATTTTGAGATTATGCAGGTGATTTGGAAGCGACATCCTCAAAGTCATTTGAGTCCAAACTATTAAAAAATAATATTTATGGGAAAATTAAATGTTGTAAATTATACGGATATAAAGGAGTGATTTATTATTAGTGTTGCATAAATGTGATTATACATGACATGAATTTTGATTGATTATGATAAATTATGAATTGTACTTTAAGAAAAGATGTATGCATGACATTCAGGTTAGTGCTCGAAGCTGAAAGGTGATGATACCATCTCAGGTAGGGCCCACCCAGGGATGGATCGTTACACAACTTAAAAATCTGCGCTTATTTTCCCCCTTGTTATAACGACCCATCCCCGGATGGGCCCTACCCGATGAGGCATCATCAGCTTTCAGTTTCGAATGCCCTGACATATGCAAACACACAAAACTTACAAAGCAACTAGTTATCTTCTCAGATATCACAAAATCATACAAATACAAATCGTTTCAATATGAGTAAATTCAAAGTTGAACAACTTACAGAGATACAATTTAAAGGGAAACTTTCACCACAACAACTAACTTCATAATTTCTTTACAACCACTAGATCATTATATATATATATAAGGTCTTAAACTCCTATCAAAAATTAAAAAGACTCAAAGAACGAGGATGTCGTATGCAACTCCCTTCAATTTTGACTATAAAATACTGATGCTATCTGAAATGTTAGTAAAATAAACGAGTGAGCTAAAAAGCTCAATGAGGAAACACATTACTAGAAGTAATCGTAATAGAAAACTTTTTTTTATTTTTATTTACAACCTTTATCATATAGGCTATTTATTTCTTTATTACATAAAGTAAAATTCTTACTTTTTCCCCTAATTTTTTCTTATTTTCTTGACAGAAAATTGTCGTTTAAACAAGAGTTCACCTAACTTTCCCTTCTTAGTTTACTTTTCGAGCATATGATTTTTATCACATAGCACACGACTCGATTTCAACCAACAATGATAAATTTCCATCTCAACACCTTCTTATTACCACAAGCCCTTCACTGAGCTCAACATATAACATGCCCTTCATGGGCCAATTACGACACATGCCCCTCATAGAACAATAATACACACCTTCATGGGCCAATCACAATACACGCCCCTCATGGGATAACCACAATATACGTCTCTCATGGGCTAATCATTTATAATGCATCCATGAAATGCAATGCATTGCAATATGAAAAGTTCACAGTCATATCAAGGCCCTTCACTAGGCTAATCTCATCATCACAGGGACGTCTCTTTTTATGAGTTTTAAATTACTCGCAAGCGCACGAGTCGTCTGCAATATAGTGTGTGCAAGTGCGAGGTCGAATCCACAAGGAATACATTGTGAAAATATTTTTTTATCTAAACTAAGTCTATTTTAACATAGTTCCAAATTTGTAATTGTATATTGCAAACAAAATAAACTAAACTAAATTAATTTAAAAACAAATGATAAAGATACTAAGGTTTCTGAATACACCCCACCAAAGTAAAGCATATATTTTCATGTTCTATATAAAAGTAATCAAAAAATTCCATGAATCCACTGTTATACAAATCACGGCGAATACCCAAATTAAACCAAAACCATCAAATATATCTGTTTAATTTACAAATCACAAAGGAAATCCAATCTAGTTTGAATGATCCGCCGTATCCAGTAGATGAAACATAAGGAATATCCAATTTAATAATTTAAAAACAATCAATCATAAGATTTTACTCCAATAATTGAGCAGAACATTTATACTAAAAATATCAGAATTGTATAAACAAATCCGAAAAAATTATGCCAAACAATGGCGAGGCTTCATCTTCAACCTTAGATGAAGATTTTAGCCTCTCATAATTATGAAACTAAATTTCACAATAAAAGTGATAAACATTAAACTTTAAAACTTAAAAAAGAAATAAATTAAAACTGACTATACATTGGGAGAAATTCCACTCGCTGTTGGGCGGCGCTTCCCCTCGTGGTAGCAAAGCCTTCGAGATCCACCAGAATGCTAGCAGAAGTCCTCCAGATTGCACACTAATTGCTTCACTGAGGTGGGCTTTTATAGGGAAACTCAAGAGTGCAATATGTTTCAAATTCGATGTGGGATACTACTCAAGTGCGCTCGATCACAGTCTTGTGCGCTCGAGCGCAGCATTGTGCACTGCCTGACCTTTGTCTACTAAAACTACCATAACTTTCTCTAGAAAAATCATTTTTTATGAGCCGTAAAATTCCTCAGAAAATAGACATCCGGCTCTTTTCAAGAATATATGGTTCATCTCCTAGTTCTTCCTGAGTCAGTACAGTAAAATCCACAGGAATGACTGATCTGCCACGCTGAAATCACACACAGCCTGACCTTTGTCTACTAGAACTGCCATAACTTTCTCTAGAAAAATCATTTTTACGAGCCGTAAAATTCCTCAGAAAATATACATCTAGATCTTTCCAAACATATATGGTTCATCTCCTGGTTATTCCTGAATCAATACAGTAAAATCCATAGAAATGACTGATCTGTACAGGCAATTCTGGCAATTTTAGTGAAACTCCTTTCCGAGTGCTTGTAAACTTGTAAAACAACGAAAACAACTCAAAGTAACAAATTTCTAAGCTAACAAATGTAAAGTAAGGGGCCAAAATATGCAATATTTGGCACTCATCAAATACCCCCAAACTTACAATTTGTTAGTCCCTTAGCAAAACTAAATAAAAAACTAAATGAAAAACAAAGAACATAAAGATAAGTTCATCACTCATGGTATCCAAAAATTTGAGGAGCACTCAAAACCATGATATTCATTCATGAGCAAGCTTAAAAGGATATAACCCATCTTCGCAATGAATAGCAATTTTAAAATCTAATTACTTACAAGAGGCAGGCTAAGACATCACAAGCTTGAATCAATGTAAAGTGAATTAGTATATACAGATGAGGCTTCCAAATAACTTCAATGTACAATGTCTCCATGTCTCAAGATTCATAGAATTTCTCATTATAATGAACAACGATGGCATAGTTTTATTTTCTTTTTTTCTTTTACTATAAGGCTCTGCTATGTTTAGCTCCCTTAAGCTTTCTAATTGACCCATGTATCGAGTGTTGAGTCAATGACTCCCAAACCAGATGGTTTTAGGGCATTAGGTGTAAAGACACCTCTAAGGACTTACTAACTCGAGTAAAAAAAGCTACGAAATTAAACTGGCCTTGATGCTACCAAGCAAAATTCCTACCTTTTGACGTGAACATTCACTGCTTACTAAGGCAAGAGGTCCAATTACTCAGCGGAAAGTTTCGCAATGATCATTATAAATAAAATTCCCACGTTTTGACATAAACGCTCACTGCTTACTGAGGCAAGAGATCCAGTTACTCAGTGAAAGTTTATTGATGATCATTATAAATATATTTTTTTTTACATTTCTATGCCAAAGTATTTATCATACAAGTCATTCAGTTTCAGTTAAGTCAAGGAAACATACACATTGAAATCGCATGTCACACCTCACACAATTTTGTGTTGATGTGCTCGTGTCAGATTAGATCAAACATGTGAATTCTCAAATGCCTAAAGTAAGTAACAAAGTTTTAAAACTCTATTATCAAATCATGTGTTCACAATTTTAAGCTCACCAATGACATCACATCACAGTATTTGTTTAGATCAACCAAAATTTCAAAATAACATGAGCATGCATTTATCTTCATGAAGAAAAAACAACAAATTAGGACAAAATGTGTGTAACGTGTTTCCAATACCCCCAAACTTAATTTACACATTGTCCCCAATGTGTGAATAATATGGAAAGAGCTAACCTGGGAGATGGAGAACTAGCTGGACTGGTATGGCTCATAGCATACCCCCAAACTTGATCGGAAGTACGCGTTGTCCCTGAAAAATAAATATTGGAAAACAAAAGAAACACTAGAAATAAGCAGTAACAATAAATATGTAAAATAATAAACAAACAAAAAGGATATGCTATGGGGTGCCTCACATGAGTGCTAAGTTTAGCATCTTCAGCCAGACCCAGCATTAGTAATCGTGCCCAGCCAAGTGCTCCACCATCGGATCAATAAATGGGAGTGGAAAATGATCATTCGTTGTGGTAGCATTCAACATATGGTAGTCTATACTCACTCTCAATCCTGACTGCACACGAGTTGGAACCAACTCATCGTCTTTATTCATCTCTACCATCAATCCAGCCTGCTTTGGCACGACACGAATCGAGCTCACCCACTCGCTATCAAAGATTGGATAAATGATCCCTAAATCCAACAACTTAATCACTTTAGTCCTCACAACCTCTTGTATAGCTGGGTTGAGCCTTCTTTGTGGCTCCCTCGATGGCTTGTCATTCTCCTCCAACTATATCTTGTGCATCACCACCGAGGGGTTGATTCCCTTGATATCTTCAATAGTCCAGCCAATAGCTTCCTTGTGCTCTCTTAAAATGTCCACTAATTTCTTCTCTTGAGCCTCAACCAAATCTGAAGCTATAATCACAAGCAAAGAATCTGTTGGACCTAGGAACTTATACTTAGAATTGTTCGGTAAAGGCTCAAGTTCCTTCTAGGCTGGGTTCAGGTGCTGTGGTCTCCTCCGTCTCACTGCTTTTCTAAGGAGCAGACTCCAAAGTAGCATTTTCTTGCTCAAGTAACTTATCCAAATCCAAATCCTCTCTAAACTGAGCAAAGCATGCCTCCAGGGGATCATCAATGCTTGATTCACCCACAGTCTCCTCCGTCTTACTGCTCTCCCAAGGAGCAGGCTCCACCAAGATAGCATTTGCTTGCTCAAGTAGCTTATCAAAATCCAAATCCTCTCCAAACTAAGCAAAGCATGCCTCCATAATGTCCTCAGATTGCCCTCTTTTATTGGGCTCTTGTAATCTCTTAGAGTAAGGCACTTTAGGTACAAACGACCCAGGAAGATCCTTAATAGTAGGTGTGGCTGTAGATGGCTCAGCATCTCTCTTCTCTTTGTTGCCACTTTCTTGCCCTTGCTGCATAGCAGGGTTCTCTTCCACTTGATTGTCCACTTGTCTCCTAGACCTCAATGTGGCAATCGATTGCACTTGATCCTGTCCGTGCGTAGGAGTCGATGAATTTCCCACCGCAAACTGTTCCTTCGGGTTGGATACCGGTTGACTGGGGAACTTTCCTTTCTCTCCTTCACCCATGTGACTTACGGTTTGATCCATTTGACTCTCTATCTTGGCAATCGCTTGGGTGTTTACTATTTGTGCACTCCTTACTTCACTGATGGAGTGGTCGGTCATCTTCATGAAATCCTTGAGGGCGTCCTCCAGAGACTATGAAATCGGCACTGGCGCTTAAGTGGGAGCTTGGTAAGTGGGTGATGGTACTGGATGGTTTGAGCGACCATAACTTGAACTGGTGGAGGAAATCCGGGAGGGTATTGATCGTGAGCATGATGAGGGGCTCCTCCCTGTTTCATCAGTTGGTTCTGCTTCCATAAAAAATTAGGGTGGTTCCGCCACCATGGATTGTACGTCTCAGAGTAAGATCCATTTGATTGCTACCGACAGTCATTGAAAGCATTCATTTATTCCATGGGATACTCGGCAAAAGCTGGCATTGATGGACAATTCTGTGCTAAATGCATAAGGCTAGCACAGATGGAACAGCTATCAACATTGAATGTATTGGCTGCACTAATAGACTGGCCAGTCATCTTCATGAAATCCTTGAGGGTGTCCTCTAAAGATTGTGAAACTGGCGCTGGATTCATCCACATTTTTTTTTATTTTTTCTAATTTTTATTTTATTTTTTATGAGCAATTGCCAATAGACAAATAAACTAAAATAAAATTGCAAAAGAAAAATAAAACAAAAATGCTAACTAAACTAGTAGAAAAATAAAATCAATTCAGATAAAAATTTCACAAATGAAACAACTCCTTGGTAACGGCGCCAAAAACTTGTTGTGAGTTTTAAATTACTCGCAAGCGCACGAGTCGTCTGCAATATAGTGTGTGCAAGTGCAAGGTTGAAGCCACAGGGAATTGCGTTGTGAAAAAATATTTTTATCTAAACTAAGTCTATTTTAACCTAGTTCCAAATTTGTAATTGTATGTTGTAAACAAAATAAACTAAACTAAATTGATTTAAAAACAAATGATAAAGATACTAAGGTTTCTGAATCCACCCCACCAAAGTAAAGCATATATTTTCATGTTCTATATAAAAGTAATCAAAAAATTCCATGAATCCACCATTTTACAAATCACGGCGAATACCCAAATTAAACCAAAACCATCCAATATATCCGTTTAATTTACAAATCATAAAGGAAATCCGATCTAATTTGAATGATCCGCCATATCCAGAGATGAAACACAAGGAATATCCAATTTAACAATTTAAAAACAATCAGTCATAAGATTTTACTCAAATAATTGAACAGAACATTGATACTAAAAATATCAGAATTGTATAAACAAATCTGAAAATATTATGCCAAACAATGGCGAGGCTTCATCTTCAACCTTAGATGAAGATTTTAGCTTCTCATAATTATGAAACTAAAGTTCACAATAAAAGTGCTAAATATTAAACTTTAAAACTTAAAAAAGAAATAAATTAAAACTGACTATACATTGGGAGGGGAGAAATTCCACTCACTGTTATGCGGCGTTTCCCTTTGTGGTAGCAAAGCCTTCAAGGTCAATCAGAATGCTAGCAGAAGTCCTCCAGATTGCACACCAATTGCTTCAGTGAGGTGGGGATTTTATAGAGAAACTCAAGAGTGCAATGTATTTCAAATTAGATATGGGGTACTGCCCGAGTGCGCTCGATCACAGTCTTGTGCGCTCGAGCACAACATGGTGCACTGCCTGACCTTTGTCTACTAAAACTGCCATAACTTTCTCTAGAAAAATCATTTTTATGAGCCATAAAATTCCTCAGAAAATAGACATTTGGATCTTTCCAAGAATATATAGCTCATCTCCTGGTTCTTCCTGAATCAATACAGTAAAATCCACAAAAATGACTGATCTGCCACCCTGAAATCACACACGGTCTGACCTTTGTCTACTAGAACTGCCATAACTTTCTCTAGAAAAATCATTTTTATGAGTCGTAAAATCTCTGAGAAAATAGATATCCAGATCTTTCCAAGAATATATTGCTCATCTCCTGGTTCTTCCTAAATCAATACAGTAAAATCCATAAAAATGACTGATCTGTACAGGAAATTTTGGCAATTTTAGTGAAACTCCTTTCTGAGTGCTTGTAAACCTGTAAAACAACTAAAACAACTCAAAGTAACAAATTCCTAAGCTAACAAATGTAAATTAAGGGGCCAAAATATGAAATATTTCGCACTCATCATCTCCCCACGTACCGGTACGTCCAATCATCATAATATCAAATCTTCGGAACCCCTTTGATCCGGGCTGGGTCCTACTCATCCAATAATCATTCGGTACCCTAACACCCCTTGCAAGAAGGGACCTACCAGCCTTACCCATCACTCGCCCCTCAATAACATACCATCAAATTTCAATGCATGAAATGAGATGTATCCAATCATTTGCTAACTAATTGCATAACAATTCCATAGCAATCATCTTCAATACGATCACATGCATCACAATTTCTTAAGCACAACCACATTAATCATAATTCAATTGTATATAAAAATTAAAATCACTTTGGAAAGGTTTCATACTCAAAAACTAAGAGAAAAATCTTTTTTTTTCTTCAGAAATTAGTATGATCAATCAACTAGGTACTTGATCCAATCGACTGGGAAAACATCCAGAAGCTTCTGCCACTTCACTCAATCGGCTGGTACTATGATCCAGTTGACTGAGTCATCTAAAAATAATACAAAAATCTCATGCAGTCGATTGGTCTCCCGACCCAGTCAAGTGGGTCACTTGATTCTAGCAAAAATCACTCTGAAAGCTTAGGTTTTTCCCTAAAACTCTTCTTGATCTCTATAGCTCCTTTCAATTCTTCAAAGATACTAGTTTCTATAAGTTTATAAATCAAAAATCAATATTACTTGCACCAAAAATTGCATTCCAAATTTGAAAATCATAACTTTGGTTCAAAAACCCATTTTTTGAGCCAAAACCTTTTTTCTTCAAAATTTTTCCTTAAAATTTCTTCAAATCACACATCAAAAACTCAAATCTTTATCTTAACAACCAAACTTGATAACAAAAACAGAAAGAAGAACAAGATCTTTACCTTGTTTTTTGCCAAAACTCTCCCTCTTTTCCCTTTTTGTCTTCTTCTTCTCCTTCTCCCTTTTTCTCTCTTTTCTCTTCTTTTCTCTCTTTTTCTCCTTCTTTCTTGTTGGTTCTTGAGAAATTCATAACAAAGTGCTGGATTCTCTCCCTATCCCCCCCTATTTATAGAAATATTTATATATAAATTACAAAACTACCCTCTTATTCTACAATTCTCTCCCAGTTTACCCTGACACTTCTTAAAACTCTAAAAGCTCCCACTAAGTAAACTTTATTTACAAAAAAACTTAATTTTCTATCTATTTTTAAGTTTCACAAACCTTATCAAAAACTTAGGACTCAAATTGAACAAGCATACACTTTTACGCATCGAAATACGAACCTTGAAATTAAAATAATCAAATTAAAGTATCGGGCTCTACACTTGTGACCGCCCATTTTATAAAGGAAAAGAGGAATTTCATCCACTTTCTTTTGCCTTTTTATTTACCTATTTCCCTTTTTGGTTTCCACCAAGTTACATGTTTTTATTAAGAAAAAATTGCATTATTTTCCTCCTATGTTGGTCTACTATTGTGTGTCAAAATGAAAAAAATGCTTTTCTTCTCATTTCGCATGAAACCAAAATCAAAGAAATTGTGGCTTTAAGCTCTTTTTCAAATCGTTTACTTTAAACCTCAAAAACACTTTAATTTTCATGAATAATAACACTTTTAAAGGTGTTTTAATCAGACTTAAAAGGTATATAAACATTAAAATCACTTTGGAAAGGTTTCATACTGAAATACTAAAGAGAGAAATCATTTAAAAAAAAAATCAGCATGATCAAGTCAATTGGGTACTTGATCCAATCAACTTGGAAAATGTTAGAAGCTTTTTCCACTTCACCTAATCGACTATTTCTTTTACCAAATTGATTGAATCTATTAGAAACAACACAAAAATCTTATCCAGTCGACTGGTATCTCATCCTAATTGACTGGGTCACTAATTCCAGAAAAAACACTGAGAAAACTTAAGTTTTTCCCCAAAAATCTTCTTGATCTTTATAGATCCTTTCAATTCTTCAAAGATACAAGTTTATATTAGTTATATTAACCAAAATAAACATTACACACACCAAAAATTGCATTCCAAATGTTGGGATTTGTCCAAGAATTAAACAAGTTAAAGTCAGCATCAAGTTATGGGTGTGCGCCGTGGCCCATAGAAAGTCCAGAAGATCTACCCCCCCTGTGCACTGCGGAACAGGCCACCCAAGCCGCGGCCTCCAGCATGGCAGCCTGTTCTCCCCTCCTCTGAGCTGTGGCATGCCCTGTTCTGTGCCCCGGCTCCAAGCACACTTGAAGCCAAGTTTCAGCACTCTTCTCCTGGTGCGTGGGGCTTGATTAAAACGCACAGGATCACTTAGACTTGTTGGAGGGCTATGATTGATTGGTCCTCAAAATCTAAGGGTTGAGAATGACTTCAAGATTGGTTCAAGAAGTTGGTGCACTGTATAAAGGGTCACCTAGCTTTAATCATAACAGATAACATCATCATATGTGAGATCAAGTGTAAGAGTGCAAAGACACAAAAAACAAGAGAGACTCATTGAAGAGAGACTGGTTGTTTAGAGAGAGAGTAGTAAAGATTGGGGATTCAAGGGCTTGTAAGTGGAATTTTCTTTGGGAAAATTCCAGGGAAACACTAGTCCTTATCACTTTCTTTTTCTCTTCTTTCGTTATTCAATAACAAAAGAATTTTTGAAGAGGTGTTGCTGTAATTGTAAGAACTTCATTGATTTAGTGCAGAGAGCTCAAAGGAGCTCACGGAGACGTAGGCACATTTTCGAACCTCAATAATAAATTGCTTGTGTTTTTTCCTTGCTTGATTGTTATATCTGTTCATTACAAGTCATTCTAGACTTGGGTGTTTGGAAGATCACCACTTGGGCATCTTGAGGGTGATTGCCAATAGTGGTATCAACGCTTTGGTGAGCGGGTATTAGAGCTAGAATAGAAGGTATTAGAGCAAGACTCCAAGAATCAAAGGAGACTTCTTGGATGATTCAAGAACGGAGTAGAGATCAAGATATGATCGGGTTCTTGCGGGTGATTTAAGAACGGTTCTGTGATCAAGATTTGGTCGAGTTCTTGAGATTTGAAGTTGGAAAGCAATTGTGGGTGCTGCATTGATGAGAGTCATAAAATGCATCTTAATTGTACTTATTTGTTAGCATTTTAGGGTTGATCGAGGTTTGAAATACACTTTTATACCTTAATAACTCTAAAGTGATATTCTTGGATCATTAACTTATTTCGGTGCATTTTCAGGTATTTTGAGTTAAAAGAGATGGAAAAGCTATCATCGCTTTAAGCATGAAGCTTCTATTGGAAATCACCTTGACAAGATGCCCAGGTGGTGATCTTCCAAACACCCAAGTCTAGAATGACTTGTAAAGATTTGGAATCGAAAATAGGAACAAAAATCAAAGAAAGAAAGAAGATAAGCGATTTGTTATCGAGGTTCGGCAATAGCCTACGTCCCTGTGAGTTCCTCTAAACTCTCTGCACTAAATCAATGGTTCTTTACAATCCAGCAACCCTCTTCAAGAAACATCAAGTTCTTGAAGAAACCAAGAAGAGAAGAAAGAAGATGATAAGAACTATTACAATGCTCTCTATCAAATCTATACTACTCTCTCTTTACAACTAGCCTCACTACAATGACTCCCTCTTGTGTTTTGTGTCTTTACACTCTCCCAATATTCTCTCTTGTATGTTTGTCACTCTTTATAATCGATCTCAAATTATGTCACAATGTTTTTGAGAATAAAGCTAGGTGACCTTTTATATAGTGCACAAACTTCTTGTCTAATCTTGAGAGTCAATCTCCTCCCTTAGATCTTGATGACCACTCAACCATGGCCTTTGATCATTCTTTAGTCAAGCTATGCATTTTGATCTTGCATCCACACACCCAACATAAGGCTGAAAAACTAGCCTTGGTGTGCCTTCAGGGTGCGACCTGAAACAGGGCAAGGTGCTGCCTGAAACAAGGCACACTTGCTGCCACTATGTGAACATCGGCCTGGGGTAGGGTACACTGCAGCCTAGCCTTCCTCTAGCATTCCTCTATGCTATGCACTATAGCCTGGACAAAGCTGGGCCATGGGCTGACCTAATGTATATATTTTCCAGCTTGTGTGCTTAGGCGCACACACTACTGTGCCTACCTTTGCCTTGCTCCAAGGTGCCGCGCACACGTGTGTGCACTTCTTTAACATGTTGAAATTTATTCTTCCAACCTTGGTTTAAACTTTAACCATGTTTAAACCTTTGACAAATATCAACAATCTCTACCTTTGTCTAAGTGTTTAAACCTGAACCATTGTGCAGAGAACTTCAGGATCCAAAATCATCTTGAGTCAGCAATCAACCGACTCAATTCCTAAGTAGTCCAAGGCAATGATTGAACTTACTTAGAGGTAGAACTTTAGTACCTAAATCCGTAGGATTTTCTTTCGTGGCTACCTTGTCCACACGAATGCATCCTTTCATACCATTTTCCTGAATGAAATGGTAACGAACATCTATGTGCTTTGTCCTCTCATGGAACACCGGATTTTTTCACAAGTGCAATGCACTTTGACTATCCGAAAACACCACAACCTACTCCTCTAGTACCTTCAACTCTTCTAACAACCCTTTGCACCATATAACTTCCTTAATAGCTTCTGTTGCCGCTATGTACTCAGCCTCAGTTGTTGAGAGTGCTACCACCGGCTGCAACTGATCCTTCCAACTTACACAACATCCGTTTAAGTTGAAGAAGTAGGAGGTAATCGATCTCCTTTTATCCCGGTCTGCTCCATAGTCCGAATCCGCAAAACCCTCAGGGTAGATGAACTTACCCCTCTTCTCATAAACCAACCCTACTTCTGGGCTTCCTTTTAAGTACCTCAGCAACCACTTTATCCCAAGCCAATGCTCCTTTCCGGGATTACTCATAAACCTGCTGAGAACACTTATTGCATGAGCAATATCAGGTCTAGTGCTTACCATGGTGAACATAACAGAACCAACAACACTAGAATAAGGGAATTTTTCCATTTCCTTCTTCTCCGCCACCGATCTCGAACATTGATTATTGCAGAACTTGAAATTACCAGTAAGGGGAACATTTACTGGTTTGCTATCTTCCATAGAGAACTTAAATATCATCTTCTCTATGTAGGAAGTTTGAGAGATCTTAAAATTGTTTCTCTACCTTTCTCGGATGATACACATCCCAAAGATCTTCTATGCACGGCCAAGATCCTTCATCTCAAACTCCTCACTAAGTTGAGCCTTCAATTTCCTTATCCTCTCCATGCTGCTCCCAACCAGCAACATATCATCAACATAGATGAGGATGATCACCACTTTCTCAACCTTCTGCCCCTTGGAGTACAAGCACGAATCATAGTAGCTCCTCATGAAACCCAAGCTAATTATAAAGGAATCAAACCTCTTATTCCATTGCTGAGGTGATTGCTTCAGGCCATAGAGAGATTTCTTCAATTTGCACACCAACTCTCTCTGCCTTCCTTCCTCATAGCCTTCGGGTTGCCTCATGTAAATGGTCTCATCGAACTCTCCATGTAAGAACGCTGTCTTCATATCCATTTGCTCAATTTCCCAATCAAATTGGACCACCAATTCTAACACTATCTGTATCGTCTTGTACTTCACAACCGGTGAAAAGATTTTAGTGAAATCTATGCATTCTTTTTGTGTGAACCCCTTCGCCACCAGCCTAGCTTTATACCAGACTTCATCCCCTAGATTATTCCCTTCTTTAATCTTGTAGATCCATCTACAATCCACAACTCTATATTTTTATGGTTTGGGCACCAATTCCCAAGAGTTGTTCTTCATCAAATAATCCATTTCTTCCCCCATAGACAGCTGCCACTTTGACGAATCCTTACACTCCATGGCATCCGTGTAAGTTTCTGGTTCAACCTCTCCTTCTATCCAAGGAGCTGCTACATTAGCATCCGCAAACCTATATCTCAAAGGTGGTCTAACAATCCTCCTTTCCCGGTCCCTTGTGAGCTGGTAGTCATTCTGACTTGCTGCATCAACCTCTTCTAGTTCAGCCTCCTCTTGAGTGCCCTAAGCATGGCCTTCATTAATGGGCTCTACCTGGTTTGAACCCTCTTGCCTCCCTTGCTCTACCTGAACCGAATTCTCCTTGATATGATGCTCCATGAATTCTGGATTGGTTTGCTCACTAGCCCCTGCAGGGTTAGTTTTCTCCAAGTAGGGAAATAACAATTCATTAAAAATAACATCCCTACTTATCATGAGTTTCATGCCCTTCTTTTCTAAGGACCACAACCTATATCCTTTAACCCCATCACTATATCCTAGAAATACACATTTTCTAGACCTTTGCCTAAGTTTATCATCCTTTTGATGTGCATATACAGCACACCCAAAAGTCTTAAGGTTGCTTAATTTAGGGGGTTTCCCACTCCACATCTCCATGGGAGTCTTGAGCTCTAAAGCTCTAGAGGGTGATCTATTTACCAAGTATGCAACAGTAGCCATAGCTTCTCCCCAAAAATATTTTGGTAAACCGGATCCTATTAACATGCACCTAACCTTTTCCATAAGGGTTCTATTCATCCTCTCAGCAACTCCATTTTGCTGAGCCATTATCGGTTCGTAAAGCCTTAACTACCCTACCTGTTTGAGTCTCCAGTAACTTTTTCCACACAACAAATTTATTCAACACATCTGATTTATTTCTAAGTAAATAAACCCACACTTTTCTTGAATAATCATCAATTAAAGACAGAAAGTAAAAGTTACCTCCCTGTGTTGGTGTTTGTTGGTATTTGTCTAAGGTTTGCATAGGTCCAACCATGGTTCAAAGATGGTTAAAATATAAACCAAGGATGGAGGATTCAATTTCAGCAAGTTAGAAGACTGCACACATATGTGTGCATCAAGTTAGAGTAAGGGAAGGCTAGGCACACTGGTGTGTGCACTTCTGCACACAAGCTGATGGAGTGTGTGCACTGTTAGGCAGCATCAGTGTGCACCAGCGCTGCATCGCTCCTTCTCCAGCTGCGTGTTGTCCAGAAGGTATGCTTCAGGATCGCACCAGTAGCACACCATCTAGCAAAGGTGTTACTGGGACAAGGCCAGCACCACACCGCTCAGCCATCAGCAGTGCACCACCCAGAAGGAGTGCAAAGGCACTTATCCTAACATCGCACCGTGCCCTGTTGGGCACCTAGGCGCCAAGCTAAATGCTGCACACATAGGCAGTATGCATAAAAACCCTTTTAGGTGTGTGTATGCAAGAACAAAACACACAACACCACTTGGAAAGTGATGAAGAGCTATGATTAAGTGAATATCATGATCAAAGGGTGGAGATTGATTCACAAGAATGTTCAAGAAGTGGATGGCTATAAAAGGGGCTTCCTAGCCGCATTTTTCCTAAGTTTTAAAAGCACACAATTTTGTGACATTATGAGAGATCAATTGTAATATAAGAGAGAATTTTGTTAGAGACATAAACACAAGAGGGACTCTTTGTAGTGAGGCTGGTTGCAAAGAAAAGAGAGTAGTATAGAGAGAGAACATTGTAATCTTCTTTCTTCTCTTTTTTGTTTATTCAAGAACTTGAGCTTCTTGAAGGGGATTGATGTAACTTGTAAGAACCATTTGAGATAGTGTAGAGAGTTCAGAGGAACTGACGGGGATGTAGGCACATTGCCGAACCTCAATAACAAATTGCTTTTCTTCTTTCTTTCTTTGATTTTTTGTTCTTGTGTTCGATTACTGAAATTATTTCTACAAGTCATTCTAGACTTGGGTGTTTGGAAGATCACCACCTGGGCATCTTGTCAAGGTGATTTCCAACAGTGGTATCAGAGCTTCACAGTTAGGTATTGGAGCAAGAATAAGAAGGTGACGAAGTTAAGACTCCAAGAATCAAAGATCAACTTCTTGGGTGATTCAAGAACGGTGTAAAGATCAAGATCTAATCGTGTTCTTGAAGGTTGATTCAAGAACGATGTTAAGATCCATCTTTGATCTGTGTTCTTAAGGTTAAAGAAAGCATTTGTGGGTAGTGCATAAATTTGGGATCTTGTCCGCAAAAGATGGCTTCAAATTTCTATGTAGAGAAGTTTGATGGAAAGGGAGACTTTGCCCTTTGGAAGCGGAAGATCAAGGCTGTTCTAATGCAACAGAAAGTGGACTTGGCTATTAGAGAAGATGATGCTTTTCCAGCAAGTGTCACAGAGGACCAGCGGACCGAGATGAAGAAGATGGCTTATAGCACCATTTTCTTGCACATATCGGATAGTGTCACAAGGGAGTGTTGAGACTCGGAGGATCCGGCTGTCATATGGAAGAAATTAGATGAGTTGTTTCTTACCAAAACTCTTCCTAACAAGATTTATCTTCTTAAAAGAATCTTTGCTTTTAAAATGGACCCTAGTAAAGAGTTGCAAGATAATCTTGATGTCTTTAATAAGCTAGTTCAAGATTTGAATAGCTGTAGCATTATTTTTCCAGATGAATAATTGGCTGTCATTTTGTTAAATTCTCTTCCTGATTGCTTTGATAATTTAATTAATGCCATTGAATATGGAAGGGATACTTTGACAAAGGAGATTGTGATCAATGCCATAAGGGCGCATGATTTCAAGGCTAAGATGAAGGAGACATCAAGTGCTGATGGGCTGTTAGTAAGAGGAAGGCCAGCAACTCGGAATGACAATAGCAACCATGGCAACTACCGAGAGAAATCAAGAGGTAGAGTGCAGAACCATAGGAGCTCTCATTCCAAGATAAGACTTAGATGAGGAAAAAGATGCTTCTACTGCAACAAGGAGGGTTATTTCAACAAATATTGCAAGAAGAGGATGTGGGATGAGAGGAGAAGCCACACCAACAATGGAGAGGCTTCGGTTGCCAAAGGAGAATAGCAAGATGATGTTCTTATAGTGTGCTCAAATATGAGCAGGAGGCAAGGCAGCGAAAAGTGGATTCTTGATTCCGGGTGCACTTATCATATGTCCCCTCACAAGAAATGGTTCAATAATTTCAAGGAAGTCAATGATGGAAGGGTCTTCTTAGGGAATGACAATTCTTGCCAAGTGAGAGGGATTGGTGACATTCAATTGAAAATGTTTGATGGAGTCACAAGGCTGCTGTGAAATGTAAGATATCTTCCAAATTTGAAGAGGAATTTGATCTCATTAGGGCAGTTGGATTCCATTGGGTATACATGCAAAGTAGAGGGAGGAAAGATCAAGGTGGCCAAGGGATAATTGGTAGTGATCAAGGCAGCAAGAAACGGTGGACTCTATGAGATGATCGGAGAGACATAAATCAATGATCAAGCAGCAAGCTTGATGGCTGAGATGGACAAGGCAGCCCTTTGGCATACTCGCTTGGGACACATGAGCGAAAAGGGCCTGTAAGTGCTTAGCAAGGAATGTCTACTTGGTGATGACAAAGTAGAGAAACTAGATTTTTGTGAGAGTTGCATTCTTAGGAAGCAACACCGGGTCAGCTTCAACACCGGAGTGCACAAGTCTAATGGCATTCTTGATTACATTCATTCAGACCTTTGGGGACCAGCAAGAACACCAACACAGGGAGGTAAACTTTACTTTCTGTCTTTAATTGATGATTATTCAAGAAGAGTGTGGGTTTATTTACTTAGGAATAAATCTGATGCCTTGAATAAATTTGTTGTGTGGAAGAAGTTGCTGGAAACTCAAACGGATAGGGTAGTTAAGGCTTTACGAACCGATAATGGCTTATAATTTTGCAATAATGATTTTGATAAATTCTGTGAATTAAATGACATTCTAAGGCATAGAACGGTTGTAAAAACACCCCAACAAAATGGAGTTGCTGAAAGAATGAATAGAACCCTTATGGAGAAGGTTAGGTTCATGTTAATAGGATCCGGGTTACCAAAATATTTTTGGGGAGAAGCTATAGGTACAGCTGCATACTTGATAAATAGATCACCCTCTAGAGCTTTAGAGCTCAAGACTCCCATGGAGATGTGGAGTGAAAAACCCCCTAAATTAAGCAACCTAAGGACTTTTGGGTGTGCGGCATTTGCATATCAAAATGAGGATAAACTTGGCCCTAGATCTAGAAAATGTGTATTTCTAGGATATGGTGATGGGGTTATGGGATATAGGTTGTGGTCTTTAGAAAATAAGGGCATGAAACTGATTATAAGTAGGGATGTTATTTTTAATGAATTATTATTTCCCTACTTGGAGAAAACTAACCCTGCAGGGGCTAGTGAGTAAACTAAACCGGAAGTTGTGGAGCATTGCATCAAGGAGAACTTGGTTCGGGTAGAGCAGAGAAGGCAAGAGGGTTCAAACCAGGTAGAGCCCTTTGATGAAGGCTAAGCTCAAGAAACTCAAGAAGAGGCTGAACAAGAAGGGGTTGATGCAGTAAATAACTACCAGCTCACAAGAGACCGGGGAAGGAGAGTGGTTAGACCACCCTTGAGATATGGGTTTGCAAATGCTAATGTAGCAGCTCCTTGGAGAGAAGGAGAGGTTGAACCAGAAACATACACGGATGCCATTGAGTGTAAGGATTCGTCAAAGTGGCAGCTGGCTATGGAGGAAGAAATGGGTTCTTTGATGAAGAACAACTCTTGGGAGTTGGTGCCTAAACCTGAAAAACAGAGAGTTGTGGATTGTAGATGGCTCTACAAGATCAAAGAAGGGAATACTCCAGGGGATAAAGTCTAGTATAAGGCTATGCTGATGGTGAAGGGTTTACACAAAGAGAAGGCATAGATTTCACCGAAATCTTCTCACCAGTTGTGAAGTACAAGACGATCCAGATAGTGTTAGCATTGGTGGTCTAATTTGATCGGGAAATTGAGCAAATGGATGTGAAGACAACATTCTTACATGGAGAGCGTGATGAGACCATATTCATGAGGCAACCCTAAGGTTATGAGGATGGAAGGCAAGGAAAGTTAGTGTGAAAATTAAAGAAATCTTTCTATGGCCTAAAGCAATCACCTAGGCAAGGGAATAAGAGGTTTTATTCCTTTGTAATCAGCTTGGGTTTCATGAGGAGCTACTATGATTCGTGCTTGTACTATAAGGGGCAGAAGGTTGAGGAAATGGTGATCATCCTCATCTATGTTGAGACATATTGCTGGTTAGGAGTAGCATTGAGAGGATAAATAAATTGAAGGCTCAACTCAGTGAGGAGTTTGAGATGAAGGATCTTGGCAATGCCAAAAAGATCCTTAGGATGTGTATCATTCAGGAAAAGGAGAGAAATAGATTGAAGATCTCTCAAACCTCCTACATAGAGAAGATAATATCTAAATTCTCTATGGAATATAGCAAACCAGTGAAGGTTCCCCTTGTTGGTCATTTCAAGTTCTCCAGTGATCAATGTCCAAGATCGGAGGCGGAGAAGAAGGAAATGGAGAAAGTCCCTTACTCTAGTGCTATTGGTTCTGTTATATACACCATGGTAAGCACTAGACCCGACATTGCTCATGCAATGAGTGTTCTCAGCAAGTTTTTGAGTAATCCCAGAAAGGAGCATTAGCTTGGGATGAAGTGGTTGCTGAGGTATTTGAAGGGAAGCCCAGAAGTAGGGCTAGTGTATGAGAAGAGGGGTAATGCCATCTACCTTGAGGGTTTTGCTAATTCAGACTATGGAGCAGAACGGGATAAAAAGAGATCGATTACCTCCTACTTTTTCAACTTAAATGGATGTTGTGTACGTTGCAAGGCTCAGTTGCAGCCAATGGTAGCACTCTCAACAACCGAGGCTGAGTACATAGCAGTTACGGAGGCCATTAAGGAGGCTATGTGGTGCAAAGGGTTGCTTGAAGAGTTGAAGGTACTAGAGGAGCAGCTATGTGTAAAAATCCAGTGTTCCATGAGAGGACAAAGCATATGGATGTTCGGTACCATTTTATTCGGGAAAATGTTATAAAAGGATGCATCCATGTGGACAAGGTTGCCATGAAAGAAAATCCTGCGGATTTGGGTACTAAAGTTCTACCTCTAAGTAAGTTCAATCATTGCCTTGGACTACTTAGGATAGGAGTCGGTTGATAGATGACTCATGATGAGTTTGGATCCCGAAGCTTTCTGCACAATGGTTCAGGTTTAAACACTTAGACAAAGGTAGAGATTGTTAGTATTTGTCTAAGGTTTTCACAGGTCCAACCATGGTTCAAAAATGATTAAAATCTAAACCAAGGATGGAAGAATAAATTTCAGCAAATTAGAAGATTACACACATATATGTGCATCAATTTGGAGTGAAGGAAGGCTAGGCACACTAGCGTGTGCACTTCTACACACAAGCAGATGGAGTGTGTGCACTGCTAGGCAGCATCAGTGTGCACCAGCGCTGCACCGCTTCTTCTCCAGCGTCGCACTGTCCAGAACATATGCATAAGGACTGCACCAACGGAGCACCATCCATCCACTAACGACGCACTGTGCAGCAAAGGTGCTGCTGGGACAAGGCCAGCACCGCACCGCTCAGCCATCAGCGGTGCACCTCCCAGAAGGAGTGCAAAGGCACTCTGCCCGGCACCGCACCGCGCCCTGTTGGGCACCTAGGTGCCAGGCTAAATGCTGCACACATAGGCAGCAAGCATAAAAACCCTCTTAGGTGCATGTGTGCAAGAACAAAACGCACAGCACTACTTGGAAAGTGATGAAGGGCTATGATTAAGTGAAGATCATGATCAAAGGGTGGAGATTGATTCACAAGAATGTCCAAGAAGTGGATGGCTATAAAAGGGATTTCCTAGCCTCATTTTTCATAAGTTTTAAAAACACACAAGTTTGTGACATTGTGAGAGATCAATTGTAATACAAGAGAGAATTGTGTGAGAGACATAAACACAAGAGGAACTCTTTGTAGTGAGGCTGGTTGCAAAGAAGAGAGAGTAGTATAGAGAGAGAGCATTGTAATCTTCTTTCTTCTCTTCTTGGTTTCTTTAAGACCTTGAGCTTCTTGAAGGGAATTGCTGTAACTTGTAAGAACCATTTGAGATTGTGTAGAGAGTTCAGAGGAACTCATAGGGACGTAGGCACATTGCCGAACCTCAATAACAAATTGCTTGTCTTCATTCTTTCTTTGATTTTCTGTTCTTGTGTTCGATTGCTGAAATTATTTCTATAAGTCATTCTAGACTTGGGTGTTTGGAAGATCACCACCTGGGCATCTTGTCAAGGTGATTTCCAACAGTGGTATCAGAGCTTCACAGTTAGGTATTGGAGCAAGAATAAGAAGGTGACGAAGTTAAGACTCCAAGAATCAAAGATCAACTTCTTGGGTGATTCAAGAACGGTGTAAAGATCAAGATCTAATCGTGTTCTTGAAGGTTGATTCAAGAACGATGTTAAGATCCATCTTTGATCTGTGTTCTTAAGGTTAAAGAAAGCATTTGTGGGTAGTGCATAAATTTGGGATCTTGTCCGCAAAAGATGGCTTCAAATTTCTATGTAGAGAAGTTTGATGGAAAGGGAGACTTTGCCCTTTGGAAGCGGAAGATCAAGGCTGTTCTAATGCAACAGAAAGTGGACTTGGCTATTAGAGAAGATGATGCTTTTCCAGCAAGTGTCACAGAGGACCAGCGGACCGAGATGAAGAAGATGGCTTATAGCACCATTTTCTTGCACATATCGGATAGTGTCACAAGGGAGTGTTGAGACTCGGAGGATCCGGCTGTCATATGGAAGAAATTAGATGAGTTGTTTCTTACCAAAACTCTTCCTAACAAGATTTATCTTCTTAAAAGAATCTTTGCTTTTAAAATGGACCCTAGTAAAGAGTTGCAAGATAATCTTGATGTCTTTAATAAGCTAGTTCAAGATTTGAATAGCTGTAGCATTATTTTTCCAGATGAATAATTGGCTGTAATTTTGTTAAATTCTCTTCCTGATTGCTTTGATAATTTAATTAATGCCATTGAATATGGAAGGGATACTTTGACAAAGGAGATTGTGATCAATTTCATAAGGGCGCATGATTTCAAGGCTAAGATGAAGGAGACATCAAGTGGTGATAGGCTGTTAGTAAGAGGAAGGCCAGCAACTCGGAATGACAATAGCAACCATGGCAACTACCGAGAGAAATCAAGAGGTAGAGTGCAGAACCATAGGAGCTCTCATTCCAAGATAAGACTTAGATGAGGAAAAAGATGCTTCTACTGCAACAAGGAGGGTTATTTCAACAAATATTACAAGAAGAGGATGTGGGATGAGAGGAGAAGCCACACCAATAATGGAGAGGCTTCGGTTGCCAAAGGAGAATAGCAAGATGATGTTCTTATAGTGTGCTCAAATATGAGCAGGAGGCAAGGCAGCGAAAAGTGGATTCTTGATTCCGGGTGCACTTATCATATGTCCCCTCACAAGAAATGGTTCAATAATTTCAAGGAAGTCAATGATGGAAGGGTCTTCTTAGGGAATGACAATTCTTGCCAAGTGAGAGGAATTGGTGACATTCAATTGAAAATGTTTGATGGAGTCACAAGGCTGCTGTGAAATGTAAGATATCTTCCAAATTTGAAGAGGAATTTGATCTCATTAGGGCAGTTGGATTCCATTGGGTATACATGCAAAGTAGAGGGAGGAAAGATCAAGGTGGCCAAGGGATAATTGGTAGTGATCAAGGCAGCAAGAAACGGTGGACTCTATGAGATGATCGGAGAGACATAAATCAACTCAAGCAGCAAGCTTGATGGCTGAGATGGACAAGGCAGCCCTTTGGCATACTCGCTTGGGACACATGAGCGAAAAGGGCCTGTAAGTGCTTAGCAAGGAATGTCTACTTGGTGATGACAAAGTAGAGAAACTAGATTTTTGTGAGAGTTGCATTCTTAGGAAGCAACACCGGGTCAGCTTCAACACCGGAGTGCACAAGTCTAATGGCATTCTTGATTACATTCATTCAGACCTTTGGGGACCAGCAAGAACACCAACACAGGGAGGTAAACTTTACTTTCTGTCTTTAATTGATGATTATTCAAGAAGAGTGTGGGTTTATTTACTTAGGAATAAATCTGATGCCTTGAATAAATTTGTTGTGTGGAAGAAGTTGCTGGAAACTCAAACGGATAGGGTAGTTAAGGCTTTACGAACCGATAATGGCTTATAATTTTGCAATAATGATTTTGATAAATTCTGTGAATTAAATGACATTCTAAGGCATAGAACGGTTGTAAAAACACCCCAACAAAATGGAGTTGCTGAAAGAATGAATAGAACCCTTATGGAGAAGGTTAGGTTCATGTTAATAGGATCCGGGTTACCAAAATATTTTTGGGGAGAAGCTATAGGTACAGCTGCATACTTGATAAATAGATCACCCTCTAGAGCTTTAGAGCTCAAGACTCCCATGGAGATGTGGAGTGAAAAACCCCTTGAATTAAGCAACCTAAGGACTTTTGGGTGTGCGGCATTTGCATATCAAAATGAGGATAAACTTGGCCCTAGATCTAGAAAATGTGTATTTCTAGGATATGGTGATGGGGTTATGGGATATAGGTTGTGGTCTTTAGAAAATAAGGGCATGAAACTGATTATAAGTAGGGATGTTATTTTTAATGAATTATTATTTCCCTACTTGGAGAAAACTAACCCTGCAGGGGCTAGTGAGTAAACTAAACCGGAAGTTGTGGAGCATTGCATCAAGGAGAACTCGGTTCGGGTAGAGCAGAGAAGGCAAGAGGGTTCAAACCAGGTAGAGCCCTTGGATGAAGGCTAAGCTCAAGAAACTCAAGAAGAGGCTGAACAAGAAGGGGTTGATGCAGTAAATAACTACCAGCTCACAAGAGACCGGGGAAGGAGAGTGGTTAGACCACCCTTGAGATATGGGTTTGCAAATGCTAATGTAGCAGCTCCTTGGAGAGAAGGAGAGGTTGAACCAGAAACTTACACGGATGCCATTGAGTGTAAGGATTCGTCAAAGTGGCAGCTGGCTATGGAGGAAGAAATGGGTTCTTTGATGAAGAACAACTCTTGGGAGTTGGTGCCTAAACCTGAAAAACAGAGAGTTGTGGATTGTAGATGGCTCTACAAGATCAAAGAAGGGAATACTCCAGGGGATAAAGTCTAGTATAAGGCTATGCTGATGGTGAAGGGTTTACACAAAGAGAAGGCATAGATTTCACCGAAATCTTCTCACCAGTTGTGAAGTACAAGACGATCCAGATAGTGTTAGCATTGGTGGTCTAATTTGATCGGGAAATTGAGCAAATGGATGTGAAGACAACATTCTTACATGGAGAGCTTGATGAGACCATATTCATGAGGCAACCCTAAGGTTATGAGGATGGAAGGCAAGGAAAGTTAGTGTGAAAATTAAAGAAATCTCTCTATGGCCTAAAGCAATCACCTAGGCAAGGGAATAAGAGGTTTTATTCCTTTGTAATCAGCTTGGGTTTCATGAGGAGCTACTATGATTCGTGCTTGTACTATAAGGGGCAGAAGGTTGAGGAAATGGTGATCATCCTCATCTATGTTGAGACATATTGCTGGTTAGGAGTAGCATTGAGAGGATAAATAAATTGAAGGCTCAACTCAGTGAGGAGTTTGAGATGAAGGATCTTGGCAATGCCAAAAAGATCCTTAGGATGTGTATCATTCAGGAAAAGGAGAGAAATAGATTGAAGATCTCTCAAACCTCCTACATAGAGAAGATAATATCTAAATTCTCTATGGAATATAGCAAACCAGTGAAGGTTCCCCTTGTTGGTCATTTCAAGTTCTCCAGTGATCAATGTCCAAGATCGGAGGCGGAGAAGAAGGAAATGGAGAAAGTCCCTTACTCTAGTGCTATTGGTTCTGTTATATACACCATGGTAAGCACTAGACCCGACATTGCTCATGCAATGAGTGTTCTCAGCAAGTTTTTGAGTAATCCCAGAAAGGAGCATTAGCTTGGGATGAAGTGGTTGCTGAGGTATTTGAAGGGAAGCCCAGAAGTAGGGCTAGTGTATGAGAAGAGGGGTAATGCCATCTACCTTGAGGGTTTTGCTAATTCAGACTATGGAGCAGAACGGGATAAAAAGAGATCGATTACCTCCTACTTTTTCAACTTAAATGGATGTTGTGTACGTTGCAAGGCTCAGTTGCAGCCAATGGTAGCACTCTCAACAACCGAGGCTGAGTACATAGCAGTTACGGAGGCCATTAAGGAGGCTATGTGGTGCAAAGGGTTGCTTGAAGAGTTGAAGGTACTAGAGGAGCAGCTATGTGTAAAAATCCAGTGTTCCATGAGAGGACAAAGCATATGGATGTTCGGTACCATTTTATTCGGGAAAATGTTATAAAAGGATGCATCCATGTGGACAAGGTTGCCATGAAAGAAAATCCTGCGGATTTGGGTACTAAAGTTCTACCTCTAAGTAAGTTCAATCATTGCCTTGGACTACTTAGGATAGGAGTCGGTTGATAGATGACTCATGATGAGTTTGGATCCCGAAGCTTTCTGCACAATGGTTCAGGTTTAAACACTTAGACAAAGGTAGAGATTGTTAGTATTTGTCTAAGGTTTTCACAGGTCCAACCATGGTTCAAAAATGATTAAAATCTAAACCAAGGATGGAAGAATAAATTTCAGCAAATTAGAAGATTACACACATATATGTGCATCAATTTGGAGTGAAGGAAGGCTAGGCACACTAGCGTGTGCACTTCTACACACAAGCAGATGGAGTGTGTGCACTGCTAGGCAGCATCAGTGTGCACCAGCGCTGCACCGCTTCTTCTCCAGCGTCGCACTGTCCAGAACATATGCATCAGGACTGCACCAACGGAGCACCATCCATCCACTAACGACGCACTGTGCAGCAAAGGTGCTGCTGGGACAAGGCCAGCACCGCACCGCTCAGCCATCAGCGGTGCACCTCCCAGAAGGAGTGCAAAGGCACTCTGCCCGGCACCGCACCGCGCCCTGTTGGGCACCTAGGTGCCAGGCTAAATGCTGCACACATAGGCAGCAAGCATAAAAACCCTCTTAGGTGCATGTGTGCAAGAACAAAACGCACAGCACTACTTGGAAAGTTATGAAGGGCTATGATTAAGTGAAGATCATGATCAAAGGGTGGAGATTGATTCACAAGAATGTCCAAGAAGTGGATGGCTATAAAAGGGATTTCCTAGCCTCATTTTTCATAAGTTTTAAAAACACATAAGTTTGTGACATTGTGAGAGATCAATTGTAATACAAGAGAGAATTGTGTGAGAGACATAAACACAAGAGGAACTCTTTGTAGTGAGGCTGGTTGCAAAGAAGAGAGAGTAGTATAGAGAGAGAGCATTGTAATCTTCTTTCTTCTCTTCTTGGTTTCTTTAAGACCTTGAGCTTCTTGAAGGGAATTGCTGTAACTTGTAAGAACCATTTGAGATTGTGTAGAGAGTTCAGAGGAACTCATAGGGACGTAGGCACATTGCCGAACCTCAATAACAAATTGCTTGTCTTCATTCTTTCTTTGATTTTCTGTTCTTGTGTTCGATTGCTGAAATTATTTCTATAAGTCATTCTAGACTTGGGTGTTTGGAAGATCACCACCTAGGCATCTTGTCAAGGTGATTTCCAATAGTGTTCTTACTGGTCCCAAAAGGTTCGAATGAATGTAGTCAAGAATCCCCTTAGACTTGTGCACTCCAGTGTTGAAGCTGACCCTGTGTTGCTTCCCAAGAATGCAACTCTCACAGAAATCTAGTTTCTCTACTTTGTCTCCTCTAAGTAGATCATCCTTGCTAAGAACTTGCAGGCCTTTTTTGTTCATATGTCCCAAGCGAGTGTACCAAAGGGCTGCCCTATCCGTCTCAGCCATCAAGCTTGCTGCTTGATCCTTGGTTTCTGTTTCACCGATCATCTCATAAAGTCCATCTTTTATTGCTGCCTTGATCACTACCAAAGATCCCTTGGTCACCTTGATCTTTACTCCCTTTACTTTGCAAGAATACTGATTACACTCAAAGTATAATGCGGTAGTTGTAGCATAGCTTTAGGGTGTCGATTCCACAGGGAGACAAACTAACTACAAGAGAAAGTGCAATCCTTAAAACGAACGATAAAAGTTAAATGAGAAAATTTGAGTTTGAAGTAGTGTGAAATAATTGTGTAAATATAATAGAGAACAATAAGGGTCCGGGAATCCTCCCTAGGTTCGTTGCCTTATTCTAATCTTGATTCACTTGTTTTTATCTCGATTGCAAGTTTCACATCCCAAACAAGCAATCGACAAATATTTAATTAAAGCACATATATAAACCCTAATGTAATTGTTATGAAATACTCTTTGCTTTCAAGAACACATGACTTAACTTATAGATTATCAAGAAATGACAATATATCATAATCACAATACCGTAGTAATGGACAAATTTATAAGAGAAATCTACCGAACTCAATCACACCTTAACAACATCACATAAGAAGAGCATGACTAGACTTATATGGGGGAGAAAGATGCAATCACTGGATTAAGGGGAGATCTTCTAAGTAGATTAAAAAGTAAATCACAACAATGTTTAATGATAATAAATCCAAACTACAATGAATCAAGACTAGAAAATAAGAACAACTACACCTAGGGATTCATCCCTTCGCATTGTTTTTGAGATTAGTTGGCCATGGGGGAGAGTGTGGCAGCCTTCATGATGTTTTCCCCAGCCTACAACCTCTCAAAAAGATGTTTTTTTTTCATAAACCCTAAGTGGTCTATTTATAATCACAAAGTCTAAGGGTGTTTTATGGTTTAAAAAGTCATTAAAAGCCCTAATTAAGTTGTAACTCAAAGACAGGGTATCGGGGTCGCGCCTAGGCTCAGATTAGGTCAGGCCACGGCTCAATTTGTGCTAATTTCTTCACTTTCTGTAGGCCGCGGCCTAGATTTTTCCATGTCTAGGCTCAGCCCTTCAGGCCGCGGCTCATATTGATCCATGCCTAGGCTTCACCTGGTGTCTTCCTTGCCTCTTTTGGGTGCTGTTCGGGAGGCCGCGGCTCAGCCCTTCCAAGTTGTGGCACACACACTTTCTTCTCTTTATTTTGTCCTTCCGAAAGCACTTCTTCACTTCGGTATGCATAGAATCTTTGTGCTTCATTCAACGATAGCTTTTCCATCTCTTTTAGACTCAAAATACCTGAAAATGCATCAAAACAAATCAATGATCCAAAAAAGACACTTTAGAGTTATTAACATATAAAAGTGCAATTAAAACCTAGATCAACCCTAAAATGTTAACAATTAATTACTATTAAGATGCATTTTATGGCTCTCATCACAACACCCAACTAGCTAATTGCTAGTCCCTCCGAAAACAAGAGATGAATTCTAAGGTAGGAATCAAAACAAAGTAAAGCAATGTTAGCTTTAAACCAAGAGTAATTCACTTTTTGTCTCAAAAATTGCACATAACATACAACATATAGAATCATTAAATATCACCCAAGTCCAAAAGTAATCCAAACATCAATCTTAAGATCGTTATCGACTCTAAACATCCATCTTACCACAATCCATTAATCCGAACACCAGGATGATTTTATGCACAACATTCATGAATACAAGTCTTGGCCTCTAAAATATATTAAATTGCGTGACATCAATCACAAAAACAAGTTCCATAGGCTTACATTTCAAACCTCTCTCCACTATTGTAGAAAAATCACATTACATTGGATTAATAGGCCTTTAATAAGCTTGTAACGTTAGGCTAAGGTAAAGGTTAAGAAAGAATGGGAAGGATAAAATATTTTTAGGCTCATAAGCATAAGTAAATGGGTTATCGAAAGAAACAAGGCTCAAATTCTTTAAAAGCTCAAACAGGTGACTAGCGATAAATATAGAAATGGTAAGTTTGAAAGGCTCAAACGGTTCAAAAATGGCTATATCATATCCTAAGCAATGTGCATTCTAGGAATTCGCCTCAAGTAATTGTTAAATAAGTTCTAGAGCTTGTCGAGACCGCCAAAGTATTCACAAAGCAATCACACATAAAACTTTTTTAAATGCTTTAAACTATTCATACAATCTTACCACAAACTAGAGTCTCAAACCAAATCAAGATTGAAACTTAAATTATTCTCAAACCGAAGCAAGATTTAACTACTTCTAAATGTTGTATGCTATCTCAATTAAGCTCATATCATAAACATGTGAATTATAACCAAGGCTAACACAAAGTATGCTAAAAACAAACAAAAAGGGAGAACAATACCAAGCAGTTTAATGGAAATAAAGAATAACTACAAAAGAAGGTGTGAACCATAACACAAACGATAAAGATTTAAGTGAGAAAGTATGAACTGTTGATAATGGAGTAATTGTATAAAATAGATTGTAAAATATAATAGAGGAATAACAAGGTTCTGGGAATCCTCCTTAGGTTTGTTGCCCTAATCCTAATTTAATTCAGTTGTTTTTATCTTGATTGCAAGTTTCACATCCCAAACAAGCAATCGGAAGATATTCAGTGAGAGCACATATAAAAACCTTAATGTAATTGTTATGAAATACTTTACTTTTGTTTCATGCACACATGATCTATCCTATAGGTTTATCAATAAACGACAATATATCTTTTATGATAATATTGCAGTAATGGAAAAGCCTAAAAGATAAATCTACCGGACTTAATCATACCCAAATAATCTTGACCTAATTAAAGCATGACTAGATTTATATCAAGGAGAAAGATACAATCACCGGATTAGAGAAAATCTTATAATTAGATAGCAAAATAAATCATAACAATGTTTTGACATTAAATCCCTACTACAACTGAATCAAAGGAAGGAAAATAGGAACAACTACACCTAGGGATTCATCCCTTCGCTTTGCTTGGAGATTAGTTAGCCATGGGGCTCATGGTTGAACACTTTGATGGAGGAGAATTGGTTGCTTCCTTAAGTTTTCCAGGTTTTATGAATGTCCTTTATCAAACCCTAAGTGGGCTATTTATAATACAAGAGGTTAAAGGTGTTTTTAGGGTTTAAACAATCATAAAAAAAACCTAATTAAGTTGTAACTCGGAGACAGGGTATCAGGGTCTTGCCTAGGCTCAGATTGGGTCAGGCCGTGGCTCACTTTGTGCTGATTCTTCATCATTTTATGGGCCGCAGCCCAGCTTGATCCAGGCCTAGGCTCAGCACTCTAGGTCGCAGCTCACCTTGATCTAGGCCTAGGCCTAACCTGATGCTTCTTCCTTGCTCTTTTAATGCACTTTCTGGAGGCCGAGGCTTGGATAATTCTTGGTCATAGCACACATTCTATAAACTTGATTTCTCTTCATTTGCCCTTCGGCAACCATGTCTTTACTTTGGTGTGCCTCGAGTCTTTGTGCTTCAAACCTTTTTTGAACTTAAATTACCTGAAAATGCACCGAAATAAGTTAATGATTCAAGAATACCACTTTAGAGTTATTAACGTATAAAAGTGCAACTAAGATCTAGATTAACCCTAAAATGCTAATGATTAAGAACTATTAAGATGCATTTTATGGCTCTCATCGCAACCCCCAACTAGCTTATTGCTAGTCCCTAGCAATTCAAGTGAAAAAAATAGATGAATTTTTCGGTGAGAATCACAACAAAGTAAAGCAATTTCAGTGTTAACCGAGAGTAATTCACATTTTGTCTCAAAAATTTCACATAACACATAGCATATAGAATCATTAAATTTCACCCCAATTTCAAAGGTAATCCAAGAATCAATCTTGAGATCGTTATTGACTCTTTACATCCATCTTATCACAATCCATTAATCTGAACATCTGGATGATTTTATGCATAACATTCATGAATACATGTCTTGGCCTCTAAAACATGATAAATTACGTGACATCAATCATAAAAGCAAGCTCCATGGCTTACCTTTCAAATCCTCTCTCCACTATTGTAGAAAAATCACATTACATTGGATCAATAGGTCTTTAATAAGCTTGTAACGTTAGGCTAAGGTAAAGGTTAAGAAAGAATGGGAATGATTCACAAGTAAAAGAACTCAATCTCTTAGCTTTAAACACAACCACTTTTAAGCACTAGTTAACCTTACTTCAATACCTAACTTTTCGACCATTTTTCAAGCATTTTTCTCAAATCACCACTTTTCTTTTCTTTTCTTCTTTCTTTTCCATAATTCACTTCTCTTTTCTTTTCTTTTCTTTTGTATTTTGGCATATGACCATTCACCTTTCTTTTTCATTTTTTTTCTTTTCTTTTCCATAACCCCCAACTTATCTCCTTTAATATACTTGGGTTATGGTAGTGATATTTTCTCATATTTCCATCCTTACTCCTTTTAAGTGCTCCTCAACAAATGTGTATAGCTAAGTTCTTTTAAGAGAAAAGTAAGGATAAAATATTTTCTTAGGCTCATAAAGGTGAGTAAATGGGCTATTGAAAGCAACAAGGCTCAAATTCTTTTTCAAGAAAAGGGCTCAAATAGGTGACTAGTGGTAAATATAGCAATGGTAGGTTTGATAGGCTCAAACGGTCCAAAAATAGCCTATATCATATCCTAAGTAATGTGCATTCTAAGAATTTGCCTTAAGTGGTTTTCAAGTAAGTTCTAGAGCTTGTCGAGACCACAAAAATATTCACAAAATAATTACACATAAAGCTTCTCTAAATGTTTAAGACTAATCATACAATCTTACCACAAACTAGAGTCTCAAACCAAATGAAGATTGATACTTAAATTAATTTCAAATCGAAGCAAAATTTAACTTCTTCTAAATGTTATTTGCTATCTCAATTAAGTTTATATCATTGACACGTGAATTAACTCTAAGGTTAACACAAAACATGCTAAACACAACAATTAAGGAAAATGAGACCAATCAGTTCAATGAAAGAAAAAGAATGTGTTTCCTCCACCCCCAACTTAAAAATTACATTGATCTCAATGTTTAAAGAAAAGGTAAAGGAAACTCCCTTTGAAGCACAAGTGCACAGAAGCTGAAAATTGTGCACCTCCATCTGAACTGCATGCTATACTTCTTGTGAAAAGTCCGATCTATGACATAAAGCAAACAAATAGAAAGCAACTGCGATGTACAATAAAACACACTCTTTGAAAAACAAAGTAAATTCCAACTTGTCCAAATAGCACTCAAGATATAGGTTTAGGATCCATCTATCTTTAACACAAAAATATCTACTCCATAATAATATTCAAACAACCCATGTTCATATTATAAAACATCAACATAACTAGATAAGAATAATACAAAACCGGAGAAGAATGATTTAAAAGCTTGATGCGTAGCCTCCCGGAGTATCTCCAACTCTCCTTTTGCATCTCCTCTTCTCCAAATTCTCTTTTTTTCTTCTATGGTCACGCTCTTCCCTCTTGTTCAGCTAGGGTTTCTATTTAAAACTTTCAGAATCCGCGGGCTGGCACTGTATCGCCAACATCCCAGCGCTGCAGCTTCAAGACGTATTTCTAACCCTAGTCTGGCGCTGCAGCTTCCACTTTCCAACGCTGCAGCGCCAACTTTCTGTCCAAATCATCTGTTTTTGTTACCAGCGCTGCAGCCTTGAGTTTCTGTCTCCTTTGTGCATTTTGGCCTTCCAGTGCAATCCAGTGCTCCAGCAAGTGTCTGCATAATAGATTTCCATGACTTAGCATTGATCATTCAACTAAAACAATTTATTAGTATAATAAGATAAACTAAACTCAAATTGCTAAAAACACATGCAACACAATTCTAATGCTTAAGATCAACACCAAAAACGTGCCTAAAAGAAGTATAATAACATGATTTAGTCAGTGTTATCAATAGGTTTATCAGGAAACGAAAATATATCTTTTTTGATAATATTGCAGTAATGGACAAGCCTAAAGGATAAATCTACTGGACTTAATCATACCCAAATAATTTTGACATAATAAAAGCATGACTAGATTTATATCAAGGAGAAAGATACAATCATCGGATTAGAGAAAATCTTATAATTAGATAGCAAAGTAAATCATAACAATGTTTTGACATTAAATCCCTATTACAACTGAATCAAAGAAAGGAAAATAAGAACAACTACACCTAGGGATTCATCCCTTCGCCTTGCTTGGAGATTAGTTAGCCATGGGGCTCATGGTTGAACACTTTGATGGAGGAGAATTGGTTGCTTCCTTGAGTTTTCCAGGTTTTATAAAAGTCCTTTATCAAACCCTAAGTGGGCTATTTATAATACAAGAGGTCAAAGGTGATTTTATGGTTTAAACAATCATAAAAAACCTAATTAAGTTGTAACTCGGAGATAGGGTATCGGGGTCGTGCCTAGGCTCAGATTGGGTCAGGCCACGGTTCACTTTGTGTTGATTCTTCATCATTCTATGGGTCGCGACCCAGCTTGATCTAGGCCTAGGCTCAGCCCTCCAGGTCGCGGCTCACTTGATCCAGGACTAGGCCTGACTTGATGCTTCTTCCTTACTCTTTTAATGCACTTTCTGGAGGTCGAGGCTTAGATAATTCTTGGCCGCAGCTCACACTCTATAAACTTGATTTCTCTTCATTTGCCCTTTCGTAACCATGTCTTTACTTCGGTGTGCCTCGAGTCTTTGTGCTTCAAACAACAATGGCTTTTTCTCCTCTTTTAAACTTAAATTACCTGCAAATGCATCGAAATAAGTTAATGATCCAAGAATACCACTTTAGAGTTATTAACATATAAAAGTGCAATTAAGATCTAGATCAACCCTAAAATGCTAATGATTAAGGACTATTAAGATGCATTTTATGGCTCTCATTAAATACCCCAAAGAATCCAGCTGCCCTAATGAGATCAAATTCCTCTCTAAATCTGGAAGATACCTCACATTTCGCAGCAGCCTTGTGACTCCATCAAACATCCTCAACTGGATGTCTCCTATCCCCCTCACTTGGCAAGAATTGTCATTCCCCAAGAAGACCCTTCCATCATTGATCTCCTTGAAATTCTTGAACCATTCCTTGTGAGGGCACATGTTATAAGTGCACCCAGAATCCACTTCTCACTGCCTTACCTCCTGCTCACATTTGAGCACGCAACAAGCACATCATCTTACTGTTCTCCTTTGGCAACCGAAGCCTCTCCAGTTTTGGTATGGTTTCTTCTCTCATCCCACATCTTCTTCTTACAATCTTTCTTAAAATGACCCTCTTTGTTGTGGTAGAAGCATCTCTTTCCTCCTCCAAGTCTTGTATTGGAATGAGATCTCCCATAGTTCTGCCCTCTACCTCTTGATTTCTCCCAGTAGTTGCCATGGGTGCTACTGCCATTCTGAGTTGCTGGCCTTCCTCTTACGAATAGCCCTTCTCCACTTGATGCCTCCCTCATCTTGGCTTTGAAATCATAAGCCCTTATGGCATTGATCATAATCTCCTAGGTTAAAGTATCTCTTTTATACTCAATAGCATTAATCAGATTATCAAAGCAATCAGGAAGAGAGTTTAACAAAATAACAGCCAATTGTTCATCCGAGAATTTAATACTACAACTAGCCAAATCTTGTACTAGTTTATTAAAGACATCAAGATTATCTTGCAAATCTTTATTAGGATCCATTTTAAAAGCAAAGATTCTTTTAAGAAGATAAATCTTGTTAGGGAGAGTTTTGGTAAGAAATAACTCATCTAGTTTCTTCCATATGACAGCCGAATCTTCCGAGTCTCTGCACTCCCTTGCGACACTATCCAACATGTGCAAGAAAATGGTGCTATAAGCCATCTTCTTCATCTCAATCCGCTGGTCCTCTATGATACTTATTGGAAAAACGTAATCTTCTCCAATAGCCAAGTCCACTTTCTGTTGCATAAGAACAGCCTTGATCTTCTGCTTCCATAGGGAAAAATCTCCCTTTCCATTAAACTTCTTAACAATGAAATTTGAAGCCATCTTTGCAGACAAGATCCCAGATTTATGCAATACCCATAAATGCTTTCTTCAACCTCAAGAACATGATCGAAGATGGATCTTAACACCGTTCTTGAATCACTCTCAAGAAAACGATTTGATCTTGATCTTTACTCCGTTCTTGAATCACCTAAGAAGTTGATCTTTGATTCTTGGAGTCTTAGCTCCATCACCTTCTTGTTCTTGCTCCGATACCCTCTCACCAAAGCTCTGATACTACTATTGGAAATCACCTTCACAAGATGCCCAAGCGGTGATCTTCCAAACACCCAAGTCTAGATAGACTTGTAAAGATTTGGAATCGAAAACAGGAACAAAAATCAAAGAAAGAAAAAAGACAAGCGATTTGTTATTGAGGTTCAGCAATAGCCTACGTCCCCGTGAGTTCCTTTGAACTCTCTGCACTAAATCAACGTTTCTTTACAACCAATAACCCTCTTCAAGAAACCTTAAGTTCTTAAAGAAACCAAGAAGAGAAGAAAGAAGATGATAAGAACTATTACAATTCTCTCTATCAAATCTATACTAGTCTCTCTTTACAACCAGCCTCACTACAATGAGTCCCTCTTGTGTTTTGAGTCTTTGTACTCTCACACAATTCTCTCCTGTATGTCTTTCACTCTTTACAATTGATTTCAAATTATGTCACAATGTTTTTGAGAATAAAGCTAGGTGACCCTTTATATAGTGCACCAACTTCTTGTCCAATCTTAAAAGTCAATCTCCTCCCTTAGATCTTGATGACCACTCAACCATAGCCTTTGATCATTCTTTAGTCAAGCAATGCATTTTGATCTTGTATCCACGCACTCAACATAAGGCTGAAAAACTAGACTTGGTGTGCTTTCAGGGTACGGCCTGAAACAGGGCACACTTGCTGCCACTCTATGAGTCGCGGCCTGGGGTAGGGTGCGTCACGGCCTGGCCTTCCTCCAGCATTCCTCCATACTAAGTGCTGTAGCCTGGACAAAGCTGGGCCATGGCCTGACCTGATGCACATATTTTCCAGCTTGTGTGCTTAGGCGCACACACTAGTGTGCCTACTTTTGCCTTGCTCCAAGGTGCCGCGCACACTTGTGTGCACTTCTTTATCATGCTGAAGTTTATTCTTCCAACCTTGGTTTAAACTTTAACCATGTTTAAACCTTAAACAATTATCAATAGCTTTGATACAAATCGGAGTGAAGGCGTGAATGCGGAAGGAGAAAATAAGGAAAACCTCCACCAATCAGTGTGCGTCGCAGCCTGGACCAGCCAGGGCCGCGGTGCCCAGAAGCACACCCAAGCAAGGAATAGCCAGAGCCATGGCCTAGACCAGCCAGGGCCACAGCACCCAGAGCAAGCACCAGATAGAGCTACAACCTGGGCCAGCTAGGGCCGTGGTGCCCAGAAGCTCCACAACCAAAGATCAGGCAGGGTCGCGGAGCACATAAGTGAGAGCTGTGGCGCGCACATGATTCGTTCTCCGAGTTATGACCTAATTAGGACTTTAATGATTGTTTAAACCCTAAAACACCCTTGGACCTTTTGTATTATAAATAGATCACTTAGGATTTGATAAGGGAGACATCAAGGAAGGCTGGAAACGGAGGAGAGAGCATGACATTACGGTGTTCAAGCATGAGCCCCATGGCCAACTAATCTCCAAGCAAGGAAAAGGGAAGAATCCCTAGGTCTAGTTGTTCTTATTTTCCATTATTGATTCAGTTGTAGTTTGGATTTATTGTCAAAACATTGTTATGATTTACTCTTTAATTTAATTATAAGATTTTCTTAATCTGGTGATTGCATACTTCTTCTCCATATAAGTCCGATGGATTTATCTTTTAGGTTTGTCCATTATTGCGATATTGTCATTGAGATATATTATCGTTTCTTGATAAATCTATAGGATAGATCATGTATGCTTGAACCAAAAGTAAAGAGTATTTCATATCAATTACATTAGGATTTTCATATGCTTTGATTGAATATACACTGATTGCTTGTTTGGGATGTGAAACTTGCAATTGAGATAAAAACAACTTAATCGAGAGTGGAATAAGGCAACGAACCTACGAAGGATTCCTGAAAACTTGTTGCTTCCCATCTATATTATTTATTATATTTACACAATTCTCTTATACAATTTCATTATTAAAACTCAGATTTACTTATTTGGATTTTATCGTTTGTATTAATGTTTACATCTTTCCTTATAGTTCACTTTTCCTCATGGGATCGACACCTCAACTATACATAGTAACCGCGTATTAATTTGGGCGTAATCAAATTTTCGCACCGTTGCCGGGGGAAACGCACTTAAGTACAAGGAATATTGTCAACTTCGAGACAAGACAGTAATATTGTTCTTTACTCTTTGTTTTGTTTTTCTAATTTTTATTTTTCTATTTTATTTATTTTCTGCCTAATCCCTTTGGTGTATGCTTAGACCTGAAATAGAGTTACCCTCTCTTTTCACATTTTTAAGTGAAACCTTGCCTAGATCAAACCATAGTGCACACCCAAGTGAGAATTTAGAGGATTTTGTTAACATGACCGAAAATCACAATGAAAATGTTGCTAGGACAATTAAAGACTACTTGCACCCTAGTTGAACGGCCACACCATCTTGTATCATGTTCCCCCCTAATGTTCAACAACCTGAGTTCAAGCCGGGCATGATCCAATTGCTACCAACCTTCCATGGGTTTGAGAATGAAAACCCCTATATCCATTTTAGGGAATTTGAGGAAGTAGTAGCAATGATGAGAGCCATAAAATGCATCCCAACAGTGCTTAATTGTTGGCATTTTAGGGTTGATCTCGGTATTAATTGCATTTTTATATGTTAATAACTCTAAAGTGATATTCTTGAATCATTGACTTATTCCGGTGCATTTTCAGATACCTTAAGTTCAAAAGAAGAGGAAAAAATATCGTTGCTTGAAGCACTAAGATTCCATGCATATCGAGGTGAAGGAATGATTTCGGAGGATAAAATAAAGAGAAACCAAACCAAAAGAGCATGAAGAAGCTTCAGTGAGAGGTGCACCGCCCACTAAGGAGAGGTTCACTACCCACTAAGAAGAGGTGCATCCTCCAGCATTGAGAAGAAAAGCTAAGAGTGAGAGGTGCACCGCCCACTGATGAGGGGTGCAGTGCCCACACGACCTCTTCTCCGAGTTATGACCTAATCAGGATTTTAATGACTTTTTAAACCCTAAAACACCCTTGGAACTTTTGTAATATAAATAGGCCACTTAGGGTTTGATAAAGGACATCATAGAGGCTGGACAAAGGTCCCAAGACGCAAGAAGGAGCCCCATGGCCGACTAATCTCCAAGCAAGGCGAAGGGATGAATCCCTAGGTGTAGTTATTCTTATTTTCTTTTCTAGATTTAGTTGTAACATGGATTTATCATTAAACATTATTATGATTTATTTTTCAATTTAATTAGAATATTTCCCCTTAATCCGGTGATTGCATCTTTCTCCCCCATATAAGTCTAGTCATGCTCTTCTTATGTGATGTTGTTGAGGTGTGATTAAGTCCGGTAGATTTCTCTTATAGATTTGTCCATTACTGCAGTATTGTCATCATGATATATTGTCGTTTCTTGATAATCTATAAGTTAGGTTATGTGTGCTTGAAAGTAAAAAGTATTTCATAAGAATTACATTAGGGTTTACACATGTGCTTTAATTGAATATTTGCCGATTGCCTGTTTGGGATGTGAAACTTGCAATCGAGATAAACAATTGAATCAATATTAGAATGAGGCAATGAACCAAGGGAGGATTCCCAAAACCTTGTTGTTTCTTTATTTTATCCATCAATCTATCTACACAATTTTCACACAATACTTTATTCTCTTACTTGATCTTTATCGTCTGTGTTAAGGTTTACATCTTCTCTTGTAGTTAACTTGTTTCCCTATGGAATCGACACCCCAAAGCTGTGCTATAACTACCATGTTACTCATTGGGCATAATCAAATTTTGGCGCCATTGCTGGGGAAACGCGCTTAAGTACAAGGAAGATTGTCAACTTTTGACATGACGGTAGAAGAGTTGTAAATAGTCTTTCTTTTCAGCAGCTGTAAAGGCGGTAACTTCGTTCCTTCTTTTTGCTTGGTGCATTAATTTTTTATTTTATTTTATTCTTTCTTTTTATAGTATATATATATATATATATTTTTTTTTTTCTATTATTTTGTTACCTTGAATGCAAAGACATAGAGATGCTTTGGGTAAATTTGCTTGTAGGCCTGTGCTAGAGTCAAAATTAAATTCTTTTCTAAATCGTTTATTTGACAGTCCACTTAGTCCCGAAGAAATGAGTGAACATAAATATCAACCCCCTAGGACCCTTCAGGATTACCTCAACCCTGCACGCACAGCCACACCATCATGCATCATGTTTCCAGCCAATACTCGCCAACTAGATTTTAAAACAGGGATAATATAATTACTCCCTACATTCCATAGCTTGGAAAATGAAAACCCATATGTGCACATTAGAGAGTTTGAGGAAGTAGTTTCGACTTTTCATAGTCAAAGTGCAACTGCTGACATTGTGAGGCTTAAGTTCTTTTCTTTCACTTTGAAGGATAGAGCTAAGAGTTGGCTATACTCACTAAGACCACGATCTATTGGGTTGTGGACTGAGATGACTCAAATTTTCTTTAATAAATACTTTCCCCATCATAAAACTAGTGCTTTAAAAAGACAAATCTCCACCTTTGCATAAAAGGACAGCGAGACTTTGTATCAGTCTTGGGAGAGATTTAAGGAGTTATTGAGTATGTGCCCTCACCATAGGTATGAGATTTGGCGCTTAATGAGCTATTTCTATGAGGGACTTACATATAGAGAGCGTCAATTTGTAGAGATGATGTGTAATTGTGAGTTTTTAGAGAAAGATCTTGATGAGGCCATAGAGTACCTCAATGAGCTTGTTGAAAAAGCTCACACTTGGACTGGACCTAGTGCTAGTGAAAGCACAAATAGGTCACTACCTATAGGGCACCCAAATGGTGGTGGAATTTACCATCTTAGGGAAGAGGATAACCTTAAGGCCAAGGTCGAGATGCCCACAAGGGAACTAGAGGTGTTAAAGACTAAAAGCTCAAAGCCAACACAAGTAGCTAATCATGCAGCGTCTTTGAAACCATATTTTGTGTGTGGCGAGGTAGATCATCTCGCCCAAGAATATCCCACATTTGCTGAGCTAAGAGGGATGTATAAGGAACAATGTAATGCCTTAGGCATGTACAAGAAGCCTTTGACACCCTTCTCTGATACTTATAATCCGGGATGGCGGAATCACCCCAATTTCAGGTAGAAGTCTAAAAACCAGCAGCTTACACAACCCCCTGCACCATGTCTCGAACCATATCATGCACCTGTATCTTCTAGGAGTCCTTTAGAAGACACTTTACATGCTTTTATTGAGGCACAGGGGAAGACTAATCAAAGGCTTGAATCTTTAATTGTGCAGGTTGTTAAAGAATGTAAGGATTTAAATAGCCAAGTGTCCAAGTTGATGAATTACTTGAGTGTGACTGAGCAAGGTAAGTTCCCTTCTCAAGCTCAGTCCACACCCCATGGTCAACATCTAGCACAACAGAATTTGAAGGAGGTAAATATCATTGAGACACTGAATAAGTCATTACACATCCCAACAACGAAAAAATCAGAGGATGTGGATGAAACCCACCAAGCATACATGATTGACTCATTCATGGAAAAGGTCTAGCACCTTAATCCATTGGAGTCCACCTTCATCAATGGCTTCACAAAAGCACATATCGAGCTAGAATTTGCAGATGTTACTGATGACATCCTTGAGGCCTCTCCAAAGCATACAAGCACCGAATTTGGAAATGAAGCAGTGGCTGGTGCATTGAACCTATGTTTTTCAAAAAGGGAATAAAAGTGTCTGGCTGAAGATGTAAAACTTAGCGCTCATGGGAGGCAACCCACAACATATCCTTTTATTTTTTACTATTTTTCATTTTTTTCTTGTTTATTATTATTATTTTGCTGTTTTCCAGTTTTACTTTCGTATTTCTTTTTCAGGGACAAAAATATGAAGTAGTTCAAATGGTGGTGCACAATTTTCAGCTTCTGTGCACTTTTGGCTACAAAGGGAGTTTCCTTAACTTTTGCTTTTAAATTGAGGACAATGCTTATTTTAAGTTGGCGGTGGAGGAAACATATTCATGTTTTTCATTGAACTACTTGGTATCATTTTTCCCTTTTTGTTTGTTTTTAGCATGCTTTGTGTTAGCCTTAGATGTAATTCACATTTCAATGATACGAGATTAATTGAGATAGCATATAGCATTTAGAAGTAGTTAAATCTTGCTTCGGTTAGAGAATAATTTAAGTGGAAATCTTGATTTGGTTTAAGACACTAGTTTAGGGGTAAGATTGTATGATTAGTCTAAACATTTAGAGAAGTTTTATGTGTGATTGCTTTGTGAATACTTTTGCGGTCTCGACAAGCTCTAGAACTTACTTGATAACCACTTGAGGTGAATTCCTAGAATGCACATTATTTAGGATATGATATAGGCCATTTTTGGACCGTTTAAGCCTTTCGAACTTACCATTGCTATATTTATCACTAGTCACCTATTTGAGCCTTTTTCTTGAAAAAAAATTTGAGCCTTATTTCTTTCAATAACCATTTACTCACCTTTATGAGCCTAAAATATTTTATTCTTACCTTCCTTTTAAAAGAACTTAGTCATACACATTTGTTGAGAAGCACTCAAGAGGAGTAAGGATGGAAATATGAGAAAATATCACTACCATAACCCAAGAACATTAAAGGAGATAAGTTGGGGGTTATGGAAAAGAAAATGAAAAACAGAAAAAGGAGGTCAATGATATTATGCCAAAATAAAAAAGAAAAAAAAGTGAATTATGGCAAACAAAGAAGAAAAGAAAGGAAAAGTGGTGATTTGAGAAAAATGCTCGAACAGTAGTTGAAAAAGTTGGGTGATGAAGTAAGGTTATCTAGTGCTTAAAAGTGGTTATGTTTAAAGCTAAAATATTGAGTTCTTTTACTTGTAAATCCTTCCCATTTTTTCTTAACCTTTACCTTAGCCTAACGTTACAAGCTTATTAAAGACCTATTGATCCAATGTAGTGTGATTTTTCTACAATAGTGGAGAGTGATTTCAAAAGTGAGCCTATGGAGCTTGTTTTTGTGATTGATGTCACGCAATTTAATATATTTTAGAGGCCAAGACTTGTATTCATGAATGTTATGCATAAAATCATCCGGTGTTCGGATTAATAGATTGTGGTAAGACGGATGATAAGAGTCGATAATGATTTTAAGATTAATGCTTGGATTACTTTTGGACTTAAGTGATATTTAACGATTCTATGTGTTGCATATGTTATGAGCAATTTCTGAGACAAAAATGTGAATTACTCCTTGTTTAACACTAGTATTGTTTTACCTTGTTTTGATTCCTACAATAGAATTCATTTCTCATTTTTGCTTGAATTGCTAGGGACTAGCAATAAGCTAGTTGGGGGTTGTGATGAGAGCCATAAAATGCATCTCAACAGTGCTTAATTGTTGGTATTTTAGGGTTGATCTCGGTCTTAATTGCATTTTTATATGTTAATAACTCTAAAGTGATATTCTTGAATCATTGACTTATTTCGGTGCATTTTCGGATACTTTAAGTTCAAAAGAAGAGGAAAAGATATTGTTGCTTGAAGCACTAATATTCCATGCATAACGAGGTGAAAGAATGATTTCAGCGGATAAAACGAAGAGAAACCAAACCAAAAGAGCAAGAAAGAAGCTTCAGTGAGAGGTGCACCGCCCACTAAGGAAAGGCGCACCCTCCAGCATCGAGAAGAAAAGCCAAGAGTGAGAGGTGCATCACCCACCAAGGAGAGGTGCACCCTCCAGCATTGAGAAGAAAAACCAAGAGTGAGAGCTGCACCACCCACTGATGAGAGGTGCACCCTCCAGCATTGAGAAGAAAAGCCAAGAGTGAGATGTGCACTGCTGACTGATGAGGGGTGCAGCACCCACACGATTCCTCTTCTCCGAGTTATGACCTAATCAGGATTTTAAGGACTTTTTAAACCCTAAAACACCCTTGGAACTTTTGTAATATAAATAGGCCACTTAGGGTTTGATAAAGGACATCATAGAGGCTAGACAAAGGCCTTCAGACTCAAGAAGGAGCCCCATGGCTGACTAATCTCCAAGTAAGGCAAAGGGATGAATCCCTAGGTGTAGTTGTTCTTATTTTCTTTTCTTGATTTAGTTGTAATATGGATTTATCATTAAACATTATTATGATTTACTTTTCAATTTAATTAGAAGATTTCCCTTTAATCTGATGATTGCATCTTTCTCCCCCATATAAGTCTAGTCATGCTCTTCTTATGTGATGTTGTTGAGGTGTGATTGAGTCCGGTAGATTTCTCTTATAGATTTGTCCATTACTGCAGTATATTCATCATGATATATTTTCGTTTCTTAATAATCTATAAGTTAGGTCATGTGTGCTTGAAAGTAAAAAGTATTTCATAACAATTACATTAGGGTTTACATATGTGCTTTAATTGAATATTTGCCGATTGCCTGTTTGGGATGTGAAACTTGCAATTGAGATAAACAATTGAATCAATATTAGAATGAGGCAACGAACCTAGAGAGGATTCCCGGAACCTTGTTGTTTCTCTATTTTATCCATCAATCTATCTACACAATTTTCACACAATACTTTATTCTCTCACTTGATCTTTATCATCTGTGTTAAGGTTTACATCTTCTCTTGTAGTTAACTTGTTTTCCTGTGGAATCGACACCCCAAAGTTGTGCTACAACTCCTGCATTACTCTTTGGGCGTAATCAAGCAACCTTTCATGGTAGGGCTGATATGGTAGACTCCGTCAAACTTAGGTTTTTCCCTTTTTCACTTAAGGAAAAGGCCAAGGTTTGGCTATACTCGTTAAGGCCTAGGTCCATAGGTAGTTGGGATGAGATGACCTGAGTTTTCTTCCAAAAGCACTTCCCAATCCATAAGACCAACAACCTCAAGAGACAAATCTTAAACTTTGCACAAAACGAAAGTGAAACCTTATATCAAGTTTGGGAACGTTTCAAGGACCTTTTGAATTCTTCTCCACACCATGGGTAAGAGAGTTGGCGGGTAGTTAGCTATTTCTATGATGGACTTCTAAGTAGGGAAAGGCAATTCATAGAAATGATGTGCAATGGGAATTTTATTCAAAAAGGTCCTGACCAAGCAATAGATTTCCTAGATGACCTATCAGAAAAAGCCCACACTTGGACAGGACCAAATGCTATGGAAAGCACTAGGAAAAATCAACCCGCTGGGATTTATCAACTTAAGGAAGAAGACAGCCTTAAAGCCCATTTAGAGGCCCTAACTAAGGAAATTAAAGCCTTAAAAACCAAGGATGCTAGAGCCCCCGAACCAGTTACTAGGGTAGAGTCCCATGAACCTTGTTTTATGTGTAATGGGTTAGATCATTTACCTAAGGATTGTCCAGCTTATTTTGAGATAAAGGGAGAGTGTAATGCTTTAGGTATACCCTTTAGGAAACCAGACTCACCCTACTCTAACACCTACAATCCCGGTTAGAAGAATCACCCTAATTTTATTCGGAGATCCAATATGCAACCTCCGGTCCAATCTAGTACCCAATGGCAACCGAAAACAACCTCATTTAATGCACCTCAACAATCTTAACCTTTGGAAGATATGTTTAAATCATTTACGTAGGTACATGCTAAGAGTGTAGAAGAGCAAGGTAAGATAAATCAATGATTGCTAGAGGAGCAACAAGCGATCAAAGAGGAACAAAAGGTGATAAAGAGTCAACTCACCAAGTTGACTAGTTTCTTGACGGTTTAAGAGCAAGACCGTTTTCCTTCACAGCCACAACCTAATCCAAGGGGACAGTATATGACACAAACCTCCGAACCTGAAAATCAAAATGTTAGAGAGGTTAATGCCATAATCACCTGCAGCGGTAAGAAAATTGATGGACCCACTCTACCATCACACTTGATTCCTAATAATATGAGCAACAAGGATGAAGCCCCCAAGGAACAAGAGGCCCATGATGATTATTGTCCATCGGTGCCTTTCCCTCAAGCTCTCCTTAAACCTAAGGAGAGAAATTCAGCATTAAAATGTGAGATTCTTGAACAACTTCAGCATGTTAAAATTAAGCTCCCTCTTCTTCATGTCATAAACATAGGTTCCCAACAATGCTAAAGTCATCAAGGATCTATACACACTCAAGAGGAGGCATAATGCGAAGAAGACGACATTCTTAACGGAGCAAGCAAGTGCAGTAATTGACAGCAAGATACTGCCTAAATATAAAGATCCAGGCTGTCCAATGGTGGCTTGCCAAATTGGAAACAAATCTTGTGGCCAAGCATTGCTAGATTTGGGTGCTAATGTGAATCTCATGCCATACTCAATGTACTTACAACTCGATTTAGGTGAGATCAAACCAACCTCCGTGGTACTTCAATTAGTGGATAGATCGGTAAGAAAACCAAGAGGTATTGTGGAAGATGTTTGGTTGTAAATTGATAATTTCTATTATCCTGTTGACTTTTTAGTTTAGATACTGTTTCTATGGTAAATACGGAGTCCAAAATTCCTTTGATACTTGGAAGACCACTCCTTGTCACCGCCAATGCCCTCATTAATTGTAGGAATGGCCTAATGACATTATCATTTGGACATAGGACTCTAGAGGTAAATGTTTTTCGAGTCTCAAGGTAGTCACATGAAGAGGATGAGTGTTTCGACACTTACATGATTGATAAGCTTAATCTGGAGGATGAGCACATTAAAGATAATTCTAACTCTTTGGAATTCCCTCCAAATAATTTTGAGTTTGATGATTCTTCAATTTATCCCCATACCATTAATGTTGTTAATGTTTTTGATAAGTCACAGGGATTTATTAAGAAATCATGGCAACCATACTTTGAGAAGTTGCTTGAGAGAAGTCAAATGGGTGCGGGAATCAAATACCCTACTATTGATAGTAAATAGGCAACACCAAGAACACTTGAGCCACATGTGGTGGACTTTAAGTATTCCTTTCCAAAAGATTAGCACTGAGGCCATTGAGTTTGGAGCCTCATCTTCAGCACCATAATGAGGCCAGCAATGAGAGTGGTGCAGCATCTAGCTGAAGACATAAAACTTAGCACTCATGGGAGGCACCCCAAAACATATCCTCTTATTGTTTTTCATATTTCTTTTTCTTGTTTATTATTAGTATTTATTTTTTTTCCAGTATTACCTTCGTATTTCTTTTTCAGGGACAAAGATGCACAGCAGCTCAAATAGTGGTGCACAATTTTCAGATTCTGTGCACTTTTGGTTACAAAGGGAGGTTCCTTTACTTTTTCTTTCATATTGAGCTCAATGCAATTTTTAAGTTGGGGGTAGAGGAAACATATTTCTTCTTTTGATTGAACTGCTTGGTGTTACTTTCCCTTTTTGTTTGTTTTTAGCATGCTTTGTGTTAAGCCTTAGAGTTAATTCACATGTCAATGATATGAACTTAACTGAGATAGCATATAGTGTTTAGAAGAAGTTAAATCTTGCTTCGGTTTGAAAATAATTTAAGTGTCAATCTTCATTTGGTTTGAGACTCTAGTTTGCGGTAAGATTGTATGATTAATCTAAAGCATCTAGAGAAGTTTTATGTGTGATTCTTTTGTGAATACTTTTGTGGTCTCGACAAGCTCTAGAACTTATTTGATAATCACTTGAGGCGAATTCCTAGAATGCACATTACTTAGGATATGATGTAGGACATTTTTGGACCGTTTGAGCCATTCAACCTACCTTTGCTATATTTATCACTAGTCACCTGTTTGAGTCTTTTTCTTGAAAAGAAAAATTGAGCCTTACTTCTTTCGATAAACCATTTACTTACTTTTATGAGCCTAAAAATATTATATCCTTACCTTTCTTTTAAGAGAACTTAGTTGTACACATTTGTTCAGAAGCACTTGAGAGGAGTAACGATGGAAATATAAAAAAATATTACTACCATAACCCAAGTACATTAAAGGAGATAAGTTGGGGGTTGTGGAAAAGAAAAGAATGAAAAAGAAGGTGAATAGTCTTATGCCCAAATAAATAAAAAAGAAGTGAATTATGGCAAAGAAAGAAGAAAAAAAAAGAGTGGTGATCTTTTAAGAAAAAAATGCTCGAAAAATTGGTTGAAACAGTTGTGTGTTGAAGTAAGGTTATCCAGTGCTTAAAGAAGGTTGTGTTTAAAATTAAGAGAGTAAGTTCTTTTATTTGTTGAAACCTTCTTGTTCCTTCTTAACCTTTACCTTAGCCTAACGTTACAAGCTTATTAAAGACCTTTTAATCCAAGGTAGTGTGATTTTTCTACAATAGTGGAGAGTGATTTGAAAGTGAGCCTATGGAGCTTGTTTTTGTGATTGATGTCATGCCAATTAAATATTTTAGAGGCCAAGACTTGTATTCATGAATGTTGTGCATAAATTCATTCGGGTGTTTGGATTAATGGATTGTGGTAAGATGGATGTTAAGAGTCGATAACAATTTTAAGATTGATTTTTGGATTACTTTTGGACTTAGGTGATATTTAATGATTCTATGTACTGTATGTTATGTTCAATTTTTGAGACAAATAGCTGAATTACTCTTGGGTTAACACTACTATTGCTTTACTTTGTTTTGATTCCTACCATAGAATTCATCTCTTGTTTTCGCTTGAATTGCTAGGGACTAGTAATAAGCTAGTTGGGGGTTACGATGAGAGTCGTAAAATGCATCTTAATAGTACTTATTTGTTAGCATTTTAAGGTTGATCAACATTTGAAATACACTTTTATACCTTAATAACTCTAAAGTGATATTCTTGGATCATTAACTTATTTCGGTGCATTTTCAGGTATTTTGAGTTAAAAGAGATGGAAAAGCTATCATCACTTTAAGCATGAAGCTTCGATGTAAAATGGAGTGAAGGCATGAATGTGGAAGGAGAAAACAAGAAAACCTCCACCAATCAGTGTACGCCGTGGCCTGGACCAGCCAGGGCCACGGCGCCTAGAAGCACACCCAAGCAAGGAACAACCAGAGCCGTGCCCTGGACCAGCCAGGGCCGCGGCGCCCAGAGCAATCACCAGGTAGAGCCATGGCCTGGGCCAGCCAGGGCCGCAGTGCCCAAAAGCTCCACAACCAAAGATCAGGCAGGGCCGCGGCGCACAAAAGTGAGAGTCGCAGCGCGCACACGATTCCTTCTCCGAGTTATGACCTAATTAGGACTTTAATGATTGTTTAAACCCTAAAACACCCTTGGACCTTTTGTATTATAAATAGATCACTTAGGGTTTGAGAAGGGAGAGCTTGACATTACGGTGTTCAAGCATGAGCCCCACAGCCAACTAATCTCCAAGTAAGGCAAAGGGATGAATCCCTAGGTGCAGTTGTTCTTATTTTCCATTATTGATTCAGTTGTAGTTTGGATTTATTGTCAAAACATTGTCATGATTTACTCTTTAATTTAATTAGAAGATTTTCTTAATCTGGTGATTGTATACTTCTTTTCCATATAAGTCTAGTCAAACTCTTCTTATGTCAAGTTGTTTGGATGTGATTGAGTCCGATGGATTTATCTTTTAGGTTTGTCCATTATTGCGATATTGTCATTGAGATATATTATCATTTCTTGATAAATCTATAGGATAGGTCATGTATGCTTGAATCAAGAGTAAAGAGTATTTCATATCAATTACATTAAGATTTTCATATGCTTTGATTGAATATACACCGATTGCTTGTTTGGGATGTGAAACTTGCAATTGAGATAAAAACAACTGAATCAAGAGTGGAATAAGGCAACGAACCTAGGGAGGACTCCCGGAACCTTGTTGTTTCCCATCTATATTCTTCATTATATTTACACAATTCTCTCATACAATTTCATTATTAAAACTCATATTTACTTATTTGGATTTTATTGTTTCGTATTAAAGTTTACATCTTTCCTTGTAGTTTGTTTTTCCTCGTGGGATCGACACCTCAACTATACACAATATCCGCGTATTAGTTTGGGTGTAATCATGCATAAATCTAAGATTTTCTCTGCAAGATGGGTTCTAACTTCATTGTTGAGAAGTTTGGTGGAAAAGGAGACTTTGCTCTTTGGAAGCGGAAAATCAAAGCGGTCCTTATGCAACAAAAGGTGGACTTGGCTATTGGAGAAGATGACGTTTTTCCAGCAAAGTATCACAGAGGTCCAGCGGATTGAGATGAAGAAGATGGCGTATTGCACCATCTTTCTGCACATGTCAGATAGTGTCACAAGGGAGTGCAGAGACTCGAAAGATCCATCTATCATATGGAAGAAACTAGATGAGTTGTTTCTTACCAAAACTCTCCCTAATAAGATTTATCTTCTTAAACAAATCTTTGCTTTTAAAATAGATCCTAATAAAGAGTTGCAAGATAATCTTGATGTGTTTAATAAACTAGTTCAAGATTTGGCTAGTTTTAGTATAACATTCCCGGATGAACAATTGGCTGTTATGTTATTGAATTCTTTTCCTGATTATTTTGAAAGCTTGATTAATGCTACTGAATATGGAAGAGATACACTAACCGAGGAAATTATGATCAATGCTATAAGGGCTCATGATTTCAAAGCCAAGATGAGGGAAGCATCAAGTGGAGAAGGATTGTTCATTAGAGGAAAGATAGCAACTCGGAATGGCAGTAGCATCCATGGCAACTACCGGGAGAAATCAAAGGGTAGAGGGCAGAGCCATGGGAGATCGCATTCCAAACCGAAGTTTGGAGGAAAGTGATGCTACTACTGCAATAAGGAGGGTCATTTCAAGAAAGATTGAAAGAAGAAGTTGTGGAATGAGAGAGGAAGAAGCCATACTAACAATGGAGAGGCTTCAATTGCTAGGGGAGAACAACAAGATGATGTTCTTGTTGTGTGCTTAAATGTGAGTAGGAGGTAAGGCAGCGAGAAATAGATCCTGGATTCTGGGTGCACTTATCACATGTGCCCTCACAGGGATTGGTTCAAGAATTTCAAGGAAACCAATGATGGAAAGGTTTTCTTGGGGAATGACACTTCTTGCCAAGTGAAGGGGATAGGAGACATCCAATTGAGGATGTTTGATGGAGTCACAAGGCTGCTGCGAAATGTGAGGTATCTTTCAGATTTGAGATGAAACTTGATTTCATTGGGGCAGCTGGATTCCATTGGGTACACATACAAAGCAGAGGGAGGAAAGATCAAGGTAACCAAGGGATCTAGTGATCAAAGCAGCAATCAAGGATGGTCTCTATGAGATGATCGGAGAGACAGAAATCAAGGATCAAGCAGTAAGCTTGATGGCTGAGATGGATAAGGTAGTACTTTGGCACAATCGCTTGGGACATATAAGTAAAAAAAGGCTGCAAGTTCTCAGCAAGAATGGTCTACTTGATGGTGACAAGGTAGAGAAACTTGATTTCTGTGAGAGTTGCGTTCTTGGGAAGCAACATCGGGTCAGCTGTAACATTGGAGTGCACAGGTCTAAAGGCATTCTTGACTACATTCATACGGATCTTTAGGGACCAGCAAGAACACCAACATAGGGAGGTAATTGTTACTTTCTAATTTTAATTGATGATTATTCAAGAAAGGTTTGGGTTTGTTTGCTTAAAAATAAATCAGATGCTTTAAATAAATTTATTGTGTGGAAAAAGTTACTAGAGACTTAAACAGGCAGGGTAGTTAAAGTGTTAAGAACCTATAATAGCTTAGAATTTTTTAATAAAGATTTTGATAAATTCTGTGAGTCAAATGGGATTCTAAGACATAGAACGATTATGAAAACCCCTCAGCAAAATGGTGTTGCTGAGAGGATGAATAGGACCCTTATGGAAAAGGTTAGGTGCATGTTAATTGGGTCCGGTTTACCAAAATGTTTTTGGGGGGAAGCTGTGTCTACTACTGTATATTTGGTTAATAGATCACCTTCTAGGGCTTTAGAACTTAAGACTCCCAAGGAGATGTGAAGTGGGAAACCCCCTGAGTTAAGCAACCTTAGGACTTTTGGATGTGCTACGTTTGCACATCAAAAGGATGATAAACTAAGCCTAAGGTATAAAAAATGTGTGTTTCTAGGATATGATAATGGAGTTAAGGGGTGTAGGTTGTGGTCCTTAGAGCTAAAAGGAACAAAACTCATAATAAGTAGGGATGTCATTTTTAATTAATTGTTTTTCCCTATTTGGAGAAAACTAACCCTACAGGGGATAGTGAGCAAACCAATTCGGTATTTGTGGAGCATAGCATCAAAAAATCAGTTCAGGTAGAGCAAGGATGGAAAGAAGGTTCGGACTAGGTAGAGCCCATGGATGAAGGCCAAGCTCAGGACACTCGAGAGGAGGCTAAACTAGAAATGGATGATGCAGCAAGTCAGAATTACTATCAGATCACAAGGGATCGGGAAAGAAGGCTAGTCAGACCACCTTTGAGATATGGTTTTGCAGATGCTAATGTAGTAGCTCCTTGGTCAAAAAGAGGGATAAGTGAACCAGAAACTTACATGGATGCCATGGAATGTAAGGATTCGTCAAAGTGGCAGCTAGCTATGGAGGAAGAAATGGATTCTTTGAGGAAGAACAACTCTTGGGAATTGGTGCCCAAACCAAAAAAAAGAGAGTTGTGGATTGTAAATGGATTTACAAGATCAAAGAAGGGAACACTCTAGGGGATGAAGTCTGGTATAAGGCTAGGCTGGTGGCGAAGGGGTTCACACAAAGAGAAGACATATATTTCACCGAAATATTCTCACTGGTTGTGAAATACATGACAATAAGGATAGTGTTAGTAATGGTGGTCCAATTTAATTTAGAAATCAAGCAAATAGATGTGAAGACAGTGTTCTTACATGGAGAGCTTGATGAGACCATCTACATGAGGCAACACGAAGGCTATAAGGAAGGAAGGCAGGGAGATTTGGTGTGCCCATTGAAGAAATCTCTCTATGGCCTGAAGCAATCACCTCGAAAATGGAATAAGAGGTTTGATTCTTTTGTAACTAGTTTGGGTTTCATGAGGAGCTACTACGATTCGTACTTGTACTACAAGGGGCACAAGGTGGAGGAAGTGGTTATCATCCTCATCTATGTCGATGATATGCTGTTGGTTGGGAACAACAAGGAGAGGATAGAAAAATTGAATTCTCAACTCAGTGAGGAGTTTGAGATGAAGGATCTTGGCCATGCATAGAAGATCCTTAGAATGAGTATAATCCGAGAAAGGGAGAGAAACAGATTGAAGATTTCTCAGACTTTCGACATAGAAAAGATGATATCTAAGTTTTCTATGGAAGATAGCAAACCAGTGAAGGTTCCCCTTGCTGGTCATTTCAAGTTCTCCAACGATCAATGTCCGAGATCGGATGAGGAGAAGAAGGAAATGGAAAAGGTCCCTTACTCTAGTGCGATTGGATCAGTCATGTTCATGATGGTAAGCACTAGACCCGACATTGCTCATACAATAAGTGTTCTCAACAGGTTTATGAGCAATCCCAGAAATGAGCATTGGCTTGGGATGAAGTGGTTGCTGAGGTACTTGAAGGGAAGCCCTGAAGTAGGGCTGGTTTATGAGAAGAGGGGTAAGTCCATCTGCCTTGAGGGATTTATGGATTCGAACTACGGAGTAGACTGGGATAAAAGGAGATCGATTACCTCCTAGTTCTTCAACTTAAATGGATATTGTGTAAGTTGGAAGGCTCAGTTGCAGCCAATGGTAGCACTCTCAACAACCGAGGCTGAATACATAGCGTCTACGGAGGCCATTAAGGAAGCTATATGGTGTGGGTTACTGGAAGAGTTGAAGGTACTGGAGGAGTAGGTTTTTGTGTTTCCAGATAGTCAAAGTGCATTGCACTTGTGTAAGAATCCAGTGTTCCATGAGAGGACAAAGCACATGGATGTTTGGTATCATTTCATTGGGGAAAATGTTACGAAAGGATGCATCCATGTGGACAAGGTAGCCACGGAAGAAAATCCTACGGATTTGGGTAATAAAGTTCTACCTCTAAGTAAGTTCAATCATTGCCTTGGACTACTTAGGATTGTAGTTGGTTAATTGATGACTGAAGATGAGTTTGGATCCCGAAGCTCTCTACAAAAATGGTTCGGGTTTAAACACTTAGACAAAGGTAGAGATTGTTGGTATTTTTCTAAGGTTTAAACATGTCTAAACATGATTCAAATATGGTTAAAGTCTAAACCAAGGTTGGAGAATTAAAATAAAACAAGTTAAAAGACTGTATACATGTGTGTGCATCACTTTGGAGCAAGGTAAGGGTAGGCGCACTAGTGTGCGCCCTTCAGCACACAAGCAGGAAAATGTGTGTGCACTGCTGTGTGAAGGGGCAACATCAATTTGTGCCATGCCGCCCCTTCACTAGTGCTGCACTACAGAGAATGGAGACCCCCTGACCAGCACCAATGCCACACCGCTCCCCACCAGCGCCGCACCGTCCAGAATGGGCTGCAAGTGTGCTCTGCCCAGCGCCATGCCGCCCCCTGTTGAGCGCCTAGGCGCTAGGCACACCAAAGCACACATGGACAGCATGCTTTAACCTCCTCTTAGGTGCGTTGGTACAAGGTTAAAATGTGTAGGACCACTTAGGATTGATGAAGGGCCATGTTTAAGTGGCAATCAAGATCTAAGGGTGGAGATTGACTCACAAGAATGGACAAGAAGTGGGTGCATTATATAAGGGGTTACCTAGCTTCATTTTCCATGTACAACAAGATAGAACAACACAATTTTGTGACATACTTTGAGATCAATTGTAATACAAGAGAGAATTGTGTGAGAGTGAAAAAGATCAAACACAAGAGGAACTCATTGTAGTGAGGCTGGTTGTAAAGAGAGAGAAGTCTAGATTAGATAGAGAGCATTGTTAGTTCTTATCTTCTTCCTTTCTTCTCTTCTTGGTTTCTTCAAGAACTTGAGCTTCTTGAAGAGGGTTGCTGCATTTGTAAAGAACCATTGATTTAGTGCAGAGAGTTCGGAGGAACTCACGGGGACGTAGGCACATTGCTAAACCTCGATAACAATTGCTTGTCTTCTTTCATTCTTTGATTTTCTGTTCTTGTCTTTGATTGCTGTATTTCTTTCTACAAGTCATTCTAGACTTAGGTGTTTGGAAGATCACCACCTGGGCATCTTGTCAAGGTGATTTCCAACATCTTCTTTTCTATCTTTTTTCTCCTTCTTTCTCATAGATTCTAGATAAATCTAGTGCAAAGTGCTGGATGCTCTCCCCATCTCCCCCTATTTATAGAAAATTTCTATATAAATAGCAAAACTACCCTCTTATTCTACAAATCTCTCCCTATTTACCCTAACACTTCTTAAAACTCCTCTTAGGTAAACTTTATTACTAAAGACTTAATTTTTTACCAGTTTTTAAGTTTCACAAGCCTTAACAACAACTTATAACTTAAATTGAACAAGCACACACCTTTACACGTCCATATACGAACTTTGAAATTAAAATAATCAAGTTAAAGTATCAAGCTCTACATTATGATTCTAAGAGTTCTACTCTAGTTGGAGATGTAGGTTATAAAGTAAAATTTTAAAGCTAATAAAAGATAGGAATTGATAAGTTAACATAATGTAAAGTGTAAGAGTTGCTAACTGATTATGATCTTGGTGTAGTTTAAATAAAAGAAAAGAACAATAACTAATGAAGGCATAAGATGTGTGATTAATGTTAAAGGTTATAAAGTTAATAAAGTTATTTGTTGGAAATCACCTTGACAAGATGCCCAGGTGGTTATCTTCCAAACACCTAAGTCTAGAATGACTTGTAAAGATTAGGAATCGGAAACAGAAACAAAAATGAAAGAAAGAAAGAAAGAAGACAAGCGATTTGTTATCGAGGTTCGGCAATAGCCTACATCCCCGTGAGTTCACCTGAACTATCTACACTAATCAATGGTTCTTTTACAATCACAGCAACCCCCTCTCTAAGAAGCCTAAGTTCTTGAAGTAACAAAGAAGAAGAAGAAACAGAAAGTGATAAGAACTAACCCTGGAATTTTCCCAAGAAAATTCCCTTTACAAGCCCTTCAATCCCCTTTCTATTCTACTCACTCTTCTAAACAACCAGCCTTACAAATGAGTCTATTTTGTTTTGTGTCTTTGCACTCTCTACAATTCTCTCACTTTTGATCACAAGTTATGTCACATTGTTATTGAGAATGAAGCTAGGTGACCCTTTATATAGTGCACCAACTTCTTGTCCAATCTTGAAGGTTAATATCCACCCTTAGATCTAGATGAACAATCAACTATAGCCTTTGATCATTTCTTAGTCAAGCTATACATTTTGGACATATCTCACGAACCATAGAAGAGGTTTACACATGTGTGCATCAATGTGTATGGCGCTGCGGCCTAGAACAGGGGGCGACGCAGCCCAGGGTAGAGCACACACTCCTCAGCTTCTGGGCACCGTGGCCTTGGGGAGGGGGCATCGCAGCCTGGCCTTCCTCCAGCACCTTCCACCTTCTAGGTGCCATGGCCTGGGAAGAGCAGAGCCACGACCTGACCTGATGCACACACCTTTTTCTAGTTTTGTGCTGAGGCACACTCCTAGTGTGTTGAGGCTTCAAGGACTTCATGCTTAACCTCTTCCAACCATGTTCAAACCTTAGACAAATACCAACAATCTTTACCTTTGTCTAAGTGTTTAAACCCAAACCATTATGCAGAGAACTCAGGATCTAAACTCATCTTGAGTCATCAATCAACCGACTCCAATCCTAAGTAGTCCAAGGCAATGATTGAAATTACTTAGGGGTAGAACCTTGGTGCCTAAATCTGTAGGATTTTCTTCTGTGGCTACCTTGTCCACATGAATGCATCATTCCGTAACATTTTCTCGAATGAAATGATACCAAACATCCATGTGCTTTGTCCTCTCATGGAACACTGGATTTTTACACAAGTGCAATGCACTTTGACTATCCGAAAACACCACAACCTACTCTTCTAGGACCTTCAACACTTCCAACAACCCTTTGCACCACATAGCCTCCTTTATGGCTTTCGTTGCTACTATGTACTCAGCCTCAGTTGTTGAGAGTGCTACCACAGGCTGCAACTGAGCCTTCCAACTTGCACAACATCTCTTTAAGTTGAAGAAGTAAGAGGTAATCGATCTTCTTTTATCCCAGTCTGCTCCATAGTCTGAATCCGCATAACCCTCAAGACAAATGGACTTACCCCTCTTCTCATAAATCAGCCCCACTTCTGGGCTTCTCTTCAAGTACCCCAGCAACCACTTCATTCCAAGCTAATGCTCATTTTTGGGATTACTCATAAACTTGCTGAGAACACTTATTGCATGAGCAATATCAAGTCCAGTGCTTACCATGGTGAACATTACAGAACCAACTACACTAGAGTAGGAGACCTTTTCCACTTCCTCCTTCTCCACCTTCAATCTTGAACATTGATCACTGGAGAACTTGAACCAGCAAGGGGAACCTTCACTGGTTTGCTACCTTCCATAGAGAACTTAGATATCATCTTCTCTATGTAAGAAGTTTGAGAGATCTTTAATAAATGCTTAAATAGTTATATTTAAGCCCCTTAATTTATAGTTGTTAGGTTCTTAGTTGTGTTATTTCAATTTATTTTATATATTTTCTGGGTTTTCTATGTGTTGCAGGTTTTTGAATAAAAGGAAGCACTTAGAAAGTAGTTTCACTAAATTGCAAGAATTACCCGTACAGATTAGTCATTTTTGTAAATTAAAACTGTATTGATGTAAGAAGAACCAGGAGATGAGCCATATATACTTAGAAAGATCCGGAAGTCTATTTTCTGGACAATTTTATGGCTCGTAAAAATGATTTTTCTAGAGAAAGTTATGGCAATTTTAGTAGTCGAAGATCAAGCTGGAAGATGCCTAGTGCCCTCGAGCGCACCAGACCTGCGATCGATCGCAAGTGCGCACTCATGACATCCCACATCGGTCAGAAATACCTTGCAGTGCACCATAGTATGCTTGAGCACACCAAGCTGCGATTGAGCGCACTCAGGCAGTATCCCACAACAAATAGAAAACACATAGCACTCCTGCTTGAGCACACCAAGCTGTGACTGAGCGCACTCGGGCAGTATCCCACAACGGATAGAAAACACATAGCACTCCGGGAGTTTCCCTATAAAAGCCCCACTCCACTTCAACTTTGGGAATCAACTGGGATCAGATCCAGAGGGCCTTTAGGAGCAATCCAGAGGGCTTTTAGGAGGAATCCAATGAACTTTTGGAGGATAAGCTGAGGAATCTCCGAAGCTTTGCTACAAAGGGGGAGATCATTGAGAGGCTGAAGGCAACTTAAGGAAGCATGAGCTCCATGGCCAACTAATCTCCAAGCAAGGCCTTTAGGAGGAATCCGAAGAACTTTTGGAGGGCAAGCTAAGGAATCTCCAAAGCTTTGCTACCAAGGGGGAGATCATTGAGAGGCTGGAGGCAACTCAAGGAAACATGAGCTCTATGGCCAGCTAATCTCCAAGCAAGGCAAAGGGGTGAATCCCTAGGTGTAGTTATTCTTATTTTCTTTTCTTGATTCAGTTGTAGTTTGGATTTATTTTTATTAAACATTGTTATGATTAACTTTTTTTATCTAATTAGAAGATTTCCCCTTAATCTGGTGATTGCATCTTTCTCCCCCATACAAGTCTAGTCATGCTCTTCCTATGTGATGTCGTTAAGGTGTGATTGAGTCCGGTAGATTTCTGTTATAGATTTGTCCATTACTGCAGTATTTTCATTATGATATATTGTCGTTTCTTGATATTCTATAAGTTAGGTCATGTGTGTTTGAAAGTAAAGAGTATTTCATAATAATTGCATTAGGGTTTATATATGTGTTTTGATTGAATATTTGTCGATTGCTTGTTTGGGATGAGAAACTTGCAATCGAGATAAAAATAACTAATTTGAGATTGGAATAAGGAAACAAACCTAGGGAGGATTCCCAGAACCTTGTTATATCTATCCATCATTTTCTTCAATCTATTTACACAATTTTCTCACAACTCAGATTCTTCCATTTAATCTTTTATCGTTCGTGTTAAGGATTCCATCTTCTCTTGTAATTAACTTGTTTCCTTGTGGAATCGACACCCCAAAACTGTGCTACAACTACCACTTTATATTTTGGCCGTAATCAAATTTTGGCGCCGTTGCCGAGGAAACGCACTTAAGTACAAGGAAGATTGTCAACATTGAGACATGACGTTAGAAGATTTGTAGATAGTTTTTCTTTCAGCAGTTTGTAAATGAGGTAACTTCGTTCCTTCTTTTAGCTTGCTGCGTTAATTTCTTTTCTTTTCTTTTATTTTATTCTTTCTTTTTACAGGATTTTTATTATTTTGCGATCTTGTATGCCCAGATATAGAGACCATTTGGGTAGATTTGCTTGTAGGTCTATGCTAGAGTCAGAAATAAATTTTTTAAACCCTTTATTTGATAATCCATCTAGTCCTGAGGAAATGAGTGAACACGAAGATCAACCTACTAGGACCCTTCAGGATTGACCCTACACGCACAGCCACACCATCTTGCATTATGTTTCCAGCTAATAGTCCCCAACTAGATCTTAGAACAGGGATGACACAATTACTCCCTACATTTCATGGCATGGAAAATGAAAACCCATATGTGCACATTAGGGATTTCGAGGAAGTAGTTACGACTTTTCATAGTCAAGGTGCAACTACTGACATTGTGAAACTTAAGTTCTTTCCTTTCGCTTTGAAGGATAGAGCTAAGAGTTGGCCATACTCACTGAGACCACGATCTATTGAGTCGTAGACTGAGATGACTCGAGTCTTCTTTAATAAATATTTTCCCCAACATAAGACCAATGCTTTAAAAAGGCAAATCTCCACCTTTGCACAAAAGGACAGTGAGACTTTGTATCAGTCTTGGGAGAGATTTAAGGAGTTGTTGAGTATGTGCCCTTACCATGGGTATAAGAATTGGTGTTTAGTGAGCTATTTTTGTGAGGGACTCATATATAGAGAGCGCCAATTTGCAGAAATGATGTGCAATGGTGAATTCTTACAGAAAGATCCTAATAAGGCTATAGAGTACCTCAATGAGCTTGCTGAAAAAGCTTACACATGGACTGGACCTAGTGCTATTGAAAGCACGAATATACCTATAGGAAACTTGAGTGGTGGAGGAATATACCATCTTAGGGAAGAAGACAACCTGAAAGCTAAGGTCGAAATGCTCACTAGGGAGTTAGAAGCATTGAAAACCAAAGGCTCAAAGCAAACATATGTGGCTAATCATGCCGAGTCTTTAGAGCCATGCTTTGTGTGTGGTGAGGTAGAACATCTTGCTCAAGAGTGCCCCACATTTATTGATATGAGAGGGATGTATGAGGAACAATGTAATGCCTTAGGCATGCACAAGAGGCCTCTAGCACCCCTCTCTAACACTAGTAATCCGGAGTGGCGAAATCACCCCAACTTCAGCTGGAAATCTGAAAATCAGCAATAAGCACGACCCCCTAGATCATACCCAACACCTTAGCATGCACCCTTATCCTTTAGGAACTCTTTAGAAGACACCTTACATGCTTTTATAGAAGCACAAGGTAAGACAAACCAAAGGTGTGAGGTATTAATTACACAAGTGGTTGAGGAGAACAAAGAAATAAGGAGCCAAGTGTCTAAATTAATGGGCTTCTTAAATGTGACTGAGCGAGGTAAGTTCCCTTCCCAAGCTCAGTCCATACCTCACTGTCAACATATGGCACAAGAAAATTTGAAAGATGTAAATGCCATTGTGACTTGAAGTGGTAAGTCACTAAACATCCCACCAATGAATAAATTCGAGGATACAGAAAAGGGTCAAACTAGTAGGGAAGCCGAGCTGGCAAAGACCCTGAAGTGACCAAAAGTCCTGTTAAGGCACCAATCCCTCAAGTTGTAAAATCCAACAAGAAAAATCTGGACCTAAACAATGAAATCCTAGAGAACTTAAGGCAAGTGAAACTTAATCTTCCTCTTTTTCATGTGATTAAACAAGTCCTTACCTATGCAAAAGTTCTTAAGGATTTATGCACTATTAAGAGGAAGCACCATGTCGAGAAAACAACATTCCTAACTGAGTAAGTTAGTGCGTTAATTAAGCAAAGAATTCCCCAAAAATATAAGGATCCAGGTTGTCCTACCATTGCTTGCAGCATTGGAAATCATGAGGTTGGACAAGCCTTACTAGATTTAGGAGCTAGTGTAAACCTAATGCCATTTTCTATTTACTTACAGCTGAGGCTAGGAGAAATCAAACCAACCAGTGTGGTATTGCAATTCGTTGATCATTCAGTCAAAGTACCCTAGGGTATGGTAGAGGATGTGTTGATTCAAATCGATAAATTTTACTATACTGTTGATTTCTTAATTCTTGATACTACTTCTGCTGTTGACACTAACTCTAAAATCCCTTTGATTTTGGGTAGACCTTTCCTTACCACTGCCAATGCTCTAATAAATTGTAGGAATGGACTCATGAAGTTGTCCTTTGGAAACATGACTCTCGAGGTGAACATATTTAATGTTGCTAAATAGCCCGAAGATGAGGATGAGAACCACCACTTATACATGATCGAGTCACTCATCGATAGGGGAGTTTCCATAGCTCATGATTTTGATCCTCTTGAATATTTTCTTGATAGTTCTAAGATTGATCCTATTAATGATAAATGTGATATAATTGATATTTGTGTTGTTTTTGACAATTCTCAGGATTATGGCACTCGGGCATGGCAACCGAAGTTTGAGGAGCTTCCAGAAAGAAGTGAGAAACAAGTCTCTTCAAGTGTGGAAGCACCTAAAGTTGAATTAAAGCCACTACCTAAGGGTTTAAAACATGCCTTTCTCGGTCTAGGTGATACCTTACCCAAGGTAAGAAATTAATTCAAACTTTAAATGCACACAAATCAGCCTTATGATGGAGCATGGCTGATTTAAGGGGAATTAGTCCCCTAATCTGCTCCCATAAAATAAATTTGGATGAAGGAACTAGTCCTCGTAGAGACCCTCAATGTAGGCTTAACCCCACTATGAAATAAGTAGTGAAAAATAAAGTGTTGAAACTGTTAGATGCGGGTATTATATATCCCATAGCTAATAGTAAGTGAGTAAGCCCTACGCAAGTCGTCTCTAAAAAGTCCGGGGTCACTGTGGTAAAAAATGAGCTAGGAGAGCTAGTCCCTACCAAACTTGTGATCGGGTGGCGTATGTGCATTGATTACAGAAAATTAAATGCTGCCACCTAGAAAGACCACTTCCCACTCCCTTTTACTGATCAAATTCTTGAGCGTGTAGCTAGCCATCCCTTTTACTGTTTTCTAGATGGTTATTCTGGTTATTATCAAATAGAAATTGCATTAGAAGACCAGGATAAAACCACTTTTACTTATCCCTTTGGCACTTATGCTTTTCGTAGAATGTCATTTGGATTATGTAATGCCCCTGCTACTTTTCAATGCTGCATGATGAGTATTTTTAGTGACATGGTTGAAAATTGCATTGAGGTTTTTATGGATGACCTAACTGTTTTTGGATCTTCATTTGATGCATGCTTAATGAATTTAGAAAGAGTATTAATTCGTTGTGAGGAGAAAGAATTGGTCCTAAATTGGGAAAAATGTCATTTTATGGTACCATCCGGTATTGTCTTAGGGCATATTGTCTCTTCTAATGGGATAGAGGTTGATCAATCTAAGATTGAATTAACCTCTAAACTACCTACCCCTAAGACAATAAAGGATGTGAGATATTTCCTTGGTCATGCTAGTTTTTATAGGAGGTTCATACAAAATTTTTCGAACATATCTAGACCACTATGTGCCCTCCTAGTTAAAGACACCCCCTTTGAGTGGACTCAAGCTTGTCAAGAGGCCTTTAAAACACTGATTGGCAAGCTTACTTCAGCACATATAATGCAGTCACCTGATTAGGCTTTACCCTTTGAAATCATGTGTGATGCTAGTGACTATGTTGTAGGTGCTGTTCTTGGATAGCGAAGGGAGGGGAAACCTTTTGTCATTTACTATGCTAGTAAAACTTTAAATAGTGCTCAAATGAACTACTCCACCACTGAAAAAGAATTACTAGCTGTAATATTTGCTTTGGATAAATTTTGTGCCTACTTAATTGGTTCTCTTATCCTTATTTTTATAGATCATGTAGCCCTCAAGTACCTTCTTACAAAGAAGGATGCTAAGGCAAGGCTGATACGATGGATTCTACTCCTACAAGAATTTGACATCACTATGAAAGACAAGAAAGGAGTAGAGAATGTAGTGGCCCACCATCTTTCAAGGCTCACATTTGAGGACACCTCTGACGACATGCCAATCAAAGATAACTTTCCCGATGAGCATTTACTCTCCGTTACTCCTTTACCATGGTTTGCTCACATCGTGAATTATTTGGCTACAGGTGAGATACCATGGATTGGAGCACTCAAGACCAGAGGAAATTCTTATATGAGGTACGTAATTTCTATTGGGATGACCCCTATCCTTTCAAGTACTGACCTGACCAAATTCTAAGGCATTGCATCTCTAATGAGGAATTGCAAGTGTCTTAGAATTTTGTCATTCCCAAGCTTGTGGAGGCCAGTTTTCTATGAAAAAAAACCGCTGAAAAAATTTTCCAGTGTGGATTTTATTGGCCTACCTTGTTTAAAGATGCAAACACCTATTGTCGCACATGTGAAAGGTGTCAAAAGTTAGGAGTTGTGTCTCGCCGATATATGATGCCCCTAAACCCCATTTTAGTAATTGAAAACTTTGATTGTTGGGGCATCGATTTCATGAGACCCTTTCCTCCTTCCTTCGAATACCAATATATCATCATGGCAATAGATTATGTATCTAAGTGGGTAGAGGCAGTAGCTTGCAGAAACAACGATAATAGAACGGTAATTAAATTTCTTAAAGAAAATGTGTTATCTCGATTTGGTACCCCACGGTGCTTAATTAGTGATCGAGGTACATATTTTTGCAACCGTTCTTTTGAAGCTTTAATGAGAAAATATGGGGTGTTACATAAAATTTCTACTGCATACCACCCTCAGACTAGCGGACAATTAGAGCTTGCTAATAAAGAAATTAAACAAATTTTAGAAAAAACGGTTAACCCGGATCGCAAGGATTGGTCTTTGAGACTAGTTGATGCGTTTTGGGCTTACTGTACAACCTTTAAAACTCTCTTAGGTATGTCACGTTATCGGCTTATCTTTGGAAAGCCTTGCCACTTACCTGTAAAGCTCGAGCATTGAGCTTATTGGGCCATCAAGTCTTTCAATTTTGACATAGGAGAAGCGGGTAAGCTTAGGAAATACCAGTTGACCGAGTTAGAGGAGTTAAGAAATGATGCTTATGAGAACTCTAAAATCTATAAGGCAAATATGAAAGTATTCCATGATAAAAACATTTTGAGGAAAACATTTAAACCTAATGATCAGGTGCTTTTATACTATTCTAGACTCCATAAGCACCCAGGCAAACTTCGGTCGAGGTGGACCGGCCCTTTTATAGTAAAAAATGCTTTTGAAACTGGGGTGGTAGAAATAGAGGATACTAGGGATGGTCAGACTTTTAAAGTAAATGGTTAGCAGCTTAAGATTTTAATTGATAGGCAAGATCCAGAGGTGGAAGAAATTCCACTAATGGATCTGGTCTATTCACCTTGACAACACCACGCAAGTATGATTTGTTTTGCTTTATTTTTCTTTTCTCGTATTTTCTTTCTTTTACTTTTTGTTTGCAGGTTAGTTTCATTTTGTCAATTTAGGTTACCACTTTTGGTACTTAGCGAGCTACCCACGTCACTCATCAGGTGTATTCTACCCTTTTAGTACTCCCCATTCAAATTTGATTCTTAAACATTGAGGACAATGTCTCAATTACGTTGGGGGGGTTAGTGGTGTGGTGCAACTTCAGTATTATCTTTTTATTTTTTTAAAAGAGGAGATAAATGCATGTTCATGTTGTTTTTGAAATTTTGGTTGACCTAAACAATACTGTGATGTGATGTCATTGGTGAGCTTAAAATCTTGAACACATGATTTGATGATAGAGTTTTAAAATTTTGTTACTTATTTTAGGCATTTGAGAATTCACATGTTTGGTCTAATCTAACACGAGCACATTAGCACATAATTGTGTGAGGTATGACATATAATTTCTATGTGTATGTTTCCATGGCCTAACTAAAACTGGATGACTCGTTAGATGAACACGTGGGCATACAAGAGTAAAAAAAAAAAAATGCTAACGATGATCATTGATAAACTTTCCACTGAGTAACTGGACCTCTTGCCTCAGTAAGCAGTGAGTGTTCATGTCAAAAGGTGGGAATTTTATTTATAATGATCATCGAGAAAATTTTCGCTGAGTAACTGGACCTCTTGCCTCAGTAAGCAGTGAGTGTTCACATCAAAATGTGAGAATTTTGCTTGGTAGCATTAAGGTCAGTTTAGTTTCGTAGCCTTCTTGACTCGAGTTAGTAAGTCCTTAGGGGTGCCTTTACACCTAATGCCCTAAAACCATCTGGTTTGGGAGTCATTGACTCAACACTCGCTAAATGGGTCAATTAGAAAGCTTAAGGGAACTAAACATAGCAGAGCCTTATAATAAAAGAGAAAGGAAAATAAAACTATGCTGTCATTGTTCATTTTGATGAGAAATTCTGTGAATCTTGAGACATAGAAACATTACACTTTGAAGTTATTTAGAAGCCTCATCTTTTTATGCTAATTCACTTTACACTAAGTCAGACGTGTGATGCCTTAGATTGCCTTTTGTAAGTAAGTAGATTTTAAAATTCTTATTCATTGTGCAGATGGGTTGACGTTTTAAGCTTGCTTATGACTAAATATCATAGTTTTGCATGATGCTTAAATTTTGGGATACCATGAATGATGCATTCATCTTTGTGTTCTTTGTTTTTTTTTTTATTATTTAGTTTTAGTCTTTGTATTGCTAAGGGACTAGCAATATGTAAGTTGGTAGGTGTGATAAGTGCTTAAATAGTTATATTTAAGCCCCTTAATTTATAGTTGTTAGGTTCTTAGTTGTGTTATTTCACTTTATTTTATATATTTTCTGGGTTTTCTATATATTGCAGGTTTTTCAATAAAATGAAGCTCTTAGAAAGGAGTTTCACTAAATTGCCAGAATTGCCCATACAAATTATTCATTTTTGCAAATTAAAACTGTATTGATGTAAGAAGAACCAAGAGATGAGCCATATATGCTTAGAAAGATCCGGAAGTCTATTTTCTAGAGAATTTTACAACTCATAAAAATGATTTTTCTAGAGAAAGTTATGGCAGTTTTAGTAGATGAAGATCAAGCTGGAAGATGCTTAGTGCGCTTGAGTGCACCAGACCTGCGATTGATAGCAAGTGCGCACTCACTACATCCCACATCGGTCAGAAATACCTTGCAGTGCACCATAGTGCACTCGAGCTCACCGAGCTGCGATCGAGCGCACTCAGGCAGTATCCCACATCGGATAGAAAACACATAGCACTCCGAGAGTTTCCCTATAAAAGCCCCACTCCACTTTAGCTTTGGGAATCAACTGGGATTAGATCCAAAGGGCCTTTAGGAGGAATCCAAAAGACTTTTGGAGGGCAAGCTGAGGAATCTCCGAAGCTTTGCTACCAAGGGGGAGATCATTGAGAGACTGGAGGCAACTCAAGGAAGCTAGCTAATCTCCAATCAAGGGAAAGGGGTGAATCCCTAGGTATAGTTGTTCTTATTTTCTTTTCTTGATTCAGTTATAGTATGGATTTATTTTCATTAAACATTGTTATGATTTACTTTTTTATCTAATTAGAAGATTTCCCCATAATCCAGTGATTGCATCTTTCTCCCCAATATAAGTCTAGTCATGCTCTTCTTATATGATGTTGTTGAGGTGTGATTGAGTCTGGTAGATTTCTCTTATAGATTTGTCCATTACTGCAGTATTGTCATTATGATATATTGTCATTTCTTGATATTCTATAAGTTAGGTTATGTGTGCTTGAAAGTAAAGAGTATTTCATAACAATTGCATTAGGGTTTATATATGTGCTTTGATTGAATATTTGTCGATTGCTTGTTTGGGATGTGAAACTTGCAATCGAGATAAAAACAACTCAATTGAGATTGGAATAAGGCAACAAACCTAGGGAGGATTCCCAGAACCTTGTTATATCTATCCATCATATTCTTCAATCTATTTACACAATTTTCTCACAACTCAGATTCTTTTATTTAATCTTTCACTGTTCGTGTTAAGGATTCCATCTTCTTTTGTAATTAACTTGTTACCCTGTGGAATCGACACCCCAAAGCTGTGCTACAACTACTGCATTATATTTTGGGTGTAATCAATCTTCAATATGTTTCTCTCCATTTCCTGGATGATACACATCCAAGGATCTTCTGTGCATGGCCAAGATCCTTCATCTCAAACTCCTCACTGAATTGAGCCTTCAATTTTCTTATCCTCTCCATGCTGCTCCCAACCAGCAACATATCATCAACATAGATGAGGATGATCACCACTTCCTCAACCTTCTACTCCTTGCAGTACAAGCACGAATCATAGTAGCTCCTCATGAAACCCAAGCTGATTACAAAGGAATCAAACCTCTTATTCCATTGCCGAGGTGATTGTTTCAGGCCATAGAGAGATTTCTTCAATTTGCACACCAACTCTCCCTGCCTTCCTTCCTCATAGCCCTCGGGTTTCCTCATATAGATGGTCTCATCAAGCCCTCCATATAAGAACACTGTCTTCACATCCATTTGCTTGATTTCCCAATCAAATTGGACCACTAATGCTAACACTATCTGTATCGTCTTGTACTTCACAACCGGTGAGAAGATTTCATTGAAATCTATGCCTTCTTTTTGTGTGAACCTCTTCACCACTAGCCTAGCTTTATATCGGACTTCATCCCCTGGAGTATTCCCTTCTTTGATCTTGTAGAGCCATCTACAATCCACAATTCTCTATTTTTCTGGTTTGGGCACCAACTCCCAAGAGTTGTTCTTCATCAAAGAATCCATTTCTTCCTCCATAGCCAGCTGCCACTTTGACGAATCCTTACACTCCATGGCATCCGTGTAAGTTTCTAGTTCAACCTCTCCTTCTATCCAAGGAGCTACTACATTAGTATCCGCAAACCCATATCTCAAAGGTAGTCTAACCACCCTCCTTCTCTGGTCTCTTGTGAGCCGGTAGTCATTCCGACTTGTTAAATCAACCTCTTCTTGTTCAGCCTCTTCTTGAGTTTCTTGAGCTTGGCCTTCATCCAAGGGCTCTACCTGGTCCGAACCCTCTTGCCTCCTTTGCTCTACCTGAACCGAGTTCTCCTTAATGCAATGCTCCACAACTTCCAGACCAGTTTCCTCACTAGCCCCTGCAGGGTTAGTTTTCTCCAAGTAGGGAAATAACAATTCATTAAAAATAACATCCCTACTTATTATGAGTTTCATTCCTTTTGGTTCTAAGGACCATAACCTATACCCCTTAACCCCATCACCATACCCTAGAAATACAAATTTTCTAGACCTTGGGTTAAGTTTATCATCCTTTTGATGGGCAAATGCAGCACACCCAAAAGTCCAAAGGTTGCTCAACTTAGGGGGTTTTCCACTCCACATCTCCATGGGAGTCTTGAGGTCTAAAGCTCTATAGGGTGATTTGTTTACCAAGTATGCAGCAGTAGACACAGCTTCCGCCCAAAAATATTTTGGTAAACCGGATCCTATTAACATGCACCTAACTTTTTCATAAGGGTCCTATTCATCTTCTCAGCAACTCCATTTTGCTGAGGTGTTTTTACAACCGTTCTATGCTTAGAATTCCATTTAAATCATTATAATTTATCAAAATCCTTATTACAAAATTCTAAGCCATTATCGATTCGTAAAGCCTTAACTACCCTACCCATTTAAGTCTTCAGCAACTTTTTCCACACAACAAATTTATTCAAAGCATCTGATTTATTTTTAAGCAAATAAACCCAAACTTTTCTTGAATAATCATCAATTAAAGACAGAAAGTAAAAGTTATCTCCCTATGTTGGTGTTCTTGCTGGTCCCCAAAGGTTCGAATGAATGTAGTTAAGAATGCCCTTAGACTTGTGCACTCTGGTGTTAAAGCTGACCCGGTGTTGCTTCCCAAGAACGCAACACTCGCAGAAATCCAATTTCTCTACTTTGTCTCCTCCAAGTAGACCATCCTTGCTAAGAACTTGCAGGCCCTTTTTGCTCATACGTCTCAAGCGAGTGTGCCAAAGGGCTGTCCTATCCATCTCAGCCATCAAGCTTGCTATCCTTGATTTTTGTCTCTCCGATCATCTCATAGAGTCCATCTTTTATTGCTGCTTTGATCACTACCAAAGATCCCTTGGTCACCTTGATCTTTCCTCCCTCTGCTTTGTATGTATACCCCATGGAATCCAACTACCCTAATGAGATCAAATTCCTCTTCAAATCCGGAAGATACCTCACATTCCGCAGCAGCCTTGTGACTCCATCAAACATCCTCAACTGGATTGTCTCCAATCCCCCTCACTTGGCAAGAATTGTCAATCCCTAAGAAAACCCTTCCATCATTGATTTCTTTGAAATTCTTGAACCATTCCTTGTGAGGGCACATGTGATAAGTGCACTCAGAATCCAGAATCCATTTCTCACTGCTTTGCCTCCTACTGACATTTGAGCACACAACAAGAATATCATCTTATTGTTTTCCTTTGGCAATCGAAGCCTCTCCATTGTTGGTATGGCTTCTCCCTCTTTCATCCCACAACCTCTTCTTGCAATCTGTCTTGAAGTGACCCTCCTTGTTGCTGTAGAAGCACCTCTTTCCTCCAAATGTTGATTTGGACTGAGATCTCCCATGGCTTTGCCCTCTACCCTTTGATTTCTCTCGGTAGTTACCATGGTTGCTACTGCCATTCCTAGTTGCTGGCCTTCCTCTTACGAACAGCCCTTCCACACTTGATGCCTCCCTACTCTTGGCTTTGAAATCATGACCCTTTATAACATTGACACAATTTCTTTGGTTAGTGTATCTCTTTCATATTCAATTGCATTAATTAAACTATCAAAACAATCAGGAAGAGAATTTAATAACATAACAGCCAATTGTTCATCCAGGAATTTAATACTACAACTAGCCAAATCTTGAACTAGCTTATTAAAGACATCAAGATTATCTTGCAACTCTTTATTAGGATCCATTTTAAAAGCAAAGATTCTTTTAAGAGGATAAATATTGTTAGGGAGAGTTTCGGTAAGAAACAACTCATCTAGTTTCTTCCATATGACAGCCGGATCTTCCGAGTCTCCGCACTCCCTTGTGACACTATCCGAAATGTGCAAGAAAATGGTACTGTAAGCCATCTTCTTCATCTCAATTTGCTGGTCCTCCGTGATACTTGTTAGAAAAACATCATCTTCTCCAATAGCCAAGTCCACCTTCTGTTGCATAAGAACAGCCTTGATCTTCCGCTTCCATAGGGAAAAATCTCCCTTTCTATCAAACTTCTCAACAACGAAATTTGAATCCATCTTGTGGAGATGATCCCAGATATGTGCAGCACCCACAAATGCTTTTTAACTTCTTCTAAACCTCAAGAACACGATCGAAGATTGATCTCAACACTGTTCTTGAATCAACCTCAAGAACATGATTTGATCTTGATCTTTACTCCATTCTAGAATCACTCAAGAAGTTTGTTCTTTGATTCTTGGAGTCTTGCTCAGATAACTTCAGTTCTTGCTCCGACACCCAGCTGTGCAAGCTCTGATACCACTGTTGGAAATCACCTTGACAAGATACCCAGGTGGTGATCTTCTAAACACTCAAGTCTAGACTGACATGTAAAGATTAGGAATCGAAAACAGAAACAGAAATGAGCGAAAGTTAGAAAGAAGACAAGCAATTTGTTATCGAGGTTCAACAATAGCCTACGTCCTCATGAGTTCACCTAAACTCTCTGCACTAATCAATGGTTCGTTTACAATCACTGCAACCCCCTCTCCAAGAAGCTAAGTTCTTGAAGAAACAAAGAAGAAGAAGAAACAGAAAGTGATAAGAACTAACTCAGGAATTTTCCCAAGAAAATTCCCTTTACAAGCCCTTCAATCCCCTTCCTATTCTACTCACTCTTCTAAACAATCAGCCTTACAAATGAGTCTCTCTTGTTTTGTGTCTTTGTACTCTTTACAATTCTCTCACTTTTGATCACAAATTATGTCACATTGTTATTGAGAATAAAGCTAGGTGACCCTTTATATAGTGCACCAAATTTTTGTCCAATCTTGAGGGTTAATATCCACCCTTAGATCTAGATGAACAATCAACCATAGCCTTTGATCATTCCTTAGTCAAGTTGTGCATTTTGGACATGTCTCACGAACTATGGAAGAGGTTTACGCATGTGTGCATCAGTGTGCTTGGCGCCGCGGCCAGGGGCAGAGCACACACTCCTCAGCTTTTGGGCACCGCGGCCTGGCCTTCCTCCAGCACCTTCCACCTTTTGAGCACCGCGGCCTGGGAAGAGCAAGGCCACGGCCTGACCTGATGCACACATCTTTTTCCAGCTTTGTGCTGAGGCACACTCCTAGTGTGCTGAGGCTTCAAGGACTTCATGCTTGACCTCTTCCAACCTTGTTCAAACCTTAGACAAATACAAACAGTATTAGTAGGTTATAGTATGGAAAATTAAGAGTTTATCAAGGGATGAAAATTTTAGAATTTTGTTGCAAAGAAAAGTAAGGGTTAGTTGTGAGATAAAGAAGATTCGAATAAGGATTTGTTGGGTGAGATAGAGTGTTGATCGAGAACAGCTAAATGTGATTTTTACTATTACGTAGTGAAAAATTTTCAAGGGATATTTAGTTAATGAAGTAAATAAAATCATGAGGAATTAAGTAACTAGCTTGTGGGTTTGTTGAAATTTTGAAGAATAATGAGAACAATAAAATTGGATGAATGATTTAGTAAAGGAAATAGTTGGAGAAAATAGAAAAAATTTTAAGCAAGATAAGTTAAAAAAAAAAAAAAAAAAACTAACTTGGAGGGTTAGATGTAGTGGAGTATAAAATTTGAGTATAGAAAACGTTAAATTTTCAAGACTATATGTATGATGAGTGGTGATCTGATTCTGGAAGGTTAAGTAGTAATGATTTTAAAGTTTTCTAGAAATTAAAAGGAACTTAGGAAGTTTTAAAGAGATAAAAATTTGTTACTAACTGTAGACATTGGGAAAAGAGTACTAAATCATGAGCAAAAGTTAAGGGCTAAAATACTTCTGAAAGTCTGTAAAGACTATAAACCTTGTATGTTAAATAATAATGAAGAAATAATGAGTGATGTTTAAGTTATTGAGAATTGTTGAATTTTGAATAAACCGTGTAAGATATAGTAGTGTTTGATAAAAGGGGCATAGAAATTGATATTTTGGATTGTTGTTTAGAAGATTTAAATTCTAAAATAAGCAAAAATTATGTAAACTAAATTTAGAAAGATATATGAATCACTAATGATGATAATTTTGTGATGAGTAGAAGAAGAAGTGTTAATTAGTAACTTGAGAAGAGTAAAGTAAAGATTCTAATGCTTATCAAGAAGAAGAGATAGATCAAGAAATTGTGATAATATGATTTAATGAACTAACTGATTAAAAAAGTGAGTTGGAAAGTAAAGAAGTTATATGGAAATCTTTTGTTTTGATGGGAAAAGGGGATAATTAAGTTTTGATGATGATAGTGAAAAATTTTACGGATAAGGTGGATGGTGGTGTTTATGGGATTAAGAAGGTGGATGGGAGGAGTGTAGAACAGTGAGATTTAAGAAAGGTAAATGTTTAATGGGTGGTTGAAGTCATGTCATGGGAATCTCTAGTAGTAGTACAATGATAGCCATGTCAGAAATCATAATGATGGAAAAATTAACAAGATTAAGATGACTTAAAGATTTAATAGAAATAGATGAGAATTATAAATACAATAAGATGATACATATGTGAAAGAGCATGATGCTAAGGATCAAGAAGACTATAAAACAAGAAGATTAAATTGACAAGCCTTTAAATAAAATGTGATAATGGTCGAAGTAATATAGTGGTTACCTTAATTGTTTTAAGTGGAGTGTTAATCTGAAAATTCTTATGAGAATTCAATGGGTAAGATGACTAGTGATATGATACTAAATGTGGAGGACGTAATTGTGAGAAGTGAGTGTGAGATTTAATCAAGAGAAAATGTGAAAAAGTGAACTGATTTCGAGAAAAGAGAGAGAGTAATGACTTTGAGGTACGATCAAAAGTTTGAAAATGGTTTTATGAGGATCAAAGTGAGACTATAAGTGAAGAAATTGGTGAAACATATTTATTAATGGATTTTATTAACCTTATATGAGAATGATGATTCAAGTTTAATCATGAGAGATGGTAACAAAATAATTAAAAAAAATTTCTCTCTTTGAAAGTAGAAGGGAGCAATTCTAAATGGAGTTCAGTACCTTTGTGATATTAAATTAATGGTGGAAAATTTTGATTAGGATTTAAGAGATCTATAATGTTTTAATATGTGAGCCATCGAATAGATCAAAAATGATAGGAGAATGTTATAAAGTGTGTGGGTGAATAGAAAGATGAGATTGTAGTTGTAAATAGACTTCTACCTAAAGTAAATGAAAGATGTAAAGTGAATAGACTGAGAAAATGGTGGATGAATTAAAGTTGAGTTGAATTTAAAAATTTTGGTAATATTGTTAATAAAATCTTGAGTATTATTTTTATTTGGATAATAAATTTTTTTTAAAAATTTTGAATATTGAGAACAAATATTTGGTAAAGGACTTATTTTATGGAGGTGTATCAAATAATAAAGAACAAGAGTAAAATGGTAAAGTAAGTGAGAATCGGGGAACTAATTTAAGTTACAGATGTGAAAGAATTAGAGATGGAGATGGTATTGGAAAATGTGAAATTTGAATTTGAAATTTCTAGCGGATGATGTGTCACACTAAAAGAAAATTTTCATAATCTATCGTAAGAAGTTAATAAAAGTTATAAGAGGGTGAATGCAAGAGGTGTGAATATTACTTGATGTGTAAATCAATATCTTCAGCTAATTGAGTAAACTTGGTTAAAATGATGTGTTAATTTGTGCTAGCATAAATAAATGAAATAATATGATAATGAGTTGAATATGGTTTAAAGGCATATCAAAACTTGTGATCGAAATAAAGATCTTACCTTTAAATTAAAATACTTTGGGTAATAAGATTGAGGAAAGAGTATGAGGAAAACAAGAACCTTGTTCATTTGCAAACCTAAGCTAAAGAAATTTCGGGGATGAAATTTTATTATTGAGAGAGAAATGTAGAGTCCAATATTTTATTTAAATTATTTTAAATCATGGAACTGTTTTTCTACATGAGTTAGTGTGTTTATTCGAAAATAAATTATAATAAATTTATATTAGGATTGGTGAGACTTAGAAATAAATAAATAAACTAATAATCAAATAATGAAATCCTATTTCATAGTAGGATTTCAAAGTTTTTGAAAAAATTGAAAGAAAAACTAAGTAAATATGAAATTTTAAACAGTGGTGTGGTGAAATGTAGAAAAAAATGAAAAATGGAAGGGTAAATGGGTAATAAAGTTAAATAGACACTATATAAAGGATGGGAGGTAAGATTTTTGGACTAGGAAAATTCTAGAGAAAACGACAGAAAGAGAGCAGAAAAGAAGAAGAATAATAAGAAGAAAAAGATAAGGAGATATGAGGAAAAGACGGGGAAAACTTGCTCAAAACCAAGGTAAAATCTACTTTTCTTTAGTCTTAACCTTCAAGAATGTTCATAAACTTAATATTTGAGTTTGGTTTTATGGATTTGAGGTTTATATAAGAAATTTTGAGAAACATTTAGACTATTATGAAGGAAATGGGTTTTGAGCCAAAGTTTGTGATTTTGAAATTTGGGGTTCAAATTTTGGTATGGGTGTAATACCCGTGTTTTAAAGTAAGAGTAAAGAAGTAATTTGATAAATATTACATGGAATTAAAATAAAAAATATATAAAAGATTTATTATTGAATAAAATAATTCTTTTGAAGAAAAAAAAATTGGACACACCTTGACGATAGCGTCCAGGTGTAGCATGGGAGGATAAGAAGGTAAAAAAAAAAAAAAAATTGGTGAAAACACCTAGAGTCCAGATGTAAGCTGCCAACATGCAAAAAGGTGCATGTTGGACAGCACAATATGGAGAGGGTAGTGGCAGGGGGAAAAGTTAATATAAAATGTAGTTTTTAGTTTTTGTTTTATTTATTTCCTACTAATCTTGTTAGGTTTTCTTCTTTCTTCAATTCAAATTACTCTATTTCTTTAAACACCTGTGGACTCAAAAAAAGGTTGAAAGATTGAAATTTTGAAGTGGGTTACTGGAGATTTTTTAAAGAGATTCGAGGGAAGCTTTAAGGAAATTAAGAATTAATAATGTGAATTTTATTTTTGAAATTATGCATACATGAAATTACCCAGAATTTGATATAGAAATTTAAAGGGTATGAATTATGGAAGAATTAAGGAATAAATTAGAAATTTTAATATAAATATTTATGTCAGGTGTTGACGATCAGCAATTAGGTGAAACTACTGAAAGGAGCAAGAAAGCCAAGAAGGTGATCTACGGGTAGCTCTAAGTGTTACATGGTGAGTTAGATTTACTTTTAGTAATCGAGATAAATATGAAATATAAAGTGATAATATTTGAATTAATTATTGAACTATGATTTGATGATATATGAAATTTGATTGATTGATATTATATGAATAATTGATATGTTAAAATTATATTATAGGAGAAGTAATATTATTGAAATAATGAGTTGACGAAATATATATAATGAAAGGATAAATGAAATTCTTGACAAGCTATGGTTTATAATTTGATATGATATATGTGGAGATAAATTAATGAATATGATAAAAAAAAATTAAGAAAGAGCTGCATAGCTAAATTGAATGTTTGAATGTATGCTTGTTTTTATATTATTGCTTATATACCTATTTCATATTATTGCTCATATGCATGAAATAAAAGAACCGGGAAGACAACCGATCTAAATGAAAATAAAAGAATCGGGAAGGTAACCAGTCTAAATGAAAATAAAAGAACCAAGAAGGTAGTCGGTCTAAATGAAAATAAAAAAATTGGGAAGGTAGCCGGTCTAGCTGAAAATAAAATAACTGGGAAAGCCGTCAGTCTAAATGAAAATAAAAGAACCGGGAAGGCAATCAATCTAAATGAAAATAAAAGAACCGGGAAGGCAGCCGGTCTAAATGAAAATAACTTAACCGAGAAGGTAGTCGGTCTAACTGAAAATAAAAGAACTAGGAAGGCAGCCAGTCTAAACGAAAATAAAAGAACTGAGAAGGCAGTTTGTCTAAGCTAAAGCATGTCGAAATGTGGGAAGACGTTCCCAAATGATAATATGAAATTATCTGATAATTTAAATTCATGCATTTCATTTGTTTTAAATATTGATTATTATTGCTTGAAATGCTAAAGTATTATTCTTGATTGTGAATTTATTGATAGACAAATGAGTCTCACAAAGAGACAAATATGAATATGACGACACCATCTCCGAGGTGGCCAATCCTGGATGGGTTGTTACAATTTTGGTATCAGAGCATTAGGTTTTATGATTTTTTAGATTGTATAAAAGGAAAGAAAGTGGGAGATTAAAATAAATTATATTTTAATGCATAGTGTGAATATGACACGTGGACGTGCTAGAGCTAAAGGAAGAGTTGTTGACCTAAGAGGGCGTGGTAGGCCCCCAATATTTAGACAAGTCGAGGTTGAAATAGAGGTTAAGTCTGAGTCTGTGGTTCCTAAAAGGTAACGTGTTGACAGTATAATTGATACTAGTAGGGGTTTGAGAAAATCTGGAGTTGAAATAGTTGAGGTAAGAAAAGCTCTTGCTCATGCTCTTGAAAAAAAAAGAATGTAACAGATGATAGAGTTGATAGTCTATAGCATAGATTTGATGAACAGGCTAGAGCATTGCTTGAAGTTGTTGCAAATCCAGTAATGGTAGACCTTCAAAAGGGGAAAGGTGAGTTTATGCATGAGATATAAGGAGATTGTTTTGTTAGATAAATTAAGTTAAATGCTTTACTGTTTAAAGGATCTATAAATCCTTTTGAGCCTAAGCTACAGGTGAAACATATAGAGAGATTATTTGGTATTTTACCAGTGACTGACAGGCAGAGGGTCGTATTTGCTTCATATTGAAAATCACCTCAAGAATCCCAGGTGGTGACCTTCAAACACCCAAGTCGAGAATGACTTGTAATAAACAGGAATCAAACCATCAAAGAAAGAACACAAGCAATTGTTATCAAGGTTCAGCAATTTGTCTACGTCCTTGTGAGCTCCTCCGAGCTCTCTACACTAAATCAATGGAGTTCTTACAATTACAGTAACACCTCATCAAGAACCCTCTTGTTCTTGATACATGAAAGAAGAGAAAAGAAATAGATAAGAACTAAGTGTTTCCTTGGAATTTTCCCTAAGAAAATTCCAATTACAAAGCCCTTAAACCCCACTTCTTGATTGCTCTCTCTCACTTGAAACATCTCTGAAGATTTGAGAGTCTTTCTCTCTCAACACTAGCCACTCTTGGAATGAGATCTCTTCTTATGTTTCTCTCTTGACACTTGTGTCTTTTCACTCTTGTGTCTTGCTTGTTGTGTTGTATGTTATTGCTCCTAGATAGCCCTTTATATAGAGCAATAACTACCTTGGCTAATTTTGAAACCAATCTCAACCCTTAGATCTCAAGAAACAATGAACCATGGCTCTCTAAGTGGTCCTGTGTGTTTTAAACAAGTCCCACGTTTCATTTCAAAGTGCTGACCAAAAGGCATCAGGTGTGCCTGGCGCCGCGGCCCAGAACAGGGTAGGCCGCGACGCACACTAGGGCAGAAACCTCCCATGTGCTATGGCCATAGCACACAAGGCCTAGGCAGTGGCGCACAACCATGTGCCACCCTATGGTGGAGGATCTTTCTTCCTTGCTGTAGGCCGCGGTGCCAAAGGCTGCTGAAGCCTCATCTTCCAACTATTTAATTCTTAGACAAATCCCAACAATTTCTACCTTTTTCTAAGCAACTAAACCCAAACCCATTGTGCAGAGAACTCAGGATCCAAACTCAACATGAGTTACTAATTCATCCTACTCCAATCCTAAGAAGTCCAAGGCAATGATTGAACTTGCTTAGAGGTAGAACTTTGGTGCCTAAATCTGCAGGATTTTCTTCCATGGCCATTTTGTCAACATGAATGCATCCTTTCGTAATATTTTCCCCAATGAAATAATACTAAACATCCATATGTTTTGTTCTCTCATGGAACACCAGATTCTTACACAAGTGCAACGCACTTTGGCTATCCGAATACACCACCACCTGCTCTTTTGAGACCTTAACCTCTTTCAACAACCCTTTACATCACATAGCCTCCTTAATTGCTTCCGTTGCTGATATGTACTCTGCATCGGTTGTTGAGAGTGCTGCCATCGGTTGTGATTATTCCTAAAGTATAACGCGGAAGTTATAGCACAGCCTTGGGGTGTCGATTCCACAGGGAAAAGCGATCTATAAAGGAAAAGTGCAAACCTTAACACGAACGATAACAATCAAGTGAGAAGATATCAATGATGAAGTAATTGTGTAAATAGATTAACAAATATGATAAAGAAATAACAAGGATCCAGGAATCCTCCCTAGGTTCATTTCTTTATTCCAATCTTTAATTTATTTGTTTTTATCTCGATTGCAAGTTTCACATCCCAAACAAGCAATCGGCAAATATTCAATCAAGCACATATATATACCCTAATGTAATTGATATGAATTACTCTTTCAAGTTAAGCACACATAACCTATCCTCTAGATTTATCAAGAAACGACAATATATCTTTAATGACAATATTGCAGTAATGGACAAACCTAAAAGATAAATCTACCAGACTCAATCATACATAACCTATCCTATAGATTTATCAAGAAACGATAATATATCTTTAATGACAATATTGCAGTAATGGACAAACCTAAAAGATAAATCTACCGGACTCAATCATACACAATAATCTTGACATAAGAATAGCATGACTAGTCTTATATCAAAGATAAAGATACAATCATCGGATTAAGAGAAAAATCTTTTAATTAGATAAAAGAGTAACACATAACAATGTTTTGAAAATAAAGCCCAACTACAACTGAATCAAGAAAGGAAAATAAGAACAACTACACCTAGGGATTCATCCCTCTGCCTTGCTTGGAGATTAGTTCGCCATGAGGTTCATGGTTGAACTATTTGATGGAGGAGAGTGTGGTAGCCTTCTTGAGTTTTTTAAACTTCAAAAGATATCTTTTCTAAAACTCTAAGTGATCTATTTATAGTACAAGAGGTCCAAGGATATTCTAGGGTTTAAACAATCATTAAAGTCCTAATTAGGTCATAACTCAGAAACAAAGTTTCGTGTGCACGCCGCGGCTCTCGCTTACTCACGCCGCGGCTCTGTCTTTTTCTTGTTCTGGAGAACTTCTGGGCACCGCAGCCCTGCCTAGTCTAGGCCGTGGCTCTGGCTGGTGCTGAAGTCTTGTGAAGGTTCTGGGTGCTGCGGCCTTGCCTAGTCCAGGCTGCAGCGCATACTGAAGGAGGATTAGCTCTTTTAGGCAAGCTTCTTGAGGCTAAGGCTTGGATATTTCCAGGCTGCAGCGCACACACTTAAGACTTGATTCTCTTTGTTTTGTCCTTCTGTAATCATGTCTTTGCTGTAGAATTCATTGAGTCATTGTGCTTCAAGCAACGATAGCTTTTCCTTCTCTTTTGGACTCAAAGTGCCTGAAAGTGCACCTAAAATAGATAAACAATTCAAGAATACCACGTTAGAGTTGTTAATGAATAAAAGTGCAATTAAAACCTAGATCAACACTAAAATGCTAATAATTAAGTACTGTTGAGATGCATTTTATGGCTCTCATCACAACCCCCAACTAGCTTATTGCTAGTCCCTAGCAATTCAAGCGAAAACAAAAGATGAATTATATGGTAGGAATTAAAACAAAGTAAAGCAATGCTAGCGTTAAACCAAGTACAATTCACTTTTTGTCTCAGAAATTGCACATAATATACAACACATAGAATTATTAATTATCACTTAAGTCCAAAAGTTATCCAAACATCAATCTTAAAATCATTATCGACTCTTAACATCCATCTTACCACAATCCATTAGTCCAAACACCCGGATAATTTTATGCATAAAATTCATGAATACAAGTCTTGGCCTCTAAAAACAAAATGAATTGCATGACATCAATCACAAATCAAGCTCCATAGGCTTATTTTTCAAATTACTCTCCACTATTGTAGAAAAATCACACTACATTGGATCAATAGGTCTATAATAAGCTTGTAACGTTAGGTTAAGGTAAAGGTTAAGAAAGAACGGGAAGGATTAAAAAAGTAAAAGAACTCAGTCTCTTAAGTTAAACATCACCACTTTAAGCATTAGATAACTTCAACACCCAACTTTTTCAACTATTTTTTATAAGAGCAGATCTCTCGATAATTTACTACTTTTCTTTTCTTTTCTTCTTTCTTTACCATACTTCACTTCTCTTTTTCTTCTCTTTTTTTTTTCTTTTCTATTTTGGCATAAGATCATTCACCTTCTTTTTCATTCTTGTCTTTCGCACAACCCCCAACTTATCTCCTTTAATGTACTTGGGTTATGGTAGTAATATTTTTCCATATTTCCATCCTTACTCCTCTTAAGTGCTTCTCAACAAATGTGTATAACTAAGTTCTTTTAAAAGAAGGGTAAGGATAAAATATTTTTAGGCTCATAAAGGTAAGTAAATGGGCTATTGAAAGAAACAAGGCTCAAATTCTTTTTCAAGAAAAGGCTCAAATAGGTGACTAGCGATAAATATAGCAATGGTAAGTTTGAAAAGCTCAAACGGTCCAAAAATGGCCTACATTATATCCTTAGTAATGTGCATTCTAGGAATTTGCCTCAAGTGATTATCAAATAAGTTCTAGAGCTTTTCGAGACCATAAAAGCATTCACAAAACAATCACACATAAAACTTCTCTAGGTGCTTTAGACTAATCATACAATCTTACCGTAAACTAGAGTCTCAAACCAAATGAAGATTGACACTTAAATTATTTTCAAACCGAATCAAGATTTAACTTCTTCTAAACGCTATATGCTATCTTAATTAAGTTCATATCATTGACATGTGAATTAATTCTAAAGCTAACATAAAGCATGCTAAAAACAAACAAAAAGGGAAAGTAGCACCAATCAGTTCAAAAAATAATACATTTCCTCCAGCCCCAACTTAAAAATTGCATTGTCCTCAATGTGAAAGAAAAGGTAAAGGAAACTCCCTTTGTAAGCAAAAATGCACACACACTGAAAATTTTGCACCATCATGTGAACTGCATGCCATTCCTCTTACTGAAATTCCGATCTACAATATAGAACAAAACAACAAAAGAAAAGCAACTGTGGTGTAACATTAAGATTCCCACCGTAGATTAGGTGAACACATGAAATGGAAAGAAATAACTAAAAATGAAAATAAAGTACGAAAAATAAAATAACGAAAAAAAAGAGAAAGAATGTTAGTATAGTCATCCGATAATAAGTAAAGTAAAATAAAAGGAAACAAACAAGATATAACCCAAAACTAATCCTCTATGTCATCATCCTCTTCTTCATTTTCTTCACCATCCTCAGGAGTTGGATCAAAAGATGAACCCGGATAGGGTGGCAGAGTAGGAAAGTGATCCATGTCACAACCAGTAGCAAAGGCAAGGTGTTGGTACATCTGACCAAAAGAAGAATACAGCCCCGCTTGATAATCAGCTTGCCTAGCCAAGAAACGTTCTTAACGATCAAATCTATCATGCAAAAATTTCTGTTGCTCATCAAAATGAATCTCTAAACGCTCAAGGCGCTCTACAATAGTGAAATGCTTAGGGGGAGAAGGGGCTGCAATTGCTGCTCTCTCTCCTGGAACTGGCAGCCTTGAGGCTTTGATTTGAGTGAGCATGCCATCATCGATGGGCTTCTTTGGTTGTTAGGCATCCTCATCAGGATTGTACTGAACTCCAGCTTGGATGCATAATTGGGTAATTAAGGAAGGGAAGTTGAAGAGAGCCATAAAATGCATCATAATAGTTCTTAATCGTTAGCATTTTAAGGTTGATCTAGGTCTTAATTGCACTTTTATACGTTAATAACTCTAAAGTGGTATTCTTAGATCATTGACTTATTTCGGTGCATTTTCAGGTAATTTAAGTTCAAAAGAGGAGAAAAAGCTATTGCTGTTTTAAGCACAAAGACTTAAGGCACATCAAAGTGAAGACATGGTTGCGGAAGGAAAAATGAAGAGAAATCAAGTTTATAGTGTGTGCACTGCGACCTATAATTATCCAAGCCTCGGCCTCCAGAAAGTGCACCAAAAGTGCAAGGAAGAAGCAACAGGTCAAGCCGCAGCTTGGATCAAGCTGAGGTGCGCCCTGAAGGGCTGAGCTACAGTCTGAACCATTCTAAGCCGTAGCCTCGAGAAGGTGTAAGAATTTGAAGATTTTAAGTCGCGGCCTGACTCCAGCTGAGCCGCTGTGCGACCCCGATGCCCTATCTTCGAGTTATAACTTAATTAGGGCTTTTAATGATTGTTTAAACCATAAAACACCCTTGGACCTCTTGTATTATAAATAGACCACTTAGGGTTTGTAAAAGAATAATCATTAAGTCTGGAAAACTGAAGGAAGTAGTCAATTCCCCTTCATCAAAGTGTTCAACCATGAGCTCCATGGCTAACTAATCTCCAAGCAAGGTGAAGGGATGAATACCTAGGTGTAGTTGTTCCTATTTTTCTTTATTTGATTCAGTTGTAATAGGAATTCATTGTCAAAACATTGTTATGATTTACTTTTTAATCTAATTATAAGATTTTATCTAATCCGATGATTGTATCTTTCTCCTTGATATAAATTTAGTCATGCTTTTCTTATGTCAAGATTGTTTGGGTATAATTGAGTCCGTTAGATCTAGCCTTTAGGTTTGTCCATTACTACAATATTGTCATTAAAGATATATTGTTGTTTCTTGATAAACTTATAGTATAGATCATGTGTGCATAAATCGAAAATAAAAAGTATTTCATAACAATCATATTAAGGTTTATATATGTTCTCATTGAATATTTGTCGATTGCTTGTTTGGGATGTGAAACTTGCAATCGAGATAAGAACAACTAAATCAAGTTAGGAATAGAGCAACAAACCTAGGGATGATTCTTGGAACCTTGTTGTTTCTATATTATATTTCACAATCTATTTTACACATTTATTTCATTATCCAAATTCATATCTTCTTACTTAAATCTTTATCATTTGTGTTATGGTTCACACCTTCTTTTGTAGGTAACTTGTTTCCCTGTGGAATCGACACCCGAAAGCTGTGCTACAACTACCACATTACTCTTTGGCCGTAATTAAATTTTGGTGCCATTGCCGGGGAAACGTACTTACATACAAGGAAGTTTGTCAACTCTAAGACAAGACGGTACTATCGTTCTTTTCTTTAAGTTTTCATTTTTTGATTTTATTTTGTTCTGTTTTATTTATCACCTTTTAAGCTCAGTTGGTGTATGCTTAGATGAAGTAATTCACGAGGGAGATTCATTATGAGACCCAAATTAGAGATACCTTTCTCTTCCACGTCCATTAGTGAAACCTCGCCTAAATCAAACCCTAGTGTACACCCAACCGAAAATTTAGAAAATTTTGATAACATGGCTGAAAACCCTAATGAAAATGTTGCTAGGACACTTAAAGATTACCTACATCCTAGCCAAATAGCCACACCATCATGCATTATGTTTCCAGCCAACACTCGCCATCAAGACTTTAAAACAGGGATGATACAATTACTCCCTACTTTCCATGGCTTGGAAAACAAAAACCCATAGGTGCACATTAGGGATTTTGAGGAAGTAGTTGCAACTTTCCATAGTCAAGATGCAACTGATGATATCGTGAGACTCAAGTTTTTTTCTTACTCTTTGAAGGATAAAGCTAAGAGTTGGTTATACTCGCTGAGACCACGATCAATTGGATCATGGAATGAGAAGACCCAATTCTTTTTTAACAAATACTTCTCTTAACATAAGACTAATGCTTTGAAAAGACAAATCTCCACCTTTGCACAAAAGGAAAATGAGACTTTGTATCAGTCTTAGGAGAAATTTAAAGAGCTGTTAAGTATGTGTCCACACCATGGGTATGAAAATTGGCATTTAGTGAGCTATTTCTATGAGAGTCTTACCTATAGAGAACACCAATTTGTAAAGATGATGTGTAATGGTGAATTTCTTAAAAAAGACCCTGATGAGGCTATTGAATACCTCAATGAGCTTACTGAAAAAGCTCACACATGGACTAGACCTAGTGCTACTGAAAGCACGAATAGGTCACGACCTATAGGAAACTTGAGTGGTGAAGGAATATACCATCTTAGGGAAGAAGACAACTTGAAAGCTAAGGTTGAAATTCTCACTTGGGAGTTAGATGCATTAAAAACCAAGGGCTCAAAGCAAACACAAGTAGCTAATCATGCCGAGTCTTTAGAGCCATGCTTTGTGTGTGGCGGGGTAGATCATCTCGCCCAAGAGTGCCCTACGTTGATATGAGAGGGTTGTACGAGGAACAATGTAATGCCTTAGGCATGTACAAGAAGCCTCTAGCACCCTTCCTAACACTTATAATCCGGGGTGGCGAAATCACCCCAACTTCAGCTGGAAATTTGAAAATCAGTAGCATGCACAACCCCTAGATCATACCCAGCACCTTATCATGCACCCTCATCCTCTAGGAATTCTTTAAAAGTCACCTTACATGCCTTTATAGAAGCACAAGGTAAGATAAACCAAAGGTGTGAGGCATTAATTACGCAAGTGGTTGATAAGAACAAAGAAATTAGGAGCCAAGTGTCCAAATTAATGGGCTCCTTAAGTGTAACTGAGCGAGGTAAGTTCCTTTCCCAAGCTCAGTCCATACCTCACGGTCAACATATGGCACAAGAAAATTTGAAAGCTATAAATTCCATTGTGACCCAAAGTGGTAAGTCACTACACATCTCACAATTAAAAGGAAACACCTTCTCAAGAAAACTGCATTCCTAACTGAGCAAGTTAGTACTTTAATTGAGGAAAGAATTCCCCCAAAATAAAAGGATCTGGGCTGTCCTACCATTGCTTGTAGCATTGGAAATCATGAGGTTGGACAAGGCTTGCTAGATTTAGGAGCTAGTGTACACCTGATGCCATTTTCCATTTATTTACAGCTAGGTTTAGGGGAAATCAAACCAATCGGTGTGGTGCTACAACTGGCTGACCGTTCAGTCAAAGTACCCCAGGGTGTGGTAGAGGATGTGTTGATTCAGATTGATAAATTTTACTATCCTGTTGTTTTTCAATCCTTGATACTACTTCTGTTGTTGACACTAACTCTAAAATTCCTTTGATTTTGGGTAGACCTTTCTTTGCTATTGCAAATGCTCTTATTAATTGCAGGAATGGACTCATGAAGTTGTCTTTTGGAAACATGACCTTAGAAGTGAACATTTTCAATGTTGCAAAACAGCCCGAAGATGAGGACAAAAACAACCAGCTCTACATGATCGAGTCACTTATCGATGAGGGAGTTTCAATGGCTCATGATTTTGATCCTTTTAAGAATTTTCTTGTTAATTTTGAGATTGATTTATTTGATGATAAACTGATATAATTGATACTTGTGCTGTTTTTGACAAATCTCAGGCTTATGGCACTCGGGCATGGCACCTAAGGTTCGAGGAGTTGCCTGAAAGAAGCAAAAAACAAATCCCCTCAAGTGTGGCAGCACTTAAAGTCGAATTGAAGCCACTACCTAAGGGTTTAAAGCATGCTTTTCTCGGTCGAGGTGATACATTTCCTGTTATTATTTCATCTGAATTATCTGAGACCCAATGTGAGAAATTAATTCAGACCTTAATTGCACATAAATCAACTTTAGGATGGAGCATGGCTGATTTGAAGGGAATTAGTCCCCTGATCTGCTCCCATAAAATAAATTTGGATGAAGGAACCAGTCCTCGTAAAGACCCTCAACGTAGACTTAACCCCACTATGAAAGAAGTAGTGAAAAATGAAGTGCTGAAACTGTTAGATGCGGGTATTATATATCCCATAGCTGATAGTAAATGGGTAAGTCCTACACAAGTTGTTCCTAAAAAGTTCAAAGTCACTATGGTAATGAATGACTTAGGAGAGTTAGTCCCTACCAAACTTGTGATCGGGTGGCGTATATGCATTGATTACAGAAAATTAAATGCTGCCACCCGGAAAGACCACTTCCCACTCCGTTTTATTGATCAAATTCTTGAGCATGTAGCTGGTCATCCTTTTTACTGTTTCTTAGATGGTTATTCTGGCTATTATCAAATTGAAATTGCATTAGAAGATCACGATAAAACCATGTTTACTTGTCCCTTTGGTACTTACACTTTTCGTAGAATGCCATTTGGATTGTGTAATGCACCTGCCACTTTTCAACGTTGCATGATGAGTGTTTTTAGTGACATGGTTGAAAATTGCATGGAGGTTTTTATGGATGACCTAACTGTTTTTGGATCTTCATTTGATACATGCTTAATGAATTTGGAAAGAGTATTAATTTGATGTGAGGAAAAAGAATTGGTTTTAAACTGGGAAAAATGTCATTTCATGGTACCATCCGGTATTGTCTTAGGGCATATTGTCTCTTCTAGAGGAATAGAGGTTGATCAATCTAAAATTGAATTAATCTCTCAATTGCTTACACCTAAGACAATAAAGGATGTGAGATCTTTCCTTGGTCATGCTGGCTTTTATAGGATGTTCATACAAAATTTTTCAATCATATCTAGACCACTATATGCCCTCCTAATTAAAGATGCCCTATTTGAGTAGACTCAAGCTTGTCAAGAGGCCTTTAAAATGCTGATTGGCAAGCTTACTTCAGCACCTATAATACAGTCACCTGATTTGAATTTACTCTTTGAAATCATGTGTGATGCTAGTGACTATGCTGTAGGTGCTATTCTTGGACATCGAAGAGAAGAAAAACCTTTTGTGATTTACTATGCTAGTAAGACTTTGAATAGTGCTAAGATAAATTATTCCACAACTGAAAAAGAATTGCTAGCTGTAGTATTTGCTTTAGATAAATTTCATGCATACTTAATTGGTTCTCCTATCCTTATTTTTACAGGTCATGCGGCTCTCAAATACCTTCTTACAAAGAAGGATGCTAAGGCACGCTTAATACGATAGATCCTACTCCTACAAGAATTCGATATCACCATCAAAGACAAGAAAGGAGTGGAGAACGTAGTAGTTGACCATCTCTCGAGGCTCACATTTGAGAACATTTACGATGACACTTCAATTAAGGATGACTTTCTTGATGAGCATTTACTCTCTGTTACTTCTTTACTATGGTTTGCTCACATCGTGAATTATTTGGCCACAAGTGAGATACCAATGGATTGGAGTGCTCCAGACAAGAGGAAATTCTTATATGAGGTATGTAATTTATTTTGGGATGACCTCTATCTTTTCAAGTACTGCCCTGACCAAATTCTAAGGGGTTGCATCCCTAATGAAGAGATTGTAAGTGTTTTAGAATTTTGTCACTCCTAAGCTTGTGGAGGCCACTTTTCAATGAAAAAAATTGCTGCAAAAATTTTACAGTGTGGTTTATTGGCTTACCCTATTTAAAGATGCAAACACCTATTGTCGCTCATGTGAAAAATGTCAAAAGTTAAGAGCGGTGTCTCATCGAAATATGATGCCCTTAAACCCTATTTTGGTGATTGAAATCTTTGATTGTTGGGGCATCGATTTTATGGGACCTTTTCCTCATTCCTTTGGATACCAATATATCATCGTGGCAATAGATTATGTATCTAAGTGGTTAGAGGCAATAGCTTGCCGAAGCAATGATAATAGAACGGTAATAAACTTTCTTAAGGAAAATGTGTTATCTCAATTTGGTACACCATATGCTATAATTAGTGATCGAGGTACACATTTTTGCAACCGTTCTTTTGAAGATTTGATGCGAAAATACAGGGTGTAACATAAAATTTCTACTACCTATCATCCTCAGACTAGTGGGTAAGTAGAACTTGCTAATAGGGAGATTAAACAAATTTTAGAAAAATAAGTTAACTAGGATCGCAAGGATTTGTCATTGAGACTAGTTGATGAACTTTGGGCTTACCGTACAGCTTTTAAAACTCCCTTAGGTATGTTACCTTATCGGCTTGTTTTTGGAAAGCCTTGCCATTTACCTGTAGAGCTCGAGCATCGAGCATATTGGGCAATCAAATCTTTTAATTTTGACATAGGAGAGGCCGGTAAGCTTCGAAAATATCAGTTGACCGAGTTAGAGGAGCTAAGGAATGACGCTTATGAGAACTCTAGAATCTATAAGGCTAAGATGAAAGTATTCCATGATAAAAATATTTTAAGGAAAATTTTTAAACCAAATGATCGGGAGTTCTTATACGAATCTAGACTCCATAAGCATCCTAGAAAAATTCGGTCAAGATGGACCGGCCTTTTTGTAGTGAAAATTGTTTTTGAAAATGGGGTGGTAGAAATTGAGGATACTAGGGATGGTCGAATTTTTAAAGTCAATGGTCAATGACTTAAGATCTTAATTGATAGGCAAGATTCGGAAGTGGAAGACATTCCACTCATGGATCCTGTCTATTCACCTTGACCACACAACGAAGGTACGTTTTACTTTTCTTTTTCCTTCTTTTGTTTTGTTTGTTTGTTTGTTTTGTTTTTTTTTATTGAGTGCATTTTAATTTTAATTTTTAGTGTTCTAACACATGGTTGGAGTCTTAATGGTACACCGTAGTTGCTTTCTTTTTGTGTGTGCTATGTTGTAGATCGGACTTTCAACAAAAAGTTTAGCATGCAGTTCATATGGAGGTGCACAAATTTCAGCTTCTGTGCACTGTTGCGTATGGAGGTTCACAAATTTCAGCTTCCATGCACTGTTGTGTACAAAGGGAGTTTCCTTTACCTTTTCTTTAACATTGAGGACAATGTAATTTTCAGTTGGGGGTGGAGGAAACATATTCTTTTTTTCTTTCATTGAACTGCTTGGTGTCATCTTTGTTTGCGTTTAGCATGCTTTGTGTTAGCCTTAGCGTCAATTTACATGTCAATGATATAAACTTAATTAAGATAGCATATAGCATTTAGGAGAAATTAAATCTTGCTTCGGTTTGAGAATAATTTAAGTGTCAATCTTGATTTGGTTTGAGACTCTAGTTTGTGGTAAGATAGTATGATTAGTCTTAAACATCTAGAAAAGTTTTATGTGTGATTATTTTGTGAATATTTTTGCGGTCTCGACAAGCTCTAGAACTTACTTGATAATCACTTGAGGTGAATTCCTAGAATGCACACTACTTAGGATATGATATAGGACATTTTTGAACCATTTGAGCCTTTCAAACCTACTATTGCTATATTTATCACTAGTCACCTATTTGAGCATTTTTCTTGAAAACAAAAATTGAGCCTTGTTTCTTTCGATAAACCATTTACTTACCTTTATGACCCTAAAAATATTTTATCCTTACCTTTCTTTTAAAAGAACTTAGTTATACACATGTTGTGAGAAGCACTTAAAAGGAGTAAGGCTGAAAATATGAAGAAAAAAAATGATGATGAAAAAGAAGATGAATGGTTATGTGCCAAAATAAAAAAATAGAAAAAAAGAATTAGGGCAAAGAAAGAAGAAAGAAAGAAAAAAAAAATTGTGATTTGTTGAAAGAAATTCTCGAAAAATAGTTGAAAGAGTTGGGTGTTGAAGTAAAGGTTATCAAGTGCTTAAAGTGATTGTGTTTAAAGCTAAGAGATTGAGTTCTTTTACTTGTGAATCCTTCCCGTTCTTCCTTAGCCTTTACCTTAGCCTAACATTACAAGCTTATTAAAGACCTTTTGATCCAATGTAGTGTGATTTTTCTACAATAGTGGAGAGTGATTTGAAAAGTAAGCCTATGGAGCTTGTTTTGGTGATTGATGTCACAAAATTTATCATGTTTTAGAGGCCAAGACTTGTATTCATGAATGTTATGCATAAAATCATCCGGGTGTTTGGATTAATGGTTTGTGGTAAGATGGATGTTAAGAGTTAATAACAATTTTAAAATTGATGTTTGGATTACTTTTGGATTTGAGTGAAATTTAATGATTCTTTGTCCCATGCGTTATGTGCAATTTTTGATACAAAATGTGAATTACTCTTGATTAACACTAATATTGCTTTTCATTTACTTTGATTCCTACCGTAGAATTCATCTCTTGTTTTCACCTGAATTGCTAGGGACTAGCAATAAGCTAGTTGGGTGTTGTGATGAGAGTTATAAAATACTTTTCAACAGTGGTTAATTGTTAGTATTTTAGGATTGATCTCGGTCTTTATTGCACTTTTATGTGTTAATAACTTTAAAGTAATATCATTGGACCACTGACTTATTTCAGTGCAATTTTCAGGTGCTTTGAGTTTAAAAGAGAAAAAGAAGATATTGTTGCTTAAAAGGCCAAGATCCCATGCTTCTGGAAGGATAAGATGGACTGCTGCCTGCACTATGATTGAGCGCACAAATCTGCGATCGAGCGCACTAAGGCTGCGATCGAGCGCACTCGGGCAATATCCCACATCGGTTAGAAAACACATAACACTCCGGGATTTTGCCTATATAAGACCCACTCCGCTTCAGCTTTAGGCATCAATCGGAGCTCATCTGAAATCATCAAAGAGTGAATCCAGAGGGCCTTTAGGAGTAATCCGAAGTACATTTTTGGAGGGCAAGCTGAGGAATCACCGAAGCTTTCGTTACCGAGGAGGAGATGATCATTGAGAGGCCGGAGGCAACTCTATGAAGCATGAGCTCCATGGCAGGCTAGTCTCCAAGCAAGGCGAAGGGATGAATCCCTAGGTGTAGTTATTCTTATTTTCCTTTATTTGATTCAGTTGTAGTTTGGTATTATTTTCATTAATCATTGTTATGTTTTATTCTTTAATTTAATTAGTAGATTTCTTATTAGTCTGGTGATTGCATGCTTCTTTTCCATATAAGTCTAGTCATGCTCTTCTTATGTGTATTTGTTTGGGTGTGATTGAGTCCGGTAGATCTCTTTTATAGATTTATCCATTGCTGCGGTATTGTCATTTAGATATATCGTTGTCTTTTGATAATTTATAAGTTAGGTCATGTGTGCTTGAAAATGAAGAATAATTCGTATCAATTACATTAGGGTTTATACATGCGCTTTAATTGAATATTTGTCGATTGCCTGTTTGGGATATGAAACTTGCAATCGAGATAAAAACAACTGAATCAAGTTAGGATTAGGGCAACGAACCTAGGGAGGATTTCTGGAACCTTGTTGCTTCTTTATTAAATTATCCATCAATCATTTACACAATTTTCATACAATCAACAATTCAGGTTTTATCTTTTATCGTTTGTGTTGAGGTTTACACCTTCGTTTGTAATTAGATTGTTTCCCTATGGAATCGACACCCTAAAGCTGTACTACAATTACCGCGTTAAGTTTTGGGTGTAATCAGGGGAGTTTCCATAGCTCATGATTTTGATCCTCTTGAATATTTTCTTGTAAATTCTGAGATTGATTCTATTAATGATAAAACTAATTTGATTGATATTTGTGTTGTTTTTGACAAATCTCAGGATTATAGCACTCGAGCATTGAAACCAAAGTTTGAGGAGTTGTCTAAAAGAAGAGATAAGCAAATCCCCTCAAGTGTGGAAGCACCTAAAGTCGAATTGAAGCCACTACCTAAGGGTTTAAAGCATGCCTTTCTCAGTCAAGGTCATACCTTTCCTGTAATTATTTCATCTGAATTATCTGAGACCTAAGGTGAGAAATTAATTCAATCTTTAAATGCACACAAATCAGCCTTAGGATGGAGCATGGCTGATTTAAAGGGCATTAGTCCCCTAATCTGCTCTCATAAAATAAATTTGGATGAAGGAACTAGTCCTCGTAGAGACCCTCAACGTAGGCTAAACTCCACTATGAAAGAAGTAGTGAAAAATGAAGTGCTGAAACTGTTAGATGCAGGTATTATATATCCCATAGCTGATAGTAAATGGGTAAGTCCTACACAAGTCGTTCCCAAAAAGTCCGGTGTCACCGTGGTAAAGAATGACCTAGGAGAGTTAGTCCCAACCAAACTTGTGACCGGGTGGCGTATGTGCATTGATTATAGAAAATTAATTGTTGCCACCCGGAAAGACCACTTCCCACTCCCCTTTATCGATCAAATTCTTGAGTGTGTAGCTGGTCATCCTTTTAACTGTTTCTTAGATGATTATTCTGGTTATTATTAAATTTAGAATGCATTAGAAGACCCATATAAAACCACTTTCACTTATCCTTTTGGCGCTTATGCTTTTCGTTAGATGCCATTTGGATTGTGTAATGCACCTGCCACTTTTAAACGTTCCATGATGAGTTTTTATAGTGACATGGTTAAAAATTGCATGGAGGTTTTTATGGATGACCTAACTGTTTTTGGATCTTCATTTGATGCATATTTAATGAATTAAGAAAGAGTATTAATTCATTTTGATGAAAAGGAATTAGTCTTAAATTGGGAAAAATTCAATTTCATGGTACCTTCCGGTATTGTCTTAGGGCATATTGTTTCTTCCAAAGGAATAGAGGTTGATCAATCTAAGATTGAATTAATCTCTAAACTACCTACTCCTAAGATAATAAAGGATGTGAGATCTTTCCTTGGTCATGCTGGTTTTTATAAGAGGTTCATACAAAAATTTTCGAACATATCTAGACCACTATGTGCCCTCTTAGTTAAAGACACCCCTTTTGAGTGGACTCAAGCTTATCAAGAGACCTTTAAAATGCTGATTGGCAAGCTTACTTCAGCTTCTATAATGCAGTCACCTGATTGGGCTTTACCCTTTGAAATCATGTGTGATGCTAGTGACTACGCTGTAGGTGCTGTTCTTGGATAGCGAAGGGAGGGGAAACCTTTTGTCATTTACTATGATAGTAAGACTTTAAATAGTGCTCAAATGAATTACTCCACAACTGAAAAAGAATTGCTAGCTGTAGTATTTGCTTTAGATAAATTTCGTGCATATTTAATTGGTTCCTCTATTCTTAATTTTACAGATCATGCAGTCCTCAAGTACCTTCTTACAAAGAAGGATGCTAAGGCAAAACTAATACGATGGATCCTACTCCTATAGGAATTCGCCATCACCATCAAAGACAAGAAAGGAGTAGAAAACGTAGTAGCTGACCACTTCTCGAGACTCACTTCTGAGGACACCTCTGACGACATGCCAATCAAGGATGAATTTTCCGATGAACATTTAGTCTCCGTTACTTCTGTACCATGGTTTGCGCATATCATGAATTATTTGGCCACCAGTGAGATACCAATGGATTGGAGCACTCAAGACAAGAGGAAGTTCTTGAATGAGGTACTTAATTTTTATTGGGATAACCCCTATCTTTTCAAGTACTGCCCTGACCAAATTTTAAGGCGTTGCATCCCTAATGAAGAGATTGTTAATGTCTTGGAATTTTGTCATTTCCAAGCTTGTAGAGGCCACTTTTCACTGAAAAAAACCGCTGCAAAAATTTGTAGTGTGGATTTTATTGTCCTACCTTGTTTAGAGATGCAAACATCTATTGTTGCTCATGTGAAAAATGTCTGAAGTTAGGAGCTGTGTCTCATCGTAATACGATGCCCTTAAACCCTATTTTAGTAATTGAAATCTTTAATTGTTGGGGCATCGATTTTATGGGACCCTTTCCTCCTTCCTTTAGATACTAATATATCATTGTGGCAATAGATTATGTATCTAAGTAGGTAGAGGCAGCAGCTTGTCGAAGCAATGATAATAGAACGGTAATTAAATTCCTCAAAGAAAATGTGTTATCTCGATTTGGTACACCGCATGCTATCATTAGTGATCGAGGTACACATTTTTGCAACTGTTCTTTTGAAGCGTTGATGAAAAAATATGGGGTGTTACACAAAATTTCTACTGACTACCATCCTCAGACTAGTGGACAAGTAAAGCTTGCTAATAGGGAAATTAAACAAATTTTAGAAAAAATGGTTAACCCGGATCGCAAGGATTGGTTTTTAAGACTAGTTTATGCACTTTGCGCTTACCGTACAGCCTTTAAAACTCCCTTAGGTATGTCACCTTATTGACTTGTTTTTGGAAAGCCTTGCCACTTACCTGTAAAGCTCGAGCACCGAGCTTATTGGGCCATCAAGTCTTTTAATTTTGACATAGGAGAAGCGGGTAAGCTTAGGAAATATCAGTTGACCGAGTTAGAGGAGTTAAGGAATGATGCTTATGAGAACTCTAGAATCTATAAGGTCAAGATGAAAGTGTTTCATGATAAAAATATTTTGAGGAAAACATTTAAACCTAATGATCGGGTATTCTTATACGATTCTAGGCTCCATAAGCATCCCGAAAAACTTCGGTCGAGGTGGACCGACCCTTTTATAGCGAAAATTGTTTTTGAAAATGGGGCGGTAGAAATTGAGGATATTAGAGATGGCCGGGTCTTTAAAGTAAATAGTCAACAACTTAAGATCTTAATCTATAGACAAGATCCGAAAGTGGAAGTCATTCCGCTTATGGATCCAGTCTATTCACCTTGACCACACAACAAAGGTACGTTTTTACTTTTATTTTTCTTTTGTTTGGTTTTGTTTTGTCTTTAATTAAGTTTTCTTCAATTTTAAATTTTAGTTTAATCTGATTTTTGGTTAAGAATTTTTTTGCTAATTTTATTTTATTTTTCTCTTCCTTTTGGCACTAAACAAGATTTTTTTCTTTAAGATCATATCCGGGCCGCGCCTAGGCCCACCAGAGGCCCGCCTCGCCCCAAGCACCAGGCCCACTTCACCCCAGCCAGCGCAGTGCCCCAGCTAAAGCCGGGCTGCGCCCCCTAGAATGCTATCACTCCTCGCACATCTGAAGCCGCGGCGGCCCAAATAGGATGCCGCAGTGCCACCTGTTCTAAAACACCCGTGACCTGGCCATTTTGACCCAAATCTGCATTTCTTCTTCATTTCAACTCTGCGAAAACACAACCCCATACTCTCTCTCTCTCCTTCTCTCTCCAAACCCTCACCTACCTCCTCACTTTTCCTCAAAATTCTTCATTTTAACTTCATTTCTTGTAGGATTTTGCACTAATATTGAAACTTTTGTTGGAAATTTCTATAATAAGCTTCCTTCTAAGAAGATTTTGGGTTCATCAAGAAAAATTCAAGTTGGTGGGTATTCTTCTTCTCTCCACTTTTGGGCATGAAGTAAGACCAATTTCTTCTCTTCATTGTTCATTTGTGCTATTTGGGTGGTTGATTTTGACTTTATTTTATTATTCTATACATTTGATTCAAATGGCACCCAAATCCAAGAGACCAAGAGGGAAACAACCTCAAGAATATGATGAGAGCAAATATGCTAGTTTGGAGGCTCGTAAGCATTATCTTAGCTTGTTAAATACTAGGAAAATCATTCATGAGAGAGGATTCAATATCAATGAGAGGGGGAACCCAGCCTTGTTTAGAATGATTATTGATAGGAATTGGGGTGCATTTACAAGACAACCATCTAATTCCCTCCCAAATATAGTTAAAGAATTTTATGCCAATGGAAAATAGATATAGTAAAGTTATGGTGAGAGGGAAAACAGTCTCTTTTAACTGCTCATCCATTAATAGGTTCTATGGGTTACCTAACATAAAACACAATGAGTATCTTGCATATGTTTCTAATGTTGATTATGATGAGATTTGCAATACTCTCTGTATTCCGGGCACCACTTGGAAAATGACGGGTCCTACCTATAAAACCTTGCCCAGTGCGTCTCTGATTGTCAATGTGCGAGCTTGGCAATATTTTGTATGTCAAAGCATGATGCCCGCTACACACTATAGTGACTTGACTATTGAGAGGGCTGTTTTGATATATGCCATTTTGATGGGTATGACTATAGATGTGGGCCAAGTCATATTCATTTCTATCCTACACACTGTGCGACAAAAGCTTGGATTATACTTTCCTTCATTGATTACCCAATTATGCATCCAAGCCGATGTCCATTACAGTAGTACTAAGGAAACCCAACAACCCAAGAAACCCATTGATGATGGCATGCTAAGTATAATTAAAGCCTCAAGGTTGTTAACCCTAGGAGAGAGAGTCGCACTTACAGCCCCTCCTCCTCCCTCTAGGCATTTCACTGTTGCCGAGCACCTTGAGTGTTTGGAGATTCGTTTTGACGAACATCAAAAAATTTTGCATGATAAATTCGATCGTCAAGAACACTTCTTTGATCATCAAGAACGATTCTTGGCTAGGCAGGCCGATTATCAAGTGGGGGTGTACTCTTCTTTTAGTTAAATGTACCAACACCTTGCCTCCACTACTGGTTGTAACATGGATCATTTTTCTACTTTGCCACCTTATCCAGGTTCATCTTTTGATCTAACTCAAGAGGAAGGTGAGGAGAATGAAGAGGAGAATGAAGACGAGGATGATGATATAGAGGATTAATTTTGGGTGCTATTTTGTTGTCTCTCTTATTTTTATTTTCTTTCTTTTCGGATAACTATACTAACATTTATTATGTTTCTCCCTTTTTCGTTATTTTTTGTACTTTGTTTTCATTTTTAGTTATTTATTTCCATATCATGTGCTAACATACGGTGGGAATCTTAAAGGTACACCGTAGTTGCTTTCTTTTTGTTTGTTCTATGTTGTAGATCGGACTTTTAACAAGAAGTATAGCTTGCAGTTCAAATGGAGGTGCATAATTTTCAGCTTCTGTGCGCTTGTGCTTCAAAAAGAGTTTCCTTTATCTTTTCTTTAACATTAAGGTCAATGTAATTTTTAAGTTGGGGGTGGAGGAAACACATTCTTTTTCTTTCATAGAACCGCTCGGTGTCATTTTCCTTAATTGTTGTGTTTAGCATGCTTTGTGTTTGCCTTGGAGTTAATTCACTTGTCAATGATATGAACTTAATTGAGATAGCATACAACATTTAGAAGAAGTTAAATATTGTTTCCGTTTGAGAATAATTTAAGTGTTAATCTTCATTTGGTTTGAGACTCTAGGTTGTGGTAAGATTGTATGATTAGTCTAAAACATTTAGAGAAGTTTCATGTGTGATTATTTTGTGAATATTTTTGCGGTCTCAACAAGCTCTAGAACTTACTTGATAACCACTTGAGGCGAATTCCTAGAATGCACATTACTTAGAATATGATATAGGCCATTTTTGGACCGTTTGAGCCTGTCAAACCTACCATTGCTATATTTACCACTAGTCACCTATTTGAGCCCTTTTCTTGAAAAAGAATTTGAACTTTGTTTCTTTCAATGGCCCATTTACTCACCTTTATGAGCCTAAGAAAATATTTTATCCTTACTTTTCTCTTAAAAGAACTTAGCTATACACATTTGTTGAGAAGTACTTAAAAGGAGTAAGGATGGAAATATGAGAAAATATCACTACCATAACCCAAGTAAAGTAAAGGAGATAAGTTGGAGGTTATGGAATAGAAAAGAAAAATGAAAAAGGAGGTGAATGGTCTTATGACAAAATACAAAAGAAAAGAAAAGAAAAGAGAAGTGAATTATGGCAAAGAAAGAAGAAAAGAAAAGAAAAGTGTTGATTTGAGAAAAATGCTCAAAAAATGGTTGAACAAGTTGGTTGTTGAAGTAAGGTTATCTAGTGCTTAAAAGTGGTTGTGTTTAAAGCTAAGAGATTGAGTCCTTTTACTTGTGAATCCTTCCCATTCTTTCTTAACCTTTACCTTAGCCTAACGTTACAAGCTTATTAAAGACCTCTTGATCCAATGTAATGTGATTTTTCTACAATAGTGGAGAGTGGTTTGAAATGTAAGCCTATGGAGCTTATTTTTGTGATTGATGTCACAAAATTTATCATGTTTTAGAGGCTAAGACTTGTATTCACGAATGTTATGCATAATATCATCCGGATGTTCGGATTAATGGATTATGGTGAGATGGATGTAAAGAGTCAATAACAATCTTAAGATTGATGGTTGGATTACTTTTGAACTTGGGGTGGCATTTAATGATTCTATGTGCTGTGTTCTGTGAAATTTTTGAGGCAAAATGTGAATTACTCTTGGTTAAACACTAAAATTGCTTTACTTTGTTGTGATCCCTACCGTAGAATTCATCTCTTGTTTTCGCTTGAATTGCTAGGGACTAGCAATAAGCTAGTTGGGGGTTGTGATAAGAGCCATAAAATGCATCTTAATAGTTCTTAATCGTTAGCATTTTAGGGTTGATCTAGGTCTTAATTGCACTTTTATACGTTAATAACTCTAAAGTGGTATTCTTGGATCATTGACTTATTTCGGTGCATTTTCAGGTAATTTAAGTTCAAAAGAGGAGAAAAAGCTATTGTTGTTTGAAGCACAAAGACTCTAGGCACATCGAAGTGAAGACATGGTTGCAGAAGGACAAATGAAGAGAAATCAGGTTTATAGTGTGTGCGCTGCGGCCTAGAATTATCCAAGCCTCGGCCTCCAGAAAGTGCACCAAAATAGCAAGGAAGAAGCATCAGGTCAGGCCGTGGCTTAGATCAAGCAGAGGTGCGGCCTGAAGGGCTGAGTCGTGGCCTGAACCAATCTAGGCCGCAACCTCTAGAAGGTGCAAGAATTTGAACATTTTGAGCCACGGCCTAACTCCAACTGAGCTGTGGCGCGACCCTGATACCCTATCTCCGAGTTACAACTTAATTAGGGCTTTTAATGATTGTTTAAACCCTAAAACACCCTTGACCTCTTGTATTATAAATAGACCACTTAGGGTTTGAAAAAGAACAATCATGAAGTCTGGAAAACTGATGGAAGATGCCAATTCCCCTCCATCAAAGTGTTCAACCATGAGCCCCATGTCTAACTAATCTCCAAGCAAGGCGAAGGGATGAATCCCTATGTGTAGTTGTTCCTATTTTCCTTTATTTGATTCAGTTGTAATAGGGATTCATTGTCAAAACATTGTCATGATTTACTTTTTAATCTAATTATAAGATTTTATCTAATCCAGTGATTGTATCTTTCTCCTTGATATAAATTTAGTCATGCTTTTCTAATGTCAAGATTATTTGGGTATAATTGAGTCTGGTAGATCTAGCTTTTAGGTTTGTCCATTACTGCAATATTGTCATTAAAGATATATTGTCGTTTCTTGATAAACCTATAGGATAGATCATGTGTGCATGAATCGAAAATAAAAAGTATTTCATAACAATCATATTAGGGTTTATGTATGTTCTCATTGAATATTTGCCAATTACCTGTTTGGGATGTGAAACTTGCAATCGAGATAAAAACAATTGAATCAGGTTAGGAATAGGGCAACGAACCTAGGGAGGATTCCCGGGTCCTTGTTGTTTCTTTATTATATTTCACAATCTATTTTACACAATTACTTCATTATCCAAATTCATATCTTCTTACTTAAATCTTTATCGTTTGTGTTATGGTTCACACCTTCTTTTGTAGGTAACTTGTTTCTCTGTGGAATCGACACCCCAAAACTATGCTACAACTACCGCGTTACTCTTTGGGCGTAATCAGAAGTACAATCTAAGCTTTTGTTGTACAATGTGTATGATAGAATTGAATATGATCTGGCCCACATCAATAGTCATGCCCATCAAAATGGAATAAATCAGCACAGCTCTCTCAACAGTAAGGTCACTATAGTGTGTAGCAGGCATCAACCTCTGACATACAGAATATTGCCAAGCTCTAGCATTGACAGTTAGAGAAGTACCCGGCAAGGTTACAGGGGTATCTCCCGTCATTTTCCATGTAGTGCCCGGAGTACAGAGAGTATTGCAAATCTTTTCATAATTAACATTAGATGCATATGCACTATACTCATTGTTTACTATGTCAGGGAGCCCAAAGAATCTGCTGATAGATATGCTTCTAAAAGAAACTATTTTTCCTCTCACTCTCACCTTACTATTCCTATGTTCTTCCGCATTAGCATAGAATTATCTAACCATATTTGTGAGGGAATGAGATGGTCGGCTAGCAAATGTACCCCAATGCCTATCAATAATCATTCTAAACAAGGTGGGATTTGCTCTCTCTACTATATTGAATCCTCTCTCAGGAATGGGTTTTCTAGTGTGCATCATCCTAACATATCTCTCATTAGCCTAAAAACTAACAAATTTTGCCCTCATCATACTCTTGTGCTTGTTTCTCCCTTGGTCTCTTAGTCTTAGGGGCCATTTGAATCAAATATATAGAACAATAGTACTAATTAAAAATCAACCACCCAAATAGCACAAATGAACAACAAAGAGAAGAAATTTAGCTTACTTGATGCCCAAAGTTGGAGAGAAGAAAGATTACCCACCAACTTGAAGTTTTTTGATGAACCCAAAATATTCTTAGTACCAAGATTTTTGGAGAAATGTCCAACAAAATCTGCAATATAAGTGCAAAATCCTATAAGAAATGACGTTAGAATCAAGAAATTTTGAGTAAAAGTGAGTGGATAATTGAGGGTTTGGAGAGAGGATGAGAGAGAGTGGGTGTGCTGCTGTAATCTCAAATTAGAAATGAAAGAGTGCTGGAATTTTGCTTTAAATGGACCAGGGCAAGAGTGGGCACTGCGGCTTGCTCTTTTGGGCACCGCGGCTTGAGCTGATGTGTGTGTGTGTGGCCATTATGTGTGCTACAGTGCACACAGTGCTGGGGCACGGTGCTGTGGGAAGGGCAAGCTGGGTTGCTGCTGTGCGTGCACACTATGCACTGCAACGCGCACAGTGCTGGGCCTAGGCGCATAAGTTGTCTTGCTGGGCCTGTTTTCTACAAAAAATTGTGTGGTGTACTTAAGGTGAATAGAATGGATCCATAAGCGGAATGTTTTCCACTTCCAAATCATGCCTATCAATTAAGATATTAAGGTGCTGACCATTTACTTTAAAAGTCTGACCATCCATAGTATACTCCATTTCCACCGCCCCATTTTCGAAAGCATTCTTTACTACAAAAGGGTGGGTCCACCTCGACCAAAGTTTTCCTGGATGCTTATGGAGTCTAGAATCATATAAGAACACCCGATCATTAGGCTTGAATGTGTTCCTCAAATTTTTTTTATCATAAAACACTTTCATCTTCGCCTTATAGATTCTAGAGCTCTCATAAGCATCATTTCTTAACTCCTCTAACTCAGTCAGCTGATATTTCCTAAGCTTACCCGCCTCTCCTATATCAAAATTAGAAGACTTGATGGCCCAATAAGCTCAATGCTCAAGCTCGACAGGTAAGTGGCAAGGCTTTCCAAAAATAAGCCTATAAGGTGACATACTTAAGGGGATTTTGAAAGCTGTACGGTAAGCCCAAAGCGCATCAACTAGTCTCAAAGACCAATCCTTGCGGTCCGGGTTAATTGTTTTTTCTAAAATTTGTTTAATTTTCCTATTAGCAAGTTCTACTTGTCCACTAGTCTGAGGATGGTAGGCTATAGAAATCTTATGTAACACCCCATATTTTCTCATCAAAGCTTCAAAAGAACGATTACAAAAATGTGTACCTCGATCACTAATTATAGCACATGGTGTACCAAATCGAGATAACACATTTCTTTGAGAAATTTAATTACCGTTCTATTATCATTTCTTTGGCAAGTTGCTACCTCTATCCACTTTGATACATAATCTATTGGCATGATGATATATTGGTATCCGAAGGAAGGAGGAAAGGATCCAATAAAATCAATGGCCCAACAATCGAAGATTTCGATTACTAAAATTGGGATTAAGGGCATCATATTACGACGAGACATAGCTCCTAACTTCTGACACTTTTCACATGAGCGACAATAGATGTTTACATCTTTAAACAAGGTAGGCCAATAAAATCCACACTGCAAAATTTTTACAGCAGTTTTTTTCATTGAAAAGTATGCCTCCACAAGCTTGGGAGTGACAAAATTCCAAGATGCTGGCAATCTCTTCATTAGGGATGCAACACCTTAAAATTTTGTCAGGGCAGTACTTGAAAAGACAGGGGTCATCCCAATAAAAATTACATACCTCATTCAAGAATTTCCTCTTGTCTGGAGCGCTCCAATCCATTGGTATCTCACCGGTAGCTAAATAATTCACAATATGAGCAAACCATGGTAGAGAGGTAACAGAGAGTAATTGCTCATCCGAAAAATCATCATTGATTGGAAAATCGTCAGAGGTGTCCTCAAATGTAAGCCTCGAGAGGTGGTCTGCCAATACATTCTCCACTCCTTTCTTGTCTTTGATGGTGATGTCAAATTCTTGTAGGAGTAGGATCCACCATATTAGTCATTCCTTAGCATCCTTCTTTGTAAGGAGGTACTTAAGGGCTGCATGATCTGTGAAGATAAGAATAGGAGAACCAATTAAATAAGCACGAAATGTGTCCAAAGTAAATACTATAGCAAGTAATTCTTTTTCAGTGGTGGAGTAGTTCATTTGAGCACTATTTAAAGTTTTACTAGCATAGTAAATGACAAAAAGTTTTCCCTCTCTTCGCTGTCCAAGAACAACACCTACAGCATAGTCACTAGCATCACACATGATTTCAAAAGGTAAATTCCAATCAGGTGACTACATTATAGGTGCTGAAGTAAGCTTGCCAATCAGCATTTTAAAGGCCTCTTGACAAGCTTGAGTCCACTCAAATGGGATATCTTTAACTAGGAGGGCACATAATGGTCTAGATATGTTGGAAAAGTTTTGTATGAACCTTCTATAAAAATCAACATGACCAAAGAAAGATCTTACATCCTTTACTATCTTTGGTGTGGGCAATTTAGAGATTATTTCAATTTTAGATTTATCAACCTCTATCCCTTTAGAAGAAACAATATGCCCTAAGACAATACCGGATGGTACCATGAAATGGCATTTTTCCCAGTTTAAGACTAATTCCTTCTCCTTATAATGAATCAGTAATCTTTCTAAATTCATTAAGCATGCATAAAATGAAGATCCAAAAATAGTTAGGTCATCCATAAAAACTTCCATGCAATTTTCAACCATATCACTAAAGATGTTCATCATGCAGCGTTGAAAAGTGGCAGGGGCATTACACAATCCAAATTGCATTCTACGAAAAGCATAGGTGCTAAAAGGACAAGTGAATGTGGTTTTATCCTGGTCTTCTAATGCAATTTTAATTTGATAATAACCAAAATAACCATCTAAGAAACAGTAAAATTGAAGACCAGCTACACGCTCAAGAATTTGACCGATAAAAGATAGTAGAAGTGGTCTTTTCGGGTGGCAGCATTTAATTTTCTGTAATCAATGCACATGCACCACCCAATCACAAGTTTGGTAGGGACTAACTCTCCTAGGTATTTCTTTACTGCAGTGACTCCGGACTTTTTAGGAACGACTTGCGTAGGACTTACCCATTTACTATCAGCTATGGGATATATAATTCCCACATCTAATAGTTTTAACACTTCATTCTTCACCTCTTCATTTATAGTGGGGTTAAGCCTATGTTGAGGGTCTCTACGAGGATTAGTCCCTTCATCCAAATTTATCTTATGGGAACAGATCAGGGGACTAATTCCTTTTAAATCAGCCATGCTCCAACCCAAGGCTGATTTATGTGCATTTAAGGTCCGAATTAATTTCTCACCTTGAGAATTAGATAATTCAGATGAGATAATAACAGGAAAGGTATCACATGGACCTAGGAAGGCATGCTTTAAACCCTTAGGTAGTGGCTTCAATTCAACTTTAGGTGCTTTCACACTTGAGGGGATTTGTTTCTCACTTTTTTCAGGCAACTCCTCAAACTTTGGTTGCCATCCCCGAGTGTCGTAATCCTGAGATTTATCAAAAACAGCACAAATATCAATTATATTAGTTTTATCATGAATAGAATCAATTCAGAATTATCAAGAAAATATTCAAAAGGATCAAAATCATGAGCTATAAAAACTCCCTCATCGATGAGTGACTCGATCATGTATAAGTGGCGGTTCTCGTCCTCATCTTCGGGTTGTTTTGCAACATTGATGATGTTCACCTTGAGGGTCATGTTTCCAAAGCATAGCTTTATGAGTCCATTCCTGCAATTAATTAGAGCATTTGCAATAGCAAGGAAAGGTTTACTCAAAATTAAAGGAATTTTAGAGTTAGTGTCAACAACAGAAGTAGTATCAAGGATTAGGAAATCAACAGGATAGTAAAATTTATCAATTTGAATTAAAACATCCTCTACCATACCTTGAGGTACTTTGACTGAATGATCAGCCAATTGCAATACCATAGCAGTTGGTTTGATTTCTCCTAAACCCAGCTGTAAGTAAATAGAGAACGGCATCAGGTTTGCACTAGCTCCTAAATCTAGCAAGGCTTGTCCAACTTCATGATTTCCAATGCTACATGCAATGGTTAGACAGCCAGGATCCTTGTATTTTGGGGGAATTCTTTGATCAATTAAAGAACTAACTTGCTCAGTTAGGAATGTTGTTTTCTTTACATGGTGTTTCCTCTTAATTGTACATAAATCCTTGAAAACCTTTGCATAAGTAGGAACTTGTTTAATCACATGCAAAAGAGGAAGATTAAGTTTAACTTGCCTTAGATTCTCTAGGATTTCATTGTTTAGATCTAGATTTTTCTTGTTAGATTTTAAGGCTTGAGGGAATGGTGCCTTAACAGGACTCTTAGTAACTTCAGGGTCCTTGAGCAGTTCAGCATCACTACTACTTTGACCCTTTTCCACATCCTCGGATTTGTTCGTTGTTGGGATGTGTAATGTCTTACCACTTCTTGTCACAATGGAATTTACATTTTTCATATTTGTTTGTGCCATGTGTTGACTATGGGGTGTAGACTGAGTTTGGGAAGGGAACTTCCCTCGCTCATTCACACTCAATGAGCCCATTAGTTTGGTCACTTGGCTCCTTATCTCTTTATTCTCTTCAACAACCTGTGTAATTAATGCCTCACACCTTTGGTTTGTCTTACCCTGTGTCTCTATAAAAGCATGTAAAGTGTCTTTTAAAGAACTCCTAGAGGATGAGGTTGCATGATATGGTGCAGGGTATGATCTAGGGGGTTGTTCAAGCTGCTAGTTTTTAGACTTCCAGCTGAAGTTGGGGTGATTTCGCCATCCCGGATTATAGGTGTTAGAGAAGGGTGCAAGAGGCTTCTTGTACATGCCTAAGGCACTATATTGTTCCTCATACATCCCTCTCATATCTATGAATGTGGGGCACTCTTGAGCGAAATGATCTACCCCGCCACACACAAAACACGGTTATGAAGATTCGACATGATTAACCATGTGTGTTGGCTTTGAGCCTTTAGTTTTTAATGCATCTAACTCCCTAGTAAGCATTTCGACCTTAGCTTTCAAGCTGTCTTCTTCCCTAAGATGGTATATTCCACTACTACTTAGGTTTCCTATAGTTCGTGACCTATTAGTGCTTTCAATAGCACTAGGTCCAGTCCAAGTGTGAGCTTTTTCAGTAAGCTCATTGAGGTACTCAATGGCCTTATCAGGGTCTTTTTGCAGAAATTCACCATTACACATCATCTCTATGAATTAGCGCTCTCTATAGGTAAGTCCTTCATAAAAGTAGCTCACTAAGCATAAACTCTCATACCCATGGTGTGGACACATACTTAATAGCTCCTTAAATTTCTCCCAAGACTGATACAAAGTCTCGTTCTCCTTTTGTGCAAAAGTGGAGATTTGTCTTTTTAAGGCATTGGTCTTATGTTGAGGGAAGTATTTATTAAATAAGACCTGGGTCATCTCATTCCATGACCCAACAGATCATGGTCTAAGCAAGTATAACCAACTCTCAGCTTTCTCCTTCAAGGAGAAAGGAAAAAACTTGAGTCTCATGATATCATCAGTTACATCTTGACTATGAAAAGTCGTAACTGCTTCCTTAAACTCCCTAATGTGTACATATGGGTTTTCATTTTCCAAGCCATGAAATGTAGGGAGTAATTGAATCATCCGTATTTTAAAATCTTGATGGCTAGTGTTGGCTGGAAACATAATGCATGATAGTGTGGCTGCTCGACTAGGATGTAAATAATGTTTAAGTGTCCTAGCAACATTCTCATTAGCGTTTTCAGTCATGTCAGTAAAAATTTTTAAATTTTTAGTTGGGTGTACACTAGGGTTTGATCTAGGTGAGGTTTCACTAACAGACGTGGAAGGAAATGGTAACTCTATTTCAGGTCCCTTGGTGAATCTACCTCGTGAATCTCTAGGCCTAAGTATACACCAATTGAGTTAAAATGTAATAAATACAATAAAAGAGAAGGAAAAACTATCATTTCTTGAAGCACAATGACTCAATGAATACTGAAGTGAAGGCATGATTATAGAAGGACAAAACAAAGAGAATCAAGTCTTAAGTGTGTGCCCTGTGGCCTGGAAATATCCAAGTCGCGGCCTCCAGAAGCTTGCCCAAAAGAGCTAATCCTCCTTCAGTGTGCGCCGCTACCTAGACTAGGCAGGGCTGCGGCGCCTAGAACCTTCATAAGACTTCAGCACCAGCCAGAGCCGAGGCCTGGACTAGGCAGGGCCGCAGCACCTAGAAGCTCTCCAGAACAAGAAATAGACAGAGCCGCGGCGCGCACACTAAACTTTGTTTCCGAGTTATGACCTAATTAGGACTTTAATGATTGTTTAAACCCTAGAATATCCTTGGACCTCTTGTATTATAAATAGATCACTCAGGGTTTTAGAAAAGATATATTTTGAAGTCTGAAAAACTCAAGAAGGCTACCATACTCTCCTCCATCAAAGAGTTCAACCATGAAGCTCATGGCGAACTAATCTCTAAGCAAGGCGAAGGGATGAATCCCTAAGTGTAGTTGTTCTTATTTTCCTTTATTGATTCAGATATAGTTGGGATTTATTGTCAAAACATTGTTATGTGTTACTCTTTTATCTAATTAAAGGATTTTCTCTTAATCTGGTGATTGTATCTTTCTTCTCCATATAAGTCTAGTCATGCTTTTCTTATGTGACGTTGTTTGGGTATGATTGAGTCCAGTAGATTTATCTTTTAGGTTTGTCCATTACTACAATATTTTCATTAAAGATATATTATCGTTTCTTGATAAATCTATAGGATAGGTCATGTGTGCTTAACTCAAAAGAGTAATTCATATCAATTTCATTAGGGTATATATATGTGCTTGATTGAGTATTTGCCGATTGTTTGTTTGGGATGTGAAACTTGCAATTGAGATAAAAATAACTAAATTAAGATTGGAATAAGGCAACGAACCTAGAGAGGATTCCTGGAACCTTGTTGTTTCTTTATCATATACTTCAATCTATTTACACAATTACTTCATCTTTCATATCTTCTCACTTGATTATTATCGTTTGTGTTAAGGTTTGCACTTTTCCTTTGTAGATCGCTTTTCCCTGTGGAATCGACACCCCAAAGCTGTGCTACAACTACCGCGTTATCCTTTGGGCGTAATCAAAGCCTTCTAACTTATACAACATCTATTTAAGTTGAGGAAGTATGAGGTAATCGATCTTCTCTTGTCCTGGTTTGCTCCATAGTCCAAATCAGCATAACCTTCTAAACAGATGGACTTACCTCTCTTCTCATAAACAAGCCCAACATTTTGGCTTCCCTTCAAACGCCTCAGCAACCACTTCATCCCGAGCCAATGCTCCTTTCCGGGATTACTCATAAACCTACTAAGAACACTAATTGCATGAGCAATGTCGGGTCTAGTGCTTACCATCATGAATATGACTGATCCAACCGCACTAAAGTAAGGGACCTTTTCCATTTCCTTCTTCTCCGCATCCGATCTCGGACATTGATCACTAGAGAACTTGAAATGACCAGCAAGGGGAATCTTCACTGGTTTACTACCTTCTATAGAAAACTTAAATATCATCTTTTCTATGTAGGAAGACTGAGAAACCTTCAACCTATTTCTCTCCCTTTCCTGAATTATACTCATCCCAAGGATCTTCTGTGCATGACCAAGATCCTTCATCTCAAACTCCGAACTGAGTTGAGACCTTAACTTTTCTATCCTCTCCCTGCTGTTACCAACCAACAACATATCATCAACATAGATGAGGATAATCACCATTTTCCTCCACCTTGTGACCTTTGTAGTACAAGCACGAATCATAGTAGCTCCTCATGAAACCTAAGCTAGTTATGAAGGAATCAAACCTCTTATTCCATTGCCCAGGTGATTGTTTAAGGCCATAGAGAGATTTCTTCAATTTGCACACCAAATCTCCCCACTTTCCTTCCTTATAACCTTCGGGGTGCCTCATGTAGATGGTCTTATGAAGCTCTCCATGTAAGAACGCTATCTTCACATCCATTTGCTCGATCTCCCAATTAAATTGGACCACCATAGCTAACATTATCCTTATCGTCTTGTATTTCACAACCAGTGAGAATATTTTGGTGAAATCTATGCCTTCTCTTTGCGTGAACCCCTTCGCCACCAGCCTAGCCTTGTACTGGACTTTATCCCCTGGAGTGTTCCCTTCTTTGATCTTATAAATCAATTTACAATCCATAACTCTCTCTTTTTCTGGTTTGGGTACCAATTCCCAAAAGTTGTTCTTTCTCAAAGAATGCATTTTCTCCTCCATAGCTAGGTTCCATCTTGATGAATCCTTACATTCCATGGCATCCATGTAAGTTTCTGGTTCACTTATCCCTCCTTCTGAATAAGGAGCTGCTACATTAGCATCCACAAAACCATATCTCAAAGGTGGTCTGACCAGCCTTTTTTCTTGGTCCCTTGTGGGCTGATAATCATTCTGATTTGCTGCATCATCCCCTTCTAGTTCAGCCTCCACTTGAGTGTCTTGAGCTTGGCCTTCATTAATGGGCTCTACCTGGTCTGAACCCTTTTGCCTTCCTTGTTCCACCTGAACTGAATTTTCTTTGATGCTATGCTCCACATAAACCAGGCTAGTTTGCCCACTATCCCCTGAAGGGTTAGTTTTCTCCTAATAGGGAAATAAATTCTCATTAAAAATGACATGCCTACTTATTATGAGTTTGGTTCCTTTTTGCTCTAAGGACCACAACGTATACCCCTTAACCCCTTCATTATATTCTAGAAACACACATTTTCTAGACCTTGGGCTAAGTTTATCATCCTTTTGATGTGCAAACGCAGCACATCTAAAAGTCCTAAGATAGTTTAACTCAGGGGCTTAACCACTCCACATCTTCTTGGGAGTCTTAAGATCCAAAGCTCTAGAGGGTGATCTATTAACCATGTTGGTATTTGTTTAAGGATTAAACAGGTTGAAGAGTTCAACATTAGGTCCAGGTGTCCGCCACGACACAGGTGGTGTGCGCCGTGGCCACCAGCAAAGAAGGAAGTCCAAGGAGGTGTGCACCATGGCACAGTCTCCCCCACATCGTGGCACCCAGCAAGGATAAAGACTTGGAGGAGTTTCTGCCTTGTGTGCACCATGCCCAGCCCTGTTCTGGGCCACGACGCCTAGCACACCAGATGCTTCCTGATCAATACTTTGGATTGGTGTGTGGGACTTGGTTAAAATACACAGGATCACTTAGAATTATTGAAGGGCTATGATTGATTTGTCCTCAAGATCTAAAGGTTGAGATTGACTTCAAGATTGGTTCAAGAAGTGGTTGCACTATATAAAGGATCATCTAAGAGCAATAACATAATGTGTATGAAATAGAACACATGGTGTGTGAGACAAGAAGTGAGCATCAAGTGTGAGAGTGCAAAGACACAAAACACAAGAGAGACTCATTCAAGAGAGGCTGGTTGTTTAGAGAGAGAGTAGTATCGAATGAGGATTCAAGGGCTTTGTAATTGGAATTTTCCCCAAGAAAATTCCAGGGAAACACTTAGTTCTTATCACTTTATTTTTTCTCTTCTCTTGTTCTTCAAGAACAAGAGGGTTCTTGAAGAGGTGTTGCTGTAATTGTAAGAACTCCATTGATTTAGTGTAGAGAGCTTGGAGGAGCTCACGGGGACATAGTCACATTACCGAACCTTGATAACAATTGCTTGTGTTCTTTTTCATGCTATGATTCTTGTTTCTGTTTGTAGAAGTCATTCTGGACTTGGGTGTTTGGAAAGATCACAACCTGGGATTCTACAAAAAGGTGATTTTCCAACAGTGGCATCAGAGCTCAGTTCCAAGAATCAAAGGAAACTTCTTGGGTGATTCAAGAACGGAGTTGAGATCAAGATCTAATCGGGTTCTTGAGGTTCATGAACGGTGCTGGGATCCAGATTTGATCGTGTTCTTGAGATTTAGAAGTTGGCAAGCAATTGTTGGTGCTGCATAAATTTGAGATTTTTTTTGCAAGATGGGTTCAAATTTCATTATTGAGAAGTTTGATGGAAAGGGAGACTTTTCCCTTTGGAAGCGAAAAATCAAGGCTGTTCTTATGCAACAAAAAGTGGACTTGGCTATTGGAGAAGATGATGATTTTCTGGAAAGTATCATGGAGGTCCAATGGAATAAGATGAAGAAGATGGTGTACAACACCATCTTCCTGCACATATCGGATAGTGTGACAAGAGAATGTGGAGACACGAAAGATCCAGCTGTTATTTGGAAGAAACTAGATGAGTTATTTCTTACCAAGACTCTCCCTAATAAGATATATCTTCTTAAACGAATCTTTGCTTTTAAAATGGATCCTAATAAAGAGTTACAAGATAAATCTTGATGCGTTTAATAAGCTAGTTCAAGATTTGGCTAGTTGTAGTATAACATTCCTGGATGAACAAGTGGCTGTTATGTTATTGAATTCTCTTCCTGATTATTTTGAAAGTTTGATTAATGCTATTGAATATAGAAGAGATACACTAACCAAAGAATTTGTGATCAATGTTATAAGGGCTCATGATTTCAAAGCTAATATGAGGGAAGCATCAAGTGGGGAAGGTATGTTCGTTAGAGGAAGGCTTGTAACTCAGAATGGCAGCAGCATCCATGGCAATTACCAAGACAAACCAAAGGGTAGAGGACAAAGCCATGGGAGAGCGCACTCTAAACTGAGATTTGGAGGAAAGAGATGCTACTACTGCCATAAGGAGGGTCATTTCAAGAATGATTGCAAGAAGATGATGAGGGATGAGAGAGGAAGAAGCCATACCAATGATGGAGAGGCTTTGGTTGCCAAGAGAGAACAGCAAGATGATGTTCTTGTTGTGTGCTCAAATGTGAGCAAGTGGCCGGGCAGCAGGAAATGAATCTTGGATCCCAGGTGCACTTATCACATATGCCCTCACCAGGATTGGTTCAAGAATTTTAAGGAAACCAATGATGGAAATGTTTTCTTGGGGAATGATACTTCTTGCCAAGTGAGGGGGATAGGAGACATTCAGTTGAGGATGTTTGATGGAGTTACAAGGCTGCTATGGAATGTGAGATATCTTCCGAATTTGAGAAGAAATTTGATCTCATTGAGGCAGCTGGATTCCATAGGGTAAATGATTACGCCCAAAGTATAACACAGTAGTTGTAGTACAACTTTGGGGTGTCGATTCCAAAGGGAAACAAGTTAAGTATAAAGGAAAATGTGTAAACCTTAAAACGAACGATAAAAGTTAAACGAAAGATTTTTGGGTTTTGATAATGAGATAATGTAAGAAAAATTGTGTGAATGTAAATGAAATATAAATAAGAAATAACAAAGTTTTGGGAATCCTCCTTAGGTTCGTTCCCTATTTCCACTATTGATTCAATTGATTTTATCTCGATTGCAAGTTTCACATCCCAAACAAGTAATCGGAATATATTCAATCTAGCACATTTATAACTCTAATATAATTGCTACAAATAACTCATTGATTTCGGTTCAAGCACACAAGACCAATCTTAAAGATTATCAAGAAACGACAATATATCACAATGAAAATATCGCAGTAATGGACAATCAGTAAAATAAATCTACCAGAATTAATCACATCCAAACAATATCAATGGAGGAGAAGGATGCAACCGCCGGATTAAGAGAATCTAAAAGAAGAAGAATAAAAAGTGCATCTATCATATGAACTCAAATCCTTCTTACTTAATCAATGAATAATTCACAAACAATATTCAACAATAAATTCGTACAACCGAATCAAGAAAAGGAAATAAGGAACAATAAATCTCTAAGGATTCATCCCTTTCCCTTATATGAAGATTAGTTGGCCATGAAACTCAAGGTGGAAGAACAATATGGATGCTCTCCCCTTGATTTGGCTATGGAGTTCAAGTTGGAAGAACAATATGAATGCTCTCCCCCTTGATTTCCAGCCCTCAAGGAACTTAGAAATAATGGTAGAATGATGGATTTGGATCCCTTGAATCATCTCTTTTTTCTCTCCTTCTTGCTTGCCCGGCTGCACACTTCTTAAAGGTGTATTTATAGACCATGAGGAGGCATTTTGGTCTTGGAATAATGTCATTTGCTCGCCCTAATCAGGTCAAGATGCGAGTGGGCACCTAGGTGCTACCTTACCTGCGCCTAGGTGCTGGTTATGTCTAAGATTGAAGTGTTCTGGAAGGCATAGTGCTCATTTTTGAGCACCTAGGCTCTCACTCTTGCAGATTGGAGAAGTCTGGGCGGTGCGGTGCTCTATTCTCCATGCCTAGGCGCTAGGCAGATGCTGTTCTAGAGGTCTAACCTATTTCCACTAAAACTGCCATAAGTTTCTCTAGAAAAATCCTTTTTAAGAACCGTAAAATTCTCCAAAAAATAGACTTCCGGATATTTCTAAGCATATATGGTTCATCTCCTGGTTCTTCCTGCATCAATACATTTTAATCTACAAAGATGATTGATCTGCACAGGCAATTCTGGCGATTTAGTGAAACTCCTTCAACTTGTATGCAGAAGTGCACACACTAGTGTGTCTACCTTTTCCTTACTCCAAAGTGATGCACACACTTGTGTGCAGTCTTTTAACTTACTGTAATTTATTACTCCAACCTTAGTTTAGACTTTAACCATCTCTGAATCATGTTTGGACATGTCTAAACCTTGGACAAATACGAGCACTGACACCTAAGATCTTTTGGCGCTTTAAACATGGACCGCTTTATCATCTCTTTTGTACTCAAAGCACCTGAAAATGCATCAAATTAAGTCAATGATTTATGAATATCACTTTAGAGTTATTAACATGTAAAAGTGCGATTACGACCGAGACTAACCCTAAAATGCTAACAATTAAGTATTGTTTAGATGCATTATATGACTCTCCTCACAACCCCCAACTAGCTTATTGCTAGTCCCTAGCAATTCAAGTGAAAGACAAGAAATGAACTCTTTATTTAGAAATCAAAGCAAAATACAGCAATGTTGGTGTTAACCAAGAGTGATTAAAAAATATTTGTCTCAAAAATCATGCATAACATACAATAAATAGAATCATCAAATATCACTCAAGTCCAAGTATAATCCAAATGTCAACCTTAAAATCGTTATCGACTCTTAACATCCATCTTACCACAATACATTAGTCTGAACACTCGGATGATTTTATGCACAACATAGCATGAATACAAGTCTTGGCCTCTAAAAACATATTAATTGTGTGACATCGATCACAAATCAAGCTCCATAGGCTTACTTTTTAAATCACTCTCCACTATGTAGAAAAATCACACTACATCGGATCAATAGGTCTTTTATAAGCTTGTAACATTAGACTAGGGTAAAGGTCAACAAAGAACGAGAAAGTTTAAACAAAAAAAAGAACTAAGTCTCCTAATTTAAACATGACCACTTTAAGCACAAGATACCCTTACTTCAACACCCAACTGTTTCAACCATTTTTCGAGCATTTCTCGCAATAAATCACCATTTTTTTTGTTTTCTTTCTTTGCCATAATTCACCTTTTTCTTTTATTTTGGCATAAGACCATTCACCTCCTCTTTCATTCTTTTCTTTTCTTTTCCACAACCCCAACTTATCTCTTTTAATATACTTGGGTTATGGTAGTAATATTTTCTCATATTTCCACCCTTACTCCTTTTAAGTGCTTCTCACAACATGTGTATAACTAAGTTCTTTTAAAAGAAAGGTAAGGATAAAATATTTTTAGGCTCATAAAGGTAGGTAAATGGTTTATCGAAAAAAAACAAGGCTCAATTTTTCTTTTCAAGAAAAAGGCTCAAATAGGTCACTAGCGATAAATATAACAAGGGTAAGTTTGAAAGGCTCAAACGGTTCAAAAATGGCCTATATCATATCCTAAGTAGTGTGCATTCTATGATTTTCACCTCAAGTGATTATCAAATAAGTTCTAGAGCTTGTTGAGACCACAAAAGTATTCACAAAGCAATCGCACATAAAACTTCTCTAAATACTTTAGACTAATCATGCAATCTTACCACAAACCAGAGTCTCAAACCAAAGAAAGATTGACACTTAATTTATTCTCAAAGTGAAGCAAGATTTAACTTCTTCTAAACGCTATATGGTATCTCAATTAGGCTCATATCATCGATATATGAACTAACTCTAAGGTTAACACAAAGAATGCTTAAAACAAACAAAAAGGTAAAATGGCACCAAGCAGTTCAATGAAAAACAGGAATATGTTTCCTCCACCCCCAACTTAAAGTAGACATTGTCCTCAATGTGAAAGCAAAAGATAAGGAAATTCCCTTTGTAACCAAAAATGCACAGAATCTGAAAATTGAGCACTGTCATTTGAACTGCTTCGTACATTTGTCCCTGAAAAATAAATATGAAAGTAAAACTAGAAAACAACAAAATATTAATAATAAACAAGAAAAAAAATTATGAAAAACAATAAAAATAAAAGGATATGCTATGGGGTGCCTCCCATAAGTGCTAAGTTTTACGTCTTCAGCCAGACACTCTTACTCTTAGACAAACATGAGTTGAATGCACCAGCAATTGCTTTATTGTTAAATTTGTTACTTGTGTGCTTTGGAGAGACCTTAAAGATGTCATCAATAACATCTGCAGATTTTATCTCGATATATGCTCTTGTGAAGCCATGGGTGAGGGTATATACTTGGTGGTTGTCATCCACATCCTCTGATTTGTTTGGTGTTGGGATATGTAACGACTTACCACTAAGTGTCTCAATGGCATTCACCTCCTCTTTCTTTTGTTGCGTTTGGTGCTGACCGTAGGATGTGGACTGAGCTTGAGAAGGGAACTTACCTCGCTCTGTCACTCAAGTAGCTCATCAGCTTGGACACTTGGCTCTTTATCTCTTTATGTTCTTCAACAACCTGCACAATTAAAGATTCAACCCTTTGATTAGTCTTCCCTTATGCTTCAATAAAAGCATGTAAAGTGTCTTCTAAAGAACTCCTAGAAGACACAGGTGCATGATATGGTTCAAGATGTGGTGCAGGAGGTTGTGCAAGCTGCTGGTTTTCAGACTTCCAGCTGAAATTGGGGTGATTTCGCCATCCCGGATTATAGGTATTAGAGAAGGGTGTAGAAGGCTTTGTGTACATGCCTAAGGCATTACATTGTTCCTTATACATCCCTCTCATATCAGTAAATGTGGGACATTCTTAGGCGATATGATCTACCCCGCCACACACAAAACATGGTTCAAAAGATTTTGTATGATTAACCACGTGTGTTGGCTTTGAGCTTTTAGCCTTTAATACCTCTAGTTCCCTAGTGAGCATCTCGACCTTGGCCTTAAGGTTATCCTCTTCCCTAAGATGGTAAATTCCACCACCATTTGGGTTCTCTATAGGTCATGATCTATTTGTTCTCTCAGTAGCACTAGATCCAGTCCAAGTGTGAGCTTTTTCAGCAAGCTCATTGAGGTACTCTATAGCCTCATCAAGATCTTTCTCCAAGAATTCACCATTACACATCATCTCTACAAATTGGCGTTCTCTATAGGTAAGACCCTCATAGAAATAGCTCACTAAATGCCAATTCTCATACCTATGGTGAGGGCACATACTCAGTAACTCTTTAAATCTCTCCCAAGACTGATACAAAGTCTCGCTGTCCTTTTGTGTAAAGGTGGAGATTTGCCTTTTTAAAGCATTGGTCCTGTGTTGGGGAAAGTATTTATTAAAGAAAATTCGAGTCATCTCAGTCCACGACCCAATGGATCGTGGTCTTAGTGAGTATAGCCAACTCTTAGCTCTATTCTTCAAAGCAAAAGGAAAGAACTTAAGCCTAACAATGTCATTGGTTTCATTGTGACTATGAAAAGTCGCGACTACTTCCTCAAACTCTTTAATGTGCACATATAGGTTTTCGTTATCCAAGCCATGAAAAGTAGGCAGTAATTGTATCATCCCTAGTTTAAAATCTTGTTGGCGAGTATTGGCTGGAAACATGATGCATAATGGTGTGGCTGTGTGTGTAGGGTGGAGGTAATCCTGAAGTGTCCTAGCAACATTCTCATTAGGATTATCGGCTATATTAACAAAATCCTCTAAATTTTCATGTGGGGGTGCACTATGGTTTGATTTAGGCGAGGTTTCACCAAGGGACGTGGAAGGAGAGGGTATTTCTAATTCGGGTCCTCTAATGAATTTACCTCGAGAATCTCTCAGTCTAAGCATGCACCAATTAATTTAGAGGGGAAAATAAAATAAATAGAACAGGAAAATAAAATAAATAAAACAGGACAGTAAAATAAATAAAACAGGAAAATAAAATAAATAAAATAGGGTAATAAAAGAAAATTAGAAAATCAAAACAAAGGTAAAGGAACAATATTACCGAATTTACAAACTGCTTAAAAGGAAAAATATTTACAATTCTTCTACCGCCACACTCAAAGTTGACAAGTTTCCTTGTATTTAAGCGCGTTTCCCCGGCAACGACACCAAAATTTGATTACGCCCAAAGTATAACACGGTAGTTGTAGTACAACTTTGGGGTGTCGATTCCACAGGGAAACAAGTTAAGTACAAAGGAAAATGTGTAAACCTTAAAACGAATGATAAAAGTTAAATGAAAGATTTTTGGATTTTGATAATGAGATAATGTAAGAAAAATTGCGTGAATGTAAATGAAATATAAATAAGAAATAACAAGGTTCTGGGAATCCTCCTTAGGTTCGTTCCCTATTTCCTCTCTTGATTCAATTGATTTTATCTCGATTGCAAGTTTCACATCCCAAACAAGCAATTGGAATATATTAAATCTAGCACATTTATAACTCTAATATAATTGCTACAAATTACTCATTGATTTCGGTTCAAGCACACAAGACCGATCTTAAAGATTATCAGGAAACGACAATATATCACAATGACAATATCGCAGTAATGGACAATCAGTAAAATAAATCTATCGGAATCAAGCACATCCAAACGACATCAATGGAGGAGAATGATGCAATCACCGGAATAAGAGAATCTAAAAGAAGAAGAATAAAAAGTGCATCTATCACATGTACTCAAATCCTTCTTACTTAATCAATGAATAATTCACAAACAATATTCAACAATAAATTTGTACAACCGAATCAAGAAAAGGAAATAAGGAACAATAAATCCCTAAGGATTCATCCCTTTCCCTTGTATGAAGAGTAGTTGGCCATGAAACTCAAGGTTGAAGAACAATATGGATGCTCTCCCCTTGATTTGGCCATGGAGTTCAAGTTGGAAGAACAATATGAATGCTCTCCCCCTTGATTTCCAGCCCTCAAGAAACTTAGAAATAATGGTAGAATGATGGATTTGGATCCCTTGGATCCTTTATTTTTTCTCTCCTCCTTGCTTGCCCAGCTGCACACTTCTTAAAGGTGTATTTATAGCCCATGAGGAGGCATTTTGGTCTTGGAATAATGTCATTTGCTCGCCCTAATCAGGTCAAGAGGCGAGTGGGCACCTAGGTGCTGCCTTACCTGCGCCTAGGTGCTGGTTGTGTCTGAGATTAAAGTGTTCTGGAAGGCATGGTGCTCATTTTTGGGCACCTAGGCACTCACTCTTGCAGATTGGAGAAGTCTGGGCGGTGCGGTGCTCTATTCTCCATGCCTAGGCGCTAGGCAGATGCTGTTTTGGAGGTCTAACCTATGTCTACTAAAACTGCCATAACTTTCTCTAAAAAAATATTTTTTACGAACCGTAAAATTTTCCAGAAAATAGACTTTCGGATCTTTCTAAGCATATATGGTTCATCTCCTGGTTCTTCTTGCATCAGTAGAGGTTAATCTGCAAAGATGATTGATCTGCACAGGCAATTCTGGCGATTTAGTGAAACTCCTTCAGCTTGTATGCAGAAGGGCACACACTAGTGTGCTTACCCTTTCCTTAATCCAAAGTGATGCACACACTTGTGTGCAGTCTTTTAACTTACTGTATTTTATTACTCCAATATTAATTTAGACTTTAACCATCTTTGAATCATGTTTGGACATGTCTAAACCTTGGTCAAATACGAGCATCGACGACACCCCAGATCTTTTGGCACTTTAAACATGGATCGCTTTATCATCTCTTTTGTACTCAAAGCACCTAAAAATGCATCGAATTAAGTCAATGATATATGAATATCACTTTAGAGTTATTAACATGTAAAAGTGCGATTACGACCGAGATCAACCCTAAAATGCTAACAATTAAGTATTGTTTAGATGCATTATATGACTCTCATCAGTACACATACAAAGCAGAGGGAGAAAAGATTAAGGTAACCAAGGGATCTTTGATAGTGATCAAAGCAGCAATGAAAGATGGTCTCTATGAGATGATTGGGGACACGAAAATCAAGGATCAAGCAGCAAGCTTGATGGCTGAGATGGATAAGGTGGTTCTTTGGCACAATCGCTTTGGACAAGTTCTCAGCAAAGATGGGTTACTTGATGGTGACGAGGTAGAAAAACTCGATTTTTGCAAGAGTTGTGTTCTTGGGAAGCAACATTGGGTTAGCTTCAACACCGGAGTGCACAAATCAAAGGGGATTCTTAACAACATTCATGCTGATCTTTGGGGACCAGCAAAAACACCAACACAGGGAGGTAATTTTTACTTTCTGTCTTTAATTGATGATTATTCTAGAAAGATTTGGTTTATTTGCTTAAAAATAAATCAGATGCTTTGAATAAATTTGTGGTGTGGAAAAAGCTGGAAGAAACTCAAACGTGTAAGGTAGTTAAGGTGCTAAGAACCGATAATGGCTTAGAATTTTTTAATAAGGAATTTGACAAATTCTATGAGTTAAATGGAATTCTAAGACATAGAACAGTTGTGAAAACACCTCCACAAAATGGAGTTGCTGAGAGGATGAATAGGACCCTTATAGACAAGGTTAGGTGCATGTTAATTGGTTATGGATTACTCAAATGTTTTTGGGGGGAAGCGGTGTGTACTACTGCATATTTGGTTAATAGATCACTGATGAGAGTCATAAAATACATCTTGACAGTACTTAATTGTTAGTATTTTAGGGTTGATCTAAGTTTGAATTGTATTTTTATACTTTAACAACTTTAAAGTGTCATTCTTGGATCATTGATCTATTTCGATGCATTTTCAGGTACTTTAAGTTCAAAAGAGATAGAAACGCTATCATTGCTTGAAGTACAATGACTTGATGAACACCGAAGTGAAGGTTCACAAGCACTTAGAAAGGAGTTTCACTAAATTGCTAGAATTGCTCGTACAGATCAATCATTTTTGCAAACTAAACTATATTGATGCAAGACGAACCAAGAGATGAGCCATATATGTTTAGAAAGATCCGAAAGTCTATTTTCTGGAGAATTTTACGGCTCATAAAAAAGATTTTTCTAGAGAAAGTTATGACAGTTTTAGTAGACAAAGGTCAGACCTCCAGAACAGCATCAGTGTGCACCGCGATACTCAGAAGCACACCTAACCAAGCTGAAGCCAGCACCGCAGCGCCTATAAAGGAGCACCATAGTGCGCACATAATGTTATATCTCCCAGTCATAACTTAATTAGGGTTTTAACAATAGATTAAACCCAAGAACACCCTTAGACCCTTGTACTATAAATAGATCACTTAGGGTTGAAGAGAAAAACATCTTTTGGAGAGGTCGGAGGCTGGGGAAAACATCATGAAGGCTGCCACACTCTCCCCCATGGCCAACTAATCTTCAAGCAAGGTGAAGGGATGAATCCCTAGGTGTAGTTGTTCTTATTTTCTAGTCTTAATTCATTGTAGTTTGGATTTATTATCATTAAACATTGTTATGATTTACTTTTTAATCTAATTAGAAGATTTCCCCTTAATCTGGTGATTACATCTTTCTCCCCTATATAAGTCTAGTCATGCTCGTCTTGTGTTATGTTGTTGGGGTGTGATTGAGTTCGGTAGATTTCTCTTATAGATTTGTTCATTACTGTGCTATTGTCACTATGACATATTGTCGTTTCTTGATAATCTATAAGTTAGGTCATGTGTGCTTGAAAGCAAAGAGTATTTCATAAAAATTACATTAGGGTTTATATATGTGCTTTAATTGAATATTTTTCGATTGCTTGTTTTGGATGTGAAACTTGCAATCGAGATAAAAACAATTGAATCAAGAATAGAATAAGGTAACGAACCTAGGGAGGATTCTCGGACCCTTGTTGTTCTCTATTATATTTACACAATTATTTCACACTACTTCAAACTCAGATTTTCTTGTTTAACTTTTTTCGTTCATTTTAGGTTTTGCGCTTTCTCTTGTAGTTAGTTTGTCTCCCTGTGGAATCGACACACCAAAGCCGTGCTACAACTACCGCGTTATACCTTGGGCGTAATCAAATTTTGGCGCCATTTTTGGGGAGACATGCTTAAGTACAAAGAAGATTGTCAACCTTGAGACGTGACGATAGAAGAATTATAAATAATTTTTCTTTTCAGCAGTTTGTAAAAGTGACAACTTCGTTCCCTCTTTTAGATTGCTGCATTAATTTTATTTTATTTTATTCTTTCTTTTTACAGTATTTTGTTTTTTATTTTGTGATCTTGGATATACCGATATAGAGACACTTTGGGTAGACTTGCTTGTAGGCCTGTGTTAGAGTCAGAATTAAATTCTTTTCTAAATCCTTTATTGAACAACCCATCTAGTCCCGAAGAGATGAGTGAACATGAAGATCAACCCCCTAGGACCCTTCAAGATTATCTCCACCCTACACGCATAGCCACACCATCATGCATCATGTTTCCAACCAATACTTGCCTTTTAGATTTTAAAACAAGGATGATACAATTACTCCCTACATTTCATGGCTTGGAAAGTGAAAACCCATATGTGCACATTAGAGAGTTTGAGGAAGTAGTTGCGACTTTTCATAGTCAAGATGCAACTGCTGACATTGTGAGACTTAAGTTCTTTCCTTTCGATTTGAAGGATAGAGCTAAGAGTTGGCTATACTCACTAAGACCGTGATCTATTGGGTCGTGGACTGAGATGACTCGAATTTTGTTTAATAGATACTTCCCCCAACATAAGACCAATGCTTTAAAAAGGCAAATCTCCACCTTTGCACAAAAGGATAGTGAGACTATAAATCAGTATTGGGAGAGATTTAAGGAGTTGTTGAGTATGTGCCCTCACCATGGGTATGAGAATTGGTGCTTAGTGAGCTATTTTTATGAGGGACTTACATATAGGGAGTGCCAATTTGTAGAGATAATGTGTAATGGTCAATTTTTAGAAAAATGTCCTGATGAGGCCATAGAGTACCTCAATCAGCTTGCTGAAAAAGCACACACTTGGACTGGACCTAGTGCTACTGAAAGCACAAATAGGTCACGACCTGTAGGGAACTCAAATAAGGGTGGAATTTACCATCTTAGGGAAGAGGATAACCTTAAGGCTAAGGTGGAGATGCTCACTAGGGAACTAGAGGTGTTAAAGACTAAAAGCTCAAAGCCAACACAAGTAGCTAATCATTCAGCGTCTTTGAAACCATGTTTTGTGTGTGGCGGGGTAGATCATCTTGCCCAAGAATGTCTCACATTTGCGGAGATGAGAGAGATGTATGAGGAACAATGTAATGCCTTAGGTATGTACAAGAAGCCTCTTTTACCTTTCTCTAATAGCTATAATCCGGATTGGCAGAATCACCCTAATCTTAGCTGGAAATCTAAAAACTAGCCGCCTACACAACCCCTAGATCATATTCTGCACCATATCATGCACCTGCACCTACACCTTCTAGGAGTCCTTTAGAAGAAACTTTGCTTGCATTTATTGAGGCACAAGATAAGACTAATCAAATGCTTGAATCTTTAATTACATAGGTTGTTGAAGAACATAAGGATTTAAAGAGCCACATGTCCAAATTAATGACATCCTTGAGTGTGAATGAGCGAGGTAAGTTGCCTTCCCAAGCTCACTCCACACCTCATGGTCAAAACCTGGCACAAAAGAATTTGAAGGAGGTGAATGCCATTATGACACTAAGTGGTAAGTCATTACACATCCCAACACCGAACAAATCAGAGGATGTGGATGAGAGCCACCAAGTATATATAATTGACTCACCCATGTAAAAGGTCCATCACCTTAATCCATTGGAGTTAATCCTCACCCATGGCTTCACAAGAGCATATATCAAGCCAAAATTTGCAGATGTTACTGATGACATCCTTGAGGCCTCTTTAAAGCATAGAAGCACCCAATTTGACAGTGAAGCAGTTGCTGGTGCATTCAGTTCATGTTTGTCTAGGAGGGAATAAGAGCGTCTGGCTGAAGACGTAAAACTTAGTGCTCATGGGAGATACCCCACATCTTATCTTTTTTGCTTTTATTGTTTTCATATTTCTTTTTCTTGTTTATTGTTCGTATTTTTTTGTGTTTTCCAGAATTAACTTAGTATTTCTTTTTTTGGGACAAATATACGAAGCAGTTCAAATGGTGGAGCACAATTTTCAGCTTCTGTGCACCTTTGGCTACAAAAGGAGTTTTCTTTACTCCTTCTTTTACATTGAGGTCAATGCAATTTTTAAGTTGGGGGTGGAGGAAACACATCTCTTTGTTTCCATATTATTTATTATTCTATACATTTTTTTTCTTCTTTTTCCATTGAACTGCTTTGTGTCATTCTCCCTTTTTGTTTGTTTTTAGCATGCTTTATGTTAGCCTTAGATGCAATTCACATGTCAATGCTATGAGCTTAATTGAGATAGCATACATCATTTAGAAGTAGTTAAATCTTGCTTCAGTTTGAGAATAATTTAAGTGTCATCTTGATTTGGTTAGAGACTCTAGTTTGTGGTAAGATTGTATGAATAGTCTAAAGCATTTAGAGAAGTTTTATGTGTGATGGTTTTATGAATACTTTTGCAGTCTTGACAAGCTCTAGAACTTATTTTATAATCACTTGAGGTGAATTCCTAGAATACACATTACTTAGGACATGATATAGGCCATTTTTGGATCGTTTGAGCCTTTTAAACTTATCCTTGCTATATCTATCACTAGTCACCTGTTTGAGCCTTTTTCTTGAAAAAGAATTTGAGCTTTGTTTCTTTCGAAAACCCATTTACGTACCCTTATGAGCCTAAAAATATTTTATTCTTACCCTTCTTTTAAAAGAACTTAGTTATACACATTTGTTGAGAAAGCACTCAAGAGGAGTAAGGATGGAAATATGCAAAAGTATATTACTACCATAACCCAAGTACATTAAAGGAGATAAGTTGGGGGTTGTGGAAAAGAAAAAAAAAAGAAAAGAATGAAAAAGGAGGTAAATGATCTTATACCAAAAATACAAAAGAAAAAGAATGAAATATGGCAAAGAAAGAAGAAGATAGAAGAAAAGTGGTGACTTATTGAAAGAAAAGCTCTTACGAAAATGTTTAAAAGAGTTGGGTGTTGAAGTAAGGTTATCCAGTGCTTAAAATTGCTGTGTTTAAAACTAAGGGATTGAGTTTTTTACTTGTTAAATCCTTCTCATTCTTTCTTAACCTTTACCTTAGCCTAACTTTACAAGCTTATTAAAGACCTATTGATCCAATGTAGTGTGATTTTTTCTACAATAGTGGAGAGTGATTTGAAAAGTGAGCCTATAGAGCTTGTTTTAGTGATTGATGTCACGCAATTTAATATATTTTAGAGGCCAAGACTTCTATTCATGAATGTTGTGCATAAAATCATCCGGGTGTTCAGATTAATGGATTGTGATAAGATAGATGTTAAGAGTCGATAACAATTTTAAGATTGATGTTTAGATTACTTTTGGACTTGGGTGAAATTTAATGATTCTATATGCCGTGTGTTATGTACGATTTTTTAGACAAAAGTGAATTACTCTTGGTTTAACACTAGCATTGCTTTACCTTGTTTTGATTCCCACCACAGAATTCATCTCTTGTTTTCGCTTGAATTGCTAAGGACTAGCAATAAGCTAGTTGTGGGTTATGATGAGAGTTATAAAATGCATCTTTACAGTACTTAATTGTTAGCATTTTAGGGTTGATCTAGGTTTGAATTTCACTTTTATACCTTAATAACTCTAAAGTGTCTGTTGTAAGTTTTAAATTACTCGCAAGCGCACGAGTCGTTTGCAATATAGGGTTGTGCAAGTGCGAGGTCGAATCCACAGGGAATTGCGTTGTGAAAGTATATTTTCAATCTAAACTAACTTTATCTTAACCTAGTTCCGAATTGTGAAATGATATTGCAAAATAAATTAAAACTAAACTAAGTTGATTTTAAAACTAATAATAAAAAGTACTAAGGTTTCCGAATCCACCCCATCAAAGTTAAGCATACGTGTTCTAAAAATATAGCCTATCAAAACATTCAATGAATCTAACTATAAGACAAAAAACAAAGAATATCCCAACTAAACCAAAAGCACCCAATGTATCCGCTCTTAACAAATCACAAAGGGAATCCAATTTAATCGAAAAGCATTCAATGTATCCATCAGATGAAACACAAAGAAAATCCAACAGACAATTTAAACTCAATCAATTATAAGATTAACTCAAATAATTGACAGAACATTTATACTAAAAATTGTCAGATTTGTACAAGCAAATCTAAACTACTACGCCAAACAACGGCGGGGCTTCATCTTCAACCTTAGCTGAAGAGTCTAGCCACTCATAATTATAAAACTATAATAAAAAGTGCTAAACATTTAAACTAAAACAACTGAATATAAAGAAATAAATAAACAACTTTACATGGGAGAAATTTCACTCGCTGACGGGCGGCGCTTCCCCTCGTGGTAGCAATGCCTTCGGGATCCACCAGAATGCTGGCGGACGTCCACCGGTAAACACCAAAGTGGCTCAGGAATTGTACACTGAATGATGAAGCCAGATGGTGTTTATATAGGGGAAGACCCGGAGCACTGCAGGTTTCAAATTCGATGTGGGATACTGGCCCGAGTGCGCTCGATCGCAGAATGGTGCGATCGATCGCATGTGCGCTTGATCGCATGTCTTGTGCGCACGATCTCATGTGCGCTCGATCGCATGTCTGTTACGATCGATCGCAGACGCACTGAACAGCAACTATTTCGATGTGGGATGTTGACCTTGCGCTCGTTCGTAGGCAAGTGCACTCGAGCGCAGGTGCGCTCGATCGCATGTCTCGTGCGATCGATCACAATGTCTCCTGAAGCTTCACATCTCCTGAAATGCTTCAATTTCTCCACAAACCTGTAAAAATACACAAAACACAAAAAAGACATAAAATAAAGTGAAATACTACTAACTAAGAGCATAACAAATATAAGTTAAGGGTCTAAAATATGCAATATTTAAGACTCATCAAATACCCCCAAACTTATATTTTGCTAGTCCCTTAGCAAAACAAAATAAAAGACTCAATGAAAAACAAATAACATAAAGATAAAGTCATCACTCATGGTATCCAAAAATTTAAGGAGCACACATCACCATGATATTCATTCATAAGCAAGCTTAAAAAGGTAAACCCATCTTCGCAATGAATAGAAATGTTAAAATCTAATTACTTACAAAAGGCAGGATAAGGCATCACAAGCTTGAATCAGTGTAAGGTGAATTAGCATATAAAAATGAAGCTTCCAAGTAACTCTAATGTGTAAGGTCTCCATGTCTCAAGATTCACCGAATTTCCCATCAAAAATGAACGAAAAGGCATAGTTTTTATTTTATTCTTTTTATTTTTTTAACAATAATAAGGCACAACTATGTTTAGTTCCCTTAAGCTTTCTAATTGACCCATGTAGCGAGTGTTGAGTCAATGACTCCCAAACCAGGTGGTTTTAGGGCATTAGGTGTAAAGACACCCCTAAGGACTTACTAACTCGAGTAAAAAAGGCTACGAAATTAAACCGACCTTAATATTACCAAGCAAAATTCCACCTTTTGACGTGAACACTCAGTGCTTACTGAGGCAAGAGGTCCAGTTACTCAGCGAAAAGTTTATTGATAATTTTTTTTTTTTAATATTTTCCTATGCCCAAGAGTTCATCTAACAAGTCATCCAGTTTCAGTTAAGATAAGGAAAAATACACATTAAAATCACGTGTCATACCTCACATAATTTGTGCTAATGTGCTCGTGTTAGATTATGTCAAACATGTGAATTCTCAAATGCCTAAGGTAAGTAACTAAATTTTAAAATTTATCACCAGATCATGTGTTCAAAATGTTAAGCTCACCAATGACATCACATCACAGAAAATGTTTAGATCAACCAAAATTTCACGATAACATGAGCATTCATTTATCTCTATGACAAAAAGACAACAAATTAGGACAAAGTGTGTGATGTGTCTCCCATACCCCCAAACTTAAATTACACATTGACCCCAATGTGTGACTAATATAGAAAGAGCTGACCTGAGATATGGAGAACTATCTGGACTGGTATAGCTCATAGCATACCCCCAAATTTGAACTGAAGTACGCTTTGTCCCTGAAAAATAAAAACTGGAAAACAAAAAATACTGGAAACAAACATTAATCATAAAAATGCGAAATAATAAATAAACAAAAGAAAAGATAAGCTGTGGGGTGCCTCCCATGAGCGCTAAGTTTAACGTCTTCAGCCAGGCCCAACATTAGTAAACATGCCCAACTAAGTGCTCCACCATCTGATCAATAAATGGGAATGAAAAATGATCAGGCCTAGTGGCAGCATTCAATTTACGGTAGCTGATACACACTCTCCAAATTGACTGAACTCGAGTTGGAACCAACTCGTCGTCCTTATGCTGCATTACCGTTAATTCAGCACATTTGGGCACAACATGAATCTGGCTCACCCACTTGCTATCAGAGATGGGATAAATGATCCCTGCCTCTAACAGCTTAATATCTTCTGCCCTCACAACCTCTTGTATAGCAGGGTTGAGCCTTCTTTGTGGCTCCCTTGATGGCTCAGCATCCTCCTCCAAATGTATCCTGTACGTCATCACCGAGGGGCTGATCCCCTTGATGTCCTCAATGGTCCAGCCTATAGCTTCCTTATGCTCTCTTAAGACATCCAATAATTTCTCCTCTAGAACATCACCCAGATCTGAAGGTATAATCACAGGCAAACTATCGACTGAACCTAGGAACTTATACTTAAGATTATCTGGTAAAGGCTTAAGTTCCTTCTTGGCGGTTTCAGGTGCGGTGGTCTCCTCCGTCTTATTACTCTTCCGAGGAGGAGACTCTAAAATGGCATTCGCTTGCTCAAGTAATTTATCTAAATCCATATCCTCTCCAAATTGAGTAAAGCATGCCTCTAGGGGGTCCTCAGTGCGGGAGTCATCCACAATCTCCTCCGTCTTACTGCTCTCCCGAGGAGGAGACTCCAAAATGGCATTCACTTGCTCAAGTAATTTATCTAAATCCATATCCTCTCCAAATTGAGCAAAGCATGCCTCTAGGGGGTCCTCAGTGCGGGAGTCATCCACAATCTCCTCCGTCTTACTGCTCTCCCGAGGAGGAGACTCCAAAATGGCATTTTCTTGCTCAAGTAATTTATCTAAATCCAAATCCTCTCCAAATTGAGCAAAACATGCCTCCAGGGGGTCCTCAGTGCTTGATTCATTCACAGTCTCCTCAAGAATCTCCTCTATCAAGCATACATTTCTCACTTCATCATATTCATGTGGTTGCCTAGTGATATCAAAAATATTCAACTCCACTGTCATATTTTCGAAGGAGATCTTCATCACCCCTGTCCTACAATTTATCAGGGCGTTAGCCGTGGCTAAGAATGGTCGCCCTAGAATAACCGGTATTTGAATCCCTACATTTTGAACCGGCTCTGTGTCAAGCACAATAAAATCCACGGGGAAATAGAACTTATCCACTTTTATCAAAACGTCCTCAACTATCCCCCGTGGTCTTTTCACTGACCTGTTAGCCAATTGAAGCGTCGTGGATATGGGCTTCAATTCTCCTAACCCCAACTGCACATAGACTGAGTAGGGTAGAAGATTCACACTCGCCCCTAGATCCAAAAGGGCCCTCTCAATATGGCTGACTCCTATCGTGCAAGAGATGGTAGGACACCCCGAGTCCTTATACTTGATGGGTAGCTTGCACTGAAGGATTTAACTGACCTGCTCGGTCAAAAATGCCTTTTTTGGGACATTCGTCCTCCTTTTGATAGTGACCAAGTCCTTTAGAAACTTGGCATATGATGGCATTTGATGGATGGCATCCAAAAATGGGATATTGATTTGGACTTACTTGAATACCTCCAGAATTTCCTCATACTTCCCTCCTTTCTTCGATGCTTGTAATCTCTTGGGGTAAGGTGCTCTAGGTACAAACGACCTAGGAGGGTCTTTCTCAGTAGATGTGGCTGTAGATGGCTCAGCATCTCTCTTCTCTGTGTTGCCACTCCCTTGCCCTTGCTGCATAGCAGGGCTCTCTTCCACTCGATTGTCCACTTGTCTCCCAGACCTCAGTGTGACAATTGACTGTACTTGTTCTGCCCCGTGCGTAGGAGTTGATGAACTCTCAACCATATATTGTCCTTTCGGGTTGGGCACGGGCTGACTGGGGAACTTCCCCTTCTCTCTCTCACCCAAGTGACTTACAATTTGCCCTATTTGACTCTCCAGCTTGGCAATTGCTTGGGTGTTTACCACTGTTGCACTCCTCACATCACTTATATTTTGGCTAGTCGCCTTCATGAACTCCTTAAGGGTGTTCTCTAGCGACTGTGAAACTGGCACTGGTGTTTGAGTGGGTACATGGTAAGCAGGTGAAGGTGCTGGATGGGCAGAACAACCATGATTAGGAATTTGTGGGGCAAATCCAGGAGGATATTTATTTTGAGCATGATAAGGGGCTCCTCCCTGATTCATTGGTTGGTTCTGTCTCCATGAAAAATTTGGGTGGTTCCGCCACCCTGGATTGTACGTCTCGGAGTACGATCCATTTGACTACCTTCGAAAGTCATTGAAAGCATTTACTAGTTCCATAGGATACTCGGCACAAGCCGGCATTGAAGGGAAATTCTGTGCTAGATGCATGGGACTAGCACAGATGGAACAGCTTTTAACATTGAATGTGTTGGCAACATTGATGGATTGGCTCACAGTGAGAGCGTCAATCTTCTTAGTGAGGGCATCTAACTTTATCCTCAATTCAGCGTCCTCTCTGACCTCATAGATGCCTCCCCTCTTAGGAGCACGAATTGACTTATCTCGACAGCTTGAAAAATCCCACTGCTGTGAGTTGTCGGACAACTTGTCCAACGCCATATATGCTTCGTCTCCTGTCAGACTCAAGAATGCCCCCCCATTCATAGACTCGATCATGCTACGGTTGGGTTGAGTCAACCCTTGGTAGAAGAATTGAACGAGTCTCCACTTCTCATATCCATGTGGAGGGCATCTGATCAGTAGCTCTTTTAAACGCTCCCAACCCTCAGAAAATTTTTCATCCTCATCTTGAGTGAAAGAGCTGATCTCCTTTCGACACTTATTCACTCTAGACATTGGGAAAAACTTATGATAAAATTTGCTAAGTAGGTTTTCCCAAGACGTAATAGACCCGGGCGTGTTGGAATCCAACCACGCCCTAGCTCTATCGTGAAGAGAAAAGGGGAAGAGTCGAAGATGGATTGACTCTTCAGAGAAGTTCTGGAATTTGAATGTGGCACAAATGTCTTTGAACTTCTTCACATGGCTATAAGGATTTTCAAGATCTAAGCCATAGAATGAGGGTAAGAGTTAGATGACATGTGGCTTCAAGTCAAAGTGGGTGGCATTGGTCGGTGGCAACACTATGCAAGAGGATGAGTTAGTCGCAACGAGTGCGAACAAGTCCCTAAGGGATGTAGTGGAGTCCACGTTCCAAGCTCTAGGTTGCTCTACATGTTCAGGATGATTTGCATTCCTATAATTCTCTGCCATCTCAACAGTCTCTCTCTCAACTAGCACTCTTTTCTGTCTCCTAAGAGTTCTTTCTAAGTCAGGATCTAAATGTATCAAATCTAAGTCCAAGGATCTCCGACCAAGCATACACCGACTAAAAAAAACACTAAAGTAAACTAACCAGCAGAAACTTGCAGAATAAAACAAACACACAACTTAAATTTTTTTTATTTTATTTTATTTTATTTTTATTTTTTAAAAAAAAAACGATAACTAACTAGTAGAAAAATAAAATCAATTCAGACAAAAAAATTTTCACAAACCAAACAATTCCCCGGCAACAACGCCAAAAACTTGTTGTGAGTTTTAAATTACTAGCAAGCGCACGAGTCGTTTGCAATATAGCGTTGTGCAAGTGCGAGGTCGAATCCACAGGGAATTGCATTGTGAAAGTATATTTTCAATCTAAACTAACTTTATCTTAACCTAGTTCCGAATTGTGAAATGATATTGCAAAATAAATTAAAACTAAACTAAGTTGATTTTAAAACTAATAATAAAAAGCACTAAGGTTTCCGAATCCACCCCACCGAAGTTAAGTATACATGTTCTAAAAATATAGCCTATCAAAACATTCAATGAATCCAACTATAAGACAATAAAAAAAGAATATCCCAACTAAACCAAAAGCACCAAATGTATCCGCTCTTAACAAATCACAAAGGGAATCCAATTTAATCGAAAAGTATTCAATGTATCCATCAGATGAAACACAAAGAAAATCCAATAGACAATTTAAACTCAATCAATTATAAGATTAACTCAAATAATTGACAGAACATTTATACTAAAAATTGTCAGATTTGTACAAGCAAATCTGAACTACTACCCCAAACAACGGCGGGGCTTCATCTTCAACCTTAGCTGAAGAGTCTAGCCACTCATAATTATAAAACTATAATAAAAAGTGCTAAACATTTAAACTAAAACAACTGAATATAAAGAAATAAATAAACAACTTTACATGGGAGAAATTCCACTCGCTGATGGGCGGTGCTTCCCCTCGTGGTAGCAATGCCTTCGGGATCCACCAGAATGCTGGCGGACGTCCACCGGTAAACACCAAAGTGGCTCAGGAATTGTACACTGAATGATGAAGCCAGATGGTGTTTATATAGGGGAAGACCCGGAGCACTGCAGGTTTCAGATTCGATGTGGGATACTGGCCCGAGTGCGCTCGATCACAAAATGGTGCGATCGATCGCATGTGCGCTCGATCGCATGTCTTGTGCGCATGATCGCATGTGCGCTCGATCGCATGTCTGTTACGATCGATCGCAGACGCACTGAACAGCAACTATTTCGATGTGGGATGTTGACCTTGCGCTCGTTCGTAGGCAAGTGCACTCGAGCGCAGGTGCGCTCGATCGCATGTCTCGTGCGATCGATCACAATGTCTCCTGAAGCTTCACATCTCCTGAAATGCTTCAATTTCTCCACAAACCTGTAAAAATACACAAAACACAAAAAAAGGTATAAAATAAAGTGAAATACTACTAACTAAGAGCATAACAAATATAAGTTAAGGGTCTAAAATATGCAATATTTAAGACTCATCAGTGTCATTCTTGGATCATTGATCTATTTCGATGCACTTTTAGGTACTTTAATTTCAAAAGAGATGGAAAAGCTATCACTACTTGAAGCACAATGACTCGATGAACACCGGAGTGAAGGGTCACAAGCACTTGGAATGGAGTTTCACTAAATTGCTAGAATTGCCGATACAGATCAATTATTTTTGCAAAGTAAACTTTATTGATGCAAGAAGAACCAAGAGATTAGCCATATATGCTTAGAAAGATTTGGAAGTCTATTTTCTGGAGAATTTTATGGCTTATAAAAATGATTTTTCTAGAGAAAGTTATGGTAGTTTTAGTAGACAAAGATCAGACCTCCAGAACAGCATCAGTGTGCACCACGGTGCTCCTCAGCCAGCACCGTGGTGCCCAGAAGCACACCCAACCAAGTTGAAGCTAGCACCACAGCGACCATAAAGGAGCCCCGTAGCACATACACGATGTTATATCTCCGAGTCAGAACTTAATTAGGGTTTTAATAATAGATTAAACCCAAGAACACTCTTGGACCCTTGTACTATAAATAGATCACTTATGGTTGAAGAGAAAAAAATCTTTTGGAGAGGTCAGAGGCTGGGGAAAACATCATGAAGGCTTCCACACTCTCCCCCATGGCCAACTAATCTTCAAGCAAGGCGAAGGGATGAATCCCTAGGTGTAGTTGTTCTTATTTTCTAGTCGTGATTCATTGTAGTTTGTATTTATTATCATTAAACATTGTTATGATTTACTTTTTAATCTAATTAGAAGATTTCCCCTTAATCTAGTGATTGCATCTTTCTCCCCCGTATAAGTCTAGTCATGCTCTTCTTGTGCGATGTTGTTGAGGTGTGATTAAGTTCGGCAGATTTCTCTTATAGATTTGTCCATTACTGTGGTATTGTCATTATGATATATTTTCGTTTCTTGATAATCTATAAGTTAGGTCATGTGTGCTTGAAAGCAAAGAGTATTTCATAATAATTACATTAGGGTTTATATATGTCCTTTAATTGAATATTTGTCGATTGCTTGTTTGGGATGTTAAACTTGCAATCAAGATAAAAACAACTAAATCTATAATAGAATAAGGTAATGAACTTAGAGAGGAGTCCTGGACCCTTGTTGTTCTCTATTATATTTACATAATTATTTCACACTACTTCAAACTCAGATTTTCTCGTTTAACTTTTATCGTTCGTTTTAAGGTTTACACTTTCTCTTGTAGTTAGTTTGTCTCCCTGTGGAATCGACACCCCAAAGCCATGCTACAACTACCGCGTTATACTTTGGGTGTAATCAATCACCCTCAAGGGCTGTGGACCTTAAGACTCCCAAGGAGATGTGGAGTGGAAAACCCCCTAAGTTAAGCAACCTTAGGATTTTTAGATGTGCCGCGTCTGCCCATCAAAAGGATGATAAACTTAGCCCAAGATCTAGAAAGTGTGTGTTTCTAGGATATGGTGAAGGGGTTAAGGGATATAGGTTGTGGTCCTTAGAACCAAAAGGAATGAAACTCATAATAAGTAGGGATGTCATTTTTAATGAGCATGTATTTCCCTATTCGGAGAAAACTAACCCTGCAGGGGATAGTGGGCAAACCAACCCGGTTTATGTGGAGCATAGCATAAAGGAAAATTCTATTTAGGTAGAGCAAGGAAGGCGAGAGGGTTCAAACCAGGCAGAGCCCATTGATGAAGGCCAAGCTTAAGACACTCAAGAGGAGGCTGAACCAGAAGTGGATGATGCAGGGAATCAGAATGATTATCAGCTCATAAAGGACCGGGAAAGGAGGCTTATCAGACCACCTTTGAGATATGGTTTTGTGGATGCTAACGTAGCAGCTCCTCATTCAGAAGGCGGGAGTGAACCAGAAACTTGCATTGATGCCATGGGATGTAAGGATTCATCAAGATGGAAGCTAACTATGAAAGAGGAAATGCATTCTTTAAGGAAGAACAACTCTTGGGAATTAGTGCCCAAACAAGAAAAACAGAGAGTTGTGGATTGTAGATGGATCTACAAGATCAAATAAGGGAACACTCCAGGGGATGAAGTCTGGTATAAAGCTAGGCTGGTGGCAAAGGGGTTCACACAGAGGGAAGGCTTAGATTTCACAGAAATTTTCTCACCTCGACACAGAGTGGAGGAAATGGTGATTATCCTCATCTATGTCAATGATATGCTGTTGGTTGGTAACAGCAGGGAGAGGATAGAAAGGTTGAAGTCTCAACTCAGTTCAGAGTTTAAGAGGAAGGATCTTGGCCTTGCACAAAAGATCCTCGGGATAAGTATAATTCGAGAAAGGGAGAGAAACAGATTGAAGATTTCTCAGACTTCCTACATAGAAAAGATGATATCTAAGTTTTCTATGGAAGATAGCAAACCAGTGAAGCTTCCACTTGCTGGTCATTTCAAGTTCTCCAGCGATCAATGTCCGAGATTAGATGAGGAGAAGAAAGAAATGAAAAAGGTCCTGATGAGAGTCATAAAATGCACCTTAACAGTACTTAATTGTTAGCATTTTAGGGTTGATCAAGGTTTTAATTGCACTTTTATACGTTAACAACTCTAAAGTATCATTCTTCGATCATTGATCTATTCCGATGCATTTTCAGGTACTTTATGCTCAAAATAGGAGGAAAATTTATCATTTCTTGAAGCACAAAGACTCGAGGCATACCGGAGTGAAGATATAGTTGTGGAAGGACAAGTTAAGAAAAATCAAGTCTTGAGTGTGCGCGCTGTGGCCTAAAGATATCCAAGCCTTAGCCTCTAGAACCGAGCAAAAGAACAAGGAAGAAGCTTTAGTGGAAGCCATAGCCTAGAGTAGCCAGGGTTGCGGCCTCCAACAAGGCAAGAAAATAAATAAATAGTGGAAGCCGTGGCACAAGGAAGGGAGAGCCATGGCGCCCACCCGGTCCACTTCTCCGAGATATGACCTAACTAAGACTTTTTAAGCTCTAAAACACCCTTGGACCTTGTACATTATAAATAGACCACTTAGGGTTTGTTATTAAACATTCATTAGAGGCTAGAGGCTGGTGAAAACATCATGAAGGCTGCCACACTCTCCCTCATGGCCAACTAATCTCCAAGCAAGGCGAAGGGATGAATCCTTAGGTGTAGTCATTCTTAATTTCTAGTCTTGATTCATTGTAGTTTTGATTTATTATCATTAAGCATTGTTATGGTTTACTTTTTAATCTAATTAGAATTTTTCCTCTTAATCCGGTGATTGCATCTTTCTCCCCCATATAAGTCTAGTCATGCTCTTCTTATGTGATGTTGTTGGGGTGTGATTGAGTTTGGTAGATTTCTCTAATAGATTTTTCCATTACTACGGTATTGTCATTATGATATATTGTCGTTTCTTGATAATCTATATGTTAGGTCATGTGTGCTTGAAAGTAAAGAGTATTTCATAACAATTACATTAGGGTATATATATGTGCTTTAATTGAATATTTTTCGATTACTTGTTTGGGATGTGAAACTTGCAATCGAGATAAAAACAACTGAATCAAGATTACAATAAGGCAACGAACCTAGGGAGGATTCCCGGACCCTTGTTGTTCTCTATTATATTTACATAATTATTTAACAATATTTCAAACTCAGATTCTTTCCTTTGACTTTTATCGTTTCATATTAAAGTTTACATCTTCTCTTGTAGTTTGCTTATTTCCCTGTGGAATTGACACCTCAAAGCCGTGCTATAACTACTGCATTATACTTTGGGCATAATCAAATTTTGGCGCCGTTGCCGGGGAAGATGCACTTAAGTAAAAGGAAGATTGTCAACGTCGAGACAAGACGGTAGAAGAATTGTAGATAGTTTTCCTTTTCAGTAGTTTCTAAAGGCGGTAACTTCTTTCCCTCTTTTATCTTGCTTCATTAATTTTTTTTACTTTACTTTATTTTATTTTATTCTTTCTTTTTTTATTGTTTTTTTATATTATTTTGTGATCTTGCATGCCCTGATATAGAGATACTTTGGCTAGATTTGTTTGTAGGCCTGTGTTAGAGTCAGAATTAAGTTCTTTTCTAAATCCTTTATTTGACAATCCATCTAGTCTCGAAGAGATGAGTGAATATGAAGATCAACCCCCTAGGACCCCTTATATTGTTATTTGTCTAAGTTTCAAACATGTCCAAACATGGTCTAAGTTTGGTTAAACTCCAAACTAAATGTTGAATATCAAAGTTCAGCAAGTCTAATGGCTGCACACATGTGTGTGCTTAAGGTTTGAGCATGGGAAGGTCATGCACACTGCTATGCAAACTTCTGCACACAGGCAGGAAGTGTGCGCACTGCAGCAGAAGGTAGCAACATTAGGTTAGGGGGCAGCGCGCACGCCCAGCACTGTGCCTCACAACATGCACGCCATCAGGGACAGCCCCAGCACCGCACCGCCCATGCCCAGTGCCGCACCGCCCAGGCACACTGCTGCACACATAGGCAGCAAGCATCAAGGCTCACCAAAAGTGTGTGCGCAAGTCCAAAACACACAGCACCACTTAGGAAAGTAATAAAGGGCCAAGATTGAGCAATGATCAAGATCAAAGGGAGGAGAATGAATCTCAAGAATGTCCAAGAATTGAGAGGCTATAAAAAGGGTTCTCAAGGCCTCATTTCACGATATATACAACACACATACAAGAGAGATTTGTGACATTGTGAGATCATTGTAAACACTTAGAGAGAATTGTGTAGAGTGACAAACACAAGAGGGACTTTGTTAGGCTGGTTGTAAAAAAGAGGGGATAGTATAGAATTGACAGAAAACTTTGTAATAGGACTATCACTTTATAGTTCTCTTCTTGTTTCTTCAAGAACTTGGATTCTTGAAGAGGATTGATGTAACTTTGTAAGAAACATTGAGATAGCGCAGAGAGTTCTGAGGAACTCACGGGGACATAGGCACATTGCCGAACCTCAATAACAATTGCTTGTCTTCTTTTCTTTCTTTGATTTTCTGTTCTTGTGTTCGATTGCTGTTTTTCTTTCTACAAGTCATTCAAGACTTGGGTGTTTGGAAGATCACCAACTGGGCATCTTGTCAAGGTGATTTCCAACACTTCAGGATTACCTCCACCCTACACGAACAGCCACACCATCATGCATCATGTTTCTAGCCAATACTCGCCATTTAGATTTTAAAACAGGGATGATATAATTACTCCATACGTTTCATGGTTTGAAAAGTGAAAACCCATATGTGCACATTAGAGAGTTTGAGGAAGTAGTTGCGACTTTTCATAGTCAATATGCAACTGCTGACATTGTGAGACTTAAGTTCTTTCCTTTCACTTTGAAGGATAGAGTTAAGAGTTGGCTATACTCATTGAGACCATGATCTATTGGGTCGTGGACTGAGATGAATTGGATTTTCCTTAATAAATACTTCCCCCAAGATGAGACCAATGCTTTAAAAAGATAAATCTCCACCTTTGCACGAAAGGATAGTGAGACTTTGTATCAGTCTTGGGAAAGATTTAAGGAGTTGTTGAGTATGTGCCCTCACCATGAGTATGAGAATTGGCGCTTAGTGAGCTATTTTTATGAGGGACTTACATATAGGGAGTGCCAATTTGTAGAGATGATGTGTAATAGTGAATTTTTAGACAAAGATCCTGATGAGGCCATAGAGTACCTCAATGCGCTTGCTGAAAAAGCTCACAGTTGGACTGGACCTAGTGCTACTGAAAGCACAAACAGGTCACGACCTGTAAGAAACAAAAATGGTGCTGGAATTTACCATCTTAGGGAATAGGACAACCTAAAAGCTAAGGTAGAGATACTCACTAGGGAACTAGATGTGTTAAAGACTAAGGGCTTACAGCAAACACACGTAGCTAATCATGCAAGGTCTTTTGAACCATGTTTTGTGTGTGGTGGGGTAGATCATCTTGCATAAGAATGTCCCACATTTGCAGAGATAAGAGGGATGCATGAGAAAAAATGTAATGCCTTAGGTATGTACAAGAAGCTTTTTTCACCTTTCTCTAATACCTATAATCCGGAGTGGCGGAATCACCCCAATTTTAGTTGGAAATTTGAAAACTAGTTGCCTGCACAACCCCTAGATCATATCCTGCACCATATCATACACCTGCACCCTCTAGGAGTCATTTAGAAGAAACTTTGCATGCGTTTATTGAGGTACAGGATAATACTAATCAAAGGCTTGAATCTTTAATTACGTAGGCTGTTGAAGAAAATAAAGAGATAAAGAGCCAAGTGTCCAAGTTGATGAGCTACTTGAGTGTGACTAAGCGAGGTAAGTTCCCTTCTCAAGCTTAGTCCACATATCATGGTTAGCACCTAGTGCAACAAAATTTGAAGGAGGTGAATGCCACTGAGACACTAAGTGGTAGGATTTGAACGAAAGCCACCAAGCATACTTGATTGACTCATTCATGGAAAAGGTCCAGCACCTTAATCCATTTGAGTCAATCCACACCCATGGGTTCACAAGAGCATATATTGAGCTAGAACCTAGAGATGGTTCTGATGACATCCTTAAGGCCTTTTCAAAGCATACAAGCACAAAATTTCACAGTGAAGCAGTTGTTGGTGCATTCAGTTCATGTTTGTCTATGAGGGAATAAAAGTGTCTAGCTGAGGACGTAAAACTTAGCGCTCATGGGAGGCACCCCACAGCATATCCTTTTACTTTTATTATTTTCATATTTCCTTTTCTTATTTATTGTTCGTATTTTTTTTCTTCTATTTTCCAGTATTAACTTAGTATTTCTTTTTCAAGGACAAATATACAAAGCAGTTCAAATGGTGAAGCACAATTTTCAGCTTCTGTGCACCTTTGGTTACAAATGGAATTTCCTTTACTCTTTCTTTTACATTGAGGTCAATGCAATTTTTAAGTTGGTAGTGGAGGAAACACAACTCTTTGTTTCCATATTATTTATTTCCATACATTTTTTTTCCATTGAATTGCTTGGTGTCGTTCTCCTTTTTTGTTTATTTTTAGCATGCTTTGTGTTAGTCTTAGATGTAATTCACATGTCAATGATATGAGCTTAATTGTTATAGCATATAGCATTTAGAAGAAGTTAAATCATGCTTCGGTTTGAGAATAATTTAAATATCAATCTTCATTTGGTTTGAGACTTTAGTTTGTGATAAGATTGCATGATTAGTCTAAAGCATCTATAGAAGTTTTATGTGTGATTATTTCGTGAATACTTTTGCAGTCTCGACAAGCTATAGAACTTATTTAATTGCACTTTTATACGTTAACAACTCTAAAGTATCATTCTTGGTCATTGATCTATTCTGGTGCATTTTCAGGTACTTTATGCTCAAAAGAGGAGAAAAAATTATCATTTCTTGAAGTACAAAGACTCGAGGCATACCGGAGTGAAGGCATAGATGTGGAAGGACAAGTGAAGAAAAATCAAGTCTCGAGTGTACGCGTTGCGGCCTAAAGATATCCAAGCCTCGGCCTTCAGAATCGAGCAAAAGAACAAGGAAGAAGCTTCAGTGGAAGCCGCAGCCTAGACTAGGCAGGCCACGGTATCTAGCAAGGCAAGAAAACAAAGAAACAGTGGAAACTGTTGTACAAGGAAGGGAGAGCCGCGGCGCCCACCCGGTCCACTTCTCCGAGATATGATCTAATTAAGACTTTTTAAGCCCTAAAACACCCTTGGACCTTGTACATTATAAATAGACCACTTAAGGTTTTTAATTAAACATTCATTAGAGGCCGGAGGCCAGGGAAAACATAATGAAGGCTGCCACACTCTCCCCCATGGCCAACTAATCTCCAAGAAAGGCGAAGGGATGAATCCCTAGGTGTAGTCGTTCTTAATTTCTAGTCTTGATTCATTGTAGTTTTGATTTATTATCATTAAACATTGTTATGATTTACTTTTTAATCTAATTAGAAGATTTCTCCTTAATTCGGTGATTGCATCTTTCTCCCCCATATAAGTTTAGTCATGCTCTTCTTATGTGATGTTGTTGAGGTGTGATTGAGTTCGATAGATTTCTCTTATAGATTTGTTTATTGCTGTGGTATTGTCATTATGATATATTGTCGTGTTTTTATAATCTATAAGTTAGGTCATGTGTGCTTGAAAGTAAAGAGTATTTCATAACAATTACATTAGGGTTTATATATGTGCTTTAATTGAATATTTGCTGATTGCTTGTTTGGGATATGAAACTTGCAATCTAGATAAAAACAACTGAATCAAGATTAGAATAAGGCAACGAACCTAGGGAGGATCCCGAACCCCTGTTTTTCTCTATTATATTTAGACAATTATTTAACACTACTTCAAACTCAGATTCTTTCCTTTGACTTGTATTGTTTCATATTAAAGTTTACATCTTCTCTTGTAGTTTGCTTGTCTCCCAGTGGAATCGACACCCCCAAAGCCATGCTACAACTACCGCGTTATACTTTGGGTATAATTAGGTCCCTTATTCTAGTGTGGTTGGATCAGTCATATTCATGATGGTAAGCACTAGACCCGATATTTCTCATGCAATGAGTGTTCACAACAGGTTTATGAGTAATCCCGGAAAGGAGCATTGGCTTGGGATGAAGTGGTTGCTGAAGTACTTGAAAGGAAGCCTAAATGTAGGGCTTATTTACAAGAAGAGGGGTAAGTCCATCTGTCTTGAAGGTTATGCGAATTTGGACTATGGAGCAGACCGGGATAAAAGAAGATCGATTACCTCCTACTTTTTCAAATGAAATAGATGTTGTATAAGTTGGAAGGCTCAGCTGCAGCCGGTGGTAGCACTCTCAACAACTGAGGTAGAGTACATACCAGCAACAGAAGCCATTGAGGAGGCTATGTGGTGCAAAGGGTTGTTGGAAGAGTTGAAGGTCCTAAAAGAGTAGGTGGTGGTGTATTTAGATAGCCAAAGTGCATTGCATTTGTGTAAGAATCCGATGTTCCATTTGAGGACTAAGCATATGGATGTTCGGTATCATTTCATTTGGGAAAATGTTATGGAAGGATGCATTCATGTGGACAAAGTCACAATTGAAGAAAATCCTACAGACTTATGTACTAAAGTTCTCCCTCTAAGAAAGTTTAATCATTGCCTTGGACTTCTTAGGATTGGAGTCGGTTGATATGCTGACTCAAGTTGAGTTTGGATCCTGAGTTCTCTGCTCAATGGGTTCGGGTTTAATCACTTAGACAAAGATAGAGATTGTTGGTATTTGTCTAAGGATTAAATGGGTTGATGAGTTCAGCATCAGGTATAGGTGTGCGCTGCAGCCACCAGCAAAGCAGGAAGTCTAGGGAGGCGTGCATTGCGGCATAGCCTCCCACACGTTGTGGTGCCCAGCAAGGATGAAGAACTGGAGGAGTTTCTGCTCTGTGTGCACCGCGACCAGACCTGTTCTAGGCCATGGTGCCAGGCACACCTAATGCTTCCTGATTAGCACTTTGGATTGGAGCATGATATTTGGTTAAAACACACAAGATCACTTAGACTTGTTGAAGGGCTATGATTGATTGGTCCTCAAGATCTAAGGGTTGAGATTGACTTCAAGATTGGTTCAAGAAGTGGTTGCACTATATAAAGGATCATCTAGAAGGAATAACATAATGTGTGTTTTTGGAAATCACCTTGACAAGATGCCGAGGTGGTGATCTTCCAAACACCCAAGTCTAGAATGACTTGTAGAAAGAAATACAATAATCAAAGATAAGAACAGAAAAATCAAAGAAAGAAAGAAGATAAGCAATTGTTATCGAGGTTCAGCAATGTGCCTAAGTCCCCGTGATTTCCTCCGAACTCTCTGCACTAAATCAATAGTTCTTTACAAATACAGCAACCCTCTTCAAGAAGCTCAAGTTCTTGAAGAAACCAAGAAAAGAAGAAAGAAGATGATAAGAACTAACAATGCTCTCTATTTAATCTAGACTTCTCTCTCTTTACAACCAGCCTCACTACAATAAGTCCTCTTGTGTTTGATCTTTTTCACTCTCACATAATTCTCTCTTGTATTACAATTGATCTCACACAATGTCACAATGTAATTCTTGTACTTGTTGTACTTCCTTGTTGTACCTGGAAAATGAAGCTAGGTAACCCCTAATATAGTTCACTCACTTCTTGTTCATTCTTATGAGTCAATCTCCACCCTTAGATCTTGATTGCCACTTAAACATGGCCCTCCATCAATCCTAAGTGGTTCTGTTCATTTTAACCTTGCACCCACGCACCCAAGAGCAGGTTAAAACATACTGTCCATGTGTGCTTTGGTGTGCCTAGCGCCTAGGCGCTCAACAGAGGGCGGCACGGCGCTGAGCAGGGCACACTTGCAGCCCATTCTAGAAGGTGCGACACTGGTGGGGAGTGGCATGGTACTAGTGCAGGTTAGGGGGTCTTCATTCTGGATGCCTAGGCGCTGGTGAAGGGGCGGCGTGGCGCACACTGATGCTGCCCCTTCACACAGCAGTGCACACACTTTTCCTGCTTGTGTGCTAAAGTGCGCACACTAGTGCGCCTACCCTTACCTTACTCCAAGGTGATGCACACACATGTGTGCACTCTTTTAACTTTCTGTATTTTAATACTCCAACCTTGGTTTAGACTTTAACCATCTTTGAACCATGTTTAGACATGTGTAAACCTTAGACAAATACCAACAATCTCTACCTTTGTCTAAGTGTTTAAACCCGAACAATTTTTGCAGAAAGCTTCAGGATTCAAACTTATCTTGAGTCATCAATTAACCAACTCTAATCCTAAGTAGTCTAAGGCAATGATTGAACTTACTTAGAGGTAGAACTTTAGTACCCAAATCCGCAGGAATTTCTTCCGTGGCTACCTTGTCCACATGGATGCATCCTTTCGTAACATTTTCCCGAATGAAATGATACCGAACATCCATATGCTTTATCCTCTTATGGAACCCGGATTCCTCCATAAGTGCCACACACTTTGGCTATCCGAATACACCACCACCTGCTCCTTTAGGGCCTCCCACTTGTCTAACAACCCTTTGCACCCCATAGCCTCCTTTATGGCCTCCGTAGCCGCTATGCATTCTGCCTTAGTTGTTATGAGTGCTACCAATAGCTGCCACTGAGCCTTCAAATAACTTAGCAACCACTTCATCCCAAGCCAATGCTTCTTTTTGAGACTACTCACAAATCTGCTGAGAACACCAATTACCCAAGAAACCCTTAACCAGTTTCTCACCTTTTTTTGAATTCTACACATCCCAAGGATCTTTTGTGTAAGGCTGAGATCCTTCCTCTTGAACTCCTCACTGAGTTGAGATGTAAACCTTTCCATCCTCTCCCTGCTGTTCTGAACCAACATCACATCATCGACATAGATGAGGATACTCACCATCTTCTCCACCTTGTGTCCAGGTGAGAAAGTTTCTGTGAAACCTATGTCTTCTCTTCTTGTGAACCCATTCGCCACCATCCTAGCTTTGTTTTGGACTTTATCTCCTAGAGGGTACCCTTCTTTGATCTTGTAAGTGCACTTACATTCTACAACTTTCTACTTTCTTGGAATTTTCACCAATTCCCAGAAGTCGTTCTTCCTCAAAGAATCCATTTCTTCCTCCATAGCTAGCTGCCACTTTGACGAATCCTTACACTCCATGGCATCCGTGTAAGTTTTTGGTTCAACCTCTCCTTCTATCCAAGGAGCTGCTACATTAGCATCCGCAAACCCATATCTCAAAGGTGGTCTAACCACCCTCCTTTCCCGGTCTCTTGTGAGCTGGTAGTCATTCGGACTTGCTGCATCAACCTCTTCTTGTTCAGCCTCTTCTTGAGTTTCTTGAGCTTGGCCCCTTTGTTATACTTGAACCGAGTTCTCTTTGATGCGATGCTCCACAACTTCTGGACTGGTTTGCTCACTAGCCCGTGCAGGGTTAGTTTTCTCCAAGTAGGGAAATAATAATTGATTAAAAATAACATCCATACTTTTAATCAGTTTCATGCCCTTCTTTTCTAAGGACCACAACCTATATCCCTTAACTCCATCACCATATCCTAGAAATATACATTTTCTAGATCTAGGGCTAAGTTTATCCTCCTTTTGATGTGCATATGTTGCACATCCAAAAGTCCTAAGGTTGTTTAATTCAGGGAGTTTTCCACTCCACATCTCCATGGGAGTCTTGAGCTCTAAAGCTCTAGAGGGTGATCTATTCACTAAGTATGCAGCTATAGCCATAGCTTCTCCCCAAAAATATTTTGGTAAAACGAATCCTATTAGCATGCACCTAACCTTTTCCATAAGGGTTCTATTCATTCTTTTAGCAACTTCATTTTGCTGAGGTGTTTTTACAATCGTTCTATGTCTTAGAATGCCATTTAATTCACAGAATTTATCAAAATCCTTTTTGCAAAATTCTAAGCCAATATCCGTTCGTAAAGCCTTAACTACCCTACCTGTTTGAGTTTCCAGTAACTTCTTCCACACAACAAATTTATTCAAGGCATCTGATTTATTTCTAAGCAAATAAACTCACACTCTTCTTGAATAATCATCAATTAAAGACATAAAGTAAAAGTTACCTCCCTATGTTGGTGTTCTTGCTGGTCCCTAAAGGTCCGAATGAATGTAGTCAAGAATCCCCTTAGACTTGTGCACTCCGGTGTTGAAGATGACTAGGTGTTGCTTCCCAATAATGCAACTCTCATAGAAATCTAGTTTCTCTACTTTGTCTCCTCCAAGTAGACCATCCTTGCAAAGAACTTGCAGGCCCTTTTCGCTCATGTGTCCCAAGCGAGTGTGCCAAAGGGCTGCCTTGTCCATCTCAGCCATGAAGCTTACTGCTTGATCATTGATTTTTGTCTCTCCGATCATCTCATAGAGTCCATCATTTCTTGCTGCCTTGATCACTACCAAAGATCCCTTGGCCACCTTAATCTTTCCTCCCTCTACTTTGCATGTATACCCCATAGAATCCAACTGCCCCAATCAGATCAAATTTCTCTTCAAATCTGGAAGATACCTCATATTTTGCAACAGCCTTGTGACTCCATCAAACATCCTTAATTGGATGTCTCCAATCCCTCTCACTTGGTAAGAATTGTTATTCCCCAAGAAGACCCTTCCATCATTGATCTCCTTGAAATTCTTGAACCATTCCTTGTGAGGACATAGGTGATAAGTGTACACGGAATCAAGAATCCACTTTTCACTACCTTGCCTCCTGCTCACATTTGAGCACACAACAAACACATCATCTTGCTGTTCTCCTTTGGCAACCGAAGCCTCTCCATTATTGGTATGGCTTCTCCTCTCATCCCACATCTTCTTCTTGCAATCTTTCTTGAAATGGCCCTCCTTGTTGCAGTAGAAGCATCTCCTTCCTCCTCCAAGTCTTATCTTAGAATGAGATCTCCCATGGTTCTACCCTCAACCTCTTGATTTCTCCTGGTAGTTGCCATGGTTGCTACTGCCATTCCGATTTGTTGGCCTTCCTCTTACGAACAGCCAATCTCCACTTGATGTCTCCTTCATCTTGGCTTTGAAATCATGTGCCTTTATGGCATTGATCACAATCTCCTTTGTTAAAGTATCCCTTCCATACTCAATAGCTTTAATCAAATTATCAAAGCAATCAGGAAGAGAGTTTAACAAGATAACAGCCAATTGTTAACCCAGAAAAATAATGTTACAGCTATTCAAATCTTGAAGTAGCTTATTGAAGACATCAAGATTATCTTGCACCTCTTTACTAGGATCGATTTTAAAAGAAAAGATTCTTTTAAGAAGATAAATCTTGTTAGGGAGAGTTTTGGTAAGAAACAACTCATCTAGTTTCTTCCATATGACAGCCGTATCTTTCGAGTCTCCGCACTCCCTTGTGACACTATCTAACATGTGCAAGAAAATGGTGCTGTAAGCCATCTTCTTCATCTCAGTCTGCTAGTCCTCCATGACACTTGCTGGAAAAGCATCATCTTCTCTAATAGCCAAGTCCACTTTTTGTTGCATTAGAATCGCCTTGATCTTCCGCTTCCAAAGGGCAAAGTCTCCCTTTCCATCAAACTTCCCAACAAAGAAATTTGAAGCCATCTTTGCAGACAAGATCCTTGATTTATGCACTAACCACAAATGCTTTCTTCAACCTCAAGAACACAGATCGAAGATGGATCTTAACACTGTTCTTGAATCACCCTCAAGAATATGATCAGATCTTGATCTTTACATCGTTCTTGAATCACCCAAGAAGTTGATCTTTGATTCTTGGAGTCTTGGCTCCGTCACCTTCTTGTTCTTGCTCCGATACCCAGCTGTGCTTGCTCTGATACCACTGTCCAAAGCTCTGATACCACTATTGAAAATCACCTTGACAAGATGCCCAAGTGGTGATCTTCCAAACACCCAAGTCTAGAATGACTTGTAGAAAGAAATATAGCAATCAAAGACAATAACAAAAAAATCAAAGAAAGAAAGAAGACAAGTAATTGTTATCGAGGTTCGGCAATGTGCCTACGTCCCCGTGAGTTCCTCCGAACTCTCTGTACTAAATCAATGGTTCTTTACAAATACAACAGCCCTTTTCAAGAAGCTCAAGTTCTTGAAAAAACCAAGAAGAGAAGAAAGAAGATGATAAGAAGTAAAAATGCTCTCTATCTAATCTAGACTTCTCTCTCTTTACAACCAGCCTCACTACAATGTCACTCTTGTGTTTGATCTTTTTCACTCTCACATAATTCTCTCTTGTATTATAATTGATCTCACACAATGTCACAATGTAATTCTTGTACTTGTTGTACTTCCTTGTTGTAACTGGAAAATGAAGCTAGGTAACCCCTTATATAGTTCATCCACTTCTTGTTCATTCTTGTGAGTCAATCTCCACCCTTAGATCTTGATTTCCACTTAACCATGGCCCTCCATCAATCCTAAGTGGTGCTGTGAGTGTTAACCTTGCACCCACACACCCAAGAGGAGATTAAAATATGCTGTCCATGTGTGCTTTGGTGTGCCTAGCGCTTAGGCGCTCAACAGGGGGCAGCATGCCGCTGAGCAAGGCACACTTGCAGCCCATTCTGGAAGGCACAGCACTAGTGGGGAGTGTCATGGAGCTAGCATAGGTCCAAGGGTCTTCATTCTGGATGCCTAGGCACTGGTGAAGAGGCGGCGTGGCGCACACTGATGCTGCCCCTTCACACAGCAGTGCACACACTTTTCCTGCTTGTGTGCTGAAGTGCGCACACTAGTGCGCCTACCCTTACCTTCCTCCAAAGTGATTCACACATGTGTGTGCAGTCTTTTAACTTGTTGTATTTTAATACTCCAACCTTGGTTTAGACTTTAACCATTTTGGAACCATGTTTAGATATGTGTAAACCTTAGACAAATACCAACATGTGTGAAATAGAACACATGGTGTGTGAGACAAGAAGTGAGCATCAAGTGTGAGAGTGCAAAAACATGATGAGAGCTATAAAATGCATCTTAATAGTACTTATTTTTAGCATTTTAGAGTTGATTTAGGTTTTAATTGCACTTTCATATATTAACAACTCTAAAATGTCATCTTTGGATCACTAATTTGTTTTGATGCATTTTAAGGTATTTTGAGTCTTAAAGAGATAGAAAAGCTATTGTTGAATGAAGCACAAAGATTCCATGTATATCATAGCAAATGAGTGCTTTTGAAATGGCTAAACAAATAGATCCAAGCAAGTGTGCCACGCCCTGGAACCAGCTGGGCCGCACCCTCCAAAACAGAGGCCAAAGCAAACAAAGAAAGCCATCAGGTCAGGGTGCTCCTTGGACCAAGGGGTGCCGCGCCCTGAGGTGTGAAGTGCACCCTGGATTAATCTAGGGTGCACCCTGAAGGGCTGAACGGCACCCTAGATGGAGCTGGGGTGCACCTTCCAGAAAGTTCACAAGGCCAGCCTAAAACCGAGCCTAGGCGCGAACACGAACTTTGCTATCCGTGTTAGGTCTGAATTAGGTCTTAATGATTGTTTAAAACTCTAGAACACCCTTGGACCCTTGTATTATAAATAGATAACTTAGGGTTCGATATTATTCATTCATTAAGCTGGAAGACTCAAGGAAGCAACAACTTCTCCTCCATCAAAGTGTTCAACCATGAGCCTCATGGCTAACTAATCTCCAAGCAAGGCGAAGGGATGAATCCCTAGGTGTAGTTGTTCCTATTTTTCTTTATTTGATTCAGTTGTAATAGAGCTTTATCATTAAGACATTGTTATGATTTACTTTTTAATCTAATCATAAGATTTCATCTAATCCGCTGATTGTATCTTTCTCCTTGATATAAATTTAGTCATGCTTTCCTTATGTCAAGATTGTTTGGGTATGATTGAGTCCGATAGGTTTATCCTTTAGGCTTGTCCATTACTGCAATATTGTCATAAAAAATATATTGTCATTTCTTGATAAACCTATTAGATAGATCATGTGTACATGAATCGAAAATAAAAAGTATTTCATAACAATCAAATTAGGGTTTATACATGTTCTCATTGAATATTTGCCGATTGCATGTTTGGGATGTAAAACGTGCAATCGAGATAAAAACAACTGAATCACGTTAGGATTAGGGCAATGAACCTAGGGAGGATTCCCAGATCCTTGTTGTCCCTCTATTATATTTTACAACCTACACAATTACTTCATCATCAATTTCAGATTCTCTATTTATTTTGATTATATCGTCTCATATTAAAGTTTACATATTTCTTTATAGTTAACTTGTCTCCCTGTGAAATTGACACCCCAAAGCCGTGCTACAACTACCGCATTATTGTTTTGGGCGTAATCAAATTTTGGTGCTGTTGCCGGGGAGACACGCTTACTTACAAAGAAGTTGTCAACTCTAAAGACAAGACGGTATTATCATTCCTTTTTATTAGTTTTGATTTTCTGATTTTGTTGTGTTCCGTTTTATTTATCACTTTTAAAACTTAATTGGTGTATGCTTAGACTGAGAGATTTGCGAGGGAGATTCATTAAAGGACCTAAAATAGAAATACCTTTCCCTTCCACGTCCGTTAGTGAAACCTCGCCTAGATCAAACCCTAGTGTACACCCACCCGAAAATTTAGAAAATTTTGATAACGTGGCTGAAAAACCTAATGAAAATGCTGCTAGGACACTTAAAGATTACCTACATCCTAGCCGAACAGCCACACCATCATGCATTATGTTTCCAGCCAACACTCACCATCAAGACTTTAAAACATGGATGATACAATTACTCCCTACTTTTCATGGCTTGGAAAACGAAAACCCATATGTGCACATTCGAGAATTTGAGGAAGTAGTTGCGACTTTTCATAGTCAAGATGCAACGGATGATATCTTGAGACTCAAGTTTTTTCCTTTTTCTTTGAAGGAAAAAGCTAAGAGTTGCTTATACTCACTGAGACCATGATCAATTGGGTCATGGAATGAGATGACCCAAGTCTTTTTTAACAAGTACTTCCCTCAACATAAGACTAATGCATTAAAAAGACAAATCTCCACCTTTACACAAAAGGAAAACGGGACTTTGTATCAGTTTTGGGAGAAATTTAACGAGCTGTTAAGTATGTGTCCACATTATGGGTATAAAAATTGATGTTTAGTGAGCTATTTCTATGAGGGTCTTACCTATAGAGAACACCAATTTGTAGAGATGATGTGTAATGGTGAGTTCCTATAAAAAGACCCTGATGAGGCTATCGAATACCTCAATGAGCTTGCTGAAAAAGCTCACACATGGACTGTTCCTAGTGCTACTGAAAGCACAAATAGGTCACGACCTATAGGAAACCCTAGTGGTGGAGGGATCTACCATCTTAGGGAAGAGGATAACCTTAAGGCCAAGGTCGAGATGCTTACTAGGGAGTTAGAGGCATTAAAAACTAAAAAACAAACACACATGGTTAATCAAGCCAAACCTTTAGAACCATGTTTTGTATATGGCGGGGTTGATCATCCCGCCTAAGAGTGCCTCACATTTTTTGATATGAGAGGGCTGTATGAGGAACAATGTAATGCCTTAGGTATGTACAAGAAGCCTCCAGCACCCTTCTCTAACACTTACAATTCGGGGTGGAGAAATCACCCTAACTTCAGCTAGAAATCTGAAAATCAGCAGCATGCATAACCTCCTAGATCATACCCTGCACCTTATCATGCACCCTCATCCTCTAGGAACTCTTTAGAAGACACCTTATATGCTTTTATTGAAGCACAAGGTAAAACAAACCAAAGGTGTGAGGCTTTAATTACACTTGTAGTTGAGGAAAAAAAAGAGATAAGGAGCCAAGTATCTAAATTAATGGGCTCCTTGAGTGTGACTAAGCGAGGTAAGTTCCCTTCCCAAGCTCAGTCTATACCTCACGGTCAACATATGGCACAAGAAAATTTGAAAGATGTAAATGCCATTGTGACTCGAAGTGATAAGTCACTACACATCCCACCAATGAATAAATCCGAGGATGTGGAAAAGGGGCAAGCTAGTGGCAATGCCGAGCTGCCCGAAGACTCTGAAGTGACCAAAAGTCTTGTTAAGGCACCATTCCCCCAAGCCTTAAAATCCAACAAAAAAATATGGAAATAAATAATGAAATCCTTGAGAACTTAAGGCAAGTGAAACTTAATCTTGCTCTTTTGCATGTGATTAAACAAGTCCCTACCTATGCAAAAGTTCTTAAGGATTTATGCACAATTAAGAGGAAACATCATGTCAAGAAAATAGCATTCCTAACTGAACAAGATAGTTCGTTAATTGATAAAAGAATTTTCCCAAAATACAAAGATTCGGGTTGTTCTACCATTGCTTGCAGCATTGGAAATCATGAGGTTGGACAAGCCTTGCTAGATTTAAGAGCTAGTGTAAACCTGATGCCATTCTCTATTTACTTATAATTGGGATTAAGAGAAATAAAACCAACCGCCGTGGTACTACAATTGGCCGATCGCTCAGTTAAATTACCCCGGGGTGTGGTAGTGGATGTTTTGATGCAAATTGATAAATTTTACTATCCTGTTGATTTCTTAATTCTTGATACCACTTCTGCTGTTGACATTAACTCCAAAATTCCTTTGATTTTGGGTAGACCTTTTCTTGCTACTGCGAATGCTCTAATAAATTGTAGGAATGGACTCATGAAGCTGTCTTTTGGCAACATGACCCTCGAAGTAAATATTTTCAATGTTGCAAAGCAGTCCGAAGATGAAGACGAAAACCACCAGCTTTACATGATCGAGTCACTCATCAATGAGGGAGTCTCTTTAACTTATGATTACGATCCTCTTGAAAATTTTCTTGTTAATTCTGAAATAAATTTATTTGATGATAAAACTGATATAATTGATATTTGTGTTGTTTTTCACAAATTTCAGGATTATGGCAATCGGGCATGGCAACCAAGGTTTGAGGAGCTGCCCGAAAGAAGCAAGACACTGTTCCCTCAAATGTGGAAGCACTTAAAGTCGAATTGAAGCCACTACCTAAGGGTCTAAAACATGCCTTTCTCAATCCAGGTGATACCTTTCCTGTTATTATTTCTTCTGAATTATCTAAAACCCAACGTAAGAAATTAATTCAAACTTTAAATGCACACAAATCAGCCTTAGGATGGAGTATGGCTGATTTAAAGGGAATTAGTCCCCTGATCTACTCCCATAAAATAAATTTGGATGAAGGAACAAGTCCTCGTAGAGACCCTCAACGTAGGCTTAACCCCACTATGAAAGAAGTAATGAAAAATGAAGTGCTGAAACTGTTAGATGCGGGTATTATATATCCTATAGCTGATAGTAAGTGGGTAAGCCCTACGCAATTCGTTCCTAAAAATTCTGGAGTCATGGTGGTAAGGAATGACCTAGGAGAGCTAGTCCCTACCAAACTTGTGACCGGGAGGCGTATGTACATTGATTACAGAAAGTTAAATGCTGCCACTTGGAAAGACTACTTGCCACTCCTTTTTATTGATCAAATTCTTGAGTGTGTAGCTGGTCATCCCTTTTACTGTTTTCTAGATGGTTATTCTGGTTATTATCAAATAGAAATTGCATTAGAAGACCAAGAAAAGACCACCTTTACTTGTCCCTTTGGCACTTATGCTTTTCGTAGAATGCCATTTGGATTATGTAATGCCCCTGCTACTTTTCAACGCTATATGATGAGTATTTTTAGTGACATGGTTGAAAATTACATGGAGATTTTTATGGATGACCTAACTGTTTTTGGTTCTTCATTTGAAGCATGCTTAATGAATTTAGAAAGAGTATTAATTCACTGTGAGGAAAAAGAATTGGTCCTAAATTGGGAAAAATGCCATTTCATGGTATCATCCGGTATTGTCTTAGGGCATATTGTCTCTTCTAAAGGAATAGAGGTTGATCAATATAAGATTGAATTAATCTCTAACTACCTACCCTTAAGACAATAAAGGATGTGAGATCTTTCCTTGGTCATGCTGGTTTTTATAGGAGGTTCATACAAAATTTTTCAAACATATCTAGACCACTATGTGCCCTCCTAGTTAAAGACACCCCCTTTAAGTGGACTGAAGCTTGTCAAGAAGCATTCCAAATGCTGATCGACAAGCTCACTTCCGCACCTATAATGCAGTCACCAGATTGGACTTTGCCTTTTGAAATCATGTGTGATGCTAGTGACTACGCTGTAGGTGCTGGTCTTGGACAGCAAAGGGAAGGTAAACCTTTTGTCATTTACTATGCTAGTAAGACTTTAAATAGTGCTCAAATGAATTACTCTACAACTAAAAAAGAATTGCTAGCTGTAGTATTTGCTTTAGATAAATTTTCTGCTTATTTGATTTGTTCTCCTATCCTTATTTTTACAGATCATGCAGCCCTCAAGTATCTTCTTACAAAGAAGGATGCTAAGGCGTGACTAATCCGATGGATCCTCCTCTTGCAAGAATTTGATATCACCATCAAGGATAAGAAAGGAGTGGAGAACATAGTAGCTGACCATCTCTCAAGACTTACATTTGAGGACACTTGTGATGACATGCCAATCAAAGATGACTTTCCCGATGAGCATTTACTCTCCATTACTTCTTTACCATGGTTTGCTTACATCGTGAATTATTTGGCTATAAGTGAGATACCAATGGATTGGAGTGCTCAAGACAAAAGGAAATTACTATATAAGGTACGTAATTTCTATTGGGATGACCTCTATCTTTTCAAATACTGCCCTGACCAAATTCTAAGGCATTGCATCCCTAATGAAGAGATTACAAGTGTCTTAGAATTTTGTCACTCCCAAGCTTGTGGAGGTCACTTTTCAATGAAAAAAACCGCTACAAAAATTTTGAAGTGTGGATTTTATTAGCCTACCTTGTTTAAAGATGCAAACACCTACTGTCGCTCATATGAAAGGTTTCAAAAGTTAGGAGCTGTGTCTCGCCGAAATATAATGCCCCTAAACCCTATTTTAGTGATTGAAATCTTTGATTGTTGGGGCATCGATTTAATGGGACCCTTTCCTCCTTCTTTCAGATACCAATATATCATTGTGGCAATAGACTATGTATCTAAGTGGGTAAAGGCAACAGCTTGCCGAAGCAATGATAATATAACGGTGATTAAATTCCTTAAAGAAAATGTGTTATCTCGATTTGGTACACCACGTGCTATAATTAGTGATCGAGGTACACATTTTTGCAACCGTTCTTTTGAAGCATTGATGAAAAAATTTGGGGTATTACAAAAAATCTCTACTACCTATCATCCTCAGACTAGTGGACAAGTAGAGCTTGCTAATAGGGAAATTAAACAAATTTTAGAAAAAACAGTTAACCCAGATCGCAAGGATTGGTCTTTGAGACTAGTTGATGCGCTTTGGGTTTACCGTACAACTTTTAAAACTCCCTTAGGTATGTCACCTTATCGGCTTGTTTTTGGAAAGCCTTGCCACTTACTCGTGGAGCTCGTGCATCGAGCTTATTGGGCCATCAAGTCTTTTAACTTTGATATGGGCGAAGCGGGTAAAATTAGGAAATATCAGCTGACCGAGTTAGAAGAGTTAAGAAACAATGCTTATGAAAATTCCAGAATCTATAAGGCTAAGATGAAAGTATTCCATGACAAAAATATTTTGAGAAAAACATTTAAACCCAATGATCGGGTGTTCTTATATGACTCTAGACTTCATAAGCATCCTGGAAAACTTCGGTCAAGACGGACCGGCCCTTTTATAGTGAAAAATGTTTTTGAAAATGGGGCGGTCAAAATTGAAGACACTAGAGATGGTCGAGTCTTTAAAGTATACGGTCAACGACTTAAGATCTTAATCGATAGACAAGATCTTGAAGTGGAAGACATTCCACTTATGGATCCGATCTATTCACTTTGACCATACAACAAAGGTACGTTTTTACTTTTATTTTTCTTTTGTTTTATTTTGTTTTTAATTAAGATTTCTTCAATTTTTTAATTTTTTTTATTATTTTAGTTTAATCTGATTTTTATTTAGAATTGTTTTTGCTAATTTTCTTTCATATTTTTTTTTTCTTCCTTTTGGCACCAAACAAAAATTTTCTTCTGTAGGATCAGACCCAGCTCGCACCACTCCCTAGTTGTTCCCGCGCCGTACCTCACAGAATGCAGCACACACGCCCAGCTCAAGCCACGGCGCGCCCTCTGCCAAGCCGTGACTTGACCTGTTCTGCCACCTGTACCTGCACACAAATAAAACCTCTTTTCTGCACCTCTCCTCTTCATTTCAAATGCACGAACCCAGCAGCCTTTTTTTCCCCCTTTCTCTCCCTCTCTCAAAACCCTAACCTCCCTCATCATCTTTCCTAAAAAAATTTTATTTTAACTCCATTTCTTGAAGGATTTTGCACTAGTCTTGCAACTTTTGTTGAAAATTTCTCCCACCCACTTGGTGCAAAGAAGCTTTTGGTGTTCATCAAGCAACCTTCAAGTTGGTGGTTAGTTTTCTTTTCTCCAATTTTGAGTATCAAGTAAGCATAAATTCTTCTCTTCTTATTCAATTGTGCTATTTGGGTGGTTGATTTTACCTTTATATTATTATTCTATACACTTGATTCACATGGCACCCAAACCCAAAAGACCAAGAGGGAAACAACCTCAAGAATATGATGAGAACAAGTTCGTTAGTTTTGAGGCTAGTGAGAGATATAATAGCTTGTTAAATACTAGGAAAATCATTCCTGAGAGAGGTTTCAATATCACTGAGAGGGGAAACCTATTCTTATTTTAATTGATTATTGATAGAAATTGGGGTACCTTTTCAAGACAACCATCTAATTCTCTCCCGAATATAGTTCACGAATTCTATGCCAATGCCGACGAACATAGGAATGGTAAGGTCTTGGTGAGACAAAAAACAGTCTCTTTAAGCCGCTCATCCATTAATAGGTTCTATGGGTTACCCGACATAGAACACAGTGAGTATCTTGCGTATGTATCTAATATTGATTATGATGAGATTTGCTATACTCTCTGTATTCCGGGCACAACTTGGAAAATGACGGCCAATACACATAAAACCTTTCCTGATGCATCTTTAAATGTCAATGCTTGGGCTTGGAAATATTTTGTATGCCACAAATTAATTCCTGTTTTACATTATAGTGACCTGACTATTGAGAGAGCTATTTTGATATATGTCATTTTGATGGGTATGATCATGATGTAGGCATAGTAATATCCAATTCTATCTTACACACTGTGTGACATAATCTTGGATTATACTTTCCTTCTTTGATCACCCAACTATGCATCCAAATTGATGTCCCTTACAGTAGTATTAAGGAACACAACCCACCCAAGAAACCCATCGATGATGGCCTGCTCACTCTAATTAGAACCTCAAGGCCACCAATCCCGGGAGAGCAGGAAGTGATTACTGCCCCTCCTCCTCCTTCTAGAAATTTCATTATTGTAGAGCGTCTTGAGCGTTTAAAGAGTCGTTTTGACGAGCACCAGAAACTGTTATTTGATAGGTTAGATCATCAAGACTAATTCTTGGCTTGTCAAGACTGATTCTTGGCTCGACAAGCCAATTATCAAGCAGAAGTCAACTCCACCTTTGGTCAGATGTACCAACACCGGGTTCATCTTTTGATCCACCTCCTGAGGAAGTTGAAAAGAGTGAAGGGAATGCCGATGATGATGAGAATTTAGAGGACTAATTTTGGGTTCTATCTCTTATTTTCCTTTTTCCCTATATTATTTTTTGTTATTTTCTTTTTCTCATTTTAGTGATTTTTCTACATTTTATGTGCTAACCTAACATATGGTGGGAATCTTAAGGGTACACCACAGTTGTTTTCTTTTTGTTGTCTTGTTTTATGTTGTAGATTGGAATTTCAGCAAGAAGAATGGCATTCAATTCCCTGGTGGTACATCTTTTTTAGCATCTGTGCACTCGTGCTTACAAAGGGAGTTTTTCTTTACTTTCTCTTTAACATTAAGGACAATGCAAATTTTAAGTTGGGGGTAGAGACGTATTTCTTAAAAATTGCTTGGTGTTACTTTCCCTTACCTTTTGTTTTTAATATGTTTGGTGTTAGCCTTAGAGTTTATTCACATGTCAATGATATGAGCTTAATTGAGATAGCATATAACATTTAGAAGAAGTTAAATCTTGCTTCGGTTTGAAATTAATTTAAGTATCAATCTTCATTTGGTTTGAGACTCTAGTTTGTGGTAAGATTGTATGGTTAGTCTAAAACATTTAGAGAAATTTTATGTGTGATTGCTTTGTGAATTCTTTTGTAGTCTCGATAAGCTCTAGAACTTACTTGATAACCACTTGAGGCAAATTCCTAGAATGCACATTACTTAGGATATGATATAGGCCATTTTTTGACCGTTTGTGCTTGTCAAACCCACCATTGCTGTATTTACCACTACTCACCTATTTGAGCCCTTTTTCTTGAAAAAGAATTTGACCCTTGCTTCTTTTAATAGCCCATTTACTCACTTTTTTGAGCCTAAGAAAATATTTTATCCTTACCTTTAAAGAACTTAGCTATACACATTTTTTGAGAAGCACTTAAAATGAGTAAGGATGGAAATATGAGAAAATATCACTACCATAACCCAAGTACATTAAAGGAGATAAGTTGGGGATTATGGAAAAGAAAAGAAAAATGGAAAAAGAGATGAATGGTCTTATGCAAAAATACAAAAGAAAAGAAAAAAAAAAGAGAAATGAATTATGGCAAAGAAACAAGAAAAGAAAAGAAAAGTGATATTTAGAGAAAAATGCTCGAAAAATAGTTGAAAAAGTTGGGTGTTGAAGTAAGGTTATCTAGTGCTTAAAAGTGGATGTGTTTAAAGCTAAGAGATCGAGTTCTTTTACTTATGAATCCTTCTCATTCTTTCTTAACCTTTACCTTAGCCTAACGTTACAAGCTTATTAAAGACCTATTGATCCAATGTAATGTGATTTTTCTACAATAGTGGAGAATGGTTTGAAATGTAAGCCTATGGAGTGTTTTTGTAATTGATGTCATGCAATTTATCATGTTTTAGAGGCCAAGACTTATATTCATGAATGTCATACATAAAGTAATCCAGATGTTTGGATTAATGGATTGTGGTAAAATGGATGTTAAGAGTCAATAACAATTTTAAGATTGATGTTTAGATTACTTTTGAACTTGGGTGAAATTTAATGATTCTATGTGTTGTGTACTATGTGAAATTTTTTAGAGAAAATGTGAATTACTCTTGCTTAACACTAATATTGCTCTACTTTGTTGTGATCCCCACCGAAAAATTCATCTCTTGTTTTCGCTTGAATTGCTAGGGACTAGCAATAAGCTAGTTGGGTGTTATGATGAGAGCTATAAAATGCATCTTAATAGTACTTAATTGTTATCATTTTAAAGTTGATCTAGGTTTTAATTGCACTTTTATATGTTAACAACTCTAAAGTGTCATCTTTGGATCACTAATTTGTTTTGATGCATTTTCAGGTATTTTGAGTCTTAAAGAGATAGAAAAGCTATTGTTGAATGAAGCATAAAGATTCCATGTATATCAGAGCAAAGGAGTGCTTTCGAAAAGGCTAAACAAAGAGATCCAAGCATGTGTGCCGTGCCCTGGTACCAGTTGGGCCGCACCCTCCAGAACAGAGGCCAAAGCAAGCAAAGAAGGCCATCAGTTTAGGGTGCTCCTTGGACCAAGGGACGCCGCACCCCGAGGTGTGAGGTGCACCCTGGATTAATCTAGGGTGCGTCTTGAAGGACTGAGGTGCACCTTGGATGGAGCTAGGGCGCACCTTCCAGAAAATTCATAAGGCTGGCCTAAAACCGAGCCTAGGCGCGAGAAAATCCAAGCCTAGGCGGGGAAACGAACTTTGTTCTCCGAGTTAGGTCTGAATTAGGTCTTTAATGATTGTTTAAAACCCTAGAACACCCTTAGACCCTTATATTATAAATAGATCACTTAGGGTGTGATATTATTCATTCATTAAGGTGGAAGACTCAAGGAAGCAGCAACTTCTCCTCCATCAAAGTGTTTAACCATGAGCCCCATGGCTAACTAATCTCCAAGCAAGGCGAAGGGATGAATTCCTAGGTGCAGTTGTTTCTATTTTCCTTTATTTGATTCAGTTGTAATAGAGCTTTATCGTTAAGACATTGTTATGATTTACTTTTTAATCTAATTATAAGATTTCATCTAATCCGGTGATTGTATCTTTCTCCTTGATATAAATTTAGTCATGCTTTCCTTATGTCAAGATTGTTTGGGTATAATTGAGTTCGGTAGGTTTATCCTTTAGGTTTTTCCATTACTGCAATATTGTTATAAAAGATATATTGTCGTTTCTTGATAAACCTATAGGATAGATCATGTGTATATGAATCGAAAATAAAAAGTATTTTATAACAATCAAATTAGGGTTTATATATGTTCTCATTGAATATTTGTTGATTGCATGTTTGAGATGTGAAACATGCAATCAAGATAAAAACAACTAAATCAAGTTAGGATTAGGGCAACAAACCTATGGAGGATTCCCGGATCCTTGTTGTCCCTCTATTATATTTTACAATCTACACAATTACTTCATCATCAATTTCAGATTCTCTATTTATTTTGATTATATCGTCTCATATTAAAGTTTACATCTTTCTTTATAGTCAACTTGTCTCCTATGGAATCGACACCCCAAAGCTGTGCTACAACTGTCGCATTACTGTTTTGGGCGTAATCAAGACACAAAACACAAGAGAGGTTGTTTGTTTAGAGAGAGAGTAGTATAGATTGGGGATTCAAGGGCTTTGTAATTGGAATTTTCTTGAGGAAAATTCCAGGGAAACACTTAGTTTTTATCACTTTCTTTTTTCTCTTCTCTCATTCTTCAAGAACAAGAGGGTTCTTGAAGAGGTGTTGCTGTAATTGTAAGAACTCTATTGATTTAGTGCAGAGAGCTTAGACTAGCTCACTGGGATGTAGGCACATTGCTGAACCTCGATAACAATTGCTTGTGTTCTTTTTTATGCTTTGATTCTTGTTTCTGTTTGTACAAGTCATTCTGGATTTAGGTGTTTGGAAAGATCACAATCTGGGATTTTGCAAGAAAGTGATTTTCCAACAAACCAAATACACAGTAATAGACATAGCTTCCCCCCAAAAACATTTTGGTAACCCGGAACCAATTAACATGCCATGCATTGCACTAGGCCTAATATTGCAGTTTTTTTATATAAAACTATTATGTATACTAGCATTCCTAGTGTTGAACATTAGAAAGCTAGTGGTAAGAAATTTGGTTGTCTCAGGGAAACCATAGATTCGGGGTTGTTTTATAGTGACTACCTAGCTATATTAGAAGGATAAACTTATGGGAGTTGGATTATCAATGTTGATGATAATAAGTCCACATCTGGATGGGTCATACCCTTCCTAGAATATCTTTAGTGACATGGTTGAAAATTGCATGGAAGTTTTTATGGATGACCTAACTGTTTTTGGATCTTCATTCGATGCATGCTTAACGAATTTAGAGAGAGTATTGATTCGCTGTGAGGAGAAAGAATTGGTTTTAAATTGGGAAAAATTCCATTTCATGGTACCATCCGGTATTGTCCTAGGGCATATTGTTTCTTCTAAAGGAATAGAGGTTGATCAATCTAAAATTGAATTAATCTCTAAATTACCTACCCCTAAGACAATAAAGGATGTGAAATCTTTCCTTGGTCATGCTGGTTTTTATAGGAGGTTCATACAAAATTTCTCAAGCATATCTAGGCCTCTATGTACCCTCCTCGTTAAAGACACCCCCTTTGAATGGACACAAGCTTATCAAGAGGCCTTCCAAACACTAATTGGCAAGCTTACTTCCGCACCTATAATACAGTCACTGGATTGGACTTTAACTTTTGAAATTATGTGTGATGCTAGTGACTACACTGTAGGTGCTGTTCTTGGACAGCGAAGGGAAGGTAAACCTTTTGTCATTTACTATGCTAGTAACACTTTAAATAGTGCTCAAATGAATTATTCTACAACTAAAAAAGAATTGCTAGCTGTAGTATTTGCTTTAGATAAATTTCATGCTTATTTAATTGGTTCTCCTATCCTTATTTTCACAGATCATGCAGCCTTCAAGTATCTTCTTACAAAGAAGGATGCTAAGGCACGACTAATCCGATGGATCCTTCTCTTGCAAGAATTTGACATCACCATCAAGGATAAGAAAGGAGTGAAGAACGTAGTAGTTGACCATCTCTCGAGACTTACATTCGAGGACACTTGTGATGACATGCTAATCAAAGATGATTTTCCTGATGAGCAATTACTCTCCATCACTTCTCTACCTTGGTTCGCTCACACCGTGAATTATTTGGCTACAGGTGAGATACCTATGGATTTGAGTGCTCAAGACAAGATGAAATTTTTATATGAGGTACGTAATTTTTATTGGGATAACCCCTATCTTTTCAAGTACTGCCCTGACCAAATTTTCAGGCATTGCATCCCTAATGAAGAGATTGCTAGTGTTTTAGATTTTTGTCATACCCAAGCTTGTGGAGGCCATTTTTCAATGAAAAAAGCCGCTGCAAAAATTTTGCAGTGTGGATTTTATTGGCCTACCTTGTTTAAAGATGCAAACATCTATTGTCACTCATGTGAAAGGTGCCAAAAGTTAGGAGCTATCTCTCGACGAAATATGTTGCCCTTAAACCCTATTTTAGTGATTCAAATCTTTGATTATTGGGGTATCGATTTTATGGGACCCTTTCCTCCTTCCTTCGGATACCAATATATCATCGTGGCAATAGATTATATATCTAAGTGGGTAGAGGCAGCAGCTTGCCGAAGCAATGATAATCGAACGGGAATTAAATTTCTTAAAGAAAATGTGTTATCTCAATTTGGTACTCCACGTGCTATAATTAGTGATCGAGGTACACACTTTTACAACCATTCTTTTGAAGATTTGATGAAAAAATATGGGGTGTTGCATAAAATTTCTACTGCCTATCACTCTCAGACTAGTGGACAAGTAAAGCTTGCCAATAGGGAAATTAAACAGATTTTAGAAAAAACGGTTAACCCTGATCGCAAGGATTGGTCTTTGAGACTAGTTGATGCGCTTTAAGCTTACCGTACAACCTTTAAAACTCCCCTAGGTATGTCACCTTATCAGCTTGTTTTTGGAAAGCCCTATCACTTACCTGTAGAGCTCAAGCACCGAGCTTATTGGGCCATCAAGTCTTTTAATCTTGACCTAGGAGAAGCGGGTAAGCTTAGGAAATACCAGTTGACCGAGTTAGAGGAATTAAGAAATGATACTTATGAGAATTCCAGAATCTATAAAGCTAAGATGAAAGTATTCCATGATAAAAACATTTCGAGAAAAATATTTAAACCCAATGATCAGGTGTTCTTATACAACTCTAGACTCCATAAACATCCTGGAAAACTTCGGTCATGGTGGACTGGTCCCTTCATAGTAAAGAATGTTTTCAAAAATGGAGCAGTGGATATTGAGGACAATAGGGATGGTCGAATTTTTAAAGTGAACGGTTAGCGCCTTAAGATCTTAATCAATAGGCAAGATCTGGAGGTAGAAGACATTCCACTTATGGACCCGGTCTATTTACCTTAAACTTGATCACACAACCAAGGTACATTTTTTTTGTGAGTTTATCTTACATTTTACTTTTTAGTTTCAATTAATTTAAGATTATTTATTTATTTGTTTTTTATTTTTGCTAATTTCATTTTATTTTACTTTATTTGGGCAAGCAAACAACATTTTTTTGGAGCAAAATGGGCCCAGAACCAGTTGCGCCTCGCCCAGCAGGCTCACGCACACTGGCCCAGCAAGGCCCAAGTCTAGGTGCGCCACGCCGCCCAGCATGTGCACACACACTAGCCCAGCAAGGCCCAAGTCTAGGTGCAACACGCCGCCCAGCATGCGCACGCACATTGGCCTAGCAAGGCCCAGGTCGAGGTGTGCCTCATCCAGCCCGCGCCGCACCTCCTGCCCAAGCCCAAACCCTTTTAAAACACACAACCCTACTATCTGAACTTCTCCTCCTCACTTCACACTCACGATTTTAGCAGCTTCTCTCTCTTTTCTCCCTTTCTCTCTCCATACCCTAGCCTCCCTCCTCACTTTTACTCTAAATTTCTTCATTTTACCTTCCTTTCTTGTAGAAATTTGCCCTAATCTTTCAATTTCTATTGGAAATTCCTCCACTCAACTTGGTTCTAAGAAAGCTTTTGGTGTTCATCTAGCAAAACTTCAAGGTGGTGGTTAGTCTTTCCTTTCTCCCACTTTGGACCTCAAGTAAGTCTAATTTCTTCCCTTGATTGTTCACTTGTCTTCTTTGGTGGTTAAATTTTGTTCTACATCTATTGTTCTATATATATAACTTCCATGACACCAAAAATCAAGAGGACTAGGGGGAAACAACAACAAGAGTATGATGAGTCAAAATTTGTGAGCTTTGAGGCTAGTGAGAGATATAATAGCTTGTTAAGTGCTTGGAAAATCATTCTCGAACGAGGATTCAATATCACTGAGAGGGGAAACCCATCCTTATTTAGAATGATTCTTGATAGAAATTGAGGCAATTTTTCAAGACAACCATCTAATTCTCTACCAAACATAGTTCACGAATTCTATGCTAATGCCGACGAACATAGGAATGGTAAAGTCTTAGTTAAAGGAAAAATAGTCTCTTTTAGCCGCTCTTCCATCAATAGGTTTTATGGGTTACCCAACATAGAACACAGTGAGTATCTTGCATATGTATCTAATATTGATTATGATGAGATTTGCAACACTCTATGTATTCTGGGCACAACCTGGAAAATGATGGGTGATGCCCTTAAAACCTAACCCGGCACATCTTTGAATGTCAATGCTCGAGCTTGGCAATATTTTGTGTGTCAAAGGATGATGCCTGCTTTACATTATAGTGAATTGACTGTTAAAAGAGCTGTTTTGATATACGCCATTTTGATGGGTATGACTATAGATGTGGGTGAAATAATATTTGATTCTATCTTACACACTGTGCGACATAAGCTTAGATTATACTTTCCTTCTTTGCTTACCCAACTATGCATCCAAACTGATGTCCCTTACAGTAGTCTCGTAGAGCACCAACCACCCAAGAAACCCATCGATGATTGCATGCTCAATCTAATTAAAACCTCCAGGCCGCCAAATCCAGAAGAGAGAGCCATGATTTCTGCTCCCCCTCCTCCCCCTAGGAATTTCACTGTTGTAGAGTGTCTTGATCATTTAGAGCATCGTTTTGAAGAAAACCATAAACTGTTGTTTAATAGGCTAGATCGTCAAGAACAGTTCTTGTCTAGGCAAGCTGATTATGAAGCGGAGGTATTCTCTTCTTTTGGTCAAATGTACCATCACATTGCCTCCGCTACTGGATGTCATATGGATCACTTTCCCACTATGCCACCCTATCCGGGTTCATCTTTCAATCCACCTCAAGGGGAAGGTGAAGAGAATGAAGAAGAGAATGAGGCAGAGCCTGAAGATATTGATGATTAATTCTGGGTTCTATCTTGTTTGTTTCCCTCTCTTTTGTTTTATTTTTTTAATCGACTCACTACTCTATCTTTCAATGTGTTTTCCTTTTTCATTATATTTTGTACTTTATTTTTATTTTCACTTGTTTCTTTCCAAGTTCATGTGCTAACATATGGTGGGATTCTTCATAGTACACCGTCGTTGTTTTCTTTTTGTTTGTTCTATTTTGTAGATCAACCTTTTAACAAAAAGTAGAGCATGCAGTTTAAATGAAGATGCGCCGCTTTCAGCTACTGTGCATTTGTGATTCCAAAAGGGAGTTTCCTTTACTTTCTCTTTCACATTGAGGTCAATGTAATTTTTGGTTGGGGGTGGAGGAAACATATGATTTGCCTTTCATTAAACTGCTTGGTGTCATTGTCTGTATCTTTTGTTTTAAGCATGCTTTGTGTTAGTCTTAGAGTTAATTAACATGTCAATGATATAAGCTTAATTAAGGTAGCATATGGCATGTAGAAGAAGTTAAATCTTGCTTCGGTTTGAGAATAATTTAAGTGTCAATCTTAATTTAGTTAGAGACTCTAGTTTGTGGTAAGATAGTATAATTAGTCTTAAACATTTACAGAAGTTTTATGTGTGATTATTTTGTGAATATTTTTGCGGTCTCGACAAGCTCTAGAACTCATTTGATAATCACTTGAGGCGAATTCCTAGAATGCACACTACTTAGGATATGATATAGGCCATTTTTGAACCATTTGAGCCTTTCAAACCTACCCTTGCAATATATATCACTAGTCACCTATTTGAGGCTTGTTTCTTTCAAAAACCCATTTACTTACCATCATGAGCCTAAAAATATTTTATCCTTACCTTTCTTTTAAAAGAACTTAGTTGTACACATTGTTGAGAAGCACTTAAGAGGAGTAAGGATGGAAATATGAAAAACCATAACCCAAGTATATTAAAGAAGATAAGTTGGGGGTTGTGGAAAAGAAAAAAAAAAGAAGAAGTGAAGGATGGCAAAGAAAGAAGAAAAGAAAGGAAAAGTGGTGATTTGTTGAAAGAAATGCTCGAAAAATGGTTGGAAGAGTTGGGTATTGAAGTAAGGTTATCCAGTGCTTAAAGAGTTGTGTTCAAAACTAAGAGATTAAGTTCTTTTATTTGTTGAATCCTTCCTGTTCTTTCTTAACCTTTACCTTAGCCTAACGTTACAAGCTTAGTAAAGACCTATTGATCCAATGTAGTGTGATTTTTTCTACAGTAGTGGAGAGCGATTTAAAAAGTAAGCCTATGGAGCTTGTTTATGTGTTTGATATCACACAATTTGTTATGTTTCTAGAGGCCAAGACTTGTATTCATGAATGTTATGCATAAAAATCATCCGGGTGTTCGGATTGATGGTTTGTGGTAAGATGGATGTTAAGAGTCAATAACGATTTTAAGATTTATATTTGGATTACTTTTGGATTTGGGTGAAATTTAATAATTCTTTGTGCCGTGTATTATGTACAATTTTTGAGACAAAATGTGAATTACTCTTGGTTAACACTAATATTGCTTTTCATTTACTTTGATTCCCACCATAGAATTCATCTCTTGTTTTCGCTTGAATTACTAGGGACTAGCAATAAGCTAGTAAGACGTTGCGATGAGAGCCATAGAATGCATCTTAATTGTACTTATTTGTTATCACTTTAGGGTTGATTTAGGTTTTAATTGCATTTTTATTCGTTAACAACTCTAAAGTGGTATTCTTGGAGCATTAACTTATTTCAATGCATTTTCCAGTGTCTTGAGTTAAAAGAGATGGAAAAGCTATCATTATTTTAAACACGAAGCTTCAATGAATATTCAAGTGAGAGAATGGTCGCGGAAGAGCCAAGATGAAGAGAAACCAAGAAAGGAGTTTCACTAAATTGCCAGAATTGCCATACAAATCAATCATCTTTGCAAATTAAACTGTATTGATGCAGGAAGAACCAAGAGATGAGCCATATATGCTTAGAAATATCTGGAAGTCTATTTTCTGGAGAATTTTACGGTTCATAAAAATGATTTTTCTAGAGAAAGTTATGGCAGTTTTAGTAGACAGAGGTCAGACCTCCAGAACAGCATCAACTCAAGGTGCACCCTAGAGAAGCTGAGGCGCACCCTTCAGAAGGAAGACCAAAAGAAGCTTAAAGAGCCATTAGGCTGAGGCACACCTTGGATCAACTGAGGCACACCTTATGGGGCTGAGGCGCACCCTGGAGAAGCTGAGGTGCACCTCACCGCACACACAAGAAACTTGACAAAAGCCAAGGTGCAGCGCGCGCACAGACCATATTCTATGAGTTAAACACTAATTAGGTCTTTAATGATTTTTTCAAACCTTAAAACACCCTTAGGCTTTGTACACTATAAATAGACCATTTAGGGTTTGTAATTATTCATTCAAAAACCTGGAAAACTCAAGGAAGCAGCAACTTTCCTCCATCAAAGTGTGCAACCATGGGCCCCATGGCTAACTAATCTCTAAGCAAGGCGAAGGGATGAATCCTTAGGTGTAGTTGTTTCTATTTCCCTTACTTGATTCAGTTGTAATGGAGCTTTAACATTCAAACATTGTTATGATTTACTTTTTTAACTCCAATTATAAGATTTCATCTAATTCGGTGATTGTATCTTTTTCTTTCATAGAAATTTAGTCATGCTTTCTTTATGTCAAGATTATTTAGGTATGATTGAGTCCGGTAGATCTAACCTTTAGGTTTGTCCATTACTGCAATATTATCATCAAAGATATATTGTCGTTTCTTGATAAACTTATAAGATAGATCATGTGTGCATGAATTGAAAATAAAAAGTATTTCATAACAATCAAATTAGGGTTTATACATGCGCTTTAATTGAATATTTGTCGATTGCCTGTTTGGGATGTAAAACTTGCAATCGAGATAAAAACAATTGAATCAAGTTAGGATTAGGGAAACGAACCTAGGGAGGATTCCCGGATCCTTGTTGTTCCCCTATTATATTTCACAATCTACTTTACACAATTGTTTCACTGTCAATTTCAGATTCTCTTACTCATTTGGATTATCGTTTTGGATTAAAGTTTACCCCTTCCTTTGTAGTTAACTTATTTCCCTATGGAATCGACACCCCAAAGCTATATTACACTACCACATTATGTTTTGGGCATAATCACTCGCCTAATAAATTAACAAGCAATTTTGCATTAAGAAGCATTCATTTCAACCAAAAATAAATTCTTTCTTTCAACTAATCCATTTTGTTGTGGTGTGTAAAGCGTTGTGATATGATGAATGGTACCATTCTCGTCACAAAATTCACGCGTAAAATATACTCCTCCCCTATTGGATTAGGGAATCTTATTTTTCTTTTCTAGTTGACTTTAAACTTCTACCTTATATTTCTTAAACATTTAAAATGCTTTATCTTTTGTTCACAACAAATAAACATACATAAATCTTCAATGGTCATCAACAAATGTTATAAACTATCTTTTACCACTATGAGTAAAGATGCCATTCAATTCACGAATATCAGAATGAATTAATTCTAAATTTTATAATCTCATTTAACACTAATAAATGACTTCTTCAGTAGTTTAGACTCGGCACATATTCCACATTTTTTAGAATTATCATTATAGTCAATTAATTCTAACTTTTTCATATTCTTTAGAGTTTGATAATTTAAATGAGTCAAGTGCCCATGCCAAACTGATAACTAAATAGTAAAGCATAAGATATCATATTATTATTATTATTATTATTATTATTATTATTATTATTATTATTATTATTATTATTATTATTAATCAACTTGTACATTCAATCAGAGGAGTATCATTTTCCCAAAAACATACCACTCTTCGATAAGATAACCTTGTCAAATTCAAACATTACCCGAAACCCTTTCTGACAAAATAAATCAATAGAAACCAGATTCTTCCAAAGGGCAAGTACAAATAATAAATTGATTAAATTAAATAGCTTCCCGGATGTGATGTCTATCTCAATAATTCTTTTTCCAACGATTTTGCTGCGATCATCGTTCCCATCTGAACTTCACCAATCACTTCCTCAAATTTCTTAAAGAATGACTTGTCTTTTTGGGCATGAACTGTTGCTCAAGAATTAAGCCACCATCTACATATTTTAGTGGCCATATAGACCTGTCGGGATTTATCAAAGAATTATGAAAAGTTCAGCATCAGGTCCAGGTTGTGCGCCGCGGCCTCCAAGAAGTGGAAGAAGTCCTCTTTCAGGCGCGCGCCATGGCACAGACTAGCCGCGCCACGGCCTCCAGCAAGGCAGCAAGTTTTCCCTCTTCTGAGCCTCAGCACGCCCTGTTTTGAGCCTTTACACGAAGCACACTTTACACCAATTTTTCAGCACTTTGAGATGGTGCATGGGACTTGGTTCAAATGCACAAGATTACTTAGACTCTTAGAGAGCCATGAGTCTTTGGTTCTTGAGATCTAAAGGTTGAGATTGATCTCAAAGATTGGATGAGGTGGTCATTGCCCTATATAAAGGGTCATCTAGGAGCAATCAACAAGAGTGAATGATATGTGAATGTGTGTGAAATAGAACACATGGTGTGTGAGAGTGCAAAGACACTAAACATAAGAGAGACTCATTCAAGAGAGGCTGGTTGTTTAGAGAGAGAATAGTATAGATTGGAGATTCAAAGGCTTTGTAATTGGAATTTTCTTGGGGAAAATTCCAGGGAAACACTTAGTCCTTATCACTTTATTTTTCTCTTCTTTCGTTCTTCAAGAACAAAAGGGTTCTTGAAGAGGTGTTGCTGTAATTGTAAGAACTCCATTGATTTAGTGCAGAGAGCTCGGAGGAGCTCACGGGGACGTAAGCACATTGCCAAACCTCGATAATAATTACTTGTGTTCTTTCTTTGATTGGTCTGATTGCTGTTTATTACAAGTCATTGTAGACTTAGGTGTTTGGAAGGATCACAACCTGGGATTCCGCAAGAAGGTGATTTTCCAATAGTGGTATCAGAGCTAGAACAGCCGGTATCGGAGCAATGCTCCAAGAATGAAAGGAAATTTCTTGGGTGATTCAAGAACGGTGCTGAGATCAAGATCTGATCGTGTTCTTGTGGTTCAAGAACGATGTTGTGATCAAGATTTGATCGTGTTCATGTGATTTAGAAGTTGGAAAGCAATTGTGGGTGCTGTATAGATCTGAGATTTTTCTTCTCAAGATGGGTTCGAACTTCATTGTTGAGAAGTTTTATGGAAATGGAGACTTTGCCCTTTAGAAGCAGAAAATCAAAGCAATTCTTATGCAACAAAAGGTGGACTTGGCGATTGGAGAAGATGACGATTTTCCAACAAGTATCATGAAGGTCTAGCGAAATGAGATGATGAAGATGGCATACAACACCATCTTTCTGCACATGTTGGATAGTGTGACTAGGGACTGTGGAGACTTAGAAGATCCAGCTATCATTTGGAAGAAACTAGATGAGTTATTTCTTACCAAAACTCTCCCTAATAAGATATATCTTCTGAAACGAATCTTTGCTTTTAAAATGGATCCTAATAAAGAGTTGCAAGATAATCTTGATGTGTTTAATAAACTAGTTCAAGATTTGGCTAGTTGTAGTATAGCATTCCCAGATGAACAATTGGCTGTTATGTTATTCAATTCTCTTCCTAATTATTTTGAAAGTTTGATTAATGCTATTGAATATGGAAAAGATACACTAACCAATGAAATTTTGATCAATGTTATAAGGGCTCATGATTTCAAAGCCAAGATAAAGGAAACATCAAGTGGGGAAGGGCTATTCGTTATGGAAGAAATATCCATGGCTACTACCAGGACAAACCAAAGGGTAGAGGACAAAGCCATGGGAGAGCGCACTCTAAACCGAGATTTGGAGGAAAAAGATGCTACTACTGCCATAAGGAGGGTCATTTCAACAAAGATTATAGGAAGATGATAAGGGATGAGGGAGGAAGCCATACCAATGATGGAGAGGCTTCGGTTGCCAAGGGAGAACAACAAGATGATGATGCTCTTGTTGTGTACTCAAATGTGAGCAAGGGGCAAGAAGGAAGCGAGAGATGGATCTTGGATTCCGAGTGCACTTATCATATGTGTCCTCACCGGGATTGGTTCAAGAATTTCAAGGAAACAAATAGGGGAAAGGTTTTCCTGGGGAATGATACTTCTTACCAATTGAGAGGCATGGGAGACACCCAGTTGAGGATGTTTGTTGGAGTTACTAAGCTGCTGCGGAATGTGAGATATCTTCCAGGGTTGAGAAGAACTTTGATCTCATTGGGGCAACTAGATTCCATGGGGTACACATACAAACCAGAGGGAGGAAAGATCAAGGTAACCAAGGGATCTTTGATAGTGATCAAAGCAGCAATGAAAGATGGTCACTATGAGATGATTGGAGACACGGACATTAAGGATCAAGTAGCAAGCTTAATGGCTGAGATGGATAAAACAGTACTTTGACACAATCGCTTTGGGACACATGAGTGAAAAGAAGCTACAAGTTCTTAGCAAGAACAGTATACTTGATGGTGATAAGGTAGAGAAACTTGATTTCTGCGAATGTTGTGTTCTTGGGAAGCAACATTGGGTCTGCTTCAACACCGAAAAGCATAAGTCTAAGGGAATTCTTGACTACATTCATGCGAATCTTTGGGGACCAGCAAGAACACCAAAACTTGGAGGTAGTCTTTAATTTCTGTCTTTAATTGATGATTATTTTAAAAAGGTTTGGGTTTATTTGCTTAAAAATAAATCAGATGTTTTGAATAAGTTTGTGGTGTGGAAAAAGCTGGAAGAAACTCAAACGGGCAGGGTAGTTAAGGTGTTAAGAACTGATAATGACTTAGAATATTTTTTAACAAGGAACTTGATCAATTGTATAAGTTAAATGGGATTCTAAGACATAGGATGATTGTGAAAACCCTTCAGCAAAATAGAGTTGCTCAGAGGATGAATAAGACCCTTATGGAAAATGTTAGGTGCAGGATTATAGGATCTGGACTACCCAAATGTTTATGGGGGGAAGCGGTGTCTACTGCTGTGTATTTGGTTAATAGATTGCCCTCTAGAGCTATGGACCTTAAGACTCCTGAGGAGATGTGGAGTGGAAAAGCCCCTGAGTTGAACAACCTTAGGACTTTTTGGATGTGTTGCGTTTGCACATAAAAGGATGATAAACTTAGCCCAAGATCTAGAAATGTGTGTTTCTAGGATATGGAGAAGGAGTTAATGGGTACAAGTTGTGGTCCTTAGAACAAAAAGGAACTAAACTCATAATAAGTAGGGATGTCATTTTTAATGAGCATTTATTTCCTTTTTTGGAGAAAACTAACACTACAGGGGATAGTGGGCAAACCAACCCGGTATTTGTGGAGCATAGCATCAAGAAAAATTTAGTTTAGGTAGAGTAAAGAAGGCAAGAGGGTTCGGATCAGGTAGAGCCCATTGATAAAGGCCAAGCTCAAGAAACTCAGGAGGAGGCTAAACTAGAAGGAGATGATGCAGGGAATCAGAATGATTATCAGCTCACAAGGGACTAGGAAAGAAGGCTAGTCAGACCACCTTTGAGATATGGTTTTGCGGCTATGATTGTAGCAGCTCCTTATTCAGAAGAAGGGATAAGTGAACCAGAAACTTACATTGATGCCATGGTATGTACGGATTCGTCAAGATGGAAGCTAGCTATGAAGGAAGAAATACATTCTTTGAGGAAGAACAACTCTTGGGAATTCTTGCACATTCCAGGAAAACAGAAAGTTGTGGATTGTAAGTGGATTTACAAGATCAGAGAAGGGAACCCTCCAGAGGATTAAGTCTGGTACAAGGCTAGGCTAGTGGTGAAAGAGTTCACGCAAAGAGAAGACATAGACTTCACAGAAATTTTCTCACCTGGACACAAGGTGGAGGAAATGGTGATTATCCTCATCTATGTCGATGATATGTTGTTGGTTGGTAACAACAGGGAAATGATAGAAAGGTTGAAGTCACAACTCAGTTCAGAGTTTGAGAGGAAGGATATTGGCCTTGCACAAAAGATCCTTAGGATGAGAATAATCTGGGAAAGGGAGAGAAACAGGTTGAAGGTTTCTTAGTCTTCATATATAGAAAAGATGGTGTCTATGGAAGATAGTAAACCAGTAATGATTCCCCTTGCTGGTCATTTCAAGTTCTCCAGCTAGAAATGTCCTAGAATGGATGAGGAGAAAAAAGAAATGGAAAAGGTCCCTTACTTGAGCGCGATTGGATTAGTCATGTTCATGATGGTAAGCACTAGACCCGACATTTCTTAGGCAATTAGTGTTCTCAGTAGATTTATGAGTAATCCCGGAAAGGAGCCTTGGCTTGGGATGAAGTGGTTACTGACGTGTTTGAAGGCTCAATTGCAGCTAGTGGTAGCACTCTCAACAACTGAGGCTGAGTACATAGCGGCAACAAAATCCATAAAGGAGGTTATGTGGTGCAAAGGGTTGTTGGAAGAGTTGAAGGTCCTAAAAGAGCAGGTGGTGGTGTATTGGGATAGCCAGAGTGCGTTGCTCTTGTATAAGAATTTGGTGTTCCTTGAGAGGACTAAGCATATGGATGTTCGGTATCATTTCATTTGGGAAAATGTTACTGAAGGATGCATTCATGTGGACAAAGTCATAATGGAAGAAAATCTTGCAGATTTGGGTACCAAAGTTCTACCTCTAAGAAAGTTCAATCATTGCCGTGGACTTCTTAGGATTGGAATCGGTTGATATGGTGACTCAATTTGAGTTTGGATCCTGAGTTCTCTGCACAATGGGTTTGGGTTTAATTGCTTAGACAAAGGTAAAGATTGTTATGATTCGTCAAAGAATTAAACAGATGAAAAGTTCAGCATCAGGTCTAAGTTGTGCGCCGCGGTCTCCAGCAAGTGGAAGAAGTCCTCCTTTAGGTGTGCGCCATGGCACAGACCAGCCGCACCGTGTCCTTCAGTAAGGCAGCAAGTTTCCCCTCTTCTGAGCCCTCAGCACGCCCTGTTCTGAGTCTCAGCACAAAGCACACCTGACACCAATTTTTTAGCTCTTTAAGATGGTGCGTGGGACTTGGTTAAAACACACAGGATTACTTAGACTCTTAGAGAGCCATGAGTATTTGGTTATTGAGATCTAAGGGTTGAGATTGATCTCAAAGATTGGATGAGGTGGTCATTGCCCTATATAAAGTGTCATCTAGGAGCAATCAACAAGAGTGAATGACATGTGAATATGTGTGAAATAGAACACATGGTGTGTGAGAGTGCAAAGACACTAAACACAAGAGAGACTCATTCAAGAGAGATTGGTTATTTAGAGAGAGAGTGTATAGCTTGGGGATTAAAAGGCTTTGTAATTATAATTTTCTTAGGGAAAATTCCAGGGAAACACTTAGTCCTCATCACTTTCTTTTTCTCTTCTTTCGTTCTTCAAGAACAAGAGGGTTCTTGATGAGGTGTTGCTGTAATTGTAAGAACTCCATTGATTTAGTGCAGAGAGCTTAGAGGAGCCCACAGGGATGTAGGCACATTTCGGAACCTCGATAACAATTGCTTGCGTTGTTTCTTTGATTGCTCTGATTGCTGTTTATTATAAGTCATTCTAGACTTAAGTGTTTGGAAAGATCACAACCTGGGATTCCGCAAGAAGGTGATTTTCCAACATGACCTCAAATATCATTTCCACAAATTCCCTCATTTCCACCATTTTTTTTACCCTTTAGGTTGGTCTTACGATGCCTAAATTGTTTGATAAAGTGACATTTTCTCCCTCAAACAAAGTAGGTTGTTTTCTTATTTCCATTATGTGATTATTTTTCTTTGTAAATTGGTGGTCATTTTTCTTGGCTTGCAACTACTAATTCCTAGATTAGTTCCCATCCACATAATGCACCTTGGACTTAAACAGAACATAATTCTTTTTGTCACATAAACGTGAATCCTCTTATATGCAAAGATTTTCTAAATTTGTTCTAGAGTGAAGTCCTTAGTTTTTTGCAAAATCATTTTTTAATAATCCTTCCAAAAGGGAGGCAATTTGGCAATAATTTTTTTAATAAAGCCTCCTTGAGGTGGAGGGGGGTTGGCAAAGACCCCTACCTATCTTATTAAATATGAAAAAATATTATAAAAAATGTAGAGGGGAAACCAAACCTTACAAAACAATTCATGAAAGAATAGAAATGAGTATAATTGAAACCAACTATAAGCCTAAACAAACTTAGAGAAACAAAGTCTGAACAAAAAAAAATACAACAATGAGAACTACAAACTTTTTTTCTTTGAGGACTGAAAGGTGAGAAGACGAATTTTTATCTTAAAAAAAAAAATACAAGATATCTCTTAAGGTAGCAAACTTGTAATGGTAAAAATCTTATTGGAAAGAGAAAGGGGAGCAAAATCAACTAAGCCATCTATTAGTCAATTCCTTTCTCTATAGGTGTAACTAAGAACTATTCTAGAAGAGATAGGATTATGACACACTTGCATAATATAATAAATCTTCCATGGTATCTTGTTATTTTTGAAACAATCAATCAAAACTCTGGAGTTCGATTCAATATAGGATAGCATAATATTTCCTTTTTTGCATATCTACAACCTTCTTAACAAAGCCCTAACTTCTCCCTCCATATTGGAACCAAGTCCATAAAAGTATGAAAAGGCAAGAAAAATTGTACCATTCGAGTCTCTAACCAAAGCTCTTCATGAGCATAAGCATTTACAGTTGGAACCATCTGTGTTAAGTTTCAAACAACTAGGAGGCGGAGTAAGCCATTTAACCCATAAACCTCTATGTAATTAGAGAGGACAAATAGGCTACGTAATTGATTGGAGAGATAAAGACCCCATAAAATCAGTTGGTAAAGCTGGAGTAAAGGTTTTGAAAATGTTCCTGGTCGAGAGAATTATCTTTTGAATGATTTTTTTTGGGAGACCGGAGTTGAGTTATGGTGTTGGGAATTACAAGCCTTCCATATTTCTAAACATCCAATATTAAGAACTAAGAACCTGGCCAAGCCCAGTTGTGTATTAAAGTTAGCTTGTGTATACAATAGTTGGAACAAACCGTGAACTATGTTAACATTTCCTACATTGTTTAGCAAATTTGCAAAGAAACCCCATACTTACCGAGTAGTATCTTTAGTGACAAGGAGATAAGATAAAGATTCAATTTTAGGGGAGGAGCAATAACTGTAAGCTGAGACCATGGGTATATCAAGACACTAAGTTATAGAGTTAATAGGTATAGCTTCCTTGAATAATCGCCAAATGAAAAAAAACCAATCCATTTCAGTAGCCATTTATTCTATAGAAATTTGTTCCATACAAAATTGTTGCTATGAAATTGTAAAAATTGTTGAAAAGAGGAGGAAGAGAACTCACCAGCCGAATCACTACACCATATCAACTTGTCTTCAAGATGGATTAAGTGAATTGATTGCAACATACTCCATTTCTTCTTAGTAAGATCAACATCTCTAAGAGATCTTTTATCAGCTCCTTTAGAGTTTCTTACAGCAGGTGCAATCGTCTTCGTGGCTGGATAAAGTTCCAGCAACTAACTTACTGATGAGAGCCATAAAATGCATCTTAATAGTTCTTAATCGTTCGCATTTTAGGGTTGATCTAAGTCTTAATTGCACTTTTAAACATTAATAACTCTAAAGTGGTATTCTTGGATCGTTGACTTATTTCGGTGCATTTTCAGGTAATTTAAGTTCAAAAGAGGAGAAAAAGCTATTGTTTTTTGAAGCACAAAGACTCGAGGCACACCGAAGTAAAGACATGGTTGCGGAAGGGCAAATTAAGATAAATCAAGTTTATAGAGTGTGCGCTGCAGCCTAGAATTATCTAACCCTCGGCCTCCAGAAAGTGCACCAAAAAGAGCAAGGAAGAAGCATTAGGTTAGGCCGCGCCCTGGATCAAGCTGAGGTGCAGCCTGGATTAAATTGGCCCACGACCCACAGAATGATGAGGAAACAGCACAAGTTGAGCCGTAACGCGACCCCGATACCCTGTCTCCGAGTTACAACTTAATTTTGTTTTTTTTATGATTGTTTAAACCCTAATACACCCTTGGACCTCTTGTATTATAAATAGCTCACTTAGGGTTTGAAAAAGATCATTCATAAAACAATCAATCAAAGGCTGGAAAACTCAATGAAGGCTGCCACACTGTCCCCTATGGCCAACTAATATCCAAGCAAGGCGAAAGGATGAATTCCTAGGTGTAGTAGTTCTTATTTTTCACTTTTGATTCAGTTATAATTTGGATTTATTATCAAAACATTGTTTATGAGTATTATTTGATTAAACAAGAAGAATTTAGGTTCAAGTGACAGTTGCGCTTTATGTTCTTCTTATTCTAGATTTTCTTAATCCAGTGATTGCATGCTTCTTCTCCATATAAGTCTAGTCATGCTCTTCTTATGTCAAGTTGTTTGGATGAGATTAAGTCCGGTAAATTTATCTTTTAGGTTTGTCCATTACTGCAATATTGTCATTGAGATATATCGTCGCTTCTTGATAAATCTATAGGATAGGTTATGTGTGCTTGAATCGAAATCAAAGAGTACATCATAACAATTACATTAGGGTTTACATGTGCTTTAACTGAATATACACCGATTGCTTGTTTGAGATGTGAAACTTGCAATCAAGATAAAAATAACTGAATTGAGACTGGAATAAGGCAACGAACCTAGGGAGGATTCCTGGAACCTTGTTGTTTCTTTATTATATTCTTCATTACAAATACACAATTTCCTCATAATACTTTACTATCAAAACTTAGATTTACTTATTTGGATTTTATCGTTTCGTATTAAAGTTTACACTTTTCCTAATAGTTAACTGGTTTCCCTATGGAATCGACACCCCAAAGCTGTGCTACAACTATCGCGTTACTCTTTGGCCGTAATCAAATTTTGGCACCGTTGCCGAGGAAACGCGCTTAAGTACAAAGAAGATTGTCAACTCTAAGACGAGACGGTACTATCGTTCCTTTCTTTAAGTTTTTAATTTTCTGATTTTTTTTTATTTTTTTTCTGTTTTTATTACTTTTTAAACTCTGTTGGTGTATGCTTAGACTGAGAGATTCGCGAGGTAGGTTCATTAAGGGACCCGAATTAGAGATACCCTTTCCTTCCACGTCTGTTAGTGAAACCTCACCTAGATCAAACCCTAGTGTACACCCAACAGAGAATTTAGAAAATCTTGTTAACATGGCTGAAAACCCTTATGAGAATGTTCTTAGGACACTTAAAGACTACTTACACCCTAGCCGAACCACCACCCTATCGTGTATCATGTTCCCCCCTAATGTTCAACAACCTGATTTCAAACCAGGCATGATCCAATTGCTACCAACCTTCTATGGATTTGAGAATGAAAACACTTATATCCATATTAGGGAATTTGAGGAAGTAGTAGCAACCTTTCAAGGTAGAGTTGATATTGTAGACACCGTCAAACTTCGGTTTCTCCCTTTTTCACTTAAGGAAAAAGCCAAGGCTTGACTGTACTCGTTAAGGCCTAGGTCCATAGGTAATTAGGATGACATGACATGAGTTTTCTTCCACAAGAACTTCCCAACCCATAAGACCAATAACCTTAAGAGATAATTCTCAAACTTTGCACAAAGGAGAGTGAAACCTTATATCAAGCTGGGGAGCGTTTCAAGGACCTGTTAAATTCTTGTCCGCACCATGGGTATGAGAGTTGGTGGGTGGTTAGCTACTTCTATGATGCACTTCTAAGTAGGGAAAGACAATTCATAGAATTGATGTGCAATGGGGATTTTCTTCAAAAAGATCCTGACCAAGCCATAGATTTCCTAGATGACTTATCGAAAAAAGCCCACACTTGGACAGCACCAAATGCCATTGAAAGCACTAGGAAAAAAAAACCCGCTGAGATTTATCAACTTAAGGAATAGAATAAACTTAAAGCCCATTTAGAGGCCCTAACTAAGGAAATTGAAGCCTTAAAAACCATAAATGCTAGGGCCCCTGAACCGGTTGCTAGGGTAGAGTCCTATGAGCCTTATTTCTTGTGTAATGGGGTCGATCATTTAACTAAGGATTGTCCATTTTATTTTGAGATGAAGGAAGAGTGTAATGCTGTAGGTATACCCTTAGGGAAACCACACTCACCCTACTCTAACACCTATAATCCCAGTTGGAAGAATCACCTTAATTTCAATTGGAAATCCGATATGCAACCCCCTGCCCACTCTAGTACCAAATGGCAACCGGAGGCAACCTCCTCTTATGCACCTCAACAATCTTTATCTTTGGAAGATATGTTTAAGTCATTTATGCAGGTACATGCCAAGAGTGTGGAAGATCAAGGAAAAATGAATCAACGGTTGTTAGAGGAACAACAAGCGATCAAAGAGGAACAAAAGGTAATAAAGAGCAAACTCACCAAGTTGACTAGTTTCTTGACGATTCAAGAGCAAGATTATTTTCCTTCGCAGCCACAACTTAATCCAAGGGGACAACATATGACACAAACCTCCAGCCTTGAAAATCAAAATGTTAGAGAGGTTAATGCCATAATCACTCGTAGTGGTAAGAAAATTGATGGGCCCCCTCTACCATCAATCCTGAATCCTAACACCGTGTGCAATAAGGATAAAGGACCCAAGGAACAAGAGGCCCATAATAATTATTCTCCATCGGTGCCTTAACCTTAAGCACTCCTTATGCCTAAGGAGAAAAATTCAACATTAAAAGGTGAGATTCTTGAACAACTTCAACATGTTAAAATTAACCTCCCTTTTCTTCATGTTATAAAACAGATCCCCAACTATGCTAAAATAATCAAGGATCTATGCACACTCAAGAGGAGGCACAATGTAAAGAAGACAACATTCTAAATGGAGCAAGCGAGTGCAGTAATTGACAGCAAGAAACCACCTAAATATAAAGATCCCGGTTGTCCAACAGTGGCTTGCCAAATTGGAAACAAATCTTGTGGCCAAGCATTGCTAGATTTGGGTGCTAGTGTGAACCTCATGCCATACTCCATGTACTTATAGCTCGGTCTAAGTGACATCAAACCAACCTCCGTGGTACTTCAATTAGTGGATAGATCGGTAAGAAAACCAAGAGGTATTGTAGAAGATGCTTTATTGCAAATTGATAATTTCTACTATCTTGTTGATTTTTTGGTTTTAGATATTGTTTCTACTATAAACACGGAGTCAAAAATTCCTTTGATACTTAGAAGACCATTCCTTGCCACCGCTAATGCCCTCATTAACTGTAGGAATGGCCTAATGACATTATCATTTGGAAATAGGACTCTAGAGGTAAATGTTTTTCGAGTCTCATGGCAGCTACATGAAGAGGATGAGTACATCAAAGACAATTCTAACTCTTCGGAATTCATTCCTAATAATTTTGAATTCAATGATTCTTCAACCTATCCCCATTCCATTAATGTAATTGATTTTTTTTATAAGCCACAGGAATTTATTAAGAAATCTTTGCAACCATGCTTTGAGGAGTTGCTTGAGAGAAGTCACATGGATGCAGGAATCAAATACCCTACTGCTGATAGTAAATGGGCATCACCAAAAACACTTGAGCCACATGTGGTGGACTTTAAGTATTCCTTGCCAAAAAACTAGCACTGAGGCCACTGAGTATGGAGCCTCATCTTCAGCACCACAATGAGGCCAGCAGTGAGAGTGTTGCAACGTCTGGCTAAAGACGTAAAACTTTGTGCTCATGGAAGGCAACCCATAACATATCCTTTTAATGCTTTTCATATTTCTTTTTCTTGTTTATTATTATTATTTTACTATTTTCCAGTTATACTTTCGTATTTCTTTTTTAGGGACAAATATACAAAGCACTTCAAATGGTGGCGCACAATTTTCAGCTTTTGTGAACTTTTTGGTTACAAAGGGAGTTTCCTTAACTTTTGCTTTCACATTGAGGACAATGCTTATTTTAAGTTAGGGGTCGAGGAAAGGAGGAAACATATTCCTGTTCTTCATATTTTTCTTTGAACTGTTTGGTGTCATTTTCCTTTTTGTTTGTTTTTAGCATGCTTTGTGTTAGCCTTAGAGTTAATTTACATATCAACAATATGAACTTAATTGAGATAGCAGATAAAATTTAGAAGAAGTTAAATCTTGCTTCAGTTTGAAATTAATTGAAGTATCAACTTTATTTGGTTTGAGACTCTAGTTTGTGGTAAGATTGTATGATTAGTCTTAAACATTTAGAGAAGCTTTATGTGTGATTATTTTGTTAACATTTTTACGGTCTCAATAAGCTCTAGAACTTACTTGATAACCACTTAAGGCGAATTCCTTTAATGCACATTACTTAGGATATGATATAGGCCATTTTTGGACCATTTGAGCCTGTTAAACCTGCCATTGCTATATTTACTACTAGTCACCTGTTTGAGACATTTTTTTCGAAAAAGAATTTGAGCCTTGTTTATTTCAATAGCCCATTTACTCACATTTATGAGCTTCATAAAATATTTTATCCTTACCTTTCTCTTAAAAGAACTTAGCTATACACATTTGTTGAGAAGCACTTAAAAGGAGTAAGGATGGAAATATGAGAAAATATCGCTACTATAACCCAAGTACATTAAAGGAGATAAGTTGGGGCTTATGAAAAAGAAAAGAAAAACAAAAAAAGATATTAATGGTCTTATGCCAAAAAAAATACAAAAGAAAAGAAAAGAGAAGTGAATTATGGCAAAGAAAGAAGAAAAGAAAAGAAAAGTGATGATTTGAGAAAAATGCTTGAAATATGGTTGAAAAGTTGGGTGTTGAAGTAAGATTAACTAGTGCTTAAAAGTGGTTATGTTTAAAGCTAAGAGATTGAGTTCTTTTTCCTTGTGAATCCTTACCATTCTTTCTTAACCTTTACCTTAGCCTAACATTACAAGCTTATTAAAAACCTTTTGATCCAATGTAATGTGATTTTTCTACAATAGTGGAGAGAGTTTTGAAATGTAAGCCTATATAGCTTTGTCTTGTGATTAATGTCACACAATTTATCATGTTTTAGAGGCCAAGACTTGTATTCATGAATGTTATGCATAAAATCATCTGGATGTTCGGATTAATGGATTGTGGTAAGATGGATGTTAAGAGTTAATAACGATTTTAAGATTGATGCTTGGATTACTTTTGAACTTGAGTTGAAATTTAATGATTCTATGTGCTGTGTTTTATATGAAATTTTTGAGACAAAATGTGAATTACTCTTGGTTAACACTAAAATTGCTTTACTTTGTTGGGATCCCCCCCCCCCCTCGAAGAATTCATCTCTTGTTTTCGCTTGAATTGCTAGGGACTAGCATTAAGCTAGTTGGGGGTTGTGATGAGGGCCATAAAATGCATCTTGATAGTTCTAAATTGTTAGCATTTTCGGGTTAATCTAAATCTTAATTGCACTTTAATACGTTAAAAACTCTAAAGTGGTATTCTTGGATCGTTGACTTAATTCGGTGCATTTTCAGGTAATTTAAGTTCAAAAGAGGAGAAAAAACTATTGTTGTTTGAAGAACAAAGACTCGAGGCACACCGAAGTAAAGACATGGTTGCGGAAGGGCAAATGAGGAGAAATCAAGTTTATAGAGTGTGCGATGTGGCCTAGAATTATCTAAGCCTCGACCTCCAGAATGTGCACCAAAAAGAGCAAGAAAGAAGCATCAAGTCAGGCCACGGCCTGGATTAAACTGAGGTGCGGCCTAGAGGGTTGAGCCGCGGCCCGGATTAGGCTGGGCCACAGCCCACAGAATGATGAAGAAACAACACAGGTTGATCCACGACCTGAATTGATTTGAGCTACCCCGATACCCTGTCTCCGAGTTACAACTTAATTAGGTTTTGTTTTATGATTGTTCAAACCTTAATACACCCATGGACCTCTTGTATTATAAATAGCTCACTTAGGGTTTGAAAAAGATCGTTCATAAAACAATCAATCAAAGGCTGGAAAACTCAATGGAAGCTGCCACACTCTCCCCCATGGCCAACTAATCTCCAAGCAAGGCGAAGGGATGAATCCCTAGGTGTAGTTGTTCTTATTTTCCACTATTGATTCAGTTGTAATTTGGATTTATTATCAAAATGTTGTTTACGAGTATTCTTTGATTAAACAAGAAGAATTTAGGTTCATGTTACAACTGCGCTTTATGTTCTTCTTATTCAAGATTTTCTTAATCCTGTGATTGCATGCTTCTTCTCCATATAAGTCTAGTCATGTTCTTCTGATGTCAAGTTGTTTGGATGTGATTGAGTCTGGTAGATTTATCTTTTAGGTTTGTTCATTACTGCAATATTGTCATTGAGATATATCGTCGCTCCATGATAAATCTATAGGACAGATCATGTATGCTTGAATCGAAATCCAAGAGTACTTCATAACAATTACATTAGGGTTTACATGTGGTTTAATTGAATATACACTAATTACTTGTTTGGGATGTAAAACTTGCAATTGAGATAAAAACAACTGAATGGAGACTGGAATAAGGCAACGAACCTAGGGAGGATTCCCGGAATCTTGTTGTTTCCTTATTATATTCTTCATTACAAATACACAATTTCCTTATAATATTTTACTATCAAAACTCATATTTACTTATTTGGATTTTATCATTTCGTATTAAAGTTTACACTTTTCCTAATAGTTAACTTGTTTCCCCGTGGAATCGAGACCCCAAAGTTGTGCTATAACTACCGCGTTATTCTTTGGGCGTAATCAAATTTTGGTGCCGTTGCTAAGGAAACGCCCTAAAGCACAAAGAAGATTAATTTTTTAATTTTTTGATTTTTTTTTATTTTGTTCTGTTTTTATTTCTTTTTAAACTCTGTTGGTGTATGCTTAGACTGAGAGATTCGCGAGATAGGTTCATTAAGGGACCCGAATTAGAGATACCCTTTCCTTGCACGTCGGTTAGTGAAACCTTGCCTAGATCAAGCCCTAGTGTACACCCAACAGAGGATTTAGAAAATCTTGTTAACAAAGCTAAAAACCCTAATGAGAATGTTGCTAGGACACTTAAAGACTACTTGCACCCTAGCCAAATGGCCACCCCATCGTGTATCACATTCCCCCCTAATGTTAATTAACCTGATTTCAAACCAGGCATGATCCAATTGCTACCAACCTTCCATGGATTTGAGAATGAAAACCCTTATATCCATATTAGGGAATTTGAGGAAGTAGTAGCAACCTTTAGAGTTAATATGGTAGACACCGTCAAACTTCGATTTTTCCCTTTTTCACTTAAGGAAAAAGCCAAGGCTTGGCTGTACTCATTAAGGCCTAGGTCCATAGGTAATTAGGATTACATGACATGAGTTTTCTTCCACAAGCACTTCCCAACCCATAAGACCAATAACCTCAAGAGACAATTCTCAAACTTTGCACAAAGGAGAGCGAAACCTTATATCAAGCTTGGGAGTGTTTCAAGGACCTTATAAATTCTTGTCCACACCATGGGTATGATAGTTGGTGGGTCGTTAGTTACTTCTATAATGGACTTCTAAGTAGGGAAAGACAATTCATAGAATTGATGTGCAATGGGGATTTTCTTCAAAAAGATCTCGACCAAGCCATAGATTTCCTAGATGACTTATTGGAAAAAGCCCACACTTGGACAGCACCAAATGCCATGGAAAGCACTAAGAAAAACCAACCCATTGGGAGTTATCAACTTAAGGAAGAGGATAATCTTAAAGCCCATTTAGATGCCCTAACTAAGGAAATTGAAGCCTTAAAAACTAGAAATGCTAGGGCCCCTGAACCGGTTGCTAGGGTAGAGTCCTATGAGCCTTGTTTCATATGTAATGGGGTCGATCATTTACCTAAGGATTATCCAGTTTATTTTGAGATGAAAGAAGAGTGTAATGTTGTAGGTATACCCTTAGGGAAACCACACTCACCCTACTCTAACACCTACAATCCCAGTTGGAACAATCACCTTAATTTCAGTTGGAAATCCGACATGCAACCCCCTGCCCACTCTAGTACTCAATGGCAACCGGAGGCAACCTCATCTAATGCAGCTTGGCAATCATTATCTTTGGAAGATATATTTAAGTCATTTATGTAGGTACATCCCAAGAGTGTGGAAGATCAAGGAATAATAAATCAACGGTTCTTAGAGGAACAATAAGCGATCAAAGAGGAACAAAAGGTAATAAAGAGCCAACTCACCAAGTTGACTAGTTTCTTGATGATTCAAGAGCAAGGTTGTTTTCTTTCACAGCCACAACCTAATAAAAGGGGACAACATATGGCACAAACCTCCAACCCTAAAAATCAAAATGTTAGAGAGGTTAATGCCATAATCACTCGCAGCGGTAAGAAAATTGATGGACCCCCTCTACCATTAATCCTGAATCCTAATACCGTGTGCAACAAGGATAAAGCCCCCAAGGAACAAGAGGCCCATGATGATTATTCTCCACCGGTGCCTTACCCTCAAGCACTCCTTAAGCTTAAAGAGATAAATTCAACATTAAAAGGTGAGATTCTTGAACAACTTCAGCATGTTAAAATTAACCTCCCTCTTCTTCATGTTATAAAACAGATCCCCAACTGTGCTAAAATCATCAAGGATCTATGCACACTCAAGAGGAGGCACAATGTAAAGAAGACGACAATCTTAATGGAGCAAGTGAGTGCAGTAATTGATAGCAAGACACCGCCCAAATATAAAGATCCCTGCTATCCAACATTGTCTTGCCAAATTGGAAACAAATCTTGTGGCCAAGCATTGCTAGATTTGAGTGCTAGTGTGAACCTCATGCCATACTCCATGTACTTACAGCACGGTCTAGGTGGGATCAAACAAACCTCTGTGGTATTTCCATTAGCGGATAGATCTGCAAGAAAACCAAGAGGTATTCTAAAAGATGTTTTGTTGCAAATTGATAATTTCTACTATCTTATTGATTTTTTGGTTTTAGATACTGTTTCTACTGTAAACACGGAGTCAAAAATTCCTTTGATACTTGGAAGACCATTCCTTGCCACCACCAATTCCCTCATTAATTGTAGAAATGGCCTAATGACATTATCATTTGGAAATAGGACTCTAAAGGTAAATGTTTTTCGAGTCTCATGGCAGCCACATGAAGAGGATGAGCACATCAAAGACAATTCTAACTCTTCAGAATTCATTCCTAATAATTTTGAAATCAATGATTCTTCAGCTTATCCCCATGCCGTTAATGTTGTTGATGTATCTGATAAGCCACAGGAATTTATTAAGAAATCTTTGCAACCATGCTGTGAGAAGTTGGTTAAGAGAAGTCACATTGATGCGGGAATCAAATGCCCTACTGCTGATAGTAAATGGGCATCACCAAAAACACTTGAGCCACATGTGGTGGACTTTAACTCCTTGCCAAAAAACTAGCACTGAGGCCACTGAGTATGGAGCCTCATCTTCAGCACTACAATGAGGCCAGCAGTGACAGTGGTGCAGCGTGTGGCTAAAGACGTAAAACTTAGCGCTAATAGGAGGCAACCCACAACATATGCTTTTATTGTTTTTTGTATTTCTTTTTTTGTTTATTATTATTATTTTGCTGTTTTTCAGTTTTACTTTCATATTTCTTTTTTAGGGACAAATATACAAAGCAGTTCAAATGGTGGCGCACAATTTTCAGCTTTTGTGCACTTTTTGGTTACAAAGGGAGTTTCCTTAACTTTTGCTTTCACATTGAGGACAATGCTTATTTTAAGTTGGGGGTGGAGGAAAGGATGAAACATATTCCTGTTCTTCATATTTTTCTTTGAACTGCTCGGTGTCATTTTCCTTTTTGTTTGTTTTTAGCATGCTTTTTGTTAGCTTTAGAGTTAATTCACATGTCAATAATATGAACTTAATTGTGATAGCAGATAAAATTTAGAAGAAGTTAAATCTTGCTTTAGTTTGAAATTAATTTAAGTATCAACTTCATTTGGTTTGAGACTCTAGTTTGTAGTAAGATTGTATGATTAGTCTTAAACATTTAGAGAAGTTTTATGTGTGATTATTTTGTTAATATTTTTTCGGTCTCAACAAGCTCTAGAACTTACTTGATAACCACTTGAGGCGAATTCCTAGAATGCACATTACTTAGGATATGATATAGGCCATTTTTGGACTGTTTGAGCCTGTCAAACCTACCATTGCTTTATTTACTACTAGTCACCTGTTTGAGCCCTTTTTCTCGAAAAAGAATTTGAGCCTTGTTTCTTTCAATAGCCCATTTACTCACATTTATGAGCTTCAGAAAATATTTTATCCTTACCTTTCTCTTAAAAGAACTTAGCTATACACATTTGTTCGGATTAATGGATTGTGCTAAGATGGATGTTAAGAGTCAATAACGATTTTAAGATTGATGCTTGGATTAGTTTTGAACTTGGGGTGAAATTTAATGATTCTATGTGCTGTGTGTCATGTGAAATTTTTGAGACAAAATGTGAATTACTCTTGGTTAACACTAAAATTGCGTTACTTTGTTGGGATCCCCCCCGGTAGAATTCATTTCTTCTTTTCACTTAAATTGCTAGGGACTAGCAATAAGCTAGTTGAGGGTTGTGATAAGAGCCATAAAATGCATCTTAATAGTTCTTAATCGTTAGCATTTTAGGGTTGATCTAAGTCTTAATTGCACATTTACACATTAATAACTCTAAAGTGGTATTCTTGGATCGTTGACTTATTTCAGTGCATTTTTAGGTAATTTAAGTTCAAAAGAGGAGAAAAAGCTATTTTTGTTTGAAGCACAAAGACTCGAGGCACACCGAAGTAAAGACATGGTTGCGGACTGGTAAATGAAGAGAAATCAAGTTTGTAGAGTGTGCACTGTGGCCTAGAATTATCCAAGCCTCGGCCTCCAGAAAGTGCACCAAAAAGAGCAAGGAAGAAGCATCAGGTCAGGCCGCAGCCTGGATCAAGCTGAGGTGTGGCCTAGAGGGCTGAGCCATGGCCTGGATTAGGCTGGGCCGTGACCCACAGAATGATGAAGAAACAGCATAAGTTGAGCCGAGGCATGGCCCAATCTGTGTTGCGGCGCGACCCCGATAACCTGTCTCCGAGTTACAACTTAATTAGGTTTTTTCTATGATTGTTTAAACCCTAATACACCCTTGGACCTCTTGTGTTATAAATAGCTCACTTAGGGTTTGAAGAAGATCATTCATAAAACAATCAATCAAAGGCTGGAAAACTCAATGGAGGCTGCCACACTTTCCCCTATGGCCAACTAATCTCTAAGCAAGGCGAAGGGATGAATCCCTACGTGTAGTTTTTCTAATTTTCCACTATTGATTCAGTTGTAATTTGGATTTATTATCAAAACATTGTTGATGAGTATTCTTTAATTAAACAAGAATAATTTAGGTCCATGTGACAGTTGCTCTTTATGTTCTTCTTATTCTAGATTTTCTTAATCCGATAATTGCATTTGTTCTCATTAGTCTAAGAATGTGGATCATGTGGCTTACAAAAAATAATTTAATCTGAATCTCCGCTCACAAATCTATCTATCCTACTCACTACCTAAAATCATTGAACAATGAGGAGTGAGCTTCACAAGCTCAGTGAATTAAATTTACTAGAAGTATTTGATTATATACTCTTAATCACATCTTATAATTCAGTTGCTTCTAATAATCTTTCGATATTCATTCATATCTTTCCTCAAATAATTCATTAACAATATTCTGAAATCACTACTCAATTTCATAATTCCCCCATTACACAATCTCTTCTTAAGTTACTCGTCAAATATATCAATTTTTCAATCATATATTTAATCATCTCTAAACTCTTAATTCAACATCATAATTTATCTCGTTATGAGGTTCACAACATATAATTAATCACTTAGACATTTCCCATCATATCATACTTCCATATTTCCTTCTTAGCACATTTGTCTCTCTGTGAGACTCATTCATCTGTCAATAAATTTACACTAAAAAATAACACTTTAGCATCTTAAGCAATAACGATCAATATTTGAAGCAAACACAATGCGTGAATTTAGTGTTATTATTATTTGGGAACGTCTTTTCACATGTCGACATATTTTAGCTTAGACCGGTTGCCTTCCCGGTTCTTTCATTCTCATTTAGACCAGTTGCCTTCTCGGTTATTTTATTCTCATTTAAACCGACTACCCTCTCGGTTCTTTTATTTTCAGCTATACCAGTTGTCATAGTTTCATTTAGACCGGCTGCCTTCCTAGTTCTTTTATTTCATGCATATACATATGAATAATGATATGAATATGCATATGAACAATAATAAAAAAACTGACGTACATTCAAAAATTCAATTTAGCTATCCAGCTCTTTATTATTTTATCAGATTCATTAAATTATATCCTCATAGTTCCTATCAAATTATCAATCATTATTTCAATACTATTACTTCTCATATCATAAAACCTTAACATATCAATTATTCCTATCATATCCATCAACCAACTTTCATCTCCCATCTAATCATAGGTTAATAATTAATTCAAATATCATCACTGTATAGTTCATATTTATCTCGATTACTTAAAGTAAATCTAACTCACCACGTAGTACTTAAAACTACCCGTGGATCACTTCCTTTACTTTCCCGCTCTTTTCAGTAATTTCACCCGATTGTTGTTTGTCAACACCTGACATAATATTATATTAAAATTTCTAATTTATACGTCAATTCTTCTAGAATTCATACCCATTAAAAATTCCCACATTGAGTTTTGGGAAATTTCATGAATGCTAAATTTCAAAATTCACATTATTACATTTGGTTTTTCTTAGAGCTTTCCTAGACTCTCTTAGAATTTCTCCGTAAATCTCTTCAAAATTTTACTTTTTTGACATTTCTTTTAGTCTCCCAAGTGTTTAAAGAAATAGAGTAGTTTTGGATTGGAGAAAGAAGAAAACCAAACAGGATTTGGTAAGTAATAAATAAAAAAAATACAAACTATATATATATAATATAATATAATATAAAACCTGCACTGTTTTTACTATGATCTTAGTGTCCCTTTCATTGTCAAAATGCATGCAACACCTGGACTTCCGGTGTTGTACGCTTGTTTTTTTCTTTTTTTTCTTTTTTTTCTTTGTATCCACACCATCACGAGTCTAGTTCTTTTTTTTTTCAAAAGAATTATTTCATTCAAATAATAAACTTTCATGTAGATATTATTTTATTTTAATTCCATGACATATTTATCAAATTACTTCGTTACCTATTGATAAGTGCCAAATAATGCATATTTTGGCCCCTTAATTTACATTTGTTAGCTTAGGAATTCGTTATTTTGAGTTTTTTTTTTCGTTTTTTTTCGTTGTTTTACAGGTTTACAAGCTTGGAAAGGAGTTTCATTAAATTGCCAGAATTGCTCGTACATATCAGCCATTTTTGAGGATTAAACTGTATTGATTCAGGAAGAACCAGGAGATGAGCCATATATGCTTTGAAAGATTCAGATGTCTATTTTCTGGAGAATTTTATGGATCAATAAAATGATTTTTCTAGAGAAAGTTATGGCAGTTTTAGTAGACAAAGGTCACGCTATGCATGATTTCAGCGTGATAGATCAACCATTTTTGAGGATTTAACTGTATTGATTCAGGAAGAACCAAGAGATGAACCATATATGCTTGGAAATATCCAGATGTCTATTTTCTAGGAAATTTTACAGATCAATAAAATAATTTTTCTAGAGGAAGTTATGGCAGCTTTAGTAGAAAAAGTTCAAAGAGCAAAAGCTGGAATTTGCAATATCCCACATCGGATTGGAAACATATTGCACTTGTGATGTTTCCCGATATAAGCCCCTCTTCACTTCATCTTTAGTAAGCAATCCAAGTGCAATTTTGGTGCAATTTGGAGGACTTCTACTAGCATTCTGGTGGATCTCCGAAGGCTTTGCTACCACGAGAGGAAGCGTCGCCCAACAGCGAGTGGAATTTCTCCCAATGTATAGTCAGTTTTAAATTTTTTTTTTTTAGTTTTAAAGTTTAATGTTTAGTACTTTTATTGTGAACTTTAGTTTCATGATTATGAGAGGCTAAAATCTTCAGCTAAGGTTAAAGATGAAGCCTTTTCATTGTTTAGCATTATATTTTCATATTTGCTCATACAATTATGATATTTTTAGTATAAATGTTCTGTTCAATTATTTGAGTAAACTCTTATGATTGATTGCTTTTAAATTGTTCTGTTGGATATTCCGTGTGTTTCATCTGATGGATACATCGAATCGTTTTTGATTAAATTGGATATCCTTTGTGATTTGTTTAAAGCGGATACATTGGATTGTTTTGGTTTAATTGGGATATTTGTTGTGATTTGTTTAAAGTTGGATTTCATGGAATGTTTTGATAGATTATTTTTATATCGAATATGAAGATAAATGCTTTACTTTGGTGGGGTGGATTCAGAAACCTTAGTGTTTTTATCATTAGTTTTTAAATCAATTTAGTTTAGTTTATATTTATTTTGCAAAATATAATTCAAAATTCGGAACTAGGTTAAGATAAGGTTAGTTTAGATAAAATTATATTTTCACAATGCAATTCCCTGTGGATTCGACCTCGCACTTTCACAACACTATATTGCAAACGACTTGTGCACTTGCGAGTAATTTAAAACTCACAACAAGTTTTTGGCGCCATTGCTGGGAAGTTGTTTGGTTTGTGAAATTTTTGTCTGAATTAATTTTACTTTTCTACTAGTTAGTTAACATTTTTTTGTTTGATTTTTCTTATTGCAATTTTATTTTAGTTTATTTGTTTCTATTGGCAATTTCCCATAAAAAATAATATAAAATGTTAGAAATATTAAAAAATAAAAAAAAATGTGGATGAATCCAGCGCTGGTTTCACAGTCTTTAGAGGACGCCCTCAAGGATTTCATGAAGATGACCGGCCAGTCCATCAATACAGCCAATATATTCAATGATGATAGTTGTTCCATATGTGCTAGTCCTATGCATTTAGCACAGAATTGTCCATCTATGCCAGCTTTTGCTGAGTATCCCATGGAACAAATGAACACTTTCAATGACTATTGGTGGCAATCAAATGGATCTTACTCCGAGACATACAATCCAGGGTGGCAGAACCACCCTAATTTTTCATGGAAGCATAACCAATTGAGAAATCAAAGAGGAGCCCTTCATCATGCTCACAATCAATACCCTCCCAGATTTTCTCTACCAGTTCCGAGTTATGGTCGCTCAGCCCATCCAGCACCATCACTCGCTTACCAAGCTCCCACCAAAGCACCAGTGTCGGTTTCACAGTCATTGGAGGATGCTCTCAATGATTTCAAGAAGATGACCGGCCAATCCATAAGTGAAGTGAGGAGTGCAACAATAGTAAACACCCAAGCGATTACCAAGCTAGAGAATCAAATGGGTCAAATCGCAAGTCACTTGGGTGAAGGAGAGAAGGGAAAGTTCTCCAGTCAACCCGTGCCCAACTCGAAGGAACAGTTTGCAGTTGAAAATTCATCAACTCCTACGCACGGGCAAGAACAAGTGCAATCGATTGTCACATTGAGGTATGGGAGACAAGTGGACAATCAAGTGGAAGAGAACCCTGCTCTGCAGCAAGGACAAGAAAGTGGCAACAAAGAGAAGAGAGATACTGAGCCATCTATAGCCACACCGACTATTAAGGATCTTCCTAGGTCGTGTGTACCTAAAGCGCCTTACCCTGAGAGATTATAAGCGCCCAAGAAAGAAGGGATGTCTGAGGACATTTTGGAGGCATGCTTTGCTCCGTTTGGAGAGGATTTGGATTTGGATAAGTTACTTGAACAAGCAAATGCCATTTTGGAGTCTGCTCCTCGAGAGAGCAGTGAGATGGAGGAGATCATAGCACCTGAGCTCCTTAAAAAGGAACTTAAGCCTTTACCGGACAATCTTAAGTATGAGTTCCTAGGTCTAGCAGATTCTTTGCCTATAATTATAGCTTCAGATTTGGTTGAGGCTCAAGAGGAGAAATTATTGGACGTTTCAAGAGAGCATAAGGCAGCTATCAGCTGGACTATTGAGGATATCAGGGGAATCAACCCCTCAGTGGTGATGTACAAGATACATTTGGAGGAGAATGCCAACCCATCGAGGGAGCCACAAAGAAGGCTCAACCCTGCTATGCAAGAGGTTGTGAGGACTGAAGTGATTAAGCCATTTGATATAGGGATCATTTATCCAAACTTTGATAGTGAGTGGGTGAGCCCAATTAAGGTCGTGCCAAAGCAGGCTGGATTGACGGTAGTGATGAATAAGGACAACGAGTTGGTTCTAACTCGTGCGTAGTCAGGATGGAGAGTGAGTATAGACTACCGTAAGTTGAATGCTGCCATAAGGAATGATCATTTTTCACTCCCATTTATTGATCAGATGATAGAGCTGGGCACGATTACTAATGTTGGGTCTGGCTGAAGACGTTAAACTTAGCACTAATGGGAGACACCCCACAGCATATCCTTTCTATTTGTTTATTATTTTACATATTTCTTGTTATTGTTTTTCTCTAGTGTTTTTTGTTTTCCAGTCTTTATTTTTTAAGGACAAAGCGTACTTCATATCAAGTTTGGGGGTTTTCTATGATCCATACCAGTCCAGATAGTTCTCCATATCTCAGGTCAGCTCTTACCATATTATTCACACATTGGGGTCAATGTGTAATTTAAGTTTGGAGGTATGGGAGACACATTACACACACTTTGTCCTAATTTGTTGTTGTTTTTCTTCATTTAAAAAAAAAGAAAAAGAAAGAAGGTAAATACATGCTCATGTTATTTTGAAATTTTAGTTGATCTAAACAAATACTGTGATGTGATGTCATTGGTGAGCTTAAAATTGTGAACACATGTTTTGATGATAGAGTTTTAAAACTTTGTTACTTACTTTAGGCATTTGAGAATTCACATGTTTGATCTAATTTGACACGAGCACATTAGCACAAAATTGTGTGAGGTATGACATGTGATTTTAATGTGTACTTTCCTTATCTTAACTGAAACTGGATGACTTATTGGATAAACACTTGGGCATAGAAAAACATAAAAAAGAGAAAAAAAAACAAATAATACTACTAATATTTATAATGATCATCATCAATAAACTTTTCACTAAGTAACTGGACCTCTTGCCTCAGTAAGCAGTGAGTGTTCACGTCAAAAGGTGGGAATTTTATTCATAATGATCATTGTGAAACTTTCCGTTGAGTAACTGGACCTCTTGCCTCAGTAAGCAGTGAGTGTTCATGTCAAAAGGTGGAAATTTTACTTGGTAGCATTAAGGCCAGTTTAGTTTTGTAGCCTTTTTGACTCGAGTTAGTAAGTTCTTAGGGGTGTCTTTACACCTAATGCCCTAAAACCATCTGGTTTGGGAGTCATTGACTCAACACTCACTACATGAGTCAATTAGAAAGCTTAAGGGAACTAAACATAGTTGATCCTTATAATAAAAAAATAAGAAGAAAATAAAAACTATGCCATTTTCGTTCATTCTGATGGGAAATTCAGTGAATCTTGAGACATGGAGACCTTACACATTTGAGTTATTTGGAAGCTTCATTTTTATATGCTACTTCACTTTACACAGTGTCAGACTTGTGATACCTTAACTTGCCTTTGTAAGTAATTAGATTTTAACATTTCTATTCATTGCGAAGATGAGTTTATCTTGCTCATAAACGAATATCATGGTTTTGAGTACTACTTAAATTTTTGGATACCATGAGTGATGAAGTTATCTTTATGTTCTTTGTTTTTCATTTAGTTTTTTTATTTTGTTTTGCTAAGGGACTAGCAAAATCTAAGTTTGGGGGTATTTGATGAGTGCCAAATAATCCATATTTTGGCCCCTTAATTTACATTTGTTAGCTTAGGAATTCGTTTCTTTGAGTTGTTTTTCGTAATTTTATAGGTTTACAAGCTTGGAAAGGAGTTTCACTAAATTGCCAGAATTGCTCGTACAGATCAGATATTTTTGAGGATTAAACTGTATTGAGTCAAGAAGAACCAGGAAATGAGCCATATATGCTTGGAAAGATCCGGATGTCTATTTTCTGAGGAATTTTACGGATCAATAAAATGATTTTTCTAGAGAAAGTTATGGCAGTTTTAGTAGACAAAGGTCAGGCTGTGCATGATTTCAGCGTGACAGATCAGCCATTTTTGAGGATTTAACTGTATTGATTCAGGAAGAACCAGGAGATGAGCCATATATGCTTGGAAAGATCCAGATGTCTATTTTCTGGAGAATTTTATGGATCAATAAAATAGTTTTTCTAGAGGAAGTTATGACAGTTTTAGTAGACAAAGGTCAAAGAGCAAAAGCTGGAATCCTGCAGTATCCCACATCGGATTGGAAACACATTGCACTTGTGATGTTTCGCTATATAAGCCCCTCTTCACTTCATCTTTAGTAAGCAATCCAAGTGCCATTTTGGTGCAATTTGGAGGAATTCTACTAGCATTCTGGTGGATCTTCGAAGGCTTTGCTACCACGAGAGGAAGCGCCGCCCAACAACGAGTGGAATTTCTCCCAATGTATAGTCAGTTTTAATTTATTTATTTTTTTTAGTTTTAAGGTTTAATGTTTAGTACTTTTATTGTGAACTTTAGTTTCATGATTATTAGAGGCTAAAATCTTCAGCTAAAGTTGAAGATGAAGCCTTTCCATTGTTTAGCATTATATTTTCAGATTTGCTCATATAATTATGATATTTTTAGTATAAATATTCTGTTCAATTATTTGAGTAAAATCTTATGATTGATTGCTTTTAAATTGTTCTGTTGGATATTCCGTGTGTTTCATATGATGGATACATCGAATTGTTTTTGATTAAATTGGATATCCTTTGTGATTTGTTTAAAGCAGATACATTGGATTGTTTTGGTTTAATTGAGATATTTGTTGTGATTTGTTTAAAGTTGGATTCATGGAATGTTTTGATAGATTATTTTTATATAGAACATGAAGATATATGCTTTACTTTGGTGGGGTGGATTCAGAAACCTTAGTGTTTTTATCATTAGTTTTTAAATCAATTTAGTTTAGTTTATATTTGTTTTGCAAAATGTAATTCAAAATTCGGAACTAGGTTAAGATAAGGTTAGTTTAGATAAAATTATATTTTCACAACGCAATTCCCTGTGGATTTGACCTTGCACTTGCACAACACTATATTGCAAACGACCCGTGCCCTTGCCAGTAATTTAAAACTCACAACACCTATACTTTAAGAACATAGTTATTACACATGCGGTGTTAATAGCTTCCGCCCAAAATTATTTTTGCAAATTGTTTTCACAAAGAAAAGTTCTACCAATTTTATCTAAAATTCTATTTTTCATTTCAAGAACACTATTTTGTTTAGGGGATATATGAGTTGAAAATTTATGATCAATACCATGATCATCACAATATTTTGAAAACTTTTGGTTTTCAAATTCTTTTTCATGATCATTTTTTTATGCTAGAAATAGCAATACCTTTTTCATTTTGAATCTTTTTACAAAAGTTTACAAAACCTTTAAATGTTTCATCTTTATAGTCCATAAAGATAACAAAAGTATATCTAGAATAGTCATCCAAAATAACAACAACATATTGATGGCCACCTAGACTAATAGTCCTAATTGGTCCAAACAAGTTCATGTGTAAAAGTTGTAATGTTGTAGAAGTTGAAACAGCATTTTTGGAATGAAAAGAAATCCTAGTTTGTTTTTATATTTGACAAGCATCACAAACTTTTTTATTTATTTTTAAATTCAATATTTGGAAGACCAACAACTAAATTTTTTCTTGAAAGCAATTGTATTAACTCAATGTTTGCATGACCAAGCCTTCTATGCCATAGCCATGAGTTTTCACTAAATCCTAAAAAATATTTTTCATTTCTCATAGGCAAAGATATGAGGTCTACTAGGAGAGGCTTTCAGAAAGCCACGGGTACGCAGTTACAATTTAGTACAACTCTTCATCCTCAAACAGATGAGAAGACAGAAAGGATTATTAAAGTACTAGAAGATATGTTGAGGGAAAATGTGATGAGTTCTCAGTAAGTTGGGAAGCTTACTTGTGATTGATTGAATTTGCTTATAATAATCAATATCAATCTAGTATTGGAATGACACCGTTTTAGGCATTGTATGGTAGGAGGTGTAGAACTCCTATATGTTGGGAAGTAGTTGGAGAAAGAAATATATTTGGTCCATAAATTATTGAGTTAACAATTGAGAGGATCAAACTGGTTAGAGAGAACCTTAAACCAACATAGAGTAGACTGAATAACTATGCTAATAATAGAAGAATATGTCTTGAGTTTCAAGTCGGTGATTAGATGTATTAAAAATATCTCCATAAAAAGGTGTGTTGAGGGTCAAAAGGAAAGGAAAGTTGAGTCCTAGGTATGGGGGACTCTATAAGATTATTGAGAAAGTTGTGCTAGTTATGAATAGCCTGAATTTACGTCCAGAATTAAAACAATTATATAATGTAATTCATGTTTCACTTTTGAGAAAGTGTTTACATGATGAATCTCATGATGTTTTGAGCCAAGCTGTGGAACTTCAGGAAGATTTGACCTTTATATAAGTACCAATCAGAATTCTAGACATAAAAGAACAAGTCTTGTGTAATAAAGTAATTCCATTAATTCAAGTTCTGTGATGAAATAAATATGTTGAAGAGATTACGTGAGAGCATAAGGAAACTATGAAGAAATATTATTCACAATTGTTTCTTAAGTTAGGTAAGAAAATTTCAGGGACAAAATTTTTTATAAGGTGGGTAGAATTGTAATACCCGTGTTCTTAAAGTATGGATAAAAAAGTAATTTGATAAATATGACATGAATTAAAATAAAATAATACATACATGAAATGTTTATTATTGAATAAAATAATTGTGTTGAAAAAAAAAATTGGACGCGTTGTGGTGTGGTTACAAAGAAAAAGAAAAAGAAAAAAATTTGGAAGTGTCCAAGGTAGGTAAGAAGAGAAAAAGAAAAAAAATTTGGACATTAGGAAAAAAAAATGGTGGGACAACACTTGGACGTCCAAGTGTTATCACCATTTATAACATGAGACACTAATTTAATTGAGGGTGCAACACCCAACACCTAAAAATTGTAAAAGCTGTGCTGAATGGTGGCAGACCGTTTTATACATAAAGTTAAAATTTTGTTTTATTTTAAGTATTTCTTATCAAATCCTGTTTGGTTTTCTTCAAATTCAATTCAAATTACTCTATTTCTTTAAACACTTGGGGATTGAAAGGAAGGTTGAAATATTAAAATTTTGAAGAGGTTTATGGGAGAATTTTAAAGAGAGTTAAAGAAAGCTTTAAGAAAAACAAAAGGTAATAATATGAACTTTATTTTTGAAATTTAGCATACATAAATTTTTTTCAGAATTTGATGTTGAAATTTAATGGGTAGGAATTATTGACGAATTGAAGAATAAATTAGGAATTTTAATATAAATATTATGTCAGGTGTTGACGATCAGCAATCAGGAGAAATTGCTGAAAGAAGTAGGAAGGGCAAGGAGGTGATCCATGGGTAGCTCTAAGTGCTACATGGTGAGTAAGATTTACTTTTAGTAATCAAGATAAATATGAAATATATAGTGATGATATTTGAATTAATTATTAACCTATGATTTAATGATAGATTAAAGTTGGTTGATAAGTATGATATGAATAATTGATATGTTAAAGATTTATTATATGAGAAGTAATATTATTTGAATAATGAGTTTGTTGAAAAATCACCTCAAGGATCCCAGGTTGTGATCTTTCCAAACACCTAAATCCAGAATGATTTGCACTAAACAAGAATCAAACCATAAAAGAGAAAACACAAGAAATTGTTATCGAGATTCGGTAATTTGCCTACATCCCTGTGAGCTCCTCCAAGCTCTCTGCACTAAATCAATGGAGTTCTTACAATTACCGTAACACCTCCTCAAGAACCACGTGTTCTTGATGAATGAAAGAAGAGAAAAGAAAGAGATAAAAACTAAGTGTTTCCTTGGAATTTTTTCCAAGAAAATTCAAATTACAAAGCCCTTAAACCCTAATCTTTAATACTTTCTCTCACTAAAAACACATCTGAAGATTTGAGAGTCTTTCTCTCTAAACACTAGCCACTCTTGGAATGAGACTTCTTCTTGTGTTTCTTCCTTGTGTGATGTGTCTTTGTACTTGCACACTTGCTCTCTTATTATTGCTCCTAGATGACCCTTTATATAGACCAATAACTTCTTTAACCAATTTTGGAGTCAATCTCAACCCTTAGATCTCAAGAACCAAAAAATCATGGCTCTCTAAGAGGTCTAAGTGAACCTGTGCATTTTAATCAAGACCCACGCACCAGCTGAAGAATGCTGAAATCAGGTGTCAAGTGTGCCTCGCGCCTCAGCTCAGAATAGGGTAGGCCGTGGCGCACAACAGGGCACAATCAGCTACTTGCTGGGGCCACGACACACAGCAGGAGGAATTTCTTCCTCACTTACTGGAGGTGACGACGCACCAAGCTTGAGCCGCGGCACCAAGTGCTGCTGAAGCTCCATCTTCAATCTTTAATTCTTAGACAAAATTCCCAACAAACTCTACCTTTGTCTAAGCAATTAAACCTGAACCCATTGTGCAGAGAACTCATGATCCAAACTCAACATGAGTCACCAAATCATCAAACTTAAATTCTAAGAAGTCCAAGGCAATGATTGAACTTGCTTAGAGGTAGAACTTTAGTGCCTAAATCTGCAGTATTTTCTTCCGTGGCCACTTCGTCCACATGAATGCTTCATTCTGTAACATTTTCTCGAATGAAATGATACCGAACATCCATAAGCTTAGTCCTCTCATGGAACACCGGATTCTTACTGATAGGAGCTTAAATATTCATATTTAAGCCCCTTAATTTACATTTGTTAAGTTCTTTATCTATATGTTTTAGTCTATTTTACTTCACTTTTGTGTTTTACACGTTTTTATAGGGTCTTGGAGAAAAAGAACCATTTTTGGCACTTAAAGGAATAAATCTGGAAATCCTAGAGCAGCTGCTGGCTAAATTGCGATCGAGCGCACTCCTCTGTGTGATCGAGCGCAGCATTGCGATCGAGCGCACCACATATGCGATCGAGCGCACATGTATGGGCGTGAACAGTAAACTGCAGAACCCTGTTTTGGAAATAACCCTATTTTGGAAATAAAGGAGTTTTGCGTTTTAGGAAAGTTTAGGAACTCATGAGCCGATTAGGACTTCTCAAAGACCTATAAATACACTTGTAAATCACACACAAAAGGCATCACCTCTTGGGGAGATCACTTCTTAGATCCCTTCTTTTATCTTTTGCTTTAACTTGGAGAAGGAGACCGTGGAGCGGAATTGACGACTCTTCTCTCGGGTTTCTTCTTTCCTTTTTATTTTATTATGTGTAATTAAATTCTTAGTAGGGCTTGGTTGAAGCCCTAATTATGTTTACTCAATAAATTTAGTATTGGCGCCTTGCGATATTTATGTTGTGTTGCTTAAACTTGATTAATACCTGCTTTTATTTAAATTCCTCATATGTATATGTCTGATCAATATGTGCACGTGGTATGGACTTGTTAGTTAGATCAATTTGGATGACCGAGTCCTGGGTCTAACATTAGTAACAAGGGATATCTTATCCGGATACCCGGGTTAATCAACATGGGAAACCGGGAGTAGATACCATGTCCTAGGTCTCATGTGGTTGTTGATTTCCATAGTACTTATGTTTTCTTAAAGAACAACTCAAGCAGATACCATGCTGAATCCCTTAAGGAAGAAAAGAGTTAGAGTAGATACCATGCCTAACTCGTTGCTTAGGGAAATCAATAGCTTAAGGAGTAGATACCATGCCTTAGGTTGGCAACCAGTAGGTATACATGGCATGAGTAAAGCATTGGCATACTGTTGTATTGTGGTAGCATAATTAGTGGTGGATATCAAACCCTTACGCCTGTATCTTTAGTATTTTATCTTTATCAAAATCAATTCTTTTATTATTTCTATTTTTTATATCGCGAATATAATTCTAAATTGAACTTTACCAATCCCTGTGGAGATGATCTTGCATTCGCACACTATACTACACTGTTGACCTTGTGCACTTGCAAGTAAAACAAGTGCGATTATTTACTTATTTATTTAGGTGGATAAACGCACAACACTTACACAAATGCAACATACTTTGGCTATCCGAATACACCACCACCTGCTCTTTTAGGACCTTCAACTCATCCAACAACACTTTACACCACATAGCCTCCTTAATAGCTTCCGTTGCAGCTATGTACTCTGCTTCGGTTGGTGAGAGTGCTACCATCGGTTGAAACTGAGTCTTCCAACTTATACAACATCCGTTTAAGTTGAAGAAGTATGAGGTAATCGATCTTCTCTTGTCTCGGTGTGATCAATAGTCCGAATCAGCATAACCTTCTAACCAGATGGACTTACCCCTCTTCTTGTAAATAAGCGCCACATATGAGCTTCCCTTCAAATACCTCAGCAACCACTTCATCCTAAGCCAATGCTCCTTTTTGGGATTACTCATAAACATGCTGAGAACACTAATTGCATAAGAAATGTCGAGTCTAGTGCTTACCATGGTGAACATGACTGATCCAACCGCACTAGAGTAAGGGACCTTTTCCATTTCCTTCTTTTCCTCATCTGATCTAGGACATTGATCGCTGGAGAACTTGAAATGACCAGCAAGGAGAATCTTTACTGGTTTACTATCTTCCATAGAGAATTTAGATATCATCTTTTCTATGTAAGAAGTCTGAGAAATCTTCAACCTGTTTCTCTCCCTTTCTCGGATTATTCTCATCCCAAGGATCTTTTGTGCATGACCAAGATCCTTCATCTCAAACTCCAAACTAAGTTGAGATTTTAACCTTTCTATCCTCTCCTTACTGTTACCAACCAACAACATATCATCAACATAGATGAGGATAATCACCATTTCCTCCACCTTGTGACCTTTGTAGTACAAGCACGAATCATAGTAGCTCATCATGCAACCTAAGCTAGTTCCAAAGGAATCGAACCTCTTATTCCATTACCGAGGTGATTGTTTCAGGCCATAAAGAGATTTCTTCAATTTTCACACCAAATCTCCCCGCCTTCCTTCCTCATAGCCTTCGGGTTGCCTTATGTAGATGGTCTCATCAAGCTTTCCATGTAAGAACGCTGTCTTCACATCCATTTGCTTAATCTCCCAATTAAATTGGACCACCATAACTAACACTATCCTTATCGTCTTGTATTTCACAACTGGTGAGAAAATTTCTATGAAATCTATGCCTTCTCTTTGTGTGAACCCCTTCGCCACCAACCTAGCCTTATACTGGAATTTATCCCCTAAAGTGTTCCCTTTTTTTATCTTGTAAATCCATTTACAATCCACAACTCTCTGTTTTTTTGGTTTCGGCACCAATTCCCAAGAGTTGTTCTTCCTCAAAGATTGCATTTCCTCCTCCATAGCTAGCTTCCATCTTGACGAATCCTTACATCCCATGGCATCAATGTAAGTTTCTGGTTCATTTATCCCTCCTTCTGAATAAGGAGCTGCTACATTAGCATCCGCAAAACCATATTTTAAAGGTGGTCTGATCTGCCTCCTTTCATAGTCTCTTGTGAGCTGATAATCATTCTAATTTGCTACATCATCCCCTTCTAGTTCAGCCTCCTCTTGAGTGTCTTGAGCTTGGCCTTCATCAATGGGCTCCACCTGATCCGAACCCTCTTGCTTTCTTTTCTCTACCTAAACCGAATTTTCTTTGATGCTATACTCCACATAAACCAGGCTAGTTTGCTCACTTTCCCCTGCAGGGTTAGTTTTCTCCAAATAGGGAAATAATAGCTCATTAAAAATGACATCCCTACTTATTATGAGTTTAGTTCCTTTTGGCTCTAAGGACCACAATCTATACCCTTTAACCCCTTCACCATATCCTAAAAACACACATTTTCTAGACATTGGGCTAAGTTTATCATCTTTTTGATGTGCAAACGTAGCACATCCAAAAGTTCTAAGGTTATTTAACTCAGGGGGTTTACCACTCCACATCTCCTCGAGACTCTTAAGATCCAAAGCTCTAGAGGGTGATCTATTAACCAAATACGCAGTAGTAGACACAGCTTCCCCCAAAAACATTTGGGTAACCCGAAACCAATAATCATGCACCCAACCTGTTCCATAAGGGTCCTATTCATCCTCTTAGCAACTCCATTTTGCTGAGGGTTTTCACAACCGTTCTATGTCTTAGAATCCCATTTAACTCACAGAATTTGTCAAATTCCTTATTAAAAAAATTCTAAGCCATTATCGGTTCTCAAAACCTTAACTACCTTGCTCGTTTGAGTTTCCAACAAATTTTTGCACACCACAAACTTATTCAAAGCATTTGATTTATTTTTAAACAAATAAACCCAAACCTTTCTAGAATAGTCATCAATCAAAGAAATAAAGTAAAAATTACCTCCTTCTTGCTGGCCGCCAAAGATCGACATGAATGTAGTTAAGAATACCCTTTGATTTGTGCACTCTGATGTTGAAGCTAACCCAATATTGCTTCCCAAGAACACAACTCTCGTAGAAATCAAGTTTTTCTACTTTGTCACCATCAAGTAAACAATCTTTGTTGAGAACTTGCAGCCCCTTTTCGCTCATATATCCCAAGCGATTGTGCCAAATAACTGCCTTATCAATCTCAGCCATCAAGATTGCTGCTTGATCCTTGATGTCCATCTCTCCAATCATCTCATAGAGACAATCCTTTATTACTGCTTTGATCACCACCAAGGCTCCCTTGGTTATCTTGATATTTTCTCCCTCTGCTTTGTATATGTACCTCATGTAATCTAGCTGCCCCAATGGGATCAAATTTCTTCTCAAATCTAGAAGATATCTTATGTTCCGTAGTAGCCTTATAACTCCATCAAACATCCTCAATTGGATGTCTCCTATGCCCCTCACTTGGAAAGAAGTATTGTTCCCCAAGGAAACCATTCTTTCATTGGTTTCCTTGAAATTCTTGAACCAATCACGGTGAGGACACATGTGATAAGTGCACCCGAAATCCAAGATCCATAGCTGCTTTGCTTCTTGCTAACATTTAAGCACACAACAAGAACATCATCATCTTCTTGTTCTCCCTTGGTAATCGAAGCCTCTCCATTGTTGGTATGGCCTCTTCCTTTCTCATTCCTTATCATCTTCTTGCGATCTCTCTTGGAATGGCCCTCCTTATTGCAGTAGTAGCATCGTTTTCCTCTAAACTTTGGTTTAGAAAGCGATCTTCCATGGCTTTGACCTCTACCCTCTGGTTTGTCTCGATAGTTGCCATAGATGTTGTTTCCATTTCGAGTTGTAGGCCTTCCTCTACCGAATAGACCTTCTCCACTTGATCCTTCCCTCATCTTGGCTTTGAAATCATGAGCTCTTATTGCATTAATCACAATTTCCTTGGTTAGTGTATCTCTTCCATATTCAATAGCATTAATCAAGCTTTCAAAACAATTGGGAAGAGAATTCAACAATATAATAGCCAATTGTTCATCCGGGAATGTTATACTACAACAAGTCAAATCTTAAACTAGTTTATTAAACACATCAAATTTATCTTACAACTCTTTATTAGGATCCATTTTAAAAGAATAGATATGTTTTAGAAGATAGATTTTATTAGGGAGAGTTTTGGTAAGAAATGACTTATCTAGTTTCTTCCAAATGACAGTTGGATCTTCCGAATCTCCACATTCCCTTGTCACACTATTCGACACGTGCAGAAAGATAGTGCTATATGCCATCTTCTTCATCTCATTCCACTAGAGCTCTGTGATACTTGCTAGAAAATTGTTATCTTCTCCAATTGCCAAGTCCACTTTTTGTTGCATAAGAACTGCCTTGATTTTCCGCTTCCAAAGGGCAAAGTCTCCCTTTCCATCAAACTTCTCAACAATGAAGTTTGAACCCATCTTACATGAAAAAATCCCAAGATTTATGCAACACCCAGAATTGATTTCCAAACTTCTTCTCTCCAACTTCTAAACTTCAAGAACCCGATTAAATCTTGATCCCAACACCATTCTTGAATCACCCAAGAAGTTTCCTTTGATTCTTGGAGTTTGGCTTTGATACCATTGTTCTAGCTCTGATACCACTGTTGAAAAATCACCTCAAGGATCCCAAGTTGTGATCTTTCCAAACACCCAAGTCTAGAATGATTTGTACTAAATAAGAATTAAACCATAAAAGAGAAAACACAAGCAATTGTTATCGAGGTTCGACAATTTGCCTATGTCCCCGTGAGCTCCTCCGAGATCTCTGCACTAAATCAATGGAGTTCTTACAATTACCGCAACACTTCCTTAAGAACCACATGTTCTTGATGAATAAAAGAAGAGAAAAGAAAGAGATAAGAACTAAGTGTTTCCTTGGAATTTTCCCCAAGAAAATTCCAATTACAAAGCCCTTGAACCCCAATCTTGAATACTCTCTCTCACTAGAAACACCTCTGAAGATTTGAGAGTATTTCTCTCTAAACACCAATCACTCTTGGAATGAGACTTCTTCTTGCGTTTCATCCTTGTGTGATGTGTCTTTGCACTTGCACACTTGCTCTCTTGTTATTGCTCCTAGATAACCCTTTATATAGAGAAATAACTTCTTTAACCAATCTTGGAGTCAACCTCAACCCTTAGATCTCAAGAACCAAAGAATCATGGCTTTCTAAGAGGTCTAAGTGAACCTGTTTATTTTAATCAAGACCCATGCACCAGCTGAAGAATGCTGAAATCAGGTGTCAGGTGTACCTCGCGCCGTGGCTTAGAATATGGCAGGCCAGGGTGCACAACAGGGAACAATCAACTACTTGCTGGAGGCCGTAGCGTGGCTGGTCTGGGCCACGGTGCATAGCAGGAGGTATTTCTTCTTCACTTGCTGGAGGCTGCGGCGCACCAAGTTTGAGCCACGGCGCCAAGTGCTGCTGATGCTCCATCTTCAATCTTTAATTCTTAAACAAAATTCCCAACAGAGTTGATTAAATAATGAAAGAATAAATGAAATTCTTGACAAACTATGGTTGATAATTTGATGTGATATATGAGGAGAAACATTTAATGAATATGATCAAATAATAATTTTGAGAAAAAGCTGGATAGTTAAATCAAATGTTTGAATGAATGTTTGTTTTTATGTCATTGTTCATATGTATATGCATGAAATAAAAGAACTAGGAGGGGGCTGGTCTAAACAAAAACTGTGATAGCCGGTATATGCTGGAAATAAATGAAAATCGTGACAGCTGGTATATACTAGAAATAAATGAAAACTGTGACAGTCGATATACGCTGGAAATAAAAGAACCGAGAGGGCAGCCGGTCTAAATGAAAACCATGATAGCCGGTATATGCTAGAATAAAATAACCCGGAGGGCAACCAGTCTAAATAAAATAGAAGAACTGGGAGGGTAGCCGGTCTAAGCTAAAACATGTCGACATATGGGAAGATGTTCCCAATAATAATAACATTTAAATTCACGCATTTCATTTGCTTTAAATATTGATTGTTATTGCTTGAGATGCTAAAGTGCTATTCATGATTATAAATTTATTGATAGATGAATGAGTCTCACAGAGACAAATATGCTCAGGAAGAAATATGGAAATATGATATGATGAGAATTATCTAGGTGACTGATTATATGCTGTGAACCTCCTAATGAGGTAATTATGGGATAGAATTGATAGTCTAAAGATGATTAATTATATGAGAAGAAGAGATTTATAAAGGATGGAGATTTTGATATGAGTAGTGATAATAGAATGTTATTATCAAATTATATGAGATATAAATGAATGAATATTGGAAGACTATTAGAAACGATTGAATTATAAGTTATGACTGGGAGTATATAATCGAGTACTTCTAGTAAATTTAATTCACTGAGCTTGTGAACCTTACTCCTCATTGTTAAATAATTTTAGGAAGTGGATAGGACAGATTGATTGGTGAGCTGAGATTCAGACTGAATCATTTCTGTAATCCACGTGGTCCACATCATCAGACTAATGGAAAGAAAAAAAATATCAGTAAATATTCATGCATACTATGTTGTATATACTGTTCTGTTGAGATCTAAATGATGTTACTCCCCTGTTAAGGGCTAAGGATTTATGTATGTAGATAATTCAGTTGATGTTTTTATATTGTTCCATATATGTGTAGTGTTGGGATTTCAAAAAGTGACAAAACCGTCTTGGGGTGGGCAACCCGGGATGGGTCGTTACAGTATTTCATACTCATTGCTTTAGTTTCTAGATTCGCCATATTATTTGTTTATGAAACTTTTTCAGTATTTACATCACTTGTTCTAATGATTACTCTAATCAAATGAAATCATTGCAAGAATTGTTTGGATTTCTGATGAAACCTTAGTTCCTACGCTTACACAACAATGCTATTGTTGTCACAGTATCATGATTTTGAACTTAAAATGTCCAAAACCATTCTAAGCTTAATGGTGAACTTCTTTATCAAAATAGCTCTCCTCGCAGTCTTAGATACAACAACTTATTCGGTCTTCATGACCGAATCCACAATGGTAGTTTTCTTAGAGCACTTGCATCTCACTGCTCCACTATTTAAGGTGAACACTTATCTATAAATTGACTTACTGTCGTAATTTCGTATCGAAACTAGAGTCTGTGAAGGCTTTAAGTTTCAATTCTCTTCTCCTTTTACGAGGAACAAATCATTAGTTTTTCTTAAGACCTTATGAATGTCTTCGCAATTATCCAATGACCATCACCTGGATTGGACTAATATTTTCTTGTTAAAATTAGAGCATATTCAACATCGGGCCTTTTACATAACATAGAGTACATGATAGATCCAATATACTCATGTGTTCTCTCAGATCAAGTGTCCTTGGGGACATGTCTTTTGAAAGAGTAATTCGATTACTTATCTTGGAATTTTGCATGCTAAAATACTTTGCATTTTGTCTATGTACGTGGATTTAGACAAGCCTAGCATCCTTATAGATCTTGTTCTCCAAAATATAGGATGCGTCACCCAAACCCTTCATGAAGAAGTTCTTTGATAACTAAACCTGAACTAATTGTAACATCAGTACATTATTTCCAATGGGTAGTATTTCTTTCACATAAAGCAATAAGAATGTCACGGTGCTCCCACTAACCTTTTTATACAGCCATGGTTTATCTTCATTTTTTATCGAATCAAACGATTTGATTGTCTCTTCAAAACTGATGTTCCATCTTTTAGAAGCTTGCTTAAATCCATTAATTGATTTTTGGAATTTATATACCTCGTGGTTACTAACAATAGATGTAAGACCCCTTGATTGTATCATGTACACATCCTCCTTTATGTTTCCATTTAGGAATGTAGTCTTTACATCCATTTGACATATCTCATATTGATGATATGTAGCTATTTTAAAATACTAATGGATTACAAGAGAAGGTTTTGTCAAAGTTAACTCCTTACCTTTGCTTAAAACCTTTTGCTACTAGCCTTGCTATATAGGTTTCTACCTTTCCATCCACCTCGATCTTTCTCTTAAAAATCCATTTGAAAACTATAGGTACTATACCTTCAAGTGCATCAATCAAAGTTCATACTTTGTTGGATTACATGGAATCCATTGCAAATTTCATGGCTTTTAGTAGGTTCTTTATCATCTATAAGTTGTACCTCCAAGACATCATTTATGAGAAATCCATATTTCTTTGGAGCCTTAGGTATTCTGCTAGATCTACATCCTAATTTTCAATAATAGAAAGATCCATTGCTTTAGGTTTCTCAATTTGAACAGTACTAGGTTGTGGTTCTTGTGACACTTCACCAAGACTTATCTTCCTCCTAGTGCTCCCATCTAGCATAAACTTTTTTTCTAGAAAGATATTATACTTGGAAACAAAAACCTTTTGTTCATGAGGATGATAGAAATAATATCCTGAACTTGCTTCAGGATATCAAACAAACCTACATTTTTCAGACCTAGTTCCTAACTTGTTTGTATTTAACTTCTTTTCATAAGCAGGATAACCCCAAATCTTGACGTGCTTAAGAATAGGTTTCCCACCTTTCCATATCTAATATGGTGTTTTAGGTATGGATTTTTGAGTTAACTTCATTCAATAAGTATGTGGCAGTTAGGACAACATATCCCCAAAAAGATCTAGGAAGATAAGTGTAACTCATCATGGATCATTCCATATCAAATAGGGTATGGTACCAAAAAAATTCCATTGAGAGAGAATCTCATTCTCTTTGAAATAATCAAAAAATTTATTCAACAAGTGTTTGCTGATAAGTGCTTAAATAGTCATATTTATGCCCCTTAATTTACACTTGTTAGACTATTTATTTATATATTTTAGTAGTTTCTACTTCATTTTCGTGTTTTATGTGTTTTTCACAAGACTTGGACAGAAAGATGATAAATTGGAGCTTTTAGGAGAAAAAGTCAAGATCTGCCATCCAGCAAGGTGCGCTTGAGCGCACCCCCCTTGAGATCGAGTGCACAAGAGTACGAGCGCACTTGAAGAAGGCTCGAGTGCACACTTGAACTCGAGTGCATCCCGCATACGCTCGAGCGCAATCACTCCAGAGGTGGCAGAGCCAAATATGGAAAGAAGTCTCCAGACTCCAAATAGGAAATTAGGGTTTTGGGATACCATAAAGACCCTATAAATAGCCCTGTATAACACATAAACCATACCTTTTGTTCTAGATTCGAAGTAGCAAGCTTAGGAGAGGAATTGACGACTCGTCTCCCGAGTCTTTTTCAGTTTTAGTTTTTTGTTTTTATTTCATTATGTTTAGAATGTTTAGTTTACTTAGCATGTGTAACTAAACTCCTACAGGGCTCGATTGAAGCCATAGTTATGCTTTTCCACATGTTCATTCATTGATTATCTTTGCTATAGCCTTGTTAGAATATTTAACTTGATTAATGTCTGTTTGTATTTAAATTCCTCATATGTGTGTGCCTGATCAACGTATGCATGTGGTATGGATAAGTTAGTCGAATCAATTTGGATGACCGAGTCCTGGGTTCAACATTAGTAACAAGTGATATCCACACCGGATTCCCGGGTTAATCAACATGGGAAACCTGGAGTGGACCAAGCCCTAGGTCCCGTGTGGTTACTAATCTCCACAGCCTTCATGCTCTCTTAAGGAGCAACTCAGTATACACCCATGTTGAATCCCTTAAGAGAGAAAAGAGTTAGACTATACTCCATGCCTAACTCGTTGTATAGGGAGATCAATAGCCTAAGGTGTGGACCAAGCCCTTAGGTTGGAAACCATTAGATATTCATGATAAGGCTAGAGCATTGACACTTTATTTAGTGGGAAAGTATAATTAGGGTGGATATCATAGTCCTATGTTCTCATTATTGTTATTTACACACAATCAAATTTGTTATTTCTCTTTTTAACTTGAAGAAACTAATTCTAAAATGAAATTCACCAATCCCTGTGGAAATGATCTTGCACTTGCACACTATAGTACCACAGACCTTGTGCACTTGCAAGTAAAACTAGGACGGTTATTTGCATATTTATTTAGGTAGATAATCGTCACAACAAGTTTTTGACGCCGTTTCCGAGGATTGCGCTAAATTTCCTTTTAGAATTAATTTTTCATTTAGTTTAATTATTGTTATTTCCTATTTATTTTATTCCGTTCTTAATTAGTGTTTTTATCTTATTTATTTCTTTCTTTTCATTAAAACCCTAATCAATTTCCTTTTTCTCTATTTCAAGTACTCCAGGAGAGCTTTCTGTGCCATTTGCGATCGAGCGCACCCTCTAGAGCGATCGAGCGCAATTGAGGCAGAGAGTCATTCGAGCAGCAGTGTTTGACTGCTGCACTCACATAACTGCCACTGATTCATGCACGAACGTCGATCCAAGCATCTGACATTGCTTCCCCTTGATCCCGAGTTAGAGAGGACTATCCGAAAAAGGTTTAGAGATAACTCTGAAGAGGTAGAAGGAGGAATCGAGGAAGAGATACCAATGGCAGAACAGAAAGACGAGTAGTAACTGCCTGAGCGGAGGCCGATGAAGCAATCCTTCATTCGGCAGAACCATGATCAACCTTCGTGTATTCCGTATCAACCTGAGGCGGAAGGAAACTACTACATATCTCTGCAGATACTCAGTGCACTGACTCACTTTAGGGGTACACCTAGTGAGGATCCACATTTGCACCTTCGAGAGTTCTTCGACCTCTACAAATTCTAGCACATCCGAGGCTTAGACTAAGAAGGAATATGGTTAATTCTTTTCCCTTTTTCCTTGAAAAATAATGCTAAATTATGGTATAATTATTTGCCTGCAGTTTCCATCCACATTTAGGAGGAGTTGGCTAGCAAATTCCTAAGGAAGTTCTTCCCAGCCCAAAAGACGAGGTAGATGAGGAAAGAAATTCAATCCTTCCAACGAAAGGATGGTGATCTATTCTTCGAGGCCTAGGGACACTTCAACGAGCTACTACTCAAATGCCCCCACCACAACCTACCTCAAGATGAATTGGTACAAGCTTTCTATGAAGGTTTAAGTGATTCTAACAAAAATATTGTTGATTTAGGTTGTGGAGGAGTGCTGATGGAAAAGAGTAGCGAAGAAGCAATGGAACTCTTCGAAACCCTGAGCGAACACACGCATCAGTTCTCCTCTCGAGGTAGACATGTAACCAAGAGTAAGGGTATGCATGAGGTAAGCTTAAAGAGAGGATCATCTCCTCTTATAGCTGTTGTGGAGAGGAAACTTGACCTATTAGTGAAAGCTATGGCTGCTCAGAACACCTCAATGAACCCTCCAGCTACACCACTCTAGGTATATGCTATTTGGTCACAGTTTGATTATAATACTGATAAGCGCTTAAATAGTCATATTAGGCCCTTAATTTACATTTTTTAAGTAACTTATTTATCTATTTCTATGGATTTTACTTTATTTTCGTGTTTTATTTGTTTTTCACAGGACTTGGACAAAAAGGTAATAATTTGGAGCTTTTAGAAGCAAAAGTCAAGTTTTGCCATCTAGCAAGGTGCGCTCGAGTGCACCTCTCTTAAGATTGAGCACACAAGAGCATGAGCGCACACATGCGCTCGAGCGCATACCGCATTCGCTCGAGCGAAATCACTCCAGAGGTGGCAGAGCTAGAATTGGAAAGAAGTCTTTCGACTCCAAAAAGGAATTAGGATTTCGGGACATCATGAAGGCCCTATAAATAGCCCGGTAAAAACACATAACACACACCTTTTGTTCTAGATTCAAAGTAGAGAGCTTATTAGAGGAATTGACGACTCGTCTCTCGAGTCTTCTTCGATTTTAGTTTTCTGTTTTTATTTAATTATGTCTAGTATGTTTACTTTACTTAGTATATGTAACTAAACTCCTATAGGGCTTGATTGAAGCCCTAGTTATGCTTTACCACATATTCATTCATTGATATCTTTGTTATAGCTTTGTTAGAATATTTAACTTGATTAATACCTGTTTGTATTTACATTCCTCATATATATGTGCCTGATCAACGTATGTATGTGGTATGGATAGGTTAGTCGAATCAATTTGGATGACTGAGTCTTGGGTTCTACATTAGTAACAAGGGATATCCACACCAGATTCCCGGGTTAATCAACATGGGAAACCAGGAGAGGACCAAGCCCTAGGTCCCGTGTGGTTGCCGATCTCCACAGCTCTCATGCTCTCTTAAGGAACAACTCAGTATACACCCATGCTGAATCCCTTAAGAGAGAAAAGAGTAAGAGTATACGCCGTGCCTAACTCATTACATAGGGAGATCAATAGCCTAAGGTGTGGGCCAATCCCTTAGGTTGGCAACCATTAGATTTTCATGATAAGGCTAGAGCACTGAAACCTTAGTCAGTGGGAAAGCATAATTAGTGGTTGATATCGTAGCCCTATGATCTCATTATTGTTATTTACTCACAATCAAATTACTATTTCTCTTTTTAACTTGAAGAAACTAATTCTAAAACGAAATTCACCAATCCCTGTGGAAATGATCTCGCACTTGCACACTATGCTACCATAGACCTTGTGCACTTGCAAGTAAAACTAGTATGGTTATTTGCATATTTATTTAAGTAAATAATCTTCCAATAAGTTTTTGGCACCGTTTCTGGGGATTGTGCTAAATTTCTTTTTGAAATTATTTTTGTTAGTTTTTAATTTATTTTATTTTATTCTGTTCCATTTTATTTTTAATTTTTATCAAAAAATCATATTTATTCTTTCTTTTCGTTTTCTTTTTTGTTCAGGTGTGCAGAGGAGGAGTTTCTATCCTCATTGCGATCGAGCTCACTACTTGGTGCGATCGATCGCACTACTTGGTACAATCGAGCGCAGTTCAGGGTGCACTCGAGCGCAAAAGGTCCAGAGAGTACCCGAGCAACAGTACTAAAATTGCTGCACTGAAGCGATTCAACTAATTCATGCAAGGGCTTCAATCCAAAAATCCAATCTTTTTTCAACTCAATATAGAGCAAGAAGTAAAGAGCAAGGGCATGTATAAAGTAAACTCAAATGGTGGATTTCCAAATTGGGTGGATGCTATGGAAAGAAAGGTAGATATGCTTGTAGAAGTCATGATTGCTCGGATTGCCTCACCTAGGCCACAAGCTACACCACTCCAGGTATGTGCTATTTGTAGTCGTTTTGATCACACTACTGAAACTTACCCTTAATATTCATCTGCAGATCGGGAGCAAGCAAACTATATGGGACCAAATAACTACGATCCATATGCAAATACCTACAATCCAGAATGGCGAAACCACCCCAACTTCTCATGGAGCAACGATCAAAATGCATGAAACCTTCAAGGGCAACAAATACTGTGATGTGATGTCATTGGTGAGCTTAAAATTGTGAACACATGTTTTGATGATAGAGTTTTAAAACTTTGTTACTTACTTTAGGCATTTGAGATTTCACATGTTTGATCTAATCTGACACGAGCACATTAGCACAAAATTGTGTGAGGTATGACATGTGATTTTAATGTGTACTTTCCTTATCTTAACTGAAACTGGATGACTTATTGGACAAACACTTGGGCATAGAAAAACATAAAAAAGAGAAAAAAAAACAAATAATACTACTAATATTTATAATGATCATCATCAATAAACTTTTCACTAAGTAACTGGACCTCTTGCCTCAGTAAGCAGTGAGTGTTCACGTCAAAAGGTGGGAATTTTATTCATAATGATCATTGTGAAACTTTCCGTTGAGTAACTGGACCTCTTGCCTCAGTAAGCAGTGAGTGTTCATGTCAAAAGGTGGAAATTTTACTTGGTAGCATTAAGGCCAGTTTAGTTTTGTAGCCTTTTTGACTCGAGTTAGTAAGTTCTTAGGGGTGTCTTTACACCTAATGCCCTAAAACCATCTGGTTTGGGAGTCATTGACTCAACACTCACTACATGAGTCAATTAGAAAGCTTAAGGGAACTAAACGTAGTTGAGCCTTATAATAAAAAAATAAGAAGAAAATAAAAACTATGCCATTTTCGTTCATTCTGATGGGAAATTCAGTGAATCTTGAGACATGGAGACCTTACACATTTGAGTTATTTGGAAGCTTCATTTTTATATGCTACTTCACTTTACACAGTGTCAGACTTGTGATACCTTAACTTGCCTTTGTAAGTAATTAGATTTTAACATTTCTATTCATTGCGAAGATGAGTTTATCTTGCTCATAAACGAATATCATGGTTTTGAGTACTCCTTAAATTTTTGGATACCATGAGTGATGAAGTTATCTTTATGTTCTTTGTTTTTCATTTAGTTTTTTTATTTTGTTTTGCTAAGGGACTAGCAAAATCTAAGTTTGGGGGTATTTGATGAGTGCCAAATAATCCATATTTTGGCCCCTTAATTTACATTTGTTAGCTTAGGAATTCGTTTCTTTGAGTTGTTTTTCGTAATTTTATAGGTTTACAAGCTTGGAAATGAGTTTCACTAAATTGCCAGAATTGCTCGTACAGATCAGATATTTTTTAGGATTAAACTGTATTGAGTCAAGAAGAACCAGGAGATGAGCCATATATGCTTGGAAATATCCGGATGTCTATTTTCTGAGGAATTTTACGGATCAATAAAATGATTTTTCTAGAGAAAGTTATGGCAGTTTTAGTAGACAAAGGTCAGGCTGTGCATGATTTCAGCGTGACAGATCAGCCATTTTTGAGGATTTAACTGTATTGATTCAGGAAGAACCAGGAGATGAGCCATATATGCTTGGAAAGATCTAGATGTCTATTTTCTGGAGAATTTTATGGATCAATAAAATAGTTTTTCTAGAGGAAGTTATGACAGTTTTAGTAGACAAAGGTCAAAGAGCAAAAGCTGGAATCCTGCAGTATCCCACATCGGATTGGAAACACATTGCACTTGTGATGCTTCGCTATATAAGCCCCTCTTCACTTCATCTTTAGTAAGCAATCCAAGTGCCATTTTGGTGCAATTTGGAGGAATTCTACTAGCATTCTGGTGGATCTTCGAAGGCTTTGCTACCACGAGAGGAAGCGCCGCCCAACAACGAGTGGAATTTCTCCCAATGTATAGTCAGTTTTAATTTATTTATTTTTTTTAGTTTTAAAGTTTAATGTTTAGTACTTTTATTGTGAACTTTAGTTTCATGATTATTAGAGGCTAAAATCTTCAGCTAAAGTTGAAGATGAAGCCTTTCCATTGTTTAGCATTATATTTTCAGATTTGCTCATATAATTATGATATTTTTAGTATAAATATTCTGTTCAATTATTTGAGTAAAATCTTATGATTGATTGCTTTTAAATTGTTCTGTTGGATATTCCATGTGTTTCATCTGATGGATACATCGAATTGTTTTTGATTAAATTGGATATCCTTTGTGATTTGTTTAAAGCAGATACATTGGATTGTTTTGGTTTAATTGGGATATTTGTTGTGATTTGTTTAAAGTTGGATTCATGGAATGTTTTGATAGATTATTTTTATATAGAACATGAAGATATATGCTTTACTTTGGTGGGGTGGATTCAGAAACCTTAGTGTTTTTATCATTAGTTTTTAAATCAATTTAGTTTAGTTTATATTTGTTTTGCAAAATGTAATTCAAAATTCGGAACTAGGTTAAGATAAGGTTAGTTTAGATAAAATTATATTTTCACAACGCAATTTCCTGTGGATTTGACCTTGCACTTGCACAACACTATATTGCAAATGACCCGTGCCCTTGCCAGTAATTTAAAACTCACAACACCTATACTTTAAGAACATAGTTATTACACATGCGGTGTTAATAGCTTCCGCCCAAAATTATTTTTGCAAATTGTTTTCACAAAGAAAAGTTCTACCAATTTTATCTAAAATTCTATTTTTCATTTCAACAACACTATTTTGTTTAGGGGATATATGAGTTGAAAATTTATGATCAATACCATGATCATCACAATATTTTGAAAACTTTTGGTTTTCAAATTCTTTTTCATGATCATTTTTTTATGCTAGAAATAGCAATACCTTTTTCATTTTGAATCTTTTTACAAAAGTTTACAAAACCTTTAAATGTTTCATCTTTATAGTCCATAAAGATAACAAAAGTATATCTAGAATAGTCATCCAAAATAACAACAACATATTGATGGCCACCTAGACTAATAGTCCTAATTGGTCCAAACAAGTTCATGTGTAAAAGTTGTAATGTTCTAGAAGTTGAAACAATATTTTTGGAATGAAAAGAAATCCTAGTTTGTTTTTATATTTGACAAGCATCACAAACTTTTTTATTTATTTTTAAATTCAATATTTGGAAGACCAACAACTAAATTTTTTCTTGAAAGCAATTGTATTAACTCAATGTTTGCATGGCCAAGCCTTCTATGCCATAGCCATGAGTTTTCACTAAATCCTAAAAAATATTTTTCATTTCTCATAGGCAAAGATATGAGGTCTACTAGGAGAGGCTTTCAGAAAGCCACGGGTACGCAGTTACAATTTAGTACAACTCTTCATCCTCAAACAGATGAGAAGACAGAAAGGATTATTAAAGTACTAGAAGATATGTTGAGGGAAAATGTGATGAGTTCTCAGTAAGTTGGGAAGCTTACTTGTGATTGATTGAATTTGCTTATAATAATCAATATCAATCTAGTATTGGAATGACACCGTTTTAGGCATTGTATGGTAGGAGGTGTAGAACTCCTATATGTTGGGAAGTAGTTGGAGAAAGAAATATATTTGGTCCATAAATTATTGAGTTAACAATTGAGAGGATCAAACTGGTTAGAGAGAACCTTAAACCAACATAGAGTAGACTGAATAACTACGCTAATAATAGAAGAATATGTCTTGAGTTTCAAGTCGGTGATTAGATGTATTAAAAATATCTCCATAAAAAGGTGTGTTGAGGGTCAAAAGGAAAGGAAAGTTGAGTCCTAGGTATGGGGGACTCTATAAGATTATTGAGAAAGTTGGGCTAGTTATGAATAGCCTGAATTTACCTCCAGAATTAAAACAATTATATAATGTAATTCATGTTTCGCTTTTGAGAAAGTGTTTACATGATGAATCTCATGATGTTTCGAGCCAAGCTGTGGAACTTCAGGAAGATTTGACCTTTATACAAGTACCAATCAGAATTCTAGACATAAAAGAACAAGTCTTGTGTAATTAAGTAATTCCATTAATTCAAGTTCTGTGATGAAATAAATATGTTGAAGAGATTACGTGAGAGCATAAGGAAACTATGAAGAAATATTATTCACAATTGTTTCTTAAGTTAGGTAAGAAAATTTCAGGGACAAAATTTTTTATAAGGTGGGTAGAATTGTAATACCCGTGTTCTTAAAGTATGGATAAAGAAGTAATTTGATAAATATGACATGAATTAAAATAAAATAATACATACATGAAATGTTTATTATTGAATAAAATAATTGTGTTGAAAAAAAAAATTGGACGCGTTGTGGTGTGGTTACAAAGAAAAAGAAAAAGAAAAAAATTTGGAAGTGTCCAAGGTAGGTAAGAAGAGAAAAAGAAAAAAAATTTGGACATTAGGAAAAAAAAAATGGTGGGACAACACTTGGACGTCCAAGTGTTATCACCATTTATAACATGAGACACTAATTTAATTGAGGGTGCAACACCCAACACCTAAAAATTGTAAAAGCGGTGCTGAATGGTGGCAGACCGTTTTATACATAAAGTTAAAATTTTGTTTTATTTTAAGTATTTCTTATCAAATCCTGTTTGGTTTTCTTCAAATTCAATTCAAATTACTCTATTTCTTTAAACACTTGGGGATTGAAAGGAAAGTTGAAATATTAAAATTTTGAAGAGGTTTATGGGAGAATTTTAAAGAGAGTTAAAGAAAGCTTTAAGAAAAACAAAAGGTAATAATATGAACTTTATTTTTGAAATTTAGCATACATAAATTTTTTTCAGAATTTGATGTTGAAATTTAATGGGTAGGAATTATTGACGAATTGAAGAATAAATTAGGAATTTTAATATAAATATTATGTCAGGTGTTGACGATCAGCAATCAGGAGAAATTGCTGAAAGAAGTAGGAAAGGCAAGGAGGTGATCCATGGGTAGCTCTAAGTGCTACATGGTGAGTAAGATTTACTTTTAGTAATCAAGATAAATATGAAATATATAGTGATGATATTTGAATTAATTATTAACCTATGATTTAATGATAGATTAAAGTTGGTTGATAGGTATGATATGAATAATTGATATGTTAAAGATTTATTATATGAGAAGTAATATTATTTGAATAATGAGTTTGTTGAAAAATCGCCTCAAGGATCCCAGGTTGTGATCTTTCCAAACACCTAAATCCAGAATGATTTGCACTAAACAAGAATCAAACCATAAAAGAGAAAACACAAGAAATTGTTATCGAGATTCGGTAATTTGCCTACGTCCCTGTGAGCTCCTCCAAGCTCTCTGCACTAAATCAATGGAGTTCTTACAATTACCGTAACACCTCCTCAAGAACCACGTGTTCTTGATGAATGAAAGAAGAGAAAAGAAAGAGATAAAAACTAAGTGTTTCCCTGGAATTTTTTCCAAGAAAATTCCAATTACAAAGCCCTTAAACCCTAATCTTTAATACTTTCTCTCACTAAAAACACATCTGAAGATTTGAGAGTCTTTCTCTCTAAACACTAGCCACTCTTGGAATGAGACTTCTTCTTGTGTTTCTTCCTTGTGTGATGTGTCTTTGCACTTGTACACTTGCTCTCTTATTATTGCTCCTAGATGACCCTTTATATAGAGCAATAACTTCTTTAACCAATTTTGGAGTCAATCTCAACCCTTAGATCTCAAGAACCAAAGAATCATGGCTCTCTAAGAGGTCTAAGTGAACCTGTGCATTTTAATCAAGACCCACGCACCAACTGAAGAATGCTGAAATCAGGTGTCAGGTGTGCCTCGCGCCTCAGCTCAGAATAGGGTAGGCCGTGGCGCACAACAGGGCACAATCAGCTACTTGCTGGGGCCACGACACACAGCAGGAGGAATTTCTTCCTCACTTACTGGAGGCGACGACGCACCAAGCTTGAGCCGCGGCACCAAGTGCTGCTGAAGCTCCATCTTCAATCTTTAATTCTTAGACAAAATTCCTAACAAACTCTACCTTTGTCTAAGCAATTAAACCTGAACCCATTGTGCAGAGAACTCATGATCCAAACTCAACATGAGTCACCAAATCATCAAACTCAAATTCTAAGAAGTCCAAGGCAATGATTGAACTTGCTTAGAGGTAGAACTTTAGTGCCTAAATCTGCAGTATTTTCTTCCGTGGCCACTTTGTCCATATGAATGCTTCATTCTGTAACATTTTCTCGAATGAAATGATACCGAACATCCATAAGCTTAGTCCTCTCATGGAACACCGGATTCTTACACAAATGCAACACAATTTGGCTATCCGAATACACCACCACCTGCTCTTTTAGGACCTTCAACTCATCCAACAACACTTTACACCACATAGCCTCCTTAATAGCTTCCGTTGCAGCTATGTACTCTGCTTCGGTTGGTGAGAGTGCTACCATCGGTTGAAACTGAGTCTTCCAACTTATACAACATCCGTTTAAGTTGAAGAAATATGAGGTAATCGATCTTCTCTTGTCTCGGTGTGATCAATAGTCCGAATTAGCATAACCTTCTAACCAGATGGACTTACCCCTCTTCTTGTAAACAAGCCCCACATATGAGCTTCCCTTCAAATACCTCAGCAACCACTTCATCCTAAGCCAATGCTCCTTTTCGGGATTACTCATAAACATGCTGAGAACACTAATTGCATAAGAAATGTCGAGTCTAGTGCTTACCATGGTGAACATGACTGATCCAACCGCACTAGAGTAAGGGACCTTTTCCATTTCCTTCTTCTCCTCATCTGATCTAGGACATTGATCGCTGGAGAACTTGAAATGACCAGCAAGGAGAATCTTTACTGGTTTACTATCTTCTATAGAGAATTTAGATATCATCTTTTCTATGTAAGAAGTCTGAGAAATCTTCAACCTGTTTCTCTCCCTTTCTCGGATTATTCTCATCCCAAGGATCTTTTGTGCATGACCAAGATCCTTCATCTCAAACTCCGAACTAAGTTGAGATTTTAACCTTTCTATCCTCTCCTTACTGTTACCAACCAACAACATATCATCAACATAGATGAGGATAATCACCATTTCCTCCACCTTGTGACCTTTGTAGTACAAGCACGAATCATAGTAGCTCATCATGAAACCTAAGCTAGTTCTAAAGGAATCGAACCTCTTATTCCATTACCGAGGTGATTGTTTCAGGCCATAAAGAGATTTCTTCAATTTTCACACCAAATCTCCCCGCCTTCCTTCCTCATAGCCTTCGGGTTGCCTTATGTAGATGGTCTCATCAAGCTTTCCATGTAAGAATGCTGTCTTCACATCCATTTGCTTGATCTCCCAATTAAATTGGACCACCATAACTAACACTATCCTTATCGTCTTGTATTTCACAATTGGTGAGAAAATTTCTGTGAAATCTATGCCTTCTCTTTGTGTGAACCCCTTCGCCACCAACCTAGCCTTATACTGGAATTTATCCCCAAAAGTGTTCCCTTTTTTGATCTTGTAAATCCATTTACAATCCACAACTCTCTGTTTTTTTGGTTTCGGCACCAATTCCCAAGAGTTGTTCTTCCTCAAAGAATGCATTTCCTCCTCCATAGCTAGCTTCCATCTTGACGAATCCTTACATCCAATGGCATCAATGTAAGTTTTTGGTTCATTTATCCCTCCTTCTGAATAAGGAGCTGCTACATTAGCATCCGCAAAACCATATTTTAAAGGTGGTCTGATCTGCCTCCTTTCACAGTCTCTTGTGAGCTGATAATCATTCTAATTTGCTACATCATCCCCTTCTAGTTCAGTCTCCTCTTGAGTGTCTTGAGCTTGGCCTTCATCAATGGGCTCTACCTGATCCGAACCCTCTTGCTTTCTTTTCTCTACCTAAACCGAATTTTCTTTGATGCTATGCTCCACATAAACTAGGCTAGTTTGCTCACTTTCCCCTGCAGGGTTAGTTTTCTCCAAATAGGGAAATAATAGCTCATTAAAAATGACATCCCTACTTATTATGAGTTTAGTTCCTTTTGGCTCTAAGGACCAAAATCTATACCCTTTAACCCCTTCACCATATCCTAGAAACACACATTTTCTAGACCTTGGGCTAAGTTTATCATCTTTTTAATGTGCAAATATAGCACATCCAAAAGTTCTAAGGTTATTTAACTCAGGGGGTTTACCACTCCACATCTCCTCGGGAGCCTTAAGATCCAAAGCTCTAGAGGGTGATCTATTAACCAAATACGCAGTAGTAGACACAGCTTCCCCCAAAAACATTTGGGTAACCCGGAACCAATAATCGTGCACCCAACCTGTTCCATAAGGGTCCTATTCATCCTCTTAGCAACTCCATTTTGCTAAGGGGTTTTCACAACCGTTCTATGTCTTAGAATCCCATTTAACTCACAGAATTTGTCAAATTCCTTATTAAAAAAATTCTAAGCCATTATCGGTTCTCAAAACCTTAACTACCTTGCTCGTTTGAGTTTCCAACAACTTTTTGCACACCACAAACTTATTCAAAGCATTTGATTTATTTTTAAACAAATAAACCCAAACCTTTCTAGAATAGTCATCAATCAAATAAATAAAGTAAAAATTACCTCCTTCTTGCTGGCCCCCAAAGATCGACATGAATGTAGTTAAGAATACCCTTTGATTTGTGCACTCTGATGTTGAAGCTAACCCAATATTGCTTCCCAAGAACACAACTCTCGTAGAAATCAAGTTTTTCTACCTTGTCACCATCAAGTAAACAATCTTTGTTGAGAACTTGCAGCCCCTTTTTGCTCATATATCCCAAGCGATTGTGCCAAAGAACTTCCTTATCAATCTCAGCCATCAAGATTGCTGCTTGATCCTTGATGTCCATCTCTCCAATCATCTCATAGAGACAATCCTTTATTACTGCTTTGATCACCACCAAGGCTCCCTTGGTTATCTTGATATTTTCTCCCTCTGCTTTGTATATGTACCTCATGGAATCTAGCTGCCCCAATGGGATCAAATTTCTTCTCAAATCTAGAAGATATCTTATGTTCCGTAGTAGCCTTATAACTCCATCAAACATCCTCAATTGGATGTCTCCTATGCCCCTCACTTGGAAAGAAGTATTGTTCCCCAAGAAAACCATTCTTTCATTGGTTTCCTTGAAATTCTTGAACCAATCACGGTGAGGACACATGTGATAAGTGCACCCGGAATCCAAGATCCATAGCTGCTTTGCTTCTTGCTCACATTTAAGCACACAACAAGAACATCATCATCTTCCTGTTCTCCCTTGGTAATCGAAGCCTCTCCATTGTTGGTATGGCCTCTTCCTTTCTCATTCCTTATCATCTTCTTGCGATCTCTCTTGAAATGGCCCTCCTTATTGCAGTAGTAGCATCGTTTTCCTCTAAACTTTGGTTTAGAAAGCGATCTTCTATGGCTTTGACCTCTACCCTCTGGTTTGTCTCGATAGTTGCCATAGATGTTGTTTCCATTTCGAGTTGTAGGCCTTCCTCTACCGAATAAACCTTCTCCACTTGATCCTTCCCTCATCTTGGCTTCGAAATCATGAGCTCTTATTGCATTAATCACAATTTCCTTGGTTAGTGTATCTCTTCCATATTCAATAGCATTAATCAAGCTTTCAAAACAATTGGGAAGAGAATTCAACAATATAATAGCCAATTGTTCATCCGGGAATGTTATACTACAACAAGTCAAATCTTGAACTAGTTTATTAAACACATCAAGTTTATCTTACAACTCTTTATTAGGATCCATTTTAAAAGCATAGATATGTTTTAGAAGATAGATTTTATTAGGGAGAGTTTTGGTAAGAAACGACTCATCTAGTTTCTTCCAAATGACAGTTGGATCTTCCGAATCTCCACATTCCCTTGTCACACTATTCGACACGTGCAGAAAGATAGTGCTATATGCCATCTTCTTCATCTCATTCCACTAGAGCTCTGTGATACTTGCTAGAAAATTGTTATCTTCTCCAATTGCCAAGTCCACTTTTTGTTGCATAAGAACTGCCTTGATTTTCCGCTTCCAAAGGGCAAAGTCTCCCTTTCCATCAAACTTCTCAATAATGAAGTTTGAACCCATCTTACAGGAAAAAATCCCAAGATTTATGCAGCACCCAGAATTGATTTCCAAACTTCTTCTCTCCAACTTCTAAACTTCAAGAACCCGATTAAATCTTGATCCCAACACCATTCTTGAATCACCCAAGAAGTTTCCTTTGATTCTTGGAGTTTGGCTTTGATACCATTGTTCTAGCTCTGATACCACTGTTGAAAAATCACCTCAAGGATCCCAAGTTGTGATCTTTCCAAACACCCAAGTCTAGAATGATTTGTACTAAACAAGAATTAAACCATAAAAGAGAAAACACAAGCAATTGTTATCGAGGTTCGACAATTTGCCTATGTCCCCGTGAGCTCCTCCGAGATCTCTGCACTAAATCAATGGAGTTCTTACAATTACCGCAACACTTCCTTAAGAACCACATGTTCTTGATGAATAAAAGAAGAGAAAAGAAAGAGATAAGAACTAAGTGTTTCCTTGGAATTTTCCCCAAGAAAATTCCAATTACAAAGCCCTTGAACCCCAATCTTGAATACTCTCTCTCACTAGAAACACCTCTGAAGATTTGAGAGTATTTCTCTCTAAACACCAATCACTCTTGGAATGAGACTTCTTCTTGCGTTTCATCCTTGTGTGATGTGTCTTTGCACTTGCACACTTGCTCTCTTGTTATTGCTCCTAGATAACCCTTTATATAGAGAAATAACTTCTTTAACCAATCTTGGAGTCAACCTCAACCCTTAGATCTCAAGAACCAAAGAATCATGGCTTTCTAAGAGGTCTAAGTGAACCTGTTTATTTTAATCAAGACCCATGCACCAGCTGAAGAATGCTGAAATCAGGTGTCAGGTGTACCTCGCGCCGCGGCTTAGAATAGGGCAGGCCAGGGTGCACAATAGGGAACAATCAACTACTTGCTGGAGGCCGCAGCGTGGCTGGTCTGGGCCACGGTGCATAGCAGGAGGTATTTCTTCTTCACTTGCTGGAGGCTGCAGCGCACCAAGTTTGAGCCACGGCGCCAAGTGCTGCTGATGCTCCATCTTCAATCTTTAATTCTTAAACAAAATTCCCAACAGAGTTGATTAAATAATGAAAGAATAAATGAAATTCTTGACAAACTATGGTTGATAATTTGATGTGATATATGAGGAGAAACATTTAATGAATATGATCAAATAATAATTTTGAGAAAAAGCTGGATAGTTAAATCAAATGTTTGAATGAATGTTTGTTTTTATGTCATTGTTCATATGTATATGCATGAAATAAAAGAACCAGGAGGGGGCTGGTCTAAACAAAAACTGTGATAGCCGGTATATGCTGGAAATAAATGAAAATCGTGACAGCTGGTATATACTAGAAATAAATGAAAACTGTGACAGTCGATATACGCTGGAAATAAAAGAACCGAGAGGGCAACCGGTCTAAATGAAAACCATGATAGCCGGTATATGCTAGAATAAAATAACCCGGAGGGCAACCAGTCTAAATAAAATAGAAGAACCGGGAGGGTAGCCGGTCTAAGCTAAAACATGTCGACATATGGGAAGATGTTCCCAATAATAATAACATTTAAATTCACGCATTTCATTTGCTTTAAATATTGATTGTTATTGCTTGAGATGCTAAAGTGCTATTCATGATTGTAAATTTATTGATAGATGAATGAGTCTCACAGAGACAAATATGCTCAGGAAGAAATATGGAAATATGATATGATGAGAATTATCTACGTGACTGATTATATGCTGTGAACCTCCTAATGAGGTAATTATGGGATAGAATTGATAGTCTAAAGATGATTAATTATATGAGAAGAAGAGATTTATAAAGGATAGAGATTTTGATATGAGTAGTGATAATAGAATGTTATTATCAAATTATATGAGATATAAATGAATGAATATTGGAAGACTATTAGAAACGATTGAATTATAAGTTATGACTGGGAGTATATAATCGAGTACTTCTAGTAAATTTAATTCACTGAGCTTGTGAACCTTACTCCTCATTGTTAAATAATTTTAGGAAGTGGATAGGACAGATTGATTGGTGAGCTGAGATTCAGACTGAATCATTTCTGTAATCCACGTGGTCCACATCATCAGACTAATGGAAAGAAAAAAAATATCAGTAAATATTCATGCATACTATGTTGTATATACTGTTCTGTTGAGATCTAAATGATGTTACTCCCCTGTTGAGGGCTAAGGATTTATGTATGTAGATAATTCAGTTGATGTTTTTATATTGTTCCATATACGTGTAGTGCTGGGATTTCAAAAAGTGACAAAACCGTCTTGGGGTGGCCAACCCAGGATGGGTCGTTACAGTATTTCATACTCATTGCTTTAGTTTCTAGATTCGCCATATTATTTGTTTATGAAACTTTTTCAATATTTACATCACTTGTTCTAATGATTACTCTAATCAAATGAAATCATTGCAAGAATTGTTTGGATTTCTGATGAAACCTTAGTTCCTATGCTTACACAACAATGCTATTGTTGTCACAGTATCATGATTTTGAACTTAAAATGTCCAAAACCATTCTAAGCTTAATGGTGAACTTCTTTATCAAAATAGCTCTCCTCGCAATCTTAGATACAACAACTTATTCGGTCTTCATGACCGAATCCACAATGGTAGTTTTCTTTGAGCACTTGCATCTCACTACTCCACTATTTAAGGTGAACACTTATCTATAAATTGACTTACTGTCGTAATTTCGTATCGAAACTAGAGTCTGTGAAGGCTTTAAGTTTCAATTCTCTTCTCCTTTTACGAGGAACAAATCATTAGTTTTTCTTAAGACCTTATGAATGTCTTCGCAATTATCCAATGACCATCACCTGGATTGGACTAATATTTTCTTGTTAAAATTAGAGCATATTCAACATCGGGCCTTTTACATAACATAGAGTACATGATAGATCCAATATACTCATGTGTTCTCTCAGATCAAGTGTCCTTGGGGACATGTCTTTTGAAAGAGTAATTCGATTACTTATCTTGGAATTTTGTATGCTAAAATACTTTGCATTTTGTCTATGTACGTGGATTTAGACAAGCCTAGCATCCTTATAGATCTTGTTCTCCAAAATATAGGATGCTTCACCCAAACCCTTCATGAAGAAGTTCTTTGATAACTAAACCTTAACTAATTGTAACATCAGTACATTATTTCCAATGGGTAGTATTTCTTTCACATAAAGCAATAAGAATGTCACGGTGCTCCCACTAACCTTTTTATACAGCCATGGTTTATCTTCATTTTTTATCGAATCAAACGATTTGATTGTCTCTTCAAAACTGATGTTCCATCTTTTAGAAGCTTGCTTAAATCCATTAATTGATTTTTGGAATTTATATACCTCGTGGTTACTAACAATAGATGTAAGACCCCTTGATTGTATCATGTACACATCCTCCTTTATGTTTCCATTTAGGAATGTAGTCTTTACATCCATTTGGCATATCTCATAGTAACGATGTAGCTATTTTAAAATACTAATGGATTACAAGAGAAGGTTTTGTCAAAGTTAACTCCTTACCTTTGCTTAAAACCTTTTGCTACTAGCCTTGCTATATAGGTTTCTACCTTTCCATCCACCTCGATCTTTCTCTTAAAAATCCATTTGAAACCTATAGGTACTATACCTTCAAGTGCATCAATCAAAGTTCATACTTTGTTGGATTACATGGAATCCATTGCAAATTTCATGGCTTTTAGTAGGTTCTTTATCATCTATAAGTTGTACCTCCAAGACATCATTTATGAGAAATCCATATTTCTCTGGAGCCTTAGGTATTCTGCTAGATCTACATCCTAATTTTCTATAATAGAAAGATCCATTGCTTTAGGTTTCTCAATTTGAACAGTACTAAGTTGTGGTTCTTGTGACACTTCATCAAGAGTTATCTTCCTCCTAGTGCTCCCATCTAGCATAAACTTTTTTTCTAGAAAGATATTATACTTGGAAACAAACACCTTTTGTTCATGAGGATGATAGAAATAATATCCTGAACTTGCTTCAGGATATCAAACAAACCTACATTTTTCAGACCTAGTTCCTAACTTTTTTGTATTTAACTTCTTTTCATAAGCAGGATAACCCCAAATCTTGACATGCTTAAGAATAGGTTTCCCACCTTTCCATATCTAATATGGTGTTTTAGGTACGGCTTTTTGAGTTAACTTCATTCAATAAGTATGTGGCAGTTAGGACAACATATCCCCAAAAAGATCTAGGAAGATAAGTGTAACTCATCATGGATCATTCCATATCAAATAGGGTATGGTACCAAAAAAATTCCATTGAGAGAGAATCTCATTCTCTTTGAAATAATCAAAAAATTTATTCAACAAGTGTTTGCTGATAAGTGCTTAAATAGTCATATTTAAGCCCCTTAATTTACACTTGTTAGACTATTTATTTATATATTTTAGTAGTTTCTACTTCATTTTCGTGTTTTATGTGTTTTTCACAAGACTTAGACAGAAAGATGATAAATTGGAGCTTTTAGGAGCAAAAGTCAAGATCTGCCATCTAGCAAGGTGCGCTTGAGCGCACCCCCCTTGAGATCGAGTGCACAAGAGTACGAGCGCACTTGAAGAAGGCTCGAGTGCACACTTAAACTCGAGTGCATCCCGTATACGCTCGAGCGCAATCACTCCAGAGGTGGCAGAGCCAAATATGGAAAGAAGTCTCCAGACTCCAAATAGGAAATTAGGGTTTTGGGATACCATAAAGACCCTATAAATAGCCCTGTAAAACACATAAACCATACCTTTTGTTCTAGATTCGAAGTAGCAAGCTTAGGAGAGGAATTGACGACTCGTCTCCCGAGTCTTCTTCAGTTTTAGTTTTTTGTTTTTATTTCATTATGTTTAGAATGTTTAGTTTACTTAGCATGTGTAACTAAACTCCTACAGGGCTCGATTGAAGCCATAGTTATGCTTTTCCACATGTTCATTCATTGATTATCTTTGCTATAGCCTTGTTAGAATATTTAACTTGATTAATGTCTATTTGTATTTAAATTCCTCATATGTGTGTGCCTGATCAACGTATGCATGTGGTATGGATAAGTTAGTCGAATCAATTTGGATGACCGAGTCCTGGGTTCAACATTAGTAACAAGTGATATCCACACCGGATTCCCAGGTTAATCAACATGGGAAACCTGGAGTGGACCAAGCCCTAGGTCCCGTGTGGTTACTAATCTCCACAGCCTTCATGCTCTCTTAAGGAGCAACTCAGTATACACCCATGTTGAATCCCTTAAGAGAGAAAAGAGTTAGACTATACTCCATGCCTAACTCGTTGTATAGGGAGATCAATAGCCTAAGGTGTGGACCAAGCCCTTAGGTTGGAAACCATTAGATATTCATGATAAGTCTAGAGCATTGACACTTTATTTAGTGGGAAAGTATAATTAGGGTGGATATCATAGTCCTATGTTCTCATTATTGTTATTTACACACAATCAAATTTGTTATTTCTCTTTTTAACTTGAAGAAACTAATTCTAAAATGAAATTCACCAATCCCTATGGAAATGATCTTGCACTTGCACACTATAGTACCACAGACCTTGTGCACTTGCAAGTAAAACTAGGACGGTTATTTGCATATTTATTTAGGTAGATAATCGTCACAACAAGTTTTTGACGCCGTTTCCGAGGATTGCGCTAAATTTCCTTTTAGAATTAATTTTTCATTTAGTTTAATTATTGTTATTTCCTATTTATTTTATTCCGTTCTTAATTAGTGTTTTTATCTTATTTATTTCTTTATTTTCATTAAAACCCTAATCAATTTCCTTTTTCTCTATTTCAAGTACTCCAGGAGAGCTTTCTGTGCCATTTGCGATCGAGCGCACCCTCTAGTGCGATCGAGCGCAATTGAGGCAGAGAGTCATTCGAGCAGCAGTGTTTGACTGCTACACTCATATAACTGCCACTGATTCATGCACGGATGTCGATCCAAGCATCTGACATTCCTTCCCCTTGATCCCGAGTTAGAGAGGACTATCCGAAAAAGGTTTAGAGATAACTCTGAAGAGGTAGAAGGAGGAATCGAGGAAGAGATACCAATGGCAGAACAGAAAGACGAGTAGTAACTGCCTGAGCGGAGGCCGATGAAGCAATCCTTCATTCGGCAGAACCATGATCAACCTTCGTGTATTCCGTATCAACCTGAGGCGGAAGGAAACTACTACATATCTCTGCAGATACTCAGTGCACTGACTCACTTTAGGGGTACACCTAGTGAGGATCCACATTTGCACCTTCGAGAGTTCTTCGACCTCTACAAATTCTAGCACATCCGAGGCTTAGACTAAGAAGGAATATGGTTAATTCTTTTCCCTTTTTCCTTGAAAAATAATGCTAAATTATGGTATAATTATTTGCCTGCAGTTTCCATTCATATTTAGGAGGAGTTGGCTAGCAAATTCCTAAGGAAGTTCTTCCCAGCCCAAAAGACGAGGCAGATGAGGAAAGAAATTCAATCCTTCCAACAAAAGGATGGTGATCTATTCTTCGAGGCCTAGGGACACTTCAACGAGCTACTACTCAAATGCTCCCACCACAACCTACCTCAAGATGAACTGGTACAAGCTTTCTATGAAGGTTTAAGTGATTCTAACAAAAATATTGTTGATTTAGGTTGTGGAGGAGTGCTGATGGAAAAGAGTAGCGAAGAAGCAATGGAACTCTTCGAAACCCTGAGCGAACACACGCATCAGTTCTCCTCTCGAGGTAGACATGTAACCAAGAGTAAGGGTATGCATGAGGTAAGCTTAAAGAGAGGATCATCTTTTCAAATAGCTGTTGTGGAGAGGAAACTTGACCTATTAGTGAAAGCTATGGCTGCTCATAACACCTCAATGAACCCTCCAGCTACACCACTCTAGGTATATGCTATTTGCTCACAGTTTGATTATAATACTGATAAGCACTTAAATAGTCATATTAGGCCCCTTAATTTACATTTTTTAAGTAACTTATTTATCTATTTCTATGGATTTTACTTCATTTTCGTGTTTTATGTGTTTTTCACAGGACTTGGACAAAAAGGTAATAATTTGGAGCTTTTAGAAGCAAAAGTCAAGTTCTGCCATCTAGCAAGGTGCGCTCGAGTGCACCTCCCTTGAGATTGAGCACACAAGAGCATGAGCACACACATGCGCTCGAGCGCATACCGCATACGCTCGAGCGTAATCACTCCAGAGGTGGCAGAGCTAGAATTGGAAAGAAGTCTTTCGACTCCAAAAAGGAATTAGGATTTCGGGACATCATGAAGACCCTATAAATAGCCCTGTAAAAACACATAACACACACCTTTTGTTCTAGATTCAAAGTAGAGAGCTTATTAGAGGAATTGACGACTCGTCTCCCGAGTCTTCTTCGGTTTTAGTTTTCTGTTTTTATTTAATTATGTCTAGTATGTTTACTTTACTTAGTATATGTAACTAAACTCCTATAGGGCTTGATTGAAGCCCTAGTTATGCTTTAACACATATTCATTCATTGATATCTTTGTTATAGCTTTGTTAGAATATTTAACTTGATTAATACCTGTTTGTATTTACATTCCTCATATATATGTGCCTGATCAACGTATGTATGTGGTATGGATAGGTTAGTCGAATCAATTTGGATGACCGAGTCCTGGGTTCGACATTACTAACAAGGGATATCCACACCAGATTCCCGGGTTAATCAACATGGGAAACCGGGAGCGGACCAAGCCCTAGGTCCCGTGTGGTTGCCGATCTCCACAGCTCTCATGCTCTCTTAAGGAACAACTCAGTATACACCCATGCTGAATCCCTTAAGAGAGAAAAGAGTAAGAGTATACGCCGTGCCTAACTCATTACATAGGGAGATCAATAGCCTAAGGTGTGGGCCAATCCCTTAGGTTGGCAACCATTAGATTTTCATGATAAGGCTAGAGCACTGAAACCTTAGTCAGTGGGAAAGCATAATTAGTGGTTGATATCGTAGCCCTATGATCTCATTATTGTTATTTACTCACAATCAAATTACTATTTCTCTTTTTAACTTGAAGAAACTAATTCTAAAACGAAATTCACCAATCCCTGTGGAAATGATCTCGCACTTGCACACTATGCTACCATAGACCTTGTGCACTTGTAAGTAAAACTAGTATGGTTATTTGCATATTTATTTAAGTAAATAATCGTCCAATAAGTTTTTGGCACCGTTGCCGGGGATTGTGCTAAATTTCTTTTTGAAATTATTTTTGTTAGTTTTTATTTTATTTTATTTTATTTTATTCTGTTCCATTTTATTTTTAATTTTTATCAAAAAATCAGATTTATTCCTTCTTTTCGTTTTCTTTTTTGTTCAGGTGTGCAGAGGAGGAGTTTCTATCCTCATTGCGATCGAGCGCACTACTTGGTGCGATCGATCGCACTACTTGGTGCAATCGAGCGCAGTTCAGGGTGCACTCGAGCGCAAAAGGTCCAGAGAGTACCCGAGCAGCAGTACTAAAATTGCTGCACTGAAGCGATTCAATTGATTCATGCAAGGGCTTCGATCCAAAAATCCAATCTTTTTTCAACTCAATATAGAGCAAGAAGTAAAGAGCAAGGGCATGTATAAAGTAAACTCAAATGGTGGATTTCCAAATTGGGTGGATGCTATGGAAAGAAAGGTAGATATGCTTGTAGAAGTCATGATTGCTCGGATTGCCTCACCTAGGCCACAAGCTACACCACTCCAGGTATGTGCTATTTGTAGTCGTTTTGATCACACTACTGAAACTTACCCTTTATATTCATCTGCAGATCGAGAGCAAGCAAACTATATGGGACCAAATAACTACGATCCATATTCAAATACCTACAATCCAGAATGGCGAAACCACCCCAACTTCTCATGGAGCAACGATCAAAATGCATGAAACCTTCAAGGGCAACAAAGAAACTTCCAACAAGCAGCCTACTCAGCTCCCGAATCAAAAGAAAATGACCTAAATAGTCTTGTGATGTAGTTGGCAATTAAGCAACAATAATTGATGACCTCACAAGATCAGTTTATGGCAGAAGAAAGGCAATTTTGGACTGAGATAAGACAAACCACTGCACAGCATGAACAAGCCATTTAAGGATTGGAAGTACAAGTGGAGCAATTGGCTAAGGAGCTAAGTAAACAAAAGCAAAGTGTATGATCAAGTTTTTCATGACCACCATATTAATCCATTGGAGACCAACCTCACCCATTATTTCAAAGGATAAGATATTGAGCCAAAATCTGAAGATGTTATTGATGACATCATTGAAATTGTGCACCGCTTAGAGGCCTATCCAAAGCATCCAAGTAAGTACACCGATCCATTTGACACTCTTGTGCCTTCTAATACTACTTTTTTCCCTTTTATTGTCCAGGCACCAGATTTGGAGTTGAAGCAATTGCCGAAGTATTTGACTTATGCTTATATGGGAGAAAATAAGAAACTACCTGTGCTAGTTGCTGTAAATTTTAGTTTAGGGGAAGAATAAGGCTTGGTCCGGCTGAAGACGTTAAACTTAGCGCTCATGGGAGGCACCTCAGACATATCCTTTTAATTTTTACCACTTTTCTTTTCTTTTATTTATAATTATATTTACATGTCTATTATTTATATTCTGTTTTCCAGAACAATGTTTATTTTTCTTTGTCAGGTACTCAGTGCGTGCATCTAGTTCAAGTTTAGGGGCATGGATAAGCAAGCAAGCAAGCAAGCAACCGAGTTCTCCATCTCCCAGGTCATATCTTTCCATGCCATACACATATTGGGGATAATGTGTATTGTAAGTTTGGGGGTAGTGGGAGGTACTAGATACTATCACACACGCACTTGAAATACATGCACGCACTAAGTCCTAGATTTTTTTTTTAGAAAAGATAAATGCATGTTATTTTGGTAGAATAAAAATTTTGGTTGATTTAAAAATTTGATAACACTTCATTAGTAAGCTTAAAAGCTAGAACACATAGTCTTGCAATAGGAATTTTACAAAGTTTAGTTACCTACCTTAAGGCACCTAAGAATTCATGAGTTTGATCCTAATTTACATGAGCACATTTAACACGCATTTGTGTGGGGTATGACATATAATTCTCTTGTATATGTTTCCATAATCGAACTATAATCGGATAACTTGTTCAAGAGAACACTTTGGTATAAGAAAAATAAAGAAGAAAAAAAACAATAATATGTTCATCATGCAAAAAATGATCAAAAAGCTTCTAATGATCAGTAAAAAATTTTCACTGAGTAACTGGGCCTCTTGCCTCAGTAAGCATTGAGTGTTCACGTCAAAAGGTGGAAAGTAAACCTTTAATGATCATAATAAATTTTTCCACTGAGTAACTGGGCCTCTTGCCTCAGTAAGCATTGAGTGTTCATGTCAAAAGGTGGGAAATTCATTAAGAAGTATAAAAAAAACCTGTTAATTTCGTAGCCTTTTTTACTCGAGTTAGTAAGTCCTTAGGGGTGTCTTTACACCTAATGCCCTAAAACCATCTGGTTTGGGAGTCATTGGCCAAACACTCGTTACAAGGGTCAACTAGAAAGCTCGATGGAACTCAACATGGCAGCATGGGAGTCATTTAGAAGCAATAAAACAAGTTAGTTCCGTAGCCTTTTTGATTCGAGTTAGTAAGTCCTTAGGGGTATCTTTACACCTAATACCCTAAAACCATCTGGTTAGGGAATCATTGGCTAAACACTCGTTACAAGGGTCAAATAGAAAGCTTGATGGAACTCAACATGGTAAAGATCGCATGATAAAAAGAAAAATAAAAAAAAGAAGAAAGTATTATGCCATTTTTGCTCTCTTTGATAAGGAATTCGATAAAAGTTTGGGCATCAAAATCCTATACGCTAAAATTATGTGGAAACCCCATCTTATATATGATAACTCATCACACACAAATCAAACTTGCGATGCCTTAAGCCAATCTTAGGTAAGTAACATAAAACTTTTGAAAGTCCTTTTGCAATCCAAAATGTGTTTTTATTCTAAGCTTACTCATGAACGGTTATCATAGTTTTATGTGCAACCCAAATCTTTGAGTATCATAGAAATGAATTTATTTTTAAATTTTGTTCTAACAGTCTTTAATTTTGTATTGCTAAGGGACTAGCAATATATAAGTTTGGGGGTGTGATAAGTGCTTAAATAGTCATATTTAAACCCCTTAATTTACATTTATTAAGTAACTTATTTATCTATTTCTATGGATTTTACTTCATTTTCGTGTTTTATGTGTTTTTCATAGGACTTGGAAAAAAAGGTAATAATTTGGAGCTTTTAGAAGGAAAAGTCAAGTTCTGCCATCTAGCAAGGTGCGCTCGAGCGTACCTCCCTTGAGATCGAGAGCACACATGCACTCGAGCGCATACCGCATACGCTCGAGTGCAATCACTCCAGAGGTGGCAGAGCCAGAATTGGAAAGAAGTCTTCCGACTCCAAAAAGGAATTAGGGTTTCGGGACATCACGAAGACCCTATAAATAGCCCTGTAAAAACACATAACACACACTTTTTGTTCTAGATTCAAAGTAGAGAGCTTAGGAGAGGAATTGAGGACTCATCTCCCGAGTCTTCTTCGGTTTTAGTTTTCTGTTTTTATTTAATTATGTCTAGCATGTTTACTTTACTTAGTATGTGTAACTAAACTCCTATAGGGCTCGATTGAAGCCCTAGTTATGCTTTACCACATATTCATTCATTGATATCTTTGCTATAGCCTTGTTAGAATATTTAACTTGATTAATACCTATTTGTATTTACATTCCTCATATGTATGGGCCTGATCAACGTATGCATGCGGTATGCATAGGTTAGTCGAATCAATTTGGATGATTGAGTCCTGGGTTTGACATAACAAGGGATATCCACACCGGATTCCTGGGTTAATCGACATGGGAAACCGAGAGTGGACCAAGCCCTAGGTCCCATGTGGTTGCCGATCTCCACAGCCCTCATGCTCTCTTAAGGAACAACTCAGTATACACCCATGATGAATCTCTTAAGAGAGAAAAGAGTTAGAGTATACACCATGCCTAACTCGTTGCATAGGGAGATCAATAGCCTAAGGTGTGGGCCAAGCCCTTAGGATGGCAACCATTAAATATTCATGATAAGGCTAGAGCACTGAAACCTTAGTTAGTGGGAAAGAATAATTAGTGGTGGATATTGTGGCCCTATGATCTCATTATTGTTATTTACTCACAACCAAATTATTATATCTCTTTTTAACTTAAAGAAACTAATTTTAAAACGAAATTCACCAATCCCTGTGGAAATGATCTCGCACTTGCACACTATGCTACCACAGACCTTGTGCACTTGCAAGTAAAACTAGAACGGTTATTTGCATATTTATTTAAGTAAATAATCGTCGAACAAATATTGATATGTGTCCCTTATATTCATCTGCAGATTATGAGCAAGCCAACTTTGTGGGACCAAATAATTATCCGCTGAAGGACAACCCTTATACAAACACGTGCAACCCTGGATAGCGGAATCACCCAAATTTCTCGTGGAGCAACAACCAAAACAGTCAAGGGCAGCAAAGAAACTTCCAACCAGCAGCCCAATCTGCTCCTGAACTAAAAAGAATGACCTCAAAAGTCTTGTGAGGCAACTCGCGGCTCAGCAACAACAAATCCCAAATAAACATGAACAATTCATGGAAGAGTCAAGGAATTTTCAGACTGAAATGAGGCAAATCACTGCGAAACATGATCAAGCCATTTAAGGACTAGAGGTACAAATGGGATAATTGGCCAAGGAATTGAGTACCAGAAAGCAAGGAGAGCTCCTAGCCCAGCCACTGCCTAATCTAAGAGGACATCAGTAACTGAATGTTATAACAACCTTAAGAAATGGTAAGATCATCGGCACCAATGAGCCTACACAAGCATCTCCAGACCAAACCTCTATATCTAAGGTAAGAGAGATGGAAAAGGTAAATACACTTCCACCCTTCCCTCAAAGGTTAGTAAAGCCTAAAAAGGAAACTAAAAGGATTGACATTTTCGAAACCTTGAAAAAGGTGGAAATAAATATTCCTTTATTAGATGCAATAAGACAACTACCTGCTTATGCTAAGTTTTTAAAAGATTATTGCACTAACAAACGAAAATTTTAGGAGCATGAGATGGTAGCCTTGACCGAAGAGGTGAGTACTGTATTGTCGAGAAAATTACCACATAAACTAAAAGATCCGGGTAGTTTTACTATTCCTTGCAGGCTAGGTGACCAGCTTTTCGAGCATGCATTATCAGACCTAGGAGCGAGTGTCAATTTGCTACCTTCTAGTGTATTCGAGACACTAGGTTTGGGGGAACTCCAACCAACCTCCCTTACATTACAATTGGTTGACAGAAGCATCAAACGACCAAGAGGTATCCTCGATGATGTTTTGGTAAGAGTAGGTAAATTTATTTTACCTGCTGATTTTATTGTGCTAGACATGGAGGAATGCCATATGCCTGTACGACTCCCTATCATCTTAGGGAGACCATTTATGATCACTGCTGACACAAACATTAATGTGAAAAGAGGCATTGTCACTATGAGAGTAAATTTTGAGGAGGTAAAATTTAAAATATTTAATACACTAGACTCCACTAAAACTAATAATGAGTGTTATAATGTGAGTTTCATGCAAGGTTTCGATGAGAAAATTTCTAAGGTCCGCTGCACTGTTCCATTGGAGACCATCCCCAACCATGCTGACATGAGATTGGACAATGAGCCAGATGATAACGTGATTAAAGATATTAATGGAGTTGTGCACACCATCAAGAACAAACCCAAGCTCTTAAGTAAGTGTAATCCCCAATTTAAAAATCTTGCACTTACTAATACTACTTCTCCTTATTTTATTGACCAGGCACCAAAATTGGAGACAAAGCAGCTATCGATGGCACTGGAACCACCTGATGGGGGTCCTAAGTGCATCCTTCAAAGAACGTAGCCTTAAAGATACCATAGAGAGCGCTTGAGCAATTCCACTTGCATAACATATAGCTCAAGTGCCTCTATCGAGGTTAGTGGTACTGAATGCCACTAAAATATGGTATGACTGTATCGTTCTAATTTTGTTTTTGATACACTATACATACTGCATTGCGCTCGAGTGCACCATTCATTAGGCCCAAGCGCACATCCTCTACATCTCAGTGCGCACGAGCGCATGACCCTATGCACTTACGCATCATGTGATCGAGCGCACTTCACAAATGCACTCGAGCGCACATGGGGCAGAGAAGTCACATGCATATTATAAACAATTTCTCCTTTCTTCCCTCATTTACACTCAATTATACCTCTGATATCTCTCTCTCGCACTCACCATCTCACACAGCAAAACCTTACCCCCAATCCTCATCCAGCACTCCACACCACCACCACCTCGCCTCACAACCAAGCCCACCACCAGGCCAATACATTTTCTTTCTCCCTAGCACACACACTACCCTCCTAAGCACACAAGGTACACATATGTTTTTTGCTTTTTGTTTTAGATATCTCTGCACACACACGATTCTTGATCTTCAGTTTACATATACATTATCTATATATGTTATTCTTGTGTGTTGATTGAGTATATTTACATTTGCAGGAAGTTTGGATCAAGGGTGTATAAATTCTACAGCTTCTGGGTTTTGGTGCGCATAAGGTGTTAAACAAATTGCCTGACTGAGTGCGATCGAGTGCTAGGTATCAGCGATCGAGCGCACTACCACTCGTGAGATCGAGCGCACAATATCTGTGATCGAGCATAATTTTGACAGTAATACAGTTTCAGATTTTAGAATATGGCTTCCACATCCAGTGCTTCTAGCAGTCACCATTAGGCATCCTGACCCAGTTTCAAACAACGTGAAATACTGTTCGAGACAACATTTAATGTGGAAGAGGACTTCAAGAGTTTGGACGCCACAAGATGGGCGATCCAAGAGTTCAAGAATCGAGGACTCAAGTAGCTATTCAAGCCAGTCCATTCGATGGCATATACACAATTTATGGTCAGCTTCTACGAGAACCTAAGCTACGACTGCAACAGAGCAGAGATCTTATCTTCTTTAGTCCAGGGCAGATTCATAGAGCTGACCACCACCGACATAGTTGGTTCTTTGCACTACTGTGATGAGTCCCCACCGGAAGATAGCCACATGGAAGAGCAGCTTACCCGTTCCCTCTACCACACATCATAGAGGATATGTGTGCGGGATAGTACGCAGACCGCCACAACAATGCGGGGAGCAGGTCGAGGTTGCCTCCTCATTTATGGTTCATTGACTTAGTCCTGCAGTGGAACGTGTGTCCTTTGGGGCACAAGACACAGAGATAGGATCAGTTCTTATTGGCTCTTTACACTTTTCATCAGGGTCACTGGTACTCCATCCCAGCGGTCATATGGAGTCAGATACACAAGTTCTAGGATGGGGTGCATAACCGGCAGACAACCATAGCTAATGCCTGGGGCCTTCCTTTCCTCTTCTTGCTCAATCATATCTTTAAGAAGAAGAGGATTAGAGGCTCCTCTATAGATGGCCTGATTAGTGACCATCCTTTCTTTGGGAGAGCCCAGTGGAGCCTCAGCTAGTCTCACATGCCCCGAGGCCCTCGAGCATAGATTCCAGCTAACGAGCCCATAGTGGATGATCCGATGGAGGCCAAGCATCCACCAGTGAGCCTTTCATGGGAGGAGGACCAGCCAGACATAGGATCCATGGAGTATTATCACCTCCTAAATGAGCTGTCTTTCTTTCACTGTGAGTTATCCGACATCTTCCGGGAGGATCGTAAGGCAACCCATTTGATCCATCAGCAGATCGATGGGTTAGAGGCACAGTTTACATGATAGGAGGCGATGCTATAGGCCATCCTTGACCACCTACCTCCTGCACCTGGTACCTCTTCGACTGCACCTACTGATGATCAGCAGTGAGAAGATACCCCGTCTGGCTGAAGACGTAAAACTTGGTGCTCATGGGATGCACCCTAGAAATATCTTTTTATTTTAGTACTTTTCTTTTGTTTTTGTTTATATTTATTATATTTATTATTTTTCAGAACTGGCTGAAGACGTAAAACTGGCTGAAGACGTCAAATTTGTTATTTCTCTTTTTAACTTAAAGAAACTAATTCTAAAATGAAATTCACCAATCCCTGTGGAAATGATCTCGCACTTGCACACTATGCTACCACAGACCTTGTGCACTTGTAAGTAAAACTAGGACAATTATTTGCATATTTATCTAGGTAGATAATCATCACAACATTTGTCTTCTTGATTAGATTGAAGAATCTTAATACCCTTTCAAATTTTGCTTTTCAACTTCACTTTTTAATTCTTTGAACTTTTCAAATGATTCATATTTTTACTTTAGTAAGTACATGTACTGATGATACCTTTTGTGATCATCGGTAAAGATAATAAAGTAGGAGTGACCTTCCATAGCATTGACTCCCAAAGGTCCACACAAATTAGTGTGCATAAACCTTATTACATCTGTGGCTCTTTCTCCATGTCCACTAAATGGAGATTTAATCATTCTCCTATGAGACAAGTTTCACAAATTGGATAGGATTCAAAATTCGATAAGTCCGAGAATCCATCTTTTACAAACTTATTTGTATTGTCATCATTAATATGACCTAGTCTTAGGTGCCAAATTTAGGAATGATTTAGATCATTATCTTCTTTCCTTTGTTGTACAATATGAAATATTTTACCATATACTTTTAGATGGTAAAAAAATGTAATAAGTCCCTATAACTAATATAACAACGCTTGCTCCATTTTCAAGGTGAATGTTGACTTCTTCTTACTTAGTTTCTTGCTTTTTCTTAGCACCCACAACCTATTGCAAATGTGAGAACCATACTCGATATCTAATACCTAAGTAGAAACATTATTAATATTTAAGTTAATTTCATCAAAGAACAACTAAAACATGCCTTCCAAAGGCTTATCTTGTAGGGTGATCCTTACAATTTCTCTTCTATTGTTCATTTTTGCCACAACAGAAGCATTGTTCCTTATCCTTCTTGGCTTTTGACAAAATACATTTCTTAACGCTGCCCTTTTTTTACTTTCAATGGGTTCTTTTTTATCTTTAAAACATTCTTAAGAAAATGCCCCATTGAAAAGCATAATGTGTGTCTTAATCTTTCTTAATTATAGCTTCTTCAGTCTTCATTATATAACAAGTTCTAGAAATATAGCATCAATCTTGTTCATATTATAGTTCATAACATACTACATTAATGAGTTTGGAAAGGACTGAAGAATTAAGTCACTACTTAATTCCGCATCCATACTAAAATGAGCCAGTCTAGTCTAATTAAAATGAGCCAGTCTAGTCTAACTTCTCGATATAGTTTATCATCTATAATCCATGCTCATGGACTAATGATTCTTTGGGCATCCTAGCCATAAATATGTTATGCTCACCATATAACATTTTTAAATGAAGAAATATTACATAAGCCATTTTCATCTTATCGCGTTCCTTCTAAAGCTCATTAAACATAGATGTTAGTATGTAACGTCTAGCCCAAATTTCATTCTCTTGCCACTTCTTATAAGTAGTGACCTCTTATTCTAGAACATTCTCAGCAAGAGATTTGGAAGTGACTTATCAAAAAACTAAGCTGTTCTTCTCAAAATTGAGAACTATTCTCAAATTCCTTAGCCTATCTTGGAGATTGGAGCAATCAGCCTATTTAGTCATTGCAATCTATGGTATAACAACAAATTAAATATGCATCTATTCATTTCATTAACCACCATAAAGATTTGGTCTTTAATCTAAATGATGTCTTCCACTTTTCTTTTTGATTCCTAAAACCCTCAATGTTGAAAGCGAAAGACCCCTTTAGATGGTCTCCTTGTGGGAATTAGGATCCTATCACTTGCATTCTATAACTTCATGGTGGAACAACAAACTAATAATGTTCTTGATAAGTATATGAGTTTTATCATTTTCATCTCATCAATTCTCAATAATAATTTAGCCTTTTAAATGTATACGACCTTGTGGTGCCACAACAAATCATATATATTTTAGTTAAGTCAAACCCATCGTTCCTCATAAGTATATATTAGTGATATAATCCCTGTGGTGGCACAACAAAGTTGTATCATTTGTTTACCTCCTTGATGAACGAATATTTGTCCTAGTATTTTGTATATTTTTAAGTATTTATTTATATGTTTAGCTTAGGAATTTGTTACTTTGAGTTGTTTTTCGTTGTTTTCCAGGTTCATAAGCACTTGGAAAGGAGTTTCACTAAATTGCCAGAATTGCCCGTACATATCAGTCATTTTTGTGGATTAAACTGTATTGATTCAAGAAGAACCAAGAGATAGCCATATATGCTTGGAAAGATCCAAATGTTTATTTTCTGGAGAATTTTATGGCTCATAAATATGATTTTTCTAGAGAAAATTATGGCAGTTTTAGTAGACAAAGGTCAGGCTATGCGTGATTTCAGCGTGGCAAAAGTGATTTTTTCGGATTAAACTATATTGATTCAGGAAGAACCAGGAGATGGGCCTATATACTTGGAAAGATCCGAATGTCTATTTTCTAGAGAATTTCATGGCTCATAAATATGATTTTTCTAGAGAAAGTTGTGTCAGTTTTAGTAGACAAAGGTCAGGCTGTGCATGATTTCAGCGTGGCAAAAGTGAAGGAGCTATTAAATTCTGATTTTTTTTTTGCGATTTGCATAGGCTAGATAGCAGCACAATCAGACAAGTTATGGATAGCAGAGACCTGGCCCGGACAGCAGCAGAACGGGGCCTGGACAGTAGCAAAAGCACACGACCTGAACAGAAACCCTAGAGTGACTTTTCTGTCTACAAAGCCATCTCCATACAACTATATATAGGAATTTTAGACTTAAAGAAAGGGAGAGATGACGACAGTTCTTGGAGAGATATTATCAAGAGGAGTTTTAGGAGATTGAAGGAGGAGATAGTTTCTTTAATCAAGATGGGTTATCAAGAGATTGAAGACGATGATCAATCACTTCAAGACTTTGAGGATTCATCTTGTAATTCAGGAAGAAATTCTATCTTTGCTCCTTTTTTCCTTCAATATGCTTGTAACCCTATTATTTGAATCATGTGATTGGGATTTAAACATGAGCAGCTGAACGCATTGTTGGACGTTTGGCTTAGCTGCCTTGATTGTTTTGGATATTTTGGTGGATTTAGTTTTATGAAATTTTTTAGATTATTTCTTATTCAATATCTTTCATACCTTTGATTATTGCTTGTGGATTAGCCATCTATTATTGATAATAGGTTAATATTCGAGATTAGGTTGAGGACAAATCATCTAGACCTAATTAAGCTTTCTTGAATAGGAATTTAAATCAGGATTCAAATCAAATTGTGATTTAGGTGGTTGCGTTTTCCTTATACTTAATTTAACTAATTAATTGATTAACACGATCCATTGGATTTAATTAATTAGTTATAAATTGAGAATAAACATGATCACTGGCATTCTTTAGTCTTAGTCAAAATACTAATAATCTTGGATGTTGATTAATTCTTTATATTCACCAAATGTTCCAATTCATGATTGGATAGCAAGCTAAACTCCCAATTGTTCTCACTGATTATACTCATCTCTTCATAATTCGTTTCGTTTAATTTACTTAATTGTTTTTATTTCAATTTTCTCTTCACTAATCTTTTAATTAGAGTGTTTAGGATTTAATTTCTGAGTTTGTTTTAGTAATTTTAAGAAAGTAATTTAGGATTTAAACCACTGCAATTCCTTGAGAGATCGACCTCGAGAGTAAACTCATCGTAATACTATTTGTGATTCGTGCACTTGTGAGCATTTAAAATTTGCACATTAAGTTTTTGGCGCCGTTGCCTGGGAATTGGCATGTAATTCTTTAGTTATTTTCTTTGTTTTTATTTTATTTATTTTCTTTCTTTTATGCGTAATTTTTATTCTTTTATTTCGTCAAATTTTCTTTATTTGCTTCTTGATTTAAATTGGCATTAATTTGTTTCTTGATGTTCGCTCTCTTGATTCCTAGTAGCTTAATTTTTCTTTTGTTTTCTTCAGGTACATACATAGTAGAGATCCCAAGGGAGAAATCTAGTGCCAGCAATAGACAACATCCATAGGCTAAGGGAGACGTTATAGCCTACGGAAGAAGAAGAAAAGGTTAAGGGAATAGAAAAAGAGGAGCCTGAAAGAATGGAAGGAGCTGAAAGACAAATTATGATGAAGGAGTATGCAAGGCCAATCATCAGCACTTCCACATCTTACATCCAATTGGGGGAAGCTGCACGGAATTATGAGATAAAAAAATCCACTTTAGAATGCTCCCTTCATTCTATGGAATTCCAACTGAAGACCCATTAACCTTTATAAGGGATTTCTATGCAGCAGTGCAAACTTTTCCTCTACAGGGGCCGAATGAGGATCAACTCAGGATGAGATGCTTCCCCTACACATTAAAAGATAGAGCAAAAGCATTGTTGATGATTCTTCCACGCGGTTCTTTGACTACATGGGAAACGGTCTAAAATTGGTTCATGAACAAATTCTACTCCCATCAGAAGACCACTGAGTTGAGAATTAAGATTGCCACGTTCTCACAAATGAAGGGAGAACCCTTCCATGAAGCATGGGACAGGTTTAAGATGCTTCTAATCCAGTGTCCCCACCATCATTACCCATTGCAGCTACTAAATCAATTCTTCTATGATGGATTGGCACAATAGTGTCAATATACGGTTGATAACGCTACTGGTGGAGCCATGGGAGAAAAGACTGCTGAGGAGACATGCGAGCTGTATGAGATGTTGGGTGCTAATTCCCAACAAAAGAGTGTAAGAGGAAGGAGAGTTGGGGTTAATGAATTGAGCTCCAACAACGATATGGCAGTGCAACTTGCAGAGTTCACCAAACAAGTCAAACTTCTCACTACCACAAACACACCCAACAATGAGGTATGTGGAGTTTGTGGGGGGTTTTTGGTCACGGTGCTAACACTTGTTCTTTGTCTTATGAATCTTATGCAGGAAATGAACAAGAACAAGTTAATGCAATGGAGTCTTACCAACCTAGGCCGAGGAATGATCCATATTCTATCACTTATAACCCTGGGTGAAGAAATCATCCCAATTTCTCATGGAAGACTAACAACACTCCGACATATGCTCTAAGTTCAAGACCGGTTCAATATCAAAACCAAGTTGCACCACCCAATCAGCCTAGAAATCCAACTTTGGAGGAGAACTTGAGTGCTTTTATTCAAGTTAGCAAAGAGAACTGATGAGAGCTATAAAATGCATCTTAATAGTACTTAATTGTTAACATTTTAGAGTTGATCTAGGTTTTAATGGCACTTTTATATGTTAACAACTCTAAAGTGTCATCTTTGGTTCACTAATTTGTTTTGATGCATTTTCAGGTATTTTGAGTCTTTAAGAGATGGAAAAGCTATCATTGCTTGACGTACAAAGACTCGAGGCATACTAGAGTGAAGGAATTCTTCCTGAAGGATAAGATGGAGGGCTTAAAAGAGCAACAGCTGCTGCCCGCACTGGAAAGGAGTTTCACTAAATTGCTAGAATTGCCCGTACAGATCAATCATCTTTGCAAATTAAACTGTATTGATACAAGAAGAACTAGGAGATGAGCCATATATGCTTAGAAAGATCCAGAAGTCTATTTTCTGGACAATTTTACAGTTTATAAAAATAATTTTTCTAGAGAAAGTTATGGCAGTTTAAGTAGACAAAGCTCAGGCTGTGCGGGCTGTTCGGGATTTCAGCGTGAATGGCATGTGAAGGCTTAAATCCCATATCCCACATCGGTTGGAAACACATTTCTATATCCCACATCCCACATCTGATCGGAAACACATTGCACTCGTGGTATTTGCCTATATAAGACCCACTCCACTTCAACTTTAAGGACTATTGGAGAATCTGAGATCATCTAAGATCATCAGAAAGTGAATCCAGAGGGCCTTTAGGAGCTATCTAGAGGGCCCTTAGGAGGAATTCGAATTACTTTTGGAGGGAAAGCTAAGGAATCACTGAAGCTTTCGCTACCAAGGGGGAGATGATAGTTGAGAGGTCGGAGGCAACTCGAGGATGCATGAGCCCTATGGCCCGCTAGTCTCCAAGCAAGGCAAATGTATGAATCCGTGTAGTTGTTCTTATTTTCCTTTATTTGATTCAGTTATAGTTTGGTATTATTTTCATTAAACATTGTTATGTTTTATTTTTTAATTTAATTAGTAGATTTCTTATTAGTCCGGTGATTGCATGCTTCTTTTCCATATAAGTCTAGTCATGCTCTTCTTATGTGTATTTGTTTGGGTGTGATTGAGTCCGGTAGATCTATTTTATAGACTTGTCCATTGCTGCAGTATTATCATTTAGATATATCGTCGTCTTTCGAAAATTTATAAGTTAGGTCATATGTACTTGAAAGTAAAGAATAATTCATATCAATTACATTAGGGTTTATACATGCACTTTAATTGAATATTTGGCGATTGCCTATTTGGGATGTGAAACTTGCAATCGAGATAAAAACAACTGAATCAAGTTAGGATTAGGGCAACGAACCTAGGGTGGATTTCGAGAAACTTGTTGTTTCTTTATTATATTATCCATCAATTATTTACACAATTTTCACACAATCAACAATTCAGATTTTGTCACTTTAACTTTTATCATTTGTGTTGAGGTTTACACCTTCTTTTGTAATTAGTTTGTTTCCCTGTGGAATCGACACCCCAAAGTTGTACTACAATACCGCGTTATGTTTTTGGCGTAATCAAATTTTGGCGCTGTTGTCGGGAAAACACGCTTAAGTACAAGGAAGATTGTCAACTTTTGACATCACGATAGAAGAACTGTAAATAGTTTTTCTTTTCAGCAGCTGTAAAGGCGGTAACTTCCTTCTTTTAGCTTGCTGCATTATTTATTTTAGTTTATTTTTCCCTTCTTTCTTTTTATAGTATTTTTTTATTATTGTTCTTTTTTCTATGTTTTGATTTTTTGATTTTCTGTTTTAATTATTTCCTCTCTGATTCATTTGGTGCATGCTTAGACCGAGAGATTTGCGAGGTAAATTCATTAGAGGACCCGAACTAGAATTACCCTCTCCTTCCGAGTCTGATAGTGAAACCTCACCTAGATCAACCAATAGTGGAAACCTAAGTGAGAATTTAGAGGATTTTGTTAACATGGCCGATAACCTTAATGAGAATGTTGCTAGGAAACTTTAGGATTACCTCCACCCTACACGCACAGCCACACCATCATGCATCATGTTTCTAGTCAATACTCGCCAATTAGATCTTAAACTAGGAATAATTCAATTACTCCCTACATTTCATGACTTGGATAATGAAAACCCATATGTGTACATTAGAGAGTTTGTGGAAGTAGCCGCGACTTTTCATAGTCAAGATGAAACCGATCACATTGTGAGGCTTAAGTTCTTTCCTTTCGCTTTAAAGGATAGCGCTAAGAGTTGGCTATATTCACTAAGACCATGATCTATTGGGTCGTGGACTGAGATGACTCGGGTTTTCTTTAACAAATACATTCCCCAACATAAGACCAACATTTTGAAAAAGAAAATCTCCACCTTTGCACAAAAGGATAGTGAGACCTTCTATAAGTCTTGGGAGAGATTTAAAGAGTTATTGAGTATGTACCCTCACCATCGGTATGAGAGTTGGCGCTTGGTGAGCTATTTTTATGAGGGACTTACATATAGAGAGCACCAATTCGTAGAGATGATGTGTAATGGTGAATTTTTGGAGAAAGATCCTGATGAGGCCATAGAGTACCTCAATGAGCTTGCTGAAAAAGCTCACAGTTGGACTGGACCTAGTGCTACTGAAAGCACAAATAGGTCACGACCTATAGGGAACCCAAATGGTGGTGGAATTTACCATCTTAGGGAAGAGGATAACCTTAAGGCCAAGGTCGAGATGCTCACTAGGGAACTAGAGGTATTAAAGACTAAGAGCTTAAAGCCAACACACGTGGTTAATCATACAAAATCTTTTGAACCATGTTTTGTGTGTGGCGGGTAGATCATCTCGCCCAAGAGTGTCCCATATTTACTGAGATGAGAGGGATGTATAAGGAACAATGTAATGCCTTAGGCATGTACAAGAAGCCTTTGACACCCTTCTTTGATACTTATAATCCAGGATGGCGAAATCACCCCAATTTCAGCTGGAAGTCTGAAAACCAACAGCTTGCACAACCCCCTGCACTATATCTTGAACCATATCATGCACCTGTGTCTTCTAGGAGTTCTTTAGAAGACACTTTACATGCTTTTATTGAAGCACAGGGTAAGACTAATCAAAGGCTTGAATCTTTAATTGTGCAAGTTGTTGAAGAACATAAAGAGATAAAGAGCCAAGTGTCCAAGTTAATGAGCTACTTGAGTGTGACTGAGTGAGGTAAGTTCCCTTCTCAAGCTCAGTCCACATTTCATGGTCAGCACTTGGTGCAACAAAATGTGAAGGAGGTGAATGCCAGTGAGACAGTAAGTGGTAAGTTATTACACATCCCAACAACAAAAAAATCAGAGGATGTGGACGAAAGCCACCAAGCATACATGATGGACTCATTCATGGAAAAGGTCCAGCACCTTAATCCATTGGAGTCCACCCTTACTCATGGCTTCACAAGAGCATATATCGAGCCAGAATTTGCGGGTGTTACTGATGACGTCTTTGAGACCTCTGAAAAACATACAAGCACCAAATTTAGCAATGAAGCAGTGGCGGGTGCATTCAACCTATGTTTTTCTAAGAGGGAATAACAGCGTCTGGCTGAAGATGTAAAACTTAGTGCTCATGGGAGGCACCCCACAGCATATTCTTTTACTATTATTGTTTTTCTTTCTTGTTTATTATTCGCATTTTTTTTCTATTTTCCAGTATTAACTTAGTATTTCTTTTTCAAGGAAAAATGTACGAAGCAGTTCAAATGGTGGAGCACAATTTTCAGCTTCTGTGCACCTTTGGGTATAAGGGGAGTCTCTTTTACTCTTTCTTTTACATTGAGGTCAATGTAATTTTTAAGTTGGGGGTGGAGGAAACGCATCTCTTTGTTTCCATATTCTTTATTTTCATACATTTTTTTCTTTTTCCATTGAACTGCTTGGTGTCATTTTCCTTTTTGTTTGTTTCTAGCATGCTCGGTGTTAGCCTTAGAGTTAATTCACATGTCAATGATATGAGCTTAATTGAGATAGCAGATAGCATGTAGAAGAAGTTAAATCTTGCTTTGGTTTGAAATTAATTTAAGTATCAATCTTCATTTGGTTTGAGCTCTAGTTTGTAGTAAGATTGTATGATTAGTCTTAAACATTTAGAAAAGTTTTATGTGTGATTATTTTGTGAATATTTTTGTGGTCTTGACAAGCTCTAGAACTAGCTCTAGAACTTACTTGATAACTACTTGAGGTGAATTCCTAGAATGCATGTTACTTAGGATATGATATAGGCCGTTTTTGAACCGTTTGAGCCTATCAAACCTACCATTGCTATATTTATCACTAGTCACCTATTTGAGCCTTTTTCTTGAAAAGAAAAATTGAGCCTTGTTTCTTTCGATAAACCATTTACTTACCTTTATGTGCCTAAAAATATTTTATCCTTACCTTTCTTTCAAAAGAACTTAGTTATACACATGTTGTGGGAAGCACTTAAAGAGTAAGGGTGGAAATATGAAAAAAATATTACTACCACAACCCAAGTACATTAAAGGAGATAAGTTGAGGGTTGTGGAAAAGAAAGGAAAAAAAATGATGAAAAAGAAGGTGAATGGTTATGTGCCAAAATAAAAAATAAAAAAAAAATGAATTATGGCAAAGAAAGAAGAAAGAAAGAAAAGAAAAAATGGTGATTCATTGAAAGAAATGCTCGAAAAATGGTTGAAAGAGTTGGGTGTTGAAGTAAAGGTTATCAAGTGCTTAAAGTGATTGTGTTTAAAGCTAAGAGATTAAGTTCTTTTACTTGTGAATCCTTCCCATTCTTCCTTAGCCTTTACCTTAGCCTAACGCTATAAGCTTATTAAAGACCTTTTGATCCAATGTAGTGTGATTTTTCTACAATAGGGAGAGTGATTTGAAAAATGAGCCTATGGAGCTTGTTTTTGTGATTGATGTCACGCAATTTATTATGTTTTTAGAGGCCAAGACTTGTATTCATGTATGTTATGCATAAAATCATCCGGGTGTTCGAATTAATGGTTTGTGGTAAGATGGATGTTAAGAGTCAATAACAATTTTAAGATTGATGTTTGGATTCCTTTTGGACTTAGGTAAAATTTAATGATTCTATGTGCCATATGTTATGTGCAATTTTTTAGACAAAAAGTGGATTATTCTTGGTTCAACGCTAGCATTGCTTTACTTTGTTTTTAACTCCTACCATAGAATTCATCTCTTATTTTCGCTTGAATTTCTAGGGACTAGCAATAAGCTAGTTGGGGGTTGTGATGAGAGTTATAAAATGCATCTTAATAGTACTTAATTGTTAACATTTTAGAGTTGATCTAGGTTTTAATTGCACTTTTATATGTTAACAACTCTAAAGTGTCATCTTTGGATCACTAATTTGTTTTGATGCATTTTTAGGTATTTTGAGTCTTAAAGAGATGGAAAAGCTATCATTGCTTGAAGCACAAAGACTCGAGGCATACTAGAGTGAAGCAATGCTTATGGAAGAATAAGATGGAGGGCTTAAAAGAGCAACAGCTGCTGCCCGCACTGGAAAGGAGTTTCCTAAATTGCTAGAATTGCCCGTACAGATCAATTATCTTTGCAAACTAAACTGTATTGATATAAGAAGAACTAGGAGATGAGCCATATATGCTTAGAATGATCCGGAAGTCTATTTTCTGGAAAATTTTACGGTTCATAAAAATTGTTTTCCTAGAGAAAGTTATGGCAGTTTAAGTAGACAAAGGTCAGGCTATGCGGGCTGTGCGGGATTTCAGCGTGAAGGGCATGTGAAGGCTTAAATCCCATATCCTACATCGGTTGGAAACACATTTCTATATTCCACATCCCACATCAGATTAGAAACACATTGCACTCGTGGTATTTCCCTATATAAGACCCACTCCACTTCAGCTTTAAGGACCATTGGAGAATCTGAGATCATCAGAAAGTGAATCCAGAGGGCCTTTAGGAGCAATCCAGAGGGCCCTTAGGAGGAATCCGAAGTACTTTTGGAGGGAAAGCTGAGGAATCGTCGAAGCTTTCGCTACCAAGTAGGAGATGATTGTTGAGAGGCCGGAGGCAACTCGAGGATGCATGAGCCCCATGGTCGGCTAGTCTCCAAGCAAGGCGAAGGTATTAATCCCTATGTGTAGTTGTTCTTATTTTCCTTTATTTGATTCAGTTATAGTTTTGTATTATTTTCATTAAACATTGTTATATTTTATTCTTTAATTTAATTAATAGATTTCTTATTAGTCCGGTGATTGCATGCTTCTTTTCCATATAAGTCTAGTCATGCTCTTCTTATGTGTATTTGTTTGGGTGTGATTGAGTCCGGTAGATCTATTTTATAGATTTGTCAATTGTTGTGGTATTGTCATTTAGATATATCGTTGTATTTTGATCATTTATAAGTTAGGTCATGTGTGCTTGAAAGTAAAGAATAATTAATATCAATTACATTAGGGTTTATACATGTGCTTTAATTAAATATTTGCCGATTGCCTGTTTGGGATGTAAAACTTGCAATCGAGATAAAAACAACTGAATCAAGTTAAGAGTATGGCAACAAACCTAGGGAGGATTTTTGGAACCTTGTTGTTTCTTTATTATATTATCTATCAATTATTTACACAATTTTCACACAATCAACAATTCAGATTTTGTCACTTTAACTTTTATCGTTTGTGTTGAGGTTTACACCTTCTTTTGAAATTAGTTTGTTTCCCTGTGGAATTGACACCCTAAAGCTGTACTACAATACTGCATTATGTTTTGAGAGTAATCAAGAACCATGAGAGACATAGCCAAAGGATGGATTCCTTAGAGGCATCAATGAAGAGGGTGGAAGTACAAGTTAGGCAACTTGCGGAATAATTGCAAGTACATCAAAAAGGGAAGTTGCCTAGCCAACATGAGCAAGCAAAGGCTATCATAGTGCTGCAAAGTGGTAAAATTCTTAACAAGAATTCTGATGATAAAATTTCTGATGACTTGCCACATGATGCAGAAAAATCAATTGAGAAGCAAAAGAAGCATGACGCTCCTAAAGGAAATCCAGCTGAAGATCCAAAATCTTCTCAAACATCTGAGGAGAGAAAGGAGAAGGAGCCATCTCCCTTCACGACACTGCACAAGGCGATCAAGCCTTATAGGCCTCCTATTCCTTATCCAAGCCGTCAGAAGGATATTAAACAGGATAAGCAATTTTTTGATATTTTTTACATGCTTTCTAAAGTGAATATTAATTTTCCTCTTTTGGATGTTATCAGGAATGTGCCATCATATGTGAAATTCTTTAAGGAATTTAACACCAAAAAGAGGAAATATGAGAAGAACGAGAAAGTGATGGTGTCAGAAGTTGCTAGGGCGGTGCTCCAACAAAGCTTGCCACCTAAGCTGAAAGATCCCAGAAGTTTCATCATCAACATCACAATGGGAAATAAGAAGGTCACCAAAGCAACACTAGACTTTTGAGCAAGTATAAATCTCATGTCATATTCGATATACTTGCAACTAAGTTTGGGGGAGCTTAAGTCAACAACTATGTCCCTTCAACTCGCTAATAGGTCAGTTAAATATCCTAAGGGAATAATTGAGGATATATTGGTATAGGTAGACAAAGTGATTGTGCCTGTGGATTTCGTGGTATTTGAGATGGAAGGAACCCCATCTAAGGACAAGGAGCACATAATTCTTTTTGGTAGACCATTTATGGCCACAACTAAGACTATTATTGATGTCCATAATGGGAGGTTAACGATGATAGTCTTGGGAAAGACTGTACAATTTAAAGTGTTTGATTCTTTATCCACTCATTCTTCTATTACTACTAATGATTAGTGTTCTTTTATTAATTGTGTGGACTCACTTGTTATAGATTGAGGTTCTAACCCAAGAGGGGGGTGAATTGGGTTTTTAAAAACTTTCACTAATTACTTGCAAGTTTATAAAAACAGTTAAATGCACAAACGTATAAACAAGTAATATGCTTTAAATAAAAAAGTTTAAGGAATAGAAAGTGCAAACTCAATTATAGTGGTTCTACAATATCGGATTCATTCTGACCTTACATCCATCTCTTCAAGGAACCTCCTTGAAGTGATCCACTAAAACTCTTAGTCGTACAACTTCACAAGTGTTGTACAAACCTTACAAACAATCCCTTCCACTTAGAAGCTTATCCCTTCCTCTCAGAAGCTAATCTCTTCCTTGCGAAAGTTAATCCCTTTACGATAAATATGAGTTGTTGTAAAGTAAATTGTAGAGAGATAACAATGAATACTTTTACAAATTAATAATATCTCTCTTTCAAAGAAAAGCTTGAAGAATGGCACAACAATAAATCTTTCAAAGCTTTTGTGTATTAATGAGCAAAAACTCAATTGAATGTGCAATCCTCCTTTCTTAAATGCTCATTGGAGTGGGTTTATATAGCCTTGAATTATTATGGCTGTTTAGTACTAACTTGGTATGGTTTGGTGCATTAAATGCTCAAGTCTAGTGCCTTAACAGTCATATTTTTCGAATTACCAGTCGACTGGGTCAAGTGAAAAGTCTCACTTTTAAGGCTTTGTAAGAGTACTAGTCGACTGGGTCCTGAGCACCAATCAACTGGGGACATTCTGTCTGAGATGCTAGTCGATTGGTATAGATCACCCAGTCGATGGGGACATATTGTCCCATATCCCAGTTGACTGGTATTCAACCCAGTTTTCCTGTTTTGAAATGTTTTTGACTTAGAAAAGTTTGGGAAAATAGTTTTGTCAAAATACTTTATAAAAAGAGCCATAGGACAAGCTAGTTACTTGAACATAAGAGATTTACAACTTGTTTTAATACCTTATGCCTATACTGTATCTTCTGTCTCATTTTGGTGTCCGATACGGGTTGAGTTATTGCATCATGATTCTTTAGTGTATGATTTTATCGTTTAAAACACTCAGATAAAATTGTTAGTACAATTAGAGTAGTATTTTGTCATTATTAAAATTTATATAAGGGTCAACAATCTCCCCCCTTTTTGATGATGACAAAACTAATGAGAGAAAACAGTTTTAAAAACTAAGTGTTGGGTTTTTTTTTTTAAAAAAAAAGGCAGAGTTTCCTCTGTTTTTTGAATAAAACCAACTTGTAACATAGTTCAAACAGTTTATAATCAACCCAACCAAGCAACTCAACATATAATCTTATATTCAATAAGTTCTTCGGAGCAATGCTCCCCCTAATTCTATACTCTATTTTAAGTTTACAGTTATACTTCTCTGTTTATCGTTTTTCTTCCCCATTTTGTCAACAGTAGAAAATGGGGTGCTCAACCAAAAAATAAGCAACATAGATAGTAAGATCATGGATAAAAAAATTTGTATGCAAAAATTAGGCATAATTCGGAGCTGAGAAGACTTCCCGGGAATAACCGAAAGTTTTCATACGTGCATAAGTATTTAAAGAATATCTCCGATCAAAGAAGGATTAAAACTAAGTGAACACAGTGCGTAAAAGTAAAACAAGTATAAGAATCATAGTGTAATCATCAACCATAATCATATAAAACCAAATATATATACATCACGAGCTACTAAGAGCTGAAAATGAAAACTAAAATGTATGATAAAGTGATGTTCATGCCAAGAACAACTAAAAGCTATATATACAACTGAAAAACGTAATAGTAAGCAACTCAGCGAGCTGGAGAATTAGAGCTATCTCGTATAAGATCCCGAAACTCAGCCAAAGAGCCCTCTGTGTGCTCTCGGTACAGCTCGAAGTCGTCTCTAAGGGAGCGAAGGTTATGATGCATGGCATTGATAAGTGTTTAAATAGTCATATTTAAGCCCTTTAATTTACACTGGTTAGGCTCTTTATTTATCTATTTCAGTAGATTCTACTTCATTTTCGTGTTTTATGTGTTTTTCACAGGACTTGGACAAAAAGATGATAATTTGGAGCTTTAAGGAGTAAAAGTCAAGTTCTGCCATCCAGCAAGGGGCGCTCGAGCGCACCTCATTTGTGATCGAGCGCACAGGCACATGAGCGCACTTAAAGAAGGCTCGAGAGCACATGAGCGCATACTGCATACCGCATACGATTGAGTGCAATCACTACAGATGCAGCAGAGCCAGATATGGAAAGAAGTCTCTGGATTCCAAATAGGAAATTAGGGTTTTGGGACACCCTGAGGACAATATAAATAGCCCTGTAAAACCATAAACCACACCTTTTGATTTAGACTCGAAGTTGCAAGCTTAGGAGAGGAATTGACGACTCGTCTCCCGAGTCTTCTTCAGTTTTATTTTTTCGTTTTTATTATGTTTAGAATGTTTAGTTTAACTAGCATGTGTAACTAAACTCTTATAGGGCTCGATTGAAGCCCTAGTTATGCTTTTCCGAATATTTATTCATTGATTACCTTTGCTATAGCCTTGTTAAAATGTTTAACTTGATTAATGCTTGTTTGTATTTAAATTCCTCATATGTATATGTCTGATCAACGTATGCATGTGGTATGGATAAGTTAGTCGAACCAATTTGGATGATCGAGTCCTGGGTTCGACATTAGTAACAAGAGATATCCACACCGGATTCTCGGGTTAATCAACATGGGAAACCAGGAGTGGACCAAGCCCTAGGTCCCGTGTGGTTACTGATCTCCACAGCCCGTATGCTCTCTTAAGGATCAACTCAGTATACACCCATACTGAATCCCTTAAGAGAGAAAAGAGTTAGAATATACACCATGTCTAACTCGTTGCATAGGGAGATCAATAGCCTAAGGTGTGGGCTAAGCCCTTAGGTTGGCAACCATTAAATATTCATGATAAGGCTAGAGCATTGGCACCTTACTTAGTGGGAAAGTATAATTAGTGGTGGATATCGTAGTCCTATATTCCCATTATTATTATTCACTCACAATCAACAGCTATTTCTCTTCTTACTTTGAATAAACTAATTCTAAAACTAAATTCACCAATCCCTATGGAAATGATCTCGCACTTGCACACTATACTACCATTGACCTTGTGTACTTGCAAGTAAAACTAGTACGATTATTTGCATATTTATTTAGGTAGATAATCATTCCAACAAGTTTTTGGCGCCGTTGCTGGGGATTGCGCTAAATTTCTTTTAGAATTAAATTTTCGTTTAGTTTAATTATTGTTATTTCTTTTTATTCTATTCTATTCCTATTTAAAGAAATTTTTATGTTTCTGTTTCTATCTTATTCTTCGTTTCATTAAAACCCTAATCAATTTTTTTCTTCTCAGTTTCAGGTATGTCCAGGAGAGCTTTCTGTGCCACTTGCGATTGAGTGCAATTTAGGCAATGAGTCACCCGGGCAACAGTATTCAACTGCTGCACTAAAGTTGTTTTTCCTGATTCATGCACGGGCTTCGTTCCAAACATCCAACATTTTTTCCCATCGATGCTGAACTTGAGCGGACTATCCGACAAAGGCTTAGAGACAACTCAAAAGAGATAGAATGAGGAATTGAGGAAGAAATACCAATGGCAAAACAGATAGCCGAGCAGTAACCACCTAAGCGGAGGCCGATGAAACAATCCTTCATCCCACAGAACCTCGATTAACCATCGTTCATTTCATATCAACCTGAGGCGGAAGGAAACTACTACATATCTCTGCAGATACTCAGTGCACTGACTCACTTTAGGGGTACACCTAGTGAGGATCAACACTTGCACCTTCGATAGTTCTTCGACCTTTGCAAATTCCAGCACATCCGAGGCTTAGACCAAGAAGGAATAAGATTAATTGTTTTCCCTTTTTCCTTGAAAGATAATGCTAAATTATGGTATAATTCTTTGCCTGTAGTTTCTATCCACACTTAGGAGGAGTTGGCTAGCAAATTTCTAAGGAAGTTCTTCCCAGCCCAAAAGATGAGGCAAATGAGGAAGGAAATTCAATCCTTCCGACAAAAAGGATAGAGATCTATTCTTCGAGGCCTGGGGACACTTCAACGAGCTACTACTTAAGTGCCCACACCACAACCTACGCCAAGACGAACTGGTGCAAGCTTTATATGAAGGTTTGAGTGACACTAACAAAAATATTGTGGATTCAAATTGTGGAGGAGTATTGATGGAGAAAAGCAGCGAAGAAGCGATGGAACTCTTCAAAACCCTAAGTGAACACACGCAGCAGTTCTCCTCTCGAGGTGGACACATAACCAAGAGTAAGGGTATATATGAGGTAAGCTTAAATAGAGGATCATCTCCTCAAATAGCTATTGTGGAGAGGAAGCTAGACCTATTGGTTAAAGCTATGGCCGCTTAGAACACCTTAACTAACCCACTAGCTACACCACTCCAGGTATGTGCCATTTGCTCACAATTTGATCATAATACTGATACATGTCCCTTATATTCATTTACAGATCATGAGCAAGCTAACTTTGTGGGACCAAATAATTATCTGCCGAAGAACAACCCTTACGCAAACACATACAACCCCGGGTGGCGGAATCACCCAAATTTCTCATGGAGCAACAATTAAAACAGTCAAGGATAGCAAAGAAACTTCCAACCAGCAGCCCAATCTGTTCCTAAAACAAAGAAGAACGACCTCGAAAGTCTTGTGAGGCAATTAGTGTCTCAGCAGCAACAACTTCTGAATACACATGAACAATTCATGGAAGAAACGAGGCAATTTCATACTGAAATGAGGCAAATCACTGCAAAACATAATCAAGCCATCCAAGGACTAGAGGTATAAATGGGGCAATTGGCCAAGGAACTGAGTAACAGAAAGCAAGGAGAACTTCCAGCCCAGCCACTACCTATTCCAAGAGGACATCAGCAACTAAATGCTCTAACAACCTTAAGAAGTTGTAAGATCATCGGCACCAATAAGCCTACACGAGCATCTCCAGACCAAGCCTCCACATCTAAGGTAAGTGAGATGGAAAAGGTAAATGAACCTTTACCCTTCCCTCAAAGGTTAGTAAAATCTAAAAAGGAAACTAAACTAAGTGATATTTTCGAAACCTTGAGAAAAGTGGAAATAAACATTCCTTTATTAGATGCAATAAAACAACTTCCTGCTTATGCTAAGTTTTTAAAAGATTTTTGCACTAACAAAAGGAAGTTTTAAGAGCATGAGACGATAGCCTTGACCAAAGAGGTGAGTGCTGTACTATTAAGAAAATTGCCACCAAAACTAAAAGATTCAGGTAGTTTTACTATTCCTTGCAGGCTAAGTGACCAGCTTTTCGAGCATGCATTATTGGATCTAGGATTGAGTGTCAACTTGTTACCATACAGTGTATTCGAGACACTAGGTTTAGGGGAGCTCCAACCAACCTCCATTACTTTGCAATTGGCCGACAGAAGCATCAAACGACCGAGAGGTATCCTCGAGGATGTTTTGGTAAGAGTAGGTAAATTTATTTTACCTGCTGATTTTATTGTGTTAGACATGGAGGAATGCCATATGCCTTTACCACTCCCTATCATCTTAGGAAGACCATTTATGATCCCTGCTGACATGAATATTAATGTAAAAAGGGGCATTGTCACTATGAGAGTAAATGATGAAGAGATGAAATTCAAAATATTTAATACACTAGAATCCACTAAAACTGATGATGAGTGTCATAATGTGAGCTTCATGCAAGGTATTAGTGAGAAAATTTTTAAGGTCCATCGCACTACTCCATTGGAGACCATCCCCAACAATACTAACACGAGATTGGACATTAGGCCAGAGGATGATAATGTGATTAAAGATATTAATGGAGCTGTGCACGCCATCAAGAACACACCCAAGCTTTCAAGTAAGTGTAATCCTCAAATTAAAAATCTTAAACTTACTAATACTATTTTTCCCTATTTTATTGACCAGGCACAATTGGAGACAAAGCAGCTGTCAATGGCACTGGAACCACCTGACGTGGGCCCTAAGTACCTCCTTCAAAGAAAGTAGCACTGAAGCTACTAGAGAGCACTTGAGCAATTCCACTTGCATAACATATAGCTCAAGTGCCTCTATCGAGGTTAGTGGTACTGAGGCCACTACAAGATGGTATGACTGTATCGTTCCTATTTTTCCCCTTACTCATTTCTTTATTTAAACTCTTTTTACTCTTAACAAAATTCTGTCGTGCGATCAAGTGCACACCACATCCACTCGAGTGCCCTCTCGCCCTGCACTCTAGTGTACGTGAGTGCATCACATTAATCAGTTGCGCACATGTTCGATCGAGTGCACTTCACAAATGCACTCGAGGGCACTCGAGACAGAGAAAGCACATGGTATTTTTATTCACACTTCACTCACAACCCCACTTTTCTCACATTATGCTCTAGCGCACTTTTTCCTCTGGTCTATCGCACTTGCCATCACCAACCATTAAATCTGTTGAAAACCACCCATTCACCTCTAGCAATCCACACCACCATCGCTCATCCATCACAATCACCACCCTACCACCGTGCATCACCCATCCACAAGACCATCTTCCCCTAAAATTCCCCAAATCCAACACGATATGCAAACCGATTTTTGCTCCACTTATATGCACACCATCACACATGGTTCTTGATCTTTAGTTTACATATTCATATATGTTTATCTTGTGTGTTGATTGGGCATTTTTATATTTACAGGAGGTTTGGCTCAACGGTGTGTAATTTCTATAGCTTCTGGTTTTTGTTGCACATAAAGTATTCGACCTATTGCCTGATCGAGTGAGATCGAGCGCTAGGAATTAACGATCGAGCACAGCTCAATCTGTGTGTTTGAGCGCATCATTAGCTGCGCATGAGCGCAATCACACCAGAAGCAACACTGTTTTCTCATAATACATGGCTTCCATATCCCGCGCTCCCAGCAGCCGCCACCAGGTATCCCGACTCAGTTTCGAACAGCGTGAAATAATGTTCGAGACCACATTCAATGTAGATGAGAACTTCAAGAGTCTGGATGCCACAAGATGGGCGGTCCAAGAGTTCAAGAGCCGAGGTCTCAAGAGGTTATTTAAGCCAGTCTGTTTAACGGCATACACTCGGTTCATGGTCAACTTTTATGAGAACCTAACCTATGACTGCACCGGGCCAGAGATCCTATCTTCTTTAGTCCATTGTAGATTCATAGAGCTGACCACCACCGACATAGCTGGTTCTTTACACTACTGTGATGAGTCCCCACCGGAGGACAGTCACATGGAGGAATAGTCTGACCCATTCCTTCTGCCACATATCATAGAGGAAATGTTTGCAGCCCAGTATACAGACCACCACAACAATGCAGGGAGCTGGTCTAGGTTGCATCCCCATTTATGGTTCGTTGACTCAGTCCTGCAGCGTAATGTGTGTCCTCTAGGGCACAAGACACAGAGGCAGGATCAGTTTTTACAGGCTCCCTATGCCTTTCACCGGGGTCATTGGTACTCCATCCAAACAGTTATATGGAGTCAGATGCATAAGTTTTGGGACAGAGTGCATAATCGGTAGACGACTACAGCTAATGCTTGGGGCGTTCCTTTCCATTTCTTGTTCAATCACATCTTCAAGAAGAAGGGGATTAGAGGCTCCTCCATAGATGGCCCGGTTAGTGATCATCCCTTCTTTGGGAGAGCCCTGTGGAGCCTCAACCAGTCTCATATGCCCCGAGGACCTTAGGCGCAGATTCTAGCTGCAGAGCCTGTGGCAGATGATCCGATGAAGGCCGAGCATCCACCGGTGAGCCTTGCATGGGAGGAGGACTAACCAGACATGGGATCCATGGAGTATCAGCACCTTTTAGATGAGCTATCTTCCTTCCACTATGAGTTGTCCGACATCCGTCGGGAGGATCATGAGGTAACCCGTTTGATCCATCAGCAGATAGATGGGTTAGAGGCACAGTTTACATGATAAGAGGTGATTCTACAGGCCATCCTTGACCGCCTACCTCCTACACCCGGTACCTCTTTGATTGCACCCACCAATGATCAATAGTGAGAGGAGACCCCGTTCAATTGAAGACGTAAAACTTATCGCTCATGGAAGGCACCCCAGACATATCTTTTTCATTTTAGTACTTTTATTTTGTTTATGTTTATATTTATATTATCCTTATTTCTTGCTTTCCGGAACAATGTTTCTTTTTGTTTGTCAGGTACTAAGTGAGTGCATCCAGTTCAAGTTTGGAGGCGTGTTACGAGCAAAGCAAGCAACCTAGTTCTCCATCTCCCAGGTCAGATCTTTCCATGCCACACACACATTGGGGACAATGTGAATTTTAAGTTTAGAGGTAGTGGGAGATACTATTACTCACACACTTGAAACGCATGCACACACTAGGTCCTAGGTTTTTTTAGAAAAAGATAAATGCATGTTCATTTGGTAATAAAATTTTTGGTTGACTTAAAAATATGATAAAACTTCATTAGTAAGCTTAAAATCTAGAACACATAGTCTTATAATAGGAATTTTATAAAGCTTAGTTACCTACCTCAAGGCACCTAAGAATTCATGAGTTTGACCCAGATTTTCACGAGCACATTTAGCACGCATTGGTGTGGGGTATATAATTCTTTTGTATATGTTTTCGTAACCTAACTGTAATTGGATAACTTGTTAAAAAGAACACTTTGGCATAAGAAAACTAAGGAAAAATGTTCATCATGCAAAAGAAAATAAAAAGCTTCTAATGATCATTAAAAACTTTCCATTAAGTAACTGGGCCTATTGCCTCAGTAAATAGTGAGTGTTCACGTCAAAAGGTGGGAAGTAAGCCTTTAATGATCATAATAAATATTTCCACTGAGTAATTGGGCCTTTTGCCTCGGTAAGCATTGAGTGTTAACGTCAAAAGGTGGGAATTTCATTTAGAAGCATTAAAACCTATTAGTTCCGTAGCTTTTTTTACTCGAGTTAGTACGTCCTTAGGGGTGTCTCTACACCTAATGTCCTAAAACCATCTGGTTTTGGAGTCATTGGCCAAATACTCGTTACAAGGGTCAATTAAAAAGCTCGATGGAACTGAACATGGCAAAAAAATCGCATGATAAAAGAAAAAGAGAAAAAGCAAGCATTATGCCATTTTTATTCCCTTTGATAAGGAATTCGATAAAGGTTTGGGCACCGAAACACTATACAACAAAATCATTTGGAATCCCTATCATATATGTACTAATTCATCGCACACAAATCAAACTTGCGATGCCTTAAGCCAACCTTAGGTAAGTAACATCAGCTTTTGAAAATCCTTTTCCAAAACAAAAATGTGTTTTTATTATAAGCTTACTCATGAATGGTTATCATGGTTTTATGCACAACCCAAATTTTTTAGTATCATAGAAATAAATTTATCTTTAAATTTTGTTTTAACATAGTCTTTAGTTTTGTATTGCTAAGGGACTAGCAATATGTAAGCTTGGGGGTGTGATAAGTTCTTAAATAGTCATATTTAAGCCCCTTAATTTACACATGTTAGGCTCTTTATTTATCTATTTAAGTAGATTCTACTTCATTTTCATGTTTTATGTGTTTTTCACAGGACTTGGACAAAAAGATGATAATTTGGAGCTTTAAGGAGCAAAAGTCAAGTTCTGCCATCTAGCAAGGTGCACTCAAGCGCACCTCCTTTGTGATTGAGTGCATAGGCACACGAGTGCACTTAAAGAAGGCTCGAGCGCACACATGTGCTCGAGTGCATACCGCATACGATCTAGCGCAATCACTACAGAGGTGGCAAAGCTAGATATGGAAAGAAGTCTTCGGATTCTAAATAGGAAATTGGGGTTTCGGGACACCCTGAGGACCCTATAAATAGCCCTGTAAAACACATAAACCACACCTTTTGTTTTAGACTCGAAGTTACAAGCTTAGGAGAGGAATTGACAACTCGTCTCCCAAGTCTTCTTCGGTTTTATTTTTTCGTTTTTATTATGTTTAGAATATTTAGTTTAACTAGCATGTGTAACTAAACTCTTATAGGGCTCGATTGAAGCCCTAGTTATGCTTTTCCACATATTTATTCATTGATTACCTTTGCTATAGCGTTGTTAAACTGTTTAACTTGATTAATTTCTGTTTGTTTTTAAATTCCTTATATGTGTGTGTCTTATCAACGTATGCATGTGGTATGGATAAGTTAGTCGAATCAATTTGGATGACCGAGTCCTAGGTTCAACATTAGTAACAAGAGATATCCACATCGAATTCTCAGGTTAATCAACATGGGAAACCGGGAGCGGACCAAGCCCTAGGTCCTATGTGGTTGTTGATCTCCACAGCCCGCATGCTCTCTTAAGGAACAACTCAGTATACACCCATACTGAATCCTTTAAGAGAGAAAAGAGTTAGAGTATACACCATGCCTAACTCGTTGCATAGGGAGATCAATAGCCTGAGGTGTGGGCCAAGCCCTTAGGTTGGCAACCAATAAATATTCATGATAAAGCTAGAACATTGGCACTTTACTTAGTGGGAAAGTATAATTAGTGGTGGATATCGTAGTCTTATGTTCCCATTATTATTATTCACTCACAATCAACAACTATTTCTCTTCTTACTTTAAAGAAACTAATTCTAAAACGAAATTCACCAATCCCTGTGGAAATGATCTTGTACTTCACATTATGCTACCATTAACCTAGTGCATTTGCAAGTAAAACTAGTATGGTTATTTGCATATTTATTTAGGTAGATAATCGTTCCACCAGGCATCTATAGAAGAGCTCAAGCTCTGGAACCTGGACTGCATAGATAGCTGGAGGCTCGTAATGGCCTAGAGAAGATCACCGTATCTAGCTGGACCAGTACTAAAACCACCATGAGGTGGTGCTCGGTCATCCATGTCCATAGCAAGGGTTGCAGCATCTGGACCCTCGTCATCACCCTCACTACTGTTATCCTCGCTGATCATTACATTCTTCCCAGCCTTGGAATAGATCCTTCCATCTCAAACTGTGCATCCCATCTTCTTCAGAGAATAGATGTTGATTATATCCTTGAGGCCGATGTCCTGAGCCTTGGAGGCAAAGAAAGGAACTCAGAAGTGCTGGAGGATGAGGGTGATGAGCATCACATAGGGAAGGCACCTAGAGACACTTGCTTCATCGTTTATCATATTGGCAAACAGTAGGGGGTAGATATTGAAGTGGTGTCCAGTTTTAAGACACCAAATCAATACCATATCTATCTTTGAGAGATAGCCCCGACTCCCAAGTCTCGATTGGATGGTCTAACTCACAATGAGGTTGAACAACTTTGAATCAAGGGGAATGTCACTACATGTGTGAAATGTAGTGGGCCGAAAGATATAGTTCGAGTCACCCCTAACGATCTGACATGCCTCCCCGTAATCAAGTTGTTCGGCCATCCGTCTAGACTCCATTGGATCCCTCCCACAAGGATCCCCAGAAAGCTCACCAGAAGGTCAGTATTGACCTCGAACTCCACACCTATCACATTGGTTATGAACCGAAGAGCCAGTGGACTAAGTTTCACCAAGTTCGTGTAGAACTGGTGAATCAGGTATGGGTAAAATTTTTGGTGAATCTTGAGCAGTGGGGTCAAATGTATTGCCTCAAAGGAAGATAATATATCAAAGTTAGCATGATGAATAGATTGTAGGTCAACTAATCTACCCGTCATGATCTTCTTATTATGAATGATAGTGGTATAACTCTCTTTTGCGGCTGGACTAGAAAACAGAGAGTCGTCGAGCTTTGTCCTTGCCTTTTAGCTTGAGGAGCCCGCCAACCCTTTCCATTTGGTGTCTGGTGTCGTTGATTTCTTAGACCTTGGCTTAGTAGGTGCGTGAGCTCCCCCAACTGTGGTTTTGATACGGATTCTCTCAGACATTGCGGAGAAAGGGTGTTTTGGGGAGAGTGAGAGATTTTGGCATAAAATGAAAATTTCATCTGTGGAAAGTTGAAATAAATGATATTGAGGATGAGATCAAGGATTTTATGGAGTGTTTTGGTGAGATTTTGGTCAGAATGATGAGCTTTTCTAGGGAGAGAAAGCTTAGGGTTTTCAAAAATGGTGTAAAAAAAAATACTGAAGAGACTATTTATAGAATCACGATACCAATCGACTGGGTTAGGGCACCAGTCGATTGGGTCCTTTACAGATTTGGGAATTTTTAATATACCAGTTGATTGGGTTAGGACACCAGTCGACTAGGTAAACTGGCAAAGATATACTAGTCGACTGGGTCACACTTACTAGTCGACTGGGTAGTTACTGAAAATTCAAATTTTGTCTCCAAACAGGATCTTGTTCTACTAGTTGATAACTCTGAATAAATCTTGTTATTATACTGCTTTTAGGCACATTTTTGGTGTTGATCTTAAGCATTAGAATTATGTTGCATGTATTTTTCGCAAATTTAGTTTAGTTTTTCTTATTCTACTAATAAGTTGTTTTAGTTGATTTATCAATGTTAAGTCATTGAAATTTATTGTGCAGACACTTGCTAGAGCGCTGGAAGGAAAAAATGCATAATGAAGATAGAAACTCAAGGCTGCAGCGCCGAGATGTTGGCGCTGCAGCGCTGGTAGCTGGCTAAAAGAGACCATTTGGACAGAAAGTTGGCGCTGCAGCGCCAGAAAGTTGGAGCTGCAGCGCCAGAAAGTTGGAGCTGCAGCGCCAAAATAGGGTTTTTGTTATATCTTGACGCTGCAGTGCTGGGATATTGGCGCGCCAGCCCGCTGATTTTGAAAAGTTATAAAAAGAAAACCCTAGCTGAACAAGGGGGACAGCCGTAGAAGAAGAAAATAGAATTCGGAGAAGAGGAAAAGCCAAAGGAGAGTTGGAGACACTCCGGGAGGCTACGCATCAAGCTTTTAAATCATTCTTCTCCGGTTTTGTATTATTCTTATCTATCTATGTTGATGTTTTATAATATGAACACGGTTTGTTTGAATATTATTATGGAGTAGATAATTTTGTGTTAAGGATAGATGGATCCTAAACCTATATCTTGAGTTGTTTGGACAAGTGGAATTTAATGTGTTTTTCAAAGAGTGTGTTTTATTGTTCTTAATACTTTTTATTATTTTGATTCCTTCTTTGAGCATGGTGATGTGTCGAATAGAGAAGCCATGCTTTCATGAATGGTTGAACTAATAAATATGATATTGGATTATTATCTATGCAAAGGCCAGGGTACAACATGCCATGAATGAAATAGGAGTAACCGAATAGGGATTCTAGGAAGTTCATGTGGTCCGCTTAAATCGTAACCGAATAGGGAGATTTAACTGAAAGGAATCCATAAACACTTAATGCTTCTTAATTTGAATTAATCTAGAATAGATCTAGAATACGGATATTTGAAGTTAATGATTCTTGAGATTGTGGTTAGACCTGGAATATGGATAACCAATTTATTGGGGATTCTACCATCTTGAAAAACATAGTAAGTGAAACTTGTCCATTCAAAACTCTTGTCAATTATAGTTTAGCTGAAGTCGAGTCCTTAGCACGTTAGTTCATAAGAGTCTTCATTCCAAAGTTTGCAAGTCTTCATTTATTTACTATTGCGTTCTGTTTTTCTCTTTTAGTTAATTGTTTGTAACCTTTTCTCCAACAATTATTTGTTTGCTCAAATAACAATAAGAGTAGAGTCATAATTTCTGTAGTATTTGCTCAGTCCTCGTTGGGAACGATATTTACTCATCATTTTATTACTTGAATGATTAATGCACTTGCTACTGTCAATTTCATCGCATCAAGTTTTTGGCACCGTTGCCGGGGACTGAAATAAAATATTACATTTATTGTGATTTTACTAGTTAATTTGAGAGTTTATTAATTTTTTTTTTAGTCTATTTTGCATGGTTTTCGTTACAAGTGCATGACACGTACTAGTGGGAGAATACTTGCAGAATTTAATCCAAAGATTGAGCGCACTTTTCACGCCTTGAGAAGAGCAGCTCCAGTAACAGTTAACACAATGGCAGAAGGAAACAATGCAGAGGTGCAACGTGCACTGTGGGATTATGCCATGCCAAAGATGGATGGTGTTGAGTCTAGCATTCGGCGACCACCTATACAAGCAAACAATTTTGAAATTAAGCCCGCCATCATTCAGATGATTCAACATTCAGTATAATTTGGGGGCCTATCGCAACAAGATCCAAATGTTCACTTGACTAATTTCCTTGAGATATGTGACACATTCAAGAATAACGGAGTATCCGAGGATGCAATTCGCTTAAGGCTTTTCCCATTTTCATTGAGGGATAAAACAAAAAGCTGGTTAACTTTTCTGCCTGCCGGATCTATAACAACATGGGCAGAGTTGGCACATAATTTTTTAGGGAAATACTTTCCTCCTGCAAAAACTGCAAAGTTACGTAATGAAATTACTATGTTCTTGCAGGTCGATCGGGAGTCACTCTATGAGGCATGGGAACATTTTAAAGACCTTTTAAGAAGATGTCCTCATCACGAGCTGCCCACTTGGATGCAGGTACAAACTTTTTATAATGGTTTAACTAGTACAACCCGCAACATGATTGATGTAGCTGCAGGTGGCACTATTTTGAGAAAAACTCCAGAAGAAGCCATTGAATTACTAGAAGAAATGGCCACAAACTCTTATCAATGGCCAATTGAAAGGTTACCTGTCAACAGAGCCTCAGGATTGCACAATGTAGATGCTGTTACAGCTCTAGCAGCACAACTAGAGACTCTCAACAAGAAGATTGATGGACTTAGTCCCAACTCACATACAATATGTGAATTGTGTGGTGGTAGTGGTCATCACAGCAGTAACTGCCAAGCAGGTAATCAGTTTGCATATAATTCATCTGCTGAACAAGCTAATTTTGTTTCAAATTTTCACAGGCAGAACAATCCATACAGCAACACATATAATCTGGGATGGAGGAATCATCCGAACTTCTCGTGGAATCAAAATAATGCGAAGCCACATCATCCTGAATATCCTCCTCAAGAAAAAAAGCCCAACTTGGAGGATATGATGGCCAAATTTTTAAGTACAGCAGAAACAAGATTCCAAAATCAAGAAGCATCCATAAAAAATATGGAAGTTCAAGTCTGTCAACTAGCTAACATAATTTCTGGACGTGCACAAGTTTCCCTCCCGAGCAACACAGAAAAGAATCCTAAGGAGGATATCAAGGCCATAACACTAAGGAGCGGGACACAATTGGAAGAGCCACAACCTAAGGAAATTACTCAACAAGTTGGCGAGAAAGAAGAGACTATGCAAGAGGAAAAATGAGTTTTAGCAAAGAAGTCTACTGGTAAAGGTTTGATTGATTCTAACTCTGAAACTAAATATATGCCACCTCTTCCTTATCCTCAGAAATTCCAAAAAGAAAAACTAAACAAACAATTCTCAAAATTTTTAGAGATTTTCAAGAAGTTGCATATTAACATACCATTTGCAGAGGCATTAGCACAGATGCCTAGCTACACTAAATTTTTGAAGGAAATTTTGTCTAATAAACGAAATCTAGAGGAACATGGAACGGTGATGTTAACTGAAGAGTGCAGCGCTATACTGCAAAACAAGCTACCTCCAAAATTGAAAGATCCAGGGAGTTTTACCATACCTTGCACTTTGGGAAATTCTTTTTTTGATAAAGTGTTATGTGACCTTGGTGCCAGCATTAATCTTATGCCTCTTTCACTTTTCAGGAAACTTGGATTAGGAGAAGTCAAAACAACAACAGTGTCATTACAATTAGCTGATCGATCCATTAAGAGACCACGGGGAATTATAGAAGATGTACTGGTAAAAGTTGATAAATTTATTTTCCTTGTGGATTTCATCGTTCTTGACATAGAAGAGGATCGGGAGGTACCTTTTATACTCGGATGTCCATTCCTTGCTACAGGGATAGCCCTGATTGATGTACAAAAAGGGAAATTGATTTTAAGAGTTAATGATGAACAAGTAGTTTTTGATATGTATAAAATCATGAAATATCCGTCTGACGTATCTACTTCTTCTTGTTTTCATGCTGATGTTGTTGATGGCCTCATTGAAGAGTTTCAGGAGAAGACATTAAACGAAGATACTTTGGAAAGATGCATCATGGAATCTGGAACTACCACCACTGAAGAATTTGTCATCCAAGAAGAAGCAAGGAATTTGGAAGCTGAATTGGGAAAAGAAGTGCCAGAAGAACCAATAATAACCCCTGAATTAAAAACTTTACCTGATCATTTGAAATATGTTTATCTAGAGAAGAATATTTTTCCAGTTATAATATCCTCTTCATTGATAGGTAAAATGGAAGAACGCTTGTTGGAAGTCTTGAGAAGGCACAAAAAGGCTTTGGGATGGACAATAGCGGATATCAAGGGAATCAGCCCTTCTATTTGCACTCACAAAATTCTCATGGAGGAGAACTTCAAGCCTACGGTTTAGCCACAACGACGCTTAAATCCAGCAATGCAGGAGGTTGTTAAGAAAGAAGTAGTTAAGCTGCTTGATGCAGGTATTATTTATCCAATTTTTGATAGTGCTTGGACCAGCCTGGTACAAGTAGTACCAAAGAAAGGTGGGATCACCGTTGTGAAAAATAATAACAATGAATTAATACCCACCAGAACTGTAATAGGTTGGTGGGTTTGTATTGACTATAGAAAATTAAATGATGCCACTAGAAAAGATCACTTTCCTTTACCTTTTATTGATCAAATGTTGGAAAGATTGGCAGGTCACAAGTTCTATTGTCTGCTCGATGGATACTCGGGATATAATCAAATCCCCATAGCACCCGAGGATCAAGAAAAGACGACATTTACTTGTCCTTATGGCACTTTGCATATAGGAAGATGCCCTTCGATCTTTGTAACGCACCAGCAACTTTTCAACGTTGCATGTTGGCAATTTTTTTTGATATGACTGAAAATTTTTTAGAGATCTTCATGGATGATTTTACACTATTTGGTCTAACCTTTGATGATTGCCTTCATAATCTCTCTTTGGTTTTGCAGCGGTGCGAAGGGACAAACCTAGTACTAAATTGGGAGAAATGTCATTTCATGGTCTAGGAAGGGATAGTGTTGGGGCACAAAATATCATCGAGGGGTATTGAAGTTGACAAAGCTAAGGTGGATGTGATAGAAAAACTCCCACCTCCCACGTCAGTCAAAGCCATCAGAAGTTTCCTGGGGCATGCAGGATTTTATAGAAGATTCATTAAGGATTTTTCAAAAATCTCTAAACCTCTTTCTAATCTTCTTGCAAAAGATGTGAAGTTTAACTTCTCTGATGATTGTTTGCAGGCATTTGCTACATTAAAGGATAAATTGGTGACCGCCCCTGTTGTAGTCGCACCAGATTGGAGCCTCCCATTTGAATTAATGTGTGATGCCAGTGACACCGCAGTTGGAACAGTACTTGGTCAAAGAATAGATAAGGTCTTCAGGACAATTTATTATGCGAGCCGCACTCTTACCGGACCCCAACTGAACTATGCTACCACCGAGAAAGAACTTTTAGCTGTTGTATTTACATTTGATAAGTTTCGATCCTATCTTATTGGATCAAAAGTTACTGTTTGTACTGACCATGCAGCTTTAAAGTATCTTTTAGCGAAAAAGGACGCAAAACCAAGACTGCTGAGGTGGATTCTCCTTCTTCAAGAATTTGATTTAGAAATCAAAGATAAGAAGGGGACTGACAATCAAGTAGCAGACCACTTATCAAGGCTTGAAATATCGGAAGAGACTAATACCAGCATCAACGAAGAATTTCCGGATGAGAAAATATTTTCTATTTCTTCATTTGATTCTGTTTTATTGGTGTCTGAGGCACTATGGTTTGTTGATTTTGCCAATTATCTTATAGGAAACTGGATCCCAAGGCACTTCACTTATCAGAAAAGAAAGAAATTCCTATCGGACGTGAAGCATTATTTTTGGGAGGATCCATATCTCTACAAATTGTGTGCAGACCAGGTAATTCGCAGATATGTGCCTGAGCATGAGTTCAACAACATATTATATCACTGCCATGACAGAGAAGCTGGGGGACATTTCGGTGCAAACCCAACAGCAGCAAAGGTATTGCAATCAGGTTTCTACTGGCCGACTCTGTTTAAAAATGCTCAGGCTTATGTCACATCATGTGATAAGTGTCAACGAATTGGTAACATCTCTAAACGAAATAAAATGCCTTTAAACAATATTCTTGTTTGCAAAATATTTGATGTTTGGGGTATTGATTTCATGGGGCCCTATCCTGCATCTTTTTCAAACCAGTATGTTCTAGTTACTGTAGATTATGTGTCTAAATGGGTAGAAGCCATAGCAACCCGCACTAATGATGCCAAAGTAGTTCTCCAATTCCTCAAGAAAAACATCTTTACTCGGTTTGGAACTCCTAGAACAATAATTAGTGATCGAGGTAAACACTTTGACAATCGTCAATTTAGAACCTTGTTAAGAAAATATGGAGTAACTCATAAACTCGGCACCTCATACCATGCACAAACAAGCGGTCAGGTAGAAGTTTCAAATCGAAAGGTAAAACGAATTTTAGAAAAAACCGTGAATACTTCTAGGAAAGATTGGTCACTTAAATTAGATGATGCCTTATGGGCATATAGAACAGCCTTCAAAACACCCATAGGAATGTCACCATATAGGCTGGTTTTTGGTAAAGCCTGCCACCTTCCTGTCGAACTCGAGCATAAAGCATACTGGGCCACCAAGTTCTTGAATTTTGATATAAACCTTGCAGGACAAAAGCGTTTGTTGCAGGTTGATGAATTGGACGAACTTTGACTAGGAGCATATGAGAATGCAAAGCTGTACAAGGAGGAAACAAAAAAAATGGCATGATCGACACATCTCGAGGAAAGAATTCGTTCCAGGACAACAAGTTCATCTGTATAATAGCCGACTTCGTCTATTTCCGGGAAAACTGAAATCTCGATGGACTGGACCGTATACCGTGATAAGTGTCTCTCCTTTTGGTGCCCTTGAGGTTCAACACGAGAAAAATAAGGAGACATTCAAGGTTAATGGGCACAGATTGAAGCACTACATCATGGGGACGTTTGACCCTCAAACGTCCACCACTATTCTCCAAGAGCCATAAATCGAAAAGTCAAGCTAAAGACTATAAATTAGAACTACTATTTTGGGTCTTACTTTTTTTTTCTTGCTTTATGAAATTATTTGGGGTGTTTCAATTTTTTTTTTGTTTTGCTTAATTTATTTGTTATTTCAATTTTTATGGCCTCACAATGTGTATTTTTGATTTATTTTTCAGCTCTATGTGGAGTCAGGACAGCAATCCAGCGCTGCAGCCTCACAATTTCAGTGCTGCAGTTCTAGGTCCTTCAATTTTATGCTATTCAGCCCAGAAATCCAGCGCTGCAGCCTCAAAATTTCAGCGCTGCAGCGCCAGGACCTGAACCCACAACACCAAAAATCCAGCCCAGAAGTTCAGCGCTGCATCGCCAGAAAATTGGAGCTGCAGTGCCAGATCGCATGTTGAGAGTTAAATACCTAGCTCTCCAACAGTTAGGGCAGTCCAAAAATTAGAATCTCAGCTGCTCTCCCTCTCCAAAACACAAAAATTTCACTTCTCCTTCCCATAGCAACACATAATCAAGGGTCTTTTGCATTTTCCACCATGGATTGCTTCCACTCTCCCAGAGAATCAATCTTCTCAAGTGATTTTGGGTGCTATGAGATTTTATTTTTAATGAATCATTATTTCCCTATTTGGAGAAAACTAACCTTGCAGGGGCTAGTGAGCAAACCAAACCGAAAGTTATGGAGCATTGCATCAAGGAGAAATCGGTTCAGGTAGAGTAGAGGAGGCAAGAGGGTTCGGACTAGGTAGAGCCCTTGGATGAAGGCTAAGCTCAAGAAACTCAAGAAGAGGTTGAACAAGAAGAGGTTGATGCAGTAAATGACTACCAGCTCACAAGAGACCAGTGCAGGAGAGTGGTTAGACCACCTTTGAGATATGGGTTTGCAAATGCTAATGTAGCAGCTCCTTGGAGAGAAGGAGAGGTTAAACCAAAAACTTACACGGATGCCATGGAGTGTAAGGATTCATCAAAGTGGCAGCCGGTTATGGAGGAAGAAATAGATTCTTTGATGAAGAACAACTCTTGGGAGTTGGTTCCCAAACCTGAAAAACAGAGAGTTGTTGATTGTAGATGGCTCTATAAGATCAAAGAAGGGAATACTCCAGGAGATGAAGTCCGATATAAGGCTAGGCTGGCGGCGAAGTGATTCACATTAAAAAAATGCATAGATTTCACCGAAATCTTCTCATCGGTTGTGAAGTACAAGACGATCCAAATAGTGTTAGCATTGGTGGTCCAATTTGATTAGGAAATTGTGCAAATGGATGTGAAGACAACATTCTTACATGGAGAGCTCGATGAGACCATTTTCATGAGGTAACCCGAAGGTTATGAGGAAGGAAGGCAGGGAGAGTTAGTGTGCAAATTAAAGAAATCTCTCTATGGCCTGAAGCAATCACCTAGGCAATGGAATAAGAGGTTTGATTCTTTTGTAATTAGCTTGGGTTTCCTGAGGAGCCACTATGATTCGTGCTTGTACTATAAGGGGCAGAAGGTGGAGGAAATGGTGATCATCCTCATCTATATTGATGACATGTTGCTGGTTGGGAGCAGCATGGAGAGGATAAATAAATTAAAGGCTCAACTCAGTGAGGAGTTTGAGATGAAGGACCTTGGCCATGCCCAAAAGATCCTTGGGATGTGTATCATCTGGGAAAGGGAGAAAAACAGATTGAAGATCTCTCAAACCTCCTACATAGAGAAGATGATATCTAAATTCTCTATGGAAGATAGCAAACCAGTGAAGGTTCCCCTTGTTGGTCATTTCAAGTTCTCCAGCGATCAATGTCCAAGATCAGAGGCGGAGAAGAAGGAAATGGAGAAAGTCCCTTACTCTAGTGCTGTTGGTTCTATTATGTACACCATGGTAAGCATTAGACCCGACATTGCTTATGCAATGAGTGTTCTTAGCAGGTTTATGAGTAATCGTAGAAAGGAGCATTGGCTTGGGATGAAGTGGTTGCTGAGGTATTTGAAGGGAAGCCCAAAAGTAGGGCTAGCGTATGAGAAGAGGGGTAATGCCATCTGCCTTGAGGGTTTTGCTGATTCAGACTATGGAGCAGACCAGGATAAAAAGAGATCGATTACCTCCTACTTTTTCAACTTAAATGGATGTTGTGTAAGTTAGAAGGCTCAGTTTCAGCTAGTGGTAGCACTCTCAACAACCGAGGCTGAGTACATAGCAGCTACGGAGGCCATTACGGAGGCTATATGGTGCAAAGGGTTGCTTGAAGGGTTGAAGGTACTAGGAGGACTAGGTTGTCGTATTTTCGGATAGTCAAAGTGCCTTGAACTTGTGTAAAAATCTAGTGTTCTATGAGAGGACAAAGCATATGGATGTTCGGTATCATTTCTTTTGGGAAAATGTTACGAAAGGATGCATCTATGTGGACAAGGTTGCCACGGAAGAAAATCCTGAGGATTTGGGTACTAAAGTTCTACCTTTGAGTAAGTTTAATCATTGCCTTGGACCACTTAGGATAGGAGTCGATTGATAGATAACTCATGATGATTTTGGATCCCGAAGCTTTCTGCACAATGGTTCAAGTTTAAACACTTAGACAAAGGTAGAGATTGTTAGTATTTTTCTAAGGTTTGCACAGGTCCTACCATGGTTCAAAGATGGTTAAAATCTAAACCAAGGATGGAGGATTAAATTTCAGCAAGTTAGAAGACTGCACACATGTGTGTGCATCAATTTGGAGCAAGGGAAGGCTAGGCACACTGGTGTGTGCACTTCTACACACAAGCTGATGGAGTGTGTGCACTGCTGGGCAGCATCAGTATGCACCAGCGTTGCACCGCTCCTTCTCCAGCGTCGCGCCATCCAGAAGGTATGGTCTAGGACCACACAAGTGATGCACCATCCATCCACCAGTGGCGCACCATCCAGCAAAGGTGCTGCTAGGACAAAACCATCACCGCATCGCTCAGCCATCAGTGGCGCACTGACCAGAAGGAGTACAAAGGCACTCTGCCCAGCACCCCACTGCGCCTTGTTGGGCACCTAGGCGCCAGGCTAAATGCTGCACACATAGCTAGCATGCATAAAGACCCTCTTAGGTGCGTGTGTGGAAGAACAAAACGCACAGCACCACTTGGAAAGTGATGAAGGGCTATGATTAAGTGAAGATCATGATCAAAGGGTGGAGATTGATTCACAAGAATGTCCAAGAAGTGGATGGCTATAAAAGGGGTTTCTTAGCCTCATTTTTCATAAGTTTTAAAACACACAAGTTTGTGTCATTGTGAGAGATCAATTGTAATACAAGATAGAATTGTGTGAGAGACATAAACACAAGAGGGACTCTTTGTAGTGAGGCTGATTGTAAAGAAGAGAGAGTAGTATAGAGAGAGAGTATTGTAATCTTCTTTCTTCTCTTCTTGGTTTCTTCAAGAACTTGAGCTTCTTGAAGGGGATTGCTGTAACTTGTAAGAACCATTTGAGATAGTGCAGAGAGTTCGGAGGAACTCACAGGGACGTAGGCACATTGCCGAACCTCGATAACAAATTGTTTGTCTTCTTTCTTTCTTTGATTTTCTGTTCTTATGTTCAATTGCTGAAATTATTTCTACAAGTCATTCTAGACTTGGGTGTTTGGAAGATCACCACCTGGGCATCTTGTCAAGGTGATTTCTAACAAAAAAAATTTCAAAAAAAAAAGAGAGAGAAAAATGCTCATGATGATTATTAATAAACTTTCCACTAAGTAACTGGACCTCTTACCTCAGTAAGCAGTGAGTGTGCACGTCAAAAGGTGGGAATTTTATTCATAATGATCATTAAGGAACTTTTCACTGAGTAACTGGACCTCTTGCCTCAGTAAGCAGTGAGTGTTCACGTCAAAAGGTGAGAATTTTGCTTGGTAGCATTAAGGCCAGTTTAGTTTTGTAACCTTTTTTACTCGAGTTAGTAAGTAAGGGGTGTCTTTACACCTAATGCCCTAAAACCATCTAGTTTGGGAGTCATTGACTCAACACTCGCTACATAGGTCAATTAGAAAGCTTAAGGGAACTAAACATAGCAGAGCCTTATAATAAAAGAGAGAAGAAAATAAACCTATGCCATCGTTGTTCATTCTGATGAAAATTATGTGAATCTTGAGACATGAAGACATTACACATTAGAGTTATTTTGAAGCTTCATTTTTATGTGCTAGTTCATTTTACACGGATTCGAGCTTTTGATGCCTTCGCCGGCCTTTTGTAAGTAATTAGATTTTAAAATTCCTATTCATTACGAAGATTGATTTATATTTTAAGCTTGCTCATGAATGAATATCATGGTTTTGTGTGCTACTTAAATTTTTGGACACCATGAATGGTGGATTTACCTTTGTGTTCTTTGTTTTTCATTTAGTTTTTTTTTATTATTTTGTTTTGCTAAGGGACTAGCAAAATGTAAGTTTGGGGGTATTTGATGAGTGCCAAATATTGCATATTTTGGCCCCTTAATTTACATTCGTTAATTCTTTAGTTGTGTCATAATTTGATATTTTGTGTTAGTTCTATGATTTTTAATGTTTCACTAATTGCCAAAATTTCCTGTACAGATCAGTCATTTTTGCGAATTAAACTGTATTGATTCAGGAAGAACCAGGAGATGAGCCATATATGCTTGGAAAGATCCGGATGTCTATTTTCTGGAGAATTCCACGGCTCATAAATATGATTTTTCTAAAGAAAGTTATGGCAGTTTTAATAGACAAAGGTCAGGCTGTGCATAATTTCAGCGTACAGATCAGTCATTTTTGCGGATTAAACTGTATTGATTTAGGAAGAAATAGGAGATGAGCCATATATGCTTGCAAAGATCCAGATGTCTATTTTCTGGAGAATTTTATAGCTCGTAGATATGATTTTTCTAAAGAAAGTTGTGGCAGTTTTAGTTGAAAAAGTTCAGGTTGTTCATGATTTCAATGTGGGCAGAAGTTTTGAAGGGCATATGAAGGCTTAAATCCCACATCCCACATCGGTTGGAAACATATTCTACATCCCACGTCCCACATCAGATTGGAAACACATTGCACTCATGGAATTCCCCTATAAAAGCCCTATTTCACTTCATCAAATGGGGGTGCAATCTCGAAGGCTTTGCTACCAAGGGGTGCAATCTGGAGGATTTTGCTACCAATCAGGGGAAGCACCACACAACAGCTGTGGGTGGAATTTCTCTCTCCATGTATTGTTAGTTTTAATTTATTTCTTTTAAGTTTTAAAGTTTAAAGTTTAACACTTTAATGTTTGCTCTAATTTTTCCCTTGAGATTTTTGTTGTCCATTATATTTATGGGTAACTAAATTCTCAAGTAGGGCTAGGGATGAACTTGGATAGTAGATGGTATTTTTGTTTATTTTTTAATTTATATATTTGATTTTCGGTTACTAAAACTCTTTTGTTTTATCATTCTCAATTCATTGGTGATGTTTTCTTCTCTGAATAATCATAGAATTTATTCTATTTATGGATTCAGTCATGCTTTCTCTATTGAATGGATTAACTCTTTGATTATGTTTGGATCAATTATTTATCTATATTGATTTAATTCTTTGTTACAATATCACTTCGTGAGTATAATGTCGTCGTTGGATTTTCTCAATAGTGATAATAATTTACGTATTTTAAAAGTGGTGAATGATTTTTCAAAGGGTTACATTTGGTTTAATCTTGGTTTATAAATCTACACCTTCCGATTGAGAATTTTGGGAATTAAGTTCCCAATTGAGTTATTCAATGAGTTAAGAATAATTAAAAGACCAGATTTGTGCAAGGGATTCCCAACGCTTTACTGTTTGTCAAATTTGAGTACTTTCTCCATTAGTCACTTTGCTTCACTTTAATTTGCATTTAAAAATTAATCTTTGTTCTCCATTAATCATTTAATATTTTTCTTTAGTTTCTTTGTTCCTTTTACTATTCTTTAAATTTATCTCTCTGTGGAATCGACACCCAAAAGCTGTGCTAGAACTACCCCGTTATTCTTTGGGCGTAATCATCTTGACTTCAATTTTCTTGGAAATAATTTGAAATGAGTGTTACAAATAAGGCTTTGGTCATGGTAACACTTAGTGCGTTCTTTATAGATCTTTGCATTCTCATAGGCTTCATCACGAATCTCTTCTAGTGTTTCCTCTACTCTCTTAGTTGTAAGAGCAACTTCAAGCTTGTCTTTTATTTCTGTCTGCAAATAAGTGTCATAAACAAGTGAGTCCACACAATCAATAAAAGAACACTCATCATTAGTGGAAATAGAAGAAGAAGTGGTTAGAGAATCAAACACTTTAAATTGTACAGTCTCTCCCAAGATTGTCATCGTTAACCTTCCATTATGGACATCAATAATAGTCTTGGTTGTGGCCATAAATGGTCTACCAAGAAGAATTGTATGCTCCTTGTCCTTAGATAGGGTTCCTTCCATCTCCAATACCATGAAATCCACAGGCACAATCACTTTGTCTACCTACACCAATATATCCTCAACTATTCCCTTAGGATATTTAACTAACCTATCAACGAGTTGAAGGGACATAGTTGTTGACTTAAGCTCCCCCAAACCTAGTTGTAAGATTATCGAATATGGCATGAGATTTATACTTACTCCTAAGTCTAGCATTGCTTTGGCGACCTTCTTGTTCCCTATTGTGATGTTGATGATGAAACTTCCGGGATCATTAAGCATAAGTGGCAAGCTTTGTTGGATCATCGCACTAGCAACTTCAGACACCATCACTTTCCCGTTCTTCTGGTATTTTCTCTTTTTGGTATTAAGTTCCTTAACGAATTTTGCATATGATGGCACATTCTTGATAACATCCAAAAGAGGCAAATTAATATTCACTTTAGAAAGCATGTCAAAAATATTAGAAAATTTCTTATCCTGTTTAACATCCTTCAGACAGCTTGGATAAGAAATATAAGGCTTGTAAGGCTCGGTTGCCTTGTGCAGTGTCGTGAAGAAAGATAGCTCCTTCTCTTTGTTCTCCTCAGATGTTTGAGAAGATTGTGGATCTTCAGCTGGATTTCCTTTAGGAGTATCATGCTCCTTTTGCTTCTCAATTGATTTTCCTGCATCACGTGGCAAGTTATAAGAAATTTTATCATCATAATTATTGTTAAGAATTTTACCACTTCGCAGCACTGTGATAGCCTTTGCTTGCTCAAGTTGGCTAGGCAACTTCCATTTTTGATGTACTTGTAATTGTTCCGCAAGTTGCCCAACTTGTACTTCCACCTTCTTCATTGATGCCTCTAAGGAATCCAACCTTTGGCTTTGTCTCTCATGGTTCTCTTTGCTAACTTGAATAAAAGCACTCAAGTTCTCCTCTAAAGTTTCGTTTCTAGGCTGATTGGGTGGTGCAACTTGGTTTTGATATTGAATTGGTCTTGAACTTTGAGCATATGCCGGAGCATTATTAGTCTTCCAGGAGAAATTAGGACGATTTCTTCACCCAGGGTTGTAGGTGTTAGAATATGGATCATTCCTCGGCCTAGGTTGGTAAGACTCCATTGTATTAACTTGTTCTTGTTCATTTTCTACATAAGATTCATAAGACAAAGAACAAATGTTAGCACCGTGACCAAAAACCCCACAAACTCCACATACCTCATGATTGGGCGTGTTTGTGGTAGTGAGAAGTTTGACTTCTTTGGTCAACTCTGCAAGTTGCATTGCCATATCATTGTTGGAGCTCAATTCATTAATCCTTCCTCTTGCACTCTTTTGTTGGGAATTAGCACCCAACATCTCATATAGCTCGCATGTCTCCTCAATAGTCTTTTCTCCCATGGCTCCACCGGCAGTGTTATCAACCATCATAGAAGAATTGACATTGTAGCTGTAATGGGTAATGATGGTGGGGACACTGGATTAGAAGCATCTTGAACCTGTCACGTGCTTCATGGAAGGGTTCTCTCTCCATTTGTGAGAACGTGGCAATCTTAATTCTCAACTTAGTGGTCTTCTGATGGGAGTAGAATTTGTTCATGAATCAATTGTAGACCGCTTCCCATGTAGTCAAAGAATCGGGTGGAAGAGTCATCAACCACACTTTTTCTCTATCTTTTAATGTGTAGGGGAAGCATCTCATCTTGAGTTAATCCTCATTCAGCCCCTGTAAAGGAAAAGTCAGCACTATTGCATAGAAATCCCTTATAAAGATTAATGGGTCTTCATTTGTAATTCCGTAGAATGAAGGGAGCATGCTAAAGTGGATATTTTTTATCTCATAATTCCGTGCAGCTTCCCCCAATTGGATGCAAGATATGGAAGTGTTGATGATCCAACTTGCATATTCTTTCACCATAATTTGTCTTTCACCTCTTTCCATCCTTTCAAGCTCCTATTTTTCTATTCTCTCAACCTTTTCTTCTTCTTTCATAGGCTGTAATGTCTCCCTTAGCCTATGGATGTTGTCTATTGCAGGCACTAGATTTCTCCCTTGGGATCTTCTACCATGTATGTACCTGAAGAAAACAAAAGAAAAATTAAGCTGCCAGGAATCAAGAGAGTGAAAATCAAGAAACAAATTAATGCCAATTTAAATCAAGAAAATCAAGAAGTAAATAAAGAAAATTTGATGAAATAAAAATTACACCTAAAAGAAAGAAAAGAAAAACAATAAAAATAAAAACAAAGAAAATAACTAAAGAATTAAACGCCAATTCCCCGGCAATGATGCCAAAAACTTGATGTGCAAATTTTAAATGCTCGCAAGCGCACAAATCGTAAATAATATTGTGATGAGTTTACTCTCAAGGTCGATCTCTCTAGGAATTGTAGTGGTTTAAATCCTAAATTACTTTCTTAAAATTACTAAAACAAACTCTGAAATTAAATCCCAAACACTCTAATTAAAGGATTGGTGAAGAGGAAATTGAAATAAAAACAATTAAGTAAATTAATCAAAACAAATTATGAAGATATGAGTATAATCAATAAGAACGACTGGGAGTTTAACTTGTTGTCCAATCATGAATTGGACCATTTGGTGAATATAAAGAATTAATTAACATCCAAGACTATTGGTATTTCTACTAAGACTAGAGAATGCCATTGATCGTGTTTATTCTCAATTTATAACTAATTAATTAAATCCCATGGATCATGTTCATCAATTAATTAGTTGAATTAAGTATAAGGAAAATGCAACGCCTTAACTCACAATTTGATTTGAATCCTGATTTAAATTCCTATTTGAGAAAGCTTAATTAGGTCTAGATGATTTATCCTCAACCTAATCTCAAATATTAACCTTGACTATCAAAAATAGATGGCCAATCCACAAGCAATAATCAAAGATATGAAGAATATTGAATAAGAAATAATCTGAAAAATTTCATAAAACTAAATCCACCAAAATATCCAAAACAATCAAGGTATCTAAGCCAAACGCCTAACAATGCGTTCAACTCTCATGTTTAAATCCCAATCACAAAATTCAAATACTAGGGTTACAAGCATATTGAAGGAAAAAAGGGAGAAAAGACAGAGTTTCTTCCCTGGTTACAAGATGAATCCTCAAAGTTTTGAAGTGATTGATCGTCATCTTCAATCTTTTGATAAGCCATCTTGATGAAAGAAACCATCTCCTCCTTTAATCTCCCAAAACTTCTCTTGATAATATCTCTAAAAAAATCACTATTATCTCCCAGTTTCTGAGTCTAAATTCCTATATATAGCTGTATGGAGATGGCATTGTAAACAAAAAAGTCACCCTAGGGTTTCTGTTCGGGTTGTGTGCTTCTGATGCTGTCTAGGCCCGGTTCTGCTGCTGTCCATGCCCAGTTCTGCTAAAACTGCCATAACTTTCTCTATAAATATCATATTTATGAGCCATAAAATTCTCCAAAAAATAGACATCCAGATCTTTCCAAGCATTATTGGATCATCTCCTGGTTCTTCTTGAATCAATACAGTTTAATCAGTAAAAATCACTTTTGCCATGCTGAAATCACGCACAGCCTGACTTTTGTTTACTAAAAATGCCATAACTTTCTCTAGAAAAATTATATTTATGAGCCGTAAAATTCTGCAGAAAATAAACATTCAGATATTTCCAAGCATATATGACTCATCTCCTAGTTCTTCCTAAATCAATACAGTTTAATCCACAAATATGACTGATTTGTACGGGCAACTCTGGCAATTTAATGAAACTCCTTTCGAAGTGCTTGTGAACCTGCAAAACAACGAAAACAACTCATCCTAAGCTAACCATATAAATAAATACTTGAAAAAAATACAAGATACTGGGACAAATATTCATTCATTAGTGCCTAAATGTACTTATTATTCTTATATTTAGGTTTAGAATGCAAATGGAGGCATTAAGTGCAAAACGAAGCTAATTGGGTGATTTTGGACAGTTTTGACATCGCTTCAGAATCTGAGTATAAATCTCTCATCCAAGCTCCGATTGAGATCATTCATGATGTTATGGAATGCCAAGAAAATGATCTATAACTTTTATGTTTTGAGTTGTGAGAGATCTTGGCTGTATCAAGGCCAAACCCGGGCTTAAAGTTGCTACACCTGCACTGTTGACGTTCTGAAACGTCCCTTAGCCTGCAATTCAAATCAAGTCAAGTTTACTATCTTAGTAAGATGAAGGTAAAAATTATAAAGCCTAAGGCCCAAAAGATAGATATCAATTCAAGTGGTCTTGGCCCAATCCAATCAAAAGAAATGAAAGCTGAATGGAAAGCATTAAACAAATGGAAGGCATGGTGGGTTTAATGTAATCTCAAATTGGAAACGTCTCTGGACAGTCTCAAGTAATCTCACCATATCTTACTCGTACAACATCTTATTGAGCTTGTTGGAAATCACCTTCACAAGATGCCCAGGTGGTGATCTTCCAAACACCCAAGTCTAGAATGACTTGTAGAAAGAAATACAACAATCAAAAGCAAGAAAGAAAAGAACACAAGCGATTTGTTATCGAGGTTTGACAATATGCCTACATCCCTGTGAGTTCCTTTTAACTCTTTGCACTAAATCAATGGTTCTTTACAATTCAGCAACCCTCTCCAAGAAACCCAAGTTCTTGAAGAAACCAAAAAGAGAAGATGAAAAGATAAGAACTATTACAATGCTCTCTATCTATACTACTCTCTCTTCTTTACAACCAGCCTCTCTACAACGAGTCCCTCTTTTATGTCCGTGTCTTTGCACTCCCACACAATTCTCTCATTCACACATATGTCTCACAATTTACTTCACATCTTGCTTGTGTTATCACACCATTGAGATTGAACCTAGATGTCCCTTTATATAGTGCACCACTTCTTGTCCAATCTTGTGTGTCATTCTCAACCCTTAGATCTTGATCACCAATCAACCATGGTCCTTCATCAATCTTAAGTGATGATGTGCATTTTAATCTTGCACCCACGCATTTAACAAGAGGCTGAAATAAGTTGTCCATGTGTGCATCAGTGTGCCTAGCGCCTAGGCACTGAAAAAGGGGCGGTGCGGCACTAGCCAAACACTCTTTTCATCACTTGCTAGGCGGTGCGACGCTGGTGAGGGAGAGGTGCGGTGCACACTGATGCTGGCCCTCTCTCAGCTGTGCGCACACTGGTGCGCACACATTTTCTAGCTTGCGTGCTAAAGCACACACACTAGTGTGCCTTCCTTTGCCTTGCTCCAAAGTGCTGCGAACACTTGTTTGCACTCCTTTAACATGCTGAACTTCACTCTTCCACCTTTTGTTTAAAACTTAACCATGTTTAAACCTTAAACAAATACCAACAGAGTTCATTCACGAAGTGTTGGAAAGCTAGGTTAACGGGCTATATATATTTCTCAAATAGAAGTTTCATGATTCAAACATTTTTGAGGCAAAAACAGCCCTGCAATCTGAGGCCAAAAATCTCCAAAATCTAGGATTTGGAAAGGAAGAATTATTTTCTTTCCTTGGGAGGTTGGTTCTAGAACAAGGGGGGAGAGGAGTCTATCACTTGGGAGAGAACCAAACGCATGCTGGGTTTCTTTTCATGGTTTTTTATGGGATTCATTTTCTGGAGCAATCAAAGGAAGCAAAACATCAAAGAGGAGACTGGTTTTTGAGTTTTTTATTTATTCTGAATTTCTTTCAATTTCTTGATGTTAAACCCTTTGATTATGTTTTTATTCAAGTTTATCATGAACTAATCTCCATTTTATAGGGTTAAGATGTAGTCTAACTATGATTATGTGAATCTTCTTTTAATTGAACTAATTTAGTAGTTCTTTAATACCGTTGAGTATTTAATTCTAGACTTAATGCTTGTGAATGATTGATCAACATTTGCATGATTTGGGATTCGATTTGAGACTGAGAAGTGATTATTGTTTTCGCAATTGTTTGAGATACCATAAGGAATTTGTAGGATAAAGATATTTATGGACTTGCGTAAACTTTATGGGGTTTCTTGTTCTTACTGAATTTTGATAGGTTTAGAGTTTTCACAGAGATATAGAAGATTTGCTTGTTGGGATATTTTGTTAATGCTTGAGAAGATTAATGAATAAATTAGAGAACTGATTATCAACAATAGGAAATAAGTGCAATTAGTTCAAGTAGGAAATTCGCATAGGATTAGTTATGGTGAATCAAACGCCCTAGAATCTTGTTTCATTGATCTCAACTTGCTTATTTAATTTTGTTATTTTAAATTCTCTATTTCAACAATTCACTCTCATTCAAATTATCAAATAGATTATAGTTTAATAAATTTTGGTATTTATTTGTAATTTTTCAGTCCTTGTGGGACGATACTCTTACTCATTCACTTTATTACTTGTTACGATTCGTGCACTTGCGATTTTAACCAAAAATTACTTATTTTGTGATAAGAAAAATGAGAAAAAGAAATTGGAAGTGTAATGCAAAGTCTTATTGTATTATGTATATAAATGTGAGTTTTATGACAGGATTTGAAAATATAGAACTTAAATCCCTATGCAATTGCTTGTAGTAAGATGATTTCTCACTGAGCTTTATAGCTCACCCTCTTTTTATTAACTTTTCAGGAAAGTGCCAAAAGGCTTGGTTTCAAGTTGAAGGAAGTTCCTTATATGGTCTCAGTCCACAGCATCTTCGTCTTTTAAATCTTTTTAGAGTTTAAGTTTTGGTATTGGTTTCATATTTGAAAAAGTGTATTATTTAGTTGTAATTGAAAACATTATTTTTTTTCCTTTTTACTTGTATCTTTTGTAAACTCTAAAAAGTTACTTACTTGCATTTGAAAAACTTCATGTTTGTAAAGATATGCATTTGTAATGATTGTGATGTTGGAAAAAAAATGTTGCTTGATCGGTAAATTTTTTAGGTTGCATCTTGAATCAAGGTGATCAATGTTGAAAAGTAATGTAGTCGTTCCGAGTAAGGCCCACTTAGGATGGGTCGTTACATTTTTGATATCAAAGCCTTAGGTTTAAGGTTCTGTAAACTTTAGTTGCATAGTGCATGGCGCATGGGGTGGTTGTAGGGAGTAGGTTCTGTAAAGTTAGAGAGGATATCATATGGAAGTGGTAAAACATAATGGTTTAGGTGGGGGTAAGATGTCTTGAGACTAATGTTGAGTAGACTTGTGTTTGGGTGTTATATGGATTGATGTTGCTTGAAATGGCCTCGTTGTGCTATGTTTTGTGAAAATCTTATTGATGATAGCTTTGATAAGAATAATGAATGTAAATACCTTAATTTGATATAAATACTTTGAGTGTTATGTCATTTATGTGTTTGTAGAGATGTTAGTAAGTGGTTTGGTTGTTGGACGAGATGTAGAAAGGTAAAAAGAGTAAGGAAAGTTTTTCCCTTAGGTGAAGCAATTTTTGCTTTAACATTTCTACTTTGATTTTTTTGAGCATTGGGTAATTATTATTGATTTACTAGTTAAATGACTTGGAAATATTTTTAAAAATGTTTTCTCTAAGGGTATGAGCTGAAATGAGTTGTACTGGATTAGTGAACTATATTGAATTATGTATATAATTTTCATTAATGAATTCCTTGTATGCTGTTTATACTAAGTACTTTTGAATGATGATTGTGTGATTTTGGTATGTTGATGGCCTAACAAATAGTTGTATTAGAAATTGTGAATTTGGAGGAAGTTATGAGTAATGGTATGTTTCTGTGTATGCTTGGATGATGAGTAGGAAAAAGGTAGTTATTTAGATATCGGATTTGGAATAATTTGAGAGTTCTATTTGTGTTTACCAATTTGAAAATGAAGGAAAGTTTAAGAATTTGAAAATTTTATTTGATTCATAAAAATTGTAAGCATTTCAATATGACAATAGATTTAAGAAGAATGATTAATATTGGAAAGAGTGCAAATGGATTAACAAGAATAAAATAAGTGAGATAAAAATGAGAAGAACAAATGAAGTATAAGATGATGGTGTTAGATAAATCTCAAGTGAAGTTTTGTGGTTGTTTGAGATGTTAAGAAAACTAGTAAAGGAAGTATTTGGAAAGAGCAGTTAGTTATGTGAGAAATTATAAAATAGAAAGTGGTAGTAAATTTAGAATTTTGGTTGTAATTGGAAGTGAAGTTTGATGCAAGAAGATGGTGTATTTATTCTAAAATATAGAAATCCTTAAATTTTAGATTATGAAAAGAATGATTAAATAGTTAATGCTAGTTCTTGTGAACTTAAAAGTTTTACTTTATTTGGAGACGTAAACTGAGGAAGGAAAATTGGGACTAGTGATAGATTGATAATGATGAATTAAAGTATTTAAAGTGCTTGAAATCTAAAAGTTAGTGGATGACTTGTTCTAGATGTGGTTAGAGTAATAGAAAGAAAAACTATTTGCAAAAGTACGATATGTATTCTTAGTGAAGGAAATTACTAGGATGTACATTTGAGATATGGCATAAGAGATTAAAAGTATAATGAGAAGAAAAATACTAGAATAATTATTGTAGAATAGAGATAGATACAGGATGCAAAGGCAATAGATAGTGGATAAGGAAAATAGAAGAGAGAAGAAAAAATTCAAGAGGGAAATCATAACTTAAGAGCCATTAAAGTTTGGAGTACCTTATAAAGGGATAGTGTTGGGAAGAATGTTAATAAAAGAAATATTTAAAGAGATTTGAGGTTGCTAAACATTGTGTTCTAATGAAGAAGCTAAATGTCTGGTGAAAGGAAGACTTTAAGCTAATCAAGGAGTTATCAGTAAGCTTTAAAGAGACGAGATTAGACTTTTATTGAGGGTATGAAGAAAAGTACCAACCATGATTGATTTGAGACCTACGTTTTTTCGAAGGATTGTACAAATTTTGTGCAATGGATGCTAAGTATTAAAATTGAAGATTTTTAGCTATAGTGATTTACGGAAGGTATCCGATTTTCAACATGCATAGTGTGGCTAAACTTAAGATTTCATAAGGAAAAGTATAGAAGTGAAGTATTAAATGGATTTATAGGAGGTTTGATTTCCTAAACGGGCTGAAAGGAGAAATGATAAAAAAGATGGGTTAAAATTGAAGTTGAGTCAAGATAAGTGTTTCGAGTGTGTAATGGTTTGTTTTAAAGATAGAGATAGAATAAAGAGATAAATATACTATAGTTTGGTGAACTAAACGATAAGGGTTAGAGTAAGAAATAAGAAAAATTGTACTACCACACAATTGTTGAAAACAGAGGGAGATATTTGAGCTCGAGAAACATGAGGAAAATTAATGGGCGTGTTGGTATTTGTCTAAAGATCAAATAGGAAAGGAGTTCAACATCAGGTCACCAGGTGTGTGCCGCACCTCAGGAGGTTCGCGCCTTAGCGCCCAGCAAATGGTGTTGTTGGGACCCAAGTGTTTGCTGCAGCACAAGGAGGGTGTGCCGCAGCACCCAGAGAGGTGGTGGTTTCAGCCCTGGCTTGAGCCGTGGCCTGCCCTGTTCGAGGCCGCGGCGCTAGGCACACTGATGCATGCTTTTCCAGCCTTTTGAGATGGTGCGTGGTGCATGATCAAAACAAACAGGATCACTTAGACTTGTTGAAGGGCTATGATTGATTGGTCCTCAAGATCTAATGGTTGAGATTGACTTCAAGATAGGTTCAAGAAGTGGTGCACTATATACAGGGTCACCTAGCTTCAATCTCAACAAGAAACACAAGTATGTGACATACAAGTGATCATCATACAAGAGAATTCAAGTGCAAGTGTGAGAGTGTAAAGACACAAAACACAAAAGAGGCACTAGAATAGAGGCTGGTTGTTTAGAGAGAGAGTAGTATAGATTGTGGATTCAAGGGCCTTGTAAGTGGAATTTTCTTGGGGAAAATTTCAGGGAAACTCAAGTCCCTATCAATTTCTTTTTCTCTTCTTTTGTTCTTCAAGAACAAGAGGTTTCTTGAAGAGGTGTTGCTGTAACATGTAAAAACTCATTGATTTAGTGCAGAGGGCTCAGAGGAGCTCACGGGGACGTAGGGACATTACCGAACCTCGATAACAAATTGCTTGTGTTCTTTTTTTGCTTTGATTGTTGTTTTTTTTTTACAAGTCATTCTAGACTTGGGTGTTTGGAAGATCACCACCTGGGTATCTTGAGGGTGATTTCCAACAGTGGTATCAGAGCTTTGGACAGTGGCATTAGAGCCAAGATTGGCGGGTATCGGAGCAAGACGACAAGAATCAAAGATCAACTTCTTGGGTGATTCAAGAAAGGAGTAGAGATCACGATCTGATCGTGTTCTTAAGGGTGATTCAAGAACGGTATTGAGATTGATCTTCGATTGTGTTCTTGAGATTTAGCAGAAGTTGGAAAGCAATTATGGGTGTTGCATAAATCTGGAATTTTCTCCCTAAGATGGGTTTGAACTTCATTATTGAGAAGTTTGATGGAAAGAGAGACTTTGCCCTTTGGGAGCGGAAGATCAAGGCTATTCTTATGCAACAGAATGTGGACTTGGCTATTAGAGAAGATGACACTTTTTCAGCAAGTATCACGGAAGTCCAGCGGATTGAGATGAAGAAGATGGCATATAGCACTATCTTTCTGCACATCTCGGATAGTGTCACAAGGGAGTGCGAAGACTCGGAAGATCCAGCTATCATATAGAAGAAACTAGATGAGTTGTTTCTTACCAAAACTCTCCCTAATAAGATTTATCTTCTTAAACGAATCTTTGCTTTTAAAATGGATCCTGATAAAGAGTTGCAAGATAATCTTGATATGTTTAATAAACTAGTTCAAGATTTGGCTAGTTGTAGTATAATGTTCCCGAATGAACAATTGATTGTTATGTTATTGAATTCTCTTCTTGATTATTTTGAAAGTTTGATTAATGCTATTGAATATGGAAGAGATACACTAACCAAGGAAATTGTGATCAATGCTATAAGGGCTCATGATTTCAAAGCCAAGATGAGAGAAACATCAAGTGGAGAAGGGTTGTTCGTTAGAGGAAGGTCAACAACTCGAAATGGCAGTGGCATCCAAGGCAACTACCGAGAGAAATCAAAGGGTAGAGGGCAGAGCCATGGGAGATCGCATTCCAAACCGAAGTTTGGAGGGAAGTGATGCTACTACTGCAATAAGGAGGGTCATTTCAAGAAAGATTGCAAGAAGAAGTTGTGGGATGAGAGAGGAAGAAGCCATACCAATAATGGAGAGGCTTTGGTTGCCAAAGGAGAACAACAAGATGATACTCTTGTTATGTGCTCAAATGTGAGCAGGAGGCAAGGCAGCGAAAAATGGATCCTGGATTCCGGGTGCACTTATCACATGTGCCCTCACAAGGATTGGTTCAAGAATCTCAAGGAAACCAATGATGGAAAGGTTTTCTTGGGGAATGATACTTCTTGCCAAGTGAAGGGGATAGGAGACATCCAATTGAGGATGTTTGATGGAGTCACAAAACTGCTGCAGAATGTGAGGTATCTTTCAGATTTGAGAAGAAACTTGATCTCATTGGGGCAGCTGGATTCCATGGGATACATATACAAAGCAGAGGGAGGAAAAATCAAGGTAACCAAGGGATCTTTGATAGTGATCAAAGCAACAATAAAGGATGGTCTCTATGAGATGATCAGAGAGACAAAAATCAAGGATCAAGCAGCAAGCTTGATGGCTGAGATGGATAAGGTAGCCCTTTGGCACATTCGCTTGGGACATATGAGCGAAAAGGGCCTGGAAGTTCTCAGCAAGGATGGTCTACTTGGTGGTGACAAGATAGAGAAACTTGATTTCTGCAAGTGTTACGTCCTTGGGAAGCAACACCGGGTCAGCTGCAACACTGGAGTGCATAAGTCTAAGGGTATTCTTGACTACATTCATGCAGACTTTTGGGGACCAGTGAGAACACCAAAACAGGGAGGTAATCGTTACTTTATTTCTTTAATTGATGATTATTCAAGAAAGGTTTGGGTTTATTTGCTTAGAAACAAATCAGATGCTTTGAATAAATTTGTGGTGTGGAAAAAGTTGCTGGAGACTCAAGCGGGTAGGGTAGTTAAGGTTTTACAAACCAATAATGGCTTAGAATTTTTTAATAAGAATTTTGATCAATTCTGTTAATTAAATAGGATTCTAAGATATAGAACAGTTGTAAAAGGTTAGGTGCATGTTAATTGGGTCCGATTTACCAAAATATTTTTGGGGGGAAACTGTGTCAACTGCTATATATTTGGTTAATAGATCACCTTCTAAAGCTTTAGAGCTCAAGACTCCCGAGGAAATGTGGAGTGGGAAACCCCCTAAGTTGAGCAACCTTAGAACTTTTTGGTGTACTACATTCGCACATCAAAAGGATGATAAACTTAGCCCAAGGTTTAGAAAATGTGTGTTTCTAGGGTATGTTGATGGGGTTAAGGGGTATAGGTTGTGGTCCTTAGAGCCAAAAGGGACTAAACTCATAATAAGTAGGGGTGTCATTTTTAATGAATTGTTATTTCCCTATTTGGAGAAAACTAATCCTGCAGGGGTAGTGAGCAAACTAGTCTGAAATTTGTTAAGCATAGCATCAAGGAGAATTCAATTTAGGTAGAGCAAAGAAGGCAAGAGGGTTCGGACCAGGTAGAGCCCATTGATGAAGGCGAAGCTCAAGACACTCATAAGGAGGCTGAACTAGAAGGGGATGATGCAACAAATCAGAATGATTATCAACTCACAAGGGACCGGGAAAGGAGGGTTGTCAGACCACCTTTGAGATATGGTTTTGCGGATACTAATGTAGAAGCTCCTAATTCAAAAGGAAGGGTTGAACCAAAAACTTACACGGATGCCATGGATTGTAAGGATTCGTCAAAGTGGCAGCTAGCTATAGAGGAAAAAATGGATTCTTAAAGGAAGAGCAACTCTTAGGAATTGGTGCCCAAACCAGAAAAACAGAGAGTTATTGATTGTAAATGGATTTACAAGATCAAAGAAGGGAACACTCCAGGGGATGAAGTTCAATATAAACCTAGGCTGGTGGAGAAGGGGTTCACACAAAGAGAAGGCATAGATTTCATCGAAATATTCTCACCAGTTGTGAAATACAAGACGATAAGGATAGTGTTAGCAATGGTGGTCCAATTTAATTGGAAAATCGAGCAAATGGATGTGATGACAACGTTCTTACATGGAGAGCTTTATGATACCATCTACATGAGTTACCCAAAGGCTATGAGGAAGGAAGGCAGGGAGATTTGGTGTGCCAATTGAATAAATCTCTCTATGGCCTGAAGTAATCACCTCGACAATGGAATAAGAGGTTCGATTCCTTTGTAACTAGCTTAGGTTTCATGAGGAGCTACTATGATTCATGCTTGTACTATAAAGGGCATAAGGTGGAAAAGTGGTGATCATCCTCATCTATGTTGATGATATGCTTCTGATTAGGAGCAGCATGGAGAGGATAGGAAAATTGAAGGCTCAACTCAGTACGGAGTTTAAGATGAAGGATCTTGGCCATGCACAGAAGATCCTTGGGATGTGTATAATCCGGGAAAAGGAGAGAAACAGATTCAAGATTTCTCAGACATCCTACATAGAAAAGATGATATCTACGTTTTCTATGGAAGATAGTAAACCAGTGAAGGTTTCCCTTGCTGGTCATTTCAGTTTCTCCAGTGATCAATGTCCGAGATCAGATGAGGAGAAGAAAGAAATGGAAAAGGTCCCTTACTCTAGTGCGGTTAGATCAGTCATGTTCATGATGGTAAGCACTAGACCCGACATTGCTCATGCAATGAGTGTTCTTAGCAGGTTTATGAGTAATCCCATAAAGGAGCATTGGCTTGGGATGAAGTGGTTGCTGAGGTACTTGAAGGGAAGCCCAGATGTGGGGCTGGTTTATGAGAAGAGGAGTAAGTCCATCTGTCTAGAGGGTTATGCTGATTCAGACTATGGAGCAGACCGAGATAAAAGAAGATCAATTACCGCTTAGTTCTTCAACTCAAACGGATGTTGTATAAGTTGGAAGGCTCAGTTGCAGCCGGTGGTAGCACTCTCAACAACCGAGGCTGAGTATATAGCGGCAACGGAAGCTATTAAGGAGGCTATGAGGTGTAAAGGGTTGTTGGAAGAGTTGAAGGTACTAAAAGAGCAGGTGGTGGTGTATTCAGATGGCCAAAGTACATTGCATTTATGCAATAATCAGGTGTTCCATGAGAAGACAAAGCATATGATGTTCGATACCATTTCATTTGGGAAAATGTTACGGAAGGATGCATTCATGTGGATAAGGTGGCCACGAAAGAAAACCCCGCAGATTTAGGTACTAAAGTTCTACCTCTAAACAAGTTCAATCATTGCTTTTGACTTCTTAGGATTGGAGTTGGTTGATATGGTGACTCAATTTGAGTTTGGATCTTGAGTTCTCTGCACAAAGGTTCAGGTTTAATCGCTTAGACAAAGGTAGAGATTGTTGGTATTTGTCTAAGGATCAAACAGGAAAGGAGTTCAGCATCGGATCACCAGGTGTGTGCTGCACCTCAGGAGATCCGTGCCTCAGCGCCCAGTAAGTGGTGTTGTTGAGACCCAGGTGTGCACCGTGGTGCCCAGAGAGGTGGTGGTTTCAACTCTAGCATGAGCTGCGGCCTGCCTTGTTCTGGGCCGCAGTGCCAGACACACTGATGCATGCTTTTCCAGCCTTTTGAGATGGTGCGTGGTGCATGATCAAAATGCACAGGATCACTTAAACTTGTTGAAGGGCTATGATTGATTGGTCCTCAATATCTAAGGGTTGAGATTGACTTCAAATAGGTTCAAGAAGTGGTGCACTATATAAAGGGTCACCTAGCCTCAATCTCAACAAGAAACACAAGTGTGTGACATACAAGTGATCATCATACAAGAGAATTCAAGTACAAGTGTGAGAGTGCAAAGATACAAAACATAAGAGAGGCACTAGAATAGAGGCTGGTTGTTTAGAGAGAGAGTAGTATAGATTGGGGACTCAAGGGCCTTGTAAGTGGAATTTCCTTAGGCAAAATCTAGGGAAACTCAAGTCCTTATTATTTTCTTTTTCTCTTCTTTTGTTCTTCAAGACCAAAAGGTTTCTTGAAGAGGTGTTGCTGTAACTTGTAAGAACTCGTCGATTTATTGCAAAGGGCTTGGAGGAGCTCACGAGGACGTAGGTACATTGCCCAACCTCGATAACAAATTACTTGTGTTCTCTCTTTGCTTTGATTGCTATTTCTGTTCTTTATAAGTCATTCTAGACTTGGGTGTTTGGAAGATCACCACCTGGGCATCTTGAGGGTGATTTCTAACAGGGTGCTTGCATTTGGTTTTGTTACTAGGATTAAAGGGAGATGGAGTAATTCGGTCAAATTATAACTGCGAGGGAATATCAAGAAGTTGAGAATACATTAGATTTGATTTGAAATTTAATGGATTTGTTTTTAATTGAAATTCAGTTGAAATTCTTTATGAAGTATAATCTTGAAAATTGTGAAGTTATTGATAAGAATGGAGACAAAATGGTTAAAAGCATAAAAGATGAGTTGGGGAAGAGATAAAGTTCCAAGATTTGAAATAAAAGTCTAAGTATGAATCGAGATGCTACGTGTATGAATTGATTTGTTAATGAAAAGAACAATGGTTATAAGGATAAAGGAAAAATACACTCTTGGAAATCTTTGTGGTGGAGAATCATATAAAGTATATCTTTAATATTTTTCTAAGCAAAAGAAATATTGGTTTGACATGAGATATAGAGTATATAACACGAGGAATGAGTAAAAGATTTGATCTATGAAGATATATAAAAGAATGGAAAGGTTCTAAGAGAATGGTAAATTAAAGTGCGATGAATATCAAAAGGAAAGTTTGTACAAGTAAAATTATTAGGAAGTTCAAGTAGAAGTCAAAGACAAATTAAACAAGTTATATTTGAGGACAACTAAGTGATAAAGTTAGAGAAGAAATTTGTAGAATAGAGTTGTTAGCTTTAAATGAAAGTAACTGGTTCATCGAGTTCTTAAACAATGTTATGGAATGGGTTATAGCGTATTATGGTTGCTAAGGAGAGAATAGTCAACTTAGAGTTGTAGTGGAGAGTAAAGTACTTAACTGTTACTATTGGAGAGTTACATATGAATTTATTTGTTAATATACCCGGGTGAAGAAAAATGAGGAATTAGAATTGATGGAATTGATAAGAGAAGAACCTGGATTAGAACTAAGAGGCACATAGACAAAAAAGGAGTAAATTATTAAATGAAGCCTTTGCTCGAGAGATATTGGAAAGTGAATGAACTCAGAAGTTGAGCGAATAACTAAACTGAAGTGAGTACAAAATTTTTGGTAACACTGTTGACAAACCCTAAGTATAATATATAATTTGGAGAAGAAGTTATTGAATAATAAGAAAAAGTGACTAGTCAGTAAGTAATTTTGTGGAGAGGTATTTTGGTAAAGATACATGAATAAGTTATACAATATTGGAAGATCTTGAAGCCTTATGTCGAGATAGAAATATAAAAATGTAGAGATGAGTATGAAATGGTAAAATTTTAGTTTTGAAACATAAGAGCAAAAGAAAAATGTAAAAAGAGGGTGACTTTGAGTAATACTATTATTTAGGAATGTGTGGTTTGAGGGACTAGTTGGATAAATCGAATGGTAGAGAAATGACAAAATATGAAGTTGAGTAGTTAATTGAAGGGCAAGCACAATGTAGTGAACAAAAGAGTTTCAAGTAAGACTGGATGGGATTTACAGAAAATAGTATGTTGATCTACTCTAGTAATTTAGTAGTTGGTTGGCAATGAGATAGAAAAAGTTCAAGTTGATGATGAGATAAAAATTTAATCTTGTAATGTCAAATCTTGAAAAAAATGGAGAATTTAAAGAATGTACTTGAGAAAGTGAGAAGAATTAGAAAGGTAATAATCCTAATGTTTTGTGAACCCTTGAAATTTCAAGGATGAAATTTTTGTTAGTGAGAGGGAATTGTAGAGTAAGATCTTCTTTTTGTTTTAATATGATATATATGTCGATGTTTTTAATTAAACTCTCATATTATACATGTTTAGGACTTATTGATGGAAAAAATAACTTTAGACATTAAATAAAGGGAAGTAATTATTGAAAACTAAGTTTGATTTATAGAGACTTCGTTATAATTAAACATTCTAAGGCTTTAGTAGTTTTAGTTAGAAAAAGGGAGGAGATGGCTTTCAATTAAATTAAAGAAAGGAATGAAGGGTACAGAAAGTGGGCACTATAAAAAGAATAAAAACCTAGATTATTTAGCATTTTTCTTCTTCTTCCTTGAAGATTTCGGGTAGAGAGATGGTAGGAGAGAACCAGAATTTTTTTTTAAAGACAAACTTATTCTCTTCCAACTTTGACCTAGCTTTAACCCTTTCATCCAAAATTTTTTTGCCTCCAAACTTTGTATACCATCTACGCCACCACAACAAGTCGTCCGGTCTGGGAGGTAGACCACCACGAGCGGTGGATGGCGGCGCGTGGGATGCACACTCCAGACAGGGGTTAAATCTTCTTTTTGTTTTCTTGGCTATTTTGAGATAGTTTTGAATTCTAACCTTTTCTAAGTTAAACTAGATTTATTAAAGTTTATTATTAGGTTGAGATGATTTGAGTTGAAATTTATTGATTTTGAGCTCTCAAAAATTGGTACATATGTAATTGATGATGGAAGTTTTAAATAGTTTTGGTTAAATCTTAAACTTTGGAATGAATCTTAAGAGTTTTATATTGGGCATTGTTGAAAGTATATATTTGAAGTTAAGTAAGTATAAATATTGAGGGATTGAAGATTTATTTAAGATGAAAGATGATTTATGGTGGGATTTTGGAGGAATCTTAAAATTATATCATGGAATAGTTTAAACTTGTGATGTGGGTATTGTTAAATTTATAAATTTGAAGTTTGAAGTATAAATGGGTGAAGGGGATCCGAGTAAAATATTGAGATATTAGGACCCTGTCCAGGAATGGGTGAATGGCAATTCAAGGAAAATGATGAGAAACTTACAGATACGTGGGGAGACATCCCTTTTATGATGAAATTAGCCTAGTGAGGGACCATGATATGAAATAAATTGAATTGATACATGATTATATATTACATTACATAGAATTTCATTTTATTGATGAATTGTGGTGATTAGCCTATGAGGGGTGAATGTTGTATTTGGCCCATGAAGGGTGAATGTTGTATTTGACCCATGAGGAGCATGTTTTGAATTTGGCCTACAGACGACCTAAAATGCTGATTGTTGTTCATTGAAAATTATTATGATTGATGTTTTTCATAAAGTGTTAATGTTATGTTGTGTATGAAGGGGATTTAGACTAAGTGGTTGATGACTAATTAAGATTATTAATATTTTTGTGATGATTATTTCTTTTATGATAAGAAAATGAGAAAAAGAAACCGAAAGTGTAATGCAAAGTCTTATTATATAATATATGTAAAAGTGAGTTATATGACAAGATTTAAAAATAAAGAACTTAAATCCCAATGCAATTACTTCTAGTAAGATGATTTCTCACTGAGATTTATAGCTCACCCCAATTTTATTAACTTTTTTCGAAAGTATCAGAAGGCTTAGTTTCAAGTTGAAGGAAGTTCCTTATAAGGTCTCAGTCCACGGCATCCTCATCTCTTAAATATTTTTGAGAGTTTAAGTTGTGGTCTTGGTTTCATATTTGAAAAAGTGTATTAGTAAGTTGTAATTGAAAAAGTAATTTTTTTTTCCTTTTTACTTGTGTCTTTTGTAAACTCTAAAAGTTTGCTTACTTGCATTTGAAAAACTTCATTTGTTTAAAGATATGTGTTTTTAATGATTGTGATGTTGGAAAAGAATGTTACTTGATTGGTAAATTTTCTATGTTACATATTGAATCAATGTTCTCAATGTTGAAAAGTAATGGAATCATTTCGAGTAGGGTTGATTACACCCAAAGTATAACGCGGTTATTTGTAGTACAGCTTTGGGGTATCGATTCCGCATGGAAACAAGTTAATTATAGAAGAAGGTGTAAACTTGAACACAAATGATAAAAGATTGATTCAAAGAATATGAATTGTTTATTTTATGAAAATTATGTGAATGATTGAATAATATAATAAAGAAACGACAAGGTTCCGGAAATCCTCTCTAGGTTCGTTGCCCTAATCCTAACTTGATTCACATCCCAAACAGGCAATATTCGATTAAAGTGCATTTATAAATCCTAATGTAATTGTTATGAAATATTCTTTACTTTCAAGCACACATGACCTAACTTATAAATTATCAAGAGACGACGATATATCTAAACGACAATACAACAACAATGGACAAATCTATAAAAGAGATCTACCAGACTCAATCACACCGAAACAAGTACACATAAGAAGAGCATGACTAGACTTATATGGAAAAGAAGCATGCAACCACCAGACTAATAAGAAATCTACTAATTAAATTAAAGAATAAAACATAACAATGTTTAACGAAAATAATATCCAACTATAACCGAATCAAATAAAGAAAAATAAGAACAACTACACCTAGGGATTCATCTCTTCGCCTTGCTTTGAGACTAGCTAACCATGGAGCTCATGCTTCCTTGAGTTGCCTCTGGCCTCTCAACGATCATCTCCTACTTGGTAGCAAAAGCTTCGGAAATTCCTCAGCTTGCCCTCCAAAATTATACTTCAGATTCGTCCTAAAGGCCCTCTAGATTCACTCTCTGATGATTTCAAATGAGCTCCGATTGATCCTCAAAGCTAAAGTGGAGTGGGTCTTATATAGGCAAATACCAAGAGTGAAATATGTTTCCCATCCGATGTGGGATGTGGGATATAGAAATGTGTTTTCCAACCGATGTGGGATGTGGGATTTAAGCCCAAAATCACGCTGAAATCCCGCACAGCCCGGATAGCCTGACCTTTGTCTACTAAAACTGCCATAACTTTCTCTAGAAAAATCCTTTTGATGAACTGTGAAATGATCCAGAAAATAGACTTCCGTATCTTTCTAAGCATATATGGCTCATCTCCTGGTTCTTCTTGTATCAATACATTTTAATTTTCAAAGATGATTGATCTGTACGGGCAATTCTCTCAATTTAGTGAAACTCCTTTCCAATGCGGGCAGTAGTTGTTGCTATTTTAAGCCCTCCATCTTGTCCTTCCAGAAGTATTCCTTCACTCCAATATGCCTTGAGTCTTTGTGCTTCAAGCAATGATAACGTTTCCTCCTCTTTTGAGCTTAAAGTACCTGAAAATGCACTGAAGTAGATCAATGATCCAAGAATGATACTTTATACTTGTTAACGTATAAAAGTGCAATTAAAACCTAGATCAACCCTAAAATGCTTACAATTAAGTACTGTTAAGATGCATTTTATGACTCTCATCACAACCCCCAACTAGCTTATTACTAGTACCTAGCAATTTAAGCGAAAAAAAAGAGATGAATTCTATGGTAGGAGTTAAAAACAAAGTAAAGCAATGCTAGCGTTGAACCAAGAGTAATTCACTTTTTGTCTCAAAAATTTCACATAACATACGGCACATAGAATCGTTATATTTCACCTAAGTCCAAAAGTAATCCAAACATAAATCTTAAAATCGTTATTGACACTTAACATCCATCTTACCACAAACCATTAATCCAAACACCTGGATGATTTTATGCATAAGATTCATGAATACAAGTCTTGGTCTCTAAAAACATAATATATTGTGTGACATCAATCACAAAAACAAGCTCCATAGGCTCACTTTTCAAATCACTCTCCACTATTGTAGAAAAATCACACTACATTGGATCAAAAGGTCTTTAATAAGCATGTAACGTTAGGCTAAGGTAAAGGTTAAGAAAGAACGGGAAGGATTCAACAAGTAGAAGAACTTAATTTCTTAGTTTTGAACATAACTCTTTAAGCACTGGATAACCTTACTTCAACACCTAACTCTTTCAACCATTTTTCGAGCATTTCTTTCAACAAATCACCATTTTTTTCTTTTCTTTCTTTCTTCTTTCTTTGCCATAATTCTTCTTTTTTTTTTTGGCACATAACAATTCACCTTCTTTTTCATTTTTTTTTTCTTTTCTTTTCCACAACCCCCAATTTATTTCCTTTAATGTACTTGGGTTGCGGTAGTGATATTTTTTCATATTTCCACCCTTACTCCTTTTAAGTGCTTCTCACAACATGTGTATAACTAAGTTCTTTTAAAAGAAAGGTAAGGACAAAAATATTTTTAGGCTCATAAAAGTAAGTAAATGGTTTATCGAAAGAAATAAGGCTCAATTTTTCTTTTCAAGAAAAAGACTCAAATAGCTGATTAGTGATAAATATAGCAATGGTAGGTTTGAAATGCTCAAACGGTTCAAAAATGGCCTATATCATATCCTAAGTAGTGTGCATTCTAGGAATTTGCCTCAAGTGATTATCAAGTAAATCCTAGAGCTTGTCAAGACCGCAAAAGTATTCATAAAACAATCACACATAAAATTTCTCTAAATGTTTAAGACTAATCATACAATCTTATCACAAACTAGAGTCTCTAACCAAATGAAGATTGATATTCAAATTAATTTCAAACCGAAACAAAATTTAACTTCTTCTAAATGCTATCTACTATCTGCTATCTCAATTAAGTTTATATCATTGACATGTGAATTAACTCCAAGGCAACCACAAAACATGCTTAAAACAAAAAGAGAGGGAAAATGACACCAAGCAGTTCAATGGAAATAGAAAAAAAATGTATGAAAATAAATAATATGGAAACAAAGAGATGCGTTTCCTCCACCCCCAGCTTAAAAATTGCATTGACCTCAATGTAAAAGAAAGAGTAAAGGAAACTCCCCTTGTAGCCAAAGGTGCACAGAAGCTAAAAATTGTGCTCCACCATTTGAACTGCTTCGTATTTTTGTCCCTGAAAAAGAAATCCGAAAGTAAAACTGAAAAACAACAAGATAATAATAATAAACAATAAAAAAATATAAAAAAGCAATAAATATAAAAGGATATGTTGTAGGTTGCCTCCCATAAGCGCTAAGTTTTATGTCTTCAGCCAGATGCTCTCATTCCCTCCTTGAAAAATATAGGTTGAATGCATCCGCCACTGCTTCATTGCCAGATTTGGTGCTTCTATGCTTTTGGGGGGCCTCAAGGATGTCATCAGTAACATCCGCAAATTCTGGCTCGATGTATGCTTTGGTGAAGCCATGGATGAGGGTGGACTCAAATGGATTAAGGTGTTGGACCTTTTCCATGAATGAGTCAATCATGTATGGTTGGTGGCTTTTGTCCACATCCTCTGATTTTTTTCGTTGTTGGGATGTGTAATAACTTACCACTTACTGTCTCAATGGCATTCACCTCCTTTTTATTCTGTTGCACTAGGTTCTGACCAGGAGATATGGACTGAGCTTGAGAAGGGAACTTACCTCGCTCAGTCACACTCAAGTAGCTCATTAACTTGGACACTTGGCTTTTTATCTCTTTATGTTCTTCAACAACCTGCATAATTAAATATTCAAGCCTTTGATTAGTCTTAACTTGTGCCTCAATAAAAGCATGCAAAGTGTTTTCTAAAGGACTCCTAGAAGATACAGGTGCATGATATGGTTCATGATAAGGTGCAGAGGGTTGTGCAAGCTGCTGATTTTCAGACTTCCAGTTGAAATTAGGGTGATTTCGCCATCCTGGATTATAGGTATTAGAGAAGGGTGCAGAAGGCTTCGTGTACATGCCTAAGGCATTACATTGTTCCTTATACATCCCTCTCATATTAGCAAATGTGGGACACTCTTGGGTGAGATAGTCTACCCTGCCACACAAAAAACATGGTTCAAAAGATTTTGTATGATTAACCACGTGTGTTGGCTTTGAACTTTTAGCCTTTAATACCTCTAGTTCTCTAGTGAGCATCTCGACCTTTGCCTTAAGGTTATCCTCTTCCCTAAGATGGTAAATTCCACCACCATTTGAGTTCCCTATAGGTCATGACCTATCTGTGCTTTCAGTAGCACTAGGTCTAGTCAAAGTGTGAGATTTTTCAGCAAGCTCATTGAGGTACTCTATAACCTCATCAGGATCTTTCTCTAAGAACCCACTATTACACATCATTTCTACAAATTGGCGTTCTCTATAGGTAAGACCCTCATAGAAATAGGTCACTAAACACCAATTCTAGTGAGGGCACATACTCAATAACTCCTTAAATCTCTCCCAAGACTGATATAAGGTCTCACTATCATTTTGTGCAAAGGTGGAGATTTGCCTTTTCAAAGCGTTGGTCTTATGTTGGGGAAAGTATTTGTGAAAGAAAGCTCGAGTCATCTCAGTCCACGACCCAATAGATCGTGGTCTTAGTGAGTATAGCCAACTCTTAGCTCTATCCTTCAAAGTGAAAGGAAAGAACTTAAGCCTCACAATGTCATCGGTTTCATCTTGACTATGAAAAGTCGCGACTACTTCCTCAAACTCTCTAATGTGCACATATGGGTTTTCATTATCCAAGCCATGAAATGTAAGGAGTAAATGTATCATCCCTGTTTTAAACTCTAATAGGCGAGTATTGGCTGGAAATATGATGCATGATGGTGTGGCTGTGCGTGTAGGGTTGAGGTAATCCTGAAGGGTCCTAGGGGGTTGATATTCATGTTCACTCATTTCTTCGGGACTAGATGGACTGTCAAATAAAGGGTTTAGAAATGAATTGAATTTTGACTCTAGCATAGGCCTACAAGCATCTCTATGTCTTTGCATTCAAGGTAACAAAATAATAAAAAAAAATTATGATAAAAAGAAAGAATAAGATAAAATAAAATAAAATTAATGCAACAAGCAAAAAGAGGGAACAAAGTTACTGCCTTTACAAACTATTGAAAAGAAAAACTATTTATAGTTCTTCTACCGTCATGTCAAAAGTTGACAATCTTCCTTGTACTTAAACGCGTTTCCTCGGAAATGACACCAAAATTTGATTATGCCCAAAGTATAACGCAATTATTTGTAGTACAGCTTTGGGGTGTCGATTCCACAGGGAAACAAGTTAATTACAGAAGAAGGTGTAAACTTGAACACAAATAATAAAAGATTGATTGAAAGAATCTGAATTGTTTATTTTATGAAAATTATGTGAATGATTGAATAATATAATAAAGAAACAACAAGGTTCCAGAAATCCTTCCTAGGTTCGTTGCCCTAATCCTAACTTGATTTAGTTGTTTTTATCTCGATTGCAAGTTTCACATTCCAAACAGGCAATTGGAAAATATTCAATTAAAGCGCATTTATAAATCCTAATATAATTGTTATGAAATCTTCTTTACTTTCAAGCACACATGACCTAACTTATAAATTATCAAGAGATGACGATATGTCTAAATGATAATACCGCAGTAATGGACAAATCTATAAAAGAGATCTACCGGACTCAATCACACCCAAACAAGTACACATAAGAAAAGCATGATTAGACTTATATGGAAAAGAAGCATGCAACCACCGGACTAATAAGAAATCTACTAATTAAATTAAAGAATAAAACATAACAAAGTTTAACGAAAATAATATCCAACTACAACCGAATCAAATAAAGAAAAATAAGAACAACTACACCTAGGGATTCATCCCTTCGCCTTGCTTGGAGACTAGCTGACCATGGAGCTCATGCTTCCTTGAGTTGTCTCCGGCCTCTCAACGATCATCTCCTCCTTGGTCGCAAAAGCTTTGGCGATTCCTCAACTTTTCCTCCAAAACTGTACTTCGGATTTGTCCTAAAAGCCCTCTGGATTGCTCCTAAAGGCCCTCTGGATTCACTCTCTGATGATTTCAGATGAGCTCCGATTGATCCTCAAAGCTAAAGCGGAGTGGGTCTTATATAGGCAAATACCAAGAGTGCAATGTGTTTCCCATCCGATGTGGGATGTGGGATATAGAAATGTGTTTTCCAACCGATGTGGGATGTGGGATTTAAGCCCAAAATCACGCTGAAATCCCGCACAGCCCGCACAGCCTGACCTTTGTCTACTAAAACTGCCATAACTTTCTCTAGAAAAATCCTTTTGATGAACCATAAAATTCTCCAGAAAATAGACTTCCGGATCTTTCTAAACATATATGGCTAATCTCCTGGTTCTTCTTGTATCAATACAGTTTAATTTTCAAAGATGATTGATCTGTATGGGCAATTCTCGCAATTTAGTGAAACTCCTTTCCAATGCGGGCAGCAATTATTGCTCTTTTAAGCCCTCTATCTTGTCCTTCTAGAAGTTTTCCTTCACTCCAATATGCATTGAGTCTTTGTGCTTCAAGTAATGATAACTTTTCCTCTTCTTTTGAGCTTAAAGTATCTGAAAATGAACCGAAGTAGATCAATGATCCAAGAATGATACTTTAGAGTTGTTAACGTATAAAAGTGCAATTAAAACCTAGATCAACCCTAAAATGCTAACAAATAAGTACTGTTAAGATGCATTTTATGACTCTCATCAAGGGTCCACTTAGGATGGGTTTTGAGTAAGGCGTACTCGGGATGGGTCATTGCACCTATAGGTTGCAAATGGGTCTTTAAATGAAAGATTAGAGTGGACGGAAAGGTAGAGTCCTATAAGCTAAGGCTTGTAGAAAAGGGTTTCAAGCAAAGGCAAGGAATTAACTTTAACAAAACCTTCTCTCTAGTGGCCATGCTTAAATCCATTAGGGTTTTACTTGTAATAGCTGCATACTATAACCATGAGATATGGTGGATGGGTTTAAAGACTGCATTCCTCAATGGAAACATTGAGGAGGGTGTGTACATAACACAACTTAAGGGTTTTACATCTAGTTATAGAGACCACAAGGTATGCAAGCTTCAAAAATAAACTTATGGATTAAAGCAAGCTTCTTGAAGTTGGAACATTTGTTTTGATAAGAAAATTAAATTGTTTGATTTTATTAAAAATGATGATGAACTATGTGTTTACAAGAAGGTCACTGGGAGCACTATGATATTTTTGGTGCTAAACGTTAATGATATGCTACTCATTGGGAATGATGTAGATATGTTAGAGTCAGTCATGGTTTGATAGTCAATGAATTCCTCCATGAAGGATTTGGGTATGGAATTCTATATTTTTGGAACAAGATCTATAGAGATAGATTTAGAAGGATGATAGGCTTGTCCAAATCCATATACATAGACAAAATTCTAAAAGGATTTTAACATGAAAATTCCAAGTAATAAAATTACTCTCTCAAAAGACATGTCCCTAAAAATACCTGAGGGGAGAAAACACATGAGTAGATTGGGTCTATCATATACTCCATGTAATGTACAAGGGCTGATTTTACATATGCTCTATGTGTTACGAGAAAATATCAATCCGATCTAAGTGAGGGTAATGTAATACCCGTATTCTTAAAGTAAGGGTAAAGAAGTAATTTGATAGATATTACATGGAATTAAAATAATATATACATGAAATATTTACTATTGAATGGAATAATTCTTAAAAAAATCATGGGACAACACCTAGACATCTAGGTGTTGCCAATAACACATGCAAGTGGTGCATGGTAGACACCACAGTTGTACTAAAGCGATGGCCAAGCGGTTTCGAGTAATAAAAATATTTTTATTGTTTTGTTTTATTATTTCCTAAAAAATCCTGTTTGGTTTTCTTCTTTCTTCAATTCAAATTTCTTAGCAAAAAGTTATAAAGAAAATTTCTCCAATATTAGAGATAGTACAGTCTTTCAATTACAATAGCAAGACTTCATCGAATTTGAGGTAAATTTTCAATATGACTCATAATTAAATAATTTAATTGTTTGAATTAAGTTATGAAATAGTAAGATTTACGAAAGTTTATGATTAGATGTCGGTGATCAGCAATATCAAGAAATTGCTGAAAAAGAGTAGGAAAGACAATGAGGTGATCCACGGGTAGCTTTAAGTGCTACGTGGTGAGTTAGATTTAATTTTAGCAACCAAAACCAATAAAAATATGAAATTATGATATTGGATAAAATGGGTGAATTACAATGATTTAATGATGTATTTTCTGTTATATATGAAGATTGATTTATTTATTGATTAGGAATTGGAAAGTGTGGTGAATATTAATTATATAAGAATTTATATTTTAAAGAGGATGGATGAAGGAAAAATATGCTGAGAAGTTTTATGAAATTTATGAAAAAATATGATTGAAAAATGGATATGATATAGAGGAGATAATTTAATGAATATGATAAAAATAATAATTTTAAGAAAGAGTTGGATAGCTAAATTGAATGCTTGTTTTCATATTATTGCTCATATGCATAAAATAAAAGACTAGGAAGGCAGATGGTCTGTTTGTTTTCATATTATTGCTCACATGCATGAAATAAAAGACCGGGAAGGCAGCTGGTCGAGTTGAAAAATAAAAGGTCGGGAAGGCAACCGGTCTAATTGAAAAATAAAAGGCCGAGAAGGCAGATAGTCTAATTGAAAAATAAAAGGCGAAGAAGGCAACTGGTCTAATTGAAAAATAAAAAGGCCAGGAAGGCAACCGGTCTAATTCGAAAATAAAAAGTCGAGAAAGCAACCGGTCTAACTAAAAAATAAGAAGCTGGGAAGGCAGCTGGTCTAGCTGAAAATAAATTACTGGGAAGGCAGCCGGTCTAGCTGAAACATGTCGACATATGGGAAGACATTCCCAAATGATAATATGAAATGATCTAATGATAACGAACGAAAGATAATTAAAATTAATGCATTGCATTTGTTTTAATTATTGATTATTATTGATTGAAATGATAAAGCATTGGTCTTGATTGTGATATAATTGAGAGACAAATAAGTCTCACAGAGAGACATATATGATGAGAAAAAAATATGATAGTATGATATGATAAAAATTGATTTGCTTAATTGATTAAATGTTGTGAATCTCATAACGAAGTAAATAATGATGTTAAATTAAAAATCTCAATATGATTAAATATATTAGAAGAAAAATTGATATGTTTGATGATTAATTTAAGATTAGGTTGATAAATGGTTGAAATTATAATAGGATGTTATTATTGATTTATTTGAGATAATAGATGAATGAATTTGATAAGATTATTTGAAAGATTGAATGATTATCTGTGAAGAAATAGATGATTTATATTGGTAAAATAGAAAATATTAAATTATAAGATGTGACTGGAAGTATATAATCGAGTATTTATAGTAAATGTAATTCACTAAGCTTATGAAGCTCACTTCTCATTATTGAAAATTTTCAGGTAGCGGGCAAGGCAGATAAAGTTTAAAACTAATAACAGAGTAACTACCTTAAGTAAGTCCTGTGGTCAAGTCCTCATACATTATAACAAAGAAAGAAATAAAAATTTGTAATAAAAATCTTTTCATGCATTTTGTTATATGTATATATTGCTTCTGAAAAGAGGATGATGATGTAAAGGAGAATGATGATGTATCTTCTTTGAGAATAGTTAAGGATTGGATGAAAATTGTTAATTTCAGTTGATATATTTTTTATTGTTACATATATGTGTCATGCTGAGATATCAAAACGTGATAACACCGTCTTGGGGGTGGCCAACCCAGGATGGGTCGTTATAGGTAACTAGATATTTGCAAAGAATATTCTTAAGATCTTACGAAGATCTAAAGATTTTTTTCTTGTAAATGGAGAAGAGGGTTTGATAGTAATTCAATATACAAATAAGTGTTCACCTTAAATAGTGGAGCAGTGAGCTGGAAATGTTCCAAGCAAGTGACCATTGTGGATTCAACCATGGAGGCCGAATACTTTGTTGTATCTAAGGATGTTAAAAAAGCTATTTGGATAAAAAAGTTCATCAATGAGCTTTGAATGATTTATGATATTGTAAGTTAAGTAGTGAATCTATAACAATAATTGCTATGCAGGCGTAGAAACCAAGGTCTCATAAAAAATCTAAACAATTCTTGTAACGATTCAATTTTATTAGAGTAATCACTTGAACAAGCAATATAAAGATAAAACAGGTTTATCAACAAATAATATTGCCAATCCATTACCAAAATCAATGGGTATGAGATACGTGGTGTATTGGCTTTAATGCAAATGGGAGATTGATAATAGTGTGCCCTACAAGCCAATAACATTTGATGTTATGGGTATGTTACTTGTAAATTGATCTTATTCATTTATTGACAATAAATAATTATTAATGGCAAGCATCTTATTTTTCATGTTCATTACAAATCACCTTATGTGCACTAAATGATAAAGCCTATATAATAAGAGTAATGTAAATAAGCACAATGATGAGATCATGCTTGTGAGATTTATTTCCTTAAGCTTTATTCTTAAATGTTCCTAATCATAGGATCATTAAGAAAGGAATTAGTGAATCTTGATAGATTAGTACATACTATGTTTCCACAAGGCGTTTAGAGTGATTGATTTTATGGTCACTAGTGTATGAGATACAAAAGCAAGTTATGTAGGTGTTTGTTAGAGAATAGGTACATTGAACTGACTCGACTAAGAAATTCCTAATGGAAATTTTATTGGCTATCAACAAGAATTCTTACATTGCAGTTGTACAAGTGATCCTTGAACTTGAGGCACCATGGATATCTTATGTATAGGTAATCATGCTTTGATGCTACCTAAGTGTGATTCTAATAATGGGTCACAAAAGGGCAAAAATTAGGTATGATCACTTATGCATGGAGATATGTGAGTGTATAATAGATGATCCATCACTCTCAGTAAAAGAGAGAAAATGTCCTGTGTGACTTGATTAAGTCATAGCTTGGAAATTCCTTGACCAAGGTGGGTGAAAATTAGGAAGAAGTTTTTAATTTCAACATTTAAGTTATGAACTTGAGGTATATATACATATGATTAAATAATTAAGGCTTGATAGTAAATCGATGCCAAATGTTTAATAAGGGACATTGCATGATGGAATGATTGAATTGTATGGTAACTGACAACAAAATGGTTCACATTAATTTATGTTGTCTAGGTAGTCATGACATACTACTAGGTGTCAATCAAGACTTTTAGAAGCCCTTAATAATTAATTATAATTAATTCTTAATTAATGGAAAATTTAAAAGGAGTATTGATTAAAATTAAAATTAAAATGAGTTTTAATTAATTTGATGAGATCCAATTGTTACGACCTACTGCCAGCATAATATTGAACCTAAGGAGTCACACACAATTGGGTAATTGTAAGAATAAGGATAACTGATGGCAAAAAAAATGATTCTAGGAGTTAATTAAACCAAGGGTTTAATTGTAATTCTATAAATCTTAAAGGTTTTAGGAGTAAGTGCTCTATATAATGTTTATATTTGATAGAAACCCTAATAATATCATTATTTCTGAAATTAGTTTCAAACACTTTCTCTCTCTAGAAGGGCCATATTTTCAAAGCTAGCACTCAAGGGATTTTTGGCTAGTCCTAGTGTTCTTCATCGTGTGGTGTTTGACATCCCGAAGAAAAAGATATATGTTATTGGTTGCTTGTATGGATATACTAAGAGGCAGGACACTTGAAAGGTTGGTGAATCTGTTTCTAAGATCAACAAGAATCTTCATCAAAGGTAAAAATCTCTAACCTTGTATGGAAATATTATTTGGATCATCATTCTAATAGATTCATAGAGATTTATCTTGTGATTTAAGTCTATGGACATAAATTTTTAATTTTTTGCTGTGAATTCTATGTCTATAGACTTACAGTACACTTATATACTTCCATGCATAATTGGTCATACACAATTTATATCCTTTTTGTGACCCATGATTGGAATCACATGTCGGTAGTATCAAAGCATGATGATCCATATACAAGATATTCATGGTGCCTCAAGTCCAAGGATCACTTGTACGACTGCAACATAAGAATTCTTATTGACAGCAAGTAAAATGTCCAATTGGAATTTCTTAGTCAAGTTTTATTGGTGTATTTGTTCTCTAACAAGCACCTACATAACTTGTTTTAGTGTCTTATATACTAGTGATTGTGAGATCAAATACCCTCAACTCTTTGAGGAACAATAATATATACTAATCTATCTGGATTCACTAATTCCATTCTTACTGATCCTATAATAAGGAACATTTAAGAATAAATCTTAAGAAAATACATCTCACTAGCATGAACTCATCATGGTGCTTATTTCCATTGCTCTTATTCTATGAGCTTTATCATGTAATGCACATGTAGTGATTTGTAATGAACTTGATAAATAAGATGATTGCTATTAACAATTATTTATTCTCGATAAATGAATAAGATCAATTTACAAGTAACATGCCCGTAACATCAAATGCTATTGGCTTGTAGGGCATACTAATATCACTAAGTACAATCAATGTAAAAAGGGAAAGCATGGTGGTAAGAGGGACAAAACGAAGATAACTTGCTATAGTTGTGGAAATTTGGGGCGTTTGTCCATGAATGCACTAAATTGTTGAAGGTATTACCTTACTTCATGTAATTATTCTTTTCTTTCTAGCTGTGTAATGCTCAATGAATTTCATCCATTTTGGATTATAGGCTCAAGAGCCACAAACCATGTATTTAGAAAACAAGAACCATTCATGGAGTACTGTCGACTTAGACAAGGGTCAGAGTGTATATACATAGGAAACGACTCAAAGGTTGAAGTTAAGGGTATTGGCACTTGCCAGCTAAAGTTGTGTGGTGGTCGGACCCTGGTCTTGCATTATATCCTATATGCTCCTAACATTCCACAAAACTTGGTCCCTATTTTAGTCCGTTTTAACCTGGTTTTTAGTTTGAATTGCTATAATGTTTATTTAGGGAAAATTTTTATGGTTTATGTTATGTTTCGGATGGTTTTTCGATACTTGACACTATGTGTGGCTTGTATGATAAGTTTAATGATGGTTGTTGATTACACCCAAAACATACGCGGTTGTTGTAGCATAGCTTTAGGGTGTCGATTCCACAGGAAAACAAGTTAACTACAAAGGAAGGTGTAAACTTTAATCTAAAATGATAAATCCAAATGAGTAAGAGAATCTGAAATTGATAGTGAAACAATTGTGTAAAGTAGATTGTGAAATATAATAGGGGAAACAACAAGGATCCTGGAATCCTCCCTAAGTTCGTTGCCCTAATCCTAACTTGATTCAGTTGTGTTTATCTCGATTGCAAGTTTCACATCCCAAACAGGCAATCGACAAATATTCAATTAAAGTGCATGTATAAACCCTAATGTAATTGATATGAATTATTCTTTAGTTTCAAGCACACATGACCTAACTTATAAATTATCAAAAGACGACGATATATCTAAATGACAATACCGCAGCAATGGAAAAATCTATAAAAGAGATCTACCGGACTCAATCACACCCAAACAAATACACATAAGAAGAGCATGACTAGACTTATATGGAAAAGAAGCATGCAATCACCTGACTAATAAGAAATCTACTAATTAGATTAAAAAGTAAATTATAGCAATGTTTAAACGCTAAAGCTCTATTACAACTGAATCAAGTAAGGGAAATAGGAACAACTACACCTAGGGATTCATCCCTTCACCTTGCTTTGAGATTAGTTAGATATGGGGCTCATGGTTGAACACTTTGATAGAGGAAAAAATTGTCGCTTCCTTGAGTTTTCCAGGTTTTTGAATGCCTAATTACAAACTCTAAGTGGCCTATTTATAGTGTACAAGGCCTAAGGGTGCTTTAGGGTTTGAAAAAATCATTGAAGACCTAATTAGGGTCTAACTCGAAGAACAGGGTCTGTGCGCGCGCTACACCTTGGATTTAGTCGCGCTGCACCTTGGCTTTTGTCAAGTTTCTTGTGTGTGTGGTGGGGTGCGCCTCAGCTTCTCTAGGGTGTGCCTCAGCCCTTCAAAGGGCACCTTAGCTTGATCCAAGGTGCATCTTGACCTGTTGGATCTTTAAGGCTTCTTTTAGTCTTCTTTCTGAAGGGTGCGCCTTAGCTCCATCCAGGGTGCACCTTGACCTGATTTGTAGAGATCTTCTTTGTTTTATCTTTTAACAGCTATGGCTCCACTTTGGTATGCATCGAATCATCTTGCTTGAAGCACCGAATGCTTTTTCCATCTTTTTTAACTCAAGATACCTGAAAATGCAAGAAATAAGTTAATGTTCCAAGAATACCACTTTAGAGTTGTTAACGAATAAAAATGCAATTAAAACCTAAATCAACCCTAAAGTGCTAACAAATAAGTACGATTACGATGCATTTTATGGCTCTCATAAGTTGTTTTTCTTTAATTTCCTCTTCCAATAACGTGAACATTGATGCAAATATTTGGCATGCTAGACTAGGTTATACTAGGGAAGAAAGAATAGATTTCCTAGAGTCGGCCTACTAGGCCCTCTCACCAGAATTGAATTGCCTTGTTTAGCTGGAAAAGTTATTTGGAAACCATTTGGAAAAAGGAACTAGAGCTAATATTCCACTTTAATTGCTCTATTTGGACATTTATGGTCAAATGAATGTGAGGGTGAGGTATAGAGCCTCGTACTTCATCACATTTATTTACGATGTCATGCGTTTTTGTCATGTTTATTTGATTTCCAATAAGTTATAAACATTATTTCTAACGCTATATCACTTTGGTTGAGAATTAATTAGACAAAATAAATAAAACTTTGAGAATAGACTCAGGGCGTGAATATTTGTCTGAGCAACTCAAAGAGTTCTATGATGGAAAAGGTATAAATAGATAATTGACTATTCCTAACAGTCCACAGCAAAATAGTGTTGCACAAAGAAGGAGTAGGACTCTGTTAGAAATGGTTAGGTCCATGATTGTGTAGGCTAATCTTTCTATTTCGTATAGGAGAGATGCCTTGTTAAAAACTGCTTATGTTCTTAACTAAGTGCCTTCTTAATCAGTTACTTCCACTCTTTATGAACTATAAACAGAAAAAAAAAAAAAAAAAAAAACTGACCTAGGACATTTGTGACCCTAGGGTCCTCTGCTTATGTTCATGACCCTTCTCAAAAGTATGGGATGTTGGGTCCGAGGGGTAGAAAGTGTATATTTATAAGTTACTCTGAACACTTGAAATATTATATATTAATTGGTGAGCACTTAGATGGAAGTGTGACTGAATTGGATTCATGAGATGATACATTCTTAGAAAATGACATTCCTAATTAAAAGGGGTGAAGTAGAGTTAGATTCTCAGCTTTACAAAATGGATGATCCTGACAATGTAGGCATGCCTAACCAATTAGGGTTATTAAGGTTTTTCTTTATTATTATCAACTTAGAAGGAGTGACACATTGTTTGGTGGTTCAATCCAACCAGAAGCACAAGAGTCACAGTTGCATAAAATGAGCCTTTGAAGTATCCAACCTCGTCATTTTACGATTGATGGGTAAGTTTTTATGATTATTCCACATGATGACACTGAGTTGAAAATAATTCAAGAAGCTTTCTTATTTCATGTTAAAGACAAATAAAAAATTGCAATGAAAGAGGGAATGGAATCTCTGAAAGTTAACAATGTTTAGGACTTGGTTAATCTTTTATCGGAGTGAAAGGCCATAAAACATATCAAACATCATCTCTTCATGTCATAGAGATTGTAGTAAGGCACGGCTATGTCTAGTTCCCTTAAGCTTTCTAATTGACCCATGTAGCGAGTGTTGAGTCAATGACTCCCAAACCAGATAGTTTTAGGGCATTAGGTGTAAAGACACCCCTAAGGACTTACTAACTCGAGTCAAAAAGGCTACGAAATTAAACCGGCCTTAATACTACCAAGCAAAATTTCACCTTTTGACGTGAACACTCACTGCTTACTGAGGCAAGAGGTCCAGTTACTCAGCGGAAAGTTTATTTATGATAATAATTTTTTTTTAATTTTTTTATGCTTTTCTATGCCCAAGAGTTCATCCAACAAGTCATCCAGTTTCAGTTAAGATAAGGAAAAATACACATTAAAATCACATGTCATACCTCACAATGTGCTCGTGTTAGATTATGTCAAACATGTGAATTATCAAATGCCTAAGGTAAGTAACTAAATTTTAAAATTTATCACCAGATCATGTGTTCAAAATGTTATGCTCACCAATGACATCACATCACATAAATTGTTTAGATCAACCAAAATTTCACGATAACATGAGCATGCATTTATCTCTACGACGAAGAGACAACAAATTAGGATAAAGTGTGTGATGCGTCTCCCATACCCCCAAACTTAAATTACACATTGACCCCAATGTGTGACTAATATGGAATGAGCTGACCTGAGATATGGAGAACCAGCTGGACTGGTATGGCTCATAGCATACCCCTAAACTTGAACTGAAGTACGCATTGTCCCTGAAAAAAAAAACTGAAAAACAAAAAATACTGGAAACAAACATTAATCATAAAAATGCGAAATAATAAATAAACAGAAAAGATAAGCTGTGGGGTGCCTCCCATGAGCGCTAAGTTTAAAGTCTTCAGCCAGACTCTCCCTAGAATACTACACTCAATCTGAGTACCTAGGATCCTCTAACAGTATCGTCTCAATATCCGGACTCCTCAACTCTAAGAATGGTTTTAGCCTCTGTCCATTTACCTTGAAAGTATTACCATTCTTAGGATCCTCAATCTCGATGGCCCCATGAGGAAAAACTGATCGAATAATGAATGGGCCTGACCATCGGGATTTGAGCTTGCCTGGAAAAAGATGCAGGCGCGAATTGTAAAAAAAAACTTTCTGACCTGGCTCAAAAGCTCGTCTCAAAATGTTTTGGTCATGAGTCTTCTTCATTTGTGCTTTGTATGATCGGGCACACTCATATGCATCATTCCGCAGCTCCTCCAATTCATTGAGTTGGAGCTTCCGTTGTGAGCTAGCCTTGGAAAGATTGAGATTTAGTTGCTTGATAGCCTAATACGCACGATGCTCTAATTCAACCGGAAGGTGACATGCCTTTCCGTACATAATGCGATAGGGAGACATGCCAATTGGCGTCTTGAAGGTTGTCCGATATGCCCACAGTGCATCAGTCAATCGCAGAGACCAATCCTTTCTATTAAGGTTCACAGTCTTTTCCAAAATTTGTTTGATCTCGCGATTTGAAATTTCCACTTGACCACTCGTCTGTGGATGATACGAGGTGGCAACTTTGTGCGTGATGAAATACTTCTTCATCAACTGCTCAAAGATCTTGTTGCAAAAGTGCTTACCTCCATCACTTATGATTTCTCGAGGTGTACCAAAACGAGTAAAAATAGTGTCTTTCAAGAACTGGACCACAACTCTGTGGTCATTGGTCTTGCACGCAACGGCCTCCAGCCACTTGGACAGATAGTCCACAGCAACTAGAATGTATAAGTAGCCAAAGGAGTTTGGGAACAGTCCCATGAAATCAATGCCCCACACATCAAAAATCTCAACAATCAGAATAGGGTTGAGGGGCATCATATTTCTCCTAGAAAGACTCCCTAGCTTTTGGCAACACTCACAAGATACACAGTAGGTATGAGAGTCCCGGAACAAGGTAGGCCAATAAAATCCACACTGCAAAATCTTCGCAGAGGTCTTTTTAGCACTAAAATGGTCTCCACATGCATGATCATGACAAAAAGCGATGACATTAGATTGGTCATGCTCAGGAATACACCGTCTAATGATCTGATCAGGACAATACTTGAACAGGTAAGGATCGTCCCAAAAAAAGTGTTTTACCATGGCCAAAAATTTTGATTTATCTTGCCTCCCACAATGCAAGGGCATGTGTCCGGTGACAAGATAGTTCACTATGTCAGCAAACCATGGTGTGGGACTGTGAGCAATGTGCATCAATTGCTCATTAGGAAAGATCTCAGAAATGGAAGTGGCGGCCTCAGTGAATTCCACAATCAATCTAGACGAATGGTCCGCCACCACATTTTTCGAACCTTTCTTATCCCGAATCTCAATGTCGAACTCTTGAAGTAGCAAGATCCATCGGATAAGATGAGATTTAGCATCTTTTTTAGAGAAAGGATACTTCAATGCAGCATGGTCCGAGTAGATAATGACTTTAGATCCTAACAAGTAGGATCTGAACTTGTCTAATGCAAAAACGACTGCAAGCAACTCCTTCTCAGTGGTAGAGTAATTGAGTTGTGCATCGTTTAGAGTTCGACTTGCATAATAGATAGCATGGGGAAGTTTATCAACACGCTTACCCAAAACAACTCCAACAGCATAGTCTGATGCGTCACACTTAATCTCAAAAGGCACACCCCAGTTGGGTGGCTGAATAATGGGTGTGGATGTTAGAATCTTCTTCAGATCCGCAAATGCTTTCTTACAATCCTCATCAAATAGAAATGGGGCATCTTTCAGCAACAACTTGCACAAGGGCCTGGCAATCTTGCTGAAATTCTGGATAAATCGCCTATAGAAACCTGCATGGCCCAGAAAAGATCGAACCTCTTTCACTGTACGTTGGGGTGGAAGGTTGGAAATCAAATCCACCTTTGCTTTGTCGACCTCAATCCCTCGATGAGATACGACATGCCTCAGTACAATTCCTTGCTTGACCATAAAATGGCACTTCTCCCAATTAAGCACCAGGTTCTTCTCCTTGCACCGTACTAAAACCAAAGAGAGACGGTGCAGGCACTCCTCAAATGTTGAACCGAAGACGGAGAAGTCGTCCATGAAAATCTCCAAGAACCGCTCTACCATGTCAGAGAATATACTGACCATGCACCGCTGAAAAGTGGCGGGTGCATTGCATAACCCAAAGGGCATGCGACGGTAGGCGAAAGTCCCAAAAGGACAGGCAAATGTCGTCTTCTCCTGATCTTCGGGGTCCACGGGGACCTGATTATATCCAGAATAACCATCCAAAAAGCAATAATACTCGTGCCCAGCCAAACGCTCCACCATCGGATCAATAAACGGAAATGGAAAGTGATCCTTCCTTGTGGCAACGTTCAGCTTACGGTAGTCTATACACACTCTCCACCCAGACTGCATACGAGTTGGCACCAACTCGTCGTCCTTATTCTTTACTACCGTTAATCCAGCTCGCTTGGGCACGACATGAATGGGGCTCACCCACCTTGATATCAGAGATGGGATAAATGATCCCTGCATTTAACAACTTAATAAGCTCTGCCCTCACAACCTCTTGCATAGCAGGGTTGAGCCTTCTTTGTGGCTCCCTCGATGGCTTAGTATCTTCCTCCAAATGTATCCTGTGCATCACCACCGAGGGGCTGATTCCCTTAATATCCTCAATGGTCCAGCCGATAGCTTTCTTGTGCTCTCTTAAAACATCTAATAATTTCTCCTCTTGAGCCTCACTCAAATCTAAAGCTATTATCACAGGCAAACAATCTGCTGGACCCAGGAACTTATACTTAAGATTATCCGGTAAAGGCTTAAGTTCCTTCTTTTGAGGTTCTGGTGCTACCGTCTCCTCCTCCTCATTGCTTTCTTGAGGATCAGACTCCAAAATGGCATTTACTTCCTCGAGTAACTTATCTAAGCCCAAGTCCTCTCCAAAGTGAGCAAAGCATGCCTCTATAGGATCCTCAATGCTTGATTCATTCACAGTATCCTCAAGAATCTCCTCTATCAAGCATACATCTCTCACTTCATCATATTCCAGTGGTTGCCTAGTGATATCAAAAATGTTCAACTCCACTGTCATATTTTCGAAGGAGATCTTCATCACCCCTGTCCTACAGTTGATTAGGGTGTTAGCCGTGGCTAAGAATAGTCGCCCTAGAATCACCGGTATTTGAATCCCTACATTCTGAACCAGCTCTGTGTCAAGCACAATAAAATCCACGGGGAAATAGAACTTATCCACTTTTATCAAAACGTCCTCAACTATCCCCCGTGGTCTTTTCACTGACCTGTCAGCCAATTGCAGCGTCGTGGATGTGGGCTTCAATTCTCCTAACCCCAACTGCACATAGACTGAGTAGGGTAGAAGATTCATACTCGCTCCTAGATCCAAAATGGCCCTCTCAGTATGGCTGACTCCTATCGTGCAAGAAATAGTAGGACACCCCGGGTCCTTATACTTGATGGGTAGCTTGCACTGCAGGATGGAGCTGACCTGCTCGGTCAAAAATGCCTTCTTTGGGACATTCTTCCTCCTCTTGATAGTGACCAAGTCCTTTAAAAACTTGGCATATGATGGCACTTGATGGATGGCATCCAAAAATGGGATATTGATTTGGACTTGCTTGAATACCTCCAGGATTTTCTCATATTTCCCTCCTTTCTTCGGTGCCTGCAGTCTCTCGGGGTAAGGCGCTCTAGGTACAAACGACCTAGGAGGGTCCTTCTCAGTAGGTGTAGCTGTAGATGGCTCAACATCTCTCTTCTCTGTGTTGCCACTCCCTTGCCTTTGCTGCATAGCAGGGCTCTCTTCCACTCAATTGTCCACTTGTCTCCCAGACCTCAGTGTGACAATCGACTGTACTTGTTCCTCCCCGTGTGTAGGAGTTGATGAACTCTCAACCATAAATTGTCCTTTCGGGTTGGGCACGGGTTGACTGGGGAACTTTCCTTTCTCTCTCTCACCTAAGTGACTTGCAATTTGCCCTATTTGACTCTCCAGCTTGGCAATTGCTTGGGTGTTTACCACTGTTTCACTCCTCACATCACTCATATTTTGGCTAGTCGCCTTTATGAACTTCTTAAGGGTGTCTTCTAGTAACTGTGAAACTGGCGCTGGTGTTTGAGTGGGTGCTTGGTAAGCAGGTGAAGGTGCTGGATGGGCAGAATGACCATGATTAGGAATTTATGGGGCAAATCCGGGAGGATATTGATTTTGAGCATGATAAGGGGCTCCTCCCTGATTCATTGGTTGGTTCTGCCTCCATGAAAAATTTGGGTGGTTCTCCCACCCTGGATTGTACGTCTCGGAGTACGATCCATTTGACTGCCTTTGAAAGTCATTGAAAGCATTTACTTGTTCTATAGGATACTTGGCACAAGCCGACATTGATGGGCAATTCTGTGCTAGATGCATGGGACTAGCACAGATGGAACAGTAGGCAGCATTGATGGATTGGCTCACAGTGAGAGCGTCAATCTTCTTAGTGAGAGCATCTACTTTATCCTCAAATCAGCGTCCTCTCTAACCTCATAGATGCCTCCCCTATTAGGAGCACGAATGGACTTATCTCGACAGCTTGAAAAATCCCACTGCTGTGAGTTGTTGGACAACTTGTCCAACGCCATATATGCTTCGTCTCCTGTCAGACTCAAGAATGCCCCCCCATTCATAGACTCGATCATGCTACGGTTGGGTTGAGTCAACCCTTGGTAGAAGAATTGAACGAGTCTCCACTTCTCATATCTATGTGGAGGGCATCTGATCAGTAACTCTTTAAAGCGCTCCCAGCTCTCAGAGAACTTCTCATCCTCATCCTGAGTGAAAGAGCTAATCTCCTTTCGACACTCATTCACTCTAGACATTGGGAAAAACTTGTGATAAAATTTTCTCAGCAGGTTTTCCCAAGATGTAATAGACCCGGACGTGTTGGAATCCAACCACGCCCTAGCTCTATCATGAAGAGAAAAATGGAAGAGTCGAAGATGGACTGACTCCTCAGAGAAGTTCTAGAATTTAAACGTGGCACAAATGTCTTTGAAGTTCTTCACATGGCTATAAGGATTTTCAAGATCTAAGCCATGGAATGAGGGTAAGAGTTGGATAACATGTGTCTTTAGGTCAATGTGTGTGGCATTGGTTGGTGGCAACACTATGCAAGAGGATGAGTTAGTCGCAATGGGTGCGAACAAATCCCTAAGAGATGTAGTGGAGTCCACGTTCCAAGCTCTAGGTTGCTCTACATGTTCAGGATGATTAAAATTCTCTCCCATCTCAACAGTTTCTCTCTCAACTAGTGCTCTTTTCTGTCTCCTAAGAGTCTTTTCTAAGTCGGGATCTAAATGTGTCAAATCCAAGTTCAAGGATCTCCGACCAAGCATACACCAACAGAAAACAATGAGATACTAATCAGCAGAAACAACAGAATAAAGCAAACACACAACTCACAATTTTTTTTTTATTCATAAAAAATTCCTAACTAACTAGTAGAAAAATAAAATCAATTCAGACCAAAAATTTTCACAAACCAAATAATTCTCCAGCAACGGCGCCAAAAACTTATTGTGAGTTTTAAATTACTCGCAAGCGCACGAGTCATTTGCATTATAGTGTTGTGCAAGTGCGAGGTCGAATCCATAGGGAATTATGTTGTGAAAGTATATTTTCAATCTAAACTAACTCTATCTTAACCTAGTTTCGAATTTCAGATGATAATTTGCAAAAGAAATTAAAATTAAACTAAATTGATTTTTAAAAACTAATAATTAAAGCACTAAGGTTTTCAAATCCACTCCACCAAAGTTAAGCATATATATTCTAAAAATATAGCCTATGGAAACATTCCATGAATCCAACTATAAATCAAAAAACAAATAATATCCCAACTAAACCAAAAGCATCCAATATATCCGCTCTCAACAAATCACAAAGGAAATCCAATTTAATCGAAAAGCATTCAATGTAACCATCAGATGAAACACAAGGAATATCCAACAGACAATTTAAACTCAATCAATTATAAGATTAACTCAAATAATTGACAGAACATTTATACTAAAAATTGTCAGATTTGTACAACCAAATCTGAACTACTACGCCAAACAACGGCGGGGCTTCATCTTCAACCTTAGCTGAAGAGTCTAGCCACTCATAACTATGAAACTACAATTCATAATAAAAGTGCTAAACATTTAAACTAAAACAACTAAATGTAAAGAAATAAATAAATAACTTTACATGGGAGAAATTCCACTCGCTGACGGGTAGCGCTTCCCCTCGTGGTGACAAAGCCTTCCAGATCCACCAGAATGCTAGTGGACATCCACCGGTAAACACAAAAGTGGCTCAGGAATTGTACATTAAAGATGAAGTGAAGAAGGGCTTATATAGGGAAATATCAAAAGTGCAATATGCTTCCAATCCGATGTGGGACACTGCAGATTCCAGTTTTTGCTCTTTGACCTTTGTCTACTAAAACTGCCATAACTTTCTCTAGAAAAATCATTTTATTGATCTGTAAAATTTCTCAGAAAATAGACATCGGGATCTTTCTAAGCATATATGGCCCATCTCGTAGTTCTTCCTGAATCAATACAGTTAAATCCTAAAAAATGGCTGATCTGTCACGCTGAAATCATGCACAGCCTGACCTTTGTCTACTAAAACTGCCATAACTTTCTCTAAAAATCATTTTATTGATCCATAAAATTCCCCAGAAAATAGACATCCGGATCTTTCCAAGCATATATGGCTCATCTTCTGGTTCTTCCTAAATCAATACAGTTTAATCCTCAAAAATGGCTGATCTGCACAAGCAATTTAGTGAAACTTCTTTCCAAGCTTGTAAACCTGTAAAACAACGAAAACAACTCAAAGTAACAAATTCCTAAGCTAACAAATGTAAATTAAAGGGCCAAAATATGCAATATTTGGAACTCATCAAAGTACATTGGAAGTGTCGGGAGAAGATCGATGGAGAGAGGCGGTGGATCAGGGAGTGTGCGGGGCAGAGGTCGAGGATCTGTAGCAGAGCGAGGATGTGGCAGTCAGATTCAGTCCGGAGATGGTAGGGTCTATCCATTGACCCAGCAGGATGTACAAGCCACTCCTGATGTTGTTATGGGTATGATATCTATCCTTGGTAGGGATGCTAGATTATTGATTGATCCTGATGCAACCCATTCTTTTGCATCTAGTAGTTATATGAAATCTATTGATGCTAGTGCTAGTTATTTGATACATGCTATTATTGTTCAGGTTCCTACTGGAGATAGAGTTATTATTAGAATAATCTATCTAAGTTGTGTGATTAATATTGCTGATAAAGAATTTGAGGTTGATTTATTTCCTTTAGATATGACAGATTTTGATGTAATTTTGGGGATGAATTGGTTATCTGCATATCATGCTTGGGTAGATTGTTTTAGGAAAAATGTGGTGTTCAGGATACCTGGACAGGAGGAGTTTAATTTTCAAGGAGAATGTAAGATACTTGCTAATTGTCTGATTTCTGCCTTAACTACTAGTAAATAGTTGAGGAATGGTTGTGAGGGGTATTTACAATATGTGGTGGATTCTAGCAAGGAGTGTAGGAAGTTAGAAGATATTTTGGTGGTAAAAGATTTTTCTGATGTATTCTCTGAAGAGTTGACTGGGTTGCCTCCCAATAGGGAAATTGAATTTTCTATTGAAGTGATTCCAGGATCAATACCCATATCCATAGCACCCTATAGAATGACACCAGCTGAATTGAGAGAGTTGAAAGTTCAGCTTCAGGAGTTTCTAGATAAACAGTTTATCCGACCTAGTACGTCACCTTGGGGAGCCCTTGTGTTATTTGTCAAGAAGAAGGATGGGACATTGAGGTTATGTGTTGATTATAGACAGTTGAATAAGATCACCATCAAGAATAAATATCTTTTGCCCAGGAGAGATGATTTATTTGAATAGTTACAGGGAGCTAGAGTGTTTTCTAAGATAGACCTGAGGTCGGGTTATCATCAATTGAGAATAAAGGAGGGGAACGTGCCTAAAACTGCTTTTAGGACACGATATGGCCATTATGAGTTCTTAGTGATACCTTTTGGGTTGACCAATGCTTCTGCAGCATTTATGGATCTTATGAATCGGGTGTTGATTATGCCCAAAACACAATGCGGTAGTTGTAGTATAGTTTTGGGGTGTCAATTCCACAAGGAAACAAGTTAATTACAAAAGAAGGTATAAATCTCAACACAAACGATAAAAGTTAAAGTGACAAAATCTGATTTGTTGATTATATAGAAATTGTGTAAATAATTGATGGATAGTATATAAAGAAACAACAAGGTTCTAGAAATCCTCCCTAGGTTCGTTGCCCTAATCCTAACTTGATTCAGTTGTTTTTATCTCGATTGCAAGTTTCACATCCCAAACAGGCAATCGGCAAATATTCAATTAAAGTGCATGTATAAACCCTAATGTAATTGATATGAATTATTCTTTACTTTCAAGCACACATGACCTAACTTATAAATTATCAAAAGACGACGATATATCTAAATGACAATACCGCAGCAATGGACAAATCTATAAAAGATATCTACCAGACTCAATCACACCCAAATAAATACACATAAGAAGAGCATGACTAGACTTATATGGAAAAGAAGCACGCAATCATCGGACTAATAAAAATCTACTAATTAAATTAAAGAATAAAACATAACAATATTTAATGAAAATAATACCAAACTACAACTGAATCAAATAAAGGAAAATAAGAACAACTACACCTAGGAATTCATCCATTCGCCTTGCTTGGAGACTTGCCGACCATGGAGCTCATGCTTCCTTGAGTTGCCTCTGGCCTCTCAACAATCATCTCCTCCTTGGTAGCGAAAGCTTTGGCGATTCCTCAGCTTGCCCTCTAAAATTATACTTTGGATTCGTCCTAAAGGCCCTCTGGATTCACTATCTGCTGATTTCAGATGAGGTCCGATTGATGCCCAAAGCTGAAGTGGAGTGGGTCTTATATAGGCAAACACCACGAGTGCAATGTGTTTCCAATCCAATGTGGGATGTGGGGTATAGAAATGTGTTTCCAACTGATGTGGGATGTGAGATTTAAGCCTTCACATGCCCTTCACGCTGAAATCATGCACCGCCCGCACAGCTTGACCTTTGTCTACTTAAACTGCCATAACTTTCTCTAGAAAAATCTTTTTTACGAACCGTAAAATTATCCAGAAAATAGACTTCCAGATATTTCTAAGAATATATGGTTCATCTCCTGGTTCTTCTTTTATCAATACAGTTTAATTTGCAAAGATGATTGATCTGTACGGGCAATTTTGGCAATTTTAGTGAAACTCCTTTCCAGTGCGGGCAGCAACTGTTGCTCTTTAAGCCCTCCATCTTGTCCTTCCGGAAGCATTCCTTCACTCCAGTATGCCTCGAGTCTTTGTGCCTCAAGCAATGATAACTTTTCCTCCTCTTTTGAGCTTAAAGTACCTGAAAATGCATCGAAAATAGATCAATGATCCAAGAATGATACTTTAGAGTTGTTAACGTATAAAAGTAAAATTAAAACCTAGTTCAACCCTAAAATGATAACAATTAAGTACTGTTAAGATGCATTTTATGACTCTCATCACAACCCCCAACTAGCTTATTGCTAATCCCTAGCAATTCAAGTGAAAATAGGAGCTGAATTCTACAATGGGAATCAAAGTTAATGAAAAGCAATATTAGTGTTAACCAAGAGTAATTCACATTTTGTCTCAAAAATTGCACATAACACACGAAACAAAGAATCATTAAATTTCACCCAAATCCAAAAGTAATCCAAACATCAACCTTAAAATCGTTATTGACTCTTAACATCCATCTTACCACAAACCATTAATCCGAACTCCCTGATGATTTTATGCATAACATTCATGAATACAAGTCTTGGCCTCTAAAACATGATGAATTTTGTGACGTCAATCACAAAAACAAGCTCCATATGCTTACATTTCAAATAACTCTCCACTATTGTAGAAAAATCATATTACATTGGATCAATAGGTCTTTAATAGGCTTGTAACGTTAGGCTAAGGTAAAGGCTAAGGAAGAATGGGAAGGATTCACAAGTAAAAGAACTCAATCTCTTAGCTTTAAACATAATCACTTTAAGCACTTGATAACCTTTACTTCAACACCCAACTCTTTCAACAATTTTTCGAGCATTTCTTTCAACAAATCACCATTTTTTTTCTTTTCTTTCTTTCTTCTTTCTTTGCCATAATTCATTTTTTATTATTTTGGCACATAACCATTCACCTTATTTTTCATCATTTCTTTTTCTTTTTATTTTCCACAACCCACAACTTATCTCCTTTAATGTACTTGGGTTGTGGTAGTGATATATATATATATATATATATATATATATATATATATATATATATATTTACATTTATATTTATATTTCTACCCCTTACTCCTTTTAAGTGCTTCTCACAACATATGTATAACTAAGTTCTTTTAAAAGAGAGGTAAAGATAAAATATTCTTAGGCTCATAGAGGTAAGTAAATGGTTTATCGAAAGAAACAAGGCTCAATTTTTCTTTTCAAGAAAAAGGCTCAGATAGGTGACTAGTGATAAATATAGCAATGGTAGGTTTGAAAGGCTCAAACGGTTCAAAAATGGCCTATATCATATCCTAAGTAGTGTGCATTATAGGAATTCGCCTCAAGTGGTTATCAAGTAAGTTCTAGAGCTTGTCGAGACCGCAAAAATATTCACAAAATAATCACGCATAAAACTTTTCTAAATGTTTAAGACTAATCTTATAATCTTGCCACCAACTAGAGTCTCAAACCAAATGAAGATTGATGCTTAAATTAATTTCAAACTGAAGCAAGATTTAACTTTTTCTAAAAGCTATATGTTATCTCAATTAAGTTTATATCATTGACATGTAAATTGACTCTAAGACAAACACCAAGCATGCTAAAAATAAACAAAAATGACACCAAGCAGTTCATTGATATGCAATAAGAAATGTATATCTTCCACCCCCAACTTAAGATAAGCATTGTCCTCAATGAAAAAGAAAAAGTTAAGGAAACTCCCTTTTTAAACAAAGGTGCATGGAGTTGAAAGTTGTGCACGATCATTAGAACTGCTTCGTTTATTTGTCCCTGAAAAATAAATACTAAAGTAAAACTGTAAAACAACAAAATCATAATAATGAACAAGAAAAAGAAATATGAAAAACAGTAAAAGTAAAAGGATATAGTGTGGGTTGCCTCCCTTGAGCGCTAAGTTTTACGTCTTTAGCCAGACGCTTTTATTCTCTCCTCGAAAAACATGAGTTGGATGCACCAGCCATTGCTTTGCAACAAAATTTTGTGCTTGTATGCTTTGACGATGGCAAAGAATACTTAAAGTCCACCACATGTGGCTCAAGTGTTTTTGGTGATGCCCATTTACTATCAACAGTAGGGTATTTAATTCCCGCATCCATGTGACTTCTCTCAAGCAACTTCTCAATGCATAGTTGGCAAGATGTCTTAATAAATTCCTGTAGCTTATCAAAAACATCAACAACATTAACAGCATGGGGATAATTTGAAGAATCTTTGAACTCAAGATTATTAGGAATGAATTCCGAAGAGTTAGAATCATCTTTGATGTACTCATCCTCTTCATGTGGCTGCCATGGAACTCGAAAAACATTTATTTCTAGAGTCCTATTTCCAAATTATAATGTCATTAGGCCATTCCTACAATTAATGAGGGCATTGGCGGTGGTAAGGAATGGTCTTCCGAGTATCAAAGGAATTTTGGACTTCGTGTTTATAGTAGAAACAGTATCTAAAACCAAAAAATCAACAAGATAGTAGAAATTATCAATTTGCAACAAAACATCTTCTACAATACCTCTTAGTTTTCTTACCGATCTATCCGCTAATTGAAGTACCATGGGGGTTGGTTTGATCTCACCTAGACCGAGCTGCAAGTACATGGAGTATGACATGAGGTTTACACTAGCACCCAAATCTAGCAATGCTTGGCCACAAGGTTTATTTCCAATTTGGCAAGCCACCGTTGGACAGCCCGGATCTTTATATTTGAGTGGTGTCTTGCAGTTAATTATAACACTTGCTTGCTCCATTAAGAATGACGTCTTCTTCACATTGTGCTTCCTCATGAGTGTGCATAGATCCTTGATGACTTTAGCATAGTTGGGAATTTGTTTTATGACATGAAGAAGAGGAAGATTAATTTTAACATGCTGAAGTTGTTCAAGAATCTCACCTTTTAATGCTGTATTTATCTCCTTAGGTTTAAGGAGTGCTTGAGGGAAAGGCACTGGTGGGTGATAAAAAATCACGGTCCTCTTGTTCCTTGGGGGCTTTATCCTTATTGCTTACGGTATTAGGAATCAAGTGTGATGGTAGAGTGGGACCATCAATTGTCTTACCGCTGCAAGTAATTATGGCATTAGCCTCTCTAATGTTTTGATTTTCAGGATTGGAGGTTTGTGTCATATGTTGTCCCCTTGGATTAGGTTGTGGCCGTGAAGGAAACAGACCTTGTTCTTGAATCGTCAAGAAACTAGTCAACTTGGTGAGTTGACTCTTTATTACCTTTTGTTCCTCTTTGATCACTTGTTGTTCCTCTAACAACCGTTGATTTATTTTTCCTTGATCTTCCACACTCTTGGCATGTACCTGCATAAATGACTTAAACATATCTTCCAAAGGTAAAGATTGTCGAGGTGCATTAAATGAGGTTGTTTCCGGTTGCCATTGGGTACTAGAGTGGGCAGGAGGTTGCATATCGGATTTCTAACTGAAATTAGGGTGATTCTTCCAACCGGGATTGTAAGTGTTAGAGTAGGGTGAGTGTGGTTTCCCAAAGGGTATACCTACAGCATTACACTCTTCCTTCATCTCAAAATAAACTAGACAATCCTTAGGTAAATGATCTACCCCATTACACACGAAACAAGGCTCATAGGACTCTACCCTAGCAACCAGTTTAGGGGCTCTATTATCCTTGGTTTTTAAGGCTTTAATTTCCTTAGTTAGGACCTCTAAATGGGCTTTAAGACTACCATCTTCCTTAAGTTTGTAAATCCTAGCGGCTTCATTTCTCCTAGTGCCTTCCATGGCATTTGGTTCAGTCCAGGTGTGGGCTTTTTCTGATAGGTCATCTAGGAAATCTATGGCTTTGGTCGGGATCCTTTTGAAGAAAATTCCCATTGCACATCATTTCTATGAACTGCCTTTCCCTACTTAGGAGTCCATCATAGAAATAGCTAACTACCTGCCAACTCTCATACCCATGGTGTGGACAAGAATTCAGAAGGTCATTGAAACGTTCCCAAACTTGATATAAGGTTTCACTCTCCTTTTGTGCAAAGTTTGAGATTTGTCTCTTGAGGTTGTTGGTCTTATGGGTTGGGAAGTATTTTTGGAAGAAAATTCGGGTCATCTCATCCCAACTACCTATAGACCTAGGCCTTAACAAGTACAGCCAAGCCTTAGCATTTTCCATAAGTGAAAAAGGGAAAAACCGAAGTTTGACAGTGTCTATCATATCAGCCCTACTGTGAAAAACAGCTACTACTTCCTCAAATTCCCTAATATGGATATAGGAGTTTTCATTCTCAAACCCATGGAAAGTTTGTAGCAATTGGATCATGCTCTGCTTAAAATCAGGTTGTTGAACATTAGGGGGGAACATGATACACGATGGTGTGGCCGTAAGGCTAGGTTGCAAGTAATCCTTAAGTTTTCTAGGGGGTTGATCTTCGTGTTCACTCATTTCTTCTGGACTAGATGGATTGTCAAATAAAGGATTTGAAAAAGAATTAAATTCTAACTCTAACACAGGCCTACAACCAAATCTACCCACAGTGTCTCTATGTCTGTGCATGTGAACTAACAAAATAATAAAAATACTATATAAAAAAAAGAATAGTAAAATAAAATAAAAAATAAAAAATTAATGCAGCAAGCTAAAAGAAGGAACGAAGTTACCGCCTTTATAGCTGCTGAAAAGAAAAACTATTTACAACTCTTCTACTGTCATGTCAAAATTTGACAATCTTCTTTATACTTAAGCGCGTTTCCCCGGCAATGGCGCCAAAATTTGATTACACCCAAAATATAACGCAGTAGTTGTAGTACAGTTTTGGTAGGTCGATTCCACAGGGAAACAAGTTAATTACAAAAGAAGGTATAAATCTCAACACAAACGATAAAAGTTAAAGTGACAAAATCTGATTTGTTGATTGTATGGAAATTGTGTAAATAATTGATGGATAGTGTAATAAAAAAACAACAAGGTTCCAGAAATCCTCCCTAGGTTCGTTGCCCTAATCCTAACTTGATTCAGTTGTCTTTATCTCGATTGCAAGTTTCACATCCCAAACAGGCAATCGACAAATATTCAATTAAAGCGCATGTATAAACCCTAATGTAATTGATATGAATTATTCTTTACTTTCAAGCACACATGACCTAACTTATAAATTATCAAAAGACGACGATATATCTAAATGACAATACCGCAGCAATGGACAAATCTATAAAAGAGATCTACCGGACTCAATCACACCCAAACAAATACACATAAGAAGAGCATGACTAGACTTAGATGGAAAAGAAGCACGCAATCATCGGACTAATAAAAATCTACTAATTAAATTAAAGAATAAAACATAATAATATTTAATGAAAATAATACCAAACTACAACTGAATCAAATAAAGGAAAATAAGAACAACTACACCTAGGGATTCATCCCTTCGCCTTGCTTGGAGACTAGCCGACCATGGAGCTCATGCTTCCTTGAGTTGCCTCTAGCCTCTCAACGATCATCTCCTCCTTGGTAGCGAAAGCTTCGGTTATTCCTCAGCTTGCCCTCCAAAATTATACTTCGGATTCTTCCTAAAGGCCCTCTGGATTGCTCCTAAAGGTCTTCTGGATTCACTCTCTGATGATTTCAGATGAGCTCCGATTGATGCCCAAAGCTGAAGTGGAGTGGGTCTTATATAGGCAAATACCATGAGTGCAATGTGTTTCCAATCTGATGTGAGATCTGGGATATAGAAATATGTTTCCAACCGATGTGGGATATGGGATTTAAGCCTTCACATGCCCTTCACGCTGAAATCACGCACAGCCCGCACAGCTTGACCTTTGTCTACTTAAACTGCCATAACTTTCTCTAGAAAAATCCTTTTTATGAATCGTAAAATTCTCCAGAAAATAGACTTCCGGATATTTCTAAGCATATATGGCTCATCTCCTGGTTCTTCTTGTATCAATACAATTTAATTTGAAAAAATGATTGATTTGTACGGGCAATTCTGGAAATTTTAGTGAAACTCCTTTCCAGTGCGGGCAGCAGCTGTTGCTCTTTTAAGCCCTCCATCTTGTCTTTCCAGAAGCATTCCTTCACTCTAGGATGTCTCGAGTCTTTGTACCTCAAGCAATGATAACTTTTCCTCCTCTTTTGAGCTTAAAGTACCTGAAAATTCACCGAAAATAGATCAATGATCCAAGAATGATACTTTAGAGTTGTTAACGTATAAAAGTGCAATTAAAACCTAGTTCAACCCTAAAATGATAACAATTAAGTACTGTTAAGACGCATTTTATGACTCTCATCAGGTGTTTAAACCATTCTTGGATAGATTTGTAATTGTGTTTATTGATGATATTTTGGTATATTCCAAGAATGAAGAGGAGCATATGCGACATTTTGAGATAGTGTTGGAGATTCCGAGGAAAAAGAAATTATATGTGAAGTTCTCTAAATGTGAGTTTTGGTTGAACAATATATCTTTCTTGGGGCATGTTGAGTCGGGAGAGGGGATAGCAGTTGCACACAAAAAGTCGAAGCAGTATTGGATTGGGAAAGACCCACGAGTGTAACTGAAATTAGAATTTTTTTTGGGTTGGCTGGTTATTATAGAAGATTTATCCAGAATTTTTCTATAATTGCTGGACCTTTGACTAAATTGACCAGGAAGGATGTGAAATTTAGGTGGTCAGAGGAATGTGAGAATAGTTTCCAGCTGTTGGAAGAAAAACTGACTACTGCCCCAGTATTAGTGCTTCCCTTTGGTGATGAAGAATTTGTGGTTTACAGTGATGATTCACATCAGGGGTTGGGATGTGTGTTGATGCAACATAGGAGAGTTATAGCTTATGCATCTAGGCAACTAAAGAACCATGAGAGGAATTATCTGACCCATGATTTAGAATTGGCTGCCATAGTTTTTGCTTTAAAGATTTGGAGACACCATTTATATGGAGCCAAGTGTGAAATTTTTACTGATCATAAAAGCTTGATGCATTTACCAACCCAGAAGGAGTTGAATCTGAGGTAGAGTTGGTGGATGGAATTGATTTGTGATTATGACTGTACAATTCATTATTATCCAGGAAAAGCTAATGTAGTAGCTGATGCATTGAGTAGAAAGGCAACCGGGAGATTAGCTGTTATTGGCAGCCATAATACTAGCCTGATGATAGAATTAAGAAAAATAGGGATGCAATTAAGTGTCAATGATAGAGGAGTATTAATGGCAAGTATGGTGATACAATCTCCTATTATTGATCATTTATTACAGATGCAGAGTGGAGATGAGGGGATAGAGAAGATCAGGCAGGAAGTGCTGAGTGGGAAGTCAACTAAATTTAGAATTAGAGAAAGATTGAATGGTAGTATTGGGGCATAGAGTTTGTGTTCCCAACGATGTGGAGATGAGAAATGAGATATTAAGGGAGGCTCATGATTCTGTATATTCCATGCACCCAGGTAATAATAAGATGTACAGGGGATTGAAACATAATTATTGGTGGTCAGGGATGAAGAAGGATGTAGCAGAATATATCTCTAGATGTTTGACCTTTCAACAGGTAAAGTCTGAGAATAGATATCCCGCAGGTTTATTACAACCTCTTCCAGTACTTGAGTGGGCATGGGAAAATGTGAGTATGGAATTTGTCTCTAGTTTTCCCCGTACCCAGAGAGGACATGACGCCGTGTGGGTCATAGTGGATAGACTTTCTAAGTCTTCACATTTTCTTCCTATTAAAACTACCTGGAGTCCAGAAAAGCTGGCTGAGTTGTATGTACCATTGAGTATCATATCCGATAGAGATACTAGATTTACCTCTAGATTTTGGAGAGGTTTTCAAGAAGCAATGGGTACTCAATTACAATTTAGTACAACTTTTTATCTACAAACTGATTGACAAACAGAGAGAATCATCAGAATACTAGAGGATATGCTGAGAGCAAGTGTATTGAGTTTCTCAGTGAACTGGGATGCTTATTTGCCTTTGATTGAGTTTGCATATAATAATCAGTATCAAACTAGTATTGGGATGGCACCTTTCAAGGCCTTATATTGTAGAAGGTGTAGAACTCTAGTATGCTGAGAAAAAGTTGGAGAGAGAAAGATATATGGCCCAGAAATGATAGACTTGACTACTGAGAGGATCAAACTGGTTAGGGAGAACCTCAGAGCAGCTCAGAACAGACAGAAAGGATATGCTGATAAAAGAAGATGGCCTCTCGAATTCCAAGTTGATGATTGGGTATTCTTGAAGATATCTCCAGGGAAGGGAGTATTAAGGTTTAAAAAAAAGGTAAAGTTGAGCCCGAGATTTATGGGGCCCTATGAGGTGATTGAGAGAATTGGGCCCGTGGCATATCGTTTGGATTTACCTCCGGAATTAAAGCAATTACATAATGTTTTTCATGTGTCTCTACTGAGGAAGTACTTGCACGATGAGTCCTATAACATCTCGAATCAGGCGATAGAAATTCAGAAAGATTTGACTTTTATGCTAGTACCAGTCAGAATACTAGACAGAAAGGATCAAGTCTTGCGAAATAAAGTCATTCCTTTGATTCAAGTATTATGGCGAAATCAAGATGTCGAAGAAATCACGTGGGAACATGAAGAAAGAATAAGGAAGAATTTTCCCCAACTCTTTTCTTGATTTTTTTTTAGGTGAGGAAATTTCAGGGACGAAATTTTTGTAAGGAAGGTAGAATTGTAATACCTGTATTCGTAAAATAAGGGTAATGAAGTAATTTAATAAATATGGCATAAAATTTAAAATAATATATTTACACGAAGGATTTAGTATTGAATAAAATAAATCTAAAAAAAAAATCTGGGACGTCAACGTCATTAAAAGAAAATAAAAAAAATTGCTGGACGTCTAGATGACATCCAGGAGAAGAAGAAGGAAGAAAAATTTTTTTTTAAAAAAAAAAGTCAGCAATGGGTGGCAGCAGGTGGCAGCACCTGCTGCCAAGCAAAATAAAGAGAAATGGTTTCTTGACACATTTTAGTGTTAAGGTAGTGAATTGAGTTAGTTGGGAGGGGGTGGTTGAGTCTAGCAGGTTATACATTTGCACACGCTGATATGTGAACGAACACTTACCAAATTCGTCAGTTTTCTTTCAAATTTCTCAATTTTCTCAAAACATTTGGGAACCAAAAGAAAGGTTAAAATAGCAAAAATTTGAAGGGATTTATTGCGGAATTTTGTTGAGAATCTAGAATAACTATCAGAAAAACAGAAGGTAATATTATAGTGTTTATTTTTTTGGAATTTTTAGTATTTATGAAATTTCCCTGAATACAAAGTGAGAACTTTCAAAGTGAGTGGTTTATATCGAATTGAAGAAGAAATTATAAATTTAATATAAATATGATATCAGGTGTTGACGATCTACAATCGAAGGAAGTTTCTGCGAGGAACGGGAAAAGCAAGAAGGAGATCCATGAGTAGCTTTAAGTGCTACGTGGTGAGTTGGATTTACTCTAAGTAGTCTAAATAAACATGAAAAATTTAGTGATAATATTAAAATAAATTTTTAGCTTATGTTGTGGTGATAGATAAAGATTTGGTTGATATTTCTGATATAAATTTTGAACATGAAGAAAATTATTAGGAGAGAAATAATATTTTTTAGGGATAATAAGTTGATTTAATAATAAAATGATAAGTGATATTGTTATGAGTTATATTGATGTTTTGATACGAATTTTGGGGAGATAAATTTTTATGGATCTTGATAAGCTTTAATAAATGGTTTGATGTGATTTGGGATGAGAGAAAATTTAGTGGAATTTTTATAAATTTGAGAATATTCACGATTGTCAATTTAAGTGTGTTAAATTTATGTTATTTTTATAAATTACTGTTCAGAGGCATATTTTCATACATTGTTCATATAAATATGCATTAAATGAGAAATAAAAGAACCAGGAAGGCAGTCGGTCTAAATAAAAAATGAAATAACCGGGAAGGCAGTCGGTCTAAATAAAAAAATGAAAAAACCGGGAAGGCAGCTGGTCTGATGAAAATGAAAGAACCGGGAAGACAACCAGTCTAAATGAGAATGAAAAGAACCGGGAAGGCAGTCGGTCTAAGATAATAATAACCTGTCGACAGGTGGGAAGATGTTCCCATCATAATTCATGCATTTGCATTTGTTTTAAATTATTTCTGCATTATTGAAATGCTGAGGTGTTGTATGTTATTATGAAATTGTTTATAGATGATTTGGTCTCTCAGAGAGAGAAAATTATGGTAAGAAAGAAGCAGAGAATGATAAGAACCGTCTAAATGATGAACTTTATGATATGAACCTCATTACGAGGTAAGTTTGAGATAATTAATGGTCTTAAGGTGCACCAATGATTGAAAAGAAGAAATTGATAGAGAATAAATCTTATGATATGTGAAATGATAGTAGAAAGTTATCATTAAATATTAAAAGACTATTTATGAAATTGGAATAGTTTTAGTAAATTTAATTCACTGAGCTTGTGAAGCTCATTCCTCATTGTACAATGATTTCAGGTAGTAGAAAGGACAATTAGGCTGGTGGGACAAAAGTCAGACGGATTTAATTTCTATAAGCCACGTATGTGTCAATATCCTTAGACTAATGAGAAAAGAGAATAAAAATTTATTTGTAAATATTCATGCATTTTACATTGTAAATTATATGTAAATTAATATTAGATTTATATACTTCCCTTGTTGAGGTTTGATAACTTTTTGTTAATATTATTTTATTATGGTTGCATATATGTGTCGTGCTAGGATTCTCAAAAATGTGATGACACTGTCTCGGGGGTGGCCAACCCAGTATGGGTCGTTACACTTTCTAAGTCATCTCTATTTCTTCCAATTAAAACTAATTGGAGTCCTAAAAAGTTGGATAAATTGTATATAGCTAAGATTGTGAGGTTGCATAGGGTACTATTGAGCATAGTTTCAAATAGAGATGCTAGATTTACATCTTGGTTTTGAAGAGTCTTTCATAAAACCACGGGTACGTAGTTATAATTTAGTACAACTTTTTATCCCTAAACAGATGAGCAAACAGAAAGGATTATTAGAGTACTAGAAGATACGTGAGGGTAAATGTGATGAGTTTCTTAGTAAGTTGGGATGCTTACTTGACATTGATTGAATTTGCTTATAATAATCAACATCAATCTAGTATTGGAATGGTATTGTTTGAGGCATTGTATGGTAGGAGGTGTAGAACTCCTATATGTTGAGAAGAAGTGGGAAAGAGAAATATGTTTGGTCCATAAATTATTGAGTTAACAACTGGGAAGATCGAACGGGTTAGAGAGAACCTTAAAGCAGCACAAAGTAGACCGAATAACTATGCTGATAATAGAAGAAGACCTCTTAAATTTCAAGTAGGTGATTGGGTGTATTTAAAAATATCTCCATGGAAAAGTGTGTTGAAGGTCAAAAAGAAAATAAAGTTAAGCATGAGATATGTGGAACCTATGAGGTTATTGAGATAGTTGGGCTAGTTATATATAACTTAGAATTGCCTCCAATGTTGAAGCAGTTACACAATTTGTTTCATGTTTGGTTTTTGAGAAAGTGTTTACATGATGAATCCTGATAAGAGTCATAAAATGCATCTTTATAGTACTTAATTGTTAGCCTTTTAGGGTTGATCTAGGTTTGAATTGCACTTTTATACCTTCACAACTCTAAAGTGTCATTCTTGGATCATTGATCTATTTCGATGTATTTTCAAGTACTTTAAGTTTAAAAGAGATAGTAAAGCTATCATTTCTTGAAGTACAATGACTCTATGAACACCGAAGTGAAGGTTCACAAACACTTGGAAAGGAGTTTCACTAAATTGCCAGAAGTGCCCGTACAGATCAATCATCTTTGCAAATTAAACTATATTGATGCAAGAAGAACCAAGAGATGAGCCATATATGCTTAGAAAGATCCGGAAGTCTAATTTTTTGGTAATTTTACGGCTCATCAAAATGATTTTTCTAGAGAAAGTTATGGTAGTTTTAGTAGACAAATGTCAGGCCTCCAGAATAGCACCCAAAAGAACAAAGAAAGAAACTTCAGTGAGAGGTGCACCGCCCACTAAGGAGAGGTGCACCCTCCAGCATTGAGAAGAAAATCCAAGAGTGAGAGGTGCACCCTCCAGTATTGTGAAGAAGAAGCTTCAGTGAGAGGTGCACCACCCACTAAGGAGAGGCGCACCCTCCAGCCTTGAGAAGAAAAACCAAGAGTGAGAGGTGCACCGCCCAATGACCAGCACCGCGCTGGCCAGATCCGCATCCCTTGCACCCCTCCTAGCACCGCGGCATGGATAGGGCAGCACCGCACTCTCCAGCAAGCACACTCTCGGACCAATGTGAGCACCGAGGCGCCCAAAAGAGAGAGATGCGGCCCGCACACAGTCTCCTAACCTAATCAGGACTTCTAAGTGACAATTTTGAGCCCACAAATACCCTTGAACCCTTGTACTATAAATAGATCACTTAGGTTTGAAGAAAGGGCATTCAAAAAATCAATTAAGATCTTAGAGGCTGGACAAAGGCCCCAAGACTCAAGAAGAAGCCCCATGGCCGACTAATCTCCAAGCAAGGCGAAGGGATGAATCCCTAGGTGCAGTTGTTCTTATTTTTCTTTTCTTGATTTAGTTGTAATGTGGATTTATTGTTAAATATTATTATGATTTACTTTTTAATTTAATTAGAAGATTTCCCCTTAATCCGGTGATTGCATCTTTCTCCCCCATATTAGTCTAGTCATGCTCTTCTTATGTGATGTTGTTGAGGTATGATTGAGTCCGGTAGATTTCTCTTATAGATTTGTCCATTAATCCAGTATTGCCATCATGATATATTGTCGTTTCTTGATAATCTATAAGTTAGGTCATGTGTGCTTGAAAGTAAAAAGTATTTCATAACAATTACATTAGGGTTTATACATGCGCTTTAATTAAATATTTGTCGATTGCCAGTTTGGGATGTGAAACTTGCAATCGAGATAAAAACAATTGAGTCAAGTTAGGATTAGGGCAATGGACCTAGGGAGGATTCCCGAAACCTTGTTGTTTCTTTATTATATCCATCAATCTATTTACACAATTTTCACACAATATTTTATTCTCTCACTTGATCTTTATCGTTTGTGTTGAGGTTCACACCTTCTCTTGTAGTTAACTTGTTTCCTTGTGGAATCGACACCCCAAAGCTGTGCTACAATAACCATGTTACTCTTTGGGCATAATCAAATCCCATAGTATTTTGAATTAGGCTGTAGAACTTTAAGAAGATTTGACCTTTATATAATTACCACTCAGAATTCTAGACAGAAAAGAACAAGTCTTGTGTAATAAAATAATTCCATTAGTTCAAGTTCTGTGACAGAATAGATATGTTGAAGAGATTACGTGAGAGCGTGAGGCAACTATGAAGAAATATTAATCATAATTGTTTCTTGAGTTAGGTAAGGAAATTTTGGGGACGAAATTTTTATATGGTAGGTGGAATTGTAATACCAGTGTTCTTAAAGTAAGGTTAAAAAAGTAATTTGATAGATATTACAAGGAAATAAAATAATATATACATGAAAGATTTATTATTGAATAAAATATTTCTTTTGAAAAAAACTGGGCGCGTGGTGGTGTAGTTACAAAGAAAAAGTAAAAAAATGGTCCAGGTGTGGGAAGATAAGAAGAAAAAAAGAAAAAAAAGAAAAAAATATGAGGCGCCAACACCTGGACCCAAATGTTGGTTGTCTAACATGCAAATTGCATATTAGACAACAAACCAAAAAGGTGGGCAATGGTGCAATGCAGTAAACGATTAGTATAAATATATATATAGTTTTAATTTTTTTTATTATTCTTATCAAATCCTATTTGGTTTCTTTCTTTCTTTAATTCAAATTTCTCTCTTTCTTTAAACACCTGGGGATTCAAAGAAAATTTGAAAGAGTAAAATTTGGAAGAGGTTTACTGTTATGCAAATATCAACCTAAATTAATAAGCAAATAATTGAACATTTTACTTGCAAGTGCACAAGGTCAAAATAGTAAGATAGTGTGCAAGTGCGAGATCATTCCCACATGGATTGGTAAATTTTGCTTTAAAATTAAATTCGCAATATAAAATGAGAGAAAGAAAAAGTAAGTTTGATTCGATAATGATAAAAGTGTAGGGCTTTGATATCCACCACTAATCATGCTTTCACAATAAAACAATATGCCAATGCTTTAATCACATTATGAATACCTAATGTTGCCAACCTAAGGGCATGGTATATACTCCTTAAGCAACGAGTTACGCATGGTGTATACTCTAACTCTTTTCTTTCTTAAAGGATTTAGCATGGTGTATACTAAATTATTCTTTAAGAAAGCATAATATCTGTGGAAATTGACAAACACACGAGACCTAGGGCAAGGTATATATCCCCGGTTTCCCATGTTGATTGACCCAAAAACCCGACGTGGATTTCTTTTGTTACAATTATTAAACCCAGGACTCAGCCATCTAAATTGATTTAATTAACTAGTCCATACCACATGCATATGTTGATCAGGCAAACACATATGCGAAATTCAAGAAAACAGGAATTATTTAAGTTAAGCATCACAATATAACTATCACAAAGGCAACAATATTGAATTATTGTGTAACATAATCAGGGCTTCAATCAAGCCCTACTAGCAATTTAGTTACACATGAGTTTGATGTTAAACATCTTCATAAAGTAAAATAGAAGGAAAAGAATAAACCCAAAAAACTTCATTGAAGAGCTGTTAATTCTTCTCCAAACATCTCCTCCTTATTTTTGTGTTTACAGGCCTATTTATAGAGTTTAAGTAACCCTAGAAACATCTAAAAACCCTAGAACTCGTAAAACAAAACCCTAAGCTTATTTCCAAAATAGGACCAGCTGCCACACTATTTACTGATGCACGAATGCGCTCGATCGTAGTATAGTGCGCTCGATTGCATTGCGATCGATCCTTCTTCTTGCACGTGCAAGCGCAGGTGCGCTCGATCCTTGGCTTGGGTGCTTGAGCGCTATTGTGCTTGATCATAGATCTCCTGTGCTCGATCACTCTAACAGACTCCAGCTTTTCCTGAATTTGCTCTTGAGCCTGACAATTCTAAAATGCTTCCTTTTCTCCAAAAACCTAGAAAAACACAGAAAACACAAAAAAAGGAAATAAAATAAAACGAAATGACACAAACTAAGGAGCTTAAATATGAATATTTAAGCACTTATAACATCGTCAAACTTACACATTGCTAGTCCCTTAGCAATACGAAACTAAAAACTAAATGAATTTAAGTATCACACATAACCATGATTTTCATTCATCAGCAAGCTAAAAAAAAATAAACTCATCTTCGCAATGAATAGGAATTTTAAAATCTAATTACTTACAAAAGGCCGGCTAAGGTATAACAAGTTTGGATCAGTGTAAAGTGAACTAGCATATAAAAATGAAGCTTCCAAATAAATCTAATGTACAGTGCCTCCATATCTCAAGATTCACAGAATTTCCCATCAGAATGAACAACAATGGTATAATTTTATTTTCTTCTTTCTTTTATTATGAGGCTCTATCATGTTTAGTTCCCTTAAACTTTCTAATTTATCCATGTAGCGAGTGTTGAGTCAATGACTCCCAAACCAGATGGTTTTAGGGAATTAGGTGTAAAGACACCCCTAAGGACTTACTAACTCGAGTAAAAAAGGCTACGAAACTAAACTGGACATAATTTAACCAAATTAAAATTCCCACCTTTTGACGTGAACACTCATTGTTTACTAAGCCAAGAGGTCCAGTTACTCAGTGGAAAGTTTCTCAATGATCATCATATTTATTTATTTATATATTATGCCAAAGTTTCCATCAACCAAGTCATCCTATTTCACTCAAGCCATAGAAACATACACATTAAATTCACATGTCATACCTCACACAATCATATGCTAATGTGCTCGTGTCAGATTAGATCAAACATGTGAATTCTCAAACGCTTAAAGTAAGTAACTAATTTTTAAAACTCTATCATCAGATTATGTGTGCAAAATTTTAAACTCACCAATGAAATCACATCACAATTTTTTCAGATCAACCAAAAATTCAAGATGAACATGAATATGCATTTATTTTATTTTATAGCTTATTTTAAAATGAAAAACAACAACAAAACTGAAACAAAGTGTGTGTAAATATGTCTCCCATACCCCCAAACTTAAATTACACATTGTCGTCAATGTGTGAATAACATAGAAAGAGCTAACCCAGGAGATGGAGAACTGGTTGGATTGGCATGGCTCATAACACACCCCCAAACTTGAACTCAAGTACGCATTATCCCTAAAAAAAAAAACTAAAGTAATACTGGGAAACAAAAAGAAACTAAAAATAAACAACAATAAGAAATTGAAAAAAATAAAAACATAAAGGATACGCTGTGGGGTGCCTCCCATGAGCGCTAAGTTTTACGTCTTCAGCCAGACAGTGCAACCACTCACTGCTGTCCCCCATGTGGTGCCGAAGACGATGCCCCCGAAGTTGGTGGCAATTGGTCTAAAATAGCCTAGAGCATCGCTTCTTGCCTATCAAAGCACGTTTCTAACTTGTCTATGTGCTGGTTAACTAGGCATGTATCCTCTTGATCCTCCTATCTAATGTCGGCTAGCTCATGCCGAAAAAAAGACATCTCATCATATAGGAACTAATACTCCATACGTCCCATGTCAACAGGTTCTTCCTCCCAAGTCTGTCGAGCTGCAGGTTTCTCTACTTCCCTAGGGTCTTCCTCTACCCTATCACCAGCATGTGCTAGCACTCGAAGTCTTTGTGGCATGTGTGATTGTCTTTGAGTGCACTGGTTTCTGCCTAAATATGGGTGCTCTTTGACTAGTCCATTTGCAAATGTGACCCTGATTCCCTTTTTCTTTAAGATATGAGTCAGTAGAAACAATAATGGTAGCCCCCATGCATTAACAGAGGTGACTTGGAGGGCATGTACCGAGTCCAAAAACTTTTGAATTTGGCTCCAAATGATTGAAAGGATGGAGTACCAACGACCTTTGTAAAAGGCATACAATGCCTGAAGGAACTGGTCACGCCGTTGAGTTTTGTGTCCCAATGGGCACACATTGTGTTGCAGAATAAAGTCCACAAGCCAAATTTGTGGAGGCAACTTGGATCAGCTACCAGCATTATTATGCCTATCTGCATGTTGCCCCGCGCACATATCTTCAATGATATATGAAACGTAGAAAGACTCTGGCTGCTCTTCCAACCATGGGTCTTTAGGAGGGTGTTTGTCATTGCATTTGAGGGCAGTAGCTATATCGGATGAAGTCACTTAATTTACTTGCCTTGAATGTACGAGGACAAGACACCCTGCCTATTGCAGTCAAATAAGAGGTTCTCATAGAATTTCACAATCAACCGCATGTAGGCAGTGGACGTGACGGGCTTAAACAACCTTTTCAACCCACAGCGTTTGAAGTCTTGATCGGCCCATTGAGTTGCTTCAAAATTTTTGAAGTCGCCATCAATGTTAATGGAGGTGTCAAAAAGGATCTCCCACTACTCAAAAGTGGGTCGAGAAGACTAGCCATGGCTTCCCGAAGCTTGAGACGTGGAAGTATTGGTCCTAGGCATCCTGAAAGTCGATCAGGACTTTTGTTGAACAAGTGGTGTGCATGTGTGGATGCTCTCGCACCTTTGGGCACACGATGATAGTGTGATCGATCGTAGGTCTCTTACATTCGATCACTCTATCAGAATGCACAGCACAATGGACACTTTGGCATCCTGGAAAGTCGATCAGGACTTTTGTCGAACAGGTGGTGTGCAGTCCTCAAACCGAGTGTTGAATAAAAACCTCCAAAATTTTTCCAACCCCCTGCAAACCAACAAAAACCTAACCACAGAGAACAAAGACAAGTTGTATACACAAATGTAATTATCAAAAATAGCAAAAATGTGGGGAGATGATGGAAATAACGGGAATAAGGGAGAATACCTTGTGGTGGTGAGTGGTGAAGGTGAGTGGTGAAGGTGGGTGCGAATGGTGGTGTGCGGTGGCCAGTGATGGTCATGTGTGGCGGATGGCGGTGAGTGGGAAAGCTGTGAATGCAGGTGGTGTGTGCGAGCGAAGTGTAGAGGAGGCTGGAGTGCACAACACAAGGAGAAACTAATAGGGAAAAAGGGGAAAATGACCTAAAATAGGTCACGTGACCCTTTTTCCCAAGTGCACTCGATCGCACTGGGAAGTGCATCGATCGTACTTGTGCTTAAGTGTGTGTGTGTGTGGATGCACTCGTGTGCCTAAGGGCATATAGTGAAAGTGCGATCGATCACAAGTCTCTTGCGATCGATCGCTAATCTAGAATGCACAGCTCAATGTAAGAGGTTTCTTCTCTTTATTGCACAGTAACAGAATGCCTATCCCTATGTACTGAACCACTAAATTAACTAAGGAAAAGTAAGAAAAAAATAAAAAAATATTGAAAAAAAACTAAAATCAAAGAAGAAAAGTGTACCGTACTCAGTGGCCTTAGTACCACTGACCTCAACAAAGGCGCTTGACCTACAGGTTTATCAAAGCCTAAACTGCTCAAACGCTCTCTACAGTAGCTTCATTGCTACTCTTTTGGAAAGGTGCATTTGAAGTCCACCAAAAATGGCTCAAGTACTCCTGGTGCTGCTGCATATTAGATAGACTGGAGTGCCAAATCTTCATCTCTTGGTAGCAATTTAATTTTAAAGTATGGCTTTACTCCGTGTCCATTCGCAGTGAATGTCCGATTGCATTCTGAACTAGGAACCTCCAATGTGCCATGAGGGAATACCTTGGTGGCAACATAAGGACCAGACCATCGGGACTTGAGCTTACCTGGGAATAGTTTTAATCATGAATTATAGATCAACACCTTCTGTCCCACATGAAACTCCTTCCTAACCATCTTTTATCATGATATGCTTTGGTTCTTTCCTTATAGAGCTTGGCATTCTCATACACATCATGCCTCAATTCTTCCAGCTTATTTAAGTGCAACTTTCTCTTATCACCGTTTGTTTCATGTCAAAGTTAAACTTCTTAATGGCCCAATATGCTCGATGATCTAACTCAACTAGTAGATGAAATGCTTTCCTAAAGACTAATCGATATGGAGATATACCAATTGGAGTCTTTTATGCAGTCCCATACGCCTATAGTGCATCGTTCAGGTGTAGAGACCAATCCTTCTTACTAGGATTCACGATCCTCTCTAGGAGGCCTTTGATTTCTCAGTTGCTTATCTCCACTTGACCACTGGTTTGAGGATGATATGGAGTGCCAACCTTATGGGTGATCCCATATTTCTTGATCAAGGAAGCAAAAGACTGGTTATGGAAATGGCTTCCTCAATCACTGATTATTGCCTTTGGAGTCCCAAACCTAGTAAAGATGTTATCTTATAAAAACTTCACAACCACTTTGTGATCATTAGTCTTTGAGGGGACAGCCTTGACCCATTTAGACACATAATCCACACCCACAAGAATATATAAATAGCCATATGAGTTAGGAAAAGGACCCATGAAGTTAATACCCAATACATCAAAGAGCTTCACTGCGTGAATATTTTGCAATGGCATCTGATCTCTAGATGAGATGTTGCCTATCCTCTGGCATCTATCACACGAACTGCAAAACAAAAATGCATCTTTAAACAAATTAAGCCAATAAAAACCCGATTGTAACACCTTAAGAGCTGTTCTCTTGGCCCCAAAGTGTCCTCCACAAGCAAACTGATGGCAATGCTACAATGCACTCAAATACTCCTCCTCTGAGACACACCTTCTGATGATTTGATCAGGGTAGAATTTGAACAGGTAGGGGTCATCCCAGTGGTAATGTCGAGATATAGACCTCAACCGCTTCCTTTCTTGACTAGACATACAATTGTTCATCAGGGAAACTTTTATTCAAAGAAAGCTCATCTTTGTCTTCTTCATGAGGTAGCCAGGATAGGTGATCTGCAACTACATTCTCACCACCCTTCTTATCTCTAATCTCCAAGTCGAACTCTTGTAGTAAGAGTATCCATCTGATCAACCTAGGCTTTGCATCTTTCTTAGCAAACAAATATCTCAAAGCAGCATGGTCAGTGAATATAATAACCTTAGAGCCAATCAGGTATGATCTGAACTTCTCCAAAGCAAAAATAATAGCTAACAATTCTTTCTCAATAGTAGAATAATTTAGCTGAGCATCATTTAAAGTTCTAGAAGCATAATAGATAGCATGAGGTACCTTATTGATTCTCTGGCCCAAGATAGCTCCCAAGGTAAAGTAACTGGCATCACACATCAGCTTAAATGGAAGACTCCAATCAGGTGCCATCATTATTAGTGCAGAGGTGAGCAATTTCTTCAATGTGTTGAAAGCTTCCATATATTCATCAGTCCATTCAAACTTGGTATCTTTGGCTAGCAGTGAACAGAGGGGTCTAGAGGTCTTGGAAAAATCCTTAATAAATCTTCTATAAAATCCAGCATGTCCAAGGAAACTTCTTACACCTTTAGCTGTTAGAGGAGGGGGCAGTTTTGAAATAATGTCGATCTTGGCCTTGTCCACGTCAATACCCTTATTGAAAATGGAATGACCCAACACAATGCCTTGTTGAACCATAAAGTGACATTTTTTCCAGTTTAGCACTAAGTTGAATTCTTCACATCTCTTGAGGACACTCTTCAGATGATTGAGGCATTCATTAAAATTAGATCCAAAAACACTAAAATCATCCATAAATACCTCAATAAATTTTTCTACCATGTCGAAAAAAATGCTCATCATGCATCTTTGAAAGGTGGCTGGTGCATTGTATAATCCAAATGACATCCTTTTGTAAGCAAATGTGCCAAAAGGACATGTGAAAGTGGTTTTGTCTTGGTCCTCTGGTGCTATTGCAATCTGGTTGTGACCATTGTAGCCATCCAAGAAACAATAGTAACTATGGTCGACTAATCTTTCTAGCATCTGATCAATGAATGGTAGGGGAAAATGATCTTTTCTGGTCACCTTGTTCAGCCTTTTATAGTTGATGCATACCTTCCAGCCAGTGGTTATTCTTGTAGGTATCAACTCCTCATCTTCATTTTTCACCACTGTGACCCCACTCTTCTTTGGAACGACTTGAACTAGACTTACCCACTTACTATTTGAGATGGGGTAGATAATGCCAACATCCAACAGTTTCAATACCTCCGCCTTGACTACCTCCTTCATGTGTGGGTTGAGTCTTCTTTGCACATCCCTGGTGGGCTTTGCTTCATCTTCAAGGTATATGTGATGCATGCACTTGGCTAGACTTATCCCCTTGATGTCATCAATGGTTTATCTGGTAGCAGTTTTGTGCTCTCTAAGAACTCTCAATAGCTTCTCTTCTTCCCAAAAACTTAGATTGGCAACAGCTATCACAGGTAGTGTCTTATTCTTTCCTAGAAAAGCATAAGTCAGATGCTCTAGCAGCTACTTCAATTCCAAATTTGGTGCCTGGATAACAGAAGGGAAAAGAGTAGTATTAGTAGGCATAAGAGTTTCAAATGGAGGGGTGTATCTATTTGGATGCTTTGTAGAGGCCTCAAGGAGGTGCATAACTTCAATGATGTCATCAGTAACATCTTCAGATTTTGGCTTAATATCCGATCTTATGAAACTATAGGTAAGGGTGGTCTCCATTGGATCAATGTGATAGACCTGAAAAGCTTGCTCAACAACACTTTGCATCATACATACATTAAAACATTCTATATCATCATGGGGTAATTTCAATGCATCAAATATTTTGAATTCTATCTTTTCACCATTTACCTTCATACTCACAACACCCTTTTTCACACAAACTTTTATATTAGTAGTTCTCATAAAGGGTCTTCCTAAGATGATGGGCAAAGGCAATGGTGATGAGTCTTAAATATTACATATTTTAGACCCTTAACTTATATTTGTTATGCTCTTAGTTAGTAGTATTTTACTTTATTTTACGTTTTTCTTGTGTTTTGTGTATTTTTACAGGTTTGTGGAGAAAATGAAGCATTTCAAGAGATTTGAAGCTTCTGGAGACATTGCGTTCGATCGCAATAGATATGCGATCGAGCGCACCAGCGCTCGAGCGCATCTGCCTATGAACGAGTGCAAGGTCAACATCCCACATCGAAATATTTGAAGTTCAGTGCATCTGCGATCGATCGCAGCAGACATGCGATCGAGTGCACATGAGATCGTGCGCACAAGACATGCGATCGATCGTACCTGCGATTGATCGCACCACATTGCGATCGAGCGCACACGGGCTTGTATCCCACATCATTTCTGCAAGCCACATTACTCCGGGTCTTCCCCTATATAAGCACCATCTGGCTTCATAATTCAGTGTACAATTCCTGAGCCACTTTGGTGTTTACCGGTGGATGTCCGTCAGCATTCTGGTGGATCCCGAAGGCATTGCTACCACGAGGGGAAGCGCCGCCCGTCAGCGAGTGGAATTTCTCCCATGTAAATTTGTTTATTTATTTTTTTATATTCAGTTGTTTTAGTTTAAATGTTTAGCACTTGTTATTATAGTTTTATAGTTATGAGTGGCTAGACTCTTCAGCTAAGGTTGAAGATGAAGCCCCGCCGTTGTTTGGCGTAGTAGTTCAGATTTGCTTGTACAAATTTGACAATTTTTAGTATAAATGTTCTGTCAATTATTTGAGTTAATCTTATAATTGATTGATTTTAAATTGTCTGTTGGATTTTCTTTGTGTTTCATCTGATGGATACATTGAATGCTTTTCGATTAAATTGGATTCCCTTTGTGATTTGTTAAGAGCGGATACATCGGGTGCTTTTGGTTTAGTTGGGATATTCTTTGTTTTTTGTCTTATAGTTGGATTCATTGAATGTTTTGATAGGCTATATTTTTAGAACATGTATGCTTAACTTCGGTGGGGTGGATTCGGAAACCTTAGTGTTTTTAATTATTAGTTTTTAAATCAACTTAGCTTAGTTTATATTTCTTTTGCAATATCATTCACAATTCGGAACTAGGTTAAGATAGAGTTAATTTAGATTGAAAATTATATTTTCACAACGCAATTCCCTGTGGATTCGACCTCGCACTTGCACAACGCTATACTGCAAACGACTCGTGCGCTTGCGAGTAATTTAAAACTCACAACAAGTTTTTGGCGCCGTTGCCGGGGAATTGTTTGGTTTGTGAAAATTTTTTGTCTGAATTGATTTAATTTTTCTACTAGTTAATTTAATTTAAAAAAAAAAAATTTGAGTTTTGTATTTGCTTTATTCTGTTGCTTCTGCTGGTTAGTATCTCATTATTTTTCTGTTAGTGTATGCTTGGTCGGAGATCCTTGAACTTAGATTTGACACATTTAGATCCCGACTTAGAAAGAACTCTTAGGAGGCAGAAAAGAGCACTAGTTGAGAGAGAGACTGTTGAGATGGGAGAAAATTTTAATCATCCTGAACATGTAGAGCAACCTAGAGCTTGGAACGTGGACTCCACTACATCCCTTAGGGATTTGTTCGCACCCGTTGCGACTAACTCATCTTCCTGCATAGTGTTGCCACCAACCAATGCCACACACTTTGATTTGAAGCCACATGTTATCCAACTCGTACCCTCATTCCATGGCTTAGATCTTGAAAATCCTTATAGTCATGTGAAGAAGTTCAAAGACATTTGTGCTACATTCAAATTCCAGAACTTCTCTGAGGAGTCAGTCCATCTTTGACTTCCCTTTCTCCCTTCACGATAGAGCTAGGGCGTGGTTGGACTCCAACACGTCCGGGTCTATTACATCTTGGGAAAACCTGCTTAGCAAATTTTATCATAAGTTTTTCCCAATGTCTAGAGTGAATGAGTGCCGAAAGGAGATTAGCTCTTTTACTCAGGACGAGGATGAGAAGTTCTCTGAAAGCTGGGAACGCTTTAAAGAGTTACTGATCAGATGCCCTCCACATGGATATGAGAAGTGGAGACTCGTTCAATTCTTCTACCAAGGGTTGACTCAACCCAACCGTAGTATGATCGAGTCTATGAATGGGGGGGCATTCTTGAGTCTGACAGGAGATGAAGCATATATGGCGTTGGACAAGTTGTCCGACAACTCACAGCAGTGGGATTTTTCAAGCTGTCGAGATAAGTCCATTCGTGCTCCTAAGAGGGGAGGCATCTATGAGGTCAAAGAGGACGCTGATTTGAGGATAAAGTTAGATGCCCTCACCAAGAAGATTGACGCTCTCACTGTGAGCTAATCCATCAATGCTGCCAACACATTCAATGTTGAAAGCTGTTCCATCTGTGCTAGTCCCATGCATCTAGCACAGAATTGCCCATCAATGCCGGCTTGTGCCGAGTATCCTATGGAACAAGTAAATGCTTTCAATGACTTTCGAAGGCAGTCAAATGGATCGTACTCCGAGACGTACAATCCAGGGTGGCGGAACCACCCAAATTTTTCATGGAGGCAAAACCAACCAATGAATTAGGGAGGAACCTCTCATCATGCTCAAAATCAATATCCTCCCGGATTTGCCCCACAAATTCCTAATCATGGTCGTTCTGCCCATCCAGCACCTTCACCTGCTTACCACGCACCCACCCAAACACCAGCGCCAGTTTCACAGTTGCTTGAGGACACTCTTAAGGAATTCATGAAAGCGACTAGCCAAAATATGAGCGATGTGAGGAGTGCAACAATGGTAAACACCCAAGCAATTGCCAAGCTGGAGAGTCAAATAGGGCAAATTGCAAGTCACTTGGGTGAGAGAGAGAAAAGAAAGTTCCCCAGTCAGCCCGTGCAAAACCCAAAAGGAAAATTTATGGTTGAGAGTTCATCAACTCCTATGCACGGGGAGGAACAAGTACACTCGATTGTCACACTGAGGTCTGGGAGACAAGTGGACAATCAAGTGGAAGAGAGCCCTACTATGCAGCAAGGGCAAAGGAGTGGCAACACAGAGAAGAGAGATGCTGAGCCATCTACAGCCACACCTACTGAGAAATACCCTCTTAGGTCGTTTGTACCTAGAGCGCCCTACCCCGAGAGATTACAGGCGCCCAAGAAAGGAGGGAAGTATAAGGAAATTCTGGAGGTATTCAAGCAAGTCCAAATCAATATCCCATTTTTGGATGCCATCCATCAAGTGCCATCATATGCCAAGTTTTTAAAGGACTTTGTCACTATCAAGAGGAGGACGAATGTCCCAAAGAAGGCATTTTCGATCGAGCAGGTCAGTTCAATCCTTCAGTGCAAGCTACCCATCAAGTATAAGGACCCGGGGTGTCCTACCATCTCTTGCACGATGGGAGTCAGCCACATTGAGAGGGCCCTTTTGGATCTAGGGGCGAGTGTGAATCTTCTACCCTACTCAGTCTATGTGCAGTTAGGGTTAGGAGAATTGAAGCCCACATCCACGACGCTTCAATTGGCTGACAGGTCAGTGAAAAGACCACGGGGGATAGTTGAGGACGTTTTGATAAAAGTGGATAAGTTCTATTTCCCCGTGGATTTTATTGTGCTTGACACAGAGCCGGTTCAGAATGTAGGGATTCAAATACCGGTGATTCTAGGGCGACCATTCTTAGCCACGGCTAATGCCCTAATCAATTGTAGGACAAGGGTGATGAAGATCTCCTTCAGAAATATGACAGTGGAGTTGAACATTTTTGATATCACTAGGCAACCACTGGAATATGATGAAATGAGAGATGTATGCTTGATAGAGGAGATTCTTGAGGATACTGTGGATGAATCAAGCATTGAGGATCCCATGGAGGCATGCTTTGCTCACTTTGGAGAGGACTTGGGTTTAGATAAGTTACTCGAGGAAGTAAATGCCATTTTGGAGTCTGATCCTCAAGAAAGCAAAAAGGAGGAGGAGAAGGTGTCACCAGAACCTCAAAAGAAGGAACTTAAGCCTTTACCGGATAATCTTAAGTATAAGTTCCTGGGTCCAGCACACTGTTTGCCTGTGATAATAGCTTCAGATTTGGGAGAAGCTCAAGAGGAGAAATTATTAGATGTTTTAAGAGAGCACAAGGAAGCTATCGGCTGGACCATTGAGGATATTAAGGGAATTAGCCCCTCGGTGGTGATGCACAGGATACATTTGGAGGAAGATGCTAAGCCATCGAGGGAGCCGCAAAGAAGGCTCAACCCTGCTATGCAAGAAGTTGTGAGGGCAGAGGTTATTAAGCTGTTAGATGCAGGGATCATTTATCCCATCTCTGATAGCAAGTGGGTGAGCCCCATTCATGTCGTGCCCAAGCGAGCTGGGTTAACGGTAGTAAAGAATAAGGACGATGAGTTGGTGCCAACTCGTGTGCAGTCTGGGTAGAGAGTGTGTATAGACTACCGTAAGCTGAACAGTGCCACAAGGAATGATCACTTTCCACTTCCATTTATTGATCAGATGGTGGAGCGTTTGGCTGGGCACGAGTATTATTGTTTTTTGGATGGTTATTCTGGATATAACCAGGTCCCCGTGGACCCCGAAGATCAGGAGAAGAGGACATTTACCTGTCCTTTTGGGACCTTCGCCTACCGTCGCATGCCTTTTGGATTATGCAATGCACCCGCCACTTTTCAGCGGTGCATGGTCAGTATATTCTCTGACATGGTAGAGCGATTCTTGGAGATTTTCATGGACGACTTCTCCATCTTCGGTTCAACATTTGAGGAGTGCCTGCACCGTCTCTCTTTGGTTTTGGTACGGTGCAAGGAGAAGAACCTGGTGCTTAATTGGGAGAAGTGCCATTTTATGCTCAAGCAAGGAATTGTACTGGGGCATATCATATCTGATCGAGGGATTGAGGTCGACAAAGCGAAGGAGGATTTGATTTCCAGCCTTCCACCCCCACGTACAGTGAAAGAGGTTCGATCTTTTCTGGGCCATGCAGGTTTCTATAGGCGATTTATCCAGAATTTTAGCAAGATCAACAGGCCCTTGTGCAAGTTGTTGCAAAAAGATGCCCCATTTCTATTTGATGAGGATTGTAAGAAAGCATTTGGGGATCTGAAGAAAATTCTGACGTCCACACCCATTATTCAGCCACCTAACTGGGATGTGCCTTTTGAGATCATGTGTGACACATCAGACTATGCTGTTGGAGTTGTTTTGGGGAACGTGTTGATAAACTTCCCCATGCTATCTATTATGCAAGTCGAACTCTAAACGATGCACAACTCAATTATTCTACCACTGAGAAGGAGTTGCTTGCAGTCGTTTTTGCATTAGACAAGTTCAGATCCTACTTGTTAGGATCTAAAGTCATTATCTACTCGGACCATGCTGCATTGAAGTATCTTTTCTCTAAAAAAGATGCTAAATCTCGTCTTATCCGATGGATCTTGCTATTTCAAGAGTTCGACATTGAGATTTGGGATAAGAAAGGTTCGAAAAATGTGGTGGCGGACCATTTGTCTAGATTGATTGTGGAATTCAGTGAGGCTGCCACTCCCATTTCTGAGACCTTTCCTGATGAGCAATTGATGCACATTGCTCACAGTCCCGCACCATGGTTTGCTGACATAGTGAACTATCTTGTCACCGGACACATGCCCTTGCATTGGGGGAGGCAAGATAAATCAAAATTTTTGGCCATGGTAAAACACTTTTTCTGGGACGATCCTTACCTGTTCAAGTATTGTCCTGATCAGATCATTAGACGGTGTATTCCTGAGCATGACCAATCTAATGTCATCGCCTTTTGTCATAATCATGCATGTGGAGGCCATTTTAGTGCTAAAAAGACCGCTGCAAAGATTTTGTAGTGTGGATTTTATTGGCCTACCCTTTTCCGGGACTCTCACACCAACTGTATATCTTGTGAACGTTGCCAAAAGCTAGGGAATCTTTCTAGGAGAAATATGATGCCCCTCAACCCTGTTCTGATTGTTGAGATTTTTGATGTGTGGGGCATTGATTTCATGGGACCATTCCCAAACTCCTTTGGCTACTTATACATTCTAGTTACTGTGGACTATCTGTCCAAGTGGGTGGAGGCCGTTGCGTGCAAGACCAATGACCACAGAGTTGTGGTCCAGTTCTTGAAAGACACTATTTTTGCTCGTTTTGGTACGCCTCGAGCAATCATAAGTGATGGAAGTATGCACTTTTTCAACAAGATCTTTGAGTAGTTGATGAAGAAATATTGTATCACGCACAAAGTTGCCACCCCATATCACCCACAGACGAGTGGTCAAGTGGAAATTTCAAATCGCGAGATCAAACAAATTTTGGAAAAGACTGTGAACCCTAATAGAAAGGATTGGTCTCTACGATTGACGGATGCACTGTGGGAATGTCGGACAGCCTTCAAGACGCTAATTGGCATGTCTCCCTATCGCATTGTATACGGAAAGGCATGTCACCTTCCGGTTGAATTAGAGCATCGTGCGTATTGGGTTGTCAAGCAACTAAATTTCAATCTTTCCAAGGCTGGCTCACAACGGAAGCTCCAACTCAATGAATTGGAGGAGCTGCGGAATTATGCATATGAGTGTGCCCGATCATACAAAGGACAAATGAAGAAGACTCATGACCAAAATATTTTGAGACGAGCATTTGAGCCGGGTCAGAGAGTTCTTCTTTATAATTCGCGCCTGCATCTTTTTCCAGGCAAGCTCAAATCCCGATGGTCAGGCCCATTCATTATTCGATCGGTTTTTTCTCATGGGGCCATCGAGATTGAGGATCCTAAGAATGGTAATACTTTCAAGGTAAATGGACAGAGGCTAAAACCATTCTTAGAGTTGAGGAGTCTGGACATTGAGACGATACTGTTGGAGGATCCTAGTTACTCAGATTGAGTGTAGTATTCTAGGAAGAGTCTGGCTGAAGACGTAAAACTTAGCGCTCACGGAAGGCACCCCACAGCTTATCTTTTCTTTTGTTTATTTATTACTTTGCATTTTTTTATGATTAATGTTTGTTTCCAGTATTTTTTGTTTTCCAGTTTTTTATTTTTCAGGGACAAAGCGTACTTCAGTTCAAGTTTGGGGGTATGCTATGAGCCATACCAGTCCAAATAGTTCTCCATATCTCAGGTCAGCTCTTTCTATATTAGTCACACATTGGGATCAATGTGTAATTTAAGCTTGGGGGTATAGGAGACACATCACACACTTTGTCCTAATTTGTTGTCTTTTCGTCATAGAGATAAATGCATGCTCATGTTATCGTGAAATTTTAGTTGATCTAAACATTTTCTGTGATGTGATGTCATTGGTGAGCTTAACATTTTGAACACATGATCTGGTGATAAAATTTTAAAATTTAGTTACTTACTTTAGGCATTTTGAGAATTCACATGTTTGATCTAATCTAACACGAGCACATTAGCACAAATTATGTGAGGTATGACATGTGATTTTAACGTGTATTTTTCCTTATCTTAACTGAAACTGGATGACTTGTTGGATGAACTCTTGGGCATAGGAAAATATAAAAAAAAAAAAATTTATTATCAATAAACTTTTCGCTGAGTAACTGGACCTCTTGCCTCAGTAAGCAGTGAGTGTTCACATCAAAAGGTGAAATTTTGCTTGGTAGTATTAAGGCCGGTTTATTTTCGTAGCCTTTTTTACTCGAGTTAGTAAGTCCTTAGGGGTGTCTGTACACCTAATGCCCTAAAACCATCTGGTTTGGGAGTCATTGACTTAACACTCGCTACATGGGTCAATTAGAAAGCTTAAGGGAACTAAACATAGCCGTGCCTTATTAAAAAAAAAAAAGAGAAAAAAAAGAGAATAAAATAAAAACTATGCCTTTTCGTTCATTTTTTATGGGAAATTCGGTGAATCTTGAGACATGGAGACCTTACACATTAGAGTTACTTGGAAGCTTCATTTTTATATGCTAATTCACCTTACACTGATTCAAGCTTGTGATGCCTTATCCTGCCTTTTGTAAGTAATTAGATTTTAACATTTCTATTCATTGCGAAGATGGGTTTACCTTTTTAAGCTTGCTTATGAATGAATATCATGGTGATGTGTGCTCCTTAAATTTTTGGATACCATGAGTGATGACTTTATCTTTATGTTCTTTGTTTTTCGTTGAGTCTTTTATTTTGTTTTGCTAAGGGACTAGCAAAATATAAGTTTGGGGGTATTTGATGAGTCTTAAATATTGCATATTTTAGACCCTTAACTTATATTTGTTATGCTCTTAGTTAGTAGTATTTTACTTTATTTTACGTTTTTCTTGTGTTTTGTGTATTTTTACAGGTTTGTGGAGAAAATGAAGCATTTCAGGAGATTTGAATCTTCTGGAGACATTGCGCTCGATCGCAACAGATATGCGATCGAGCGCACCAGTGCTCGAGCGCACCTGCCTATGAACGAGTGCACCTGCCTATGAGATCCTGCGCATAAGACATGCGATCGATCGTACCTGCGATTGATCGCACCACATTGCGATCGAGCACACACGGGCCTGTATCCCACATCGTTTCTGCAAGCCACATTACTCCGGGTCTTCCCCTATATAAGCACCATCTGGCTTTATAATTCAGTGTACAATTTCTGAGCCACTTTGGTGTTTACTGGTGGACGTCCGTCAGCATTCTGGTGGATCCCGAAGGCATTGCTACCACGAGGGGAAGCGCCGCCCGTCAGCGAGTGGAATTTCTCCCATGTAAAGTTGTTTATTTATTTCTTTATATTCAGTTGTTTTAGTTTAAATGTTTAGCACTTGTTATTATAGTTTTATAGTTATGAGTGGCTAGACTCTTCAGCTAAGGTTGAAGATGAAGCCCCGCCGTTGTTTGGCGTAGTAGTTCAGATTTGCTTGTACAAATTTGACAATTTTTAGTATAAATGTTCTTTCAATTATTTGAGTTAATCTTATAATTGATTGAGTTTAAATCGTCTGTTGGATTTTCTTTGTGTTTCATCTGATGGATACATTGAATGCTTTTCGATTAAATTGGATTCCCTTTGTGATTTGTTAAGAGCGGATACATCGGGTGCTTTTGGTTTAGTTGGGATATTCTTTGTTTTTTGTCTTATAGTTAGATTCATTGAATGTTTTGATAGGCTATATTTTTAGAACATGTATGCTTAACTTTGGTGGGGTGGATTCGGAAACCTTAGTGTTTTTAATTATTAGTTTTTAAATCAACTTAGCTTAGTTTATATTTCTTTTGCAATATCATTCACAATTCGGAACTAGGTTAAGATAGAGTTAATTTAGATTGAAAATTATATTTTCACAACACAATTCCCTGTGGATTCGACCTCGCACTTGCACAACGCTATACTGCAAACGACTCGTGCGCTTGCGAGTAATTTAAAACTCACAACAAATAGCATAGGAGATTCTTCCATATCTAATACAATAAAATCAGCAAGTAAAATAAATTCACCTACCTTTACCAAGACATCCTCAAGAATATCTCTTAGTCTTTTGATGCTTCTGTCTACCAATTGCAAGCTGATGAAAGTTGGTTGAAGCTCCCCCAAACACAGTGTCTCGAATACAGTGTATGGTAGCAAATTAACACCCGACCGTAGATCCAATAGTGCACTCTCAAAAAGCTGGTCACCTATCCTACAAGGAATGGTAAAACTACTTAGATCTTTTAGCTTCGGTGGTAGTTTCCTTAACAACACCGCGCTTACCTCTTCAGTTAAAGCTACTGTTTCAAGCTCCTGAAACTTCCTTTTATGAGTGCAACAATCTTTAAAAAATTTAGTGTATGCAGGAATTTGTTGAATTGCATCTAATAAAGGGATGTCAATCTCTACTTTTCTCAAAGTTTCAAAAATATCAAGCAATTTATTCTCGTTCTTTGGCTTTACTAACCTTTGAGGGAAGAGAAGTGCATTCACCTTCTGCATTTCACTTACCTTGGATGTGGATGCTTTATTTGGAAATGCTTGTGCCGGCTCATCAGCTCCTATGACCTTACCATTTCTGAGAGTTGTAACGGCCTTCGGTTGCCTGTGTCTTCCTAAATTAGGTAGTGTTTGAGCTGAAAGTTCCCCCTACTTTCTTCCACTTAGCTCCTTAGCCAATTGCCCTACTTGTACTTCCAGTCTCTGAATAGCTTGCTCATGCTTTGCAGTTGTTTGTCTTTCCTCGGTCCGAAATTTTCTTTCATCTGCCATAAACTGATCTTATGAAGTCATCAGTTGTTGTTATTGAGTTGCTAATTACCTTACAATACTCTCTAGGTCACTCTTCTTTGACTCCTGAATTGGTTGCACTGCTTGTTGGGAGTTCTGTTGCTGCCTTTGAAGGTTCAAGACATTCTGATTGTTATTCCATGAGAAGTTGGGGTGGTTTCACCACCCTGGATTATAAGTATTGGAGTATAGATTATTCTTAAGAGGATAATTGTTTTGTCCCATATAGTTTGCTAGCTCTTGATCTGTAGATAAATACAAAGGGTAAGTCTCAGCAGTGTGATCAAAATGAGAACATATAGCACATACATGGAGTTGTGTGGCTTGTGGACTAGGTGGGATGTTATGAGCAGTCTTGGCTTTTACGATTATATCTAGCCTTCTTTCCACAACAACCATCTGATTTGGAGATCCACCATTTAATTTCACTTCATACACGCCCTTGCTTTTTACTCTTTGTCTCCCTCTAGATGAGAATTATTGGGTGTGCTCATTTAATGTCTCAAAAAGCTCCATGGCTTATTCACTACTATTTTCCATTAGTACATCTCCACAACCTATATCAACAATACCTTTATTCATGTCATTTAGACCTTCATAAAAAGCTTGTACTAGCTCATCTTGAGGTAGGTTGTGGTGTGGACACTTGAGAAGTAGCTCATTGAAGTGTCCCCATCCTTAAAAAAAGGTCTTCATCTCTTTGCTGAAAAGATTGAATCTCCTTCCTTATCTATCTTGTCTTTTGTGCTGGGAAAAACTTCTTTAGGAACCTACTGGATAACTCTTCCCAAGTATGGATAGAAACTGTAGGCAATGAATTGTACCACAACCTAGCATTATCTTTTAATGAAAAAGGAAAAAGAATTAACTTGGTTCCCTCTTGATCTAGGCCCCGGATGTGCTGGAACTTGCAGAGATCAAAGAATTCCTGAAGATGCAAGTGTGGATCCTCAGTAGCTGTACCCCTGAAGTGAGTCAACACATTGAGTATCTGCGGGGATATGTAGTAATTGCCTTCTGCCTCCGGTTGATAGGCAATGCATGAGGGCTAGTTGAGGTTTTGTGGGATGAAGGATTGTTTCATGGGTTGTCGCTCTGGTGGCAGTTAGTTGACAAGTTGCTCCGTCATCAGTACTTCTCCCTTGAATTGTTCTTCTTCCTCCTCAACTTGTCTCTAGGCCTTTGTCGAATAGTCCGCTTAATCTCTATATCGAGAGGAAAGATGGTTGGATTCTTGGATCGAAGCCCTTGCATGAATCAACTGAAGCTCTTTAGTGTAGTAGTTTCAGTATTGCTGTTCGGGTAGTTTCTGGAACTGCACTCAATCGCTCCAAGTTTGGGCGCTCGATCGCACTACGCTCGAATGCTATAGCTGACGCTCGATCACAATGCCAGGAACTACTCTGCCACAGATCTGAAGCAAAACTAGAAAAAATTAGATTTTTGATAAAAATAAAACATAACAAAAATAATAAAACATAATAAAAATAATTCTAAACAGAATTTAACGCAATCCCTGACAACAGCGCCAAAAACTTGTTATGCAAATATCTACCTAAATTAATAAGCAAATAATTAAACGTTTTACTTGCAAGTGCACAAGGTGAAAATAGTAATATAGTGTGTAAGTGCGAGATCATTCCCACATGCATTGGTAAATTTTGCTTTAAAATTAAATTCGCTATATAAAACGAGAGAAAGATAAAGTACATTTGATTCGATAATGATAAAAGGGTAGGACTTTGATATCCACCATTAATCATGCTTTCACAATAAAACAATATGCCAATGCTTTAATCACATTATGAATGCCTAATGTTGCCAACCTAAGGGCATGGTATATACTCCTTAAGCAACGAGTTAGGCATGGTATATACTCTAACTCTTTTCTTTCTTAAAGGAGTTGGCATGGTGTATACTAAATTTTTCTTTAAGAAAGCATAATATCTGTGGAAATCGACAAACACACAAGGCCTAGGGCATGGTATATATCCCCAGTTTCCCATGTTGATTAACTTAAGAACCCGGCGTGGATTTCTTTTGTTACTATTATTAAACACATGACTCAGCCATCCAAATTGATTTAATTAACTAGTCCATACTACATGTATATGTTGATCAGGCGAACACATATGAGGAATTCAAGAAAATAGGAATTAATCAAGTTAAGCATCACAATATAACTATCATAAAGGCGACAATATTGAATTATTGAGTAACATAATCAGGGCTTCAATCAAGCCCTATTAGCAATTTAGTTACACATGAGTTTGATGTTAAACATCTTCGTAAAGTAAAATAGAAGGAAAAGAATAAACCCGAAAAACTTCCTTAAAGAGCCGTTAATTCTTCTATAAAAATCCCCTCCTTATTTCTATGTTTACAGGCCTATTTATAGAGTTTAAGTAACCCTAGAAACATTTAAAAACCCTAGAACTCGTAAAACAAAACCCTAATCTTATATCCAAAATAGGACTAGCTTGGAATTCAATGTGAAAATTTTTAAAAGGGTATGAATTCTGGAAGAATTGAATAATAAATTAAAAATTTTAATATAAATATTATTTCAGGTGTTGACGATCAGCAATCGGGTGAAATTGCTAAAAGGAGCAGGAAAGACAAGGAAGTGATCCACGGGTAGCTTTAAGTGCTACGTAGTGAGTTAGATTTACTTTTAGTAATCGAGATAAATATGAAATATAAAGTGATTATATTTGAATTAATTATTAACCTATGATTGGATGATAGATGAAAGTTGGTTGATGGGTATTACAGGAATAATTAATATGTTAAAGATTTATTATATGAGAAGTAATATTATTGAAATAATGAGTTGATTAAATATATAATGAAGGGATAAATGAAATTATTGACAAACTATGATTGATAATTTGATATGATATATGAGGAGATAATTTAATGAATATGATAAAAATTATAATTTTGAGAAAGAGCTGGATAGCTAAATTGAATGTCTGAATGTATGCTGATGAGTCTAAAATATTGCATATTTTAGACCCTTAACTTATATTTGTTATGCTCTTAGTTAGTATTATTTTACTCTATTTTACGTTTTTCTTGTGTTTTGTGTGTTTTTACAGCTTTGTGGAGAAAGTGCAGCATTTCAGGTTGATTTGAAGCTTCTGGAGACATTGCGCTCGATCGCAACAGACATGCGATCGAGCGCACCAGCGCTCGAGCGCACCTGCCTTTGAACGAGCGCAAGGTCAACATCCCACATCGAAATATTTGAAGATCAGTGCATCTGCGATCGATCGCAGAAGACATGCGATCGAGCGCACATGAGATCGTGCGCACAAGACCTGCGATCGATCGTACCTGCGATCGATCGCACCACACTGCGATCGAGCGCACACGGGCCTGTATCCCACATCGTTTCTGCAACCTGTTTTACTCCGGGTCTCCCCCTATATAAACACCATTTGGCTTCATAATCCAATGTACAATTCCTGAGCCACTTTGGTGTTTACCGGTGGACATCCGTCAGCATTCTGGTGGATCCCGAAGGCATTGCTACCACGAGGGGAAGCGCCGCCCGTCAGCGAGTGGAATTTCTCCCATGTAAAGTTGTTTATTTATTTCTTTATATTCAGTTGTTTTAGTTTAAATGTTTAGCACTTGTTATTATAGTTTTATAGTTATGAGTGGCTAGACTCTTCAGCTAAGGTTGAAGATGAAGCCCCGCCGTTGTTTGGCGTAGTAGTTCAGATTTGCTTGTACAAATCTGACAATTTTTAGTATAAATGTTCTGTCAATTATTTGAGTTAATCTTATAATTGATTGAGTTTAAATTGTCTGTTGGATTTTCTTTGTGTTTCATCTGATGGATACATTGAATGCTTTTCGATTAAATTGGATTCCCTTTGTGATTTGTTAAGAGCGGATACATCGGGTGCTTTTGGTTTAGTTGGGATATTCTTTGTTTTTTGTCTTATAGTTGGATTCATAGAATGTTTTGATAGGCTATATTTTTAGAACATGTATGCTTAACTTCGGTGGGGTGGATTCGGAAACCTTAGTGCTTTTTATTATTAGTTTTAAAATCAATTTAATTTAGTTTTAATTTATTTTACAAATTATCATTCAAAATTCGGAACTAGGTTAAGATATAGTTAATTTAGATTGAAAATATACTTTCACAACGCAATTCCCTGTGGATTCGACCTCGCACTTGCACAATGCTATACTGCAAACGACTCGTGCGCTTGCGAGTAAATTAAAACTCACAACAAGTTTTTGGCACATCTTGGGAAAACCTACTTAGCAAATTTTACCATAAGTTTTTCCCAATGTCTAGAGTGAATGAGTACCGTAAGGAGATTAGCTCTTTCACTCAGGACGAGGATGAGAAGTTCTCTGAAAGCTGGGAGCGCTTTAAAGAGTTACTGATCAGATGCCCTCCACATGGATATGAGAAGTGGAGACTCGTTCAATTCTTCTACCAAGGGTTGACTCAACCCAACCGTAGCATGATCGAGTCTATGAATGGGGGGGCATTCTTGAGTCTGACAGGAGACGAAGCATATATGGCGTTGGACAAGTTGTCCGACAACTCACAGCAGTGGGATTTTTCAAGCTGTCGAGATAAGTCCATTCGTGCTCCTAAGAGGGGAGGCATCTATGAGGTCAGAGAGGACGCTGATTTGAGGATAAAGTTAGATGCCCTAACTAAGAAGATTGACGCTCTCACTGTGAGCCAATCCATTAATGCTGCCAACACATTCAATGTTGAAAGCTGTTCCATCTGTGCTAGTCCCATGCATCTAGCACAGAATTGCCCATCAATGCCGGCTTGTGCCGAGTATCCTATGGAACAAGTAAATGCTTTCAATGACTTTCGAAGGCAGTCAAATGGATCGTACTCTGAGACGTACAATCCAGGGTGGCGGAACCACCCAAATTTTTCATGGAGACAGAACCAACCAATGAATCAGGGAGGATCCTCTCATCATGCTCAAAATCAATATCCTCCCGGATTTGCCCCACAAATTCCTAATCATGGTCGTTCTGCCCATCCAGCACCTTCACCTGCTTACCATGCACCCGCTCAAACACCAGCGCCAGTTTCACAGTCGCTTGAGGACACCCTCAAGGAATTCATGAAGGCGACTAGCCAAAATATGAGCGATGTGAGGAGTGCAACAATGGTAAACACCCAAGCAATTGCCAAGCTGGAGAGTCAAATAGGGCAAATTGCAAGCCACTTGGGTGAGAGAGAGAAAGGAAAGTTCCCCAGTCAGCCCGTGCAAAACCCAAAAGGACAATTTATGGTTGAGAGTTCATCAACTCCTACGCACGGGGAGGAACAAGTACAGTCGATTGTCACACTGAGGTCTGGGAGACAAGTGGACAATCAAGTAGAAGAGAGCCCTGCTATGCAGCAAGGGCAAGGGAGTGGCAACACAGAGAAGAGAGATGCTGAGCCATCTACAGCCACACCTACTGAGAAAGACCCTCCTAGGTCGTTTGTACCTAGAGCGCCTTACCCCGAGAGATTACAGGCGCCCAAGAAAGGAGGGAAGTATGAAGAAATTTTGGAGGTATTCAAGCAAGTCCATATCAATATCCCATTTTTGGATGCCATCCATCAAGTGCCATCATATGCCAAGTTTTTAAAGGACTTGGTCACTATCAAGAGGAGGACGAATGTCCCAAAGAAGGCATTTTTGACCGAGCAGGTCAGTTCAATCCTTCAGTGCAAGTTACCTATCAAGTATAAGGACCCGGGGTGTCCTACCATCTCTTGCACAATAGGAGTCAGCCATATTGAGAGGGCCCTTTTGGATCTAGGGGCGAGTGTGAATCTTCTACCCTACTCAGTTTATGTGCAGTTGGGGTTAGGAGAATTGAAGCCCACAACCACGACGCTTCAATTGGCTGACAGGTCAGTGAAAAGACCACGGGGGATAGTTGAGGATGTTTTGATAAAAGTGGATAAGTTCTATTTCCCCGTGGATTTTATTGTGCTTGACACAGAGCCGGTTCAGAATGTAGGGATTCAAATACCGGTGATTCTAGGGCGACCATTCTTAGCCACGGCTAACGCCCTAATCAATTGTAGGACAGGGGTGATGAAGATCTCCTTCGGAAATATGACAGTGGAGTTGAACATTTTTGATATCACTAGGCAACCACTGGAATATGATGAAATGAGAGATGTATGCTTGATAGAGGAGATTCTTGAGGATACTGTGGATGAATCAAGCATTGAGGATCCCATGGAGGCATGCTTTGCTCACTTTGGAGAGGACTTGGGTTTAGATAAATTACTCGAGGAAGTAAATGCCATTTTGGAGTCTGATCCTCAAGAAAGCAAGGAGGAGGAGGAGAAGGTGTCACCCGAACCTCAACAGAAGGAACTTAAGCCTTTACCAGATAATCTTAAGTATAAGTTCCTGGGTCCAGCACACTGTTTGCCTGTGATAATAGCTTCAGATTTGGGAGAGGCTCAAGAGGAAAAATTATTAGATGTTTTAAGAGAGCACAAGGAAGCTATCGGCTGGACCATTGAGGATATTAAAGGAATCAGCCCCTCGGTGGTGATGCACAGGATACACTTGGAAGAAGATGCTAAGCCATCGAGGGAGCCGCAAAGAAGGCTCAACCCTGCTATGCAAGAGGTTGTAAGGGCAGAGGTTATTAAGCTGTTAGATGCAGGGATCATTTATCCCATCTCTGATAGCAAGTGGGTGAGCCCCATTCATGTCGTGCCCAAGCGAGCTGGGTTAACGGTAGTAAAGAATAAGGACGACGAGTTGGTGCCAACTCGTGTGCAGTCTGGGTGGAGAGTGTGTATAGACTACCGTAAGCTGAACACTGCCACAAGGAAGGATCACTTTCCACTTCCATTTATTGATCAGATGGTGGAGCGTTTGGCTGGGCACGAGTATTATTGCTTTTTGGATGGTTATTCTGGATATAACCAGGTCCCCATGGACCCTGAAGATCAGGAGAAGACGACATTTACCTGTCCTTTTGGGACCTTCGCCTACCGTCGCATGCCTTTTGGGTTATGCAATGCACCTGCCACTTTTCAGCGGTGCATGGTCAGTATATTCTCTGACATGGTAGAGCGGTTCTTGGAGATTTTCATGGACGACTTCTCCGTCTTCGGTTCAACATTTGAGGAGTGCCTGCACCGTCTCTCTTTGGTTTTGGTACGGTGCAAGGAGAAGAACCTGGTGCTTAATTGGGAGAAGTGCCATTTTATGGTCAAGCAAGGAATTGTACTGGGGCATATCGTATCTCATCGAGGGATTGAGGTCGACAAAGCGAAGGTGGATTTGATTTCCAGCCTTCCACCCCCACGTACGGTGAAAGAGGTTCGATCTTTTCTGGGCCATGCAGGTTTCTATAGGCGATTTATCCAGAATTTCAGCAAGATCGCCAGGCCCTTGTGCAAGTTGTTGCAAAAAGATGCCCCATTTCTATTTGATGAGGATTGTAAGAAAGCATTTGGGGATCTGAAGGAAATTCTGACGTCCACACCCATTATTCAGCCACCTAACTGGGGTGTGCCTTTTGAGATTATGTGTGACGCATCAGACTATGCTGTTGGAGCTGTTTTGGGGCAGCGTGTTGATAAACTTCCCCATGCTATCTATTACGCAAGTCGAACTCTAAACGACGCACAACTCAATTATTCTACCACTGAGAAGGAGTTGCTTGCAGTCGTTTTTGCACTAAACAAGTTCAGATCCTACTTGTTAGGATCTAAAGTCATTATCTACTCGGACCATGCTGCATTGAAGTATTTTTTCTCTAAAAAAGATGCTAAATCTCGTCTTATCCGATGGATCTTGCTACTTCAAGAGTTCGACATTGAGATTCGGGATAAGAAAGGTTCGGAAAATGTGGTGGCGGACCATTTGTCTAGATTGATTGTGGAATTCAGTGAGGCTGCCACTCCCATTTCTGAGACCTTTCCTGATGAGCAATTGATGCACATTGCTCACAGTCCCGCACCATGGTTTGCTGACATAGTGAACTATCTTGTCACCGGACACATGCCCTTGCATTGGGGGAGGCAAGATAAATCAAAATTTTTGGCCATGGTAAAACACTTTTTCTGGGACGATCCTTACCTGTTCAAGTATTGTCCTGATCAGGTCATTAGACGATGTATTCCTGAGCATGACCAATCTAATGTCATCGCCTTTTGTCATGATCATGCATGTGGAGGCCATTTTAGTGCTAAAAAGACCGCTGCAAAGATTTTGCAGTGTGGATTTTATTGGCCTACCCTGTTTCGGGACTCTCACACCTACTGTATATCTTGTGAGCGTTGCCAAAAGCTAGGGAGTCTTTCTAGGAGAAATATGATGCCCCTCAACCCTATTCTGATTGTTGAAATTTTTGATGTGTGGGGCATTGATTTCATGGGACCATTCCCAAACTCCTTTGGCTACTTATACATTCTAGTTGCTGTGGACTATCTGTCCAAGTGGGTGGAGGCCGTTGCGTGCAAGACCAATGACCACAGAGTTGTGGTCCAGTTCTTGAAAGACACTATTTTTGCTCGTTTTGGTACGCCTAGAGCAATCATAAGTGATGGAGGTAAGCACTTTTGCAACAAGATCTTTGAGCAGTTGATGAAGAAATATTGTATCACGCACAAAGTTGCCACCCCATATCACCCACAGACGAGTGGTCAAGTGGAAATCTCAAATCGCGAGATCAAACATATTTTGGAAAAGACTGTGAACCCTACTAGAAAGGATTGGTCTCTGCGATTGACGGATGCACTGTGGGCATATCGGACAGCCTTCAAGACTGTCAAGCAACTAAATTGGCATGTCTCCCTATCGCATTGTATACGGAAAGGCATGTCACCTTCCGGTTGAATTAGAGCATCGTGCGTATTGGGCTGTCAAGCAACTAAATTTCAATCTTTCCAAGGCTGGCTCACAACGGAAGCTCCAACTCAATGAATTGGAGGAGCTGCGGAATGATGCATATGAGTGTGCCCGATCATACAAAGCACAAATGAAGAAGACTCATGACCAAAATATTTTGAGACGAGCTTTTGAGCCGGGTCAGAGAGTCCTTCTTTATAATTCACGCCTGCATCTTTTTCCAGGCAAGCTCAAATCCCGATGGTCAGGCCCATTCATTATTCGATCGATTTTTCCTCATGGGGCCATCGAGATTGAGGATCCTAAGAATGGTAATACTTTCAAGGTAAATGGACAGAGGCTGAAACCATTCTTAGAGTTGAGGAGTCCGGACATTGAGACGATACTGTTGGAGGATCCTAGTTACTCAGATTGAGTGTAGTATTCTAGGGAGAGTCTGGCTGAAGACGTAAAACTTAGCGCTCATGGGAGGCACCCCACAGCTTATCTTTTCTTTTGTTTATTTATTAATTTGCATTTTTATGATTAATGTTGTTTCCAGTATTTTTGTTTTCCAGTTTTTATTTTTCAGGGACAAAGCGTACTTCAGTTCAAGTTTGGGGGTATGCTATGAGCCATACCAGTCCAGATAGTTCTCCATATCTCAGGTCAGCTCTTTCCATATTAGTCACACATTGGGGTCAATGTGTAATTTAAGTTTGGGGGTATGGGAGACACATCACACACTTTGTCCTAATTTGTTGTCTTTTCGTCATAGAGATAAATGCATGCTCATGTTATCGTGAAATTTTAGTTGATCTAAACATTTTCTGTGATGTGATGTCATTGGTGAGCTTAACATTTTGAACACATGATCTGGTGATAAATTTTTAAAATTTAGTTACTTACTTTAGGCATTTTGAGAATTCACATGTTTGATCTAATCTCACACGAGCACATTAGCACAAATTATGTGAGGTATGACACGTGATTTTAATGTGTATTTTTCCTTATCTTAACTAAAACTGGATGACTTGTTGGATGAACTCTTGGGCATAGGAAAATATAAAAAATAAAAAAAAATAAAAAAAAATTATCAATAAACTTTTCGCTGAGTAACTGGACCTCTTGCCTCAGTAAGCAGTGAGTGTTCACGTCAAAAGGTGAAATTTTGCTTGTTAATATTAAGGTCGGTTTAATTTCGTAGCCTTTTTGACTTGAGTTAGTAAGTCCTTAGGGGTGTCTTTACACCTAATGCCCTAAAACCATCTGGTTTGGGAGTCATTGACTCAACACTCGCTACATGGGTCAATTAGAAAGCTTAAGGGAACTAAACATAGCCGTGCCTTATTAAAAAAAAAAAAAAAAAAAAAAAAAAAAAAAGGTGAATAAAATAAAAACTATGCCTTTTTGTTCATTTTTGATGGGAAATTCGGTGAATCTTGAGACATGGAGACCTTACACATTAGAGTTACTTGGAAGCTTCATTTTTATGTACTAATTCACCTTACACTGATTCAAGCTTGTGATGCCTTATCCTACCTTTTGTAAGTAATTAGATTTTAACATTTCTATTCATTGCGAAGATGTGTTTACCTTTTTAAGCTTGCTTATGAATGAATATCATGATGATGTGTGCTCCTTAAATTTTTGGATACCATGAGTGATGACTTTATCTTTATGTTCTTTGTTTTTCATTGAGTCTTTTATTTTGTTTTGCTAAGGGACTAGCAAAATATAAGTTTGGGGGTATTTGATGAGTCTAAAATATTGCATATTTTAGACCCTTAACTTATATTTGTTATGCTCTTAGTTAGTATTATTTTACTCTATTTTACGTTTTTCTTGTGTTTTGTGTGTTTTTACAGCTTTGTGGAGAAAGTGCAGCATTTCAGGTTGATTTGAAGCTTCTGGAGACATTGCGCTCGATCGCAACAGACATGCGATCGAGCGCACCAGCGCTCGAGCGCACCTGCCTTTGAACGAGCGCAAGGTCAACATCCCACATCGAAATATTTGAAGATCAGTGCATCTGCGATCGATCGCAGAAGACATGCGATCGAGCGCACATGAGATCGTGCGCACAAGACCTGCGATCGATCGTACCTGCGATCGATCGCACCACACTGCGATCGAGCGCACACGGGCCTGTATCCCACATCGTTTCTGCAACCTGTTTTACTCCGGGTCTCCCCCTATATAAACACCATTTGGCTTCATAATCCAATGTACAATTCCTGAGCCACTTTGGTGTTTACCGGTGGACATCCGTCAGCATTCTGGTGGATCCCGAAGGCATTGCTACCACGAGGGGAAGCGCCGCCCGTCAGCGAGTGGAATTTCTCCCATGTAAAGTTGTTTATTTATTTCTTTATATTCAGTTGTTTTAGTTTAAATGTTTAGCACTTGTTATTATAGTTTTATAGTTATGAGTGGCTAGACTCTTCAGCTAAGGTTGAAGATGAAGCCCCGCCGTTGTTTGGCGTAGTAGTTCAGATTTGCTTGTACAAATCTGACAATTTTTAGTATAAATGTTCTGTCAATTATTTGAGTTAATCTTATAATTGATTGAGTTTAAATTGTCTGTTGGATTTTCTTTGTGTTTCATCTGATGGATACATTGAATGCTTTTCGATTAAATTGGATTCCCTTTGTGATTTGTTAAGAGCGGATACATCGGGTGCTTTTGGTTTAGTTGGGATATTCTTTGTTTTTTGTCTTATAGTTGGATTCATAGAATGTTTTGATAGGCTATATTTTTAGAACATGTATGCTTAACTTCGGTGGGGTGGATTCGGAAACCTTAGTGCTTTTTATTATTAGTTTTAAAATCAATTTAATTTAGTTTTAATTTATTTTACAAATTATCATTCAAAATTCGGAACTAGGTTAAGATATAGTTAATTTAGATTGAAAATATACTTTCACAACGCAATTCCCTGTGGATTCGACCTCGCACTTGCACAATGCTATACTGCAAACGACTCGTGCGCTTGCGAGTAAATTAAAACTCACAACATATGCCTGTTTTTATATTATTGTTCATATGCGTATTCAATATCATTGTTCATATGCATATGCATGAAATAAAAGAACCGTGAAAACTGGTATATGCTGGAAATAAAATAACCAGGAAGACAACCGGACTAAATGAAACCGTTACAGCTGGTATATGTGGAAATAAAAGAACCGGGAAAGCAGCAGGTCTAAGATAAAACATGTCGACATGTGGGAAGCCGTTCCCAAATAATAATATAATTTAAATTCATGCATCGCGTTTGTTCTAAATATTGATTATTATTTCTTTAGATGCTAAAGTGTTTTTCTTGATTGTAAATTTATTGATAGATGAATGAGTCTCATAGAGAGACATATATGATGAGAAAGAAATATGAAAGTATGATATGATAAGAATTATTTGAGTGATTGATTATATGCTGTGAACCTCATAATGAGGTAATTATGAGGTAGACTTGATAGTCTCAAGATTATTAAATATATGAGAGGAACAGATTGATAAATGATGAGGATTATGATATGAGTAGTGATAACAGAATGCTATTATCGAATTATTTAAGATATATATATATATATATATATATATACAAATGTATATTGGAAGACTATTTGAATAATTTAATACTTCTAGTAAATTTAATTCACTGGGCTTGTGAAGCTCCCTCTTCATTGTTAAGTAATTTCAGGTATCAGGCAGAACAGATAGATAGGTGAGCTGATATTCAGACTGAGTGATTATCTGTAAGCCTTGTGGTCCACATCCTCAGATTAATGAAAAAAAATATTGTAAATATTCATGCATCATATGTTGTATATAATATTTCACTTGGGATTTTAATAATGTAACTTCTCTGTTGAAGGTTGAGGATTGATGTATAGATATATATAATTTCAGTTGATGTTTTTATATTGTTGCATATATGTGTCGTGCTGGGATTTCAAAAACTGACGACAAGTCTCTGGGGTGGCCAACCTGGGTTGGGTCGTTACATATTTCCAATGCAATATTGAACCTAAGGAGCCGCATACAATAAGGCAATTTCAAAAATTAGGAAAACCAATGGGCTAAGAGAAAGATTTCTAATAATTATTTAAACTGAGGATTTAGTTGTAATTTTTTAAAATCTTGGAGCTCTTAGAACTAAGGTCTCTATAGAAAGGTTATATTTTATTTAAACCATAACATAATTTTTGTGAGACTAAAAATGTGATTTCTCTCTCTCCCTCTATCTCAAAGGGCTGAAAACCTGGATATAGCACTGTAACGACCCGTCTTAAGTGGGCTTTACTCGAGAAGGCTCTGTTACTTTACAACATTAAGCACCTTGACTTATGATACAACCAAACAAAACATTCACAACCAATTTACATTCTTTTTCAAATGAAATAGATTGTACATTACAATTCCTTATACACAGGAAACTTTTCAGTAAAAACACATTCTTAATGTTTTACAAAAGGGGTCCAATAAGGAAGGAAAACCTTCTCAAATAAAATTAACTTGAATACTTTTACAATTTCTAGACTATAACTAAACTTAAACTCTCAAAAGATTGAAGAAATGAGGATGCCGTATATGAGGATTTCCTTTCAACTTTGACCAAAAAACTCCCGGTGCTTTCCTGAAATGTTAGTAAAATAAAAGGGGTTAGTTAAAAAGCTTAGTGAGGAACACAAACTATAAGTATTAGCATGAAAATTAATTCATAAATTACCAATTTTATTATATGGGTCATCAAGTATTATACTTATAGGATACAACTTATATATATATACACACACACACACACACACACGCACACACATACTTTCGATTTTTTTTATGTCTTATCACAAAAGGAAGTAATCAAAAATTGAAATAATACTAGTATTTTTAGTTTATCAAATTCTAGTAATTCAAACACATCCACACACAATAGCTCAACCATTTTCGAATAACAATCATATCTATATCTTTTAAATTACAACACGTACCTCTCATGAGTCAATTACAACATGTGTCCTTTATAGGCTAATTACATCATATGCCCCTTATAGGAAAATTACCACACATGCCCCTCCTAGACGGAACATCATGATGCATCCATGAAATGTAATGCTATGCAATGCAATGAAATGCACAATCATATCATTGCCCCTCAATGGGCTAATCTAATCATCACAGGGATGTCTCCTCATGTACCGATATGCCAAATTATCATACTATATCATGTCACAATGGATCTCCTTTCACCCCTTCTCAGGCAGGGTCCTATACGTCCAATATCTTTTAGTACCCTTGCACCCCTTATGGGAAGGAACCTACTGGCCTCACCCATTACTTACCCCTCAATATTATGCCGTCAAACAATTGTTATTTTGCAAAATGATTTATAATGAAATGGTTTGTAATCAATCATTCATCCATCAATCACATCACAAATTCACAACAATCGAAGCAAATCATTTTTATTAATAATTACAAGCATCACAATTCCCCAAACACAACTACATCAAATCGCCCTAAACTCGTATCTTATATATTCACATTTTATAGCATGTGTATATATATATACATATATACATACATATATATACATATATACATACATATATATACATATATACATACATATATATACATATATACATACATATATATACATATATACATACATATATATACATATATACATACATATATATATATATATATATATATATATATAGTAACTATATTATTGGTTGACTAATAGTGAGGCAAAACTCACCTTTGCCGTACCAAGCCCCAATCTTGGATTACTTCTAGACTTTGGTGTTTTCCTTTAATCACACCTAACATATATATGTTGGGAAACCACCTAAAGATGCCCATGTGGTGATCTTCCAAACACCTAAGTCTAGAATTACTTGAAATACAACCGAAACAAAACAGGAATCAAAACCAATCAAAGAAAGAACACCAGCAATTGTTATCGAGGTTTGGCAATAGCCTACGTCGGTGAGTTCCTCCGAACTCTCTGCACTAAATCAATGGTTCTTTACAGATACATCAACTCTTCTTCAAGAATCTCAAGTTCTTGAAGAACGAAAGAAGAGAAAATAGAAAGTGATAAGGAACTATTACAAAGCCCTTGAATCCAATCTATACTACTCTCTCTCTAAACAACCAGCCTCTCTTTGAGATCTATTCTAGTGCCTCTTCTGTGTTTTTGTGTTTTTACACTCTCACACTTGAACTTGAATTCTCTTGTATGATGATCTTGTGTTTGCAACTTGTTTAGATTGAAGCTAGGTGACCCTTTATATAGTGCACCACTTCTTGAACCTATCTTGAAGTCAATCTCCACCCTTAGACCTTGAGGACCAATCAATCATAGCCCTTCAACAATCCTAAGTGATCCTGTGAGTTTAGATCATCCTCCACGCACCATCCAAGAGGCTGAAACAAACTAGTCTTAGTGTGCTTAGCGCTGCGGCCAAGAACAGGGATGGCCGTGGCTTAGAACAGGACAACACTCCTCCATGTGTTAGGCGTCGTGGCGTACACTGCCTAGAAGTGACCAATCTGCAAGGCGCCGTGACTCACCAAGGCTGGGCCATGGCACACACTGGTAGAGGGCCTTTTCTCCCTTGCTGTAGGCCGCGACACACACCTCCAATCCTAATGCTGAACATGCTGAACCCTTCAACCGGTTTAATCCTTGGTCAAATACCAACAATCTCTACCTTTGTCTAAGCGATTAAACCCGAACCCATTGTGCAGAGAACTCAGGATCCAAACTCAACTTGAGTCACCATATCAATCGACTCCAATCCTAAGAAGTCCAAGGAAATGATTGAACTTGCTTAGAGGTAGAACTTTGGTGCCTAAATCTGTAGGATTTTCCTCCGTGGCCACCTTGTCCACATGAATGCATCATTCCGTAACATTTTCTCGAATGAAATGATACCGAACATCCATGTGCTTTGTCCTCTCATAGAACAACGGATTCTTGCATATATGCAATGCACTTTGGCTATCCGAATACACCACCACCTGCTCTTTTAGGACCTTCAACTCTTCCAACAACCCTTTACACCACATAGTCTCCTTAATGGCTTCCATTGCCGCTATATACTCAGCCTCGGTTGTTGAGAGTGCTACCACCAGTTGCAACTGAGCCTTCCAACTTATACAACATCTGTTTAAGTTAAAGAAGTAGGAGGTAATCGATCTTCTTTTATCCCAGTCTACTCCATGGTTCGAATCCGCATAACCCTCAAGACAGATGGACTTACCCCTCTTCTCATAAACCAGCCCTACTTCTGGGCTTCCCTTTAAGTACCTCAATAACCACTTCATCCCAAGCCAATGCTCCTTTCTAGGATTACTCGTAAACCTGTTGAGAACATTCATTGCATGAGCAATGTCTGGTCTAGTGCTTACCATAGTGAACATGACTAATCTAACCGCACTAGAGTAGGGGACCTTTTCCATTTCCTTCTTCTCCTCATCTGATCTCGGACATTGATTACTAGAGAACTTGAAATGACCAGCAAAGGGAACCTTCACTGGTTTGCTATCTTCCTTAGAGAACTTAGATATCATCTTCTCTATGTAGGAAGTGTGAGAGATCTTTAATCTGTTTCTCTCCTTTTCCCAGATTATACTCATCCCAAGGATCTTCTAATCATGGCCAAGATCCTTTATCTCAAACTCCTCACTGAGTTGAGCCTTTAATTTCCCTATCCTCTCCATGCTAGCTTCCAACCAGCAACATATCATCAACATAGATGAGGATGATCAGCACTTCCTCCACCTTGTGTCCCTGGTAGTACAAGCACGAATCATAGCAGCTCCTCATGAAACCTAAGCTAGTTACAAAGGAATTGAACCTCTTAGTCTATTGTCGAGGTGATTGCTTCAGGCCATAGAAAGATTTTTTCAATTTACACACCAACTCTGCCTGCCTTCCTTCCTCATAGCTGTTGGATTTTTGTCCAAAGATTAAACAAAGATGGAAGAATGAAGTTCAACATGCTAAAAGTACGCACACCATTGTGAGCTGTGACTCAACTCTTCCTAGGCTGCGGCTCCCACCATGGAAGAAATTCTGGCCAGGTGTGCGCTACGGCTCAGACTCCCCCAGGCCACAACATCTAGAAAGATGACAAGGAGACGAGTTTCAGCCCTACTCCAGGCTGCGACATGCCCTGTTCTAGGCCGCGGCCTGAAGGTACACTAATGCCATTTTGTTCAGCCTTTTGAAAGGTGCGTGGGGCATGTCTAAAATGCACAACATCACTTAGGATTGATGGAGGGCCATGGTTAATTGGTCATCAAGATCTAAGGGTGGAGATTGACTTTGAAGAATGGTCAAGAAGCTGGTGCACTATATAAAGGGTCACTTAACTTCAATCTAAAACAATGTGATAACTTGTGATTAGAATTTAGATCAATTGTGAGAGTGCAAAAACACTAAACTCAAGAGAGATTCTATGGATAGGTTGGTTATTTAGAAAGAGAGAGTAGAATAGAAAGAGGATTCAAGGGCTTGTAAGGGGAATTTTCTTGGGAAAATTCCAAGGTTAGTTCTTATCACTTTCTTCTTCTTCTTCTTCTTTTGCTCTTCAAGAACCTGTGAGTTCTTGGAAGAGTGTTGCTGATTGTAAAGAACTCTATTGATAAGATATCGGAGGAGCTCACGGGGATATAGGCATATTGCCGAACCTCGTTAACAAATTTCTTGTGTTCTTTTCTTTCTTGCTTTGATTGGTTGCTGTCTATTTTCTTTATACAAGTCACTCTAGACTTCAGTGTTTGGAAGATCACCACCTGGGCATCATCCAAGGTGGTTTCCCAACAGTGGTATCAAAGCTTGCATAGCTGGGTATCAGAGAAAGAACCGAAGGTATCGGAGCAAGACTCCAAGAATCAAAGAACAAACTTGTTGGGTGATTCAAGAACAGAGAAAAGATCAAGATCAGATCGTGTTCTTAAGGTTGATTCAATAATGGTATTTAGATTAATCTTTGATTGTGTTCTTGAGGTTTAGAAGAAGTTGGAAAGCATTTGTGGGTGCTGCAAAAATCTGGGATCATCTCCGCAAGATGGGTTCAAATTTCGTTGTTGAGAAGTTTGATGGAAATGGAGATTTTTCCCTGTGGAAGCGGAAGATCAAGGTTGTTCTTATGCAACAAAAGGTGGACTTGGCTATTAGAGAAGATGATGCTTTTCCAGCAAGTATCACGGAGGACCAGTGGATTGAGATGAAGAAGATGGCATACAACACCATTTTCTTGCACATGTCGGATAGTGTCACAAGGGAGTACAGAGACTCGGAAGATCCTGCTCTCATATGGAAGAAACTAGATGAGTTGTTTCTTACCAAAAGTCTCCCTAACAAGATTTATCTTCTTGAAAGAATCTTTACTTTTAAGATGGATCCTAATAAAGAGTTTCAAGATAATCTTGATGTGTTTAACAAACTAGTTCAAGATTTGGCTAGTTGTAGTATTAAATTCCTGGATGAACAATTGGTTGTTATTTTGTTAAATTCTCTTCCTGATTGTTTTGAGAGTTTGATTAATGCTATTGAATATGGAAGGGATACACTAACCAAGGAAATTATGATCAATGCTATAAGGGCTCATGATTTCAAAGCCAAGATGAGGGAAGCATCAAGTGGAGAATGGCTGATCATTAGAGGAAGGCCAGTAACTCAGAATTGTAGTAGCAACCATGGCAACTACCGGGAGAAATCAAAGAGTAGAGGACAAAGCCATGGGAGAGCACATTCCAAACCAAGAGTTGGAGGAAAGAGGTGCTTCTACTGCAATAAGGAGGGTTACTTCAAGAAAGATTGCAAGAAGAGGTTGTCGGATGAGAGAGGGAGAAGCCATACCAACAATGGAGAGGCTTCAATTGTCAAAGGAGAATAGCAATATGATGTTCTTGTTGTGTGCTCAAATGTGAGCAGGAGGCAAGGCAGCGAGAAATGGATTCTAGATTCTGGGTGCACTTATCACATGTGCCCTCACAAGGAATGGTTCAAGAATTTCAAGGAGACCAATGATGGAAGGGTTTTCTTGGGGAATGAAAAATCTTGCCAAGTGAGGGGGATAGGAGACATCCAGTTGAGGATGTTTGATGGATTCATAAGGCTGCTGCGAAATATAAGGTATCTCCTGGATTTAAAGAGGAATTTGATCTCATTGGGGTAGCTGGATTCCATGGGGTATATATACAAAGTTGAGGGAGGAAAGATCAAGGTAACCAAGGGTTCTTTAATAGTGATCAAAGCAGCAATCAAATATGGACTTTATGAGATGATCAGTGAGATAGAAATCAAGGATCAAGCAGTAAGCTTGATGGTTGAGATGGACAAGGTAGCACTTTGGCACAATCGCTTGGGACATATGAGCGAAAAGGGGCTGCAGGTTCTCAGCAAGGATGGTCTATTTGGTGGTGACAAAGTAAAGAAACTGGATTTCTGTGAGAGTTGCATTCTTGGGAAGCAACATCGGGTCAGCTTCAACATCAGAGTACACAAGTCTAATGGGATTCTTGACTACATCCATACGGATCTTTGGGGACCAGTAAGGACACCAACACAGGGAGGTAATCGTTACTTTCTTTCTTTAATTGATGATTATTCAAGACTGGTTTGTGTTTATTTGGTTAAATATAAATCGGATGCTTTGAATAAATTTATGGTGTGGAAAAAGTTGCTGGAGACTCAAATGGGCAGGGTAGTTAAGGTGTTAAGAACCCATAATGGCTTATAATTTTTTAATAAGGATTTTGATAAATTCTATGAATTAAATGGCATTTGATTACGCCCAAAGTATAACACGGTTATTGTAGCATGGCTTTGGAGTGTCGATCCCACAGGGAAACAAGTTAATTACAAAGGAAATGTGTGAACCTTAAAACAAACGGTAAAAGTTAAACCATAAAATATAATGAAATACAGATGAGAAATAACAAGGTTCTGAGAATCCTCCTTAGGTTCGTTGCCTTGTTCTACTCTTGATTCAATTGTTTTTATCTCGATTGCAAGTTTCACATCCCAAACAAGCAATCGGAATATATTCAATCAAGCACATTTATAATCTAACGTAATTGCTATAAATCACTCATTGATTTCGATTTAAGCACATACGACCGATCTTAAAGATTATCAAGAAACGACAATATATCTCAATGATAATATCGCAGTAATGGACAATAAATAAGATAAATCTACCGGAATCAATCACAGCCAAACAACATCACATAAGAAGAGCATGACTAGACTTATATGGGGGAGGAGTATGTAATCACCGGGTTAAGAAAATCTAACAGAAAAAGAATAAAAAGTGCAGCTATCACATGAACTCAAATCCTTCTTACTTAATCAAAGAATGAATCACAACAAATATTGAACAATAAATCCATACAACCGAATCAAGAACAGGAAAAAAAGAACAACAAATCCCTAAGGATTCATCCCTTTCCCTTATTTGATGATTAGTTGGCCATGAAGCTCAAGGTGGAAGAACAATATGGATATTCTCCCCTTAATTTCATGGCCTTGGAGCTCAAGGAGGAAGAACAATATAGATGCTCTCCTCTTAAGTTCCAGCCCTCAAAAGACATGGAAATATTCTGGATTTGGATCCCTTGGATCCCCTTTTTAAGATGCTCTCCCCTTTGAAGATGTTGGCTGCACACTCCTTAAAGATGTATTTATAGAGCACAAGTAGCTATGGGCATTTTGGTCCAGAAAATGTCATTGTGCAGCCCTAATTTGGTCTTGGAATGAGTGGGCGCTGGAAAGTGAGAGGTGCAGTGCTGGAAAGTGAGGGTGTAGTGCTAGAAAGTGAGGGGCGCGGCGCTAGGTGGATGCTGATCTGGAGGCCTGACCTGTGTCTACTAAAACTTCCATAACTTTCTCTAGAAAAATCATTTTTATGAACCGTAAAATTGACCAGAAAATAAACTTCCGGATCTTTCTAAGTGTATATGGCTCATCTCTTGCTTCTTCCTATATCAATACAGTTTAATCTGCAAAAATGATTGATCTGCACAGGCAATTCTGGCAATTTAGTGAAACTCCTTTCTTGGTTTCTCTTCATCTTGGCTCTTCCGCGAGCATTATCTCACTCGAGTATTCATTGAAGCTTCGTGTTTAAAATGATGATAGCTTTTCTATCTCTTTTTTAAGCTCAAAGTACCTGAAAATGCATTGAAATAAATCAACGATTCAAGAATAACACTTTAGAGTTATTAAGGTATAAAAGTGTAATTCCAACCTCGATCAACCCTAAAATGCTAACAATTAAGTATTTTTTAGATGAATTTTATGACTCTCATCAGCATTCTAAGACATAAAACGGTTGTGAAAACCCCTCAGCAAAATGGAGTTGCTGAGAGGATGAATAGAACCCTTATGGAAAAGGCTAGGTGCATGTTAATTAAGTCCGGTTTACCAAAATATTTTTGGGGAGAAGCTGTGTCTACAGCTGCATACTTTGTTAATAGATCACCCTCTAGGGCTTTAGACCTTAAGACTCCCATGGAGATATGGAGTGGAAAACCCCTTGAGTTAAACAACCTTAAGACTTTTGGGTCTGTTGCATATGCACATCAAAAGGATGATAAACTTAACCCAAGGTCTAGAAAATGTGTATTTCTAGGGTATGGTGATGGGCTTAAGGGGTATAGGTTGTGGTCCTTAGAACCCAAAGGAACAAAACTTATAATAAGTAGGGATGTTATTTTTAATGAATTGTTATTTCCCTATTTGGAGAAAACTAACCCTGCAGAGGACAGTGAGCAAACCAGTCCGGAATTTTTGAAGCATAACATCAAGGAGAATTCAATTCAGATAGAGCAAGGAAGGCAAGAAGGTTCAGACTAGGTAGAGCCCATTGATGAAGGCCAACCTCAGGCACTCAAGAGGAGGCTGAACTAGAAGGGGATGATGCAGTAAGTCTGAATGACTACCAGCCCACAAGGGACCGGGAAAGGAGGGTGGTTAGACCACATTTAAGATATGGGTTTGCAGATGCTAATGTAGTAGGTCCTTGGACAGAAGAAGGGATGGTTGAACCAGAAACTTACATAGAAGCCATGGAATGTAAGAATTCATCAAAGTGGCAACTAGCTATAGAGGAAGAAATGGATTCTTTGAGGAAGAACAACTCTTGGGAATTAGTGCCCAAACTAGAAAAACATAGAGTTGTAGATTGTAGATGGATCTACAAGATCAAAGAGGGAACACTCCAGGGGATGAAGTCTAGTATAAAGCTAGGCTGGTGGTGAAGGGGTTCACACAAAGAGAAGGCATAGACTTCACCGAAGTATTCTCACCAGTTGTGAAATACAAGACGATCAGGATAGTGTTAGTATTAGTGGTCTAATTCAATTAGGAAATCAAGTGATGTGAAGACAGCATTCTTACATGGAGAGCTTGATGAGACCATTTATATGAGCCAACCCAACGGCTATGAGGAAGAAAGGCAGGGAGATTTGGTGTGCCAACTGAAGAAATCTCTATATGGCCTGAAGCAATCACCTCAAAAATGGAATAAGAGGTTCGATTCCTTTGTAACCAACCTGGGTTTCATGAGGAGCTACTATGATTCGTGCTTGAATTACAAGGGGCACAAGGTGGAGGAAGTGGTGATCATCCTGATCTATGTTGATGACATATTACTGGTTGGGAGCAGCATGGAGAGGATAAGAAAATTGAAGGCTCAACTCAGTGAGGAGTTTGAGATGATCTTGGCCATGCACAGAAGATCCTTGGGATGTGTATCATCCAGGAAAGGGAGAGAAACCAACTGAAGATCTCTCAAACTTCCTACATAGAGAAGATGATATCTAAGTTCTCTATGGAAGATAACAAACCAGTGAAGATTCCATTTGCTGGTCATTTCAAGTTCTCTAGCGGTCAATGTCCAAGATCGAATGAGGAGAAGAGGGAAATGGAAAAGGTCCCCTACTCTAGTGCGGTTGGTTCTGTAATGTTCACCATGGTAAGCACTAAACCTGATATTGCTCATGCAATAAGTGTCCTCAGTAGGTTTATGAGTAATCCCTGAAAGGAGCATTGGCTTGGTATGAAGTGGCTGCTGAGGTACTTGAAGGGAAGCCCAAAAGTAGGGCTAGTTTATGAGAAGAGGGGTAAGTCCATCTGTCTTGAAGGTTTGCGGATTCGGACTATATAGATGACCGGGATAAAAGAAGATTGATTACCTCCTACTTCTTCAACTTAAACGGATGTTATGTAAGTTCGAAGGCTCAGTTGACCGGTGGTAGCACTCTCAACAACCGAGGCTGAGTACATAGCGGCTACGGAAGCCATCAAGGAGGCTATGTGGTGCAAAGGGTTGCTGGAACAGTTGAAGGTACTAGAGGAGAAGGTTGTGGTGTATTCGGATAGCCAAAGTGCATTGCATTTGTGCAAGAATCTAGTGTTCTATGAGAGGACAAAGCATATGGATGTTTGGTACCATTTCATTTGGGAAAATGTTACAAAAGGGTGCATCCATGTGGACAAGGTAGCCACGGAAGAAAACCCTATAGATATAGGTACTAAAGTTCTACCTCTAAGTAAGTTCAATCATTGCCTTGGACTACTTAGGATTGGAGTCGGTTGATATAATGACTCATGATGAGTTTGGATCCTGAGTTCTCTGTAAAATGGGTTCGGGTTTAATCGCTTAGACAAAGGTAGAGATTGTTGGAGTTTTGTCCAAGGATTAAACAAAGATGGAAGAATGAAGTTCAACATGTTAAAAGTATGCACGCCAGTGTGCGCCGTGGCTCAGCTCTTCCCAAGCCGTAGCCCTTAGCATAGAGGAGCTTCTGGCCAGGTGTGCGGCATGGCTCAGACTCCCCCAGGCCGCGGCACCCAGAAACGTGAGAAGGAGAGGAGTTTTAGCCCTACTCCAGGTCGCGGCATGCCCTGTTCTAGGCCGTGGCCTGAAGGCACACTAATGCCATTTTGTTCAGCCTTTTGAAAGGTGCGTGGGGTATGTCCAAAATACACAACATCACTTAGGATTGATGGAGGGCCATGGTTAATTGGTCATCAAGATCTAAGGGTGGAGATTGACTCTCAAGAATAGTCAAGAAGTTGGTGCACTATATAAAGGGTCACCTAGCTTCAATCTAAAACAATGTGATAACTTGTGAATACTTATGATTAGAATTGAGATTAATTGTGAGAGTGCAAAGATACTAAACTCAAGAGAGATTTCTGTAGAGAGACTGGTTGTTTAGAAAGAGAGAGTAGAATAGAAAGGGGATTCAAGGGATTGTAAGGGGAATATTCTTAGGAAAATTCCAGGGTTAGTTCTTATCACATTCTTCTTCTTCTTCTTCTTTTGTTCTTCAAAAACTTGTGAGTTCTTGGAAGGGTGTTGCTGATTGTAAAGAACTCCATTGATAAGATAGTGCAGAGAGCTCGGAGGAGCTCACGGGGACGTAGGCATATTGTCGAACCTTGTCAACAAATTTCTTGTGTTTTTTTCTTTCTTTTTTTTTTTGATTGGTTGCTGTCTATTTTATTTATACAAGTCACTCTAGACTTGGGTGTTTGGAAGATCACCTCCTGGGCATCATCCAAGGTGGTTTCCCAATAATAGCCTTTGGGTTGCCTCCTGTAGATGGTCTCATCAAGCTCTCTATGCAAGAACACTGTCTGTACATCCGTTTGCTCAATCTCCTAATCATATTGGACCACCATTGCCAATACTATCCATATCGTCTTGTACTTTAAAACCGGCGTGAATATTTTAGTGAAATCTATGCCTTCTCTTTATGTGAACCCCTTCGCCACCCGCCTAGCTTTATACCAGACTTCATCCCCTGGAGGGTTCCCTTCTTTGATCTTATAGATCCACCTACAATCCACAACTGTGTTTTTTTGGTTTGGACACCAATTCCCAAGAGTTGTTCTTCCTCAAAGAATCCATTTCTTCCTCTATAGCTAGCTGCCACTTTGACGAATCCTTACATTCCATAGCATCCATGTAAGTTTCTGGTTCAACCGTCCCTCCTTCTGAACAAGGAGCTACTACATTAGCATTCGCAAACCCATATCTCAAAGGTGGTTTAACCACCCTCCTTCCTCGGTCCCTTGTGAGCTGGTAGTCATTCTGACCCTTCTAGTTCAGCCTCCTCTCAAGTGTCCTGAGCTTGGCCTTCATCAATGGGCTCTACCTGGTCCAAACCCTCTTGCCATCCTTGCTCTACCTAAATTGAATTTTTCATGACACTATGCTCCATAAATTTTGGACTAGTTGGCCCACTATCCCCTGCATGGTTAGTTTTCTTCAAATAGGGAAATAATAATTCATTAAAAATAACATCTTTACTTATTATGAGTTTCAATCCTTTTTGCTCTAAGGACCACAACCTATACCCCTTAACCCCATCACCATACCCTAGAAACACACATTTTATAGACCTTGGGCTAAGTTTATCATCCTTTTAATGTGCAAATGCAGCACATCCAAAAGTCCTAAGGTTGTTCCACTCAAGGGGGTTTCCCACTCCACATCTCTTCGGGAGTCTTGAGCTCTAAAGCTCTAGAGGGTAATCTATTAACCAAATATGCAGCAGTAGACACAGCTTCCCCCCAAAAATATTTTGGTAAACCGGACCCAATTAACATGCACCTAACCTTTTTCATAAGGGTTCTATTCATCCTCCCAGCAACTCCATTTTGCTGAGGTATTTTTACAACCATTCTATGTCTTAGAATGCCATTTAACTCACAGAATTTATCAAAATCCTTATTGCAAAATTCTAAGCCATTATTAGTTCGTAAAGTCTTAACTACCCTACTCGTTTGAGTCTCCAGCAACTTTTTCCACACCACAAATTTATTCAAAGCATCTGATTTATTTTTAAGCAAATAAACCCAAACCTTTCTTAAATAATCATCAATTAAACATAGAAAGTAAAGATTACCTCCCTGTGTTGGTGTTCTTGCTTGTCCCCAAAGGTTTGAATGAATGTAGTCAAGAATGCCCTTAGACTTGTGCACTCCAGTGTTGAAGCTGACCCGGTGTTGCTTCCCAAGAACGCAACACTCGCAGAAATCAAATTTCTCTACTTTGTCACCACCAAGTAGACCACCCTTGCTGAGAACTTGCAGGCCCTTTTCGCTCATATGTCTCAAGCGAGTGTGCCAATGGGCTGCCCTATCCATCTCAACCATCAAGCTTGCTGCTTGATCCTTGATCTCCGTGTCTCTGATCATCTCATAGAGACCATCCTTCATTGCTGCTTTGATCACTATCAAAGATCCCATGGTTACCTTGATCTTTCCTCCCTCTGCTTTGTATGTGTACCCCATGGAATCTAGCTTCCCTAATGAGATCAAGTTTCTTCTCAAATCTGGAAGATACCTCACATTCCGCAGCAGCCTTGTGACTCCATCAAACATCCTGAATTAGATGTCTCCTATCCCCCTCACTTGGCAAGAAGTATCATTCCCCAAGAAAACCTTTCCATCATTGGTTTCTTGGAAATTCTTGAACCAATTTCGGTGAGGGCACATGTAATAAGTGCACCCGGAATCCAAGATCCATTTCTCGCTGCCTTGCCTCCTGCTCACATTTGAGCACATAACAAGAACATCATCTTGATGTTCTCCCTTGGCAACCGAAGCCTCTCCATTATTGGTATGGCTTCTTCCTCTCTTATCCCACATCTTATTCTTGCAATATTTCTAGAAATGACCATCCTTGTTGCAGTAGAAGCATCACTTCCCTCCAAACTTTGGTTTGGAATGCGATCTCCCATGGTTCTGCCCTCTACCCTTGGATTTCTCCCAGTAGTTGCCATGGATGCTACTGCTATATCGAGTTACTGGCCTTCCTCTAACGAACAACCCTTCTCCACTTGATGCTACCCTCATCTTGGCATCAAGATTATCTTCCAACTCTTTATAAGGATCCATTTTAAAAGCAAAGATTCGTTTTAGAAGATACTTCTTATTAGGGAGAGTTTTGGTAAGAAACAACTCATCTAGTTTCTTCCATATGACAGCTGGATCTTCCAAGTCTCCGCACTCCCTTGTCACACTATCCGACATGAGTAAGAAGATGGTGTTGTATGCCATCTTCTTCATCTCAATCTGCTGGACCACTGTGATACTTGCTAGAAAAATGTCTTCTTCTCCAATCGCCAAGTCCACCTTTTGTTGCATAAGAACCACCTTGATCTTCCACTTCCAAAGGGTAAAGTCTCCATTTCCATCAAACTTCTCAACAACGAAATTTGAAGCCATCTTGTGGATAAAATCCCAGATTTATGCAGCACCCACAATTAGTACCCAACTTCTTCTAAACCTCAAGAACACGATCAGAGATTGATCTCAATACCGTTCTTGAATCACCCTCAAGAACATGATCAGATCTTGATCTTTACTCCATTCTTGAATCACCTAAGAAGTTAATATTTGATTCTTGGAGTCTTGCTCTGATACCTCCCGTTCTTGCTCTGGTACTAGTTGTCCAAAGCTCTTATACTACTATTGGGAAACCACCTTAAGATGCCTAGGTGGTGATCTTCCAAACACCCAAGTCTAGAATGACTTGTAATACAACCAAAACAAAACAGGAATCAAAACCAATCAAAGAAAGAACACCAGCAATTGTTATCGAGGTTCAGCAATAGCCTACATCCCCATGAGTTCCTCGAACTCTCTACACTAAAGCAATGGTTCTTTATAGATATAGTAACTCCTCTTCAAGAATCTCAAGTTCTTAAAGAATGAAAGAAGAGAAAACAGAAAGTGATAAGGAACTATTACAAAGCTCTTGAATCCAATCTATACTACTCTCTCTCTAAACAACCAGCCTCTCTTTGAGATCTATTCTAGTGCCTCTCTTGTGTTTTTGTGTCTTTGCACTCTCACACTTGCACTTGAATTCTCTTGTATGATGATCTTGTGTTTACAACTTGTTCAGATTGAAGCTAGGTGACCCTTTATATAGTGCACCACTTCTTGAACCTATCTTGAAGTCAATCTCCACCCTTAGATCTTAAGGACCAATCAATCATAGCCCTTCAACAATCCTAAGTGATCTTGTGTGTTTTGATCATCCTCCACGCACCATCCAAGAAGCTGAAACAATCTAGTTTCAGTGTGCCTAGCATCGCGCCCCAAAACAGGGCTGGCCACGGCTCAAAACAGGACAACACTCCTCTATGTGCTAGGCGCCGCAGCGCACACTGCCTAGAAGTGACCCATCTGTTGGGCCCCGTGGCTCACCAAGGCTGGGTCATGGTGCACACTGGTGGAGGACCTTTTCTCCCTTGTTGCATGCCGCGACACACACCTCCAAGCCTGATGCTGAACATGCTAAACCCTTTAACTGGTTTAATCCTTGGACAAATACCAACAATATAAATACATAGTTTAAATACTTAAGAAATGTATAATTAAATACCTTCAAACATATCCTAGGATTTATATGAGCATACAATCTAGAGGTTAAGTCACACATGCTTTTTCTTCCATTTAATTTTAAACTTTTATAAAAAAATTTCTAATGTGATTTAAAATGAAAGAAATCTTTTCAAGCTTTTAACTTTCAAAGGTTTTCATGAAATCAAGCTCATTATATTTTGAAGAGTTTAGGATTGAAATACTTTAACAAAAGCAAGTAATTTTCTCAAAACAGGGCTAAAAACAGGTTCAACAGCCTGGACAGTCGATTGTGATCTACCTAGAACCCTTGTACATGGATAGTCGACTGTCCATTGATCAGAAGATTGCACAGTTGATTGTGAACTCGGGATAGACGACTCTCTGGTCCAAAAATCATAAAAATTTCTTGATAAAACACCATTTTTTCTTCAAAATTAACCCTAGTCTTTCAAGAGACTTCCACTCCAAACAAAATACAAGTTCCTAAGAGTTTAAAATCGAAGAATAAACATTTCACATAAGAGAAAATGAACTCAAATTCTTCAAATCAACCAACTTTACACAAAACCTATTTTTTTTAAACAAACCCTTTTCTTCAATTTTTTTAAAAGATTTTCTTAAAAATTAAACTTCAAAACTCAAATATTTTAAGTAATAACATACTTGACAAATTTAAAGAGAAGGAAACAAGCTTGTTACCTTGATTTTTGTAAGAAAAACTCCCAATTTTTCTCTTTTTCTTCTGCTTATTCTTCCCTTCTTTCTCTTCTCTCCTCCATTTCTCCCCTCTCTCTCACGATCTCTCTCTTTCTCTAGAAGGATCCAGCACATGCTGGTCCTTCTCTCATCTATCACATATTTATAGGATAAACTTTCATTTAATGCAAAATCACCCTATCAATTTTCACTTCTTCCTATTTTTCACAACAAAACGTTTTAAAACACAAAACTATCTTTCCACTCTACAATCCTTTCACAACATACCCAACTTCGTAAAACTCCAAAAGCTCCTAAACCAAAAGTTTTTATTATCAATATTTCTTTATTTACTTGTTTCAAAGTTCGACGAAATTTAAAATATTCCAATTAAAATACCAAATTATACAATTCTCCCTCACTAATCCCGAAATTTCCTTGATCAGAGTTCACAATACAATAGGGTTATCACCCTTCGAGTCCGTTTCAATTTCTCAAACATGTTTTTCAGTTTCTCAACTCTCTTCATTTTTCATCATTACAAGGTTAAACTTCTATCGCATCAACAACTTGAACTTCCTCTAAAACGTTGCCAACTAACTAACTTATCACTAAAGTGATCTAACATACTATTTTAATAAACTCTATCCGATCTTGATAGAAACTCTTTCATTCACTAAGTGGTGCTCGTCCTTCTATCAACTACTCATCCTTATCTTATAATTCATTCTTTCTTCTCTATCTGATCCTTCAAATTGCCCAAATATTCCCTTATACCACATATTCTTAACCAAAGTATTACTTAAAATTATTCTCTTCTTACATCTTCCTTTTTGCTCTTGTGCATCCAAGACAAAAATTTTACCATCTCATACTTCTCTTTAAGTCCTTAAATTTCTATCTCGACTTCACACTTCAAGGGTTTCAAACATTGTAAAATCCTTAAATTATGACTTTCTCCCAAGATATCTCTTCACAGGGTTCTTTACCAACTTATCACTTTCTCTTATCATTAGAAAAATGTAACTTTTTCTTAAATTAAATACCATACTTAGGATCCGTTAATAGTGTCATCAAAATTTATATTTACTTTTAACTTAGTTCTTGATCAATTCTTTAATTTTTTTACTTCACAATTCCAAGTTCAACTTCTAGAAGAAATAATCATGTACACTTCAAATTCTCATTCATCAACAAAATTTCTAGCATCTCTCTTTAACTATAATAATACATAGTAACCCAAATCCATAATAACACTCGTATTATGATAAACCAATTATTCTTATTTATAATTAACAAACACCATTTTACAAGTCCCCGTTCCAACTTCATCCCTTAGTTACCTTCAATAATTCACCTATTTTGTCCTTAATCTTTACTTGCATTTTCCAAAGATTTTTATCTATATAGGCTCTTCCTTTGGTGTTAATCGTACTTCAAATTTACCATTCTCTTAAAACCATTCCAATCTTTTTTATCACTTTATAACTCACGTCCAATCATTAATTCTGTTACTTAGGAAGCTCTTCACCTTTAGAATTTTTTAAAATTTCTATCCTTTAACCTTATAGTTATTAGTCTTTACATTAACTAATTCTCACTTCTGATTCCTGAACAAACAATTCCCTAAATTTCTAACTTTTTACTTATTCAGAAACAAAACATCTCAAATTGTACTTAGTCATTTACTCTAAAACTTGTACTTCCATTTCTTCCCCAACTCCTTCTCTTATACTTTTATTCCTTTTCTTTTTTAACCATTCTATATCCAATATTCCCAATAATATCATCAATTTTAGAGATTAAACTTCATAGGGAGTTCCAACTGAATATCAAACAAAGAAAAATCCACAAGTGCTTATGTCTAACTTAATATACTCTTTACATTTTCTCATTCTAGCAACAAAATCTATTGTATTGTACTGGAAATGTAACGACCCATCCTCGGGTGGACCCTACCTGAAGAGGTATCACCACTCTTTAGCTCCGAGTGACCTGACCTATATGCAATCATACAACTCACAATACAACAACAAACTTTTCCAACACTACAATTAAATACAAACATACATCTTTACGTACAAAATGTTTTTGATACAACAATCCAACTTTTATAAAATTTTACATAGTACAAATACAAGGAAAACTCCTATCAAAGTTTAAACCTAAACCAAACTTAGATTCCATAAGATTCAAGAGGTGAGGATTCCGTGGACAATGACATCTTTTAAGTGACTCTCAAAATTTACTTTAAAAGTTAGTAAAATAAGGGGGTAAGCTATAAAGCTCAGTGATAAATCAGCTTACTAGAAGTAGTCGTAAAGGAATCTAAATTCGTAAATTTTCAGTTTAAGAAAAAATTCATAGAGAATTTATCTCTAGTTGTTTTTCCATCTTCTTTTCACAAAAGAAATAAATATCACAAAAACAATTTATTTAAATTTTTAAATCCATAACTTTATCTTACGTAACATAACCTTAGCTACAATACTTTTGAATTCACAAAAAAATCAGTAATTTTATGCCCTTACCAGGCCAAACACATCCCATGCCCCTCATGAGCCAATCACAATATGTGTCATTTAATGGACTAATTACATCACATGCCCCTTATGGGCCAAATATCACTTGGGCCTCTCATGGGCCAATCAAAGTCATCAATTATACACCAATCATCTATTATGCAATTGTGATCAAATGCAATAAGATGCACGTTCAATTATTTATTTAATTTAGTTCATTTCACTTCATCTTCAATCACATTCAATATGCCCTCATTTGCCTCTCTTTGCAGTAATAATAAAAAGGGGATGTCTCTCATCATAAATAATCCAGACCCCCTCCCTACCCATTACTGGGCGAGGTCCATAAATCTCAACAACTAGGATCCCCTCCCTGCCCCTTAATAGGTGGAGTCTCATCTTTTAGACAACTAGGGTCTCTTCCCTACCCCTTACTAGGTGGTGTCCTATCTTTCATATAATTAGGATCTCCTTCCTACCCCTTACTGGATGGATTCCTATTAGGCATGATAACCCAAGTTTGAGAGAAACTTGGGCTTGAAGAGTCCACCAAGCAAAGGCCCAATATATGATGTAGGAGACTATATGAACCCAAAAGCTTAAGCTAATGGGTTCTGGTTCCACCACCATATATGTGCCATTCACTTATCTAGTTTTTTCTCTATGTGGGATTGATTTTCCACATCTCTTTACTCACACATGAATATTCTCAACAATCTCCCCCTCATGTGTGAGTCTCTATTGCTCCACTCACCATCATGCTTATACTAACTCCAAACTTGCACCATAGTCCAACAGGCACACTTAGAAAGTCACCCATTCTCATATCAGGGGTCAGAGAACCACACACCAACTTTCAACAATGAGCTTCATTGACTCCACCTTTCGAACCACACAGACTTCACCGTGCGAGCATAACCCGCTTGCTATACAAGTCACCTTATTTGCGCTAAAAAAGTCCCTCGAGCTCCCTCTATTGTTTGATTATACCACTGCGAGCATCTCGGAGTTAACCGCACGATCTAGTCACGCCCAGCCGAACCATTAGCTCTGATACCACTTGTTAGGCATGATAACCCAAGTTTGATAGAAACTTGGGCTTGGAGAGTCCACCAAGCAAAGGCCTAATATATGATATAGGAGACCATATGAACCCAAAAGCTTAAGTTAATGGGTTCTGGTTCCACCATCATATATATGCCATTCACTTATCTAATTCCATGTGGGATTGATTTTCCACATCTCTTTACTAACACGTGAATATTCCCAACAATTCCGACCCTCACATGATTACTTCACTTGTTTACATTATTATTAAGAAATCAAGTTACATGAAAGGCATTCACAACACAACCAATTCTTAACACAAATAATTACACACTCAAATTCATAATGAACCACCATATCCACAAAAGAATATATCATTTAAACAAATCAACAATTTCTGAAACATAATATTTATCAATCAATCATAAAACAACAACTTATCAAAATAAACACATCAAGACTTATTTACTCTCATTTTCTTTACATTCATTTATATACTTTACGTCTTTTGTATCTCCTTAGTCCTTCATTAAGTTAATCATATTATAATCCTTTATCGAGGTACAACCATATATTATTTTATATAATTATTTAAATAATCCCTCATTCATATTTCCATAGTCCTTTATATTTATACGCTTTTAACTTTTCATTTTCATTGAATAGTTTACTATGCTTACTAAAAGTAAGGTGAAACTTACCTTTTAGCACCAAGCTACTAACGAATCACCCTTTAGCTTTTAAATCAATTCTTTAATTATCTTAATGTAATAACAATAAAAATCAAAGTCACAACATAAAAAACCAAACACATTCTTCTCAAATCAATTGTCTAAGATCTCAATTGAAATCATTAAGCCACCCTTAAGAGCTTAGGGTTTAAAAAGGATCAGATTTAAAAATCAAAAACCCAAAAACATGGTTGTATAGTCGACTGTCAAGTTTTCACAATCGACTATGAGATTTTTTGTCTCTTGTGCAGTTGACTGTGGTTGAGACCTGAAGTCTCTGTCTCTTGCTTAGTCAACTAAGCAATCGCAATAGTTGACTTTCCTGGGGGTTTAAACCCAGAAAATGCATAAAATTCAACATTTTTCTTTTCCAAACACCAAAATCTTTTGAATTCTAATATTTTTAGATGAATCTTTACAATACCCATAACTAAATTTTGACTTAAAGCTTTCAAATCACCCAACTTTTGCATAAAACAATTTCTAAAACCAAAACCTTGTTCTTCTTCAAATTTTCTCAAAAAATCTCATCTCCAAGAACATAAATCATTAACAAATGAAAATACTTAACAATCAAAGTAAAGGAAATCAAGCTCTTGCCCAAGATCCTCGCTAAATGCTTCTATTTCTTCTTTTTCTTCCTCTCATCTCCTTTTCTCTTCTCTTTCTTTTCTCTTCCTTTCTCTCTTTCTCTCTTCTCCCTCTTAGTTCTAGGACCTTCCACATGAAAAATCTGATTCTACTCACCTCTTTTATACTACAACTCTTGCATAATTACTCATTCACCCCTTCTCACTTCTATTCTCTCATATTCACTTCATCAATCTTCATTTCTTTCCCTAAGTACCCAAGACTCTTTAAAAGTTTAACATTTCCCCTAAGATACATAATAATTACTCAAATCATATTTTATTTACTTAGTTCCAAGCACGAAAAATAAATCCATACACCGAAAACAAGCCGAAAGTAAACACCAAAATTAAAATATTCTTTTTAAGGAACTTGGTCTTACAATTCTCTCGCACCTATAAAAATTCCATCCTCAAAATTTTCTATCTAATTCTACGAAGTAGCACGATTAAGCTTCCCGTCCATCATCATCTTAAATCTTCTATTCATAGTTGCCGACTCATATCATTATCTAAATTGACCAAATCCATACTTTTGCAAACTCAGTTCTATTTAATAAAAACTTCTAACAGTTGGTAATCACCTTTTTTTATTCATACTTATAATCCATTATTTCTCCTCAAATTATTTTTTAATTTACCCAACTAGTCTTGCAAATCATATGCTTAACCAAAAACATCTCTTAACATCATTCCTTTCTTACATCCTTCATCTACCCTTGAGCTCCAAAACTAAACTCCTTACCATTTGTATCTCTTTCTCTTGACTTCATACCTTAAGGTCTCAAACTCGGTATGACTTTTGAATCGTTGTTCCTCAAAGACATTCCTTCAAAAAATAACTCACCGTCAAACTACTTCCTCAATTCATTTACTTCAAATTTTAGATCTACTCATGGAAATAAATATTCAACTCAAATCAACCATTCGATTCATTTACAAAGGTCACCGGTATTTCTAAAATAAGATAACTCAATTAGAAACTTACTCTTTCTATCAAATGCTTCCTTAGTTTAGTCAAAAACTCCCAATTATTATTTTTCATCAAAGCCTTAATTCATTTACCACTAACTGGATCATGCTTTCTAGAAATCCTCATATAACTCATCATAATCATTAATAGTTAAGTTCTCTATCCTCCAATATGTCTTTGAATTAATTATTATTTTTTTAACGATAGTATGTTGTGATCCAATTCTTAGCATCACCCAAATCACTTAGAGAACCATTCATCTCCATTTAGAATTAGCAATTCCCTCATCCTATAAGTCTTTTATCCAATTTTGTTATTTAATAGTCCTCAAATGTTAATCATTTAATCTAAATTTGATTTCTACAATCTCACAAAAATTTTGTCATATAAACCTTCTTTTTAGTACTGATCATACCTTAGTTATTATTTCCTTCCATTCTTTTATACGTTTTTTTCATATCGGATCTTCTACTCATTTCCCATATTATATATTATAATCCTTATGGACATCTATGAACTTCTTACTTATAATACTTTCAAGAAGCACTCCTAGTAGCCCTCCACTTCAAGATCACTTAAGAGTATTTCAAAACATCACTCTTGAAACTATGGTCTTCATTTGAATTAAAGCTCATCTCCACCTTCCAACAAACATTTTCCATAATTTCAATCCTCTACTTAATTACACCTAGGGTTAAAACTCATTGCCTAACCTATACATTAATCAAAAGCAATTTCATTACGTCTCAATCAAAACTAATGCACTCTTAACCTCTTGTCTTGTTGTTCCACTAATTATTCTTACTAACTTACGCCATCTCCCTTTAATACTAGCGAAAAAACCAATTATAAGCATTCAAAAATTTTTCTTAACTTCCACATTTCCAAAAACCTACCCATTTTGCAACAACCGAAAGATTGAAAATAGATTTCCTTATTCCTTGACTTATTTCTTATTAGTTATCCAATCGAACTATATCATCTTTGACTTATACTTCATTCCTAACTTCTCAATGCACTTCTACACGCTTGAAAACACCATATTGTTCTTTTAATTCCTTTTTCTTTCTATTTTTCTCCTTCTAATCCACTTGAGAATTTACTTCCTCTAGGAGTTCATTTAACATATCATCTTCACAACCTTCTCAATCGAATATTATGTTTAATCACACCCGTTTATGGAAACCCATCAATTTCCTTTAATGTTCAATCACTAGCAGTCCTTGAACAAGGTACTTCACAATCATATCATAAGAATCTCTACCTCATCTAAGGTAGAATTTAATCTTGTCCTAATTTAGATTTTCCTTTTCATCTTCTAAGTAGTTATATATATATATATATATATATATATATATATATATATATGTGTGTGTGTGTGTGTGTGCGTGTGTATATATATATATATATATAAATATATATGTGTGTGTGTGTATGTATATATGTGTGTATATGTGTATTTATGTATTTATGTGTGTGTATATATATATATATATATATATATATATATATTAACACTCCTTGGCTACTCATTGACTTACTTAAGATATTCCTTTTACTTTATATTATACTTCATACAACTTCGAACTCTTACAAATCCTCATTATTTTCATTATCTCTCGTATGAACAATTTCTCCCAATCCTATCTCATGATTTCTCTTCTCGTATACTCTTAGCTTTATTGACTTTCATGTCACAATCTTCTCCTCAAATTTTTCATCCTTCTTTCCATAACATATCATACTTTCATTAGTCATCAACTCTTTTAATGTCTCAACTACAACCAAAATCAATCATTCATAAATATTTTTTTTTTGCCCTTCAACTCTTTGGTTTCCTTAGATTGTCATTGCACATCTTCCATTAGATCAAATTTTTCCATATTTAATCTTTACATTCAAGTAAGGTAAAACCTTTAAACTCACTTAACTAATCATCGACCCTCAAATTAATTAATTCTTATTCCATAATAAGGTTCATCATTTCTGACATCAAATTTGACTTAACCTTTCTTCTTTACGACTTCTCACATGACCATTTTTACTTTCCAACATACTACCTTTATTATCTTTATTAAAATCTCAATTAACACAAAACCACACTTGCAATTTGTCTAACACCATCAATCTTTTACTCAGTTGTTCCTCATGTCTTTACTTCACTCACTCCTTACTATACCTTGTTCCTCACTCCAACTAACAATTTATTCCTACCTCTTTTGTATTCATTTCTTCATCCACGCTCTTACCAATACTTTGATTACCCTCTTTAGGTTTCACATTCTAACGATATACTTATGGTTCTCAAGAATTGGCACTACTTCTCAACCTTCATACTTCACAGCTTTCCAAATTATTAATGCACCCCAAACATTTAGGGCATTCCAACTTAATACTCATATAACTATTTTCTTCTTACTCTCATTTCTCAAACATACATATAAACAAATTCACTATGCAATTCTTTACCTATCACAAGGGTATAACTTGTACTAACTAGTCTTTCGATCAAAACAACTCAACATTTACATCATCAACAAAGAAACATCCATAGATAATACAACATTACAAAGCTAAATATCAAACATTCAGAATCCTTCATAGTAAGGTTTCCAAAGTCCTTATTTAATAATCAACTGAAAACTTACTAAGATTTTAACAATTCAAATTACCTTTTTAATTAAATATACCACTGAAGGAAGAAATCTTTTCTTACTCTTCACGCTTTTAACCTTGTCACCAACCTATCAACCACACATTAACACTTTCACGCATACACAAACAATGTTTCCATCAAATTATCTCACTATGTCAAGCAATATCATCCATAAACTTTATCAAACGAGTAGCAATACAAATTCAAAAACATTACAAATCGTTTCAAACCACATCAGTTTAATAAAACATGAAACACAAGTCATCTCAACTTTACTTTTAAGGCACCTTACTCCCACCTACACCATTACTGGTTTCAACTTCTAAATGGCATCCTCTCTAACTCTTTACAACCGGCTTCCTACAACCACCCCATGAAACACACATTATGAAACAAAGTCTAGAGAATCTTACAACCTAATGCTCTAATACCAAAATTATAACGACCCATCCCAGGGTGGACCCTACCCGATGAGGTATCATTACTCTTTAGCTCCGAGCGACCCGACCTATATGAAATCAATCAACTCACAATACAACAACAAACTTCTTCAGCACTATAATTAAATACAAACATACGTCTTTACAAACAAAACATTTTTGATACAACAATCTAACTCTTATAAAATTTTACAAAGTACAAATACAAGGAAAACTCCCATCAAAGTTTAAACCTAAACCAAACTTAGACTCCCAAAGATTAAAGATAGGAGTATGCCGTGGAAAAGGTTGTCTTTTAAGTGACCACAAGTCTCTAAAATTTACCTGAAAAGTTAGGAAAATAAAAGGGTGAGCTATAAAGCTTAGTGAGAAATTAGCTTACTAGAAATAGTTGTAAAGGAATCTAAATTCGTAAATTTTTAGTTTAAAAAAAGTCATAGAGAATTTATCTTTTTATTTTAAAGCATAGTTCTAAGAAGACTTTATATTTTTCTTGCAGTTATTTTTCGCATCTTCTTATCACAAAAGAAATATATATCACAACAACAATTTATTTAAATTTTTAAATCCATAACTTTATCTTACGTAACATAACCTTAGTGTAATACTCGTATTCATAAAGAAAGGGTAAAGAAGTAATTTAATAAATATAACATGAAATTAAAGGTGTAAAGAAAACGAAAAAGGAAAAAAATAAGTGCCCAAACAAAAGACAAAAAGAAAAGAAAAAAAAATCACGCAACACCTAGACTTCCTGGTGTTGTAACAAAATTGTAAAAATGCTGCATGTGAGGCAGCACAAAAAGTAAATGGTGTAGTCGACAATATATATATATATAGACACACACACACACACACACACTTTGTACCTTATTTTAATTATACTTACCAAATCCTGATTGGTTTTCTTCCTTCTACAATTCAAACTACTCTATTTATCCAAACACTTGGGGATCGAAAGAAAGATTGGAAGAGTAAAATTTTGAAGGGGTTTACAGGAGAATTTTATAGAGAGTCATAGGAAGCTCTAAGAAAAACCAAAAGTAATAACATGAAGTTTATTTTTTAAATTTAGCATACATAAAATTCCCAGAATTTAATGTGGGAATTTTCAAATGGTGTAAATTATGGAAGAATTGAAGAATAAATTAGAATTTAATATGAATATTATGTCAGGTGTTGATGATCAGCAACCAGAGAAAATTGCTGAGAAGAGCAGGAAAGGCAATGAGGTGATCCACGGGTAGCTCCAAATGCTACATGGTGAGTTAGATTTACTTTAAGTAATAAGATAAATATGAAATATATAGTGATAATATTTGATTAAATTATTAACCTATGATTTGATGATAGATGAAAGTTGTTTGATGGGTATGATAGGTATAATTGATATGTAGAAAGTTATTATATATGAAGTAATATTATTGGAATAATGAGTCGATTTAATAATGAAGGTGATAAATGAAATTCTTGATGAGTTATGGTTGATAAATTGATATGATACATGAGGAGAAGAATTTAGTGAAATCGATCAAATAATAATTTGAGAAAAAACATGATAGCGAAATTGGATATCTGAATACATGCTTGTTTTTTTTTTTATTGTTCATATTCATATTTCATATCACTGTTCATGTGCATATGCATGAAATAAAGGAACTGAGAGGGGGTCAGTCTAAATGAAAAACCGTGACAACTGGTATATGCTGGAAATAAATGAAAATCGTGGCATTCGGTATATACTGGAAATAAAAGAACCGGGAGGGCAGTCCGTCTAAATAAAATAAAAGAACCGGGAAGGCAGTCAGTCTAAGATAAAAACATGTTCACATGTTGGAAAATATTCCCTAATAATAATTCATGTATTGCATTTGTTTTAAATATTGATTTTATTACTGAAATGCTGAAGTGTTGTTTTGTTATTTTAAATTTATTTATAGATGAATGAGTTTCACAGAAAGACAGTTATGGTGAGAAAGAAACATGGAAGTATGATATGATAAGAACTATCTAAATGGTAGACTATATGCTGTGAACCTCATAACGATGTAATTATGGGATATAAATGATTAATTATTAAAAGACTATTTATACAAATTGAATACTTCTAGTAAATTTAATTCACTGAACTTGTGAATCTCATCACTTAATGTTAAATGATTTCAGGCAGCAGGCAGGAAAAATAGTTGGTGAGCTAAGATTAAGACGAATTCATTAACTATAAGCCACGTGGTCCACGTCCTCAGACTAAAGAGAAAAAATATATTTATAAATATTCATGCATATTATGTTGTATACAATATTTAAATTGAGATCTGAATGATTTATCTCCCCTGTTAAGGGTTGAGGATTGATGTAAATACTTGCAGTTGGTAAATTTTTTATTGTTGCATATATGTGTCATGCTAGGATTTTCAAAATGTGATGACTCCATCTCGAGGGTGCCTAACCCGGGATGGGTCATTACAATTTTGGTATCAAAGCATTAGGTTTTATGATTCTGTAGACTGCATCAGAACTTAAGGAAGTGGAAGATCTAAATAAACTATATTTTAATGTAGAGTCTAAGGATGATACGTGGATGTGCTAGAGTTATAGGTAGAATTATGAATCAGAGGGGACGTGGTGGACACCCAATATTTAGAAGAGCTAAAGCAGAGGGGGAGGTTGAGTCTGTGATTCCTGCAAGAGAACAAATTGATAATGCATCTGGTACTAGTAGAGCTGGGAGAGAATCTGAGGTTAGAAGGGATGAATTGAGAGAAGCTCTTGATCAGGTTATATGGAGGATGAATGTAGCTGAAGAAAGGGCTGATAATTTGCAGATGAGATTAGAGGAGAGGGGTAGAAGAGAACTAGATGTGGTGAGACAAGAGGTTCATTAGGGAGAAGGTATGTTTGCACATGAGATGCAAAGTGATTGTTTTGTGAGATTTCTTAAGTTTAAACCTCAGTCTTTTAGAGGATCTGTAAATCCTGTAGAAGTTGAGCAGTGGATTAGACATGTCGAGAAATATTTTGAGGTCTTACTAGTGACAGATAGACAGAAGGTTGCTTTTGCTTCATTTATGCTAGAAGGTAAGGCTTCTCAAAGATGGGAGGATATTTTGCCCAGGGTAAGCACACTGATAGAAAAACCTTTAACTTGGAGTAAGTTTAATGATGAGTTCTTTATGAAGTATTTTTCAGATACCTTTCGAGCATAACAAGAGAGAGATTTTATTCATCTAAGGCAGGGTAATTTATCGATGACTGAATATGATAGTAGATTCATAGCCCTGTCAAGGTTTTTACTTGAATTAGTGAAAACAGATGAGAGGAAATGTAAGAGACTTTTAGACAGATTACACTATGACATTCGGACTAAACTTTCTTATATGGGCATTGAAAATTATGCTATACTGGTGGATAAAGCATTAAAAATTGAGAAAGATTTTATGGAGTTTAGAGGTAAGAGGCAGTGGCTGAAAAGGTCTAGATTTGAGGGACATAGAGGTGGTGGCAGTATGAGTGTGCAAGGTGGAAGACCACCCTAGAAAGGGCATTCCTTGCCATAAAGAACTGTAGTACAAAGTCAGAGTCAAACAGGATCTGTTGCTTCTGTAGCTCAGAGTAATACCGGTGGGACTCCTAGATTTGGGAGACAGTCTATTGGAAGTGTGAGTTATAGTAGAGGAGTAAGTATGCCACCAATGGGAGGTGGTAATCTAATGTATGATCGAGAGTCAAGGGTTTGCTTTAGATGTAATCAGACGGGGCATCTGCTTCAAAATTTCCCTACACATATATGGTTTATATGTGGTGAGGGAAGACATGTTGCTGCAGATTGTCTAGTGGGGAAATCTGCTGATATAGGTGTTGGAAGTGTTGGGAGAGAACTGGTGGAGAGAGGTGGTGGATCAGGGATTATGAGGGGTAGAGGTTGAGGATCAATAGCTGAGAGAGGACGTGGTAGCCAATTATAGTCCAGAGATAGCAGAGTCTATGCATTGACCCAACAAGATGCACAAGCCACTCTTAATGTTGTTATAAGTATGGTATCGATCCTTGATAGGCCTGCTAGATTATTGATTGATCTTGGTGTAACTCATTTGATGAGTCTTAAATATTGCATATTTAAGACCCCTAACTTATATTTGTTATGCTCTTAGTTAGTAGTATTTCACTTTATTTTATGTTTTTTTTTGTGTTTTGTGTATTTTTATAGGTTTGTGGAGAAAATGAAGCATTTCAGGAGATGTAAAGCTTCAGGAGCAATAGTGATCGATTGCGCTATGCTGCAATTGAGCGCATGGTCAACAATCCCACATCGAAATGTTTGCAGTACAATGCACCTACGATCGAGCACACCAGACACATGATCGAGCGCACATGCGATCGTGCGCACAAGACATACGATCGATCGCACTTGCGATCGATCGCATTATTCTGCGATCGAGCGTACTCGGGAAGTATCCCACATCGAATTTGCAACCCATACTACTCCGTGACTCCCCCTATATAAACACCATCTGGCATCATCATTCAGTGTACAATTCCTGGGCCACTTTAGTGTTAACCGGTGGACGTCTGCTAGCATTTTGGTGGATCCCGAAGGCTTTGCTACCATGAGGGGAAGCGCCGCCCATAAACGAGTGGAATTTCTCCCATGTAAAGTTATTTATTTCTTTTTATTTAGTTGTTTTAGTTTAATGTTTAGCACTTTTATTATGAATTGTAGTTTCATAGTTATGAGTGGCTAGAATCTTCAGCTAAGGTTTAAGATGAAGCCTCGCCGTTGTTTGGCATAGTAGTTCAGATTTGCTTGTACAAATCTGACAATTTTTTAGTATAAATGTTCTATCAATTATTTGAGTTAATCTTGTGATTGATCGAGTTTAAATTGTTCTGTTGGATATTCTTTGTGTTTCATCTGATGGATACATTGAATTGTTTTCGATTAAATTAGATTTCCTTTGTGATTTGTTAAAAGCGGATACATTGGATGCTTTTGATTTAATTGGGATATTCTTTGTTTTTTTTCGTAAGTTGGATTCATGGAATGTTTTGATAGGCTATGTTTTTAAGACATATATGCTTAAACTTTGGTGGGGTGGATTCGGAAACCTTAATGTTTTTATTATTAGTTTTTAAAATCAATTTAGTTTAGTTTTAATTTGTTTTCCAAAATATCATTCAAAATTCGAAACTAGGTTAAGATAAAGTTAGTTTAGATTAAATTATATTTTCACAACGCAATTCCCTGTGGATTCGACCTCGCACTTGCACAACGCTATATTGTAAATGACTCATGCACTTGCGAGTAATTTAAAACTCAAAACAGGTTTTTGGCGCCGTTGCTGGGGAATTGTTTGGTTTGTGAAATTTTTTGGTCTGAATTGATTTTATTTTTTCACTAGTTAGTTATAAATAAATAAATAAATAAAATTGTGGATGAATCCAGCGCCGGTTTCACAGTCTTTAAAGGACACCATTAAGGAGTACATGAAAATGACCGGCCCGTCCATCAATGCTGCCAACACATTCAATGTTGATAGTTGTTCCATCTGTGCTAGTCCTATGCATTTAGCACAGAATTGTCCATCAATGCCGGCTTTTGCCGAGTATCCCATGGAACAAATGAATTCTTTCAATGAGTGTTGTTGGCAATCAAATGGATCTTACTCTGAAACGTACAATCCAGGGTGGTAGGACCACTCTAATTTTTCATGGACGCAGAACCAACTGAGGAATCAGGGAGGAGCCCTTATCAAGCTCACACTCTATACCCTCATGAATTTCCTCTGCCAGTTCCAAGTTATAGTCACTTAGCCTATCCAGCACCATTACCTGCTTACCAAGCTCCCATTCAAACACCAGCGCCAGTTTCACAGTCACTTGAGGACACCCTTAAGGAGTACATGAAAATGACTAACCAATCCATAAGCGAAGTAATGAGTGCAGCAATAGAAAACACCCAAGCGATTGCCAAGCTAGAGAGTCAAATGGATCAAATCGCAAGTTATGTGGGTGAAAGAGAGAATGGAGAGTTCCCCAGTCAACCTGATCCTAACCCAAAAGAATAGTTTGCGGTGAGAAATTTATCAACGCCTATGCATTGGCAGGAACAAGTGCAATTAACTGTCCTATACTTGTCTGCGAGACAAGTGTACAATCAAGTGGAAGAGAACCCTGCTATGCACCAAGGGCAAGAAAGTGGCAACAATGAGAAGAGAGATGCTGAGCCATCTACAGCCACTCGCATTATTAAGGATCTCCCTAGGTCAGTTTTACCTAAAGCGTCTTACCCTGAGAGATTACAAGCGCCCAAGAAAGGAAAAGAGTTTAAGGATCCCCTGGAGGCATGCTTTGCTCACTTTGGAGAGGACTTGGGCTTAGATAAGTTACTCGAGGAAGTGAATGCCATTTTAGAGTCTGATCCTTAGAAGAGCAGTGAGACGAAGGAGACTATGGATGAATCATGTATTGAGGACCCCCTGGAGGCATGCTTTGCTCAATTTGAAGAGGATTTGGGCTTAGATAAGTTGTTTGAGCAAGCAAATGCTACTTTGGAGTCTGCTCCTCAAAAGATCAGTGAGACGAAGGAAACCACAACACCTGAACCCCCCAAGAAGGAACTTAAGCCTTTACCGGACAATCTTAAGTATAAGTTCCTAGGTCTAGCAGATTCTTTACCTATGACTACAGCTTCAAATATGGTTGATGCTCAAGAGGATAAATTATTGGACGTTTTAAGAGAGCACAATTAAGCTATCGGCTGGACTATTGAGGATATCAAGGGGATAAGCCCCTCGGTGGTGATGCACAAGATACATTTGGAGGAGAATGCCAGGCCATCAAGGGAGCCCCAAAGAAGGCTCAACCCAGCTATGCAAGAGGTTGTGAGCATAGAAGTAATTAAGCTGTTAGATGTGGGGATCATTTATCCTATCTCTGATAGCAAGTGGGTGAGCCCGATTCAAGTCGTGCCCAAATGTGTTGAATTAATGGTAGTGAAGAATAAGGACGACGAGTTGGTGCCAACTCGTGTTCAGTCAGGGTGGAGAGTGTGTATCGACTACCGTAAACTGAATGCTACCACAAGGACTGATCATTTTTCATTCCCATTTATTGATCAAATGGTGGAGTGCTTAGTTGGGCATGATTACTAATGTTGGGTCTGGCTGAAGACGTTAAACTTAGCGCTCATGGGAGGCACCCCACAACTTATCGTTTATGTTTATTTATTATTTTATGTATTTATGATTAGTGTTTGTTTCTAGTATTTTTTGTTTTCCAGTCTTTTATTTTTAAGGGACAATGTGTACTTCAGTTCAAGTTTGGGGGTATACTATGAGCCATACCAGTCCAGATAGTTCTCCATATCTCATGTCAGCTCTTTCCATATTAGTCACACATTGGGGTCAATGTGTAATTTAAGTTTGAGGGTATGGGAGACACATCACACACTCTATCCTAATTTGTTGTCTTTTCGTCGTAAAGATAAATGCATGTTCATGTTCGTCTAAAAATTTTGGTTGATCTGAAAAATTGTGATGTGATTTCATTGGTGAGTTTAAAACTTTGAACATATGATCTGATGATAGAGTTTAAACTTTAGTTACTTACTTTAAGCATTTTCGAGAATTCACATGTTTGATCTAATCTCACAAGAGCACATTAGCACATATTTGTGTAAGGTATGACATGTGAGTTGAATGTATACGTTTCCTTGCCTTAACTGAAACCGGATGACTTGTTGGATAAACACTTGGGCATATATAAAAAAAATAAAAATAATAAAATAATAAACTACTACTATTTATAATGATCATCATCAATAAACTTTCTACTGAGTAACTGGACCTCTTGCCTCAGTAAGCAGTGAGTGTTCACGTCAAAAAGTGGGAATTTTATTCATAATGATCATTACAAAACTTTCCACTGAGTAACTGGACCTCTTGCCTTAGTAAGCAGTGAGTGTTCACGTCAAAAGGTGGAAATTTTGCTTGGTAGTATTAAGGCCAGTTTAATTTCGTAGCCTTTTTTACTCGAGTTAGTAAGTCCTTAGGGGTGCCTTTACACCTAATGCCCTAAAACCATCTGGTTTGGGAGTCATTGACTCAATACTCGTTACATGGGTCAATTAGAAAGCTTAAGGGAACTAAACATAGCAGAGCCTTATATATAATAAAAAAATAAAACTATGCCATCGTTGTTCTTTCCGATGAGAAATTCTGTGGATCTTGAGACTTGAATTACCTTGTACATTGAAGTTATTTGGAAACCTCATCTGTATATGCTAATTCACTTTACACTGATTCAAGTTTGTGATGTCTTACCATGCCTCTTGTAAGTAATTAGGTTTTAAATTCTTATTCATTGTGAAAATGGGTTCGACTTATTTAAGCTTGCTTATGAATAAATCTCATGATTTTGTATGCTCCTAAAATTTTTGGATACCATGAATACTGAACTTATCTTTATAATCCTTGTTGTTCATTCAGTTTTTTATTTTATTTTGCTAAGGGACTAGCAAAATATAAGTTTGGGGGTATTTGATGAGTCTTAAATATTGCATATTTAAGACCCTTAACTTATATTTGTTATGCTCTTAGTTAGTAGTATTTCACTTTATTTTATGTTTTTTTTTTTTGTGTTTTGTGTATTTTTATAGGTTTGTGGAGAAAATGAAGCATTTCAGGAGATGTGAAGCTTCAGGAGCAAAAACAATCGATCGCACTATGCTGCGATCGAGTGCATGGTCAACAATCCCACGTCGAAATATTTGCAGTACAGTGCACCTGCGATCGAGTGCACTAGACACGTGATCGAGCGCATATGCGATCATGCGCACAAGACATACAATCGATCGCACTTGCAATCGATCGCATCATTCTGCGATCAAGCGCACTCGGGCAGTATCCCACATCGAATTTGCAACCCATGCTACTCCGGGACTCCCCCTATATAAACACCATCTGGCATCATCATTCAGTGTACAATTCCTGGGCCACTTTGGTGTTAACCAGTGGACGTCTGCTAGCATTCTGGTGGATCCCGAAGGGTTTGCTACCACGAGGGGAAGCGCCGCCCATCAGCGAGTGGAATTTCTCCCATGTAAAGTTATTTATTTCTTTTTATTTAGTTGTTTTAGTTTAATGTTTAGAACTTTTATTATGAATTATAGTTTCATAGTTATGAGTGGCTAGAATCTTCAGCTAAGGTTGAAGATGAAGCCTCGCCGTTGTTTGGCATAGTAGTTCAGATTTGCTTGTACAAATCTGACAATTTTTAGTATAAATGTTCTGTCAATTATTTGAGTTAATCTTGTGATTGATCGAGTTTAAATTGTTCTGTTGGATATTCCTTGTGTTTCATCTGATGGATACATTGAATTGTTTTTGATTAAATTGGATTTCCTTTGTGATTTGTTAAAAGCGGATACATTGGATACTTTTGGTTTAATTGGGATATTCTTTGTTTTTTGTCGTAAGTTGGATTCATGGAATGTTTTGGAAGGCTATTTTTTTAGGACATATATGCCTAAACTTTGGTGGGGTGGATTCGGAAACCTTAGTGTTTTTATTATTAGTTTTTAAAATCAATTTAGTTTAGTTTTAATTTGTTTTCCAAAATATCATTCAAAATTCGGAACTAGGTTAAAATAAAGTTAGTTTAGATTAAATTATATTTTCACAACACAATTCCCTGTGGATTCGACCTCGCACTTGCACAACGCTATATTGCAAACGACCCGTGCGCTTGCGAGTAATTTAAAACTCACAACACCATTCTTTCGCATCCAGTGTTTATATGAAATTTGTTGATGCTAGTACTAGTCCTTTGATGCATGCTATTGTTGTTGAGGTTCCTACTAGGGATAGGGTTATTGTTAGGATAATTTATCGAAGTTATGTGATTTATATGGCTGATAGAGAATTTGAAGTTGATTTATTACCTTTAGATATGATAGATTTTGATTAAATTCTGGGGATGAATTGGTTATCTGCATATCATGCTTGGGTAGGTTATTTTAGGAAGAATGTGGTGTTCAAGATACCTGGACAGGAAGATTTTAATTTTTAGGGAGAACGTAAGATACTTGCTAATTGTCATATTTCTGCTTTAACTACCAGTAAATGGTTGAAGAAGGGTTGTGAGGGGTATTTGACATATTTGGTGGATTCAAGCAAGGAGAGTAGGAAGTTAGAAGAAATCTTGGTAGTAAAAGATTTTCTTAGGTATTCCCTGAAGAGTTGTCTAGTTTGCGTCCCAATAGGGAGATTGAGTTTTCTATTGAGGTTATTCTAGGATCAGCACCCATATCTATAGTACCTTATAGAATGAAACCAGTTGAATTAAGAGAGTTGAAAGTTTAGCTTCAAGAGTTGGTAGATAAACAATTTATTCGACCTAGTATGTCACCTTGGGGAGCCCTTGTGTTTTTGTCAAGAAGAAGGATGGGACAATGAGATTGTGTATTGATTATAAACAGTTGAACAAGATCATCACCATCAAGAATAGATATCCTTTGCCAATGATAGATGATTTGTTCAAACAGTTACAGGGAGCTAGGGTGTTTTCTAAGATAGACCTAAGATTAGGTTATCATCAATTGAGGATAAAGGAGGGGGACATGCCCAAGACTACTTTTAGGACCCGTTATGGCCATCATGAGTTCATAGTCATGCCATTTGGGTTGACTAATGCTCTTGTAGCATTTATGGATCTAATGAATCAGGTGTTTAAACAATTCTTGGATAGATTTGTGATTGTGTTTATTGATGATATTATAGTATATTCCAATAATGAAGAGGAGTATATGCAGCATTTAGAGATAGTGTTGGATATTATGAGGAGAGAGAAATTATATGAAAAGTTCTCTAAGTGTGAGTTTTGGTTGAGTAAAATATCTTTCTTAGGGTATGTTATATCGGGAGAGGGAATAGCAGTTGACCCACAGAAAGTAGAAGCAGTGTTGAATTGGGAAAGACCCACTAGTGTAACTGAAGTTAGAAGCTTTTTGGGGTTGGCTGGTTATTATAGGAGATTCATCCAAAAAATTTCTATGATTGTTGGACCATTAACTAAATTGACTAGGAAGGATGTGAAGTTTAGGTGGTAAGAGGAATGTGAGAGAAGTTTTCAACTATTGAAAGAAAAATTGACTACTGCCACGGTATTAGTGCTTCCTTCTGGTGATGAAGGATTTGTAGTATATAGTGATGCATCACATCAGGGGTTAGAATGTGTGTTGATGCAACGTGAGAAAGTTATAGCTAATGCATCTAGGCAATCGAAGAACCATGAGAGGAATTACCCAACCTATGATTTAGAATTGGCTGCTATAGTTTTTGCTTTGAAGATTTAGAGACATCATCTATATGGAGCCAATTATGAAATTTTTATTGATCATAAAAGCTTGATGCATTTATCAACCCAAAAGGATTTGAATTTGAGGCAAAGGAGGTGGATGGAGTTGATTAGTGATTATGACTATACCATTCATTATCATCCAAGAAAGCCTAATGTAGTAGCTGATACATTGAGTAGAAAGGTTACAGGGAGATTAGTTGTTAATGGGAGTCATGATACTAGCTTGATGATAGAATTAAGAAGAATGATGATGCAGTTAAGTGTCAATGATAGAGGAGTATTAATGGCAAATATGGTGGTACAATCTTCTATTATTGATCATTTATTATAGATGTTAGGTAGAGATGAGGGGATAAAGAAGATCAAACGGGAAGTGTTGAGTGGGAAGCCAACTAAGTTTAGAATTAGAGAAGATAGTATGGTGGTATTAGGGCATAGAATTTGTGTTCCCAATGATGTGGAGATGAGGAATGAGATTCTAAGGGAGGCTCATGATTCTGTATATTCCATACACCCTAGTAATAATAAGATGTACAGGGGATTAAGACAAAATTATTGGTGGTTAGGGATGAAGAACGATGTAGCAGAACATATTTCTAGATGTTTGACTTGTCAACAGGTGAAGTTTGAGAATTGACATCCAACAGGTTTATTACAACCTCTTCCAGTACCTAAGTAGCCATAGGAAAATGTGAGTATGGATTTTGTTTCTAGTTTTCCCCATACCTATAGAGGTTATGACACTGTATGGGTTATAGTGGATAGACTTTCTAAGTCTTCATATTTCCTTCCTATTAAAACTATATAGAGTTCTGAAAAGTTGGCTAAATTGTACGTAGTAGTGATTGTAAGATTATGTGGAGTACCCTTGAGTATTGTATCAGATAGAGATTCTAGATTTACCTCTAGATTTTGGATAGGTTTCCAAGAAGTTATGGGTACACAATTACAGTTTAGTACAGTTTTTCATCCACAAATTGATGGGCAGACGAAGAGAATCATCAAAATACTAGAAGATATACTGAGGGCAAGTGTATTGAGTTTCTCAGTAAGCTGGGATGCTTATTTTCCTTTGATCGAGTTTGCATATAATAATCAGTATAAAACTAGTATTATGGTGGCACCATTTGAAGCTTTATATGGTAGGAGGTGTAGAACTCCAGTATGCTGGGAAGAAGTTGGAGAGAGAAAGATATTTGGTCCATGAATGATAGATCTGACTACTGAGAGGATCAAATTGGTTAGAGAGAACCTTAGAGCAACACAGAACAGACAAAAGGGATATGCTAATAATAGAAGATGACCTCTTGAGTTTCAAGTTGGTGATTAGGTATTTTTGAAGATATCTCCGTGGAAGGGCGTGTTGAGGTTTAAAAAGAAAGGAAAGTTGAGCACCAGATTTGTGGGGCTATATAAGGTGATTGAGAGAGTTGGACCAATAGAATATAAATTGGATTTGCCTCCAGAGTTAAAGTAATTACATAATATGTTTCATGTGTCACTTTTGAGAAAGTACTTACACGATGAATTCCATAGTATTAATCAGAATTCTAAACAGAAAGCAACAAGTCTTGCGTAATAAATTCATTCCTTTGATTCAAATATTATGGCAGAACAAAGATGTTAAAGAAGTCACTTGGGAGCATGAAGCAAGAATGAGGAAAGAATACTCCAAACTCTTTCATAGATTAGGTAAGCAAATTTTGGGGATGAAATTTTGTAAGGTGGGTAGAATTGTAATTTCCGTATTCGTAAAGAAAGGGTAAAAAAGTAATTTAATAAATATGACATGAAACTAAAATAATGCATATATGCGAAAGATTTAATTTTTATAAAACAATTCTAAAAAAATAGAAAAACGGACACGTGGTGGTGTAAAGAAAAAGAACAAAAAAACAAATAAGTGTCCAGAAAAAATACAAAAAGAAAAGGAAATTTTTTTTTTCAAAAATTGTGCAACAGCTGGACTTCCAGGTGTTGCAACAAAATTGTAAAAATGTTGCATGTGAGGTAGCACAAAAAGTAAACGGTTCAGTCGGCAAAATTTTTATATATATATGTAGACACACACACACTTTGTACCTTATTTTAATTATACTTACCAATTCCTGATTGGTTTTCTTCCTTCTACAATGCAAACTACTTTATTTCTCTAAACACTTGGGGACTGAAAGATAGATTGAAAGAGTAAAATTTTGAAGGGGTATATAGAAGAATTTTATAAAAGAGTCACGAGAAGCTTTAAGAAAAACATAATGTAATAACATGAAGTTTATTTTTGAAATTTAGCATACATGAAATTCCCGGAATTTAATGTGGGAATTTTCAAATGGTGTAAATTATGGAAGAATTGAAAAATAAATTAGAATTTAATATGAATATTATGTCAAGTGTTGATGATTAGCAACTAGAGGAAATTGCTGAGAGGAGCAGGAAAGGCAAGGAGGTGTGATCCACGGCTAGCTCTAAGTACTACGTGGTGAGTTAGATTTACTTTAAATAATCAAGATAAATATGAAATATATAGTGATAATATTTGAATAAATTATTAACCTATGACTTGATGATAGATGAAAGTTTTTTTATGGGTATAATAGGTATAATTGATATGTGAAAAGTTATTATATGAGAAATAATATTATTGGAATAATGAGTCTATTTAGTAATGAAGGTGATAAATGAAATTCTTAACGAGTTATTGTTGATAAATTGATATGATATATGAGGAGAAGAATTTAGTAATCGATCAAATAATAATTTGAGAAAAAATAGGATAGCTAAATTGGATGTTTAAATACATGCTTGTTTTTATATTATTGTTCATATGAATATTTCATATCATTGTCCATATGCATATGCATGAAAAAAAAATAGCAGGGAAGGGGCCGGACAAAATGAAAAACCGTGACAGTCGGTATATGCTGGAAATAAATGAAAACCGTGACAGCTGGTATATGCTAGAAATAAAAGAACCGAGAAGGTAGCCGGTCTAAAATAAAAACATATAGACATGTGGGAAGTCGTTCCCTAATAATAATTTATGTATTGCATCTGTTTTAAAAATTGGTTTTATTACTGAAATGCTGAAGTGTTGTTTTGTTAATGTAAATTTATTTTTAGATCAATGAGTCTCATAAAGAAACATTTGGTGAGGTAAGAAATATGAAAGTATGATATGATAAGAAATATCTAAATTGTAGACTATATGTTGTGAACCTCATAACGAGGTAATTATGAGATATAAATTATTAATTATTAAAAGACTATTTATACAAATTGAATACTTCTTGTAAATTTAATTCATTGAGCTTGTGAATCTCATCCCTCAATGTTAAATGATTTCAGGCAGCAGGTAGCAGGCAGGACAGATAGTTGGTGAGGTAAGATGCAGACGGATTCATGTATATTATGTTGTATACAATATTTAAGTTGAGATCTGAATATGTATCTCCCTTGTTAAGGGTTGAGGATTGATGTAAATACTTGTTGTTGGTAAATTTTTTATTGTTGCATATATGTGTCGTGTTGGGATTTTCAAAATGTGCTGACACTGTGTCGGGGATGGCCAACCCGGGATGGGTCGTTACACTTAGCTACAATATTTCTCAATTAATAAAAAAATCAGTAATTTCATGCCCTTGACCAGGCCAAACAAATCTCATGCCCCTCAGTGGTCAATCACAGTATGTGTCATTTAATGGACTAATTACAACACATGCCCCTCATGGGACAAATATCACTTGTGCCTCTCACGGGCCAATCAAAATCATTAATTATACACCAATCATCCATTATGCAATTGTGATCAAATTCAATAAGATACTTCCTTATTTAATTCATTTCATTTCACTTCATCTTCAATCGTATTTAGTCTCTACTCAACTACCCCTCTTTGGGATAATAATAAAAAGAGGACGTCTCCCATCATAAATAATTTGGACCCCTTCCCTACCCCTTACTGGGTGAGGTCCATACATCTCAACAACTAGGATCCCCTCCCTATCCCTTACTAAGTGAAGTCCTATCTTTTAGACAACTAGGGTCTCCTCCTAACCCCTTATTGGGTGGAGTCCTACCCTCACATGATTACTTCATTCATTTACATTATTATTAAGAAATCAAGTTACTTGAAAGGCATTCACAACACGACCAATTCTTAACATAAGTAATTACGCACTCGAATTCATAATGAACAACCATATCCACAAAAGAAGATATCATTTAAATAAATCAACAATTTATCAAATATAATATTTATCATTCAATCATATCACAACAACTTATCAAAATAAACACATCAACACTTATTTACTCTCATTTCCTTTACATTCATTTATGTACTTTATGGCTGTTGTATCCCCTTAGTCCTTCATTAAGTTAATCATATTATATTATATAATTAATTAAATATCCCTCATTCATATTTTCATAATCCTTTATATTTATACGATTTTAACTTTTCATTTTCATTGTCTAGTTTACTACCCTTACTAAAAGTAAGGTGAAACTCACCTTTTAACACCAAGCTACTCACGAATCACCCTTTAACTTTTGAATCATATCTCTAATTATCCTAACATAATAATTGTTGATATTTGTCTAAGGTTTAAACATGGTTAAAGTTTAAACCAAGGTTGGAAGAATAAATTTCAGCATGTTAAAGGAGTGCACACAAGTGTGCGCATCACTTTGGGTGTGTGTGCACACCTCCATTCAGCACAAAGCAGCAAAAATGGGTGAGCATTAGGTCAGGCCACAACCCAGACTACCCCAGGCTATGGTGCCCAGAAGGTGAAGGTTTGCTGAGAAGGTTTAGGCCGCGACGCAGCTTACTCCAGGCCGCGGCACCTAGAAGGACAGCAAGTGTGCCTTGTTCTAGGCTGTACCTTACCCTGTTTCAGGCCGCACCTTGAAGACAAACATAGTCCATTTGATTCAGCCTTTATTAAGTACATAGAGACATGTCCAAAACGCATAGGATCACTAAGAATTGATCAAGGGCCATGGTTGATTGGTCATCAAGATCTAAGGGTGGTGAATGACACTCAAGATTGGTCAAGAAGTTGGTGCACTATTGATAGGAGCTTAAATATTCATATTTAAGCCCCTTAATTTACATTTGTTAAGTTCTTTATCTATATGTTTTAGTCTATTTTACTTCACTTTTGTGTTTTACACATTTTTATAGGGTCTTGGAGAAAAAGAAGCATTTTTGGCACTTAAAGGAAGAAATCTGGAAATCCTAGAGCAGTTGCTGGCTAGATTGCGATCGAGCGCACTCCTCTGTGCGAGCGAGTGCACTCCTCTGTGCGAGCGAGCGCACTCCTCTGTGCGACCGAGCGCACTCCTCTGTGCAATCGAGCGCAGAATTGCGATCGAGCGCACCACATATGCGATCGAGCGCACATGTATGGGCGTGAACAGTAAACTGCAGAACCTTGTTTTGGAAATAACCCTATTTTGGAAATAAAGGAGTTTTTTGTTTTAGGAAAGTTTAGGAACTCATGAGCCTCTTAGGACTTCTCAAAGACCTATAAATACACTTGTAAATCACACACAAAAGGCATCACCTCTTGGGGGGATCACTTCTTAGATCCATTCTTTTATCTTTTGCTTTAGCTTGGAGAAGGAGATCGTGGAGCGGAATTGATGACTCTTCTCTCGGGTTTCTTCTTTCCTTTTTATTTTATTATGTGTAATTAAATTCTTAGTAGGGCTTGGTTGAAGCCCTAATTATGTTTACTCAATAAATTTAGTATTGGCACCTTGCGATATTTATGTTGTGTTGCTTAAACTTGATTAATACCTGCTTTTATTTAAATTCCTCATATGTATATATCTGATCAATATGTGCATGTGGTATGGACTTGTTAGTTAGATCAATTTGGATGACCGAGTCCTGGGTCTAACATTAGTAACAAGGGATATCTTATCCGGATACCCGGGTTAATCAACATGGGAAACCAGGAGTAGATACCATGCCCTAGGTCTCATGTGGTTGTCGATTTTCATAGTACTTATGTTTTCTTAAGGAACAACTCAAGCAGATACCATGCTGAATCCCTTAAGGAAGAAAAGAGTTAGAGTAGATACCATGCCTAACTCGTTGCTTAGGAAAATCAATAGCTTAAGGAGTAGATACCATGCCCTTAGGTTGGCAACCAGTAGGTATACATGGCATGAATAAAGCATTGGCATATTGTTATATTGTGGTAGCATAATTAGTGGTGGATATCAAGTCCCTACGCCTTTATCCTTAGTATTTTATCTTTATTATTTCTCAACGCTTTTATTATTTCTATCTTTTTATATTGCGAATATAATTCTAAATTGAACTTTACCAATCCCTGTGGAGATGATCTTGCATTCGCACACTATACTACATTATTGACCTTGTGCACTTGCAAGTAAAACAAGTGCGATTATTTACCCATTTATATTTTCGCACAACAACTATATAAAGGGTCACCTAGCTTTATTCTCATTAACATTGTGACTTAATTTGAGATCAATTGTAAAGAGTGACAAACATATAAGAGAGAATTGTGTGAGAGTGCAAAGACACAAAACACAAGAGAGACTCATTGTAGTGAGGCTGGTTGTAAAGATAGAGTAGTATAGATTTGATAGAGAGCATTGTAATAGTTCTTATCATCTTCTTTCTTCTCTTCTTGGTTTCTTCAAGAACTTTAGGTTTCTTGAAAAGGGTTGTTGGATTGTAAAGAACCATTGATTTAGTGCAGCGAGTTCGGAGGAACTCATGGGGACGTAGGTTATTGTTGAATCTCGATAACAAATCACTTGTCTTCTTTCTTTCTTTGATTTCTGTTCCTGTTTTCGATTCCAAATCTTTACAAGTCATTCTAGACTTGGGTGTTTGGAAGATCACCACCTGGGCATCTTGCCAAGGTGATTTCCAACAGTGGTATCAGAGGGTGTCAGAGCAAGAACAAGAAGGTGACGGAGTCAAGACTCCAGGAATCAAAGATCAACTTCTTGGGTGATTCAAGAACGGAGTAAAGATCAAGATCAGATCTTGTTCTTGAGAGTGATTCAAGACCAGTGTTAAAATCCATCTTCAATCGTGTTCTTGATGTTGAAGAAAGCATTTGCGGGTATTGCATAAATCTGGGATCTTGTCCGCAAAGATGGCTTCACATTTCATTGTTGAGAAGTTTGATGGAAATGGAGATTTTTTCCTATGGAAGCGGAAGATCAAGGCTGTTCTTATGCAACAGAAAGTGGACTTGGCTATTGGAGAAGATGATGCTTTTTCAGCAAATATCATAGAGGACCAGCGGGTTGAGATGAAGAAGATGGCTTACAGCACTATTTTCTTGCACATGTCGGATAGTGTCACAAGGGAGTGCAGAGACTCGGAAGATCTGGCTGTCATATAGAAGAAACTAGATGAGTTGTTTCTTACCAAAACTCTCCCTAACAAGATTTATCTTCTTAAAAGAATCTTTGCTTTCAAAATGGATCTTACTAAAGAGTTGCAAGATAATCTTGATGTCTTTAATAAACTAGTTCAAGATTTGGCTAGTTGTAGTATTAAATTCTCGGATGAACAATTGGTTGTTATTTTGTTAAACTCTCTTCCTGATTGCTTTGATAATCTGATTAATGCTATTGAGTATGGAAGAGATATTTTAACCAAGAGGATTGTGATCAATGCCATAAGGGCTTATGATTTCAAAACCAAGACGAGGGAGGCATCAAGTGGAGAAGGGCTGTTCGTAAGAGGAAGGCCAGCAACTCGGAATGGCAGTAGCACTCATGGCAACTACCAGGAGAAATCAAGAGGTAGAGGGCAGAACCATGGGAGATCTCATTCCAAGACAAGACTTGGAGGAGGAAAGAGATGCTTCTACGGCAACAAAGAGGGCCATTTAAAAAAAGATTGCAGGAAGAAGATGTGGGATGAGAGAAGAAGCCATACCAACAATGGAGAGGCTTCGGTTGCCAAAGGAGAACAGCAAGATGATGTGCTTATTGTGTGCTCAAATGTGAGCAGGAGGTAAGGCAACAAGAAGTAGATTCTGGATTCCAGGTGCACTTATCACATGTGCCCTCACAAGGAATGGTTCAAGAATTTAAAGGAGATCAATGATGGAAGGGTCTTCTTGGGGAATGACAATTCTTGCCAATTGAGGGGGATAGGAGACATCCAGTTGAGGATTTTTGATGGAGTCATAAGGCTGCTGTGAAATGTGAGGTATCTTCTAGATTTGAAGAGGAATTTGATCTCATTGGGGCAGCTGGATTCCTTGGGGTATTCATGCAAAGTAGAGAGAGGAAATATCAAGGTAGCCAAGGGATATTTCGTAGTGATCAAAGCAGTAAGAAAAGATGGACTCTATGAGAAGATCGGTGAAATAGAAACCAAGGATCAAGCAGCAAGCTTTATGGCTGAGATAGATAGGGCAGCCCTTTTGCACACTCACTTGGGACACATGAGCGAAAAGGGCCTGCAAGTTCTTAGCAAGGATGGTCTACTTGGAGGAGATAAAGTAGAGAAACTGGATTTCTGTGAGAGTTTCATTCTTGGGAAGCAACACTGGGTCAGCTTCAACACTGGAGTGCACAAGTCTAAGGGCATTCTTGACTACATTCATTCGGACCTTTGGGGACCAACAAGAACACCAACACAGGGAGGTAACTTTTACTTTCTGTCTTTAATTGATGATTATTCAAGAAAAGTGTGGGTTTATTTACTTAGAAATAAATCAGATGCCTTGAATAAATTTGTTGTGTGGAAGAAGTTGCTGGAGACTCAAATGGGTAGGGTAGTTAAGGCTTTACGAACCGATAATGGCTTAGAATTTTGCAATAATGATTTTGATAAATTCTGTGAATTAAATGGAATTCTAAGATGTAGAACGGTTGTAAAAACACCTCAAAAATATGGAGTTGCTGAGAGGATGAATAGAACCCTTATAGAAAAGGTTAGGTGCATGTTAATAGGATCCGGTTTACCAAAATATTTTTGGGGAGAAGTTGTGGCTACTGCTGCATACTTGGTAAATAGATCACCCTCTAGAGCTTTAGAGCTCAAGACTCCTAAGGAGATGTGGAGTGGGAAACCCCCTGAATTAAGCAACCTTAGGACTTTTGGGTGTGCTGCATATGTAGATCAAAAGGATGATAAACTTAGCCTAAGGTCTAGAAAATGTGTATTTCTAGGGTATGGTGATGGGGTTAAGGGATATAGGTTGTGGTCCTTAGAAAAGAAGGGCATGAAACTTATAATAAGTAGGGATACTATTTTTAATGAATTGTTATTTCTCTACTTAGAGAAAACTAACCCTGTAGGGGCTAGTGAGCAAACCAGTCCAGAATTTATGGAGCATTGCATCAAGGAGAGTTCGATTCAGGTAAAGCAAGGAAGGCAAGAGGGTTCGGACTAGGTAGAGCCCATTGATGAAGGCCATGCTCAAGAAACTCAAGAAGAGGCTGAACTAGAAGAGGTTGATGCAGCAAGTCAGAATGACTACCAGCTCACAAGGGATCGAGAAATGAGGGTGGTGAGACCACCTTTGAGATATAGGTTTGCGGATGCTAATGTAGCAGCTCCTTGGATAGAAGGAGAGGTTGAACTAGAAACTTACAAGGATGCCATGGAGTGTAAGGATTCATCAAAGTGGCAGCTAGCTATGGAGGAAGAAATAGATTTTTGAGGAAGAATAACTCTTGGGAATTAGTGCCCAAACCAGAAAAACAGAGAGTTGTGGATTGTAGATGGATCTACGATATCAAAGAAAGGAATACTCCAGGGGATGAAGTCCGGTATAAAGCTAGGCTGGTGGCAAAGGGCTTCACACAAAAACAAGGCATAGATTTCACCGAAATCTTATCACCGGTTGTGAAGTACAAGACAATACGGATAGTGTTAGCATTGGTGGTCTAATTTGATTGGGGAATCGAGGAAATGGATGTAAAGATAGCATTCTTATAGGGAGAGCTCGATGAGACCATTTACATGAGGCAAATTGAAGGCTATGAGGAAGGAAGGCAGGGAGAGTTGGTGTGCAAATTGAAGAAATCTCTCTATGGCCTGAAGCAATCACCTCGGTAATGGAATAAGAGGTTTGATTCCTTTGTAATCAGCTTAGGTTTTATGAGGAGCTACTATGATTCGTGCTTGTACTACAAGGGGTAGAAGGTTGAGGAAGTGGTGATCATCCTCATATATGTTAATGATATGTTACTGGTTGGGAGCAGCATGGAGAGGATAAGGAAATTGAAGGCTCAACTCAGTGAAGAGTTTGAGATGAAGGATCTTGTCCATGCACAGAAAATCCTTGGGATGTGTATCATCCAAGAAAGGGAGAGAAATAGATTGAAGATCTCTCAAACTTCCTACATAGAGAAGATGATATCTAAATTCTCTATGGAAGATAGCAAACCAGTGAAGGTTTCCCTTGCTGATCATTTCAAGTTCTCCAACGATCAATGTCCAAGATCGAAGGCGGAGAAGAACGAAATGGAAAAAGTCCCTTACTTTAGTGCGGTTGGTTCTGTTATGTTCACTATGGTAAGCACTAGACCTGACATTGCTCAAACAACAAGTGTTCTCAGCAAGTTTATGAGTAATCCTAGAAAAGAGCATTGGCTTGGGATGAAGTGGTTGCTGAGGTACTTGAAGGGAAGCCCAGAAGTAGGGCTGGTTTATGAGAAGAGGGGTAAGTCCATCTGCCTTAAGGGTTTTGTGGATTCGGACTATGGAGCAGACCGGGATAAAAGGATATCGATTACCTCCTACTTCTTCAACTTAAACGGATGTTGTGTAAGTTGGAAGGCTCGGTTGCAGCCGATGGTAGCACTCTCAACAACCGAGGCTGGGTACATAGCGGCAACGGAAGCTATGTGGTGCAAAGGGTTGTTGGAAGAGTTGAAGGTACTAGAGGAGCAGGTTGTGGTGTTTTCGGATAGTCAAAGTGCATTGCACTTGTGTAAGAATCCGATGTCCCATGAGAGGACAAAGCACATGGATGTTCGGTACCATTTCATTTGGGAAAATGTTACGAAAGGATGCATCCATGTGGATAAAGTAGCCATGGAAGAAAACCCTGTGGATTTAGGTACTAAACTTCTACCTCTAAGTAAGTTCAATCATTGCCTTGGACTACTTAGGATTGGAGTCAGTTGATTAATGACTCAAGATGAGTTTGGATCCTGAAGTTTTCTGCACAATGGTTCAGGTTTAAACACTTAGACAAAAGTAGAGATTGTTGATATTTGTCTAAGGTTTAAACATGGTTAAAGTTTAAACCAAGGTTGGAAGAATAAATTTCAGCATGTTAAAGGAGTGCACACAAGTGTGCACATCACTTTGGGTGTGTGTGCACCCCTCCATTTAGCACAAAGTAGCAAAAATGGGTGAGCATCAGGTCAAGCCATGGACCAAACTACCCCACTCCAAGGCACCCAGAAGGTGGAGGTTTGCTGAGGAGGTCCAGGCCGCGACGCAGCCTACCCTAGGCCGTGGGGCCCAGAGGGACAGCAAGTGTGCCTTGTTCTAGGCCGCACCTTGAAGGCACACATAGTCCATTTGATTCAACCTTTATTAATTACATGGAGACATGTCCAAAACACATTGGATCACTAAGGATTGATTAAGGTCCATGGTTGATTGGTCATCAAGATCTAAGGGTGGAGAATGACACTCAAGATTGGTCAAGAAGTTGGCGCACTATATAAAGGGTCACCTAGCTTTATTCTTATTAACATTGTGACATAGTTTGAGATCAATTGTAAAGAGTGACAGACATACAAGAGAGAATTGTGTGAGAGTGCAAAGACACAAAACACAAGAGGGACTCATTGTAGTGAGGCTGGTTGTAAAGAGAGAGTAGTACAGATTTGATAGAGAGCATTGTAATAGTTCTTATCATCTTCTTTCTTCTCTTCTTGGTTTCTTCAAGAACTTGAGGTTTCTTGAAGAGGTTTTTTGGATCATAAAGAACCATTAATTTAGTGCAGAGAGTTTGGAGGAACTCACGGGGACGTAGGCTATTGCCGAACCTCGATAACAAATCGCTTGTCTTCTTTCTTTCTTTGATTTCTGTTCCTGTTTTCGATTCCAAATCTTTACAAGTCATTCTAGACTTGGGTGTTTGGAAGATCACCACCTGGGCATCTTGTCAAAGTGATTTCCAACAATAACAATAAAAATAAAAGTCACAACGTAAGAAACCAAACACATTCTTCTCAAATTAAGGGCCTAAGATCTCAGTTGAAATCATTAAGCCACCATCGGATAAGATTTAAAACCCAAAAACATGGTTGTACAGTTGACTGTCAAGTTTTCATAGTCAACTATGGGAGTTTTTGTCTCTCACACAATTGATTGTCCAATTGCATAGTTGACTATAGTTGAGACCTAAAGTCTCTGCTTCTTGCATAGCTGACTGTGCAATCATGACAGTCGACTGTTTTAGGGGCTGAAACCTAGAAAATGTACGAAATTCAACAGTTTTATTTTCCAAAACCCTTTGATCCTTCATTAAACACCAAAATCTTTTGAAACACAAACTTCTAAGGTTTTTAGATGAATCTTTACAATACCCATAACTAAACTTTGACTTAAAGCTTTCAAATCACCTAACTTTTGCATAAAACATTTTCTAAAACCAAAATTTAGTTCTTCCTCAAATGTTTTCCAAAAATCTCATCGCTTAGAATATAAATCTTTAAGATATGAAACTACTTAACAATTAAAGTAAAGGAAACGAAGTTCTTACCCAAGATCATTGCCAAATTCTCCCATTTCTTCATTTTCTTCCTCTCCCTTTCTCTAGTCTTTCTTTTCTTTTCCTTTCTCTCTTTGTTTTTTCTCCCTCTCAGTTCTTCTAGGACCTTGCACATGAAAAATCTAATCATACTCACCCCTTTTATACTACAACTATTTCTTAATTACTCATCCACCTTTCCTTATTTCTGTTCTCTCATATTGACTTCACTAATCTTCCTTTCATTCACTAAGTACCCAAGAATCTTTAAAAGTTTAACATTTCCCTCAAGATACATATTAATTACTCAACTCATATTTTATTTTCTTAGTTCCAAGCTCCAAAATTCCTCAGCTACTAAAAAAAAAAATAACCCATGAAAAAAAAATCTGTACACTGAAAACGTGTCGAAACTATACACCGAAATTAAAATATTCTTTTTTAAGAAACCGAGTCTTATAGGAAATCCTTCACTTATTTCAACTCAAATATTTTCTTCTTTCACAACAACTTGGTGATAGTAAAATTTTATTACTTCTTACTCAATATCTAATCATTTAGTTCACTAAACTTTAATAACTTTATCTCTTTATTGTACCTTTGTCTTTATGATAAATCTTTATGCACTTGAATCACTATTCTTGATTTAATTGTACTTCCAACTCATTTTCTTTCTCGTTTCTCCTTCTAATCCATTTAAGAAATCAATCTTTTAGGAAAAAATCATTACACATCTCATCTCCACACTTTTTCTTCATTGAATCTTACATCTAGTCACATGATGTACGTTGTTGTGAGTTTTAAATTACTCGCAAGCGCACGAGTCATTTGCAGTATAGCGTTGTGCAAGTGCGAGGTCGAATCCACAGGGAATTGCGTTGTGAAAGTATATTTTTAATCTAAACTAACTCTATCTTAACCTAGTTCGAAATTTCAGAATGATATTGCAAAATAAATTAAAACTAAACTAAGTTGATTTTAAAACTAATAATAAAAAGCACTAAAGTTTCCGAATCCACCCCACCAAAGTTTAAACATATATGTTCTAAAAATACAGCCTATCAAAACATTCCATGAATCCAACTATAAGACAAAAAACAAAGAATATCCCAACTAAACCAAAAGCGTCCAATGTATCCGCTCTTAACAAATCAAAAAGGAAATCCAATTTAATCGAAAAGCATTCAATGTATCCATCAGATGAAACACAATGAATATCCAACAGACAATTTAACCCAATCAATTATAAGATTAACTCAAATAATTGACAGAACATTTTATACTAAAAATTGTCAGATTTGTACAAGCAAATCTGAACTACTACGCCAAACAACGGCGAGGCTTCATCTTCAACCTTAGCTGAAGAGTCTAGCCACTCATAACTATAAAACTATAATAAAAAGTGCTAAGCATTTAAACTAAAACAACTGAATATAAAGAAATAAATAAAAAACTTTACATGTGAGAAAAACCACTCGCTGATGGGCAGCGCTTCCCCTCGTGGTAGCAATGCCTTCGGGATTCACCAGAATGCTGGCGGACGTCCACCGGTAAACACCAAAGTGGCTTAGGAATTGTACACTGGATTATGAAGCCAAATGGTGTTTATATAGGGGAAGACCCGGAGCATTGCAGGTTTCAGATTCGATGTGGGATACTGGCCCGTGTGCGCTCGATCGCAGTGTGGTGCGATCGATCGCAGGTATGATCGATCGCATGTCTTGTGCACACGATCTTATGTGCGCTCGATCGCATGTCTGCTGTGATCGATCGCAGATTCATTGAACTTCAAATATTTCGATGTGGGATGTTGACCTTGCGCTCGTTCATAGGCAGGTGCGCTCGAGCGCAGCTGCGCTCGATCGCATATCTCGTGCGATCGAGCGCAATGTCTCCAGAAGCTTCAAATCTCCTGAATTGCTTCATTTTCTCCACAAACCTGTAAAAATACACAAAACACAAGAAAAATGTAAAATAAAGTAAAATACTACTAACTAAGAGCATAACAAATATAAGTTAAGGGTATAAAATATGCAATATTTAAGACTCATCAAATACCCCCAAACTTATATTTTGCTAGTCCCTTAGCAAAACAAAATAAAAGACTCACCGAAAAACAAAGAACATAAAGATAAAGTCATCACTTATGGTATCCAAAAATTTAAGGAGCACACATCACCATGATATTCATTCATAAGCAAGCTTAAAAAGGTGAACCCATCTTCGCAATGAATAGAAATGTTAAAATTTGATTACTTACAAAAGGCAGGTTAAGGCATCACAAGTCTGACACTATGTAAAGTGAATTAGCATATAGAAATGAAGCTTCCAAGTGACTCCAATGTGTAAGGTCTCCACGTCTCAAGATTCACCGAATTTCCCATCAAAAATGAACGAAAAAGCATAGTTTTTATTTTTTTTCTCTTTTTTTTTATATAATAAGGCACGGCTATGTTTAGTTCCCTTAAGCTTTCTAATTGACCCATGTAGCGAGTGTTGAGTCAATGACTCCCAAACCAGATGGTTTTAGGGCATTAGGTGTACAGACACCCCTAAGGACTTACTAACTCGAGTAAAAAAGGCTACGTAAAATAAAGTAAAATACTACTAACTGATACGAACACTTTGTGTTACGTTTTTAATGCCTTTCCTACCCTATTTGGCTTTGTAATTCTCTTAACTTTGTTATTTTGAGCTTAGTTTCTTTTCTTAGTATTTAGAAAGCTTGTGAACGTGGGAATGGTAAAATAAGGTGCTAAAATGAGTTTTCCTAGTTACTTTAGGAAATCTAAGTGGATTAAAAAAATAGTCTTATCATTCTAAAAAAACTTTTCTAATTATGGAAACTTTCCTTATCTATTATTTTCTGATTTCTTTGTAGGGTTCCACCTTGGAATTATTTGGATGATGTGTCAAAACACAAGAGAATATTGGAGTCCATTAGTGACATGGGTATGTCCAACCTAACATGGGCTTGCACAACAAAAGATCACATAATCTCTTGTCAACTAAGCAAGGTGCAAGGTCCAAGCCCAAAGTGGAGGAAGATTCGGATGCAACAGCCTACTGGATTTTGGCCCATCATAACAGGCCCAAACAATATCATTTTTGAGACTTTCTTAGGTCAAAATTGAAGTTCAAGACGTCTTCTTTCCAGCCCAACAAGTTTCAGCTCATTTGGAGATGTGTGGAAGAAGATATGACCGTTTGAATTCTACTAGTTGGGTCCTCCTGAAATTTCGGGATTGTATTCCTCTTTCTTACTTTTGGCCATTCCTTGATTCTTTGCATGTTTTAGGGATTGTTTCCTTGCATGTTTCATGGCTTGTTTTTAGCATTGTTTTCTTGCTTTTCCTAAGCTTAGAGGGTTGTTCTAAGCTCTATAAATAGGGTGTTTGTAAGCTAAAAGAGATCATCTTTTCTCTTGGAACCATCTCTACTCAAAATTCAAGAAGCAAAAGGCTGAAACACTCCACCATTCCATCTCCAATTGTGAGCACATTAGGACTTTTCCAAAATGTGTTCTCCTTCATCTATCATCATAGCCGTGAGGTTCATCACCATTAACATCTCAAGCTTCCTTGAGTGTGTTCAAGAAGTGTACCCCTTACGGCTATTCTTTTTAATTGTTTCAGCCTTGGATTCTTATGTTAGAGATTATTATTAATTCAATGAGTTTGTTAATTTTCAGATTTATTCTTTAATGTTTTTGAATTGTTCATGATATGTAGACATATTAATTCATTACATATGTTGAATTTTCAGTTCTGTTATATTAAAAACTTTGATATTGCAAATCATTGAAGCCATAATCGCACTTTCGATCACCTAATTGATCTGGAGTATGATTTAAAGTGGTAAAAGCTATGAACAATAGCTAATGTTCTGGAAATTGCATGTTCTTTATCCATGGACTTTTTCATAGGAATAAGGAACATGTTATTGAATCATAATTCTTTTTGATCTTAATGATTTGTTTAAGTAATTGTAAGGATGCGCTGAGTATTAACTTGATTGCTTAAACAAAATAACTAGCTGATGGACTTTTCCTAAGCTTAGTGATTATCTAAGAAGGAATTTATAAAGTGCATGATCTCTTTAGGCTTGCACTTTGATTCAATTCTGATATGTGATTGAGGTACTAATTCGTTGTCTACATTGAAACAATTTGATTAGTCATTTAACAAACTTGATTTTCTGAATTGTGAGAGAAAATGATCAATTGTAAATAATTGTTCTTTAATTTCCTTAGTAAAATTAGTAAAAAGAAAAATCAGATCATGAAAACCCCCTAATCTTATGTAATGTTAATAGATGTAGATTTATATTTGTTTATAAACTGCTAATTAAACGAATCAAATCATTTATTATTATTTTTATGACTCTTTAGTATAGAGTACCCGCAATCCCCGGCCAATAACGATACCCTACTAATCACTTTACTACAATCTTCTGCAGGGTTTGTTGATGACCGAAATAAACGGTCTATCAAATGGCGCCGTTGCCGGGGATTGCAAAATCTCTATATTTTAGTGTCATTTAACTTGTTAATATTCTTCTTAACATATAATATAACTTGTGTTTTACTTGATTGCAATTTTAGCATGTGACTTCCTTAAAACCATTTATAACGTTTGTAAGGGAAGCTCATTATTATTTGTATTTCAAACTTTAACTTATATATTGATTCCTTTGCTTTTGTTATTTAGGTCCATGAATGTCAGCAGTTAGTAGAAAGACTCAAGAACTTAGAAAACGCTTGGCTTTACTAAAAGAAGTTGCACTTTCTACAAATCAACCCCCACCTCACCAAGAAGGGAGGCTAGAGTCGGAGGAGTCAGATAATTTTTCACATCACTTGTCAGACGAGGAAGAAGACATACCTGACTTAGAAGACGCAAGTAAGGAAGACGAAGTACCAATGGCTGAAACTATTAGGCAAATGTCTTCTTCAACTGATGGGGGAGCTGCACCAACTTGTATTACTTATCCAGAACCAGCAGTTGGCAAGATAGCTGAGTTCGAACTGAAGAGTGGGTTCTTGCACCATTTGCCCAAATTCCATGGGCTTACTAACGAAGATCCTCACAAACATCTCAAGGAGTTCCAGTTTGTGTGTTTAAGTATGTGCCCACAAAATGCGGATCTCAACGTTCTGAAGCTGAAGTCATTCCCTTTTTCACTTGAAGATAGGGCAAAGACTTGGTTGTTTGATCTACCCTCGGGTTACATCAACACATGGGAGAAGCTTATGACCGAGTTTCTAACTAAGTACTTCCCTGCCTCAAGGATTACTGTCTTGAGGAAGCAGATAACTGGAATTGAGCAAAGGAAGGAAGAGGCGTTCTATGCCTACTATGAGAGATTCAAGAGCTTAATTGCATCATGTCCTTCACATGGGATGAAAGAAGGGAATCTTCTCACTTACTTTTATGAAGGACTTCTCCCCATCGAACGTCAATTGTTAAATGCTGCTGCCGGAGGTTCTTTTGTCGATAAGACACCTGATGTTACTAAGGAGTTACTCGCCCAACGTGCTCTTAATTATCAACAATACGAGGGAGTGTTAAACTCCACTCATGGGGTGAATGAGGTATCTTCTAACTCTGCCCTTGAGGAAAAAGTTAATAAAATGTCTACTCTTCTGTCTCAGGTACTGAATGTGAATGGAGCACAAGTACAACAAGTTGCTCAAATCTGTGGTGTGTGTTGTACTCAAGGGCATCCAACTGACCAATGTCCCCAACTGATCAACAATGGAGGATGGGAGTCTCTTAACGCTGTTGGGTTTCAAGGTGGACAAAGGTACAACCCTTTCTCTAACACATATAACCCCGGGCTTAGAGATCACCCCAATTTTCGTTGGGCCAACAATGATAATGTTCAGAACCCTCAAGGTCAAGGGCAAGTGTTTCCACGCCCTCAAGGTTTGTTTATGAGGCCTCAGGTACCTCAAAACTTTGTCCCTAATCCTATTGTACCTACAAATTTTGTTGCTTCTAATTATGATGAAATTTTAAAGTCTCTTGCTCAAGGGCAACAGAATTTAACTACTGCTACTCAAGCTCTTGTTATAGGTCAACAGGCTCACACTAAGGATATTGCAGAGCTGAAGAAGCAATTGGGACAAGTGGTGGACTTCATGGGGAAGATAACAGAGAGTGGAAAATTGCCTAGCAACACTGTTCCCAACCCAATTATCGAGCAAGCTAAAGTTGTTACCACAAGGAGTGGCGAGACCCTTGTGGATGTTCTTAAAACTCAGAAGAAAGCCAAAGTGACCCACCATGAGGAAGAGGACGTTGAGAGCACCAAGAAGGAAATACAGAAAGATCCCACCACCACAATGGCAGAAATGATTGGTCCTCCATCATCTGAGAATGCTTTAAAACCTCAAGGTAACGAACAAAACCCTAAACACTCTTTTGATTCTAATCCTTTTGCTCGTGTACCTTTTCCTAGTAGGTTTGCCAAAACCAAGAAGGATGAATCTGATCAGGCCATCTTGGAGATTTTTAAGAAGGTACAAGTCAACATGCCTTTGATTGAGTGCTTGAAGCAAGTGCCAAGATATGCCAAGTTTCTGAAGGAGCTTTGCACTACAAGGAGGCAGACTCGTGAGAAGGAGGTGGTGAAGTTGAATGAGACAGTCTCTGCTGTCATCCAAAGGAAATTGCCACCAAAGCTTAAGGATCCAGGGAGTTTTTCTGTTCCTTGTGTGATTGGTACCAACAAATTTGATAATGTCATGCTAGACTTAGGAGCTTCAATTAATGTGATGCCTTATAGTCTTTATGCTTCTTTAGAGCTAGGTGCACTTAAAAGTGATAATGTTGTTATCCAATTGGTTGATCGATCTAATAAGTATCCTAAAGGATACGTTGAAGATGTTCTTGTGCAAGTAAATCAACTCATTTTTCCTGCAGACTTCTATATCATTGATATGGAAGATTCTCCCCTAAATTCTACTCCGTTGCTTTTAGGGCGCCCATTCATGAGGACCGCAAGAACAAAGATCGATGTTTATGAGGGAACTCTAACCATGGAATTTGATAATGAAGTTATACGCTTCAACATCTTTGAAGCCATGAGGTATCCATTGACTGACATTAAACCCTGTTTTTCTATTGATGATATTAACTCACTTGCGCAGAGATTTTTGGAAGCAATGGAAGAGGATGAGTTGAAAGTAACACTCTCTCAAGGAGTTGGTTATACTGAGAATGGAGAATCCATTTCTAGGGCTGAGTTAGAGAAGGCTAAAGAGCCCATTGTGATCAAAATCGTAGCCTCCCTTGAGGCCCGACCCATATTACCAAGGTCTATTCCTCCTTTGTCCTTTCCTATTTCCACTAACAAATTTTTACCTTCAGTGATACAGGCCCCTACACTTGAGCTTAAGGTTTTGCCAGATCACTTGAAGTATGTCTTTTTGGGGGACAATGAGACGCTGCCTGTTATTATATCCTCGAAGTTGGAGGAGGACCAAGAAAAGAAGCTTGTGGACGTTCTGAAGAAGTACAAGACCGCCATTGGTTGGACTTTGGCAGATATCAAGGGAATTAGCCCAACCATGTGCGTCCATAGGATCCTGTTGGAGGATGGTGCCAAACCCACCAGAGATGCCCAGAGATGCCTACATCCACCTATGATGAAGGTTGTGCAAGATGAGGTAATTAAGTTACTTGATTGTACCCTATTTCAGATAGCAAGTGGGTGTCTCCTATTCAAGTTGTGCCAAAGAAGTCAGGAGTTACTGTGGTAAAGAATGAGGAGAATGAGCTTGTACCTCAAAGAGTGGTAACTGGTTATCGAGTTTGCATAGACTATAGGAAGCTCAATGCTTCAACAAGAAAGGACCATTTCCCTCTGCCCTTCATCGATCAGATGCTCGAGAGGTTAGCTGGTTATCCTTTTTATTGTTTTTTGGATGGATATAGTGGGTACAACCAGATCTGTATAGCGCAAGAGGACCAAGAGAAGACCACCTTCACTTGACCTTTTGGCACTTATGCCTACAGACGTATGCCATTCGGATTGTGCAATGCACCAGGTACGTTTCAACGTTGTATGCTCTCCATTTTCTCTGAATACATCGAGAATATCATTGAGGTCTTTATGGATGATTTTAGTGTCTTTGGTAGAGATTTTGATGCATGCTTAGGAAATTTGGAACTTATTCTGAAACGTTGTGTTGAAACAAACTTGGTTCTAAATTGGGAAAAATGTCACTTCATGGTGACTCAAGGGATTGTTTTAGGACATATCATATCTGCTAGGGGGATTGAGGTTGATAAATCTAAGGTAGATCTTGTGCGTTACTTACCCTCTCCCACTTGTGTGAGAGAGGTTCGTTCATTTCTTGGTCATGCAGGATTTTACAGGAGGTTTATCAAGGATTTCTCCAATGTATCAAGGCCCTTGTGCTGTTTACTTCAGAAGGACACTCTCTTTGAGTTTGATGAGGAGTGCAAGAAAGCTTTTGAGAAGCTGAAGGAGTTATTGACTACTGCTCCCATCATGTCTCCACCTAATTGGTCCTTACCTTTTGAATTGATGTGTGACGCCTCAGATTACGCCGTTGGGGCTGTTTTGGGACAAAGAATGGACAAGAAGCCCTATGCCATCTACTATGCCTCTAGGACACTCAATGATGCTCAACTAAACTATTCCACAACTGAAAAAGAGCTCATTGCTGTTGTTTTTGCCTTAGATAAATTTCGCTCTTATTTACTTCAAACTAAAGTTGTTGTTTATACTGATCATGCAGCTTTGAAGTATCTGATGACAAAGAAGGAAGCCAAACCGAGACTGATTAGATGGGTGCTTTTGCTTCAAGAAATTGATTTGGAGATCAAGGACAAGAAGGGGAGTGAAAACTTGGTAGCTGACCATTTGAGCAGACTTGTTCATGAGGAGGACGTCCTACCCCTGCAAGAATCATTCCCAGATGAGCAGCTCTTTGGGATTGAGGTAAGTGAGCCTTGGTATGCTGATATTGTGAATTATTTAGTTACTAGGCAATTTCCTGACACTTTACCTCGTTCTAATAAAGAAAAACTTAAGCATATGGCTAGGCATTACATATGGGATGAACCTTATTTGTGGAAGCATTGTAGTGATCAAATCATTAGGAGGTGTGTCCCTGAATCTGAGCATAAATCGATACTTGCCTTTTGTCATTCTGAGTCTTGTGGTGGACACTTTGGTGCTCGTAGGACAGCTCGTAAGGTATTAGATTGTGGTTTTTTCTGGACTTCTATTTTTAAGGATGCATACTTGTATTGCATGACTTGTGACAGGTGCCAGAGGACAGGTAATTTAGGCTCTAGGGATCAGATGCCCATGGCCCATATTATAACTGTTGAGATTTTCGATGTTTGGGGCATTGATTTCATGGGGCCGTTTCCTTCATCTAACGGGTTTCTTTACATTCTTTTGGCTGTTGATTATGTGTCTAAGTGGGTGGAGGCTAAAGCCACCAGAACTAATGACTCTAAAGTTGTTGTAGATTTCTTGAGATCTAACATATTTGCTAGGTTTGGAATGCCTCGTGTGATTATTAGTGATGGTGGATTACACTTCTGCAACCGTACAATTGAGGCCTTGCTCAAGAAGTACAAAGTGACTCATAAGGTGGCAACACCTTATCATCCTCAGACGAGTGGACACGCAGAGGTCTCAAATCGTGAGATTAAGGGGATTTTGGAGAAGACTGTGGGCCCTACACGCAAGGATTGGAGCAAAAGACTTGATGATGCACTTTGGGCTTATAGGACAGCTTACAAGACGCCAATTGGGATGTCTCCATTCAGACTTGTCTATGGTAAAGCGTGTCACTTACCAGTTGAGCTTGAGCATAGGGCATGGTGGGCTGTTAAGTCTTTCAACATGGACATTGATGAGGCTGGTTTACATAGAAAACTCCAACTGAATGAACTTGAGGAAATCATAAACGAGGCATATGATAGTGCATGGATCTACAAGGAGAAAACTAGAGCTTTTCATGATAAGATGATCCGTGGCAAGGCCTTTGTTGTGGGCCAAAAAGTTCTTCTCTTCCATTCTAGACTTAAACTTTTTCCTGGTAAGTTACGTTCTAGATGGGTGGGTCCATTCATTGTCACTAATATTTTTCCTCATGGTGCTATGCAGATAAAAAGTGACAAAACTGGAAATGAATTCAAGGTGAATGGTCATCGCTTGAAACCTTACTATGAGGCTTTTGAGGAGCATACTGTGGAGGATGTACCCCTCCTAGAGGTGCCACTCACAAAGGACTAAAAACAAGGTACAAAGTCTAGGCTGAAAGACTGTAAACATTAAAGCGCTGCTTGAGAGGCAACCCAATTCAACCGAAGCTGTGGAGGAGTCATTAACACAGATTTGCATTTTCTTTCTCTCTTCCATTTACGTTGGTTGATCTTTATATGTTATTTGTTTTGTGTGATTTTCGTAAATACCTTACCCATGTTTATATTCTATATTACATGCTTATTCTGATATACATTGAGGACAATGTACCATTTAAGTGTGGGAGAGGGATTTACATCTTTTTGAGTCATATCATTGCTTTTTAGGTTTTAGGACCTCTTCCAACTCAATGATGAAACTGATTCTTAATGGTTTTTAAAGAGTTTGAGCATACTTTTAAAGATAAAACAAGAAATGGAGTTAATTTGCTTATATTATAGTCATACTTGGAAATTGAAATTTTGATGCACATTAGCCTTGATTTGAGTAATCTGTTGCCTTAGAGTGAAGCATGGAGACATATTGAATGATACTTGCATAATCCCACAATATTTGTGAGTTTTTCGAGCCTTATAATTGATTCATTATGCATATCAATTCAAATTCTCTTCTGAGTGCATCTTGTGAATATAATGTTTTCTAGAACTTGCTTTTAAACCACTTGAGACGATCGTACATGTTCAGATTTGGAGAAGAAGGAGGCAAATTAGGATTTTACCACCATGACTAAATAGCCTTTAACCTGATCATGATTTGACCCCTAGATAGCATTTTGAGCCTGAATTAGCTTATTTTCTTCATTAACCCACATTCATTTACCCTTATGAACTTAAAACACTTTACCTACTATTTTTCCTTGGAACTAGGGAGCTTGGATCTTGTTTATATTGATTTGTAATGTGGAGATGGTGGAAAAGCATAAGTGTGGGGGAATTTCATATGGTTCTAAGGTGGTTGTTTCGAAAAAAAAACAAAACAAAAAAAAAAACAAAACAAAAAAAAAAGAAGATAAAAGGAGTAATAGGAAAAAAAAAATTGCTGTGTTTCAAAAAAATACAAGTTCTGAAGAATTGGGAGTATTATGAGTCTTTAAAGCAAGTTGAAAGCCAAAGTGATTAAATCCACCCTATTGTGATGGAAACGTGGTACTTAATAATGATGATCTATTTATGACGTTATTGAATGCTTTCTAGTTCTAAGGAAATTTTGTGACATCCTTTCTCTTCTTTCTTATGAAACCTTGACCCTTTAGCCCCATTACAACCCTTTCAAAGACCTCCTGATCCTTTGATGTTCTGTTTTTGATGTGGAGAGTGGGTGCACAAGCAAGCCTATGGTTTAAACTGTTTTCACAAGTGATTGAGTAATTAGTATAGCTAGTACCACATTTAAATGAGTGAAAACCAGAGTGATGCATTGTGAGAAGTAAAATTTGATACTATTTGTGCATTAACTCGAGGGTGGCATATTACACTTACTCTTGGCTGATTATTCACACACACACACTCAAAGTACGAATGTTATATAATCTTAATAACTCCGTAGCTTGTTTATTTGAGGTAAACTTGTGCTCTCCGTACTTTATTATGCCATATTACCTAAGGGATCTCTGAGACGTAAGTTGGAAGGATTAGAGTCATTTAATTTGTGTTATGTCATTGTGGTGTCATTTAGTTTATGTTGTTTCTCTTGAGATTCTACTAGGTTACATACTGTTGTTTTGCTAAGGGACTAGCCAAAGCTAAGTGTGGGGGAATTTGATAGGAACACTTTGTGTTACGTTTTTAATGCCTTTCCTACCCTATTTGGCTTTGTAATTCTCTTAACTTTGTTATTTTGAGCTTAGTTTCTTTTCTTAGTATTTAGAAAGCTTGTGAACGTGGGAATGGTAAAATAAGGTGCTAAAATGAGTTTTCCTAGTTACTTTAGGAAATCTAAGTGGATTAAAAAAATAGTCTTATCATTCTAAAAAAACTTTTCTAATTATGGAAACTTTCCTTATCTATTATTTTCTGATTTCTTTGTAGGGTTCCACCTTGGAATTATTTGGATGATGTGTCAAAACACAAGAGAATATTGGAGTCCATTAGTGACATGGGTATGTCCAACCTAACATGGGCTTGCACAACAAAAGATCACATAATCTCTTGTCAACTAAGCAAGGTGCAAGGTCCAAGCCCAAAGTGGAGGAAGATTCGGATGCAACAGCCTACTGGATTTTGGCCCATCATAACAGGCCCAAACAATATCATTTTTGAGACTTTCTTAGGTCAAAATTGAAGTTCAAGACGTCTTCTTTCCAGCCCAACAAGTTTCAGCTCATTTGGAGATGTGTGGAAGAAGATATGACCGTTTGAATTCTACTAGTTGGGTCCTCCTGAAATTTCGGGATTGTATTCCTCTTTCTTACTTTTGGCCATTCCTTGATTCTTTGCATGTTTTAGGGATTGTTTCCTTGCATGTTTCATGGCTTGTTTTTAGCATTGTTTTCTTGCTTTTCCTAAGCTTAGAGGGTTGTTCTAAGCTCTATAAATAGGGTGTTTGTAAGCTAAAAGAGATCATCTTTTCTCTTGGAACCATCTCTACTCAAAATTCAAGAAGCAAAAGGCTGAAACACTCCACCATTCCATCTCCAATTGTGAGCACATTAGGACTTTTCCAAAATGTGTTCTCCTTCATCTATCATCATAGCCGTGAGGTTCATCACCATTAACATCTCAAGCTTCCTTGAATGTGTTCAAGAAGTGTACCCCTTACGGCTATTCTTTTTAATTGTTTCAGCCTTGGATTCTTATGTTAGAGATTATTATTAATTCAATGAGTTTGTTAATTTTCAGATTTATTCTTTAATGTTTTTGAATTGTTCATGATATGTAGACATATTAATTCATTACATATGTTGAATTTTCAGTTCTGTTATATTAAAAACTTTGATATTGCAAATCATTGAAGCCATAATCGCACTTTCGATCACCTAATTGATCTGGAGTATGATTTAAAGTGGTAAAAGCTATGAACAATAGCTAATGTTCTGGAAATTGCATGTTCTTTATCCATGGACTTTTTCATAGGAATAAGGAACATGTTATTGAATCATAATTCTTTTTGATCTTAATGATTTGTTTAAGTAATTGTAAGGATGCGCTGAGTATTAACTTGATTGCTTAAACAAAATAACTAGCTGATAGACTTTTCCTAAGCTTAGTGATTATCTAAGAAGGAATTTATAAAGTGCATGATCTCTTTAGGCTTGCACTTTGATTCAATTCTGATATGTGATTGAGGTACTAATTCGTTGTCTACATTGAAACAATTTGATTAGTCATTTAACAAACTTGATTTTCTGAATTGTGAGAGAAAATGATCAATTGTAAATAATTGTTCTTTAATTTCCTTAGTAAAATTAGTAAAAAGAAAAATCAGATCATGAAAACCCCCTAATCTTATGTAATGTTAATAGATGTAGATTTATATTTGTTTATAAACTGCTAATTAAACGAATCAAATCATTTATTATTTTTTTTATGACTCTTTAGTATAGAGTACCCGCAATCCCCGGCCAATAACGATACCCTACTAATCACTTTACTACAATCTTCTGCAGGGTTTGTTGATGACCGAAATAAACGGTCTATCAAATGGCGCCGTTGCCGGGGATTGCAAAATCTCTATATTTTAGTGTCATTTAACTTGTTAATATTCTTCTTAACATATAATATAACTTGTGTTTTACTTGATTGCAATTTTAGCATGTGACTTCCTTAAAACCATTTATAACGTTTGTAAGGGAAGCTCATTATTATTTGTATTTCAAACTTTAACTTATATATTGATTCCTTTGCTTTTGTTATTTAGGTCTATGAATGTCAGCAGTTAGTAGAAAGACTCAAGAACTTAGAAAACGCTTGGCTTTACTAAAAGAAGTTGCACTTTCTACAAATCAACCCCCACCTCACCAAGAAGGGAGGCTAGAGTCGGAGAAGTCAGATAATTTTTCACATCACTTGTCAGACGAGGAAGAAGACATACCTGACTTAGAAGACGCAAGTAAGGAAGACGAAGTACCAATGGCTGAAACTATTAGGCAAATGTCTTCTTCAACTGATGGGGGAGCTGCACCAACTTGTATTACTTATCCAGAACCAGCAGTTGGCAAGATAGCTGAGTTCGAACTGAAGAGTGGGTTCTTGCACCATTTGCCCAAATTCCATGGGCTTACTAACGAAGATCCTCACAAACATCTCAAGGAGTTCCAGTTTGTGTGTTTAAGTATGTGCCCACAAAATGCGGATCTCAACGTTCTGAAGCTGAAGTCATTCCCTTTTTCACTTGAAGATAGGGCAAAGACTTGGTTCTTTGATCTACCCTCGGGTTACATCAACACATGGGAGAAGCTTATGACCGAGTTTCTAACTAAGTACTTCCCTGCCTCAAGGATTACTGTCTTGAGGAAGCAGATAACTGGAATTGAGCAAAGGAAGGAAGAGGCGTTCTATGCCTACTATGAGAGATTCAAGAGCTTAATTGCATCATGTCCTTCACATGGGATGAAAGAAGGGAATCTTCTCACTTACTTTTATGAAGGACTTCTCCCCCTCGAACGTCAATTGTTAAATGCTGCTGCCAGAGGTTCTTTTGTCGATAAGACACCTGATGTTGCTAAGGAGTTACTCGCCCAACGTGCTCTTAATTATCAACAATACGAGGGAGTGTTAAACTCCACTCATGGGGTGAATGAGGTATCTTCTAACTCTGCCCTTGAGGAAAAAGTTAATAAAATGTCTACTCTTCTGTCTCAGGTACTGAATGTGAATGGAGCACTAGTACAACAAGTTGCTCAAATCTGTGGTGTGTGTTGTACTCAAGGGCATCCAACTGACCAATGTCCCCAACTGATCAACAATGGAGGATGGGAGTCTCTTAACACTGTTGGGTTTCAAGGTGGACAAAGGTACAACCCTTTCTCTAACACATATAACCCCGGGCTTAGAGATCACCCCAATTTTCGTTGGGCCAACAATGATAATGTTCAGAACCCTCAAGGTCAAGGGCAAGTGTTTCCACGCCCTCAAGGTTTGTTTATGAGGCCTCAGGTACCTCAAAACTTTGTCCCTAATCCTATTGTACCTACAAATTTTGTTGCTTCTAATTATGATGAAATTTTAAAGTCTCTTGCTCAAGGGCAACAGAATTTAACTACTGCTACTCAAGCTCTTGTTACAGGTCAACAGGCTCACACTAAGGATATTGCAGAGCTGAAGAAGCAATTGGGACAAGTGGTGGACTTCATGGGGAAGATAACAGAGAGTGGAAAATTGCCTAGCAACACTGTTCCCAACCCAATTATCGAGCAAGCTAAAGTTGTTACCACAAGGAGTGGCGAGACCCTTGTGGATGTTCTTAAAACTCAGAAGAAAGCCAAAGTGACCCACCATGAGGAAGAGGACGTTGAGAGCACCAAGAAGGAAATACAGAAAGATCCCACCACCACAATGGCAGAAATGATTGGTCCTTCATCATCTGAGAATGCTTTAAAACCTCAAGGTAACGAACAAAACCCTAAACACTCTTTTGATTCTAATCCTTTTGCTCGTGTACCTTTTCCTAGTAGGTTTGCCAAAACCAAGAAGGATGAATCTGATCAGGCCATCTTGGAGATTTTTAAGAAGGTACAAGTCAACATGCCTTTGATTGAGTGCTTGAAGCAAGTGCCAAGATATGCCAAGTTTCTGAAGGAGCTTTGCACTACAAGGAGGCAGACTCGTGAGAAGGAGGTGGTGAAGTTGAATGAGACAGTCTCTGCTATCATCCAAAGGAAATTGCCACCAAAGCTTAAGGATCCAGGGAGTTTTTCTGTTCCTTGTGTGATTGGTACCAACAAATTTGATAATGTCATGCTAGACTTAGGAGCTTCAATTAATGTGATGCCTTATAGTCTTTATGCTTCTTTAGAGCTAGGTGCACTTAAAAGTGATAATGTTGTTATCCAATTGGCTGATCGATCTAATAAGTATCCTAAAGGATACGTTGAAGATGTTCTTGTGCAAGTAAATCAACTCATTTTTCCTGCAGACTTCTATATCATTGATATGGAAGATTCTCCCCTAAATTCTACTCCGTTGCTTTTAGGGCGCCCATTCATGAGGACCGCAAGAACAAAGATCGATGTTTATGAGGGAACTCTAACCATGGAATTTGATAATGAAGTTATACGCTTCAACATCTTTGAAGCCATGAGGTATCCATTGACTGACATTAAACCCTGTTTTTCTATTGATGATATTAACTCACTTGCGCAGAGATTTTTGGAAGCAATGGAAGAGGATGAGTTGAAAGTAACACTCTCTCAAGGAGTTGGTTATACTGAGAATGGAGAATCCATTTCTAGGGCTGAGTTAGAGAAGGCTAAAGAGCCCATTGTGATCAAAACCGTAGCCTCCCTTGAGGCCCGACCCATATTACCAAGGTCTATTCCTCCTTTGTCCTTTCCTATTTCCACTAACAAATTTTTACCTTCAGTGATACAGGCCCCTACACTTGAGCTTAAGGTTTTGCCAGATCACTTGAAGTATGTCTTTTTGGGGGACAATGAGACGCTGCCTGTTATTATATCCTCGAAGTTGGAGGAGGACCAAGAAAAGAAGCTTGTGGACGTTCTGAAGAAGTACAAGACCGCCATTGGTTGGACTTTGGCAGATATCAAGGGAATTAGCCCAACCATGTGCGTCCATAGGATCCTGTTGGAGGATGGTGCCAAACCCACCAGAGATGCCCAGAGACGCCTACATCCACCTATGATGAAGGTTGTGCAAGATGAGGTAATTAAGTTACTTGATTGTACCCTATTTCAGATAGCAAGTGGGTGTCTCCTATTCAAGTTGTGCCAAAGAAGTCAGGAGTTACTGTGGTAAAGAATGAGGAGAATGAGCTTGTACCTCAAAGAGTGGTAACTGGTTATCGAGTTTGCATAGACTATAGGAAGCTCAATGCTTCAACAAGAAAGGACCATTTCCCTCTGCCCTTCATCGATCAGATGCTCGAGAGGTTAGCTGGTTATCCTTTTTATTGTTTTTTGGATGGATATAGTGGGTACAACCAGATCTGTATAGCGCAAGAGGACCAAGAGAAGACCACCTTCACTTGCCCTTTTGGCACTTATGCCTACAGACGTATGCCATTCGGATTGTGCAATGCACCAGGTACGTTTCAACGTTGTATGCTCTCCATTTTCTCTGAATACATCGAGAATATCATTGAGGTCTTTATGGATGATTTTAGTGTCTTTGGTAGAGATTTTGATGCATGCTTAGGAAATTTGGAACTTATTCTGAAACGTTGTGTTGAAACAAACTTGGTTCTAAATTGGGAAAAATGTCACTTCATGGTGACTCAAGGGATTGTTTTAGGACATATCATATCTGCTAGGGGGATTGAGGTTGATAAATCTAAGGTAGATCTTGTGCGTTACTTACCCTCTCCCACTTGTGTGAGAGAGGTTCGTTCATTTCTTGGTCATGCAGGATTTTACAGGAGGTTTATCAAGGATTTCTCCAATGTATCAAGGCCCTTGTGCTGTTTACTTCAGAAGGACACTCTCTTTGAGTTTGATGAGGAGTGCAAGAAAGCTTTTGAGAAGCTGAAGGAGTTATTGACTACTGCTCCCATCATGTCTCCACCTAATTGGTCCTTACCTTTTGAATTGATGTGTGACGCCTCAGATTACGCCGTTGGGGCTGTTTTGGGACAAAGAATGGACAAGAAGCCCTATGCCATCTACTATGCCTCTAGGACACTCAATGATGCTCAACTAAACTATTCCACAACTGAAAAAGAGCTCCTTGCTGTTGTTTTTGCCTTAGATAAATTTCGCTCTTATTTACTTCAAACTAAAGTTGTTGTTTATACTGATCATGCAGCTTTGAAGTATCTGATGACAAAGAAGGAGGCCAAACCGAGACTGATTAGATGGGTGCTTTTGCTTCAAGAATTTGATTTGGAGATCAAGGACAAGAAGGGGAGTGAAAACTTGGTAGCTGACCATTTGAGCAGACTTGTTCATGAGGAGGACGTCCTACCCCTGCAAGAATCATTCCCAGATGAGCAGCTCTTTGGGATTGAGGTAAGTGAGCCTTGGTATGCTGATATTGTGAATTATTTAGTTACTAGGCAATTTCCTGACACTTTACCTCATTCTAATAAAGAAAAACTTAAGCATATGGCTAGGCATTACATATGGGATGAACCTTATTTGTGGAAGCATTGTAGTGATCAAATCATTAGGAGGTGTGTCCCTGAATCTGAGCATAAATCGATACTTGCCTTTTGTCATTCTGAGTCTTGTGGTGGACACTTTGGTGCTCGTAGGACAGCTCGTAAGGTATTAGATTGTGGTTTTTTCTGGCCTTCTATTTTTAAGGATGCATACTTGTATTGCATGACTTGTGACAGGTGCCAGAGGACAGGTAATTTAGGCTCTAGGGATCAGATGCCCATGGCCCATATTATAACTGTTGAGATTTTCGATGTTTGGGGCATTGATTTCATGGGGCCGTTTCCTTCATCTAACGGGTTTCTTTACATTCTTTTGGCTGTTGATTATGTGTCTAAGTGGGTGGAGGCTAAAGCCACCAGAACTAATGACTCTAAAGTTGTTGTAGATTTCTTGAGATCTAACATATTTGCTAGGTTTGGAATGCCTCGTGTGATTATTAGTGATGGTGGATTACACTTCTGCAACCGTACAATTGAGGCCTTGCTCAAGAAGTACAAAGTGACTCATAAGGTGGCAACACCTTATCATCCTCAGACGAGTGGACAAGCAGAGGTCTCAAATCGTGAGATTAAGGGGATTTTGGAGAAGACTGTGGGCCCTACACGCAAGGATTGGAGCAAAAGACTTGATGATGCACTTTGGGCTTATAGGACAGCTTACAAGACGCCAATTGGGATGTCTCCATTCAGACTTGTCTATGGTAAAGCGTGTCACTTACCAGTTGAGCTTGAGCATAGGGCATGGTGGGCTGTTAAGTCTTTCAACATGGACATTGATGAGGCTGGTTTACATAGAAAACTCCAACTGAATGAACTTGAGGAAATCATAAACGAGGCATATGATAGTGCATGGATCTACAAGGAGAAAACTAGAGCTTTTCATGATAAGATGATCCGTGGCAAGGCCTTTGTTGTGGGCCAAAAAGTTCTTCTCTTCCATTCTAGACTTAAACTTTTTCCTGGTAAGTTACGTTCTAGATGGGTGGGTCCATTCATTGTCACTAATATTTTTCCTCATGGTGCTATGCAGATAAAAAGTGACAAAACTGGAAATGAATTCAAGGTGAATGGTCATCGCTTGAAACCTTACTATGAGGCTTTTGAGGAGCATACTGTGGAGGATGTACCCCTCCTAGAGGTGCCACTCACAAAGGACTAAAAACAAGGTACAAAGTCTAGGCTGAAAGACTGTAAACATTAAAGCGCTGCTTGAGAGGCAACCCAATTCAACCGAAGCTGTGGAGGAGTCATTAACACAGATTTGCATTTTCTTTCTCTCTTCCATTTACGTTGGTTGATCTTTATATGTTATTTGTTTTGTGTGATTTTCGTAAATACCTTACCCATGTTTATATTCTATATTACATGCTTATTCTGATATACATTGAGGACAATGTACCATTTAAGTGTGGGAGAGGGATTTACATCTTTTTGAGTCATATCATTGCTTTTTAGGTTTTAGGACCTCTTCCAACTCAATGATGAAACTGATTCTTAATGGTTTTTAAAGAGTTTGAGCATACTTTTAAAGATAAAACAAGAAATGGAGTTAATTTGCTTATATTATAGTCATACTTGGAAATTGAAATTTTGATGCACATTAGCCTTGATTTGAGTAATCTGTTGCCTTAGAGTGAAGCATGGAGACATATTGAATGATACTTGCATAATCCCACAATATTTGTGAGTTTTTCGAGCCTTATAATTGATTCATTATGCATATCAATTCAAATTCTCTTCTGAGTGCATCTTGTGAATATAATGTTTTCTAGAACTTGCTTTTAAACCACTTGAGACGATCGTACATGTTCAGATTTGGAGAAGAAGGAGGCAAATTAGGATTTTACCACCATGACTAAATAGCCTTTAACCTGATCATGATTTGACCCCTAGATAGCATTTTGAGCCTGAATTAGCTTATTTTCTTCATTAACCCACATTCATTTACCCTTATGAACTTAAAACACTTTACCTACTATTTTTCCTTGGAACTAGGGAGCTTGGATCTTGTTTATATTGATTTGTAATGTGGAGATGGTGGAAAAGCATAAGTGTGGGGGAATTTCATATGGTTCTAAGGTGGTTGTTTCGAAAAAAAAACAAAACAAAAAAAAAAACAAAACAAAAAAAAAACAAAACAAAAAAAAAACAAAAAAACAAAAAAAAACAAAAAAAAACAAAAAAAAAAGAAGATAAAAGGAGTAATAGGAAAAAAAAAATTGCTGTGTTTCAAAAAAATACAAGTTCTGAAGAATTGGGAGTATTATGAGTCTTTAAAGCAAGTTGAAAGCCAAAGTGATTAAATCCACCCTATTGTGATGGAAACGTGGTACTTAATAATGATGATCTATTTATGACGTTATTGAATGCTTTCTAGTTCTAAGGAAATTTTGTGACATCCTTTCTCTTCTTTCTTATGAAACCTTGACCCTTTAGCCCCATTACAACCCTTTCAAAGACCTCCTGATCCTTTGATGTTCTGTTTTGATGTGGAGAGTGGGTGCACAAGCAAGCCTATGGTTTAAACTGTTTTCACAAGTGATTGAGTAATTAGTATAGCTAGTACCACATTTAAATGAGTGAAAACCAGAGTGATGCATTGTGAGAAGTAAAATTTGATACTATTTGTGCATTAACTCGAGGGTGGCATATTACACTTACTCTTGGCTGATTATTCACACACACACACTCAAAGTACGAATGTTATATAATCTTAATAACTCCGTAGCTTGTTTATTTGAGGTAAACTTGTGCTCTCCGTACTTTATTATGCCATATTACCTAAGGGATCTCTGAGACGTAAGTTGGAAGGATTAGAGTCATTTAATTTGTGTTATGTCATTGTGGTGTCATTTAGTTTATGTTGTTTCTCTTGAGATTCTACTAGGTTACATACTGTTGTTTTGCTAAGGGACTAGCCAAAGCTAAGTGTGGGGGAATTTGATAGGAACACTTTGTGTTACGTTTTTAATGCCTTTCCTACCCTATTTGGCTTTGTAATTCTCTTAACTTTGTTATTTTGAGCTTAGTTTCTTTTCTTAGTATTTAGAAAGTTTGTGAACGTGGGAATGGTAAAATAAGGTGCTAAAATGAGTTTTCCTAGTTACTTTAGGAAATCTAAGTGGATTAAAAAAATAGTCTTATCATTCTAAAAAAACTTTTCTAATTATGGAAACTTTCCTTATCTATTATTTTCTGATTTCTTTGTAGGGTTCCACCTTGGAATTATTTGGATGATGTGTCAAAACACAAGAGAATATTGGAGTCCATTAGTGACATGGGTATGTCCAACCTAACATGGGCTTGCACAACAAAAGATCACATAATCTCTTGTCAACTAAGCAAGGTGCAAGGTCCAAGCCCAAAGTGGAGGAAGATTCGGATGCAACAGCCTACTGGATTTTGGCCCATCATAACAGGCCCAAACAATATCATTTTTGAGACTTTCTTAGGTCAAAATTGAAGTTCAAGACGTCTTCTTTCCAGCCCAACAAGTTTCAGCTCATTTGGAGATGTGTGGAAGAAGATATGACCGTTTGAATTCTACTAGTTAGGTCCTCCTGAAATTTCGGGATTGTATTCCTCTTTCTTACTTTTGGCCATTCCTTGATTCTTTGCATGTTTTAGGGATTGTTTCCTTGCATGTTTCATGGCTTGTTTTTAGCATTGTTTTCTTGCTTTTCCTAAGCTTAGAGGGTTGTTCTAAGCTCTATAAATAGGGTGTTTGTAAGCTGAAAGAGATCATCTTTTCTCTTGGAACCATCTCTACTCAAAATTCAAGAAGCAAAAGGTTGAAACACTCCACCATTCCATCTCCAATTGTGAGCACATTAGGACTTTTCCAAAATGTGTTCTCCTTCATCTATCATCATAGCCGTGAGGTTCATCACCATTAACATCTCAAGCTTCCTTGAGTGTGTTCAAGAAGTGTACCCCTTACGGCTATTCTTTTTAATTGTTTCAGCCTTGGATTCTTATGTTAGAGATTATTATTAATTCAATGAGTTTGTTAATTTTCAGATTTATTCTTTAATGTTTTTGAATTGTTCATGATATGTAGACATATTAATTCATTACATATGTTGAATTTTCAGTTCTGTTATATTAAAAACTTTGATATTGCAAATCATTGAAGCCATAATCGCACTTTCGATCACCTAATTGATCTGGAGTATGATTTAAAGTGGTAAAAGCTATGAACAATAGCTAATGTTCTGGAAATTGCATGTTCTTTATCCATGGACTTTTTCATAGGAATAAGGAACATGTTATTGAATCATAATTCTTTTTGATCTTAATGATTTGTTTAAGTAATTGTAAGGATGCGCTGAGTATTAACTTGATTGCTTAAACAAAATAACTAGCTGATGGACTTTTCCTAAGCTTAGTGATTATCTAAGAAGGAATTTATAAAGTGCATGATCTCTTTAGGCTTGCACTTTGATTCAATTCTGATATGTGATTGAGGTTCTAATTCGTTGTCTACATTGAAACAATTTGATTAGTCATTTAACAAACTTGATTTTCTGAATTGTGAGAGAAAATGATCAATTGTAAATAATTGTTCTTTAATTTCCTTAGTAAAATTAGTAAAAAGAAAAATCAGATCATGAAAACCCCCTAATCTTATGTAATGTTAATAGATGTAGATTTATATTTGTTTATAAACTGCTAATTAAACCAATCAAATCATTTATTATTATTTTTATGACTCTTTAGTATAGAGTACCCGCAATCCCCGGCCAATAACGATACCTTACTAATCACTTTACTACAATCTTCTGCAGGGTTTGTTGATGACCGAAATAAACGGTCTATCAAAAACATTCCATGAATCCAACTATAAGACAAAAAACAAAGAATATCCCAACTAAACCAAAAGCGTCCAATGTATCCGCTCTTAACAAATCACAAAGGAAATCCAATTTAATCGAAAAGCATTCAATGTATCCATCAGATGAAACACAAGGAATATCCAACAGACAATTTAAACTCAATCAATTATAAGATTAACTCAAATAATTGACAGAACATTTTATACTAAAAATTGTCAGATTTGTACAAGCAAATCTGAACTACTACGCCAAACAACGGCGGGGCTTTATCTTCAACCTTAGCTGAAGAGTCTAGCCACTCATAACTATAAAACTATAATAAAAAGTGCTAAACATTTAAACTAAAACAACTGAATATAAAGAAATAAATAAAAAACTTTACATGGGAGAAATTCCACTCGCTAACGGGCGGCGCTTCCCCTCGTGGTAGCAATGCCTTTGGGATCCACCAGAATGCTGGCGGACGTCCACTGATAAACACCAAAGTGGCTTAGGAATTGTACACTGGATTATGAAGCCAGATGGTGTTTATATAGGGGAAAACCCGGAGCACTGCAGGTTTCAGATTCGATGTGGGATACTGGCCCGTGTGCGCTTGATCGCAGTGTGGTGCGATCGATCGCATCTCTTGTGCGCACAATCTCATGTGCGCTTGATCGCATGTCTGCTGTGATCTATCGTAGATTCACTGAACTTCAAATATTTCGATGTGGGATGTTGACCTTGCGCTCGTTCATAGGCAGGTGCGCTCGAGCGCAGCTGCGCTCGATCGCATATCTCGTGCGATCGAGCGCAATGTCTCCAGATGCTTCAAATCTCCTGAAATGCTTCATTTTCTCCACAAACCTGTAAAAATACACAAAACACAAGAAAAACGTAAAATAAAATAAAATACTACTAACTAAGAGCATAACAAATATAAGTTAAGGGTCTAAAATATGCAATATTTAAGACTCATCATACGTCTGAATCCAATAATTTTTTTTAACTTACTGTTATTAATAAGCTTCGAATAAGGTACTTCACATTCACATCCTACGATCTATATCATTGCGCAAAAGTATTTCTAATCCAATCATGATCCATATTTTCCTTCATCTTCTTAATAAACATCTATTTTTACCTCCTTAACACTTCCTGGTAACTTGTTGATTTCTCTAAGATCTTCTTTTAACCTTACATTAAGCTCCAACACAATTTCATAACTTAATGACCTCTACTCTTTCTAACTATCTCATTCTTTAATTAATTCTCCTAACCCTATCTCCTTTTTAATGCACTCTAAACTTCAACGGTTCTCAAGTTATAACTTTCCTTTTGCAATAATTTCCTTAATGTTCTAATGACTTTATATTTCACTGAACTCTAAATCTCTTCTGCTAAACATACTTATCATACTTTCACTTGTCACCATCCTTGTGATATTTCACCCTTATCTAAAACAAGTTATCTACCAACGTTTAGCTTTTTAAGCGCTTCCAATATTTTAGTTCATCATCACCTACTTTTCATTAGATACAAAAAGTGTTCTTCAATTAAAATCTTCCAATGAAACAAAACTTTCTAATTTACTCAACTAATACCAACCATTTAATTTCTTATTCTTTATTCTATCATTTAGAATCATCATCTCTTGCGTCAGACTTCACTTAACAACTAAAAGAAAATAAAAATTCACTATACCTTTCCCTTTCACAGGTTCTCACATAATAATTTCTACATTCCAAAATCCATTCTTTACTAATCTTATTAAAATCCCAACTACCACAAAAATTCACTTGTGATTTATCTAACACCGTCATTCCTACACTTGATGGTTCATCTCGTGTTTACCTCACTCACTCCTTACTACACCTTACTCCTTACATTAATCTCGTGTCCAAAATATTACTTCACTTCTTTCTATACTTGTTACTCCATCTACACTTTAACCAATAATTCAATTACTCCTTTTTAAGTCTCGCATCCTAACTATATACTTTCAACCTTCCTTGAATCAATACTACTTCCCAACTCTCAAACTTCTCCAAATTTCAAATCACTAACATAGTCTAGACTTTTCAAAGTACTTTAACCTAACATTCATACAACTACGTTCTTCCTATGGTCATTACTCAAGCATGCGCACATACAACCCATTACTCACTACTTCATCTAACTCGAGTTTATACTTTTTGTAATAATTGTTTTGTAAGCCAACATTATACAATATTCACATAATCCTCAATCACGAGTACATTAGAATATACACATGAAAATAACTTATCAAAAGAAATATTTATACATAACTTAACATAGTTTAGCAATTCAGTACAACTCATTCAACTTTATCAATATCTTCAAATCCTTTATTTAGTAGTTCATTAATAATTTCTCACTGGTTGCATAAGTCAAAGTAATGATCTTAAGTTCATAAAATTCTTTAAAAGAAATTTTCTCCTCTTTCACTTTTCAACATTATCAACAAACAACCAACCATATACTAATGTTTTCACACATACAAACAATACATCAATCAATACTTGAAACTTCCTCACATAAAAGCAATCACACAATATCACATAAAGGCAATAAAACCAAAAATTCTCATAAAAGACATCAATTTAATAACTTACAAACATCGCAAAGTCACTTCAAACAACATCAAATTCACACGACATCCAAACGCAAGTTGACTCGACTTTAGTCTCGAGACATCTTGACCCCACCTAAACCATTACTGGTTATATCACCCATAAACAACATCCTCTCTAACTCTATATAACCGATCTTCTATAACCATCCCATGCACCATGCAACTAAGTTTACAAGACCTTAAACCTAAAACTCTAATACCAAAAATGTAACGACCCGTCCTGAGTGAGCCCTACTCGAGACGACTCTATTATCTTTCAACACTGAGCATTTTGACTTATGATGAAACCAAACAAAAAATTCACAATCAATTTACATTCTTTTTTTCAAATGAAACAGATTGTATAACACAATTCCTTATGCATAAGAAACTTTTCAGTATAATATACAGATTCTTAATGTTTTACAAAAAGGGGTTCAGTAAGGATGGAAAACTTTCTCAAATAAAACTAACTTGAACACTTTTACAATTTCTAGACTATAAAGTTAGACTCTCAAAATATTGAAGAAATGGGGATGCTATATACAAGGATTTCCTTTCAACTTTGACCATAAAACTTCTGGTGCTGTCCTGAAATGTTAATAAAAATCAAAAGGAAGATACAATAGGAAGATAATCCCTCCTAGATGCATGATCAAAATTGATCTCAGGAAATCATATCATTCTGTGGAGTGGGAATTCTTAAGCAGCCTTTTAGAGGGCCTGGAGTTCCCTGGAAAGTTTAAAGACTGGATTATGGAGTGTGTCACCACCACTACATTCTCTTTATCCATTAATGGCAGCCTGCAAGGGTTCTTCAAAGGTAAAAGAGGCTTGAGGCAAGGGGATCCACTTTCCCCCTATCTGTTTGTGTTGATTATGGAATACTTATCAAGGCTGCTCAAGAGAGTGAATGTGGAAGAGGGGTTCAGATTCCACCCCAAGTGTGACAAGCTCAAGACTACCCACCTGGCCTTTTCTGATGATCTGATTTTATTTGCTAGAGGGGAGGTGAAATCAGTGGGAATGCTCATGAAGTGTGTCAACACTTTCAGTGAATGCTCAGGGCTGAAGACTAGCTTGACAAAATCTAGTTTTTACCATGCTGGGGTGAAGCCTGAGGAGGTTATGGAGATTAGCATATGCACAGGAATGGAGGAGGGCAGCCTCCCATTCAAGTACTTAGGGGTTCCTCTTGCTTCTGCAAGGCTGAATGCCTCCAATTATGCCCCCCTTATAGAGAAAATTTCTGGCTACATCAATGTATGGGCTGGATCCTCTTTATCATATGCTGGGAGGACTGAACTTATCAAATCTGTGCTTCAAGGTGTGGAATGCTTCTGGCTGGCCATCTTTCCCATCCCTGGTAACATCCTTGATAAGATCATCAAGTTATGTAGAACCTTTCTCTGGAATGGTAAGAATGTGGGAATGAGGAAAGCTCTTGTTGCTTGGGCTGACATTTGTAAGCCTAAAACAGAAGGGGATCTTGGGTTGGTAGAGCTCAAATCTTGGAACAAAGCTCTCCTAACAAGGGTCCTATGGAATATCCACATGAAGAAAGACTCCCTATGGATTCAATGGGTCCAGCACTACTATCTTCTTAACAAATCTATTTGGGAGATCAAGGCAAACAAAGATGACTCCCCACTGTGGAAGAGGATCCTGGAAATTAGAGATGAGATGGCTGGCCAGCCACCTTGCCTACAACAAGCTACCAATAAGCTTATGGAATGGAGGCTGCATGATGAGCTAAGCATCAAGAAAGTGTACAATGATATAAGGCAGAAAGTCAGCAAGGTCTGTTGGGCCTCCCTGGTCTGGAATAGTCACTGCCCTCCAAAAAAATCTTTCATTCTTTGGCTGGCTGTTAGGGATAGACTGCTCACTAAAGACAAGCTCCACCTTGAAGAGAATGACAATCTATGCCCCCTTTGTACTGAACAGAATGAGACTAAGGACCACCTCTTCTTCTCTTATAGGATCAGTAAGGAGGTCTGGAACAACATAAACCACTGGCTGGGTAGTAGAAGACAAATGAGTACCATTGAGAGTGCTATCAGATAGACTTTGAAAGTCAAAGGCACTGGCCCTCCTGCTACTGCCAGACAGACAGCCCTTGCAACTACTATCTACCATATATGGCTAGCTAGAAATGCCGAGATATTTGACAAAGCTCCTGCCTTACCTGCTAGCTTAGTGAAGAAGATCCAGACTGGTATCTATAGAAGTGTCTATGCAGCCTGCCCTGAGTATAGGCTGCTGATTTAGGCTGCTCCCCTACTGGTTTTGTTGTTTACCCAGGGTATGCCCTGATGTATTGTATGTTTGTGCTCCTGTAATCTTGTTGGTTTGCCCAGCTCCCTTGTAAGCTCTATGTTTAGTTGGTTTGCTGGCTGTATGTTTAGGCCAGATTGCTTTATGTTCCTTTGGCTTGTTGGCTTGTATAGCTCCTTGGATGGGCTTTGGCCTCTTGTATTTTTGTTCATGCTTAACTGTAAATCTACCGGGAATGCCCAGTGATACTTTTGTACATTTTTGATCATTTTAATACATGTTTATTTACGGATCAAAAAAAAAGATCAAAAAGGGTGAGCTAAAACGCTCAGTGAAGAACACATCACTAGAAGTAATCGCTTGAAAATTAATTTCATAAATTACCAATTTTATTATATGGGTCATCAAGTAATTATAATTATATAATATAACTTTTATATATTATAGATTTATTTTTCTTATGTCTTATCACAAAGGGAAGTAATCAACATTTCAAATAATACAAGCATTCTAAGTTTATCAAATTATCGTAATTCAAAAACATCCACACACAATAGTGCAATCATTTTTTAATAACAATCATCTTTACATCTTTCAAATTACAACACGTTCCTCTCATGGGCCAATTACAACACATGCCCCTCATGGGCCAATTACCACATATGCCTCTCGTAGGCCAAACATCACAATACATCCAAGAAATGTAATTCTATACAATGCAATGAAATGCACAATCATATCATTGCCACTTACTGGGCTAATCTCATCATCATGGGGACACTTCCCTACGTATCGGTACATCAAATCATCATATCATATCATGTCATAACGAATCCCTTTTCACCCCTTTTCGGGCGGGGGCTTGTATGTCCAATATCCTTCGGTACCCTTACACCCCTTGTAGGAAAGGACTTACTGACCTCACCCATCACTCACCCCTCAACAACATACTGTCAAACAATTGTTATAATGCAAAATGAATTTATGATTAAATGGTTTATAATCAATCATTTATCCATCAATCACATCACAAATTCACAACAATCTAAGCAAATCGTTTTTATTAATAATTACAAGCATCACAATTCCTTAAACACAACTACATCAAGTCGTTCCTAAACTCATATCTTATATATTCACATTTCATAGCATATATATATATATATATATATATATATATATGTACATATATGTGTACATAATCATAATCATAACTATATTATTAACATTTATGTACATTTCATTTATGAATATATTTATGACTTTTCATATTTCATTTATACATTTCTTAACGCTTACTGATAGTGAGGTGAAACTCACCTTTGCCGTACTATGCCCCAATCTTGGATTACTTCTAGCCTTTGATGTTTTTCTTCAAACACACCTAACATATATAAATACTTGGTTTAAACACTTGAGAAATGTATAATTAAATACCTCCAAAAATATTCTAGGATTTATACGAGCATATAATCTAAAGGTTAAGTCACACATCTTTTTTCTTCCATTTTATTTGAACCTTTTACACAATTTATTCTAATGTGATTTAAAATGAAAGAAATATTTTTAAGCTCTTAACTTTCAAAGATTTGTCATGAAATCAAGTTCATAATATTTTGGAAGAGTTTAGGATTGAAATACTTTAACAAAAGCAAGTATTTCTCTTAAAACAAGACTGAAAACAGGTTCAGGGGCTCAAACAGTCGATTGTGATCTGCCCAGAAGGTTGTACAGTTGACTGTGCACTCGGAACAGTCGACTGTCTAGTCCGAAAATCAGAAAATTTCTTGATAAAACACCATTTTTTCTTCAAAATAAACCCTAGTCTTTCAAGAGACTTCCATTCCAAACAAAATACAAGTTCCTAAGAGTTTAAAATCAAATAATAAATATTAGCCATAAGAGAAAATGAACTCAAAATCTTTAAATCAACCAACTTTACACAAAAGCCATTTTTTGAATCAAGCTTTTTACCTTGAGTTTTGTAAGAAAAACTCCCAATTTTTCTCTTTTCATTCTTCCCTTTTTTCTCTTCTCTCCTTCTTTGTTTCTTTCCTCTCTCACGACCTCTCTCTTTCTCTAGAAGGATCTAGTATATGCTGGTCCTTCTTTCTTCTCTCACATATTTATAGGATAAACTTTCATTTAATGCAAAATCACCCCTTCAATTTTCACTTCTTCCTATTTTTCATCACAAAAATTTCTAAAACACAAAACTATCTTTCCACTCTATAATCCAACCTACCCAAATACTTCTTAAAACTCTAAAAGCTCCCCAAACATAAGTTTTTATTATCAATATTTCTTTATTTACTTGTTTTTAAGTTCTTTGAAATTTAAAATATTCCAAATAAAATATCGGACTCTATAAGCACTCACGTAGGAATTCGGCTAGCCATGTGTTCTTCCTCATATGGTGATCAACATTCCAAAGAAGAAGATCCTTGCTTTTGATTGCTCATGTGGACACACTTAGAGGTTAAACGCTTGAACGACTTGTGAATCCTTTTCCAAAGAAACTACAAGAATCTCCATCAAAGGTATAGATCTCTAACCTTATATGGAAAGATTAATTTGATTCATCATTCTAATAGATTCATAGAGATTTTCTTGGAATTTAAGTTTATGGGCATCAAAATTTTAAATTTCCGCTATATGTTCCATGATTGTAGATTTATAATAGTATCAGAGCCAACTCTATAAATTATTAGAATGATTTTAATTATGTTGTTATAGCTTTAAAGATTTGATCTTAAAATTCTAGAGATTGCAATTTAAAGATAAAAAATTTTATATTAGTAAAGAAAAATCAAGAAAGAGTTCTTAAATTGATTATTGTCATAAATAGAGATCGATTAGATTCAATTTGGATGGTAAAAATTTGATTTGGAATCGAATTGAATCAAGTTTAGGGAAGAAAGAACGTAGAAAACACGTGATTTTTTTGTTGCAAATTACAAGGTGTAGTCGACTACAAGGGGCTATAGTTGATTACAGCCTCATATCCTAATGTAAATTTTAGGTCAGAAAAATGTTGCAGTCCACTATTGCAAGGTGTAGTCAATTACACTATACAAAAAAGTGATACAAAAGCTTGTTCTAGTCGACTATAGAAAGGTGTAGTCAACAATAGCACGTAAAAAATAAAATTTTGAGATTTTAAAAGGTATTTTAAATTATTTAAACTCCACTAAAATTAAAACATGTTTTCATTGGAATTAAAAGTTTAATTTTTACCTTCGAAAGATTCAAATCAAATTGATTTATTTAATTAAGAATTGTTCTTAATTTCAAAAATCAAAAGTTTTAAGAAATTAGAGTTTGATTAGGAATTGAAAGTCCCATATCCTTATCATGTTAAAATTGAGAATTATAATGAACAAAGAATCTTAATCTTATTTTGAATAGGACGAAGAAAATTCCTAAAAATCTAATAGGATTAGGATTGAAATCTTAGAAGAAATACCCATAACTAGAATATAATTGTTATTATTGATTTATACAATTCGATTATATGAGTGGATGAGTATTGGACCCAGACCTTAGAAATTGATTAAATTTTATGGTAATAATTTTGGTTATTAAATTCTAAATGAGGTTTACATACCTCACATTCTCTTATTCCTCTCAATGTAAATTTACATCTCCCTCAAATGTATTTCCCTTTGACTTCTGATAAAGTGTTCTTACATATCTTTGATGTATGTAAAGTTACTTAAAGTTAGATAGAGTTTTCTTTAGGTGAATCAAGGAGTGCGCAAGGAAACCTTTTAGCCCATTAGAAGCTTGAGGACCCATAAATGTATGGGATATATTCATGTAATAATTACATATAATTTGGTTGAGTGATTTACTTTATTGGCTCAAGTAAATCACGCTTATAAAGTCCATAGTCATCCACTTAGGTTAATATATATGATGTGATCTATGAATGTTGTGCATGTAATTAGATTATATGCTTGTTATATGTATTTAATGTGTGTTAAATGATGAGATCTTAATGTAAAGACCTAAATCCATTACGCACAAAAGTTTAATATTAAGTTGTAAACGGAAATCATTAGGAATGATTGGTCATAGCATTCCATTACTATATTCAATACGAGAATTTATTAGCACTATAAATTTGTTGTGTCACCATGAGTTTTACAATATTATGAAATTTATATTTTCTATTTAACATATTATGTACACGAGTGATGTGCAAATTTTAAATGCTCGCAAGTGCACAAATGACAAATAATATTGCGATGAGTTTACTCTCAAGGTCGATCTCTCAAGGAATTATAGTGGTTTAAATACTAAATTAAAACAAACTCTGAAATTAAATCCAAAAAAGTCTAAGTAAAAGATTGGTGAAGAGAAAATTGAAATAAAAACAATTAAGTAAATTAAACAAAACGAATTATGAAGAGATGAGTATAATCAATGAGAACAATTGGGAGTTTAGCTTGCTATCCAATCATGAATCGGAACATTTGGTGAATATAAAGAATTAATTAACATCCAAGATTATTGGTATTTCTACTAAGACTAGAGAATGCCATTGATCATATTTATTCTCAATTTATTACCAATTAATTAAATCCCATGGATCGTGTTCATCAATTAATTAGTTAAATTAAGTATAAGGAAAACACAACCACCTAAATCACAATTTGATTTGAATCCTGATTTAAATTCCTATTCAAGAAAGCTTAATTAGGTCTAGATGATTTGTCCTCAGCCTAATCTCGAATATTAACCTTGACTATCAATAATAGATGGCCAATCCACAAACAATAATCAAAGGTATGAAGGATATTGAATAAGAAATAATCTAAAAATTTTTATAAAACTAAATCCACCAAAATATCCAAAACAATTAAGGCAGCTAAGCCAAACGCCTAACAAAGCATTCGACTACTCACGTTTAAATCCCAATCAAAGAATTCAAATACTAGGGTTACAAGCATATTAATGGACAACAGGAGCAAAGATAGAATTTCTTCCTAAATTACAAGATGAATCCTCATTGTCTTGAAGCGATTGATCGCCGTCTTCAATCTCTTGATAAGCCGTCTTGATGAAAGAAACCGTCTCCTCCTTCAATCTCCCAAAACTCCTCTTGATAATATCTCTCTAAGAACTATTGTCGTCTCCCCCCTTCTCTGAGTCTAAAATTCCTATATATAGCTGTATAGAGATGGCTTTGTAGATAGAAAAGTCACCCTAGAGTTTCTCTTCAGGCCGTGTGCTTCTGCTGTTGTCTTAGCCCAATTTTGCTACTCTCTAGGCTGTGTGTTTGCTACTGTCCAGGCTAGGTTTTTACTATCCAGAACTAGTCTAGTTGTGTTGCTATCCAACCCATGCAAATCCCAAAAAAAAATCAGAATTTAATAGCTCCTTCACTTCTACCACACTGAAATCACGCACAACCTGACGTTTGTCTACTAAAACTACCATAACTTTCTCTAGAAAAATCATATTTATGAGCCATGAAATTCTCAAAAAAATAGACATCTGGATCTTTCCAAGCATATATGGCTCATCTCCTGGTTCTTCCTAAATCAATACAGTTTAATCTGAAAAAATGACTGATCTGTATGGGCAATTCTGGCAATTTAGTGAAACTCCTTTCCAAGTGCTTGTGAACTTGTAAAACAATTAAAAACAACTCAAAGTAACAAATTTCTAAGGTAAACATATAAATAAATACTTGAAAAACATACAAAATACTACGACAAATATTCATTCATCAAATACCCCCAAACCTAGATTTTGCTAGTCTTTAAGCAAAACTAAACGAAAACATAAACAAAACAAACCTAAAAACTTAAATCAACAAAACCCTCATGCCTTAATTCTTATTATGACTCATATCTAGATATCTTATACACAATTATGTTCATAGCCTCAACACTTCACAATTCATTGCTCAAATCAAGTACACATCGCACATCCATATTCCAATGCTTAAAACACCTCACGTCAATTACCCCCAAACCTAATGTTAAGAATCTAAATTCGCTTCAACTCTAGGCCTCATAGGATTCACTCATTAAGCACACTGAACCTAGGTTTCAAACAATCATCAAGCATATGCGAATCGAAGTTATGTAAACAAGAAATTTCAAATATAAATTCACATATAAATATGGATATCATAAAAGAACGCTCATATGTTCGTAAAATAGATCTCATGAAAGGAATCAAATCCTAGTCAAACACCGCAAGCAAAACATATTGAGTATGAACCTATGCATAGATGGGTGTGGTTTGCCGAACCTGATTTACACGAAAGCTCTTTCTTTTCAACTCTTTTTAAGAGTGACTTCAATACCCTTGAAGTATCTCAGGTCCTCTTTCTTGTCTAACCAAATCCATTTTTGGCATATTTCTCATATATATATATATATATATATATATATATATATATATATATTATTTCACTTTCTTTTTTTTTAATAGGAATTTGAATCTTTCTCCAGAGACAGTGGCAACTAAGGCGTATAACGATAGGCACATACTCAAACTTCTTACTCGAGTCATTCAACTAAAATAATAAGAATACACAACATGATACTCCAAGTAAGTTATATAATCCTAGCATTCAATGCAAAACCTATAGAGATCATCTAACAATTAAGTTCATAACGAAGAGTGTTTAAGAGTACCAAGAAACTAACTCTCAGAATAAAACGTTTATGGCTCAAATAACTCACTAGGTAGTCTCCACTAATTGGTTCTCAATCATTAGATCTAGGTTCATCTCAGTATCAACATCAAGAGCACGGTCTATGGAATATGAATATGCATAAATCCTCAAAGCAACTTGTCAGTGTTAAAGAAACTAAACTCAACGTGCATAAAAGACTTGATTACTAACCATAAAACAAATTGTAGCATAAATTTTTTGTCTCAACAAGTTCTAATTGTACCCCCAAACCTAAACTAAACATTGTCCTCAATTTATGAAATCAAACACGCGTTTAGAAAAACATTTAGAAGGGATCAATGAAAATGAAAGAATAGAAAACATACTCTATCAAATGGGTGGGTTGCCTTCTACAAAGTGTTTTCTTTAACATCTTAGCAAGACGTTGGTTAAACTTATTCAGGATCATGCACCTCAATGCACTTAACAACCCTCTTCTCATGGACTCCTTCCAAGTAAGGCTTCATATGATGCCAGTTGACTTTAAATGTCACTTGAGTCTTCGGGTTTAGTAACTCTATCGCTTTATGAGAAAAAAAATTGACTACCAAAAACAGTCTGCACTATCTTAACTTCAACTTTCCTGGAAATAATTTGAAACGAGTGTTAAACAAAAGAACTTTCATTACAGGATAAAGAGACTTACGGATAAGGCCTTGGTCACGGTAATGCTTAGTGCTTTCTTTGTAGATCTTTGCATTCTCATAGGCTTCATCACGAATCTCTTCTAACTTATTGAGTTGTAGTAACCGCTTCTCTCCTGTCATTGCCATGTTCATGTTTAACTCATTGATTGCCCAATACGCTTGATGCTCAAGCTCAGCTGGTAAGTGGCATACCTTTCCAAAAACCAACTGATAGAGACTCATCCCAATGGGTGTTTTGTACGCTATGCGGTATGCCCACAATGCATCATTAATGAATTTCTCCACCATATCCAAGAAGATTGACATCATGAATCTTTAGAATATGGCTGGAGCATTGCATAGGCCAAACGGTATCCTCCTAAAGGAAAATGTTCCAAATAAGCAGGTGAATGTTGTCTTCTCTTGATCTTCCGGTGCAATCAACACTTGATAATAACCTGAAAGACCATCAAGAAAACAATAAAAATCATGCCCTGCTAGTCTTTCCAACATCTGATCAATAAAAGGAAGTGGAAAATGATCCTTTCTATTAGTTGAGTTCAGTTTCCTGTAATCAATGCACATTCTCCATCTTGTAGTTATCCTAGTGGGCACTAGCTCATTCTTCCCGTTTCTCACCACTGTAATCCCAGATTTCTTAGGCACAACATGAACTGGACTAACCCATCTACTATCTGAAACAGGGTAGATAACTCCTGCATCTAGGAGTTTTTAAATTTCTTTCTTCACTACCTCTTGTAGGTTATGGTTTAGTCTCCTTTGAGCTTCTCTCACAGGTTTGGCACTGTCCTCTAAAATGATCTTATGCATACATGTAGCAGGACTAATACCCTTGATGTCACTTATACTTCATCTTATGGCTCTCTTAAGTCTGCTAAGCTCCTTCACAACTTTCTCCCTTTGGGTTTGGGTCAAAGTAGATGAAATAATCATAGGATATGTGTCTCCCTTTCCCAGAAATATATACTTAAGGTGCTTAGGTAACTCTTTAATTTCAAGCTTAGGTGGAGTAGTATCTTCTGTAGGTAGGGAACTTGACAATTCTAAAGGTTTGTTAGACTCTTCTTCGGGTGACACTGGTATTACACTATCTAACATCTCATGATACCCTTTAGTCTCCTCTTCTAAAGTTTCCTTTACTCTCTCAGTTGTAAGAGCAACTTCAAGCTTGTCCTCTATTTCTGTCTGCAAATAAGTGTCATAAACAAGTGTTGACCTTATCTAAATTTTAATAATGACAAAACACTACTCTAATTGTACTAATAGTTTTATCTAAATGTTTTAAACGATAAAAATATACAGCAAAGAATCAAGATGCAAGAACTCAACCCGTATCAGACACCAACACGAGACAAAATATATAGTATAGGTATAAGGTATTAAAACAAGTTGTAAATCTCTTTTGCTCAAGTAACTAGCTTATCCTATGGCTCTTTTGTAAAAGCATTTTGACAAAATTATTCACTCAAACTTTTCTATGTCAAAAACATTTCAAAACATGAAAAATTGGGTTGAAGGGCAACCCAGTTGACTGGCTCCTTATACTAGTCAACTGGGATATGAGATAGTATGTCTCTAGTCAACTAGGTGATCTATACCAGTCGACTGGCATCTCGGACAGAATGTCCCCAGCCGATTGGTGCTTAGGACCCAATCGATTGGTGCTTAGGACCTAGTCAATTGGTGCTTAGGATCCAGTCGACTGGTACTTTTACAAAGCCTTAAAAGTAAGACTTCTCACATGACCCAGTTGACTAGTACTAAGACCCAGTCGATTGGTAATTCGAAAAATATGATCGTTAAGGCACTAGATTGAGCATTTAATGCACCAAAACAAACCAAGTCAATACCAAATGGCCATATTAATTCAAGGCTATATAAACCCACTCCAATGAGTATTTAAGAAAGGAAGATTACACACTCAATTGAGTTTTTGCTCATTAATACACAAAAGCTTTGAAAGATTTATTGTTGAGCCATTCTTCAAGCTTTTCTTTGAAAAAGAAATATTGTTCATTTGTAAAAGCATTCAGTGCTATCTCTCTACTATTTACTTTATAGCAACTCATATTTATTGTAAAGGGATTATCTTCTGCAAGGAAGAGATTAGCTTCCGAGAGGAAGGGATAAGCTTCCAAGTTGAAGGGATTGTTTGTAAGGTTTGTACAACACCCGTGAAGTTGTATAACTAAGAGTTTTAGTGGATCACTTCAAGGAGGTTCCTTGAAGAGAGTGGACGTAGGGTCGAAACAAATCCGATATTGCCGAACCACTATAAACTAAGTTTGCACTTTCAATTCCTTAAACTCTTTTACTTAAAGCATATTATTTATTTATATGTTTGTGCATTTAGCTGTTTTTATAAACTTGCAAGTAAGTAGTGAAAATTTTTAAAAACCCAATTCACCCCCCTCTTGGGTTGGAACCTCCGTTTATAATTGGTATTCGAGCCTCGTTCTCAATTTCAGGCTTAAAATCCTTAAGTTGATCCAATGGCATCGAATAGCTATTTTAAGAGACATTCCTACACTAGGCCTCCCTTTTTCAATGGCTCCAACTATAACTATTGGAAAAACAGGATGAAAATCTTTGTCGAAGGACAAGATTATAATCTATGGAGAGTCATTGAGGAAGGACCCAGAATTCCTACAAAAGAAATAACTATTGGAGAAATCAATCATACAATGCCTAAACTCAAAACTGAGTTCAATGATGAGGATTATAGAATGATGTCTCTTAATAGTAGAGCCACAAGCATTTTACATTGTGCTTTAGATATTTCATAATATAATAAAATTTCCGCATGTGTTTCGGCTAAGGAGATTTGGGATAAACTACAAGTTATATATGAAGGAACTAGCGAGGTTAAAAAATCAAAAATCTATATGCTAGTATCCAAATATGAATCTTTTAAAATGTCTCCTAATGAAACAATTTCTCAAATGCACTCACGTTTCACAACTATTGTTAACAGTTTGAAGCTTCTTGGTAGGAACATTGAAGAGTTTGAACTAACAAGAAAAATCTTAAGATCTTTGCCACCCACTTGGAAAGCAAAGAAGATAGCCATCACGGAGGCCAAAGATCAAGACAAACTTGACATCGAAACACTTCTCGGATCGCTATTGACATACGAGATGGAAGAAATGAATCTCATTGTCAATGATGATGAGAAGAAGAAAAAGGTGATTGCTCTCAAAACCTCTACGAGCAACAAAGAAGAAGAAACAGAAGAAAAGATGGAGAGCAGCGAAGAAGATGGTGAGATGGCTTTAATCACCAAACAATTTCATAGACTCTTGAAGAAAAGCAAGAAACCATACACAAAGGATCCCACTTCAAAAAGGGAACGACTTGTGTGTTATGGATGTAAAAAGCTCGATCACATCAAGGCCGATTGTACAGCTACAAGCAAACCATATAAGAGCTTTAAAAAGAAAGCTATGATTGCAACCACTTAGAGTGATGACGAAGAAGAAGACTCCTCAGATAAAGAGATTAGATACGAGGAAATTACCCAACCTATGTCTTATGGCAATCGACGATGAAAATGAGGTATCGACTTCTCCCTCTTCAAAAAATAACATTGTTAGTAGTAGTGAAAAATTGATAGAAGTCATAAATAAAATGCATGAAGAATTGAAGAAATTCGATTCTAAGAACACCATTCTTAAAAATGAGGTGTTATCTCTTTCAAAAGAGATGGTGGGCTTGAAAGAGGAAAAAGAAAAACTATCTACATTGCTTTATGATTCTTCTCAAGATTTTCTTAAAGATGAAAATGAAAACTTAAAGAAGAAGATAATAGAATTGAATGGCACAATATCTAGATTCATGCTTGGAAAAGAAAAGCTAGATGAAGTGTTGTCATGCCAAAGATTAAATGGAGGAAAATCCGGGTTAGGTTATTCTCCATTAGGCAAGCAAAAATCAAAAGAGAGCTTATTCATGAAAGCATCATGTGTGAATGAAGCCTCTATTTCAAAGACCACTAGCAAGGTCAAAAGTATTCCCACAATGAATGCTAATAGGTCTAGAAATACTAATTCTAATTCTAATGGCACAATGAATGCTTATATGTATGCTCATTCAAGAAATGTTTGTACACATCTTAGGAATGATCATCATGTGCATCCTAGAAATAATATCCTAGGAATTACCATCATGGTCATCCTAGAAATAATACACATATTCATGAAAGCATGAATCCTAGATTGCATCATTATATATTTCCTAGAAATGACATACATGTTCATAACCCTCACAATAGAAACATGTATCCTAGGAATTCTTATCCAAAGAATTATAGAAATGCAAAACTAAGAACTCTTAGAAATTTCAATAACTATTATCCTACGATTGTGCATTATCAACATGTCTATAGAACACCTTATGTTGTTAAGAAAGTATGGGTCCCAAAAGGAACCGTATTTTCTAGGACTAACCCTAAATGACCCAAGAAATTTTAGGTACCTAAAAGTGTAGTTATGTATCCTTGCGTGATGTAGATATGTCTCCACACCAAAGAAAAAGGTAACTGTTGGTACCTTGATAGTGGATGCTCAAAACATATGACCAGTGATAGAAGTGTATTCAAAGAGCTAACTCTAAGAGATGGCAGACATGTCACCATTGGAGACAACACAAAAATAAAGATCATCGGGCATGGAAAAGTTGGTAATGATTTCTCAACCATAGATAATGTATTGTTAGTACAAGGCCTTAAGTCAAATTTACTTGTTCGGTCTAATAAGAAATATTAGTCTAGGTGGCCATCAATATGCTCTTGTTATTGTTGATGACTATTCAAGATATACCTTTGTTATCTTTATTGCTTACAATGATGAAGTTTACAAAGGATTTGAAAATTTTTGCAAAAAGGTCCAAAATGAAAAGGGAATTTGTATTTCAAGCATTAAAAGTGATCATGGAAAAGAATTTGAAAACCAAAGCTTTTCAAAATTTTGTGATGAAAATGGAATTGATCACAACTTCTCAGCTCCTAGGACTCCTCAACAAAATGGAGTTGTTGAGAGGAAAAATAGAGTTCTAGAAGAATTTACAAGAACCATGCTTTGTGAATATAGCTTACCAAAATACTTTTGGGCAGAAGCAGTAAACACTTCTTGCTATATCTTAAATAGAATTTTAATTAGGCTCTTGCTTAATAAAACTCCATATGAATTATGGAAAGGTAGAAAGCCTAATATTTCCTACTTTCATACCTTTGGTTGTAAATGCTTTATCCTAAATAACAATAAAACTAACTTGGGTAAATTTGACTCTAAGACAGATGAGGGGATATTCTTAGGATATTCAACCTCTAGTAAAGCTTATAAAGTCTTCAACAAGAGAACTTAGTGGTAAAAGAATCCGTACACGTGACTCTTGATGAGTCTAACCCAATTAGTAAGAAAGAAGTTTCTTTCAATGATGATGCGGATTTCATTCTAAGAATGGAAACACCTACTCCCATTGTTGACCCAAAGGAGAGCCCACCTCAAACATGTCAAGAGTTGGAAGCTCTCAAATTGGACCAACCATCTACAAGTCAACAAGATAATGGTCTTCCCAATGATTGTAGGTATGTAAATTATCACCCAATCTATCAAGTGATTGGTGATCCTTCATAAGGGGTAAGAACTCATTCCTCTATTAAAAACATTTGCAGTTATGTAGCCTATTTGTCTCCAATAGAACCTAAAACATTTGTAGAAGCCGAGAAGGATAATCATAGGATAATTGCCATACAAGAAGAAATAAATCAATTTAAAAGAAACAATGTATGGAATCTAGTTCTTAGACCAAAGAATCATACAATAATAGGAACTAAATAGGTATTTAGAAATAAGATGGATGAAAATGGAATAATGACTAGAAACAGAGCTAGACTAGTTGCTAAGGGATATAATCAAGAAGAAGAAATAGACTTTGATGAGACCTATGCTCCCGTAGCAAGATTAGAAGCTATTCGAATGTTATTAGCCTTTGCATGATTTAATAAGTTTAAATTATTTCAAATGGATGTAAAAAGTTCCTTTTTAAATGGCTTTATAGAAGAAGAGGTATATGTTGAGCAACCTCTTGGATTTGAGAATCCTAGTCTTCCAAATAATGTTTACAAGCTTTCTAAAGCTCTATATGGGCTGAAGCAAGCTCCAAGAGCATGGAATGAAAGACTAAGTAAATTTTTTATTAACAATAATTATATAAGAGGAAAAATAGACACAACCCACTTCACAAAAACTCACAAAATGACACTCTACTAGTCCAAATATATGTTGATGATATTATATTTGGTGCTACTAATGAATCTATGTGTCAAGAGTTTTTCAATTGCATGCAAGGTGAATTTGAAATGAGCATGATGGGAGAGCTTACCTACTTCCTTGGACTTCAAAACAAACAATTGAAAGGAAGCATCTTCATCAATCAATCAAAATACACCAAGGACCTACTAAAGAGGTTTGTGATGGAAAGCTCAAAGTCACTTGGTACTCCTATGAGCACATCTACAAAACTTGATCTTGATGAAGGAGGTAAGTGTGTAGACACTAAATATTATAGAAGCATGATAGGGGCTTTACTTTATTTAACTGCAAGTAGACCTGACAGAATGTTCAGTGTATGCATGTGTGCTAGATTTCAGGCTAATCCTAAGGAATCACATGTAATTGCAGTAAAAAGAATCCTTAGATATCTATAAGGAACACAAACCCTAAGATTATGGTACTCTAGAGATTCATCTCTTTAGCTTGCAGGATATTCAAATGCTAACTTTGCGGGGTGTAGGTTAGATAAAAAAAAAGCACAAGTGGAACATGCTAATTCTTAGGTGTAATGTTAACCTCTTGGTTTTCCAAGAAACAAAACTCCGTTGCACTATCAACCATCGAGGTGGAATACGTAGCAGCTGGAAGTTGTTATGCCCAAGTATTGTGGATAAAACAACAACTAGAAGACTATGGCATGAGCTTTAAAAGTATCCCAATATATTACGATAATACAAGTGCTATCAACTTAACCAAAAACCCTATTCAGCACTCTAGAACCAAACACATGAAAATTAGAAATCATTTCTTAAAAGACCATGCTAAAAAAGGTGATATAAGACTAGAATTCATACCTTCAGAAGATCAAATAACTGATATTCTTACAAAACCTTAAAGTGAAGCTAGTTTCAGTGAAATTAGACTATTAATGGGATTATTAGATTATGATAAACAGTATGCTTAATTGCACCATCTTTCATCATTTGCATACTTGACATCTAGTGAATGAATATTAAAACTCATTTAATATTTCCCTCACTCAAGATGGCATAGATAAATAAATTTCATGCTAAGACTCTAAACTACAAGTTTTTCTTGGTCTAGTCGACTGGTAAGTCTATCCCAATTGACTAGTAACACATTACCTATTTACCTAATCGACTAGTTCAACTATACTAGTCGACTAGTGATGCGATGAAATTGACACTAGCAAGTGCACTAATTGTTCAAGTAATAAAATGATGAGTAAATATCATTCCCAACAAGGACTGAGCAAATACTACAGAAATTATGACTCTACTCTTATTGTTATTTGAGCAAACGAATAATTTTTGGAGAAAAGGTTACAAACAATTAACTAAAAGGGAAAAACAGAACGCAATAGTAAATAAAGGAAGACTTGCAAACTTTGGAATGAAGACTCTTATGAACTAACGTGCTAAGGACTCGACTTCACCTAAACTATAATTGACAAGAGTTTTGAATGGACAAGTTTCACTTACTATGTTTTTCAAGATGGTAGAATCCCCAATAAATTGGTTATCCATATTCCAGGTCTAACCACAATCTCAAGAATCATTAACTTCAAATATCCGTATTCCAGGTCTATTCTAGATTAATTCAAATTAAGAAGCATTAAGTGTTTATGGATTCCTTTCAGTTAAATCTCCCTATTCGGTTACGATTTAAGCAGACCACATGAACTTCCTAGAATCCCTATTCGGTTACTCCTATTTCATTCATGGCATGTTGTACCCTGGCCTTTGCATAGATAATAATCCAATATCATATTTATTAGTTCAACCATTCATGAAAGCATGGCTTCTCTATTCGACACATCACCATGCCCAAAGAAGGAATCAAAATAATAAAAAGCATTAAGAACAATAAAACACACTCTTTGAAAAACACATTAAATTCCACTTGTCCAAACAACTCAAGATATAGGTTTAGGATCCATCTATCCTTAACACAAAATTATCTACTCCATAATAATATTCAAACAAACCATGTTCATATTATAAAACATCAACATAGATAGATAAGAATAATACAAAACCGGAGAAGAATGATTTAAAAGCTTGATGCGTAGCCTCCCGGAGTGTCTCCAACTCTCCTTTGGCTTCTTATCTTCTCTGAATTCTGTTTTCTTCTTCTACGGCCTTCCCCCCCTTGTTCAGCTAGGGTTTTCTTTTTATAACTTTTCAAAATCAGCAGGCTGGCGCGCCAACATCCCAGCGCTGCAGCGCCAAGACATAACAAAAACCCTATTCTGGCGCTGCAGCGCCAACTTTCTGGCCAAATGGTCTCTTTTAGCCAGCTACCAGTGCTGCAGCCTTGAGTTTCTGTCCTCATTGTGCATTTCGACCTTCCAATGCTCTCCAACGCTTTAGCAAGTGTCTGCACAATAAATTTCCATGACTTAGCATTGATAAATCAACTAAAACAACTTATTAGTATAATAAGAAAAACTAAACTAAATTTGCTAAAAATACATGCAACGTAATTCTAATGCTTAAGATCAACACCAAAAACGTGCCTAAAAGCAGTATAATAACAAGATTTATTCAGAGTTATCACACCCCCAAACTTACGTTTTTGCTAGTCCTTGAGCAAACTAGAATAAAATTCTATGCACACACATCCTAAGAGTGCGAGATGGTTTGATTAGATTTGATATAACATGCCTCAAAGATTGCATATAAATCATAACGCAAGAAAACTTTCCAAATGCTGCAAATGTCTAGAATTTCAAATTTATTGGCAGTTTTATCTTACATCAAATTCTTTAAATCTGTGTGTGTAACACCTTTATAAACTTAATCATCTCGCCACTCTGATCGGTTTATGCAAGCAAGTAGGATAATGCCAATCTTTCAAAGTCCATAAGCTTGCTTTTCACACCACTCTCCACTAATGTAGGCCATGACAATACCCGAGATCACCAAGACTTTATTCTGCTTATAACTTTGGCTAAGGTTAAGGTACGGTAAAAGATTGATTTGGGGCTCACATCATCTTAAGCACATCAACCAATAAAAATTTTATTTTGAACTTTCCCTCAGTTATCATGGAATACTTCCAATACTTTTGCTATTGTCACATCTTCTTCTTCATCTTTTTTTTTTTTTCGTATGCTTGTACTATAGTAGCACTAGTCTTTGTTTCCGTGTGCATTACTAAAACTATAGCATAGCATGTACATGACGATCAAACACAACTTTGTCGGCTGCCTGTGATAGGCAGAATACAACTTGATCAAATAGTTCGTGTGGTAAACCTTTTTAACTTCGATCTTTCCCTTGGTCACTCTCGATGGGAAATATGTAATACTTATCATAGCCAAGTGAAGACTGTTTCCTCTTGCTCAATCCTCTGTCACTACTTAAGAGAATAGTCCCTTTATTAATCAATGTGCTTACAGGTGAAAGGTGGAGATATATATATATGTTTGGAAATAGGTTATATATTTGGGTGACAAAACAACATGTATCCCAGCTCAAAAGGGGAAAACTAAGGATAATCACATATCAAGGGTTGGCTAGAAAGGCTCAAACTTTCCGAACATGGCCTGGATCATTTCTTTGGTATAGTACTACCTAGGATTTCGCCTCGAGTGGTCTTCAAACAAGTTCTAGAGTCCAAGAGATTACAAGACTACACTGCTCACATAAACGCTCTCCGAAATAGCAAGACAACAAAGTGCTTAGGTGTACGTGCTCATTGAGTTCAAAGAGTTCAATGTAAAATAAATCCAACAATTAATTCAAGCACACAGACACACGTAACATTTTTCAAATTTTCGATGGCTATAATTAAGTCAATCTATTTCTCATCATCGGCAAAATCAAAATAAAAAACAAACAACGGAAAACACTCAAATAAATAACTAGAAAATAACTAAAAACATGAGCGGTGCACAACACTCAGATAAGGTTCCCACCCCCAAACTTAAATGATACGTTGTCCTCAATGTATAGAATTTGAATTATAAAGTAAGAGAAAGGAACTCTCCTGATTAGTCGGAGGCCGAATCAATCGTCTCTATCAATGTCCTCATCCTCATGATCACTGCTATGATCGGGATAAGGTGGTAGTGGAGGTAGCTGCTGTGTGTCGATGCCCAAATGATTGGCAAAAATCCTCATCATCTGGTCATTGGTTTGAAAACAACCCGCAACGTAGGATGCTTGCTGCTGACTCCATTGTCGAAGCTCATGAAGCTCTGTTTCAACCACTGTAAGCCGATCAAAAAGTGATATATTCCGTTGTTGGCGTGCTGGAGGAGGTTGTGAGGAAGAGGCTCCTGGGCTTGGTGCTTCTTCTATATCCATGATCCGATAGATAGTCCTTAGATCCAGCGGATGCATTGGTTGTTTGATTTGCTCCCCTGCAGTCCAAGTAACACCACACGATCCACAAAGTGCTGTTATCAAAGATGGAAAATACAACCCTGCACTGATCGAATTTGCGCTGTATAGAATGCTGTTCTGGATAATGCATCCCACATCAATACTCAATCCTTGGTAGATGGCGAATAGAAGGATTGCTCTGTCTCTTGTGACATCACTTAAATGAGTTGTCGGAAGCAAACGAGCGCCTATAAAGTAATGCCAAGCTTTTGCTGTCCTATCCATTGCACTTGATGGAAATGAAGTCCGCTCATCACCGAAAAATTTCCGTTGTGTCTCAACTTTGTAAAGAACTCGGAGTACTTCGTCGAGGTCAGGTGCGCTGGCATAAGCACTGTACTCATCCATTGGAATGGTGGGGGTGTTGAGCATTTGTTGATTGTGCCTCTGTCGAATGCCACTAATTTCCCTCTAACCTTTACCTTCAGATTCATGTGCTCTGTGACATTTGCATAAAATTCACGCACAACCGGAATAATTACAGCTTCTGGTGTTGTGCAGAATTGTTCCCATTTGGGAGCAGTGATGATCCTGTGAATGAGGGGGAAGTGTCCCTTGGTGATATTAAATCCTCATTCAGGAATTGGGACTTTCTTGAGTTGAGAACGCTCAAACCTCTGTTCTGCTTCCTTTGAGACAAAAAGCTCTGAATTGTAACTGGTGGAGCTAGGTCTCGCGCGTTTGGGAGGAGCCATTTAATCAAGACTTTTGTGCTTTAAATAATTACGCTCTAAACAGCAGAAAATAACTAAGAGCAACACCCATTGATTAAAAAAGTTTCATGCCCTTCTTTTTTAAGGACCACAACCTATATCCCTTAACCCCATCACCATATCCTAGAAATAAACATTTTCTAGATCTAGGGCCAAGTTTATCCTCCTTTTGATGTGCATATGTTGCACATGCAAAAGTCTTTAGGTTGCTTAATTCAGGGGGTTTTCCACTCCACATCTCCATGGGAGTCTTAGCTCTAGAGGATGATATATTTATCAAGTATGCAGTTGTAGCCACAGCTTATCCCCAAAAATATTTTGGTAACCCGGATCTTATTAACATGCACCTAACCTTCTCTATAAGGGTTCTATTCATTCTTTCAGCAACCCCATTTTGCCGGGGTGTTTTTACAACCGTCCTATGCCTTAGAATGCCATTTAATTCACAGAATTTATCAAAATCATTATTGTAAAATTCTAAGCCATTATCGGTTCGTAAAGCCTTAACTACCCTACCCGTTTGAGTTTCCAGCAACTTCTTCCACACAACAAATTTATTCAACGCATCAGATTTATTCCTAAGCAAATAAACCCACATTTTTCTTGAATAATCATCAATTAAAGACGGAAAGTAAAAGTTACCTCCCTGTGTTGGTGTTCTTGCTGGTCCCCAAAGGTCCGAATGAATGTAATCAAGAATGCTCTTAGACTTGTGCACTCCGATGTTGAAGCTGACCCAGTGTTGCTTCCCAAGAATGCAACTCTCACAGAAATCTAGTTTTTCTACTTTGTCACCACCAAGTAAACCTTCCTTGCAAAGCACTTGCAGGCCCTTTTCGCTCATGTGTCCCAAGCGAGTGTGCCAAAGGGCTGCCTTGTCCATCTCAGCCATCAAGCTTGCTGCTTGATCATTGATTTTTGTCTATCTGATCATCTCATAGAGTCCATCATTTCTTGCTGCCTTGATCACTACCAAAGATCCCTTGGCCACCTTGATTTTTCCTCCCTCTACTTTGGATGTATACCCCATGGAATCCAGCTGCCCCAATGAGATCAAGTTCTTCTTTAACTCTAGAAGATATCTTACATTTTGCAACAGTCTTGTGACTCCATCAAATATTTTCAATTGAATGTCACCAATCTCTCTCACTTGGCAAGAATTGTCATTCCCCAAGAAGACCCTTCCATCATTGACTTCCTTGAAATTCTTGAACCATTACTTGTGAGGGTATATATGATAAGTGCACCCGGAATCAAGAATCCACTTTCTGCTGCCTTGCCTCCTGCTCACATTTGAGCACACTACAAGAACATCATCTTGCTGTTCTCTTTTGGCAATCGAAGCCTCTCCATTGTTGGTGTGGCTTCTCCTCTCATCCCACATCCTCTTCTTGCAATCTTTCTTTAAATGGCCCTCCTTATTGCAGTAGAAGCATCTCCTTCCTCATCCAAGTCTTGTCTTGGAATGAGATCTCCCATGGTTCTGCCCTCTACCTCTTGATTTCTCCCGGTAGTTGCCATGGTTGTTACTGCCATTCCAAGTTGCTGGCCTTCCTCTTACGAATAGCCCATCACCACTTAATGTCTCCTTCATCTTGGCCTTGAAATCATGTGCCTTTATGGCATTGATCACAATCTCCTTTGTCAAAGTATCCCTTCCATACTCAATCGCACTAATTAAATTATCAAAGCAATCAGGAAAAGAATTTAACAAAATGATAGTCAATTGTTCATCCGAAAAAATAATGCTACAGCTATTCAAATCTTGAACTAGCTTATTAATGACATCAAGATTATCTTGCAACTCTTTACTAAGGTCCATTTTAAAAGCAAAGATTCTTTTAAGAAGATAGATCTTGTTAGGAAGAGTTTTGGTAAGAAACAACTCATCTAGTTTCTTTCATATGACAGCCGGATCCTTTGAGTCTCCGCACTCCCTTGTGACACTATCCGACATGTGCAAGAAAATGGTGTTGTAAGCCATCTTCTTCATCTCGGTCCACTGGTCCTCTATGATACTTACTGAAAAAGCATCATCTTCTCCAATAGCCATGTCCACTTTCTGTTTCATTAGAAAAACTTTAATCTTCCGCTTCCAAAGAGCAAAGTCTCCCTTTCCATCAAACTTCTCTACACAGAAATTTGAAGCCATCTTTTGCGGACAAGATCCCAAATTTATGAACTACCCACAAATGCTTTCTTCAACCTCAAGAACACAGATCGAAGATGGATCTTAACACCGTTCTTGAATCAACCTTCAAGAACACAATCAGATCTTGATCTTTACACCATTCTTGAATTACCTAAGAAGTTGATCTTTGATTCTTGGAGTCTTAGCTCCATCACCTTCTTGTTCTTGCTCCGATACCAAGTTGTACAGCTCTGATACCATTGTTGAAATCACCTTGACAAGATGCTCAGGTGGTGAACTTCCAAACACTCAAGTCTAGAATGACTTGTTGAAATAATTTCAGCAATCGAACATAAGAACAGAAAATCAAAGAAAGAAAGAAGACAAGTAATTTGTTATCGAGGTTCGACAATGTGCCTATGTCCCCGTGAGTTCCTTTGAACTTTCTGTGCTATCTCAAATGGTTCTTATAAGTTACAACAATACCCTTTAAGAAGCTCAAGTTCTTGAAGAAACCAAGAAGATAAGAGAGAAGATTACAATGCTCTCTCTCTATACTACTCTCTCTTCTTTACAACCAGCCTCACTACAAAGAGTCCCTCTTGTGTTTATGTCTCTCACACAATTCTCTCTTGTATTAAAATTGATCTCTTATAATGTCACAAATTTGTTTGTTTTAAAACTTTTGAAAAATGAGGCTAGGAAACCTCTTTTATAGCCATCCACTTCTTGGACATTCTTGTGAATCAATCTCCACTCTTTGATCATGATCTTCACTTAATCATATCCCTTCATCACTTTCCAAGTGGTGTTGTGCGTTTTGTTCTTGCACACACGCACCTAAGAGGGTCTTTATACATACTACCTATGTGTGCAGCATTTAGCGTAGCGCCTAGGTGCCCAACAGGGCGCAGTGCGGTGCTTGGCAGAGTACCTTTGCACTCCTTCTGGTAGGTGCGCCACTGATGGCTTAGCGGTGCCGTGCTGGTCTTTTCCCGGCAACACCTTTGATGGATGGTGCACCGTTGGTGGATGGATGGTGCATTGCTTGTGCGATCCTAGAGCATACCTTCTGAATGGTGCAGCGCTGGTGCACACTGATGCTGCCCAGTAGTGCACACACTCCAACAGCTTGTGTGCAGAAGTGCACACACACTGTGCACACACCAGTGTGCCTAGCCTTCCTTTGCTCCAAATTGATGCACACACATATGTACAGTCTTCTAACTTGCTGAAATTTAATCCTCCATCCTTGGTTTAGATTTTAACCATCTTTAAACCATGGTTGGACCTGTGCAAACCTTAGACAAATTCTGACATTTTTTATATATATACTTTTCTATGCCAAAGTGTTTATCCAACAAGTCATCCAGTTTTAGTTAAGTCATGGAAACATACTCATTAAAATCACATGTCATACCTCACACTATTTTGTACTAAAGTGCTTGTGTCAGATTAGATCAAACATGTGAATTCTCAAATGCCTAAAGTAAGTAACTAAACTTTAAAACTCTATCATTAGATCATATGTTCAAGATTTTAAGCTTTCCAATGAAATCACGTCACAATATTTGTTCAGATCACCCAAAATTTTAAAACAACATGAGCATGCATTTGTCTTCTCTTTAAAACGAAGAAAAAAAACATCAACAAACTAGGACAAAGTGTGTGTAATGTGTCTCCCATACCCCCAAACTTAAATTACACATTGTCCCCAATGTGAGAATAATATGGAAAGAGCTGACATGGGAGATGGAGAACTAGCTGGACTAGCATGGCTCATAGGATACTCCCAAACTTGAACTGAAGTATGTGTTGTCCCTAAAAAATAAAGACTAAAGTAATACTGGAAAACAAAAAATACTAGAAATAAACAGTAATAGGAAATATGAAAAATAATAAAAACATAAAGGATATGTTGTGGGGTGCCTCCCATGAGTGCTAAGTTTTACGTCTTCAGCCAGATTCTAATAGGAAAAGTGTCACCTGGACCAAGGAAAACATGCTTTAAACCCTTAGACAGAGGCATCAATTCAACTTTGGCTGCTTCCACACTTGAAGGAATTTGTTTTGCACTTTTCTCAAGCAACTCCTCAAACTTCGATTGCCATGTCCGAGTGCCATAATCCTGAGTTCTATCAAAAATAGCACAAATATCAACTACATCATATGGATCACTGATAGAATCAAACTCATAATTAACAAGAAAATACTCAAGGGGATCAAAATCATGAGCTATAGAAACTCCCCTATCCATGAGTGAGTCAATCATGCATGCCTGGTGGCTCTCGTCATTATCTTCTGGCTATTTTTCAATATGGAAGATATTCACCTCGAGGGTCATGTTTCCAACAGACAACTTAATGAGCCCATTCTTGCAATTAATAAGAGCATTAGTAGTGGCAATGAACGGCCTACCTAAAATCAAAATAATTTTAGAAGTAGTATCAACAACAGAGCTAGTGTCAAGGATTATGAAATCAACAGGATAATAAAATTTGTCAATTTGAATTCAAACACCCTCTGCCACACCCCGGGGTAGTTTGACTGAACGGTCAGCCAATTGTAATACCACAGTGGTTGGTTTGATTTCTCCCAGCCCCAACTACAAATAAATAGAAGATGGCATTAGATTCACACTAGCTCCTAAATCTAGCAAAGCTTGCCTAACCTCATGATTTCCAATGCTACATACAATGGTTGGACAACCAGGATCCTTGTACTTGCTTTAGATTTTCTGGGATTTCTGTTTGGATCCAGAGTTCGCTTGCTTGATTTTAAAGCTTGAGGGAATGGTACCTTAACAGGACTCTTTGTCACCACAAGTTCCTTGGGCAGCTCAGCATCACTACTATCTTGACCTTTTTCCACATCCTCTGATTTGTTCATTGTTGGGATGTGTAATGACTTACAACTTCGTGTCCCAATGGCATTCACATCCTTCATATTCTTTTGCGCCATGTGTTGTCCGTAGGGTGTGGACTGAGCTTGAGAAGGAAACTTACCTCGCTCATTCACACTAAAGGAGCTCATCAATTTGGACACTTGGCTCTTTATCTCCTTATTTTCTTCAATAACCTGCGTAATCAAAGATTCACATTTTTGGTTAGTCTTACCTTATGCCTCACTAAAAGGATGCAAAGTGTCTTCTAAAGGTCTCTTAGAAGATGAAGGTGCATGATATGGTGCAGGATATGATCTAGAGGGTTGTGCAGGCGACTGGTTTTCAGACTTCCAGCTAAAATTGAGGTGATTGCGCCACCCCGGATTATAGGTATCAGAGAAAGGTGAAAAAGGCTTCTTGTATATACCTAAGGCATTACATTGTTCCTCATACATCCCTCTCATCTCAGCAAATGTGGGACACTCTTGAGCGAGATAATCTACCCCGCCACACACAAAACATGGTCCAAAAGATTTTGCATGATTAGCCACATGTGTTGGCTTTAAGACCTTAGTCTTTAACACATCTAGCTCCCTAGTGAGCATCTCGACCTTAGCCTTTAGGTTATCCTCTTTCCTGAGATGGTAAATTCCACCACCATTTGGGTTTACTGCCGAGTGTGACCTATTTATGCTCTCAGTAGCACTAGGTCCAGTCAAAGCATGAGCTTTTTTAGCTAGTTCATTGAGGTATTCTATGGCCTCATCAGGATCTTTCTATAAGAACTCACCATTACACATCATCTCTACAAATTGGCGCTCTCTAGGTGTAAGTCCCTCGTAAAAATAGCTCACTAAGAGCCAATTCGAATCATGGTGAGGACACATACTCAACAACTCCTTAAATCTCTCCTATGACCGATATAAAGTCTCATTGTCCTTTTGTGCAAAGGTGGAGATTTTCATTTTTAAAGCGTTGGTCTTATGTTGGGGAAAGTATTTATTAAAGAAAACCTGAGTCGTCTCATTCCACGACCCAATAGATTGTGGTCTTAGTGAGTATAGCTAACTCTTAGCTCTACTTTTCAAAGAGAAAGGAAAGAACTTAAGTCTCACAATGTCATCAGTTGCATTTTGACTATGAAAAGTCGCAACTACTTCCTCAAACTCCCTAATGTGCACATATAGGTTTTCATTTTCTAAGCCATGGAACGTAGGGAGTAACTGTATGATCCCTGTTTGAAAATCCAGTTAGCGAGTATTAGTTAGAAACATGATGCATGATGGTGTGGCTATGCGTGTGGGGTGGAGGTAATCATGAAGGGTCCTAGTGGGTTGATCTCTGTGTTTACTCATCAGGACTAGATGGATTGTCAAATAAAGGATTTAAAAAGTTTGATTCTGACTTTAGCACAGGCTTACAAGCAAATCTACCCAAGGCATCTCTATATTTGTGCATGCAAAGTAACAAAATAATAAAAAAAAAATATTATAAAAAGAAAGATGGGAAAAAGAAAAAAATAATGTAGCAAGCTAAAAGGAGGAACGAAGTTACCGCCTTTACAAACTACTTAAAAGAAAAACTATCTAGCAATTCTTCTATCGTCTCCCCAGCAATGGCGCCAAAATTTGATTACGCCCAAAGAATAACGCGGTAATTGTAGCACAGCTTTGGGGTGTCGATTCCACAGAGAGACAAATTTAAAGAATAGTAGAAGGAACAAAGAAACTAATGAAAAATATTAAATAATTAATAGAGAACAAAGATTAATTTTTAAATGCAAATTAAAGTGAAGCAAAGTGACTAACGGAGAAAGTACTCAAATTTGACAAACAATAAAGTGTCGGGAATCCCTTGCACAAATCTGGTATTTTAATTATTCTTAATTCATTGAATAACTCAATTGGGAACTCAATTCCCAAAATTCCCAATCAGAAGGTGTAGATTTATAAACCAAGATTAAACCAAATGTAATCCTTTGAAAAGTCATTCACCGCTTTTAAAATACGTCAATTATTATCTCTATTGAGAAAATCCAACGACGACACTATACTCAGGAAGCGATATTGCAGCAAAGAATTACATGAATATAGATAAATAATTGATCCAAACATAATCAAAGAGCTAATCCATTCAATAGAGAAAGCATGACTGAATCCATAAACAAAATCAATTCTACGATTATTTGGAGAAGAAAACATCACCAATGAATTGAGAATGATAAAACAAAAGAGTTTTAGTAATTGAAAATCAAGTATATAAATTAAAAAATAACTAAAAATACCATCTACTATCCAAGTTCATCCCTAGCCCTACTTGAGAATTTAGTTACCCATAAATATAATGGACAACAAAAATCTCAAGGAAAAAATTAGAGCATACATTAAAGTGCTAAACTTTAAGCTTTAAAACTTAAAAGAAATAAATTAAAACTAACAATACATAGAGAGAGAAATTCTACCCACAGCTGCTGTGCAGTGCTTCCCCTGATTTGTAGCAAAATCCTCCATATTGCACCTCTTGGTAGCAAAGCCTCCGAGATTGCACCCCCATTTGATGAAGTGAAATAGGAATTTTATAGGGGAACTCCACGAGTGCAATGTGTTTCCAATCCGATGTGGGATGTGGGATTTAAGCCTTCACATGCCCTTCAAAACTTCTGCCCACGCTGGAATCAAGCACAACCTGACTTTTGTCTACTAAAACTGCCATAACTTTCTCTAGAAAAAATCATATTTATGAGCCGTAAAATCCTCCAGAAAATAGACATCCGGATCTTTCCAATTATATATGGCTCATCTCCTGTTCTTCTTAAATCAATACAGTTTAATCTGTAAAAATAACTAATCTGTACGGGCAATTATGGCAATTTAGTGAAAATTAAAAATCATAGAACTAACACAAAATATCAGATTAGGACACAACTAAATAATTAAAAAATGTAAACTAAGGGGCCAAAATATGCAATATTTGGCACTCATCAATAGTGCAGACCATTTTCGGTAGTTAATGTTTTCTCTCATGGAGCGGTAGAGTTGCTGAATCCGAAGACTCAAGTGACATTCAAGGTCAGCGGGCATCGTGTGAAGCCTTACTTGGAAGGATTCCATGAGAATGGGGTTCTTGAGTGCATTAAGGTGCACAATCCTGAATAAGTTCAACCAACGTCTTGCTAAGACGTTAAAGAAAGCGCTTGGTGGGAGGCAACCCACCCATTTGATAGAGTATGTTTTGGTTCTTTCATTTTCATTGTTCCCTTCTAAATGTTTTTTCTAAACACCTGTTTGATTTCATACATTGAGGAAAATGTTTAGTTTAGGTTTGGGGGTACAATTAGAACTTTTTGAGACAAAATTTTCATGCTACAATTTGTTTTATAGTTTGTAATCAAGTTTTTCATGCACGTTGAGTTTAGTTTCTTTAACACTAACAAGTTGTTGTGAGGATTGATGGATATTCATATTCCATAGACCATGCTCTTGATGTTGAAACTGAGATGAACCTCGATTTAATGATTGAGAATCAAATAGTGGAGACTACTCAGTGAGTTATTTGAGCCATAAGCGTTTTATTCTGAGAGTTAGTTTCTTGGTACTCTTAAACACTCTTCGTTATGACCTTAATTGTCATATGATCTCTATAGGTTTTGCATTGAATGCTAGGATTATATAACTCACTTGAAGTATCATGTTGTGTATTCTCATTATTTTAGTTGAATAACTTGAGTAAGAAGTTTGAGTATGTGTCTGTCGTTACATGCCCTAGTTGCCACTGTCTCTGGAGAAAAATCCAAATTCCTATTAAAAAAAAGAAAAAAAAAGAATATATATATATATATATATATGAGAAATATGTCAAAAAGAGATTTGGTTAGACAAGAAAGAAGACTTGAGATACTTCAAGGGTATTGAAATCGTTTTTATAAAGAGTTGAAAAGAAATAGCTTTGGTGTAAATCAGGTTCGGCCAACCACACCCATCTATGCAGAGGTCCATACTCAGTATGTTTTGCTTGAGGTGTTAGACTAGGATATGATATAGGCGATGTGATAGCTTTTCAATCCTAACATTTGATTCCTTTCATGAGATATATTTTGCGAACATATGAGCGTTCTTTGATGATATCCATATTCATATGCGAATTTATATTTGAAATTTTTTGTTTACATAACTTTTATTCGCATATGCTTGATGAGTGTTTGAAACCTAGGTTCAGTGTAATTAATGAGTGAATCCTATGAGGCCTAGAGTCAAAGTGAATTCGGATTCTTGACGTTAGGTTTTGGGGTAATTGACAAGAGGTATTTTGAGCATTGGAATATGGATGTGCGATGTGTACTTGATTTGAGTAATGAATTGTGAAGTGTTGAGACTATGAACATAATTATGCATAAGATATCTAGATATGTGTCATAATAAGAATTAATGCATGAGGGTTTTGTTGATTTAATTTTTAGGTTTGTTTTGTTTACGTTTTCTTTTAGTTTTGCTTGAGGACTAGCAAAATCTAGGTTTGGAGGTATTTGATGAACAAATATTTGTCCTAGTATTTTGTATGTTTTTCAAGTATTTATTTATATATTTATCTTAGGAATTTGTTACTTTGAGTTGTTTTTCATTGTTTTACAGGTTCACAAGCACTTGGAAAGGAGTTTCACTAAATTGCCAGAATTGTTCGTACAAATCAGTCATTTTTGTGGATTAAACTGTATTGATTCAGGAAGAACCAGGAGATGAGCCATATATTCTTAGAAAGATCCATATGTCTATTTTCTGGAGAATTTTATGGCTCATAAATACGATTTTTCTAGAGAAAGTTATGGCAGTTTTAGTAGACAAAGGTCAGGCTGTGCGTGATTTCAGAGTGGCAGAGGTGATTTTTATGGATTAAATTATATTTATTTAGGAAGAACTAAAGATGAGCCATTTATGCTTGGAAGATCCGGATGTCTATTTTTTGGAGAATTTTACGGCTCATAAATATGATTTTTCTAGAGAAAGTTATGGCAGTTTTAGCATAGTTGGGCATGCACAGCAACAGAACTGGGCCTGGACAGCAGCAGAAGCACACAGCCCGAACAAAAACCCTAGGGAAACTTTTTTGTCTACAATGCCATCTCCATACAGCTAAATATTGGAATTTAGACTCAGAAACTAAGAGATGACAATGATTTTTGGAGAGATATTATCAAGAGGAGTTTTGGGAGATTGAAGGAGGAGATGGTTTCTTTCATCAAGACAGCTTATCAAGAGATTAAAGACGACGATCAATCGCTTCAACTCTTTGAGGATTCATCTTGTAACTAAGGAAGAAATTTTGTGTTTACTCCTTTTGTCCTTCAATATACTTGTTGGGATTTAAACATGAGCGGCTAAACGCATTGTTGGGCGTTTGGCTTAGCTACCTTGACTGTTTTGGATATTTTGGTGGATTTAGTTTTTTGAAATTTTCTAGATTATTTCTTATTCAATATTCTTCATACCTTTGATTATTGCTTATAGATTGGCCATCTATTATTGATAGTCAAGGTTAATATTTGAGATTAGGTTGAGGATAAATCATCTAGACCTAATTAAGTTTTCTTGAATAGGAATTTAAATCAGCATTCAAATCAAATTGTGATTTTAGGGGTTGTGTTTTTCTTATACTTAATTCAACTAATTAATTGATGAACACAATCCATGAGATTTAATTAATTAGTTATAAATTGAGAATAAACACAATCAATGACATTCTCTAGTCTTAGCGAAAATACCAATAGTCTTGGATGTTGATTAATTCTTTATATTCACCAAATGTTCCAATTCATGATTAGACAGCAAGCTAAACTCCCAATTGTTCTAATTGATTATACTAATCTCTTTATAATTCGTTTTGTTTAATTTACTTAATTGTTTTTATTTCAATTTTCTCTTCACCAATCCTTTAATTAGAGTGTTTGGGATTTAATTTCAGAGTTTGTTTTAGTAATTTTAAGAAATTAATTTAGGATTCAAACCACTCTAATTCCTTGAGAGATCGACCTTGAGAGTAAACTCATCACAATACTATTTGTGATCATGCACTTGCTAGCATTTAAAATTTTAACATCAGGCACCAAATGAGTATAAAAGACTAAACATTAAGGGAGAAAAATATAACATTTTGCATTCTCATCAAATTCCCCCACACTTAACTTTTGCTCATCCTCGGGCAAAACCCAAATTCACTTTCCTAAAAACTCCAAGGTTGCAACACCATCAACAAAGAACAACCAAGCTCTTCAAAACTCACAACATATCATGAACAAACATTCTTAAACAACTTACAATTACTTAGTAAACATTTTCACTCAAAGATGGAGTAAATTAAATACATAGACCCTCACGGAAATAAACACTCAACTCTCATGTGTTTGAAGGGTATATGTTTCGCTCAAATTCATTCTAATGGTAATAATCTACCATAGGTTGGCATATCTTCTCATTCTCCACCACTGGGATCACATGCATAACACGAATTATTAGAACTTTTCAAGGGTTGTAACAGGGTTTAGGATCAAGGTGAGAAATATTTGGGAATGTAGCTCAAAAGCCATCAAAACTAGTGGAGCAAAAATGAATCAACTCAAGCTCGAATATATACGACATGTAAAACCAATCACTCCATTCAGTAGCTTCTTCAATTTGGCTTTAAAGCATTTAAACCATGTAAAACTCTTGCATTGAAAAAGAGATCATTCAAAGGAACACTTTTCGTTTGCAGCAGGGAACAATCCTTCACAACAGCTTCCAACTTTGTATATATCACGTATAAACAGACTCTTTTCTTGGAATTTTAGGAAGAAATTTCCTCCATCACTTCTTTTCTTATTTTCTCTTTTTTTTAAACAAATTACATCAATAATGGAAGTCACGAATTGAGAATGAAAACATGTTCCGTTTCACCAATCATAGCCATACCATAAATTCGGACACCCCCACACTTATTTCTTGCACACCCATACATATCATAATGATGAACAATGCTCCACTAGCTCTACGACTTGGGTAAACGCATTGTGTTTCGGGTTTAAAGCTTGTAACGTGGGTTCACAATAAACGAAAAAAAAACCAATAAAGCTCAAAGGAGTTCAATAAAGGGGAAAAATTAATTACAAGGTAGGCTGTTTGGCTTATGTAGCTTATAACAAAGAAGGCCTTAATCATGTTCATGCATGCATGTGTCAATATGACCTCGAAGAGAATCAAGGCAAGTTCTAGAGAAACAAATTTATGGAAGAATATCTCACATGAAAGAAAATAGTGAGATTGATATGGATGTGTCAGTCTAAAGGCTCAAAATCTCACCAGCTTTTATCTACTAAATTTAGTCACTACCATTCTCAAGGAAAGTAACTAGACTAATCAATTCCAAGTGGGAAGATTACTTATTCCATCATGTTATGAATTTTTCAAGCTTAATTGAATCTTGCTTATGACAAACATAACCCAAAATCGTTGAAAACCACAAAAACAAAAAGCAAAACTCTTTTTTTTTTTAGAGATACAAAATTAAAACAAAACCTAAATCACCTCCCTCATACTTAAAACTTACATTGTCCCCAATATGCAGCAAAGAAAGCAAATACATGGTAGAAAGAAACTTTCCTAACCACTGGCGAAGATGAATCAAGCTCCCTTCCCTCAGTATCTCCATCAATGCGTTCAGGTTTCGGAGTAAGGAAGTGGGAAACTGCGTCATTGCCACACCCATGTAAAGAAGAAAAAAAATCTGAAATCAAAATACACAGCAAGCAATTGAGTAAAAGAATAATTAGAAAACCAAACCAATTGAAGGGAATAATGAAAATAACAAAACAAAGGTTTAGAATGCTAGGGTTGCCTCCCAAGAAGCACTTAGTTATGGTCAATAGCTTGACTGTTGCTCTTCTTCTAGGCCGGATCAAGAAGAATTGTGGTCTTATTGCTGTCAACTCCACCATTCAAATAAGGCTTCAGATGTTGTTCATTTACTTTAAAAGTCCCCTTCTCATCATGAGTGACTTCTACTGCTCCATGGGGAAAAATTTTAATGATCGTGAATAGGCCTGACCATCGAGATTTAAGCTTTCTTGGAAAGAGGCGAAGCCGTGAATTATAAAGCAAAACTTGTTGTCTGGGTAGAAACTCTTTCTTTGAGATGTGCTTATCATGCCAAGCCTTGGTCCACTCCTTGTAGATTTTTGCATTTTCATAAGCTTCATTGCGAAACTCGTCCATCTCATTAATTTGCAAAAATCACTTTTCACCTGCCGTTGGAGATCCATGTTTAGGCGCTTCATCACCCAAATAAGATTAATGCTCGAGCTCTACAAGAAGATGACATGCATTCCCATAGACTAACTGATAAGGAGACATTCCCAAAGGTGTTTTAAACGCTGTCCAATAAGCCCATAGCACATCATCTAGCTTTTTAGCCTAATCTTTTCGAAAGATGCTAACTGTTTTCTCTAGAATTTGCTTCACTTCGTCTCCCGGTGCTATAGCTATTTAATTATACCCCAAATAGCCATCTAGGAAGCAATAGTACTCATGCTCGGCTAGCCTATCCAACATTTGATCAATGAATGGCAAGGGAGTGTGGTCCTTCCGAGTGGCCTTGTTCAGTTTTTGGTAATCCATGCAAATTCTCCACCCGGTGACGATTCTTATAGGGATTAACTCATTGTTAGCATTCTTCACCACTATTATTCCTCCTTTCTTTGGTACTACGTGAACAAGACAAACCTATGAGCTATCAAAAATTGGGTAAGTCACTCCGGTATCTAACCACTTTAAGATCTCTTTATGCACCACTTCCTTCATTGTCGAATTGAGTATTCTTTGGTGCTCTATCATTGGTTTGCACTTTTCTTCTAACAAAATTCGGTGCATACAAATAGAAGGGCTAATTCCCTTGATATCTGCAAGCGTCCACCTAATAGCTACCTTATGTTTTCTAAGCACTCTCAACAACTTTTCTTCTTCTTTAGTAGAAAGCTTAGATGAAATAATTACTGGAAGAGTAGATGATTCACCAAGATAAGCATACCGAAGGTGTTCTGGTAAAGGTTTGAGCTCCAATACAGGCGGTTTTTCAATAGATGGAAGGGACAGTGAGGGTCCTTGTCCCAAATCTTCAAAATATTTCTTATTGTTAGGACCAAAGGAATCCATCCAGAAGGCATATTCTAACACTTCAGGATCCTCTATCATAGTCGGATTAGGACTAACCAAACAAGCTTCCAATGATTCCTTTTGTTGATTAAGCACTTTGGTGATCAAAGAGTCAATCGCTTGGATGCTAAAACAACTCTCACTTGTATTTGGATACTTAATGGCATTAAAAACATTAAAGGTAACCTCCTCCTCTTCTACCTTCAACCATAATTCTCCCCTTTGGACATCAATAAAAGCTTGGCTAGTAGCTAAGAATGGTCTGCCAAGAAAGATGGGGATTTCCCAATCCTCCTCCATATCTAGAATGATGAAGTTAGCTGGAAAAATAAACTTGTCCACTTTGACAAACACATCTTCAATAATTCCCCGTGGGTGTTTTATTGAGTGGTCCGCTAATTGCAGTGAAACTGTAGTAAGTCTCACCTCACCTAATCCAAGCTTCCTGAAAATAGACAAAGGGATTAGATTAATACTTACACCTAAGTCACATAAAGCTCTTTCAAACACATAATTTCTAATTGAACATGGGATAGTGAAGCTCCCTGGATTCCTAAGTTTTGGAGGCAATTTCTTTTGTCGAAGTGCACTACACTCTACAGTAAGGGCTACCATTTCATACTCTTCCAATTTTCTCTTATTTGACAAGATATCCTTCATAAATTTCACATACTCGACATTTTTTCGAGGGCATATACAAAAAGAATGTTAATATACAATTTTTTAAACACATTTAGAAATTTAGAAAATTACTTATCAAGCTTATTCTTTTTGAGTTGATGAGGGAATAAAACTCTTAGTGCCGGATCCTATGGTGGGATTGGTTGACTTTTAGAAATCTCCTTGAATAGTGTTGTGTGAAGTTTAACCTCTTGATCTTCTTTTTCGAACTTCTCACATCCTGTTGGAGTTTCTAACTCTTTCTCGCTTTCTCAAAGTGATCGCCTTGCACTGCTTTTTTGGATTCACTTCAGTCTTGCTAGGCAAATTATCTTGTTGTCTCCCAGCGAGCATATTGGCCAATTAACCAACTTGGACTTCTAAAATCCAAATCGAAGCTGCTTGATTCTGAAAATTGGTCTTAGTCTATATTATGAATAGGTTGGTGTTATTTGCCAATTGTGCCATTGTTTCTTCTAGTATTGATTTCTCTTTTGGTGGGTCACTAGATGATGGACTAGGTGGCGGCTTCAATACATTTTGATTATTCCATGAAAAATTTGGATGATTCCTCCATCTGGAATTATATGTTGCACTGTATGGATTATTCTGCCGGTTGTACTTTGCAACAAAGTTTGCTTGCTCCACTTGGGATTGAGGGAAGGGGTTTCCCACTTGACATTCTTCACTCGGATGGTTTCCATGGCAAAAATCACAAACCGGTGGTGTCAAGTGAATGGCATTAGCCATCAGTTGGTTAGCCTTCAATTGTTGAGTATGAGTGTGGACTTGAGCTGCCAAGGTAGCGATAGCTTCAATCTCATGTAATCTCACTGCCTTCTTCGGTAAAAATCTCGCACTGGCCATTGATAGTTGTTCATGGCCATCTCCTCCAACAGATCATATGCATCATCCTGGTTTTTTTTCCCATAAACACTCCTCCTGAAGGTGCATCTATCAAAGTTCTTATAGAACCACCAAGTCCATTATAGAAGTTTTGAACTTGCATCCACTTTGGCAATCTATGGTGAGGGCATCGCTTAAGTAGGTCTTTATATCGCTCCCAACCCTCATAAAATGATTCGCCTTCAATTTGAGAAAATTTTGAAATTTCATTGTGCATCTTCGCTATCTTAGCTGGTGGAAAAAATTTAGCAAGAAACTTATGAGCTAACTCCTTCCAACTAGTGACTGAATTTGTGGGCAGTGAATTTAGCCAATTCTTCGCTCTGTCTCAAAGAGAGAATGGAAATAGCCAAAGGCGAATGGCACCATCAGTAATGCCATTGTGCTTGAAAGTGTCCCAAATTTCCAAAAAACTTGCTATATGAGCATTAGGATCATCACTTGGCAACCTGTGGAACTGAATTAATGTTTGGATCATCTGTAGGATAGCCGGCTTAATCTCAAAGTTGTTGGCTTCAATAGTAGGCTTCCTAATAATCAAATGGATTCCTGTGACCTGTGGTAGCGCAAAATCCCTTAGTGCCCATATCTCACGTCTCGGATTCTCATTGCCTGCCATAGTGTTGGAACATTTCTGAGCTTCTCACTTCTTTCTCCTTAAGCCCTTCGCAGTTTTCTTGATTTCGGGATCGTAAGGTAGAAGCTCCAAACTCTTGCATCATCTTATACACTAAACAAACACCTGAAAATAAAAGACAAAATAAATCAAATTAGACAAAGTGTAACTAGTATTGATATTATCAATAATTTTATCTAAATCCCTGGCAACAGCGCCAAAAACTTGTTGGTTGTGTTGGTATTTGTCTAAGGATTAAACGGGTTGAAGAATGAAGCTTCATCAGACCTTGGCGCCTCACCCCAGGAGGTGTGCGCCTTCGCGCCCAGCAAGGAGAAGTGTTCAGCCCCAGGTGTGCACCATACCCCAGGAAATGTGCCCCTCACCGCCCAGTAAGGAGAGTCTTCTGCCCAGGTGTGCGCCGCGGCACCCAAAAGGTGAAGGTAGTGTGCCTTGGCTTGAGCCACGGCCTGCCCTGTTCTGAGCCACGGCACCAGGCACACCTAATGCTTCCTGATCAACACTTTGGATTGATGCGTGTGGCTTGATCAAAATGCACAGGATTACTTAGACTTGTTGAAGGGCTATGATTGATTGGTCCTCAAGATCTAAGGGTTGAGGTTGTTTTCAAGATCGGTTCAAGAAGTGGTTGCACTATATAAAGGATCATCTAGGAGCAGGAGCAATTCAAAGAAGTAAGAATGCAGTGCAAAGTGTGTGACAATCATCTCTACAAGAGAGGTGTGATGTGAATGACATGCGAATGCATGTGAAATAGAACACATGGTGTGTGAGAGTGCAAAGACACAAAACACACATGAGAGACTCATTGTAGAGAGGCTAGTTGTTTAGAGAGAGAGTAGTATAGATTGGGGATTCAAGGGCCTTGAAAGTGGAATTTTCTTGGGGAAAATTCCAAGGAAAATCAAGTCCTTATCCATTTCTTTTTCTCTTCTTTCATTCTTCAAGAACAAGAGGTTTCTTAAGAAGGTGTTGTTGTAACTTGTAAGAACTCATTGATTTAGTGCAGAGGGCTCGGAGGAGCTCACGGGGATATAGGCACATTGTCGAACCTCGATAACAATTGCTGTGTTCTTTCTTTGATTGCTGTATCTGTTCATTACAAGCCATTCTAGACTTGGGTGTTTGGAAGATCACCACCTGGGCATCTTGAGGTTGATTTCCAATAGTGTTATTAGTGCTAGAAGCGATACAACCAACAGTGGTATCAGAGCTTTGGTGAGCGGGTTATCGGAGCAAGAACAGGGGGTTATCGGAGCAAGACTCCAAGAGTCAAAGGTCAACTTCTTGGGTGATTCAAGAACGAAGTAGAGATCAATATTTGATCGTGTTCTTGAGATGATTCAAGAACAGAGTAGAGATCAATATCTAATCATGTTCTTAAGGTGATTCAAGAACAAAGTAGAGATCAAGATTTGATCGTGTTCTTGAGGGTGATTCAAGAACGGTATTGAGATCAATCTTTGATCGTGTTCTTGAGATTTAGAAGAAGTTGGAAAGCAATTGTGGGTGCTGCATAAATGTGGGATTTTCTACGCAAGATGGGTTTGAACTTCATTGTTGAGAAGTTTGATGGAAAGGGAGACTTTGCCCTTTGTAAGCGGAAGATCAAAGCTGTTTTAATGTCACAAAAGGTGGACTTGGTGATTGGAGAAGATGACACTTTTCCAGCAAGCATCACGGAGGTCCAGCGGAATAAGATGAAGAAGATGGCATACAACACCATCTTTCTGCACATGTCGGATAGTGTGACCAGGGAGTGTGGAGACACGAAAGATCTAGCTGCAATTTGGAAGAAACTAGATGAGTTATTTCTTACCATGACTCTCCCTAATAAGAGGTATCTTCGTAAAAGAATCTTTGCTTTTAAAATGGATCCTAATAAAGAGTTGCAAGATAATCTTGATGCCAAGATGAGGGAAACATCAAGTGGGGAAGGGTTGTTCATTAGAGGAAGGCCAATAACTCGGTATGGCAGCAACATACATGGCTACTACCGGGATAAACCACTAGGTAGAGGAGAAAGCCATGGGAAAGCCCACTCTAAACCGAGATTTAGAGGAAAGAGATGCTTCTACTGCTAGAATAAGGGTCATTTCAAGAAAGATTTCAAGAAAAATTTACCAAATGTGAAAGATGTAAATGCCATTGTGACCCGAAGTGGTAAGTCACTACACATCCCACCAATGAATAAACCCGAGGATGTGAGAAAGGGTCAAACTAGTAATGAAGCTGAGTTGCCTAAAGACCCTAAAGTGACCAAAAGTCCTGTTAAGGCCCCATTCCCTCAAGCCTTAAAGTCCAACAAGAAAAATCTGGAAATAAATAATGAAATCCTTGAGAACTTAAGGCAAGTGAAACTTAATCTTCCTCTTTTGCATGTAATTAAACAAGTCCCTACCTATGCAAAAATTCTCAAAGATTTATGCACAATTAAGAGGAAACCCCATGTCAAGAAAACAGCATTCCTAACTGAGCAAGTTAGTTCACTAATTTAGCAAAGAATTCCCCCGAAAGACAAGGATCCGGGCTGTCTTACCATTACTTGTAGCATTGAAAATCATGAGGTTGGACAAGCCTTACTAGATCTAGGAGCTAGTGTAAACCTGATGCCATTTTCCATTTACTTACAGCTGGGGTTAGGAGAAATCAAACCAACCGGCGTGGTATTGCAATTGACTGACCGATCATTCAAAGTACCCCGAGGTGTGGTAAAGGATGTTTTGATTCAAATTGATAAATTTTATTATCTTGTTAATTTCTTAATTCTTTTTTTTATCTATAAATAAAGCTTGTATAAATGATCAAAATGTACAAAAATCACTGGGCATACCCAGGGGATTTACACTAAAAGCATAAACAAAGACAAACAAAAGTCTTACACTAGATGCCAGGAGGCTGGCCAACAGCTATACACATACTCTGGGCATACCCAGGGGCAAACAATAGTGCCACAAAGATAGGAAAAGGCATAGGAGCTTACAACAAAAGCCTAGTCTCCGGACAGGCTGCATAAACAATTTTATAAATAACAAACTGAATCTTCTTCACAAGGCTAGCTGGGAGGACAGAAGACTTGTCAAAAAGTTTTGCATTTCTAGCCAACCATATGCTGTAAATAGTGCTAGCTAAGACTACCCTCTTGGCTATTGCAGGGGGGCCAGTTCCTCTTACTTTGTGAGTCCACTTGAGTGCACTCTCAATGGTAGTCATTTGTCTCCTACAATCAAGCCAATTTTTAATGGTGTCCCAAGTTTCTTTGCTGATTTTACAAGAGAAGAAGAGGTGATCCCTGGTTTCTTCTTGCTCTAAACAGAGAGGGCACAGCTTTTCATCTCCCTCTAGCTGGAGTTTGTCCTTAGTGAGAAGTCTACTCTTGATGGACAGCCATAGAATGAATGAGTATTTAGGGGGGCAATGGGTATACCGAACCAGGGAAGCCCAGCTGACCACATTGCCTTTCTGCCTGCTTGCATTGTAAGCCTTCCTTATACTCAACTCATCTTGCACCCTCCAATCCAGTAACCTGGTTCTGCCCAGCTGTGGTGAAGGGGGCTGACCAGTTAGATCATCTCTGATTTCCAAAATCCTTTTCCATAAAGGGGAGTCATCCTTGCATGCCTTAATCTCCCATATGGATCTGTTCAAGAGGTAGTAATGTTGGACCCACTGGATCCATAAAGAATCCTTCTTCAAATGGATGTTCTATAGGACCCTTGTAAGGAGGGCTTTGTTCTAGGCTTTAAGGTCAACCAACCCTAATCCTCCCTCTTCTTTAAGCCTACAGATGTCAGCCCAAGGAACCAAAGCCTTCCTCATTCTAACATTCTTCCCATTCCAAAGGAATGTTCTACACATCCTGATAATCTTTTCCAAAATGTTACCAGGGATTGGGAATATAGCAAGCCAGAAGCACTCCACACCTTGAAGCACTGCTTTGATCAGTTCTGTTCTACCAGTATAGGAAAGGGAGGAGCCAGCCCAAACATTAATATACCCAACAATTTTCTCAATGAGGGGGGAGTAATGAGTGGCATTCAACCTGACTGATGCAAGGGGAACCCACAAATATTTGAAAGGGAGGCTGCCATCCACCATACTAGTGCACCTTCTAATTTCCATTAGCTCCTCAGGCTTGACCCCAGCATGGAACAAATTTGATTTTGCCAGACTAGCTATCAGCCCTGAACACTCACTGAAGTTATTGACACAATTCATAAGCATACCCACAGATTTAGCCTCCCCCTTAGCAAAAAAGATGAGATCATCTGCAAAGGCCAGATGTGTGATCTTGAGCTTGTCACACTTAGGGTGGAATATGAAGCCCTCTCTTTCAGTTAATCTCCCTAGAAGCCTAGACAGGTACTCCATGATCATGACAAAAAGATAAGGAGAAAGAGGATCCCCTTGTCTAATACCCCTTTTGCCTGCAAAGAACCCATGGATACTGCCATTAATGGAGAGAGAATATGCTGTTGTGGAGACACACTCCATGATCCAGGACCTAAACCTTTCAGGGAACCCCAGCCCCTGAATAAGGCTACTCAAAAAGTCTACAGTATCATATGCTTTTCTAAGGTCAATCTTGATCATGCACCTTGGAGAGATCCTTTTCCTGCTGTATTTTCTGAGCAATTCTTGGACCATATAGATATTTTCAGTCATAAACCTGGTCTTGATGAAGGCAGCCTGAGCTAGATTTACAATTTGATTCAGACATAGGGCCAGTCTTGAGGCAAGAACCTTTGAGATAGTATTGTAGATCACATTACAACAGGCTATAGGCCTAAAGTCCTCCACTTTAGAAGCTTATTTGCATTTAGGGATTAGGGCTAAAGTTGAATGGTTAAATTGCTTGAGTAGTCTCCCATTCTGAAAGAATTCCTGAACAGCCTCTATTAGTTCTTTGTTAATAACTTCCCGAGCCTTCTTGAAGAATTTGGAGGAATATCCATCAAGTCCAAGGGACTTATCCTCCCCTATGCTCTATAGAGCTTCCTTAATCTCTTCCTCATAAACTTTCTTAATCAATGACTCTACTTGATTATCTTGGATAATAGAACCTTCTCTTATTACCTCCATGTCAATGTGCTTACTGCAGGCAGAGGAGCCCAAAAGATCCTTGTAGAACTTAATGAACTCCTGGGCAACCTCAGCTTCAGAGGAAGTCAAAATGCCATTAGAAGACATTAAAGCAGCAATATGGTTTCTACTAGTCCTCCTTTTAACAAAGGCATGAAAAAAATTTGTCCCTCTATCACCGTTGACACTAACTCTTGATACTACTTCTGCTGTTGACACTAACTCTAAAATCCCTTCGATTTTGGGTAGACCTTTTCTTGCTACTGCAAATGCTCCAATAAATTGTAGGAATGGACTCATGAAGCCGTCCTTTGGAAACATGACCATTGAAGTAAATATTTTCAATGTTGCAAAATAGCTCGAAGATGAGGACGAAAACCACCAGCTTTACATGATCGAGTCATTCATCAATGAGGGAGTCCTCTTAACTCATGATTATGATCCTCTTGAAAATTTTCTTGTTAATTCTGAGATAGATTTATTTGATGATAAAACTAATATAATTGATATCTATGCTATTTTTGACAAATCTCAGGATTATGTCAATCAGGCATGGCAACCAAGGTTTGAGGAGCTGCTTGGAGCTGCCCAAAAGAAGCAAGACACAAGTCCCCTCAAGTGTGGAAGCACCTAAAGTCGAATTGAAGCCACTACCTAAGGGTCTAAAACATGTCTTTCTCGGTCCAGGTGATACCTTTCCTGTTATTATTTCTTCTGAATTATCTGAGACCCAAGGTAAGAGATTAATTCAAACTTTAAATGCTCACAAATCAGCCTTAGGATGGAGCATGGCTGATTTAAAGGGAATTAGTCCCCTGATTTACTCCCATAAAATAAATTTGGATGAAGGAACTAGTCCTCGTAGAGACCCTCAATATAGGCTTAACCCCACAATGAAAGAAGTAGTGAAAAATGAAGTGTTGAAACTGTTAGATGCTGGTAATATATATCCCATAGCTGACAGTAAGTGGGTAAGCCCTACGCAAGTCGTCCCTAAAAAGTTTGGAGTCACTGTGATAAAGAATAACCTAGGAGAGTTAGTCCCTACCAAACTTGTGACTGGGTGGCGTATGTGCATTGATTACAGAAAATTAAATGTTGCCACCCGGAAAGACCATTTCCCACTCCTTTTTATTGATCAAATTCTTGAGCGTGTAGCTGGTTATCCCTTTTACTGTTTTCTAGATGATTATTCTGGTTATTATCAAATTGAAATTACATTAGAAGACCAAGAAAAAACCACCTTCACTTGTCCCTTTGGCACTTATGCTTTTCATAGAATGCCATTTGGATTATGTAATGCCCCTGCTACTTTTCAATGCTGCATGATGAGTATTTTTAGTGATATGGTTAAAAATTGCATGGAGGTCTTTATGGATGACCTAACTATTTTTAGATCTTCATTTGAAGCATGCTTAATGAATTTAGAAATAGTATTAATTCGTTGTGAGGAAAAAGAATTGGTTTTAAATTGGGAAAAATGCCATTTCATGGTACCATCCGGTATTGTCTTAGGGCATATTGTCTCTTCTAAAGGAATAGAGGTTGATCAATCTAAGATTGAATTAATCTCTAAATTATCTACCCCTAAGACAATAAAGGATATGAGATCTTTCCTTGGTCATGCTTGTTTTTGTAGGAGGTTCATATAAAATTTTTCGAACATATCTAGGCCATTATGTGCCCTCCTAGTTAAAGATACCCCCTTTGAGTGGACTCAAGCTTATCAAGAGGCCTTTAAAACACTGATTGGCAAGCTTACTTTCGCACCTATAATGCAGTCACCGGATTTAACTTTACCTTTTGAAATCATGTGCGATGCTAGTGACTACACTGTAGGTGTTGTTCATGGACAACGAAGAGAAGGTAAACCTTTTATCATTTACTATGCTAGTAAGACTTTAAATAGTGCTCAAATGAATTACTCCATAATTGAAAAAGAGTTGCTAGCTGTAGAATTTGCTTTAGATAAATTTCGTGCTTATTTAATTGGTTCTCCTATCCTTATTTTTACAGATCATGCAGCCCTCAAGTATCTTCTTACAAAGAAGGATGTTAAGGCATGACTAATCCGATGGATCCTCCTCTTGCAAGAATTTGATATCACCATCAAGGATAAGAAAGGAGTGGAGAACGTAGTAACTGACCATCTATCTAGGCTCACTTTCGAGGACACTTGTGATGACATGCCAATCAAAGATGATTTTCCCGATGATCAATTACTCTCCATTACTTCTCTACCATGGTTTGCTCACATCGTAAATTATTTGGCTATAGGTGAGATACCTATAGATTGGAGCGCTCAAGACAAGAGGAAATTCTTATATGAGGTACATAATTTTTTTTGGGATGACCCCTATCTTTTCAAGCACTGCCCTAACCAAATTCTAAGGCGTTGCATCCCTAATGAAGAGATTGCGAGTGTCTTAGAATTTTGTCACTCCCAAGCTTGTGGAGGCCATTTTTCAATGAAAAAAACCACTACAAAAATTTTGCAGTGTGGATTTTATTGACCTAACTTGTTTAAAGATGCAAACACCTATTGTTGCTCATGTGAAAGGTGTCAAAAGTTAGGAGTTGTGTCTCGCCGAAATATGATGCCTCTAAACCCTATTTTAGTTGGGACATCGATTTCATGGGACCCTTTCAACCTTCCTTCGGATACCAATATATCATTGTGGCAATAGATTATGTATCCAAGTGGGTAGAGGCAGCACCTTGTCGAAACAATGATAATGGAACAGTGATTAAATTCCTTAAAGAAAATGTGTTATCTCGATTTGGTACACCACGTGCTATAATTAATGATCGAGGCACACATTTTTGCAACCGTTCTGTTGGAAATCACCCTGACAAGATGCTCAGGTGGTGATCTTCCAAACACCCAAGTCTAGAATGACTTGTAGAAAGAAATACAGCAATCGAAAGCAAGAAAAAAAAGAAGACAAACGATTTGTTATTGAGGTTCAGCAATGTGCCTACGTCCCTGTGAGTTCCTCTGAACTCTCTGCACTAAATCAATGGTTCTTTACAATTATAGTAACCCTTTTTAAGAAGCTCAAGTTCTTGAAGAAACCAAGAAGAGAAGAAAGAAGATGGTAAAAACTATTGCAATGCTCTCTATCTATACTACTCTCTCTTCTTTACAACCAGCCTCTCTACAATAAGTCCCTCTTATGTTTTGTGTATTTGCACTCTCACACAATTCTCTCTTGTATTGTGTCTTGTCACTCTTTACAATTGATCTCAAATTATATCACAAACTTATGTTGAGAATGAAGCTAGGTGACCCTTTATATAGTGCACCAACTTCTTGTCCAATCTTGAGAGTCAATCTCCACCCTTAGATCTTTATGACCACTTAACCATGGCCCTCCATCAATCATAAGTGGTGTTGTGCATTTTAACCTTGCATTCATGCACCTAAGAGGAGGTTCAAGCAAGTTGTCCATGTGTGCTTCAGTTTTCCTAGAGCCTAGGCGCTAAACAGGGGCCGGTGAGGCACTGGGCAGAGTCCCTTTGCACCACATTCTGGGCGGCGCGATGCTGGTGGAGGAGCAGTGCGGTGCTGCCCTTCTTCCAGCACCTCTCTTGCTGGGCGATGTGGTGCTGGTGAAGGAGGGACATGGCGCACACTGATGCTGCCTTTCACACAGCAGTGCGCACTACTTTGCTTTGGTGATTAGGGTTGTGCACACACATGTGTGCACTCCTTTAACATGTTGTATTTTAATCTTCCAACCTTGGTTTAGACTTTAACCATCTTTGAACCATGTTTAGACATGTTTAAACCTTAGACAAATACCAACAATCTCTAACTTTGTCTAAGTGTTTAAACCCGAACCATTGTGCAGAGAGCTTTAGGATCCAAACTCATCTTGAGTCATCAATTAACCAACTCTAATCCTAAGTAGTCCAAGGAGATTATTTGACTTACTTAGAGGTAGAACTTTAGTACCTAAATCCGCAGGATTTTCTTCCGTGGCTACCTTGTCCACATGGATGCATCCTTTCGTAACATTTTCCCGAATGAAATGATACCGAACATCCATGTGCTTTGTCCTCTCATGGAACACCAGATTCTTACATAAGTGCAATGCACTTTAACTATCTGAAAACACCACAACCTGCTCCTCCAGTACCTTCAACTCTTCCAACAACCCTTTGCATCACATAGCCTCCCTAATGGCTTTCGTAGCCGCTATGTACTCAGCCTCGGTTCTTAAGAGTGTTACCACTGGCTGCAACTGAGCCTTCCAACTTACACAACATCTGTTTAAGTTGAAGAAGTAGGAGATAATCGATCTCTTTTTATCCCGGTCTGATCCATAGTCCGAATCCGTAAAACTCTCAAGGCAGATGGACTTACCTTTCTTCTTATAAACCAGCCCTACTTTTGGGCTTCTCTTCAAGTACCTCAGCAACCACTTCATCCCAAGCCAATGCTCCTTTCCGGGATTACTCATAAACCTGCTGAGAACACTCATTGCATGAGCAATGTCAGGTCTAGTGCTAACCATGGTGAACATAACAGAACCAACCGCACTAGAGTAGGGGACTTTTTCCATTTCCTTCTTCTCCACTTCCAATCTCGGACATTGATCACTGGAGAACTTAAAATGACCAGCAAGGGGAACCTTCACTGGTTTGCTATCTTCCATCGAGAATTTAGATATCATCTTTTCTATGTAGGAAGTTTTAGAGATCTTCAATCTGTTTCTCTCCTTTTCTTGGATTCTACACATCCCAAGGATCTTTCGTGTAATGCTGAGATATTTCCTCTCGAACTCTTCACTGAGTTGAGATGTAAACCTTTCCATCATCTTCCTGCTAATCCGAATCAACAGCATATCAATGACATAGATAAGGATACTAACCATCTTCTCCACCTTGTGTCCAAGTGAGAATGTTTCTGTGAAATCTATGTCTTTTCTTCTTATGAACCCATTCGCCACCAGCCTAGCCTTGTTCTAGACTTCATCTCCTGGAGGGTACCCTTCTTTGACCTTGTAAGTCCACTTACAATCCACAACTCTCTGTTTTCCCAGAATGTGCACCAATTCCCAGAAGTTGTTCTACATCAACGAATCTATTTCTTCTTCCATAGCCAGCTGCCACTTTGATGAATCCTTACACTCCATGGCATCCGTGTAAGTTTCTGGTTCAACCTCACCTTCTATCCAAAGAGCTGCTACATTAGCATCCACAAACCCAGATCTCAAAGGTGGTCTAACCACCCTCCTTCCCCGGTCTCTTGTGAGCTGGTAGTCATTATGACTTGCTGCATCAACCTCTTCTTGAGTTTCTTAAGCTTGGCCTTCATTCAAGGTCTCTACTTGGTCCGAACCCTCTTGCCTCCTTTGCTCTACCTGAACCTAGTTCTCCTTGATGCGATGCTCCACAACTTTTGAACTAGTTTGCTCACTTGCCCCTGCAGGGTTAGTTTTCTCCAAGTAGGGAAATAATATTTCATTAAAAATAACATCCCTACTTATAATGAGCTTCATGCCTTTCTTTTCTAAGGACCATAACCTATATCCCTTAACCCCATCACCATATCTTAGAAATACACATTTTCTAGATCTTGGGCTAAGTTTATCCTCCTTTGATATGCATATGCAGCACACCCAAAAGTCCTAAAGTTGCTTAATTCAGGGGGTTTCCCACTCCACATCTCCATGGGAGTCTTGAGCTCTAAAGCTATCTAGAGGGTGATCTATTTACCAAGTATGCAGCTGTAGCCACAGCTTCTCCCCAAAAATATTTTGGTAAACCAGATCCTATTAACATGCAGCTAACCTTTTCCATAAGGGTTATATTCATCCTCTCAGCAACTCCATTTTGCTGAGTTGTTTTTATAACCGTTCTATGCTTTAGAATGCCATTTAATTCATAGAATTTATCAAAATCCTTATTACAAAATTCTAAGCCATTATCGGTTCGTAAAGCCTTAACTACCCTACCTGTTTGAGTTTCCAGCAACTTCTTCCACACAACAAATTTATTCAAGGCATCAGATTTATTTCTAAGTAAATAAACCCACACTCTTCTTGAATAATCATCAATTAAAGACAGAAAGTAAAAGTTACCTCCTTGTGTTGGTGTTCTTACTAGTCCCTAAAGGTCTGAATGAATGTAGTCAAGAATCCACTTAGACTTGTGCACTCCGGTGTTGCTTCCCAAGAATGCAACTCTCACAGAAATCCAGTTTCTCTACTTTGCACCACCAAGTTGACCATCCTTGCTAAGAACTTGCAGGCCTTTTTTGCTCATGTGTCCTAAGTGAGTGTGCCAAAGGGTTGTCCTATCCATCTCTGCTATCAAGGTTGCTGCATGATCATTGATTTTTGTCTCTCTGATCATCTCATAGAGTCCATTGTTTCTTGCTGCCTTGATCACTTCCAAAGATCCCTTGGCCACCTTAATCTTTCCTCCCTCTACTTTGCATGAATACCCCATGGAATCCAGCTGCCCCAATGAGATCAAATTTTTCTTCAAATATGGAAGATACCTCATATTTCATAGCAGCCTTGTGACTCCATCAAACATTCTCAATTGGATGTCTCTAATCTCCCTCACTTGGTAGGAATTGTCATTCCCCAAGAAGACCCTTCTATCATTGATCTCCTTGAAATTCTTGAACCATTCCTTATGAGGGCACATGTGATAAGTGCACCTGAAATTAAAAATCCACTTTTCGTTGCCTTGCCTCCTGCTCACATTTGAGCACACAACAAGCACATCATCTTGCTGTTCTCCCTTGGCCACCGAAGCCTCTCCATTGTTGGTATGGTTTCTCATTTAATCCCAGATCTTCTTCTTGTAATCTTTCTTGAAATGACCCTCCTTGTTGTAGTAGAAGCATCTCCTTCCTCCTCCAAGTCTTGTCTTGGAATGAGATCTCCCATGGTTCTGCCTTCTACCTCTTGATTTCTCCCAGTAGTTACCATGAGTGCTACTGCCATTTCGAGTTACTGGCCTTTCTCTTATGAACAGCCCATCTCCACTTGATGTCTCCTTCATCTTGGCTTTGAAATCATGTGCCCTTATGGCATTGATCACAATATCCTTTGTCAAAGTATCCCTTCAATACTCAATGGCATTAATCAAGTTATCAAAGCAATCAAGAATAGAATTTAACAAAATAACAGCCAATTGTTCATCCAGAAAAGTAATGCTACAGCTATTCAAATCTTGAACTAGCTTGTTAAAGACATCAAGATTATCTTGCAACTCTTTACTAGGATCCATTTTAAAAGCAAAGATTCTTTTAAGAAGATAAATCTTGTTAGGGAGAGTTTTGGTAAGAAACAACTCATCTAGTTTCTTCCATATGACAGCCAGATCTTCCGAGTTTCCGCACTCCCTTATGACGCTATCCGACATATGCAAGAAAATGGTGTTGTAAGCCATCTTCTTCATCTCAGTCCGCTGGTCCTCCATGACACTTGCTGGAAAAGCATCATCTTCTCCAATACCCAAGTCCACTTTCTGTTGCATTAGAACAGCCTTGATCTTCTGCTTCCAAAGGGTAAAGTCTCCCTTTCCATCAAACTTCTCAACATAGAAATTTGAAACCATCTTTGTGGACAAGTTCTCTGATTTATGCACTACCCAAAAATGCTTTCTTCTAAACCTCAAGAACACAGATCGAAGATGGATCTTAACACCATTCTTGAATCGCCCTCAAGAACACGATCAGATCTTGATCTTTACACCGTTCTTGAATCACCCAAGAAGTTGATCTTTGATTCTTGGAGTCTTGGCTCCATCACCTTTTTATTCTTACTCTGATACCCAGTTGTGCATGGTCTGATACCACTGTTGGAAATCACCTTGACAAGATGCCCAGGTGGTGATCTTCCAAACACCCAAGTCTAGAATGACTTGTAGAAAGAAATACAACAATCGAAAGCAAGAAAGAAAAGAAGATAAGCGATTTGTTATCAATTCGGCAATGTGCCTACATCCCCGTGAGTTCCTCTAAACTCTCTGCACTAAATCAATGGTTCTTTACAATTACAGCAACCCTCTTTAAGAAGCTCAAGTTCTTGAAAAAACCAAGAAGAGAAGAAAGAAGATGATAAGAACTATTACAATGCTCTCTATCTATACTACTATCTCTTCTTTACAACCAGCCTCTCTACAATGAGTCCCTTTTGTGTTTTGTGTATTTGCACTCTCACACAATTCTCTCTTGTATTATGTCTTGTCACTCTTTACAATTGATCTCAAATTATATCACAAACTTATGTTGAGAATGAAGCTAGGTGACCCTTTATATAGTGCACCAACTTTTTGTCCAATCTTGAGAGTCAATCTCCACCCTTAGATCTTTATGAACACTTAACCATGGCCCTCCATCAATCCTAAGTGGTGCTATGCATTTTAACCTTGCATTCACGTACTGAAGAGGAGGTTCAAGCAAGCTGTCCATGTGTGCTTCAATTTGCCTAGCGCCTAGGCGCTGAAAAGGGGCCGGTGAGGCGCTGGGCAGAGTCCCTTTGCACCACATTCTGGGCGGCGTGGTGCTGGTGAAGGAGTGGTGCAGCACTGCCTTTCTTCCAGCACCTCTCTTGCTGGGCAGTATGGCGCTGGTGAAGAAGGGGTGTGGCGCACACTGATGCTGCCCTTCACACAGCAGTGCGCACTACTTTGCTTTGGTGATTAGGGCTGTGCACACATACCCAGATGGATGCACACACATGTGTGCACTCCTTTAACATGTTGTATTTTAATCTTCCAACCTTGGTTTAGACTTGAACCATGTTTAGACATGTTTAAACCTTAGAAAAATACCAACACATTCTTTTGAAGTTTTAATGAAAAAATATGGGGTATTACATAAAATCTCTACTGCCTATCATCCTCAGACTAGTGGACAAGTAGAGCTTGCTAATAGGAAGACTAAACAAATTTTAGAAAAAACAGTTAACCTCGATCGCAAAGATTGGTGTTTGAGACTAACTGATGCGCTTTGGGCTTACCGAACAGCCTTTAAAACTCCCTTAGGTATGTCGCCTTATCAGCTTGTTTTTGGAAAGCCTTGCCACTTACCCGTGGAGCTCAAGCATCGAGCTTATTGGGCCATCAAGTCTTTTAATTTTGATATGGACAAAGTGGGTAAGATTAGGAAATATCAACTGACTTAGTTAGAAGAATTAAGAAACGATGCTTATGAAAATTCTAGAATCTATAAGGCTAAGATGAAAGTATTCCATGACAAAAACATTTTGAAGAAAACATTTAAACCCAATGATCAAGTATTCTTATACGACTCTAGACTTCATAAGCATCCTGAAAAACTTCGGTCAAGATGGACCGGCCCTTTTATAGTAAAAAATGTTTTTGAAAATAGGGCGGTAGAAATTGAGGATACTAGAGATGGCCGGGTCTTTAAAATAAACGGTCAACGACTTAAGATCTTAATCAATAGACAAGATCCGGAAGTGGAAGACATTCCGCTTATGGATCCAGTCTATTTACCTTGACCACACAACAAAGGTACGTTTTTATTTTATTTTATTTTATTTTTTTGTTATGTTTTTAATTAATTTTTATTCAATCTTAATTATTGGTTTTTAGTTTAATTTAAATTTTTAGGATTATTTTTTTCATTATTTTTTGGTGACTTTATTTTTTTCTTTCATTTGGCAAAAAAAAAAAAAACCTAACATTTTTCTGGTGAGAAACAGCCTAGAAACAGTCCAAGCCCAGCCCGCGCCGCAATTCATCTGGTGGTGCACAATCTTCAGCACCTGTGCACTTGTGCTTACATAAGGAGTTTCCTTTACTTTCTCTTTAACATTGAGGACAATGCACTTTTTAAGATAGGGGTGAAGGAAACGTATTTACTTTTCATTAAATTGCTTGGTGTTACTTTCCCTTACCTTTTGTTTTTAGCATGCTTTGTGTTTGTCTTGGATGTAATTCACATGTCAATGATATAAGCTTAATTTGGTTAGAGACTCTAGTTTGTGGTAAGATTGTATGATTAATCTAAAGCATTTAGAGAAGTTTTATGTATGATTACCTTATGAATACTTTTGCGGTCTCGACAAGCTCTAGAACTTATTTGATAATCACTCGAAGCGAATTCCTAGAATGCACACTACTTAGGATATGATATAGGCCATTTTTGAACCGTTTAAGCCTTTCAAACTTACCCTTGCAATATATATCACTAGTCACCTATTTGAGCCTTTTTCTTGAAAAATAATTTGAGCCTTGCTTTTTTCAAAAAACCTATTTACTTACCATCATGAGCCTAAAAATATTTTATCCTTACCTTCCTTTTAAAAGAACTTAGTTGTACACATTGTTAAGAAGCACTCAAGAGGAGTAAGGATGGAAATATGAAAAACCATAACCAAAGTATATTAAAGAAGATAAGTTGGGGGTTGTGGAAAAGGAAAGAAAAAGAAAATGAGAAAAAAAGAGGTGAATGGGTATTTGCCAAAAACAGAAAAGAAAACAGAAAAAGATGAGAAGTATGGCAAAGAAAGAAGAAAAAGAAAAGAAAAGTGGTGACTTATCAAGAGATATGCTCTTTTAAAACATGGTTGAAAGAGTTTAGCATTGAAGTAAAGTTATCTAGTGCTTAAAAGTGGTTGTGTTTAAAGCTAAGAGATTAAATTCTTTTACTTGCAAATCCTTCCTGTTCTTCCTTAACCTTTACCTTGGCCTAACATTATAAACTTATTAAAGACCTATTGATCCAATGAAGTGTGATTTTTCTACAATAGTGGAGAATGATTTGAAAAATAAGCCTATGGAGATTGTTTATGTGATTGATGTCACACAACTTGTTATAATTTTAGAGGCCAAGACTTGTATTCATGAATGTTGTGCATAAAATCATTCGGATGTTCAGATTAATGGATTATGGTAAGACGGATGATAAGAGTCAATAACGATTTTAAGATTGATGCTTGGATTACTTTTGGACTTAAGTGATATTTAACGATTCTATATGTTGCATATTATGTGCAATTTCTGAGACAAAAATGTGAATTGCTCCTTGTTTAACACTAGCATTGCTCTACCTTGTTTTGATTCCTACCATAGAATTCATCTATCATTTCACTTGAATTGCTAGGGACTAGCAATAAGCTAGTTGGGGGTTGTGATGAGAGCCATAAAATGCATCTTAATGGTGCTTAATCGTTAGCATTTTGGGGTTGATCTCGGTCTTAATCGCACTTTTACACGTTAATAACGCTAAAGTGATATTCATAAATCATTGACTTAATTCGATGCATTTCAGGTGCCTTGGAGTCCAAAAGAAACGGAAAAGATATCATCGCTTAACGCACAAAGTTTCGATACATATAGGAATGGAAGAGTGGTTATGAAGAGTCAAAAGTGATGAAAAGCATTCAAAACACAAGAGCCAAAGCATGCCAAGACCAAGAGAAGTTATTTCAGCACTTGAAGAGCTAGGAGTACCAGTGTGCGCCACGGCGCGGCCAGACCAGCGCCGCACCGCCCAGAACCGCATCTTGGCATCCCTCCTAGTGCCACGCCGTGGCCAGACCAGCGTTGCACCGCTCAGAACCCCTTCTTGGCATCCCTCCTAGCTCCGTGCTGTGGCCAGACCAGCGCCACACCGCCCAGAACCACATCCGTTGCACCCGTCCTAGTGTCGTGGCGTGGCTAGAGCAGCGCCACGGTGTGGCTAGAGCAGCGCCGCACCGCCCAGCAAGGCACATTCATGAAGAAAAGAGAGCACCACACCACCCAGAAGGGAGAGGTGCGGCGCACACACGGTCTCCTGATCTAATTAGGACCTCTAAGTGGCTATTTTGAGCCCAAAAATACCCTTAAACCCTTGTACTATAAATAGGGCACTTAGGGTTCAAGAAAAGGCAATCAATCAAGGTCTGGACTCCAAGAAGCAGTCTCATTCTCCTCCATCAAAGTGTTCAGCCATGAGTTGCATGGCGCACTAATCTCCAAGCAAGGGGAAGGGATGAATCCCTAGGTTTTGTTGTTCTTTAATTCCTTTATTAGTTCAGTTGTAATGGGGATTTTTTGTCAAATATTGTTATGACTTATTCTTTAATCTAATTAGAATATTTTCTTTCAATCCGGTGATTTTATCTTTCTCTTTGATATAAGTTTAGTCATGCTTTTCTCGTGTCAAGGCTATTTGGATATGATTGAGTCCGGTAGGCTTATTCTCTAGGGTTGTCCATTTCTGCAATATTGTCGTTAAAGATACATTGTCGTTTCTTGATAACTCTATAGTTTAGGCTATATGTGTTTAACAAATAAAGAAGAGTAAGTCATATCGATTACATTAGGGTTTGTACATGAGCTTTAATTGAATATCCACCGATTGCTTGTTTGGCATGTGAAACTTGCAATCGAGATAAAGACAACTGAATTAAGATTGGAATAAAGGCAATGAGTCTAGGGAGGACTCCCGGAACCTTGTTGTTACTCTATTATTATTAATCAAAACTTATTACATATTCTGCTCTCAATTACTTCATTATTGTATATTCTCACTCGATCTTATTGTTCGTGTTTAGATTTACATCTTCTCTTATAGTTAACATTGTTTCCCTGTGGAATCGACACCCCAAAGCTGTGCTATAACTACCGCATTAGTCTTTGGGTGTAATCAATTAATGAAATGCAATTCTATGTAATGTGATGCATAATCATGTATCAATTCAATTTATTTCGTATCATGGTCCTTCACTAGGCTAATTTTATCATAACGAGGATGTTTTCCCACATACCGGTAAGTTTCTCATCATTTTCCTCAGATTCCTCTTAACCCATTCTCGGGAGGGTCTTACCAATTTCTCAACATTTATCCTGGGATCCCCTTCACCCACTCCCAGGCGGGGTACTACAATTTTCTCAACATTTATCCTCGAATCCCCTTCACCCACTCTTAGACAGGGTCTTACCTTCACTTTTAAATCCATTCGTTTCCATGATATCTTCATAAATCATGTCAATGCAATGCATTCACAAAAGTCAAAATTTCAAACATAGAATTCCATAACAATTCATATCACAATAATTCTTCTAACATAAAAGAAATATATACATCAAGGCATTTCTATACTCATTTCTTGTACATCCATATATCTATACATTATTTTGATTTCGTTATCATTGGAATCATTTATGTTTATATACGTTTAACATTTCAATTTTTATTCATATAATTCACTACGCTTACTATGAGTAAGATGAAACTCACCTTGATAGCACCAAGTGCTATTCTTGGACTTTTTCCATGTCTTTACAACATTCTTCCATCACACCTAAAGAATATATCATTTTGAATACCAATCCAAGAAATATGTACGTAATTAATATCTATTCTTATCAACCAATTACAAAATATAATCAAACAAGAACTATGTCAGAAGTTTTTCTCCTTTGTTTACTTTTTTTTACTTTTTATTTCCTTTCCTATCAAATCTGAATTTATGTCTCATTACAATGATACTTTTAATTTACCCAAATAAATTTCAAGTTAAGCTACAAGAAAGCTTAAATTCTTAAAAGTTAAGGCTAATTAAAATAACTTGTTTCATTTACTTCCAACATCTTTCTTTTTTTCAAGCTTTTTGCTTAAAGCTTCTATCAACCACTCAAAAATTCATTCAAAACAAAGAAACCATACTAATCTAACCATCTTTATACCACTAAATTTCCAAACTCATATAATTAACATTTTCCAAACTCTTAGGGTAAATCACATAAAAAATTTACTTTGTGAAAGTATTCTTCCTAAAAATATAGTTTCATCAAGAAAAGTCTCTTAACTCAAGAAATTCCTTTAATTCCAACAAGTATTCATACTTTAAACTTAAAATTTACAAATTTAACAATACCCACATGACAAGTTTAAACTATTCCATGATATAATTTTAAGATTCATCCAAAATCCCACCATAAATCATCTTCCATCTTAAATAAATTTTCAATCCCTCAATCTTTGTAATTCCTTAACTTCAAACTTATACTTTCAACAATATCCAACACAAAACTCTTAATATTCATTCCAAAGTTTAAGATTTCACCAAAACTATTTAAAACTTTCATCATCAACTACACATGTACCAATTTTCCATAGCTCAAAATCAATGAATTTCAACTCAAATCATCTCAAACAAAGGCCAATAATCAACTTTAATAATTCTAGTTTAACTTATAAAATGTTAGAATTCAAAACTATATCCAAATCTTGAAGCAAATAGCCTGATTACACCCAAAGAATAACGCGATAGTTGTAGCATAGCTTTGGGGTGTCAATTCCACAGGGAAACAAATTAAAAGAATAGTAGAAGGTACAAAGAAACTAAAGAAAAATATGAAGTGATTAATGGAGAAAAAATATAGATTGTAAATGCAAATTTAAAACAAAGTAAAGTGAAACAGTAAAGCATCGGGAATCCCTTGCACAAATCTGGTATTTTAATTATTCTTAATTGTTGGTATATGTCTAAGGTTTAAACATGGTCTAAACATGATTTAAAGATGGTTAGAGTCTAAATCAAGGTTGGAAGATTAAAATAAAGCATGTTAAAGGAGTGCACACATGTGTGTGCATCACTTTGGGTGTGTGTACACACCCCTAATCAACAAGGCAAAAGAGTGTGCACTGTTGTGTGAAGGGCAGCATCAGTGTGCGCCGCACCGCCCCCTCACCAGCGCCGTACCGTCTAGCAAGGAAACAGTTTGAAGAAGGTAAGCACCACACTGCCCCTCCACCAGCGCTGCATCGTCTAGAACATGGTGCAAAAGAGCTTTGCCAAGCGCCTCACCGCCCCTTGTTCAGCGCCTAAGCGCTAGGCATACTGATGCACACATGGACAGCTTGTTTCAACCTCCTCTTAGGTGCATGAATGCAAGGTTAAAATGCACAGAACCACTTAGGATTGATGGTGGACCATGGTTAAGTGGTCATCAAGATCTAAGGGTGGAGATTGACTCTCAAGATTGGACAAGAAGTTGGTGCACTATATAAAGGGTCACCTAGCTTCATTCTAGACATATTGTTGTGACATAATTTGAGATCAATTGTAAAGAGTGACAAGACACAATACAAGAGAGAATTGTGTGAGAGTGCAAAGGTACAAAACACAAAAGGGACTCATTGTAGAGAGGCTGGTTGTAAAGAAGAGAGAGTAGTATAGATAAAGAGCATTGTAATAGTTCTTATCATCTTTTTTCTTCTCTTCTTGGTTTCTTCAAGAACTTGAGGTTTCTTGAAGAGGGTTGTTGTAATTGTAAAGAACCATTGATTTAGTGCAGAGAGTTCAAAGGAACTCATGAGGACGTAGGCTATTACCGAACCTCAATAACAAATCGCTTGTCTTCTTTTCTTTCTTGCTTTCGATTGCTGTATTTCTTTCTACAAGTCATTCTAGACTTGGGTGTTTGGAAGATCACCACCTGGGCATCTTATCAAGGTGATTTCCAACAGTGGTATCAGAGCTTGCACAGCTGGGTATCGGAGCAAGAACAAGAAGGTGACGGAGCCAAGACTCCAAGAATCAAAGATCAATTTCTTGGGTGATTCAAGAATGGAGTAAAGATCAAGATCAGATCGTGTTCTTGAGGGTGATTCAAGAACAGTGTTAAGATCCATCTTCGATCGTGTTCTTGAGGTTGAAGAAAGCATTTGTGGGTATTGCATAAATCTGGGATCTTGTCCGCAAAGATGGTTTCAAATTTCATGGTTGAGAAGTTTGATGGAATAGGAGATTTTTCCCTATGGAAGCGGAAGATCAAGGCAGTTCTAATGCAATAGAAAGTGGACTTGGCTATTGGAGAAGATGATGCTTTTCCAGCAAGTGTCACGGAGGACCAGCAGGTTGAGATGAAAAAGATGGCTTACAGCACCATTTTCTTGCACATATCAGATTGTGTCACAAGGGAGTGCGGAGACTCGAAAGATCCAGCTGTCATATGGAAGAAACTAGATGAGTTGTTTCTTACCAAAACTCTCCCTAACAAAATTTATCTTCTTAAAAGAATCTTTGCTTTTAAAATGGATCCTAGTAAAGAGTTGTAAGATAATCTTGATGTCTTTAATAAACTAGTTCAAGATTTAGCTAGTTGTAGTATTAAATTCCTGGATGAACAATTGGCTGTTATTTTGTTAAATTCTCTTCTTGATTGCTTTGATAATTTGATTAATGCTATTGAGTATGGAAGGGACACTTTAACCAAGGAGATTGTGATCAATGCCATAAGGGCACATGACTTCAAAGCCAAGATGAAGGAGACATCAAGTGGAGATGAGCTATTCGTAAGAGGCAGGCCAGCAACTCAGAATGGCAGTAGCAACCATGGCAACTACCAGGAGAAATCAAAAGGTAGAGGGCAAAGCCATGGGAGAGCACATTCCAAATCAAGATTTGGAAAGAGGTGCTTCTACTGCAACAAGGAGGGCCATTTCAAAAAAGATTGCAAGAAGAAGATGTGGGATGAGAGGAGAAGTTATACCAACAATGGAGAGACTTCGGTTGCCAAGGGAGAACAGCAAGATAATGTTCTTGTTGTGTGCTCAAATGTGAGTAGAAGGCAAGGCAGCGATAAGTGGATTCTGGATTCCGGGTGCACTTATCATCTGTGCCCTCACAAAAGGGTCTTCTTGGAGAATGAAAATTCTTGCCAAGTGAGGGGGATTGGAGACATCAAATTGAGGATGTTTGATGGAGTCACAAGGCTACTGCAAAATGTGAGGTATCTTCCAGATTTGAAGAGAAATTTGATCTCATTGGGGCAACTGGATTCCATGGGGTATACATGCAAAGTAGAGAGAGGAAAGATTAAGGTGGCCAAGGGATATTTGGTAGTGATCAAGGCAGCAAGAAACGATGGACACTATGAGATGATCGGAGAGACAGAAATCAATGATCAAGCAGCAAGCTTGATGGCTGAGATGGATAAGGTAGGCCTTTGGCACACTCACTTGGGACATATTAACGAAAAGGACTTGCAAGTTCTTAGCAAGGATGGTCTACTTGGTGGTGACAAAGTAGAGAAACTGGATTTCTATGAGAGTTTCATTCTTGGGAAGCAACACCAGGTCAGTTTCAACACCGGAGTGCATAAATCTAAGGAGATTCTTGACTACATTCATTCAGACCTTTGGGGACTAGCAAGAACACGAACACAGGGAGGTAACTTTTACTTTCTGTCTTTAATTGATGATTATTTAAGAAGAGTGTGGGTTTATTTACTTAGAAATAAATTAGATGCCTTGGATAAATTTGTTGTGAGGAAGAAGTTGCTGGAAACTCAAACGGGTAGGGTAGTTAAGGCTTTACGAACCGATAATGGCATAGAATTTTGTAATAAGGATTTTGATAAATTCTATGAATTAAATGGCATTCTAAGACATAGAACGGTTGTAAAAACACCTTAACAAAATGGAGTTGATGAGAGGATTAATAGAACCCTTATGGAAAAATTTAGGTGCATGTTAATAGGATCCGGTTTACCAAAATATTTTTGGGGAGAAGCTGTGGCTATAGCTGCATACTTGGTAAATAGATCACCCTCTAGAGCTATAGAGCTCAAGACTCCCATGGAGATGTGGAGTGGGAAACCCCCTGAATTAAGCAACCTTAGGACTTTTGGGTATGCTGCATATGCACATCAAAAGGAGGATAAACTTAGCCCAAGATCTAGAAAATGTGTATTTCTAGGATATGGTGATGGGGTTAAGGGATATAGGTTGTGGTCCTTAGAAAAGAAAGGCATGAAACTCATTATAAGTAGGGATGTTATTTTTAATGAATTATTATTTCCCTATTTAGAGAAAACTAACCCTGCAGGGGCTAGTGAGCAAACCAGTCCGAAAGTTGTGGAGTATCATATCAATGAGAGTTCAGTTCACGTAGAGCAAGGAAGGTAAGAGGGTTCAGACTATGTAGAGCCCTTGAATGAAGGCCATGCTCAAGAAACTCAAGAAGAGGCTGAATAAAAAGAAGTTAATGCAGCAAGTCATAATGACTACCAGCTCACAAAAGACCGGGGAAGGAGAGTTGTTAGACCACCTTTGAGATATGGGTTTGCGGATGCTAATGTAGCAGCTCCTTGGACAGAAGGAGAGGTTGAACCAGAAACTGATATGGAAGCTATGGAGTGTAAGGATTCGTCAAAGTGGCAGCTGGCTATGGAGGAAGAAATGGATTCTTTGATGAAGAACAACTCTTGGGAGTTGGTGCCCAAACCAGAAAAACAGAGTTATGGATTGTAGATGGATCTACAAGATCAAAGAAGGGAATAGTCCAGGGGATGAAGTCTGGTATAAAGCTAGATTGGTGGCGAAGGGGTTCACACAAAAAGAAGGCATAGATTTCACCGAAATCTTCTCACCGGTTGTGAAGTACAAGACGATACAGATAGTGTTAGCATTGGTGGTCCAATTTGATTGGGAAATCGAGCAAATGGATGTGAAGACAGTGTTCTTACATAGAGAGCTCGATGAGACCATTTTCATGAGGCAATCCGAAGGCTATGAGGAAGGAAGGTAGGGAGAGTTGGTGTGCAAATTGAAGAAATCTCTCTATGGCCTGAAGCAATCACCTCGGCAATGGAATAAGAGGTTTGATTCCTTTGTAATTAGCTTAGGTTTCATGAGAAGCTACTATGATTCGTGCTTATACTATAAGGGACAAAAGGTTGAGGAAGTGGTGATCATCCTCATCTATGTTGATGACATATTGCTGGTTAGGAGCAGCATGGAGAGGATAAGGAAATTGAAGGCTCAACTCAGTGAGGAGTTTGAGATGAAGGATCTTGGCCATGCACAGAAGATCCTTGGGATGTGTATCATCCGGGAAAGGGAGAGAAATAAATTGAAGATCTATCAAACTTCTTACATAGAGAAGATGATATCTAAGTTCTCTATGGAAGATAGCAAACCAGTGAAGGTTCCCCTTGCTGGTCATTTCAAGTTCTCTAGCGATCAATGTCCAAGATCAGAGGTAGAGAAGAACGAAATGGAAAAATTCCCTTATTCTAGTATTGTTGGTTCTGTTATGTTCACCATGGTAAGCACTAGACCTGATATTACTTATGCAATAAGTGTTCTCAGCAGGTTTATGAGTAATCCCAGAAAGGAGCATTAGCTTGGGATGAAGTGGTTGCTGAGGTACTTGAAGGGAAGCCCAGAAGTAGGGCTGGTTTATAAGAAGAGGGGTAAGTCCATTAGCCTGGAGAGTTTTATGGATTCGGACTATGGATCAGACCGGGATAAAAGGAGATCGATTACCTCCTACTTCTTCAACTTAAACGGATGTTGTGTAAGTTGGAAGGCTCAGTTGCAGCCAGTGGTAGCACTCTCAACAATCGAGGCTGAATACATAGCGGCTATAGAGGCCATTAAGGAGGCTATTTGATGCAAAGGGTTGCTAGAAGAGTTGAAGGTACTGGAGGAGCAGGTTGTGGTGTTTTCAGATAGTCAAAGTGCATTGCACTTGTGTAAGAATCCGGTGTTCCATAAGAGGACAAAGCACATGGATGTTCGGTATCATTTCATTCGGGAAAATGTTATGAAATGATGCATCCATGTGGACAAGGTAGCAACAGAAGAAAATCCTATGGATTTAGGTACTAAAGTCCTACCTCTAAATAAGTTCAATCATTACCTTTGACTACTTAGGATTGGAGTTGATTCATTAATGACTCAAGATGAGTTTGGATCTTGAAGCTCTCTGCAAAATGGTTCAGGTTTAAACACTTAGACAAAGGTAGAGATTGTTGGTATTTTTCTAAGGTTTAAACATGGTCTAAACATGGTTCAAAGATGGTTAAAGTCTAAACCAAGGTTGGAAGATTAAAATACAGCATGTTAAAGAAGTGCACACATGTGTGTGCATCACTTTGGGTGTGTGTGCACACCCCTAATCAACAAGGCAAAAGAGTGCGCACTGCTGTGTGAAGGGCAGCATCAGTGTGCACCACACTGCCCCTTCACCAACATAGCACAGTCAAGCAAGGAGGCAGTTTGAAGAAGGGCAGCACCGCACTGCCCCTCCACCAGCGTCGCATCGTCCAGAATGTGGTGCAAAGGGGCTTTGCCTAGCGCCTCACCACCCCCTGTTCAGCACCTAGACGCTAGGCACACTGATGCACACATGGATAGCTTGTTTCAACCTCCTTTTAGGTGTGTGAATGCAAGGTTAAAATGAACAGAACCACTTAAGATTGATGGTGGGTCATGGTTAAGTGGTCATCAAGATCTAAGGGTGGAGATTGACTCTCAAGATTGGACAAGAAGTTGGTGCACTATATAAAAGGGTCACCTAGCTTCATTCTAGACATATTATTGTGACATACTTTGAGATCAAATGTAAAGAGTGACAAGACACAATACAAGAGAAAATTGTGTGAGAGTGCAAAGACACAAAACACAAGAGAGACTCATTGTAGATAGGCTGGTTGTAAAGAAGAGAGAGTAGTATAGATAGAGAGCATTGTAATAGTTCTTATCATCTTCTTTCTTCTCTTCTTGGTTTCTTCAAGAACTTGAGATTTCTTGAAGAGTGTTTCTGTAATTGTAAAGAACCATTGGTTTAGTAGAGAGAGTTTAGAGGAACTCACGGGGACGTAAACTGTTGCCGAACCTCGATAACAAATCGTTTGTCTTCTTTTCTTTCTTGCTTTCGATTGCTGTATTTCTTTCTGCAAGTTATTCTAGACTTGGGTGTTTGGAAGATCACCACCTGGGCATCTTTTCAAGGTGATTTCCAACATTAATTCATTGAATAACTCAATTGGGAACTCAATGTCCAAAATTCCCAATCGGAAGATATAAATTTATAAACCAAGATTAGACCAAATGTAACCCTTTGAAAAATCATTTACCACTTTTAAAATACGTCAATTATTATTACTATTGAGAAAATCCAATGACGACAATATACTCAAGAAGTGATATTGCAGCAAAGAACTAAATCAATATAGATAAATAATTGATCCCAGCATAATCAAAGAGCCAATCAATTCAATAGAAAAAGTATGACTGAATCCATAAACAGAATAAACTCTATAACTATTCTGAAAAGAAAACATCATTAATAAATTGCGAATAATAAAACAAAAGAGTTTTAATAATTAAAGATCAAATACATAAATTAAAAATAAACAAAAATACCATCAACTATGCAAGTCCATCCCTAGCCCCACTTGAGAATTTAGTTACCCATAAATATAATGGACAACAAAAATCTCAAGAGAAAATTTGAACTCTTCGTGAACATCCCTACATGGTAGTGGAGATTCCCCATATTGCTCCCAAATGCCCTCCAGATTGCTTCGAGTGGTAGCAAAGTCCTCCAGACTGCACACTGTTTGGTAGCAAAGCCTTGAGGATTGCACACCAATTGATGAAGTGAGGTGGGGCTTTTATAGGGCAACTCTATGAGTGCAATGTGTTTCTAATCCGATGTGGGATACTGCGCAAGTGTGCTTGATTGAAGCCTGGTGTGCTGCAAAGTGTTTTGAATCGATGTGGGATGTCACGGGTGCGCTCGAGCGTAGCATGGTGCACTGCCTGACCTTTGTCTACTAAAACTGCCATAACTTTCTCTAGAAAAATCATTTTTACAAGCTGTAAAATTATTCAGAAAATAGACATCCGAATCTTTCTAAGCATATAAGGCTCATCTCCTGGTTCTTCCTGAATCAATACAGTTTAGTTTGCAAAAATCACTGATCTGTAAGGGCAATTCTGGCAATTTAGTGAAACTTCTCTCCAAGTGCTTGTGAACCTGTAAAACAATGAAAAACAACTCAAAGTAACGAATTCCTAAGCTAAACATATAACACCCTAGAAAAACACAGTAAACACATAAATGAGATAAAATAAGATGAAATAACACAAACTAAGAGCTTAACAAATATAAATTAAGGGGCTTACATATGAATATTTAAGCACTTATCACACCCCCAAACTTACATATTGCTAGTCCCTTAGCAATACGAAACTAAAAACTAAATGAAAAAACAAAGAACACAGAGATAAATCCATCATTCATGGTATCCAAAAAATTATATATCACACAAAACCATGATATTCATTCTTGAGCAAGCTTAAAATGTAAACTCATCTTCGCAATGAATAGGAATTTTAAAATCTAATTACTTACAAAAGGCAGGCTAAGGCATCACAAGTCTGACTCAGTGTAAAGTGAATTAGTATATAAAGATGAGGCTTTCAAGCAACTCCAATGTGCAATGTTTCCATGTCTCAAGATTCACAGAATTTCTCATCAGAATAAACAACGGTGGCATAGTTTTATTTTCTTCTCTCTTTTATTATAAGGCTCTGCTATGTTTAATTCCCTTAAGCTTTCTAATTGACCCATGTAGTGAGTGTTGAGTCAATTACTCCCAAACCAGATGGTTTTAGGGCATTAGGTGTAAAGACACCCCTAAGGACTTACTAACTCGAGTCAAAAAGGCTACGAAACTAAACTGACCTTAATGCTACCAAATAAAATTTTCACCTTTTGACGTGAACACTCATTGCTTACTGAGGCAAGAGGTCCAATTACTCAGCGAAAATTTTTGCAATGATCATTACGAATAAAATTCCCACCTTTTGACGTGAACACTCACTGCTTACTGAGGCAAGAGGTCCAGTTACTCAGTGGAAAGTTTATTGATGATGATCATTAGTAGTATTATTATTATATATTATTTTCTCTTTTTTATGCTTTTCTATGCCCAAGTGTTTATCCAACAAGTCATCAGTTTTAGTTAAGACAAGGAAACGTACACATTAAAATCGCATGTCATACCTCACACAATTTGTGCTAATGTGCTCGTGTAAGATTAGATCAAACATGTGAATTCTCAAATGCCTAAAGTAAGTAACTAAATTTTAAAACTTTATCACCAGATCATGTGTTCAAAATTTTAAGCTCACCTATGACATCACATCACAGAAAATGTTTAGATCAACCAAAATTTCAAAATAACATGAGCATGCATTTACCTTTTTGTTTAATTGAAGAAAAACAACAACAAATTAGGACAAAGTGTGTAATGTGTCTCCCATACCCCCAAACTTAAATTACACATTGACTCCAATGTGTGAATAATATGGAAAGAGCTGACCTGGGATATGGAGATCTATCTGGACTGGTATGGCTCATTGTATACCCCCAAACTTGATTTGAAGTACGCTTTGTCCATGAAAAATAAAGACTAGAAAACAAAAAATACTGGAAACAAACAGTAATCATAAATATGTAAAATAATAAATAAACAGAAAGGATAAGTTGTAGGGTGCCTCCCATGAGCGCTAAGTTTAACATCTTCAGCCAGACCCAACATTAGTAATCGTGCCCAACTAAACACTCCACCATCTGATCAATAAATGGGAGTAAAAAATGATCCTTCAGTGTGGTAGCATTCAACTTACGGTAGTCTAGACACATTCCCCATCTTGACTGCACTCGAGATGGAACCAACTCGTCGTCTTTATTTATTATTACCGTCAATCTAGCCTGTTTTGGTACGACATGATACGAGCTCACCCACTCGCTATCAAAGATTGGATAAAGGATCAAAACCTCTTGTATAGCTGGGTTGAGCCCTCTTTGTGGCTCCTTTGATGGCTTGGTATTCTCCTCAAAATGTAACTTGTGCATCACCACCGAGGGGCTTATCCCCTTGATATCCTCAATAATCCAGCCGATAGCTTCATTGTGCTCTCTTAAAATGTCCAATAATTTATCCTCTTGAGCATCAACCAAATCTGAAGCTGTAGTCATAGGCAAAGAATCTGTGGGACCTAGGAACTTATACTTAAGATTGTCCGGTAAAGGCTTAAGTTCCTTCTTGGGGGGTTCAGGTGTTGTGGTTTCCTCCGTCTCACTGATCTTTTGAGGAGTAGACTCCAAAATAGCATTTGCTTGCTCAAACAACTTATCCAAATCCAAATCCTCTTCAAATTGAGCAAAGCATGCCTCCAGGGGGTCCTCAATACGTGATTCATCCATAGTCTCCTCCGTCTCATTGCTTTTCTAAGGATCAGACTCCAAAATGGCATTCACTTCCTCTAGGGGATCCTCAAGCTCCCTTTCTTTCTTGGGTGCTTGTAATCTCTCAGGGTAAGGCGTTTTAGGTAAAAATGACCTAGGGAGATCCTTAATAATAGGTGTGGCTGTAGATGGCTCAGCATCTCTCTTTTCTTTGTTGCCACTTTCTTGCCCTTATATAGGAGTTGACAAATTTTCCTCTGCAAACTGTTCCTTCAGGTTAGGATCAAGTTGACTGGGGAACTGTCTGTTCTCTCCTTCACCCAAGTGACTTGTGATTTGACCCATTTGACTCTCTAGCTTGGCAATCACTTGGGTGTTTACTATTGTTGCACTCCTCACTTCACTCATAGATTGGCTAGTCGTTTTCATGAAATCATTGAGAGCGTCCTCCAATGACTGTGAAATCGACGCTGGTGCTTGAATGGGAGCTTGGTAAGCTGGTGATGGTGTTGGATAGGCTGAGTGACCATAACTTGGAATTGGTGGAGGAAATTCGGGAGGGTATTGATTGTGAGCATGATAAGGGGTTCCTCCCTGATTCATCAATTGGTTCTGCTCCCATGAAAAATTAGAGTGGTTCCACCACCCTGGATTGTATGTTTCGGAGTAAGATCCATTTGATTGCCAACAATAGTCATTGAAAGAATTCGTTTGTTCCAAGAGATACTCAGCAAAAGCCGGCATTGATGAACAATTCTGTGCTAAATGCATAGGACTAGCACAGATGAAACAACTATCAACATTGAATGTATTAGCTGCACTGATGGACTGATCGGTCATCCTTATGAAATCCTTAAGGGTGTCCTCTAAAGATTGTGAAACCGGTGCTGGATTCATCCACATTTTTGTTCCCTTTTTCTAAGCAATTGTAAATAAAATAAAATAAATCAAAATCAAAATCAAAATTAAAAATAAAACAAAAATACTAACTAAACTAGTAGAAAAATAAAATCAATTCAGACAAAAGTTTCACAAACAAAACAATTCCCCGGCAACGGTGCCAAAAACTTGTTATGAGTTTTAAATTACTCGCAAGCGCACGAGTCGTTTGCAATATAGCGTTGTGCAAGTGCGAGGTCGAATCCACAGGGAATTGCGTTGTAAAAATATAAATTTATCTAAACTAATCTTATCTTAACCTAGTTTCGAGTTTTGTATTATATGTTGCAAAATAAATAAAAGCTAAACTAAATTGATTTTAAAAACTAATAAAAAGACTAAGGTTTCTGAATCCACCCCGCCAAAGTTAAGCATATATCTCAATGTTCTTAAGATAGCCTATCAAAAAATTCTATGAATCCAACTTAAGACAAAAAACAACAAATATCCCAATTAAAGCAATAGCATTCAATGTATCCACTTTTAACAAATCACAAAGGAAATCAAATTTAATCAAAAACAATTTGATGTATCCATCAGATGAAACACAAGGAATATCTAACAGAATAATTTAAACACAATCAATCATAAGATTCTACTTAAATAATTGACAGAACATTTATACTAAAAACATCAGAATTGTATAAACAAAACTGAAACTAATATGCCAAACAACGATGGGGCTTCATCTTCAACCTTAGTTGAAGATTCTAGCCACTCATAGTTCTGAAACTACAGTTCATAATAAAAGTGCTAAACATTTAACTAAAAAGAAATAAATTACTTTACATGGGAGAAATTTCACTCGCTGTTGGGCGGCACTTCCTCTTGTGGTAGCAAAGCCTTCGGGATCCACCAGAATGCCAGCAGACATCCACCGATTAACACCAAATGGCTTAGGAATTGCACCCAATGGCACAAAGAATTGCACCATGAATGATGAAACCAGATAGTGTTTATATAGGGGGAGTCCAGGAGTACAATGGGTTGCAAATTCGATATGGGATACTGTCCGGAGTGCGCTCGATCGCATGTCTTGTGCGCACGATCGCATGTGCGCTCGATCGCAAGTCTAGCACGCTCGATCATAGGAACACTGCAATGCAAAGATTTCGATGTGGGATATTTTCCATGCGCTCGATCGCAGCACGGTGCGATCGATCACATTTGCTCTTGAAGCTTGGCCTCTCCCGAAATGCTTTATTTTCTCCACAAGCCAATAAAAACACATAAAACACATAAAATAAAGTGAAATAATATAAGTTAAGAGCTTAACAAATATAAATTAAGGGGCTTAAATATGCAATATTTTAGACTCATCAGTCAGCTCTTTCCATATTATTTACACATTGGGGTCAATGTGTAATTTAAGTTTGGGGGTATAGGAGACATATTACACACACGTTATCCTAATTTGTTGTTGTTTTTCTTCATTTAAAAAAAATGAAGGTAAATGCATGCTCATGTTATTTTGAAATTTTAGTTGATCTAAACAAATATTGTGATGTGATTTCATTAGTGAGCTTAAAATTTTGAACACATGATTTGATGATAGAATTTTAAAACTTTGTTACTTATTTTGGGAATTTGAGAATTCACCTATTTGAGCCAATCTAACACGAGCACATTAGCACAAATTTGTGTGAGGGATAACATGTGATTTTAATGTGTATATTTCCTTATCTTAACTGAAACTGGAGGACTTGTGGGATTAACACTTGGGCATAGAAAAGCATAAAAAAAATAATGATCATCATCAATAAACTTTTCACTGAGTAACTAGACTTCTTACCTCAGTAAGTAGTGAGTGTTCACGTCAAAATGTGGGAATTTTATTCATAATTATCAATGCAAAACTTTTCGCTGAGTAACTGGACCTCTTGCCTCAGTAAGCAGTGAGTGTTCACGTCAAAAGGTGGAAATTTTGTTTGGTAGCATTAAGGTCAGTTTAGTTTCGTAGCCTTTTTGACTCTAGTTAGTAAGTCCTTAGGGGTGTCTTTACACCTAATGCCCTAAAACCATCTGGTTTGGGAGTCATTGACTCAACACTCGTTACATAGGTCAATTAGAAAGGTTAAGGGAACTAAACATAGCAAAGCCTTATATAAAAAAAAATAATAAAAATAAAATAAAACTATGCCATCGTTGTTCATTCTGATGAGAAATTCTGTGAATCTTGAGACGTCGAAACATTGTACATTGAACTTATTTGGAAACCTCATCAGTATATGCTAACTCACTTTACACTGATTCAAGCTTATGATATCTTAGCATGCCTCTTGTAAGTAATTAGGTTTTAAATTCTTATTCATTGTGAAGATGGGTTAGATTTTTTAAGCTTGCTCATGAACGAATTTCATGATTTTGAGTGCTCCTTAAATTTTTGGATACCATGAGTAATGAACTTATCTTTGTCTTCTTTGTTCTTCATTTAGTTTTTTATTTTGTTTTGCTAAGGGACTAGCAAAATGTAAGTTTGGGGGCATTTGATGAGTGCCAAATATTGCATATTTTGGCCACTTAATTTACATTTGTTAGCTTAAAAAGTTGTTACTTTGAGTTGTTTTCGTTGTTTTTCAGGTTTACAAGCACAGGGAAAGGAGTTCACTAAAATTGCCAGAATTGCCTGTACAGATTAGTCATTTTTGTAGATTTTACTGTATTGATTCAGGAAGAACCAGGAGATGAGCCATAAATTCTTGGAAAGATCCGGAAGTCTATTTTTTGAAGAATTTTACGGCTCGTAAAAATGATTTTTCTAGAGAAAGTTATGGCCGTTTTAGTAGACAAAGGTCGAGCTGAAGATGTCTAGTGCGATCGATCACACCATACTTACGATCGATCGCAAGTGCGCACTCGCACATCCCATATCGGTTAAAAATGGTTTGCAATGCACCAGCATGCGATCGATCGCACCATGCTGCGATCAAGCGCACTTGGGCAGTATCTCACATCGAATTTGCAACCCATTGTACTTCGGGAATTCCCCTACAAAAGCACCATCTCACATCATCATTCGGTGGGAAATTCTTGGGCCATTTGGTGTAATCCGGTGGATGTCTGCTAGCATTCTAGTGGATCCCGAAAGCTTTGCTACCACGAGGGAAAGCGCCACCCAACAGCGAGTGAAATTTCTCCCATGTATAGTAATTTATTTCTTTTTATTTAGTTTTAAAGTTTAATGTTTAGCACTTATATTGTGAACTTTAGTTTCATAATTATGAGAGGCTAAAATCTTCAGCTAAGGTTGAAGATGAAACCTTTCCTTTGTTTAGCATTATATTTTCAGATTTGCGCATAACAATTCTAATGTTTTTAGTATAAATGTTCTGTTCAATTATTTGAGTAGATATTATGATTGATTGCTTTTAATTGTTAAATTGGATATTCCTTGTGTTTCATCTTATGGATACATCGAATCATTTTCGATTAAATTGGATTTCCTTTGTGATTTGTTAAAAGCAGATACATTGGATGCTTTTGGTTTAATTGGGATATTCGTTGTTTTTTGTTTAAAGTTGGATTCATGAAATTTTTTGATTACCTTTATATAGAACATGAAAATATATGCTTTACTTTGGCGGGGTGGATTCAGAAACCTTAGTCTATTTATCATTTGCTTTAAAAACAATTTGGTTTAAGTTTATATTTCTTTGTACAATGTAATACAAAATTCGGAACTAGGTTAAAATAGGGTTAGTTTAGATAAAATTATATTTTCACAATGCAATTCCCTGTGGATTCGACCTCGCACTTGCACAACACTATATTGCAAACGACTCGTGCGCTTGCAAGTAATTTAAAACTCACAACAATGTGTCCCCATACCCCCAAACTTAAATTTCACATCGTCCCCAATGTGTGAACAACATGGAAAGAGCTGACCTGGGAGATGGAGAACTAGTTGGGCTGGCATGGCTCATAGCACACCCCCAAACTTGGACTGATGCGCATATTTGTCCCTGAAAAAGAAACAAAGGTAATACTGGAAAACAACAAAATACTAATAATAAACAATAAAAATAAATATGAAAAACAATAAAAATAAAAAGATATGTTGTGGGGTGCCTCCCATGAGCATTAAGTTTTACATCTTCAGCCAGATTATCTTACTCTCCCAGATAAGTATAAGTTAGATGCTCTGGCAATTGCTTCAATTCAACTTTAAGTGCTTCCACACTTGAAGGAATTTGTTTTGCACTATTCTCAAGCAACTCCTCAAACTTTGGTTGCTATGCCCGAGTGCCATAATCCTGAGTTCTATCAAAAATAGCACAAATATCAACTACATCAGATGGATCATTGATAGAATCAAACTTAGAATTAACAAGAAAATACTCAAGGGGATCAAAATCATGAGCTATAGAAACTCCCCTATCGACGAGTGACTCAATCATGTATATCTGGTGGCTCTCGTCATCATCTTCTGGCTGTTTTGCAACAGGGAAGATGTTCACCTCGAGGGTCATGTTTCCAAAAGACAGCTTCATGAACCCATTCCGGCAATTAATAATAGCATTAGCAGTGGCAAGGAAATGCCTACCTAAAATCAAAGGGATTTTAGAAGTAGTATTAACAACAGAGCTAGTGTCAAGGATTAGAAAATCAACAGGATAATAAAATTTGTCAATTTGAATTAGAACATCCTCTACCACAGCCCGGGGTACTTTAACTGAACGGTCAGCCAATTGCAATACCACAGCGGTTGGTTTGATTTCTCCCAACCCCAACTGCATATAAATAGAATATGGTATTAGATTCACGCTAGCTCCTAAATCTAGTAAAGCTTGCCCAACCTCATGATTTCCAATGCTGCATGCAATGGTTGGACAACCAGGATCCTTGTACTTGAGAGGAATCCATTGCTCAATTAGAGTACTAACTTTCTCTGTTAGGAACGTTGTCTTCTTCATATGGTGCTTTCTCTTAACTGTACACAAATCCTTGAGAACTTTTGCATAAGTAGGAACTTGTTTAATCACATGCAAAAAAGGAAGATTGATTGTTACTTGCCTTAGATTCTCTGGGATTTCATTGTTTGGATCCAGAGTTCACTTGCTTGATTTTAAGGCTTGAGGGAATGGTATCTTAACAGGACTCTTTGTCACCTCAGGTTCCTTGGGTAGCTCGCCATCACTACTATCTTGACCCTTTTCCACATCCTCTGGTTTGTTCATTGTTGGGATGTGTAATGACTTACCACTTCGTGTCACAATGGCATTCACATACGCTATGTGTTGATCATGGGGTTTGGACTGAGCTTGAGAAGGGAACTAACCTCGTTCATTCACACTCAAAGAGCTCATCAATTTGAACACTTGGCTCTTTATCTCCTTATTTTCTTCAACAGCCTGCATAATCAACGCTTCAAATCTTTGGTTAGTCTTACCATGTGCCTTAATAAAATCCTGCAAGGTGTCTTCTGAAGGACTCCTAGAATATGCACGTGCATGATATGGTGCAGGATATGATTTAGGGGGTTGTAAAGGCGGCTGGTTTTCAAGCTTCCAGCTAAAATTAGGGTGATTGCGCCACCCTGGATTATAGGTATCAGAGAAAGGTGAAAAAGGCTTCTTGTACATACTTAAGGCATTACATTATTCCTTATATATCCCTCTCATCTCAGCAAATGTGGGACACTCTTGGGCGAGATGATCTACCTCGCCACACACAAAACATGGTCGAAAAGACTCTGCATGATTAACCACGTGTGTTGGCTTTAAGCCCTTAGTCTTTAACACATCTAGCTCCCTAGTGAGCATCTCGACCTTGGACTTTAGGTTATCCTCTTCCCTAAGATGGTAAATTCCACCACCATTTGGGTTCCCTGCAGGTCGTGACCTATTTGTGCTTTCAGTAGCACTAGGTCCAGTTCAAGTGTGACCTTTTTCAGCAAGCTCATTGAGGTATTCTATGGCCTCATCAGGATCTTTCTGTAAGAACTCACCATTACACATTATCTCCACAAATTGGCACTCTCTAGGTGTAAGTCCCTCATAAAAATAGCTCACTAAGCACCAATTCTCATACCTATGGTGAGGACACATACTCAACAACTCTTTAAATCTTTCCCATGACTGATACAAAGTCTCACTGTCCTTTTGTTCAAAGGTGGAGATTTGCCTTTTTAAAGCATTGGTCTTATGTTGGGGAAAGTATTTATTAAAGAAAACCTAAGCCATCTCATTCCATGACCCAATAGATCATGGTCTCAGTGAGTATAGCCAACTCTTAGCTCTATCCTTCAAAGAGAAAGGAAAGAACTTAAGTCTCACAATGTCATCAGTTGCATTTTGACTATGAAAAGTCGCAACTACTTCCTCAAACTCTCTAATGTGAACATATGGGTTTTCATTTTCCAAGCCATTAAACGTAGGGAGTAACTGTATCATCCCTATTTTAAAATCCAGTTGACGAGTATTGGCTACAAACATTATGCAGGATGGTGTGGCTATACGTGTAGGGTGGAGGTAATCCTGAAAGGTCCTAGTGGGTTGATCTCTGTGTTCACTCATTTCTTCAGGACTAGATGGATTGTCAAATAAAGGATTTAGAAAGTGTGATTATGACTCTAGTACATGCTTACAAGCAAGTCTACCTAAAGCGTCTCTATATCTGGGCATGCAAGGTCACAAAATAATAATAAAAATACTATAAAAAGAAAGAAGAAAAAAATAATGCAAGAAGCTAAAAAAAGGAACGAAGTTACCGCCTTTACAAACTGCTGAAAAGAAAAACTATCTAGCAATTCTTCTACCATCTCCCTTGCAACGGCGCCAAAATTTGGTTACGCCCAAAGAATAACGCGGTAGTTGTAGCACAGCTTTAGGATGTCGATTTCACAGGGAGACAAATTAAAAGAATAATAAATGGTACAAAGAAACTAAAGAAAAATATCAAGTGATTAATGTAGAACAAAGATTGATTGTAAATGCAAATTTAAAACAAAGTAAAGTGAAACAGTAAAGCATCGAGAATCCCTTGCACAAATCTGGTATTTTAATTATTCTTAATTCATTAAATAACTCAATTGGGAACTCAATATCCAAAATTTCCAATTGGAATATATAAATTTATAAACCAAGATTAGGCCAAATGTAATCCTTTGAAAAATCATTTACCACTTTTAAAATACGTCAATTATTATCACTATTGAGAAAATCCAACAACGATAACATACTCAGGAAGCGATATTACAGCAAAGAACTAAATCAATATAAATAAATAATTGATCCCAGCATAATCAAAGATCTAATCCATTCAATAGAAAAAACATGACTGGATCCATAAACAGAATAAATTCTATGACTATTCGGAAAAGAAAACATCACTATTGCGAATAATAAAACAAAAGAGTTTTAATAATTAAATATCAAATACATAAATTAAAAATAAACAAAAATACAGTCAATTGTGCAAGTTCGTCCCTAGCCCCACTTAAGAATTTAGTTACCCATAAATATAATGGACAACAAAAATCTCGAGGGAAAATTTGAACTCTTCATGAGAATCCCCGCTTGGTAGTGGAGATTCCCCAGATTGCTCCCAAAAGCCCTCTAGATTGCTTTGAGTGGTAGCAAAGTCCTCCAGACTGCACACTGTTTGGTATCAAAGCCTTGGAGATTGCACACCGATTGATGAAGTGAGGTGGGGCTTTTATAGGGCAACTCCACGAGTGCAATGTGTTTCTAATCTGATGTGGGATACTGCGCGAGTGCACTTGATTGTAGCCTAGTGTGCTCGAGCGCAGGTGCACTGCAAAGTGTTTCGAATCGATGTGGGATGTCACGGGTGCGCTCAATCACAGTCTTGTGTGCTCGAGCGCAGCATGGTGCACTGCATGACCTTTGTCTACTAAAACTACTATAACTTTCTCTAGATAAATCATTTTTACGAATGTGAAATTCTCCAGAAAATAGATATCCAGATCTTTTTAAGCATATATGACTCATCTCTTGGTTCTTCCTGAATCAATATAGTTTAATCTGCAAAAATGACTGATCTGTACGGGCAATTCTGGCAATTTAGTGAAACTTCTTTCTAAGCGCTTGTGAACCTGTAAAACAACGAAAAATAACTCAAAGTAACAAATTCCTAAGCTAAACATATAACACCCTAGAAAAACATAGCAAACACATAAATGAGATAAAATAGGATGAAATAACACAAACTAAGAGCTTAACAAATATAAATTAAGGGGCTTAAATATAAATATTTAAACACTTATCAGATATCAAAGAGAAGATTTAACCCCTGTTTGGCGTGTGTACACCAAGCGCCGCCTCCATCATTCATAGTGGTCCACATCCCAGACCGGATGACTCCTTGTGGTGGTAGTAGGTGGTCTACCAAGTTTGGGGCAAAAAGATTTCAAATGAAAGGGTTAAAGCTTGGTCAAAGTTGGAAGAGAATGAGTTTCTCTTTTAAAAAAAAACATTGTGGTTCTCTCCTATTATCTCTCTGCTCGAAATCTTCAAGGAAGAAGAAGAGAAATGTTGAATCATCTAGGTTTTTTTTCCCTTTTATAGATCCAGTTGCCTTAACTTTTACTTTATTAATTTTCTTTCATTTCTTTAATTTAATTGCAAGTCATATCCTCCATTATTCTAACTAAAACTACTAAGGCCCAAGAATGTTTAATTATATCCAAGTCTCTATAAATCAAACTTAGTTTTAAACAATTACTTCCTTTTATTTAATTTCTAAAGTTATTTCTTCCATCAATAAGTCTTACACACGTACAATACGGAAGTTTATTTAAAAATATCGATATATATATATATATATATATATATATATATATTATATCATGTTTAAACAAAAAAGATAAACTCTACAATAGGTACTATACCTTTAGGTACATCGACCAAAGTCCATACTTTGTTGGAGTACATGAAATCCATTTCAGAATTCATGGTTTCAAACCACTTCTCTGAATCGATGTCTAACATCGTCTCTTCTTAGTTAGCAAGTTCGTTATCATTTATAAGGTGTACCTCCATGTCACCATTTATGAGAAATCCATATATCTCTGGAGCCTAGGGTATTCTGCTAGATCTACAAATTGTTTGTGTATTAGGAAGATCTATTGATTTAGATTCCTCAATTTGAATATCATCTATAAGGTGTACCTCCATGTCACCATTTATGAGAAGTCCATATATCTCTAGAGCCTAGGGTATTCTGCTAGATCTAAAAATTGTTTGTATATTAGGAAGATTTATTGATTTAGTTCCTCAGTTTGAATAGTATTGGGTTGTGGTTCTTATAACGCTTCATCAAGAACTATCTTTCTCCCATTACTCCCTTCTAGCATAAATTCTTTTTATAAAAAGGGAGCATGCTTGGAAACAAACACATTTTGTTCCTGGGGATGATAGAAATAATATCCTAAACTTTCTTTAGGATATCCTACAAACCTACATTTCTCAAACCTAGTTCCTAACTTGTTTGCATGTAACTTATTTACATAGATAGGACAACCCCAAATCTTAATATGTTTAAGATTAGGTTTCCTCTCTTTCTATATCTTATATAGCATTTCAAGTACTACCTTTGAGGGAACTTTGTTCAATAACTACGTGGTGGTTAGGACAGCATGTCCACAAAAGGATATAGGAAGATCATTGTAACTCATCACGGATCATACCATATCCAATAGGTATGATTCCAAAAGGAGTTCGTTGAGAGAGAATCTCATTCTCTTTGAGATAATTAAGAAAATCATTAAACAAGTATTTGCCTCTTCAATTAGATTAAAGAGCTTTAATATTTTTCCTAATTTTCATTTCGACTTCTCTTTTGAATTCTTTGAAATTTTCAAATGATTCAGATTTGTACTTCACTAAGTACACATACTCATACCTTGAGTGATCATTCGTAAATGCAATGAACTAGGAGTAACCTCTTCTAGCATTAACTATTAGGGGCCCACTTACATCACTATGTATTAGCCCTAATACATCTGCGACACTTTCCATGTCCACTAAATGGAGATCTAGTCATCTTCTCATGAGATAGGTTTCATTGGTTGGACAAGATTCACAATCCAGTATATCCAAGAATCTATCTTTTACCAACTTATTTGCACTATCCTCGTTGATATGACCTAGTCTTAAGTGCCACATGTAAGAATGATTTAGATCATTATCTCATTTCCTTTGTTGTTTCATATGATATATTTACCATCTACTTCTAGATGATAAAACTAAGTAAAAAGTCACTACGGCTAATGTAGCAACAATTACTCCATTTCTAAGGCGAAGGTTGACTTCTCCTTAGTTTCTTTCTTTTTTTCTCAGTGTCTGCAACCTATTACAAAAGTGAGAACCATACTCAGTATTTAATACCCAAGTAGTTGAATTAAGTATATTTCAATAAATAACAACTGAGACATGCCTTCTGAAGGCTTGTCTTGCAAAGTAATCCTTGCAGTTTCTCTTCCAATGCCCATCTTTGCCACAACGAGAGTACTACCCTTTATCCTTCTTGGTTTTTGATGAAATAGCCTTATTGACACCTCCCTTGGGTGGCCTTGAAAAATGTAAACCTTGAGCAGTGCAATGGCCACATCAATCACATCGACAATCGTATCGAGAAATGTAAGAGAATTCTTAAAGATCATGTCCAAAGAAGCCAACCAGGTAAGCACTCGGCCCTAGGAGAGGCCAACCACCAAGTTAGGTGTCCTAATTTCACGGGGACACACTAACTCGACCAAGCAAAGGCTGACCACCAATCCCAAGTTATGCCTATCCAGCATCATCACCCGCTTACCAAGCTCTCATTCAAGCGCCAGCATCGGTTTCACAATCATTGGAGGACGCTCTCAATGATTTCATGAAAATGACTAGCCAATCTATGAGTGAAGTGATGAGTGCAACCATAGAAAACACCCAAACGATTGCCAAGCTAGAGAGTCAAATTGATCAAATCGCAAGTTACATGGGTGAAGGAGAGGAAAGAAAGTTCCCCAGTCAACCTGATCCTAACCCAAAGGAACAGTTTGCGGTGGGAAATTTATCAACTCCTATACAAGGGCAAGAAAGTGGCAACAAAGAAAATAGAGATGCTGAGCCATCTACAGCCACACCTATCATTAAGGATCTCCCTAGGTCGTTTTTACTTAAAGCACCTTACCCTGAGAGATTACAAGTGCCTAAGAAAGGAAAAGAGTTTGAGGATCCCCTGGAGGCATGCTTTGCTCACTTTGGAGAGGACTTGGGGTTAGATAAGTTACTCGAGGAAGTGAATGCCATTTTGGAGTCTGATCCTCAGAAGAGCAGTGAGACGGAGGAGACTATGGATGAATCACGTATTGAGGACCCCCTGGAGGCATGCTTTGCTCAATTTGAAGAGGATTTGGGCTTAGATAAGTTGTTTGAGCAAGCAAATGCTACTTTGGAGTCTGCTCCTCTAAAGATCAGTGAGACGGAGGAAACCACAACACCTGAACCCCCCAAGAAGGAACTTAAGCCTTTATCGGACAATCTTAAGTATAAGTTCCTAGGTCCAACAGATTCTTTGCCTATAATTATAGCCTTAGATTTGGGTGATGCTCCAGAGGAGAAATTATTGGACGTCTTAAGAAAGCATAAGGAAGCTATAGGCTGGACTATTGAGGATGTCAAGGGAATCAACCCCTCATTGTTAATACACACGATACAGTTGGAGGAGAATGCCAAGCCATCGAGGGAGCCACAAAGAAGGCTCAACCCTGCTATGAAAGAGGTTGTGAGGGCAGAAGATATTAAGCTGTTAGAGGTAGGGATCATTTATCCCATCTCTAATAACAAGGGGGTGAGCCTGATTAAAGTCGTGCTGAATTGACGGTAGTAAATAAAGACGACGAGTTGGTTCCAACTCGAGTGCAGTCAGGAGGGAGAGTGAGTATAGAATACCGTAAGTTGAATGCTGCCACTAGGCCTGATCATTTTCCATTCCTATTTATTGATCAGATGGTGGAGCGCTTAGTTGGGCATGTTTACTAATGTTGGGTCTGGCTGAAGATGTTAAACTTAGCGCTCATGGGAGGCACCCCACAGCTTATATTTTCTGTTTATTTATTATTTCGCATTTTTATGATTAATGTTTGTTTCTAGTATTTTTTGTTTTCCAGTTTTTTTATTTTTCAGGGACAATGCGTACTTCAGTTCAAGTTTGGGGGTATGCTATGAGCCACACCAGTCCAGATAGTTCTCTATATCTCAGGTCAGCTCTTTCCATATTAGTCACACATTGGGGTTAATGTGTAATTTAAGTTTGGGGGTATGGGAGACACATCACACACTTTGTCCTAATTTGTTATCTTTTTGTCGTAAAGATAAATGCATGTTCAGGTTCGTCTAAAAATTTTGGTTGTTCTGAAAAATTGTGATGTGATTTCATTGGTGAGTTTAAAACTTTGAACACATGATCTGATGATAGAGTTTAAACTTTAGTTACTTACTTTAGGCATTTTCGAGAATTCACATGTTTGATCTAATCTAACACGAGCACATCAGCACATATTTGTGTGAGGTATGACAAGTGAGTTGAATGTATACGTTTCCTTGTCTTAACTGAAACCGGATGACTTGTTGGATAAACACTTGGGCATGTATATATATATTAAAAAAAAAACAACTAATACTACTAATATTTATAATGATCATCATCAATAAACTTTCCACTGAGTAACCGGACCTCTTGCCTCAGTAAGCAGTGAGTGTTCACGTCAAAAGGTGGGAATTTTATTCATAACGATCATTGCGAAACTTTTCACTGAGTAATTGGACCTCTTGTCTCAGTAAGCAGTGAGTGTTCACGTCAAAAGGTGGAATTTTTCTTGGTAGTATTAAGGTCAGTTTAATTTCGTAGCCTTTTTGACTCGAGTTAGTAAGTCCTTAGGGGTGTCTTTACACCTAATGCCCTAAAACCATATGGTTTGGGAGTCATTGACTCAACACTCGCTACATGGGTCGATTAGAAAGCTTAAGGGAACTAAATATAGCAGAGCCTTATATATATATATAAAAAAAAAAAAAAAACTATGCCATCATTGTTCTTTCCGATGAGAAATTCTGTGGATCTAGAGACTTGATTACCTTGTACATTGAAGTTATTTGGAAACCTCATCTGTATATGCTAAATCATTTTACACTGATTCAAGCTTATAATGTCTTACCATGCCTCTTGTAAGTAATTAGGTTTTAAATTCTTATTCATTGTGAAGATGGGTTGGACTTATTTAAGCTTGCTCATGAATGAATCTCATGATTTTGAATGCTCCTTAAATTTTTGGATACCATGAATACTGAACTTATCTTTATGTTCTTTGTTTTTCATTTAGTTTTTTTTATTTATTTTGTTTTGCTAAGGGACTAGCAAGATGTAAGTTTGGGGGTAGTTGATGAGAGAAAAATATTGCATATTTTGGCTACTTAATTTACATTTGTTAGCTTAGGATTTTGTTACTTTGAGTTGTTTTCGTTGTTTTTCAGGTTTACAAGCACCGGGAAAGGAGTTTCGCTAAAATTGCCAGAATTTCCCATATAGATCAATCATCTTTGAAAATTAAACTATATTGATTCAAGAAGAACCAAGATATGAGCCATATATGCTTAGAAAGATCCAGAAGTCTATTTTCTGGAGAATTTTACGGCTCGTAAAAATGATTTTTCTACAGAAAGTTATGGCCGTTTTAGTAGACAAAGGTCAGGCTGTGCGGGCTGTGCGGGATTTCAACGTGAACAGAAGTTTTGAAGGGAATGTGAAGACTTAAATCCCACACCCCACATCGGTTGGAAACACATTTCTATATCCCACATCTCACATCGGATTGGTAACACATTGCACTCATGGTATTTGCCTATATAAGACCCACTCCACCTCATCATTCAGTGTACAATTCCTGAGCCACTTTAGTGTTTACCGGTGGACGTCCGCTAGCATTTTGGTGGATCTCGAAGGCTTTGTCACCACAAGGGGAAGCGCCGCCCGTCAGCGAGTGGAATTTCTCCCATGTAAAGTTATTTATTTATTTCTTTACATTTAGTTGTTTTAGTTTAAATGTTTAGCACTTTTATTATGAATTGTAGTTTCATAGTTATGAGTGGCTAGACTCTTCAGCTAAGGTTGAAGATGAAGCCCCGCCGTTGTTTGGCGCAGTAGTTCAGATTTGCTTGTACAAATCTGACAATTTTTAGTATAAATGTTCTGTCAATTATTTGAGTTAATCTTATAATTGATTGAGTTTAAATTGTCTGTTGGATATTCCTTGTGTTTCATCTGATGGATACATTGAATGCTTTTCGATTAAATTGGATTTCCTTTGTGATTTGTTGAGAGCGGATACATTGGATGCTTTTGGTTTAGTTGGGATATTCTTTGTTTTTTGTCTTATAGTTGGATTCATGGAATGTTTTGATAGGCTATATTTTTAGAACATATATGCTTAACTTCGGTGGGGTGGATTTGGAAACCTTAGTGTTTTAATTATTAGTTTTTAAAAATCAATTTAGTTTAATTTTAATTTCTTTTACAAATTATCATATGAAATTCGGAACTAGGTTAAGATAGAGTTAGTTTAGATTGAAAATATACTTTCACAATACAATTCCCTGTGGATTCGACCTCGCACTTGCATAACACTATACTGCAAACGACTCGTGCGCTTGCGAGTAAATTTAAAACTCACAACAAGTAGAATAGGGCATGTGACATAGAACAAATATACCTTTGAACCAGAAGCTAACACTTGTTGACCACAAGGGCAAAAAGGTTATCTCTACAATAAGGGGTCCCCCAAACAATAAGCAATATATTATTCACTAACTTTTGTTTTCCCCCATCCATACTCTAACTTAATCTTCTGAGGATCATTCCTAGAGTCAACCATTCCAAGTGGACTTCCTTTTCAGGTACCATGGACCCGACTTGGAGCAAATGAAAATTAATCAACGTGCGACCTTCCTTTGACCAACTTAGACTTGACCCCAACAATAGACTTGATTAGATCTAAATAGACTCAACCTATTTTCGGCATCAACATGAAGTGAAGCACCAAACACAAATCTGGAGTGAAGAGGAAAGGTGTGAAGAAAAGGTAATATGTGTAACTAGAAAGAATAGGAGATGAAAAAAAGAAGAAACTTTGAATGAGACTATCGTCTCCCAATATTCGAAAGAGGTCCATATCAAATCAAACTCTTATCTCCTGATGGGGGGTCCCTTATTACACTACCAATTAATTTCAAATTTTGATCTCTTCTCCCCCAACAAGTTTATCAATTAAGCTTACCATTAGCAAATGACATATTCTTAGATTAATTCTTCCCTTCCACCATATATTCTTTTTGATGGGTAAGAAGTCAAAATTCGAAGAGAAAAGGAGCTTCAGATTTCATTGCATATACTCCAACTCCAAACTATGATAAGACTCAAGTGTCTTTTTTAAATATTTTATCTTATGAAACATCACCAATCAAATGCTAAAAGAGAAAATAAAACTTCAAACAAGTAAAACATAAATGTAACAAGAAATATTATCATGTCAACCTCTTCCTTTTCTGGTTTCTTCCTCTTTCCTTTTGCTCTCAATTAACATATATTTTTGGAATGAATTTTGATCTAGGAGAAAATTATATTTTCGACATCAAAAGAATTTTTTTAAAACATAATTAACTAGAGAATTATTTTTTTATTTATAAATTGATTACAAACAACATTTTACAATTTTACTAGGGAAATTAACACAAAAAAAAAAAAAAAAAACATTGCATAAAAGATTCATCGATTGTTGATCAGTCCTATCTTCCCTTTTAATTTCGATGTTTGAACTTTGGATGCACAACTAGGCAACTAGCCCTAGTGGGCTGGATTATGATGCCATAATCCTTTGATGCATTTTATAGCCCCAACAAAATGTAGTAGACAAGCGTTATGGGCAATGCAACTAGCATCCCAAATATAACACTGCATTTCAAAAGTAAGGGATGAGAATATATAGAAATTAAAGAATATAAAAAAAAAACATGAAAGAAAAAGATAGAAAAGATATAATTTTTAAAGAAAATATACTCACCCCGTGCTAAGAATATCAGGGTGTACGTTGTATTCCTTAGCAAAGACAAAAGGGACAATTCCTTGTGGTAGAGCTGCCTGTGTTTTTTGTTTGGGTAAATCCAATTCCAAGCACATGAAAGGCAAAAAGACATGTTAGCAATGATACATATGTTTCTTCTTCATTTTTGATAACCCCAAACAAGTCTTTGCTTTTGATTTGGATTTAATTACAGATGTCACTACAGTCAATATCTTTTTGTTACTTTAGTCCTTTCTGGAATTTCTCTTTCCGCTCCAAGTTTTACTATCTCCAACAAAACTCAGTGCTTTTTTTTTTTTGGTTTTTTATAATTAGGTGTAAGGGAATTCTAGCCCTCTAAAGAAGAGATGAGTGATCATTGTACCCAAATCATAATGCTTTTTTCATTTGATTATACATAATTAGTAACAACAAATTATTATTATTTTTATTACAATCATAAATCTAATTTATTTTATTACAATTATGAATCTAACTTTTTAATTTTTGGTTTAAATATTCAGTCATAAAATTCCATGACACCAAAGTATTTAAATTTGAATCAATGATAAGTTAGATAAATATTACTAGTTAAGTAATAAGAAAATTTATTGTTTGCATTGCGTGATGAAAATATAAATGAAACAAAAATATCTTAACTATTGATTGAGAAAAAACAAAAATAAAAATAAATAAATAAATACTTTGCTCCGTGTAAGAATTCCTAAGTAACAAAAGCATTCTTGCTGAACTGTTAAAAATAAAATCAACTGAAAGCCTAAAATTATAATTTCCAATCTAATCTTTGTTAGTTCCAAATAGATTCACACTTAACAGTGCGTCAAAGTATGTAAAGCATTCAGGTTAAGCATTAAAAATTGCACTGAGAAAAACATATAAAAAATAATTATCTGGAGCTAGATGGCACTTTTTTTGGGTTAAGTGCAAAATGAATAAAGCGGTAGCAAAAGTTTTGGATTTGTGTAATTAAGTTGGAATGGTTGTGTCAGAAGGAAACAAAGGAGAGAGAAGGGAAAAAAAAAGAAGAGAGAGAATTATTAAGAGAGGAAGCAAAAGAGAGAGAGGGCAAGGAGAGAAAGGAAAAGGTCATGACCTGTACTATGGCAACGTGTAAGAGAACTCCTCTGAGGCCAACAGCAATGGAAGCAGCTGCCATGACAGCTGGACCTGTAAGGAATCTAACAGCCATCGCAAAAGCTGCAACGGAATTTCCACATGCTATGATCCTTGGTTGCAAAGCCATGAACAGACCTGTCATTACATCAAAAGCATGCCCATTACCACCACTACCCGCATTTTGACATGTCAGACAACAATTTAATTTTCTTTTTCTTTTTAATTAATTTTAAAAAATCTTTAATCATCATTATCACCACCATTGCCCCATCACCCCGAATTATGTCAAACCACAACAGAAACTGGGAAAAAAAGTGAGAACAGGAAAACCCATTCCCCTCGACATATTATAATGAAAACACTGTTGTGCTTGCTTTCCTTAACTAGTTTACATGCTTTTTTACGACATTTAATAATTAAAAAGTGTGAGAGAGAATTTCTTTTTTACTAAGGGGAAAATATTACTGACCAAGACTGAACATTGCCATGCCAAGTCCTGCATCTGACAGTATAGAAATGGACTTTGCTATAATAGCAGGCATTTCAACATGCCACCTGCAAGAAACCACCGAGTCACAAGTTATTAAGTTTTATGAAAAAACCCAGATATCAAAATAGATTACTGGACTACATGAAAATTTTTAAATCTAAAACAGAGCAGTAAGATTTCCCATGGAGTCAGTCTGAGCAGAAAAAGAGCAAATACCTGAATGAAACTAGAGACCAAATGAGTCCTAGTAAGCTTGAATAAGTGTTGGGATTTCTGATGAGTTTTCTCCAAACCATGATCAGTATAAGCCTTGTCATTACACTTTTTGGGGGCATGATTTTGGGCTTTACATCACGAACTTTCTCACCGGCTTCATGGTTGTTCATTTCTCTCTCCATCCCTCTGTTCCCAAAGCTGAAATCATCCCTCTCCATGAACTCGTAATGACTTCCTCTACGACCCTCCACTAAAACGAAACAAAGAATTCATGTCACCTATGAAATTAATTAATTAATACCATAAAATAATTAGACCAAACACCTTTATAAAACAATTTACGAATTGATTTTTATTTTATGAAACTGAATTTTATTTTAAAAAAACTGTTTTTCGTCGTCGATTTATCACATATTAAACATTTTATGAATATCATTGGATTTTTTTTTTTAATCCATAAGCCAAAAGGGTTGTAAAATGAGAAATTCAATTAAAACTGGGTATCTACGTACCCTTCCCTGGAGAGACAGCCAATCTAACATCTTTGTGGTCATTAGCAGCAAATTCGTGGCCACCAAAGACATCAGAAACAGGAGAAGCACTAGAACTCCAAACAAACATATGAAGATCCCTACCACCATCTTCACCCTTCTGCCCACCATTAGTCCTTTTTACACCAACAACACCCTTAGGCCCACTAGTGGGTGAGAACATACCCGGGTTAGGCGCCGGATAATGAGCTGCACCGCCGCCTGCGGCAGCCGCGTGGTTATAATTATGGAACCTTGCCTTGCTGCCACCATCCTCCTCATAGTTGGACGGCCTAGGCGTCGGTCCACGCGATGCCGATAAACCATAAACATCGGCAGACCCAAAATTGGAGTTCCGGCCGCCGCCACCAGCTGCCATCATTGAGTAGAAGTCAGTGTGGTTAAAGCTTGAACCTCTTGGTGTTGGGTTCCTTGATGATTGCAGAGAGTAAATCTCTGCATTGGTTAAATTTGATGGGCGTGGAGTGGTTGAAGATAGCCCTTGAGACCTCCTCGAGAAGATATCTGATCTTGAGGCATTTGATTTCCTCACAGTGACATGAAGTTTCCCATCTTCTTTGATTTCAGCTTCAGTCTCTAAAGGTTGTCTTCCATCAAGTGACATGATGTCAGAATCAACATGGATGGAAACAATTGAACCAGCAGTGTCTGGAAATTGCTCAGAAATGAGTAACTTAGCTCCTCTGTACTCAAACATGAAAAGCATCAAAGTGTACCAAATAATGCATTGAAGGACAACTACTTGAACCATCAAGCTACCAGAGAAATCACCATACATTCCTTTGAGTAAAGGGATACCCATAACCAAAGTGTTTGGTAGACTGGAGACGGAAAAGAGAGTGATTGTCCATTCTAAGCAACCTTGTTTGCTCAGCATTGTCCAAAGAGCTAAAACTGCAAGGACTATGAGTTTTTGAAGACTGTCTGCAGCTATGAACCGAAAGTTCATAGTGTAAGGATTGTTGCCGGCAATGAAGTGGAAGGAGAGAAGAGGAACTGCAAAGATAGCAACAAAACGATTGATGCCTGAGCACTGATCAGGAGTGAAGATCTTCCACCATTTCACTGACCCATAAGCTAAGATCATGGCCACGTAAAGTGGAACCATTGCAGTCATTACATTGTAGAAATCTTTTAATGTGATCATCTTTGGTTTGAATGGATAAAAACCCAAATCAAGAAAATTATGAATATGTGGAACAAATTAGAGAAGTTGATCGAAGAGTGAAGATTGATAGAGAATTAATTGATTATGAAGAAGAAGAAGAATAAGAAGAAAAGGGTTATTAATTGGGTTCAGTAGTTAGTCTACTTGGTCTTTGTAGTAGTGATGATGAGGGGGAGTGCAAAGGGAATGGAAGAGCATGTGTTTTTGGGGTAGAGGGTAATAAGCAGAAGAAAGAAGAATAGAGGGTTTTTTTTTCACCATAAAACTTTGAGAGTTGCGAGCAAGCTTGCACTTGCAGTCTCCTAAGCACAGGATTTGCTTTTTTTATTTTCTTTGTTTTTTTCCTTTTTGTTTTGCCTTATGTTCGGATTTGAGGAGAGAGAGAGAGGATCGCATAATTTGATTTTTTCTCTCGAGTTTTATATGTGAGACTCACTTTATAAAATTAAGTTTGGTGTATGGCACTCTCTTGCATAGACAACTGGTGGTACAAAGTGTAGTAGAAAAAGCATTTTGGTTGCAGGTGGGAGTGTCTCGAAGTACTTGTTTAGTGAGCCTTTTTAAGCTTTGTAAAAAGCCTTTTACCCTTTCCTTTTTTCCTCTTTCTTCTTGGATTCGCCTTTTAAATCTCATGGGGTGTTGTTAGATGGTTATGGGCTTTTGGCCGTGTATGTACGTCTTATTCTTTTATTTTCTTTCTTTTTGATAAATAATTTTGTACAATAACAATATTATTATTAGTTTACAGTACAGGATATTTTTGAATAAGAGAGGTCTAATATATCATTTTTAGATGAAAAATGATAAATATACTATACATATTGTTCATCCACGATAATATGGACAGGGAAAGACCATTTTGTTTAATTTTTATTTTTTCTCAAATATTTTAGTTGGGTATAATGTTTTTTTACCCATATTATTTTGGATTAATAATAGTGTATTTAGTACCTTTTTTTTTAAATTCATTCAAACACAAGAAAATATGTCAGTTTAATGAAAAAAAGAAAGAAAATGTCAGTTATGTGAGAAACCTTTTTCCTATCCACTAACCCACAGTTATCATCGACCAAAAATCCTCTCATAAACTGTATTTTCTTGTGTTAAAAAATATATTCCGAATGTATAATAAAATTTGTGTTGTTGGTATAGTACGCTAATTAAATAGTATATTTAAATTATAAAATAAATCTATTAAATATCTTATTTAAAGAAATTTATATCTATATTATTAAATCAATGTATTACAACTGCAGCTACAATAAAATTATCCTAATATATATAGATACTCCATTAGATAGTATATATGAGAGAGAATCGTATTCATAATTCGCTGGTGAAATTATATGATTATGGGAGGAAGTCGGTTTTGGAACCCACTTTCATGAATATAAGTCCAGGCGCTTAAATACGGGGCACTAAAATTGGAGGGGAGTAGGAGTGTATGACAAATATAAAACGGGAGGGTTGATACCTTCACGTGGACCCTAAATTGTCAGCTCCGACTCAATCTGTTTGGTTGCATTCAAGCCCAAATCCAATCAGAGCTAAATTAAATGCAAGGTTACAACGACAAAGAATTGTAGCTTATCTATCCCAACAAAAAAGATATTGTAGCTCAACATATTTTCATTTTTTTTTCTTTAATTACCATAGCAAACTCAATTTGAATCATGCTAGACTTCGACCCTTGAGATTGCCTGTCTTATTTTCTTACCAAGGTGTTTAAATTTTGAAAATTGAGTATCATTGCCATATCACCTCGGCTAAGCCCAGAAGGGTAAGGATTGAAGTAGAAATCTTATGAGGTATGAGTACAGGTGACAAATGAGTGACCTGGGCCGAGTATAAATGATTCGATCATATATAAACGTGTATGGTTAAAAAAATACCTATTTTCTATTGGATCTAATTCTTTTTATACACATATCTAACCCGTTTATTACTATCAATCCGTAGATAATCTGTTAATTTTCTCATAATATTATAAAATAAAAAATTAGGATAGGGCCTACCTTGTGGGCTTAGTTTGGATCCAATTCGGATTGCATCAGGTCAGCTTGAGCGGCTCTCTTTTGGTTTTTTACGTGATTATAGCCCATTTGTTCATCCTTGGATCATAGGTTGAGTTTTTCGGGTTTGGTTTGGTTCTCTCTTTTTTGGATCAGTTTTGGGCTTTCGGTCTCGGTTCATTCTAATTTGAGCTCGGTTATAACTTTCTCATGTTATTTGAAGCTCAAATTGTTGGTTCTTTTTCATAGGGTGCACATGCATCCTCTTTGTAAATATTGGGGTTAAAATTTAGCGTCTACACTTCTGATGAGTCTTAAATATTGCATATTTAAGCCCTTAAATTATATATGTTAAGCTTTTAGTTTGTATTATTTCCCTTTACTTTATGTCTTTTCTGTGTTTTGTGTATTTTTATAGGTTTGTGGAGAAAATGAAGCATTTCGGGAGATCAAGCTTCAAGAGCAAAAGCTGAGGATGCCTTGTGCGATCGAGCGCACGAGACATGCGATCGAGCGCACCTGCCTACGAACGAGTGCATGGTCAACATCCCACATCGAAATCTTTGCAGTGTAGTGCACCTGCGATCGAGCGCATCAGACATGCGATCGAGTGCACATGCGATCGTGTGCACAAGACATGCGATCGATCGCACCAATCTGCGATCCAGCGCACTCGGGCAGTATCCCACATTGAATCTGCAACCCATTGTGCTCCGGAACTCCCCCTATAAAAGAACCATCTCACTTCATCTTTTAGTGTGCAATTCCTGGGCCATTTGGTGTAATCCACTGGACATCTGCTAGCATTCTGGTGGATCCTGAAGGCTTTGCTACCACGAGGGGAAGCGCCACCCAACAGCGAGTGGAATTTCTCCCATGTATAGTAATTTATTTCTTTTTATTTAGTTTTAAAGTTTAATGTTTAGCATTTGTATTATGAACTTTAGTTTCATAACTATGAGAGGCTAAAATCTTCAGTTAAGGTTGAAGATGTAGCCTTTCCATTGTTTAGCATTATATTTTCAGATTTGCGCATAATAATTCTGATGTTTTTAGTATAAATGTTATGTTCAATTATTTGAGTAAATCTTATAATTGATTGCTTTTAATTGTTAAATTGGATATTCCTTGTGTTTCATCTGATGGATACATCGAATCATTTTTGATTAAATTGGATTTCCTTTGTGATTTGTTAAAAGTGGATACATTGGATGTTTTTGGTTTAGTTGGGATATTCGTTGTTTTTTGTTTAAAGTTGGATTCATGGAATTTTTTGATTACTTTTATATAGAATATGAAAATATATGCTTTATTTTGGTGAGGTGGATTCAAAAACCTTAGTCATTTTATCATTTGCTTTAAACCAATTTAGTTTAAGTTTATATTTCTTTTGCAAAAAAAATACAATTCAAAATTCGGAACTAGGTTAAGATAAGGTTAGTTTAGATAAAATTATATTTTCACAACGCAATTCCCTGTGGATTCGACCTCGCACTTGCACAACACTATATTGCAAACGACTCGTGCGCTTGCGAGTAATTTAAAACTCACAACAAGTTTTTGGCGCCGTTGCCGGGGAGTTGTTTGGTTTGTGAAATTTTTGTCTGAATTAATTTTATTTTTCTACTAGTTAGTTAGCATTGTTTGTTTGATTTTTCTTTTAGGAAATTTTATTTTATTTTATTTGTTTCTATTTGCATTGTTAAATAAAAAATAATAATTTTTTTTTTGCAAATTTCTGCTGGTTAGGTTATTTTAGTGCTTTTTGTGCGGTGTATGCTTGGTTGGAGATCTTTGAATTTAGATTTGATACATTTAGATCCCGACTTAGAAAGAAATCTTAGGAGACAGAAAAGAGCACTAGTTGAAAGAGAGACAGTTGAAATGGGAGAAAATTTTAGGAATTCAAATCATCCGGAACATGTAGAGCAACCTAGAGCTTGGAACGTGGACTCCACTACATCCCTTAGGGATTTGTTCGCACCCGTTGCGACTAATTCATCTTCTTGCATAGTGTTACCACCTACCAATGCCACCCATTTTGACTTAAAACCACATGTCATCCAACTCCTACCCTCATTTCATGGCTTAGATCTTGAAAATCCTTATAGTCATGTAAAGAAGTTCAAAGACATTTGTGCCACATTCAAGTTTCAGAACTTCTCTGAGGAGTCAGTCCATCTTCAACTTTTCCATTTTTCTCTTCACGATAGAGCTAGAGCATGGTTGGATTCAAACACGCCCGGGTTTATCACATCTTGGGAAAATCTGCTTAGCAAATTTTATCATAAATTTTTCCCAATGTCTAGAGTGAACGAGTGCCAAAGGGAGATTAGTTCTTTCACTCCGGATGAGGATGAGAAGTTTTCTGAAAGCTGGGAGCGCTTCAAAGAGTTACTGATCAGATGCCCTCCACATGGATATGAGAAGTGGAGACTCGTTCAATTCTTCTACCAAGGGTTGACTCAACCTAACCGTAGCATGATCGAGTCTATGAATGGGGGGGCATTCTTAAGTCTGACGGGAGATGAAGCATACAATGCATTGGACAAGTTGTCCGACAACTCACAGCAGTGGGATTTTTCAAGCTGTCGAGATAAGTCTATTCGTGCTCCCAAGAAAGGAGACATCTATGAGGTCAGGGAAGACGCTGATTTGAGGATAAAGTTAGATGCTCTCACTAAGAAGATTGACGCTCTTGCTGTGGGCCAATCCATCAATGTTGTCAACACATTCAATGTTGATAGCTGTTCCATCTGGGCTAGTCCCATGCATCTAGCATAGAATTGTCCATCTATGCTGGTTTTCGCCGAGTATCCTATGGAACAAGTGAATGCTTTCAATGACTATCGGAGGCAGTCAAATGGATCTTACTCTGAGACGTACAATCCAGGGTGGCAGAACCACCCTAATTTTTCATGGAAGCAGAGCCAACCAATGAATCAGGGAGGAGCCCTGCATCATGCTCAAAATCAATACCCTCCCGGATTTGTCCCACAAATTCCTAGTCATGGTCGCTCTGCCCATCTAGCACCATCACCTGCTTACCAAGCTCCCACTCAAACGTCAGTGCTAGTTTCATAGTCACTAGAGGACACTCTTAAGGAGTTCATGAAGATGACTGGCCAATCAATGAGTGAAGTAAGGAGTGCAACAATGGTAAACACCCAAGCAATTGCCAAACTGGAGAGTCAAATAGGGCAAATTGCAAGTCACTTGGGTGAAAGAGAGAAGGGAAAGTTCCCCAGTCAGCCCGTGCCTAACCCGAAAGGACAGTTTATGGTTGGAAATTCATCAACTCTTACGCACGGGGAGGAACAAGTGCAGTCGATTGTCACATTGAGGTCTAGAAGACAAGTGGATAATCGAGTGGAAGAGAACCCTGCTATGCAGCAAAGGCAAGAAAGTGGTGACAAGGAGAAGAAAGATACTGAGCCATCTATAGCCACACCTACTGTGAAAGACCCTCCTAGGTCGCTTGTACCTAAAGCACCTTACCCTGAGAGATTACAGGCGTCCAAGAAAGGAAGGAAGTATGAGGAAATTCTGGAGGTATTCAAGCAGGTCCAAATCAATATCCCATTTTTGGATGCCATCCATCAAGTGCCGTCATATGTTAAGTTTTTAAAGGATTTGGTCACTATCAAGAGGAAGACGAATGTCCCAAAGAAGGCATTTTTGACCGAGTAGGTTAGCTCAATCCTTCAGTGCAAGCTACCCATTAAGTATAAGGACCCGGGGTGTCCTACCATTTCTTGCACGATAGGAGTCAGCCAGATTGAGAGGGCTCTCTTGGATCTAGGAGCAAGTGTGAACCTTCTACCTTACTCAGTCTATTTGTAGTTAGGGTTAGGAGAACTGAAGCCCACAAACATGACGTTTCAATTGGCTGATAGGTCAGTGAAAATACCATGGGAAATAGTTGAGGACGTCTTGATAAAAGTGGATAAATTCTATTTCCTAGTGAATTTTATTATGCTTGACACAGAGCCAGTTCAAAATGTAGGGATTTAGATACCGGTTATTCTAGGGCGACCATTTTTAGCCACGGCTAATGCCCTGATCAATTGTAGGATAGGGGTGATGAAGATTTCCTTCAGAAATATGACAGTGGAGTTGAATATCTTTGATATCACTAAGCAACCACTGGAATTTGATGAAGTGAGAAATGTATGCTTGATAGAGGAGATTCTTGAGGAGACTGTGGATGAAACAAGCATTAAGGACCCCCTGGAGGCATGCTTCGCTCAATTTGGAGAGGATTTGGATCTAGATAAGTTGCTTGAGCAAGCAAGTGCCATTTTGGAGTCTCCTCTTCGGGAGAGCAATGAAACGGAGGAGACTGCAGCACCTGAAACCCCCAAGAAGGAACTTAAGCCTTTACCTGATAATCTTAAGTATAAGTTCCTAAGTCCAGCCGATTGTTTGCCTGTAATTATAGCATCAGATTTGGGTGAGGCTCAAGAGAATAAATTATTAGAGGTTTTAAGAGAGCACAAGGAAGCTATCAGCTGGACTATAGAGGATATTAAGGGAATCAGCCCCTCATCGGTAATGCGCAAGATACATTTGGAGGAGAATGTCAAGCCATAGAGGGAGCCATAAAGAAGGCTTAACCCAGCTATGCAAGAGGTTGTGAGGGCAAAAGTAATAAAGCTGTTAGATGTAGAGATCATTTATCCCATCTCTGATAGTAAGTGGGTGAGCCCGATTCATATCATGCCCAAGCGAGCTGGATTAACGGTAGTGAAGAATAAGGACTGCGAGTTAGTGCCAACTCGTGTTCAGTCAGGGTGGAGAGTGTGTATAGACTACCGTAAACTGAACGCTGCCACAAGGAAGGATCATTTTCCACTCTCATTTATTGATCAGATGGTGGAGCGTTTGGCTGGGCACGAGTATTATTGCTTTTTGAATGGTTATCTGGATATAACCAGGTCCCCGTGGACCCCGAAGATCAAGAGAAGACGATGTTTACCTGTCCTTTTGGGACATTCACCTACCGTCACATACCCTTTGGGTTATGCAATGCACCCGTTACTTTTCAACGATGCATGGTCAGTATATTCTCTGACATGGTAGAGTGGTTCTTAGAGATTTTCATGGACGACTTCTCCGTCTTTGGTTCAACATTTGAGGAGTGCCTGCACCGTCTCACTTTGGTTTTAGTGCAGTGCAAGGAGAAGAACCTGGTGCTTAATTGGGAGAAGTGCCATTTTATGGTTAAGCAAGCTATTGTACTGGGGCATGTCATATCTCATCAGGGGATTGAGGTCGACAAAGCTAAGGTGGACCTGATTTCCAATCTTCCACCCCCATGTATAGTGAAGGAGGTTCGATCTTTTCTAGGCCATACAGGCTTCTACAGGCGATTTATCCAGAATTTCAGCAAAATCGCCAAGCATTTGTGCAAGTTATTACTGAAGGATGCCCCATTTTTATTTGATGAAGATTGTAAGAAAGCATTTGGGGATCTGAAGAAGATTCTGACGTCTATACCCATTATTCAGCCACCCAACTGGGGTGTGCCTTTAGAGATTTGGTGTGACACATCAAACTATGCTGTTGGAGTTGTTTTGGGGTAGTGTGTTGATAAACTTCCCCATGTTATCTATTATGCAAGTCGAACTCTAAACGACACACAACTCAATTACTCTACCACTGAGAAGGAGTTGCTAGCAGTCGTTTTTGTATTAGACAAATTCAGATCCTACTTGTTAGGATCTAAAGTCATTATCTACTCGGACCATACAGCATTGAAGTATCTTTTCTCTAAAAAAGATGCTAAATCTCATCTTATCCGATGGATCTTGCTACTTCAAGAGTTCGACATAGAGATTCGGGATAAGAAAGGTTTCGAAAATGTGGTGGCGGACCATTTGTCTATATTGATTGTGGATTTCACTGAGGCCGCCACTCCCATTTTTGAAACCTTTCCTGATGAGCAATTGATGCACATTGCTCAAAATCCCACTCCATGGTTTGCTGATATAGTGAACTATCTTGTCACCAGTCAAATGCCTTTACATTGGGGGCGACAAGATAAATCAAAGTTTTTAGCCATGGTTAAACATTTTTTCTGGGATGATCCTTACCTATTCAAGTATTTTCCTGATCAGATCATCAGAAGGTGTATTCCAGAGCATAACCAATCTAATGTCATCGCCTTTTGTCATGATCATGCTTGTGGAGGCCATTTCAGTGCTAAAACGATCGCTGCGAAGATTTTGTAGTGTGGATTCTATTGGCTTACCCTGTTCCGAGACTCTCACACCTATTGTGTGTCTTGTGAGCGTTGCCAAAAGCTAGGGAGTCTTTCTAGGAGGAATATGATGCCCCTCAACCCTATCTTGATTGTTGAGATTTTTGACGTGTGGGGTATTGATTTTATGAGACCGTTCCCAAACTCCTTTGGCTACATGTACATTCTGGTTACTGTGGACTATCTGTCCAAATAGGTGGAGGCCGTTGCATGCAAGACCAATGACCATAGAGTTGTGGTCCAGTTTTTGAAGGACACTATCTTTGCTCGTTTTGGTATGCCTCGAGCAATCATAAGTGACGGAGGTAAGCATTTTTGCAACTGGATTTTTGAGCAGTTGATGAAGAAGTGTTTCATCACACACAAGGTTGCCACCCCGTATCACCCTCAGACGAGTGGCCAAGTGGAAATTCCAATCGCGAGATCAAGCAAATTTTGGAGAAGACTATGAATCCTAGTAGAAAGGATTGGTCTCTACGATTGACTGATGCACTATCGGCATATCGGACAGCCTTCAAGATGCTAATTGGCATGTCCCCCTATCGTATTGTGTACGGAAAGGCATGTCACCTTCCAGTAGAATTGGAGCATCGTGCGTATTGGGCTATTAAGCAGCTGAACTTCAATATTTCTAAGGCCAGCTCACAAAGGAAGCTCCAACTCAATTAATTAGAGGAGCTGCAGAATGATGCGTATGAGTGTGCACGGTCATACAAGGCACAAATGAAGAAGATTCATGACCAAAATATTTTGAGACGAGCTTTTGAGCCAGGTCAAAAAGTTCTTCTTTACAACTCATGCCTGTATCTTTTTCCAGGCAAGCTCAAATCTCGATGGACAGGCCCATTTATTACTCGGTCAGTTTTTCCTTATGGGGCCATCGAGATTGAGAATCCAAAGAATGGTAACACTTTCAAGGTAAATGGACAAAGGCTAAAACCATTCTTGGAGTTGAGGAGTCTAGACATTGAGACGATATTGTTGGAGGATCCTATTTACTCTGATTGAATATCGTCTACTAGGGAGAGTCTGGCTGAAGATTTTAAACTTAGCGCTCATGGGAGGCACCCCATAGCTTATCCTTTCTGTTTATTTATTATTTTAAATATTTATGATTATTTTTGTTTTCAGTATTTTTTTTGTTTTCCAGTATTTGTTTTTCAGGGACAACGCGTACTTCAGTTCAAGTTTGGGGGTATGCTACGAGCCATACTAGTCCAGATAGTTCTCCATATCCCAGGTCAGCTCTTTCCATATTATTCACACATTGGGGTCAATGTGTCATTTAAGTTTGGGGGTATGGGAGACACATTACACACACTTTGTCCTAATTTTATTGTTGTTTTTTCTTCGTGAAGATAAATGCATATTCATGTTCGTCTGAAAATTTTGGTTAATCTGAAAAATTGTGATGTGATTTCATTGGTGAGTTTAAAACTTTGAACACATGATCTGATGATAGAGTTTAAACTTTAGTTACTTACTTTAGGCATTTGAGAATTCACATGTTTGAGCCAATCTAACACGTGCACATTAGCATATATTTGTGTGAGGTATGACATGTGATGTTAATGTGTATGTTTCTTATCTTAACTGAAACGAGATGACTTGTTGGATAAACACTTGGGCATAGAAAAGCATAAAAAAAAATACTACTAATGATCATCATCAATAAACTTTCGACTGAGTAACTGAACCTCTTGCCTCAGTAAGCAGTGAGTGTTCACGTCAAAAGGTGAGAATTTTATTCATAGTGATCATTGCAAAAATTTCTACTGAGTAACTGGACCTCTTGCCTCAGCAAGCAGTGAGTGTTCACGTCAAAAGGTGGAAATTTTGCTTGGTAGCATTAAGAACAGTTTAGTTTCATAGCCTTCTTGACTTAAGTTAGTAAGTCCTTAGGGGTGTCTTTACACCTAATGCCCTAAAACCATCTGGTTTGGGAGTCATTGACTCAACACTCGTTACATGGGTCAATTAGAAAGCTTAAGGGAACTAAACATAGCAGAGCCTTATTAAAAAAAGAAAAAATAAAGAAAATAAAACTGTACCATCGTTGTTCACTCTGATGAGAAATTATGTGAATCTTGAGATGTGGAAACATTGTACATTGAACTTATTTGGAAACCTTATAAGTATATACTAATTCACTTTACACTGATTCAAGCTTCTGATGTCTTAGTATGCCTATTGTAAGTAATTAGGTTTTAAATTCTTATTCATTGTGAAGATGGGTTAGATTTTTTAAGCTTGCTCATGAATGAATTTCATGATTTTGAGTGCTCCGTAAATTTTTGGATACCATGAGTATTGAACTTATCTTTATGATTCTTTGTTTTTCATTTAGTTTTTTTATTTTGTTTTGCTAAGGGACTAGCAAAATATATGTTTGGGGGTATTTGATGAGTCTTAAATATTTCATATTTAAGCCTTTAAATTATATGTGTTAAGCTTTTAGTTTGTATTATTTCCCTTTATTTTATGTTTTTTTCTGTGTTTTGTGTATTTTTATAGGTTTGTGGAGAAAATAAAGCATTTCGGGAGATCAAGCTTCAAGAGAAAAAGCTGAGGATGCCTAGTGCGATCGAGCGCACCTGCCTACGAACGAGCGCATGGTCAATATCCCACATCGAAATCTTTGCAGTGTAGTGCACCTGTGATCGAGCGCATCAGACATGCGATCGAGCGCACATGCGATCATGCGCACAAGATATGCGATCAAGTGCACATGCGATCGATGGCACCAATCTGCGATCGAGCGCACTCGGGCAGTATCCCACATTGAATCTGCAACCCATTGTGCTCCGGGACTCCCCCCTATAAAAGAACCATCTCACTTCATCTTTCAGTGTACAATTCCTGGGCCATTTGGTGTAATCCAGTGGACATCTGCTAGCATTCTGGTGGACCCTGAAGGCTTTGCTACCACGAGGGGAAGCACCGCCCAACAGCGAGTGGAATTTCTCCCATGTATAGTAATTTATTTCTTTTTATTTAGTTTTAAAGTTTAATGTTTAGCACTTGTATTATGAACTTTAGTTTCATAATTATGAGAAGCTAAAATCTTCAGCTAAGGTTGAAGATGAAGCCTTTCCATTGTTTAGCATTATATTTTCAGATTTGCGCATAATAATTCTGATGTTTTTAGTATAAATGTTCTGTTCAATTATTTGAGTAAATCTTATAATTGATTGCTTTTAATTGTTAAATTGGATATTCCTTGTGTTTCATCTGATGGATACATCAAATCATTTTCGATTAAATTGGATTTCCTTTGTTATTTGTTAAAAATGGATACATTAGATGCTTTTGGTTTAGTTGGGATATTCGTTGTTTTTTGTTTAAAGTTGGATTCATGGAATTTTTTGATTACTTTTATATAGAACATGAAAATATATGCTTTACTTTGGTGAGGTGGATTCAGAAACCTTAGTCATTTTATTATTTGCTTTAAACCAATTTAGTTTAAGTTTATATTTCTTTTGCAAAAAAAAATACAATTCAAAATTCGGAACTAGGTTAAGATAAGGTTAGTTTAGATAAAATTATATTTTCACAACACAATTCCCTGTGGATTCGACCTCGCACTTGCACAACACTATATTGCAAACGACTCGTGCGCTTGCAAGTAATTTAAAACTCATAACAACTTCATTACAGAGAAAGGTATTGATACAAAGTAATGTTGTTCGGACTAAAGAACACCAAGGAAACTTACTAGAGATTGGTCAAAAAACTATTCAAGAATAAAATCAGTCAAAAATATGGAGGTGTATGTTGACGATATGTTCATCAAAGGCATGCAAACTATGAACCAAGTGGTCAACCTTAAGGAATGCTTTTCATTACTAAGGAATCAAATGAAACTCAACCAATCCAAATGCGCTTTTGGTGTGTCTTCAGGCAAGGTCCTCAGATTTATGGTAACCCATAAAGGGATCAAGGTGAATCTTGAGAAGATTAAAGCCGTTCTAGACATGGAAGCACAATAGACTATAAAGGAGGTACAAAAACTCACTGGCCACATAACCAGCCTCGGTCTTCTTATGTCTAAATTAGAAGAAAAAATGTCTACCATTCTTCAAAGCCTTGAAGAAGATCAAGGACTTCCAATGAACAGAGGAGTTTCAAGCTTCTTTTGAAAAACTAAAGAAGTATCTGAGCTCACTAGTTCCCCTCATCAAACCTAAAGACGGAGAAGTGCTATTGTAACGACCGATCCCGGGTTGGCCACCCCCGAGATGGTTTCGTCACTTTTTGAAATCCCAACATGACACATATATGCAATAATAAAAATAATACAACTGCAATTGTTTATATCGATCCTCAACCCTTAATAGGGGAGATACATTATTCAGATCTCAACTTAAACATTTTATACAACATAATATGCATGAATACTTACAAATAAATTTTTATTTTATTCTCTCATTAATATGAGGATGTGAACCACGTGGCTTACAGATAATAACTTTGTCTGAATCTCAACTCACTAAACTAATTGTTCTGCCTGCTACCTGAAATCATTGTACAATAAGGAGTGAGTTTTACAAGCTCAGTGAATTAAACTTACTAGAAGTATTCAATTTTTATAAGTAGTCTTCAAATATTCATTTATCTATATGTTATATATTTTGATAATAATTTTCTATTATCACTTCTCATATCAAATCCCCATCATTTATATGTCTCTTCTTTTCATATAATTAATCATCATTTTGAGACTATCAATTATATCTCATAATTACCTCATTATGAGGTTCACAGCATATAATTAGTCACTCAGATAATTCTCATAATTTCATATTCCCATATTTCTTCTTAGCATAATTGTCTCTCTGTGTAACTCATTCATCTATCCATAAATTTACAATCATGAATAGCACTTTAGCGTCTCAAGTAATAATAATCAATATTATCAAAATTATGTATTTTGATAATAATTTTCTATTATTACTTCTCATATCAAATCCCCATAATTTATAAGTCTCTTCTTTTTATATAATTAATCATCATTTTGAGATTATCAATTCTATCTCATAATTACCTCATTATGAGGTTCACAATATATAATCAGTCACTCAGATAATTCTCATCATTTCATATTCTCATATTTCTTCTAGCATAATTGTCTCTCTGTGTGATTCATTCATCTATCCATAAATTTACAATCATGAATAGCACTTTAGCGTCTCAAGTAATAACAATCAATATTTAAGCAAATGCAATGCATAAATTTAAATGTTATTATTATTGGGAACATCTTCTCACATGTCGACATGTTTTTATCTTAGATTGGCTGCCTTTCCGATTTTTTCATTCTCATTTAAACCGGCTTCCTTCCCAGTTCTTTTATTCTCATTTAGACTGGCTACCCTCCCGGTTCTTCTATTTCCAGCATGTATTGGCTGTCACGGTTTTCATTTAGACAAGCTGCCCTCCCGGTTCTTTTATTTTCATTTAGACTGGCTGCCTTCCCGGTTCGTTTATTTTCATTTAGACCGGCTGCCTTTTCAGTTCTTTTATTTCATGCATATGCATATGAATAATGACATGAAATATGGATATAAACAATAATATAGAAACAAGCATGTATTCAAACATTCAAATTAGCTATCCTGATTATTCTCAAATTATTATTTGAAAAATTTCACTAAATTCCTCTTCTCATAAAATCATATCAAATCATCAACCATAGCTCGTCAAGACCCACTAAATTCTTCTTCTCATAAATCATATTAAATCATTAACCATAGCTCGTCAAGAATTTCACTTATCTCCTTTATTATTAAATCGACTCATTATCCCAATAATATTATTTCTCATAAAGTAATTATCTACACATCTACTATTCCTATCATACCTATCAACCAACTTTCATCTATCACAAAATCATAAGTTATTGATTTATTCAAATACTATCACTATATATTTTATATTATTTTGATTACTTAAAGTAAATCTAACTCACCACATAGCACTTAAAGCTACCCATGGATCATGTCATTGCCTTTCCTACTCCTTTCAGCAATTTCCTCCGATTGCTGATCGTCAACACTTGACATAATATTTATATTAAAATTTCTAATTTATTCATCAATTTCTCCATAATTCACACCCTTTGAAAATTCCACATTGAATTCTGGGAAATTTTATTTATGCTAAATTTCAAAAAAAAAAATTCACATTATTATCTTTTGTTTTTTTGAGAGCTTTCCATGACTCTCTATAAAAATCTCCTGTAAATCCCTTCAAAATTTTACCCTTTCAGCCTTTCTTTCGGTCTCCAAGTGTTTAAAGAAATATAGTAATTTGATTTGAAGTTGAAGAAAACCAAACAGAATTTGGTAAAACTAATAAAACAAATTAATGAAAACGATTTTTATAAAATTCTTTAATGGCGGCACCGTTTTAATTCTGCTGAGTGTCTTTACCTTTCTCAAATTTTTGATTAATGTCATAAGTCACAACATTTGGACACTTAGGTGTCTGGCACTTTTTTTTTGTTTCTTTTTCCTTTTTCTTTTTCTTTACACCACCAAGTATCCGTTTTTTTCTTCAAAAGATTTATTTTATTCAATAATAAATCTTTCAATAATAAATCTTTCACATATATATTATTTTAATTCCATGTTACATTTATTAAATTACTTCTTTACCATTACTTTACGATATGGGTATTAAAATTCTACCCACTTTACAAAAATTTCATCCCCGAAATTTCCTTACCTAACTCAAGAAACAATTGTGAATAATATTTTTTCATAGTTGTCTCATGCTCTCACGTAATCTCTTCAACACATTTATTCCGTCAAGAAACTTGAATTAATAGAATTACTTTATTACACAAGACTTGTTCTTTTCTGTCTAAATTTCGCATTGGTACTTGTATAAAAGTCAAATCTTCTTGAATTTCTACCGCTTGACTTGAAATATTATGAGATTCATCATGTAAGCATTTTCGCAAAAGTGAAACATGAAATACGTTATATAACTACTTCAACTTTAGGGGCAAATCTAGGCTATTCGCAACTAGCCTAACTTTCTCATAACCTCATAGGATCTCACATACTTCGGACTCAACTTTCCTTTCTTTTGACCTTCAACACACATTTCCTTGGAGATATTTTTAATTACACCTAATCACATACTTGAAATTCAAGAGGTCTTCTTCTATTATTAGCATAGCTATTCGGTTTACTTTGTGCTACTTTACGGTTCTCTCTAACCAGTTTGATTCTCTCAGTTGTTAACTTAATAATTTATGGACCAAATATCTTTCTCCCTCCAACTCCTTTCCAGCATACTGGAGTTCTACACCTCCAACCATATAAGGCCTCAAATGGGGCCATCCCAATGCTAGTTTGATACTGATTATTATAAGCAAATTCAATCAGGGGCAAGTAAACATCCCAACTTTTTGAGAAACTCATCATATTTGTGCTTAACATATCTTCTAGTACTCTAATAATCCTTTTTGTTTACTCAACTGTTTGAGGATGAAAAAGTTGTAATAAACTGCAACTGTGTGCACATGGCTTTCTAAAAGCCTCCCAAAACCAAGATGTAAATCTAGCATCTCTAAATAACACTATGCTCAATAGTACTCCATATCACTTTATAATCTCATATAATGACCCATCCCGGGCTGGTCACCACCGAAACGGTGTCACCACATTTTGAGAATCCCAGCACAACACATATGCAAACATAAAAATAATACTAACAATTTTTTTTTTAAATCCTCAACCCTCAACAGGGGAGGTATATAATCTGATATTAACTTACAAATAATTTACAATGTAATATGCCTGAATATTTACAAATATTATTTATTTCCTTTACTCACTAGTCTGAGGATATTGACATATACGTGGCTTACAGAAATTGAATCTATCTGACTTTTTACCTGTTGACCCTCGCCCGTATTTTAATGATGGCAAAACACAACTGTTATTTAACTAACATGTTTAAACTAAGTTGTATTAAGGATCAAACACATTCAACCAAGGAACAAAGTGCAAAAACTCGAACCAAATCAAGTATCAAGTGAAGACTGAAGATCTAGTATAGGTCTTAAGGTTTAGAACCAATGTAAGTCTCACTCATACATTGTATTAGCTTGTTTAATGGCTCAAACACAAATGGTTTTTCTAAAACCATTAATTTTAAAAATGTTTTTAATGAAAAACAGAAGAAAAACTGGGTTGGAAGACAACCCAGTCGACTGGGTACATATACCAGTCGACTGGTATATGGGTCAGAAGGTACCCAGTCGACTGGATGAATTAACCCAGTCGACTGGTACATTGACCAGTAATATCCCAGTCGACTGGATGAATCAACCCAGTCGACTGGCAAAATGGACAGAAAGTCCCCAGTCGACTGGATGATATATACCAGTCGACTGGATACCCAGAAGGTCTGAAAACGTATATTTTTCAAGTGAACCCAGTCGACTGGTATCTCGACCCAGTCGACTGGTAGTTCAAAAATATGACCGTTGGACTCCAAATCTGAACGTTTTAAAGTAAATCTTTTTCAAATTAAAGTCCAAAACGGCCATATTAATTGATTGCTATATAAACCCTCTCAGCAAAGCATTCAATAACAAGCAGCACATATTCAAAAAGAGTTGATCTCATATAATCAAGTTTTTATACTCTTGAAACACAAAAAGCTTTGAAATAATCTTATTGAGCCATTTCTTCAAGCTTTACTTTGAAAGAGAGACATTTCTGTTGTAATAAGCTTTCATTTGTTGTCTCTCTACCTTTTACTTTACACCATCTTTGTAAAGGGATTACTTCCGAGAGGAAGGGGATTTTTCGGTTTAAGCAATTCCTGTAAATTGCTTGTGTACGGTTTGTGCAACACCCGGCTAAGTTGTGCGACTAAGTTTTCTTAGTGGATTACTTCAAGGAGTTCCTTGAAGAGAGTGGACGTAGGGTCGGAACGAATCCGATATTGCCGAACCACTATAACTGTGTTTGCATCCTCTTTCCTTAAACTCTTTATTTACAGCTTTCTACTTGTATCAATTATTTGTTGCTTATCAGTTTTTATAAACTTGTATAAATTCCGCAAAAGTTTTTAAAAACCCAATTCACCCCCCCTCTTGGGTTGAAACCTCGAGCTACAATTGGTATCAGAGCCTCGTTCTCTTTATAAGGCTTAAATTCCTAGAGTTGATCCAATGGCAGCAAATAGCTACTCTGAGGGACACTCTTATACTAGACCTCCATTGTTCAATGGATCAAATTATAACTACTGGAAAAATAGAATGAAAATCTTCGTCGAAGGACAAGATTACAATCTATGGAGAATTATAGAAGAGGGACCTAAAATTCCCTCAAAAGAAATAGTTATTGGAGAGACTCTTCATACAATGCCTAAACTCAAAACTGAGTTTACTGACGAGGATTGTAGAACAATGTCTCTCAATAGCAGAGCAACAAGCATGCTACATTGTGCTTTAGATATTTCTGAATATAACAAAATATCTGCATGCGTTTCTGCTAAAGAAATATGGGACAAATTGCAAGTCACATATGAAGGAACAAGTGAAGTAAAAAAGTCTAAAATTTACATGCTAATTTCTGAATATGAATCTTTTAAGATGTCTCCTAATGAAACCATTTCTGAAATGCACTCACGATTTACTACTATTATAAATAGTTTAAAATTGCTTGGCAAGAATATTGAGGAAGTTGAACTAACCAGAAAAATCTTAAGATCTCTACCTCCAGAATGGAAACCAAAGAGGACAGCCATTCAAGAGGCCAAAAATCTTGACAAGCTTGATGTTGAGACGCTGCTTGGGTCATTATTGACATACGAGATGGAAGAAATGACTCCCATCGTCAATGATGATGAGAAGAAGAAGAAGCAAATTGCTCTCAAAGCTTCTACGAGCAACAAAGAAAAGGAATTAGAACAAGAAGCAGAGAGCAGTGAAGAGGATGGTGAAATGGCTTTAATCACCAGACGATTCCATAGGTTCTTGAAGAAAAGCAAGAAACCTTACTCAAAGGATCCCACCTCAAAAAGGGAACCACTTATGTGCTATGGCTGCAAGAAGCCAGGACATATAAAAGCTGACTGTCCGGTTTCAAGCAAACCATACAAGGGCTTCAAGAAGAAAGCTATGGTAGCAACTACCTGGAGCGATGACGAAGAAGATGAGTCATCAGACAAAGAAATTGGATACGAAGAGATTGCCAACCTCTGTTTAATGGCAATCGATGATGAAAGTGAGGTAACATCTTCTCCCTCTTCAAAAAATAATATTGTTACTAGTAGTGAAGAATTACTAGAAGTCATAAATGAAATGCATGAAGAATTAAAGAAATTTGATTCTAGAAATTCTGTTCTTAAGAAAGAAGTATCATCTCTTTCTAAGGAAATGATAGTTCTTAGAGAAGAAAAAGAAAAATTATCATCTTTACTGTATAATTCGTCTCAAGATTTTCTTAAAGATGAAAATGAAAATTTGAAAAATAAAATTTCTGAATTAAACAGCACTGTATCTAGACTTATGCTTGGTAAAGAAAAACTTGATGAAGTGCTTTCTTCCCAAAGATTAAGTGGAGGAAAATCTGGTGTAGGATATTCTCCATTGGGAAAACAAAAAACAAAAGAGAGCTTATTCATGAAAGCCTCTTGTGCAGATGGAGCTTCTACTTCGAAAGCTCCTAACCTTGTTAAAAGCACTCCCTTAATAAATCCAAGGAACTCTAGAAACCTAAATGATCATACTAAATTGAAGCATCCTAAAAATACTCATGCTTATTTGTATGCTCATTCTAGAAATGCTCATACACATCCTAGAAATAATCATCATGCTCATTCTAGGAACAATGTGTATAATCAAAGAATGCATTCTGCTCATGCTCAACCTAGAAATCACCATCATGGCTATTCTAGAAATAACTTGCATACATATGCTAGCATGTATCCTAGAATGCATCATCGTTCATTTTCTGGAAATGACATGCATTTTCATACCCCTTACCGTAGAATCATGTATCCTAGGAACTATCATCCTAAGGATTATAGGAATGCACATGTAAAATTTCCTAGAAATTACTATGACTATAATGCTAGGTATGTGCATCATCAACATGTTCATAGAGCACCATATATTGTTAAGAAAGTATGGGTCCTAAAAGGAACCGTATTTTCAAGGACTAACCCCAAAGGACCCAAGAAATTTTGGGTACCTAAAAATGCTATCGTATATCCTTGTGTGATGTAGATTTGCCTTCACACCAAGGAGAAAGGTAACTGTTGGTACCTTGATAGCGGTTGCTCAAAGCATATGACCGGTGATAAAAGCGTATTCAAGGAGCTAACTCTAAGAGATGGTGGACTTGTGACCATTGGAGACAATACTAAAATAAAGATCATCGGGCATGGAAAAGTCGGTAATAATTTCTCAACTTTAGATAATGTATTGCTAGTACAAGGCTTAAAGCCAAATTTACTTAGCATTAGTCAATTATGTGACAAAGGATATAAAGTCACATTTGAAACCTCTCATTGTCTAGTTATAGACATCAAGAGCAACAAGATCAAATTCATTGGCCATAGACATGAAAATGTCTATATAGTTGATTTGAAATCCTTACATTCCAATAATGAAAAATGTTTTCCTGCTTTTAGTGAAAATCAATGGCTATGGCATAGAAGGCTTGGTCATGTAAACATGAACTTGCTAAAAATTGTTTCAAGAAAAGATTTAGTTATTGGTCTTCCTAAAATCAATTTTGAGAAAAACAAAATTTGCAATGCTTGTCAAATGGGAAAACAATCAAGGATATCTTTCAAAGCAAAAAATGTTGTCTCAACTACTAGACCTTTGGAACTTTTGCATATGGACTTATTTGGTCCAATTAGTACCATTAGTCTAGGTGGCCATCAATATGCTCTTGTTATTGTTGATGACTATTCAAGATATACCTTTGTTATTTTTATTGCTTATAAGGATGAAGCTTTCAAAGGATTTGAAAAGTTTTGCAAAAAGGTACAAAATGAAAAAGGAATTTGTATTTCAAGCATAAGAAGTGATCATGGCAAAGAATTTGAAAATCAAAGCTTTTCAAAATTTTGTGATGAAAATGGAATTAATCACAACTTTTCAGCTCCTAGAACTCCTCAACAAAATGGAGTTGTTGAGAGGAAAAATAGAGTTCTAGAAGAATTTTCAAGAACAATGCTTTGTGAAAATAATTTACCAAAATATTTTTGGGCTGAAGCCGTGAATACTTCTTGCTATATTTTAAATAGAATTTTGATAAGGCCCCTGCTTGATAAAACTCCTTATGAACTATGGAAAGGGAGAAAGCCAAATATTTCCTATTTTCGTGCCTTTGGTAGTAAGTGCTTCATCTTAAATAACAATAAAACTAACTTGGGTAAATTTGATTCCAAGACCGATGAAGGGATATTTTTAGGATATTCTACTACTAGTAAGGCTTATAGAGTTTTCAATAAGAGAACTCTAGTAGTAGAAGAATCTGTGCATGTAACTATTGATGAATCTAACCCAATGAGTAGTGGAGAAGTTTCCTTTAAAGATGATGCAGATTTTATTCCAAGAATGGAAACTTCTACTCCCATTGTTGACCCAAAAGTGAGTTCTTCTCAAACAAATGAAGGGATGGCAACTCCAAATTTGGACCAACCATCCTCAAGTCAACAAGAGGAAAATCTACCCAAGGATTGGAGGTATGTAAATCATCATCCAATTGATCAAGTAATTGGTGATCCTTCACAAGGGGTAAGAACTCGCTCTTCCATTAGAAATATTTGTAATTTTGTAGCTTATTTGTCTCAAGTAGAACCTAAGACATTTATAGAAGCTGAAAAAGATAATGATTGGATAATTGCAATGCAGGAAGAGATAAATCAATTTGAGAGAAACAATGTTTGGGAACTAGTTCCAAGACCTAAAGATCATTCAATTATTGGAACTAAATGGGTATATAGAAATAAAATGGATGAAAATGGTATAGTAACTAGAAATAAGGCTAGACTAGTTGCTAAGGGATATAACCAAGAGGAAGGAATAGATTTTGATGAAACCTATGCTCCCGTAGCTAGATTAGAAGCTATTCGAATGTTATTAGCCTTTGCATGCTTTAATAAATTCAAGCTATTTCAAATGGATGTGAAAAGTGCCTTTTTAAATGGCTTTATAGAAGAAGAGGTTTATGTTGAACAACCTCTTGGTTTTGAAAACCCTAGTCTTCCAAATCATGTCTACAAGCTTTCTAAGGCTTTATATGGGCTGAAGCAAGCACCAAGGGCATGGTACGAAAGACTAAGCAAATTTTTGATTGATAATGATTTTGTAAGAGGAAGAATAGATACAACTCTCTTCACAAAAACTCACAAAAATGATACTTTGATAGTTCAAATATATGTTGATGATATTATATTTGGTGCTACTAATGAATCTATGTGTCAAGAGTTTGCTAAGTGCATGCAAGGTGAATTTGAAATGAGCATGATGGGAGAACTTACCTACTTCCTTGGACTGCAAATCAAGCAACTAAAAGGAGGTATCTTCATCAATCAACAAAAGTACGTCAAAGATCTACTAAAGAGGTTCGGGATGGAAAGCTCAAAACCAATTGGAACACCTATGAGCACAACCACCAAACTTGATCTTGATGAAGGAGGTAAAAATGCAGATTCTAAATATTATAGAAGCATGATAGGTGCTTTACTGTACTTGACTGCAAGTAGACCTGATATAATGTTCAGTGTATGCATGTGCGCTAGATTTCAGGCTAATCCTAAGGAATCACATGTAGTTGCAGTAAAAAGAATCCTTAGATATCTGCAAGGAACCCAGACCATAGGATTATGGTATTCTAGAGAATCATCTTTTGAGCTAGTAGGATATTCGGATGCTGATTTTGCTGGATGTAGGTTAGATAGAAAAAGCACAAGTGGAACATGCCAATTCTTAGGTGCTATGTTAACTTCTTGGTTCTCCAAGAAACAGAATTCAGTTGCACTATCAACCGCTGAGGCGGAATATGTAGCAGCTGGCAGTTGTTGTGCCCAAGTACTATGGATGAAACAACAACTAGAAGACTATGGCATGAGTCTCAAAAATATTCCTATATTTTGTGATAATACTAGTGCCATCAACCTAACCAAAAATCCTATTCAGCACTCTAGAACCAAGCATATAGAGATTAGACATCATTTCTTAAGAGACCATGCTCAAAAAGGTGATATAAGATTAGAATTTATACCTTCAGAAGATCAAATAGCTGATATTCTTACAAAACCCTTAAGTGAAGCTAGTTTTTGCAAAATAAGAAAGTTGATGGGATTGCTTGATTTTGATAAATTGAATGTTTGATTGCATCTCACATTTCATCATTTGCATGTTTGACATTGAGTGATAGAGTATTAATCCATGTTTAATTATTCCCTTCACTCAAAAATGTCATAGATAAACAAATTCGTGTTATAAATTCAAGACTGGAAATTTTACTAATGGTCCAGTCGACTGGTAAATGTGCTCCAGTCGATTGGTAAGTCACTGCCTGATTGTCCAGTCGACTGGTAATTTTAACCCAGTCGACTGGTAACTCTCTGCCAAAAACTCCAGACGACTGGTAAGTCTTCTCCAGTCGTCTATAAGATCAAATCCTGCTGGGAGCCAAATTTTTTTCATTTTTATGAACCTCCAGTCGACTGGTAACGATAGCCCAGTAGACTGGTATCTCACTGTCAGTTAATCCAGTCGACTGGTACGTTTACCCAGTCGACTGGTAAGAGAACTGTTCATCTTTTCAAAGGGGCCCAGTCGACTGGTAAGTTTACCCAGTCGACTGGTATCGCGATTCTATAAAAGGGACTGTTCATTTTCGCCCTCTTTACGCCATTTTCAAAGAGCCCAAGCTTTCTCTCTCTAGAAAAATTCATCTTTTTGATCTAAAAACCATCCAAATCCCTTCTAAACACACCGATCTACTCATTCCTAAAGAGATTTTTAACTTTCTACGGTTAAAATCTCTCATTTTTACCAAATTTCCTTTTTCCAAAAACTTCAAATTTCTCGAAAATGAGTGACAAAATCCGTATAAAACTCACAACAAGTGGACCTAATGCGCCCAAAAAGCCTAGGTCTTCAAAACCTTCGGCTTCGGAATCAAAAGGGAAGGGAGTAGCAGGGTCATCCAGCAAGGAGCCCAGAACAGAGTTGGAGCAGGCTCTGTTTTTCAGCCCAGCTGCTCATAAGAGGTATAACTCTATAATCCGTCACAAGAAAATCATGACGGGTAGAGTCGTTGATTTCGACTCCATTCGTCATGGTAATTTCGATATTCTACCAGCCTTTGAGGCAATAAATCTGACCCCACTGGTCAGTATTCATGAAAAATATTACCCGCGACTGATTCACCAGTTCTATGCTAACTTGGTGAAACCCAGTCCTCTGGCTCTGAGATTCAGAACCAGAGTTAGCGGTGTGGAGTTTGAGGTCAACACTGACCTCTTGATGAGCATTCTGAGAATCCCTATAAGGGGGGTTCAATGGAGTCTGGATGGATGGCCAGACAACTTTGAAGTTGAGGAGGCCTGTCGGATAGTCAGGGGCGACCCTAACTATGTGTACAAACCCACTACATTTCACACATGTAGTGACTTGCCCCTCGACTCAAAAATGTTTCAACTGATTGTCAGTTGGACCATCCACCCGAGACTCGGGAGTCGAGGGTATCTATCTAAAATAGATACGGTATTGATTTGGTGCCTAAAATCTGGGCACCACTTCAATATATATCCTCTGCTGCTCGCCAACATGATAAACGGTGAAGCAAACGACTCCGGGTGTCTTCCTTATGGGATGCTCATTACACTCATCCTCCAGCACTTCCGGGTACCTTTGCCTGCCTCCGAGGCTCAGGATATCGGATTGACGGATATCATCAACATCTCATCTCTAAAGAAGATGGGATGTACTGTTCGTGAAGGGTTTCTCTATCCTAAGGCTGGAAAACGCCTAAGGATTCGAGAGGATGCGAGTGACAGTGATGAGGATGCTGATACGGCTGCTGAGATGGAGACAGATACCCGAGCACCTCCCATTGGTGACTCGAGTACTGGTCAGACTGGATATGGTGACATCCTACGAGCTATCGCGAGTCTTCAGATGACGATGGAGTCTGGTTTTCAGTCCATGCAGTCCGATTATCAGAGGCTGAGCTCCTCCATAGACCACCTACGGGATGACTTCGAGTTACATCGAGAGCACACCGAGGGTTCCCTAGCTGAGATTAGGGAACTTCTTCGTGACAGCTCGGACTCTCCCGCACCATGAGTCTCATTCATTTAATCAGTTCTTAGCACTTTTCCAGTATTTGTCACTTAGCACGGACATCTCATGTTTGTTTTTCTTAGTTATGGCTCTATAAGACTCTACTTGTATTGACTTTTTCTATGATGATGTAATACTATAAGCCATATTTCTTGCATTTATTTAAGCTATTTGTGATATGTTAGAACTGTTTTTAAATATCTGTTTGTCTCATAGCTTATTTGTTAATTGTTATGCCCCCTTTGGTTGCTGTTGTCAAAACGGGGGAGAAAAATGAGAAAAACGAGAAAATCTAAGTAACGAGAAAATCTAAGTAAAAACGCAACCAATGCATAGATTTAGGGGGAGCATTGCTCCATATCTGTGTAAAAATGTTTATTGATTGGTTGAGTTTAATTCTGGATTGGTTGAAAGAAATATAAACTGTGTTTGCTTGTTTACAGGGTGGGTTTTCTCGAAAAACAGAGGAGACTCTGTCCAAATTTTTGTAAAATCTTAACACTTAGTTTTTAAAACTGTTTTTACATTATTAGTTTTGTCATCATCAAAAAGAGGGAGATTGTTGACCCTCGCCCGTATTTTAATGATGGCAAAACACAACTGTTATTTAACTAACATGTTTAAACTAAGTTGTATTAAGGATCAAACACATTCAACCAAGGAACAAAGTGCAAAAACTCGAACCAAATCAAGTATCAAGTGAAGACTGAAGATCTAGTATAGGTCTTAAGGTTTAGAACCAATGTAAGTCTCACTCATACATTGTATTAGCTTGTTTAATGGCTCAAACACAAATGGTTTTTCTAAAACCATTAATTTTAAAAATGTTTTTAATGAAAAACAGAAGAAAAACTGGGTTGGAAGACAACCCAGTCGACTGGGTACATATACCAGTCGACTGGTATATGGGTCAGAAGGTACCCAGTCGACTGGATGAATTAACCCAGTCGACTGGTACATTGACCAGTAATATCCCAGTCGACTGGATGAATCAACCCAGTCGACTGGCAAAATGGACAGAAAGTCCCCAGTCGACTGGATGATATATACCAGTCGACTGGATACCCAGAAGGTCTGAAAACGTATATTTTTCAAGTGAACCCAGTCGACTGGTATCTCGACCCAGTCGACTGGTAGTTCAAAAATATGACCGTTGGACTCCAAATCTGAACGTTTTAAAGTAAATCTTTTTCAAATTAAAGTCCAAAACGGCCATATTAATTGATTGCTATATAAACCCTCTCAGCAAAGCATTCAATAACAAGCAGCACATATTCAAAAAGAGTTGATCTCATATAATCAAGTTTTTATACTCTTGAAACACAAAAAGCTTTGAAATAATCTTATTGAGCCATTTCTTCAAGCTTTACTTTGAAAGAGAGACATTTCTGTTGTAATAAGCTTTCATTTGTTGTCTCTCTACCTTTTACTTTACACCATCTTTGTAAAGGGATTACTTCCGAGAGGAAGGGGAAACTTCCGAAAGGAAGGGGATTTTTCGGTTTAAGCAATTCCTGTAAATTGCTTGTGCACGGTTTGTGCAACACCCGGCTAAGTTGTGCGACTAAGTTTTCTTAGTGGATTACTTCAAGGAGTTCCTTGAAGAGAGTGGACGTAGGGTCGGAACGAATCCGATATTGCCGAACCACTATAACTGTGTTTGCATCCTCTTTCCTTAAACTCTTTATTTACAGCTTTCTACTTGTATCAATTATTTGTTGCTTATCAGTTTTTATAAACTTGTATAAATTCCGCAAAAGTTTTTAAAAACCCAATTCACCCCCCCTCTTGGGTTGAAACCTCGAGCTACATTACCCATCAAACTACTTGTCCTGTCTGCTACCTGAAATCATTGTACAATGAGGGGTGAGTTTCACAAGCTCAGTGAATTTAATTTACTAAAAGTATTCCAAATTCCATAAATAGTCCTTTAATATTTAATCATTTATTTTTCATATAACCTGATGATAACTTTCTACTATCATTACACATGTCATAAGCTTCATTCTCTATCAATCTCTTCTTCTCAATCATTGGTCTACTTTAAGACCATCAATTATCTCATAATTACCTCGTAATGAGGTTCACATCATAAAGTCCATCATTTAGATGGTTCTTATCATTCTCTGTTTCTTTCTTACCATAATTGTCTCTTTTTGTGAGACCAAATCATCTATAAAACATTTTCATTCTAACATACCACACATCAGCATTTAAGAATGCAACAATAATTAAAACAAATGCAAATGCATGAATGATTATGATTGGAACGTCTTCCCACCTGTCGACAGGTTGTTATTATCTTAAACCGGTTGCCTTCCCGGTTCTTTCATTTTTATTAGACCGGCTGCCTTCCTGGTTATTTTCTTTCTCATCAAATGCATATGCATATGAGAAATGATATGAAATATGCATATAAACAGTAATATAAAAACAACATATAAATTCAAAATACTTACATTGGCTATCCTGCTTTTTCTCAAATTTATATAACAAAAATTCCACTAAATTCCTCTTATCCCAAATCACCTCAAATCATCCATTAAAACTTGTCAATATCCACTAAATTTCATTTCATCGTAATTTGTATTAAAATATCAATATAACTCATCAAGAATCTCACTTAACATTTTATTATTAAATCAACTTATTATCTCTAAAAATATTATTTCTCTCCTAATAATTTTCTACATGTCCGTATCATAGTTATCAACCAAATCTTTATCTATCACCACAACATAATCTAATAATTTATTTTAATATTATCGCTAAATTTTTCATTTTTTATTTAGACTACTTAAAGTAAATCCAACTCACCACGTAGCACTTAAAGCTACCCGTGGATCACCTCATTGCCTTTCCCGTTCATCGTAGAAACTTGCCCCGATTGTAGATTGTTAACACCTGATATCATATTTATATTACATTTATAATTTATCTTTCAATTCGTTAGAAACCACTGACTTCGAAAATTCCCACTTTGTATTCAAGGAAATTTCATGAATGGTAAAAATTTAGCAATAAACACTATACTATTACCTTCTGCTTTTCTGATAGCTATTCCTGATTCTCTATGAAATTTCCGTAATAAATCCCTTCAAAATTTTGCTATTACAACCTTTCTCTGGGTCCCCAAGAGTTTCAAGAAAATGAACTGAGTTAAAGGAACTAAATAAATTTCTTCGCGTAACTTACCTGAACATCTTATACATATATATAGAAAATTTTTGTTGAAAATTTTGGCTACCAAAAGGCTGCCTCACTACTCCAAAGTCTTCCACGCTTTGAAGACTTGTGAGGCATTCACCATGCCTCACAATAAATTGGCAGCAGGTAATACCTGCTGCCCACGATTTTTAGTTTGACTTTTTTTTTAAAAAACTTTTTTTCTTTTCTTAGACTTCCAGCTGATTTGCAATTTTTTTTTATTTTCTTTTAATGACATCCACGTCCCAGATTTTTTTTTCTAAAGAATTATTTTAGTCAATACTAAATCCTTCGTAAATATATTATTTTAAATTTCTGTCATATTTATTAAATTAATTCTTTACCATTTCTTTACTAATGCGGTTATTACAATTCTACTCACCTTACAAAAATTTCATCCCCGAAATTTCAACATTAAAATCAAGAAAAGAGTTGGGGGTAATCTTTCCTCATTCCTTCTTCATCTTTCCACGTGATTTCTTCGACATCTTTATTGCGCCATAATACTTGAATCAAATGAATGACTTTATTTCGTAAGACTTGATCATTTCTGTCTAGTATTATGACTGGTACTAGCATAAAAGTCAAATCTTTCTGAATTTCTATCGCCTGATTCGAGATGTTATGGGACTCATCGTGCAAGTACTTCCTCAGTAGAGACACATGAAAACATTATGTAATTGCTTTAATTTCGGAGGTAAATCCAAACGATATGCTACGGGCCCAATTCTCTCAATCACCTCATAGGGCCCCATAAATCTCGAGCTCAACTTTTCCTTCTTTTTAAACTTCAACACTCCCTTCCATGGAGATATCTTCAAGAATACCCAATCACTAACCTGGAACTCGAGAGGTCATCTTCGTTTATCAGCATATCCTTTCTGTCTGTTCTGAGCTGCTCTGAGGTTCTCCCTAACCAGTTTGATCCATTTAGTAGTCAAGTCTATCATTTCTGAGCCATATATCTTTCTCTCTCCAACTTCTTCCCAACATACTGGAGTTCTACACCTTTTACCATATAAAGCCTCGAAAGGTGCCATCCCAATACTAGTTTGAACTGATTATTGTATGCAAACTCGATCAAAGGCAAATAAGCATCCCAGCTCACTGAGAAACTTAATACACTTGCTCTCAGCATATTTTATAGTATTATGATGATTCTCTCCGTTTGCCCATCAGTTTGTGGATGAAAAGCTGTACAAAATTTTAATTGAGTACCCATCGCTTCTTGGAAATCTCTCCAAAATCTAGAGGTAAATCTAGTATCTCAATGAGATATGATACTCAAGGGTACTCCATGTAATTTTACTATCTCTGCTATATACAACTCAGCCAGCTTTTCTAGACTCCAGGTAGTTTTAATAGGAAGAAAATGTGAAGACTTAGAAAGTCTATCCACTATAACCCATACAGCATCATACCTTCTCTAGGTACGGGGAAAACTAGAGACAAAATCTATACTCACATTTTTCCATGGTCACTCAGGTACTGGAAGAGGTTGTAATGAACCTGCTGGATGTCTATTCTCAGACTTTACCTACTGACAAGTCAAACATCTAGCAATGTATTATGCTACATCCTTCTTCATCCCTGACCACCAATAATTCTGTTTCAACCCCCTGTACATCTTATTATTACCTGGGTGCATGGAGTATACAGAATCATGAGCCTCCCTTAATATCTCCTTTCTAATCTCCACATCATTGGGAACATAAACTCTATGCCCCAATACTACCATACTATCTTCTCTAATTCTAAACTCGGTCGACTTCCTAGTCAACACTTCTTGCCTGATTTTCTCTATCCCCTCATCTTTACCCCGCAACTGTAATAAACGATCAATAATAGGAGATTGTATCACCATATTTTCCATTAATACTCCTTGATCATTGACACTCAAATGCATTCTCATTCTTCTTAATTTCATCATCAGGCTAGTATTATGACTCCCAATGACAGCTAATCTCCTTATAGCCTTTCTACTCAATGCATCCGCTACTACATTAGCCTTTCCTGGATGATAGTGAATTGTACAGTCATAATCACAAATCAATTCCATCCACCTCCTCTGCTTCAAATTCAACTCCATCTGGGTTGGTAAATGCGTCAAACTTTTATGATCAGTAAAAATTTCACACTTGGCTCCATATAGATAGTGTCTCCAAATCTTCAAAGCAAAAACTATGGCAGTCAATTCTAAATCATGGGTCGGGTAATTCCTCTCATGTTTTTTTAGTTGCCTAGATGTATAAGCTATAACTCTCCCATGTTGCATCAACACACATCCCAACCCCTGATGTGAGGCATCACTATAAACCACAAATCCTTCATCACCAGAAGGAAGCACTAATACTGGGGAAGTAGTCAGTTTTTCTTTCAACAGCTAGAAACTTCTCTCACATTCCTCTGACCACCTAAACTTCACATCCTTCCTGGTCAATTTAGTCAAAGGTCCAGCAATCATAGAAATTTTTTGGATAAATCTCCTATAATAACCAGCCAACCCCAAAAAGCTTATAATTTCGGTTACACTCGTGGGTCTTTCCCAATTCAACACTGCTTCTACTTTTTGTGGGTCAACTGCTATCCCCTCTCCCGACACAACATGCCCTAAGAAAGATATCTTGTTCAACCAAAACTCACATTTAGAGAACTTCGCATATAATTTCTCTTTCCTCAGAATCTCTAACACTATCTCCAAATGTTGCATATGCTCCTCTTCATTCTTAGAATATACCAAAATATCATCAATTAACACAATTACAAATCTGTCCAAGAATGGTTTAAACACCCGATTCATAAGGTCCATAAATGCTGCAGGTGCATTGGTCAACCCAAAAGGCATCACTAAGAACTCATAATGGTCATATCGTGTCCTAAAAGCAGTTTTAGGCATGTCCCCCTCCTTTATCCTCAATTGATGATAACCCGACCTCAGGTCTATCTTAGGAAACACTCTAACCCCCTGTAACTGTTCGAATAAATCATCTATCCTGGGTAAAGGATATTTATTCTTGATGGTGATCTTATTTAATTGTCTATAATCAACATACAACCTCAATATCCCATCCTTCTTTTTGAAAAATAACACAGGGGCTCCCCAAGGTGACATACTAGGTCGGATAAACTGTTTATCTAGCAACTCCTGAAGTTGAACTTTCAACTCTCTCAATTCAGCTGGTGCCATTCTATAGGGTGCTATAAATATGAGTGTTGATCCTAGAATCACTTCAATAGAAAATTCAATCTCTCTATTGGGAGGCAACCCAGTCAACTCTTCAAGGAATACATCAAAAAAAAATTTTACTACCAAAATATCTTCTAACTTCTTACCCTCCTTGCTAGAATCCATCACATAGGCTAAATACCCCTCACAACTCATTCTCAACCATTTACTAGCAGTTAAGGCAGAAATCAGACAATTAGCAAGTATCTTACTGTTGACCCTAAATGGTTTTGATAGTGACAAAAATCTTAATTAAGCACTAATGAATATTACTTAAGTAATACAGATTGTTAATAGTGCTTATACATCAAAGGAGATCAAGATTGTAGAAATTGGTGAATCAAAGCTGATGATCTCAAAAGTCAATAAGCTCTCCAAAAGATCTAATTCAAGGAGAATAATTTAAATGCAACTTCAAAGTCAATAGGGATAAATTATAGGTTTGAATCCTAAGATACACTTTATAAACATTTCAATTTTTAAGAGATAATTATATTTGCATTATATTTTATTATATAGTCATAATTAATTGAAGATATAAAATCTCCCAGTGATTCTATTAAATGCAAATAAATTAGTTGGGCTCAATACTTAACATTCTCTAATTGAATTTAAGAAAATTCATATTGACATAGAAAATTACTTGAGCATTTGTAATATATCATTCTTCATATATCTTGCACACATATTATGCTTAAATTTGTAATATATTTTGTCATCACCAAAAATGCCTTAATCAAGAAATTGATTAGATTAATTTTGATGATAACAAAACACTTTTGAAGTGTTTAACTCGTGTGTTTAATGTGCAAGAAAGTTTGATTCAACTAGGAGATTTTTTGGAACTCAAAAATCCAAAAAGAATAAAGAGATATGAAGAAAATTGATGCTGAAAACACTGTTCATCCTGAAAACACTGTAACAGCTCTCAAACAGTGACCCAATCGATCAGGTGAATAGTACAGTCGACTGGTAACACTGTAGCAGCAAAAATGTGATTTTTAAAGAGGATCCAGTCGACTGGTATCACGACCCAGTCGACTGGTAGTTCAAAAATATGCCGTTGGGACTCGAAATCTGAGATTTTAAAGGCACAATCAATTCAAATTAAATTCTAACGGCCATATTAATTGATGGTTATATAAACCCACTCAATTCAGCATTCAACAAGAAGGAGAAGACATTCAAAAAGAGTAGAGCACACACAATCAAGTCATTCATTCCTTAGAACTCAAAAAGCTTTGAAATACTCATGTTGAGCCATTCTTCAAGCTTTACTTTGAAAGAGAGATATTATTCAGTTGTATAAGCTTCCATTGTTATCTCTCTACCATTTACTTTACAGCATTTATTGTAAAGGGATTACTTCCGAGAGGAAAGGGATAACTTCCGAGAGGAAGGGATTGTAAGGTTTGTACAACACCGGTGAAGTTGTACGACTAAGTTTCTTAGTAGATTACTTCAAAGAGGTTCCTTGAAGAGAGTGGACGTAGGGTCGGAACGAATCCGATATTGCCGAACCACTATAAACTGAGTTTGCATCTCTCTAACTCTATCTCCTTAATTACTTTCATAATTATTTGCTTATAATTATTTATTATTCAAGTAAATGAGATTGATGGCTTAATTATTTTATAATTCAATTATCATTTCTATATTAAGCAATAAAATCTTTCATCTTTGTGCTTGTAATTTAGAAAGATTTAATTCCGCATATATTTTGATATTTGAGATTGCAAAAAGTATTTAATTTTTTAATACCCAATTCACCCCCCCTCTTGGGTTGAAACCTCAGTCTACAATTGGTATAAGAGCCTCGTTCTCTATTTTAGGCTTAACATCCTAGAGTTGATCCTATAGCAACTATATTTTTAGAAGGAAGAGATCTTTCTAGTCCTCCTCTTTTCCATGGAACAAATTTCACCCATTGGAAAGCTCAAATGAAGATTTTTATTCAAGCTCATGATTATTATGCTTGGTATTTCATTCTTGAAAATGAAAATGATTTTGATGTAAATGATTGTAAATTCATTCAACTAAATGCTAAAGTTATGAACATGTTTTATAGTTCTCTTGATCAAAACGAAGTTGATCAAATTTCCTCATGTAAGACTGCAAAAGAAATTTGGGATTTATTGGAGGTCATACATGGAGGAAATGAGCAAGAAAAGAATTTCAAATTAAAAAACTTTGTTCATGACTTAGAGCATTTTAAAATGAATGAAAATGAATCAATTTTTTATTCGCAAACTCGTTTTACCATACTTGTTAAAACTTTATCTTTCATGGGTAAAATTTATTCTAACCTTGAACTTGTGAGAATGTTTCTTAGGTCTTTGTCAAATCATTTGAAAATTATTTTGACAAAGCATTCTACAAGTGAAGGTTTAGAAGAGCTTGTGGAATCCTTCAAGAAGCATGAAAGCTACTTGGATTACAAAATTGATGGTTCCACGACATTCTTACCTCTTATGGAAATTAAGATGTTAATCGTGATGGTGATGACGAAGAAAAAGACTCCTCGAATAAAGAGATCGAATACGAGAAAATTGTCAACCTTTGTCTCATGGCAATCGACGATGAAAATGAGGTATCATCTTCTCCTTCCTCTAAGAATAATATTATGAGTAGTAGTGAAGAACTGCTAGAAGTAATAAATGAAATGCATGATGAATTGAATAAATTCGATTCTAGAAATTCAATTCTTAAGAAAGAGGTATCATCTCTTTCTAAAGAGATGATAAGTCTTAGAGAAGAAAAAGATAGATTATCCTCTTTGCTGTATGATTCTTCTCAAGATTTCCTCAAAGATGAAAATGAAAATTTAAAGAAGAAGATATTAGAAATGAATGGTACTATATCTAGACTCATGCTTGGAAAGGAAAAGCTTGATGAAGTGCTTTCTTCCCAAAGATTAAGTGGAGGAAAATCTTGTTTGGGATACTCTCCATTAGGAAAGCAAAAATCAAAAGAGAGCTTATTCATTAAAGCTTCATGTGTGAGTGAAGCCTTTACTTCAAAAACCCCTAGCAAGGTTAAAAACACTCCCTCAATGAATGCTAGGAAATCTAGAAACTCAAATGTTCATACAAGAATGAAGCATCCTAGAAGAACACATGCTTATATGTATGCTTACTCAAGAAATGCTTATACACATCATAGGAATAACTATCATGTGCATTCTAGGAACAATGTGCACTTTGCACATGCACATCCTAGGAATTACCATCATGGTTATCCTAGAAATAATATGCACACTCATAATAATGCTAGAATATATCCTAGAATGCATCATCATACATTTTCTGGAAATGATATGCATACTCATATTCCTTACCATAGAAACATGTATCCTAGGAACTTCTATCCAAAGAATTATAGATATGCACAACTAAGAAATCCTAAAAATTTCAATAACTATTATCCTAGTATTGTGCATCATCAATATATCTATAGATCACCATATGTTGTTAAGAAAGTATGGGTCCCAAAAGGAACCGTATTTTCAAGGACTAACCCCAAAGGACCCAAGAAATTTTGGGTACCAAAAAGTGCAATCGTGTATCCTTGTGTGATGTAGATATGTCTCCACACCAAAGAAAAGGGTTATTGTTGGTACCTTGATAGTGGATAATCGAAGCACATGACCGGTGATAAAAGTGTGTTCAATGAGCTAACTCTAAGAGATGGTGGATTTGTCACCATTGGAGACAACACCAAAATAAAGCGCATCAGGCATGGAAAAGTCGATAATGATTTCTCAACCTTAGATAATGTATTGCTAGTACAAGGCCTTAAGCCAAATTTACTAAGTATTAGTCAACTTTGTGACAAAGGTAACAAAGTCACATTTGAGACCTCTCATTTTCTAGTTATAGACATCAAGAGCAACAAGATCAAATTTGTTGGGCATAGACATGAAAATGTCTATATAGTTGATTTGAAATCCTTGCATTCTGAAAATAAAAAATGTTTTCTTGCATTCAGTGAAAATCCATGACTATGGCATAGAATGCTTGGTCATGTAAACACGAACTTGCTGAAAATCATTTCAAGAAAAGATTTAGTCATTGGACTTCCCAAAATCAATTTTAAAAAAGACAAAGTATGTGATGCTTGTCAAATGGGAAAACAAAATAGGATTTCTTTTAAAGCAAAAATTGTAGTCTCAACTACTAGACCTTTGGAACTTCTGCATATGGACTTATTTGGTCAAATTAGTACCATTAGTCTAGGTGGCCATCAATATGCTCTTATTATTGTTAATGACTATTCAAGATATACCTTTGTTATTTTTATTGCTTACAAGGATGAAGCCTTCAAAAGATTTGAAAAGTTTTGCAAAAAGGTTCAAAATGAAAAAGGAATTTGTATTTCAAAAATAAGAAGTGATCATGGAAAAGAATTTGAAAACCAAAGCTTTTCAAGATTTTGTGATGAAAATAGAATTGATCACAATTTTTCAGCTCCTAGAACTCCTTAACAAAATGGAGTTGTTGAGAAGAAAAATAGAGTTCTAGAAGAATTTTCAAGAACTAAGCTTTGTGAAAATAGTTTACCAAAATACTTTTGGGCTGAAGCCGTGAACACTTCTTGCTATATCTTAAATAGAATTTTAATTAGGCATCTGCTTGATAAAACTCCATATGAACCATGGAAAGGAAGAAAGCCTAATATCTCCTATTTTCGTACATTTGGTTGTAAATGCTTCATCCTAAATAACAATAAAACTAACTTGGGTAAATTTGACTCTAAGATAGATGAAGGGATAATTTTAGGATATTCAACATCTAGTAAGGCTTATAGAGTTTTCAATAAAAGAACTCTAGTGGTAGAAGAATCTGTACATGTAACTCTTGATGAGTCTGACTCAATTAGTAGTAGAGAAGTTTCCTTTAGAGATGATGCAGATTTTATTCCAAGAATGGAAACTCCTACTCCCATTGTTGACCCAAAGCAGAGTCCACCTCAAGCAAATGAAGAGATGGAAACTCATAATTTGGACCAACCATCTACAAGCCAACAAGAGGATAGTCTTCTCAAAGATTGGAGGTATGTAAATTATCACCCGATTGATCAAGTGATTGGTGATCCTTCACAAGGGGTAAGAACTCATTCCTTTATTAGAAATATTTGCAATTATGTAGCTTATTTGTCTCAAGTAGAACCTAAAACATTTATGGAAACTGAAAAGGATAATGATTGGATAATTGCAATGCAAGAAGAAATAAATCAATTTGAGAGAAACAAAGCTTGGAAACTAGTTCCAAGACCTAAGAATCATTCAATAATTGGAACTAAATGGGTATATAGAAATAAGATGGATGAAAATGGAATAGTAACTAGAAACAAGGCTAGATTAGTTGCTAAGGGATACAATCAGGAAGAAGGAGTAGACTTTGATGAAACCTATGCTCCCGTAGCTAGATTAGAAGCTATTCGAATGTTATTAGCTTTTGCATGCTTTAATAAATTCAAGCTATTTCAAATGGATGTAAAAAGTGTCTTTTTTAATGGCTTTATAGAAGAAGAGGTTTATGTTGAACAATCTCTTGGATTTGAAAACCCTAGTCTTCCAAATCATGTCTACTAGCTTTCTAAAGCTCTATATGGGTTGAAGCAAGCTCCAAGTGCATGGTATGAAAGACTAAGTAAATTTTTGATTGACAATGATTTTGTAAGAGGTAGAATAGACACAACTCTCTTCTCAAAAACTCATAAAAATGACACTCTTATAGTACAAATATATGTTGATGATATTATATTTGGTGCTACTAATGAATCTATGTGTAAAGAGTTTGCAAAGTGCATGCAAGGTGAATTTGAAATTAGCATGATGGGAGAGCTTACCTACTTCCTTGGACTTCAAATCAAACAACTAAAAGGAGGTATCTTCATCAATCAATCAAAGTACATTAAGGACCTACTAAAGAGGTTCGGGATGGAAAGCTCAAAGCTGCTTGGAACTCCTATGAGCACAACTACTAAATTTGATCTTGATGAAGGAGGTAAAACTGTAGATACTAAATATTATAGAAGCATGATAGGTGCTTTGCTATATTTGACTGCAAGTAGACCTGATATAATGTTCACTATATGCATGTGTGCTAGATTTCAGGCTAATCCTAAGGAATCACATGTAGTTGCAGTAAAAAGAATTCTTAGATATCTACAAGGAACCCAAACCATAGGATTATGGTACTTTAGAGATTCATCTTTTGAGCTTGTAGGATATTCAGATGCTGATTTTGCTGGATGTAGATTAGATAGAAAAAGCACAAGTGGAACATGCCAATTCTTAGGAGCAATGTTAACTTCTTGATTTTCTAAGAAACAAAATTTCGTTGCACTATCAACCGCCAAGGCAGAATATGTAGCAGTTGGAAGTTGTTATGCCCAAGTGATATAGATGAAACAACAACTAGAAGACTATGGCATTAACCTAAAAGGAATCCCAATACATTGTGATAATACTAGTGCTATCAACCTAACCAAGAACCCTATTCAGCACTCTAGAACAAAGCATATAGAAATCAGACATCATTTCTTGAGAAACCATGCTAAAAAAGGTGATATAAGACCAGAATTCATACATTTGGAAGATCAAATAGCTGATATTCTCACAAAACCTCTAAGTGAAGCTAGTTTCTGCAAAATTAGACTATCAATGGGATTGTTAGATTATGATAAACTGTATGTTTGATTGCATCTACATTTCATCATTTTGCATATTTGATATCTGGTGAAAGAGTATTAAACCTCATTTAATCACTCCCTCACTCAAGATGGCATAGATAAACAAATTTCGTGCTAAGGCTCAAAGACTAGAAATTTTCTTAAGGGTCCAGTCGACTAGTAAGTCTCTGCCCAATATTCCAGTCGACTAGTAATTCTATCCCAGTCGACTGGTAAGTCTCTGCCTAATCTGTCAGTCGACTGGTATACTAGACTTTGTTTGGAGCCATTTAATACTCAAATATTAATTGATTTTTGATAAATTCTCTTTGATTTGGCATTGGATAAATCAAGTGATGAACTTGAATTTAGATTTGAGAATTACTTTTGAGCTATTTATTTATCAAGCATGAGCTAAATATGAAACTTTCTATTATATATGCTTGAGTTTGAAAATAATGATTATCTTTGCATTAAATTGATAATCAACTATCAATAAGACTTGTTAAGTTTTATCCAATTTTATTTCTCTTAAAAGTTAAAAATAATTACTTTAGACTTTTTGAAAGGGGGAGAAAATCCAATTTATTGGTAAAAGAGAAAACCTATTGGTAAATCAAGCATTGAGTTCAAACTCTTGTCCTTTATTGATTAAGTGTAAGATACTATAAGCATTGAGGTTATTTTGAAGATTTATAATACTTGAAAATTGTTTTATATTTCTTGACATCTTGTAAAATGATTCTTTTCTCAAAATGTTTCATCAAAATATTTTCAATAGTCTATTTTGAGGGGGAGCTCTTCTTTGAAATCCACCCTTTTTTATTATGACAAAAAGGCGGAGAAAAATAAGAATATTAAAGATCTTGTTAGACCTTATTCTTAAGATTTTAATCACCATCAAAAAGGGGGAGATTGTTGACCCTGAATGATTTTGATAGTGACAAAAATCTTAATTAAGCACTAATGAATATTACTTAAGTAATACAAATTGTTAATAGTGCTTATACATCAAAGGACATCAAGATTGTAGAAATTGGTGAATCAAAATTGATGATCTCAAAAGTCAATAAGCTCTCCAAAAGATCAAATTCAAGGAGAATAATTTAAATGAAACTTCAAAGTCAATAGGGATAAATTATAGGTTTGAATCATAAGATACACTTTGTAAGCATTTCAATTTTTAAGAGCTAATTATATTTGCATTAAATTTTATTATATAATCTTAATTAATTGAAGATATAAAATCTCCAAGTGATTCTATTAAATGCAAATAAATTAATTGGGCTCAATACTTAACATTCTCTAATTGAATTTAAGAAGAATTCATGTTGACATAGAAAATTACTTGAGCATTTGTAATATATCATTCTTCATATATTTTGCACAAATATTATGCTTAAATTTGTAATATGTTTTGTCATCACCAAAAATACCTTAATCAAGAAATTGATTAGATTAATTTTGATGATAACAAAACACTTTTGAAGTGTTTAACTCGTGTGTTTAATGTCCAAGAAAGTTTGATTCAATTAGGAGATTTTTTGGAACTCAAAAATCCAAAAAGAATAAAGAGATATGAAGAAAATTGATGTTGAAAACACTGTTCATTCTGAAAACACTGTAGCAGCGCTCAAACAGTGACCCAGTCGACCGGGTGAATAGTATAGTCGACTGGTAAAACGGGCAGAATGTTCGCAGTCGACTGGTAAGTCATACCAGTCGACTGGTAACACTGTAGCAGCAAAAATTTGATTTTTAAAGAGGATCCAGTTGACTGGTATCACGACCCAGTTGACTGGTATCACGACCAAGTCGACTGGTAGTTCAAAAATATGACTGTTGGGACTCGAAATCTGAGATTTTAAAGGCACAATCAATTCAAATTAAAGTCTAACAGCCATATTAATTGATGGCTATATGAACCCACTCAATTCCGCATTCAACAAGAAGGAGAAAACGTTCAAAAAGAGTAGAGCACACACAATCAAGTCATTCATTCCTTGAAACTCAAAAAGCTTTGACATACTCATGTTGAGCCATTCTTCAAGCTTTACTTTGAAAGAGAGATATTATTCAGTTGTATAAGCTTCCATTGTTATCTCTCTACCATTTACTTTACAGCATTTATTGTAAAGGGATAGCTTCCGAGAGGAAGGGATTGTAAGGTTTGTACAACACTGGTGAAGTTGTACGACTAAGTTTCTTAGTGGATTACTTCAAGGAGGTTCCTTGAAGAGAGTGGACGTAGGGTCAGAACGAATCCGATATTGCCGAACCACTATAAACTGAGTTTGCATCTCTCTAACTCTATCTCCTTAATTACTTTCATAATTACTTGCTTATAATTATTTATTATTCAAGTAAATGAGATTGATTGCTTAATTATTTTATAATTCAATTATCATTTCTATATTAAGCAATAAACTCTTTCATCTTTGTGCTAGTAATTTAGAAAGATTTAATTCCGCATATATTTTGATATTTGAGATTGCAAAAAGTATTTAATTTTTTAATACCTAATTCACCCCCCTTCTTGGGTTGAAACCTCAGTCTAAACTTACATTCTCCCTGAAAATTAAACTCCTCCTATCCGGGTATCCTGAACACTACATTTTTCCTAAAACAATCTACCCAAGCATGATATGCAGATCACCAATTAATCCCCAGAATTACATCAAAATCTGTCATATCTAAAGGCAATAAATCAACCTTAAATTCTCTATCAGCAATATTAATCACACAACCTCGATAGATTGTTCTAATAATAACCTTTTCTCTAATAGGAACCTTAACAATAATAGTATGCATCAAAGGACTAGCACTAGCATCAATAGATTTCATATAACTACTAGATGCAAAAGAATGGGTTGCACCAGGATCAATCAATAATCTAGCAGCCCTACCAAGGATAGATATCATACCCGTAACAACATCAAGAGTGGCTTATGCATCCTGCTGGGTCAATGAATAGACTCTGCCATCTTCGGATTGAATCTGACTGCCACGCCCTCGCTCTGCTACAGATCCTCGACCTCTGCCCCGCACACTCCCTGATCCACCGCCTCTCTCCATCAGTCTTCTCGCGACACTTCCAATGTTTACTTCAGCAGATTTCCTCGCTGGACAATCTACAACAACATGTCCTCCCTCACCACATATAAAGCATATCTGGGTAAGGCAATTTCGAGACAGATGTCTTGTCTGATTATACCTATAGCAAACCCTTGACTCCTGATTATCCATCAGATTACCACTTCCCCTTGGTGGCATATTCACTCCTCTACCATAACTCCCAGTTCCCATTACTTGTCTCCCAAATCGAAGGGTCCCACTGGTATTACTCTGGGCTACAGAAGCAACAGATCCTGCTTGCCTCTGACTCTGCCCTACTGTTCATTGGGATAAGGAATGCCCCCTCTGGGGTGGTCTCCCACCCTGTACACCCATATTGCTACCTCCTCTAGATCCCTCAAATCTATACTTTTTCAACCAATCCCTCCTCCCTCTCAACTCCATCAGATCTTTCTCAATCTACAATGCTTTATCCACCAGTACAGCATAATCCCTTATGCCCATATAAGAGAGTTTAGTCCGAATATTATAGTGTAATCCGTATAAAAATCTCTTACATTTTCTTTCCTCTGTATTCACGAACTTAGGTACAAACCTTGATAGGGCTATAAATTTACTATCATATTCAACAACTGATAAATTTCCCTGCCTTAGGTGAATAAAATCTCTTTCTTGTTGTGCCCGAAAAGTATCTGGAAAATACTTTGCAAAGAATTCATCCTTAAACTTATTCCAAGCCAAAGGTTGATCTACTCGTGTACTTACCCTAGGTAGAATATCTTCCCACCATTGTGAAGTCTCACCTTCCAGCATAAATGAAACAAAAGCAACCTTTTGTCTATCTGACACCGGTAAAACCTCAAAATATTTCTCCATGTGCCTAATCCATTGCTCAGCTTCCATCGGATTTGCTGATCCCTTAAAAGACTGAGGTTTTAACTTAAGAAACCTCCCAAAAAAATCCTCTTGCATCTCATTTGCAAATACCCCTCCCTCAGGAGCCTCTTGCCTCACCAAATCCGGTTCTCTTCTATCCCTTTCCTCTAATCTTCTCTGCAAATTAGCAGCTCTTTCTTCGGCTGCATTCCTCCTTTCTTTAGCTGTATTCATCCTTTCTATAGCACGATTAAGGTTTTATCTCAATTCATCATTCCTACCCTCAGATACTCTCCCAGCTCTACTAGTACTAGCTGCACCATCAGTATGTTCCCTTGAGGGAATTACAGACTCAACTTCCTCCTCTACTTCAGTCCTCCTAAAAATTGGGGGTCTACCACATCCCCTCTTATTTAGAGTTCTACCTCTAGCTCTCGCACGACCACGTGTCATCCTCAGACTCTGCATTTAAGAATATAATTTATTTAAATCTTCCACTTTTTAAGTTCTCAAACAGTCTACAGAATCTTAAAACCTAATGCTATGATACCAAAATTGTAACGACCCATCCCGGGTTGGTCACCCCCGAAATGGTGTCACCACATTTTGAGAATCCCAGCACAACGCATATATGTAAACATAAAAATAATACTAACAATTTTTTTTTTAAATCCTCAACCCTCAACAGGGGAGGTATATAAATCTTATATTAACTTACAAATAATTTACAACGTAATATGCATGAATATTTACAAATATTATTTATTTCCTTTTCTCACTAGTCTGAGGATATTGACATATACATGGCTTACAAAAATTGAATCCATCTGACTTTTGACCCACCAAACTACTTGTCCTGTCTGTTACCTGAAATCATTGTACAATGAGGGGTGAGCTTCAGAAGCTTAGTGAATTTAATTTACTAAAAGTATTCCAAATTTCATAAATAGTCCTTGAATATTTTATTATTTATTTTTCACATAACCTGATGACAACTTTCTACTATCATTACACATGACATAAGATTCATTCTCTATCAATCTCTTCTTCTCAATCATTAGTCTACTTTAAGACCATCAATTATCCAATAATTACCTTGTAATGAGGTTCACATCATAAAGTCCATCATTTAGATGGTTCTTGTCATTTTCTGCTTCTTTCTTACCATAATTGTCTCTTTTTATGAGACCAAATCATTTATAAACAATTTCATACTAACATACCACACATCAGCATTTAAGAAATGCAGCAATAATTAAAACAAATGCAAATGCATGAATGATTATGATGGGAACATCTTCCCACATGTCGACAGGTTGTTATTATCTTAGACCGGCTACCTTTCCGGTTCTTTCATTCTTATAAGACCGGTTGCCTTCCCGGTTCTTTCATTTTCATTAGACCTGCTGTCTTCCCAGTTTTTTCATTTTTATTAGACCGACTACCTTTCCGGTTATTTTCTTTCTCATCAAATACATATGCATATGAGCAATGATATGAAATATGCATATAAACAGTAACATAAAAACAACATATAAATTCAAAATACTTACATTGGCTATCCTGCTTATTCTCAAATTTATATAACAAAAATTTCACTAAATTCCTCTTATCCCAAATCACCTCAAATCATCCATTAAAACTTGTCAATATCCACTAAATTTCATCTCATCGTAATTCGTATTAAAACATCAATATAACTCATCAAGAATCTCACTTAATGTTTTATTATTAAACCAACTTATTATCTCCAAAAATATTATTTCTCTCCTAATAATTTTCTACATGTCCGAAATTCATATCATAATTATCAACCAAATCTTCATCTATCACCACAACATAATCTAATAATTTATTTTAATATTATTGCTAAATTTTTTGTTTTTTATTTAGACTACTTAAAGTAAATCCAACTCACCATGTAGCACTTAAAGCTACTCGTGGATCACCTCCTTGCCTTTCCCGTTCCTCGCAGAAACTTTCTCTGATTGTAGATCGTCAACACCTGATATCATATTTATATTACATTTATAATTTATCCTTCAATTCGTTAGAAACCACTCACTCTGAAAATTCCCACTTTGTATGCAGGGAAATTTCATGAATGCTAAAAATTCAGCAATAAACACTATACTATTACCTTCTGCTTTTCTGATAGCTATTCCTAATTCTCTACGAAATTTCCGTAATAAATCCCTTCAAAATTTTGCTATTACAACATTTTTCTGGGTCCCCAAGAGTTTCAAGAAAACGAACTGAGTTAAAGAAACTAGACAAATTTCTTCGCGTAACTTACCTGAACATCTTATACATATATATAGCAAATTTTTGTTGAAAATTTTGGCTGCCTCACTACCCCAAAGTCTTCCACGCTTTGAAGACTTGTGAGGCTTTCACCATGCCTCACAATAAATTGGCAACAGGTATTACCTGCTACCCACGATTTTTAGTTTGATTTTTTTTAAAGAACTTTTTTTTTCTTTTCCTGGACGTCCAGCTGATTTGCAAATATATATATTTTTTCTAAAGAATTATTTTAGTCAATACTAAATCCTTCGTAAATATATTATTTTAAATTTCCATCATATTTATTAAATTACTTCTTTACCATTTCTTTACTAACGCGGTTATTACATCTCAGCTACATACAATTCAAACAACTTTTCAGGATTCTAATTAGTTTTCGTTGGAAGAAATTGAAATGACTTGAAAAGTCTATCTACTATCACTTGCACTGTATCGTGAACTCTTAGAGTATGGGTAAATTCAGAAACAAAATCCATACTCATATTTTTCTATGGTCATTCAAGTACAAGAAGAGGCTGTAGTAGGCCTTCCGGATGTTTATTCTCTAACTTCACTTACTGGAAAACCAAACATCTAGAAATATATTCAACTACATCGTTCATCAATCCTGACCACCTGTAATTCTGTCTTAACCCTCTATACATCTTATTGTTACTCGGGTGCATCGAATATACATCATCATGAACCTCTCTCAATATCTTCTTTCTCAACTCTGCATCATTGGGAACACAAATTCTATGTTCCAATACCAAAATACCCTAATTTCAAATTTTGAACTCATATTACTTTCTAGTAAGCACTCAATGCTTAATCTTTTCTAACTCTTTATCTCTACCTTGCATCTCTAACAAGCATTTTACTATGGATGATTGTACAACCATATTTGTTAACAATGATCCTCTATCACTGATATTCAACTTCATTCTTATCTCTCTTAATCTATCATCAATTACACATCATGACTTTCAATAGCAGTCAATCTTCTTATATATTTTCTACTCAGTGCATCTGCTATCACCTTTGTCTTTTCTAGATGATAGTGAATTGTACAATCATAGTCACTAATCAACTCCCTCTATCATCTTTGCCTCAAATTCAACTCTCTCTGGGTAGGTAAGTATGTCAAACTCTTATGATCAATGAATATCTCACAAGTGGCTCCATACAGATGATGTCTCCAATCTTTAAAGTAAACACTATGGTAGCCAACTCTAAGCTACGCGTGGGGTAAACACTATGGTAGCCAACTCTAAGCTATGAGTGGGGCAATTTCTATCATGATTCTTCAATTTCCTAGAAGTATAGGCCACAACTTTCCCATGTTACATCAACACACATCCCAACCATTGATGTGACACATCACTATACCACAAATTCTTCATTACCAGAAGGAAGCACCAATATTGGAGCTATAGTCAATTTCTCCTTTAAGAATTGAAAATTTTTTTCACACTCCCTAGACTATATAAATCTCACCTCTTTCCTGGTCAATTTAGTCAACAGTACTGCAATATTAGAAAAATTATGAATGAATCTTCTATAATAACCAGCTAACCCCAAGAAGATTCTAATCTCAGTCATATTAGTTGGTCTTTCCCAACTCAACATTATCTCTATCTTTCGTGGATCAACTGTTATACCATTTCCAGGCACTATATGTCTCAAGAAAATAACTTTATTAAGCCAAAATTCACATTTAGAAAATTTCGCATATAATCTCCATTTCCTCAAAATCTCCAACACTATTTCTAAATTCTTCACATGTTGTTCTTCATTCTTAGAATATATCAGAATGTCAAATACAACCATAAACTTATTAAGATAGTTTAAACACTCCATTCATCAAGTCCATGAAAGCAACTATAACATATGTCAACCCAAATGGTATCACAAGAAACTTATGACCATAGTGTGTCCTAAGAGTAGTCTTAGGCACATTTCCCTTCTCTTTCCTTAACTGGTTGTAACATGATCTCAGGTCTATCTTAGAAAACATCTTAGCCCCGTGTAACTGCTCGAATAAATCGTCTATCCTAGGAAAAGGATATTTGTTCTTAATAGTGATCTTATTCGGCTATTTGTAGTCTATACACAATCTCATCATTCCATCTTTCTTCTTCACAAACAACATAGGGCTCCCTAAGGTGACACACTAAATTGAATAAATTGTTTATCAAACAACTCTTGAACTTTCAACTCTCTTAACTCACTGGGTGTCACTCTGTAGGGTGCTATAGATATATGTGATGAACCTAGTAACACATCAATAGAGAATTTAATCTCCCTACTGGGAGGTAAACTAGATAACTCATCAAGAATTATATCAAAAAAAATCTTTCACTACTAAGATTTCTTCCAACTTTTTACTATCATTTCTAAAATCCACCACATATGCCAAATATCCCTCACATCCTTTCCTTGACCATTTACTAGTAGTCGGAGCAAAAATAAGATAGTTCGAGAGTATCTTATGTTCTTCCTGAATGTTAAACTCTTCATGTCCATATCTTGAACACTATATTCTTTCTAAAACAATCAACTATATTCAAAGATAATAAATCAGCTACAGATTCTCTATCATTGATACGAATCACACAACCCTTGTAAACATTTATGATTATCGCTCCATCTCTAGTGGAAACTTCAGCAATACTATTATGTATCAAAGAACTAATACATGCATCAATAAACTTCATAAATACATTGGATGCAAAAGAATGGGTTGCACCAAGATTAACCAACATTGATATGTCCACCTGTTGACCCTCACCTATATTTTAATGATGACAAAACATAACTCTTATTACACTAATTGTGCTATCTAAGTGTATTAAGCAATAAGAGCTTTCAACCAAGGATCAAGGTGCAAGAACTCAACCCGAATCAATCACCAAGTCAAAACAGAAGATCTAGTATAGTTATAAGGTATTTAAACAAGTTGTAAATCTCACTTGTTCAGGTAATTAGCTTGTCCAATGGCTTATTTTGAAAAGGGATTTTAAAGACTAACGTTTTAAAATCAAATCCTTTTAAATGAATGAAAAATTGGGTTGAAAGGCAACCCAGTCGACTGGGTGCTTACACTAGAAGATTGGACTTTTGGACAGACAGTCCCCAGTCGACTGGTAAGACCAACCTAATCGATTGGTACTTTGGGCAAAAGTTTCTTAGTCGACTGGTAAGTCATACCCATTCGATTGGTACCTTCAATAGCCTTAAAAATCACATTTTTAAGTCTTAACCCAGTCGACTAGTGCTAAGACCTAGTCGACTGGTAGTTCAAAAAATATGACCGTTGAGACGCGAGATTTCAGAACAACTTACACCAAAATGTATCAAATCAGTTACAAACGGGCATATTACATCAAGGTTATATAAACCCACTCTATTGAGCATTTCAAAATGGGGGATTACACATTCAAACAAGTTTTTACTCATTAATACGCAAAAAGCTTTGAAAAATTTATTGTTGAGCCATTCTTTAAGCTTTTCCTAGAAATGGAGATATTATTCAGTTGTATAAGCTTTCATTGTTGTCTCTCTACTATTTATTTTATAGTATTTATTGTAAAGGATTTTCTTTCGAAAGGAAGGGATTTGCTTCCGAGAGGAAGGGGTTTACTTTCGAGAGGAAGGGGTTTGCTTCCAAGAGGAAAGGATTGATTGTAAGGTTTGTGCAACACCAGTGAAGTTGCACGACTAAGTTTTTTAATGGATTACTTCAAAGAGATTCCTTGAAGAGAGTGGATGTAGGTTCGGAATGAATCCAATATTGCCGAACCACTATAAACTGAGTTTGCATCCTCTATTTCTTAAACTCTTTATTTACAGCACATATTACTTGTTTATATGCTTGTGGTGTTATCTGTTTTATAAACTTGTGTTAATCCACGAAAGTTTTTAAAACCCAATTCACCCCCCCTCTTGGGTTGAAACCTCAGTCTACAATTGGTATAAGAGGCTCTTTCTCAATTTTAGGCTTAATATCCTTGAGTTGATCTGATGGCAGCAAATAGCTATTCTGAGGGACACTTATACATTAGGCCTCCTTTGTTCAATGGCTCTAAATATAACTATTGGAAAAACAGGATGAAAATCTTTGTCAAAGGACAAGATTATAATATATGGAAAGTCATTGAAGAGGGACCTAGAATTCCATCAAAGAAAATCACTACTGGAGAAATCAATCATACAATGCCTAAACTCAAAACTGAGTACAATGATGAGGATTGTAGAATGATATCTTTCAATAGTAGAGCAACAAGTATTTTACATTGTGCTTTAGATATATCTGAATACAATAAAATCTCAGCATGTGTTTCAACTAAGGAAATATGGGATAAATTGCAAGTTACATATGAAGGAACTAGTGGGGTTAAAAAATCAAAAATCTATAAGCTAGTATCTGAATATGAATCTTTTAGAATGTCTCCTAACGAAACAATTTCTCAAATGCACTCACGTTTCATAACTATTGTTAATGGTTTGAAGCTTCTTGGTAGGAATATTGAGGAGTTTGAACTAACAAGAAAAATCTTAAGATCTCGACAAACTTGATGTTGAAACACTTCTTGGGTCATTGTTGACATATGAGATGGAGGAAATGAATTCCATTGTCAATGATGATGAGAAGAAGAAAAAAGTGATTGCTTTCAAAGCCTCTACATACAACAGAGAAGAGGAATCAGAAGAAGAGGCGAAGAGTAGCAAAGAAGATGGTGAGATGGCTTTAATCACCAAACGGTTTCATAGATTCTTGAAGAAAAGCAACAAACCATACACAACAGATCTCATCTCAAAAAAGGAACCACTTATATGCTATGGATGCAAGAAGCTCGGTCACATCAAGGCCGATTATATGGCTATAAGCAAACCATACAAGAGCTTCAAGAAGAAGGCTATGATTGCAACAGCTTGGAGTGATGACGAAGAAAAAGAAGAATCCTCGGATAAAGAAGTCGGATACGAGGAAATTGCCAACCTATGCCTTATGGCAATTGATGATGAAAATGAGGTATTATCTTCTCCCTCTTCTAAAAATAACATTGTGAGTAGTAGTGAAGAATTGTTAGAAGTCAAAAATGAAATGCATGATGAAATGAAGAAATTCGATTCTAGGAACTCGACTCTTAAGAAAGAGGAATCATCTCTTTCAAAAGAAATGATTAGTCTAAGAGAAGAAAAAGATAAACTATCATCATTGCTTTATGATTCTTCTCAAAATTTCCTAAAAGATGAAAATGAAAACTTAAAGAATAAAATATTAGAATTGAATGGCACTATATCTAGACTCATGCTTAGAAAAGAAAAGCTTCATGAAGTACTTTCTTGCCAAAGATTAAGTGGAGGAAAACCCAGGTTAGGATACTCTCCATTAGGCAAGCAAAAATCAAAAGAGGGCTTATTCATGAATGCTTCATGTGTGAATGAAGCCTCTACTTCAAAGGTCAAAATCACACCCACAATGAATGATAGCATGTCTAGAAATACTAATTCTAATACTTATATAAGAATGAAGAATCCTAGAAATAATCATGCTTATATGTATGCTCATTCAAGGAATGCTTATATACATGCTAGGAATAATCAAAATATGCATCCTAGACACTTTATATATAATCAAAACTTGCACACATCAGAACTAGTCGCGGGCAAGTAAGAGAGAGAAGCTCTCAATTGCTGCAGTAACTTGTCCATGGTTTCCCACTCTTCTCTCCTCCCCTTCCCCTGTTCTCTGTGTCAAAATCACTGCTATCCCTAGCATGGGAAATAAGAAATCCAGTAGGAAGCTTCCTCTCTTAGTCTAAGAGAAGAAAGACTTGGAATTTGTACAAAATCATTTCAAAACCAAAACTGCTACAGTTTTGGATTTGCGTGAAGAAGTTCTAGTAGATTCTAGCAAGAATGGGTTTAGAGGACCAAGCAAAGAGTCAGAAAGCTCTTCCTACTCCTTGGGAGAGGAGGAGTCAAAGTCTTTGAGACCTAAGTTAGAAGGCTCTGCTCAGACAATGAAGAAAGTTCACACAAGGTATCAATGGTGAACAGTAACAAAAATCAAGCTATGGCAAAAAAGGCAATGCAGAAAGATGCTCAGGCTTCAGAGGATGAGAACCTAAGCTCCTCTGAAGAGAGTGATGAGGATTCAGACCAGGTTGGATCCTATTCTTTCAGTGAGGAAGAAGATTCCAGCTGCCAAGCTACTGTTCACGGAGGACCTGCTGCAGCAGGCCAAGGAAAGGAAGAGATGAGAAAGGGAACCAGACCACTCTCTCCCTTGATGGATGGGAGTCCCCATATTGGTTCCAGTTCTAAAGAGCCTCTCCAAAGGCCAGATGCATCCTCTGGTGCTCAAGGTAGAACTAGTGCTAAACGACATGGTCTCAGTGGCAATACTCTCTTGGAGGAAAGCAAGAAAGCTCATTGGGTAAGCTTATTTGCTGACAACAGGAAGCAAAGCAAGGGCTTACAACTCTCTTCTATTGAAAGTAAAGGAGATACAATATGTGTTACAGAAGAAAACATTGAGGAAGTGTTTGGAGACTATCCTTACTGCTTGGTAGGGTATTTTGCTGGAAGATTCCCAGGGAGGGCTGTCTTGAAGATGCTTACAGACTCATGGAAGGTAAAAGTTCTAACTTAATTCCATGATAGTGGGTGGATTATTTTCAAATTTGAAAATGCTAAGTCTAGTATGAATGTTCTGCAAGAAGGACCCTACCAAGTCTATGGTAGACCTTTACTTTTGAAATCTATGCCTAAATTCTTTCAATTTGGTAATGAGGAAATAAGCACTATCCCTATTTTGATTCAGCTGAAGGGTCTGTCCCTTGAGTTATGGACTGCAAACTGCTTAATTAAGATTGGCACCCAACTTGGAAAGCCTCTCTATGCTGACCAGTTCACTAATAATAAAGAAAGAATTTCGTATACCAGGTTGCTTGTGGAGATAGATGTAGCAAAGTAAATTAAATTCTCTGTGCCAGTTAGCTTCCCTAATGAGAACACCTTTGAGCAAAAGGTATCTTATGAAAACCTTCCTAGGTTCTGCTCTAAGTGTAGGATTCTTGGCCATGACCTCCACTCCTGCAGCCTAATTGGGAAGGCAGATAAAGGGAGAAAACAGAATGGTAAGGGGACAGAAATAACAAGACAAGATGGGACTAAAGCTTCACTTACTACTGACAGGGGGGAACTCTCATGATGCTGAGATAGTGGGGGTTGGCCCTTGTCCAGCTCCTTTAGCTATAGGAAAGATAACTCAAGAACTTAGAGGTGCTATCCAAGAAGTGACTCTACCTGAAGGGGAGGGTTCCAGAAGAAAAGAAGCATGGGTGGATGGTGAACAAGGGCCAGGCTCAGCCCCAGTTCATTTGGAACCTACTAAAAAGCCCATCCATCCTACTGAACCCCCTGACACTTGTGTGAAGCCCAAGGAGACAGGAGTGCAAGGGAGCAGCATCTATTTAGCAAAGAAGAAGAAAGGAAGATGAGCCTTGAAAGATCCTCATACAGTTGGGAAGGGAGGGAAAGCCTCCCAGCCCCCTCAATGATTGTAGCATGCTGGAACATCAGGGGTTTTCACAAACCCTTGAAACACAATGGGGTGTTGCACTTCATGAAAAGCAATAGGATTGATGTGATGGGAATTTTGGAGTGAAAGCTTGATGAAGCTAAGCTGCTCAGAATCATGGGCAACAAGTTCAACCTTTGGAGTCAGATCAATAATTTTTCAGCTCATCTTGCTGGCAGAATTTTGGTGTTGTGGGACCCTTATAAGGTCAGTATATCTATCATAGAAGCCTGTCCCCAAGTTATCCATTGTAATGTTCTATGCTTAATTTCCTCTTGTAAATTTGTAGTAAGTTTTGTATATTGTTTTAATTCCATTGTTACTAGAAGACCCTTGTGAGATAATCTTTGTAACTTTAGCTATGATAACTCAGCCCCTTGGCTTGTTCTGGGGGCCTTCAACAATGTTTTTGCTGCTGATGAGAAAGCTAATGGGCTGCCTATTACAAACTATGAGTTAAAGGACCCTTCATTTTGTTGTAGAAAAACTGGTTTATCAGATGTCAGTGCTACTGGGTGCTTGTTTACTTGGTCAAATAATAAAGTCTGGAGCAAACTAGACAGAGAAATGGTGAATAATGTATGGTATCAAAGGGGGCTTAGAGCCCAAGCCACATTTTTTCCTGCTAGCTACCTTTCTGATCATTCTCCATGCCTTGTAAACTTACTGGATGAAGTTAGTGGGGGTAGAAGATCCTTTAAGTTCTTTAATATGTGGACAGACCATGATAAGTTTCTTGATACTGTAAGATCACACTGGGGCAGAAATTTGGGAGGTCCTAAACTGTTCAAACTGTGTAGAAACCTTAAAGCTCTTAAACTCCATTTCAAACTACTCATTAAGAAACACTTCAGCCATATTTCAGAGAGAGCCCTAGAGGCTTCACTTAAGTTGTCTAGTCTCCAAAGGGAGCTCCATGATAACCCTTCTGACTTAGAGCTTCAATCTATGGCGGCTGCTATGAAGCTGAAGGCCTTTCAATTGGCTGAAGCTTAAAGGAGCTTCCTATCACAACAGGCCAAATGCAAATACCTCCTTAACAGTGATAGGGGTTCAAAATTCTTTCGTGCTTTGTTAAAAAGGAAGACCAGTAAAATCCATATAGCTGATGTTGTCTCCTCAAATGGTTCTCTGACTGCCTCTGAAGCTGAAGTGATAGAGGAATTTCTAAAGTTCTATAAGGACCTTTTAGGATCCTCTGCCAGTTGCAGACCCCTTAATCTGGAAGTCATTAGAGAAGGCCCTTTAATCTAAGAGAGCCAAGCTGACCTGTTGATTAAGGATGTCACAGAGGAAAAGATAAAGGAAGCCCTTTGGAGTATAGGGGAGGATAAGTCCCCAGGTCCATATGGTTATTCTTCCAGATTTTTTAAGAAAGCATGGGATGTAATAAACCAAGATATCATTGAGGTTGTGCAGGAATTTTTCCAGAATGGGAGGTTACTCAAACAGTTAAACCATACCTCCCTTGCTTTGATCCTTAAATGCAAACAAGCTTCAAAAGTGGAGGATTTCATACCTATTGCCTGTTGTAATGTGATATATAAGATCATCTCTAAGATCTTTGCCTCCAGATTAGCCCCCTGCCTGGAATGCATTATCAATCGAGCCCAGGTTGCTTTCATAAAATCTAGAAGCATGGCTGAAAACATCTATCTGGTCCAGGAGCTCCTTAGGAAATACTGCAGGAAAAGAATCTCACCAAGGTGTATGATCAAGATAGATATTAGAAAAGCTTATGACACAGAAGAGTGGGAGTTTTTGAATAGTCTAATTGCTGGCCTTGGGGTTCTTGATAAATTCAGAAGATGGATCATGGAATATGTTTCATCAACAACCTTTTCTCTATCCATCAATAGGAGTCTGCATGGTTTCTTTGTTGGTAAAAGGGGCCTCAGACAAGGAGACCCCCTCTCCCCATATCTATTTGTTATGATTGTAGAGTACTTGTCCAGACTACTTGGGAGATTGAATGCAGAGGATGGGTTCAGATATCACCCTAAGTGTGACAAACTCAAGATCACCCACTTGGCTTTTGCTGATGATCTCATTCTCTTTTCTAGAGGGGATGCTAGGTCTGTTAGGCAGCTAATGGAATGTGTCAACCAATTCAGTGAGTGCTCTGGGCTGCAAGCAAGCTTGTCCAAATCAAATGTGTTCCATGCTGGAGTCCAGGCTACTGAGTTAATGGAAATCAGAAGGATTACTGGAATGGAGGATGGTAGTCTCCCTTTCAAATACTTGGGTGTTCCTCTGGCTTCAGCAAGATTAAATGTTGCCCACTACTCCCCCCCTCATAGAAAAAATATCTGGGTACATAAATATCTGGGCTGGTTCTTCTTTGTCCTATGCTGGCAGAACAAAAATGATCAAATCAGTGCTTCAAGGGGTGGAGTGTTTTTGGCTTGCCATCTTCCCTATCCCTGGTAACATCTTGGAGAAAATAATTAGGATGTACAGAACATTTCTATGGAATGGCAGGAGCAGTGGTAAGAGGAAGGCCCTAGTAGCCTGGGCAGATTTATGCAAACCAAAAGCTGAAGGTGGGTTAGGCCTGGTAGACTTAAAAGCATGGAATAAGGCACTCTTAACCAGGGTCTTTTGGAACATCCACATGAAGAAAGACTCCCTATGGATCTAGTGGGTTCAGTATTATTACCTGCTGAACAGATCTATATGGGAGATCATGGCAAGAAAGGATGACTCCTCCATTTGGAAGAAAATTCTAGAAATCAGAAATGAATTGACTGGCTAGTCATCTTATACTCAGCAGGCCAGGGAAAGATTAATGGAATGGAAGGACCAGAATGATCTGTGCATAAAGAAGGTGTAAAACTCAATCAGGCTGAAAGGAAATGTAGTCAGTTGGGCTTCCTTGGTGTGGAATGGTCACTGCCCCCCTAAGCACTCCTTTATTCTTTGGCTGGCCATAAAGAACAGATTTCTCACAAAGGATAGACTTCAGCTAGATGGAGAAGAAAAACTTTACCCTCTATGTAAAGAGCATGAGGAGTCTAGGGAGCACCTTTTCTTCTTATGCCGGATCAGTAAGGAAACCTGGAACACCATCAAAGTTTGGCTTAGTTGTAGAAGACAAATGAATACAATTGAAAGTGCAATCAAGTGGACTCGAAAAGTAAGAGGTTTTGGCCCCCCCCCCCCCCCCCCCCCCGCCATAGCACAAAGGATAGCCCTAGCTTGCACAGTGTACAGTATAAGGATGGCTAGAAATGCCAAATTATTTGAGCAAACCTCAGTTCATCCTATCAGCCTAGCCAAGAAGATCCAAATTGTAATTTATAGAATTGTGTATGCATTTTGCCCACATATTAGGCTTCTCTTGTAAGTTTTTTTTTATTGGGCTTATTTTGTAAGATTATTTTTGCTTTCTGTATAAGCTCTCATTGTAAATCCCCTGGGTATGCCTAGTGATTTTTTGTACATTTTAGATTAATACAAGCTTTATTTACTGATAAAAAAACAAACTTGCACACTGCACAAACTAAAAGTTACCATTATCTTAGAAATCGTGTGCATACAAGCATGTATCCTATAAATCATTTACATACATTTTCTGGAAATGATATGTATATTCATATTCCTCACAATAGAAACATGTATCCTAGGAATTCATATCCTAAGCATTATAGGCATGCACAACTAAATACTCCTAGAAAATTCAATAACTACCATCTTAGGATTGTGCATCATCATGTTTATAGAACTCCATATATTGTTAAGAAAGTATGGGTCCCAAAAGGAACCGTATTTTCAAGGACTAACCCCAAAGGACCCAAGAAATTTTGGGTACCTAAAAATGCCATTGTATATCCTTGTGTGATGTAGATATGTCTCCACACCAAGGAAAAAAGTAACTGTTGGTACCTTGATAGTGGATGCTCAAAACATATGACCGGTGATAAAAGTGTATTCAAAGAGCTAACTCTAAGAGATGGTGGACTTGTCACCATTGAAGACAACACAAAAATAAAGATCATCAGGCATGGAAAAGTTAGTAATAATTTCTCAACCATAGATAATGTATTGCTAGTACAAGGCCTTAAGCCAAATTTACTTAGTATTAGTCAACTTTATGACAAATGCAACAAAGTCATATTTGAAACCTCTCATTGTCTAGTTATAAACATCAAGAGTAACAAGATAAAGTTTGTTGGCCATAGACATGAAAATGTTTATATAGTTGATTTAAAATCATTACATTCCGATAATGAAAAATGTTTTCCCTCATTTAGTGAAAATCCATTGCTATGGCATAGAAGACTTGGCCATGTGAACATGAATTTACTTAAAACCATTTCTAGGAAGGAGTTAGTCATTTGACTTCCCAAAATCAAATTTAAAAAAGACAAAGTATGTGATTCTTGTCAAATGGGAAAACAAACTAGGATTTCTTTTAAATCAAATAATGTAGTCTCAACTATTAGACCATTGGAACTTTTGCATATGGACTTATTTGGTCCAATAAGTACCATTAGTTTAGGTGGCCATCAATATGCTCTTATTATTGTTGATGACCATTCAAGATATATTTTTGTTATTTTTATTGCTTACAAGGATGAAGCTTTCAAAGGATTTGAAAACTTTTGCAAAAAGGTTCAAAATGAAAAAGGGATTTGTATTTCAAGCATTAGAAGTGATCATGGAAAAGAATTTGAAAACCAAAGTTTCTCAAAATTTTGTGATGAAAATGGAATTGATCACAACTTTTCAGCTCTTAGAACTCCTTAACAAAATGGAGTTGTTGAGAGAAAAAATAGAGTTCTAGAAGAATTTTCAAGAACAATGCTTTGTGAAATTAGTTTACCAAAATACTTTTGGGCTGAAGTGGTAAATACCTCTTACTATATCTTGCCAAAAGGGATTCACCGTCGGATATGCCCTACAATTTGACTTCATAGCTTCAAACAACGAACTAGAATATAAAATGCTCTTTGCTGGATATAAGTTGGCTTAGTCCCTCATGGTTGAAGCCTGAGAAATATTCAACATTCACAACTCTAGATGAATCAGATAACATAAGACTACGAGGTGATGGTCAAACAAATGATCAAGAATCTGACCAAAGTAAAATAGATGATAAAGTCATTCAAGCAAATGAAAATAAGTCGGATACCAAATTTTGACAATGTCAGAGCATATGTTCTTGCCAAACTAACTTTCTCTAAAGCTTTTGAACTCCTAAGAGTCGTATACGTTAGAATTTTATCCGGTGCCAGCATAGGGCAAGTTGAGGAAATGGATATAGATGACGAAGTAAGTTGGATGGATTCGATAATCAAATACCTTGAAAAGGTTGATTTGCTCGAGTCATAGCTCGAGGCGAAGAATTTGATAGCTGTAAGGAACACAGGTATCACTAACAGACAAAATCTGTCGGTGATAGCTCAAAATCCCTCGATGATAATCATCACCGACAGAATTTCGTTGGTGATGACCCCTTCAGTGATAAATTCTTTAGTAATAATGTTTTCACGGACAAATCGAAAATCTTTCGAAGAAAACTTATCACCGAAGGAAATTCCCTCGATGATAATTTTTAGAAAAATTAAAATTTTTCTCGACTTTACATAAAAATATTAAAAAATTAATTATTATTGAGATAATTTTTTTCCTCAGTAATAATAATTTTTAAAAAATAATCATTATCGAAGGCAATTTTCCCTCACTAATAATAATTTTTTTGAAAATAAGTATAATTCTTTTTAAAAATTATTAATATTGAGGAAAATTTCCCTCGATAATATTATTTTTTTAATTTCCACTTTTTGTTTTTTTTTGCCTATTTAAACCCATTCAAAATACATTTAAAAAATACATATCAAAACTTATTCAACAATACAATTTACGTAAATTTAATACAGTATTGCCTCAAAATCAAATCACAGGTCGACCAGGTCCATGGCATCATCGTCTAAATGCTCAGCATCATCCTTCGGAGCTACATCCTATAAAAGAAAACAAATTGCATGACCAGATAGATATATATTCATTATATATATATAGAAGTTAAAATATATATAAGCTGAAACCGAAACTAACTATTAGAAATGGACTCCGTTTGTTCACAGTGGTCACATTCGACCAAACGGACATGACGGTAACCCCGACTCGTCCATTATACAAATATTTTACAGTTTTGCCCTTATAATCGCAAAGTTATCAGTGTTGTTACTCGAAAATCCACTTGGTCTGTAATAGGTGACCGATATGGACTTCATTGGTTATCACTAATCACATTCGACCAAATGGACATGACAGTAACCATATCTTTCCATTAGATAACTACTTTAGACTTTTACCATTAAAACCATCAAGTTATGAACGTTTTTACCTGAAAACCCACATAGTTGGTAACCAATGATCCGAAATGGATTTTCTTTGTTCCCACTAGTCACATTCGACCAAACATAAGTGATGGTAACCTCGCCTCATCCATCAAACAAGTATTTTTACAGTTTTCCCTTAAAACTGTATTTTAATGATGGCAAAACACAACTGTTATTTAACTAACATGTTTAAACTAAGTTGTATTAAGGATCAAACACATTCAACCAAGGAACAAAGTGCAAAAACTCGAACCAAATCAAGTATCAAGTGAAGACTGAAGATCTAGAATAGGTCTTAAGGTTTAGAACCAATGTAAGTCTCACTCATACATTGTATTAGCTTGTTCAATGGCTCAAACACAAAAGGTTTTTCTAAAACCATTATTTTTAAATGTTTTTGATGAAAAACAGAAGAAAAACAGGGTTGGAAGACAACCCAGTCAACTGGGTACATATACCAGTCGACTGGTATATGGGTCAGAAGGTACCCAGTCGACTGGATGAATTAACCCAGTCGACTGGTACTTTGACCAGTAATTTCCCAGTCGACTGGATGAATCAACCCAGTCGACTGGTAAAATGGACAGAAAGTCCCCAGTCGACTGGATACCCAAAAGGTCTGAAAACGAGTATTTTTCAAGTGAACCCAGTCGACTGGTATCTCGACCCAGTCGACTGGTAATTCAAAAATATGACCGTTGGACTCCAAATCTGAACGTTTTAAAGTAAATCTTTTTCAAATTAAAGTCCAAAACGGCCATATTAATTGATTTCTATATAAACCCATTCAGCAAAGCATTCAAGAACAAGAAGCACATATTCAAAAAGAGTTGATCTCATATAATCAAGTTTTTATACTCTTGAAACACAAAAAGCTTTGAAATAATCTTCTTGAGCCATTTCTTCAAGCTTTACTTTGAAAGAGAGACATTTCTATTGTAATAAGCTTTCATTTGATGTCTCTCTACCTTTTACTTTACACCATCTTTGTAAAAGGATTACTTCCGAGAGGAAGGGGAAACTTCCGAAAGGAAGGGGATTTTTCGGTTTAAGCAATTCCTATAAATTGCTTGTGTACGGTTTGTGCAACACCCGGCTAAGTTGTGCGACTAAGTTTTCTTAGTGGATCACTTCAAGGAGTTCCTTGAAGAGAGTGGACGTAGGGTCGGAACGAATCCGATATTGTCGAACCACTATAACTGTGTTTGCATCCTCTTTCCTTAAACTCTTTATTTACAGCTTATTACTTGTATTAATTATTTGTTGCTTATCAGTTTTTATAAACTTGTATAAATTCCGCAAAAGTTTTTAAAAACCCAATTCACCCCCCTCTTGGGTTGAAACCTTGAGCTACAATTGGTATCAGAGCTTCGTTCTCTTTATTAGGCTTAAATTCCTAGAGTTGATCCAATGGCAGCAAATAGCTACTCTGAGGGACACTCTTATACTAGACCACAATTGTTCAATGGCTCAAATTATAACTATTGGAAAAATAGAATGAAAATCTTCGTCGAAGGACAAGATTACAATCTATGGAGAATTATAGAAGAGGGACCTAAAATTCCCTCAAAAGAAATAGTTATTGGAGAGACTCTTCATACAATGCCTAAACTTAAAACTGAGTTTACTGACGAGGATTGTAGAACGATGTCTCTCAATAGCAGAGCAACAAGCATGCTACATTGTGCATTAGATATTTCTGAATATAACAAAATATCTGCATGTGTTTCTGCTAAAGAAATATGGGATAAATTGCAAGTCACATATGAAGGAACAAGTGAAGTAAAAAAGTCTAAAATTTATATGCTAATTTCTGAGTATGAATCTTTTAAGATGTCTCCTAATGAAACCATTTCCGAAATGCACTCACGATTCACTACTATTATAAATGGTTTAAAATTGCTTGGCAAGAATATTGAGGAAGTTGAACTAACCAGAAAAATCTTAAGATCTCTGCCACCAGAATGGAAACCAAAGAGGACAGCCATTCAGGAGGCCAAAAATCTTGACAAGCTTGATGTTGAGACGCTGCTTGGGTCATTATTGACATACGAGATGGAAGAAATGACTCCCATCGTCAATGATGATGAGAAGAAGAAAAAGCAAATTGCTCTCAAAGCTTCTACGAGCAACAAAGAAAAGGAATTAGAACAAGAAGCAGAGAGCAGTGAAGAGGATGGTGAAATGGCTTTAATCACCAGACGATTCCATAGGTTCTTCAAGAAAAGCAAGAAACCTTACTCAAAGGATCCCACCTCAAAAAGGGAACCACTTATGTGCTATGGCTGCAAGAAGCCAGGACATATAAAAGCTGACTTTCCGGTTTCAAGCAAACCATACAAGGGCTTCAAGAAGAAAGCTATGGTAGCAACTACCTGGAGCGATGACGAAGAAGATGAGTCATCAGACAAAGAAATCAGATACGAAGAAATTGCCAACCTTTGTTTGATGGCAATCGATGATGAAAGTGAGGTAACATCTTCTCCCTCTTCAAAAAATAATATTGTTACTAGTAGTGAAGAACTGCTAGAAGTCATAAATGAAATGCATGAAGAATTAAAGAAATTTGATTCTAGAAATTCTGTTCTTCAGAAATAAGTATCATCTCTTTCTAAAGAAATGATAGTTCTTAGAGAAGAAAAAGAAAAATTATCATCTTTACTGTATAATTCGTCTCAAGATTTTCTTAAAGATGAAAATGAGAATTTGAAAAATAAAATTTCTGAATTAAACAGCACTATATCTAGACTTATGCTTGGTAAAGAAAATCTTGATGAAGTGCTTTCTTCCCAAAGATTAAGTGGAGGAAAATCTGGTGTATGATATTCTCCATTGGGAAAACAAAAAACAAAAGAGAGCTTATTCATGAAAGCCTCTTGTGTAGATGGAGCTTCTACTTCAAAAGCTCCTAGCATTGTTAAAAGCACTCCCTCGATAAATGCTAGGAAGTCTAGAAACTTAAATGATCATACTAAATTGAAGCATTCTAAAAATACTCATGCTTATATGTATGCTCATTCTAGAAATGCTAATACATATCCTAGAAATCATTATCATGCTCATTCTAGGAACAATGTGTATAATCAAAGAATGCATTCTGCTCATGCTCATCCTAGGAATTATCATCATGGGTATCCTAGAATGCATCATCATACTCTTTATATAAATGACATGAATTTTCATACTCCTTACCATAGAAACATGTATCCTAGGAACTATTATCCTAAGGTTTATAGGAATTCACATGTAAGACATCCTAGAAATTTCTATGACTATCATGCTAGGACTATGCATCATCAACTTGTTCATAGAGCACCTCATATTAAGAAAGTATGGGTCCCAAAAGGAACCGTATTTTCCAGGACTAACCCCAAAGGACCCAAGAAATTTTGGGTACCTAAAAGTGCTATCGTATATCCTTGTGTGATGTAGATTTGTCTTCACACCAAAGAGAAAGGTAACTGTTGGTACCTTGATAGCAGTTGCTCGAAGCATATGACCGGTGATAAAAGCGTATTCAAGGAGCTAACTCTAAGAGATGGTGGACTTGTGACCATTGGAGACAATACTAAAATAAAGATCATCGGGCATGGAAAAGTCGGTAATGATTTCTCAACCTTAGATAATGTTTTGCTAGTACAAGGCCTTAAGCCAAATTTACTTAGTATTAGTCAATTATGTGACAAAGGATATAAAGTCACATTTGAGACCTCTCATTGTCTAGTTATAGACATCAAGAACAACAAGATCAAATTCATTGGCCATAGACATGAAATGTCTATATAGTTGATTTGAAATCTTTGCATTCCGTTAATGAAAAATGTTTTCCTGCCTTTAGTGAAAATCAATGGCTATGGCATAGAAGGCTTGGTCATGTAAACATGAACTTGCTAAAAATTGTTTCAAGAAAAGATTTAGTTATTGGACTTCCTAAAATCAATTTTGAGAAAGACAAAATTTGCAATGCTTGTCAAATGGGAAAACAATCTAGGATATATTTTAAAGCAAAAAATGTAGTCTCAACTACTAGACCTTTGGAACTTTTGCATATGGACTTATTTGGTCCAATTAGTACCATTAGTCTAGGTGGCCATCAATATGCTCTTGTTATTGTTGATGACTATTCAAGATATACCTTTGTTATTTTTATTGCTTATAAGGATGAAGCTTTCAAAGGATTTGAAAAGTTTTGCAAAAAGGTACAAAATGAAAAAGTAATTTCTATTTCAAGCATAAGAAGTGATCATGGCAAAGAATTTGAAAATCAAAGCTTTTCAAAATTTTGTGATGAAAATGGAATTAATCACAACTTTTCAGCTCCTAGAACTCCTCAACAAAATGGAGTTGTTGAGAGGAAAAATAGAGTTCTAGAAGAATTTTCAAGAACAATGCTTTGTGAAAATAAATTACCAAAATATTTTTGGGCTGAAGCCGTGAATACTTCTTGCTATATTTTGAATAGAATTTTGATAAGGCCCTTGCTTGATAAAACACCATATGAACTATGGAAAGGGAGAAAGCCCAATATTTCCTATTTTCGTGCCTTTGGTAGTAAGTGCTTCATCTTAAATAATAATAAAACTAACTTGGGTAAATTTGATTCCAAGACCGATGAAGGGATATTTTTAGGATATTCAACTACTAGTAAGGCTTACAGAGTTTTCAATAAGAGAACTCTAGTTGTAGAAGAATCTGTGCATGTAACTATTGATAAATCTAACCCAATGAGTAGTGGAGAAGTTTCCTTTAAAGATGATGCAGATTTTATTCCAAGAATGGAAACTCCTACTCCCATTGTTGACCCAAAAGTGAGTTCTTCTCAAACAAATGAAGGGATGGCAACTCCAAATTTGGACCAATCATCCTCAAGTCAACAAGAGGAAAATCTACCCAAGGATTGGAGGTATGTAAATCATCATCCAATTGATCAAGTAATTGGTGATCCTTCACAAGGGGTAAGAACTCGCTCTTCTATTAGAAATATTTGCAATTATGTAGCTTATTTATCTTAAATAGAACCTAAGACTTTTATAGAAGCTGAAAAAGATAATGATTGGATAATTGTAATGCAGGAAGAGATAAATCAATTTGAGAGAAACAATGTTTGGAAACTAGTTCCAAGACCTAAAGATCATTCAATAATTGTAACTAAATGGGTATATAGAAATAAAATGGATGAAAATGGTATAGTAACTAGAAAGAAGGCTAGACTAGTTGCTAAGGGATATAATCAAGAAGAAGGAATAGACTTTGATGAAACCTATGCTCTCGTAGCTAGATTAGAAGCTATTTGAATGTTGTTAGCCTTTGCATGCTTTAATAAATTCAAGCTATTTCAAATGGATGTAAAAAGTTCTTTTTTAAACGGCTTTATAGAAGAAGAGGTTTATGTTGAGCAACCTATTGGTTTTGAAAACCCTAGTCTTCCAAATCATGTCTACAAGCTTTCTAAGGCTCTATATGGGTTGAAGCAAGCTCCAAGGGTATGGCATGAAAGACTAAGTAAATTTTTTATTGATAATGGTTTTGTAAAAGGTAGAATAAATCAAACTCTCTTCACAAAAACTCACAAAAATGACACATTGATAGTTCAAATATATGTTGATGATATTATATTTGGTGCTACTAATGAATCTATGTGTCAAGAGTTTGCAAAGTGCATGCAAGGTGAATTTGAAATGAGCATGATGGGAGAACTTACCTACTTCCTTGGACTGCAAATCAAGCAACTAAAAGGAGGTATCTTCATCAATCAACAAAAGTACATCAAAGATCTATTAAAGAGGTTCGGGATGGAAAGCTTAAAGCCAATTGGAACGCCTATGAGCACAACCACCAAACTTGATCTTGATGAAGGAGGTAAAACTGTAGATTCTAAATATTATAGAAGCATGATAGGTGCTTTACTGTACTTGACTGCAAGTAGACCTGATATAATGTTCAGTGTATGCATGTGTGCTAGATTTCAATCTAATCCTAAGGAATCACATGTAGTTGTAGTAAAAAGAATCCTTAGATATCTACAAGGGACCCAGACCATAGGATTATGGTATTCTAGAGAATCATCTTTTGAGCTAGTAGGATATTCGGATGCTGATTTTGCTGGATATAGGTTAGATAGAAAAAGCACAAGTGGAACATGCCAATTCTTAGGTGCTATGTTAACTTCTTGGTTCTCCAAGAAACAGAATTCAATTGCACTATCAACCACTGAGGCGGAATATGTAGCAGCTGGCAGTTGTTGTGCCCAAGTACTATGGATGAAACAACAACTAGAAGACTATGGCATGAGTCTAAAAAATATTCCTATATTTTGTGATAATACTAGTTCCATCAACCTAACCAAAAATCCTATTCAGCACTCTAGAACCAAGCATATAGAGATTAGACATCATTTCCTAAGAGATCATGCTCAAAAAGGTGATATAAGATTAGAATTTATACCTTCAGAAGATCAAATAGCTGATATTCTTACAAACCCTTAAGTGAAGCTAGTTTTTGTAAGATTAGAATGTTGATGGGATTGCTTGATTTTGATAAACTGAATGTTTGATTGCATCTCATTTCATCATTTGCAAGTTTGACATTGAGTGATAGAGTATTAATCCATGTTTAATTATTCCCATCACTCAAAAATGTCATAGATAAACAAAATCGTGCTAAAAAATTCAGGACTGGAAATTTTACTCAAGATCCAGTCGACTAGTAAATGTGCTCCAGTCGATTGGTAAGTCTCTGCTTGTTTTTCCAGTCGACTGGTAATTTTGATCCAGTCGACTGGTAACTCTCTGTCAAAACTTCCAGATGACTGGTAAGTCTTCTCCAGTCGTCCATAAGATCAAATCCTGTTTGGAGCCAATTTTTTTAATACCCCTTGTCCTCCAGTCGACTGGTAAAGATAGCCCAGTCGACTGGTAACTCACTGTCAGTTTACCCAGTCGACTGGTATGTCTACCCAGTCTACTGGTAAAGAAGTTGTTCATCTTTTCAAAGGGACCCAGTCGACTGGTATATCGACCCCGGTCGACTGGTATCGCGATTCTATAAAAGGGATTGTTCATTTTCGTCATTTTTACGCCATTTTCAAAGAGCCCAAGCTTTCTCTCTCTAGAAAAATTCATCATATTGATCCAAAAACCATCCAAATCCCTTCTAAACACACCGATATACACATTCCTAAAGAGACTTTTAACTTTCTACGGTTAAAATCTCTCATTTTTACCAAAATCTTTTTTTTTAAAAAAAAAACTCCAGATTTCTCCAAAATGAGTGACAAAATCTGTATTAAACTCACAACAAGTGGACCTAATGCGCCTAAAAAGCCAAGGTCTTCAAACCTTCAGATTCGGAGTCGAAAGGGAAGGGTGCAGTAGGATCATCCAGCAAGGAGCCCAGAACAAAGCTGGAGCAGACTCTGTTTTACAACCCAGTGGCTCATAAGAGGTATAATTCAGTAATCCGTCACAAGAAAATCATGACGGGTAGAGTCGTTGATTTCGACTCTATTCGCCATGGTAATTTCGATATTCTACCAGCCTTTGAGGCAATAAATCTGACCCCACTGGTCAGAATTCATGAAAAGTATTACCCGCGACTGGTTCACCAGTTCTATGCGAACTTGGTGAAACCCAGTCCTCTGGCTCTGAGATTCAGAACCAGAGTTAACGGTGTGGAGTTTGAGGTCAACACTAACCTCTTGATGAGCATTCTGAGAATCCCTATAAGGGGGGTTCAATGGAGTCTGGATGGATGGCCAGACAACTTTGAAGTTGAGGAGGCCTGTCGGATAGTCAGGGGCGACCCTAACTATGTGTACAGACCCACTATATTTCACACATGTAGTGACTTGCCCCTTGACTCAAAGTTGTTTCATTTGATTGTCAGTTGGTCCATCTACCCAAGACTTGGGAGTCGAGGGTATTTATCTAAAATAGATACGGTATTGATTTGGTGCCTAAAATCTGGGCACCACTTCAATATATATCCTCTGCTGCTCGCCAACATGATAAACGGCGAAGCAAACGACTCCGGATGTCTTCCTTATGGAATGCTCATTACGCTCATCCTCCAGCACTTCCGGGTACCTTTGCCTGTCTCCGAGGCTCAGGATATCGGATTGACGGACATCATCAACATCTCATCTCTGAAAAAGATGGGATGTACTGTTCATGAAGGGTTCCTCTATTCGAAGGCCGGAAAGCGCCTAAAGATCCGAGAGGATGCGAGTGACAGTGATGAGGATGCTGATATAGCTGCTGAGATGGAGATGGATACCCGAGCACCTCCCGTTGGTGACTCGAGTACCGGTCAGACTGGTTATGGTGACATCCTACGAGCCATCAAGAGTCTTCAGATGACGATGGAGTCCGGTTTTCAGTCCATGCAGTCTGATTACCAGAGGCTGAGCTCCTCCATTAACCACCTACGGGACGACTTCGAGTTACATCGAGAGCACACCGAGGGTTCCCTAGCTGAGATTAGGGAACTTCTTCATGACAGCTCGGACTCTCCCGCACCATGAGTCTCTATCTTTTATCTATACTTAGCGCTTTTCCAATTTTTGTCACATAGCACGGATATCTCATGTATGTTTTTCTTAGTTATGGCTCTGTGAGGCCCTGCTTGTATTGACTTTTTCTCTATCATGATGTAATACTATTAGCCATATTTCTTGCATTTATTTACGCTATTTGTGATATGTTAGAACTGTTTTAAAACTCTGTTGGTCACTAAAACTGCTATAAAATGCTTATATGCTTGAAAAACTTCCGGTTCTTCTCGGGAAGGCTTCTGAAATTCGAATGAAGCCAAATCTTCGCGTACATATTTGTATTCTTATAACCTATTTGACTGTAGTGGCTAAGTAGCTTATTTTTTATGTTATGCCTCCTTTGGTTGCTGTTGTCAAAACGGGGGAGAAAAATGAGAAAAACGAGAAAATCTAAGTAAAACGCAACCAATGCATAGATTTAGGGGGAGAATTGCTCCAAAATTTTGTTAAAATGTTAATTAATTGGTTGAGTTTGATTCTGGATTGGTTGAAAGAAATATAAACTGTGTTTGCTTGTTTACAGGGTGGTTTTTCTAGAAAAACATAGGAGACTCTGTCCAAATTTTTGAAAAATCCTATCACTTAGTTTTTAAAACTGTTTTTACATTATTAGTTTTGTCATCATCAAAAAGGGGGAGATTGTTGACCCTCGCCAGTATTTTAATGATGGCAAAACACAATTGTTATTTAACTAACATGTTTAAACTAAGTTGTATTAAGGATCAAACACATTCAACCAAGGAACAAAGTGCAAAAACTCGAACTAAATCAAGTATCAAGTGAAGACTGAAGATCTAGAATAGGTCTTAAGGTTTGGAACCAATGTAAGTCTCACTCATACATTGTATTAGCTTGTTCAATGGCTCAAACACAAAAGGTTTTTCTAAAACCATTATTTTAAAATGTTTTTGATGAAAAACAGAAGAAAAACTGGGTTGGAAGACAACCCAGTCGACTGGGTACATATACCAGTCGATTGGTATATGGGTCAGAAGGTACCCAGTCGACTGGATGAATTAACCCAGTCGACTGGTACTTTGACCAGTAATTTCCCAGTCGACTGGATAAATCAACCCGGTCGACTGGTAAAATGGACAGAAAGTCCCCAGTCGACTGGGTGATATATACCAGTCGACTGGATACCCAGAAGGTCTGAAAACGAGTATTTTTCAAGTGAACCCAGTAGACTGTATCTCGACCCAGTCGACTGGTAATTCAAAAATATGACCGTTGGACTCCAAATCTGAACGTTTTAAAGTAAATCTTTTTCAAATTAAAGTCCAAAACGGCCATATTAATTGATTGCTATATAAACCCATTCAGCAAAGCATTCAAGAACAAGAAGCACATATTCAAAAAGAGTTGATCTCATATAATCAAGTTTTTATACTCTTGAAACACAAAAAGCTTTGAAATAATCTTGTTGAGCCATTTCTTCAAGCTTTACTTTGAAAGAGAGACATTTCTGTTGTAATAAGCTTTCATTTGCTGTCTCTCTACCTTTTACTTTACACCATCTTTGTAAAGGGATTACTTCCGAGAGGAAGGGGAAACTTCCGAAAGGAAGGGGATTTTTCGGTTTAAGCAATTCCTATAAATTGCTTGTGTACGGTTTGTGCAACACCCGGCTAAGTTGTGCGACTAAGTTTTCTTAGTGGATTACTTCAAGGAGTTCTTTGAAGAGAGTGGACGTAGGGTCGGAACGAATCCGATATTGCCGAACCACTATAACTGTGTTTGCATCCTCTTTCCTTAAACTCTTTATTTACAGCTTATTACTTGTATTAATTATTTGTTGCTTATCAGTTTTTATAAACTTGTATAAATTCTGCAAAAGTTTTTAAAAACCCAATTCACCCCCCCTCTTGGGTTGAAACCTCGAGCTACAATAATCAATGATTCGAAATGGATTCTGTTTATTACCATTAGTCATATTTGATGACAAGTATTTTATAGTTTTGTTCTTAAAATCGCTAAGTTATGAACAGTTTTACCCGAAAACCCATACAATTGGTAACCGGCAATCCGAAATGGATTTTGTTTGTTCTCACTGGTCACACTCAACCAAACAAACGTGATTGTAAGCATGCCTTGTCCCTTAGACAAGCATTTTAATGTTTTGCCCTTAAAAATACTAAGTTATGAACATTTTTACCCAAAAATCCACATGATTAGTAAACGATGATCCGAAATGGATTTTATTTGTTCTCACAAGTCATGTTCGACCAATCAGACAAGATAGTAATCTTGACTCATCAATTAGACAAGTATTTTACACTTTTGCCCTTAAAACCACTAAGTTGTGAATATTTTTACCTGAAACCAACACGGTTGGTAACCGGAGATCTGAAATAAATTCTGTTTATTCCAACTAGACACATTCGACTAAACAAACGTGGCAATAACTCTACCTTGTTCAATAGATAAGTATTTTACACTATTTCCTTTAAAACCGCTAAGTTATGAACGTTTTTACCTGAAAACACATATGGTCGATAAACGCTGATCTAAAATGGATTTCATTTGTTCGCACTAGTCACCTTTGACCAAACGGATGTGATGGTAACTTCACTTCATCAACCAGACAAGTATTTTACAGTTTTGCCCTTAAAGCCGCTAAGTTATGAACGTTTTTACTTGAAAACCCACATGGTTGGTAACCGGTGATCCGAAATGGATTTCATTAGTTCCCATTAGTCATATTTGACCAAACGGACATGATAGTAATCTTGCCTCATCGATTAGACAAGTATTTTACACTTTTACTATTAAAACCACTAAGTTATGAATGTTTTTATTCGAAAACCCACACAGTTAATAACTAGTGATCTAAAATAGATTCTATTTATTCCTACTAGTCACATTCGACCAAAAGGACATGGCGATAACCCCGTCTTATCTATTATACAAGTATTTTACATATTTGCCCTTAAAATCGTTAAATTATGAACATTTTTACCCGAAAATCTACACGGTTGGTAACCGATGATCCGAAATGGATTATGTTTGTTCTCATTAGTTACCTTCAACTAAACGGATGTGATGGTAACCCTGTTTTGTACATTAGACAAGTATTTTACAGTTTTCCATTAAAACAATAAATTATGAATGTTTTTACCCGAAAACTCACACAATTGGTGACTGGTGATCCAAAATGAATTTTGTTTGTTCCTAATAGTCATATTCGACCAAACATATATGACAATAACCCCACCAGATGCTTGCAACTACTCTTTGGGATCGATCTACTATTGTGAGGATGCTTTAGTTTGGCCACTATTTTGTTTATTGAATCTGTTGCTCATAAGTTTCGTACAATGCAAATTAATGCATACAATTAATAATTCTTTTTCTACAAATAATATTAATAACAATAGTTATTTTTCGCATAAGTAAAAAACACATTATATACATACAACGGTCTCCTTTGACCTCTAATAAACATATTCATCTGTTCTCGGGTGCTTCTGGGTCATGTTAAACATCTCAATGGGTGTGGCAACTCTGCCTAACTTTGGGGACTGCACATTATAATTGGTCAACAAAAATTAATTTAATTATACATGTAATTATCTATCTATATATATGTGTAGAGAAATAAAGAAATCATATACCAATGCATCTGTGTGAGCGTCCATACTGATGGATCCTTCAACATGGTGAACATACAAATAATCTCCCGATTACCTGTTAAAGTTAAATAACATAGAAAAATCTAGTGCTAACCTAATTTTTTAAAATAATTTTTTCACATAAAATAATGATTAAATTTAAACTAACATAGAAAACTTTAGGTACCATCTTAAATTTGTTATTATTTTTTTCTTACAAAGATCTAAAGCTAACGTAAATTGTTTTAAAATTTTTATACACAAAATAATGCTTAAATTTAAACTAACATAACGAAAGCAAAATTAAAATATCAATATAACGCTTACATTTAAACAAAAATATCAAAATCAAGTGCCAATCTAATTTTTTAATTATTTTTCTATACAAAATAATAACTAAACTTAAACCAACATATGAATCAAGTGCTTACATTTATAACTAAATTTAACACATTTAATTACTTTTCCGTAAAGAAACTTGAATTTGAAGTAACAAAAAACTCTAATCCTAACATAAGATTTTAGCTTAACATATATTAACTTAAAGATGGATGGAAAAAAAATAAAATAAGAAAATAAATTAAGTAAACATAAATAAAAAAATAGGTGAGAGAGAGGAAAACTTACAAATGAAGGTTGATCCATGCAAAAATGACTAGGCAGAGAGAAAAAGAAAGGAAATGGGTGGAGAGAGAAAGAGGGAAAGAAGGAGAAAAATAGGGGTGGGGGAAGGCTGTTGCTCACGCGAAAGTGAGAGAAATATGAGAGAGAGAAAGCTGACGAAATGGGGGTGGGGGAGCTGCTGCATCGTGCGACACTAACTAATGTAAAGAAAAGATAGAAATGGGGAAAGAAGGAGATGACTAGGTTTTATGGTTAAACTTATCACCGAGGGAATCGTAATTAGTCCCTTGCTGAAAAGTGTTGAACCACAAAACTATCGTGTTTTGGCTCCTACTACTTTCACTAATGGAATTAGGGAATTAATTCTTTCGGTAAAAACCCCTTTTTACCTCCATTTTAAACCCTAAACCATAATAATCCCTAAACCCTAAGCCCTAATTAACCCTATCCTAAAGCCTAATTAACCCTAAACCCTAATTACCCTAAACCCTATTTAACCCTAAACCTACACCCTAATTAACATAAACACTAAACCCAAACCCTGACCCTAATTAATTAATATAGATATATAGAAATCAAGAAAATTTGAATTTTGACATTTTAAAATTAAAAAAAAGAAGATAAAAAATTATGGTTTGAAAAATGATCAATTTGAAAATGTTGTAAAGCCACATTTGGTTGTAGTAATGGAAGCAATTCTATAATGTAAGGCCCACACACTGCGCACACACATAGCGCGCACAACACACACTATGTGGGTCAACTAGTATCATTTTATTTATTTTTTTTATGAAAACCTAAAAAAATATTTAGAATATATTTTTTTCTAACCCTAAACCCTAACCCTAAGTCTGAACCTTAAACTTCAACCATAAACCCTAAACATAAACCCTAATTAGCCTAAACCTAAACCATAATCAACCTAAACCTTAAATCCTAACCCTAATTAACCTAAACCCTAAACCCTAACCCTAATTAACATAAATGCTAAACCTTTTTTTTCAACAAAAAGAAGAAGAAAGAAATGCATTAAAAGAAAAATAAACAATTGGGTGGACAATGGGAAAACCAAAGCCAAACCTAACCTAGAACAAACTCACTAACCAAGAGACATTACAACGTCAAAATAAGCCAAGAAAGGCTACAAAAACAAAACCATACTATACTTCAACGTTTTTTCTTCCTACCTTTAGTAACCTTTTTCTTGGGTTTTAAATTTTTTCATGAGATCAATGAGCTCCAAGAATTTATCCTCTTCATATTTCTTTAAATTCTACATCCATCAATGTGTTGGATGAAGAAGATCTGTATAAACCCGAATGATGAAGGCGAGGAGGATAGTAAATATCATCAAAGCACTTCAAAATTTTCAAGTTTGATTGATGAGGACAATTTTTCAATTCTACCTTTATAAAAGACTTAACCCCTTTGTCTTTCTTTGTTTTTTTTCCCTCTTTGATGTATTTTTTTCTGAGAGGAGCTAACTTCAATCTCATTGAATCCATTTGATCAGAATAATATCCTGAAATCGTTCCATAATCATTTAGCCTTATAGTGGAGGGATCACTTTGGTTAATATCATTTTGGGGCTGATTGTTTAACTGATGCCTATAATGTTGGTTCTTCTCTTCCAAAATAGTAGGCAATTCTTTAAACTCAATCGAATCAATGAGTCTCATAGTAGTATAATTCTTGAGTCTCATAAGTGGGGAGTCCGAATGATCAGCATTATAATCTGAAGCAGAATCTAAATCAGTGTGCATTAGCAAGTTGGTGTCGCACTGATCAGTAACACTTTGTATAATCTGCCCTTTCAAACCAGCGTTATACTCGTTAACCTTCTCCATTTTGGAGTCAATGAGCGACTCCTGTTGGCACTGACCTAAAGAATATGATTCTGAATCCTTGTTTTCAAGTATGGAAAAAACCTTGTTGTGAACTTGTTGCCTTTGCTCTTTCAACTCCACCAATTTATCCTTTACCGTAGGCAGTGTGGAAACAGTGTGTGTATCTTGTTAGCACTTCTACTGCCTAGTAAAATTCCTAGGTTGAGCATTGATCAAATTCAAATTCTCTGGACCAGTGTGCAATTGAGAAGCTTCTGCACACTGATTAGAGATAAGATGAACCTGATCAGAATTAGTATTCCCTTGTCCTTGTAGGCGTAAGACCTGATTGCATATCATTGTTGAGTGAATGAGCGACTCTTGATGGATCTGACCTAAGGTAGGCCTATGACAATCAAGAACTGGTTGTTTCTCAACATTAAACTTAGATTTATCCTTTCATCATTTAGAAGTAGAACCCGGACCTGAAAGGTTTGAGGAAGAGACCCCTGCATGCACACCTATCTGATTTGAAGGAACAATATTGTTTAGGAAGAGTTGCACTTCTTTGGCTTTATTTTGAGATCGTTTGGAAGGGCCATGAGACATATTTGAACCGTTTATTGCCCCACATTCTGATGAACATTATGCTGATTAGAAACCGGTATAAAAATTTTATCAAACACCTTATGATCTTCTTGACACGTACCTCCTTTACCCAATAGTTTTCTACACTCATGATCATTGTGACCTTATAACAAACAGGTAATGCATTATTCTAAGTTACCCTCAAAAAATAATTTCTGCCATATTCCTTCCTCACGACCTGTTCCTATCCAAACTCTTGTAGGTCTTGGTTTAGTTAAATCCAGCTCAACACACACACGAGCACTACTTGGTCTCTCTATATTCATTATTTTATCATCAATTCTTAAAAATCTAGAAAAGGAGTTAGCTATACCTTTTAAGATTGCTTGATGAAAAAATGGTAATGGAAGGCTAGGGAAACGAACCCAAACAGCAGCAACTGTAGTTTCTCTATTGTTATTAAACTCCGGTGTCCATTTGAAGAGCCGATAGAGAGTATTCTCAATTTTTCTGTTCCCATGAGACCAAGTCGCAATAAGATCTTCATTCGATTCCAATCGAACCAAAAGATGTCTAGGATCTAAGACTCCAACAATGGGACCATTTTTTAAATTCTATTATGGAATGTGTATTTGGATTGGGATCCTTGGAGGATTCGCGAATAGAATTTCATCACAACCAAGAAGGTAAAAAGAGTTGTGCCTTTATTAAATTCGATTGGGGAGATGGTGAACGCGGGTTCACCATTAAGTTTAAAAGGTTTTGAGGACAAGCTCAATTCGAGAAAGGGCTTTTGAGAGACAATCTGTCGAACAGATTGACTACTATTGGAAGGAGACAAACCTGTTACAGCATTTGCAAAAGATTTAGAGGCTGTTTTAGGGACTAAAGGTAGGACAGAATGTGTAACATCAAGGTTGGAGGTTTCAGTTTGGGAGATGAAATGGAGAGCTGGTTGCAAAGTTGTTCTGTTGAAAGTGTTCTGGTGATTTACGATCAGAGGTGAAAAATAGGAGATAGAGGTGAGGTAGGAGGCCAGAAGCGGAGGAGGAGGATCAGGTGCTCGCTGTTTGCCGCATGGCTCAGTCATGGATGGCCTAACAACCACCCTCAAAGGCGGCTGTTGGAGGAGAAGGCTAAAGGCGACCCAAAATTTTCTAGAGAGAAGGAGAGCTTATCTCTCTAAAGAATTGGACTCTTCTGGTACATAAACACTAATGAATCCAAACCCTAACCCTAATATGATTGAGAATAAAAAGTATATAAAATTAATATATCATATTATTTATTATATATATTATATTATATTTATCTACTATTTATTTATTAATTATTAATGTATAATAATTCATAATTTTAGTGTACAATTATCATATATTAGAAATATTATTTATATATTATATATGTACTATAATAATAATATATTACTTAACTATATAATGTTAACTAGTTAATTATATTATTTTGAAATATTTAATATTACATAAGTATTTAATTACATTTTTACTTTCATTTTTATTAATTATTAGTCATATTCACTATATTTTATATTTATTTATTATATTATATATTATTTTTTCTACTTTTTAGTTACATAATTCAATTATCACCAAGGATCGGTGATATGTTGTTTTTTTATAAAAAATGTAAATGAAGAAATTATATAAAACATGTATTTGAATATATTTGTTTTCACCGGAGGATTAATTTCCCCTAGTGATAATATTTTTTATAAAAATAATTAAATATATTTTAGAAAAAAGTAATAAGTATAAATAGTTATCACTAACGAAATATTCCATCGGTGATAATGTATTTTCCTATCATCGAGGAACATGTGTCCCTCAGGGATAAGCCATCGCTGAAAATTATATCACCGAGGGACATCCCTCGGTGATAAGCCGTCATTGATGCCTGTTTTTCTTATAGTGGATGTACAGAGTAACCATGTATTGCATGATAGAAAACCAACTATACAAAAGGTCCTTCACACTGTCGTATCTTAAATGCCTAAAGCCTCGAGAAGCAGATTATTCCCTAAGAGAAGTCCACGAAGGAATTTGTGGCAACCATTTAGGAGGACAAGCTTTGGCCCACAAGGTCTTGAGGCAAGGTACTACTAGCAAAGACTTTAGAAGGAAGCCTTAGACGTTGACAAAAAATATATCAAGTGTTAGAAGTTCGCTCGTATACTCCGTTGTCCCTCAAATTCGCTGACCATAATCACAAACCCGATACCTTTTGCAATGCGAGTAATCAACATACTCGAACACTTTCCTATAGCCCTTGGACAATTAAACTTTTTGATAATGGAAACTAATTACTTTACAAAGTAGGCAGAAATCGATCCATTAGACAAGATTAGTGAAAGTGCTAGTAACAGACAATGATAAATAGTTCGAAAGCACTTGCTTCAAAAACTTCTCTAAAGACTTGAAAATTGATCACCAGTATGCTTCGGTCGGGTATCCTCAACCTAACATACATGCCGAAGTGACAAACAGAACCATATTACAAACTTTCAAGAAAAAACTTAAAGATATATAAGGACAATGGGTCAAAGAACTACAAGACGCACTTTGGGCCTACAGGACCATTCCTTAGTCCCCCATTGGTGAGACATCGTTCCTCCTAGATTTTAAGTTAGAGGTCGTGGTCCTATTTGAGGTGGGTGAATCTTCTCTCTGAGTGTAACTTTTTGAGAAGAACAACAACAGCGAATAGTTAAGGTAAATTGGATCTGATTGAGGGAATCGAAGACAAGGCACTATTGGAGTTCATGACTTATCAGTAGAGAACAACCAAGTACTATAACTCTAGAGTCAAGCATAGAACATTTAGACTTGGAGACTTTGTACTTCATAAGAAAGAAGTCTTTAATCTATGCGATGTTGGGAAACCTGAACCAAACTAGGAAGGGTAGTATCGCATCATGAAAGTCATCAAGCAAGGGACTTTTGAATTAGTGAGAATGGATGAAACATTTTTACAGCGCAATTTGAAAATCTACATAAATTTTATTGGTGATTTACTCCTTTATGAATTAAGTCTGAAGCTATGCAATGTATATATTTCAAGTTATGAATCAAATAAGATTATCTAATTTCTCGCACAAGTTTATTTTTCATACAAGCTTTGGACGCCAAGTAACGGAAGCTAAGACACCATAAAGATACCGTGGCCCGAATTGAGTGTCTCTCTAAAGATCCAAAGTTAAGGATCCAAAGAGAAGCCGTAACTTCATCCTTCAATCACTTTAAATTTGAAGTTAAAGCACCACAAGAGATGATTCATCTCGGATCAACACATGCCTCCAAACTCAAGCTAAACCAAGCACCTAACACTTAGGAAAAATTGAGAGTCCACCAAAAAAATGTAGAACCGAAGTCAAACACTTCGAATAATCCATAAGAAAAAAATAACAAAATTTCAACCAAATAACCAACATTCCTACTGTAAGTCTACCGATATAGATACGTAGTGGAAGTTTATACCAATAAACTTATCTGATGAATGTCTCCATGAATCTATTAGAATTCTAATCCATCTCCATACAAGGTTAGAGATTTATACCTTTATGAAGATTCTGGTTGAGAATTCGGTGCAGAGTTCACAAGTCCTTCAAGCGTCTAACCCACTAGTTAATAATTTGAATAGACATTATTTTTATCTATTGTTACATCGTAGATCATAATGACTAAACCCACTAATCCAATGTCCTTGATTGGCTAAGGAATTTGATAATCGTTCTCAGTTCTAAGAAAATGGCCTATTTTCTTGATATGTCGCTTCCAGCAACTGTTTCTGAGCATGTTCTAGAAGAAAATATTGCTACTTATAAAAAGTGGTAAGAGGATGATATATGAGCTAGGCACTATATGCTAAGATCTATGTCTAATGATCTTTATAAGCAATATGACAAGATAGAAATTGCTTATGCAATATTTCTTCATATACAAGAGTTTTGTGGTGAGCATAACTTCTTTAAGGCGAGGATGGTCGAATTATCATTAGTCCATAAGCATGAATTAAAGATTATCAACTATATCAGGAAATTAGATTAGCTCGTTTTAGTGTAGATACGGACTTAAGTAGTGACTTAAATCTTCAATTCCTTCTAAACTCATTATCACTGTATGTTATAAACTACAACATGAACAAGTTTGAAGATACACTTCTACAACTTGTTATATGTTGAAGACAGTAGAAGCTATGAGCAAGAAAGTTTAAGCAACCATTATTCTTGTTGATGGAGATTCTTCCTCTAAAATAAAGTTTTGAAGAAAAAGAAACCATTGAAAGTGATGGGAGGTGTCAACATGGCTAATTCATCAAAAGAAAAGAAAGATAAGGGACGGTGCTCTCGTTGTGGAAAATATGGGCACTAGAAGAGAAATTTTAAGGATAACCTTGTAAACAAGCCTTTGGACGGCAAGTCTTAGTTGTTGATGAGACCCCCAACTTAAGATAAGCATTGTCCTCAATGTAAAAGCAAAAGTTAAGGAAACTCCCTTTTTTAACCAAAGGTGCATGGATCTGAAAGTTGTGCACGACCAATTGAAATGATGCACATATTTGTCCCTGAAAAAGAAATACGAAAATAGCAAAATAATGATAATAAACAAGAAAAAAGAAATATAAAAAATAGTAAAAATGAAAGGATATGTTGTGGGTTGCCTCCCATGAGTGCTAAGTTTTACATCTTCAGCCAGACGCTCTTATTCCCTCCTAGAAAAACATAGGTTGAATGCACCAGCCACTGCTTCACTGCCAAATTCAGTGCTTGTATGCTTTGGCGATGGCAAGGAATACTTAAAGTCCACCACATGTGGCTCAAGTGTTTTTGGTGATGCCCATTTACTATTAGCAGTAGGGCATTTGATTCCCGCATCCATGTGACTTCTCTCAAGCAACTTCTCAAAGTATGGTTGGCAAGATGTCTTAATAAATTCCCGTGGCTTATCAAAAACATCAACAATATTAACGGCATCGGGATAATTTGAAGAATCTTTGAACTCAAGATTATTAGGAATGAATTCCGAAGAGTTAGAATTATCTTTAATGTACTCATCCTCTTCATGTGGCTGCCATGGGATTGAAAAACATTTACCTCTAGAGTCCTATTTCCAAATGATAATGTCATTAGGCCATTCCTACAATTAATGAGGGCATTAGCGGTGGCAAAGAATGGTCTTCCAAGGATCAAAGGAATTTTGGACTTCGTGTTTATAGTAGAAACAGTATCTAAAACAAAAAAATCAACAAGATAGTAGAAATTTTCAATTTGTAACAAAAAATTTTCTACAATATCTCTTGGTTTTCTTACCGATCTATCCGCTAATTGAAGCACCACGGAGGTTGGTTTGATCTCACCTAGACTGAGCTGCAAGTACATGGAATATGACATGAGGTTTACACTAGCACCCAAATCTAGCAATGCTTGGCCACAAGGTTTATTTCCAATTTGGCAAGCCACCATTGGACAGCCCGGATCTTTATATTTAGGTGGTGTCTTGCTGTTAATTATAGCACTTGCTCCATTAAGAATGCAGTCTTCTTCACATTGTGCTTCCTCTTGAGTGTGCATAGATCCTTGATGACTTTAGCATAGTTGGGAATCTGTTTTATGACATGAAGAAGAGGAAGATTAATTTTAACATGCTGAAGTTGTTCAAGAATCTCACATTTTAATGCTGTATTTATCTCCTTAGGTTTAAGGAGTGCTTGAGGGAAAGAGACCGGTGGGTGATAAACATCACGGGCCTTTGTTCCTTGGGGGCTTTATCCTTGTTGCCCACGATATTAAGAATCCAGTGTGATGGTAGAGTGGGACCATCAATTGTCTTACCACTGCGACTAATTATGGCATTAACCTCTCTATTGTTTTGATTTTCAGGATTGGAGGTTTGTGCCATATGTTGTCCCCTTGGATTAGGTTGTGGCTGTGAAGGAAACCGACCTTGTCCTTGAATCATCAAGAAACTAGTCAACTTGGTGAGTTGACTCTTTATTACCTTTTGTTCCTCTTTGATCGCTTGTTGTTACTCTAACAACCATTGATTTATTTTTCCTTGATCTTCCACACTCTTGGCATGTACTTGCATAAATGACTTAAACATATCTTCCAAAGGTAAAGATTTTTGAGGTGAATTAAATGAGGTTACTTCCGGTTGCCATTGGGTACTAGAGTGGGCAGGGGGTTGTATGTCGGATTTCCAACTGAAATTAGGGTAATTCCTCCAACCGGAATTGTAGGTGTTAGAGTAGGGTGAGTTTGGTTTCCCAAAGGGTACACCTATAGCGTTACACTCATCCTTCATCTCAAAATAAACTGGACAATCCTTAGGTAAATGATCTACCTCATTACACATGAAACAAGGCTCATAAGACTCTACCCTAGCAACCAGTTTAGGGGTTCTAGTATCCTTGGTTTTTAAGGCTTCAATTTCCTTAGTTAGGACCTCTAAATGGGCTTTAAGGCTGTCCTCTTGCTTAAGTTGGTAAATCCCAGCAGGTTGATTTCTCCTAGTGCCTTCCATGGCATTTGGTTCAGTCCAAGTGTGGGCTTTTTCTGATAGGTCATCTAAGAAATCTATTGCTTGGTCGGGATCTTTTTGAAGAAAATTCCCATTGCACATCATTTCTATGAATTGCTTTTCCCTACTTAGGAGTCCAACATAGAAATAGCTAACTACTCGCCAACTCTCATACCCATGGTGTGGACAAGAATTCAAAAGGCCCTTGAAACGTTCCCAAACTTGATATAAGGTTTCACTCTCCTTTTGTGCAAAGTTTGAGATTTGTCTCTTGAGGTTGTTAGTCTTATGGGTTGGGAAGTGTTTTTGGTAGAAAACTCGGGTCATCTCATCCCAACTACCTATGGACCTAGGCCTTAACGAGTACAGCCAAGCCTTGGCTTTTTCCTTAAGTGAAAAAGGAAAAAACTAAAGTTTAACGGTGTCTATCATAGCAGCCCTACTGTGAAAAGCAACTACTACTTCCTCAAATTCCCTAATATGGATATAGGGGTTTTCATTCTCAAACCCATGGAAAGTTGGTAGCAATTGGATCATGCTCGGCTTAAAATCAGGTTGTTGAACATTAGGGGGGAACATGATACACGATGGTGTGGCCGTATGGTTAGGGTGCAAGTAATCCTTAAATGTCCTAGGGGGTTGATCTTCGTGTTCACTAATTTCTTCGGGACTAGATGGATTATCAAATAAAGGATTTGAAAAAGAATTAAATTCTGACTCTAACACAAGCCTACAACCAAATCTACCCACAATGTCTCTATGTCTGTGCATGTGAGGTAACAAAATAATAAAAATATTATATAAAAAAAAGAAAGAAAGAGTCAAATAAAATTAAAATAAAAAATAAAAAATTAATGCAGCAAGCTAAAAGAAGGAACGAAGTTACCGCCTTTACAGCTGTTGAAAAGAAAAACTATTTACAACTCTTCTACCGTCATGTCAAAAGTTGACAATCTTCTTTGTACTTAAGCGTGTTTCCCCGGCAACGGTGCCAAAATTTAATTACGCCCAAAGTGTAACGCAGTAGTTGTAGCACAGCTTTGGGGTGTCGATTCCACAGGGAAATAAGTTAACTATAAAAGGAGGTGTGAACTTTAACACAAACGATAAAAGATTGATTAAAAGAATCTGAATTGTGTGAAAATAGTGTGAAGGAAATTGTGTAAATAGATTTATGATGGAGAAACAACAAGGTTCCGGGAATCCTCCCTAGGTTCGTTGCCCTAATCCTAACCTGATTCAATTGTTTTTATCTCGATTGTAAGTTTCACATCCCAAACAGGCAATCCACAAATATTCAATTAAAACACATATATAAGCCATAATGTAACTGATATGAATTACTCTTTACTTTCAAGCACATATGACCTAACTTATAAATTATCAAGAGACGACGATATATCTACATGACAATATCGCAGCAATGGACAAATCTATAAAAGAGATCTACCAGACTCAGTCACACCCAAACAAATATATATAAGAAGAGCATGACTAGACTTATATGGAGGAGAAGCATACAATCACCGGATTAATATGAAATCTTCTAATTAAATCAAGAATAAATCATAACAATGTTTAATAAAAATAATTCAAAACTACAACTGAATCAAATAAAGGAAGATAAGGACAACTACACCTAGGGATTCATCCATTTTCCTTGCTTGGAGACTAGTCGACCATGGGGCTCATGCTTCCTTGAGCTGCCTCGGGCCTCCCAATGATCATCTCCGGCCTCTAATTTTCCTCCTAAGGGCCCTCTGGATTCACTTTCTGATGATCTCAGATGATCCCAGATGATTCCCAAAGCTAAAGTGGAGTAGGCCTTTTGTAGGGAAATACCACGAGTGCAATGTGTTTCCAATCCGATGTGGGATGTGGGATATAGAAATGTGTTTCCAACTGATGTGGGATGTGGGATGTGGGATTTAAGCTCAAAAACTTCTGCTCACGCTGAAATCCCGCACAGCTCGCACAGCTTGACCTTTGTCTACTTAAACTACCATAACTTTCGCTAGAAAAATTATTTTTACGAACCGTAAAATTCTCCAGAAAATAGACTTTCGGATATTTCTAAGCATATATGGCTCATCTCCTGGTTCTTCCTGCGTCAATACAGTTTAATTTTCAAAAATGACTGATCGGTATAGGCAATTCTAGCAATTTAGTGAAACTTCTTTCTTGGTTTCTCTTCATCTTGGCTCTTCCGCGACCATTATCTCACTCGAGTATTCATTGAAGCTTCGTGTTTAAAATGATGATAGCTTTTCTATCTCTTTTTTAAGCTCAGAGTACCTAAAAATGCACTGAAATAAGTCAACGATTCAAGAATAACACTTTAGAGTTATTAAGGATACACAATTCCTATTGCATTCCATTGAATTGTTGGGTGTCATTTTCCCTTTTGTGTGTTTTTAGCATACTTGGTGTTAGCATTTGAGTTAATTCACATGTCAATGATATGAACTTAATTGAGATAGCATATAGCATTTAGAAGAAGTTAAATCTTGCTTCAATTTGAGAATAATTTAAGTGTCAATCTTCATTTGGTTTGAGACTCTAGTTTGCGGTAAGATTGTATGATTAGTCTAAAAAATTTAGAGAAGTTTTATGTGTAATTACTTTGTGAATACTGGTGTGAGTTTTAAATTACTCGCAAGCGCACGAGTCGTTTGCAGTATAGCGTTGTGCAAGTGCGAGGTCGAATCCACAGGGAATTGCGTTGTGAAAATATAATTTTTAATCTAAACTAACTCTATCTTAACCTAGTTCCGAATTTTGAATGATAATTTGCAAAATAAATTAAAACTAAATTTAATTGATTTAAAATCTAATAATAAAAAGCACTAAGGTTTCCGAATCCACCCCACCGAAGTTAAGCATACATGTTCTAAAAATATAGCCTATCAAAACATTCTATGAATCCAACTATAAGACAAAAAACAAAGAATATCCCAACTAAACCAAAAGCACCCGATGTATCCGCTCTTAACAAATCACAAAGGGAATCCAATTTAATCGAAAAGCATTCAATGTATCCATCAGATGAAACACAAAGAAAATCCAACAGACAATTTAAACTCAATCAATTATAAGATGAACTCAAATAATTGACAGAACATTTATACTAAAAATTGTCAGATTTGTACAAGCAAATCTGAACTACTACGCCAAACAACGGCGGGGCTTCATCTTCAACCTTAGCTGAAGAATCTAGCCACTCATAACTATAAAACTATAATAACAAGTGCTAAACATTTAAACTAAAACAACTGGATATAAAGAAATAAATAAACAACTTTACATGGGAGAAATTCCACTCGCTGACGGGCGGCGCTTCCCCTCGTGGTAGCAATGCCTTCGGGATCCACCAGAATGCTAGCGGACATCCACCGGTAAACACCAAAGTGGCTCAGGAATTGTACATTGGATTATGAAGCCAAATGGTGTTTATATAGGGGAAGACCCGGAGTAAAACAGGTTGCAGAAACGATGTGGGATACAGGCCCGTGTGCGCTCGATCGCAGTGTGGTGCGATCGATCGCAGGTACGATCGATCGCATGTCTTGTGCGCACGATCTCATGTGCGCTCGATCGCATGTCTGTTGCGATCGATCGCAGATGCACTGATCTTCAAATATTTCGATGTGGGATGTTGACCTTGCGCTCGTTCAAAGGCAGGTGCGCTCGAGCGCTGGTGCGCTCGATCGCATGTCTGTTGCGATCGAGCGCAATGTCTCCAGAAGCTTCAAATCAACCTGAAATGCTGCACTTTCTCCACAAAGCTGTAAAAACACACAAAACACAAGAAAAACGTAAAATAGAGTAAAATAATACTAACTAAGAGCATAACAAATATAAGTTAAGGGTCTAAAATATGCAATATTTTAGACTCATCAAATACCCCCAAACTTATATTTTGCTAGTCCCTTAGCAAAACAAAATAAAAGACTCAATGAAAAACAAAGAACATAAAGATAAAGTCATCACTCATGGTATCCAAAAATTTAAGGAGCACACATCATCATGATATTCATTCATAAGCAAGCTTAAAAAGGTAAACACATCTTCGCAATGAATAGAAATGTTAAAATCTAATTACTTACAAAAGGCAAGATAAGGCATCACAAGCTTGAATCAGTTTAAGGTGAATTAGTACATAAAAATGAAGCTTCCAAGTAATTCTAATGTGTAAGGTCTCCATGTCTCAAGATTCACCGAATTTCCCATCAAAAATGAACGAAAAGGCATAGTTTTTATTTTATTATTATTATTATTATTTTTTTTTTATTATTAAGGCACGGCTATGCTTAGTTCCCTTAAGCTTTCTAATTGACCCATGTAGCAAGTGTTAAGTCAATGACTCCCAAACCAGATGGTTTTAGGGCATTAGGTGTAAAGACACCCCTAAGGACTTACTAACTCAAGTCAAAAAGGCTACGAAATTAAACCGACCTTAATATTACCAAGCAAAATTTCACCTTTTGACGTGAACACTCACTGCTTACTGAGGCAAGAGGTCCAGTTACTCAGCGAAAAGTTTATTGATAAATTTTTTTTTTTTTTTTTTTTTTGTTTTTTTTTTATATTTTCCTATGCCCAAGAGTTCATCCAACAAGTCATCCAGTTTCAGTTAAGATAAGGAAAAATACACATTAAAATCACGTGTCATACCTCACATAATTTGTGCTAATGTGCTCGTGTGAGATTAGATCAAACATGTGAATTCTCAAAATGCCTAAAGTAAGTAACTAAATTTTAAAAAAATTATCACCAGATCATGTGTTCAAAATGTTAAGCTCACCAATGACATCACATCACAGAAAATGTTTAGATCAACTAAAATTTCACGATAACATGAGCATGCATTTATCTCTATGACGAAAAGACAACAAATTAGGACAAAGTGTGTGATGTGTCTCCCATACCCCCAAACTTAAATTACACATTGACCCCAATGTGTGACTAATATGGAAAGAGCTGACCTGAGATATGGAGAACTATCTGGACTGGTATGGCTCATAGCATACCCCCAAACTTGAACTGAAGTACGCTTTGTCCCTGAAAAATAAAAACTGGAAAACAAAAATACTGGAAACAACATTAATCATAAAAATGCAAATTAATAAATAAACAAAAGAAAAGATAAGCTGTGGGGTGCCTCCCATGAGCGCTAAGTTTAACGTCTTCAGCCAGACCCAACATTAGTAAACATGCCCAACTAAGTGCTCCACCATCTGATCAATAAATGGGAATGAAAAATGATCAGGCCTAGTGGCAGCATTCAATTTACGGTAGTCTAGACACTTTCTCCATCTTGACTGCACTCGAGTTGGAACCAACTCGTTGTCTCTATTTACTACCGTAAATTCAGCACGTTTGGGCACGACTGAAATCTGGCTCACCCACTTGCTATCAGAGATGGGATAAATGATCCCTGCCTCTAACAGCTTAATATCTTCCGCCCTCACAACCTCTTGCAAAGCAGGGTTGAGCCTTCTTTGTGTCTCCCTCGATGGCTTGGCATTCTCCTCCATATGTATCGTGTGTATTACCAACGAGGGGTTGATTCCCTTGACATCCTCAATAGTCCAGCCTATAGCTTCCTGATGCTCTCTTAAGATGTCCAATAATTTCTCCTCTGGAGCATCACCCAAATCTAAAGCTATAATTATAGGCAAAGAATCTGCTGGACCTGGGAACTTATACTCAAGATTATCCAGTAAAGGCTTAAGTTCCTTCTTGTGAGGTTCAGGTGTTGTGGTTTCCTCGGTCTCACTGCTTTCTCGAGGATCAGACTCCAAAATGACATTTACTTCATCGAGTAACTTATCTAAACCCAAGTCCTCTCCAAAGTGAGCAAAGCATGCCTCCAAGGGATCCTCAATACGGGATTCATCCATAGTCTCCTCTGTCCTACTACTCTCCCGAGGAGCAGGCTCCACGATAGTATTTGCTTGCTCAAGTAACTTGTCTAAGTCCAAATCCTCTTCAAACTGAGCAAAGCATGCCTCCATAATATCCTCAGACTTCCTTTCTTTCTTGGGCGCTTGTAGTCTCTCAGGGTAAGGCGCTTTAGGTAAAAACGACCCCGAGAGATCCTTAATAATACGAGTGGCTGTAGATGGCTCAGCATCTCTCTTCTCATTGTTGCCACTCTCTTGCCCTTGGTGCATAGCAGGGTTCTCTTCCACTTGATTGTCCACTTGTCTCCCAGACAAGTATGGGACAGTTGATTGCACTTGATCCTGCCAATGCATTGGAGTTGAAGAATTTCCCACCGCAAACTGTTCCTTTGGGTTAGGATCAGTTTGACTGGGGAACTCTCCTTCCTCTCCTTCACCCACGTAACTTGCGATTTGATCAATTTGACTTTCTAGTGTGGCAATCGCTTGGGTGTTTTCTATTGTTGCACTCATCATTTCACTCATAGATTGGCTAGTCGTTTTCATGAAATCATTGAGAGCGTCCTCCAATGATTGTGAAACCGACACTGGCGCTTGAATGGGAGCTTGGTAAGCGGGTGATGGTGTTGGATAAGCTGAGTGATTGTAACTTGGAATTGGTGGAGGAAATTCGGGAGTGTATTGATTGTGAGCATGGTAAGGGGCTCCTCTCTGATTCATTGATTGGTTCTGCTCCCATGAAAAATTAGAGTGGTCCCACCACCCTGGATTGAATGTTTCGGAGCAAGATCCATTTGATTGCCAACAACAGTCATTGAAAGCATTCATTTGTTCCATAGGATACTCGGCACAAGCCGGCATTGATGGGCAATTCTGTGCTAGATGCATGGGACTAGCACAGATGGAACAACTTTCAACATTGAAAGTGTTGGCAGTATTGAGGGACGGGCCGGTCATTTTAATGAAATCCTTGAGGGCGTCCTCTAAAGACTGTGAATCCGGCGCTGGATTCATCCACATGATTTTTTTTTTTTTTTTTTTTTTTTTTTTTTGAATTAAATAAATTAACTAGTAGAAAAATAAAATCAATTTAGACCAAAAATTTTCACAAACCAAACAATTCCCCGGCAACGGCGCCAAAAACTTGGTGTGAGTTTTAAATTACTCGCAAGCGCACGAGTCGTTTGCAGTATAGCGTTGTGCAAGTGCGAGGTCGAATCCACAAGGAATTGCGTTGTGAAAATATAATTTTTAATCTAAACTAACTCTATCTTAACCTAGTTCCGAATTTTGAATGATAATTTGCAAAATAAATTAAAACTAAATTTAATTGATTTAAAATCTAATAATAAAAAGCACTAAGGTTTCCGAATCCACCCCACCGAAGTTAAGCATACATGTTCTAAAAATATAGCCTATCAAAACATTCTATGAATCCAACTATAAGACAAAAAACAAAGAATATCCCAACTAAACCAAAAGCACCCGATGTATCCGCTCTTAACAAATCACAAAGGGAATCCAATTTAATCGAAAAGCATTCAATGTATCCATCAGATGAAACACAAAGAAAATCCAACAGACAATTTAAACTCAATCAATTATAAGATGAACTCAAATAATTGACAGAACATTTATACTAAAAATTGTCAGATTTGTACAAGCAAATCTGAACTACTACGCCAAACAACGGCGGGGCTTCATCTTCAACCTTAGCTGAAGAATCTAGCCACTCATAACTATAAAACTATAATAACAAGTGCTAAACATTTAAACTAAAACAACTGGATATAAAGAAATAAATAAACAACTTTACATGGGAGAAATTCCACTCGCTGACGGGCGGCGCTTCCCCTCGTGGTAGCAATGCCTTCGGGATCCACCAGAATGCTAGCGGACATCCACCGGTAAACACCAAAGTGGCTCAGGAATTGTACATTGGATTATGAAGCCAAATGGTGTTTATATAGGGGAAGACCCGGAGTAAAACAGGTTGCAGAAACGATGTGGGATACAGGCCCGTGTGCGCTCGATCGCAGTGTGGTGCGATCGATCGCAGGTACGATCGATCGCATGTCTTGTGCGCACGATCTCATGTGCGCTCGATCGCATGTCTGTTGCGATCGATCGCAGATGCACTGATCTTCAAATATTTCGATGTGGGATGTTGACCTTGCGCTCGTTCAAAGGCAGGTGCGCTCGAGCGCTGGTGCGCTCGATCGCATGTCTGTTGCGATCGAGCGCAATGTCTCCAGAAGCTTCAAATCAACCTGAAATGCTGCACTTTCTCCACAAAGCTGTAAAAACACACAAAACACAAGAAAAACGTAAAATAGAGTAAAATAATACTAACTAAGAGCATAACAAATATAAGTTAAGGGTCTAAAATATGCAATATTTTAGACTCATCAAATACTTTTACGGTCTTGACAAGCTCTAGAACTTATTTGATAATCACTTGAGGCAAATTCCTAGAATGCACATTACTTAGGATATGATATATGTCATTTTTGGACTGTTTGAGCCTGTTAAACCTACCATTGCTATATTTACCACTAGTCACCTATTTGAGCCTTTTCTTGAAAAAGAAGTGAGCCTTGTTTCTTTCAATAGCCCATTTACTCACCTTTATGAGCCTAAAGATATTTTATCCTTACCTTTCTCTTAAAAGAACTTAGCTATACACATTTGCTGAGAAGCACTTAAAAGGAGTAAGGATGGAAATATGAGAAAACATCACTACCATAACCCAAGTACATTAAAGGAGATTAGTAGGGGGTTATGTAAAAGAAAAGAAAAATGAAAAAGGAGGTGAATAGTCTTATGCCAAAATACAAAAGAAAAGTGAATTACGGCAAAGAAAGAAGAAAAGAAAAGAAAAGTGGTGATTTTGAAAGGAAAAAAATTAAAAATGCTCGAAAAATGGTTGAAAAAGTTGAGTGTTGAAGTAAAGTTATCTAGTGCTTAAAAGTGATTGTGTTTAAAAGCTAAGAGATTGAGTTCTTTTTCTCGTGAATCCTTCCCATTTTTTCTTAACCTTTACCTTAGCCTAACGTTACAAGCTTATTAAATACCTATTGATCCAATGTAATGTGATTTTTCTACAATAGTGGAGAGTGGTTTGAAGTGTAAGCATATGGAGCTTGTTTTTGTGATTGATGTCACAAAATTTATCATGTTTTAGAGGCCAAGACTTGTATTCATGAATGTTATGCATAAAATCATCCGGGTGTTCGGATTAATTGTTTGAGGTAAGATAGTTGTTAACAGTCAATAACGATTTTAATATTGATGTTTGGATTACTTTTGGACTTAGGTGAAATTTAATGATTCTATGTGCTGTATGTTATGTGCGATTTTTGAGACAAAAATGAATTATTCTTGGTTCAACGCTAGCATTGTTTTACTTTGTTTTTAACTCCTACCATAGAATTCATCTCTTGTTTTCGCTTGAATTGCTAGGGACTAGTAATAAGCTAGTTGGGGGTTGTAGAGTCATAAAATGTATCTAAACAAAACTTAATTGTTAGCATTTTAGGGTTGATCGAGGTTGGAATTACACTTTTATACCTTAATAACTCTAAAGTGTTATTCTTAAATCGTTGACTTATTTCAATGCATTTTCAGGTACTTTGAGCTTAAAAAAGAGATAGAAAAGCTATCATCATTTTAAACACGAAGTTTTAATGAATACTCGAGTGAGATAATGATCGCGGAAGAGACAAGATAAAGAGAAACCAAGAAAGGAGTTTCACTAAATTGCCAGAATTGCCCATACCGATCAGTCATTTTTGAAATTAAACTATATTGATGCAGGAAGAACCAGGAGATGAGCCATATATGGTTAGAAAGATCCGAAAGTCTATTTTCTGGAGAATTTTATGGTTCGTAAAAATGATTTTTCTAGAGAAAGTTATGGCAGTTTAAGTAGACAAAGGTCAGGCTGTGCAGGATTTTAGCATGAGCAGAGGTTTTTGGGCTTAAATCCCACATCCCACATCGGTTGGAAACACATTTCTATATCCCACATCCCATATTGGATTGGAAACACATTGCACTCGTGGTATTTCCCTATAAAAGGCCTACTCCACTTCAGCTTTGGGAATCATATGGGATCATCTGAGATCATCAGAAAGTGAATCCAGAGGGCCTTTAGGAGGAAAATTAGAGGCCGGAGATGATCATTGGGAGGCCTGAGGCAGCTCGAGAAAGCATGAGCCCCATGGCCGACTAGTCTCCAAGCAAAGAAAATGGATGAATCCCTAGGTATAGTTGTTATTATCTTCCTTTATTTGATTCAGTTGTAGTTTTGAATTATTTTTATTAAACATTGTTATGATTTATTCTTGATTTAATTAGAAGATTTCATATTAATCCGGTGATTGCATGCTTCTCCTCCATATAAGTCTAGTCATGCTCTTCTTATATATATTTGTTTGGGTGTGATTGAGTCTGGTAGATCTCTTTTATAGATTTGTCCATTGCTGTGATATTGTCATGTAGATATATCGTCGTCTCTTGATAATTTATAAGTTAGGTCATATGTGCTTGAAAGTAAAGAGTAATTCATATCAGTTACATTAGGGCTTATGTATGTGCTTTAACTGAATATTTGTCGATTGCCTGTTTGGGATGTGAAACTTGTAATCGAGATAAAAACAATTGAATCAAGTTAGGATTAGGGCAACGAACCTAGGGAGGATTCCCGAAACCTTGTTGTTTCTCCATCATAAATCTATTTACACAATTTCCTTCACACTATTTTCACACAATTCAGATTCTTTCAATCAATCTTTTATTGTTTGTGTTAAAGTTCACACATTCTTTTATAGTTAACTTGTTTCCCTGTGGAATCGACACCCCAAAACTGTGCTACAACTACCGCGTTACACTTTGGGCGTAATCAGTTGTCCTTTAAGGGAATTAACTTATTAGTTAATAATGCTTCTTCTTGGGTATTAGACACTATACACACCCAATTTTGTTCCAAAATTATGAACGGGCCATGCATGGGTTCCGATGTTAAATCTTTGATCTTAATGCGCTTATACTAGGAAAATTCAAAGGTTTGAATTTAATTTTGGAATAGAACCAATTACAATTTTTTTTATTCAATCTACCTTAAGCTCAAATCAATTGGGCAATATTTTATTATACCAAATTCAAGCCTAAAGCCTTTAATTCATTTTTGGCCTAACCCAAAATCCGTCAAAGTCTATTGATTTTTGCTAGCCCAAAATCTAATCCCAAAAAGGCTATCCAATTTTGTGAGTGAATTTCCTTCGTTTCTCTCCTCCTCATGACCAGCCATATACGTGGAGAAAGAAGAAATTTCCTTCTTCCCTTTTTGCCTTATTAAATGGACATTTACTTTGCAAACTCTCAATCTATCCCATAAATCAAATTCTACATTTTTTTACATAAAAAACTACACTTTTTCTTCTTCTCATGATCGGCCACATATGTGGAGAAAGAAAAATTTTTCTTCTTTACTTTTTGCCTTGTTAAATGGACATTTCTTTTGCAAGCTCTCACTCTTTCTCATGTATCAAAGTCCGCCTTTTCTACATAAAAAACTACTCTTTTTCATTTTTTCTTGACCGGCCACATATGTAGAGAAAGAATAAATTTTCATCATATGTGGAGAAAGAATAAATTTTCATCTTCCATTTTAATCATGTTAAACGAATATTTCCTTTGTAAGCTCCCACTCTTTCCTATGTGTTAAAGACCACTTTTGCACCACATAAAAAAAAAAAAAAACAAAACTGTCCTCTCCCCTAAAAGTCGACCATGTAAGGAAGGAAGTCTTCCTCTCTTCTTTTTCATTTTTGTCAAAACACCATACCACTTCAAGCTTTCACCTCTTCACCTCAAAAATTGTTCCATTTCTCCTTCCAAGAGCTAGCCACTAAAGAGATGAAGTTTCCCTTTTCTTGTTTTGCTTTGTTAGAAAAACCCCTCCATTTTAAGCTTTCATCTTTTCACCTAAAAAATTTCCCCATCTTTCCCTAAAAAAATTGGCCATAAGAGAGGAAGTCTTCATCTCTTCTTTTTCTTTTTTGCCAAAACACCATACCACTTCAAGGTTTCACCTCTTCGCCTAAAAAATTGATCCATTTCTCCTTCTAAGAACTAGCCACTAAAGAGAAGAAGTCTTCCTCTTCATTTTTTTTGCTTTGTTAAACACACCCTTTCATTTTATGCTTTCATTTCTTCACCTAAAAAATTTTCTGATCTCTCCCTCCAAAAACCAACTATAAGAGAGGAAGTTTTTCTCTTTTTTTTAAAAAAAAAAACACACCCTTCAATTTCAAACTTTCATCTCTTCGCCTAAAAAAATTTCCCATCTCTCCCTCCAAAAATCGACCACAAAAGAGAAAGTCTTCATATTATTTTTTGCTTTGTTAAACATGACTTTCCATTTTAAGATTTTATCTTTTCACCAAAAAAATTGCTCCATCTCTCCCTCCAAAAATTGACCACAAGAGAGGAAATCTTCCTTTTTTTTTTTCTTTTTGCTTTGTTAAGGACACCTTTCCACTTCAAGCTTTCACCTCTTCACCTCAAAAGTTGCACCCCTCTTTCCTCCATCTTCTTAGCCAGCCTACACCCTTTATTTCATTATTTTTGTTGTTTTTTTATTCACATGGGAAGCTCACCTTTCTCTTATAAATATCCCCATGTTAAAACAAAGAGGGGGAGAATGACGAAAAAGAAAAGAGCAAAGAGAGAAGCATAGAAAGAACAAAGAGAGAGGCATAAAAAAGGGCACAATAAAGAAAAGAAGAAGCATAACAAAGATAGAAGAGCATACAAAAATGAAAGAAAAGAGTGGAAAGTGAAAAAAAAAAAGGGACAAGAGAGAGTTTATCAAACCTAACAATACACTTACAAATGATTCTCTAATCTATAATCAAACCAATCCTCAAAATTTACCAAATCCACAAGAGTGTGTGGAATCTCCGAGGATTATTTCCGCAAGTGGAAATTTTCCTTCGCCAAAAATGTTGGTTAAATTTCTTTTGGTTGTGAAACCAAATTGCTAATATACTTTGTATGTTTGAACCACCTTGAAAACAGATTAAATAATTTATCTTACTTTTTATTTGATGAAATTCATTCTAGTTTCAATGATCATCTTTTGTTTTGTTTCTCTTGTGATTTTCTTCTTTATTTTCGTATTTCTAATTACATGTTTCCGTTTAACTTGTTATTAGTCTTAATTTAGTATATGTTTGATGAATTTAATGTTAAATCCATTATTGCTTTAATGCTCATTTTTTTAATCTTAGTTTCTTTATGATTTTAATGCTTATTTCATTTTTTTTAAGTTATGTACTTTCTTTTTAATTTGTTGTTAATCACATTCTTTTTTGTTCTAAAAACCATTAGGATCCCATTTGGCCCATCATTGAATACTTCATTTCGCATTTTCATGTCACAACCCATTTTTTAATCTCTTATTTGTCCTATTTTTAGTCGTAGTTCATTTGTTCAAATCCGCATGTTTAGCTTAGTTCTAACCCACATATGTTTAAATTTGCATGTTTAATTAACTTATTTTAATCTGCATGTTTAATCCACTCATTTAAATTCGTTTGTTTAATTTAGTTTTGGTTCATACGTTAAATCCTCATATATATTGTCCACTTATTTAAATTTGCATGTTTTAATTCACTTCTTTTTTAATCCGCACATCACAAGTGATTTAGATTATTCCTTTGATTCATGTTTAAAGTATTTTTTTCTTTTTTTAATTATGTATTTATTTATTTACTTTTACCGCACCATTTTAAATATAATATTCGGTATCATCTTGTTTGAAAATAAATTGTGAATGCGTGTTTTTACTTTATTAATGTATGGTAATAAGATTTAAATTAAAGTTTTAAATAATTTTCTTCGCAACGTAAAGGGATAGACTTCGGTCTTGGCAAGACACGGAGCTTTAATTCCTCACTCTTTTGTACCTAAATCTCTCAAGCCTCATAATCTCTCACGTCGACCAATGACAAGAGGTTTAACTCCCTTCAAGATCAAATGGAGACTCTTTACATGTCATCCTTGCTCTGTGCTCCGATGAAAATGACAACTTGTTTAATACTTAAAAACGCACCAGTAATGGGAGCCCATTTACTACTTATAAAGGGATTGTATTAGACTTGGTAGGTTTCACTGATTTTTATATGCCCAGTCATCATAATTTGCACCCTCGTCATATCATCCTTCCTCGAATTGAGAGACCTTAAGTAATAAGTCTGGATGTATGGGTAATCGGTGAAAAAGAGCGGTACTTACAGATACCAAGTACGGTTCTCATATTTTTAATAGGTTGCAAATGGAGAGAAAAAACAAGAATCTAAGGAGGAGTCAACTTTCGTCTTGGAAATGCAGTAAGCGTTGTTACATTAGGTGTAGGGACTTATTACTTAGTTTTACTATAGAAGTAGACGGTAAATGTAGAGCCCGACACCTTATTTGGAACATTTTGAATCACAAGGTTGTATTTTGAAGCATAATTGGTGTATAAGATGACTTTGCGATTTAATTTAAATTCTTATGAAAATGTAAGGGGGTGAGTAGAAGTTATAAATTTAAGTATAAGATAAGGACAATTGTAAAGTCTATTTTTTTATTTTAAATTTTATATTTATACGTCGATGGATTAAATTATAATATTTTTGTATTGGAAGTACATATGACTTATTAAATGAGGAGTAAAATAGACATAAGATAAATAAAGGTATGTGTACAAAGGTGAAGAGTTTACTATAGAGAAATTAATTGTAGAAAATAATTAGGTCTTAGTATAATTAGTTAGGAAAAGAAAGAAGTGGGTTGTAAATTAGAAAAAGAACCTAAGGAAGGGTAGAAGGGTAAAAGGGTAAAGCTTTAGTGTTAGTGATTCTATTTAAGCTTAGAGACCTAAGAAAATAGTAAACACTCTCATTTTTCCTTTAGAAATCTCGGAGTAGTACAGAGGAAGAGGACAAAAACTCTTCTTCCATTTTTTATGAGAAAAACCCAAAATTTTCTAACTTGTTTTAGCTCACCCTCTCACACCACTCACTTACTCGGCCCTACTAGCTATTACCAACCAAGAGGAACCGCCAGTGTAGGAGTTGAAGCACCATGAGAAGCTTAGGGCGGTGCATGTACTACACGCTTTGAATAGGATCCATTTCTCCTTTGTGTTCTTTGGTTGTTTTTGCCGAGAAATTGAGGTATACACTATTTCCAACTTATTTCAAGTTAAAATAGGGTTAAGAAAGTTAAATTCCTAGCTTTGCTTGAAATTATTTGGGTTTAAAATGATGGAGTTTGGATTCATTGAAGTTGAGGCATGATTTTGAAGGAAACCTTGAATAAATCTTAAGTTCTAGAATGAAATAGTTATAATTTATTTTTGGCTAATTTTGATTATGTAAGATTAAGTTTTAGAGGTATAAAAATGGTTAGGATTGAATGATTTCCTTTAGTTGAAGGAATTATTGGACAAACCTAATTTTGGGTAGAAGCCTTTTAAGATAAATTTAGAAAAGAAGAAATTATGGAGTTTATTTGATTAAATCTTAAATTTTAGAAGGAATTAGTCTAAGTTTATGTTTGGGTAATGTTAAATATGTAAGTTTAGGTTTATGGTAGTAAAAAGATAATTGGATTAGAATGGTTTCTTTGAGTTGGAGAAATTATTGGGTAAACTTAGTTGGCAAAAGCTTTTTAAGTTAAATTTAGAAAAAATGAAGAATTTTGGAAGTTAAAGAAATAATAATTTTGCTTAGCTTTGAAATTTGAGGGTACTAAACTTTCTTGTAAACTAACTTTGAAAATACATTAGTAAGTTAAAATTATTGTTATGAGACATAGGCTTAAATTTGATAGAAAAGGAAAAAGAGCAAGGAAAAGTAAACTAAGACCTATAACCTTAGAGGAATTTGTTCCTAATTGAGTTTGATAAGAATGGGAAAGAATTAAGGAAGTTGGGTATAATTTAAGGCTTAGACTTGCTATCACTAAATTAATTTTTTCAAAAGTTATAACCAAATTCTTTGATAAAATAAATGGTCCTACTTAGCATAGGTCTAAACTTTATATCTTTGTATAGTGATGTGTACACGTATGATCCAGTAAAAATAATGTATGAATATATGTACTTAAAGTTTTAAGTAAAACTAGTATTTTGTAAATGTGTATCATGTTTTACTTTTAAAAGAAGAAAATTCTATGGCATAACTTATAGTTTTGACTATTTCTTATAGTTGCTTGATAGAAATGGGTATTAATTACTTGTATACTTCTTAAATTGTTATACTAAATGGTATGTTCATTAGGTGTGGTTGAAGAATGAACAAAAAGCAAGGAAGTAGTATGAGACTAGGACTTGTTTCTAAAGGTGAGTTTCACCTTGCTTTTAGTAAGCGTAGTAAATTGTACAAAAAAATAAACAAGTTAAAAGTATATTTATATGAATGATTAGGGAAATATAAATAATAATATTATGAGAATTATGTATATATAGAGATATGGTTGTACAAGAACTAAGTATAGAAATGATTTGATATATTTGTTTTATGTTTGAAAATTGTGATATATATTGTTGTGATGGAATTGATTAATGGATATACATTGGTAAATTGTTGTGTTATGAAGGCATTTCATATGACATGAATTACTTGATGAAATTATGGAACCGAGTGGAGTGGAACCGAGTGGATGTATAATGCGATGTTTGACATACCAGTACATGGGGAGACATATCCGTTGTTATATAAAATTAGCCCAGTGAGGGGCAATGACATGTGATGAGACGATATGATACATGATCATACTTTTCATTGCATTGCATTACATTCATTTCATTGATGATTGGAGTGGAAAGTAAGGTGGAATCGAGTGAATGTATAATGTAATGTTTGACGTACCAATACATAGGGAGACTTACCCGTTGTTATATGCAATTAGCCCATTGAGGGGAAATGACATGTGATGAGATGAGCTGAGACATGATCATACTTTTTATTGCATTGTGTTACATTCATTTCATTGATAATTGATGTATTGATGGAATTGGCTCATGAGGGGCACTCATTGTGATCAGCCCATGAAGGGCGTATGTTTGTGATTTCACCTAGTAAAGGGCATGAAATGTTGATTGTTGTAATGTGAAAAATATTGAAATAGGTATTACTCATAAATGATATTCCTTATGATGTGTGCGGCATGATAAGAATTTCATGCTAGTTAATTATTTAAAAGTCTTAATGTTTTCTTGTAATAATTTTTCCTTTTGTGATAAATAATGAGAAAAGAAACCAAAAACGTCTTTAAAAGCACTATTACCCATATATATATGAAAATTGATTTTCATAATGAAGTTCTAAAATAAAGAAATAAATACTAAAATGATTACCTCTAGTAATGTGAATCTTGCTGAGCTTTTTAGCTCAGTCTCTCCCTTTTTACTACCTTTTCAGGAAAGCACCGAAAGGCTTGGGATCAAAGTTGAAAGTCGTCTATAGCAAAGTCCTCGTCTATGGAATCCTCGTTCTCTTTGATGCTATTTAATATGATTCTATTTGTGGATCATTAGTAAGTAGTAATTAGGTATAACGGGTTTTATCTAGAGATATATGAGTGTACAATAAGGGATATATCACTATTAAGTAAAAAAAAAGAGAATGTCTTATGTGATTTATTAAGATATAATTCGGGACATTCTTTAGCTAAGGCGGGGTAAGAATTAGAAATGAGTTTCTAATTTCACCATTAGAGTTATAGTCTTGATATCTACACACATATAATTAATGCTAAGGGTTTGATGGAAGTTCCATACTCTAATTAGCTTGATTAAGACATTAAACGATGGAAGGACTGGATTGCTCGTTAATTTATAACGGAAAGGTTCAAGGTTTCACAACCAAATTCATATTGTATGGGTAGTCATGATATATTATTAGGTGTCACTCATGATTGTAGAAACCTTGAGAATTAATTTATGAATAATTAATTAATTCTCAAAAAAGAGAGAATAAAAACATGTTTTGATTAAAATAATTTAGGAGTCCTAATTAGTTGGAAAAGGTTCCAATTGCAATTACATAAAAGGTATGGCCTACAATCAAATTAGTTTGAACCTAAGGGGTCACACACAAAATGAGAAATGTGTAATTGGAAAATAACGGGGTTTAGTTTTCAATTAATGGTTAATTTTACATAACTCTATCACTATAAATAGTTTATTAGTGTGCATATTTTTAGCACAAATTCTACACACAAGTTTCTCTTTGAGATTTTGGTTATTCTTCCTCCCAAAAGAAAGAACAAAATTTAGAGAGAAATTCTAATTCAAGATTTTCCTTGTATGGACTAAACCTTAGAGATCATATGGTTTTGTAATTGTTATGGATTCCAAAACGTGAAGAATTTAGTGACATTCTTAGAATGTCACAAAAGATATCAAGAACACTACGAATCAAAGTTAACAATTTTATTCTTGTATATTCTTGTAATTGAACATATGTTCTATGTGAATCATATGGTGATTAAGTTTTATGGGAATCAATGAAAAATTTAATTTTTCGTTGCGTTTTCATTATCGATTTTCTTCAATACCTCCATACATAAATGGTCACACCTAATTACTACCTTTATGTTACCCATGATTAGAATAACGTTTAAGTAGTATCAAAGCATGATACTGATACACAAGGCTTCCATGGTGCCTCAAGTCTAAGGATCACTTGCACAACTATAACATAAGAACTTCTAATAACAACTAGTAAAAAGTCCATTTAGATCTTTTTAAGTTTAATAAGTTTGGTGTACCCATTATCTAATGAGCACATACATGTTTTATTCTAGTATTTCATACACTAGACATCATGAGATCAGTCACCCTCAATTCCTTGAGAAAACAAGGCATATACTAATATGTACGGATTCACTAATGCTCTTCTTAGTGATCCTATGATTAGGAACATTTAAGAATAAAGCTAAAGGAAATACATCTCATCAGCATGATGTCATAATGATGCTTATTTCCATTGCTTCTGTTCTATGGTCTTTATCATGTAAGCACATATAACGTGATTTATAATAAGCATGATAAATATTATAATGCCATAAATAAATAAATGAATAAGATTAATTATAATTAATATACCTCGACATCAAATGCTATTGTCTTCTAGGGCACACTATTATCAAGAAGTTCGAGAGTGTTGGGATTTGTCAAAGAATTAAAGAAATGAAGAAGTTCAGCATCAGGTCTGGTTGTGTGTCGCGGCCTCCAACATGTCCCAGAAGATCATCACCACCATGCGCATCGCGGCTCAAGGTGTGCACACTGCGCCACAGCCCTGTGCGTCGCTGCACAACCCACTCAAGTCGCGGCCTCCAGTATGGTAGAAAGTCTCATCCCTTCTGAGCCATGGCATACCCTGTTCTGAGCTGCGGCACACCTGACACCAATTAAATTGTCACTTTGAGATAGTGCATGAGACTTGGTCAAAACGCATAGGATTACTTAGACTTGTTGAAGGGCTATGATTGATTGGTCCTCAAGATCTAAGGGTGGAGATTGACTTCAAGATTGGTTCAAGAAGTGGTTGCACTATATAAAAGATCATCTAGGAGCAATTCATGATATGACATGTGAATGTGTGTGAAATAGAACACATGGTGTGTGAGAGTGCAAAGACACTAAACACAAGAGAGACTCATTCAAGAGAACTGGTTGTTTAGAGAGAGAGTAGTATAGATTGGGGATCAAGGGCTTTGTAATTAGAATTTTCTTGGGGAAAATTCCAGGGAAACACTTAGTCCTTATCACTTTCTTTTTCTTTTCATTCATTCTTCATGAACAAGAGGGTTCTTGAAGAGGTGTTGCTGTAATTGTAAGAACTCCATTGATTTAGTGCAGAGAGATCGGAGGAGCTCACAGGGACGTAGGTACATTGTCGAACCTCGATAACAATTACTTGTGTTATTTCTTTGATTGGTTTGATTGTTGTTTATTACAAGTCATTCTAGACTTGGGTGCTTGGAAAGATCACAACTTGGGATTCCGCAAGAAGGTGATTTTCCAATAGTGGTATCAGAGCTTGGTTCGAAGAATCAAAGGACTCTTTGGTGGTGATACAATGGTATCAGAGTTAGATCGGAGCAAGGCTCCAAGAATTAAAGGAAACTTCTTGGGTGATTCAAGAATGGAGTTCAGATCAAGATCTGATCGGGTTATTGAGGTTCAAGAATGGTACTGGGATCCAGATTTGATCGTGTTCTTGAAATTTAAAAGTTGGAAAGCAATTGTTGGTGTTGCATAAATCTGAGATTTTTTTCGCAAGATGGGTTCAAATTTCATTGTTGAGAAGTTTGATGGAAAGGGAGACTTTACCCTTTGGAAGTGAAAAATCAAAGCGGTTCTTATGCAACAAAAGGTGAACTTGGCTATTAGAGAAGATCACGCTTTTCCAGCAAGTATCATGGAGGTCCAGTGGAATGAGATGAAGAAGATGGCTTACAGCACCATATTTCTGCACATGCTGGATAGTGGGACCAGGGAATGCGGAGACACGGAAGATCCAGCTGTCATTTGGAAGAAACTAGATGAGTTATTTCTTACCAAGACTCTCCCTAATAAGATATATCTTCTTAAATGAATCTTTGCTTTTAAAATGGATCCTAATAAAGAGTTGCAAGATAACCTTGATGTGTTTAATAAACTAGTTCAAAATTTGGCTAGTTGTAGTATAACATTCCTGGATGAACAATTGGCTGTTATCTTATTGAATTCTCTTCCTGATTATTTTGAAAGTTTGATTAATGCTATTGAATATGAAAGAGATACACTAACCAAAGAAATTGTGATCAATGTTGTAAGGGCTCATGATTTCAAAGCCAAGATAAGGGAAGCATCAAGTGGGGAAAGGTTGTTCGTTAGAGGAAGGCCAGCAACTCGGTATGGTAGCAACATCCATGGCTACTACCAAGACAAACCAAAGGGTAGAGGACAAAGCCATCGGAGAGCGCACTCTAAACCGAGATTTGGAGGAAAAAGATGCTACTACTGCCATAAGGAGGGTCATTTCAAAAAAGATTACAGGAAGATGATAAGGGATGAGGGAGGAAGCCATACCAATGATGGAGAGGCTTTGGTTGCCAAGGGAGAATGATTACGCCCAAAACATAACACGGTAGTTGTAGCACAGCTTTGGGGTGTCGATTCCACAGGGAAACAAGTTAACTACAAAAGAAGGTGTGAACCATAACACAAACGATAAAGATTTAAGTGAAAAAGTATGAACTGTTGATAAGGGAGTAATTGTGTAAAATAGATTGTAAAATATAATAGAGGAACAACAAGGTTCCGGGAATCCTCCCTAGGTGCGTTGCCCTAATACTAACTTGATTTAGTTATTTTTATCTTGGTTGCGGGTTTCACATCCCAAACAAGCAACTAGCAAATATTCAATAAGATCATTTATAAACTCTAATGTAATTGTTATGAAATACTTTACTTTTGATTCATGCACACATGATCTACCCTATAGGTTTATCAAGAAACGACAATATATCTTTTATGACACTATTGCAGTAATGGACAAACCTAAAGGGTAAACCTACCAGACTCAATCATATCCAAACAATCTTGACATAAGAAAAGTATAACTAGATTTATATCAAGGAAAAAGATACAATCACTGGATTAGAGAAAATCTTATAATTAGATAAAAAAGTAAATCATAACAATATCTTGACAATAAATCCTTATTACAACTGAACAAAGTAAAGGAAATAGGAACAACTACACCTAGGGAATCATCCCTTCGCCTTGCTTGGAGATTAGTTCGCTATGGAACTCATGGCTGAACACATTGATGGAGGAGAATGAGGCTGCTTCTTTGAGTTTCCAGGCCTTGATTCCAATCAAAAGATCCCTTTTCTTTTAAACCCTAAGTGACCTATTTATAGTATAAGGGTCCAAGGGTGTTCTTGGGTTTAATCTAATGTTTAAAACCCTAATTAAGTTCTAACTCGGAGATATAGCCCCGTGTGCGCGCTGCGGTGCTGCTTTATGGGCGCTGCGGTGCTAGCTTCAGCTTGATTGGGTGAGCTTCTGGGCACCGCGGTGCTGGGTGAGGAGCATCGCGGTGCTCGCTAATTTTTTTGATTTCCTTCATGTTTGCTTCTCCGCAACCACTCTGATGCTCTGTTATGCATGGGATCTTGGCGCTTTTAAACAACAATCACTTCTTCTTCTCTTTTGGACTCCAAGTATCTGAAAATGCACTAAAATAAGTCAGTGGTCCAATAATATTACTTTAAAGTTATTAACACATAAAAGTGCAATAAAGACCGAGATCAATCATAAAATGCTAACAATTAAAAATTGTTGAGATGCATTTTATGGCTCTTATCACAACCCCCAACTGGCTTTTTGCTAGTCTCTAGCAATTCAAGCGAAAACAAGAGAGGAATTCCATGGTGGGAATCGAAGTAAAGTAAAGCAATATTAGTGTAAACCAAGAGTAATTCACATTTTGTCTCAAAAATTTCGCATAACACACAGCACATAGAATCATTTAAATTCACCCAAGTTCGAAAGTAGTCAAAACATGACTCTTGAAATCGTTATTGACTCTTAACATCCATCTTGCTATAATCCATTAATCCGAACATTCGGATGATTTTATGCATAAGATTTGTGAATACAAGACTTGGCCTCTAAAACATGATGAATTTTGTGACATCAATCACACAAACAAGCTCCATAGGCTTACATTTCAAACCACTCTCCACTATTGTAGAAAAATCACATTACATTGGATCAATAGGTCTTTAATAAGCTTGTAATGTTAGGTAAAGGTTAAGAAAGAACGAAAAGGATTCACAAGTAAAAGAAATCAATCTCTTAGCTTTAAACACAACTACTTTTAAGCACTAGATAACCTTTCTTCAACACCCAACTTTTTCAACCATTTTTCGAGCATTTTTCTCAAGTCATCACTTTTTCTTTCTTTTCTTTTTTCTTTGCCATAATTCACTTCTCTTTTCTTTTCTTTCCTTTTGTATTTTGGCATGAGACCATTCACCTCCTTTTTCATTTTTCTTTTCTTTTCCATAACCCCCAACTTATCTCCTTTAGTGTACTTGGGTTATGGTAATGATATTTTCTCATATTTCTATCCTTACTCCTTTTAAGTGCTTCTCAATAAATGTGTATAGCTAAGTTATTTTAAAATAAAGGTAAGGATAAAATATTTTTAGGCTCATAAAGGTGAGTAAATGGGTTATTTAAAGAAACAAGGCTCAAATTCTTTTTCAAGAACAAGGCTCAAACAGGTGACTAGTGATGAATCTAGCAAGGGTAAGTTCGAAAAGCTCAAACGGTCCAAAAATGACCTATATCATATCCTAAGTAATGTGCATCTAGGAATTCGCCTAAAGTGATTATCAAGTAAGTTCTAGAGCTTGCCGAGATCGTAAAAATATTCACAAACAATCACACATAAAACTTCTCTAAATGCTTTAGACTATTCATACAATCTTACCATAAACTAGAGTCTCAAACCAAATCAAGATTGACACTTAAATTATTCTCAAACCGAAGCAAGATTTAACTACTTCTAAATGCTATATGCTATCTCAATTAAGCTCATATCATTGATATGTGAATTACATCTAAGGCTAACACAAAGCATGCTAAAAATAAACAAAAAGGGAGAACGACACCAAGCAGTTCAATGAAAAAAAAAATATGGAAATAAAGAATATGGAAACAAAAAGATTCATTTCCTCCAACCCCAACTTAAAACTTGCATTGACCTCAATGCAAAAGAAAGAGTAAAGGAAACTCTCTTTATAACCAAAGGTGCACGGAAGCTGAAAATTGTGCTCCACCATTTGAACTGCTTCGTATATTTGTCCCTGAAAAAGAAATACTAAGTTAATACTGGAAAACAGAAGAAAAAAAAATACGAACAATAAACAAGAAAAAGAAATATGAAAACAATAAAAGTAAAAAAGGATAAGCTATGGGGTGCCTCTCATGAGCGCTAAGTTTTACTTCTTTAGCTAGATTCTCTTATTCCCTCCTAGACAAACATGAATTGAATGCACCAATGACTACTTCACTGTCAAATTGGGTGCTTGTATGCTTTGAAGAGGCCTCAAGGATGTCATCAGTAACATCTCCAGATTTTGGCTCAATATATGCTCTTGTGAACCCATGGGTGTGGATTGACTCCAATAGATTAAGGTGATGGACCTTTTCCATGAGTGAGCCAATCTTGTGCACAAAAAAGATTGACTCTTCAATAAGCGGAAGACACCCTAAACTGCCTACAAGTAACTATATTTAGGCTATAAATGTCAAGTTGAAGACACCCCAGATCCATGGCAGTTTTGGATGATCATGGTCAAAAGTAGGGGTGAGCATAGAACTCGGTTGACCCATGGATCCGACCCAAATCGATATAATGGGTTGGGTTGGGTCTTTTTAGAAGTTGTTTTGGGTTGGGTTAAAATTTTTTTGAACCCGGTGGGTTGAATTGGGTCATGAGTTCAAAATTTTCAAACCGACCCAAACCGATAACCCGGTCAAATATATAATTATATTTTTTTATATATATTGTATTTATGAAATATAAAATTGTGTTTAAATAATTATAGTATAATGAATGAGTAAAATTATATGTAGTACAGTCCAAATCCAAGCAACCAAACAGGGCATAGCTTGTTGTAATTAGATAATAGAATGATAGGTATTTTGGGGAAAAAAATTACAATTCACTAAACCTAGCCTCTCTGATTGAGAATTTCAGTCTCCTCGTTATCACTTTTTTTGTTTCTTTGTGGGGGCTGTGGAATCTTGGTGAGAGAAAGCCAAAAAGGTATGCACTATGTAATACTATGCAGTCTTCTTTTTCCTTAGAAAGTGCTGGCCTGTTTTTGCACTTTTATGCAGTGTTGGCCTGATTTGGTAAAGTATATTTGTTAAGTTTATGCAGTGTTAATACTGCTTAGCATTGATCTTGTAATTGTTATTGATTAATGTTGAATATTTATCATATCACTACTAATTTCACAAGGAACATATTTGTTTCTGAATGACTGAATCAGAATATGGATCTAGAGGATAGGACTTGAGAAAACTGTTTTCTATTATTCTGCAGTAACTGCATGTCAACCACCTTTCCCTACACAAGGCATTAGATCGAGCTGTCGGAGTCTCGTTTGTGCTTTCACTTTTGAGTTTGATGCTGTAAAGAGAAATGTGTGGTAATTATCTTGACAAGGGGTATAGTCATGCTTGTTGAGATATTTTATGACTATTTTGGTTTTGAATGTTTGAGGTCTCGTGAGCAATTTTAAATGGTAAAGTTTCATGGCCATGTTACCTCCTGAAGGATGGGCTGATGGGCTAATAATACAAAAAAAGATGGACACGCTCATGAAAGGAGAGTAGTAATAGAGTATGGTATAAGATTAGTTCAGCTTTAAGGCTCTTTTTTGTGCACAAGATTGGTTGCGATTTCACCAATACCAATCCATGTTGAAGAGAGTTTGTGCACAAGATTGGCTCTCGTCCACATCCTCTGATTTGTTCGATGTTGGGATGTGTAAGGACTTACCACTTAGTGTTATAATGGCATTCACCTCCTTCAAATTCTTTTGTGCCAGGTTTTGACCATGAGGTGTGGAGTGAGCTTGGGAAGGGAACTTACCTCGCTCATTCACACTCAAGGATGTCATTAATTTTGACACGTGGCTCTTTAAATCCTTATGTTCTTTAACAACCTGCGTAATTAAAGATTCGAGCCTTTGATTAGTCTTATCTTGTGCCTCAATAAACGCATGCAAAGTTTCTTCTAAAGGAATCCTAGAAGGTGCAGGTGCATGATATGGTGCAGGATATAAACTAGGGGGTTGTGTAGGCGGCTGGTTTTCAGATTTCCAGCTAAGATTGGGGTGATTCCGCCATTCCAGATTATAAGTATCAGAGAAAAGTGAAAGAGGCTTCTTGTACATACCTAAGGCATTACATTGTTCCTCATACATCCCTCTCATCTCCACAAATGTGAGACATTTTTGGGCAAGATGATCTACCCCGCCACACACAAAACATGGTTCAAAGGACTTCGCATGATTAGCTACATGTGTTTGCTATAAGCCCTTAGTTTTTAACATATCTAGTTCCCTAGTGAGCATCTTGACCTTAGCCTTTAGGTTGTCCTCTTCCCTAAGATGATAAATTCCACCATTATTTGAGTTCCCTACAGGTCGTGACCTATTTGTGCTTTCAGTAGCACTAGGTCCAGTTCAAGTGCGAGCTTTTTAAGCAAGCTCATTGAGGTACTCTATGGCCTCATCAGCATCTTTTTCTAAAAATTCACCATTACACATCATCTCTACAAATTGGCGCACCCTATATGTAAGTCCCTCATAAAAATAGCTCACTAAGCGCCAATTCTCATACCTATAGTGAGGGCACATAGTCAACAACTCCTTAAATCTCTCCCAAGACTGATATAAAGTCTCACTATTCTTTTGTGCAAAGGTGGAGATTTGCCTTTTTTAAGTATTGGTCTTATATTGGGGGAAGTATTTATTAAAAAAAATCTGAGTCATCTCAGTCCACGACCCAATAGATCATGGTCTCAGTGAGTATAGCCAACTCTTAGCTCTATCCATCAAAGTGAAAGGAAAAAACTTAAGTCTCACAATGTCAGCAGTTACATCTTAACTATGAAAAGTCGCAACTACTTCCTCAAACTCTCTAATGTGCACATATGGGTTTTCACTTTCAAAGCCATGAAATGTAGGGAGTAATTGTATCATCCCTATTTTAAAATCTAAATAGTGAATATTGGCTAGAAACATGATGCGTGATGGTGTGGCTATGTGTTTAGGGTGGAGATAATCCTGAAGGGTCCTAGGGGGTTGATCTTTGTGTTCACTCATTTCTTTGGGACTAGATGGGTTGTCAAATAAAGGATTAAGAAAAGAATTTAATTCTGACTCTAACACAGGCCTACAAGCAAATCTACACAAAGTGTCTCTATATCGGGGCATGCAAGATCACAAAATAATAATAAAAAAATACTATAAAAAGAAAGAATAAAATAAAATAAAATTAATGTAGCAAGCTAAAAGATGGAACGAAGTTACCACCTTTACAAACTGCTGAAAAGAAAAATTATTTACAATTCTTCTACCGTCATATCTCAAGGTTGACAATCTTCCTTGTACTTAAATATGTCTCCCCGGCAACGGCGCAAAAATTTGATTACGCCCAAAACATAACACGGTAGTTGTAGCACAGCTTTGGGGTGTCGATTCCACAGGGAAACAAGTTAACTACAAAAGAAGGTGTGAACCATAACACAAACGATAAAGATTTAAGTGAAAAAGTATGAACTGTTGATAAGGGAGTAATTGTGTAAAATAGATTGTAAAATATAATAGACGAATAACAAGGTTCCGGGAATCCTCCCTAGGTACGTTGCCCTAATCCTAACTTGATTAAGTTATTTTTATCTCGGTTGCGGGTTTCACATCCCAAACAGGCAACCAAAAAATATTCAGTAAGAGCATGTATAAACCCTAATGTAATTGTTATGAAATACTTTACTTTTGATTCATGCACACATGATCTACCCTATAGGTTTATCAAGAAACGAAAATATATCTTTTATGACACTATTGCAGTAATGGACAAACCTAAAGGGTAAACCTACCGGACTCAATCATATCTAAACAATCTTGACATAAGAAAAGCATGACTAGATTTATATCAAGGAAAAAGATACAATTTTTGGATTAGAGAAAATCTTATAATTAGATAGCAAAGTAAATCATAACAATTTCTTGACAATAAATCCTTATTATAACTGAACCAAGTAAAGGAAAATAGGAACAACTACACCTAGGGAATCATCCCTTCACCTTGCTTGGAGATTAGTTCACCATGGAACTCATGGCTGAACACGTTGATGGAGGAGAATGAGGCTGCTTCTTTGAGTTTCCAGGCCTTAATTCCAACCACAAGATCCCCCCTTTCTTAAATCCTAAGTGACCTATTTATAGTGCAAGGGTCTAAGGGTGTTCTTGGGAGATATAACCCCGTGTTCGCTCTACGGTGCTGCTTTATGGGCGCTGCGGTGCTAGCTTCAGCTTGATTGGGTGAGCTTTTGGGCACCACGATGCTGGGTGAGGAGCACCGCGGTGCTCACTGATTTTTTTGATTTCCTTCATGTTTCCTTATCCGTAACCACTCCGACGCTCCGTTATGCATGGGATCTTGGCGCTTTTAAACAACGATCGCTTCTTCTTCTATTTTGGACTCCAAGTACTTGAAAATGCACTAAAATAAGTCGGTGGTCCAATAATATTACTTTAGAGTTATTAACACATAAAAGTGCAATAAAGACTGAGATCAATCATAAGATGCTAACAATTAAATATGGTTAAGATGCATTTTATGGCTCTTATCAGAGAACAGCAAGATGATGATGTTCTTGCTGTGTGCTCAAATGTGAGCAAGGGGCAAGAAGGCAGCGAGAGATGGATCTTGGATTTCGGGTGCACTTATCATATGTGTCCTCATCGAGATTGGTTCAAGAATTTCAATGAAAGGTTTTCCTGGGGAATGATACTTCTTACCAGTGAGGCGCACAAAAGACATCCAGTTGAGGATGTTTGATGGAGTTACAAGGCTGCTGCGAAATGTGAGATATCTTCTGGGGTTAAGAAGAAGTTTGATCTCACTGGGGCAGCTAGATTCCATGGGGTACACATACAAAGCAGAGGGAGGAAAGATCAAGGTAACCAAGGGATCTTTGATAGTGATCAAAGCAGCAATGAAAGATGGTCTCTATGAGATGATTGGAGACACGAAAATTAAGGATCAAGCAGCAAGCTTGATGGCTGAGATGGATAAGGTGGTTCTTTGGCACAATTGATTGGGACACATAAGCAAAAAGGTCCTGCAAGTTCTCAACAATGATGGTTTACTTGATGGTGACAAGTTCTCAGCAATTTAGAGGAGATGAGACGTAAAAGGAGAGTTGGAGACACTCCTGGAGGCTACTCAGAAGCTTTTAATCGTTCTTCTCCGGTTTTGTATTATTCTTATCTAGTTATGTTGATGTTTTATGATATAAACATGGTTTGTTTGAATATTATTATGGAGTAGATATTTTTGTGTTAAGGATAGATGAATCCTAAACCTATGTCTTGAGCTGCTATTTGGACAAGTTGGAATTTACTTTGTTTTTCAAAGAGTGTGTTTTATTGTTCTTAATGTTGTTTATTATTTTGATTCTTTCTTTAGGCATGGTGATGCGTTGAATAGAGAAGCTATGATTTTATGAATGGTTGAATTAATAAATATGATGTTGGATTGTTATCTATGCAAAGCCAGGGTAAAACATGCCATGAACGAAATAGAAGTAACCGAATAGGGATTCTAGGAAGTTCATGTGGTCCATTTAAATCGTAACTGAATAAGGAGATTTAACTGAAAAGAATTCTATTGAACTTAATGCTTCTTAAGTTGAATTAATCTAGAATAGACCTGGAATATGGATATTTGAAGTTGATGATTCTTGAGATTGTGGTTAGACTTGGAATATGGATAACCAATTTATTGGGGATTCTACCATCTTGAAAAACATATTAAACAAAACTTGTCCATTCAAAACTCTTGTCAATAATGGTTTAGGTGAAGTCAAGTCCTTAGTATGTTAGTTTATAAGAGTCTTCATTCCAAAGTTTGCAAATCTTCCGTTATTTATTATTGCGTTATGTTTTTCCCTTTAGTTAATTGTTAGTAAACATTTCTCCTACAATTATTCGTTTGCTCAAATAACAGTAAGAGTTGAGTCATAATTTCTGTAGTATTTGTTCAGTCCTCGTTGGGAACGATATTTACTCATCATTTTATTAATTGAACGATTAGTGCACTTGCTAGTGTTAATTTCATTGCATCAAGTTTTTGGCGCCGTTGCCGGGGACTGAAATAAAATATTACATTTATTGTGATTCTACTAGTTAATTTGAGAGTTTGTTAATTTGGTTTTTAAGTCTATTTTGCAGGGTTTTCGTTTCTAGTGCATGACATGTACTAGTGGGAGAATACTTACAGAACTTAATCCAGAGATTGAGCGCACTTTTCACGCTTTGAGAAGAGCAACACCAGTAACAGTTAATACAATGGCAGAAGGAAACAATGCAGAGGTGCAACGTGCACTGCGGGATTATGCTATGCCAAAGATGGATGGTGTTGAATCTAGCATTCGATGACCACCTATACAAGCGAACAATTTTGAAATTAAGCCCGCTATCATTCAGATGATTCAACATTCAGTACAATTTGGGGGTCTATCGCAAGAAGATCCAAATGTTCACTTGATTAATTTCCTTGAAATTTGTGACAAATTCAAGCATAATGGAGTATCGGAGGATGTAATTCGCTTATGACTTTTTCCATTTTCATTGAGGGATAAAGCAAAAAGCTGGTTGACTTCTTTGCCAGCAGGATCCATAACGACATGGGCGGAATTGGCACAAATTTTTATAGGGAAATACTTCCCTCCTGCAAAAACTACAAAGTTGCGTAATGAAATTACTATGTTCTTGCAGGTCGATCGGGAATCACTCTATGAGGCATGGGAACGTTTTAAAGACCTTTTGAGAAGATGTCTTCATCACAAGTTGCCCATGTGGATGCAGGTACAAACTTTCTATAACGGTTTAACTAGTACAACCCGAAACATGATTGATGTAACTGCAGGTGGCACTATCATGAAAAAAACTCCAGAAGAAGCCATTAAATTACTAGAAGAAATAGCCACAAACTCTTATCAATGGCCAATTGAAAGGTTATCTGTTAATAGAGCTTCAGGATTGCACAATGTAGATGCTGTTACAACTCTAGTAGCACAACTAGAGACTTTCACCAAGAAGATTGATGGACTTAATCCCAACTCACATACAATATGTGAATTGTGTGGTGGTAGTGGCCATCACAGCAGTAACTGTCAAGCAGGTAATCAGTTTGCATATAATTCATCTGCTGAACAAGCTAACTTTGTTTCAAATTTTCACAAGCAAAATAACCCACACAACAATACATATAATCCGGGATGGAGAAATCACTCAAACTTCTCATGGAATCAAAGCAATGCGAAGCAACCTCATTTTGAATATCCTCCTCAAGTAAAAAAGTCCAACTTGGAGGATATGATGGCCAAATTCCTAAGTACATCATAAACTAGATTCCAAAATCAAGAAACATCCATCAAAAATCTGGAAGTTCAGGTTGGTCAACTAGCAACCATAATTTCTGGACGTGCACAAGGTTCCCTCCCGAGCAACACAGAAAAGAATCCTAAGGAGGATGTCAAGGCCATAACACTAAGGAGTGGCACACAATTGGAAGAGCCACAACCTAAAGAAATCACTAATCAAGAAGGCGAGAAAGAAGAGACCGAGCAAGAGGAGAAACGTGTTTCAGCAAAGAAGTCTACTGGTAAAGGTTTGATTGATTCTAACTCTGAAACTAAATATATGCCACCTCTTCCTTATCCTCAGAAATTCCAAAAAGAAAAATTAGATAAATAGTTCTAAAATTTTTTTAGAGATTTTCAAGAAATTGCATATTAACATACCATTTGCAGAGGCATTAGCACAGATGCCTAGTTACACTAAATTTTTGAAGGAAATTTTGTCTAATAAACGGAAGCTCGAGGAACACGGAACATTAATGTTAACTGAAGAGTGCAGCACTATCCTGCAAAACAAGCTTCCTCCAAAATTGAAAGATCCAGGGAGTTTTACTATACCTTGCACTTTGGGAAATTCATTTTTTGATAAAGCTTTATGTGACCTTGGTGCCAGTATTAATCTTATGCCTCTTTCAATTTTCAGGAAACTTGGATTAGAAGAAGTCAAAACAATGACAGTGTCATTGCAATTAGCTGACCGATCAATTAAGAGACAATGGGGAATTATAGAAGATGTACTGGTAAAAGTTGATAAATTTATATTTCCTGTAGACTTCATTTTTCTCGACATGGAAGAGGATCGTGAGGTACCTCTTATACTCAGACGTCCATTCCTTGCTACAGGGAGAGCCCTAATTGATGTACAACAAGGGAAATTGATTTTGAGAGTTAATAATGAGCAAGTAGTTTTTGATATGTATAAAATCATGAAATATCTGTCTGACTTATCTACTTCTTCTTGTTTCCACGCGGATGTTGTTGATGCCCTCATTGAAGAGTTTCAGGAGAAGAAATTAAATGAAGATACTTTGGAGAGATGCATCATGGAATCAGGAACTACCACCACTGAAGAACTCGTCATCCAAGAAGAAGCAAGGAACTTGGAAGTTGAAATGGGAAAAGAAGTGCTAGAAGAACCAATAATAACCCCTGAATTAAAAACTTTACCTGATCATTTGAAATATGTTTATCTAGAGAAAAATATTTTCCCCGTTATAATATCCTCTTCGTTGACAGGTAAAATGGAAGAACACTTTTTAGAATTCTTCAGAAGGCACAAAAAGGCTTTGGGGTGGACAATAGCGGATATCAAGGGAATTAGCCCTTCAATTTGCACTCACAAAATTCTCATGGAGGAGAACTTCAAGCCTACTGTTCAGCCACAACAACGCTTAAATCCAACAATGCAAGAGGTTGTCAAGAAAGAAGTAGTCAAGTTGCTTGATGCAGGTATTATTTATCCAATTTCTGATAGTTCTTGGACCAGCCCGGTACAAGTAGTACCAAAGAAAGGTGGGATCACTATTGTAAAAAATAATAATAATGAATTGATCCCCACCAGAACTGTGACAGGTTGGCGGGTTTGTATTGACTATAGAAAATTAAATGACACCACAAGAAAAGATCACTTTCCTTTACCTTTTATTGATCAAATGTTGAAAAGATTGGCAGGTCACAAGTTCTACTGTCTACTTGATGGATACTCGGGATATAATCAAATTCCCATAGCACCTGAGGATTAAGAAAAGACGATATTTACATGTCCTTATGGCACGTTTACATAAAGGAGGATGCCCTTCGGTCTCTGTAATGCACCAACAACTTTTCAACATTGCATGTTGGCAATAATGACTGAAATTTTTTTAGAGATCTTCATGGATGATTTTACACTATTTGATCTAACCTTTGACGATTGCCTTCATAATCTCTCTTTAGTTTTGCAGCGATGCAAAGAGACAAGTCTAGTACTAAATTTGGAGAAATGTCATTTCATGGTCCATGAAGGGATAGTGTTGGGGCAAAAAATATCATTTAGGGGTATTGAAGTTGACAAAGCTAAGGTGGATGTGATAGAAAAAATCTCACCTCCCACTTCAGTCAAAGCCATCAGAAGTTTCCTGGGGCATATAGGATTTTACAGGAGATTCATTAAGGATTTTTCAAAAATCTCTAAACCTCTTTCCAATCTTCTTGTAAAAGATGTGAAGTTTAACTTTTCTGATGACTGTTTGCAGGCATTTGCTACATTAAAGGATAAGTTGGTGACCGCCCCTGTTGTGGTCGCACCAGATTGGAGCCTCCCGTTCGAATTAATGTGTGATGCCAGTGATACCGCAGTTGGAGCAGTGCTTGGTCAAAGAATAGATAAGGTTTTCAGGATAATTTATTATGTGAGCCGCACTCTTACCAGACCCCAACTGAACTACGCTACCACCGAGAAAGAACTTTTAGCTGTTGTATTTGCATTTGATAAGTTTTGATCCTATCTTATTAGATCAAAAGTTACTGTTTATACTGACCATGCAGCTTTAAAGTATCTTTTAGCGAAAAAGGACACAAAACCAAGACTGTTGAGGTGGATTCTCCTTCTTCAAGAATTTGATTTAGAAATCAAAGATAAGAAAGGGACTGACAATCAAGTAGCAAACCACTTATCAAGGCTCGAAAAATCGAAAGAGACTAATATCAGCATTAACAAAGAATTTTCAGATGAGAAAATATTTTCTATTTCTTCATTTGATTCTGTTTTATTGGTGTTTGAGACACCATGGTTTGCTGATTTCGCCAATTACCTTGTAGGAAACTGGATCCCAGGGCACTTCACTTATCAACAAAGAAAGAAATTCCTATCCGACATGAAGTATTATTTTTGGGAGGATCCGCATCTATAAAAATTGTGTGCAGACCAGGTGATTCGCAGATGTGTGCCGGAGCATGAATTTAACAGTATTCTGTATCACTACCATGACAGAGAAGCTGGGAGACATTTCGGTGCAAACTGAACAGCAGCAAAGGTATTGCAATCAGGTTTCTATTGGCAAACTCTGTTTAAGGATGCCCAGGCTTATGTCAGATCATGTGATAGGTGTCAACAAATTGGTAACAACTCTAAACGAAATGAAATGCCTTTAAACAATATTCTTGTTTGCGAAATATTTGATGTTTGGGGTATTGATTTCATGGGACCTTATCCTGCATCTTTTTCATCAGTATGTTCTAGTTGCAGTAGATTATGTGTCTAAATGGGTAGAAGCCATAGCAAGCCGCACTAATGATGCTAAAGTGGTTCTCCAATTCCTCAAGAAAAACATCTTTACTCGGTTTGGAACCCCTAGGACAATAATTAGTGATCAAGGTAAACACTTTGACAATTGTCAACTTAGAACCTTGTTAAGAAAATATGGAGTAACTCACAAACTCGGCACCTCATACCATGCACAAACAAGCGGTCAGGTAGAAGTTTCAAATTGGGAGGTGAAAAGAATTTTAGAAAAAATCGTGAATACTTCTAGGAAAGATTGGGCACTTAAATTAGATGATGCCTTGTGGGCATATAAAACTGCTTTCAAAACACCAATAGGAATGTCACCATATAGGCTGGTTTTTGGAAAAGCCTATCATATTCCTGTTGAACTCGAGCCTAAAGCATATTGGGCCACAAAATTCTTGAATTTTGAAATGACCCTTTCAGGACAAAAGCGTTTGTTGTAGGTTGATGAATTGGAAGAACTTCGACTAGGAGCATATGAGAATGCAAAGCTGTGCAAGGAAAAAACAAAAAAATGGCATGATTGACACATCTTGAGGAAAGAATTTGTTCCAGGGCAACAAGTTCTTCTGTACAATAGCCTACTTCGTCTATTTCCGAGAAAACTGAAATCTCGATGGACTGGACCGTACACCGTGATAAGTGTCTCACCTTTTGGTGCCGTTGAATTATGACACGAGAAAAACAAGGAAATGTTCAAGGTCAATAGGCACAGATTGAAGCACTACATTATAGGGATGTTTGATCCTCAATCGTCCACAAACATTCTCCAAGAGCTATAAATCAGAAAGTCAAGCTAAAGACTATAAATTAGAACTACAATTTTGGTTATTATTTTTTATTTTTCTTGCCTTTTGAAGTTGTTTTCTGTGTTTAAATTTTTTTGTTCTGTTTAGTTTGTCTGTTAATTCAATTTTTATTGCTTTAAAATGTGTTATTCTTGGTTTATTTTCAGGATTAATTGGAGTCAAGACAGAGACTCCACGCTGCAGCCTTACACTTTGGGCGCTGCAGCACTGATCTTGCCCTTACACGCTGATCTGACCAGAGATTCAGCGCTGCAGCGCCAAATCGCACATTGAGCTTTTAAATAAACAGATTTGCCACTGTTAGGTCAATTCAATTTCTGATTTCCAGCACCTCTCTCTCTCCAAATCACTAAAATTAAACCTCCCTTCCCCATCGTACTACCAAATCAAGGTCCTTTTGCATCTCCCACCATGGATTGCTTCCATTCTTCACGGGAATCACACCTCTCAAGTTCTTTTGGGTGCTGTTGATGTCTTCCAATCAAGTAAGATGTCATCATCTTAAGACAGCAAAAATTTAGATTTTTGAGTGAAATCACTCGATTTGTTTATGGTTGCCTTACAATACATGGTGATTTGATGAAATATTGAGGAAGGTAAGAACAGATAAGTTGCAATTTCTTAGTTTTAGCTGAAATTTTTTAACGTGGCTATTCATTGGGAGAAAAGGGTGATTGTAGCTGCATAAAATTATGGTGATGGTGGGTTAGCTATGCACTTTATTATACTGGGTTATTCGAGACTCGATTGATTGAAGACATTGCATCACTTTGATTGAAAGTTTTTCTGCAAAAATTATTTGGGCATCTATGTGTATGGAAGAGGGTATTGCTCTAGGTTGTTTTCTATAGTTTAGAGTTTGATTATTTATAGCACAGAAGTCTTAATCAAATGGTTCCTCCCAAATGCGCGAGACCCAGCTCTGCCGGTTACAGTTCCGAGCTTTTTGTCTCAAAAGAAGCAGAACAAAAGTTTGAGCATTCTCAACTCAAGAAAGTCCCAATCCCTAAACGGGGATTTAATATCACCAAGGGACACTTTCCACTGATTCACAGGATAATTGCTGCCCGAAAATGGGAAAAATTCTGCACAACACCAGAAGCTACAATTATTCCGGTTGTGCGTGAATTTTATGCGAATACTACCGAGCACACAAATCTGAAGGTGAAGGTTAGAAGGAAATTAGTGGCATTCGACAAAGGCACAATTAACAAAGTGCTCGCTACTCCTAACATCCTAATGGATGAGTACAGTGCTTATGCCAGTGCGCCTGACCTTGATGAGGTAATCCGGGTTCTTTGCAAAGTTAAGACACAACGAAAATTGTCCGGTGATGAGCGAACTTCATTTCCATCGAGTGCAATGGATAGGATAGCGAAAGCTTGGCATTACTTTGTGGGCGCTCATTTGCTTCCGACAACCCATTTAAGTGATGTCACAAGAGACAGAGCAATCCTGTTATTTGCCATCTACCAAGGATTGAGTATTGATGTGGGACACATTATCCAAAACATCATTCTATACAGCGCGAATTCGATCAATGTGGGGTTGTATTTCCCATCTTTGATAACAGCACTTTGTGGCTCGTGTGGTGTTACCTGGACTGCGGGGGAAAAAATCAAACAACCAATGCATCCTCTGGATCTCAGGACTATCTATAGGATCACGGATATAGAACAAACACCGAGCCTAGGCGCCTCTTCCCCATAGCCTTCACCAGCACGCCAACAACGGAATATATCACTTTCTGATTGTCTGACAGCGGTTGAGACGGAGCTTCATGAGCTTCGGCAATGAGGTCAGTAGGCATCATACGTTGTAGGTTGTTTTCAAACCAATGACTAGATGATGAGGATTTTTGCCAATCATTTGGGAAGCAACACACAACAGCTTCCTCCACTACCACCATATCCCGGTCATAGTAGTGATCCGAAGGATGAGGACATTGACAAGGACGATTGATTCGACCTCTGACTAATCAGGGGAGTTCCCTTCTCTTACTTTATGATTCAAATTTTATACATTGCAGACAATGTATCATTTAAGTTTGGGGGTGGGAACTTTATCTGAGTGTTGTGTGCTGCTCATGTTTCTAGTTTCTGTTTGTTTTATCTGAGTGTTTTCTGTTGTTTGATTTTGATTTTGCCGATGATGAGAAATAGATTGACTTGATTATAGCCATTGAAAATTTGAAAAATGTTGCGTTTGTCTGTGTGCTTGAATTTGTTGTTAGATTTATTTTACATCGAACTCTTGGAACACAATGTGCACTTACACCTAAGCACTATGTTGTCTTGCTATTTCGGAGAGCGTTTATGTGAGCAGTGTAGTTTCTTGTGATCTCTTGGACTTTAGAACTTGTTTGAAGACCACTCGAGGCGAAATCCTAGGTAGTACAGTACCAAAGAAAGGATCCAGGCCATGTTTGGAACGTTTAAGCCTTTCTAGCCAACCCTTGATATGTGATTATCCTTAGTTTTCCCCTTTTGAGCTTGGATATCTATTGTTTTGTCACCTAATCATCTAACCTAATTCCTTTTCTTAAAAAAAAAACAAAAAAAAAATGCTACAACTCTACCTTTTCACCTGTAAGCACATCGATTAATGAATGGACTATTCTCTTAAGTGGTGATAGAGGATTGAGCAAGAGAAAGTGGTCTTCGACTTGGCTGTGTTAAGTATCAAATATTTCCCATCGAGAGTGAGCAAGGGAAAGATCGAAGTTGAAAAGGTTGACTACACGAACTATTTGATCAAGTTGTATTTTGCCTATCATAGGCAGCTGGAAAAGCCGTGTTTGATCGTCATGTACATGCTCGGTTATAGTTTCATTAATGCACACGGAAATAAAGACTGGTGCAACTATAGTACAAGCATACGAAAAAAACAAAAAAAAAAACAAAAAAAAAAGAGAAGAAGAAGATGTGACAATGTTGTGCGAATATCTACCTAAATAAATAGGTGAATAATCGCACTAGTTTTACTTGCAAGTGAACAAGGTCAACAGTGTAGTATAGTGTGCGAAAGTAAGGTCATCTCTACAGGGATTGGTAAAGTTCGGTTTTTAGAATTAGTTTCTTTAAGTAAAAAGAAATAAAATAACTGTTGTGTGTGATTTGATAATAATAAAGACATAGGGCTTTGATATCCACCACTAGTCATACTTTCCCAATTGTATAAGGTATCAGTGCACTAGCCTTATCATGTATACCTATTGGTTGCCAACCTAAGGGCATGGTATCTACTCTTTAAGCTATTGATTTCCCTAAGCAACGAGTTAGGCATGGTATCTACTCTAACTCTTTTCTTCCTTAAGGGATTCAGCATGGTATCTGCTTGAGTTGTTCCTTAAGAAAACATAAGTACTATGGAAATCGACAACCACATGAGACCTAAGGCATGGTATCTACTCCCAGTTTCCCATGTTGATTAACTTGGGTATCCGGATAAGATATCCCTTGTTACTAATGTTAGACCCAGGACTCGGTCATCCATATTGATCTAACTAACAGGTCCATACCACATGCATACGCTGGCCATACACATACATATGAGGAACTTAAATAAGCACAGGCATTAATCAAGTTAAGCAACATAATAAAGGCTATTAGCAAAGATTTGTAAATGCATAAATATATAAACTAAACATAAGGGAAGAATAAACCTGAGAGAAGAGGCGTCAATTCTCTCCCAAAGCTTACAACTCCAAGTAAAAGCTAAGAGAAGTGTTCTCTAAGTTGTGATGTATGTTGTGTGTGCTTTATAGGTGTATTTATAGGGTTTGAGAAGTCCTAGAAGGCTCATGAGTTCTTAAACTTTCCTAAAACACAAAACTCCTTTATTTCCAAAATAAGGTTATTTTCAAAATAGGGTTATTTCTAAAATAGAGTTATTTCCAAAATAGGGTTCTGTAGTTTACTGTTCACGCCCATACATGTGCGCTCGATCGCACACGTCTTGTGCTTGATCGCAGTGTGCGCTCGATCGCATTGCATTGTGCGATCGATCGCATTTTGTCCAGAGGCTGCTCCAGGAATTCCAGGTTTCTTCCTTTAAGTGCCAAAACTGCTTCTTTTCTTCCAAAACCTATAAAACACGTGTGAAACACACAAATGGAGTAAAAGAGATAAAATTAACGTAATTAAGGACCTAACAAATGTAAATAAGGGGGCTTAAATATGAATATTTAAGCACCTATCACACCCCCAAACTTACATATTGCTAGTCCCTTAGCAATATTAAATTAAAAATAAAATGAAAAAAAGAGATAAATCCAATGTTCATGATGTCCAACAAAAGTTTAAATCTTACAAAACTATAATGCGCTTTCATGAGCAATCTTAACAGATACAAACATATTTTTGCAATGAATAAGAGCTTTGAACGCAAATCACTTTCATGAGGCAATTTAAGACATCACTAGTTCGACTTTGGTGTGTGGTGAACTAGCACACAAAAGATTGGGTTTCCAAGAAATTCAAACGTGTAGTGTTTCGATGACTCAAGATTCACCAAACTTCCTATTAGAGTCAACAAATATGGCATAGACTTTTATTTGTGAGATTTTTGCCAAGTTAGTTCCCTTAAGCTTTCTTGTTGACTCGTGTAACGAGTGTTTAACCAATGACTCCCAAACCAGATGGTTTTAGGGCATTAGATGTAAAGACACCCCTAAGGACTTACTAGCTCGAGTCAACAAGGCTACAAAACTAACTGGTTTTAATGCTACCACTTAGAATTTTCCACCTTTTGACGTGACACTCAATGTTTACTGAGGCAAGAGGGCCAGTTACTCAGGGGAAAGTTCTTTTTAATGATCACTTAGAATTTTCCACATTTTTACGTGACATTCAATGCTTACTGAGGCAAGAAGGCCAGTTACTCAGTGGAAGATTTGTTTTTATTGATCATTAGGAGAATTTTTTTTTCTTTTTGAGCACTAATCAATATTTTCTATTTTCATATGCCAAAATATCAATCTAATAGGTCATCTAGTTCATAGTTAAGCAAAAGAAACATACCAATCCAAATAACATGTCATACCCCACACAGTTATGTGCTAGTGTGCTTATGATAGTTTAGGTCAAACTTGTGAATCTTTAAATGCCTAAAAAGAAGTGATCGAGGTTCAAAACTTGATTATTGGCCTATATGTTCAAAGTGTTAAGCTCGCTGATGAAGTCGAATCATAAAGTTTTGTTGAGATCACAAAAAAGTTTATTGGACAGAATGAACATGCATTTATCTATGAAAATAGCAACAAAACAAAAAAATGTGGGACATAGTGAGTGTGTGAATGTGTCCCCATACCCCCAAACTTAAATTGCACATTGTCCCCAATGTGTAAATAGCATGGAAGGAGCTGACCTGGGAGATGGAGAACTGATGGCTGACATGGCTTGTAGCACGCCCCCAAACTTCAACTGGATGCACTCATGCTATCCTCGAAAAAGAAAGAAAAATAGACATAAAACGGAAAACAAGTAATAAATAGCAATAGAAAAGTAAACTATGAAAAGGATATGCTTTGGAGTGCCTCCCATGAGCGCTAAGTTTAACGTCTTCAGCCAGACGGGGTATTCTCTCAACTTTAGTCTTTTGGCAGGGAGTACTTAAAGTTCACTTCATGTGGCTCAAGTGCTCTTGGTGGTGTTGCACATTCATCATGACTCGATTCTTTCAGTGTATTCAAATGTGATTTCTTCTTATTACCTGGTCTTGGATGCATAGGATAGACTTTAGGGAGGTGCATAGCTTCCAAGATGTTATTAGGGACAGTTTCTGATGCAGGCTCAATATCCGATCTTTTGAAGCTATGGGTGAGGGCATCCTCCAATGGATCAGTGTGATGGACATGAAAAACTTGCTTGACAACACTTTGCATCATACATTCATTAAAACATTCATCATCATTATCATCTTGGGGTAATTTCATTGCATCAAATATCTTAAATTCTATTGTCTCTCCATTTACCGTCATTCTTACAATACCCTTTTTCACATTAATTATTATATCAGCAGTCTTCATAAAGAGTCTTCCTAAGATGATGGGTAGAGTTAATGGCATGGGGCATTCTTCCATATCTAATATAATGAAGTCAGCAGGCAAAATAAACTCACCTACCTTGACCAAGACATTTTCAAGTATACTTCTAGGTCTTTTGATGCTTCTATCTGCCAATTGCAAAGTGATGGAGGTTGGTTGAAGCTCCCCTAAACCTAGCTTTTCAACTACTGTGTATGGTAGCAAATTGACACTTGCTCCTAAATCTAGTAATGCTCGCTCAAACAACTGATCACCTATCCTACATGGAATAGTAAAACTTCCCGGATCTTTTAGTTTTGGTGGTAGTTTTCTTAACAATACCGCACTTACCTCTTCAGTTAGAGCCACTGTTTCATGTTCTTGAAACTTTCTTTTATTAGTGCAACAATCTTTTAAAAATTTAGCATAAGCAGGAATTTGTTTAATTGCATCTAATAAGGGAATGTTAATTTCTACTTTTCTCAAAGTTTCAAAAATATCAAGTAATTTTTCTTTCTTTGGTGTTACTAACCTTTGAGGGATGGGTGGTGCATTCCACTTCTCTACTTCACTTACCTTGGATGCGGATGGCTTATCTTGAGATGCTTGAGCTGGCTCATTAACTCCTACGATTTTACCATTTCGGAGAGTTGTAACGGCTTTTAGCTGCTGATGTCCTCTTGGATTTGGTAGTGTTTGTGCAAGGAGTTCATTTTGCTTTCTTTCTCTTAGCTCCTTAGAAAATTGCCCCATTTGTACCTCTAACCTTTGAATTGCTTGCTCATGTGTTTATTTTTGCTGATCTAATGAAGTCATCAATGTTGTCATTAGTTGCTGTTGTTGAGTGGCTAATTGTTTTACAAGAGTTTCTAGATCATCATTCTTGGGTTCTGGAACTGGTTGGGCTACTTTATGGAAGTTCCTTTGTTGCCCTTGAAGGTTCAAGGTGTTTTGATTGTTGCTCCATGAGAGGTTGGGTTGGTCTCGCCATCCAGGGTTGTATATATTTGCATATGCACTGTTCGGTCCTATATAGTTTGCTTGCTCGGGACTTGTAGATGAATACAAATGGCAGGTCTCAGTAGTGTGATCAAATTGAGAACATAAAGCACATACCTGGCTTTGTGTAGCTTGTGGTCGAGGAGAGATGTTTTGAGTAGACATGGCTTTTACAATCATATCTAGCCTCATATCTAGCTTCCTCTCCAAAGCAGCTATTTGGGCAGAGGGTCCACCATTCAGAGTAACCTCATATATACCTTTGCTCTTGACTCCTTGTCTACCTCTAGAGGAGAATTGTTGGGTATACTCACTCAATGCCTCAAACATCTCCATGGCTTCTTCACTGCTCTTTTCCATCAACACACCTCCACAACCAGAATCAGTAATACCTTTATTCATGTCATTTAGACCTTCATAAAAGGATAGTACCAGCTCATCTTGAGGTAGGTTGTGGTGTGGGCATTTGAGTAGTAGCTCGTTGAAGTGTCCCCATGCCTCAAAGAACAGATCTCCATCCCTTTGTTGAAAGGATTGGATCTCCTTCCTCATTTGCCTCGTCTTTTGGGCTGGGAAGAACTTCTTTAGGAATTTGCCAGCCAACTCCTCCCAACTGTGGATTTAAACTGCAGGCAAAGAATTGTACCATAGCTTAGCATTTTCTTTTAAGGAAAAATGAAATAGAATTAACCTTATTCCTTCTTGGTCTAAGCCCTGGATGTGCTGGAATTTGCAGAGATCAAAGAATTCCCAAAGGTGCAAGTGTGGATCCTCTGTCGGTGTACCCCTAAAGTGAGTCAAAGCATTGAGTATCTGCGAGGATATGTAATAGTTTACCTCTGCTTCCAGTTGATATGCAATGCATGAAGGATGGTTGAGGTTCTGTGGGATGAAGGATTGCTTCATCGGTCTTCGTGCAGGTGGTTGCTGGATTTCTAGCTGTTCCACAATTAGTGCTTCTTCCGTGAATTCCTCTTCTTTCTCCTCAAAGTTGTCTCTAAGATTTTTTCGGATGGCCTGCTCAAGCTCGGGATCAAGGGGAAAGACTGTTGGATGTCGGGATCGAAGTCAGTGCATGATTCAGGTAAAACAACTTCAGTGCAGTAGTTCAACTCAGCTGCTCGGGTAACTCTCTGTCCTATTTATGCTCGATCGCACAGAAATCTTATTTGCGCTCGATCGCACAGAAGGTTGTGATTGATCGCAAGTATTACAGAACCACTGATTAGGGTTTGATGTACCTGAAACACACAGTAACTCGATTAGGTTTTGATGAAAAATAAAAATACAGATGGTAAATAGAAAATAAAATAATAATAATGTTTAAATGAAAGTAATTCTAAAAGAAACTTTAATGCAATCCCCGACAACGACGCCAAAAACTTGTTGGGCGGTTATCTACCTAAATTAATGAGTAAATAATCGCACTAGTTTTACTTGCAAGTGCACAAGGTCAACAGTGTAGTATAGTGTGCGAAAGCAAGGTCATCTCCACAGGGATTGGTAAAGTTCAGTTTTTAGAATTAGTTTCTTTAAGTAAAAGGAAATAAAATAACTGTTGTGTGTGATTTGATAATAATAAAGACATAGGGCTTTGATATCCACCACTAGTCATACTTTCCTAATTATATATGGTATCAGTGCACTAGCCTTATCATGTATACCTACTGGTTGCCAACCTAAGGGCATGGTATCTACTCCTTAAGCTATTGATTTCCCTAAGCAACGAGTTAGGCATGGTATCTACTCTAACTATTTTCTTCCTTAAGGGATTCAGCATGGTATCTGCTTGAGTTGTTCCTTAAGAAAACATAAGTACTATGGAAATCGACAACCACATGAGACCTAGGGCATGGTATCTACTCCCGGTTTCCCATGTTGATTAACCCGGGTATTCGGATAAGATATCCCTTGCTACTAATGTTAGACCCAAGACTCGGTCATCCAAATTGATCTAACTAACAGGTCCATATCACATGCATACGCTGGCCATACACATATATATGAGGAACTTAAATAAGCACAGGCATTAATCAAGTTAAGCAACATAATAAAGGCTATTAGCAAAGATTTATAAATGCATAAATATATGAGAAAGCATAACTAGGGCTTCAATCGAGCTCTATAAGAAAGTTAGTTACACATGCTGTCTAAAGTAAACATCATATATAAACTAAACATAAGGGAAGAATAAACCCGAGAGAAGAGGCGTCAATTCTCTCCCAAAGCTTACAACTCCAAGTAAAAGCTAAGAGAAGTGTTCTCTAAGTTGTGATGTATGTTGTGTGTGCTTCACAGGTGTATTTATAGGGCTTGAGAAGTCCTAGAAGGCTCATGAGTTCCTAAACTTTCCTAAAACACAAAACTCCTTTATTTCCAAAATAAGGTTATTTCCAAAATAGGGTTATTTTTAAAATAGGTTTATTTCCAAAATAGGGTTCTACAGTTTACTGTTCACGCCCGTACATGTGCGCTCGATCGCACACGTCTTATGCTTGATTACAGTGTGCGCTCAATCGCATTGCATTGTGCGATCGATCGCATTTTGTCCAGAGGCTGCTCTAGGAATTCCAGGTTTCTTCCTTTAAGTGCCAAAACTACTTCTTTTCTTCCAAAACCTATAAAACACATGTGAAACACACAAATGGAGTAAAAGAGATAGAATTAACGTAATTAAGGACCTAAAAAATGTAAATAAGGGGGCTTAAATATGAATATTTAAGCACCTATTAGACAACAGTAAAAGTATTGGAGTAGTACATGATAACGAAGGAAAAGTTTGAAAAAAAATGATTATTGGTTGATGTGCTTAAGGTGATGTGAGCCTCAAATAAATCTTTTACCATACCTTAGCCTTAGCCAAAGTTATAAGCTGAATAAAGTCCTGGTGATCTCGGGTATTGTCTGGGCCTACATTAGTGGAGAGTGGTGTGGAAAGTAAGCTTATGGACTTTGAAAGATTGGCATTATCCTACTTGCTTGCATAAATCGATCAAAGTGGCAAGACGATTAAGTTTATAAAGGTGTTACACACACACACGTTTGAAGAATTTGATGTAAGATAAAGCTGGCAATAAATTTGAAATTCTAGACATTAGCAGTATTTGGAAATTTTTCTTGCGTTATGATTTATATGCAATCTTTGAGGCATGTTATATCAAATCTAATCAAACCATCTATCACTCTTAGGATGTGTGTGCATAGGATTTTGTTCTAGTTTGCTCGAGGACTAGCAAAAACGTAAGTTTGGGGGTGTGATAACTCTGAATAAATCATGTTATTATACTTCTTTTAGGCATGTTTTTGGTGTTGATCTTAAGCATTAGAATTGTGTTTCATGTGTTTTTAGCAATTTGAGTTTAGTTTATCTTATTCTACTAATAGTTGTTTTAGTTAAATGATCAATGCTAAGTCTCGGAAATCTACTGTGCAGACACTTGCTGGAGCACTGGAAGGGCAAAATGTGTGAAGGGGACAGAGACTCAAGGCTGCAACGCTGGAAAGTTGGCGCTGTAGCGCTGGAATCTGGCACAAATAGAAGAATTTGGACAGAAACTCGACGCTGTAGCACTGGAAAGTTGGCGCTGCAGCTCTGACTAGGGATCGAAATATGTCTCGGCGCTGCAGCGCTGGCCTGCGGATTTTGAATATTATAAATAGAAACCCTAGCTGAACAAGAAGGGAGAGCGCGGCTGTTGAAGAAAAAAAAAGAATTTGGAGGAGAAGAGACGCAAAAGGGGAGTTGGAGACACTCCTAGAGGCTACTCAGAAGCTTTTAATCGTTCTTCTCCGGTTTTGTATTATTCTTATCTAGTTATGTTGACGTTTTATGATATGAACATGGTTTGTTTGAATATTATTATGGAGTAGATATTTTTGTGTTAAGGATAGATGAATCCTAAACCTATGTCTTGAGTTGCTAGTTGGACAAGTTGGAATTTACTTTGTTTTTCGAAGAGTGTGCTTTATTGTTCTTAATGCTGTTTATTATTTTGATTCTTTCTTTAGGCATGGTGACGCATCGAATAGAGAAGCTATGCTTTTATGAATGGTTGAATTAATAAATATGATGTTGGATTGTTATCTATGTAAAGCCAGAGTAAAACATGCCATGAACGAAATAGAAGTAACCGAATAGGGATTCTAGGAAGTTAATGTGGTCCGTTTAAATCGTAACCGAATAGGGAGATTTAACTGAAAGGAATTCCATTGAACTTAATGCTTCTTAAGTTGAATTAATCTAGAATAGACCTGGAATATGGATATTTGAAGTTGATGATTCTTGAGATTGTGGTTAGACCTGGAATATGAATAACCAATTTATTGGGGATTCTACCATCTTGAAAAACATATTAAACAAAACTTGTCCATTCAAAACTCTTGTCAATAATGGTTTAGGTGAAGTCGAGTCCTTAGCACGTTAGTTCATAAGAGTCTTCCTTCCAAATTTTGCAAATCTTCCGTTATTTATTATTGCGTTCTGTTTTTCCCTTTAGTTAATTGTTAGTAAACTTTTCTCCTACAATTATTCTTTTGCTCAAATAACAGTAAGAGTTGAGTCATAATTTCTGTAGTATTTGTTCAGTCCTCGTTGGGAACAATATTTACTCATCATTTTATTACTTGAATGATTAGTGCACTTGCTAGTGTCAATTTCATCGCAGCAAGCAACATTGGGTCAGCTTCAACACCGGAGTGCACAAGTCTAAGGGTATTCTTGACTACATTCATGCAGATCTTTGGGGGCCAAAAAGAACAGCAACACAGGGAGGTAATCTTTACTTTCTGCCTTTAATTTATGATTATTCTAGAAAGGTTTGGGTTTCTTTGCTTAAAAATAAATCAGATGCTTTGAATAAATTTGTGGTGTGGAAAAAGCTGGAAGAAACTCAAATGGGCAGGGTAGTAAAGATGTTAAGAACCGATAATGGCTTAGAATTTTTTAACAAGGAACTTGATCAATTCTATAAGTTAAATGGGATTCTAAGACATAGAACGGTTGTGAAAACCCCTCAGTAAAATGGAGTTGCTGAGAGGATGAATAAGACCATTACGAAAAAAGTTTAGGTGCATGATTATAGGATCCGGATTACCCAAATGTTTTTGGGGGGAAGCGGTGTCTACTGCTGCGTATTTGGTTAATAGATCTCCCTGTAAGGCTGTGGACCTTAAGACTCCCGAGAAGATGTTGAGTGGTAAATCCCTGAGTTGAACAACCTTAGGACTTTTGGATGTGCTGCGTATGCACATCAAAAGGATGATAAACTTAGCCCAAGGTCTAGAAAATGTGTGTTTCTTAGATATAGGGAAGGGGTTAAGGGGTATAGGTTGTGGTTCTTAGAGCAAAAAGTATTTAAACTCATAATAAGTAGGGATATCATTTTTAATGAGCATTTATTTCCCTATTTGGAGAAAACTAACCCTACAAGGGATAGTGAGCAAACCAGTTCGGTATTTGTGGAGCATAGCATCAAGGAAAATTTAGTTCAGGTAGAGCAAGGAAGGCAAGAGGATTCGGACCAGGTAGAGCCCATTGATGAAGGCTAAGCTCAAGACACTTAAGAGGAGGCTGAACTAAAAGAGGATGATGCAACAAGTTAGAATAACTATTAGCTCATAAGGGATCGAGAAAGAAGGTTGGTCATACCACATTTGAGATATGGTTTTGCGGCTGCAAATGCAGTAGCTTCTTGGACAGAAGGAGGGATAAGTGAACCAGAAACTTACATTGATGCCATGGGATGTAAGGATTCATCAAGATGGAAGCTAGCTACGGAGGAGGAAATTGATTCTTTGAGAAGAACAACTCTTGAGAATTGGTACACATTCCAGGAAAAGAAAGAGTTGTGGATTGTAAATGGATTTACAAGATCAAAGAAAGGAATCCTCCAGGGGATGAAGTATGATACAAGGCTAAGCTGGTGGTGAAGGGGTTCATGCAAAGAGAAGGCATAGATTTCACAGAAATTTTCTCACCGGGTCACAAGGTGGAGGAAATGGTGATTATCCTCATCAATGTTGATGATATGCTGTTGGTTGGTAACAGCAGGGAGAGGATAGAAAGGTTGAAGTCTCAACTCAGTTTGGAGTTTGAGAGGAAGGATCTTGGCCTTGCACAAAAGATCATTGGGATGAGTATAATTTGGGAAAGGGAGAGAAACAGGTTGAAGGTTTTTCAGTCTTCCTACATAGAAAAGATGTTGTATAAGTTTTCTATGGAAGATGGTAAACCAGTGAAGATTCCCCTTGTTGGTCATTTCAAGTTCTCCAACGAACAATGTCCTGGAACGGATGAGGAGAAGAAGGAAATGAAAAAGGTCCCTTACTCTAATACGGTTGGATCAGTCATGTTCATGATGGTAAGCACTAGACCCAACATTTCTCAGGCAATTAGTGTTCTCAGCAGATTTGTGAGTAATTCCGGAAAGGAGCTTTGACTTGGGATAAAGTGGTTGCTGAGGAATTTGAAGGCTCAGTTGCAGCTGGTGGTAGCACTCTCAACAACTGAGGCTAAGTACATAGCGGCAACGGAAGCCATAAAGGAGGCTATGTGGTGCAAAGGGTTGTTGGAAGAGTTGAAGGTCCTAAAAGAGCAGGTGGTGGTGTATTCGGATAGCTAAAGTGCATTGCACTTGTGTAGGAATCTAGTGTTCCAAGAGAGGACTAAGCATATGGATGTTTGGTATCATTTCATTCGGTAAAATGTCACGGAAGGATGCATTCATATGGACAAAGTCGCAACGGAAGAAAATCTTGCAGTTTTAGGCACCAAAGTTCTACCTCTAAGCAAGTTCAATCATTGCCTTGGACTTCTTAGGATTGGAGTCGGTTGATATGATGAATCAATGGATCCTGAGTTCTCTGTACAATGGGTTCGGGTTTAATTGCTTTGACAAAGGTAGAGATTGTTGGGATTTGTAAAAGAATTAAACAGATGAAGAAGTTCAGCATCAGTTCTGGTTGTGCGCCGCAGCCTCTAGCATGTCCTAAAAGATCAGCACCACCATGCACGTTGGGTCTCAAGATGAAAGCGCCGTGGCACGGCCCTGTGCGCTGTGGCACAACCCACTCAAGCTGCGGCCTCCAGCATGGAAAAAAGTCTCCCCCTTTCTGAGCCGCGGCACGAAGGCACACCTAACACAACTTAAATTGGCACTTTGAGATAGTGCGTGGGACTTAGTCAAAATGCAAAAGATTACTTAGACTTGTTGAAGGGCTATGATTGATTTTTCCTCAAGATCTAAGGGTGGAGATTGACTTCAAGATTGGTTCAAGAAGTGGTTGCACTATATAAAGGATCTTCTAGGAGCAGTTCATGATATGACATGTGAATGTGTGTGAAATAAAACACATGGTGTGTGAGAGTGCAAAGACACTAAATACAAGAGAGGCTGGTTGTTTAGAGAGAGAGAGAGTAGTATAGATTGGGGATTCAAGGGCTTTGTAATTGGAATTTTCTTGGGAAAAATTCCAGGGAAACACTTAGTCCTTATCACTTTCTTTTTCTATTCTTTTGTTCTTCAAGAACAAGAGGGTTCTTGAAGAGGTGTTGCTGTAATTGTAAGAACTCCATTGATTTAGTGCAGAGAGCTTGGAGGAGCTCATGGGGACGTAGGCACATTGCCGAACCTCGATAACAATTGCTTGTGTTCTTTCTTTGATTGGTCTGATTACTGTTTATTACAAGTCATTCTAGACTTGGGTGTTTGGAAAGATCACAATCTGGGATTCTGCAAGAAGGTGATTTTCCAACAGAGAGGTTGAAACAAACATTAATGAGTTGTTAGAAAAGTATGAGGATATGTGGTATCAGAGATCCTGAGCTTTATGGTTGTAGGGTAGTGATAGGAATACCTCTTTTTTTTCATGCAAAGGCCTCGAAGAGATTGTAGTGAAAAATTATTTTTGGTCTAAAAAATTGGTAAGGAGATTGGATTTCTGACGGTGTGGGTGTGAAACATGAGGTTTTGAGTTATTTTAATGAGATTTTCACTTCGGGTGGTGTTCACAATCTTGATCAGGTTCTTGCAAATTTTCCTAATGTGGTGACAAATGACATGAACTATGCAATGTTGGTGGACATCTCTAAAGAGGAAATAAAAGCAACTTTGTTTCAGATGTATCCCTTAAAAACTCTGAGACCAATTGTGTGTTTGGTTTATTTTTCCAAAATTTGGTATGTTGTTAGTGAGGATATTGTTGAAATTGTGAAATATTTTTTTGTTATTGGTTTGATCTCAGATAATCTTAATCATATTCGCATTGTTTTAATTCCTAAGGTTTAAAATCTAGAGTCTATTATAGATTTTAGGCCTATTAGTATGTGTAATGAGGTGTATAAGATTATTTCGAAGTTTCTTGATGAGTCTTAAATATTGCATATTTTAGACCCTTAACTTATATTTGTTATGCTCTTAGTTAGTAGTATTTTACTTTATTTTACATTTTTCTTGTGTTTTGTGTATTTTTACAGGTTTGTGGAGAAAATGAAGCATTTCAGGAGATTTGAAGCTTCTGGAGACATTGCGCTCGATCGTACGAGATATGCGATCGAGCGCACCTACCTACGAACGAGCGCATGGTCAACATCCCACATCGAAATATTTGAAGTTCAGTGCATCTGCGATCGATCGTAGCAGACATGCGATCGATCGCACATGAGATCGTGCGCACAAGACATGCGATCGATCGTACCTGCGATCGATCGCACCACACTGCGATCGAGCGCACACGGGCAGTATCCCACATCGAATCTGCAACCCATATTGCTCCGGGTCTTCCCCTATATAAACACTATCTGGCTTCATCATTCAGTGTACAATTCCTGAGCCACTTTGGTGTTTATCGGTGGACGTCCGCTAGCATTCTGGTGGATCCCGAAGGCATTGCTACCACGAGGGGAAGCGCCGCCCGTCAGCGAGTGGAATTTCTTCCATGTAAAGTTGTTTATTTATTTCTTTTTATTCAGTTGTTTTAGTTTAAATGTTTAGCACTTTTTATTATAGTTTTATAGTTATGAGTGGCTAGACTCTTCAGCTAAGGTTGAAGATGAAGCCCTGCCGTGTTTGGCGTAGTAGTTCAGATTTGCTTGTACAAATCTGAAAATTTTTAGTATAAATGTTCTGTCAATTATTTGAGTTAATCTTATAATTGATTGAGTTTAAATTGTCTATTGGATTTTCTTTGTGTTTCATCTGATGGATACATTGAATGCTTTTCGATTAAATTGGATTCCCTTTGTGATTTGTTGAGAGCGGATACATTGGGTGCTTTCGGTTTAGTTGGGATATTCTTTGTTTTTTGTCTTATAGTTGGATTCATTGAATGTTTTGATAGGCTATATTTTTAGAACATATATGCTTAACTTTGGTGAGGTGGATTCGGAAACCTAAGTGTTTTTAATTATTAGATTTTAAATCAATTTAATTTAGTTTTAATTTGTTTTTCAAATTATCATTCAAAATTCGGAGCTAGGTTAAAATAGAGTTAGTTTAGATTAAAAATTATATTTCCACAATGCAATTCCCTGTGGATTCGACCTCGCACTTGCACAACGCTATACTGCAAATGACTCGTGCCCTTGCGAGTAATTTAAAACTCACAACAAGTTTTTGGCGCCATTGCCGGGGAATTGTTTTGTTTGTGAAAATTTTTGGTCTAAATTGATTTTATTTTTCTACAAGTTAGTTATCTTTTTGTTAAAAAAAAAAAAAAAAAAAAATTTAGTTTTGTGTTTGCTTTATTCTGTTACTTCTGCTGATTAGTATCTCATTATTTTTCTGTTGGTGTATGCTTGGTCGGAGATCCTTGAACTTAGATTTGACACATTTAGATCCCGACTTAGAAAGAACTCTTAGGAGGCAGAAAAGAGCACTAGTTGAGAGAGAGATTGCTGAGATGGGAGAAAATTTTAATCATCCTGAACATGTAGAGCAACCTAGAGCTTGGAACGTGGACTCCACTACATCCCTTAGGGATTTGTTCGCACCCGTTGTGACTAACTCATCTTCCTGCATAGTGTTGCCACCAACCAATGCCACACACTTTGATTTGAAGCCACATGTTATCCAACTCCTACCCTCATTCCATGGCTTAGATCTTGAAAATCCCTATAGTCGTGTGAAGAAGTTCAAAGACATTTGTGCTACATTCAAATTCCAGAACTTCTCTGAGGAGTCAGTCCATTTTCGACTCTTCCCTTTCTCCCTTCACGATAGAGCTAGGGCGTGGTTGGACTCCAACACGTCCGGGTCTATTACATCTTGGGAAAACCTGCTTAGCAAATTTTACCATAAGTTTTTCCCAATGCCTAGAGTGAATGAGTGCCGTAAGGAGAATAGCTCTTTCACTCAGGACGAGGATGAGAAGTTCTCTGAAAGCTGGGAGCGCTTTAAAGAGTTACTGATCAGATGCCCTCCACATGGATATGAGAAGTGGAGACTCGTTCAATTCTTCTACCAAGGGTTGACTCAACCCAACCGTAGCATGATCGAGTCTATGAAGGGGGGGGGCATTCTTGAGTCTGACAGGAGATGAGGCATACATGGCATTGGACAAGTTGTCCGACAACTCACAGCAGTGGGATTTTTCAAGCTGTCGAGATAAGTCCATTCGTGCTCCTAAGAGAGGAGGCATCTATGAGGTCAGGGAGGACGCTGATTTAAGAATAAAATTAGATGCCCTCACCAAGAAGATTGACGCTCTCACTGTGAGCCAATCCATCAATGCAGCCAACACATTCAATGTTGAAAGCTGTTCCATCTGTGCTAGTCCCATGCATCTAGCACAGAATTGCCCATCAATGCCGGCTTGTGCCGAGTATCCTATGGAACAAGTAAATGCTTTCAATGATTTTCGAAGGCAGTCAAATGGATCGTACTCCGAGACGTACAATCCAAGGTGGCGGAACCACCCAAATTTTTCATGGAGGCAGAACCAACCAATGAATCAAGGAGAAGCCTCTCATCATGCTCAAAATCAATATCCTCCCAGATTTGCCCCACAAATTCCTAATCATGGTCGTTCTGCCCATCCAGCACCTTCACCTGCTCACCATGCACCCACTCAAACACCAGCACCAGTTTCACAGTTGCTAGAGGACACCCTTAAGGAGTTCATGAAGGCGACTAGCCAAAATATGAGCGATGTGAGGAGTGCAACAATGGTAAACACCCAAGCAATTGCCAAGCTGGAGAGTCAAATAGGGCAAATTGCAAGTCACTTGGGTGAGAGAGAGAAAGGAAAGTTCCCCAGTCAGCCCGTGCAAAACCCAAAAGGACAATTTATGGTTGAGAGTTCATCAACTCCTACGCACGGGGAGGAACAAGTACAGTCGATTGTCACACTGAGGTCTGGGAGACAAATGGACAATCGAGTGGAAGAGAGCCCTGCTACGCAGCAAGGGCAAGGGAGTGGCAACACAAAGAAGAGAGATGCTGAGCCATCTACAGCCACACCTACTGAGAAAGACCCTCCTAGGTCGTTTGTACCTAGAGCGCCCTACCCCGAGAGATTATAGGCGCCCAAGAAAGGAGGGAAGTATGAGGAAATTCTGGAGGTATTCAAGCAAGTCCAAATCAATATCCCATTTTTGGATGCCATCCATCAAGTGCCATCATATGCTAAGTTTTTAAAGGACTTGGTCACTATCAAGAGGAGGACAAATGTCCCAAAGAAGGCATTTTTGACCGAGCAGATCAGTTCAATCCTTCAGTGCAAGCTACCCATCAAGTATAAGGACCCGGGGTGTCTTACCATCTCTTGCACGATAGGAGTCAGCCATATTGAGAGGGCCCTTTTGGATCTAGGGGTGAGTGTGAATCTTCTACCCTACTTAGTCTATATGCAGTTGGGGTTAGGAGAATTGAAGCCCACATCCACGACGCTTCAATTGGCTGACAGGTCAGTGAAAAGACCATGGGGGATAGTTGAGGACGTTTTGATAAAAGTGGATAAGTTCTATTTCCCCGTGGGTTTTATTGTGCTTGAAACAGAGCCGGTTCAGAATGTAGGGATTCAAATACCGGTGATTCTAGGGCGACCATTCTTAGCCACGGCTAACGCCCTAATCAATTGTAGGACAGGGGTGATGAAGATCTCCTTCTAAAATATGACAGTGGAGTTGAACATTTTTGATATCACTAGGCAACCACTGGAATATGATGAAGTGAGAGATGTATGCTTGATAGAGGAGATTCTTGAGGATACCGTGGATGAATCAAGCATTGAGGATCCCATGGAGGCATGCTTTGCTCACTTTGGAGAGGACTTGGGTTTAGATAAGTTACTCGAGGAAGTAAATGCCATTTTGGAGTCTGATCCTCAAGAAAGCAAGGAGGAGGAGGAGAAGGTGTCACCAGAACCTCAAAAGAAGGAACTTAAGCCTTTACCGGATAATCTTAAGTATAAGTTCCTAGGTCCAGCATACTATTTGCCTGTGATAATAGCTTCAGATTTGGGAGAGGCTAAAGAGGAGAAATTATTAGATGTTTTAAGAGAGCACAAGGAAGCTATCGGCTGGACCATTGAGGATATTAAGGGAATCAGCCCCTCAGTGGTGATGCACAGGATACATTTGGAGGAAGATGTTAAGCCATCGAGGGAGCCGCAAAGAAGGCTCAACCCTGCTATGCAAGAGGTTGTGAGGGCAGAGGTTATTAAGCTGTTAGATACAAAGATCATTTATCCCATCTCTGATAGCAAGTGGGTGAGCCCCATTCATGTGTTGCCCAAGCGAGCTGGGTTAACGGTAGTAAAGAATAAGGATGACAAGTTGGTGCCAACTCATGTGCAGTTTGGGTGGAGAGTGTGTATAGACTATCGTAAGCTGAACATTGCCACAAGGAAGGATCACTTTCCACTTCCATTTATTGATCAGATGGTGGAGTGTTTGGCTGGGCACGAGTATTATTGCTTTTTGGATGGTTATTCTGGATATAACCAGGTCCCCATGGACCCCAAAGATCAGGAGAAGACGACATTTACCTGTCCTTTTGGGACCTTTGCCTACCGTCGCATGCCCTTTGGGTTATGCAATGCACCCGCCACTTTTTAGCGGTGCATGGTCAGTATATTCTCTGACATGGTAGAGCGGTTCTTGGAGATTTTCATGGACGACTTCTCCATCTTCGGTTCAACATTTGAGGAGTGCCTGCACCGTCTCTCTTTGGTTTTGGTACGGTGCAAGGAGAAGAACCTGGTGCTTAATTGGGAGAAGTGCCATTTTATGGTTAAGCAAGAAATTGTACTGGGGCATATCGTATCTCATCGAGGGATTGAGGTCGACAAAGCGAAGGTGGATTTGATTTCCAGCCTTCCACCCCCACGTACGGTGAAAGAGGTTCGATCTTTTCTGGGCCATGTAGGATTCTATAGGCGATTTATCCAGAATTTCAGCAAGATCGCCAAGCCCTTGTGCAAGTTGTTGCAAAAAGATGCCCCATTTCTATTTGATGAGGATTGTGAGAAAGCATTTGGGGATCTGAAGAAAATTCTGACGTCCACACCCATTATTCAGCCACCTAACTGGGATGTGCCTTTTGAGATTATGTGTGACGCATCAGACTATACTGTTGGAGTTGTTTTGGGGCAACGTGTTGATAAACTTCCCCATGCTATCTATTATGCAAGTCAAACTCTAAACGACGCACAACTCAATTATTCTACCACTGAGAAGGAGTTTCTTGCAGTCATTTTTGCATTAGACAAGTTCAGATCCTACTTGTTAGGATCTAAAGTCATTATCTACTCGGACCATGCTACATTGAAGTATCTTTTCTCTAAAAAATATGCTAAATCTCGTCTTATCCGATGGATCTTGCTACTTCAAGAGTTCGACATTGAGATTCGGGATAAGAAAGGTTCGGAAAATGTGGTGGCGGACCATTTGTCTAGATTGATTGTGGAATTCAGTGAGGCTGCCACTCCCATTTCTGAGACCTTTCCTGATGAGCAATTGATGCACATTGCTCACAGTCCCGCACCATGGTTTGCTGACATAGTGAACTATCTTGTCACCGGACACATGCCCTTGCATTGGGGGAGGCAAGATAAATCAAAATTTTTGGCCATGGTAAAACACTTTTTCTGGGACGATCCTTACCTGTTCAAGTATTGTCCTGATCAGATCATTAGACGGTGTATTCCTGACCATGACCAATCTAATTTCATCGCCTTTTGTCATGATCATGCATGTGGAGGCCATTTTAGTGCTAAAAAGACCGCTGCAAAGATTTTGCAGCGTGGATTTTATTGGCCTACCCTGTTCCGGGACTCTCATACCTACTGTATATCTTGTGAGCGTTGCCAAAAGCTAGGGAGTCTTTCTAGGAGAAATATGATGCCCCTCAACCCTATTTTGATTGTTGAGATTTTTGATGTGTGGGGCATTGATTTCATGGGACCATTCCCAAACTCCTTTGGCTACTTATACATTCTAGTTGCTGTGGACTATCTGTCCAAGTGGGTGGAGGCCGTTGCGTGCAAGACCAATGACCACAGAGTTATGGTCCAGTTCTTGAAAGACATTATTTTTGCTCATTTTGGTACGCCTCGAGCAATCATAAGTGATGGAGGTAAGCACTTTTGCAACAAGATCTTTGAGCAGTTGATGAAGAAATATTGTATCACGCACAAAGTTGCCACCCCATATCACCCACAGACGAGTGGTCAAGTGGAAATTTCAAATCGCGAGATCAAACAAATTTTGGAAAAGACTATGAACCCTAATAGAAAGGATTGGTCTCTGCGATTGACGGATGCACTGTGGGCATATCAGACAGCCTTCAAGACGCCAATTGGCATGTCTCCCTATCGCATTGTATACGGAAAGGCATGTCACCTTCCGGTTGAATTAGAGCATTGTGCATATTGGGTTGTCAAGCAACTAAATTTTAATCTTTCCAAGGCTGGCTCACAACGGAAGCTCCAACTCAATGAATTGGAGGAGCTGCGGAATGATGCATATGAGTGTGCCCGATCATACAAAGCACAAATGAAGAAGACTCATGACCAAAATATTTTGAGACGAGCTTTTGAGCCGGGTCAGAGAGTTCTTCTTTATAATTCACGCCTGCATCTTTTTCCATGCAAGCTCAAATCCCGATGGTCAGGCCCATTCATTATTCGATCGGTTTTTCCTCATGGGGCCATCGAGATTGAGGATCCTAAGAATGGTAATACTTTCAAGGTAAATGGACAGAGGCTAAAACCATTGTTAGAGTTGAGGAGTCCGTACATTGAGACGATACTGTTGGAGGATCCTAGTTACTCAGATTGAGTGTAGTATTCTAGGAAGAGTCTGGCTGAAGACGTTAAACTTAGCGCTCATGGGAGGCACCCCACAGCTTATCTTTTCTTTTGTTTATTTATTATTTCGCATTTTTATGATTAATGTTTGTTTCTAGTATTTTTTGTTTTCCAGTTTTTATTTTTCAGGGACAAAGCGTACTTCAGTTCAAGTTTGGGGGTATGCTATGAGCCATACCAGTCCAGATAGTTCTCCATATCTCAGGTCAGCTCATTCCGTATTAGTCACACATTGGGGTCAATGTGTAATTTAAGTTTGGGGGTATGGGAGACACATCACACACTTTGTCCTAATTTGTTGTCTTTTCGTCATAGAGATAAATGCATGCTCATGTTATCGTGAAATTTTAGTTGATCTAAACATTTTCTGTGATGTGATGTCATTTGTGAGCTTAACATTTTGAACACATGATCTGGTGATAAATTTTAAAATTTAGTTACTTACCTTAGGCATTTGAGAATTCACATGTTTGACATAATCTAACACGAGCACATTAGCACAAATTATGTGAGGTATGACATGTGATTTTAATGTGTATTTTTCCTTATCTTAACTGAAACTGGATGACTTGTTGGATGAACTCTTGGGCATATAAAAAAATAAAAAAAAATTATCAATAAACTTTTCGCTGAGTAGCTGGACCTCTTGCCTCAGTAAGCAGTGAGTGTTCACGTCAAAAGATGGAATTTTGCTTGGTAATATTAAGGTCGGTTTAATTTCGTAGCCTTTTTGACTCGAGTTAGTAAGTCCTTAGGGGTGTCTTTACACCTAATGCCCTAAAACCACCTGGTTTGGGAGTCATTGACTTAACACTCGCTACATGGGTCAATTAGAAAGCTTAAGGGAACTAAACATAGCCGTGCCTTATTAAAAAAAAAAAAAACTATGCCTTTTAGTTCATTTTTTATGGGAAATTCGGTGAATCTTGAGACATGGAGACCTTACACATTAGAGTTACTTGGAAGCTTCATTTTTATATGCTAATTCACCTTACACTGATTCAAGCTTGTGATGCCTTATCCTGCCTTTTGTAAGTAATTAGATTTTAACATTTCTATTCATTGCGAAGATGGGTTTACCTTTTTAAGCTTGCTCATGAATGAATATCAGGGTGATGTGTGCTCCTTAAATTTTTGGATACCATGAGTGATGACTTTATCTTTATGTTCTTTGTTTTTCATTGAATCTTTTATTTTGTTTTGCTAAGGGACTAGCAAAATATAAGTTTGGGGGTATTTGATGAGTCTTAAATATTGCATATTTTAGACCCTTAACTTATATTTGTTATGCTCTTAGTTAGTAGTATTTTACTTTATTTTACGTTTTTCTTGTGTTTTGTGTATTTTTACAGGTTTGTGGAGAAAATGAAGCATTTCGGGAGATTTGAAGCTTCTGGAGACATTGCGCTCGATCGCACGAGATATGCGATCGAGTGCACCTGCGCTCGAGCGCACCTGCCTATGAATGAGCGCATGGTCAACATCCCACATCGAAATATTTGAAGTTCAGTGCATCTGCAATCGATCGTAGCAGACATGCGATCGAGCGCACATGAGAATATGTGCACAAGACATGCGATCGATCGTACATGCGATCGATCGCACCACACTGCGATCGAGCGCACACGGGTAGTATCCCACATCGAATCTGCAACCCATATTGCTCCGGGTCTTCCCCTATATAAACACCATTTGGCTTCATCATTCAGTGTACAATTCCTGAGCCACTTTGGTGTTTTCCGGTGGACGTCCGCTAGCATTCTGGTGGATCCCGAAGGCATTGCTACCACGAGGGGAAGCGCCGCCCGTCAGCGAGTGGAATTTCTTCCATGTAAAGTTGTTTTTATTTATGTCTTTTTATTCAGTTGTTTTAGTTTAAATGTTTAGCACTTTTTATTATAGTTTTATAGTTATGAGTGGCTAGACTCTTCAGCTAAGGTTGAAGATGAATCCCCGCCGTGTTTGGCGTAGTAGTTCAGATTTGCTTGTACAAATCTGACAATTTTTAGTATAAATGTTCTGTCAATTATTTGAGTTAATCTTATAATTGATTGAGTTTAAATTGTCTGTTGGATTTTCTTTGTGTTTCATCTGATGGATACATTGAATGCTTTTCGATTAAATTAGATTCCCTTTGTGATTTGTTGAGAGCGGATACATTGGGTGCTTTTGATTTAGTTGGGATATTCTTTGTTTTTTGTCTTATAGTTGGATTCATTGAATGTTTTGATAGGCTATATTTTTAGAACATATATGCTTAACTTTGGTGGGGTGGATTCGGAAACCTTAATGTTTTTAATTATTAGATTTTAAATCAATTTAATTTAGTTTTAATTTGTTTTGCAAATTATCATTCAAAATTCGGAGCTAGGTTAAAATAGAGTTAGTTTAGATTAAAAATTATATTTTCATAACGCAATTCCCTGTGGATTCGACCTTGCACTTGCACAACGCTATACTGCAAACGACTCGTGCGCTTGCAAGTAATTTAAAACTCACAACATTTCTAGCTAACCGGAGGAAAAGTTTTAACACTTTCATTTTTCTATTAATCAGAGTGCATTTGTTTATGGTAGACTTATCTCTGATAATACTTTAGTTGCTTTTAAGTGCATTCAATTTTTAAAAAATAAATAGTTTGGTTGGAAAAGTTATATAGCCATAAAGCTTGACATGAGCAAGGCGTATGATTATGTTGAGTGGCCATTTATTCATGCTATCATGTTAAAATTGGGATTTCATGAGATGGGTTCATCTTATTATGGCTTTTATTTCTTCAGCCACATATTATATTATGTTTGAAGGTGTTAATAGGGGTTTTATCTTTCATCATCGAGGTCTTCGTCAAGGATATCCCTTGTCTTTGTATCTATTTGTTATTTGTGTGGAAGGTTTGTTTACCTTACTTCAACAAGGTGGGATGTTAGGTAGTATTCATGAATCATCCATTTATCAGATGGCCCTAGAATTTCACAACTATTTTTTTGCAGATGATAGCTTGCTTTTCTCCCAGGCTTTAGAGGATGAGGCATTGAATGTGTTGTGAGTTTTAAAATACTCGCAAGCGCACGAGTCGTTTGCAGTATAGCGTTGTGCAAGTGCGAGGTCGAATCCACAGGGAATTGCGTTGTGAAAGTATATTTTCAATCTAAACTAACTCTATCTTAACCTAGTTCCAAATTTCAGAATGATATTGCAAAATAAATTAAAACTAAACTAAGTTGATTTTAAAACTAATAATAAAAAGCACTAAGGTTTCCAAATCCACCCCACCGAAGTTAAGCATACATGTTCTAAAAATATAGCCTATCAAAACATTCAATGAATCCAACTATAAGACAAAAAACAAAGAATATCCCAACTAAACCAAAAGTACCCAATGTATACGCTCTTAACAAATCACAAAGGGAATCCAATTTAATCGAAAAGCATTCAATGTATCCATCAGATGAAACACAAAGAAAATCCAACAGACAATTTAAACTCAATCAATTATAAGATTAACTCAAATAATTGACAGAACATTTATATTAAAAATTGTCAGATTTGTACAAGCAAATCTGAACTACTACGCCAAACAATGGCGGGGCTTCATCTTCAACCTTAGCTGAAGAGTCTAGCCACTCATAATTATAAAACTATAATAAAAAGTGCTAAACATTTAAACTAAAACAACTGAATATAAAGAAATAAATAAACAACTTTACATGGGAGAAATTCCACTCGCTGACGGGCAGCGCTTCCCCTCGTGGTAGCAATGCCTTCGGGATCCACCAAAATGCTGGCGGAAGTCCACCGGTAAACACCAAAGTGGCTCAGGAATTGTACACTGAATTATGAAGCCAGATGGTGTTTATATAGGGGAAGACCCGGAGCAAAATGGGTTGCAGATTCGATGTGGGATACTGCCCGTGTGCGCTCGATCGCAATGTGGTGCGATCGATCGCAGATACGATCGATCGCATGTCTTGTGCGCACGATCTCATGTGCGCTCGATCGCAGATGCACTGAACTTCAAATATTTCGATGTGGGATGTTGACCATGCGCTCGTTCGTAGGCAGGTGCACTCGATCGAATATCTCATGCGATCGATCGCAATGTCTCCAGAAGCTTCACATCTCCTGAAATGCTTCATTTTCTCCACAAACCTGTAAAAATACACAAAACACAAGAAAGACGTAAAATAAAGTGAAATACTACTAACTAAGAGCATAACAAATATAAGTTAAGGGTCTAAAATATGCAATATTTTAGACTCATCAAATACCACCAAACTTATATTTTGCTAGTCCCTTAGCAAAACAAAATAAAAGACTCAATGAAAAGCAAAGAACATAAAGATAAAGTCATCACTCATGGTATCCAAAAATTTAAGGAGCACACATCACCATGATATTCATTCATAAGCAAGCTTAAAAAGGTAAACCCATCTTCGCATTGAATAGAAATGTTAAAATCTAATTACTTACAAAAGGCATGATAAGGCATCACAAGCTTGAATCAGTGTAAGGTGAATTAGCATATAAAAATGAAGCTTCCAAGTAACTCTAATGTGTAAGGTCTCTATGTTTCAAGATTCACCAAATTTCCCATCAAAATGAACGAAAAAGGCATATTTTTTATTTTTTTTTAATAAGGCACGGCTACGTTTAGTTCCCTTAAGCTTTCTAATTGACCCATGTAGCGAGTGTTGAGTCAATGACTCCCAAACCAGGTGGTTTTAGGGCATTAGGTGTAAAGACACCCCTAAGGACTTACTAACTCGAGTCAACAAGGCTACGAAATTAAACCGACCTTAATATTACCAAGCAAAATTTCACCTTTTGACGTGAACACTCACTGCTTACCGAGGCAAGAGGTCCAGTTACTCAGCGAAAAGTTTATTGATAATTTTTTTTTTTAATATTTTCCTATGCCCAAGAGTTCATCCAACAAGTCATCCAGTTTCAGTTAAGATAAGGAAAAATACACATTAAAATCACATGTCATACCTCACATAATTTGTGCTAATGTGCTCGTGTTAGATTATGTCAAACATGTGAATTCTCAAATGCCTAAGGTAAGTAACTAAATTTTAAAATTTATCACTAGATCATGTATTCAAAATGTTAAGCTCACCAATGACATCACATCACAGAAAATGTTTAGATCAACCAAAATTTCACGATAACATGAGCATGCATTTATCTCTATGACGAAAAGACAACAAATTAGGACAAAGTGTGTGATGTGTCTCCCATACCCCCAAACTTAAATTACACATTGACCCCAATGTGTGACTAATATGGAAACAGCTGACCTAAGATATGGAGAACTATCTGGACTGGTATGGCTCATAGCATACCCCCAAACTTGAACTGAAGTACGCTTTGTCCCTGAAAAATAAAAACTGGAAAACAAAAAATACTGGAAACAAACATTAATCATAAAAATGCGAAATAATAAATTAACAAAAGAAAAGATAAGCTATGGGGTGCCTCCCATGAGCGCTAAGTTTAACGTCTTCAGCCAGACCCAACATTAGTAAACAGGCCCAACTAAGCTCTCCACCATCTGATCAATAAATGGGAATTTAAAATGATCAGGTCTAGTGGCAGCATTCAATTTATGGTAGTCTAGACACTTTCTCCATCTTGACTGCACTCGAGTTGGAACCAACTCGTTGTTTTTATTTACTACCGTAAATTCAGCACGTTTGGGCATGACTGAAATCTGGCTCACTCACTTGCTATCAGAGATGGGATAAATGATCCCTACCTCTAACAGCTTAATATCTTCTGCCCTCACAACCTCTTGCATAGCAGGGTTGAGCCTTCTTTGTGGCTCCCTCGATGGCTCAACATCCTCCTCCAAATGTATCCTGTACGTCACCACCGAGGGGTTGATTCCTTTGACATCCTCAATAGTCCAGCCTATAGCTTCCTTATGCTCTCTTAAGACATCTAATAATTTCTCCTCTGGAGCATCACCCAAATCTAAAGCTATAATTATAGGCAAAGAATCAGTTGGACCTAGGAACTTATACTTAAGATTTTCCGGTAAAGGCTTAAGTTCCTTCTTGGGGGTTTCAGGTGCGGTGGTCTCCTCCTTCTCACTGATCTTTAGAGGAGCAGACTCCAAAGTAGCATTTGCTTGCTCAAACAACTTATCTAAGCCCAAGTCCTCTTCAAAGTGAGCAAAGCATGCCTCCAAGGGATCCTCAATACGGGATTCATCCATAGTCTCCTCTGTCCTACTACTCTCCTGAGGAGCAGACTCCACGATAGTATTTGCTTGCTCAAGTAACTTATCTAAATCCAAATCCTCTTCAAACTGAGCAAAGCATGCCTCCATAATGTCCTCAGACTTCCCTTCTTTCTTGGGCACTTGTAGTCTCTCAGGGTAAGGTGCTTTAGGTAAAAACGACCTAGAGAGATCCTTAATAATATGAGTGGCTGTAGATGGCTCAGCATCTCTCTTCTCATTGTTGCCACTCTCTTGCCCTTGGTGCATAGCAGGGTTTTCTTCCACTTGATTGTCCACTTGTCTCCCAGACAAGTATGAGACAGTTGATTGCACTTGTTCCTGCCAACGCATGGGAGTTGAAGAATTTTCCACCGCAAACTGTTCCTTTGGGTAAGGATCAATTTAACTGGGGAACTCTCCTTCCTCTCCTTCACCCACGTAACTTGCGATCTGATCAATTTGACTCTCTAGTGTGGCAATCGCTTGGGTGTTTTCTATTGTTGCACTCATCACTTCACTCATAGATTGGCTAGTCGTTTTCATGAAATCATTGAGAGCGTCCTCCAATGACTGCGAAACCGACGCTGGCGCTTGAATGGGAGCTTGGTAAGCGGGTGATGGTGCTGGATAAGCTGAGTGACTATAACTTGGAATTGGTGGAGGAAATTCGGGAGTGTATTGATTGTGAGCATGGTAAGGGGCTCCTCCCTAATTCATTGGTTGGTTCTGCTCCCATAAAAAATTAGAGTGGTCCCACCACCCTAGATTATATGTTTCGGAGCAAGATCCATTTGATTGCCAACAACAGTCATTGAAAGCATTCATTTGTTCTATAGGATACTCGGCACAAGCCGGCATTGATGGGAAATTCTATGCTAGATGCATGGGACTAGCACAGATGGAACAGCTTTCAACATTGAAAGTGTTGCCAATATTGAGGGACGGGCCGGTCATTTTAATGAAATCCTTGAGGGCGTCCTCTAAAGACTGTGAAACCGGCGCTGGATTCATCCACATTTTTTTTAAAAATTAAATTAAATTAACTAGTAGAAAAATAAAATCAATTTAGACAAAAAGTTTTCACAAACCAAACAATTCCCCGGCAACGGCGCCAAAAACTTGTTGTGAGTTTTAAATTACTCGCAAGCGCACGAGTCGTTTATAGTATAGCGTTGTGCAAGTGCGAGGTCGAATCCACAGGGAATTGCGTTGTGAAAGTATATTTTCAATCTAAACTAACTCTATCTTAACCTAGTTCCAAATTTCAGAATGATATTGCAAAATAAATTAAAACTAAACTAAGTTGATTTTAAAACTAATAATAAAAAGCACTAAGGTTTCCAAATCCACCCCACCGAAGTTAAGCATACATGTTCTAAAAATATAGCCTATCAAAACATTCAATGAATCCAACTATAAGACAAAAAACAAAGAATATCCCAACTAAACCAAATGCACCCAATGTATCCGCTCTTAACAAATCACAAAGGGAATCCAATTTAATCGAAAAGCATTCAATGTATCCATCAGATGAAACACAAAGAAAATCCAACAGACAATTTAAACTCAATCAATTATAAGATTAACTCAAATAATTGACAGAACATTTATACTAAAAATTGTCAGATTTGTACAAGCAAATCTGAACTACTACGCCAAACAACGGTAAGGCTTCATCTTCAACCTTAGCTGAAGAGTCTAGCCACTCATAATTATAAAACTATAATAAAAAGTGCTAAACATTTAAACTAAAACAACTGAATATAAAGAAATAAATAAACAACTTTACATGGGAGAAATTCCACTCGCTGACGGGCGGCGCTTCCCCTCGTGGTAGCAATGCCTTCGGGATCCACCAAAATGCTGGCGGAAGTCCACCGGTAAACACCAAAGTAGCTTAGGAATTATACACTGAATTATGAAGCCAGATGGTGTTTATATAAAGGAAGACCCAGAGCAAAATGGGTTGCAGATTCGATGTGGGATACTGCCCGTGTGCGCTTGATCGTAGTGTGGTGCGATCGATCGCAGATACGATCGATCGCATGTCTTGTGCGCACGATCTCATGTGCGCTCGATCGCATGTCTGCTACGATCGATCGCAGATGCACTGAACTTCAAATATTTCGATGTGGGATGTTGACCATGCACTCGTTCGTAGGCAGGTGTGCTCGATCGCATATCTCATGCGATCGATCACAATGTCTCCAGAAGCTTCACATCTCCTGAAATGCTTCATTTTCTCCACAAACCTGTAAAAATACACAAAACACAAGAAAGACGTAAAATAAAGTGAAATACTACTAACTAAGAGCATAACAAATATAAGTTAAGGGTCTAAAATATGCAATATTTTAGACTCATCAGAATGTCTTGGAAAATTTAAATCTTTATAAGAGTGCCTATGGCCAAAACATAAATTTCATACAATCATCTATTTTCTTGGGAGTATCAAATGCTCATTTAAATGAGAAATATTTGGGTATTCCATCTCTAATTGGTAGGCCAATTTTTTTTTTTTTTTTTTTTTACTTTGTTAGAGTGGGTGTGACAAAAGGTAAAAGGTCTGAAAAAGAAAATGCTTTCTAGGGCTAGTCAGAATGTCCTTTTGAGATCGATGGCTTAAGAAATTTCAACTTATGCAATGAGCTATTTTTGACTTCATGTGTCGTTATGTGATGAGGTGGAAAAGCTTATGTGTCGGTTTTGGTGGGGCATAATAGTGATGAACAAAATTCATTGTTTGAGATAAGAGAAGCTGCGTAGAGCAAAAAATGATGGAGGTTTAGGTTTTCATTATTTACGGTGATTTAATTTAGCCATGCTCGGAAAACAAGGGCGATAATTAAAGACAAATGAGGATTCACTCCTTTGTCAAGTCTTGAAAGCAAAGTATTATCCTCATAGGACTTTCTTTCATACACAGGTTAGGTCTTCTCCATCCTTCGCTTGGCGAATTATATGGAGAGCTCGATGTGTGTTGAATTTGGGTTTGTGATGGAGAATTAGTAATGAGAAATTTTTTTGGATTTAGGAAGATCGTTGGCTATCTAAGCTGTCTATTTTAGAGGTGGTATCACCTCCCTCATAAAGTGCGGCTGTCAATATGGTATCAAATCTAATTGATGAGGAGTGCAGCTGGTGGAAGGAGGATCTTGTGCGAAAATTGTTTATATCTCATGAAGTGGATCTAATGCTCAAGATCCTATTCAACTTTATGGATGATTGATTAATCTAGCACTTCAATTCCAATGGAATTTTTGTGTACAGAGTTCTTATCATTGGGTTGTTATTGAGTCAGGTTCACAAGATCAAAGGGGTGCTCTCTCTAGGCCACAAAATATAATATGGAAGGTTGTGTGGAACTTATCGGTTCCTAATAAGGTGAAAAACCTTCTATAGTGTGCTCTCAAGAATGGGCTTCCGATGATGGCGAACTTTTATAGGCGTCAAGTGGTGCCTCATGGAATGTGCAAGGTGTGTCTAAATGGTGTTGAGACAACAATGCATATTTTAAGAGATTGTGAAGATACTCCACAGGTATGAGAATCAAACCCTTTGTGTTCACTGTTGTTTCAATATATGGGTGGGGACTTCGTTGAATGGGTAAGCGATATTTTCTCTTAACTTGACCAGGACACGAGAGAGTTGTTTATGGCCTTTGTGTTGAAGCTATTGTCTCATCGGAATGGGTTTCTTCATTGAGGTGAGCCTATGCCTATGGATGCCATTATAGAAAGAGTAGCTGAGTACGCTCATAAATGTTTGGCTATGAATGCAACCCTGAGTAGGGTGGCGCACTGGCACTGTTCTATCATGTAGTGATGGTGTCCACCATGTCCAAGAAATGTCGAGCTCAATGTAAATGGTGTTGTCTTTAAGGAGTTGTTGTGAGTTTTAAATTACTCGCAAGCGCACGAGTCGTTTGCAATATAGTGTTATGCAAGTGCGAGGTCGAATCCACAAGGAATTGCGTTGTAAAAATATATTTTTATCTAAACTAACTCTATTTTAACTTAGTTCCGAATTTTGGATTGTATCGTGCAAGAAATATAAACTTAAACTAAATTTGTTTAAAGAAAATGATAAAAATACTAAGGTTTCTGAATCCACCCCACCAAAGTAAAGTATATATTTTCATGTTCTATATAAAAATAATCTATCAAATCATTTGTTGGAAATCACCTTGACAAGATGCCCAAGTGGTGATCTTCCAAACACCCAAGTCTAGAATGACTTGTAGAAAGAAATACAACAATCAAAGACAAGAACAGAAAATCAAAGAAAGAAAGAAGATAAGCAATTTGTTATCGAGGTTCGGCAATGTGCCTACATCCCCATGAGTTCCTCCGAACTCTCTACACTAAATCAATGGTTCTTACAAGTTACAACAATCCCCTTTAAGAAACAACAAGTTCTTGAAGAAACTAAGAAGAGAAGAAAGGAAGAAGATGAGAACTAACAATGCTCTATTTCTAATCTAGATTTCTCTCCCTTTTACAACCAGCCTCACTACAAAGAGTCCCTCTTGTGCTTATGTCTCTCACACAATTCTCTCTTGTAGTACAATTGAACTCAAAGTATGTCACAAACTTGTGTTTTTGTATCATGTGAAAAATGAGGCTTAGAAACCCCTTTTATAGCCATCCACTTCTTGGTCATTCTTGAGATTCAATATCCACCCTTAGATCTTGATTACCAGTAAACCTTGGCCCTCCATCAATCCTAAGTGATGTTGTGTGTTTTAACCTTGGACCCACGCACCTAAGAGGAGGTTAAAGAATGTTATCCAAGTGTGCTTTGTTATGCCTAGCGACTAGGCGCTCAACAGGGGGCGCCATGGCGCTAGGCAGGGCACCTTTGCACACTTTTTGGATGCCATAGTGCTGGTGGGGAGTACCTAGACGTTGGTGCGGGTCAGGAAGACATCATTTTGGGCTCCAGGGTGCTGGTGGAGGGGCGCCTAGGCGCACACTGATGTTGCCCCTCCACACAGCAGTGCGCACACTTTCCTGATTGTGTGCTGAAGTGCGCACACCAGTGCGCCTACCCTTATCTTGCTCCAAATTGATACACACACATGTGTGCAGCCTTTTAACTTGCTGAAATTTAATTCTCTAACCTTAGTTTAGACTTTAACCATCTTTAAACCATTCTTGGACATGTTTGAACCTTAGACAAATACCAACAATCTCTACCTTTGTCTAAGTGTTCAAAAAACCTGAACCATTGTGCAGAGAGCTTCGGGATCCAAACTCATCTTGAGTCATCAATTAACCAACTCCAATCCTAAGTAGTCCAAGGCAATGATTGAACTTACTTAGAGGTAGAATTTTAGTGCCTAAATCTGTAGGGCTTTCTTCCATAGTCTTCTTGTCAACATGAATGCATCCTTTCGTACCATTTGTCGGAATGCAATGATACCGAACATCCATATGCTTCATCCCCTCATGGAACACCAGATTCCTCCATAAGTTCCACAAACTTTGGCCATCCGAATACACCACCACCTGCTCTTTTAGGACCTCCCACTTGTCCAACAACCCTTTGCACCCCATAGTCTCCTTTATGGCCTCCGTAGCCACTATGCATTCTGCCCCGGTTGTTATGAGTGCTACCATTGGCTGCCACTGAGCCTTTAAATACCTCAGCTACCTCTTCATCCCAAGCCAATGCATCTTTCTGGGATTACTCACAAATCTACTGAGAACACCTATTGCCCAAGAAACCCTTAACCAGTTTCTATCCTTTTCTTGGATTCTACACATCCTAAGGATCTTTTGTGTAAGGCTGAGATCCTTCCTCTCGAACTCCTCACTGAGTTGAGATGTAAACCTTTCCATCCTCTCCCTACTGTTCTGAACCAATAGAACATCATTGACATAGATGAGGATACTCACCATCTTCTCCACCTTGTGTCCAGGTGAGAAAGTTTCTGTGAAACCTATGTCTTCTCTTCTTGTGAACCCATTCGCCACCATCCTAGCTTTGTTCCGGACTTCATCTCCTAGAGAGTACCCTTCTTTGATCTTGTATGTGCACTTACATTCTACAACTTTCTGCTTTCCTAGAATTTTCACCAATTCCCAGAAGTTGTTCTTCCTCAAAGAATCTATTTCTTCCTCCTTAGCTAGCTTCCCCTTTGACGAATCCTTACACTCCATGGCATCCGTGTAAGTCTCTTATTCACTTATCTCTACTTCTGTCTAAGGAGCTGCTGCATCTACAGCATCCGCAGCATCCGCAAACCTATATCTTGAAGGTGGTCCGATAAGCCTTCCTTCCCAGTCTCTTGTGAGCTAGTAGTCATTCCGACTTACTGCATCAACCTCTTCTTGTTCAGCCTCTTCTTGAGTTTCTTAAGTTTGGCCTTCATCCAAGGGCTCTACCTAGTCTGAACCCTCTTGTCTCCTTTGCTCTACTTGAACCGAGTTCTCCTTGATGCGATGCTCCACAACTTTCAGACTGGTTTGCTCACTAGCCCCTGTAGGGTTAGTTTTCTCCAAGTAGGGAAATAACAATTCATTAAAATTAACATCCCTACTTATAATGAATCTTAATCCTTCTTTCTCTAAGGACCACAACCTATACCCCTTAGCTCCTTCCCCATATCCTAGAAACACATACTTTCTAGAACCTCGGCTAAGTCTATCATTTTTTTGTTGTGCATACGCAGCACACCCAAAAGTCCTAAGGTTGCCCAACTCAGGGGGTTTTCCACTCCACATCTCCATGGGAGTCTTGAGCTCTAAAGCTGTAGAGGGTGATCTATTTACCAAGTATGTAACTGTAGCCACAGCTTCTCCCCAAAAATATTTTGGTAAACCGGATCCTATTAACATACACCTAACCTTTTCCATAAGGGTCTTATTCATCCACTCAGCAACTCCACTTTGCTGAGGGGTTTCCACAACCGTCCTATGTCTTAGAACGCCATTTAACCTACAAAATTGATCAAGTTCTTGGTTAAAAATTTCTAAGCCATTATTGGTTCTTATCCCCTTAACTACTCTACCCATTTGAGTCTCTACCAGCCCTTTCCACACCACTAATTTATTCAAAGCATCTGATTTATTTTTAACCAAATAAACCCACACTTTTCTTGAATAATCATCAATTAAAGACAGAAAGTAAAAGTTACCTCCCTGTGTTGGTGTCCTTGCTGGTCCCCAAAGGTCTGCATGAATGTAATCAAGAATGCCCTTAGACTTGTGCACTCTAGTGTTGAAGCTAACCCAGTGTTGCTTCTCAAGAACACAACACTCGCAGAAATCAAGTTCCTTTACTTTGTCTCCACCAAGTAGGCCATCCTTGCTAAGAACTTGTAGGCCCTTTTCGCTCATATGTCCTAAGCGAGTGTGCCAAAGGGCTACCATGTCCATCTCAGCCATCAAGCTTACTGCTTGATCATTGATTTTTGTCTCTCTGATCATCTCATAGAGTCCATCGTTTCTGGCTGCCTTGATCACTACCAAAGATCCCTTGGCCACCTTGACCTTTCCTCTCTCTACTTTGCATGTATACCCCATGGAATCCAGCTGCCCGAATGAGATCAAATTTCTCTTCAAATCTGGAAGATGCCTCACATTTTCCAACAGCAGCCTTGTGACTCCATCAAACATCCTCAAATGGACATCTCCAATCCCTCTCACTTGGCAAGAATTGTCATTCCCCAAGAAGACCTGATTACACCCAAAACAGTAATGTGATTGTTGTAGCATGGCTTTGGGGTGTCGATTCCACAGGGAAACAAGTTAACTATAAAGAAAGATGTAAACTTTAATATGAGACGATATAATAAGTAAAGAATCTAAAATTGATGATGAAGTAATTGTGTAGGTTTGTGAAATATAATAGAGAGGCAACAAGGATCCAGGAATCCTCCCTGGTTCGTTGTCCTAATCCTAACTTGATTCAGTTGCTTTTATCTCGATTGTACGTTTCACATCCCAAACATGCAATCGACAAATATTCAATGAGAACATGTGTAAACCCTAATATGATTGTAATGAAATACTTCTTATTTTTTATCATGCATGTACGATCTATCCTAGAGGTTTATCAAGAAACGACAATATATCTTTGTTGACGATATTGCAGTAATGGATAAACCTAAAGGCTAGACTTACCGGACTCATTTATACCCAATAATCTCGACATAAGAGAAGCATGACTAAAGTTATATCAAGGAAAAGATACAATCACCAGAATAGATAAAATCTTATAATTAGATAAAGAAGTAAATCATAACAATGTTTGATAATAAATTCTTATTACAACTGAACCAAATAAGGATAGATAGGAATAACTACACCTAGGGATTCATCCCTTCGCCTTGCTTGGAAGTTAGTTAGCCATGTGGTTCATGGCTAAACTCTTTTGTGGATGAGAGTTGCTGTCTTCAACTTCTGGGTCTTTGCTCACAGCCAAGATGTCTTCTCTTAAACCCTAAGTGTCTTATTTATAGTACAAAAGACCAAGGGTATTCTTGTGTTTAATCTAGTGTTTAAAAACCCTAATTAAAGTCTAACTTGGAGATGCAAATATGAGTGCGCGCTGCGATGCTGCTGGGGAGCACCTCGGTGCTAGGCATAAGTTGGAATGGGCGACCTTCTGGGAGCCGCGGTGCTGTTGAGGAGCACCACGGTGCTGGCTGGTGGGTCAGAATGTGCATGTTTCTAGACACCACGGTGCTGCTGAGGATCATAAAATGCTGGTAATCTCCATGCTTTGCCTCTTCGTAGCTATTCCTTTGCTTCGTTGTGCATGGACCCTCGGTGCTTTTAAACAATGATCACTTCTTTCTCTTCTTTGGACTCAAAACACCTAAAAATGTGCTTGAATAAGTTAGTAGTCCAATAAGATTACTTAAGAGTTATCAACACATAAGAGTGCAATAAAGACCGAGAAGAATCATAAAATGCTAACAATTAAACATCTTTGAGGTGCATTTTATGGCTCTTATCACAACCCCCAACTAGCTTATTGCTAGTCTCTAGCAATTCAAGTGAAAACAAGAGATGAGTTCCATGGTGGGAATCATAAACAAAGTAAAGCATTACTAGTGTTAACCAAGAGTAATTCACTTTTGTCTCAAACATTGCACACAACATACAACACAAATAATCATTAAATTTCACCCAAATCCAAAGGTAATCCAAGCATCAATCTTAAAATCGTGATTAACTCTTAACATCCATCTTGCCACAATCCATTAATCCGAACACCCGGACGATTTTATGCATAACAGTCATGAATACAAGTCTTGGCCTCTAAAAACATAAATTGTGTGACATTAATCACAAAAACAAGCTGCATAGGCTCACTTTTCGCTCCACTATTGTAGAAAAATCACACTACATTGGATCAATAGGATTTTACTAAGCTTGTAATGTTAGGCTAAGGTAAAGGTTAAGAAAGAACGGGAAGGATTCAACAAGTAAAAGAACTTAATCTCTTAGTTTTGAACACAACTCTTTAAGCACTGGATAACCTTACTTCAATACCCAACTCTTCCAACCATTTTTCGAGCATTTCTTTCAACAAATCACCATTTTTTTTTTTCTTCTTTCTTTGCCATAATTCATTTTTTTTTTATTTTGGCACATAAGACCATTCACCTCCTTTTTCATCAATTTGTTTTTATTTTCCACAACCCCCAACTTATCTCTTTTCATGTATTTGGGCTATGGTAGTAATATTTTTTTTTCTCATACTTTCATCCTTACTCCTCTTGAGTGCTTCTCAACAAATGTGTATAACTAAGTTCTTTTTTTTATTTTTAAAAGAAGGTAAGGATAAAATATTTTAGGCTCATAAATGTGAGTTAATGGGTTATTAAAAGAAACAAGGCTCAAATTCTTTCTCAAGAAAAAGGCTCAAATGGGTGACTAGTGATAAATATAGTAATGATAAGTTTGGAAGGCTCAAACGATTCAAAAATGACCTATATCATATCCTAAGTAGTGTGCATTCTAGGAATTCACCTCAAGTGATTATCAAATAAGTTCTAGAGCTTGTTGAGACCGCAAAAGTATTCACAAAACAATCACACATAAAACTTCTCTAGATGCTTTAGACTAATCATACAATCTTACCACAGACTAGAGTCTCAAACCAAGTGAAGATTGATACTTAAATTAATTTCAAACCGAAGCAAGATTTAACTTCTTCTAGATGTTGTATCTTATCTCAATTAAGCTTATATCATTGATATGTGAATTACATCCAAGGCAAACACAAATTATGCTTAAAAGGTAAGGGAAGGAAACACCAAACTATTTTAAAGAAATATGTTTCCTCCACCCCCAACTTAAAACTAGCATTGTCCTCAATGTTTAAAGAGAAAGTAAAGAAAACTCCCTTTTTTGTGTAAACACGAGTGCACAGGTGCTAGAAAATGTGTACTACTGGGTGAAGTTCTTGCCATTCCTCCTGCTGAAATTCCAATCTACAACATAGAACAAGACAACAAAGAGAAAACAACTTTGGTGTGCCCTTGGGATTCCTACCATCTGTTAGGTTAGTACAGGAAATAAAAATAAACAAAATAAACAAACAAAATAAACAAAAAACAAACAAAGAGAAACAAACAAAACAAACAAACAAAACAAAGAACCTAAAACTAATCCTCTAAAATTCTCATCATCCTCTTCATTTTCTTCACTCTCATCGTCTTCTTCATTCTCTTCACCTTCCTCAGGAGTTGGATCAAAAAATGAACCCGAATAGGGTGGCATAGTAGGGAAGTGATCCATATTACAACCAGAAGCAGAGGCAAGGTGGTAGCACATCTGACCAAAAGAAGAGTAGACTCCGGCTTGAAAATCGGCCTGTTGGGCCAAGAATCTGTTTTGCCGAGCCAATATTTTGTCTTGACGATCTAACCTATTAAGCAAAAATTTTTGATGCTCATCAAAACGACTCTCTAAACGCTCAAAGCACTTGACAATAGTGAGAGGCTTAGAGGAAGAAGGACAGCCAGCAGAGGCTGCTCCCTCTCCCGGAATGGGTGGCCTTGAAGCTTGAATCTGTGCTAGCAAGCTATCATCAATGGGTCTTTTGGGTTCCTGGGCCTCCTCATCAGGGTTGTTTTGGACTCTGACTCGAATGCACAATTATGTTATCAGAGAAGGAAAATATAATTCGAGCTTTTGTCTAATAGTGTGGTTGATTGAATCATGTATGACTTGGCCGATATCATTAGTCATTCCCATTAAAATTGCATAGACTAACACAACTCGCTCAATAGTTAAGGCACTAAAATGTAAAACAGGCATCATCTGGTGATATATAAAATATTGCCAAGCCCTAGCCGTGACATTGAGAGAAGTACCGAGCAAAGTGACAGGGAGATCACCCGTCATTTTCCATGTAGTACCCGAAACACAAAGGGTATGGCAAATCTTGTCATAATTGATGGTAGACACATATAAGCTATACTCACTATGCCTAATGTCAGGTAATCCATAGAAGTTATTAATGGATGTGCTGGTAAAAGAGACTAGTCGTCCTCTCACTCTTACTTCACCATTCCGATGCTCAGGTGCATTGGCATAAAATTATTTAACCAAATTTGGAAGGGAGTGAGAGGGTTGTTGTGTAAATGTGCCCTAATTCCTATCGAGAATCATTCTAAATAAGGTCGGATTTCCCCTCTTGGTGATGTTGAATCCTCTTTCGAGAATGGGCTATCAACTGTGCAACATGCTAATATATCTCTCACTTGCTGCTAAACTCACAAATTTGGTCTCATCATATTCTTTTTGTGGTCTCCCCCTAGGTCTGTTAGTCTTAGGTGCCATGGAAACAAATATTTTAAAATAATAGATTTGAGGCAAAGAACAATCACTAATTAGCACAAATGGACAATAAAATGGGAGAAAATGGTCTTACTTGGTGTCCATGGTGGAGAGAAGAAAGACTATCTACCTCTTGGAGTGTTTTTGATGATCCCAATGGTCTTCTTATAACCAAGCTCGTATAAGAATTTCCACTTGTCTTGAGCTTACCAATCCATTGGTATCTCACCTGTAGCTAAATAATTTACTATGTGAGCAAACCATGGTAGAGAAGTAATGGATAGTAATTGCTCATCTGGAAAATCATCCTTGATTGGCATGTCATCACAAGTGTCCTCGAAAGTAAGTCTCGAAAGATGATCAGCCACTACATTTTTCACTCTTTTTTTGTCTTTGATGGTGATGTCGAATTCTTGTAGGAGGAGGATCCATCGGATCAGTCGTGCTTTAACATCCTTCTTTGTAAGAAGGTACTTGAGTGCTGCATGATCTGTAAAAATAAGAATAGGGGAACCAATTAAATAAGCATGAAATTTATCTAAAGCAAAAACTACAGCTAGTAATTCTTTTTCAGCTGTAGAGTAATTCATTTGAGCACTATTTAAAGCTTTACTAGCATAGTAAATGACAAATGGTTTTCCCTCTCTTCGCTGTCTGAGAACAGCACCTATAGCGTAGTCACTAGCATCACACATGATTTCAAAAGGCAAGGTCCAATCTGGTGACTACATTATAGGTGCGGAAGTAAGCTTACCGATCAGTATTTGGAACGCTTCTTGACAAGCTTCTGTCCATTCAATGGGAGTGTCTTTAACTAGGAGGGCACATAGTGGTCTAGATATGTTTGAGAAATTTTGTATAAACCTCCTATAAAAACCAGCATGACCAAGGAGGGACCTCACACCCTTTATTGTCTTAGGTGTGGGCAATTTAAAGATTAATTCAATCTTAGATTGATCGACCTCTATTCCTTTAGAAGAGACAATATGCCCTAAGATAATGCCGGATGGTACCATGAAATAGCATTTTTCCCAATTTAAAACCAATTTTTTTCCTCACAGCGAATTAATATTCTTTCTAAATTCATTAAGCATGCTTCAAATGAAGATCTGAAAACAGTTAGATCATCCATAAAAACCTCCATGCAACTTTCAACCATGTCACTAAAAATACTCATCATGCAGCGTTGAAAAGTGGCAGGAGCATTACATAATCCAAATGGCATTCTGCGAAAAGCATAGGTGCCAAAAGGACAAGTAAAAGTGGTATTTTCTTGGTCTTCTAATGCAATTTCTATTTGATAATAACCAGAATAACCATCTAGAAAACAGTAGAAGGGATGACCAGCTACATGCTCAAGAATTTGATCAATAAAAGGGAGTGGAAAGTGGTATTTTCGGTTGGCAACATATAATTTTCTGTAATCGATGCACATATGCCATCCGGTCACAAGTTTGGTAAGGACTAGCTCTCTTAGGTCATTCATTACTACCATGACTCCGGATTTTTTAAGGACGACTTGTGTAGGACTTACCCATTTACTATTAGCTATAGGGCATATAATACCTGCATCTAATAGTTTCAGCACTTCATTTTTCACTACTTCTTTCATAGCGGGGTTAAGCCTACGCTGAGGGTCTCTACGAGGACTAGCTCCTTCATCTAAATTTATTTTATGGGAACAGATTAGGGGACTAATTCCATTTAAATCAGCCATGCTCCAACCTAGGGCTGATTTGTGTGCATTCAAAGTTTGAAGTAGTTTCTCACCTTGGGTCTCAGATAATTCAGAAGAAATAATAATAGGAAAGGTATCCCTGGACTGAGAAAAGCATGCTTTAAACCCTTAGGTAGCGGCTTTAGTTCAACCTTAGGTGCTTCCACACTTGAGGGGACTTGTGTCTTGCTTCTTTCGGGCAGCTCCTTAAACCTTGGTTGCCATGCCTAATTGCTATAATCCTGAGATTTGTCAAAAACAGCGCAAATGTTAATCATATCAGTTTTATCATCAAATAAATCTATCTCAGAATTAACAAGAAAACTCTTAAGAGGATTATAATCATGATATAAAGAAACTCCCTCATTGATGAGTGACTCAATCATGTAAAGCTGGTGGTTGTCGTCCTCATCTTTAGGCTGTTTTGCAACATTGAAAATATTCACTTCAAGGGTCATGTTGCCAAAGGACAGATTCATGAGTCCGTTCCTACAATTTATTAGTGCATTCGCAGTAGCAAGAAAAGATCTACCCAAAATCAAAGGGATTTTAGAGTTAGTGTCAACAGCAGAAGTAGTATCAAGAATTAAGAAATCAACAGGATAGTAGAATTTATCAATTTGAATCAAGACATCCTCTACCACACCCCAGGGTACTTTGATTGAATGGTCAGCCAATTGCAATACCATGCTGGTTGGTTTGATTTCTCCTAACCCTAGCTGTAAGTAAATGGAGAATGGCATCAGGTTTAAACTAGCTCCTAAATCTAGCAAAGCTTGTCCTACCTCATGATTTCCAATGCTGCAAGTAATGGTAGGACAGCCTGGATCTTTATATATTGGGGGAATTCTTTGCTTAATTAACACACTAACTTGCTCAGTTAGGAATGCCATTTTCTTGACATGGTGTTTCCTCTTAATGGTGCATAAATCCTTGAGAACTTTTGCATAGGTAGGGACTTGTTTAATCACATGAAAAAGAGGAAGATTGAGTTTCACTTGCCTTAAGTTCTCAAGGATTTCATTATTTATTTCCAGATTTTTTTTTGGATTTTAAGGCTTGGGGGAATGGTGCCTTAACAGGATTTTTGGTCACTTTAGGGTCTATAAGCAACTCGACTTCACTATTAGTTTGACCCTTTTCCACATCCTCGGATTTATTCATTGGTGGGATGTGTAGTGACTTGCCACTTCGGGTCACAATGGCATTTACATCTTTCAAATTTTCTTGTGCTATATGTTGACCGTGGGGTAGAGACTAAGCTTGGGAAGGAAACTTACCTCGCTCAGTCACACTTAAGAAGCCCATTAATTTAGACACTTGGCTCCTTATTTCTTTGTTTTCCTCAACCACTTGTGTAATTAATGCCTCACACCACTGGTTTATTTTACCTTGTATTTCTATGAAAGCATGCAAGGTGTCTTCTAGAGAGTTCCTAGAGGATGAGAGTGCATGATAAGGTGCTGAGTATGATCTAGGGGGCTGTGCATGCTGCTGGTTTTCAGATTTCTAGCTGAAGTTGGGATGATTTCTCCACCCCGTATTATAAATGTTAGAGAAAGGTGCTTGAGGCCTTTGTACATGCCTAAGGCATTACATTATTCCTCGTATAGCCCTCTCATGTCAATAAATGTGGGGCAATCTTGAGCAGGATGATCAATCCCATCACACACAAAACATGTTTCTAAAGGTTCGGCTTGATTAACCATGTGTGTTGGTTTTTTAGTTTTCAGTGCCTCTAACTCCCTAATAAGCATCTCGACCTTGGCCTTAAGATTATCCTCTTCCCTAAGATGGTAGATTCCTCCACCACTAGGGTTTCCTATAGGTCATGACCTATTTGTGCTTTCAGTAGAACTAGGTCCAGTCCATGTGTGAGCTTTTTCAGCAAGCTCATTGAGGTACTCAAAAGCCTCATCAGGGTCTTTTTGTAGAAATTCACAATTGCACATCATCTAGATAAATTGACGCTCTCTATAGGTAAGACCCTCATAGAAATAGCTCACTAAGCGCCAATTTTCGTACCCATGATGTGGACACACACTTAACAACTCTTTAAATTTCTCCCAAGACTGATACAAAGTCTCGTTTTCCTTTTGTGCGAAGGCGGAGATTTGTCTTTTCAATGCATTAGTTTTATGTTGAGGGAAGTATTTGTTGAAAAAGACTATGGTCATCTCATTCCATGACCCAATAGATCGTGGTCTCAATGAGTATAACCAACTCTTAGCTTTATCCTTCAAGGAGAAAGGAAAAAACTTGAGTCTCACGATATCATTGGTTACATCTTAACTATAGAAAGTCGCAACTACTTCCTCAAATTCTCTAATGTGCACATATGGGTTTTCGTTTTCCAAGCCATAAAAAGTGGGGAGTAATTGTATCATCCCCGATTTAAAGTCTTGATGGTGGGTGTTGGCTGGAAACATAATACACGATGGTGTGGTTGTCTGGCTAGGATGCAGGTAGTCTTTAAGTGTCCTAGCAACATGTTCATTAGGGTTTTCAGCCATGTTATCAAAGTTTTCTAAATTTTCTGTGGGGTAAACACTAGAGTTCGATCTAGGCGAGATTTCACTAACGGACGTGGAAGGGAAAGGTATCTCTATTTCGGGTCCCTTAATGAATCTCCCCCACGAATCTCTCTGTCTAAGCATACACCAACTGATTTTTAAAAGAAATAAATAGAACAAAACAAAATAAAGAAAAAAAATCAGAATATAAAGGAAAGATAGTACCGTCTTTGTCTTAGAGTTGACAAACTTCCTTATGAGTAAGCGCGTCTCCCCAGCAACGGTGCCAAAATTTGATTACGCCAAAAATAGTAACGCGGTTGTTGTAGCACGGCTTTGGGGTGTCGATTCCACAAGGAAACAAGTGAACTATAAAGAAAGATGTAAACTTTAATATGAGACGATATAATAAGTAAAGAATCTAAAATTGATGATAAAGTAATTGTGTAGGTTTGTGAAATATAATAGAGAGGCAACAAGGATCCGGGAATCCTCCCTGGTTCGTTGTGCTAATCCTAACTTGATTCAGTTGCTTTTATCTCGATTGCACGTTTCACATCCCAAACATGCAATCGGCAAATATTCAATGAGAACATTTGTAAACCCTAATATGATTGTAATGAAAAACTTCTTATTTTTTATCATGCATGTACGATCTATCCTAGAGGTTTATCAAGAAACGACAATATATCTTTGTTGACGATATTGCAGTAATGGATAAACCTAAAGGCTAGACTTACCAGACTCAGTTATACCCAATAATCTCGACATAAGAGAAGCATGACTAAAGTTATATCAAGGAAAAGATACAATCACCGGAATAGATAAAATCTTATAATTAGATAAAGAAGTAAATCATAACAATGTTTGATAATAAATTCTTATTACAACTGAACCAAATAAGGATAGATAGGAACAACTACACCTAGGGATTCATCGCTTCGCCTTGCTTGGAAGTTAGTTAGCCATGTGGTTTATGGCTAAACTCTTTTGTGGATGAGAGTTGCTGTCTTCAACTTCTGGGTCTTTGCTCACTGCCAAGATGTCTTCTCTTAAACCCTAAGTGTCTTATTTATAGTACAAAAGACCAAGGGTATTATTGGGTTTAATCTAGTGTTTAAAAGCCCTAATTAAAGTCTAACTCGGAGATGTAAATACGTGTGCGCGCTGCGGTGCTGCTAGGGAGCACCTCGACTCTAGGCATAAGCTGGAATGGGCAACCTTCTGGGCGCCGCAGTGCTGTTGAGGAGCACCGTGGTGCTGGTTGGTGGGTCAGAATGTGCATGTTTCTAGATGCCGCGGTGTTGCTGAGGAGTACCGCAGTGCTGGCCTTTTTGTTGATAATCTCCATGCTTTGCCTTTCCGTAGCTATTCCTTTGCTTTGTCATGCATGGACCCTCGGTGCTTTTAAACAACAATTGCTTCTTTATCTTCTTTGGACTCAAAACACCTGAAAATGTGCTTGAATAAGTTAGTAGTCCAATAAGATTACTCAAGAGTTATCAACACATAAGAGTGCAATAAAGACCGAGAAGAATCATAAAATGCTAACAATTAAACATCTTTGAGGTGCATTTTATGGCTCTTATCAAGACCCTTCCATCATTGATCTCCTTGAAATTCTTGAACCATTCCTTGTGAGGGTACATGTGATAACATCACCCGGAATCAAGAATCCACTTTCCACTGCCTTGCCTCCTGCTCACATTTGAGCACACAACAAGAACATCATCTTGCTGTTCTCCCTTGGCAACCGAAGCCTCTCCATTGTTGGTGTGGCTTATCCTCTCATCCCATATCCTTTTCTTGCAATCTTTCTTGAAATGACCCTCCTTGTTGCAGTAGACGCATCTCATTCTTCCTCCAAGTCTTGTCTTGGAATGAGATCTCCCATGGTTCTGCCCTCTACCTCTTGATTTCTTCCGGTAGTTGCTATGGTTGCTACTGCGATTACGAGTTGATGGCCTTCCTCTTATGAACAGCCCATCTCCACTTGATGTCTTCTTCCTCTTGGCCTTGAAATCATGTGCTATTATGGCATTGATCACAATCTCCTTTGTCAAAGTATCCCTTCCATACTCAATAGCATTAATCAAATTATCAAAGCAATCAAGAAGAGAATTTAACAAGATAATAGCCAATTGTTCATCCGGAAAAATAATGCTATAGCTATTCAAATCTTGAACTAGCTTATTAAAGACATCAAGATTATCTTGCAACTCTTTACTAGGATCAATTTTAAAAGCAAAGATTCTTTTAAGAAGATAAATCTTATTAGGGAGAGTTTTAGTAAGAAACAACTCATCTAGTTTCTTCTACATAACAGCCGGATCCTCCGAGTCTCTGCCCTCCTTTGTGACACTATCCGACATGTGCAAGAAAATGGTGTTATAAGCCATCTTCTTCATCTCAGTCCACTGGGCCTTTGTGACACTTACTGGAAAAGCATCATCTTCTCCAATAGCCAAGTCCACTTTCTGTTGCATTAGAACAGCCTTGATCTTCCGCTTCCAAAGGGCAAAGTCTCCCTTTCCATCAAACTTCTCAACACAAAAATTTGAAGCCATCTTTTGCGGATAAGATCCTAGATTTATGTACTACCCTTAACTGCTTTCTTCAAACTCAAGAACACAGATCAAAGATGGATCTTAACACCGTTCTTGAATCAACCTTCAAGAACACGATCAGATCTTGATATTTACACCATTCTTGAATCACCCAAGAAGTTGATCTTTGATTCTTGGAGTCTTGGCTCCGTCACCTTCTTGTTCTTGCTCTGATACCCAGCTGTGCAGCTCTGATACCACTGTTGGAAATCATCTTGACAAGATGCCCAGGTGGTGATCTTCCAAACACCCAAGTCTAGAATGACTTGTAGAAAGAAATACAACAATCAAAGACAAGAACAGAAAATCAAAGAAAGAAAGAAGACAAGCAATTTGTTATCGAGGTTCGGTAAGGTGCCTACGTCCCCGTGAGTTCCTCTGAACTCTCTGCACTAAATCAATAGTTCTTACAAGTTACAACAAACCCCTTCAAGAAACAACAAGTTCTTGAAGAAACCAAGAAAAGAAGAAAGGAAGAAGATGAGAACTAACAATGCTCTCTTTCTAATCTAGACTTCTCTCTCTTTTACAACCAGCCTCACTACAAAGAGTCCCTCTTATGTTTATGTCTCTCACACAATTCTCTCTTGTAATACAATTGAACTCAAAGTATGTCACAAACTTATGTTTTTGTATCATGTGAAAAATGAGGCTAGGAAACCCTTTTTATAGTCATCCACTTCTTGGTCATTCTTGAGATTCAATATCCACCCTTAGATCATGATTACCACTAAACCTTGGCCCTCCATCAATCCTAAGTGGTGCTGTGCATTTTAACCTTGTACCCACGCACCTAAGAGGAGGTTAAAGCATGTTGTCTAAGTGTGCTTTGTTATGCCTAGCGCCTAGGCGCTCAACAAGGGGCGCCATGGCGCTGGGCAGGGCGTCTTTGCACACTTTCTGGATGCTATGATGCTGGTGGGGAGTGCCTAGGCGTTGGTGCAGGTCAGGTAGACATCATTCTGGGTGCCAAGGCGCTGGTGGAGGGGCGCCTAGGCGCATACTGATGCTGCCCCTCCACACAGCAGTGTGCACACTTTCCTGATTATGTACTGAAGTGCGCACACCAGTGCGCCTACCCTTATCTTGCTCCAAATTGATGCACAGACATGTGTGCAGCCTTTTAACTTGCTGAACTTTAATCCTCCAACCTTGGTTTAGAATTTAACCATCTTTGAACCATGCTTGGACATGTTTGAACCTTAGATAAATACCAACATCATTCCATGAATCCACCATTATACAAATCACAGCAAACACCCAAACTAAACCAAAACCATCCAATGTATCCGTTTAAAAATCACAATGGATATCCAGTCTAATTTGAATGATCCACTGTATCAGGCAGATGAAACATAAGGAATATCCAATTGAACAATTTAAAAGCAATCAATCATAAGATTTTACTCAAATAATTGAACAGAACGTTTATACTAAAAATATCAGAATTGTATGAACAAATCTGAAAATATTATGCCAAACAATGGCGAGGCTTTATCTTCAACCTTCGATGAACATTTAGCCTCTTATAATTATGAAACTAAAGTTCACAATAAAAGTACTAAACATTAAACTTTAAAACTAAAAAGAAATAAATTAAAACTGACTCTACATTGGGAGAAATTTCACTCGCTATTGTGCGGCGCTTCCCCCCTTGGTAGCAAAGCCTTCGAGATCCACCAGAATGCTAGCAGAAGTCCTCCAGATTGCACACCTATTTGATGAAGTGAAATAAGGCTTTTATAGAGGAACTCCATGAGTGCAATGTGTTTCCAATCCGATGTGGGATGTGAGATATAGAAGGTGTTTCTAACCAATGTGGGATGTGGGATTTAAGCCTTCACATGCCCTTCAAAACTTCTGCCCACGCTGAAATCTCACACAACCTGACCTTTGTCTACTAAAATTGCCATAACTTTATCTAGAAAAAATCATATTTATGAGCTATAAAATTTCCCAGAAAATAAACATTCGGATCTTTCCAAGTATATATGGCTCATCTCCTGGTTCTTCCTGAATCAATACAGTTTACCCTGCAATGATGACTGATTTGTACGGAAAATTCTGACAATTTAGTTAAATTCCTTTCCCAATGCTTGTAAACCTGTGAAATAACAAAAACAACTCAAAGTAACAAATTCCTAAGCTAATAAATGTAAATTAACGGGCTAAAATATGTAATATTTGGCACTCATCAAATACCTCCAAACTTACAATTTGCTAGTCCCTTAGCAAAACAAAATAAAAAATCTAAATGAAAAACAAAGGACACAAAGATAAATCCATCATTCATGGTGTCCAAAAATTTAAGTAGCACACAAAACCATTATATTCATTCATGAGAAAGCTTAAAATATAAACCCATCTTCGCAATGAATAGGAATTTTAAAATCTAATTACTTACAAAAGGCAGGCTAAGACATCATAAGCTTGAATCAGTATAAAGTGAATTAGCATATACAGATGAGGCTTCCAAATAACTTCATTGTACAATGTCTCCATGTCTCAAGATTCACAGAATTTCTCATCAAAATGAACAACGATGGCATACTTTTTTTTTCTTTATTTTCTTTTATTATAAGGCTCTGCTATGTTTAGTTCCCCTAAGCTTTCTAATTGACCCATGTAGCGAGTATTGAGTCAATGACTCCCAAGTCAGATGGTTTTAGGGCATTAGGTGTAAAGACACCCCTAAGGACTTACTAACTCGAGTAAAAAAGGCTACGAAACTAAACTGGCCTTAATGCTACCAAGCAAACTTCCCACCGACGTGAACACTCACTGCTTACTGATGCAAGAGGTCCAGTTACTCAACAGAAAGTTTCTCAATGATCATTATGAATAAAATTCTCACCTTTTGAAGTGAACACTCACTGCTTACTAAGGCAAGAGGTCCAGTTACTTAGTGGAAAGTGTATTGATGATCATTAAAATTAAAATTAAAATTATTTTTTTTATTTTTTTATATATATATATATACTTTTCTATGCCCAAGTGTTTATCCAACAAGTCATCCAGTTTCAGTTAAGTCATGGAAACATGCACATTAAAATCACACGTCATACCTCACACAATTATGTGCTAATGTGCTCGTGTCAGATTAGATCAAACAGCTGAATTCTTAAATGCCTAAAGTAAGTAACAAAGTTTTAAAACTCTATCATCAAATCATGTGTTCATGATTTTAAACTCACCAATGACATCACATCACAGTATTTGTTTAGATCAACCAAAATTTCAAACTAACACGAGCATGCATTTATCTTTTATTTTTTTAATGAAGAAAAAAGAAACAACAACAAATTAGGACAAAGTGCGTGTACTGTGTCTCCCATACCCCCAAATTTAAATTACACATTGACCCAATGTGAATGATTACGCTCAATATTTTCTCGTAACACTTATAGCATATTCAATATTAGGTGTTGTACATAATATGGAGTACATGATAGATCCAATCTACTCATGTATTCAACCTCGTCATGTGTCTTTTGGGATATTTCTTTCGAAAGAGTAATTTCATGATTCACATTGGAATTTTCCATGCTAAACCCTTTTAGCATTTCATATATCTACGAAAATTTGGACAAACCTAGCATCCTCCTAGATTTATCTCTATAGATCTTGTTTCCCAAATTGTAGGATGCTTCACCCAAGTCATTCATGGAGAATTTCTTGATAACCAAACCTTAATTGATTATAACATACATATATCATTCCCAATGTGTAATATGTCATCTATGTAAAGCATTAAGAATGTCACGGTGCTTCTACTGACCTTCTTATACACACATGGTTCATCCTCATTCTTTGATAAAATTAAACAATTTGATTGTCATATCAAAACTGATATTCCAACTTTGAGAAGCTTGCTTCAATCCATGAATGGGTCTTTGAAGCTTGCATACCTTGTGGTCACTACCACTAAATATAAAAACCTTTGAGTTATGCCATATATGAATCCTCCTCTATGTTTCTATTGAGAAATGCAGCCTCTACATCCATTTGCCATAACTCATGGTTATAGTATGCAACTATTGCTAGTAAAATCCTAATGGATTTAAGCATGGCCACTAGAGAGAAGGTTTCATCAAAGTCAATTCCTTGCCTTTGCTTGAAACCATTTGCTACAAGCATTGCCTTACAAGTCTTCACTTTTTCATATATTCCAATATTTCTCTTAAGGACCCATTTGCAAACTATAGGTACTATACCTTCATATACATTGACCACAGTCTATACTTTGTTGGAGTACATGGAATCTATTTAAGAATTAAAGCTTCCAGCCACATCTCTGAATTGATGTCTAACATTGCTTTTTCATAGTTAACATGTTCCTTATTATCTATAAAATGTACCTCCTGGTCACTATTTATAAGAAATCCATATCTCTTTGGAGCCTTAGGTATTCTACTAGATCTATGAACTGGTTGTGTATTTGGAAGATCTATTGATTTAGGTTATTCAATTTGAATAGTACTGGGCTATAGTTCTTGTGATGCTTCATATAGATCTATCCTCATCTAATTACTCTCTTCTAGCATAAATTCTTTTTCTAGAAAGGTAGCATGCTTGCAGCCAAACATTTTTCATTCATGAGGATGATAGAAATAATATCCTAAACTTTATTTAGGATATCTCACAACCTACATGATATGATCCACGCCAAGACTAAGAAATTGATGGACCAAGAAGACTTCCAAGATCGTCTAGAAACAGATTTATGTGAAACCGTGGCGCGTTGCTTATATTGAAGTAAGAACCTTGTTATAATGAAGACACCACAATCAATTATGGAAGGATTGATTGATAAGTCGAAGATGAACGCCATAGAGACTCCGATAAGTTCAGAAGTTCTAAAAGAACCAAAGAGAATTTTCTCTCAAAAGTATGAATCAAATCTGAATTTTTTTATTCCAAAAAGCCAATGGCTATTTAAATACATGAGAATTCGTAACCAATTAAAAAAAAAGGAAACTAAGAAATAGGAAATAAACCTAAATAGAATGCTGGTAACCTAAATCCAAATAAGGAAAGTACCTAACTTGGCATGCAAGCCTTACAATTCCGCAATTAAATTAATTAGGAAACATTTAAGAAAATGTAATAAGAAAAATTGCAGCCAGCCATTTTCCTTGATGAGCCAACCAAAACGAGTAAGTCTCCAATTTTTGGAAACTAAGATTTTAATTCACAATCTTGAGTCGCTAGATTATTCCAAAGCTTGAATTATGGAAACCCATCCATGTGGATCATGTATAGCATCATCCTTGGTCCCCCAAAGATTGTTCTTAGCCCAAATGTGTTGGATCAGCCCATTGAGAGTTTCCTTGAACCTTTTAGCTCGAGCCCTTGTAACTGGACCAATTGGAACTTGAATAGGATCCGCCTCCCATTTGTTAGCCATGTCCTCATCATTCCCCTCCTCTTGAAAAGGATTTTTCTTCATATAATCACCTACATCAAAAGGGCTTAAATTAGAAACATTAAAAGTGGCACTAACATTGTACTCACTTGGCAAATCCAATTTGTATGCATTGTCACTGATGCGCTCAAGGACTTGAAAAGGCCCATCTCATCTAGGAAGTAACTTTGAATGCCTTTGTGCCAGAAATCATTCTTTCCCCATGTGTAACCAAACCCAATCTTCGGGTTGAAAAATCAGCTATCGGCGACCGTTGTTAGCTTGTTTTGCATATTGTTATGTTTGCCTCTCAACGTTTAGTCTTGCCTTCTCATGTATCCGCTTAACAAATTCAGCCTTTTTCTTTCCATCCAAATTAACACGTTTAGACATAGGTAATGGCGTTAAATCCAATGGAGTTACAGGATTAAAACCATAAACAATTTCAAATGGTGGAAATTGAGTAGCAGAATGAATAGTATGATTATAAGCAAACTCAACATGTGGTAAACACTCTTCCCAAGTTTTGATGTTCTGTTTAATAAGAGCCCTCAACAAAGTAAACAAAGTTATATTCACTACTTCAGTTTAACCATCAGTTTGTGGGTGACAAGTAGTAGAAAATAATAGCTTAGTCCCTAACTTACACCACAAAGCCTTCCAAAAGTAACTCAAGAACTTAGCATCTCTATCTGAAACTATTGTTCTAGGCATACCAGCATACCATGTAATCTTACAATTTCTCTAAAGAAAAAATTAGAAACATTGGAAGCATCACCAGTCTTGTGACATGGAATAAAATGTGCCATTTTAGAAAATCTATCCACAATCACAAAAATTGAATCTCTACCACATTTAGACCAAGGTAAACCTAACACAAAGTCCATCGAAATATCTATCCAAGGCTCACTAGGAATGGCCAGTGGCATGTATAAACCATGGGGTTGCACTCAAGATTTTGCTTGCCTACATGTGACACATTTACCACAAATTCTCTCAATATCTTTTTTCATGTGTGGCCAATAGAAGTGTTCTTGTAAAATAACTAAGGTTTTAGCAACTCCAAAGTGACCCATTAAACCTCCTCCATGGGATTCCCTTAATAACAAATCACGCAAACAGAAATTTGGTACACACGACTTATTCTCCCGAAATAAGAAACCCTCATGTCTAAAGAACTTACCCACTGCGTTTTTCTCACAAGCCCGAAACCCTTCACAAAAAATCGGTGTCTGAAGGATACAACTCTTTAATGTACTCAAAACCAAGTAATTTTGCATCTAGAGTAGAAATTAATACGTACCTTTGAGAAAGTGCATTTGCAACGATGTTTTCCTTACCTTGCTTGTATCGAATAACATATGGAAATGTCTTGATGAATTCTACCCATCGTGCATGTCTCCTACTCAACTTATATTGACCTTTTAAATGCTTTAAGGACTCATGATCGGTGTGAATCATGAACTTCTTAGGCCAAAGATAGTGTTGCCATGTTTCCAATGCTCGAACCAACGCATAAAATTCTTTATCATAAGTAGGGTAGTTTAAAGCTGCTCCACTTGATTTCTCACTAAAATATGCGATTGGTCTTCCTCTTTGCATAAGAATTGTGCCAATACCCAAACCTGAAGCATCATATTCAATTTCAAACGTTTTAGTAAAATCAGGCAAAGCAAATAAAGGAGCATGAGTTAATTTTTCTTTGATCAATTGGAATGCCTTCTCGTGCTCGTCTCCCCATTCAAATCCAATGTTCTTCTTGATGACTTCGGTGAGCAATGCAACAATACTGCTAAAGTCTTTCAAGAACCTCCTGTAAAAACTAGCAAGTCCGTGAAAACTACGAACTTGACCTACACTCGTGGGACTTGGCCATTCTTTAATCGCATGGATCTTCTCTTCATCAACCTGTATTCCTTGTGCACTCATAACAAAACCAAGAAACACAAGCTTATCGGTGCAAAAAATGCACTTCTTCAAGTTAGCAAACAGCTTCTCTTTTCTAAGCACATCCAAAACTGATTTTAAATGCACAACATGATCATCTAAGTTTGTGCTATAAATGAGAATATCATCAAAATAAACAACAACGAATATGCCTATAAAAGCTCATAAAACATGGTTCATTAATCTCATGAAGGTACTTGGTGCATTTGTTAGTCCAAATGGCATAACTAACCACTCATATAAACCATAATTCATTTTAAAAGTAGTTTTCCATTCATCACCCTCTTTCATTCTTATTTGATGATATCCACTTTTTAAATCAATTTTAGAGGATACACATGCACCATGCAGTTCATCTAGCATATCATCTAAATGAGGAATAGGATGTTGCTACTTTACCATTATATTGTTGACTTCTCGGCAATCAACGCATATTCTCCACGTCCCGTCCTTTTTAGGAACCAAAATCACCAGAACAGCGCACAGGCTCATGCTTTCTCTTATGTACCCCGTTTCCATCAATTCACTAACCTGCCTTTGTAGCTCTTTTATCTCATCGAGATTACTTCGATAGGCTGGTCGGTTTGGAATTTTAGCACTAGGCACGAAATCAATTTGATGTTCAATTCCTTGAATAGGAGGTAAGCCATATGGAATCTCCTCGGGAAAGATATCATCAAACTCCTGTAAAAGAGAAACAATAAAACTAGGCAAAGATGAGTCAAATTGGTTAGTGTTTAACGCCTCTTTGTATAAAAGTACAATCATTGGCTGATTTAAAATCATCACTCTTTTTATTTCACTCGTTCTTGTATAGAAATTTGTTTTTCTCTTAATGGCTGAATCAGCTCTCTTATTTTATCTCTAAATTTTTCCAGTCTCTCTCATTTTCTCTTTTTGATTTTCATTCGTTCTCTTTTTCTCACTCTCTTTTTGTAACCTCACTTAATCTTCATAAACCTACTTTGGTGTCAAAGGAACTAGAGTGATTGTTCTTTGATTTCTTACAAACGAATATTTGTTGGTGAAGCCATCATGCTTAACACGCCGATCGAATCGCCATGGTTGGCCTAGTAACAAGTGTCCAGCTTACATCGGAATTACATCACACAAAACTTCATCTTCATATTTTCCAATCCGGAAGGAAACTAACACTTGTTTGTTCACCCTCACTTCACCACTATCATTGAGCCATTGCAACTTGTAAGGCCGATGATGTTTAATTGTTGGCAGCCCTAATTTCTTAACCATTGTAGTGCTAGCAATGTTAGTACAACTACCTCCATCAATAATCACACTATATACCTTGTTTTGCACGTGGCATCTAGTATGAAAGATGTTTTCTCGTTGTACTTCGTCATCTTCTTTGATTTGCACACTTAGAGCTCTCCTTGCAACCAACAATTCTCCTTGGGCAGCGTATCCCTCATCTTCAACTCTCTCTCCCCTAGGTTGAACTCGTCCCTCCTACACATATTAGGAGCATTTTTTTGCTACCCCACATGTGCATTCTCTACCCGATCCATGCGCTCATGAACCTATTCCATCTCCGTTCTCAATACTCTCATCATCTCACCCATTAAAGCCTCAATGAGCAACTTCAAATCAACCTCTCCCGATGTATCTCCGGAATTATTTTTGTTCTTATTGTTTGACATGTTTGCTGCAAAAACAAAGTTAAGAAAAAAAGAACAAAAGGACCTCACACACTCCCGCACGTGTTTCACTCAAAGAATGAGTCACTCAATTTCACTCGTGTTTTTAGACAAAAATCAAATTGGCTTTTACTGTCTTATGTGGTCACCACTCTTGCCTTTTTCCACTCGTAATACCCAGAATAGGTTTTTATCAAACTAACCGAACAAGCATCAAAGTTTCCAGCAACAATTCACCAATAACTCACAAAAAAATTCAGATTTAAAGGCTAGAATACAAGGAAACAAAGATGAGAAATTGAAACAAGAATTGAAAGGATTGAATTTAAATATCACCATTTTTTCACCTTTTTTTTTTCTAAACTAAAAATTTGTTCTTTTTTTTAATTTCATTTTTTCACTTTTTTTTTTTATGAAACAAAACAAAACAAAACAAAAGATAAGCAAACCTGCTACTAGAAGGCTCTGATACGACTGATATGATCCACACCAAGAACTAAGAAATTGATGGATCAAGAAGACTTCCAAGATTGTCTATAAGAAGATTTATGTGAAACCACGACCCGTTGCTTATATTGAAGCAAGAACCTTGGTATAACGAAGACGCCACAATCAATTATGGAAGGATTGATTGATAAGTCGAAGATGAACGCCACAGAGACTCCGATAAGTTTAGAGTTCTAAAAGAACCAAAAAGAATTTCTTCTCACAAGTATGAATTAAATCTGAATTTTTTTATTTCAAAAAGCCAATGGCTATTTAAATACATGAGAATTCGTAACCAATTAAAAAAAGAGAACTAAGAAATAGGAAATAAACCTAAATAAAATTCTGGTAACCTAAATCCAAATAAGGAAAGTACCTAACTTGGCATGCAAGCCTTACAATTCCGTAATTAAATTAATTAGGAAACATTTAAGAAAATGTAATAAGAAAAATTGTAGCCAACCATTTTCCTTGATGAGCCAACCAAAGCGAGTAAGTCTCCAATTTTTGGAAGCTAAGATTTTAATTCACAATCTTGAGTCACTAAATTATTCCAAAGCTTGAATTATGGAAACTCGTCCTTGTGGATCATGTATAGCATCATCTTTGGGCCCCCAAAGATGGTTGGATCAGCCCATTGAGAGTTTCCTTGAACCTTTTAGCTTGAGCCCTTGTAACTGGACCAATTGAAACTTGAATAGGATCCGCCTCCAATTTGTTAGTCCTGTCCTCATCACTACAATTGTTAGACCTAGTTCCCAATAGGATAATACATTCCCAAAAAGATATAGAAAGATCAGTGTAACTCATCACGGATCGTACCGTATCCCATAGGGTGCAATTCCAGGAGGACTTCATTGAGAGAGAATCTCATTCTCTTTGATATAATCAAGAAAACCATTAATGAAGTATTTGCCTCTTTAATCAGATCAAAGAGCTTTAATACATTTCCCAGTTTTCTTTTTAACTTCTCTTTTGAATTCTTTGAATTTTTCAAACAATTTAGATTTATACTTCACTAAGTACATGTACCCATACCTTAAGTGATCATTGGTAAACGTAATGAAGTATGAGTAACCTCCTATAGAATTAATAGTTAGGGGCCCACACATATCAGTGTGTATTAGCCCTAATATATTTGTGTCTCTTTCTCCATGTTCGCTAAATGGAGATCAAGTCATCTTCCTATGAGATAGGTTTCATAGGATAGATAGAATTCACAATCAAATAGATCCAAGAATCCATCTTTCACTAACTTTTTTGCATTATCCTTATTGATATGAACTACCCTTAAAAGCCATTTATAGGAATGATTGAGATCATTATCTCCTTTTATTTGTTGTTCCATATGAAATATTTTACTATAACGACCTATCCTAAGTGGACCCTACTTGAAATGGTTCTATCAATTTTCAGCAATGAGCACCTTAACTTATAGTACAAACATACAAACATTTCCTTTCCAAACATTATCAATTTACACAATAATATTTACTCATCCAAACAATTTTTTTTTACAATACAATGTAATTAACTATTAAGAAATTACAAGAGACACAACTAAAAAGAAAATTTCCTCACCTACAATTAATTTATACAATTTTTATGAACCATGACTTAAACAATTATCTAAACTCCCAAAAGACTAAAAAAGAATGAGGATGTTGTAGATGACGACATTGCTATGGATTTCTTTCAATTTTGATCACATTATTAGAAGTAACATTTTAATATTTATTTCTTTATTTCCGAACTTTGTTACATATATATATATATATATATATATATATATATGAATAATAGGACTTTTAACAATGTTTCTGATTTCTATTCTCATTACTTCTCACAAAAGGAACAATTTTCACAAGAAAACACTAATACTTTCAAATAATCAACAACCATGAAATTCTTATCACACCACACACATCATAAGGGCAATCATTTATGAGTAATACCCGCCTCAACATTTTCTACATTACAACAATCAACATTTTATTCCCCTTATTGGACCAAATCACAAACACATACCCTTCATGGGTTGATCACAATGAGTGCCCCTTATGGGCCAATTCCATCAATACATCAATCATCAATGAAATGAATGTAATGCAATGCAATGAAAAGTATGATCATATCTCAGCTTGTCTCATCACATGTCATTGTTCCTCACTGAGCTAATTTCATATAACAATGGGGACATCTCCCCTCATACCGGTACGTCAAATATCACATTAGATAGTCACTCGGTTCCACCTCACTTTCCACTCAACTCATTCCCATAATATCATCAAGTAATTCATGTCACATGAAATGCATTCACAATAAAAAAATTAAAAGTATATATATCCATCAATCAATTCTATCACAACAATATACATCACAATTTTTCAAACATAAAAAAAATACGTCAAACCATTTCTATACTTACTTCTTGTACAACCATATCTCTATATATACATAGTTCTTATAGCATTATTATTTATATTTCCATAATCATTCATATGTATATACTTTTAACTTTTCATTTTTATTGTAAAATTTACTATGCATACTAAAAGTAAGGTGAAACTCATCTTTAGAAACAAGTCCTAGTGTAATACCTGTATTTGTAAAGTAAGGGTAAAGAAGTAATTTAATAAATATGACATGGAGTTTAAATATATATATATATATATATATATATACGAAAGAACTAATTTTTATATATAAAACAATTCTTTTGAAAAAAAAAATTCATGAATAGCATGTAAGAAAAAAAAAAACAAAACATGGCAACACCTGGAATCCAAGTATTGCCAAAAGAGAAAAAAAATTTGTTGTGTATCACTGCATGATACACAGCACAAAAGGTGAAATAGTGGGGGAGGCAGCAGTGAACTGGGCAGGACATATATATATATATATATAAGTGTGAAGTTTTTGTTTTATTTTTTTTTAAATCTTACCAAATCCTGTTTGGTTTTCTCCCTTCTTCAATACAAATTACCGTCTTTCTTTAAATACTTGGGGACTGAAAGAAATGTTGAAATAGTAAAATTTTGAAGGGATTTACTAGAGAATTTTATAGAGAGGCACGAGAAGCTCTAAGAAAAATAAAAGGTAATAATGTGAGTTTTATTTTTTGAAATCTAACATATTTGAAATTTCCTGGAATTTAATGTGGGAATTTTCAAAGAGTGTGACTTATGGAAGAATTAAAGAAAAAAATTATAAATTTTAATATAAATATTATGTCTAGTGTTGACGATGAGTAACCGGAGGAAATTACTAAGAGGAGCAAGAAAGGCGAGGAGGTGATCCACGGGTAGATCTAAGTGCTACGTGGTGAGTTAGATTTACTTTAAGTAATTAAGATAAATATGAAATATATAGTTATAATTTTTGAATAAATTATTAACTTATGATTTGGTGGTAGATGTAAATTGGTTGATAGGTATGATAGGAATAATCGATGTGTAGAGAATGATTTTATGAGAAATAAAATTATTAGAATAATGAGTCGATTTAATATTAAAGGTGATAAATGAAATTCTTTACGAGCTATGGATGATGATTTGCTCTGATTTATGAAGAGAAGAATTTAGTGGAATTTTTCAAATAATAATTTGAGAATAATCAAGATAGCTAGTTTAAATGTCTAAATACATGCTTGTTTTTATTTTATTATTCATATGCATATGCATATTCATATCATTATTCATATGCATATGTATGAAATAAAAGAATTGGGAGGGCAGCCGGTCTAAATGAAAAAAAAAGAACCGAGAAGGCAACAGGTCTAAATGAGAATGAAAGAATCGGGAAGGTAGCTGGTCTAAATGAGAATAAAATAACCGGGAAGACAACCGGCCTAAATGAGAATGAAAGAACCAGGAAAATAGTCGATCTAAGATAAAAACCTATCGACATGTGGGAAGAAGTTCCCAATAATAATAACATTTAACTTCATACATTACATTTGCTCTAATTATTGATTGTTATTGCTTGATATGTTAAAGTTTTATTTACGATTGTAAATCTATTGACAGAGGAATGAGTCTCACAAAGAGACAAATATGCTAAGGAAGAAATATTAAATATGTCTGATGAGTAACATAAGAAGAGATTGTGTAATAAAGGAATTATGAAATTGATTAGTGATTTCAGAATATAGTTATTGAATTATTTGAGGAAAAAGATGAATGAATATTGGAAGAATTTTTAGAAATAATTAAATTATAAGATGTAACCAGGAGTATGAAAATTGAATACTTTTAGTAAATTTAATTCACTGAGCTTATGAAGCTCACTCCTCATTGTACAATGATTTCAGGTAGCAAGCAGGACAAATAGTTTGGTGAGTTGAGGTTAAGACGAAATCATTTTTTGCAAGCCATGTACGTGTCCACATCCTCAAACTAATGAGAAATTAAAATAAAAATTTATTTGTAAATATTCATGCATATGACGTTATACATAATGTTTAAGTGAAGATCAGAATAATGTATCTCCCCTATTGAGGGTTGAGGATTGATGTAAAAATTTCGGTTAGTGTTATTTTTCTTGTTACATATATGTGTCGTCCTGGGATTTTCAAAATGTGACAACACTATCTCAGGGGTGGCCAACCCGGGATGGATCGTTATTATTTTGCTATCAGAACATTAGGTTTTATGATTCTGTAGACTGCATGAGAATTCAAAGAAGTGGAAGATCTAAACAAATTATATTTTAATGCAGAGTCTGAGGATGACAAGTGGTGGTCCTAGAACTAAAGGTAGAATTCGAAATTAGAAGGGACGTGGTAGACCCCCAATATTTAGAAGAACTGAAGTAGAGGGGGAAGTTGAGTCTGTGGTTCCTGCAAGGGAACATATTGATAGTGCAGCTGGTACTAGTAGAGCTGGGAGGGAATTTGAGGTTAGCAAGGATGAATTGAGAGAAGCTCTTAATCATGCTATAGAAAGGATGAATGCAGCTGAAGAAAGGGCTGATAATCTGTAGAGGAGATTAGAGGAAAAGGATAGTGTAGAATCTGATATGGTGAGATAAGAGGTTTATGAGGGAGAAGGTGTGTTTGCACGTGAGATACGAGGGGATTGTTTTGTGAGGTTTCTTAAGTTTAAACCTTAGTCTTTTAAAGGATTTGTAAATCCTGTGGAAGTTAAATAGTGAATTAGATATGTTGAGAAATATTTTGAAGTCTTACCAGTGACAGATAGACAGAAGGTTGCTTTTGCTTCATTTATACTAGAAGGTGAGGCTTCACAATGGTGGGAAGATATTCTGCCTAGGGTGAGTACATAGGTGGAACAACATTTAATTTGGAGTAAGTTTAAGGATGAGTTCTTTGAGAAATACTTTCTAGATATATTGTGAACCCAGTAGGAGAGATTTTATTCATTTAAGGCAGAGTACCTTATCTGTGGCAGAGTATGATAGTAGATTTATAGCTCTATCAAGGTTCTTACTTGAGTTAGTGAATACGGAGGAGAGGAAATGTAAACGATTTTTAGATGGGTTACATTATAAAATTCGATCTAAACTCTCTTATATGGGCATAGGGAATTATACTATATTGGTAGATAAAGCATTACAGATTGAGAAGGATTTGATAGAGTTTAGAGATAAAAGAGATTGGCTGAGGAGGTCTAGATTTGAGGGTCCTAGAGGTGGTAGCAGTATGGTTGTACAGGGCGGGAGACCACCTTAGAAGGGGTGTTCCTTGTCACAAGGAATTGTAGTGTAGAGTCAGAGGCAAGCAGGATCTGTTGCTTCTGTAGCTCAAAGTAATACTAGTGGGACCCCTAGATTTGGGAGACAGGCTATAGGAATTGGAAATTATGGTAGAGAAGTAAGTATGCCACCAAGGAGAAGTGGTAATTTGATGTATGATCGAGAGTTAAGGGTTTGCTTTAGATGTAATTAGACAAGGCATCTGTCTCAAAATTGCCCTATGCAGATATGTTTTGTATGTGGTGAGGGAGGACATGTTACTATAGATTGTCTAGTGGGAAAATCTGCTAATGTGGGTGTTGGAAATGTTGGGAGAAGACCGGTGGAGAGAGGTGTTGGATCACGGAGTGTGTGAGGCAGAGGTCGAGGATCAGTAGCTGAGATAGGACGTAGTTGCCAGTTTCAGTCCAAAGATAGTAGAGTCTATGCATTGACCCAATAGGATGCACAAGCCACTCCTGATGTTGTTATGGGTATGATATCTATCATTGGTAGGCCTGCAAGATTATTGATTGATCTTGGTGCAACCCACTCTTTTGCATCTAGTATTTATATGAAATCTATTGATGCTAGTGCTAGTCCTAGTCCTTTGATGGATGCAATTATTGTTGAGGTTCCTACTGGGGATAAGGTTATTATCAGGATAATTTATCGAGGTTGTGTGATTAATATGGTTGATAGAGAATTTGAAGTTGATTTATTGCCTTTAGATAAGATAGATTTTGATTTAATTCTGGGGATGAATTGGTTATCTACATATCATGCTTGGGTAGATTGTTTTAGGAAGAATGTGGTGTTCAAGATACCCAAACAAGATGAGTTTAATTTTCAGGGAGAATGTAAGATACTTGCTAACTGTTTTATTTCTACCTTAACTGCTAGTAAACGGTTGAAGAAGGGTTGTGAGGGGTATTTGGCATATGTAGTGGATTCTAGCAAGGAAAGTAGGAAGTTTGAAGAAATCTTTGTAGTGAAAGATTTTTCTGACGTATTCCTTGAGGAGTTGTATAGTTTGCCTCCCAATAGAGAGATTGAGTTTTCTATTCAAGTGATTCTAGGATCAACACCCATATCTATAGCACCTTATAGAATGGCACCAGCTAAATTGAGGGAGTTGAAAGTTCAGCTTCAAGAGTTACTGGATAAACAATTTATCTGACCTAGTATGTCACCTTGGGGAGCCCCTGTGTTGTTTGTCAAGAAGAAGGATGGGACAATGAGGTTGTGTATTGATTATAGACAGTTGAATAAGATCACCATCAAGAATAGATATCCTTTGCCCAGGATAGATGATTTATTCGAGCAGTTACAGGGAGCTAGGGTGTTTTCTAAGATAGACTTGAGATTGGGTTATCATCAATTGAGGATAAAGGAGGGGGACGTGCCTAAGACTACTTTTAGGACACGTTATAGCCATTATATGTTCCTGGTCATGCCATTTGGGTTGACTAATGCTCCTTCAACATTTATAGATCTAATGAATTGGGTGTTCAAACCATTCTTGGATAGATTTGTGATTGTGTTTATTGATGATATTCTAGTATATTCCAAGAAGGAAGAGGAGCATATGCAACATCTAGACATAGTGTTGGAAATTCTTAGGAGAGAGAAATTATATGCAAAGTTCTCGAAGTATGAGTTTTGATTGAGTGAAATATCTTTTTTGGGGCATCTTATGTCGGGAGAGGGGATAGTAGTTGACCCTAGTGTTTTTAGAGGCAGTTTGGGGCGCGCCTCAAGGCGTAAATTCTAAGGCGGACCTTCAATGGGGCGTATGTTTTTTCATCCGGGGCATACACCCTGCATAGAGGCGTACATTTTTGCAACCCAATTGACTGAGGCGAACACCCCATAAAGAAAAAAAAACATATGAGAAAAAAACAGAGAAATGATGTTTAGGAAGAAAAACCTTTCAGATCTAAAAGAAAATTAAAGGAAAGAAGCAAAAACCACAAATTTCTTGCATGAATTAGAAAAAGGGATGAGGAGTTCTGTTATGGAGAAACTTATGTTAAAGGTAAAAAAGCACGATGAAGAAGATTATTACAAGATCTTACTTGAATAACCAGTTATAGCCAAAATAAGCACTTCGAACACTAAAAAAACCATGATTGAGTAACCAAAGGAGGGTTGGGGTGTTTCATGTGAAAGAGAGAGAAATAAAAAGGTTAACAATGGTGATATAGAGAATTAATTGCAAATATTAAGAGAGAGATGAGAGAGTTGCATAGGGGTGTGTGAGATAGAGGAAAATGAGAGGAGATAAATGACCTTTGGTGTCAGTTTATAAGTGCTTTTGTTTACTTTTGCGTTCTTGTACTATTTTTATTTCTAAAAGTATTATTTATTCTCTTGCTTTACCATCTATTGAGGATAGCATAATGGTTTTATTAAGGAGTTGAGCTTTTATGAGCAAAGTTGGTATGTGTGTAGTTAAAAGGTATTCCATAGCTTTTTTTTCTTATTTTCTTATTTTATTTTTCTATTTTTTAGGTTATTTAACTTATTTTTTTGACATAGTGGGATCTAATGAGCGAAAAAATAAAAAACAATTTATTTTCATGAATATAATTTAAGTATAAATTTAATTATTTGATTTTTTAAATTTTAATTATTAATTTGATAATATTTTATTATAAAAATAAATATTCAAAAGGTTTACCCCCCAATGCCGCGAGACTTACGCCTCATCTCATCGAGGTTAAACACCTCGCCCAATGCCTTTGCCTTTTAAAACACTGGTTGACCCAAAAAAGTAGAAGCAATGTTGAATTGGGAAAAAACCACGAGTATAACTGAAATTAGAAGCTTTTTGGGGTTGGCTAGTTATTATAGGAGATTCATCCAAAAAATTTCTATGATTGTTGGACCATTGACTAAATTGACTAGGAATGACATGAAGTTTAGGTGGTCAGAGGAATGTGAGATAAGTTTACAGCTGTTGAAAGAAAAATTGACAAATGCCTCGATATTAGTGCTTCCTTCTGGTGATGAAGGATTTGTGGTATATAGTGACGCATCACATCATAGGTTGGGATGTGTGTTGATGCAACATGAAAAAGTTATAGCTTATGCATCTAGATAATTGAAGAACCATGAGAGGAATTACCCGATCCATGATTTAGAATTGTCTACCATAGATTTTGCTTTGAAGATTTGGAGTCATCATCTATATGGAGCCAACTGTGAAATTTTTACTTATCATAAAAGTTTTGTTGGTATTTGTCTAAGGTTTAAACATGTCAAAACATGGTTCAAAGATGGTTAAAGTCTAAACCAAGGTTGGAAGATTAAAATACAGCATGTTTAAGGAGTGCACACATGTGTGTGCATCCATTTGGGTGTGTGTGCACACTCCTAATCAACAAAACAAAGTTGTGCGCACTGCTATGTGAAGGGCAGCATTAGTGAGCATCACGCCTCTCCTCCACCAGCGCCATGCCTTCCAGCAAGGGAGGTGCTGGAAGCAAGGCAGCGCCGTGCCTCTCCCCCACCAGCGGCGTGCCTTCCAGAACATGGTGCAAAGGGACTTTGCCCTGCGCTGCACCACCCCCTGTTCAGCGCGTAGGAACTAGGCAAAGCTGAAGCACACATGGATAGCTTGCTTGAACCTCTTCTTAGGTACGTCGATGCAAGGTTAAAATCCACAGTACCACTTAGGATTGATGGAGGGCCATGGCTAAGTGGTCATCAAGATCTAAGGGTGAGGATTGACTCTCAAGAATGGATAAGAAGTTGGTGCACAATATAAAGGGTCACCTAGCTTCATTCTCATCATGAATTATTACATTGTGACATTGTTTGAGATCAATTGTAAAGAGTGACATACAAGAAAGAATTGTGTGAGAGTGCAAAGACACAAACACAAGAGGGACTCATTGTAGTGAGGCTGGTTGTAAAGAGAGAGGAGTCTAGATTAGATAGAGAGCATTGTTAGTTCTTATCTTCTTCATTTCTTCTCTTATTGGTTTCTTCAAGAACTTGAGGTTTTTTGGAGAAGGTTGTTGTAATTGTAAAGAACCATTGATTTAGAGCATAGAGTTCGGAGGAACTCACGGGGACGTAGGCACAATACCGAACCTCGATAAAAAATAGTTTGTCTTCTTTTCTTTCTTGCTTTCGATTGCTGTATTTCTTTCTACAAGTCATTCTAGACTTGAGTGTTTAGAAGATCACCACCTGGGCATCTTGTCAAGGTGATTTCTAACAATGGTATTAGAGCTTGCACAGCTAGGTATCGGAGCAAGAACAAAAATGTGACGGAGTCAGGACTCCAAGAATCAAATATCAACTTCTTGGGTGATTCAGGAACGGAGTAAAGATCAAGATCCGATCGTTTTCTTGAGGCTGAATCAAGAACGATGTTAAGATCCATCTACGATCGTGTTCTTGAGGTTGAAGAAAGCATTTGTGTGCATTGCATAAATCTGGGATCTTGTTCGCAAAGATGAGTTCAAATTTCGGTATTGAGAAGTTTGATGGAAAGGGAGATTTTTCCTTATGGAAGCGGAAGATCAAGGCGGTTCTAGTGCAACAAAAAGTGGACTTGGCTCTTGGAGAAGATGATGCTTTTCTAGCAAGTACCACAGAGGACCAGCGGATTAAGATGAAGAAGATGGCATACTGCACCATCTTCTTGCACATGTCGGATAATGTCACAAGGGAGTGCGGAGAGTCGAAAGATCCAGCTGTCATATGGAAGAAACTAGAAGAGTTGTTTTTTGCCAAGACTCTCCCAGATAAGAGGTATCTTCATAAACGAATATTTGCTTTTAAATTTGATCCTAAGAAAGAGTTGTAAGATAATCTTGATGCTAAGATGAGGAGTGCACCAAGTGATAAAGGGTTATTCTTTAAAAGAAGGCCAGCAACTCAGTATGGCAGCATGCATGGCTACTACCGAGACAGAGGTAGAGGAGAGAGCTATGGGAAAGTGCACAACAACATGGATGGCTACTACCGGGAAAAAGGTAGAAGAGAGAGTCATGGGAGAGAGCACTCCAAACCAAGATTTGGAGGGCAGAGTTGCTACTACTGCTATAAGGAGGGTCATGCCAAGAAAGATTACAAGAAGATGACAAGAGATAGAGGAGGAAGCCATACCAAGAATGGAGAGGCTTCGGTTGCCAAGACAGAATAACAAGATGATGATGTTCTTGTTGTGTGCTCAAGTGTGAGTAAGGGGTAAGAAGGCAGTGGGAAATGGATCTTGGATTCCGGGTGCACTCATCACATGTGCCCTCACCGGAGTTGGTTCAAGAATTTCAAGGAAACCAATTATGAAAGGGTTTTCTTGGGGAATGATATTTCTTACTAAGTGAGGGGCATGAGTGACATCCAGGTGAGGATGTTTAATGGAATGACAAGGCTACTGGAGAATGTGAGGTATCTCCCAAATTTGAGGAGGAATTTGATCTCATTGGGGCAGCTGGATTCCATGGGATACACATGCAAAGTAGAAGGAGGAAAGATCAAGGTAGCCAAGGGATCTTTGGTAGTGATCAAAGCAGCAATGAAGGATAAACTCTATGAGATGATCGGAGACATGAAGATCAAGGATCAAGCAGCAAGCTTGATGGCTGAGATGGATGAGGCAGCCCTTTGGCACACTCTCTTGGGACATATGAGCGAAGAGGGCCTGCAAGTTCTCAGCAAGGATAGCCTACTTAGTGGAAACAAAGTAGAGGAACTTGATTTCTGTGAGTGTTGTGTTCTTAAGAAGCAACACCGAGTTAGCTTCAACACCGGAGTGCACAAGTCTAAGGGCATTCTTGACTACATTCATTCGGACCTTTGGGGAACAGCAAGGACACCATCACAGGGAGGTAACTTTTACTTTCTGTCTTTAATTGATGATTATTCAAGAAAGGTTTGGGTTTATTTGGTTAGAAATAAATCAGATGCTTTGAATAAATTAGTGGTGTGGAAAGGGCTGGTAGAGACTCAAATGGGCAGGGTAGTTAAGGGGATAAGAACCAATAATGGCTTAGAAATTTTTAACCAAGAACTTGATCAATTCTGTAGGTTAAATGGGATTCTAAGACATAGGACAGTTGTGGAAACCCCTCAGCAAAGTGGAGTTGCTGAGTGGATGAATAAGACCCTTATGGAAAAGGTTACGTGCATGTTAGATGGATCCGGATTACCCAAATGTTTTTGGGGAGAAGCTATGTCTACTGCTATATATTTGGTTAATAGATCACCCTCTAGAGCTTTAGAGCTCAAGACTCTCGAAGAGATGTGGAGTGGAAAACCCCCTGAGTTGGACAACCTTAGAACTTTTGGGTGTGCTGTATATGCACAACAAAAGGATGATGAGCTTAACCCGAGATCTAGAAAATGTGTGCTTCTAGGATATAGGGAAAGGGTTAAAGGATATAGTTTGTGATCCTTAGAAAAGAAGGGCATGAAACTGATTATAAGTAGGGATGTTATTTTTAATGAATTATTATTTCCCTACTTGGAGAAAACTAACCCTGCAAGGGCTAGTGAGCAAACCAGTCTGAAAGTTGTGGAGCATCGCATCAAGGAGAACTCGGTTCAGGTAGAGCAAAGGAGATAAGAGGGTTCAGACCAGATAGAGCCCTTGAATGAAGGCCAAGCTCAAGAAACTCAAGAAGAGGATGAACAAGAAGAGGTTGAGGTAGCAAGTCATAATGACTACTAGCTCACAAGGGATTAGGGAAGGAGGGTGGTTAGACCACCTTTGAGATATGGGTTTGCGGATGCTAATGTAGCAGCTCCTTGGATAGAAGGAGAGGTTGAACCAGAGACTTACATTGATGCCATGGGATGTAAGGATTTGCCAAGATGGAAGCTAGCTATGGAGGAAGAAATGGATTCTATGAGGAAGAACAACTTCTAGGAATTGGTGGAAATTCCAGGAAAGCAGAAAGTTATGGAATGTAAGTGCACTTACAAGATCAAAGAAGGGTACCCTCCAGGAGATGAAGTCCGGAACAAGGCTAGGCTAGTGGCGAAGGAGTTCACGAGAAGAGAAGACATAGGCTTCACATAAACTTTCTCACCTGGACACAAGGTGGAGAAGATGGTGAGTATCCTCATCTATGTCATTGATGTGCTGTTGGTTCAGAATAGCAGGGAGAGGATGGAAAGGTTTACATCTCAACTCAGTGAGGAGTTCGAGAGGAAGGATCTCAGCCTTGCACAAAAGATCCTTGGGATGAGAATCATCCGGGAAAGGAAAAGAAACAGGTTAAGGGTTTCTCTGCCAATTGATGTTCTCAACAAATTTGTGAGTAATCCTGGAAAAGAGCATTGGCTTGGAATGAAGTGGATGCTGAGGTACTTGAAGGCTCCAGTGGCAATCGGTGGTAGCACTCATAACAACCGGGGCAGAATATATAGCAGCTACGGAAGCCATAAAGGAGGCTATGGGGTGCAAAGGGTTGTTGGATGGGTGGGAGATCCTAACAGAGTAGGTGGTGGTGTCTTCGGATAGCCAAAGTGTGTGGCACTTGTGGAGGAATCCAGTGTTCCATGAGGGGATGAAGCATATGGATCTTCGGTATCATTACATTCTGAAAAATGGTACGAAAGGATGCATCCATGTGGACAAGGTAGCCACGGAAGAAAATCCTGCGGATTTAGGTACTAAAGTTCTACCTCTAATAGAGTTCAATCATTGCCTTGGACTATTTAGGATTGGAGTTGGTTAATTGATGACTCAAGATGAGTTTGGATCCTGAAACTCTCTACACAATGGTTCGGGTTTAAACACTTAGAAAAAGGTAGAGATTGTTGGTATTTGTCTAAGGTTTAAACATATCTAAACATGGTTCAAAGATGGTTAAAGTCTAAACCAAGGTTGGAAGATTAAAATACAGCATGTTAAAGGAGTGCACACATGTGTATGCATCCATTTGGGTGTGTGTGCACACCCCTAATCAACAAAGCAAAGTTGTGCGCACTGCTGTGTGAAGTGCGGCATCAATGAGCGCCATGCCTCTCCTCCACCAGCGCTGTGCCTTCCAGTAAGGGAGGTGTTGGAAGCAAAGCAGCACTGTGCCTCTCCTCCACCAGTGCTGCACCACTCCTCCACCAGCGTTGCGCCTTCTAGAACATGGTGCAAAGGGACTCTGCCCAGCGCTGCACCACCCCTTGTTCAGTGCCTAGGCACTAAGCAAAGCTGAAGCACACATGGACAGCTTGCTTGAACCTCCTCTTAGCTGTGTGGATGCATGGTTAAAATGCACATCACCACTTAGGATTGATGGGGGGCCATGGTTAAGTGGTCATCAAGATCAAAGGGTGAGGATTGACTCTCAAGAATGGATAAGAAGTTGGTGCACTATATAAAGGGTCACCTAGCTTTATTCTCATCATTAATTATTATATTGTGACATTGTTTAAGATCAATTGTAAAGAGTGACATACAAGAGAGAATTATGTGAGAGTTCAAAGACACAAACACAAAAGGGACTCATTGTAGTGAGGCTAGTTGTAAAGAGAGAGGAGTCTAGATTAGATAGAGAGCATTGTCAGTTCTTATCTTCTTCCTTTCTTCTCTTCTTGGTTTCTTCAAGAACTTGAGGTTTCTTGGAAAAGGTTTCTGTAATTGTAAAGAACCATTGATTTAGTGCAGAGAGTTCAGAGGAACTCACGGGGACGTAGGCACATTGCCGAACCTCGATAACAAATCTCTTGTCTTCTTTTCTTTCTTGCTTTCGATTGCTGTATTTCTTTCTAAAAGTCATTCTAGACTTGGGTGTTTGGAAGATCACCACCTGAGCATCTTATCAAGGTGATTTCCAACAAGTTTGACGCATTTACCTACCCAGAAGGAGTTGAATTTGAGGCTGAGGGGGTGGATGGAGTTTATTAATGATTATGATTGTACAATTCATTATCATCCAGGAAAGACTAATGTAGTAGCTGATGCATTGAATAGAAAGGCTACAGGGAGATTAACTACTATTGGTTGTCATAATACTAGCTTGATGATAGAATTAAGAAGAATGAGGATGAAGTTGAGTGTCAATGATAAAGGAGTATTGATACCAAATATGGTGGCACAATCTCCTATTATTGATCATTTATTACAGATGCATGATATAGATGAAGGGATAGAGAATATCAGACGGGAAGTGTTGAGTGGGAAGCCAACTGAGTTTAGAATTAAAGAAGATTGTATGGTGGTATTGGGGCATAGAGTTTGTGTTCCCAATAATCTGGAGATGAGAAAGGAGATACTAAGGGAGGCTCATGATTCTGTATATTCGATGCACCCGAGAAATAATAAGATGTACAGAGGATTAAACAGAATTATTGGTGGTCAGGGTTGAAGAAGAATGTAGTGGAATATATTTCTAGATGTTTAACTTGTCAATAAGTGCAGTCTGAGAATAGACATCCAGCAGGTTTATGACAACCTCTTCTAGTACCTGAATGGCCATGGATAAATGTGAGTATGGATTTGTCTCTGGTTTTCCCCGTACCCAGAGAGGACATGACACTGTGTGGGTTATAGTGGATAGACTTTCTAAGTCTCCACATTTCTTTCCTATTAAAACTACCTGGAGTCCTGAAAAGTTAGCTGAATTGTATGTAGTGAGAAGATAGTAAAATTACATGGAGTACCCTTGAGTATTGCATCAGATAGAGAGTCTAGATTTACCTCTAGATTTTGGAGAGGTTTCCAGGAAGCTATGAGTATGAAATTGTAGTTTAGTATAGCTTTCTATCCACAAACTGATGGGCAGATGGAGAGAATCATCAAAATACTAGAAAATATGCTAAGAGTAAGTGTGTTGAGTTTCTCAGTGAGCTGGGATGCTTATTTTCCTTCTATCGAGTTTGCATACAATAATCAGTATCAAACTAGTATTGGAATGGCACCTTTTGAGGCTTTATATGGTAGAAGGTCTAGAACATGCTGGGAAAAAGTTGGAGAGAGAAAGATATTTGATCTAGAAATGATAGATTTAACTACTGAGAAGATCAAACTGGTTAGAGAGAACCTTTGAGCAGCATAGAACAGACATAAGGGATATGTTGATAAAAGAAGACGACCTCTTGAGTTTCAAGTTGGTGATTTGGTATTTTTGAAGATATCTTCGTGGAAGGATGTGTTGAGGTTTAAAAATAAGGGAAAGTTGAGCCCGAGATTTGTGGGCCCATATGAGGTGATTGAGAGAATTTGACCAGTAGCATATCAATTGGATTTGCCCCCAGAGTTAAAGTAATTACATAATGTGTTTCATATGTCACCATTGATAAAGTACTTACACGATGAATCCCATAGTATCTTGAATCAGGCGATAGAACTTTAGGAAGATTTGACCTTTATGCAAGTATCAGTCAAAATTCTAGATAGAAAGGAACAAGTCTTGCGTAATAAAGTTATTCAATTGATTCAAGTATTATGGCGAAGCAAAGATGTTGAAGAAATTACTTGGGAGCATGAAGCAAAAATGAGAAAAGAAATCCCCCAACTCTTTCATGAATTAGGTAAGAAAAGTTCGGGGACAAAATTTTTGTAAGGTGGGTAGAATTGTAATACCTGTATTTGTAAAGTAAGGTTAAAGAAGTAATTTAATAAATATGACATAGAGTTAAAATAAAATAATATATATGTGAAAGAACTAAGTTTTATATATAAAACAATTCTTTTGAAAAAAAAAATTCATGAACAGCATGTAAAAAAAATAAAGAAAAAAAAAAAACAACAAAACGGGGTAACACCTAGAATCCAGGTGTTGCCAAGAAAGAAAAAAACACAGCACCAAAGGTTAAATAGTGGGGGAGGCGGAAGTGAACTAGGCAGGATATATATATATATATATATATAAGTATGGAGTTTTTGTTTTATTTATTTTTTAAATCTTACCAAATTCCCTTCTTCAATACAAATTACTATATTTCTTTAAACACTTGGGACTGAAAGAAAAGTTGAAATAGTAAAATTTTGAAGGAGTTTGTGGGAGAATTTTATATAGAGGCATGGGAAGCTCTAAGAAAAATAGAAGGTAATAACATGAGTTTTATTTTTTGAAATCTAGCATACATGAAATTTCTCGAAATTTAATGTCGGAATTTTCAAAGAGTGTGAATTATGGAAGAATTGAAGAAAAAATTAGAAATTTTAATATAAATATTACGTCAGGTGTTGATGATCAACAACTGGGGAAAATTATTGAGAGGAGCAAGAAAGGCAAGGAGATGATCTATGGATAGCTCTAAGTGCTATGTGGTGAGTTAGATTTACTTTAATTAATTAAGATAAATATGAAATATATAGTGATAATTTTTTAATAAATTATTAACTTATGATTTGGTGGTAGATGTAAATTGGTTGATAGGTATGATAGGAATAATTAATGTGTAGAGAATTATTTTATGAGAAATAATATCATTAGAACAATGAGTCGATTTAATATTAAAGGTGATAAATGAAATTCTTGACGAGCTATGGTTGATAATTTGCTATGATTTATGAGGAGAAGAATTTAGTGGAATTTTTTAAATAATAATTTGAGAATAATCAAGATAGTTAGTTTAAATATTTGAATACATGCTTGCTTTTATTTTATTATTCATATGCATATTCATATCATTATTCATATGCATATTCATATCATTATTCATATGCATATGCACGAAATAAAAGAACCAGAAGGGCAGTCGGTCTAAATAAAAATAAGAGAACCGGGAAGGTAGTCGGTCTAAATGAGAATGAAAGAACCGGGAAGGCAACTAGTCTAAATGAGAACAAAAGAACCGGGAAGACAGCTGGTCTAAGATAAAACATGTCGACATGTGGGAAGATGTTCCCAATAATAATAACATTTAACTTCACGCATTGCGTTTGCTTTAATTATTGATTATTATTGTTTGATATGTTAAAGTGTTATTTACGATTGTAAATCTATGGATAGAGGAATGAGTCTCACTGATAGACAAATATGCTAAGGAAGAAATATGAAATATGTCTGATGAGTAACTTAATAAGAGATTGTGTAATAGGGGAATTATGAAATTGAGTAGTGATTTCAGAATATTGTTATTGAATTATTTAAGGAAAAAGATGAATCGGAAGAATTTTTAGAAGTAATTAAATTATAAGATGTAACTGGGAGTATAAAAATTGAATACTTCTAGTAAATTAATTCACTGAACTTGTGAAGCTCACTCCTCTTTATACAATGATTTCAGGTAGTTGGTAGGACAAATAGTTTGATGAGTTAAGGTTTAGACGAAATCATTTTCTGTAAGCCACGTACGTGTCCACATCCTCAAACTAATGAGAAATAAAAATAAAAATTTATTTGTAAATAGTCATGCATATGACGTTGTATATAATGTTTAAGTAAATATCAGAATGATGTATCTCCCTTGTTGAGGGCTGAGGATTGATTTAAAAATTTATTTTGGTGTTATCTTGTTGCATCTGTATCGTGTTGGGATTTTCAAAATGTGACAACACCATCTCGAGGGTGGCCAACCTGGAATGGGTTGTTACACCTAGTCTTGAACTACTTCCTTTCCTTTGTTCATTATTCTACCACACCTAATGAACATACCATTTAGTATAAAAATTTAAGAAGCATACAAGTAATTAATAACCATTTTTACCAAGCAACTATAAGAAATAGTCAAAACTATAAAGTATGCCATAGATTTTTCTTCCTTTAAAAGTAAAACATGTGCACATACTAACTTTTTGTTATATGATGAGATTTACCAATAATCCCATATTCATGTTACACAATTACGAAATACTTGGTTTACTTAAAACTTTAAGTATATGTATTCAAAAATTATTCTTATAGGATTATGTGTACACATCACTATACAAAAAATATAAAGTTTAGACCTATACTAAGTAAGACCATTTATTTAGTTTATCTAATTATTTATTTTAACAAAGAATTTGGTTATAAGTTTCCTAAAAATTAATTTAGTGATAGCAAGTCTAAGCCTTAAATTATGCTCAATTTCCTTAATTCTTTCCCAGTTCTTACTAATTGATTAATAACTGATCAAACTCAATTAGGTTCTTCTAAGATTATAGGTCTTAGTTTACTTTTCCTTCCTCTTTTCTCTTTTCAATAAAATTTAAGCCTATGTCTCATAACAATAATTTCAACTTACTAATGTATTTTCAAAGTTAGTTTACAATAAAGCTTTGTATCCTCAAGTTTCAAAACTAACTAAAATGATTATTTCTTTAACTTCCAAAATTCTTCTATTTTTTCTAAATTTAACTTAAAAAGCTTATACCAACTAAGTTTACCTAATAATTTCTCCAACTCAAAGAAACTATTCAAATCCAATTAATTTTTTACTACCATAAACCTAAACTTGCATATTTAAAATTACCCAATCATCAACTTAGACTAATTCTTTCTAAAATTTAAGATTTAATCAAATAAACTCCATAATTTCTCCTTTAAATAAATTTATCTTAAAAGGCTTCTACTAGAAACTAGTTTGCTAAATAATTCCTTCAACTCAAGGAAATCATTTAATCCTATATATTTATATACCTTTATAAACTTAATCTTACATAATGAACATTACCCAAAATCAAATTAAAATTATTTCATTCTAGAACTTAAGATTTAATCAAGGTTTAATTCAAAATTCATGCCTCAACTTCGATTAATCCAAACTCCATCAATTTAAACCCAAATCATTTTAAACAAAACTAGGAATTTAATTTTCTTAACCCTATTTTAACATGAAATAGGTTTGGAAATGGAGTATACCTCAATTTCTAGGCAAAAACAACAAAAGAAAACAAAGGAGAAATGAGTCTTGTCCAACGCTTGTTGTACAAGTGCCACCTTAAGCTACTCTTGGTGCTTCACTGTAACGACCCATCCCGGGTTGGCCACCCCCGAGACGGTGTCGTCACATTTTGAAATCCTAGCACAGCACATATATGCAACAATATAAAAATGTACATCAACTGAATGCATATATATCTATATATCAATCCTCAACCCTAAACAGGGGAGTTACATTATTAAAATTTCAACTGAAATAATATATACAACATATGATGCATGAATATTTATAAATATTTTTTTTCTTTCCATTAGTCTGAGGATGTGGACCACGTGGCTTATAGAAAATGATTCAGTCTGAATCTCTGCTCACAATTCTATCTATCCTGCCCGCTACCTGAAATTATTTAACAATGAGGAGTGAGCTTCACAAGCTCATTGAATTAAATTTATTAGAAGTACTCGATTATATACTTCTAGTCACATCTTATAATTAAATTGTTTCTAATTCACGAATATTAATCATCTATTTCTTCACAAATAATCATTCAATCTTCCAAATAATCTTCCTATATTTATTCATCTATTATCTCATATAAATCAATAATAACATCCTATTATAATTTCAACCATTTATCAATCTCATATTAAACTAATCATCAAACATATCAATTTTTCTTCTCATATATTTAATCATCTTGAGATTATCAATTTAACATCATTATTTACCTCATTATGAGGTTCACAACATATAATCAATTAAGCAAATCAATTTTTATCATATCTTACTGTCATATTTCTTTCTCATCATATCTCTCTTTGTGAGACTCATTTGTCTATCAATCATATCACAATCAAGACTAATGCTTTAGGATCTCAATCAATAAAAATCAATAATTAAAACAAATGCAATGCATGAATTTAAATTTTCTTTCTTTCTTTCTCATCAAATCATTTCATATTATCATCTGGGAATGTCTTTCCACATGTTGATATGTTTCAACCAGACTAGTTGCCTTCCTGGACTTTTCGGCTAGACTGGCTGCCTTCTCGGTCATTTATTTTCAGCTAGACCGACTGCCTTCCTAATTCTTTTGTTTTTAGCTAGACCGGTTGCCTTTCTAGTTCTTTTATTTTCAGTTAGACCGACTGCCTTCCCGGTTCTTTTATTTTCAGCTAAACTGGTTGCCTTCCTGGCTCTTTTATTTTCAGCTAGACTGGCTACCTTCCCAGTTCTTTTATTTTCAATTAGACTGGCTGCCTTCTCGGTTCTTTTATTTTCAACTAAACCACCTACCTTCCCCCTTTTTTATTTTTAGCTAGACCGGCTTCCTTCCTGGTTATTTTATTTTCAATTAGATCGACAACCTTCCCGGTGCTTTTATTTTCAGCTAGACCAGCTACCTTCCCGGTTATTTTTTTTTTCAGTTAGACCGGCTACCTTCTCGGTTCTTTTATTTTCAGCTAGACCAGTTGCCTTCCCGATTTTTTTTTTATGCATATGAGCAATAATATGAAAATAAGCAGACCAGCTGCCTTTCTGGTCTTTTATTTTATGCATATGATCAATAATATGAAAACAAGAATACATTTAAGCATTCAGTTTAGCTATCCAGCTCTTTCTCAAAATCATTATTTTATCATATTCATTAAATTATCTCCTCATATATCGTATCCACTTTTCAATCATAGTTTTCAGAAATTTCTTAAAACTTCTCAGCATATTTTTCATTCTTCCATCCTTTTTAAAATATAAATTCTTATATAATTAATATTTAACATAGTTTCAAATTTTTAATCAATAAATCAATCAATTTTCATATAAAACAGAAAATACATTGTTAAATCATTGTAATTCACTCATTTATTCAAATATTATAATTTTAGATTTTTATTGGTTTTGATTATTAAAAGTAAATCTAACTCACCACGTAGCACTTAAAGCTACTCGTGGATCACCTCCTTGTGTTTCATGCTCCTTTCAGCAATTTTGGGTTCTTCTCACCCAAAAAATGGAAGAAGTGGTTATGTCCTTTTTCTCTCTCTCTCTGCCCGAGATTTCTAAAGGAAAAACGAGAGTGTTTACTATTTTCTTAGGTCTCTTAGCTTATATAGGGTCACTAACACCAAGACTTTTACCTTTTTACCCTTTCTTAGGTTTTTCTTTTTAATTTATAACCCACTTCCTTCTTTTTCCTAAATTATTATACTAAGAACCAATTAATTTCTCTATAGTAAGCTCTTAACTTTTGTATGCATAACTCCATTTATCTTATATCTATTTTACTCCTCATTTATTAAGTCATACGTATGCTCAACATCGAAAAATTATAATGTAATTCAATGAAATATAAATATAAAATTTAAAAGAAAGAACGGACTCTACAGTTGTCCTTATCTTATACTTAAATTTACAACTTCTATTACCTTCCTTACATTTTTATAGGACTTTAAATTAAATCCAAAAGTCATCCTATACACTAATTATGCGTCAAAATACAACCCCATGATTTAAAATATTCCAAATAAGGTGTCGGGCTCTACAATTCTTCCCCACTAATAAAAATTTTGTCCACAAAATTTCCTCTAGGGTCAACAAATATCAGGATTAACACTTTCCTAAGTCTGTCTCACATTTTCAAATACACCCCTCATATTCTCCACTTTCGTTAAGATTCATCATCACAAGGTTAAACTTCTATCTCACCATTAACTTGAACTTTCTCTATATCATTCCTAACGAGCTAATTAATTACTAAAGTGATATAACGTACTATTTTCTTAAACTCTTCCATTTGATTCACCCACGAGTCCCTCTAACCAAACATTCCTAAACAAAAGTGTTACTCAAAATCACCCCCTTTTTATATCTTTCTTTTTCTCTTATGCTTCAAAACTAAAAATTTTACCATTTCACATTCTTCTCTGAATCCTTTAATTTCTATCTCGACTTCATACTTCAAGGTCTCAAATGCTATATAGTTTTAATTGTCAGTCTCTCCCAAGATTCCTCTTCACAAAGTCACTTTCTCTTATCATTCTATGACTTCTTACCCAAATAGATGCTATACTTAGGATCCGTCAACAGTGCTATCGAAAATTTCGTACTCAGTTCAACTTAGTTCTTTAATCAATTCCTCTAATCTTTCTTTTTCACAATTCCCATTTCAATTACGAAAATAAAATAGTCATTAAGCCCTTTACAATTAAATTTCTCAATCATTCACAATAATTTCTAGCATCTCTCACAGAAAATGATCAATTTAGCAACTTACTCTCTACTACAAATGCAATTTGACTAGTCTCTCTTTAACAACAATAAATATGCCATAACTCAATTCATAGCATCGCTTAAACATTTGATGAACTAGTTATTTCCATTAACAACTAACAAACTTCATTCTACAAGTCATTTCTCTAACTTCAATACTTAGTTGTCTTCAATAATAACTTATTTAACTTGTCATTAACCCCTATTTGAACTTTACAATGATTTTACCTACATAAATGTTTCCTTTAATGTTGATCATACGTAAAATTTACTATTCCTTCATAATCATTCCATTCCTTTACATACTGTCCTAGATCGAATCTTCTACTCATTCCCTGTGTCAAATAATCTATACTTCATGCCAAAATTAGTATTTCTCTTATTTAAAAAATCTCCCAGGTACACTTTAGATAACTCTTTACCCCAAAAAATTATAGAAGTACTTCCATACATTATCTGTGTAGCTATTATAGTTCTACATTAATTATTTCTCACTTCAACTTCTTAACAAACAAAATTTGCAAAATTCTCAACCTTCCATTTATTTGTACACATAACATTTTAACTCATATTTAGTGTTTCTCTACAACTTTGATGTTTACTTCTTTCCCAACTTGCCTTTTATCTTTTTATTCTTTTTATTTTTTAACCGTTCAATCTTACGTTATCGATAACCTTACTAATTTCAACATTAAAATTTATAAAAAATTTCCAACTGAACATCAAGCAAACATTAATCCATAAGTTCTAATATTTAATTGGACATACTCTCTACTTTTTGTTTTGTCATCAAAATCCTTAATCTTATAAAATTAATCAATCTCCCTTTCTGCTGGTATTTGTCTAAGGTTCAAACATGTCCAAGTATGGTTCAAAGATGGTTAAGGTCTAACCCAAAGGTGGAGGATCAAAGTTCAGTAACTTAGAAGGTTGCACACATGTGTGTGCTTCATTTTGGAGCAAGGGAAGGCCATGCGCACTACTGTGTGCACTTCTGCACACAAGCAGAAGGGTGTTGTGTGAACGGGACAACAACTCAAAGCTGTAGCGCTAAGGAACCAGCACTGCAGCGCTGGAATCTGGCAAGAATAGCACAAGGGACAGAAACTCAAAGCTGCAATGCTGGGAAGTCGACGCTGCAGCACTGTCCGGCAATATGCATGAGGACTTTCTTAAGGTGCGTGTGTGCAAGGTCAAAACGCATAGCACCACTTAGGAAAGTGATGAAGGGCCAAGATTAAGTGGTAATCAAGATTAAAGGGTGGAGATTGAATCTCAAGAATGTCCAAGAAGTGGATGGCTATAAAAGGGGTTCCCAAGCCTCATTTTTCACAAGAGAGAAGAATCATTGTTATGACATTGTGTGAGATAAAATGTAATACATAGAGAGAATCGTGTGAGAGTAACAAACACAAGAGGGACTCTTTGTAAGTAAGGCTGGTTGTAAAAGAAGAGAGGTTAGTAGAGAATTGATAGAAAGCATTGTAATAGGTCTATCACTTTCTCATTCTCTTCTTGGTTTCTTCAAGAACTTGAGCTTCTTGAAGGGGATTGCTGTAACTTGTAAGAACCATTTGATTTAGTGCAGAGAGTTCAGAGGAACTCACGGGGACGTAGGCACATTGCTGAACCTCAATAACAATTGTTTGTCTTCTTTCTTTCTTTGATTTTCTGTTCTTGTGTTCGATTGCTGAAATTATTTCTACAAGTCATTCTAGACTTGGGTGTTTGGAAGATCACCACCTTGGAATCTTGTCAAGATGATTTCGAATAGTAGTATCAGAGCTTTGGACAGTGGCATCAGAGTTGCATAGCTGGGTATCCGAGCAAGAACAAGAAGGTGACGGAGCCAAGACTCCAAGAATCAAAGATCAACTTCTTCAGTGATTCAAGAACGGTGTAAAGATCAAGATCTGATCGTGTTCTTGAAGGTTGATTCAAGAACAATGTTAAGATCCATCTTCGATCTATGTTCTTGAGGTTGAAGAAAGCAGTTGAGTGTAGTGCATAAATCTGTGATCTTGTCCGCACAGATGGCTTTAAATTTCTGTGTTAAGAAGTTTGATGGAAAGGGAGACTTTGCCCTTTGGAAGCAGAAGATTAAGGCGGTTCTAATACAACAGAAAGTGGACTTGGCTATTGGAGAAGATGATGATTTTCCAGCAAGTGTCACGGAGGACCAGCGGACCGAGATGAAGAAGATGGCTTACAGCACCATTTTCTTGCACATGTCGGATAGTGTCAAAGGTAGTACGAAGACTCGGAAGATCCAGCTATAATATGAAAGAAACTAGATGAGTTGTTTCTTGCCAAGACTCTCCCGGATAAGAAGTATCTTCATAAACGAATCTTTGCATTTAAATTTGATCCTAAGAAAGAGTTGCAAGATAATCTTGATGCCAAGATAAGAAGTGCATCAAGTGGTAAAGGGCTGTTCTTTAAAAGAAAGCCAGCAACTCGGTATGGCAGCAACCATGGCTACTACCAGGACAGAGGTAAAGGAGAAAGCCATGGGAGAGTGCACAGCGGCATACATGGCTACTATCGGGACAGAGGTAGAGGAGAGAGCCATTGGAGAGTGCACAACAGCATGTATGGCTACTACCGGGATAGAGGTAGAGAAGAAAGCCATGGGAGAATGCATTCCAAACTAAGATTTGGAGGGAAGAGTTGGTACTACTGCCATAAGGAGGGTCATGTCAAGAAAGATTGCAAGAAGATGACAAGGGATGGAGGAGGAAGCCATACCAAGAATGGAGAGGCTTTGGTTGCCAAAACAAAACAACAAGATGATGATGTTCTTGTTGTGTGCTCAAGTGTTAGCAAGGGGCAAGAAGGTAGTAGGAAATGGATCTTGGATTCCGGGTGCACTCATCACATATGCCCTCACCGGAGTTGGTTCAAGAATTTCAAGGAGATCAATGATGGAAGGGTCTTCTTCGGGAATAACAATTATTGCCAAGTGAGAGGGATTGAAGACATCCAATTGAGGATGTTTAATGGAGTCACAAGGCTGCTGTGAAATGTAAGATATCTTCCAGATTTGAAGAGGAACTTGATCTCATTGGGGCAGCTAGATTCCATGGGGTATACATGCAAAGTAGAGGGAGGAAGGATCAAGGTGGCCAAGGGATCTTTGGTAGTGATCAAGGCAGCAAGAAACGATGGAATCTATGAGATGATCGGAGACACAAAAATTAATGATCAAGCAGCAAGCTTGATGGCTGAGATGGATAGGACAGCCCTTTGGCACACTCGCTTGGGACATATGAGCGAAGAGGGCCTGCAAGTTCTTAGCAAGGATGGCCTATTTGGTGGAGACAAAGTAAAGGAACTTGATTTCTGCGAGTGTTGTGTTCTTGAGAAGCAACATCAAGTCAGCTTCAACACCAGAGTGCACAAGTCTAAGGGCATTCTTGACTACATTCATGTGGACCTTTGGGGACCAGTAAGGACACCAACACAATGAGGTAACGTTTACTTTCTATCTTTAATTGATGATTACTCAAGAAGAGTGTGGGTTTATTTGGTTAGAAGTTATGGAGCATTGCATCAAGAAGAACCCAGTTTAGGTAGAGCAGAGGAGGCAAGAGGGTTCAGACCAGGGCCCTTGGATGAAGGCCAAGCTCAAGAAACTCAAGAAGGAGAGGCTGAACAAGAAGAGGTTGATGCAGTAAATGACTACCAGCTCACAAGAGACTAGGGAAGGAGAGTGGTTAGATCACCCTTGAGATAAAAGTTTGCAAATGCTGCAGATGCAGTAGCTCCTTGGATAGAAGGAGAGATGAGTGAATAAGAGACTTACACAGATGCCATGGAGTGTAAGGATTCGCCAAGATGGAAGCTAGCTATGGAGGAAGAAATGGATTCTTTGAGGAAGAAAAACTTCTGGGAATTGGTGAAAATTCCAGGAAAGCAGAAAGTTGTAGAATGTAGGTGCACTTACAATATCAAAGAAGGGTACCCTCTAGGAGATGAAGTCCGAAACAAAGCTAGGATGGTGGCGAATGGGTTCACAAGAAGAGAAGACATAGGTTTCACAGAAACTTTCTCACCTAGACACAAGGTGGAGAAGATGGTGAGTATCCTCATCTATGTCGATGATGTGCTGTTGGTTCAGAATTGTAGGGAGAGGATGAAAAGGTTTACATCTCAACTCAGTAAGGAGTTCGAGAGGAAGGATCTCTACCTTACACAAAATATCCTTGGGATATGTAGAATCAAAGAAAATGAGAGAAACTGGTTGAGGGTTTCTTGGGCAATGGGTGTTCTCAACAAATTTGTGAGTAATTCCGGAAAGAAGCATTGGCTTGGGATGAAGTGGTTGCTGAGGTATTTGAAGGCTCAGTGGCAGTCGGTGGTAGCACTCATAACAACCGGGGCAGAATGTATAACGGCTACGGAATCCATAAAGGAGGCTATGGGGCGCAAAGGGTTGTTGGACGAGTGGGAGGTCCTAAAAGTGCAGGTGGTGGTATCTTTGGATAGCCAAAGTGCATGGCACTTATGGAGGAATCCGGTGTTCCATGAGGTGACGAAGCATATGGATGTTCGGTATCATTACATTCCAGAACATGGTACGAAAGGATGCATTCATGTTGACGAGAAGACCATAGAGGAAAGTCCTACAGATTTACGTACCAAGGTTCTACCTCTAAGAAGGTCCAATCATTGCCTTTGACTTCTTAGGAATGGAGTCGGTTGATTGATGACTCAAGATGAGTTTGGATCCCGAAGCTTTCTGCACAATGGTTCAGGTTTTTGAACACTTAGACAAAGGTAGAGATTGTTGGTATTTGTCTAAGGTTCAAACATGTCCAAGTATGGTTCAAAGATGGTTAAAGTCTAAACCAAAGGTGGAGGATCAAAGTTCAGCAAGTTAGAAGGCTACACACATGTGTGTGCTTCATTTTGGAGTAAGGGAACGCCATGCGCACTGATATGCGCACTTCTACACACAAGCAGAAAGGTGTTGTGTGAAGGAGACAACAACTCAAAGCTGCAGCGCTGAATCTGGTAGGAATAGCACAAGGGACAGAAACTCAAAGCTGCAGCGCTGGGAAATCGACGCTGCAGCACTGTCCAACAGTATGCATGAGGACTTTCTTAGGTGCGTGTGTGCAAGGTCAAAACGTATAGAACCACTTAGGAAAGTGATGAAGGGCCAAGAGTAAGTGGTAATCAAGATCAAAGGGTGGAGATTGAATCTCAAGAATGTCCAAGAAGTGGATGGCTATAAAAGGGATTCCCAAGCCTCATTTTTCACAAGAGAGAAGAATCATTGTTGTGACATTGTGTGAGATAAAATGTAATACATAGAGAGAATTGTGTGAGAGTGACAAACACAAGAGGGACTCTTTGTAAGTAAGGCTAGTTGTAAAAGAAGAGAGGTTAGTAGAGAATTGATAGAAAGCATTATAATAGGTCTATCACTTTCTCATCTCTTCTTGGTTTCTTCAAGAACTTGAGCTTCTTGAAGGGGATTGTTGTAACTTGTAAGAACCATTTGATTTAGTGTAGAGAGTTCGGAGGAACTCATGGGGATCTAGGCACATTGCCGAACCTCGATAACAATTGCTTGTATTCTTTCTTTCTTTGATTTTCTGTTCTTATGTTCGATTGCTGAAATTATTTCTACAAGTCATTATAGACTTTGGTGTTTGGAAGATCACCACTTGGGCATCTTGTCAAGGTGATTTCCAACAGTTTCTAACAATAATACCCATCACATTTGTAACTAATAATTTACTTATCTTTTCAAAAGTCAATTATCTCTTTCCCCTCTTATTATAACAATTGGGTGGTAGCATGGATCCCTTACTCTTTACCTAACTTTAATCATTTAGTTCACTGAAATATATTATCTTCATTTCTTTATTCTACCTCTATCTTTCTAACAAATTTTTATGTACTTGAATTACTCTCTTGACTCAACTATATTTCAACGCCTTTTGTTTCTTGTTTCTTTTTTAAGTCTATTTAAGAAATAAAATCTTAGAGAATACCCATTCAGCACCTCACACCCACATTTTTCTATGTCAACTCCTATGTCTACCCACATAGCGTATGTTGAAATCTAACAATCTTCGTTAATTCACTGTAACTAATAGTCTTTAAATATAATACTTAACGTCATAGTATGACACAACATCTATACAATTCTTTGAAAAGTTAGATCTTAATTCGATCATGACTGATACTTTCCTCATACTCTTAGTAAAAGTCTATTTCTATCTCTTTAGCACTTCCCAATAACTCCTTGATTAATTTAACATTTTACATTGAACTTCATCACAAATTCACAACGTTTAATGACCTCTGCTGTCCCTAACTATCTTCTTTAGTCAATATTACTCCTAACTCTAACCATTTCTAATATACTCCCACTTTCATTAATTCTTAAATTAATAACCTTCCTCTTTCAAATCTCTCCCTATTACACTATCACTAACAATTGTCAAGTCCTTACCATTAGCTATTGATAAGGATTTAAATAGTCTCAATGTCAACTTTTTATTAGTAACTTATATTGCAATTCCTTATCTAACAATCTTTCGATCTTGCATCTAATATCTATCATTCTTCCACAATAATTGTTCTAATACTCTTATATCTCATCAAACTCTTGATCTTCAATATTGTATCTCATTGATACTTTTAACTCAGTAATAACCTCTTTTACTCAGCATATGATTACGCCAAAAGTATAACACGATAGTTATAGCATAGCTTTGGGGTGTCGATTCCACATGGAAACAAGTTAACTACAAAAGAAGGTGTGAACCTTAACACAAACGATAAAAGATTAAATGAGAGAATCTGAATTTTGAGAAAATTGTGTAGATAATATGATGGATAGATAACAAGGTTCGTTGCCCTATTCCTATCTTGATTCAATTGTTTATCTCGATTGCAAGTTTCACATCCCAAACAGGCAATCGGAAAATATTCAATTAAAGCGCATATGTAAACCCTAATGTAATTGTTATGAAATAATTTTTACTTTCAAGCACACATGACCTAACTTATAGATTATCAAGAAACGACAATATATCATGATGACAATACTACAGTAATGGACAAATCTATAAGAGAAATCTACTGGACTCAATCACACCTTAACAACATCACATAAGAAGAGCATGACTAAACTTATATGGGGGAGAAAGATGCAATCACCAGATTAAGGGGAAATCTTCTAATTAAATTGAAAAATAAATCTTAATAATGTTTAACGATAAATCCACATTACAACTGAATCAAGAAAAGAAAATAGAACAACTACACCTAGGGATTCATCCTTTTGCCTTGCTTTGAGATTAGATGGCCATGGGGGAGAGTGTAGCAGCATTCATGATGTTTTCCCTGGCCTCCTGCCTCTCAAAAAGATGTTTTCAATCATAATAATATCAAACCCTAAGTGGTCTATTTATAATACACAAGGTCCAAGGGTGTTTTAGGGTTTAAAAAGTCATTAAAATCCTAATTAGGTCAAAGCTCAGAGAAGAAAAACGTGTACGCAATGCGGTGCTCCTTTATGGGTGCTGCGGTGCTGGCTGGTGGTTCAAGATGTGGAGGTTCTGGGCACTGTGGTGCTGGATGAGGAGCACTGCGGTGGTGGCTGGTGCTGTTCTAGAGGCCTGACCTTTGTCTACTAAAACTGCCATAACTTTCTCTAGGAAAATCATTTTGACGAGCCGTAAAATTTTCCAGAAAACAGACTTCCTGATCTTTTTAAGCATATATGGCTTATCTTTTGATTCTTCTTGCATCAATACAGTTTAATGTGCAAAGATGATTGATCTGTACGGGCAATTCTGGCAATTTAGTGAAACTCCTTTCCAAGTGCCTGTGAACCTTCACTCCGGTGTTCATCGAGTCATTGTACTTCAAGAAATGATAGCTTTTCCAACTCTTTTGAACTTAAAGTACCTAAAAATGCATCGAAATAGATCAATGATCCAAGACTGTCACTTTAGAGTTGTTAAAGTATAAAAGTGCAATTCAAACCTAGATCAACCCTAAAATGCTAACAATTAAGTACTGTAAAGATGCATTTTATGACTCTCATCAGCATACCTTTCATGTTTCCGCTAATCATCATTGTTTTCCACCATCTCAATCACATCTACCTTAAGTTAACCACTAACTTTTAAATTTCTAAGCAATTCATTTATTTAGGACATTAACACACATCTTTTACTAGATTCAAATTAGCATTCCTTAAATTTACTTTCCAAGTAAGGCAAAACTTTTAAACTCACTCAACAACCACCAACCATTCAATTATTCAACCTTTTTATTTGCAATTAAGATTTCTAAGTTCTAAAATAAATCCATCATTTTCCTTCATCAAACTTTAATTCACACTTGAAGTCAAATTAAGACTTACTACATCCCATTTCTCTCACAAATCCACATAACTTTTTTTTTATCCATTGTCAAATTATTTCCGAATGAGATTTATATTTAATAATCTACTTCAAATCAATCACTTGAGTTACTCTAATTATACCCATAAGAATTTTATGCATAAAAAGCATATATTCCTTTCACTATCTTCCTTAACATGTCAAAATACCACAAAACTTCTCTTAGAATTTATCTAACACCATCATTGCTTTACTTAAATTGTTTCTCTCGTTTTATGTCAATCATTCCCTACTATACCTTATTCTTTATATTACCACTTGTCCAACAATTACTCTTATCCCTTTTTATACTCATTAATCTATCTAAACCCCTACCAATATACTAATCATCCTTCTCAAATTCCATTTCATAATGAGATGCTTATAATTTCTATGAATCGATATAACTTCCCAACTCTCGATCTTTCCCTTATTTTCTAATGGATGACACAACCCGAACTTTCAAATTACTTCAAGTCTAATATCCAATCAACTAATTTTTTTCCATACTCATCACCTAAGCATACACACATACAAACCCACAACTAAAGACTTCATCTAATTCAAGTTTAAAATCTCTACAATAACTACTTCTTAATTCAAACATTACGTAGTTTATTATTACATTAGAAAAATCATTCACAACAATAACTCTAGGTTCTTTAACTAACAATTAACTTATAATTTATTAGTGATCACAAAATAAATACAAAACTTTCAAGTTAACAACATCACTTAAAGGAAAGTCTTCCCTCACACTTTTCACCTTTCTACACTATTTTTCAACAACCAAACTACATAATAACATTTTCATAAATACACGTGGATGATATATCAATCAGAACATTTCATCACATCGAGGCATTTATATCCAAAATTCTTATTAGAGGCATCACCAATAAAATTTCATAAAATACAACATGGTCATTCCAAACAACACTAATTCACACAGCACCTAAACACAAGTTGACTCAACTTTATTCTTAAGAATTCTTACTTTTACCCAAACCATTACTGGCTACAACTCCTAAACAGCATAGTCTCTAACTCTACACAGCCAACTCCTTACAACAACCCCATGCACCATGTACCATACAACTAAAGTCTATAAAACTTTAAACCTATAACTCTGATACAAAAAATGTAACATCCCATCTCGAGTGGGCCTTACTCAGAACGACTCCATTACCTTTCAACATTGAGCACCTTGACTTATAATGCAAACATACAAATATTTCTTTTCAAAATGTTGTCAATTTAAGTAATCATATTTACACATCCAAACACATTTTTTTTACAATATAATGTAATTAGCTTTTTAGAACTTACAAGAGACATAAGTGAAAAGAAAACATCCTTGACTACAATTAATTTATACAATTTTTACTAATCATGACATGAATAATTATCTAAAATCCCAAAATACTATACAATAAGTTACATACAAGATAACCATGGTGTCTTAGGTCTAAGGATCACAAGCACAACTGTAGTGAAAGAACTACCGATTGACATACAAGTAAAACTCCATATAGGTGTTCTTAAGTCGAGTCATGTTCAATGAACTCATTCTCCAATAAGCATCCACATATTTGTTTTAGTGTCTACCACAAAAGTGACAATGAGGTCAGTCACCCTCTCAAGTGAGAAAACATAACATGTACTAGTTTAACTAGATTACTAACATCCAATTTGTATCCTATGATCAAGAACATTTAAGAATAAAGCTTTTAAGAAGATTAGGTCTCATAATTATGATCACATCATAATCCTATCTCCGTTGCTCTTATTCTATGGACTTAATCATGATAATGTATTTTAACAAATATTCATGATAAATAAAACTTGTCATTAATTATAATAACAATTTGAATAAGATTTTTTTTACAAATAATACGCTAAGACATCACATGTCACTAGCCAATAGGGCATATTACTATTAATCTCCCACTTGCACTTAAGCTAATCACTCATGTATCTTATACCCATCTTCTCAACATAATGATTGAATTGTTGTTATGTTAATGTCTTGGTTAATGGACCTATTGTATTCTCTGTTGATGCAACCTTTTGCATGCCCACATTCTCTCTTCTACTGATTTCTCTAATCAAGTGAAAGTGACACTCAATATGCTTAGTTTTCTTATGAGACCCTAGTTCTTTGGCTTTACCTATCGCCCCATTGTTATCACAGTACATAGGAACTAGAAATTCGATACTAGAAACCACTCAAAGCTTGGTGATGAACTTATTCATCCAAAAAACCTCATTTGCAGCTTCAAATCTAGCCATAAATTCAGCCTTAGTGGTGAAATCTAACATTGTATCTTGCTTACAACTCTTCTAGCTCATTGCTCCACTATTCAAGGTGAACATAATCAAGAAGTGGATTTTTTAGCACCAACATCAGACTGAAAGTCTGAATCAGTATACCCATCCAATTTCAAGTCACTTCCTCCATACGTGACGAACAAATATTTAGTCATTTTCAAGTACTTAAGAATGTTCTTCATAGTAATCCAATATTCCAAACATTGATTTGATTAATTTCTGCTAGTAACACTTATAGCTTGACTGATATCAGGTCTACTACATAAAATAACATACATGAGAATTTCTATGGCTAAAGTATAGGGGATTTGACTCATGTTATCTCTTTCTTCAGGTGTCTTTAAGGATATTTTCTTAGCGAGATGTACTCCATGCCTGAAATATAACAATCATCTCTTGAAGTTTTCCATGTTGAACCTCTTCAAAAAAAAATTTATGTATGTAGATTGGGACAATCTAAGCATCCTTCTAGATTTATCTCTGTAGACTTTCATCCCCAAAATATAGGATGCTTCTCCCAACTATTTCTTTAAGAATTTCTTTAAAAGCTAGAATTTGATTGATTGTAACATACCTACATCATTCCCAATGAGCAGTACATCATCAACGTACAATATCAAAAAAGTAATTAGTCTCCCACTAGTTTTCTTGGACAAACATAGTTCATCCACATTTTTTATAAAATTAAACGTTTAGATTGCCCCATTAAATTGGATATTACAACTTTGGGAAGCTTGCTTTAATCCATAAATTGATTTTTCTAGCTTAAACACTTTATGGTCACTACCACTAGATGAAAAAAAATTTAGTTGCTCTATGTATACATCTTTCTCTATTTTTCCATTGAGGAATGTGGTTTTAAGATCCATTTTCCATATATCATAATCGTAGTGTTCAGCTATGGTGAGCAAGATCCTATAGACATAAGCATGGCTACAGGAGAAAAGGTTTCATCAAAGTTAAATCCTTGTTTTTGCTTGTAACCTTTTTTTCTACTAGCCTTGCCTTAAACGTCTTAACCTTTCCATCAGCACCCATCTTTTTTTATTGACCTAATTGCAACCAATAGGTACAATATTTTCAAGAAGGTCAACCACAGTTCAAACTTTGTTAGAGTATATGGATTCCATTTCAGATTTGATGGTTTCAAGCCATCTTCCTAAATTGATTCCATTTTGAAGAAGGTCAACCATAGTTCAAACTTTGTTACAATATATGGATTCCATTTCAAATTTGATGGTTTCAAGCCATCTTCCTAAATCAATATTTGACATCGTTTCCTATTAGTTCATAGGGTCCTTATTCCCAATAAAGCGTACCTCTATATCACCCTAGATGAGATACCCATATCTCTTTAGTGCTCTAGATATCGTACCTAATCTACAAGGAGGTTGTGTGATAGGATACTTTACTATAATAGGCTCCTCAGGTTCATCATTGTTTATTTGTGGTTCTTAAGACATTTTTTCAGTTTTACTTCCACTATTCCTTTCTAGTACAAGCTATTTTTTCCAGAAAGGTAGCATGTTTAGCGACAAACACTTTTTATTTATTAGAGAGATAAAATTAATGTCATAAACTTTCTTTAGGATGTCCTGTAAATCTACACTTATCAGACCTTGCTTCTAACTTGTCTACAACAAATCTCATGAAATATGTTGGACAAGTCAATATCTTCAGATGCCTAAGACTAGGTTTCTTTCCATTCACATCTCATATGGTGTCTTAGGTACAGATTTAGAAGGAACTCTATTTAATATATATATATATATATATATATATATATATATATATATGCAAGTTTCTAGGGTATAACCCTAAAATAAAATTGAAAGATCAATGTAACTCATCATCTATCGCACCATATCTAATAAAGGACGATTTCTCCTTTTAGACGCACCATTAAATTGAGGTGTTCTAGGAGGAGTCCACTGTAAGAGAATCTCATTCTCCCTCAGATGATCCAAAAACTAATTTGTCAAGTATTCATCTCCTCGATCATATCGAAGAACTTTGATACTTTTGCTAGTTTTTCTACTTTGTATCTAAATTCCTTGAACTTTTTAAAGGAGTCAAATTTGTACTTCATAAGATATGAATACCCTAACCTTGAAGGTCATCAGTTAAGGTAATGAAGTAAGAATGACAAGCCCTAGAAATTAAGATTAATGGCCCGAAAACATCAGTATGCATTAATACTAATATTTCAACTTCTCTTTCTCCATATCCACTAAATGGAGTTTTAGTCATTTTTCCTACGAGACAGGATTTGCATGTTGGATATGAATCAAAAGTCAATGAATCAAAAAATTTATATTTAGATAACTTGTTAATCCTACTCTTATTAATATGACCAAGTTTGAGATGCCAAATATGGGAAGGATTGATTTAATTTCTTTTCTTCTTGTTACCTTGTTGATCAATATGCAATATATTGTTATCTCTCAACCTAGCTCTCTTAACCTATAAACTCTAGCTTTCATGGTTGCCCATCACGTCCCCTCCTCCAAATGAGGGGTCCATCCCAACCCTTCTCCTTCTCCTCCTCAAACACTTCTGTCTTAACCTTCTCTTAATTTACCTTCTCTCCCATTCCATAATCAATCAAGTCTTGTAAGCTTTGCTAACATGGTTAATGATATCCAAAACCATAAACCTACGTTAAAACCTTATTCTAAGAAAAACTTCCCAGATATGTTGTTATAGCATAAAAACCCTACAAGGATTAATGGTGAACCCACCTTCCTTGTCTCTTAGATGGAGCTTTCGAAGGCAGACTGAAGCTTTATTCAGGATTACCTTCCATGATTCAGTTCAAAAGATATATTGCTACATGGAATCTTTCACATGAACCAGTTATTGGCAGCTTGGATCACCGCCATATAATGATTTTACTTTTCTCTCATAAGGATCTTATCACTACCTCATCACAAGGAAATCATCAAATGGACAACTCCTTATATAGGATGTTTAGGTGGACACTAAGTTTCAACCCTAAAACAAAATCTACGTTTGTGGTTGTCTAGATTAAACTCCTAGGGCTACCTTTACCATACATTCATTATTCTTTCCTCCAAATAATAGTAAGTTATTTTGCTAGGTTTATGAAAGAAAACAATAAAACAACCTCTTTGGAGAGGCCTAGTTGTGTTGGGGTGTGTGTAGAGCTTGATCTCACAAAACCTAGACCAGACAAAATTTGGATTTGTACAAGAAAAAGAAGATGGCCTTTAGCAAAGAATCTCTTTTGAATATAACTTGTCTTTATGCTCTTATTGTTATTTGCAAGGTCATAATGAAAAAAACTACAAACATTTTTGGGAGAGCTCAACCCAAAGGTGATGCAACCTGTAAAAAATTCTTCAACGGCCTATCACAAATTCATAAGAGAGAGGAAATGTCAATATTTTATCTCAGAAAACTAACACTTCCAAGTATGCAAAAAACAAAAAGAAAAGCAGGTTCAATCATTTGCTAATGATGTTACAAATAAAATGGCTCAACTTCTAGAAGAGGATATCCAAAATATGACGAAGACTTTGGTGAAAACGATGCTTCCACCAGTTGATAGAGGCAAAGCAATTGATTCACTACCACTATAAGAATCTAATCCTCCTGTGAACTCAAACTCTTCAATGGATGTTGTTGGAAATGAAGAAATAGGGTAAACTTCCAATGATGGAACCCTGTCAAACAGTCAACCTCATCTTGTCACTAATGAGATATGTCCTTCTCAACTGGATCTCAAATTTTAACGTGTATTGATGATTGCTACATTCCTAAAATTAATCTAATATATTTACTCAAAAGTTCAACATGTACTAATGATGCTTTGGATAAAGATATTAGGTCTCGATTATCAGAAAATGTTGCAGTAGGTTTTAAACTGTTCTCAAACAAAATGGTTTTTGAAATAAAGAAGAAATATGATGCAAAGTCTATACATGGTAAAGTAGACTAAGGAAATAAGGCAACCTGCTTAGTTTCCAAGGCTTTGCATACTTCCTCATAGAATTTTTTTTTTTAATTTTAAAAGGCCTTATTTAAAATTCTCAAGCTGTTGGGAACCCTAATAAAATTATTTATTTACGAGAAATCATCTGTAACAATAAGGTGTCATTTATAGTGATTATAGAGCCGAAGTACTAGATAATAAATTATCATCTTTTGCCAAAAAATTGAGGTTCAAGAATTATGTCCACACCAGTCTTATTGATATGCATACTTATGGAAGAATGATGTGTCAGTTGATATTCCCCATATTACTGATCAAGTTATTTCGATAAAGCTTCATTTTATAGGTACTATTTCTTTCTGTTATGGTTCTTTGGTGTATGCTAAATGTACTAAACAGGAAAGAACATAACTTTAGCATTCTTTAGCTCATATAAATGCCTATTCGACTTGTCCCAAGTTTATGGTGGGGGATTTCAATGTGATAGTAGTCTCACATGAGAAATGCAATGGTATTCCTATTAACATGCATGTAGTCCAAGAATTCAATGGTTTTATTCATTCCAATGGCCTTTTCAATTCTAGATTTGATGGCAGTGCTTTTACTTGGTGTAATAACCACCAAGATAACTCTCGAACTTTGTGCAAATTGGATAGAATGCTTATCAATAATGACTTCATTCATAATTTTTCTCCTCTTAAAGTCTCATGTCTAGCCAGGATTCTGTCATATCATTGTCCTCTTATGATTTTTACTACTCCTCTTGTTGTAATTTCTAAGCTTTTTGTTTTATAAAAGCTTGGACTCATCATGAGACATTGCAAGACATTGTCAAAGCTTTCTGGTAAACACAGTTTGCAAGACCTCCTTTAGTTGTAATGCATAAAAAGCTTAAGTTTTTAATGCATAAAATTCGGGACTGGAAGTGGTTCATTTTTTTATAATATTCATCGTCAAATAGAGGTAGTCCAGGATGATGTTATTAGAGCAGAATGTGATGTTAACAACTTGGGTTCTTCTTCTAACCTAGAAGTTCTCAACTCTAGACAACGCACCCTGGAAGAGCTTCTTAGCCGTGAAGATTCTATGGCACGTGAAAAGCCAAGAGCCAAGTGGATTTGTGAATAGGATAGGAATACAACTTACATTCATGCTACAATAAATGAGAGATATTTTCACCTTAAGTTAAATTGTGCCAGTCAGATGGAAGCTATGTCATTGATGAGGCTATGTTGGGGAATTTTGTTGCGTCATTCTTCTATGATTTATTCTCTTCTTCGCCTACATCTCTTTCAAGCTCTTTATTTTTTTGTGTTCCTTCTATCATTTCAAATGAGATAAAGTAGGATTTGTGTGTTATCCCTTCAGTGAAGAAGGTGTTAGTTGTTGTACACGGTATCAACAAGATAGTGCTCCAGGGATTGATAGTTTTACTAGCCACTTTTATCGGTCTTGCTGGGAGATTATTAAACAAGATGTGATCATGGTTGATTACGCCCAAAGTATAACGCGGTAGTTGTAGCACAGCTTTGGGGTGTCGATTCCACAGGGAAAAATGATCTATAAAGGAAAAATGCAAACCTTAACACGAATGATAACAATTAAGTGAGAAGATATCAATGATGAAGTAATTGTGTAAATAGATTGACAAATAGGATAAAGAAACAACAAGGTTCCGGGAATCCTCCCTAGGTTCGTTGCCTTATTCCAATCTTTAATTCAGTTGTTTTTATCTTGATTGCAAGTTTCACATCCCAAACAAGCAATCGGCAAATATTCAATCAAGCACATACATATACCCTAATGTAATTGATATGAATTACTCTTTCGAGTTAAGCACACATAACCTATCCTATAGATTTATCAAGAAATGATAATATATCTTTAATGACAATATTGCAGTAATGGACAAACCTAAAAGATAAATCTACCAGACTCGATCATACCCATTAATCTTGACATAAGAAGAGCATGACTAGACTTATATCAAAGATAAAGATACAATCACTGGATTAAGAGAAAAATCTTTTAATTAGATAAAAGAGTAACACATAACAATGTTTTGACAATAAAGCTCAACTACAACTGAATCAAGAAAGGAAAATAAGAACAACTACACCTAGGGATTCATCTCTTCGCCTTACTTGGAGATTAGTTCGCCATGAGGTTCATGGTTGAACTCTTTGATGGAGGAGAGTGTGGTAGCCTTCTTGAGTTTTTCAGACTTCAAAAAATATCTTTTCTAAAACACTAAGTGATCTATTTATAGTACAAGAAGTTCAAGGATATTCTAGGGTTTAAACAATCATTAAAGTCTTAATTAGGTCATAACTCATAAACAAAGTTTCGTGTGCGAGCCGCGGCTCTCACTTACTCACGCCTCAGCTTTGTCTATTTCTTGTTCTGGAGAGCTTCTAGGAGCCACGGCCCTGTCTAGTTCAGGCCGTGGCTCTGGCTGGTGCTGAAGTCTTATGAAGGTTCTAGGCACTACGGCCCTGCCTTGTCCAGGCCGAGGCGCACACTGAAGGAGGATTAGCTCTTTCGGGCAAGCATCTGGAGGCCAAGGCTTGGATATTTCCAGGCCGTAGCGCACACAGTTAAGACTTGATTCTCTTCATTTTGTCCTTCTGTAATCATGCCTTCACTTCAGTATTCATTGAGTCTTTGTACTTCAAGCAAGCTTTTCCTTCTCTTTTGGACTCAAAGTACCTGAAAGTGCACCTGAAATAGATCAAAAATTTAAGAATACCACTTTAGAGTTGTTAACGAATAAAAGTGCAATTAAAACCTAGATCAACCCTAAAATACTAATAATTAAGTATTGTTGAGATGCATTTTATGGCTCTCATCGCAACCCCCAACTAGCTTATTGCTAGTCCCTCGCAATTCAAGCGAAAACAAGAGATGAATTCTATGGTAGGAATTAAAACAAAGTAAAACAATGCTAGCGTTAAACCAAGTACAATTCACTTTTTGTCTCAGAAATTGCACATAATATACAACACATAGAATTATTAAATATCTCTTAAGTTCAAAAGGAATCCAAACATCAATCTTAAAATCGTTATCGACTCTTAACATCCATCTTACCACAATCCATTAGTCCAAACACCCGGATGATTTTATGCATAACATTCATGAATACAAGTCTTGGCCTCTAAAAAAATAATGAATTGTATGATATCAATCACAAATCAAGCTCCATAGGCCTATTTTTCAAATCATTGTCCACTATTGTAGAAAAATCACACTACATTGGATCAATAGGTCTTTAATAAGCTTGTAACGTTAGGCTAAGGTAAAGGTTAAGAAAGAACGAGAAGGATTAAACAAGTAAAAGAACTCAGTCTCTTAAGTTAAACACAACCACTTTAAGCACTTAGATAACTTTACTTCAACACTCAACTCTTTCAATAATTTTTTATAAGAGCATATCTCTCGAAAAGTCACCACTTTTTTTTTCTTTTCTTCTTTCTTTGCCATACTTCACTTCTCTTTTTCTTCTTTTTTTTTCTTTTCTATTTTGGCATAAGACCATTCACCTTCTTTTTCATTTTTTTCTTTTTCTTTTCTTTTCCACAACCCCCAGCTTATCTCCTTTAATGTACTTGGCTTATGGTAGTAATATTTTTTCATATTTCCATCCTTACTCCTCTTAAGTACTTCTCAACAAATGTGTATAACTAAGTTCTTTTAAAAGAAGGGTAAGGATAAAATATTTTTAGGCTCATAAAGGTAAGTAAATGGGTTATTGAAAGAAACAAGACTCAAATTCTTTTTCAAGAAAAGGCTCAAATAGGTGACTAGCGATAAATATAGCAATAGTAAGTTTAAAAAGCTCAAACGGTCCAAAAATGGCCTACATCATATCCTAAGTAATGTGCATTCTAGGAATTCACCTCAAGTGATTATCAAATAAGTTCTAGAGCTTGTCGAGACCGCAAAAACATTCACAAAATAATCACACATAAAACTTCTCTAGGTGCTTTAGACTAATCATACAATCTTACCGCAAACTAGAGTCTCAAACCAAATGAAGATTGACACTTAAATTATTTTCAAACCGAAGCAAGATTTAACTTCTCTTAAACGCTATATGCTATCTCAATTAAGTTCATATCATTGACATGTGAATTAACTCTAAGGCTAACATAAAGCATGCTAAAAACAAACAAAAAGGGAAAGTAGCACTAATCAGTTCAAAAAATAATACGTTTCCTTCACCCCCAACTTAAAAATTGCATTGTCCTCAATGTGAAAGAAAAGGTAAAGGAAACTCTCTTTGTAAGCAAAAGTGCACACCCGCTGAAAATTATGCACCATCATGTGAACTGCATGCCATTCCTCTTGCTGAAATTTTGATCTACAATATAGAACAAAACAACAAAAGGAAAGCAACTACGGTGTACCATTAAGATTCCCACCGTATGTTAGGTGAACACATGAAATGGAAAGGAATAACTAAAAATGAAAATAAAGTACAAAAAATAAAATAACATAAAGGAAAAGAAAAAGAATGTTAGTATAGTCATCTGATAATTAGTAAGGTAAAATAAAAAGAAACAAACAAGATAGAACCTAAAACTAATCCTCTATGTCATCATCCTCTTCTTCATTTTCTTCACCATCCTCAGGAGTTGGATCAAAAGATGAACTTGGATAGGGTGACAAAGTGGGAAAGTGATCCATGTCACAACCAGTAGTGGAGGCAAGGTGTTGGTATATCTGACCAAAAGAAGAATACACCCCCGCTTGATAATCAGCTTGCCTAGCCAAGAAACGTTCCTGACGATCAAATCTATCATGTAAAAATTTATGTTGCTCGTCAAAATGAATCTCTAAATGCTCAAGGCGCTCTGCAACAGTGAAATGCTTAGGGGGAGGAGGGGTTGCAATTGCTGCTCTCTCTCCTGGAACTGGCGGACCTGAGGCTTTAATTTAAGTGAGCATGTCATCATAGATGGGCTTCTTTGGTTGCTGGGCGTCCTTATCAGGACTGTACTGAACTTCGGCTTGGATGCATAATTGGGTAATTAAGGAAGGGAAGCACAATCCAAGCTTTGTTGTACAGTGTGTATGATAGAATTGAATATGATCCAAGCTGAAGTTCTCTCAACAGTACAGCTCTTTTTACCATGCATAATTGGCCTCTTAGTTGTACAATCAAAATGGCATAAATCAGCATAGCTCTCCCAACAGTAAGGTCACCATAGTGTGTAGCAGGAATCAACCTCTGACATACAAAATATTACCAAGCTCTAGCATTGACAGTCACAGAAGTACCGAGCAAGGTTACAGGGGTATCTCCCGTCATTTTCCATGTAGTGCCCGGAGTACATAGAGTATTGCAAATCTCTTCATAATTAATATTATATGCATATGCACTATACTCACTATTTACTATATCTGGGAGCCCATAGAATCTGTTGATAGATGTGCTTCAAAAAGAAACTATTTTTCCTCTCACTCTCGCCTTACCATTCCTATGTTCTTCCACATTAGCATAGAATTCTCTAACCATATTTGTGAGGGAATGAGATGGTTGGCTAGCAAATGTACCCCAATACCTATTAATAATCATTCTAAATAAGGTGGGGTTTCCTCTCTCTGTTATATTGAATACTCTCTCAGGAATGGGTTTTCTAGTGTGCATCATCCTAACATATCTCTCACTAGCCTCAAAACTAACAAATTTTCCCTCATCATACTCTTTTTCTTGTTTCCCCCTCGGTCTCTTAGTCTTAGGGGCCATTTGAATCAAATATGTAGAAAAATAGTGCTAATTAAAAATCAACCACCCAAATAGCACAAATGAACAACAAAAAGAAGAAATTTAGCTTTCTTCAAGCCCAAAGTTGGAGATAAGAAAGATTACCCACCAATTTGAAGTTTTCTTGATGAACCCAAAATCTTCTTAGTAGCTTCTTGGAGAAATCCAACAAAATCTGCAATATAAGTGCAAAATCCTACAAGAAATGATGTTAGAATCAAGAAATTTTGAGTAAAAGTGAGAGGGTAAATGAGTGTTTGGAGAGAGGAGGGTGTGCTGCTGTAATCTCAAATTAGAAATGAAGAAGGAGTGCTGGAATTTTGCTTTAAATGGACCAGGGCACGAGTGGGCGCCGTGGCTTGCTCTTTTGGGTGCTGCAACTTGAGCTGATGTGTGTGTGTGTGGCCATTCTATACGTTGCAGCGCACACAATGCTGGGCCTAGGCGCATGAGTTGTCCTGCTAGGCCTGTTTTCTACAAAAAAAACTTGTTTGTTGCCAAAAGAAAGAGAAAAATAAGATAAAATCAGCTAAATAAATAATAATATTAAAAAAGTAATCCTTAAAAATCAAATTAAATTAAAAGAAAAACTAACAATTAAAATTGAATAAAACTTAATTAAAAACAAAACTAACTAATCAAAAGAAAAATAAATAAAAACGTATCTGTGTGGTGTAGTTAAAGTGAATAGACCGGATCCATAAGCGGAATGTCTTCCACTTTTGGATCGTGCCTATCAATTAAGATCTTAAGGTGATGACCATTTACTTTAAAAGTTCGACCATCCCTAGTATCCTCTATTTCCACCGCCCCATTTTCAAAAGCATTCTTTACTACAAAAGGGCTGGTTCACCTCAAACGAAGTTTTCCTGGATGCTTATGGAGTCTAGAATCATATAAGAACACTCGATCATTAGGCTTGAATGTTTTCCTCAAAATATTTTTATCATGAAACACTTTCATCTTCGCCTTATAGATTTTAGAGTTCTCATAAGCATCATTTCTTAACTCCTCTAACTCAGTCAGTTGATAGTTCCTAAGCTTACCCGCCTCTCTTATATCAAAATTAAAAGACTTGATGGCCCAATAAGTTCGATACTCAAGCTCGACAGGTAAGTGGAAAGGCTTTCCAAAAACAAGGCTTAAGGTGACATACCTAATGGGGTTTTGAAAGCTGTATGGTAAGCCCAAAGCGCATCAACTAGTCTCAAAGACCAATCCTTGCGGTCCGGGTTAACTATTTTTTTCTAAAATTTGTTTAATTTCTCTATTAGAAAGTTCTACTTGTCCACTAGTCTGAGGACGGTAGGCTATAGAAATCTTATGTAACACCTCATATTTTCTCATCAAAGCTTCAAAAGAATGGTTGCAAAAATGTGTACCTCGATCACTAATTATAGCACGTGGTGTACCAAATCGAGATAACACATTTTCTTTGAGAAATTTAATTACCGTTCTATTATCATTGCTTCGGCAAGCTGTTGCCTCTACCCACTTTGATACATAATCTATTGCCACAATGATATATTGGTATCCAAAAGAAGGAGGAAAGGGTCCGACAAAATCAATGCCCCAACAATCAAAGATTTCGATTACTAAAATTGGGTTTAAGGGCATCATATTATGACAAGACACAACTCCTAACTTCTGACATTTTTCACATGAGTGACAATAGATGTTTGCATCTTTAAACAAGGTAGGCCAATAAAATCCACACTGCAAAATTTTTGCAGCGCTTTTTTTTCATTGAAAAGTGGCCTCTACAAGCTTGGGAGTGACAAAAATCCAAGATGATGGCAATCTCTTCATTAGGGATGCAATACCTTAAAATTTGGTCAGGGTAGTACTTGAAAAGACAGGAGTCATCCCAATAAAAATTATGTACCTCATTCAAGAATTTCCTCTTGTCTTGAGCGCTCCAATCCATTGGTATCTCACCAGTAGCTAAATAATTCACAATATGAGCAAACCATGGTAGAGAGGTAACAGAGAGTAATTGCTCATCCGAAAAATCATCCTTGATTGGAAAATTGTTAGAGGTGTCCTCAAATGTAAGCCTCGAGAGATGGTCCGCCACTACATTCTCCACTTCTTTCTTGTCTTTGATGGTGATGTCAAATTCTTATAGGAGTAGGATCCACCGCATTAGTTGTGCCTTAGCATCCTTCTTTGTAAGGAGGTACTTGAGAGTTGCATCTGTGAAGATAAGAATAGGAGAACCAATTAAATAAGCACAAAATTTGTCCAAAGTAAATACTACAGCAAGTAATTCTTTTTCAGTGCTGGAGTAGTTCATTTGAGCACTATTTAAAGGTTTTCCCTGTCTTCGCTGTCCAAGAACAGCACCTACAACATAGTCACTAGCATCACACATGATTTCAAAAGGTAAATTCCAATCAGGTGGTTGCATTATAGGTGCTGAAGTAAGCTTGCCAATCAGCATTTTAAAGGCCTCTTAACAAGCTTGAGTCCACTCAAAAAGGATAGCTTTAACTAGGAGGGCACATAGTGGTCTAAATATGTTAGGAAAGTTTTGTATGAACCTTCTATAAAAACCAGCATGACCAAGGAAAGATCTTACATCCTTTACTGTCTTAGGTGTAGGCAATTTAGAGATTAATTCAATTTTAGATTGATCAACCTCTATCCCCTTAGAAGAAACAATATGCCCTAAGACAATGCCGGATGGTACCATGAAATGACATTTTTCCCAGTTTAAGACTAATTCCTTCTCCTCACATCGAATCAGTACTCTTTCTAAATTCATTAAGCATGCATCAAATGAAGATCCAAAAACAGTTAGGTCATCCATAAAAACTTCCATGCAATTTTCAACCATATCACTAAAGATGCTCATCATGCAGTGTTGAAAAGTGGCAGGGGCATTACACAATCCAAATAGCATTCTACGAAAAGCATAGGTGCTAAAAGGACAAGTGAAGGTGGTTTTATTCTGGTCTTCTAATGCAATTTCAATTTTATAATAACCAGAATAACCATCTAAGAAACAATAAAAAGGATGACCAGCTGCACGCTCAAGAATTTGATCAATAAAAGGGAGTGGGAAGTGGTCTTTCTAGGTGGCAGCATTTAATTTTCGATAATCAATGGACCTGCGCCACCCGGTCAAAAGTTTGGTAGGGACTAACTCTTCTAGGTCATTCTTTACCACATTGACTCTAGACTTTTTAGGAACGACTTGCATAGGACTTACCCATTTACTATCAACTATGGGATATATAATTCCCGCATCTAATAGTTTTAACACTTCATTCTTCACCAATTCTTTCATAGTGGGGTTAAGCCTACGTTGAGGGTCTCTACGAGGATTAGTCCCTTCATCCAAATTTATCTTATGAGAATAAATCAAGGGACTAATTCCTTTTAAATCAGTCATGCTCCAACCTAAGGCTGATTTATGTGCATTTAAGGTCCAAATTAATTTCTCACCTTGTGACTCAGATAATTCAAATGAGATAATAATAGGAAAGGTATCACCTGGACCGAGGAAGACATACTTCAAACCCTTAGGTAGTGGCTTCAATTCGACTTTAGGTGCTTCCACACTTGAGGGGATTTGTTTCTCATTTTTTTCGGGCACTCCTCAAACTTTGGTTGCCATGTTCGAGTGCCGTAATCCTGAGATTTATCAAAAACAGCACAAATATCAATTATATTAGTTTTATCATTAAAAGAATCAATCTTATAATTATCAAGAAAATATTCAAGATGATCAAAATCATGAGCTATAGAAACTCCCTCATCGATGAGTGACTCGATCATGTATAAGTGGCGGTTCTCTTCCTCATCTTCGGGCTGTTTTGCAACATTGAAGATGTTCACCTCGAGGCTCATGTTTCCAAAGGAAAACTTCATGAGTGCATTTCTGCAATTAATTAGAGCATTTGCAGTAGCAAGGAAAGGTCTACCCAAAATCAAAGGAATTTTAGAGTTAGTGACAACAACAAAAGAAGTATCAAGGATTAGGAAATCAATAAGATAGTAAAATTTATCAATTTGAATTAAAACATCCTTTACCACATTGATAAGAGTTGTAAAATGCATCTAAACAATACTTAATTGTTAGCATTTTAGGGTTGATCGAGGTTGGAATTACACTTTTATACCTTAATAACTCTAAAGTGTTATTCTTGAATCATTGATCTATTTCGGTGCATTTTCAGGTACTTTAAGCTCAAGAGAGGAGGAAAAGTTATCATTGCTTGAAGTACAAAGAATTGAGGCATATTGGAGTGAAGGAATGCTTCCGGAAGGACAAGATGGAGGGCTTAAAAGAGCAATAGCTGCTGCCCACACTGGAAAGGAGTTTCACTAAATTGCCTGAATTGCCTATATAGATCAATCATCTTTACAAATTAAACTGTATTGATACAAGAAAAACCTGGAGATGTGCCATATATGCTTAGAAAGATCCGGAAGTCTAGTTTCTGGAGAATTTTACGGTTTGTAAAAATGATTTTTCTAGAGAAAGTTATGGCAGTTTAAGTAGACAAATGTCAGGCTGTGCAGGCTTTGCGGGGTTTTAGCTTGAAGGGCATGTGAAGGCTTAAATCCCACATCCCATATCGGTTGGAAACACATTGTTATATCCCAAATCCCACATCGGATTGGAAACATATTGCACTCATGGTATTTCCCTATAAAAGGCCTACTCCACTTCAGCTTTGAAGCTGAATCGGAGCTCATCCGAAATCATCAGAGAGTGAATCCAGAGGGCCTTTAGGACGAATCCGAAGTATAATTTTGGAGGCCAAGCTGAGGAATCGCCGAAGCTTTCGCTACCAAGGAGGAGATGATCGTTGAGAGGCCGAAGGCAACTCAAGGAAGCATGAGCTCCATGGCTGGCTAGTCTCCAAGCAAGGCGAAGGGATGAATCCCTAGGTGTAGTTGTTCTTATTTTCCTTTATTTGATTCAGTTGTAGTTTGGTATTATTTTCATTAAATATTGTTATATTTTATTCTTTAATTTAATTAGTAGATTTTTATTAGTCCAGTGATTGCATGCTTCTTTTCTATATAAGTCTAGTCATGCTCTTCTTATGTGTATTTGTTTGGGTGTGATTGAGTCTGGTAGATCTATTTTATAGATTTGTCCATTGCTATGGTATTGTCATTTAGATATATCATCGTCTTTTGATAATTTATAAGTTAGGTCATGTGTGCTTGAAAGTAAAGAATAATCATATCAATTACATTAGGGTTTATACATGCGCTTTAATTGAATATTTGCCGATTGCCTATTTGGGATGTTAAACTTGCAATCGAGATAAAAACAACTGAATCAAGTTAGGATTACGGCAACGAACCTAGGGAGGATTTCCAGAACCTTGTTGTTTCTTTATTATACTATCCATCAATTATTTACACAATTTTTGTACAATCAACAAATCAGATTTTGTCACTTTAACTTTTATCGTTTGTGTTGAGATTTATACCTTCTTTTGTAATTAACTTGTTTCCCCGTGGAATCGACACCCCAAAACTGTACTATAACTACCGCGTTATGTTTTGGGTGTCACACCCCGAGGTACTTTGACTGAACGATCAACCAATTGAAATACCACAACGGTTGGTTTGATTTCTCCTAAACCCAGCTGCAAGTAAATAGAGAACGGCATCAGGTTTATACTAGCTTCTAAATCTAGCAAGGCTTGTCCAATTTCATGATTTCGAATGCTACATGCAATGGTTGGACAGCCAAGATCATTGTATTTTGGGGGAATTCTTTGCTCAATTAAAGCACTAACTTGCTCAGTTATAAATGTTGTTTTCTTTACATGGTGCTTCCTCTTAATTGTACATAAATCCTTGAGAATGTTTGCATAAGTAGGAACTTGTTTAATCACATGCAAAAGAGGAAGATTAAGTTTAGCTTGCCTTAGGTTCTCTAGGATTTCATTGTTTAGATCTAGATTTTTCTTGATAAATTTTAAGACTTGAAGGAATGGTGCCTTAACAGGGCTCTTAGTAACTTCAGGGTCCTTGGGCAGTTCAGCATCACTACGACTTTGACCCTTTTCTACATCCTCGGATTTGTTCGTTGTTGGGATGTGTAATGTCTTACCACTTCTTGTCACAATGGCATTTACATTTTCCATATTTTTTTGTGACATGTCTTGATCATTGGGTGTAGACTGAGTTTGGGATGGGAACTTCCCTCGCTCATTCACACTCAAGGAGCCCATTAGTTTAGTCACTTGGCTCCTTATCTTTTTGTTCTCTTTAATAACCTGTGTAATTAATTCCTTACACCTTTAATTTGTCTTACTCAGTGCCTCTATAAAAGCATGTAAAGTGCCTTCTAAAGAACTCCTAGAGGATGAGGGTACATGATATGGTGTAGGGAATGATCTAGGGGTTTGTGCAAGCTACTAGTTTTCAAACTTCCAGCTGAAGTTGGGGTGATTTCACCATCCCAGATTATAGGTGTTAGAGAAGGGTGCAATAGGCTTTTTGTACATGCTTAAGGCACTACATTGTTCTTCATACATCCCTCTCATATCTATGAATGTGGGGCACTCTTGAGCGAGATGATATACCCCACCACACACAAAACATGGTTATGAAGATTCGGCATAATTAACCATGTGTGTTGGCTTTGAGCCTTTAGTTTTTAATGCATCTAACTCCATAGTAAGCATTTCGACCTTAGCTTTCAGGCTGTCTTCTTCCCTAAGATGGTATATTCCACCACTACTTTGGTTTCCTACAGGTCGTGACCTATTGGTGCTTTCAGTAGCACTAGATCCAGTCCAAGTGTGAGCTTTTTCAGTAAGCTGATTGAGGTACTCAATGGCCTCTTCAGGGTCTTTTTACAGAAATTCACCATTACACATCATCTTTACGAATTGGCGCTCTCTATAGGTAAGTCCCTCGTAAAAGTAGCTCGCTAAGCACCAACTCTCGTACCCATGGTATGGACACATACTTAATAGCTCCTTAAATTTCTCCCAAGACTGATACAAAGTCTCATTCTCCTTTTCTGCAAAGGTGGAGATTTGTCTTTTTAAGGCATTGGTCTTATGTTGAGGGAAGTATTTATTAAATGAGACTTGGGTCATCTCATTCCATGACCCAATAGATCGTGGTCTCAGCGAGTATAACCAACTCTTAGCTTTATCCTTCAAGAAGAAAGGAAAAAACTTGAGTCTCACAATATCATCAGTTGCATCTTGACTATGAAAAGTCGCAACTACTTCCTCAAACTCCCTAATGTATATATATGGGTTTTCATTTTCCAAGCCATGAAATGTATGGAGTAATTGAATCATCCCTGTTTTAAAATCTTGATGGCGAGTGTTGGCTAGAAATATAATGCATGATGGTGTGGCTGTCCGACTAGGATGTAAATAATCTTTAAGTGTCCTAGCAACATTCTCATTAGGGTTTTCAGCCATGTCAGCAAAATTTTCTAAATTTTCAGTTGGGTGTACACTAGGGTTTGATTTAGGCGAGGTTTCACTAATGGACGTGGAAGGAGAGGGTAACTCTATTTCGGGTCCCTTAGTGAATCTACCTCGCGAATCTCTCGGCCTAAGCATACACCAACTAAGTTAAAAGGTAATAAATAAAACAAAACAAATAAAAGAAAATCAAAAAATAAAAACTTAAAGAAAGGAACGATAGTACCATCTTGTCTTAGAGTTTGACAGATTTCCTTGTATGTAAGCGTGTTTCCCCGGTAACAGCACCAAAATTTGATTATGCCCAAAGTATAACGCGGTAGTTGTAGCACAGCTTTGGGGTGTCGATTCCACAGGGAAAAGCGATCTATAAAGGAAAAGTGCAAACCTTAACACAAACAATAACAATCAAGCGAGAAGATATCAATGATGAAGCAATTGTGTAAATAGATTGACAAATATGATAAAGAAACAACAAGGTTCTGAGAATCCTCCCTAGGTTCGTTGCCTTATTCCAATCCTTAATTTAGTTGTTTTTATCTCGATTGCAAGTTTCACATCCTAAACAAGCAATCGGCAAATATTCAATCAAGCACATATATATACCCTAATGTAATTGATATGAATTACTCTTTCAAGTTAAGCACACATAACCTATCCTATAGATTTATCAAGAAACGACAATATATCTTTAATGACAATATTGCAGTAATGGAAAAACCTAAAAGATAAATCTACCTGACTCAATCATACCTAATAATCTTGACATAAGAAGAGCATGACTAGACTTATATCAAAGATAAAGATACAATCACCGGATTAAGAGAAAAATCTTTTAATTAGATAAAAGAGTAACACATAACAATGTTTTGACAATAAAGCCCAACTACAACTGAATCAAGAAAGGAAAATAAGAACAACTACACCTAGGGATTCATCCCTTCGCCTTGCTTGGAGATTAGTTCGCCATGAGGTTCATGGTTGAACTCTTTGATGGAGGAGAGTGTGGTAGCCTTCTTGAGTTCTTCAAACTTCAAAAGATATCTTTTCTAAAACCCTAAGTGATCTATTTATAGTGTAAGAGGTCCAAGGATATTCTAGGGTTTAAACAATCATTAAAGTCCTAATTAGGTCATAACTCGGAAACAAAGTATCGTGTGCGCGCCGCGGCTCTGTCTATTTCTTGTTCTACAGAGCTTCTGGGCGCCGCGGGCCCTGCCTAGTCCAGGACACGGCTCTAGCTGGTGCTGAAGTCCTGTGAAGGTTTTAGGCACCGTGGCCCTACCTAGTCCAGGTCGCAGCGCACCCTGAAGGAGGATTAGCTCTTTTGGGCAAGCTTCTGGAGGCCGAGGCTTGGATATTTCCAGGCCATAGCGCACACACTTAAGACTTGATTCTCTTCATTTTGTCCTTCGATAATCATGCCTTCACTTCAGTATTCATTGAGTCATTATACTTCAAGCAACGATAGCTTTTCCTTCTCTTTTGGACTCAAAGTACCTGAAAGTGCACCTGAAATAGATCAACAATTCAAGAATACCACTTTAGAGTTTTTAACGAATAAAAGTGCAATTAAAACCTAGATCAACCCTAAAATACTAATAATTAAGTACTGTTGAGATGAATTTTATGGCTCTCATCAATTGTTGTCTAATATTTAATTAAGGGTGGTGAGCTCCATAAGGTAATCATAAGTACTAATCTAATTCTTTTGATGAAAACTAGTAACCTGGATTCCCTTGCTGATCTTTGTCTAATAAGTCTTTGTACTTTTATGCACAAAATTATGTCTTGACTCTTATCTAATAGTTTGTCTCCCCTCTTGCCACTCCTTATTTCATAAAAGTAATTTAGTTTTATTCTTGGTTGTAGTATACATGAGAATATTTTCTTTGCTCATGAACATGTTCAGGATATAGACAAGAAGTCCTTTGGGGGTAATGTGGTTTTAAAAGTAAACATGTCCAAAGCCTATGATCGACTTGAATGGGGTTTCTTACTAAAAGTGCTTCGATAATTTGGTTTTTCAAAAAACTGGTGCGATTTAATTTTTAATTGTCTAGCAAACTGCTAGTACTCTATCACCTTAAATGGAAAGGATTATGGCTTTTCAAACTTTCAAGGGATTACGCCAAGGTGACCCAATCTCTTCCTTGTTATTTGTTCTGGCTGAAGATGTTTTATCTCAAAATCTTAGTCATCTCATGGAGGAAGGGGCTACTAATCGATATAAGATCTCTGGATCAGAAGTTGGTATTTCACATCTTCTATATGCCGATGATATGTTAGTTTTTCTAAATGGAGAAAAATCTTCACTCAAAGCTTGCATTGGTCTTTTAAATTCTTATGAGGCAGCATCTAGGCAACGCATTAATTGGAGTAAGAGCTCATTCTTTGTTTCTAAATAATGTAGCTGAAGCATAATTTCTTTGATTAAAATATGGACTTCGTTCTAACAAGCTTCTCTCCCTATAATTTATTTGGGTATTTCTCTTTTTAAGGAATGATGTCTTGTTGCATACTTTCTTTGTATTAAAGAGCAAATTCATGTTAGATTAGGTAATTGGAAGGCACATTTATTATCAATGGGTGGGAAAATCAGACTTATAAAAGGTGTTCTGAGCTCTATAACCATCCATTCCCTTGCGGTAGTGCCCATTCCAAAATTAATTTTATGCAAGATTGAGAAATTTTTTACTTATTTCTTTTGGAATCAAGGTAGTTCTTCTCAGCGTCATTGGATTTCTTTGAAAAATGTTTCAAACTACAAAAGGAAAGAAGTTTTGGCATTCGGTCTTTGAAAGAGGTTATGTCTTCTATTCATGTTAAATTGGCTTGGAACTTCCTTCAGGGGAAATCTTTTTGGGAGAAGATTATGCAGCAAAAATATGTGAATATCTTTGATGAATTACGTTGCCCAGATATAGTTATCATTACTGACACATGTGTTGGCATTTGTCCAAGGATTAAACAAGTTGAAGAATGAGGCTTTTGGAGCTTCTGGCGCCGCGGCCTACATCAAAGGAGAAAAGGTCCTCCACCAGTGTGCGCCGCGACCTAGCATTGGTTGAGTAAATTATTTTTCTAACAATTCCTAAAGTTGAACCTTTAGTTCTCTCAATTCAAAAGGTCGATCACAAGATTGTTGTTCATGATAATTCATCGAAAATGGTATAAGATCCAATTACCTCTTAAGTTTTTTGATCTTTTTATTCTCTTTATCATGTTTATTTATGTTTGATTTTTCTTTTCTAATTTCGAGATGAAGAATTTTTTTCTCTTGTTTTGTGTTTCTTTCGTTGTTTTATTAATTATTGGTTTATGTTCATGGTGGGATTTATTCAACATAATCTTGTATTTGCTTTCTCGTCAATTGAAAATAACGATATCACCTTTTTTTCGTTAAGATCTGAGAGGTCCTTTTGATTGTTTTTTCGCAGGTTGCTTTAATAAAAAGTGAAGAGAATGGAGGAGGAGAGGGAACAAAGCATGAAGGAGGAAACTGATATGAAGATCTTCACCGGAGTATCTGTCGCCACCGGTGAAAAGTCCAATGATTGGAATGACCAATCTGTAAAAGTAGAAAGTGAGAATAGAAATGATGGTAGGTTAAAGGAGAAGGAAATGAGGAAATCACTGATCGAGTCGAAGAGGGAGGAGGGAATGGAAAGTGTGGCCTGGAAGATGAAAGATGTCGTAAGAGTAGAGACGAAAAAGTTGGGAGTAGTCGAAGCGTGGAACCCGAGACTGAAGAGGTTTTTCCTTCCATTAAGCGAGACCCAGCTATGAAACCAGACTCATTGATTAAAGTCCTCATGAAAATCAGTTCGAATCGAGTCAGCTCACGGTTCGAATGGTGGCTCCGCAGCCAGGTAATCTCAAAAAATTTATTAAAATATTCTTTATTTAAAAATAAAGAAAATAAAATCCCAAAAATTAAATTCTTTGTTTTATATAAAAGCTCAAGTCAAGTTGATGTTAAAAACGAGTGAATTCATGCAATACTAGGCAAACAATATTTATTGATTGTCTTGTCTTTTAGTGACTGTTGTAACTGTCATTGTTTGTTTGAAAATAGTATCTCCCTTATTAAATTTATTAATCTAAAATTACCACAAGTACTCTTAAAGGGATAGGAAATGGTTTCTTACCATTCTATGTGAAGAAAAAAAAGAATGTCTTTAACATATTACAAAAATTATTTTGAATACAATCAATACAAAAAAATTATGGGTATTACCAAACATGTTATTTAATGGCTAATATTAAAGACTCTTATAATTATTTTTTGTAGCATGATTCGACAATACATCGACCTTCAAACCATTGAATCAAGGCTTGTTAAAGGAGTGTGCTTGGATTGTTTCGAGAATTTCTTTAGGGATCTATTTTTCATGCTTAACAATGCTATTGTTTTCTTCGAAAGGAACTTCCATGACCATACTGCTGTGCTAATACTATGTCCTTTAGTATTGAAAGAAATGAAGGATAAGAAAAGAAAACTACCGCAACCCGTGATAGTGAAACCCGAACCTGATCAATTGCCCACTTTTCTTCCAAAACCCATCGAGATTGTTTTGGTTTTACCCTCTATCAAAACCAGACCATATTTTAGTAGTAGAAAAAGAGATAGAGAGGATAAAGAAAAATCAGTTTCAAGTACTCCTGTAAACTCAAGAATACGTAGCAAGGTTCTTGAAAAAGAGCACAAGTGTGGTGCTAATGAGCTTAGCTCTCATGATGTTTATGAGAGTAAGCTTGAAAGTAGAAGAGAGGAGGACGAGAAGAAGATGGGAGGCCACTATAAGAAGAATCAGTATCAGCAACGGATTATCACGGACGAAACATTTTCCATCAATGATAGGTAGTTTCACCGACGAAATTTATCCGTTGGTGATATTCGAAAAATTATGATTGACAGAAAATTTCGTCAGTGATAATAATATTCCCTTGGTAATATTTTTTTAAAATTAACATTTAATTTCTAATTAAATTTTCATAAGAAAAATACTATCACCGATGGAATTATCCGTCGGTTATAATAAATACATTTTCAAATATATTTTAAATTGTTATGTTATTTTTTACAATCGAAAAAAGATTATCACCGACAAAATTATCCATCAGTGATAAATAACACTTTTAAAATCATTTTAAATTGTATGTTATTTTTTAAAACCAAAAAAATACTATCACCGAAGAGAGTGACTGTCGAGCCAATGAAAAGGAGAGGGATAAACACTGGTCAGAATGAGGTTAGAGTGAGGTCTCCTGGGAAGCAAAGGGAACGAACAAGGAGGTGATGATTATTTTTGTATATAAATTTAAATTATGAATGGCTTTTTTTGTTGCAGTTTAGTTGTACAGGTAAATAAATTGTGCCCCGAGGTTTGATGTCAATGATATTTACCTCTTTACATTTTAAAAACATTAACATTGTTTTTTTTCATACTCACAATTTAATATTTAGAGACCACATACAATTTTTCATCCGAAATTCCATCAATTGAACATTAAGAAATTGTTCACAGATCATGTCATCTCATCAATTATACTTAAGAACCTCAACCTTCCCTTCATATTTAATTAATCCTTTAAAACCCCATCTCTAATTTTCTCTTCTTTTTGTTTTTGTCCCATCAGCCAATTATCTCCTTCCCCGAAACCCAGAAAACTAAAACTAACCTAATCCTTTTCCCTTTCCTTGCATCCCTATTACAGCCCATACATACACATATATCTTCCTTTCTCTCCAACCATAAAGCCCCTAACAACTACACTCTCTTAGTGTAACGACTCATCTCGGGTTGGCCACCCCCAAGACTGTGTCATTACATTTTGAAAATTTCAGCATGACACATATATACAACAATAAAAATTTACCAACTGCAAGTATTTACATCAATTCTCAACCCTTAACAGGGGAGATACATCATTCAGATCTCAATTTAAACATTATATACAACATAATATGCATGAGTATTTACAAATATTTTTTTTTCTCACTATTCTGAGGATGTGGACCACGTGGCTAACAGATAATGAATCCGTCTGAATCTCAGCACACCAACTATCTGCCCTGCCTGCTGCCTGAAATCATTTAACATTGAGGGATGAGCTGCACAAGCTCAGTGAATTATAAATTTACTAGAAGTATTCAATTTGTATAAATAATCTTTTAATATTTAATCATTTATATCTCATATAACTTGATAATAGCATTCTACTATCACTACATATATCATAAGCCTCATTCTCTATCAATCTCTTCTTCTTATATATTCATTCACCTTAAGACCATCAATTATCTCTTAATTACCTTGTTATGAGGTTCACAACATGTAGTCTACCATTTAGATAGTTCTTATCATATCATACTTTCATGTTTCTTTCTCACCATAACTGTCTCTCTGTGAGACTCATTCATTTATAAATAAATTTACAATAACAAAACAACACTTGAACATTTCGGTAATAAAATTAATATTTAAAATAGATGTAACGCATGAATTATTATTAGGGAACGTCTTCCCACATGTCAACATGTTTTTATGTTAGACCGACTGCCTTTCCGGTTCTTTTATTTTATTTAGACCGGCCGCCCTCCCGGTTCTTTTATTTCCAGTATATACCAGCTATCACGGTTTTCATTTATTTCCAGCATATACCGGCTGTCACGGTTTTTCATTTAGATCGGGCCCCTCCCGGTTCTTTTATTTCATGCATATGCATATGAACAATGATATGGCATATGAACAATAATATAAAAACAAGTACGTATTCAGACATTCAATCTAACTATCATGCTTTTTCTTAAATTATTATTTGATCAATTTCACTAAATTCTTCTCCTCATATATCATATCAATTTATCAACCATAACTCTTCAAGAATTTCATTTATCTCATTCATTATTAAATCGACTCATTATTCCAATAATATTACTTCTCATATAATAACTTTCCACATATCAATTATACCTATCATACCCATCAAACAACTTTCATCTATCATCAAATCATAGGTTAATAATTTATTCAAATATTATCACTATATATTTCATATTTATCTTGATTACTTAAAGTAAATCTGACTCACCATGTAGCACTTAGAGCTACTCGTGGATCACCTCCTTGCCTTTCCTGCTCTTTTCAGCAATTTCCCCCCGTTGCTGATCATCATCACCTGACATAATATTTATATTAAATTTCTAATTTATTCTTCAATTTCTTCATAATTCACACCCTTTGAAAATTCTCACATTGAATTCCGGGAATTTCATGTATGCTAAATTTCAAAAATAAACTTCATGTTATTACCTTATGTTTTTCTTAGAGCTTCCCGTGACTCTCTATAAAATTCTCCCGTAAAGCTCTTCAGAATTTCACTCTTTTAATCTTTCTTGCGGTCCCCAAGTGTTTAAGGAAATAGAGTAGTTTAGATTTGAGATCGAAGAAAATCAAACAGGGTTTGGTAAAACTAATAAAACAATTCAATATAAATAATAAAAATTTATTCGGCACCGTTGCACTGCTTTCCTTATCTCTACTATGCAATATGCAGAGACTTCAATTTCTTTGGTGTTGCCACGTCTTTCGCTTCTTTTTTTTTTTTAAAAACTTTTTTTCTTTCTTTTTTCTTTTTCTGTTGCCCTTTTTTTTCCTTTATCTGGATGTTTCAATTTTTTTTCTTTTTCATTTTCTTTTTCTTTACATCACCACGCGTCCGTTTTTTTTTTTCAAAAGAAATATTTTATTAAATAATAAATCTTTCACATATATATTATTTTAATTCCATATTATAAATTACTTTTTTATCATTTCTTTATGAATACAGATATTACACTTAGCCCCTATTTTATCATCCTTTCATTGCCATCGTTGTTGGTTTGAGGCATCCACTCAGCTGACAACTACACGAGATCTTCTACCATCGTTTTTTTCTCTAGCAATAACTGTTCCACCCTAGTCTAGATTAAGCAGGCAAGATCGGGTTTTGATTGCATGAAAAAATGAGAATATTAGATGTAGAGCCGTGTGTGAGATTTATTTTAATGATAAAAAGTTTTCTTTGTCTGTTTGGTTACCGAATGAAAAAATAAGGAAAAAAAGGAAATGAGAATATCAAAAATAAAGGAAAAACTTCATATCTTGGTCTGAATGAACTTTGAACTACAAGAAATTAAAAGTTGTTTTTCTCTTTCTCTTAGTTTCCCCTTTTTATTTTAGCTTCAATGAACTTCAAAAAAAGCTTCTTTATTGAAAGAGAGTGACAAAAGCTTAAGCTTTTAAAGTTCATCTTCAAGCTTATTGCAATATACCAAACTTCCATTCAACCATATATATTTAAGGAACGAGTTTCAATTCCATTCAACTATATCTTCGATAAGATATTAATCAATAAGCTAGAAAGTTGTCTTATTGGCACCATTTTTCTTCATTTTCTTCATTTTTTGTGGTTTTAATTTTTGACTTTGTGAGGATGATCATTGTTGAATTCTTTAGTTCAATTTTTTTTCACTATTATAGATCTAATTTGGGAGAAAGGAAATTAAAAGGAATGAAAGGGAAAATAGGGGGAAAAAGAAAAGAGAAGAAAGAAAAAAAAAGAGAATAGGATTTATATGTGAGTGTTTTTTTTTCTTTTAGTGTTTTATCATTTTTCTGTTAAGAACTAACAAATTTTGAGTGCTTAATCCGTAGTACATAAACCTCTTAAAGACAAGTATCTTTTATGTGGCTAATCTGTAGTACATAAAAAGAAACCAATTTTAAATTTAAAAGATTGGTTTAATTGTAAAATTTCTCCGAAGTTCAGGGTTAAGTAACTATTTTAAAAGCTTGAGGGTCACAATATTAAAACGAAAATTTATTGCGATGGGGGTTTTGCTAATTCTCTATCATTCAGTGAGGTGGCATTCAATTAGTGAACATAAAGATATGTTATAGAAAAGCCTAATGTATGTTTTTCCTTAGATCTTGGTTCTTAATTAGCATGATCGAAAAAACAGACGGTGCTGATGCATCTAAGGTTTTAATCTAGGCTTAAGTTCAGTACGAAATTTTTGCAAAGATAAAACACTTTTATATGGACTGTCTATGTTCACCGTTTGATGATTAGTGATCATGGAAAATCTATCAGACAACTGAGAAAAACCAAAACATGAAATAAAAATTATTTTTAAGATATAATGAATGTATGCATTTTTCTTTGTTGTTTTCTTTTCTATTTAAAATGAATTGTTATATAAAAACTCAAGTCCAATATCCATTACTGGGCATGGTTATGTGTTAGAAACTTACAAGCAAATGCATTATTAGGCAAACACACAACTGTTAAAAGAGTTTAGTCCAATATCTATATTCTAGCCCGGGTCTTCCGGCAAGTAGTGGTGCCCCTTAGAACATAGATTGAGTCCAATATGTTATGATATATATATATATATATATAATTTGGGAGACGTTTTTCTTAATAGATTTAGTTGTTTGTTAAAAATAATTTCCTATTTTATAGTTGGTTGTTCTAGTAGAACATAGATTTAGTACTATTAAATCGATTAATCTTATACAAGTAGTAGTACTAGTTTTCTACTATGATGTTGTTCTTTTCTTAATAGTATTAAGAAAATATCCTCTATATAAAGAGGGTTTTAGAGAAGTTTTGAGGCACTCATAATTTCAATGTAGAAAGCTTTGGGTGTATTGAGGATTTTGGGTTATGAGGTTGTCAGGGTAATAATGTTATTTTTCTTAAAGTTGTTGTTAAAGATTAATAAGTTGTGAATTTGTTGGTGGTGTAGGCAAATAGGTTGCTCAACCATGTTAAATTATTGTGTGCTTAATAATTGTTTGTTTTTACCTAAAATTTGAGTAAGAGATTTTAGAGGTAAAATCCTAACAAGTGGTATCAGAGCCTGAACATCTATTTTAAGAAGCTACCTCTTGTTATTTGTTGCGTCTATACCACAATGTCAATAGGTATACCGAAATTTGAGATTCTTTTATTTAATTGAATAAATAATTTTACTTTCTAGTAGAATACAGTTCAAGATCTTCTAGTGTAACAAGATCTTGATCATGCTTTAGAAGAAGAAAAAAAATCAGAAGAGGAAAAAAAACCAGAAGAGGTGACTGATATAAAGTGACAATCTATTGTTGACCCATAACACTTATTTATTGGTTTCTCTTTAACCAGGATTAACTCAACAAACAATGGTTTGTTGCTGGTGCTGGAATATTTTTGTTTTCAGTTTGTGGACATTCAATTTTATCTTATGCTTCTTTGATGTTTATTAAAAAAATTTCTTTTGCAATAAAAAAATTTAATGATATAAGCTACTTAAATTGATAAGTATTAGTAGTTGATTTTTCAAAGTTTCTTAATTTTAGTTTATTAAGAAACCATCAAATTCGCATGGAAATGATTTTTTTTTAATTTTATAAATTTTCATATTAAATAATTTCAGGACAGGGAGAGTAGGAAATTTAATGTCCTGATGAGGTAGAAATCTATATAAATACAAACAACTTGGTTATGCTATGTAGGTGGAAGAAAATTTTATCATTTCTTTTTCTTTTTTTACATTTTTTTGTCTTGTAGCTGGAAGAAACAGTTTGTAAAAAGAAGAAATGAAACTGAGAAAATATTATAACAATGCTGAAAAATTTGAAATAGCACTAATCATCATTTTGTTCTCATATTTAGTTTTAAAGATTGCAACATGAAAAATGTTTATTAAAATAGCATAAGCCTTTGATTGCTATCCTTGAATAATGTCGATCTTTTATTTTTAATTTATGAGCAAAGCAGGTGAATGTCAATATACAAGCATAATAAAATCATGCTAATAAAGTTTTGGTTAAGTGATAGAAAAAGATAAATACTGAAACTTTGAGACCATAAAATCTTAAGTTCGACTCCTATAATTATCTTGTAATTTCAATTCATAGTCGAAGGGCACACTTGTACCCTACTGCTCATTTAATCATCCCTCTATTTTTATTTGTGAAAAAGGCTTGTGAGGATATATAGAATTGTAAACCTTCATATGAAATGGATGGTTCTATTTTCAGATACCAAAAATGGTTGTCATTATTTCTTTTTCATTTAATGGAATATTTTGCTTGTGAAAGAGGTTCTTGAGGATATATATAATTTTAAGTGATTCTAACTTATCCTATTTTTGTCTAAACTTACATTATAATAAATTTTCTTATCTACAAGTGAATTGTTAGTTAAGAATTTGACTTCGAGACCTTCAGGCATCTAAGTAGAAATTGATGTATTGACAAATGAGTTAAATGCTCTTAGTTGTTTTGGAACTCTCATAAGTTGTTTTGTCTTTTAGTAATATCGCGTGTTAGTAAAAACAAAAAATTTCTGGTAACCATCATTGTTGCTTTGAAAATAACAGTATCTATATTTTCAAAAGAAATAATGACTATTATCATTAATAGATTTGTCTTTTAATGATATTGTGTGTAAGCACATAACAAAAAAAATAATAATTATAGTAACAGTCGTAGCTTTGGAAATATCATCTTCCCAATGAAAGCTAGTGGATCTAAAATTAACAAAAATTACTCAAGTTTTTAGGAGGGTTCCACTTCCATCATTTTTCTTTAATGAGAACATAACACATCACCGTTTGAAAAGTCAATGGTTCAAATTTACATAAATACGAAGACAATTTGGTAAATAAAAAAAATTATTGATTTAATTTTTTCACTCTTAAAGTTTTTTGACGATATCGGGACAATTGTGGGTAAAAAAAAAGTACGATAGGTATCGTTAGAAAGCTCTCACCAAGAGCTACCTAATGAGATCCATAAGTGCCACATTCTGTTGAGTCGACTTCCCTCACGTGAGTGGGGACAAGTTCGATGAATAATAACTACTTGATTTTATTTTTTTTATTTCAAAAAAATACAATAATTTTTTAATGAAAAAATGCTCTCCCTTTGTTGACATGATAAATGTATATTCTCGTAAGATTTTTTTTTCATTGTTCAATTATTTACACAACATGAAATTTTTGTCTATCACACTAAGAAATACAGACATTTTGTTAAAAAGAATTTATATGTTGAAAAGTGCAATAAGCAATTGCAGCATTTAGAATATAATAAATTGACAAAATCACTTCATATATCATCATGATCCAACTATTAAAAAAATAAAATATTAATTTAGATAAGAGAAATGTAATGGCATATGGAGCTCTCTTAATTATAATTATCTACAAGACAATAATTTAATGAATTTTACAAATTTCTTATTTTTTGAATAAATTAGTTTTAAAAGTGTGAAATTAAGCATAATGTTAAAACATTAAAAATAAAAAAAATAATAGAGAGATTTGTAATTCATTATGATTTTTTTTAATGGTTTAGTGTATGTGACTAAATCTGAATCCTTGATTTTTTCAAATGGTGATGTGCCATATGCTTGTTAAGAAAAATGAGATGTCCTTTTAAAAGAGAGAAAATGATGGAAGTCAGACCAATAGATTAGAATATGGATCAATCCCCTAGGAGGATAGGGAAATGTCTTCTTGTTGTTCTAAAGCAAAAGAGAGAGAGAGAGAGTATTTTCACACATTACAAAAATGATTTTAATCATATTATGTATGGTCACAAATAAAAGTATATGAGTTTTTACGACCCTAAAGTATATAAGACATGACTTAAGTATAACCCATAAAATGCAAAAATTTATAGGATCAATCCCATTTAATTGACCCCACATTTTATCCGATCAAAGAACAAAATTATCACGTATGACCCTTTTACTTTTATGGGTATCATAAAACATGTACTTTCATGGTTGATATTAATGACTCTTACAAATTTTTGCATGAATCTGTAAGATATGAAAACATGATCCGATAACACATAGATCTCCAGTACATTTGAATCTAGGCTTGTTAGAGGAATCTACTCGGATTGTGTCAAAAAGTTCTTCAAAGATCTCTTTCTTTTGTTGAACACTATCGTTTTCTACAAAAACAACTCCCTGAGCTTATCGCTGTGCTAACACTCCGTGCTAAAATATGAATTTTCTCTTTTTTAGAGACAACATATAACGACCCATCCAGAGTTGGCCACCCCTGAGACGGTGTCATCACATTTTGAAAATCTCAGCACGACACATATATGCAACAATAAAGCAAAATAAAACTAACAAATTTTTTTACTGTAACCCTCAACCCTCAACAGGGGAGGTACATCAATCTGATATAATTTAAACATAATATACAACTTAACATGCGTGAATATTTACAAATAAATTTTTGTTTTTCATTTTCTCATTTGTTTGAGGATATTGACACGTACGTAGCTTACAGTAAATGATTTCGTCTGACTTTCAACCCACCAAACTACTAATCCTGTCTGCTACCTAAAATCATTGTACAATGAGGGGTGAGCTTCACAAGCTCAGTGAATTAAATTTACTAAAAGCATTCCAATTTCGTAAATAGCCCTTTAATATTTAATCATTTATTTCTTCTATAACTAGATAATAGCAAAAAGTTTAATATTTAAATAATTCTTATATTATCATATTTCTATGTCTTTTTCTCTTTTTCTCACTGTAACTGTTTCTCACTCGGAGACTCATCCATCTCTAATTATATTCATAATAATATACCACACCTCATCATTTCGATAATGCTAGCAATAATTAAAACAGATGCAATACATGAATGATTATGATGGGAACGTCTTCCCACCTGTCGACAGGTTATTATTATCTTAGATCGACCCCTTCCTGGTTCTTTACAGCTTATCCCGGCTATCACAGAATTTATCTCCAGCATATACCGACTGTCACGGTGCCCCTTTTATTTCCAGTATATACCAGCTGTCACGGTTATTCCATTAGACCAAGCCCTTCCCGGTTCTTTCAGTTATCTTATTTATTGCATATGCATATGATCAATGATATGAAATATGCTTATGAACAGTAATATAACAATAACATGTATAAAAATATTTAAATTAACTACCATGATCATTCTCAATTTATCATTGAAATAAATTCCTCAAAATTTCTCTCCTAATATATCACATCTACTAATTAAACATAACTCATCAATAATTTTACTTATCTATTTTATTATTAAATCAGCTTATTATTTCATTAATTTCTTCTCCTCATATATCACATAAATTTATTTACCCAGACTAGTACCAAATTTTATTTATCCCCTTTACTATTAAATTAACTCATTATTCTAATAATATTTCTTTTTACATAATAATTTTCTATGTATCCAGTATTTATATCATACTTATCAACCAAATATTTATCTACCACTAAAGCATATGCTAATAATTAAATTTAGTATTATCACTAGATATTTGATTTTTATTTAGACTACTTAAAGTAAATCCAACTCACCACGTAGCACTTAAAGCTACTCGTGGATCACCTCCTTGCCTTTATCGTTCTTCTCCGAAAATTTCCCCGATTGCTAATCGCCAACCCCTGACATCATATTTGTTTTCAATTTCTAATTATTTCTTCATTTCTTCATAAACCATACATTTTGAAAATTCCCACTTTGAATTCGAATTTTTTTTAGAAAATGCTAAAAATTCAAAAATAAACACTACATTATTACCTTTTTCTTTTCTGATAGCTATTCGTGATTCCCAATAAAATTTCACCGTAAACTTCTTCAAAAATTTGCTATTTTAACTTTTCTTTGGATCCCCAGGTGTTCAAAGAAAACAAGTAATTTGAAAGAAAAACAAACGAAATCAGTAAGTATAAATTTTTGTATCGATTATACCTATATATATTCATATGTTTTGTCGGCAACCAAAAAAATCAACTACCCACAAATATCATCAGCTCCACGTTTGCACTTAGGTGGAAGGCTTGTAGTCTTCCACTTAACTTGAAAAAACATGGAAGCAATTTAACAAAACTTGGCAGCAGGTGCTGCCACCTGCTGCCACGTTTTGGTTAGTTTTTTTATTTTTTTATTTTTAACTTTAACTTCTTTTGTTTTTTTTAATTATTTTTTTCCTTCTTCTCTCTACTGTCGCTCCCCACATTTTGGATGAATTTTTTTTGGTCTTTTTCTATTTGGGACATAAACATCCTTTTTTTTAAATACATTTAGTATTTGAACTTTATGCCTTATTTATTAATTTACTTCTTTACCCTTATTTTACAAATACGGGTATTACAATTCTACCCACCTGACAAAAATTTTGTCCCCGAAATTTTCTTACTAAAATCAAGAAAAGAGTTGGGGGAAATCCTTTCTCATTCTTGTTTCATGCTCCCACGTGACTTCTTTGACATCTCTATTTCGCCATAATACTTGAATCAAGGGAATGACTTTATTGCGCAAGACTTGATCCTTTCTATCTAGGATTTTGACTAGTACTTGCATAAAAGTCAAATCTTCCTGAAATTCTATCGCCTGATTCGAGATACTGTGGGATTCATCGTGTAAGTACTTTCTCAGCAGTGACACATGAAATACATTATGTAGTTGCTTTAACTCCAGAGGCAAATCAAAACGGTATGCTACAGGCCCAATTCTCTCAATCACCTCATATGGCCCCACGAATCTCGAGCTCAACTTTCCCTTCTTTTTAAATCTCAACACTCCTTTCCACGGAGCTATCTTCAAAAATACCCAATCACCAACTTAGAACTCGAGAGGTCGTCTTCTTTTATCAGCATATCCATTTTATCTGTTATAAGCTGCTATGAGGTTCTCCCTAACTAGTTTGATCCTCTCAGTAGTCAACTCTATCATTTCTTGGCCATATATCTTTCTCTCTCCAACTTCTTCCCAGCATGCAGGAGTTCTACACCTTCTACCATATAAAGCCTCGAAGGGTGCCATCCTAATACTAGTTTGATGCTAATTATTGTATGCAAACTCGATCAAAGGCAAATAAGCATCCCAGCTCATTGAGAAACTCAATACACTTGCCCTCAACATATCTTCTAGTCTTCTAATGATTCTCTCTGTCTGCCCATCTGTTTGTGGATGAAAGGCTGTACTAAATTGTAATTACGTACCCATAGCTTCTTGGAAACCCCTCCAAAATCTAGAGGTAAATCTAGAATCTCTATCAGAAACAATGCTCAAGGGTACTCCATGTAATTTTACTATCTTAGCTTCAACCAACTTTTCTGGACTCCAGGTAGTCTTAATAGGAAGAAAATGTGAAGACTTAGAAAGTCTATCCACGATAACCCATACACCGTTATGTCCTCTCTGGGTATGGGGAAGACCAGAGTCAAAATCAATGCTCACATTCTCCCATGGCCACTCAGGTATTGGAAGAGGTTGTAATAAACCTGCTGGATGTCTATTCTCAGACTTTACCTATTGATAAGTCAAACATCTAGCAATATATTCTGCTACATCCTTCTTCATCCCTGACCACCAATAATTCTATTTCAATCCCCTGTACATCTTATTATTATTACCTGGGTGCATGGAATATACAGAATCATAAGCTTCCCTTAGTATCTCCTTCCTCATCTCCACATCATTAGGAACACAAACTCTATGCCCCAATACCACCATGCCATCTTCTCTAATTCTAAACTCAGTTGACTTCCCACTCAACACTTCCCAACTAATCTTCTCTATCCCTTCATCTCTACCTTGTATCTGTAATAAACGATCAATAATAGGAGATTGTGTCATCATATTTGCCATCAATACTCCTCTATCATTGACACTCAACTGCATCCTCATTCTTCTTAACTCTATCATCAAGCTAGTATTATGACTCCCAATAGCAGCTAATCTCCCTGTAGCCTTTCTACTCAATGCATCAGCTACGACATTAGCCTTTCCTGGATGATAGTGAATCGTACAGTCAAAATCACAGATCAACTCCATTCGTCTCCTCTGCCTCAAATTCAACTCCTTCTGGGTCGGTAAATGCGTCAAGCTTTTATGATCAGCAAAAATTTCACAATTGTCTTCATATAGATGATGTCTCCAAATCTTCAAAGAAAACTATGGCAGCAAATTCTAAATCATGGGTCAGGTAATTCCTCTCATGGCTCTTCAGTTGCCTATATGCATAGGCTATAACTCTCCCATGTTGCATCAACACACATCCCAACCCTTGATGTGACGCATCACTATAGACTACAAATCCTTCATCACCAGAAGGAAGCACTAACACCGGGGCAGTCGTTAGTTTCTCTTCCAACAATTGGAAACTTCTCTTATATTCCTCTGACCATCTGAACTTCACATCCTTCTTGGTCAATTTAGTCAATGGTCCAGCAATTATAGAAAAATTTTGGATAAATCTTCTATACTAACCAACCAACCCCAAAAAGCTTCAAATTTCAGTTACACTCGTGGGTCTTTCCCAATTTAACACTGCTTCTACTTTCTGTGGATCAACTGTTATCCCCTCTCCCGACACAACATGCCCCAAGAAAGATATCTCGCTCAACCAAAACTCACATTTAGAGAACTTCGCATATAATTTCTCTTTCCTCAGAATCTCCAACACTATCTCCAAATATTGCATATGCTCCTCTTCATTCTTAGAATATACTAAGATATCATCAATAAACATAATCACAAATCTGTCCAAGAATGGTTTAAACACTCGATTAATTAGGTCTATAAATGCTGCAGGAGCATTAGTTAACCCAAATGGCATCACTAGGAACTCATGATGGCCATAACGTGTTCTAAAAGCAGTCTTAGGCACGTCCCTCTCCTTTATCCTCAATTGATGATAACCTGACCTCAGGTCTATCTTAGAAAACACTCTAGCTCCTTGTAATTGCTCGAATAAATCATCTATCCTGGGCAAAGGATATCTATTCTTGATGGTGATCTTATTCAGCTGTCTATAATCAATACACAACCTCATTGTTCCATCATTCTTCTTGACAAATAACACAAGGGCTCTCCAGGGTGACACACTAGGTCGGATAAACTGTTTATCTAGCAACTCCTGAAGCTAAACTTTCAACTCTCCCAATTCAGCTGATGTCATTCTATAGGGTGCTATGGATATGGGTGCTTGATGAGAGTCATATAATGAATCTAAACAATACTTAATTGTTAGCATTTTAGGGTTGATCTCGGTCGTAATTGCACTTTTACATGTTAATGACTCTAAAGTGATATTCATAAATCATTGACTTAATTCGATGCATTTTCAGGTGCTTTGAGTACAAAAGAGATGATAAAGCAATCCATGTTTTAAAGTGCCAAAAGATCTTGGGTGTCGGTGCTCATATTTGTCCAAGGTTTAGACATGTCCAAACATGATTCAAAGATGGTTAATGTCTAAACTAAGGTTGGAGTAATAAATTACAATCAATCATCTTTGCATATTAAACTACACTGATGCAGGAAGAACTGGGAGATGAACCATGTATGCTTAGAAAGATCCGGAAGTCTATTTTCTGTAGAATTTTACGGTTCGTAAAAAGGATTTTTCTAGAGAAAGTTATGGCAGTTTTAGTGGACATAGGTTAGACCTCCAGAACAACATCTGCCTAGTGCCTAGGCGTGGAGAATAGAGCATCGCATCGCACCACCCAGACTTCTCCAATCTGCAAGAGTGAGCGCCTAGGCGCCCAAAAATGAGCACCATGCCTTCCAGAACACTTTAATCTCAGACATAACCAGCGCCTAGGTGCAGGTAAGGCAGCACCTAGGCACCCACTCGCCTCTTGACCTGATTAGGGTGAGCAAATGACATTATTCCAAGAACAAAATGCCTCCTCATGGGCTATAAATACACCTTTAAGAAGTGTGCAGCCGGGCAAGCAAAGAGGAGAGAAAAAAAGAGAGGATCCAAGGGATCCAAATCCAACATTCTTCCATTTTATTTCTAAGTTTCTTGAGGGCTGGAAATCAAGGGGGAGAGCATTCATATTGTTCTTCCAACTTGAACTCCATGGCCAAATCAAGGGGAGAGCATCCATATTTTTCTTCCACCTTGAGTTTCATGGCCAACTAATCTTCATACAAGGGAAAGTGATGAATCTTTAGGTATTTATTGTTCCTTATTTCTTTTTCTTGATTCAGTTGTACGAATTTATTGTTTAATATTGTTTGTGAATTATTCATTGATTAAGTAAGAAGGATTTGAGTTCATGTGATAGATGCACTTTTTATTCTTCTTCTTCTTCTAGATTCTCTTAATCCGGTGATTGCATCCTCCTCCTCCATTGATGTTGTTTGGATGTGATTGATTCCGGTAGATTTATTTTACTGATTGTCCATTACTGCGATATTGTCATTGTGATATATTGTCGTTTCTTGATAATCTTTAAGATCGGTCTTGTGTGCTTAAACCGAAATCGACGAGTAATATGTAGCAATTATATTAGAGTTATAAATGCGCTAGATTGAATATATTCTGATTGCTTGTTTGGGATGTGAAACTTGCAATCGAGATAAAATCAATTGAATCAAGAGTGGAAATAGGGAACGAACCTAAAGAGGATTCCCAGAACCTTGTTATTTCTTATTTATATTTTATTTACATTTACGCAATTTTTCTCACAATACACCATTATCAAAACTCATATTCTTTCATTTAACTTTTATCGTTAGTATTAAAGTTTACACCTTCTTTTGTAATTAACTTGTTTCCCTGTGGAATCGACATCCCAAAGCTGTACTAAAATAATCGTGTTATACTTTGGGCTTAATCAAATTTTGGTGCCGTTGCCGGGGAAACGCGCTTAAGTACAAGGAAACTTGTCAACTTTGAGTGTGACGGTAGAAGAATCGTAAATATTTTTCTTTTCAACAGTTTGTAAATACGGTAATATTGTTCCTTTACCTTTGTTTTGATTTTCTAATTTTTTTTATCACCCTGTTTTATTTATTTTATTTTCCTGTTTTATTTATTTTATTTTCCTGTTTTATTTATTTTATTTTTCAGCTTTATTTATTTTATTTTCCTGTTCTATTTATTTTATTTTCCCCTCTAAATTAATTGGTGCATGCTTAGACCGAGAGGTTCTCGAGGTAAATTCATTAGAATACCCGAATTAGAGTTACCCTCTCCTTCCACGTCCGTTGGTAAAACCTCGTCTTCATCAAACCATAGTGCACCCCCACATGAAAATTTAGAGGATTTTGTTAATATGGCCGATAATCCTAATGAGAATGTTGCTAGGACACTTTAGGATTACCTCCACCCTACATGCACAGCCACACCATCATGCATCATGTTTCCAGCCAATACTCGCCAACTAGATTTTAAATAGGGAAGATACAATTACTCCCTACTTTTCATGGCTTGGATAATGAAAACCCATATGTGCACATTAAAGAGTTTGAGGAAGTAGTCGCGTCTTTTCATAGTCACGATGAAACCAATGACATTGTTAGGCTTAAGTTCTTTCCTTTCGCTTTGAAGGATAGAGCTAAGAGTTGGCTATACTCACTAAGACCACGATCCATTGGGTTGTGGACTGAGATGACTTGAATTTTATTTAATAAATACTTTCCCCAACACAAGACCAATGCTTTAAAAAGACAAATCTCCACCTTTGCACAAAAGGACAGCGAGACTTTGTATCAGTCTTAGGAGAGATTTAAAGAGTTACTGAGTACGTGCCCTCACCATAGGTATGAGAATTGGTGTTTAGTGAGCTATTTCTATGAGGGTCTTACCTATAAAGAACGCCAATTTGTAGAGATGATGTGTAATGGTGAATTCTTGGAGAAAGATCCTGATGAGGCTATAGAGTACCTCAATGAGCTTGCTGAAAAAGCTCACACTTGGACTGGACCTAGTGCTACTGAGAGCACAAATAGATCATGACCTATAGAGAACCTAAATGGTGGTGGAATTTACCATCTTAGGGAAGAGGATAACCTTAAGGCCAAGGTCGAGATGCTCACTAGGGAACTAGAGGTATTAAAGACTAAAAGCTCAAAGCCAACACACGTGGTTAATCATGCAAAATATTTTGAATCATGTTTTGTGTGTGGCGGGGTAGATCATCTCGCCCAAGAGTGTCCCACATTTACTGAGATGAGAGGGATGTATAAGGAACAATGTAATGCCTTAGGCATGTACACGAAGCCTTCTACACCCTTCTCTAATACCTATAATTCGGAATGGCGAAATCACCCCAATTTCAGCTGGAAGTCTGAAAACCAGCAGCTTGCATAACCCCCTGCACCACATCTTGAACCATATCATGCACCCGTGTCTTCTAGGAGTTCTTCAGAAGACACTTTACATGCTTTTATTGAAGCACAGGGGAAGACTAATCAAAGGCTTGAATCTTTAATTGTGCAGGTTGTTGAAGAACATAAAGAGATAAAGAGCCAAGTGTCCAAGCTGACGAGCTACTTGAGTGTGACTGAGCGAGGTAAGTTCCCTTCTCAAGCTCAGTCCACATCCTACGATCAGCATCAAACACAACAGAAGAAAGAGAAGGTGAATGCCATTGAGACACTTAGTGGTAAGTCGTTACACATCCCAACACCGAACAAATTAGAGGATGTGGACGACAACCACCAAGTATATACCCTCACCCATGGCTTCACAAGAGCATATATCGAGCCAAAATCTGCAGATGTTACTGATGGCATCTTTAAGGTCTCTCCAAAGCACACAAGCAGCAAATTTAACAGTAACGCAATTGCTGGTGCATTCAACTCATGTTTGTCTAGGAGGGAATAAGAGTGTCTGGCTAAAGACGTAAAACTTAGCACTTATGGGAGGCACCCCATAGCATATCCTTTTATTGTTATTGCTTTTCATAATTCTTTTTCTTGTTTATTATTAGTATTTTGTTGTTTTTCAGTTTTACTTTCGTATTTATTTTTCAGGGACAAATATACGAAGCAGTTCAAATGGCAGTGCACAATTTTCAGATTCTGTGCATTTTTGGTTACAAAAGGAGTTTCCTTATCTTTTTCTTTCACATTGAGGACAATGTCTACTTTAAGTTGGGGGTGGAGGAAACATATTCCTGTTTTTCATTGAACTGTTTGGTGTCATTTTACTTTTTTGTTTGTTTTTAGCATGCTTTGTGTTAACCTTGGAGTTAGTTCATATGTCAATGATATGAGCCTAATTGAGATACTATATAGCGTTTTGAAGAAGTTAAATCTTGCTTCGCTTTGAGAATAAATTAAGTGTCAATCTTTCTTTGGTTTGAGACTCTGGTTTGTGGTAAGATTGCTGATTAGTCTAAAGCGTTTGGAGAAGTTTTATGTGCGATTGTTTTGTGAATACTTTTGCGGTCTCAACAAGCTCTAAAACTTATTTGGTAATCACTTGAGGTGAAAATCGTAGAATGCACACTACTTAGGGTATGATATAGGCCATTTTTGAACTGTTTGAGCCTTTCAAACTTACCCTTGTTATGTTTATCACTAGTCACCTGTTTGAGCCTTTTTCTTGAAAAGAAAAATTGAGCCTTGTTTTTTTTTGATAAACCATTTACTTACCTTTATGAGCCTAAAAGTATTTTATCCTTACCTTTCTTTTAAAAGAACTTAGTTATACACATGTTTTGAGAAGCACTTAAAAGGAGTAAGGGTGGAAATATGAGAAAATATTACTACCATAACCCAAGTATATTAAAAGAGATAAGTTGGCCGTTGTGGAAAAGAAAAGAAAAGAAAAGAATGAAAGAGGAGGTGAATGGTCTTATGCCAAAATAAAAGAAAAAGGTGAATTATGGCAAAGAAAGAAAAGAAACAAAATGGTGATTTATTGCGAGAAATGCTCGAAAATTGTTGAAAGAGTTGGGTGTTGAAGTAAGGATATCTTGTGCTTAAAGTGGTCGTGTTTAAATTAAGAGACTTAGTTCTTTTATTTGTTTAAACTTTCCCGTTCTTTGTTGACCTTTACCCTAGCCTAACGTTACAAGCTTATTAAAGACCTATTGATCCGATGTAGTGTGATTTTTCTACATAGTGGAGAGTGATTTGAAAAAGTAAGCCTATGGAGCTTGATTTGTGATTGATGTCATGCAATTAATATGTTTTTAGAGGCCAAGACTTGTATTCATGCTATGTTGTGCATAAAATCATCCAGTTGTTCGGACTAATGTATTGTCGTAAGATGGATGTTAAGAGTCGATAACGATTTTGAGGTTGCCATTTGGATTATTCTTGGACTTGAGTGATATTTAATGATTCTATTTGTTGTATGTTATGCATGATTTTTGAGATAAAGATTTTTGAATCACTCTTGGTTAACACCAGCATTGCTGTATTTTGCTTTGATTTCTAAATAAAGAGTTCATTTCTTGTTTTTCGCTTGAATTGCTAGGGACTAGCAATAAGCTAGTTGGGGGTTGTGATGATAGTCATATAATGCATCTAAACAATATTTCATTGTTAGCATTTTAGGGTTGATTTCGGTCGTAATTGCACTTTTACATGTTAATAACTCTAAAGTGATATTCATAAATCATTGACTTAATTCGATGCATTTTCAGGTGCTTTAAGTACAAAAGAGATGATAAAGCAATCCATGTTTAAAGCGCCAAAAGATCTTGGGTGTTGGTGCTCGTATTTGTCCAAGGTTTAGACATGTCCAAACATGATTCAAAGATGGTTAAAGTCTAAACTAAGGTTTGAGTAATAAATTACAATCAATCATCTTTGCAGATTAAACTATATTGATGCATGAAGAACCAGGAGATGAACCATGTATGCTTTGAAAGATCCGGAAGTCTATTTTCTGGAGAATTTTACGGTTCTTAAAAAGGATTTTTCTAGAGAAAGTTGTGGCAGTTTTAGTGGACATAGGTTATACCTCCAGAACAGCATCTGCCTAGTGCCTAGGCGTGGAGAATAGAGCACCGCACCGCCCAGACTTCTCCAATCTGCAAGAGTGAGCACCTAGGCGCCCAAAAATGAGCACCATGCCTTCCAGAACACTTTAATCTCAGACATAACCAGTGCCTAGGCGCAGGTAAGGCAGCACCTAGGCGCCCACTCGCCTCTTGACCTGATTAGGGCGAGCAAATGACATTATTCCAAGACCAAAATGCCTCATGGGCTATAAATACACCTTTAAAAAGTGTGCAGCCGGGAAAGCAAGGAGGAGAGAAAAAAGAGAAGATCCAAGGGATTCAAATCCAGCATTCTTCCATTTTATTTTTAAGTTTCTTGAGGGCTGGAAATCAAGGGGGAGAGCATTCATATTGTTCTTCCAACTTGAACTCCATGGACAAATCAAGGGGAGAGCATCCATATTGTTCTTCCACCTTGAGTTTCATGGCCGACTAATCTTCATACAAGGGAAAGGGATGAATCCTTAGGGATTTATTATTCCTTATTTCTTTTTCTTGATTCGGTTATACGAATTTATTGTTGAATATTGTTTGTGAATTATTCATTGATTAAGTAAGAAAGATTTGAGTTCATGTGATAGATGCACTTTTTATTCTTTTTCTTTTAGATTCTCTTAATCCGATGATTGCATCCTTCTCCTCCATTGATGCTGTTTGGATGTGATTGATTCCGGTAGATTTATTTTATTGATTGTCCATTACTGCAATATTGTCATTGTGATATATTGTCGTTTCTTGATAATCTTTAAGATCGGTCTTGTGTGCTTGAACCAAAATCAATAAGTAATTTGTAGCAAATATATTAGAGTTATAAATGCGCTAGATTGAATATATTCTGATTGCTTGTTTGGGATGTGAAACTTGCAATCGAGATAAAATCAATTGAATTAAGAGTGGAAATAGGGAACAAACCTAAGGAGGATTCCCAGAACCTTGTTATTTCTTATTTATATTTCATTTACATTTACGCAATTTTTCTCACAATACACCTGATAAGAGTCATAAAATGCATCTAAACAATACTTAATTGTTAACCTTTTAGGGTTGATCTCAGTCGTAATCGCACTTTTACATGTTGATAACTCTAAAGTGATATTCATAAATCATTGACTTAATTCAATGCATTTTCAGCTGCTTTGAGTGCAAAAGAGATAATAAAGCGATCCATGTTTAAAGCACCAAAAGATCTTGGGTGTCGGTGCTCGTTTTTGTCCAAGGTTTAGACGTATCCAAACATGACTCAAAGATTGTTAAAGTCTAAACCAAGGCTGGAGTAATAAAGTACAGTAAGTTAAAAGATTGCACACAAGTGTGTGCATCACTTTGGAGCAAGTTAAGGGTAGGCACACTAGTGTGTGCACTTCTGCATACAAGCTGAAGGAGTTTCACTGAATTGCCAGAATTTCCCGTGCAGATCAATCATCTTTGCAGATTAAACTGTATTGATGTAGGAAGAACCAGGAGATGAGCCATATATGCTTAGAAATATCCAGAAGTCTATTTTCTGGAGAATTTTACGGTTCGTAAAAAGGATTTTTCTAGAGAAAGTTATGGCAGTTTTAGTGGAAACAGTTCAGGCCAGCACAGCAGGCCCAGACGCACAGCACGACCCACTCACCTCTTGACCTCATTAGGGCGAGCAAGTGACATTTTTCCAAGACCAAAATACCCCTAGCTACTAGTTGTAATCTATAAATACCTCCTTAAGGAGTGTGCAACCGGGCATTCAAATAATTCAAGAGAGAAAGGAAGCAAGGAATGAAGGAAGAGAGAAAAACAGAGAGGATCTTGGATCCCAAATCCAACATTCTTCCATTTTATTTCTAAGTTTCTTGAGGGCTAGAAATCAAGGGGGGAGAGCATCTATATTGTTCTTCCACCTTGAACTCCATGGCCAAATCAAGGAGAGAGCATCCTTATTATTCTTCCACCTTGATTTCCATGGTCAACTAGTCTTCACACAAGGGAAAAGGATGAATCCTTAGGGATTTATTGTTCCTTATTTCCTTCTTGATTCAGTTGTACGGATTTAATGTCGAATATTGTTTTATGAATTTTTCATTGATTAAGTAAGAAGGATTTGAGTTCATGTGATAGATGCACTTTTTATTCTTCTTCTTTTAGATTCTCTTAATCCGGTGATTGCATCCTTCTCCTCCATTGAGGTTGTTTGGATGTGATTGATTCTGATAGATTTATTTTACTGATTGTCCATTACTGCGATATTGTCATTGTGATATATTGTCGTTTCTGGATAATCTTTAAGATCGATCATGTGCGCTTGAACCGAAATCAATGAGTAATTTGTAGTAATTATATTAGAGTTATAAATGTGCTTGATTGAATATATTCCGATTGTTTGTTTGGGATGTGAAACTTGCAATCGAGATAAAATCAATTGAATCAAGAGTGGAAATAGGGAACGAACCTTAGGAGGATTCCCGGAACCTTGTTATTTCTCATTTATATTTCATTTACAATTACGCAATTTTTCTTACATTATTTCACCATCAAAACCCAAAAATCTTTTGTGTAACTTTTATCGTTCGTTTTAAGGTTTACACATTTTCCTTTGTACTTAACTTGTTTCCCTGTGGAATCGACACCCCAAAGCCGTACTACAATAACCGTGTTATACTTTGGGTGTAATCAAATTTTGGTGCTATTGCCAGGGAAACGCGCTTAAGTATAAGGAAACTTGTCAACTTTGAGTGTGACAGTAAAAAAAAAAAAATCATAAATATTTTTCTTTTCAGCAGTTTGTAAATGCGGTAATATCATTCCTTTACTTTTGTTTTGATTTTCTAATTTTCTTTTATTATTTTGTTTTATTTATCTGTTTATTATTCTGTTTTTATTTATCTGTTTATTATTCTATTTTATTTATCTGTTTATTATTCTGTTTTTATTTATTTGTTTATTATTCTGTTTTATTTATCTGTTTTATTTATCTGTTTTATTATTCTGTTTATTATTATGTTTTATTTATTTGTTTATTATTCTGTTTTTATTTATCTGTTTATTATTCTGTTTTTATTTATCTGTTTATTACTTTGTTTTATTTATTTGTTTATTATTCTGTTTTATTTATTTGTTAATTATATTGTTTTATTTATTTATTCCCCCTCTAAATTAATTGGTGCATGCTTAGACCGAGAGATTCGCGAGGTAGATTCATTAGAGGACCCGAATTAGAGTTACCCTCTCCTTCCACCTCCATTAGTGAAACCTCGCCCAGATCAAACCATAGTGCACCCTCATCAGAGAATTTAGAGGATTTTGTTAACATGGCTGAAAATCCTAATGAGAATGGTGCTAGGACACTTAAAGATTACCTACATCCTAGCCGCACAGCCACATCATCGTGCATTATGTTTCTAGCCAATACCCGTCATCAAGATTTTAAAACAGGGATGATACAACTTCTCCCTACTTTTCATGGCATGGAAAATGAAAACCTCTATGTGCACATTAGAGAATTTGAGGAAATAGTTACGACTTTCCATAGTCACGATGCAACTGATGATATTGTGAGACTCAAGTTTTTTCCTTTCTCCTTGAAGGATAAAGCTAAGAGTTGGTTATACTCGCTGAGACCACGATCAATTGGGTTATGGAATGAGATGACCCAAATCTTTTTTAACAAGTACTTCCCTCAACATAAGACTAACGCTTTGAAAAGACAAATCTCCACCTTTGCACAAAAGGAAAATGAGACTTTGTATCAGTCTTGGGAGAAATTTAAAGAGCTGTTAAGTATGTGTCCACATCATGTGTACGAAAATTGGCGTTTAGTGAGCTATTTCTAAGATGGTCTTACCTATAGAGAACGTCAATTTGTCGAGATGATGTGTAATGGAGAGTTTCTGCAAAAAGACCCTGATGAGGCTATTGAGTACCTCAATGAGCTTGCTGAGAAAGCTCACACATGGACTGGACCTAGTGCTACTGAGAGCACAAATAGGTCACGACCTAGTGGTGGAGGAATCTACCATCTTAGGGAAGAGGATGACCTCAACGCCAAGGTCGAAATGCTTACTAGGGAGTTGGAGGCATTAAAAACGAAAAAACCAACACACATGGTTAATCAGGCCGAACCTTTAGAATCACGTTTTGTGTGTGGCGGGGTTGATCATCCCGCACAAGATTGTCCCACATTTGTTGACATGAGAGGGCTGTATGAGGAACAATGCAATACCTTAGGCATGTACAAGAAGCCCTCAACACCCTTCTCTAACACTTATAATCCGGGGTGGCAAAATCACCCCAACTTCAGTTGGAAATCTGAAAATCAGCAGCATGTGCAGCCCCCTAGATTGTACCCAGCACCTTATCATGCACCCTCATCCTCTAGAAACTCTTTAAAAGACACCTTACATACTTTTATAGAAGCACAAGGCAAAACAAACCAAAAGTGGGAGGCATTAATTATACAGTTGGTTGAGGAAAACAAAGAAATAAGGAGCCAAGTGTTTAAATTAATGAGCTCATTGAGTGTCACTGAGCGAGGTAAGTTCCCTGCCCAAGCTTAGTCCATACCTCACGGTCAACATATGGCACAAGGAAATGTGAAAGATATAAATGCCATTGTGACCCGAAGTGGTAAGTCACTACACATTCCACCAGAGAATAAACCCGAGAATGTGAAAGGTCAAACCAGTAGTGAAACCGAGTTGCCTACAGACCCTGAAGTGACCAAAAGTCCTGTTAAGGCCTCATTCCCCCAAGCCTTAAAATCCAACAAGAAAAATCTGGAAATGAATGATGAAATCCTTGAGAACTTAAGGCAAGTGAAACTTAATCTCCCCCTTTTGCATGTGATTAAACAAGTCCCCACCTATGCAAAAGTTCTCAAAGATTTATGCACAATTAAGAGGAAACATCATGTCAAGAAAATAACTTTCCTAACTGAGCAAGTTAGTGATAATTGAGCAAAGAATTCCCCCGAAATACAAAGATCCGGGCTGTCCTACCATTGCTTGCAGCATTGGAAATCATGAGGTTGGACAAGCCTTACTAGATCTAGGAGCTAGTGTAAACCTGATGCCATTTTCCATTTACTTACAGCTGGGGTTAGGAGAAATCAAACCAACTGGTGTGGTATTACAATTGGCTGATCGCTCAGTCAAAGTACCCCGAGGTGTGGTTGAGGATGTTTTGATTCAAATTGATAAATTTTATTATCCTGTTGATTTCTTAATTCTTGATACTACTTCTATTGTAGACACTAACTCTAAAATCCCTTTGATTTTGGGTAGACCTTTTCTTGCTACTGCGAATTCTCTAATAAATTGTAGGAATGGTCTCATGAAACTATCCTTTGGCAACATAACCTTTGAAGTAAATATTTTCAATGTTGCAAAATAGCCTGAAGATGAGGACGAAAACCACCAGATTTACATGATCGAGTCACTCGTCAATGAGGGAGTTTTCTTAACTCATGATTATGACCCTCTTGAAAATTTTCTTGTTAATTCTGAGATAGATTTATTTGATGATAAAACTGATATAATTGATATATGTGTTGTTTTTGATAAATCTCAAGATTATGAAAATCGGGTATGGTAACCAAGGTTTGAGGAGCTGCTCGAAAGAAGCAAGACTCAAGTCCTCTCAAGTGTGGAAGCACCTAAAGTCGAATTAAAGCCACTACCTAAGGGTCTAAAACATGCTTTTCTCGGTCCAGGTGATACCTTTCCTGTTATTATTTCTTCTGAATTATCTGAGACCCAAGGTAAGAGATTAATTCAAACTTTAAATGAACACAAATCAGCCCTGGGATGGAGCATGGTTGATTTAAAAGGAATTAGTCCCCTGATATGCTCCTATAAAATAAATTTGGATGAAGGAACCAGTCCTTGTAGAGACCCTCAACGTAGGCTTAACCCCACTATGAAAGAAGTAGTGAAAAATGAAGTACTGAAACTATTAGATGCGGGTATTAAATATCCCATAGCTGATAGTAAGTGGGTAAGCCTTACGCAAGTCGTCCCGAAAAAGTCTGGAGTCACTGTGATAAAAAATGACCTAGGAGAGTTAGTCCCTACCAAACTTGTGAACGGGTGGCGTGTGTGCATTGATTACAGAAAATTAAATGCTACCACCAAGAAAGACCACTTCCCACTCCCTTTTATTGATCAAATTCTTGAGTGTGTAGCTGGTCATCCCTTCTACTATTTTCTAGATGGTTATTCTAGTTATTATCAAATAGAAATTGCATTAGAAGACCAAGAAAAGACCACCTTTACTTGTCCCTTTGGCACCTATGCTTTTTGTAGAATGCCATTCGGATTATATAACGCCCCTGCTACTTTTCAACGCTGCATGATGAGCATTTTTAGTGATATGGTTGAAAACTGCATGGATATTTTTATTGATGACCTAACTGTTTTTGGATCTTCATTTGAAACATGCTTAATGAATTTAGAAAGAGTATTAATTCACTGTGAGGAAAAAGAATTGGTTTTAAATTGGGAAAAGTGCCATTTCATGGTACCATCCGGTATCGTCTTAGGGCATATTGTCTCTTCTAAAGGAATAGAGGTTGATCAATCTAAGATTGAGTTAATCTCTAAATTGCCTACCCCTAAGACAATAAAGAATGTGAGATCTTTCCTTGGTCATGCAGGTTTTTATAGGAGGTTCATACAAAATTTTTCAAAAATATCTAGACCACTATGTGCCCTCCTAGTTAAAGATACCCCCTTTGAGTGGAGTCAAGCTTGTCAAGAGGCCTTTAAAACGTTGATTGGCAAGCTTACTTCCGCACCTATAATGCAGTCGCCAGATTGGACTTTACCTTTTGAAATCATGTGCGATGCTAGTGACTACGTTGTAGGTGCTGTTCTTGGACAGCGAAGGGAAGGTAAACCTTTTGTCATTTACTATGCTAGTAAGACTTTAAATAGTGCTCAAATGAATTACTCTACAACTGAAAAAGAGTTGCTAGCTGTAGTATTTGCTTTAGATAAATTTTGTGCTCATCTAATTGGTTCTCTTATCCTTATTTTTACAGATCATGTAGCCCTCAAGTATCTTCTTATGAAGAAGGATGCTAAGGCACGACTAATCCGATGGATCCTCCTCTTGCAAGAATTTGATATCACCATCAAGGATAAAAAAGGAGTGGAGAACGTAGTAGCTGACTATTTATCCAGACTCACTTTTGAGGACACTTGTGACGACATGCCAATCAAAGATGATTTTCCCGATGAGCAATTACTCTCCATTACTTCTCTACCATGGTTTGCTCACATCGTAAATTATTTGGCTACAGGTGAGATACCTATGGATTGGAGCGCTCAAGACAAGAGAAAATTCTTATATGAGGTATGTAATTTTTATTGGGATGACCCCTATCTTTTCAAGTACTGCCCTGACCAAATTCTAAGGCGTTGCATCCCTAATGAAGAGATTTCGAGTGTCTTAGAATTTTGTCACTCCCAAGCTTGTGGAGGCCACTTTTCGATGAAAGAACCCGCTGCAAAAATTTTGCAGTGTGGATTTTATTGGCTTACTTTGTTTAAAGATACAAACACCTATTGTCGCTCTTGTGAAAGATGTCAAAAGTTAGGAGCTGTGTCTCGCCGAAATATGATGCCCCTGAACCCTATTTTAGTGATTGAAATCTTTGATTGTTGGGGCATCGATTTCATGGGACCCTTCCCTCCTTCCTTTGGGTATCAGTATATCATTGTAGCAATAGATTATGTATCCAAGTGGGTAGAGGCAACAGCTTGTCGAAACAATGATAATGGAACGGTGATTAAATTCCTTAAAGAAAATGTGTTATCTCGATTTGGTACACCACGTGCTATAATTAGTGATTGAGGTATACATTTTTACAACCGTTCCTTTGAAGCTTTAATGAAAAATTTTTGGGTATTACATAAAATCTCTACTGCCTATCATCCTCAGACTAGTGGACAAGTAGAGCTTGCTAATAGGGAGATTAAACAAATTTTAGAAAAAATGGTTAACCCCGATCGCAAAGATTGGTCTTTGAGACTAACTGATGCGCTTTGGGCTTACCGTACAACCTTTAAAACTCCCTTAGGTATGTCGCCCTATCGGTTTGTTGTTGGAAAGCCTTGCCACTTACCCATGGAGCTTGAGCATTGAGCTTATTGGGCCATCAAGTCTTTCAATTTTGACATGGGCGAAGTGGGTAAACTTCGAAAATATCAGCTGACCGAGTTAGAAGAATTAAGAAACGATGCTTATGAAAATTCTAGAATCTATAAGGCTAAGATGAAAGTATTCCATGACAAAAACATTTTGAGGAAAACATTTAAACCTAATGATCGGGTATTCTTATACGACTCTAGTCTTCATAAGCATACTGGAAAACTTCGGTCAAGATGGACCGGCCCTTTTATAGTAAAAAATATTTTTGAAAATGGGGCGGTAGAAATTGAGGATACTAGAGATGGTCGGGTCTTTAAAGTAAACGGTCAACGACTTAAGATCTTAATTGATAGACATGATCCGAAGATGGAAGACATTCCGCTTATGGATCCGGTCTATTCACCTTGACCACACAACAAAGGTACGTTATTCCTTTTAATTTTTGTTATGTTTTTAGTGAGTTTTCATTCAATCTTAATTGTTAGTTTTTAGTTTAGTTCAAATTTCAAAAAAATAAAATAAAATATTAATATTTCGTTGTCAAGTCTTTATTAACTTAGAATTTTGGTTATGTTAAGTCTATTTTAATTTTTAGTTTCTAGTTGATTTCAACGAAAAGAACGGTATGCAGTTCAATTGGTGGTGCGCAATTTTCAGCTTCTGTGCATTTTTGGCCACACAGGAAGTTTCCTTTCCTTTTTCTTTTACATTGAGGTCAATGCAATGTTTAGGTTGGGGGTGGAGGAAACATATTTCTTTTCTTTTTTTTCATTGAACTGCTTGGTGTCACTTTCTTTCTTTTCGTTGTTAGGATAAAAAAAAATGTTTGTTTGTTTTTAGCATGCTTTGTGTTAGCCTTGAAGTTAATTCACATGTCAATGATATGAGCTTAATGTTGTGAGTTTTAAATTACTCGTAAGCGCACGAATCGTTTGCAGTATGGCGTTGTGCAAGTGCGAGGTCGAATCCACAGGGAATTGCGTTGTGAAAATATATTTTTAATCTAAACTAACTTTATCTTAACCTAGTATCGAATTGTGAATGATATTGCAAAAGAAATATAAACTAAACTAAGTTGATTAAAAAATAATAATTAAAACACTAAGGTTTCCGAATCCACCCCACCGAAGTTAAGCATATACGTTCTAAAAATATAGCCTATCAAAACATTCCATGAATCCAACTATAAGACAAAAAACAAAGAATATTCCAACTAAACCAAAAGCATCCAATGTTTCCGCTCTTAACAAATCACAAAAGAAATCCAATTTAATCGAAAAGCATTCAATGTATCCATCAAATGAAACACAAAGAATATCCAACAGATAATTTAAACTCAATCAATTATAAGATTAACTCAAATAATTGACAGAACATTTTATACTAAAAATTGTCAGATTTGTATAAGCAAATCTGAACTACTACGCCAAACAACGGCGGGGCTTCATCTTCAACCTTAGCTGAAGAGTCTAGCCACTCATAACTATAAAACTATAATAAAAAGTGCTAAACATTTAAACTAAAACAACTGAATATAAATAAATAAATAAACAAATTTACATGGGAGAAATTCCACTCGCTGACGGGCGGCACTTCCCCTCGTGGTAGCAATGCCTTCGGGATCCACCAGAATGCTAGCGGACGTCCACCGGTAAACACTAAAGTGGCTCAGGAATTGTACACTGAATGATGAAGTGGAGTGGGTCTTATATAGGCAAATACCACGAGTGCAATGTGTTTCCAATCCGATGTGGGATGTGGGATATAGAAATGTGTTTCCAACCGATGTGGGATGTGGGATTTAATTCTTCACATGCCCTTCAAAACTTCTGTTCACGCTGAAATCCCGCACAACCCGCACAGCCTGACCTTTGTCTACTAAAACGGCCATAACTTTTTGTAGAAAAATCATTTTTACGAGCCGTAAAATTCACCAGAAAATAGACTTCTGGATCTTTCTAAGAATATATGGCTCATATCCTGGTTCTTCTTGAATCAATACAGTTTAATTTTCAAAGATGATTGATCTGTATGGGCAATTCTGACAATTTTAGTGAAACTCCTTTCCTAGTGCTTGTAAACCTGAAAAACAATGAAAACAACTCAAAGTAACAAATTCCTAAGCTAACAAATGTAAATTAAGTGGCCAAAATATCCAGTATTTTTCACTCATCAAATACTCCCAAACTTACATTTTGCTAGTCCCTTAGCAAAACAAAATAAAAAACTAAATGAACAACAAAGATTATAAAGATAAGTTCAGTATTCATGGTATCCAAAAATTTAAGGAGCATTCAAAATCATGAGATTTATTCATGAGCAAGCTTAAATAAGTCAAACCCATCTTCACAATGAATAAGAATTTAAAACTTAATTACTTACAAGAGGCATGGTAAGACATCACAAGCTTAAATCAGTGTAAAGTGAATTAGCATATACAGATGAGGTTTCCAAATAACTTCAATGTACAAGGTATTCAAATCTCAAGATCCACAGAATTTCTCGTCGGAAAGAACAGTGAAGGCATAGCTTTTTTTTTTTTTTTTTTTTTTTTTAACACAAGGCTCTGCTATGTTTAGTTCCCTTAAGCTTTCTAATTGACCCATGTAACGAGTGTTGAGTTAATGACTCCCAAACCAGATGGTTTTAGGGCATTAGGTGTAAAGACACCCCTAAGGACTTACTAACTCGAGTCAAAAAGGCTACAAAAATTAAACTGGCCTTAATACTACCAATCAAAATTCCACCTTTTGACGTGAACACTCACTGCTTACTGAGGCAAGAGGTCCAGTTACTCAGCGGAAAGTTTCGCAATGAGCGTTATGAATAAAATTCTCATCTTTTGACATGAACACTCACTGCTTACTAAAGCAAGAGGTCCAGTTACTCAGTGGAAAGTTTATTGATGATGATCATTATAAATATTAGTAGTATTAATTGTTTTATTTTTATTTTTATATATGCCCAAGTGTTTATCCAACAAGTCATCCAGTTTCAGTTAAGACAAGGAAACGTATACATTTAACTCATTTGTCATACCTCACACAAATATGTGCTGATATGCTCGTGTTAGATTAGATCAAACATGTGAATTCTTGAAAATGCCTAAAGTAAGTAACTAAAGTTTAAACTCTATCATCAGATCATGTGTTCAAAGTTTTAAACTCACCAATGAAATCACATCACAATTTTTCAGAACAACCAAAATTTTTAGACAAACATGAACATGCATTTATCTTTACGACAAAAAGACAACAAATTAGGACAAAGTGTGTGATGTGTCTCCCATACCCCCAAACTTAAATTACACATTGACCCCAATGTGTGACTAATATGGAAAGAGCTGACCTGAGATATGGAGAGCTATCTAGACTGGTATGGCTCATAGCATACCCCCAAACTTGAATTGAAGTACGCATTGTCCCTGAAAAATAAAAAAACTGGAAAACAAAAAATACTGGAAACAAACATTAATCATAAAAATGCGAAATAATAAATAAATAAACAGAAAAGATAAGCTGTGGGGTGCCTCCCATGAGCGCTAAGTTTAACGTCTTTAGCCAGACCCAACATTAGTAAACAGGCCCAACTAAGCGCTCCACCAGCTGATCAATAAATGGAAATGGAAAATGATCAGGCCTAGTGGCATCATTCAATTTATGGTAGTCTAGACACTTTCTCCATCTTGACTGCACTTGAGTTGGGACCAACTCGTCGTCTTTATTTACTACCATCAATTTAGCACGTTTGGGCATAACTTGAATTAGACTCACCCACTTGCGATCAGAGATGGGATAAATGATCCTTGGCTCTAACAGCTTAATATCTTCTGCCCTCACAACCTCTTGCGTAGCAGGGTTGAGCCTTCTTTGTGGCTCCCTCGATGGCTTGGCAATCTCCTCCAACTGTATCGTGTGTATTACCAACGAGAGGTTGATTCCCTTGACATCCTCAATAGTCCAGTCTATAGCTTCCTTATGCTCTCTTAAGATGTCCAATAATTTCTCCTCTGGAGCATCACCCAAATCTAAAGCTATCATTATAGGCAAAGAATCTGCTGGACCTAGGAACTTATACTTAAGATTGTCCGATAAAGGCTTAAGTTCCTTCTTGGGGGGTTCAGGTGTTGTGGTTTCCTCCGTGTCACTGATCTTTTGAGGAGCAGACTCCAAAGTAGCATTTGCTTGCTCAAACAACTTATCTAAATCCAAATCATCTTCAAATTGAGTAAAGCTTGCCTCCAAAATGTCCTCAGACTTCCCTTCTTTCTTGGGCGCTTGTAGTCTCTCAGGGTAAGGCGCTTTAGGTAAAAACAACCTAGAGAGATCATTAATAATAGGTGTGGCTGTAGATGGCTCAGCATCTCTCTTCTCATTGTTGCCACTTTCTTGCCCTTGGTGCATAGCAGGGTTCTCTTCCACTTGATTGTGCACTTGTCTCCCAGACCTCAATGGGACAATTGATTGCACTTGTTCCTGCCAATGCATAGGAGTTAATAAATTTCCCACCGCAAATTGTTCCTTTGGGTTAGGATCAGTTTGACTGGGGAATGTTCCTTCCTCTCCTTCACCCACGTAACTTGCGATTTGATCAATTTGACTCTCTAGTGTGGCAATCGCTTAGGTGTTTTCTATTGTTGCACTCATCACTTCACTCATAGATTGGCTAGTCGTTTTCATGAAATCATTGAGAGCGTCCTCCAATGACTGTGAAACTGACACTGGCACTTAAATGGGAGCTTGGTAAACGGGTGATGGTGCTGGATAAGCTAAGTGACCATAACTTGGAATTGGTGGAGGAAATTCGGGAGGATATTGATTGGGAGCATGATAAGGGTCTTCTCCCTGATTCCCCAGTTGGTTCTGCGTCCATGAAACATTAGAGTGGTCCTACCACCCAGGATTGTATGTTTCAGAGTAAGATCCATTTGATTGCCAACAACACTCATTGAAAGCATTCATTTGTTCCATGGGGTACTCGGCACAAGCCGACATTGATGGACAATTCTGTGCTAGATGCATGGGACTAGCACAGATGGAACAGCTATCAACATTGAATGTGTTAGCAGCATTGAGGGACGGGCCGGTCATTTTCATGTACTCCTTAATGGTGTCCTCTAAAGACTGTGAAACCGGCGCTGGATTCATCCACATATTTTTTTTTTGGATAACTAACAAGTAGAAAAATAAAATCAATTCAGACCAAAAATTTTCACAAACCAAACAATTCCCCGGCAACGGCGCCAAAAACTTGTTGTGAGTTTTTAATTACTCGCAAGCGCACGAGTCGTTTGCAGTATAGCGTTGTGCAAGTGCGAGGTCGAATCCACAGGAAATTGCGTTGTGAAAATATATTTTTAATCTAAACTAACTTTATCTTAACCTAGTTCCGAATTGTGAATGATATTGCAAAAGAAATATAAACTAAACTAAGTTGATTAAAAAATAATAATTAAAACACTAAGGTTTCCGAATCCACCCCACTGAAGTTAAGCATATATGTTCTAAAAATAAAGCCTATCAAAACATTCCATGAATCCAACTATAAGACAAAAAACAAAGAATATCCCAACTAAACCAAAAGCATCCAATGTATCCGCTCTTAACAAATCACAAAGGAAATCCAATTTAATCGAAAAGCATTCAATGTATCCATCAGATGGAACACAAAGAATATCCAACAGACAATTTAAACTCAATCAATTATAAGATTAACTCAAATAATTGACAGAACATTTTATACTAAAAATTGTCAGATTTGTACAAGCAAATCTGAACTACTACGCCAAACAACGGCGGAGCTTCATCTTCAACCTTAGCTGAAGAGTCTAGCCACTCAAACTATAAAACTATAATAAAAAGTGCTAAACATTTAAACTAAAACAACTGAATATAAATAAATAAATAAACAACTTTACATGGGAGAAATTCCACTCGCTGACGGGTGGCGCTTCCCCTCATGGTAGCAATGCCTTTGGATCCACCAAAATGCTAGCGGACGTCCACCGGTAAACACCAAAGTGGCTCAGGAATTGTAAACTGAATGATGAAGTGGAGTGGGTCTTATATAGGCAAATACCACGAGTGCAATGTGTTTCCAATCCGATGTGGGATGTGGAATATAGAAATGTGTTTCCAACCGATGTGGGATGTGGGATTTAAGTCTTCACATGCCCTTCAAAACTTCTGTTCACGCTGAAATCCCGCACAACCCGCACCGCCTGACCTTTGTCTACTAAAACGGCCATAACTTTCTGTAGAAAAATCATTTTTATGAGCCGTAAAATTCTCTAGAAAATAGAGTTATGGATCTTTCTAATCATATATGGCTCATATCCTGGTTCTTCTTGAATCAATACAGTTTAATTTTCAAAAATGATTGATCTGTACAGGCAATTCTGACAATTTTAGTAAAACTCCTTTCCCAGTGCTTGTAAACCTGAAAAACAATGAAAACAACTCAAAGTAACAAATTCCTAAGCTAACAAACGTAAATTAAGTGGCCAAAATATGCAATATTTTTCACTCATCACTTAATTGTTAGCATTTTAGGGTTGATCAAGGTTGGAATTACACTTTTATACCTTAATAACTCTAAAGTGTTATTCTTGAATCGTTGACTTATTTCAGTGCATTTTTAGGTACTTTGAGCTTAAAAAAGAGATAGAAAAGCTATCATCATTTTAAACACGAAGCTTCAATGAATACTCGAGTGAGATAATAGTCACGGAAGAGCCAAGATGAAGAGAAACCAAGAAAGGAGATTTACTAAATTGCCAGAATTGCCCGTCCAGATCAATCATCTTTGAAAATTAAACTGTATTGATGCAAGAAGAACCAGGAGATGAGCTATATATGCTTAGAAAGATCCGGAAGTCTATTTTCTGGAGAATTTTGCAGCTTGTAAAAATGATTTTTCTAGAGGAAGTTATGGCAGTTTTAGTAGAAAAATATCGGGCTGTGCGGGATTTCAGCGTGATTTTGGGCTTAAATCCCACATCCCACATCAGTTGGAAAACACATTTCTATATCCCACATCCCACATAGGATTGGAAACACATTGCACTTGTGGTATTTCCCTATAAAAGGCCTACTCCACTTCAGCTTTAAGGAATCGATCGGAGCTCATCTGAAATCATTAGAGAGTGAATCCAGAGGGCCTTTAGGAGCAATCCAGAGGGATTTTAGGACGAATCCGAAGTACTTTCGGAGGGAAAACTGAGGAATCACCGAACCTTTCGCTACCAAGGAGGAGATGATTGTTGAGAGGCCGAAGGCAACTCAAGGAAGCATGAGCTCCATGGCCGGCTAGTCTCCAAGCAAGGTGAAGGGATGAATCCCTAGGTGTGGTTGTTCTTATTTTCCTTTATTTGATTCAGTTATAGTTTGGTATTATTTTCATTAAATATTGTTATGTTTTATTATTTAATTTAATTAGTAGATTTTTATTAGTCCAGTGATTGCATGCTTCTTTTCCATATAAGTCTAGTCATGCTCTTTTTATGTGTATTTGTTTGGGTGTGATTGAGTCCGTTAGATCTCTTTTATAGATTTGTCCATTGCTGCGATATTGTCATTTAGATATATCATCGTCTTTTGATAATTTATAAGTTACGTAATGTGTGCTTGAAAGTAAAGAATAATTAATATCAATTACATTAGGGTTTATACATGCGCTTTAATTGAATATTTGCCGATTGCCTGTTTGGGATGTGAAACTTGCAATCGAGATAAAAACAACTGAATCAAGTTAGGATTAGGGCAACGAACCTAGGGAGGATTTTCGGAACCTTGTTGTTTCTTTATTATACTATCCATCAATTATTTACACAATTTCCTTCACATTATTTCCATAAAATCAACAAACCAAATTTTGTCACTTTAACTTTTATCGTTTGTGTTGAGATTTACACCTTCTTTTGTAATTAACTTGTTTTCCTGTGGAATCGACACCCCAAAACTGTACTACAACTACCGTGTTATGTTTTGGGCGTAATCAAATTTTGGCGCCATTGACAGGAAAATGCGCTTAAGTATAAAGAAGATTGTCAACTTTTGACATGATGGTAGAAGAACTGTAAATAGTTTTTCTTTTCAACAGTTTGTAAAGGCGGTAACTTCGTTCCCTCTTTTAGCTTGCTGAATTTATTTTATTTTATTTTATCTTATTCTTTCTTTTTATAGTAATTTTTTTCATTATTTTGTTACCTTGAATGCAAAGATATAGAGATGCTTGTAGGCCTGTGCTAGAGTCAGAATTCAATTCATTTCTAAATCCTTTATTTGACAGTCCATCTAGTCCTGAAGAAATGAGTGAACACGAATATCAACCCCCTAAGACCCTTCAGGATTACCTCAACTCTACACGCACAACCACACCATCATGCATCATATTTCCAGCCAATACTCGCCCATTAGAGTTTAAAACAGGGATGATACATTTACTCCCTACATTTCATGGCTTGGATAATGAAAACCCATATGCGCACATTAGAGAGTTTGAGGAAGTAGTCGCAACTTTTCATAGTCCGGACGAAACCGATGACATTATGAGGCTTAAGTTCTTTCCTTTCACTTTGAAGGATAGAGCTAAGAGTTGGCTATACTCACTTAGACCACAATCTATTGGGTCGAGGACTGAGATGACTCGGATTTTTTTTAATAAATACTTTCCTCAACATAAGACTAATGCTTTAAAAAGGTATATCTCCACCTTTGCACAAAAGGACAGCGAGACTTTGTATCATTCTTGAGAGAGATTTAAAGAGTTATTGAGTATGTGCCCTCACTATGGGTATGAGAGTTGGCACTTAGTGAGCTATTTTTATGAGGGACTTACATATAGAGAGCACAAATTTGTAGAGATGATGTGTAATGGTGAGTTTTTAGAGAAAGATCCTGATGAGGCCATAGAGTACCTCAATGAGCTTGCTGAAAAAGCTCACACTTGGACTGGACCTAGTGCTACTGAAAGCAAAAATAGATCACGACTTATAGGGCACCCAAATGGTGGTGGAATTTACCATCTTAGGGAAGAGGATAACCTTAGAGCCAAGGTCGAGATGCTCACTAAGGAGCTCGATGAGTTAAAGACAAAAAGCTTAAAGCCAACACATGTAGCTAATAATGCAAAATCTTTTGAACCATGTTTTGTGTGTATTGGGGTAGATCATCTCGCCCAAAAGTGTCCCACATTTGTTGAGATGAGAGGGATGTATAAGGAACAATGTAATGCCTTAGGCATGTACAAGAAGCCTTTGACACCCTTCTCTGATACTTATAATCTGGGATGGCGAAATCACCCCAATTTCAGCTGAAAGTCTAAAAACTAGCAGCTTGCACAAACCCCTGCACCATATCATGCACCTGTGTCTTCTAGGAGTTCTTTAGAAGACACTTTACATGCTTTTATTGAGGCACAGGGTAAGACTAATAAAAGACTTGAATCGTTAATTGTGCAAGTTGTTGAAGAACATAAAGAGATAAAGAGCCAAGTGTCCAAGTTGATGAGTTACTTGAGTGTGACTGAGCGAGGTAAGTTCCCTTCTCAAGCTCAGTCCACACCCTATGGTCAGCACCTTGCACGAAAGAATTTGAAGGAGGTGAATTCCATTGAGACACTAAGGGTAAGTCATTACACATCCCAACAACAGAAAAATCCGAGGATATGGATGAAAGCCATCAAACACAAGCATACATGATTGACTCATTCATGGAGAAGGTCCAGCACCTTAATTCATTTGAGTCCACCCTCATCCATGGCTTCACCAAAGCATACATCGAGCCAGAATTTGCGGATGTTACTGACGACATCCTTAAGGCCCCCCAAAAGCATAGAAGCACAAAATTTGGCAATGAAGCAGTGGCGGATGCATTCAACCTATGTTTTTCAAGGAGGGAATAAGAATGTCTGACTGAAAATGTAAAACTTAGCGCTCATGGGAGGTAGCCCACAACATATCCTTTTATTTTTATTGTTTTTTATATTTCTTTTTTCTCTTGTTTATTATTATTATCTTGCTGTTTTCCAGTTTTACTTTCATATTTCTTTTTCAGGGACAAAAATACGAAGTAGTTCAAATGGTGGAGCACAATTTTCAGCTTCTGTGCACCTTTGGCTACAAGGGGAGTTTCCTTTACTCTTTCTTTTACATTGAGGTCAATGCAATTTTTAAGTTGGGGGTGGAGGAAATGCATCTCTTTGTTTCTATTTTCTTTATTTCCATATTTCCATACATTTTTCTTTTTCCATTGAACTGCTTGGTGTTATTTTTCCTCTCTTTTTGTTTTAAGCATGCTTTATGGTTGCCTTGGAGTTAATTCACATGTCAATGATATAAACTTAATTGAGATAGCATATAGCATTTAGAAGGAGTTCAATTTAGTTTCTGTTTGAAATTAATTTAAATATCAATCTTTATTTGGTTTGAGACTCTAGTTTGTGGTAAGATTGTATGATTAGTGTATAACATCTAGAGAAATTTTATGTGTGATTATTTTGTGAATATTTTTGCGATCTTGACAAGCCATAGAATTTACTTGATAATCACTTGAGGCGAATTCCTAGAATGCACACTACTTAGGATATGATATAGGCCATTTTTGAACCGTTTGAGCCTTTCAAACCTACCATTGCTATATTTATCACTAGTCACCTATTTGAGCATTTTTCTTGAAAAGAAAAATTGAGTCTTGTTTCTTTCAATAAACTATTTATTTACATTTATGAGCCTAAAAATATTTTTATCCTTACCTTTCTTTTAAAAGAACTTAGTTATACACATGTTGTGAGAAACACTTAAAAGGAGTAAGGGTAGAAATATGAAAAAATATCACTACCGCAACCCAAGTACATTAAAGGAGATAAGTTGGGGGTTGTGGAAAAGAAAATAAAAAAAAAAAAGAAAAAGAAGGTGAATGGTTATGTGCCAAAAATTAAAAAAAAAAAGGAATTATGGCAAAGAAAAAAGAAAGAAAGAAAAGAAAAAAAAATGGTGATTTGTTGAAAGAAATGCTCGAAAAATGGTTGAAAGAGTTGGGTGTTGAAGTAAGGTTATCCAGTGCTTAAAGAGTTGTGTTCAAAACTAAGAGATTAAGTTCTTCTACTTGTTGAATCCTTCCCGTTCTTTCTTAACCTTTACCTTAGCCTAACGTTACAAGCTTATTAAAGACCTTTTGATCCAATATAGTGTGAATTTTCTACAATAGTGGAGAGTGATTTGAAAAGTGAGCCTATGGAGCTTGTTTTTGTGATTGATGTCACACAATTTATTATGTTTTTAGAGGCCAAGACTTGTATTCATGAATGTTATGCATAAAATAATCCGGGTGTTCGGATTCCGGATTAATGGTTTGTGGTAAGATGGATGTTAAGAGTCAATAACGATTTTAAGATTGATGTTTGGATTACTTTTGGACTTAGGTGAAATTTAATGATTTTATGTGCTATATATTATGTGCAATTTTTAAGACAAAAAGTGAATTACTCTTGGTTCAACGCTAGCATTGCTTTACTTTGTTTTTAACTCCTACCATAGAATTCATCTCTTATTTTCGCTTCAATTGCTAGGGACTAGCAATAAGCTAGTTGGGGGTTGTGATGAGAGTCATAAGATGCATCTAAACAGTGCTTAATTGTTAGCATTTTAGGGTTGATCGAGATTGGAATTACACTTTTATACCTTAATAACTCTAAAGTGTTATTCTTGAATCGTTGACTTATTTCAGTGCATTTTCAGGTACTTTGAGCTTAAAAAAAGAGATAGAAAAGCTATCATCATTTTAAACACGAAGCTTCAATGAATACTCGAGTGAGATAATGGTCATGGAAGAGCCAAGATGAAGAGAAACAAAGAAAGGAGATTTACTAAATTGCCAGAATTACCCGTATAGATAAATCATCTTGGAAAATTAACTGTATTGATGCTAGAAGAACCAGGAGATGAGCCATATATGCTTAAAAAGATCTGGAAGTCTATTTTTTGGATAATTTTACGGCTTGTAAAAATGATTTTTCTAGAGAAAGTTATGGCAGTTTTAGTAGACAAAGGTCAGGCTGTGCGGGATTTCAGCGTGATTTTGGGCTTAAATCCCACATCCCACATCAGTTGGAAAACACATTTCTATATCCCACATCCCACATCGGATTGGAAACTCATTGCACTTGTGGTATTTCTTTATAAAAGGCCTACTCCACTTCAGCTTTAAGGAATCGATCGGAGCTCATCTGAAATCATCATAGAGTGAATCCAGAGGGCCTTTAGGAGCAATCCAGAGGGAATTTAGGACGAATCCAAAGTATAATTTTGAAGGGCAAGCTGAGGAATCGCCAAAACTTTCGCTACCAAGGAGGAGATGATCATTGAGAGGCCAGTGGCAACTCAAGGAAGCATGAGCTCCATGGCCAGCTAGTCTCCAAGCAAGGCGAAGGGATAAATCCCTAGGTGTAGTTGTTCTTAGTTTCCTTTATTTGATTCAGTTGTAGTTTGGTATTATTTTCATTAAATATTTTTATTTTTTATTCTTTAATTTAATTAGTAGATTTTTATTAGTCCAGTGATTGCATGCTTCTTTTCCATATAAGTCTAGTCATGCTCTTCTTATGTGTATTTGTTTGGGTGTAATTGAGTCCGGTAGATCTCTTTTATAGATTTGTCAATTGCTATGGTATTGTCATTTAGATATATCGTCGTCTTTTGATAATTTATAAGTTAGGTAATGTGTGCTTGAAAGTAAAGAATAATTCATATCAATTACATTAGGGTTTATACACGCGCTTTAATTGAATATTTGCCGATTGCCTGTTTGGGATGTGAAACTTGCAATCGAGATAAAATCAACTGAATCAAGATAGGATTAGGGCAACGAACCTAGGGAGGATTTTCGGAATCTTGTTGTTTCTTTATTATACTATCCATCAATTATTTACACAATTTCCTTCACATTATTTCCATAAAATAAACAAACCAAATTTTGTCACTTTAACGTTTATCGTTTGTGTTGAGATTTACACCTTCTTTTGTAATTAACTTGTTTCCCTGTGAAATCGACACCCCAAAACTGTACTATAACTACCGCGTTATGTTTTGGGTGTAATCACCACCACATAAGCCAAATACCCCTCACAACCCTTCTTTAACCATTTACTAGCAGTTAAAGCAAAAATAAGATAATTAGCCAGTATCTTACGTTCTCCCTGAAAATTAAACTCCTCCTGCCCGGGTATCTTGAACACCACATTTTTCCTAAACCAATCTACCCAAGCATGATATGCAGATAACTAATTCATCCCTAGAATTAAATCAAAATCTGTCATATCTAAAGGCAATAAATCAACTTCAAATTCTTTATCAGTAATATTAATCACACAACCTTGATAGATTGTCCTGATAATAACTCTATCTCCAGTAGGAACCTCAACAACAATAGCATGCATTAAAGGACTAGCACTAGCATCAATAGATTTCATATAAATACGAGATGCAAAGGAATGGGTTGCACCAGGATCAATCAATAATCTAACAGGCCTACCAAGAATAGATATCATACCCATAACAACATCAGGAGTAGCTTATGCATCCTGTTGGGTCAATGCATAGACTCTACTATCTCTGGACTGAAACTAACTGCCACGTCCTCGCTCAGTTATGGATCCTCTCCCTCTGCCTCGCATACTCCCTAATCCACCACCTCTCTCCATCGGTCTTCTCCCGACACTCCCAACGCTTATATCAATAGATTTCCCTGCTTGACAATCTGCAGCAATGTGTCCTCCTCCACCACATATAAAGCATATCTGTGTAGGGAAATACCGAGACAGATGCCTTATCTGATTACATTTAAAGCAAACTCATGCCTCTCGACCATACATCAGATTACTACTTCTCCCTAGTGGCGCATTTACTCCTCTACCATAACTCCCAAATCTAGGGGTCCCACCAGTATTACTCTGAGCTACAGAAGCAACAGATCCTATTTGCCTCTGACTCTGCACTACATTTCCTTATGACAAGGATTGCCCCCTCTGGGGTGATCTTCCACCCTGTACCCCCATATTGCTACCACCTCTAGGTCCCTCAAATCTAGACCTCTTCAGCCAATCCCTCCTACACCTTAACTCCATCAGATCCTTCTCAATCTACAATGCTTTATCTACCAACACAGCATAATTCCTTATGCCCATATAAGAGAGTTTAGTCCGAATATCATAGTGTAATCCATTTAAAAATCTCTTACATTTTCTCTCCTCTGTATTCAACAATTCAGGTAAAAACCTTGACAGGGCTATGAATCAGCTATCATATTCCGCCACTGATAAACTTCCCTGTCTGAGGTGAATGAAATCTCTCTCTTGCTGTGCCCGAAAGGAATCTGGGAAATACTTCACAAAGAACTTATCCTTAAACTTACTCCAAGTTAAAAGTTGTTCTACCTATGTGCTTACTCTGGGAAAAATATCCACCCACCATTGAGAAGCTTCACCCTCCAGCATAAAGGAAGCAAAAGCCACCTTCTGTCTATCTGACACCGGTAAAACCTCAAAATATTTCTCCATGTGCCTAATCCATTACTCAGCTTCCACCAGATTTGCTGATCCTCTAAAAAACTGAGGTTTAAACTTAAGAAACCTCACAAAATAATCTCCTTGCATCTCATTTGTAAAAACCCCTCCCTCAGGAACCTCTTGCCTCACCACATCTGGTTCTCTTCTATCCCTCTCCTCTAATCTTCTCTGCAAATTAGCAACCTTTCTTCAGCTGCATTCACCTTCTCTAAAGCATGATTAAGAGCCTTTCTCAATTCATCATTCATACCTTCAGATACACTCCCAGCTTGACTCGTACTAGCTGCACTATCACCATGTTCCCTTGCGGGAATCACCAACTCAACTTCCTCTTCCACTTCAGTCCTCCTAAAAATTGGGGGTCTACTACATCCCCTTTGATTTGGAACTCTACCTCTAGCTCTCGCATGACCATGTGTCATCCTCAGACTCTGCATTTAAAATATTGTTTATTTAGAATCTTCAACTTTTTAGGTTCTCATGTAGTTTATAGAATCTTAAAACCTAATGCTCTGATATCAAAATTGTAACGACTCATCCCAGGTTGGCCACCCCCCAGACGGTGTCATCACATTTTGAAAATCTCAGCACGACACAGATATGCAACAATAAAGCAAAATAAAACTAACAAGAATTTTTACGGTAACCCTCAACCCTCAATAGGGGAGGTACATCAATCTGATATAATTTAAACATAATACACAACTGAACATGCATGAGTATTTACAAATAAATTTTTGTTTTTCATTTTCTCATTTATTTGAGGATATTGACATGTACGTGGCTTATAGCAAATGATTTCGTTTGACTTTTAACCCACCAGACTACTAGTCCTGTTTGCTACCTGAAATCATTGTACAAGGAGGGGTGAGATTCACAAGCTCAGTGAATTAAATTTACTAAAAGTATTCCAATTTCGTAAATAGCCCTTTGATATTTAATCATTTATTTCTCCTATAACTGGATAATAGCAAAGAGTCTAATATTTAAATAATTCTCATATTATCATATTTATGTCTTTTTCTCTTTTTCTCACTGTAACTGTCTCTCACTGGGAGACTCATCCATCTCTAATTATATTCACAATAATATACCACACCTCATCATTTCGATAATGCTAGCAATAATTGAAACAGATGCAATGCATGAATGATTATGATGGGAACGTCTTCCCACCTGTCGACAGGTTATTATTATCTTAGATCGGCCCCTTTCCGGTTCTTTACAGCTTATCCCAGTTGTCACGAAATTTATCTGCAGCATATATCGGCTGTCACGGTTATTCCATTAGACCGGTCCTTTCCCGGTTCTTTCGGTTATCTTATTTATTGCATATGCATATGATCAACGATATGAAATATGCCTATGAACAGTAATATAACAATAACATGTATAAAAATATTTAAATTAACTACCATGATCATTCTCAATTTATCATTGAAATAAATTCCTCAAAATTTCTCTCCTCATATATCACATCTACTAATTAAACATAACTCATCAATAATTTTACTTATCTCTTTTATTATTAAATCAGCTTATTATTTCATTAATTTCTTCTCCTCCCTCATATATCACATAAATTTATTTACCCAGACTCATTTATCCCCTTTACTATTAAATTAACTCATTATTCTAATAATATTTCTTTTTACATAATAATTTCTATGTGTCCAATATTTATATCATACCTATCAACCAAATATTTATCTACCACTAAAGCATACGCTAATAATTAAATTTAATATTATCACTAAATATTTTATTTTTATTTAGACTACTTAAAATAAATCCAACTCACCACGTAGTACTTAAAGCTACCCGTGGATCACCTCCTTGCCTTTATCATTCTTCTCCGAAACTTCCTCCGATTGCTAATTGCCAACACCTAACATTATATTTGTATTCAATTTCTAATTATTTCTTCATTTCTTCATAAAGCATACCTTTTGAAAATTCCCACTTTGAATTCGGAAAAATTTCAGAAAATGCTAAAAATTCAAAAATAAACACTACATTATTACCTTCTGCTTTTCTGATAGCTATTCGTGATTCTCTATAAAATTCCACCGTAAACTTCTTCAAATATTTGTTATTTTAACTTTTCTTTAGGTCCCCAAGTATTAAAAAAAACAAGTAATTTGAAAGAAAAACAAACGAAATCGGTAAGTATAAATTTTTGTACCAATTATACGTATATATATTCATATGTTTTGTCGGCAACCGAAAAAATCAGCTGCCCATAAATATCATCAGCTCCACATTTGCACTTAGGTGGAAGGCTTGTAGTCTTCCACTTAACTTGAAAAACACATGGAAGCAGTTTAACAAAACTTGGCAACAGGTGCTGCCACCTGCTGCCACATTTTGGTTAGTTTTTTTTTTTTTTTTTCCTTATTCTCTCTACTGTCACTCCCCACATTCTAGATGAAATTTTTTTTTTGGTCTTTTTCTATTTGGGATATAAATATTCTTTTTTTTTTTGGACAAACATTTTTTTTAAATACATGTAGTATTTGAACTCTATGCCTTATTTATTAAATTACTTCTTTACCCTTATTTTACAAATACGGTATTATACAACAATATGAAAAAAAATAATCACTAAGATATGTTATTCATAACCCATTCAGGTTCACATTGATAAAATTACACAAGAGAATCAATTGATATGACATTCACATTCATCGTTTCATGAATGATGCCCACGTTAAATTAATGATTGAGCCAAAATCCTAACAATAACTTGAATTAGAATGACAATTAGGGTAAGTTAGATTAAAAACAAGTTATTGGTTCTATATATCCTCAAAAACCTCTTTCAACCAACAAAATATGAAAATTTTCCTAGCACAAGCTAATCACTAGACCTAGCAACAATTGTTTGTTGAGTTAATCCTGGGCAAAGAGATTAAAGCCAATAAATTGCCAATTGGCCAACAAGTTGTCTCCCGAAACCAAAAACTAAGGGCTGGAATCGGCATGCAAAAACCAATAAATGAGTTCCAGTCTATCGGTTTCAACCCTTGGATTTTGTTTTCGGAAGAAATTGTTGGCCACGTGGCACTTATTTGTTGGCTTCAATCTCTTTAACTAGGATTATCTCAACAAAAAATTGTTGCTAGGTCTTATTATTTTTTAGGTGTTCACTAATGATTGGCCCGTTGTAATACCCGTGTTCTTAAAGTAAGGGTAAAGAAGTAATTTGATAGATATGATATGGAATTAAAATAATATATATATATATAAAAGATTTATTATTGAATAAAATAATTATTTTGAAAAAAGGGCATCCAGGTGTAGCATGGGTAGTTAAAAAAAAGATAAAAAAAAAAGGAGGACAACACCTATAGTCTAGGTGTTGTCTCCACTATGCATGAATTGTGCATGAAAGCCACCAAAGATAAGAATTTGTGAAGAAACAGTGGCAAGTAGTGATTTTTATTATAAAAATTGAGTTTTTGTTTTGTTATATTTTTTCTTACCAAATCCTGTTTGTTTTTCTTATTTATTCAATTCAAATTTCTTAGCAAAAAGTTATAAAGAAAATTTCTCCATTTTTAGAGATAATACAGTTCTTCAATTACAATAGAAAGACTTCATCATATTTGAGGTTAATGTTCAATTGAACTCATAGTTAAATAATTATATTGTTTGAATTAAGTTATGAAATAGTAAGATCTATGAAAGTTTATGATTAGGTGTTGGTGATTAGCAATCTCAAGAATTTGCTAAAAAGAGCAAGAAAGACAAGGAGGTGATCCACGGGTAGCTTTAAGTTCTACTTGGTTACTTTTAGTAACCGAAACAAATAAAAATATGAAATTATGATATTTTAATAAATGGGTGAGTTACAATAATTTAATGATGTATTTTCTGTTATATATGAAAATTGATTGATTTATTGATTAGGAATTGGAGAGTGTGTTGAATATTTATTATATATATAAGAATTTATATTTTAAATAGAATGGATGAATGAAAAATATGCTGAGAAGTTGTAAGAAATTTTTGAAAAATATGATTGAAAACTGGATATGATATATGAGGAGATAATTTAATGAATATGATAAAAAAATAATAATTTTTAGAAAGAGCAGGATAGATAAATTGAATGCTTGAATGTATGCATGTTTTCATATCATTGCTCATATCCATGAAATAAAAAACCAAGAAGGCAATTGGTCTGCCTGTTTTCATATTATTGTTCATATGCATAAAATAAAAAATAATAGGAAGGTTGCTAGTCTAGCTGAAAATGAAAGACTGGGAAAGAAGTTGGTCTAGCTGAAAATAAAAGACCAGGAAGGCAACCAGTGTAGCTGAAAATAAAATACTGGGAAGGCAGCCAATCTAGCTAAAAATAAAAGACCGAGAAGGCAGCCGATCTAGCTGAAAATAAAAGACCGGGAAGGCAGCTGGTCTAGCTGAAAATAAAAGATTTGGAAGGCAATTGGTCTGGCTGAAATATATCGACATTTAGGAAGACGTTCCCAAATGATAATATGAAATGATTTGATGAGAAAGAAAGAAAGATAGTTTAAATTAATGCATTACATTTGTTTTAAATATTGATTATTATTGATTGAAATGCTAAAGTATCAGTCTTGATTGTGAAATGATTGATAGACAAATGAGTCTCACAGAGAGATAAATATGATGAGAAAGAAATGTGAAAGTATAATGTTATAAAAATTATTTGATTAATTGATTATACACTAATGAGGTAAATAATGATGTTGAATTGATAATCTCGAGATGATTAAATATATGATTGAAAAATTGATATGTTGATGATTAATTTAAGAAGAGATTGATAAATAGTTGGAATATGATATGAGTGGTGATAATAGAATGTTATTATTGAATTATATGAGATAATGGATGAATGAATATTGAAAGATTATTTGAATGATTGAATTATTATATGTGAAGAAATAGATGATTTATATTGGTGAATTAGAAATGACTGAATTATAAGATATGACTGGAAGTAGATAATCGAGTACTTCAAGTAAATTTAGTTCACTGAGCTTGTGAAACTCACTCTTCATTATTAAATAATTTCAGGTAGCAGGCAGGACATATAGAATTGTGAGCTGAGATTCAAACTGAATCATTTTCTGTAAGCCACGTGGTCCACATCCTTAGACTAATGGAAAAAAAATTGTAAATATTCATGCATAATAGGTTGTATATATTCTTTCAATTGGGATTTTAATGATGTAACTCCCTTGTTGAGGGTTGAGGATTTATGTATGTATATAATTTCAGTTGATGTTTTTATATTGTTGCACATATATGTCGTGCTGGGATTTCAAAACGTGACAACACCATCTCGGGAGTGACTAACCCAGGATGGGTCGTTTCAATTTTGGTATCAGAGCATTAGGTTTTATGATTCTGTAGACTGCATAAAAATTTAAAAAAGTTGAAGATCTAAACAAACTATATGTCGATGTAGAGTTTGAGGATGACACATGGACGTACTAGAGCTAGAGTTAGAGTTATTGACCTGAGAGGTCATGGTAGCCCCAATATTTAGACAAGTCAAGGTTGAGATAGAGGTTGAGTCTGAGTGTGTGGTTCTTAGAAAGTAACATGTTGATAATATAATTAATACTAGTAGGGGTGTGAGAGAATATGGAGTTAAAAGAGATGAGTTAAAAGTAGCTCTTGCTCATGTTCTTGTGAAAAAGAATAGAACAGATGATAGAGTTAATAGTCGATAGCATAGACTTGATGAACAGGCTAGAGCAGTGCTTGAAGTTGTTGTAAATCCAGTAATGCTAGACGTTTAAAAGGGAAAAAAGGTGAGTTTATGCACGAGATGCAGGGAAATTGTTTTATTTGATATATTAAGTTGAATGTTTTGTTATTTAAAGGATCTATGAATCCTTTTGATCCTGAGGTATAGGTGAAACATATAGAAAGGTTATTTGGTATTTTACCAGCGACTGACAGGCACAGGGTCACCTTGGCTTCGTTTAAGTTAGAAGGAGAAGCTTTAGAATGGTGGAAGGATACTCTTCCCAGGGTAAGTGCATATATTGATAGACCCTTAACTTGGAGTAGGTTTAAGGAGGCTTTTTCTTTTATAAATATTGCTTATATATTTTTAGAGCCCAATAAAAGAGAGATTTCATTTATTTGAGGTAAAATATGTTGACTGTGGCTCAGTATGATAGCAGATTTGTGGACTTGACAAGCTTTGTATAAAAAATGATAGACATAAAAGAGAATAAATATAAGAGATTCCTAGATGGATTATATTTCGAGATTAGATCGAAACTATCTTACATGAGGCATATAAATTATGTTAGGTTGGTGAATATAACACTTCAGATTGAGAAAGATATGATCGAGTTTAAGGGAGAAAGAGATTGGTTGAAGAGAACTAGACCCAAAGGTTCTAGAAGTGAAAGTATGAGTATTTAGGATGGGTGACTAGCCCAGAAAGGTTGTTCCTTCTCACGGGGACGTATTATATAGAGTCAGCTTCAGTGGCTCAGAGCAATATTGGTGGGACCTCTAGATTTAGGAGACAGGCTATGGGAACTGGAAGTTATGGTAAAGGAGTAAATATACCACCTAGGGGAGGTGGTAGTGTTATATTTACTAGAGAGAGTAGAATATGTTATATTTGTAATCAGATAGGACAATTATTAAAGAAATTGTTCTTTGTTTGTGGAGAGGGTGGACATATCAGTGTGGATTGTCCATTAAGGAGATCAACTAAGATGATGAATATTGAAGGCATTGGAGAGGACATTTAGAGAGAAGAAGTGGATCTGGGAGTATTCAGGGTAAAGCTTCCAATAGAGGAACAATTGCTGAGAGAGGACATGATAGTCAGACGCAGCCCAGAGATAGTAGAGTATATGCACTGACCCAATAGGATGCTGAAGCAACTCTTGACATCGAGATGGGTACAATATCTATTCTTGATAGACTTGCCAGATTATTGATTAGCCCTAGTACAACTCATTCTTTTGCATACAGTACTTTTATGAGATCCATTGATGTATGTGATAGTTTTTTTATTGATAATATTGTTGTTGAGGTTCCTACTAGGGATAGAGTTGTGATAAACAATTATTACCGGGCTTGTGTGATTTGTATAGGTGATATATAATTTGAAGTGGATTTATTATCTCTAAACATGATTGATTTTGACCTGATATTGGAGATAGATTGGTTGTCTGCATATCATGCATGGGTTGATTGTTTTGGGAAGAATGTGGTGTTTAAAATTCTTGGACATGAGAAGTTTAGCTTTCAGGGATAATGTAAGATACTTTCCACTTATCTTATTTCTGCCTTGACTACTAGTAAGTGGCTAAGAAAAGGCAATGAGGGATATTTAGCATATATGGTGGGTCATAGTAAGGAGGATAGAAAGCTTGAAGAAATCTCAATGGTGAGATATTATTCAAATACATTTCTTGATAAAATGTATGGTTTGCCTCCCAGTAGAGAGATTGAATTTTCTATTGATGTGATTTTAGTTTCTAAACTTATTTCAATAGCACCCTACGGAATTTCCTTGCTTATAGCCCTTCCAATCGAAATGCATGTTGAGAACCAAGAATAATTTTACGTAATGAGCAAAAGTGTTTAATTACTTCACCTTTTATCTATATTTCCAATGAAAAAAACGTTTGTCTCGGACTACGTTTATATAGGAGGAATTTGTCTCTTCACCCGGAGAATCAGTAATCCTTATCTGTTCACCGAGTGAATCGATATTTCTTTTTTAGATGGGTAGGCCCCAATGTTTTTTGAAAGAGACCTATTAGAATTCTAGATGTATTGATTGATTTTTGTTTGTATATAGGTTGAAATATTTAACTTTGGCTTCCATTACGATATTTTAGAAGTTTGATAACTTTCTAAATTTGCCAAATATTTTTATGAGCTTTTTGATTATGTGAATGACTCATTTACATTGCAATATTAATATTATGAATGTATTGAATTATCAATAATTTTTTTCTTGGAATCAAGTGGCTTCCTTTTCAACATACTGAATTTCACAATGTTATTTACGCCTGCATACTTTGAGTAGTTGACGTGAAAAGCCTTGCAGCGTTGTTTGGAGTTAATTTGGAAATGAATGAACAAATCAATATCTAAGCTAACTAATTTTTTTCTAATGAACTTTTTATGATTCATTGCTAAATGTTAGAGTTGGTGCATACTTCACGGGTCTAGATCTATAGAACCCTCGATGATCACGGGGTCCCGCTCTGTACATGTTTTGAGTCTGATTTTTTGCTTGACAGTTTGGGTTTAAGCCCATGAATAGCTGTGGTTTTGCAGGGTGGAAACCCTAATTAGGGCATCTTAAGTTGCTTATAAATGCTTTCTATGTACTGAACACTCATTGTAATGAGAGATTTTTGAGGTTGATAATACTAAAACTTCTAGCCGGACGTAGCCCTATTTTCGGGTGAACCTAGGTATATCGTGTCTTATTTTCTTTCTGTTTATAATTCATGTGACTGACATGTCTCGAATCGTTCACTAAACACATTTAAATTTTTTTAGAAGTAGAAAATCTTCAATTAAGTTAGGTATAGATTTTAAACTTAAGAAAATAGGTATGCTAAGGGCCATAAGGCCCTTTATCATTCTCTCATGTTTAAGTAACAAATGAATTGCTTTGGTGGAGCTTCTACCTTCTACTTTGTGTAGGCTAGTAAGATTTACCACTGAACTTATTGTATCATGAGGACGAGTGCTAAAAAACTATATGCATTGGTAACATCACTGAAAGGGTGATTGTTGTCTCAATAGACAGACCCAATCAATGCTTCAAGCTCTATCTGTATCCTTATCACATCACAATGATGGTAAACTTATTTTATACACACTTAAGACAAGATCAAGCTAGGTAATGTGCTACATATTTTCTTCTTTAACGTAAGTTGATTTGAGCTAATTATATTGTTGTTTATTTTATAATCTTAGTTATAAATTTTCCTCGTAGCTTAAAAATAGTGGAACGAGAAGTTAACATCCAATGGGTATAATTTATTTAGCAAGTAAATTTACCATTTTTTATTGAAGTGATTCTACACAAGTACAATGATTTATTTCATCACAATAAAAACCTATAATACTATCACATAACTTAGCCCTTGATACTACCATATTACCCACCTAAAGTAGAAAAAATAGCCAATACTTAAGTTGAAAAGATAACACACATTGGAGGAGTCGAATCAGATGCTCAACTCTTACAATTTTACCACTGAATCAAAGCTTCAATGACAATAAATCAATTATCTTAATTATCAATGAGTGGTAGTTCTAAATAGGATAGAGATTTTTTTTTATAATCCCATTAGGACAAGCTATTTGACATATTTTTTTTATAATAAATTATATTCCATTTTAACTTTTTTTAAATATTTTCTATAAAAGGGGAGGTTGCTCTCTCCCATCCCATATCTCTCACATCTATAGTGTGAGTGATTTTTGATTCCTGATCTCTTTTGCAAAGACCAACGACTGTGCCAATTATACTAGTTGGCACCCACTGTGCGCAACTCAAAGGTTTAAGGATATTATACACCATTTTAACCTAGAATCATTAAAAATATGATATGTTGAGCTAAGAACTAGTAAGCACAATTCAATTAGCAAGTAAATCCATCATCTTAATTATCAATCACTGGTAGCTTCATACCAGGATAAAGTTTTCTTCCTTTTTTGACAATCTTTTGGTGTTTATGGTGTGGTTAACTCAACATAGCAAAGAAATTAAATTATCTTAATTTCTACAAGGTGTTTGATAATAGTTCACTCTGGATGGTTTATGTTTTGTTTGATGTACACCTGACTATATATCATTAATAAATCTTTTACCTTTAGAGGAAAAAACTCTATCCTAGTTGAAAGTTAGTTACATCTCATTGATAATTAAAATAATGGATTTATTTGCTGATTAAATTGTGCTTATTAGATGTTAGTTCAACACGTCATAATTTTGATGCTAAGAGATTAAAATAAGTCATTATATAGAATATGAGTACATTTGGAGCTATGATACAAGATCTTGGTGCGGGAGCGAGAGTGAGAGTAGGAGTGCGAGCATGAGATTGCCATTTTAAAAAAATACTAAAGTCGAGACCAGCTCCGTAACGTTTATATATTTATAATTTTTAAAAATATACAATTTAAATATACAATTTCATTCATCGAATATAATTAATCATTTTTTATTTTATATAGTTATAAATGATTAAAAATAATGTTGTTGTTATTATATATGTAATGCATATAAACAAAGTAGAAGAATAACACAGGTCATTTGAAGCACAATGGTAATTTGCAGTACAACAGTTGAAGTATGAAATTTAACCCATGGTGTCATGGGTTCGAGGGCACATTATGCTTGTTGAAAGAAGTTCTTGAGGATATATAGAACCCATAATTTTAAGAGATTCTAATTTACCCAATTTTTCACTCAACTCACATTATAAAAGCTTTTCTTATCGATAAATGTTCGAATTGTTGGCCAAAAATTTGATTTCAAGACTTCAAGGAATCTATATGAAAATCAAAATTTTTCAATAACTGTCATTGTTGCCTTGAAAATAACATCTCCCTTATGAAAATTAGGAATCTAAAATTATAAAAGAAAAAAAAAGTGGATGTACCCCAATGCTCGCTTAACCCCGTCCCTCGATTTTGCTTTGTGAAAGACTTTTGGGAGGATATTTAAAACTATAAAACTTAATTGTAAAAAAGGTAGTTCTATTTTCAGAGAAATGAAAATAGTTGTCATACTATTTATTTTTCTTTTAATGACAAATATTTTGCTTGGTAAAAAAGATTCTTGAGGATAAATAGAACCCATAAATTTTTTTATAACAATGATGCTTATAACCAATTTTAATTTTCACTCATAAGGGAGCTCTTGGCCTCAAAATTTGATTTTGGTACCTCAAAGCATTCAAATAGTTAAATTTTGAGTAAAGACTAGTGAATTAAATTCTTTTGGTCATTCGTAATGCTCATTATGAAAATGATAGTATCTATATTTTTGAAAGCAATAATGACTCTTGTCATTAATTATTTTGATTTTAAGGTATTGTGTGTCATTACAACAAAAAAACAATGTAGTAATTTCCGTTATTGCTTGGGAAAAAACATACATCTCTTCTATGAAAACTAGTAATTTATGAGACCTATCCTATTTAATTGACCCCATATTTTATCCGATCGGGGAACTAAATTACCATATCACCCTTTATCTTTTATGGGTATCACCGAACATGTCCTTTCATGTTTGGTATTAACAACTCCTACAAGTTTTTGATTGAATCTGAAAGACACAAAAACAAGATCTAACAACACATCGAAATCTAACACAATTGAATCGAAGCCTGTTAAAATGGTATACTCGGACTTAGTCAAATAGTTCTTCAGGGATCTCCTCTTTTAGTTCAACAATGGTATTGTTTTCTATATGAAAAGAACTCCCTTGAGCATATCATAGAGCTAATACTCCATGCTCTAGTTCCAAAAGAAATGAAGTATAACCGAAGAAAGCTATCACAACCCATGATAGTGAAACTCGATCTTGATTAACGATAGATTTCCTTCCATAGCCATTAGATCTTCTAGAGCTACCTAGATTGTTTGTGCTTTGCCCGCCATCAGAGCCATATCATATTTTGGCAGTAGAAAAAGAGATAGAAAGGATAAAGAAACATTGGTTTCAAATACTCGTATAAACTCAAGAACATGTAACAAGGGTTTGGAAAAAGAGCACAAATATGGTAATAATGAGCATAGCTCTTGTGATGATTATGAGAGTAAGGTGAAAGAAAATATAGCACCTTAATGAAAAGGAAAAATTGGGCAAGATCCTTGAAAATAATTGATGATAATGATGTTTCAAAGGATACGAGTGAAGAGATTAGAGGAGAAGAGGAGGAAGAGAAGATGAAGAGGGAAATGAAGAGAAATAGGTAGGGGTCAGAGAAAGTTAGTAGAAGTTTAGTGAGAAGAGTAGAAAGGGAAGACAAGAAATATAAGGAGAGGAGTTGGGATCTTATACCGTTTTCTTTGAATTGTCATGAACAAAAACCTTGTGATCCTCCCTGCTCATAACCCTTCCAATCTAAAAGCATCATGAAAACCAAGAATATTGTAATGTAATGAACAAAAGTGCTTCATTACTTCAACTTTTATCTATATTTCCAATGAACAAAATTTTGTATACTGCTACATTTATATAGGAGGAATTTCTCAGTTCACTGAGAGAATCGATAATCCTTTCCACATAGGTGTGGGGCTCATTTCTATTAAATGGGCCCCTCATTTATTTGAGAGAGGATTACTTGAATTCGCGATTTATTGAATGATTTATGTGAGAGATGACTACCAAAATTCCCAATCTATTAAATGATTTTCGTTTGTATATAAGTTGAAATATTTAGTTTAATTTTGCATTGTTTACATTATTTTAGATATTTACCTCAAGATAACTTTTTGTATTTGCTAATTCTTATTTACTGGCTTTCTAATAATGTGAATGACTTATTTTACGTTGTAATATTGTTTTGAATGTATTTATTTATCAATTTTTTTTTCTAGGCATTGAGTGGCTTTCTTCTCAATTACTGAATTTCACAATGTTGTTTATGTTTGTATACTTTGTGCACTAGCTGATGAAAAATGTCTCGTAGAATTTTTTGAAGGAATTAGGAAATTAATGAATAAATCAATGTCAAATCTAACTAATCTTTTTCTAATGAATTGTTTACTATTAAATGCTAAACCTACTTAACTTTTTTAGAACTAGAAAATCTCCAATTAAGTTAGGTATAGATGTTAAACTTTAGAGATTAGGTATGCTTAAGGTATTGGCTGGCGATACTTTGAGAATATAATTTATTATTGCCAAAATTATCCCAAACGAAAAAAAAAGGCAAGTAGTATGAGATAAATTTGTCTTATAAAGCAATATAGCTCTAGCATTAACTAGTTATTTTTTATATCTATACTATTAATAAAGTTAGAGCAACCTTTTGGTATCCTTCATTTTGAAATGTAAAAAATATCACCACATAAATATATATTTATTGTGTTATTAGGTATAAAAATGTAAAATTAATCACCCCACAATCATTTTAAGTTTACCAAATTAGTAACAACTTTCTGTTTCAAAAACCACTTATCTATAGTAACAACCTAAGCAATTACACAATACCCATTTAAAAAACCACTTATCTACAATAACCACCTAAGTAGTTACCCACTACCCACTAATTCACACCTACCAGTACAATTATGTTTTCCTTCTTAGGTTGTTTAATCCGACAGAAGAATATATCAACATGTACTGACGTGCATGTTAAGATGCTAGTACCAATTAAGAACCAGGCTCATAAGAAACAAGTGCCAAAGATAGTAACGTACGATTTTTCCAATGCCATATTCACATTATATGCATAATGCACGCACATATACGTTAATGGTATTAGTTATATGATCTATGATACATTTTTTTTTTGAAAAAAATAGTTTTTTGGTTCTTATCTATTGTCCAGTTATTTTAATTCATACTTTAATTTTCACTTACCTTACACCACACTATTTTTTTATTCGTAAGTAATTTACTGGCATGAAAATTTGATTTGGAGACCTCAAGGCATACAAATACTTAGACTAGGAAGTTGTGACCAATGACCTAAATGCTTATTATGTAAATGACAATATCTATATTTTCAAACAATAATGACTATTGTAATTTATTCTTTTGTCTTTCAAACAAAATGAAGGATGTAGATTGAAATAATGAATGAATTTCGAACAAATAATCTATTGGTATTTGTCTAAGGATCAAACAGGAAAGGAGTCAGCATCAGGTCACCAGGTGTGCGCCGCACCTCAGGAGATCCACGCCTCAGCGCCCAGCAAGTGGTGCTGTTGAGACCCAGGTGTGCGCTACGGCACAAGGAGGGTGCACCACTGTGCCCATAGAGGTGGTGGTTTCAGCCCTAGCTTGAGCCGCGGCCTGCCCTGTTCTGAGCCCCGGCGCCAGGCACACTGATGCATGTTTTTCCAGCCTTTTGAGATGGTGCGTGGTGCATGATTAAAATGCACAGGATCACTTAGACTTATTGAAGGGCTATGATTGATTGGTCCTCAAGATCTAAGGGTTGAGATTGACTTCAAGATAGGTTCAAGAAGTGGTGCACTATATAAAGGGTCACCTAGCTTCAATCTCAACATGACATGACATAACTTATGAAAGTGAGATCAAGTGTAAGAGTGCAAAGACACAAAACATAAGAGAGACTCATTAGATAGGCTGGTTGTTTAGAGAGAGAGTAGTATAGATTGCGAATTCAAGGGTCTTGTAAGTGGAATTTTCTTGGGAAAAATTTCAAGGAAACTCAAGTCCTTATCACTTTCTTTTTCTCTTCTTTCATCCTTCAAGAACAAGAGGATTCTTGAAGAGGTGTTGCTCTAAATTGTAAGAACTCATTGATTTAGTGCAGAGGGCTCAGAGGAGCTCACGGGGACGTAGGCACATTATTGAACCTCGATAACATTTGCATGTGTTCTTTCTTTGATTAGTCTGTTTTAGTTCATTACAAGCATTATAGACTTGGGTTGTTCGGAAGATCATCACCTAGGCATCTTGAGGTGATTTCCAACAAGTGGTATCAGAGTCAAGATTGGCGGGTATCGAAGCAAGACGACAAGAATCAAAGATAAACTTCTTGGGTGATTCAAGAATGGAGTAGAGATCAAGATCTGATCGTGTTCTTGAGGGTGATTCAAGAACGGTATTGAGATCAATCTTCGATCATGTTCTTGAGATTTAGAATAAGTTGAAAAGAAATTGTGGGTGTTGTATAAATCTAGGATTTTCTCCGCAAAATGGGTTCGAACTTCATTGTTGAGAAGTTTGATGGAAAGGGAGACTTTGCTCTTTAGAAGCAGAAGATCAAGGTTGTTCTTATGCAACAGAAGGTGGACTTGGCTATTGGAGAAGATGGCACTTTTTCAGCAAGTATCACGGAAGTCCAGCGGATTAAGATGAAGAAGATAGCATATAGCACCATCTTTCTGTACATCTTGGATAGTGTCACAACAGAGTGTGGAGACTGGGAAGATCCAGCTATTATATGGAAGAAACTAGATGAGTTGTTTCTTACCAAAACTCTACCTAATAAGATTTATCTTCTTAAATGAATCTTTGTTTTTAAAATGGATCCTAATAAAGAGTTGTAAGATAATCTTGATGTGTTTAATAAACTAGTTCAAGATTTGGCTAGTTGTAGTATAACGTTCCCGGCTGAACAATTGGCTGTTATGTTTTTGAATTCTCTTCCTGATTATTTTGAAAGTTTGATTAATGCTATTGAATATGGAAGAGATATACTAACCAAAGAAATTATGATCAATGCTATAAGGGCTCAATATTTTAAAGCCAAGATGAGGGAAGCATCAAGTGGAGAAGGGTCGTTCATTAGTGGAAGGCCAGCAACTCAAAATGGCAGTAGCATCCATGGAAACTACCGGGAGAAATCAAAGGGTAGAGGGCAGAGCCATGGGAGATCGCATTCCAAACCGAAGTTTGGAGGGAAATGATGGTACTACTGCAATAAGGAGGGTCATTTCAAGAAAGATTGCAAGAAGAAGTTGTGGGATGAGAGAGGAAGAAGCCATACCAACAATGAAGAGGCTTCGGTTACCAAAGGAGAATAGCAAGATGATGTTCTTGTTGTGTGCTCAAATGTGAGCAGGAGGCAAGGCAGTGAGAAATGGATCCTAGATTCCGAGTGCACTTATCACATGTGCCCTCATAGGGATTGGTTCAAGAATTTCAAGGAAACAAATGTTGGAAAGGTTTTCTTGGGGAATGATATTTCTTGCCAAGTGAGGGGGATAAGAGACTTTCAATTGAGGATGTTTGATGGAGTCACAAGGCTGCTGCGGAATGTGAGGTATTTTTCGGATTTGAGAAGAAATTTGATCTCATTGGGGCAGCTAGATTCCATGGGGTACATATACAAAACAGAGGGAGGAAAAATTAAGGTAACTAAGGGATCTTTGATAGTGATCAAAGCAGCAATAAAGGATGGTCTCTATGAGATGATCAAAGAGACAGAAATCAAGGATCAAGCATCAAGCTTGATGGCTGAGATGGATAAGGTGGTTCTTTGGCACAATCACTTGGGATATATGAGCGAAAAGGGCCTGCAAGTTCTCAGAAATGATGGTCTACTTGGTGGTGACAAGTAGAGAAACATGATTTCTGCGAATGTTGTGTTCTTGGGAAGGAACATTAGGTCAGCTTCAACACCGGAGTGCACAAGTCTAAGGGCATTCTTGACTACATTTATGCAGACCTTTGGGGACCAGCAAGAACACCAACACAGGGAGGTAATCGTTACTTTCTTTCTTTAATTGATGATTATTCAAGAAAGGTTTGGGTTTATTTGCTTAGAAATAAATCAGATCCTTTAAATAAATTTATGGTGTGGAAAAAGTTGCTGGAGACTCAAACGGGTAGGGTAGTTAAGGTTTTACGAACCGATAATGGCTTAGAATTTTTTAATAAGGATTTTGATAAATTCTGTGAATTAAATGAGATTCTAAGACATAGAACGGTTGTAAAAACCCCTCAGCAAAATGGAGTTGCTGAGAGGATGAATAGGACCCTTATGAAAAAGGTTAGGTGCATGTTAATTGGGTCCGGTTTACCAAAATGTTTTTAGGGGGAAGCTTTGTCAACTGCTGCATATTTTGTTAATAGATCACCCTTTAGAGCTTTAGAGCTCAAGACTCCCAAGGAAATGTGGAGTGGGAAACCCCCTGTGTTGAGCAACCTTAGAACTTTTGGGTGTGCTGCATTTGCACATCAAAAGGATGATAAACTTAGCCCACGGTCTAGAAAATGTGTGTTTCTAAGGTATGGTGATGGGGTTAAGGGGTATAGGTTGTGGTCCTTACAGCCAAAAGGGACTAAACTCATAATAAGTAGGGATGTCATTTTTAATGAATTATTATTTCCCTATTTAGAGAAAACTAACCCTGCAGGGGATAGTGAGCAAACCAGTCCAGAATTTATGAAGCATAGCATCAAGGAGAATTTAGTTCAGGTAGAGCAAGGAAGGCAAGAGGGTTTGGACCAGGTAGAGGCCATTGATGAAGGCCAAGCTCAAGACACTCAAGAGGAGACTAAACTAGAAGGGGATAATGCAGCAAGTCAGAATGACTATCAACTCACAAGGGACCGAGAAAGGAGGGTGGTCAAACCACCTTTGAGATATGGTTTTGCGGATGCTAATGTAGCAGCTCCTTATTCAGAAGGAGGTGTTGAACCAGAAACTTATATATATGCCATGGAATGTAAGGATTCGTCAAAGTGGTAGCTAGATATGGAGGAAGAAATGGATTCCTTGAGGAAGAACACCTTTTGGGAATTGGTGCCCAAACCAGAAAAATAGAGAATTGTGGATTGCAGGTGGATCGACAAGATCAAAGAAGGAACACTCCAGGGGATGAAGTCCGGTATAAAGCTAGGTTGGTGGCGAAGGGGTTCACACAAAGAGAAGGCATAGATTTCACCGAAATATTCTCACCGGTTGTGAAATACAAGATGATAAGGATGGTGTTGAAATGGTGGTCCAATTCAATTGGGAAATCGAGCAAATGGATGTGAAGACAGCGTTCTTACATGGAGAGCTTGATGAGACCATATTCATGAGGCAACCAAAGGCTATGAGGAAGGAAGGCAGAGAGATTTGGTGTGCCAATTGAATAAATCTCTCTATGGCTTAAAGCAATCACCTCAGCAATGGAATAAGTTCGATTCCTTTATAACTAGCTTGGGTTTCTTGAGGAGCTACTATGATTTGTACTTGTACTATAAGGGGTACAAGGTGGAGGAAGTGGTGATCATCCTCATCTATGTTGATGATATTCTATTGGTTGGGAGCAACATGGAGAGGATAGGAAAATTGAAGGCTCAACTCGGTTAGGAGTTTGAGATGAAGGATCTTGGCCATGCACAGAAAATCCTTGGGATGAGTATAATCCGGGAAAGGGAGAGAAACAGATTGAAGATTTTTCAAACTTCCTACATAGAAAAGATGATATCTAAGTTCTCTATGGAAGATAACAAACTAGTGAAGGTTCCCTTTACTGGTCATTTGAAGTTCTCCAATGATCAATGTCCGAGATCAGATGAGGAGAAGAAAGAAATGGAAAAGATCCCTTACTCTAGTGCAGTTGGATCAGTCATGTTCATGATGGTAAGCACTAAACCCGACATTCATCATGCAATGAGTGTTCTTAGTAGGTTTATGAGTAATCCTGGAAAGGAGCATTGGCTTGCGAGGAAGTGGTTACTGAGGTACTTGAAAGGAAGCCCAGATGTGGGAATGGTTTATGAGAAGAGGGGTAAGTCCATATATCTAGAGGGTTATGCTGATTCGGACTATGGAGCAGACCGAGATAAAAGAAGATTGATTACCTCTTACTTCTTCAACATAAATGGATGTTGTATAAGTTGTAAGGCTCAGTTGCAGCCGATAGTAGCACTCTCAACAATCGAGGCTGAGTACATAGCGGCAACGGAAGCCATTAAGGAGGCTATGTGGTTCAAAGGGTTGTTGGAAGAGTTGAAGGTACTAAAAGAGCAGGTGGTGGTGTATTTGGATAGCCAAAGTGCGTTGAATTTGTGCAAGAATCTGGTGTTCCATGAGAGGACAAAGCATATGGATGTTCGGTACCATTTCATTCAGGAAAATGTTATGGAATGATGCATTCATGTGGATAAGGTGGCCACGGAAGAAAATCCTGCAAATTTAGGTACTAAAGTTCTACCTCTAAGTAAGTTTAATCATTGCCTTGGACTTCTTAGGATTGGAGTCGGTTGATTTGGTGACTAAAGTTAAGTTTGGATCCTGAGTTCTCTGCACAATGGGTTCGGGTTTAATCGCTTAGACAAAGGTAAAGATTGTTGGTACTTGTCTAACGATTAAATGGGATAGAAGCATGAAGCTTCATCAGCATCAGGTCAGCCCAGTGCGTCGCGGCCTCTAGTAGCTCCAGAAGTTCCTCCCTCCAGGCTGCGCCGCGGCTCAGCCTCCCCCACGCCGCAGCGTCCAACAAGGATGAAGAATGGAGGTTGTGTGCCCTGTTGTGTGCCACGACCAGCCCTGTTTTGGGCCGCGATGCCAAGCACACCTGGAGCATGGTTTTTCAGCCTCTTGTGATGGTGCGTGGGACTTGGTTAAAATGCGCATGTTCACTTAGACTCTTAGAGAACCTTGAGTCTTTCGTTTTCAAAATCTAAGGGTTGAGATTGACTTCAAGATTGGTTCAAGAAGTTGGTGCACTATATATAGGGTCATCTAGCTAATCACAAGGGTGAGAAAGATAACATCATCATACAAGAGAATTCAAGTGCAAGTGTGAGAGTGCAAAGACACAAAACACAAGAGAGGCACTAGAATAGATCTCATTCAAGAGTGGCTGGGATTGAGAGAGAGAGAGAGAGCATGTAAGAAGATGGGTTCAAGGGCTTTGTAATTGGAATTTTCTTGGGGAACATTCCAAGGAAACACTTAGTTCTTATTTCTTTCTTTTCTCTTCTTTCATATATCAAGAACAAGAGGGTTTTAGAGGAGGTGTTGATGTATTTTTCAGAACTCATTGATTTAGTACAGAGAGCTCGAAGTAGCTCACGGGGACGTAGGCATTTGCCGAACCTCGATAACAATTGCTTGTGTTCTTTCTTTGCTTGATTGATGTATCTGTTCATTATAAGTCATTCTAGACTTGGATGTTTGGAAGATCACCACCTGGGCATCTTGAAGGTGATTTCCAACAAAATCACTAGCCAAACGGCAAGTAAAGACCATAACACTAACTTCACCCAGAACCGTTCCACAACATTTTCCAATATTCTATAAGTAATTCTTTCAAAATTCAACGTACTGTGTAATTCTTCAAAAAGAAAAGGAAAGAGATTCAATTGATATACTAACAACCATGAGAATGACATATATCCATTGAACTTGTTAGACTTTATTCACTGATACCATACAGTAATCAAGGATACATACTGTAATTCCATTGAAAACAAATGAGATATTGGCATTTATAAGGTGTAAAAGGGAGAGACTGACTAGGTGGACATGCAACACTGACCAGGAGGGCTTGTAAGGCTAGCTTGGGGGCGGTGCGGAGGTCACAACTAGCAGCGACGAGGAGAGAGAGAAGAAGAAAATGAAAGAGAGAAGGAGAAGTAAGAAGAGGGAAGTGGAGAGGAAGAAAGGAGATCGAGATAAATAAGAAAGAGAGAGAGAGAGAGAGAGAGAGAGAGAGAGAGAGAGAGAGAGAAGAGGGAGGAGAGGAGAGATTGTGCGGTAGAGGAAAAGGAAGAGGAAGAAGAAAGAAAGAAAAATGTATGAGTCCGTCGCAAATAAATATTTAATTTTAATTTATATTTAATATATTTAATTAAAAGAATATTTAATTGATTTTTCATTTATCCAAAGTATTTGCTGTTTATTTTTATTTAATTTTTTGAAGTCATTTAATTAAATTTATATATAAATATTTTCTTATTTTCTACGATGAAACATTTCATTGCAGATAAGTTGTTTAACGGTAAAAGAAGAAAAAGAAAGAGGGGAGAATTTGAATTTCGAATATAAATGGGACAGACATAATAGTATATGCAACAGATCAATCCATCACACTTACTAGTTGCGATCGCCAAGAAAATCCGTCACAGATATTGTACATATTAATTAATTGTGACAAAATAGGTTTTGTCTCAACTATTCGATTTTCTTGTAGTGATCTGCATGTTTTCGGTTTGCTTGTTTTATTGCATAATTTAGTATTCCTTCTATCATAATAAGGCCACCTCGAATTTTAGTTCGTAGTAGAAAAAGAGGTAGAAAGGATAAAGAAAGATCGACTTTGAATACTTGTAAAAACTCAAGAACAATGAACAAGCGTGTGGAAAAGAGCACAAGTACGGTCATACTGAGCTTAGCTCTCATGATGCTTTTGAGATTAAGGTGGAAAGCAAATTAAGATAACACCTTAAAGAAAAGAAAAAATCCGGCGAGATCCTTGAGAATAACGAATAATGACGATGATGTTTCAGAGGATAAGAGTAAAAGAGAGTATAGGAGATGGGGAGAAGAAGAGGAAAGGAAGTTAGGAAGAGAAATGGGAGGGCATCAAAGAGAATTAGTAGAAGTTTAGTAGGAAGAGGAGAAAGGGAAGACAGTGAGAAAGTAAAGAGAAAGGCCGGGTTTGGAGGCCTCTGAAGAGAGCGGCGACCAAAGAAACAGAGAAAGAGAGGGATAAACAGTGATGAGAATGAGGTTGGAGTGGGGAGTGCCAAGACGCCAGAGTGGTGATGGTTATTGCTACATAATTAATGTAAACTATGAAAGTTTTTTTTTTATTTTAGTAATTTAGTTGTAATATTTTACTTAGAGAAAGAGGAGATAATTTAGGCAGGGAATGAGGAGGAGTTGTAGAATGTTTGTGGCATCCTTTTGTATATTTCATTTTTTATTATCTCTAAAATTTCTTTGAAAATTTGATAAAAGAAAAGCACAATATTTCTTATCAACTATGTAATTGAAAATAAAAGATTTGAACTTGAAATATGTTTTTTCAAAGTAGAAAAGAAAAGTATAATTACTATATTTGTTCTAAAATTTGTCTCTATAGAAGAGAAAAGCTCAATATTACCATTAACGTCTCAAAGATTAATATCTCTTAACACTAACTCGTATTATATAAATAGAAACCAAATTAACCAAATGATGCTCTCAATAACTGTTTTTTTTTAAAAATAAACTTAATATAATACTGATAAGTCATTTTTATGCACGCTTTTTGTCATATTACGACACTATAATATTTCATATTTCAAAATGTGTACAATTGTTTTAAAAAATTGAGAAAAGAAAAGCATAATATTTTCTTATCGAATGATATTTGAAAATAACATATTTGAAGCTGAATCCTATTTTTATAAAAAGTAAAGGTATAAATTCAATATTAAACCTCTCAAAGAAAATACAATATCATACTTGTCTAATTCTTTGGCGATAAGAAAATACAATATTACCTTAAACCTCTCAAAGACACGTATCTTTTAGTGCCTAATCCGTAGTAAAAAAAAAAAAAATTAACTAAGTAATGTGTGCAATAACCATCTTTTAAAACCAAATTTAAGATATTCTATTTTGGAATACATCTTTTTCATGCATACTTTTTTGTCGTATTAAAAAGAAATCAATTTAACTAAATTGCGCGCACAATAACCATCTTTTAAAATCAAACTTAAGATATTCTATTTTGGAATACATCTTTTTCATGCACATTTTTTTGTCGTATTAAAAATAAAACAAATTAACTTAATAGCATGCAATAACCATTTTTTAAAACCAAACTTAAAAAATTCCATTTTGGAATACATTATTTTCATGCATATTTTTTTGTTGTATTAAAAAGAAATCAAATTGACTAAATAGTGCATGCAATAACCGTTTTTAAAACCAAACTTAAAAAATATTATTTTGGAATAAATCTTTCTCATGCAATTTTTTTGTCGTATTAAACTTCTGTAAATATTTCATTAAATATAACCATACATAAAGTGATAAAACAATTGTCAAATGATCAACCGGCTAACATTTAATCTCTTTGATAGCGAATCTACCCTCCTGGATTTTGTCATCTTTTTATCAATCAAAAATCCAGTTTCCTTCCTTTTTTCCATTCAAAAGTGTGGGTTCTAATTTGAAATTTGACAACCACAAATAATGAAAATAAACCCTTGTAATTACAAATTTGCTGTGATGATCATTCTTGTCCGTTGATTCAAATGAGTCTATGCGATTAATGGCTCCTATATACTCAGAACACTTTCATCAGTCTGTGACTCAAAACAACGGTGTGAGTCCTACTCAAACATAAACCCAGAATCTGATACTGTTACAGTTGCATTTTCGTAATTACAAGGAAACTTACTAAACCCAGGCACAATTGCTTACGTTTTATGCACTCCCCCACTCTATATAAACACACAGCACCCACAGAGCAAATCATATCATATAGTATCATACATTTTATGCACAGTTTCATAAAATCTAATGGAAAAAGATATATTACGACAAAAAACAAGAGCGTGAGCTTGACATGGATAGGGAGCAAGGAACGAGTGCGCAACTGATAACTCTGAATAAATTATGTTGTTATACTGCTTTTAGGCATGTTTTTGGTGTTGATCTTAAGCATTAGAATTGTGTTGCATGTGTTTTTAGCAATTTGGGTTTAGTTTATCTTATTCTACTAATAAGTTGTTTTAGTTGAATGATCAATGCTAAGTCATGGAAATCTATTGTGCAGACACTTGTTGGAACACTGAAGAACACTGGAAGGCCAAAATGCGCAAAGGAGACAGAAACTCAAGGGTGTAGTGCCAGGATGTTGGCGCTGCAGCGCTGGAAGCTGACAAAAAGAAAGGATTTGGACAAAAAGTTGAAGCTGCAGCACCAGGATGTTGAAGCTACAGCGCTAGAATAGGTTTAGAAATTACGTCTCGGCGCTGCAGCGCTGGGATGCTGAAGCTGCAGCGCCAACCCGCTGATTTTGAAAGCTATAAATGCAAACCCTAGCTGAACAAGAAGGGGGAGCGCGGCCGTAGAGGAAGAAAACAGAATTTGGAGGAGAGGAGACGCAAAAGCAAAATTGGAGACACTTCGGGAGGCTACTCATCAAGCTTTTAAATCATTCTTCTCCGGTTTTGCATTATTCTTATCTATCTATGTTGATGTTTTATAATATAAGCATAGGTTGTTTGAATATTATTATGGAGTAGATATTTTTGTGTTAAGGATAGATGGATCCTAAACCTTTATCTTGAGTTGTTGTTTAGACGAGTGGAATTTAAGGTGTTTTTTAAAGAGTGTGTTTTATTGCTCTTAATGCTTTTTATTATTTTGATTCCTTCTTTGGGCATGGTGATGTGTCGAATAGAGAAGCCATGCTTTTATGAATGGTTAAACTAATAAATATGATATTGGATTGTTATCTATGCTAAGACCAGGGTAAAACATGCCATGAATGGAATAGGAGTAACCGAATAGGGATTCTAGGAAGTTCATGTGGTCCGCTTAAATTGTACCGAATAGAGAGATTTAACTGAAAGGAATCCATAAACACTTAATGCTTCTTAATTTGACTTAATCTAGAATAGACCTGGAATACAAATATTTGAAGTTAATGATTCTTGAGATTGTGGTTAGACCTGGAATATGGATAACCAATTTATTAGGGATTCTACCATCTTGAAAAACATGGTAAGTGAAACTTGTCCATTCAAAACTCATGTCAATTATGGTTTAGGTGAAGTCGAGACCTTAGCATGTTAGTTCATAAGAGAATTCATTCCAAAGTTTGCAAATCTTCCGTTAATTGTTATTGCTTATGTTTTTCTCTTTAGTTAATTGCTAGTAAACTTTTCTCCTACAAATATTCGTTTGCTCAAATAACAGCAAGAGTTGAGTCATAATTTCTATAGTATTTGCTCAGTCCTCATTGGGAACGATATTTATTCATCATTTTATTACTTGAACGATTAGTGCATTTGTTAGTGTAAATTTCATCGCATCAAGTTTTTGGCGCCGTTGCCGGGGACTGAAATAAAATATTACATTTATTGTGATTCTACTAGTTAATTTGAGAGTTTATTAATTTGGTCTTTTAAGTCTATTTTGCAGGGGTTTCGTTTCTAGTACATGACACGTACTAGTAGGAGAATACTGGCAGAACTGAATCCAGAGATTGAGCGCACTTTTCACGCTTTGCGAAGAGCAGTACCAGTAACAGTTAATACAATGGCAGAAGGAAACAATGCAGAGGTGCAACATGCACTGTGGGATTATGCTATGCCAAAGATGGATGGTGTTGAATCTAGCATTCGACGACCACCTATACAAGCGAACAATTTTGAAATTAAGCCCGCCATCATTCAGATGATTCAACATTCAGTACAATTTGGGGGCCTATCGCAAGAAGATCCAAATGTTCACTTGACAAATTTCCTTGAAATTTGTGACACATTCAAGCATAACAGAGTATCGGAGGATGCAATTCGCTTAAGGCTTTTCCCATTTTCATTGAGGGATAAAGCAAAAAGCTAGTTGACTTCTTTGCTAGCAGGATCCATAACGACATGGGCATAATTGGCACAAAATGTTTTAGGGAAATAGTTCCCTCCTGCAAAAACTGCAAAGTTACATAATGAAATTACTATGTTCTTGCAGGTCGACCGGGAGTCACTCTATGAGGCATGGGAACGTTTTAAAGACCTGTTGAGAAGATGTCCTCATCACGAGTTGCCCACTTGGATGCAGTTACAAACATTTTATAATGGTTTAACTAGTACAACCCAAAACATGATTGATGCAAGTGGCACGATCATGAGAAAAACTCCAGAAGAGGCTCTTGATTTGCTAGAAGAGATGGCCACAAATTCTTATCAATGGCCAGTTGAGAGGTTACCTATTAATAGAGCCTCAGGATTGCACAATATAGATGCTGTTACAGCTTTAACAGCACAAATGGAGGTTCTCACCAAGAAGATAGATGGACTTTATTCTACTACACATGTTATATGTGAATTGTGTGGTGGTAGTGGCCACTATAGCAGTAACTGTCAGGCAGGTAATCAATTTGCATCTAATTCATCTGCTGAACAAGCTAACTTTGTTTCAAATTTTCACAGGCAAAATAATCCATATAGCAATACATATAATCCGGGATGGAGGAATCATCCGAATTTGTCGTGGAATCAAAACAATGCGAAGCAACATCCTCCTGAATACCCACCTCAAGAAAAAAAGTCCAACTTGGAGGACATGATGGCCAAATTCTTAAATGCAGCAGAAACTAAGTTCCAAAATCAAGAGGCATCCATCAGAAATCTGGAAGTTCAGGTGGGCCAACTAGCAACTATAATTTCTGGACGTGCACAAGGCTCTCTTCCGAGCAACACAAAAAACAAATCCTAAGGAGGATGTGAAGGCTATAACACTAAGGAGTGGCACACAATTGGATGAGCCAAAACCTAAAGAAGTCACTGATCAATAAGGTAAGAAAGAAGAGACTATGCAAGAAGAGAAACTTGTTTCAGAAAAGAAGTTTATTGGTAAAGGTTTGATCTATTCTAACTCTGAAACTAAATATATGCCACCTCTTCCCTATCCTCAGAAATTTATGAAAGAAAAATTAGGTAGGCAATTTTCAAAATTTTTAGAGATCTTCAAGAAATTGCATATTAACATTCCATTTGCAGAGGCTTTAGCACAGATGCCTAGTTACACTAAATTTTTGAAGGAAATCTTGTCGAATAAATGGAAGCTTGAGGAACATGGAACGGTGATGTTAATTGAAGAGTGCAGCGCCATACTGCAAAATGAGCTACCTCCAAAATTGAAAGATCCAGGGAGTTTTACTATACCCTGCACTTTGGGAAGTTCATTCTTTAATAAAGCTTTATGTGACCTTGGTGCAAGTATCAATCTTATACCTCTTTCAATTTTCAGGAAACTTGAACTAGAAGAAATCAAAACAACAACAGTGTCATTGCAATTAGCTGATCGATCTATTAAGAGACCACGGGGAATTATAGAATATGTACTGGTAAAGGTTGATAAATTTATATTCCCTGTAGACTTCATTGTTCTCGACATGGAAGAGGATCGTGAGGTACCTCTTATACTTGGACGTCCATTCCTTGCTACAGGGAGAGCCTTAATTGATGTACAACAAGGGAATTGACTTTAAGAGTCAATGATGAGCAAGTAGTTTTTGATATGTATAAAATTATGAAATACCCTTCTGGCTTTTCTACTTCTTCTTGTTTTCAAGTGGATATTGTTGATAACCTCATTGAGGAGTTTTAGGAGAAAACATTAAATGAAAATACTTTGGAGAGATGCATCATGGAATCAGGAACTAATACCACTGAAAAAATCGTCATCGAAGAAGAAGCAAGGAACTTGAAGTCTGAAATGGGAAAAGAAGAGCCAGAGGAACAAATAATAATAACTGAATTGAAAACTTTACTTGTTCATTTGAAATATCCTTATTTAGAGAAAAATATTTTCCCTGTTATAATATCTTCTTTGTTGATAGGTAAAATGGAAGAATGGTTGCTGGAAGTCCTAAGAAGGCACATATTTCCGAGAAATCTGAAATCTCGGTGGACTGGACCATACACTGTGATAAGTGTCTCACCTTTTGGTGCCGTTGAAGTACGACACGAGAAAAACAAGGAGACATTCAAGGTTAACGGGCACAAATTGAAGCACTACATTATGGGGACATTTGACCCTCAATCATCCACAACCATTCTCCAAGAGCCATAAATCCGAAAGTCAAGCTAAAGACTATAAATTAGAACTACCATTTTGGTTCTTAATTTTTTATTTTTCTTGCCTTTAGAAGTTATTTTGTGTGTTTCAATTTTTTTGTTTTGTTTAATTTATCTATTACTTCAATATTTTTTGCCTTACAGTGTGTATTCTTGGTTTATTTTCAGGCTTACTTGGAGTCAGGACAGAGCTCCAGTGCTGCAGCCTCACATTTCTGGCGCTGCAGCACCAGGTCATACCCCTACACACTAACCAGGTCAGTGATTCAGCGCTGCAGCCTCATATTTTTGGCGCTGCAGTGCCAGGACCTGCACCCACACGTTGTTCCTGCTCACACGTTAAAATGCCTAGAAATTCAGCGCTGCAGCGCTGGAAAGTTGGAGCTGCAGCGCCAGGTCGAACACTAGTTTTTAAATAAACAGCTCTTCCACTGTTAGGGTATTTCAAAAATTAGATTTCCAGCTGCTCTCTCTCTCCAAAACACCAAAATTACACTTCCCTTCCCTCATCGCACCACCATATCCCGGTCATAGCAGTGATCTAAAGGATGAGGACATTGACAAAGACGATTAATTCGGCCTCCGACTAATCAAGGGAGTTCCATTCTCTTACTTTATACTTCAAATTTTATACATTGCAGACAATGTATCATTTATGTCTGGGGGTAGGAACTTTATCTGAGTGTTGTGCGCTACTCATGTTTTTAGTTATTTTTCTGTTTGTTATATCTGAGTTCTTTCTGTCTATTTGCTTTATCTGAGTGTTTTCGGTTGTTTGATTTTGATTTTGCCAATGATGAGAAATAGATTGACTTGATTATAGCCATTGAAAATTTGAAAAATGTTGTGTTTGTCTGTGTGCTTGAATTTGTTGTTGGATTTATTTTACATCGAACTCTTTGAACACAATGAGCACTTACACCTAAGCACTTTGTTGTCTTGCTGTTTCGGAGAACGTTTATGTGAATAGTGTAGTTCTTGTGATCTCTTAGACTCTAGAACTTGTTTGAAGACCACTCGAGGCGAAATCCTAGGTAGTACTATATCAAAGAAAGGATCCAGACCATGTTTGGAAAGTTTGAGCCTTCCTACCCAACCGTTGATATGTGATTATCCTTAGTTTTCCCCTTTTGAGCTTGGATATCTATTGTTTTGTCACCCGATCATCTAACCTATTTTCTTTTCAAAGGAAAAAAAAACATGAAAAAAAATGCTACTACTCTACCTTTCATATGTGAGCACATCGATTAATGAATGGACTATTCTCTCAAGTAGTGGCAGAGGATTGAGCAAGAGAAAGCGGTCTTCGACTTGGCTATGTTAAGTACTAAATATTTCCCATCAAGAGTGACCAAGGGAAAGATCGAAGTTAAAAAGTTTACCACACGAACTAATTGATCAAGTTGTATTCTACCTATCACAGGCAGCTGGCAAAGCCGTGTTTGATCGTTGTGTGCATGCTATGTTGTAGTTTCATTAATGCATACGGAAATAAAGACTGGTACTATTATAGTAGAAGCATACAAAAAAAAAGAGAAAAAGAAAAGAAGAAGAAGAAGAAGAAGATGTGACAACAACAAAAGCATTGGAAGTATTGCATGATAACTGAGGGAAAGTTTAAAATTGATATTGGTTGATGTGCTTAAGGTGATGTGAGCCTCAAATAAATCTTTTACCATACCTTAACCTTAGCCAAAGTTATAAGCTGAATAAAGTCCAGGTGATCTCGGGTATTGTCATGGCCTACATTAATGGAGAGTGGTGTGAAAAGCAAGCTTATGGACTTTGAAAGATTGGCATTATCCTACTTGCTTGCATAAACCGATCAGAGTGGCGAGACGATTAAGTTTATAAAGGTGTCACACACACACACGTTTGAAGAATTTGATGTAAAATAAAGCTAACGATAAATTTGAAATTCTAGACATTTGCAACATTTGGAAAGTTTTCATGTGTTATAATCTATATGCAATCTTTGAGGCAAGTTATATCAAATCTAATCAAACCATCTCTCACTCTTAGGATGTGTGTGCATAGAATTTTGTTCTAGTTTGCTCGAGGACTAGCAAAAACGTAAGTTTGGGGTGTGATAACTTTGAAAAAATCATGTTATTATACTGGTTTTTGGTGTTGATCTTAAGCATTAGAATTGTGTTGCATGTGTTTTTAGCAATTTGAGTTTAGTTTATCTTATTCTACTAATAAGTTGTTTTAGTTGAATGATCAATGCTAAGTCATGGAAATCTATTGTGCAGACACTTGCTGGAACACTGAAGAGCACTGGAAGGCCAAAATGCGCAAAGGAGACAGAAACTTAAGGCTGTAGCGCCAGGATGTTGGCGCTGCAGCGCTGGAAGCTGACAAAAAGAGAGGATTTGGATAGAAAGTTGAAGCTGCAGCGCCAGGATGTTGAAGCTGCAGTGCCAGAATAGGGTTAAAAATTACGTCTCGGTATTGCAGCGCTGGGATGTTGAAGCTGCAGCGCCAGCCCGCTGATTTTGAAAGCTATAAATACAAACCCTAGCTGAACAAGAAGGGGGAGCGCGACCGTAGAGGAAGAAAATAGAATTTGGAGGAGAGGAGACGCAAAAGGAGAATTGGAGACACTTCGGGAGGCTACTCATCAAGCTTTTAAATCATTCTTCTCCGGTTTTGTATTATTCTTATCCATCTATGTTGATGTTTTATAATATGAGCATAGGTTATTTGAATATTATTATGGAGTAGATATTTTTGTGTTAAGGATAGATGGATCCTAAACCTTTATCTTGAGTTGTTGTTTGGACGAGTGGAATTTAATGTGTTTTTCAAAGAGTGTGCTTTATTGCTCTTAATGCTTTTTATTATTTTAATTCCTTCTTTGGGCATGGTGATGTGTCGAATAGAGAAGCCATGCTTTTATGAATGGTTGAACTAATAAATATGATATTGGATTGTTATCTATGCAAAGGCCGGGGTAAAACTTGCCATGAATGGAATAGGAGTAACCGAATAGGGATTCTAGGAAGTTCATGTGGTCCGCTTAAATCGTAACCGAATAGGGAGATTTAACTGAAAGGAATCCATAAACACTTAATGCTTCTTAATTTGAATTAATCTAGAATAGACCTGGAATACGGATATTTGAAGTTAATGATTCTTGAGATTGTGGTTAGACCTGGAATATGGATAACCAATTTATTAGGGATTCTACCATCTTGAAAAACATGGAAAGTGAAACTTGTCCATTCAAAACTCTTGTCAATTATGGTTTAGGTGAAGTCGAGTCCTTAGCACGTTAGTTCATAAGAGTCTTCATTCCAAAGTTTGCAAATCTTCCGTTAATTGTTATTGCTTCTGTTTTTCTCTTTAGTTAATTGCTAGTAAACTTTTCTCCTACAAATATTCGTTTGCTCAAATAACAGCAAGAGTTGAGTCATAATTTCTGTAGCATTTGCTCAGTCCTCATTGGGAGCGATATTTACTCATCATTTTATTACTTGAACGATTAGTGCACTTGCTAGTGTAAATTTCATCGCATCAGCAACCATAGGGTCCGTTAGAGGAGCTCTTGCTAGTGTGCGCTGTGAACCGGCATGGAGTCAAGAGATGGAACTCGATCGCTATTGGGCTACAGACACAGATGAGTTCAGGCCTCCCTCGTCTCACTCCACATAGCTGCAAGAACAAGTTCAACGACCTCAAGAGGTGATTCGTCAAATCGGTCAGCCTTGACCACATGATCGACGAGTTTCGTCAGATTCGTGTCAACGAGCTTCATCACGAAATTCAACAATGCGATGTATCGATCATGTAAATATATATCGTCAATTGAAAATAATGATATCGCCTATTTTTTGTTATGATTTGAGATGTTCTTTTGATTGCTTTTTTACAGGTCATTTCAATCGAAAGTGAAGAAAATGGAGGAGGAGATAGAACTGAGCATGAAGGAGGAAACAAAGTCATTGATTAAAGTCCTTGTGAAAATCAGGTCGAACTGGGTCAGCTCGTGGTTCGAACGGGCGCTCCGTAGCCAGGTAATCTCAAAAACTTTATTAAAAATATTCTTTATTTAAAAAATAAAGAATATAAAAGCTCAAAAATTAAATTCATTTTATTTTTCCATAAAAAAAATTCATTGTTTTATATAAAAGCCCAAGTCAAGGTGGTGTGAAAAACGTATGAATGCATGCAATACTGGGCAAACAATATTTACTGATTATTTTGTCTTTTAGTGATTGTTGTAACTGTCATTGTTTGTTTGAAAATAGCATCTCCCTTATAAAAGTTATTAATCTAAAATTACTAAATAATCATATAACCGTTTAATTTTTATGGGTATTACCAAACATGTTATTTAATGGTTAATATTAATGACTCTTAATTACAATTAATTTTTTTATAGGAATTTGAAAGATATAAAAGCATGATTTGACAACAAATAGATCTCCAAACCATTGAATCAAGGCTGGTTAAAGGAGTGTACTCAAATTGTGTCGAGAAGTTCTTTAGGGGTCTCCTTGTCATTCTCAACAATACTATTATTTTCTACAAAAGGAACTCGTGAGCATACTTGTAATACCCATATTCGCAAAGAAAGAGTAAAAAATTAATTTAATAAATATGACATGGAGTTAAAATAATATATATATATATATATATATATGCGAACGATTTAATTTTTATGAAACAATTCTTTTGAATAAAGAAAAAAAAAGGGACACGTGGACAGCATGTAAGGAAAAAGAAAAAAAAAAACGTGGCAACCGTTGTTGCCAAAAGAAACATAACTGCTGCTTGCAAGACAACAGTTAAATTCGTGGCAACAAGTTTAGGGGGTTGCTGACTACTGTTATATATATATATATAAAACTAACTTTAGTTTATTTTATTAATTACTTACCAAATCCTGTTTGGTTTCTTTCAACTACGATTCAAATTACTCTTTTTCCTTAAACACTTAAGGACTGAAAGAAAAGTTAAAAGAGTAAAATTTTGAAGGGGTTTACGGGAGAATTTTATAGAGAATCACAGGAAGCTCTAAGAAAAGAAGAATGTAATAACATGAAGTTTATTTTTGAAATTTATCATACATGAAATTCTCGGAATTTAACGTGGGAATTTTCAAAGGGTATGAATTATGGAGAAATTGAAGAATAAATTAGAAATTTAGTATAAATATTATGTCAAGGGTTGACGATCAGCAACCGGAGGAAATTGCTGAAAGGAGCAGGAAAGGCGATGAGGTGATCCACGAGTAGTTCTAAGTGCTACGTGGTGAGTTAGATTTAATTTAAGTAATCAAAATAAATATGAAATATATAATGAGAGTGTTTGAATGTATTATTAACTTATGATTTGATGATAGATGAAAGTTGGTTGATAAGTATAATAGGAATAAGTGATGTGTAGAGAATTATTATATAAGAAATAATATTATTGGAATAATGAGTCGATATAATAATAAAGGTGATAAGTGAAATTCTTGACAAACTATGGATAATGAGTTGATATGACATATGAGGATAAGAAATTAGTGAAATTGATCAAATAATGATTTGAGAAGAAGCATGATAACTAATTTGAATGTATGAATACATGTGTGTTTTTATATTATTGTGCATATGGGCACTTCATGTCATTATTCATATGCATATACATGAAATATAAGAACCGAGAGGACAGCTGGACTAAATGAAAACCGTGACAGCCGGTATATGCTAGAAATATATGAAAAACCGTGATAGCTGGTATATGTTGGAAATAAATGAAAACCGTGATAGCCGGTATATGCTCGAAATAAAATAACCGAGAGGGTGGCCGGTCTAAAAAAAATAAAAGAACCGAGAAGGTAGTCGGTCTAAGATAAAAACATGTCGACATATGGGAAGACGTTCCCTGATAATAATTTATTCATTGCATATGTTTTAAATATTAATTTTATTATTGAAATATTGAAGTGTTGTTTGTTATTGTAAATTTATTTATTGATGAATGAGTCTTGATTACGCTCAAACTAACATGTATTTATTGTGTATAGATGAGGTGTCGATCCCACGAGGAAAAGTGAACTGCAAGAGAAAGTGTAAACCTTAAAACGAACGATAAAAGTCAAATGAAAGAATCTGAGTTTTGATAATGAAATAATGTGAGAGTGTTCTATAAATACAATGAAGAATTCAATAGAGAAATGACAAGGTTCCGGGAATCCTTCCTAAGTTCGTTGCCTTATTCCAATCTTGATTCAAATTATTTTATCTCGATTGCTAGTTTCACATACCAAACAAGCAATCAGAAAATATTCAATCACAGCACATTAGCACTCTAATGTAATTGCTACAAATCATTCATTGATTTCGATTCAAGCACACATGATCTATCTTATAGATTTATCAAGAAACGACAATATATTTCAAAAACAATATCACAGTAATGGACAAACCTATAAGATAAATCTACCGAACTCAATCACATCTAATAACTTGACATAAGAAGAGCTTGACTAGACTTATATGGAGGAGAAAGATGCAATCACCAGATTAAGAGAAAATCTTCTAATTCTTTACTTAATCAAAGAGTAAATCATAAACAATGTTTAACAATAAATCCTTACAACTGAATCAAGAATGGAAATAAGAACAACTACACCTAGGAATTCATCCTTTTGTCTTGCTTGGAGATTAGCTGGACATTTAGCTCATGTTTGATGAAGAAGAATAATGGTGGCTCCTATGATTTCAGCCTCTCTTTCAGCCTCCCTCAGTGTTCTATTAATAGCTCATAAGGTTTAGGGGTATTTTTGGCTCAAAAATATCATTAAAACGCCTTAATTAGGTCTGAAGCAGAAACAGGAGACCGCGCACGCACCGCGGCTCAGCCTTTTTAGGCCGCTGAACACAATTTTGGGTCAAGCTTTCAGTAGTGCTGGAGGCCGTGGTGCCATCCTTGGACCTGACTTTCTCAAGTTTCTGGAGGCCGCAGCCCCACTAGTCCAAGCCACGGCGCACACTGGTTGTCTCAAACTTCTGAATGTTTCTGGAGGCCGTGGCTCAGCCCTTCTGTGCTGCGGCATGGAACAGTTCCAAAACCACTCATTTACTCCGATATGCATAGACTCTTGGCGCTTTAAGCAATGATAGCTTTTCCATCTCTTTTAAACCCAACTTACCTGAAAATGCACCGAAATAAGTCAATGATCCAAGAATGACACATTAGAATTGTTAAGGTATAAATGTGTAATTCAACTCTAGACCGACCCTAAAATACTAACAAATAAGTACTATTAAGATGCATTTTATGACTCTCATCATAACCCCCAACTAGCTTATTGCTAGTCCTTAGCAATTCAAGCGAAAAACATGTAATGAATTCTTTATTAGAAATCAAAACAAAATAAAACAATATTAGTGTTAGTCCAAGAGTAATTCAAATTTTGTCTCAAGAATCATGCATAACACATAGGACATAGAATCATTAAATATCACTCAAGTCCAAAAAAAATCCAAACATCAATCTTAAAATCGTTATCGACTCTTAACATTCATCTTACCACAATCCATTAATCCGAACACCCGAATGATTTTATGCACTACATTCATGAATACAAGTCTTGGCCTCTAAAAACATATTAAATTGCGTGACATCAATCACAAATCAAGCTCCATAAGCTCACTTTTCAAATCACTCTCCACTAATGTAGAAAAAATCACACTAAATTGGATCACTAGGTCTTTAAAAGGCTTGTAACGTTAGGCTAAGGTAAGGGTAAAAAAAGAATGGGAAAGTTTAAACAAATAAAAGAACTAAGTCTCTTAATTTAAACACAACCACTTTAAACACTAGATAACCTTACTTCAACACCCACTTATTCAACCATTTTTCGAGCATTTCTGTTAATAAATCACTACTTTTTTTTTCTTCTTTCTTTGCCATAATTCACTTTTTATTTTGGCACATAACTATTCACCTCTGTTTTCATTTTTTTTACGCTTTTCCACAACCCCCAACTTATCTCTTTTAATGTACTTAGGGTGTGGTAGTAATATTTTTTTTTTTTTTCATATTTCCATCCTTACTCCTCTTAAGTGCTTCTCAACAAATGTGTATAAACTAAGTTCTCTTAAAAGAAAGGTAAGAATAAAATATTTTTAGGCTCATAAAGGTAAGTAAATGGGTTATCGAAAGAACTAATGCTCAAATAGGTGACTAGCGATAAATATAGCTAGGGTAAGTTTAAAAGGCTCAAACGGTCCAAAAATGGCCTACATCATATCCTAAGTAGTGTGCAGTCTAGGATTTCATCTCAAGTGATTATCAAATAAGTTCTGGAGCTTGTTGAGACCGCAAAAGTATTCACAAAACAATCGCACATAAAACTTCTCTAAATGTTTTAGACTAATCATGCAATCTTACCGCAAACCAGAGTCTCAAACCAAATGAAGATTGACACTTAAATTATTCTTAAACCGAAGCAAGATTTAACTTCTTCTAAACACTATATGCTATCTCAATTAGGCTCATATCATTAACATGTGAATTTTGGAAATCACCTTGACAAGATGCCCAGGTGGTGATCTTCCAAACACCCAAGTCTAGAATGACTTGTAGAAAGAAATACAACAATCGAACACAAGAACAGAAAATCAAAGAATGAAAGAAGACAAGCAATTTGTTATCGAGGTTCGGCAATGTGCCTACGTCCCCATGAGTTCCTCCGAACTCTCTGCACTAAATCAAATGGTTCTTATAAGTTACAACAATCCCCTTCAAGAAACAACAAGTTCTTGAAGAAACCAAGAAGAGAAGTAGAAAGTGATAGACCAATACAATGCTTTCTATCAATTCTATACTAACCTCTCTTCTTTACAACTAGCCTCACTACAAAGAGTCCCTCTTGTGTTTTGTGTCTTTGCACTCTCACACAATTCTCTCTATGTGTTTACAATTGATCTCATAATGTCACAAACTTGTGTTGTTGTATATATGTGAAGAATGAGGCTAAGGAACCCCTTTTATAGCCATCTACTTCTTGGACATTCTTGTGAATCAATCTCCACCCTTTGATCATGATCTCCACATAATCAAGGCCCTTCATCACTTTCCTAAATGGTGCTGTGTGTTTTGACCTTGCACACATGCACCTAAGAAAGTCCTCATGCATGCTGCCAGCCAGTGCTGCAGCGTCGACTTCCCAGTGCTGTAGCTTTAAGTTTCTGTCCCTTGTGCTATTCTTGCTAGATTCCAGCGCTGCAGTGCTGAGGAACCAGTGCTATAGCTTTGAGTTGCTGTCCCCTTCACACAACACCCTTCTGCTTGTGTGCAAAAGTGCGCACACTAGTGCGCATGGCCTTCCCTTACTCTAAAATGAAGCACACACATGTGTGCAGCCTTATAACTTGCAGAACTTTTATCCTCCACCTTTGGTTTAGTCTTTAACCATCTTTGAACCATACTTGGACATGTTTGAACCTTAGAAAAATACCAACAATCTCTACCTTTGTCTAAGTGTTCAAAAAACTTGAACCATTGTGCAGAGAGCTTCTGGATCCAAACTCATCTTGAGTCATCAATTAACCAACTCTAGTCCTAAGTAGTCCAAGGCAATGATTGAACTTACTTAGAGGTAGAACTTTAGTACCCAAATCTGTAGGACTTTCCTCCGTGGTCTTCTAGTCAACATGAATGCATCCTTTCGTACCATTTTTCGGAATGTAATGATACCGAATATCCATATGCTTTGTCCCCTCATGGAACACCGGATTCCTCCACAAGTACCATGAACTTTGGCTATCGAAAGACACCACCACCTACTCTTTTAGGACCTCTCACTTGTCCAACAACCCTTTGCACCTCATAGCCTCCTTTATGGCTTCCGTAGCCGCTACGCATTCTACCCCGGTTTTTATGAGTGCTACCACCGGCTGCCACTGAGCCTTCAAATACCTCAGCAACCTCTTCATCCCAAGCCAATGCTTCTTTCAAGGATTACTCACAAATTTGCTAAGAACACCCATTGCCCAAGAAACCCTCAACCAGTTTTTCTCCTTTTCTTGGATTCTACACATCCTAAGGATCTTTTGTGTAAGGCTGAGATCCTTCCTCTCGAACTCCTCACTGAGTTGAGATGTAAACCTTTCCATCCTCTCCTTACTGTTCTGAACCAACAGCACATCATCGACATAGATGAGGACACTCACCATCTTCTCCACCTTGTGTCTAGGTGAGAAAGTTTTTGTGAAACCTATGTCTTCTCTTCTTGTGAACCCATTCACCACCAACCTAGTTTTATTTCGGACTTCATCTCCTAGAGGGTACCATTCTTTAATCTTGTAAGTGCACTTACATTCTACAACTTTCTGGTTTCCTTGAATTTTCACCAATTCCCAGAAGTTGTTCTTCCTCAAAGAATCTATTTCTTCCTCCATAGCTAGCTTCCATTTTGGTGAATCCTTACACTCCATGGCATCCGTGTAAGTCTCTTGTTCACTCATCTCTCCTTTTGTTAAAGGAGCTACTGCATCTACAGCATCCGCAAACCCATATCTTGAAGGTGGTCCGACTAGCCTTCCTTCCCGGTCTCTTGTGAGTTGGTAGTTATTCCGACTTGCTGCATCAACCTCTTCTTGTTCAGCCTCTTCTTGAGTTTCTTGAGCTTGGCCTTCATCTAAGGGCTCTACCTAGTCCGAACCCTCTTGCCTCTTTTGCTCTACCTGAACCGAGTTCTCCTTGATGCAATGCTCCACAACTTCCGGACTGGTTTGCTCACTAGCCCCTACAGGGTTAGTTTTCTCTAAGTAGGGAAATAATAATTCATTAAAAATAACATCTCTACTTATAATCAGTTTCATGCCCTTATTTTCTAAGGACCACAACCTATATCCCTTAACCCCATCACCATATCCTAGAAATACACATTTTCTAGATCTAGGGCTAAGTTTATCCTCCTTTTGATGTGCATATGCAGCACACCCAAAAGTCCTAAGGTTGCTCAATTAAGGAGGTTTTCCACTCCACATTTCCATGGGAGTCTTGAGCTTTACAGCTCTAGAGGGTGGTCTATTTACCAAGTATGCAGCTGTAGCCATAGCTTCTCCCCAAAAATATTTTGGTAACTCAGATCCTATTAGCATGCACCTAACCTTTTCCATAAGGGTCTTATTCATCCACTCAGCAACTCCACTTTGCTGAGAGGTTTCCACAACCGTCCTATGTCTTAGAATGCCATTTAACCTGCAGAATTGATCAAGTTCTTGGTTAAAAATTTCTAAGCCATTATCGGTTCTTATCCACTTAACTACTCTACCCATTTGAGTCTCAACCAGCCCTTTCCACACCACTAACTTATTCAAGGCATCTGATTTATTTCTAAGCAAATAAACCCCCACTCTTCTTGAATAATCATCAATTAAAGACAGAAAGTAAATGTTACCTCCCTGTGTTGGTGTCCTTGCTGGTCGCCAAAGGTCCGCATGAATGTAGTCAAGAATACCCTTAGACTTGTGCACTCCGGTGTTGAAGCTGACCCGGTGTTGCTCCTCAAGAACACACACTTGCAGAAATCAAGTTCCTCTACTTTGTCTCCACCAAGTAGGCCATCCTTGCTGAGAACTTCCCAGCCCTCTTTGCTCATATGTCCCAAGCGAGTGTGCCAAAGAGCTGCCCTATCCATCTCAGCCATCAAGCTTGCTACTTGATCATTGATTTCTGTCTCTCCGATCATCTCATAGAGTCCATCGTTTCTTGCTGTCTTGATCACTACCAAAGATCCCTTGGCCACCTTGATCTTTCCTCCCTCTAATTTGCATGTATACCCCATGGAATCCAGCTGTCCCAATAAGATCAAATTTCTCTTCAAATCTGAAAGATACCACACATTTTCCAGCAGCCTAGTTATTCCATCAAACATCCTCAATTGGATGTCTCCAATCCCTCTCACTTGGCAAGAATTTTCATTCCCCAAGAAGACCCTTCAATCATTAATCTCCTTGAAATTCTTGAACCATTCCTTGTGAGGGCGCATATAATAAGTGCACTCGGAATCAAGAATCCACTTTCCACTGCCTTCTTGCCCCTTGCTCATATCCGAGCATACAACAAGAACATCATCACCTTGCTATTCTCCCATGGCAACCGAAGCCTCTCCATTATTGGTATGGCTTCTCCTCTCATCCCACATCCTCTTCTTGCAATCTTTCTTGAAATGGCCCTCCTTGTTGTAGTAGAAGCATCTCCTTCCTCCAACCCTTAGTTTAGAGTGTGCTCTCCCATAGCTTTCTCCTTTACCTTTATCCCGGTAGTAGCCATTGTTGTTGCCATTCCGAGTTGCTGGCCTTCCTCTTACGAACAGCCCCTCTCCACTTGATGTCTCCTTCATTTTGTCCTTGAAATCATGTGCCCTTATAGCATTGATCACAATCTCCTTTGTCAAATTATCCCTTCCATACTCAATGGCATTAATAAAGTTATCAAAGCAATCTGGAAATGAATTTAACAAAATAACAGCCAATTGTTCATCCAAAAAAATAATGCTATAGCTATTCAAATCTTGAACTAGCTTATTGAAGACATCAAGATTATCTTGCAACTCTTTACTAGGGTCCATTTTAAAAGGAAAGATTCTTTTAAGAAGATAAATCTTGTTACGAAGAGTTTTGGTAAGAAACAACTCATTTAGTTTCTTTCATATGACAACCGGATCCTCCGAGTCTCCGCACTCCCTTGTGACACTATCCGACATGCGCAGGAAAATGGTGTTGTAAGCCATTTTCTTCATCTTGGTCCGCTGGTCCTCCGTGACACTTGCTAGAAAAGCATCATCTTCTCCAATAGCCAAGTCCACTTTCTGTTGCATTAGAACCACCTTGATCTTCCACTTCCAAAGAGCAAAGTCTCTCTTTCCATCAAGCTTCTCAACACAGAAATTTGAAGCCATCTGCGCGGACAAGATCCCAAATTTATGCACTACAATTAACTGCTTTCTTCAACCTCAAGAACACAGATCGAAGATGGATCTTAACACCGTTCTTGAATCAACCTTCAAGAACACGATCAGATCTTGATCTTTACACCGTTCTTGAATCACCCAAGAAGTTGATCTTTGATTCTTGGAGTCTTGGCTCCATCACCTTCTTGTTCTTGCCCCGCTACCCAGCTGTGCAGCTCTGATACCACTGTTGGAAATCACCTTGACAAGATGCCCAGGTGGTGATCTTCCAAACGCCCAAGTCTAGAATGACTTGTAGAAAAAAATACAGTAATCGAACACAAGAACGAAAAATCAAATAACGAAAGAAGACAAGCAATTTGTTATCAAGGCTCAACAATGTGCCTACGTCCCCGTGAGTTCCTCCGAACTCTCTGCACTAAATCAAATGGTTCTTACAAGTTACAACAATCCCCTTCCAAAAACAACAAGTTCTTGAAGAAACCAAGAAGAGAAATAGAAAGTGATAGACCTATACAATGCTTTCTATCAATTCTATACTAACCTCTCTTCTTTACAACCAGCCTCACTACAAAGAGTCCTTCTTCTGTTTTGTGTCTTTTCACTCTCACACAATTCTCTCTATGTGTTTATAATTGATCTCATAATGTCACAAACTTGTGTTGTTGTATATATGTGAAGAATGAGGCTAAGGAACCCCTTTTATAACCATCTACTTCTTGGACATTCTTGTAAATCAATCTCCACCCTTTGATCATGATCTCCACTTAATCAAGGCCCTTCATCACTTTCCCAAGTGGTGCTGTGCATTTTGACCTTGCACACACGCACCTAAGAAAGTCCTAATGCATGTTGCAGCGTCGACTTCCCAGCGCTGCAGCTTTGAGTTTCTGTCCCTTGTGCTATTCCTGCCAGATTCCAGCGCTGCAATGCTGAGGAACCAGCGCTGTAGCTTTGAGTTGTTGTCCCCTTCACACAACACCCTTCTGCTTGTGTGCAGAAGTGCGCACACTAGTGCGCATGGCCTTCCCTTGCTCCAAAATGAAGCACACACATGTGTGCAGCCTTCTAACTTGCTGAACTTTGATCCTCCACCTTTGGTTTAGACTTTAACCATCTTTGAACCATACTTGGACATGTTTGAACCTTAGACAAATACAAACAAACTCCAAGGCTAACACAAAGCATGCTAAGAACAAACAATATATATATATATAAAATTATTCTAACAAACAAATTTATTAAAACAAATTAAAATGAAAAAGAAAAGGAAGGTGACACCCAACAATTCAATGTTATGGAATAAAAATGCATTTCCTTCACCCCCAACTTAAGATAAGCATTGTCCTCAATGTGAAAGCAAAAGTTAAGGAAACTCCTTTTGTAACCAAAGGTGCGAGGAGCTGAGAATTGTGCACGACTATTTGAACTCTAGATCGTTCCTCTTTATGAAATTTTGATCGCTAATATAGAATCAAAACAAACAAAAGAAGGAAACTATGGTGTAACATGAAGTTTCCACAGAATGTTAGGTTAGGACACAAAAACTAAATAGAGAACTAAAAATGAAAAATGAAGTGCGCAAAATAAAGATAACAAAAAAGAAGTACAGAATAAAAATTAATATAGTCATGAAGTACGAAAAATAAAAATACGAAAAAGGAGTACAAAATAAAGGTTAATACAGTCATCCGATAATAAAATAAAATGAAACAAACAAGATATAACCCAAAAGCTAATCCTCTATGTCTTAATCCTCCTTATCCTCCTCTTCCTCTGCAGCTGGATTGAAGGATGAGCCTGGATAGGTTGGCACAGTGGGAAAATGATCCATATCACAACCGGTGGCGGAAGCCAGGTGTTGATACATCTGACCAAAAGAAGAGTACACCACCGATTGATAGTCTGCTTGCCTGGCTAAGAATCGCTCTTGACGATCAAACCTATCTTGTAAGATTTGTGATGCTCACCAAATCGAATCTCCAAACGATCAAGCTGCTCAGCAACAATCAAAGTCCTAGGAGGTGGAGGTGGGGGAGCAGCGGCTCCCTTTACCGGAGCTTACAACCTTGAGGCCTTAATCACATTGAGAATTTGATCATTGATGGGCTTCTTAAGGTGCTAGGGTTCCTCATCAGTACTGTACTGGACGCCGGCTCGGATGCATAATTGGGTAATCAATGAAGGGAAGTACAATCCAAGCTTTTGTCTTACAGTGTGAATGATAGAATTAAACATGATTTGGCCCACATCAATAGTCATCCCCATCAAAATGGCATAAATCAGAACAGCTCTCTCAACAGTAAGATCACTATAGTGCGTAGCAGACATCATCCTCTGACACACAAAATATTGCCAAGCCCGAGCATTGACAGTCAGAGAAGTATCGGGCAAGGTTTTAGGAGTATAACCCAAAATTTTCCAAGTTGTGCCCGGAATACAAAGTGTATTGCAAACCTCTTCATAGTCAATATTAGACAAATATACAATATACTCACTATTCTCTATGTTAGGTAGCCCATAAAATCTGTTTATAGATGCACTGCTAAAAGAAACTGTTTTTCCTCTCACCATCACCTTTCCATTCCTATGCTCTTCTGCATTAGCATAGAATTCTCTAACCACATTAGTAATGGAATTAGGTGGTTGTCTTGCAAATGCACCCCAATTCCTATCAATAATCATCCTAAACAGAGTTGGGTTTCCCCTCTCTGTGATAATGAACCCTCTCTCAGGAATGGGTCTCCTAGCATGCATTAAGCTAACATATCTTTCACTAGCTTCATAACCAACAAATTTACTCTCATCAAACTCACTAGCATGCATTTACTTTCCAAAAACAAGCCTATAAGGTGACATACCTAAGGGAGTTTTGAAAGCTGTACGGTAGGCCCAAAGCGCATCAACTAGTCTCAAAGACCAATCTTTGCGATTTGGGTTAACCGTTTTTTCTAAAATTTGCTTAATTTCCCTGTTTGCAAGTTCTACCTATCCACTTGTTTGAGAGTGGTAGGCAGTAGAGATCTTATGTAACACCCCATATTTTTTCATCAAAGTTTCAAAAGAACGGTTGCAAAAATGAGTACCCCATCACTAATTATAGCACGTGGTGTACCAAATAGAGATAACACATTTTCTTTGAGAAATTTAATTACCGTCCTATTATCATTACTCCTGCAAGTTGCTGCATCTACCCATTTGGACACATAATCTATTGCCATAATGATATATTGATATTTAAAAGAAGGAGGAAATGGTCCCATAAAATCAATGCCCCAACAATAAAAGATTTCAATCACTAAAATTGTGTTTAAGGGCATCATATTACGACAGGACACAACTCCTAACTTCTGACACTTTTCACATGAGTAACAATAGATGTTTGCATCCTTAAACAATGTGGGCCAATAAAATCCACACTGTAGAATTTTTGCAACTGTTTTCTTCATTAAAAAGTGACCCCCACAAGCTTAGGAGTGACGAAATTCCAAGACACTGGCAATCTCTTCATTAGGGATGCAACACCTTAAAATTTGGTCAGAGTAGTATTTAAAAAGACAAGGGTCATCCCAATAAAAATTACATACCTTAGCCATGATTGTTCTGAGCACTCCAATCCGCTGGTATCTCACCGGCAGCCAAATAATTCACGATATGAGCAATCCATGGTAGAGTAGTAATAGAGAGTAAATGCCCATCGGGAAAATCATTCTTGATTGGCAAGTCGTCAGAGGTATCCTCAAATGTGAGCCTCGAGAGATGGTCAGCCACTACGTTCTCTACTCCTTTCTTGTCTTTGATGGTGATGTCAAATTCTTGTAAAAGTAAAATCCACCATATTAGTCGTGCCTTAGCGTTCTTCTTTGTAAGAAGGTACTTAAGGGATGAATGATCTATGAAAATAATAATAGGAAAACCAATCAAGTAAGCATGAAACTTATCCAAAGCAAACACTACAGCTAGCAACTCTTTTTCAGTGGTGGAGTAATTCATCTGAGCACTATTTAGAGTTCTACTACCATAGTAAATGACAAAAGGCTTCCCCTCTCTTCGTTGTCCAAGACCAGCACCTATAGCAAAGTCACTAGCATCACACATGATCTTAAAAGGTAAAGTCCAATCAGGTGACTGCATTATCGGTGCTGAGGTAAGCTTGCCGATTAGCATTTTAAAGGCCTCTTGACAAGCTTGTGTCCACTCAAATGGGGCATCTTTAGCTAGGAGGTCACATAGTGGTCTAGATATGGTGGAAAAATTCTGTATAAACCTCCTATAAAAGCTTGTGTGACCAAGAAAGGATCTCACATCCTTTACTGTCCTAGGCGTAGGCAACTTAGAGATTAATTCAATCTTAGATTGATCAACCCCTATCCCCCTAGAAGAAATAATATGCCCTAAGACAATGCCTGAAGGTACCATAAAGTGGCATTTTTCCCAATTCAAAACTAACTCATTCTCCTCACAATGAGTTAATAATCTCTTTAAATTCAATAAGCATGCATTAAAGGAAGATCCAAAAACAGTCACGTCATCCATAAAAACTTCCATTCAATTTTCAACCATGTCACTAAAAATGCTCATCATGCAACGTTGAAAAGTAGCAGGTGCATTACACAATCCAAATGGCATTCTACGAAAAGTGTAAGTACCAAAAGCACAAGTAAAGGTGGTTTTATCTTGGTCTTCTAATGCAATTTCAATTTGATAATAACTAGAATAACCATCCAAGAAACAATAGAAAGGATGACCAACAACACGCTCAAGAATTTGATCAATAAAAGGGAGGGGAAAATGGTCTTTCTGGGTGGCGGCATTCAATTTTCTGTAATCAATGCACATTCGCCACCCAGTCACAAGTTTTGTATGGACTAACTCTCCTAGGTCATTCTTCACCACAGTAACAACTGACTTTTTAGGAACAACCTGTGTAAGACTTACCCATTTACTATCAACAATAGGATATATGATTCATGCATCTAATAGTTTCAACACTTCATTATTCACCACTTCTTTCATAGTGCGATTAAGCCTACGTTGGGGGTCTCTACAAGGGTTAGTTCCTTCCTTCAAATTAATTTTATGTGAGCAGACCAGGGGACTAACACCTTTTATGTCACCCATGGTCCAACCTAATGCAGATTTATGTTCTCTTAACAAATTTAACAATTTATCGCATTGCACATCACAAAGTTCAGAGGAAATAATAACCGGAAAGGTATCATCTGGGCCTAAAAAGACATTTTTGAGTCCCTTGGGTAGTGGAGCTAAGTTAAGCGTTGGTGTTTCCTCAGAAGAGGGTTTGGGTGCCTCCCTTTCTTTCGGCAACTCCTCAAAGCATGGTTGCCATGATTTCTTCATAAATCCCTGTGACTTATTAAAAACATCAACAACATTAATGGCATGGGGATAAATGGTAGAATCATCAAAATCAAAATTATTAAGAAGGAATTCCAAAGAGTTGGAATTATCTTTAATGTACTCATCCTCCAAAATAAGCTCATCAATCATGTAAGTGTCGAAAGACTCATCCTCTTCATGTGGTTGCCTTAAGACTTGAAAAACATTCACCTCTAGAGTCATATTTCCAAATGATAATGTCATTAGGCCATTCCTATAATTAATGAGGGCATTGGCGGTGGCAAAGAATGGTCTTCTAAGTATCAAAAGAATTTTTGACTCCGTATTCACAATAGACATGGTATCTAAAACCAAAAAGTTAACGGGATAATAGAATTTGTCAATTTGCAATAAAACATCTTCCACAATACCTCTTGGTTTTCTTATCGATCGATCCGCTAGTTGAAGTACCACGAAGGTCAATTTGATCTCACTTAGACCGAGTTGCAAGTAAATGGAGTATGACATGAGGTTCACACGAGCTCCCAAATCTAGCAATGCTTGGCCATAAGATTTGTTTCCAATTTGGCAAGCCACTATTGGACAGCCCAAATCTTTATATTTGGGTGGTGTCGTGCTATCAATTACCACACTTTCTTGCTTCGTTAAGAATGTCGTCTTCTTCACATTGTGCCTCCTCTTGAGTATACATAGATCCTTAATGACTTTAGCATAGTTGGGAACCTGTTTTATGACATGAAGAAGAGGGAGGTTAATTTTAACATGCTGAAGTTATTCAAGAATCTCACCTTTCAATGCTGAATTTCTCTCCTTAGATTTAAGGAGTGCTTAAGGGAAAGGCACCGTAAAGAATCACTATGGGCATCTTTTTCCTTGGGGGCATCATCCATGTTGCTCATGGTGTTAGGAATCAAGTTTGATGGTAGAGTGGGCCCATCAATTTTCTTACGCGAGTAATCATGGCATTAACCTCTTTAACCTTTTGATTGTCGGGATCGGAGATTTGCACCATATGTTATCCCCTTGGATTAGGTTGTGGCTGTGAAGGAAAACGACCTTACTCTTAAATCATCAAGAAACTAGTCAACTTGGTAAGTTAGCTCTTTATCACCTTTTGTTCCTCTTTGATCCTTTGTTGCTCCTCAAGCAACCATTGATTTATCTTGCCTTGCTCCTCTGCACTCTTGGCATAAAACTGCAAAAATGACTTAAACATATTTTCGAAAGGTAAAGATCGCTGTGGTGCATTAGATGACATTGCTTTCAGTTTCCAATGGGTACTAGAGTGGGGAGGAGGTTGTAGATTGGATCTCTAACTAAAATTAGGGTGATTCTTCCAACCGAGATTGTAGGTGCTAGAGTAGGGTGAGTATGGTTTCCTAAAGGGTATACCCAAGGCATTACACTCTCCCTTCATCTCAAAATAGGCTGGACAATCCTTAGGCACATGATCTACCCCATTACACATAAAACAAGGTTCATGGGACTCTACCCTAGCAACCAGTTTGGTGGCTCTAGCATCCTTTGTTTTTAAGGCTTCAATTTCCTTAGTTAGGACCTCCAAACGGGCTTTAAGGCTATCCTCCTCCTTGAGTTGATAAATTCCAGCGGTTTGATTTCTCCTAGTACTTTCTATGGCATTTGGTCCTGTCTAAGTGTGGGCTTTTTCCAATAGGTTATCTAGAAAATCTATGGCTTGGTCGGGATCTTTCAGAAGAAAATCCCCATTACACATCATTTCTATGAACTGCCTCTCTCTACTTAGGAGTCCATCATAGAAATAGCTAACTACTAGCCAACTCTCATACTCGTGGTGTGGATAAGAATTCAAAAGGTCTTTGAAATGTTCCCAAACTTGATATAAGGTTTCACTCTCCTTTCGTGCAAAGTTTGAGATTTGTCTCTTGAGGTTATTGGTCTTATGGGTTGGGAAATGCTTTTCGAAGAAGGCTTGGGTCATCTCATCCTAAGTACCTATAGACATAGGCCTTAACAAGTAAAGCCAAACCTTGGCCTTTTTCTTAAGTGAAAAGGGGAAAAACCGAAGTTTGACGGTGTCTACCATTTCAACCCTATTTTGAAAAGTTGCTACTACTTCCTCAAATTCCCTATTATAGACATAGGGGTTTTCATTCTCAAACCCATAGAAGGTTGGTAGTAATTGGATCATGCTCGTCTTAAACTCAGGTTTTTGAACATTAGGGGGGAACATAATACAAGATGGTGTGGCTGTTCGGCTAGGGTACAAGTAGTCCTTAGGTGTCCTAGCAACATTCTCATTGTGATTGTCGGCCATGTTAACAAAATCCTCTGAATTCTCGTTTGGGTGGGCACTATGGTTTGATCTAGGCGAGATTTCACTAACGGATGTGGAAGGAGAGGGTAACTCTATTTCAGGTCCTTTAATGAATCTACCTCACGTATCTCTCGGTCTAAGCATATACCAAAGGAGTTAGAGGGTAAATGAATAAAACAGAAAAAAAATTAGAAAATCAAAACTGAGAGCAAAGAACAATATTACTGTCTTGTCTCAAAGTTGACAATCTTCCTTGTACTTAAGCATATTTCCCCGGCAATGGCGCCAAAATTTGATTACGCTCAAACTAACACGCTGTTATTGTGTATAGATGAGTTGATGATCCCATGAGGAAAAGTGAACTGTCAGGGAAAGTGTAAACCTTAACATGAACAATAAAAGTCAAATGAAAGAATCTGAGTTTTGATAATGAAATAATGTGAGAGAGTTGTGTAAATACAATGAAGAATTCAATAGAGAAATAACAAGGTTCCAGGAATCCTTCCTAAGTTCGTTGCCTTATTCCAATCTCGATTCAAATTGTTTTATCTCGATTGCTAGTTTCACATCCCAAACAAGCAATCGAAAAATATTCAATCACAGCACATTAACACTCTAATGTAATTGCTACAAATCACTCATTTATTTCGATTCAAGCACACATGACCTATCTTATAGATTTATCAAGTAACAACAATATATTTCAATAACAATATCGTAGTAATGGACAAACCTATAAGATAAATCTACCAAACTCAATCACATCTAACAACTTGACATAAGAAGAGCTTGACTAGACTTATATGGAGGAGAAAGATGCAATCACCGGATTTAGAGAAAATCTTCTAATTCTCTACTTAATTAAAGAGTAAATCATAAATAATGTTTAACAATAAATCCTTACAACTGAATCAAGAATGGAAATAAGAACAACTACACCTAGGAATTCATCCTTTTGCCTTGCTTGGAGATTAGCTGGACATTTGGCTCATGTTTGATGAAGAAGAATAATGGTAGCTCCTCTGATTTCTGCCTCTCTTTCAGCTTCCCTCAGTGTTCTATTAATAGCTCATAAGGTTTAGGGGTATTTTCGGCTCAAAAATATGATTAAAACGCCCTAATTAGGTCTGAAGCGGAAACAGGGGACCGTGCACGCACCGCAGCTTAGCCTTTCTAAGCCATGGCGCACAGCTTTAGGCCAGGCTTTCAGTGGTCCTGGATGCCATGGCGCACACTGTGCAGGCTGCGGTGCCACCCTTGGACCTGGCTTTCTCAAGTTTCTGAAGGCCGCGACCCCACTAGTCCAGGCCGCAGCGCACGGTGGTTGTCTCAAACTTCTGAAAATTTCTGGAGGCCGCGGCTCAACCCTTCTGTGCTGCTGCATAGAACAGTTTCAAAACCACTCCTTTACTCAGATATGCGTAGACTCTTGGTGCTTTAAGCACTGATAGCTTTTCCATCTCTTTTAAACCTAACTTACCTGAAAATGCACCGAAATAAGTCAATGATCGAAGAATGAAACTTTAGAATTGTTAAGGTATAAATGTGTAATTCAACCCTAGATCAACCCTAAAATGCTAACAAATAAGTACTATTAAGATGCATTTTATGACTCTCATCAAGTCTCACAAAGTGACAGTTATGGTGAGAAAGAAATATGGAAGTATGATATGATAAGAACTATCTAAATGGTGGACTATATGATGTGAACCTCATAACAAGGTAATTAAGAGATATAATTTATGGTCTTAAGGTGAATATATATATATATATATAAGAAGATGAGATTGATAGAGAATGGAGCTTATGATATGTGTAATGATAGTAGAATGTTTTTTTATCTAGTTATATGAGATATAAACAGTTGAATATTAAAAGACTATTTATACAAATTGAATACTTCTAGTAAATTTAATTCATTGAGCTTGTTAAGCTCATCCTTTAATGTTAAATGATTTCAGGGAGTAGGCCGAACAGATAGTTGGTGAGCTGAGATTCAGACGGATTCATTATCTATAAGCAACATGGTCCACATCCTAAGACTAATGAGAAGAAAAAAAACATTTGTAAATATTCATGCATATTATGTTGTATATAATGTTTAAGTTGAGATCTGAATGATGTATCTCCCCTGTTAAGGGTTGAGGATTGATGTAAATATTGCAGTTGGTAAATTTTTATTGTTGCATATATGTGTCGTGTTGGGATTTTCAAAATGTGTTGACACCGACTCGGGGGTGGCCAACCCAGGATGGGTCGTTACAATTTTGGTATCAGAGTATTATGTTTTACGATTCTATAGATTGCATGAGAACTTAAAGAAGTGGAAGATCTAAATAAATTTTATTTTAATGCAAAGCCTGAGGATGACACGTGGACGTGCTAGAGTTGGAGGTAGAATTCTAAATCAGAGGGGACGTGGCAGACCCCCAATATTTAGAAGAATTGAACCAGACGAGGAAGTTGAGTCTTTGGTTTCTGCGAGGGAACAAATTGATTATCCAATAGGTACTGGTAGAGCTGGGAGAGAGTTTGAGGTTAGGAGGGATGAATTGAGAGAAGCTCTTGACCATGCCATAGAGAGGATGAATGCAGGTGAAGAAAGGGCCGATAATTTGCAAAGGAGATTAGAGGAGAAAAGTAGAAATAAACCTGATGTGGTGAGGCAAGAGGTTCATGAGGAATAAGGTATGTTTGCACATGAGATACAGGGGGACTATTTTGTGAGATTTCTTAAGTTTAAACCCCAGTTTTTTAGAGGATCAGTAAATCCTGTGGAAGTTGAGCAGTGGATTAGACATGTTGAGAAATACTTTGAAGTCATTGATCCGTATTATAATTTAATGGTACATTCTAACGCTAAATGGTTCATAAGTACTTCTCAAAACTTGAATAAGTTTTTCTAATTTTAGATCACTAGTTTTCATTGGGGAGATGATACTTCCAAAGCAATGACAATTACTATAATTTTTTCATTTTGTGCTTACACACAATATCACTAAAGATAAAACTATTAATGACAACCACCATTATTGCTTTTGAAAATATAGATATTGTCATTTTCATAAGAGAGATGTTATTTTGAAAGCAACAATGGCGGTTAATAGAATTTTTTTGATTTAACTGACACACGATATTACTAGAAGATAAAACAATTTATGAGAGTTACAAAATAACTAGGAGCATTTAGCTTATTGGTTAGTACATCAATTTTATGTACTGAGATGCCCAGAGGCCTCAAAATCAAATTATCAACCAACAATTCACTTGTAGTTAAGAAAAATTGTTATAATGTGAGTTGAAAGAAAAATAGGGTAAGTTAGAATTACTTAACATTATATACATACATATATATATATATATACACATATATATCCTCAAGAACCTATTTCACAAGAAAAATGTGCCATTAAATGAAAAAGAAATAATCACAACTGTTCTTGGTATCTGAAAATTAAACTATCCTTTTCACATTAAGGTTTACAATTCTATATATCCTCACAAACCTTTTTCTAAATAAAAATAATGGGATGCTTAAGTGAGCATTAGGGTACATGTGTGCCCTTCGACTATGAATTGGAATTAGAAGGAGTCGAACTTAGGATTTTATAGTCTCAAAGTTTTAGTATTCATCTTTTTCTATCACTGAACCAAAACCTTATTAGCATGATTTTATTATGCTTAGATGTTGACAATCACCTGCTTTTCTCATAAATTAAAAATAAAAGATTCACATTATTCAAGGATAGCAATCAAAGGCTTATGCTATTTTAATAAACATTTTTCATGTTGCAATCTTTAATATTGCATATGAGAACAAAATGATGATCAATACTATTTCAAAATTTTCAGCATTGTTATAATATTTTCTCAGTTTCATTTATGCTTTTTACAAAATGTTTCTTTAAGCTACAAGACAAAAAAAAAATGTAAAAAAGAAAAAGGAATGATAAAATTTTCTTCCACGTACATAGCACAATCAAGCTGTTTGTATTGACATTAAATTTTCTACCCCTCTATCCTAAAATTATTTAATATGCAAATTTATAAAAATAAAAAAAATCATTTATAAACGAATTTCATAGTTTCTTGATAATCTAAATTTAAGTAACTTTGAAAAAATTAACTACTAGTACTTATCAATTTAAGTAGCTCATATCATTAATTTTTTTTTTAATTGCAAAAGAATTTTTTTTAATGAACATCAAAGAAACATAAGATATAATGGAACGTCCACAAACTGAAAACATAAATATTTCAGCACCAGCAGCAAACCATTGTTTGTTGAGTTAATCCTGGTTAAAGAGAAACCAATAAATAAGTGCCACGTGGCCAACAAGTTGTCTCCCGAAACCAAAATCCAAGGACTGAAACCGGTGGGTTGGAACTCATTTATTGGTTTTTGCAGGGCAATTCCAACCCTTGGTTTTTGGTTTCGAGAGACATCTTGTTGACCATGTGGCACTTATTTATTGGCTTCGATCTCTTTAACCAAGATTAACTCAACAAACAATTGTTGATAAGTCCTATTATTTTTTAGGTGTTCACTAGTGATTGGCCCATGCCAGGAAAATTCTCCATATTTAACTAGGATTAACTCAACAAACAATTTATATCATAACGTATATGTATGTTCTAAGGGGAACCACTACTTACCATAAGACCCAGGCTAGAATCTAGATATTGGACTAAACTTGTTTAACGGTTATTGTGTAATATCTGTATTCATAAAGAAAAGATAAAGAAGTAATTTGATAAATATGACATAGAATTAAAATAATATATACGTGAAAGATTTAGTATTGAATAAAATAATTCTTTTTAAAAAAAAACCAGATGTGTGGTGGTGTAAAGAAAAAAAAAAGAAAAAGAAAAAGAAATAAAAATTGAAGCGTCCAAATAAAGGAGAAAAAGGAAAAGGAAAAATAAAAAAGAAAAAAAATAGGGACGTGGCAACACCTGGACTGAAATTAAAATCTCTGCATGTTGGACAGTAGAGATAAGAAAAGCGGTGCAACGGTGCCACCGTAAATTTTTATTATTTGAATTGAATTGTTTTATTAGTTTTACCAAATCCTGTTTGGTTTTCTTCAATCTCAAATCAAAACTACTTTATTTCTTTAAACACTTAGGAACCGAAAAAAATATTGAAAGAGTAAAATTTTGAAGGGGTTTACAAGAGAATTTTATAGAGAGTCACGGGAAGCTCTAAGAAAAACAGAAGGTAATAACGTGAAGTTTATTTATGAAATTTAGCATACATGAAATTCTTGAAATTCAATGTAGGAAATTTCAAAGGGTGTGAATTATAGAAGAATTGAAGAATAAATTAGAAATTTAATATAAATATTATGTAAGGTGTTGACGATCATCAACTGGGAGAAATTGCTGAAAGGAGCATGAAAGGCAAGGAGGTGATCTACGAGTAGCTCTAAGTGCTACGTGGTGAGTTAGATTTACTTTAAGTAATAAAACTAAATACGAAATATATAATGATAGTATTTAAATGTATTATTAACTTATGATGTGATGATAGATGAAAGTTGGTTGATAAGTATGATAGGAAAAAGTGATATGAAGAGAATTATTATATGAGAAATAATATTATTGGAATAATGAGTCGATTTAATAATAGAGGTGTGTTGTACGTTTATCTACCTAAATTAATAAGCAAATAACCGAACTTGTTTTACTTGCAAGTGTGCAAGGTCTACGGTAGCATAGTGTGCAAGTGCGAGATCATTTCCACAGGGATTGGTGAATTTCGATTTAGAATTAATCTCACAAAGTAAAAATAGATAGAAATATTGCGTCTAGATTAAGAATAATGATAGAGGCATAGGGACTTGGTATCCACTACTAATCATGCTACCCCAACAAAACAATATGCAAATGCTCTACTCATGCTATGAATACCTGCTGCTTGTGAACCTAAGGGCATGGTATCGACTCCTTAAGCTTTTGATTTCCCTAAGCAACGAGTTAGGCATGGTATCTACTCTAACTCTTTTCTTTCTTAAGGGATTCAGCATGGTGTATACTGAGTTTTTCTTTAAGAGAGCATAAGATTTGTAGAAATCGACAATCACACGAGACCTAGGGCATGGTATCTACTCTCAGTTTCCCATATTGATTAACCCAAGAATCTGGTGTGGATATCTTTTGTTACTTATTGTTGAACCTAGGACTCGGTCATCCAAATTGATTCAACTAACTAATCCATACCACATGCATATGTTGATCACCAAACACATGTGGGAAATTTAAATAAAAACAGGCATTAATCAAGTTAAGCATCACAACACAAATATCGCAAAGGTGCCAAACTAAATTATTGAGTAGACATAATTAGGACTTCAACCAATCCCCTACTAAAAAATTAGTTACACATAGTTGTGATGCTAAACAACATCAAAAAATAAAATACAAAGGAAAGAAGAAACTCAAAAACACTATGGAGAAGAGTCGTCAATTCGTCTCCACAATCTCTCCTCCAGGCTGGTCCGGCCTCCGGCCTCCCCGAACAAAAACTAAACTAAAAGAGAGATACTGTTTCTGTGTTTTACAAGTCTATTTATAGGGTTCTAAGGACACTTGGAAACCCTAATTTCCAAAACAGGTCTCTAACCCTACTTTCCAAAATAGGAACTACCGTTTTGATGTTTTACTCATGCGTGTGTGCTCGATCGCATGAGTTTGCGCTCGAGCACAAGGTTGCACTTGAGCCTTCTCCTTGTGCGCACGAGTGCTTGTGCACTCGATCGTACTCTTCTGCAGCTCCCAGTTACAGTTTTGCTCTTTGAGTTCCAAAATGCATCATTTCTTCCAAAAACCTATAAAAACACAGAAAATACAAAAAAAAGGTAAAATGAAATAAAATACGCAAACTAAGAGCTTAACAAATGTAAATTAAGGGGCTTAGATATGAATATTTAAGCACTTATCAAGGTTATAAGTGAATTTCTTGATAAACTAAGGATGATGGGTTGATATGATATATGAGGAGAAGAAATTAGTGAAATTGATCAGATAATGATTGGAGAAGAAGCATGATAACTAATTTAAATGTTTTTATATTATTGTGCATATGCATATTTCATGTCATTATTCATATGCATATTCATGAAATAAAAGAACTAGGAGGGCCGCCGGTCTAAATGAAAACTGTGACAGCCAGTATATGCTGGAAATAAAAGAACTGGGAGGGCAACCGGTCTAAATAAAATAAAATAGACTATATGTTGTGAACCTCATAATGAGACAATTATGAGATATAATTGATGGTCTTAAGGTGAATAAATATATAAGAAGAAGAGATTGATAGAGAATGGGGCTTATGATATGTGTAGTGATAGTAGAATGCTATTATCAAGTTATATGAGATATAAATGATTGAATATTAAAAGACTATTTATACAATTGAATACTTCTAGTAAATTTAATTCACTAAGCTTGTGAAGCTCATCCCTCAATGTTAAATGATTTCAGGCAGCAGGTCGAACAGATTGTTGGTGAGCTAAGATTCAGATGGATTCATTATCTGTAAGCCACGTGGTCCACATCCCCAGACTAATGAGAACAAAAAAACGTTTGTAAATATTCATCCATATTATATTGTATACAATGTTTAAGTTGAGATCTGAATGATGTATCTCCCTTGTTAAGGATTGAGGATTGATGTAAATACTTACAGTTGGTAAATTTTTATTGTTGCGTATACGTGTCATATTGGCATTTTCAAAATGTGATGACACCGTCTCGGGGGTGGCCAACCCAGGATGGGTCGTTACAATTTTGGTATGAAAGCATTACGTTTTATGATTCTGTAGACTGCATGAGAACCTAAAGAAGTGGAAGATCTAAATAAATTTTATTTTAGTGTAGAGTCTGAGGATGACACCTGGACATGCTATAGTTAGAGGTAGAATTCTAAATCAGAAGGGACGTGGTAGACCCCCAATATTTAGTAGAACTGAAGCTGAGGAGGAAGTTGAGTCTATGGTTCTTGCGAGGGAACAGATTGATAATGCGGCAGGTACTATTAGAGCTGGGAGAGAATCTAAGGTTAGGAAGGATGAATTGAGAGAAACTTTTGAGCATGCCCTAGAGAGGATGAATGTAGCTGAAGAAAGGACCAATAATTTGTAGAGGAGATTAGAGGAGAGAGGTAGAAAAGAACCTGATGTGGTGAGGCAAGAGGTTCATAAGGGAGAATGCGTGTTTGCACATGAGATGCAGGGGGACTATTCTGTGAGATTTCTTAAGTTTAAACCCCAGTCTTTTAGAGGATATGTAAATCCTGTAGAAGCTGAGCAGTGGATTAGACATGTCGAGAAATATTTTGAGGTCTTACCAGTGACAGATAGACAAAAGGTTGCTTTTGCTTCATTTATGCTAAAAGGTGAGGCTTCTCAATGGTGTGAGGATATTTTGCCTAGGGTAAGCGCACAGGTGGAACAACCTTTAACTTGGAGTAAGTTTAAGGATGAGTTCTTTGTGAAATATTTTCTAAATACCTTTCAGGCACAACATGAAAGAGGTTTTCTTCATCTAAGGCAGGGTAATTTATCGATGGCTGAATATGATAGTAGATTCATAGCCCTATTAAGGTTTTCACCTGAATTAGTAAATACAGAGGAGAGGAAATGTAAGAGATTTTTAGACGAATTACACTATGTCATTCGAACTAAACTCTCTTATATGGGCATTGGAAATTATACTATACTGGTGGATAAAGAATTACAAATTAAGAAGGATTTGATGGAGTTTAGAGGTAGGAGGGAGTGGGTGAAGAGGTCTAGATTCGAGGGACCTAGAGGTGGTGGCAGTATGAGTGCACAGGGTGGGAGACCTCCCCAAAGGGGGAATTCCTTATCACAAGGAACTGTAGTATACAGTAAGAGGCAAGCAATATATGTTGCTTCTGTCGCTAGGAGTAATACTTGTGGGACCCCTAGATTTGGAAGACAGGTTATAGGAATTGGGGATTATGGTAGAGGAGTAGGTATTGTAATATCCATATTCGTAAATAAAGGGTAAAGAAGTAATTTGATATATATGACATGGAGTTAAAATAATATATATGCGAAAGATTTAATTTTTATAAGCCAATTCTAAAAAAAAACCACAGAATTCGTGCAACACCTGGAAGTCAAGGTGTTGCAACATTTGTGAAACTGTGCTGAATGTTATGTAGCTGTGAAATCTCAAATGGTGGAAAACGGTGCCGTGTAAAATCAATTTTATATATTGAATTGTTTTATTACTTTTACCAAATCCTGTTTGGTTTTCTTCAAATCTCAAATCTAAATTACTCTATTTCTTTAAACACTTGGGGACCTAAAGAAAGGTTGAAAGAGTAAAATTTTGAAGGAGTTTACGGGAGAATTTCATAGAGAATCACGGGAAGCTCTAAGAAAAATAGAAGGTAATAACATGAAGTTTATTTTTAAAATTTAGTATACATGAAATTCCCAGAATTCAAAGTGGAAATTTTCAAAGGGTATGAATTATGGAAGAATTGAAGAATAAATTAGAATTTAATATGAATATTATGTCAGGTGTTGACGATCAACAACGGGGGAAAATTGCTAAGAGGAGTAGGAAGGGCAAGGAGGTGATCCAGAGGTAGCTTTAAGTGCTACGTGGTGAGTTAGATTTACTTTAAGTAATCAAGATAAATATGAAATATATAGTGATAAATTTGAATAACTTATTAACGTATGATTTGATAATAAATGAAAGTTGTTTGATGGGTATGATAGGTATAATTGATATGTGGAAAGTTGTTATATGAGAAGTAATATTATAGGAATAATGAGTCGATTAAATAATGAAGGGGATAAATGAAATTCTTGATGAGTTATGGTTAATAAATTGATGTGATATATGAGGAGAAAAAATTAGCGAAATTGATCAAATAGTAAATTGAGAAAAGGCAGGATAGTTAAATTTAATATCTGAATACATGTTTGTTGTTATATTACTATTTATATGCATATTTCATATCATTGTTCATATGCCTATGCATGAAATAAAAGAACTGGGAGGGGGCCGGTCTAAATGAAAATAGTGACAACCAGTATATGCTGAAAATAAATGAAAACCGTGACAACCGGTGTATGCTGGAAATAAATGAAAACCGTGACAACTAGTATATGTTGGAAATAAATGAAAACCATGACAGTAAGTATATGCTGGAAATAAAAGAACCGGGATGAGGACGGTCTAAATTAAACAAAAGAACTCGGAGGGGGCCAGTCTAAGATAAAAACTTGTCAGCATGTGGGAAGACGTTCCCTAATAATAATTCATGCATTGCATTTATTTTAAGTATTGATTGCATTACTGAAATGCTGAAGTGTTGTTTGTTATTTTAAATTTATAGATGAATGAGTCACACAAAGAGACAGTTATGGTGAGAAAGAAACATAGAAGTATGATATGATAAGAACTATCTAAATGGAAGACTATATGTTGTGGACCTCATAACGAGGTAATTATGAGATAATTGATGGTCTTAAGGTGAACTATATATAAGAGGAAGAGATTGATAGAGAATGAGACTTATGATATGTGTAGTGATAATAAAATGCTATTATCAAGTATATAGGATATAAATGATTAAATATTAGAAGACTATTTATACGAATTGAATACTTCTAGTAAATTTAATTCACTAAGCTTATGAAGCTCATCTCTCAATGTTAAATGATTTCAGGCAGTAGGTAGGATAGATAGTTGGTGAGCTGAGATTTCGACGGATTTATTATCTGTAACCCACGTACATATCCACATCCTCAGACTAATGAGAAAATAAAAAAAAAATTATTTGTAAATATTCATGCATTTTACGTTGTATATAATGTTTAAGTCAAGATCAGAGTGATGTATCTCCCCTGTTTAGGGTTGAGGACTAATGTAAAAATTTATGTTGGTATTATTTTTATTGTTGCATATATGTGTCATGCTGGGATTTTCGAAATGTGACAACACCGTCTCGGGAGTGGTCAACCCGGGATGGATCATTACAATTTTGGTATCAGAACATTAGGTTTTATGATTCTGTAGACTGCATAAAAAGAAAGAAATTGGAAGATTAAAATAAATTGTATTTTAGTGAATAGTTTGAGGATGACACGCAGACGTGCTAGAGCTTGAGTTAGAGTTGTTGATTTGAGAGGGCGTGCTAGACCCCCAATATTTTTGACAAGTTGAGGTTGAGTCTGAATCTGTGGTTCCTAGAAGGGAACGTGTTGACAGTATAATTGATATTAGTAAAGGTATGAAAGAATCTGAAGTTGAAAGAGATGAGCTAAAATAAGCCCTTACACATGCTCTTAAGAAAATGAATGTAACAGATGATAGAGTTGGTAGCCTATAGCATAGACTTGATGAACATGCTAGGGCAATGCATGAGGTTGTTGTAAATCTAGTAATGATAAATGTTAAAAAGGAGAATGTGAGTTTATGCAGGAGATGCAGAGAGATTGTTTTGCTAGATATATTAAATCGAATGCCTTGTTGTTTAAAGGATCTATGAATCCTTTTAAGCTTGAGTTTTGGGTGAAATAGATAGAGAGATTTTTTATTGATATTTTACTAATGACTGACGGGCAGAGGGTCGTCCTTGTTATGTTCAATGTTAAAGAGAGAGGCCCGAGAATGGTGGGAGGATATTCTTCCTAGGGTGAGTATAAAGATTTTCTTGATAAATACTTTCGTTATACCTCTAGAGCCCAACAAAATAGATTTTATTTATTTGGGGTAAATGTGTTGACTGTGGCTCAGTATGATAGTATATTTGTGGTCTTATTAATGGTTGTACCGAAAATGGTAGACCTAGAGAAGAAAAAGTGTAAGAAGTTCAAAGATGAACTATGTTTTAAGATTTGATCGAAACTATCTTACACGAGGCATATGAATTATGTTACGTTGGTGAATATAACACTTCAGATTGAGAAGGATGTGATGGAAATTATCGGTAGGAGAAATTGGCGGAAGAGGTCTAGATTTGATGAACCTATAGGTGGTACTAGTACGAGTGTGTAGGGTGGGAGACCACCCAAAGGAGGCGTTCCTTGTCACAAGGAACTGTAGTATGGAATCAGAGGCAAGCAAGATCTGTTGCTTTTGTAGCTCAGATTAATATCAATGGGACCCTTAGATTTGGGGGGCAGGTTATGGGAACTGGGAGTCATGGCAGAGGAAGTAAGTATGCCACCAAGGGGAAGTGGTAATCTGATGTATGATTGAGAGACAGAAGTTTGTTATAGATATATTCATATAAGATCTTTATCCTAGAATTGTCTAAATTTGAAGTGCTTTATGTGTAGAGAAGGTGGACATATCAATGTTGGTTGATCTTGGTGTAACCCATTCTTTTGCATCCAATATTCATATGAAGTCTATTGAAGTATGTATTAGTCATTTGATGCAAAATATTTTTGTCGAAGTTCCCACTAGAGATAGAGTGATAATTGTAATTGTTTTTAAGGGTTGTGTGATTCGTATTAGTGATAAACAATTTGAAACTGATTTATTATCTTTGAATATAATATAATTTCATTTAATTTTGAGAATGAATTGGTTGTTGAATGTTATGCTTGGGTTGATTGTTCCAGAAAAAAGGGTTGTGAGGAGTATTTGGCATACACAATGGATTCTAAAAAGAAAAATAAGAAGTTGAAGAAATCATAATAGTGACAGATTTTTCTGATGTATTTCTTGATGAGTTGTCTAGGTTGCCTCCCAGTAGAGGGATTAAATTCTCTATTGATGTGAAACCAGGTCATCACAAATATCTATAGCACTCTACAAAATGAAACTCGCTGAATTGAGAGAATTGAAGTGCAGCTTCAAGAGGAGTTAGATAAATAACTTGTTCGATTTAGTGTGTCGCCGTGAGAAGCTCACGTAGTGTTTATGAGACAGAAAGATGGAACGATGAGACTTTGTATAGACAATAGATAATTGAATAAGATAACCATTAAGAACAAATATCCTTTACTCAGGATAGATGATTTATTTGAGAAGTTGTATAGAGCAAAGGTATTTGCAAAAATAGACCTTAGGTCAGGTTATCATCAATTTTAGGAAGAGAAGGGAGATGTGCCTAAGACTGCTTTTAGGACACATTATGGCCATAAGCTTCTTGTGATGTCATTTGGATTGACTAATGTTCCAAAAACATTCATGGACTTAATGAATGGAGTGTTTGAACTATATCTTAACAAGTTTATGGTTGTATTTGACATTATGATATATTCTAAGAATGAAGAACAACATGTGAAACATTAGATAGTGTGTTGGAGATTCTGAGGAGAGAGAAATTATATGCAAAGTTCTCTAAGTGTGAGTGTGGCTGAATGAAATAACTTTCTTGGAACATGTAATATCGAGAAATGGCATAACAGTTGATCCACAAAAGGTAGAGGCAATGTTAAGTTGGGAGAGACCAACTACGGTGACTGAGATTAGAATCTTCTCAGGGTTAGCTGGTTATTATAGAAGACTCTTTTAAAATTTTTCTATTATTGTAATACTGTTGAATAAACTGACCAAGAAAGAGGTGAGATTTGTATGGTAAGGGAAGTGTGAGAAAAATTTCCAATTTCTAAAGGAGAAATTGACTACAACTCTAGTATTGGTGTTTCTTTCTGGTGATGAAAGATTTGTGGTGTATAGTGATGCGTCGCATCATTGGTTGGGATATTGTAACATAGGAAAGCTGTGGCCTATACTTCTAGGCAATTAAAGATTCATGATAGAAATTACTCTACTCATGACTTAGAGTTGGCTACTATAGTGTTTACTTTAAAGATTGGAGACATCATCTGTATGAAGCCACTTATGAGATATTTATGGGTTATACGAGTTTGACATACTTACTTACCCAGAGAGAGTTGAATTTGAGGCAAAGATGGTAGATGGAGTTGATTAGTAATGATGATTGTACAATTCACTATCATCTAGAAAAATGTGAAGGTGATAGCTGATGCATTGAGTAGAAAGTCTACAAGAAGGTTAACTGTTATTAGAAGTCCTGATGTGAAATTGATGATAGATTTAAAAGAGATAAGAATGAAGTTGAATATCAGTGATAGAGGATCATGGTTAACGAATATGGTTGTATAGTCATCCATAGTAAAATGCTTTAAAGATGCAAGGTAGAGATGAAGAGATAGAAAAGATTAAGCATTGAGTTCTTACTAGAAAGCAATTTGAGTTCAAAAATTTGAAATGAGAGTATTTTGGTATTAGAACATGGATTTGTATTCCCAATGATGCGGAGATGAGAAAGAAGATAATGAGAAAGGCACATGATGATGTAGATTAAATGCAACCAAGTAACAATAAGATGTATAGAAGATTGAGACAAAATTTCTGGTGGTCAGGATTGAAGAGGGATGTAGCTGAGATTGTGAGGTTGTATAGAGCACCATTAAGCATAGTGTCAAATAGAGATGTTAGATTTACATCTTGGTTTTGGAGAGACTTTCAGAAAGCCACAAGTACACAGTTACAATTTAATACAATTTTTCATGCTCAGAAAGAAATTATTATTAGAGTACTAGAAGATATTTTAAGGGAAAATGTGATGAATTTCTCAGTAAGTTGGGATGCTTACATGCGATCGCTTGAAATTGCTTATAATAATCAGTATCAAACTAGTATTGGGATGGCACCGATTAAGACATTGTATGGTAAGAGGTGTAGAACTCCTATATGTTGGGAAGAAGTGGGAGAGAGAAATATATCTAGTCCATTAATTATTGAGTTAACAACTAAGAGGATCAAATTGGTTAGAAAGAATCTTGAGCAGCATAAAACAAATAGAAGAGGTATGCTGATAATAGAAGATGACCTCTCAAGTTTCAAGTTGGTGATTGGGTATTTTCGAAGATATCTCCGTGGAAGGGCGTGTTGAGGTTTAAAAAGAAGGGAAAGTTGAGCCTGAGATTTGTGGGGCCATATGAGGTCACTGAGAGAGTTGGACCAGTAGCATATAGATTGGATTTGCCTCCAGAGTTAAAGCAATTACATAATATGTTTTATGTCTCACTTTTAAGAAAGTACTTACACGATGAATCTCATAGTATCTCGAATCAGGCGATAGAACTTCAGGAAGTTTTGACTTTTATGAAAGTACCGGTCAGAATTCTAGACATGAAGAAACAAGTCTTGCACAATAAAGTTATTCCCTTGATTCAAGTATTATGGCAAAGCCAAGATGTTGAAGAAATTACTTGGCAGTATGAAGCGATAATGAGGAAAGAATACCCCCAACTCTTTCATGAATTAGGTAAGGAAATTTTGGGGATGAAATTTTTGTAAGGTGGGTAGAATTGTAATATCTGTATTCGTAAAGAAAGGGTAAAGAAATAATTTGATAAATATAATATAGAGTTAAAATAATATATATATATATATACATATATATGCGAAAGATTTAATTTTTAAAAAACAATTCTAAAAGAAAACCACAAATTTCGTGCAACACCTGGAAGTCCAGGTGTTGCAACATTTGTGAAACTGTACTGCATATTATGCAGCTGTGAAATCTCAAACGGTAGAAAGCAGTGTCGCGTAAAATCAATTTTATATATTGAATTGTTTTATTAGTTTTACTAAATCCCGTTTGGTTTTCTTCAAATATCAAATCTAAATTACTCTGTTTCTATAAACACTTGGGGACCAAAGAAAGGTTGAAAGAGTAAAATTTTGAAGGAGTTTACGAGAGATTTTCATAGAGAATCACGATAAGCTCTAAGAAAAATAGAAGGTAATAATGTGAAGTTTATTTTTGAAATTTAGTATACGCGAAATTCCAGAAATTCAAAGTAGGAATTTTCAAAGGGTGAGAATTATGAAAGAATTGAAGAATAAATTAGAATTTAATACGAATATTATGTCACGTGTTGATGATCAGCAATTGGGAGAAATTACTGAGAGGAGCAGGAAGGGCAAGGAGGTGATCCACGAGTAGTTTTAACTGCTACGTGGTGAGTTAGATTTACTTTAAGTAATCAAGATAAATATGAAATATATAGTAATAATATTTGAATAACTTATTAACCTATGATTTGATAATAAATGAAAGTTGTTTGATGGGTATGATAGGTATAATTGATATGTGGAAAGTTATTACATGAGAAGTAATATTATTATAATAATGAGTCAATTAAATAATGAAGGGGATAAATGAAATTCTTGATAAATTATGGTTGATAAATTGATGTGATATATGAGGAGAAGAAATTAGCGAAATTGATTAAATAGTAAATTGAGAAAAGGCAGGATAGTTAAATTTAATGTATGAATACATGTTTGTTGTTATATTACTGTTCATATGCATATTTTATATCATTGTTCATATGCCTATGCATGAAATAAAAGAACTTGGAGGCGGCCGGTCTAAATGAAAACCATGATAGCTGGTATATGTTGGAAATAAATGAAAACCATGACAGCCAGTACATGCTGGACATAAATGAAAACCGTGACAGCTGGAATATGCTGGAAATAAATGAAAACTGTGATAGTCGGTATATGTTGGAAATAAAAGAACCAGGAGGGGGTCGGTCTATATGAAACAGAAGAACCGAGAGGGGGCTAGTCTAAGATAAAAACATGTCAACATGTGGGAAGATATTCCTTAATAATAATTCATGCATTGCAGCTGTTTTAAGTATTGATCGCATTACTAAAATGCTGAAGTGTTGTTTGTTATTTTAAATTTATAGAAGAATGAGTCTCACAGAGAGACAGTTATGGTGAGGAAGAAACATATAAGTATGATATGATAAGAACTATCTAAATGGTAGACTATATGCTGTGAACCTCATAACGAGATAATTATGAGATAATTGATGGTCTTAAGGTAAACATATATATAAGAGGAAGAGATTGATAGAGAATGAGACTTATGATATGTGTAGTTATAATAGAATGCTATTATCAAGTACATGGGATATAAAAGATTAAATATTACAAGACTATTTATAAAAAATTGAATACTTCTAGTAAATTTAATTCACTGAGCTTGTGGAGTTTATCTCTCAATGTTAAATAATTTTAGGCAACAGGCAGGACAGATAGTTGGTGAGCTGAGATTCAGACGGATTTATTATCTATAAGCCACGTACGTGTCCACATCCTTAGACTAATGAGAAAATAAAATAAAAATTCATTTGTTAGTATTCATCCATTTTACGTTGTATATAATGTTTAAATCAAGATCAGAGTGATGTATCTCCCCTGTTGAGGGTTGAGGACTGATGTAAAAATTTTTGTTGGTATTATTTTTATTGTTTCATATATGTGTTGTGCTGGGATTTTCAAAATGTGACAACACCGTCTCGGGGGTGGCTAACCCGGGATGGGTCGTTACAGGTATGCCACCAAAGGGAAGTGGTAATCTGATGTATGATCGAGAGTCAAAGTTTTGCTTTAGATGTAATCAGACGAGGCATTTGTCTTGGAATTGCCCTACATAGATATGCTTTGTATGTGGTGAGGGAGGACATGTTGTTACAGATTGTCCAATAGGGCAATCTTTTGATGTAGGCATTGGAAGTGTTGGGAGAAGACCGGTAGAGAGAGGTGGTGAATCAAGGAGTGTGCAGGGTAGAGGTCGAGGATCAGTAGCTGAGAGAGGTCGTGGTATCCAATTATAGTCCAAAGGCAGCAGAGTTTATGCATTGACCCAATAGGATTCACAAGCCACTCCTGATGTTGTTATGGGTATGGTATATATCCTTGATAGGCCTGCTAGATTATTGATTGATCCTAGTGCAACCCATTCTTTTGTATTCAATGTTTATATGAAATCTATTAATGCTAGTGTTAGTCCTTTGATGCATTCTATTATTGTTGAGATTCCTACTGGGGATAGAGTTATTATCAAGACAATTTACCAAAGTTGTGTGATTAATATGGTTGATAGAGAATTTGAAGTTGATTTATTGCCTTTAGATATGATAGATTTTGATTTAATCATGGGGATGAATTGGTTATCTGCATGCTTAGTTAGATTATTTTAGGAAGAATGTGGTGTTCAAGATACATGGACAGGAAGAGTTTAATTTCCAAGGAGAAAGTAAGATACTTGCTAACTGTCTTATTTCTACCTTAACTGCCAGTAAACGGTTGAATAAGGGTTGTGAGGGGTATTTGGCATATGTGGTGAATTCAAGCAAGGAGAGTAGGAAGTTATAAGAAATCTTGGTAGTAAAAGATTTTTCTAATGTATTCCCTGAAGAGTTGTCTGGTTTGCCTCCCAATAGAGAGATTGAGTTTTCTATTTATGTGATTCCAAGATCAACACTCATATCTATAGCACTTTATAGAATGGCACCAACTGAATTGAGAGAGTTGAAAGTTCAGCTTCAGGAGTTGCTAGATAAATAATTTATTCGACCTAGTATGTCACCTTGAGGAGCCCCGATATTTTTTATCAAGAAGAAAGATGGGACAATGAGGTGATATATTGATTATAGACATCTCACCGTCAAGAATAGATATCCTTTGCCCATGATAGATGATTTATTCGAGCAGTTACAGGGAGCTAGGGTGTTTTCTAAGATAGACCTGAGATCGGGTTATCATCAATTAAGGATAAAGGAGGGGGATGTGCCTAAGATTGCTTTTAGGACACGTTATAGCCATCATGAGTTACTGGTAATTCCATTTAGATTGACTAATGCTCCTATAGCATTTATGGATCTAATGAATCAGATGTTTAAAACATTCTTGGATAAATTTATGATTGTGTTTATCGATGATATCCTGGTATATTCCAAGAATGAAGAGGAGCATATGTAGCATTTAGAGATAGTGTTGGAAATTATGAGGAGAGAGAAATTATATGCAAAGTTCTCTAAGTGTGAGTTTTGGTTGAGTGAAATATCTTTCTTTAGGCATGTTGTGTCGGGAGAGGGAATAACAGTTGAGCCACAGAAAGTAGAAGTAATGTTGAATTAGGAAAGACCCACTAGTGTAACTGAAGTTAGAAGCTTTTTGGGGTTGGCCAGTTATTATAGGAGATTCATCAAAAAAATTTATATGATTGTGGACCATTAACTAAATTGACCAGAAAGGATGTGAAGTTTAGATTGTTAGAGGAATGTGAGAGAAGTTTCTAGTTGTTGAAAGAAAAATTGACTACTGCCTCGGTATTAGTGCTTCCTTCTGGTGATGAAGGATTTGTGGTATATAGTGATACGTCACATCAGGGGTTGGGATGTGTGTTGATGCAACATGGGAGAGTTATAGCTTATGCATTTAGGCAATTGAAGAACCATGAGAGGAATTACCCGACCCATGATATAGAATTGGTTGCCATCGTTTTTGCTTTGAAGATTTGGAGACATCATCGGTATGGAGCTAATTGTGAAATTTTTACTGATCATAAAAGCTTGATGCATTTACTGACCCAGAAGAATTTGAATTTGAATTTGAGGCAGAGGAGGTGGATGGAGTTGATAAGTGATTATGACTGTATAATTCATTATCATCCAGGAAAGGCTAATATAGTAGCTGATGCATTGAGTAAAAAGGCTATAGGGAGATTTGCTGCTATTGAGAGTCATAATACTAGCTTGATGATAGAATTAATAAGAATGAGGATGCAGTTGAGTGTCAATGATTGAGGAGTATTGATGGCAAATATGGTGGTACAGTTGTAACGACCCATCCCGAGTTGGCCACCCCCGAGACGGTGTCATCACATTTTGAAAATCCCAGCACAACACATATATGCAACAATAAAAATAATAACAACAGAAATTATTACTGTAATCCTCAACCCTCAACAGGGGAGGTACATCAATCCGATATTGATTTAAACATAATATACAACGTAAAATGCATGAATATTTACAAATAAAATTTTTATTTCATTTTCTCTTTTGTCTGAGGATGATTACACTTATGTGGCTTACAGAAAATGATTTCGTCTGACTCTCAACCCAACAGACTATTTGTTCTGTCTATTACTTGAAATCATTGTACAATGAGGGATGAGCTTCACAAGCTCAGTGATTTAAATTTACTTGAAGTATTCAAATTTTATAAATAGCCCTTTAATATTTAATCATTTATCTCTCATATAACTAGATAATAGTATATAGTCTAACATTTAAATAATTCCTATCATATCATATTTCTATGTCTTTTTCTCTTTGTAACTGCCTCTTTGTGAGACTCATTTATCTATAAATAAAATAATAACATCAACAACATTCAATAAATAAATATCAAAATATAAAACAGATGCAATGTATGAATTATTAGTATGGGAATGTCTTCCCACATGTCGACATGTTTTTATCTTAGACTGGCCCCCTCCCTGTTCTTTCATTTTCATTTAGACCAGTTGCCTTCCAGGTTCTTTTATTCTCATTTAGACCGGTTTCCTTCCCGGTTCTTTTATTCTCATTTAGACTGGCTGCCTTCCCAGTTCTTTTATTCTTATTTAGATCGGCTGCCTTCACGGTTCTTTTATTCTCAGTCATATGCATATGAAAACTGATATGAATGTGCATATAAATAATAAAATAAAAACAAGCATGTATTCAAATACCAAATTTAGCTATCCTGTCTTTCCTCAAATTTCTACATGATAAATTTCATTAATTTCTTTTCCTCATATATCACATCCATTTATTAACCATAACTCATCAAGAATGTATTTATCACCATAATTATTAAATCAACTCATTATTCTAATAATATTTCTTTTCACATAATAATTTTCTACATGTCCAATATTGATATCATACCTATCAATTTAATTTTTATCTACCACCAAAGCATAAGATGATAATTTATTTTAATAGTATCACTATATATTTGACTTTTATTTAGATTACTTAAAGTAAATCTAACTCACCATATAATACTTAAAGCTACCCGTGGATCACCTCATTGCCTTTCTCGTTCTTCCTAGCAATTTCTCCCGGTTGCTGATCGCCAACACTTGACATAATATTTATATTAAATTTCTAATTATTTCTTCAATTCTTTATAAACCCAACCCTTTGAAAATTCTCACTTTGAATTCCGGGAAATTTCATGTATGCTAAAAATTCAAAAATAAACACTACATTATTAACTTCTGTTTTTCTGATAGCTTCTCGTGACTCTCTATAAAATTCACCCGTAAACCTCTTCAAAATTTTGCTCTTTCAATCTTTCTTTGGGTCCCTAAGTGTTTAAAGAAATAGAGTGATTTGAAGGAAACTAAACTAAATCTGTTAAGTGTTAATTATGTTTACATAAGTATATATATATAAGTAAGATTTTGTTGCCAACCCAAAAAAATATCTCTGCAACTCATTATTCCAATTTGCAAAATCAACTCCTTGCTGCCTTACATGCAGCAAGGTAGCCCTCTCCTGGAGATAGATGGCAACACCTGTTGCCAGTATTTTTTTAGAAAACTTTTTTTTTCTTTTTTTTTTTTGCTCGATGTCCCTGGACATCCTAAAATTTTATTTTATTTTATTATTTTTTAATTGTTTTATAAAAATTTGACCCAAGAAGTTGATATTTGATTCTTGGAGTCTTGGCTCCGTCACCTTCTTGTTCTTGCTCCGATACCTAACTGTGTAGCTCTGATACCACTGTTGGAAATCACCTTGGCAAGATGCCCAGGTGGTGTTCTTCCAAACACCCAAGTCTAGAATGACTTGTAGAAAGAATTTCAGCAATCGAACACAAGAACAGCCAATGAAAGAAAGAAAGAAGACAAACAATTTGTTATCGAGGTTCAGCAATGTGCCTATGTCCCCATGAGTTCCTCCAAACTCTCTGCACTACCTCAAATGGTTCTTACAAGTTACAGCAATCCCCTTCAAGAAACTCAAGTTCTTGAAGAAACCAAGAAGAGAATAAAGAAGATTACAATGCTCTCTCTCTATGCTACTCTCTCTTCTTTACAACCAGCCTCACTACAAAGAGTCCCTTTTGTGTTTATGTCTCTCACATAATTTTCTCTTGTATTTACAATTAACCTCACAATGTCACAACTTTCTCTTGTTCTATATGTGTATATTATTTTATTAAGAATGAGGCTAAGGAATCCCTTTTATAGCCTCCCACTTCTTGGATATTCTTGTGATTCAATCTCCACCCTTTGATCATGACCTTCTTTTAATCTTAGCCCTTCAACATCCTTCAAGTGATGTTGTGCATTTTGGTCTTGTGCACACACACTTTGGAGAGTCCTAAGTCATTCTGCCCATGTGTGCCTTGGTGTGCCTAGTGCCTTGGTGCTCAACAGGGCATGCCTTGGCGCTGGGGCAGAGTGCACTTGTGATGTCTCTGGGCGGTGCGGCGCTGGGTGCTAGGCACTTAGGCGCTGGTGCGCACCTGTTGTGTAACACGCTGGAGGGCGCGGTGCTGGTTTCTGGGCGCCTAGGTGCTAGTGTGCACCTGATGTGCAACATGTTGGAGGGCGCGGCGCTGGCTTCTGGGCGCTTAGGTGCTGGTGCTGTGCACACACCTTTCTGCCCGTGTGCAGAAGTGCACACACTAGTGCGCATGGATTTCTCTTGCTCCAAATTGATGCGCACACATGTGTGCAACCTTCTAACTTGCTGAGCTTTGATACTCCACCATTGGTTTGGATTTTAACCATTTTTAAACCATAGTTGGACCTATTTGAACCTTAGACAAATAACAAAAAATATAAAGGATAGTTTGAGGTTCTTAAGTATAATTGATGAGATGGCATGATCTTTGAACAATTTCTTAATGTTTGACTAATGGAATTTTGGATGAAAAAAATGTAAGTGGTCTTTAAATATTAAATTGTGAGTACGAAAAAAAAAGGTAAGTTGATGTTTTTAAAATGTAAAGATGTAATTATCACTAACATCAAACCTTGGGGAAAATGTATTAATATTTACAGCTAAACTGCAACAAAAAATCCATTCATAATTTACATTCATATACAAAAATAATCATCACCCCCTTGTCTTTTCCCTTGGCTTCCGAGTAGACCTCACTCCAACCTCATTTTAACTACTGTTTGTCCCTCTCTTCTTCATTAGGTCAAAAATCACTTTTTTCGGGATGGTCTCCCAACCTTCTCTTTATATTTCTATCGTTTTCCCTTTCTACTCTTCCTGTTGGACTTCTACTACTAACTCTCTCTGACCCTTTCTCATTTTTCTTCCATCCCCTCTTATTCTCCTTCTCCTTCTTCTCTTTCTTCTCCTTCTTCTCTTTCTTCTCATTCTTCTACTTCTTCTCATTATTCTCCATCTTCTCCTTCTTCTCATTATTTTCCTTCTTCTCATTCTCTTTCTTCTTCTCCTTCTCCTTCTCCTACTCCTTCTCCTTTCTTCTTCTTCTTCTTCTTCTCCTTCTCCTTCTCTTTCTTCTCCTTCTCTTTTTCCTTCTCATTCTCATTCTTCTTCTCCTTCTCTTTCTCCTTCTCCTTCTCTTTCTTCTTCTTCTTCTTCTTCTTCTTCTCTTTCTCCTTCTCCTTCTCCTTCTTATTCTTCTTATCTTTATATTTCTCCTTCTCTTTCTCCTTCTCTTTTTCCTCTTTCTTCATCATCATCATCATTTTCTTCTTCTTCTCTTTCTTCTCCTTCTTCTCTTTCTCCTTCTTATCCTTCTCTTTATTCTTCTTCTCTTTCTCTTTCTTCTCTTTCTCTTTCTTCTTCTTTTTCTTCTTCTCCTTTTTCTTCTCATTCTCCCACTTCTTCTCCTACCGCTTCTTCCTCTTTTTCTCTTTCTCCCTCTTTTCCTTCTTATTCTCATTCTTCTTCTTCCTCTTCCTCTTCCTCATCCTCATCCTCTTCCTCTTCTTCTTCCTCTTCTTCTTTCGACAGTCTGTTCATGGGAGTTCCTTTTGTATAAAACAATAGCATTATTGAGCATGAGAAGGACATCCTTAAATTACTTCTCAACATATCCGAGTACACTCCTTTAACAAGCCTTGATTCAATGCTTTGGAGGTCGATGTATTGTCGAATCATGCTTCTATATCTTCTAGATTCATGCAAAAAATTATTGTAAAAGTTGTTAATATTAGTCATTCAATGACATGTTTGATAATACCCATAAAATTAAAAGGTGATATGATTACTTAATTTTTTTGGATTTAGGGGAATGAGATAGATGGCTGATGGGAGAAAAAATAAAAGAAAAAAAATTTAGAATAAGGTTTTAAAGGATTAATTAAATATGAAGGGTAGTTTGAGGTTCTTAAGTATAATTAATGAGAATGGATGATCTTTGAACAATTTCTTAATGTTTGACTGATGGAATTTTGAAGGTAAATATGTATGTATTCTCTAAATATTAAATTGGAGTGCAAAAAAAAAAGAAAAGTAAGTTGATAAGAGAAGAAAGTAACAATTTCTTAATTTTTTAAAAAGTAAAGAAGTAAATGTCCCTGACATAAAACCTTGAATTTATCTTTACAACTAAACTGCAACAAAAAATCCATTCATAATTTACATTCATAAACAAAAATAATCATATCACCTCCTTGTCCGTTCTCTTGACTTCTCAGGAGACCTCACTCCAACCTCATTCTGACCACTGTTTGTCCCTCTCTTCTTCATTGATTCGACAATCAATCTCTTCAGTGGCCTTCATACTCTTCTCTTTATATTTCTATCGTTTTCCCTTTCTACTAGCTCTTCTTGTTGAACTTCTTCTTCTAATACTCTCTGACCCTCTCGCATTTTTCTTCCTTCCCCTCTTATTTTTCTCCTCCTTTCCTTTACTTTCAACCTTTCTGTCAAAAACATAATGAGAGCTAAGCTCATTAGTATCATACTTATGCTTTTTTCAAGAACCTTGCTATGTGTTCTTGAGTTGATAGGGGGTAAAGCCAAAACAATCTTGATGGGTTTTGGAAGGAAAGTGGGCAATTGATCAGGTTCGCATTTCACTATCACGGATTGCGATAGTTTTCTTCTCTTATCCTTCATTTCTTTCAATACCAGAGGACATAGTATTAGCGCAACAGTATGCTCACGGGAGTTCCTTTTGTAGAAAATAATAGCATTGTTGAGCATGAGAAGGAGATCCCTAAAGAACTTCTCAACACAGTCTGAGTACACTCCTTTAACAAGCCTTGATTCAATGGTTTGGAGATTGATGTGTTGTTGAATCATACTTTTGTGTCTTTCAGATTCCTACAAAAAAATAATTGTAAGAGTCGTTAATTTTAACCATTAAATAACATGTTTCGTAATACCAATAAAAAAATTTGTATTGATTTTAAATAATTTTGTAACTATTCAAAATTACCAGAAGTACTCTTAAGTACTTAAGAGTACTTCTAGTAATTTTAGTTAATTTTAGATTAATAATTTTAATAAAGGAGATGCTATTTTCAAACAAACAATGACATTTACAACAATCACTAAAAGACAAGACAATCAATAAATGTTGTATTCCTAGTATTGCATGCATTCATACGTTTTTAACATCACCTTGACTTGGGATTTTTATATAAAACAATGAATTTAATTTTTAGGCTTTTATATTCTTTATTTTTTTAAATAAAGAATATTTTTAATAAATGTTTTGAGAATACCTTGCTGCAGAGTCGCCATTCGAACTATGAGCTGACCTGATTCGTCCTGATTTTCTTAAGGACTTTATCAATGACTTTGTTTCCTCCTTCATGCTCTGTTCTCCCTCCTCCTCCATTCTCTTTACTTTCGATTCAAGTGACCTATAAAAAATTCAAAAGACCTATCAGATCTTTAAAAAAAGAAGGTGATATCGTTATTTTCAATTAACAATAAAGCAAATACAAAGTTATGTTGAATAAATCCCTCCATGAACATAAACTTATAATTAATAAAACAACGAAATAAATACAAAAACAAAACAAAAAATAGCTTCATTGCAAAAATAGCAAAGAAAAATCAAATATAAACAAACCTTGAGACGTAATTGGATCTTATACCATTTTTGATGAATTGTCATGAACAACCTTGTGATCCTCCTTGATCATAGTCCTTCCAATCAAAAAGCATGTTGAGAACCAAGAATGTTTTTATGTAATGAACAAAAGTGTTTCATTACTTCATCTTTTATCTATATTCCCATTGAACAAAATTTCATCTCGAGCGAGGTTTATATAGGAGGAATTTATCTGTTCACGGGGTGAATCGGTATTCCTTTCTCACATGGGTGGGCCCCACATTTATTTGAAAGAGAACTACTAGAATTCCCGATTTATTAAATGATTTTTGTTTGTATATAGGTTGAAATATTTAACTTTGGCTTCCCTTACGATATTTTAGAAGTTTGATAACTTTCTAAATTTGCCAAATCTTTTTTATGAGCTTTTTGATTATGTAAATAACTCATTTACATTGCAATATTAATATTATGAATGTATTGAACTATCAATAAGTATTTTTCTTGGAATTCACAATGTTATTTATGCCTGCATACTTTGAGTAATTGATGTGAATTGCCTTGTAATGTTGTTTAATTGAATTTGGAAATTAATGAATAAATCAATATGAAAGCTAGCTAATCTTTTTCTAATGAATTGCTTATGATTCATTGCTAAACACACAACCTTTTTAGAAGTAGAAAATCTTCAAACAAGTTAGGTATAGATTTTTAACTTAAGAAAATAGGTATGCTAAGGGCCTTGAGGCCCTTTATCATTCTTTCATGTTTGGGTAACAAATGCATTGTTTTGGTGGAGTTTCTACCTTATACACTGTGTAGGCTGGTAAGATTTACCACTTAACTTATTGTATCATAAGGACGAGTGCTAAAAAACTATATACATTGGTAACATCACTAAAAGGGTGATCATCGTCTCAACAGACCGACCCAATCAATGCCTCAAGCTCCATCCGTACCCTTATCACATCACAATGATAGAAAACTTATTCCATACACACTTGAGACAAAATCAAGCTAGGTAATAAGCTACATATTTTCTTCTTTAATGTAAGTTAGTTTGAGCTAATTATATTGTTGTTAACTTTATAAGTTTAATTGTGAATTTTACAAATTTATGATCCATTTATAATCTTTTTTCCTTGTGGCTTAAAAATATTGGAATGAGGAGTTAACATCTAATGGTCATAATTTATTTTTCATGTAAATTTAACATGTTTTTTTTTTATTGAAACGATTCTATATAAAGGTATAATGATTGATTTCATCATAATATAGGTTCATAATATTATCACATAAAACAACCCTTGATACTACCATATTACCCACCTTAAGTAGGAAAAATAACCAATACATAAATTGAAAAGATAATCTATATATTAGTGGGGTCAAAACAGAGCATCAACTTTGGTCATTTTATCACTAAACAAAAGCTTCATTGTTAGTAAATCAATTATCTTATTATCAATGATACGTAGTCCTATCATGATAGAGTTGGCTGTGTGATATATGACATTCTTTATAATAAATTGTATACCATTTTATTCTTTTTTTTTAATCCCTGATCTCTTGTGCAAAGGATCTTATATACCATTTTAACCTTGAATCATTAAAAATATGACATGTTGAGCGAACAACTAGTAAGCACAATTCAGTTAGCAAGTAAACTCGCCATCTTAATTATCGATCACATGTAGCTTCATACCATGATAAAATTTTCCTTTTTTTTGCAATCCAACTAGGATAGAGTTGGCCATGATATCTAACATATTCTCTTATAATGACCTATATATTATTTTTAACCTTTATCATCAAAATTATAGCATGTTGAGATAAAAATTTAACTAGCAAGTAAATTTGTTATCTTATTTATCATTGATAAGTAGCCTCCAACCAAGATAAAGTTTCTCAATTCTTGATCTGAGTTACTTGAATTGACGTAGCATAATTTTAAATTTGCCAATTTGTTTTTTTTTGAGCTTTTCTATTATGTGATTGAATCATTTACATTGCCATATTAATATTATGAATGTACTGAATTATCAATAAATTTTTTTCTAGGAATAAAATGGTGTTGGTATTTTGTCTAAGGTTTAAATGGTTGCAAGAAGAAGTAAAAATCAGCATCAGGTCAAGGGCTGCGCCGTGACATAAGGAGTGTGTGCCACGGTGCATAGTAAGGAGGTTTTTTTCTATCCAAGGCTACGCCGCGGCTCAAGGAAGGTAAGCCATGGCGCCCAGAAAGTCTAAAAAAATTGGTGAAGTGTGCCCTGCCTCACGCCGCGGCTTGCCCTATTCTGGGCCGCGGCGCTAGGCACATTGATACCCACTTTTCCAGCACTCTTGAAAGGTTCGTACGGCATGAACCAAAATGAATAGGATCACTTAGGATTAATGAAGGGCTATGATTGATTGGTCCTCAAGATCTAAGGGTGGAGATTGACTTCAAAGATTGGCTCAAGAAGTAGTGCACTATTTAAAGGGTCACCTAGCTTCAATCTCAACACAATCGACATACAAGTAATCATCATACAAGAGAATTCAAGTGCAAGTGTGAGAGTGCAAAGACACAAAACACAGGAGAGGCACTAGAATAGATCTCAAAAGAGAGGCTGGTTGTAAAGAGAGAGTAGCATAGATTGGGTAGAGAGCTTTGTAATAGTTCTTATCACTTTATTTTTTCTCTTCTTTGGTTCTTCAAGAACTTGTGATTCTTGAAGGAGTGTTGCTATAACTTGTAAGAACTCATTGATTTAGTGCAGAGAGTTCGGAGGAACTCACAGGGATGTAGGCTATTGCCGAACCTCGATAACAAATTTCTTGTTTTCTTTCTTTTCTTTGATTTATGTTTTTGTTATGATCATTACAAGTCATTCTAGACTTGAGTGTTTGGAAGATCACCTCCTGAGCATCTCCAAGGTGATTTCCTAACATAGGGCATCCTTCTCAACTACTGAATTTCACGTGCAATGTTTTTTATGCCTGCATACTTTGACTAGCTTACTTGAAATGTCTTGTAGTGTTGTTTGGAATTAATTCGGAAATTAATGAATAAATCAATATCAAAGCTAACTAATGTTTTTCTAAGGAATAGTTTATGATTAATTACTAAACCCACTTAACTTTTCTAGAAGTAAAAAATCTCCAATTAAGTTAGGTATAGATTTTAAACTTAAGAAAATATGTATGCTAAGGGCCTTGAGGTCATTTATCATTCTTTCATGTTTGGGTAACAAATGTATTATTTTGGAGGAGTTTCTATACATTGTGTAGGCATGTAAGATTTACCATTGAACTTATTGTATCATGAGGATGAGTGCTAGAAAACTGAATGCATCGATAACGTCACTGAGAGGGCTATCATCATCTCAACAAAGCGACACAATCAATGCCTTAAGCTCTATCTGTACACTTATCACATCACAATTATGGTAAACTTATTTTATATACACTTGTGACAAGATCAAGCTAGGTAAAATGTTACATATTATTGTGATTTTACCTTTAAAATCCACATACTCATACTTACAATAATTAAATAGGTAAATAAATAAACAAATATGAAGCACAACAATTTAATGCGATTCGACAATCTCTTTGTATATGCCACCAAGAAAGTCATCTTGAGTCATCATTCAACCGACTCCATTCCTAAGAAGTCCAAGGCAATGATTGGACCTTCTTAGAGGTAGAACTTTAGTGCCTAAATCTGCAGGACTTTCCTCCGTGGCCTTCTTATCAATATGAATGCATCCTTTCGTACCATTTTTCGGAATGTAATAATACCAAACATCCATATACTTCGTCCCCCTCATGAAACACCAGATTCCTCCACAAGTGCCACACACTTTGGCTATCCAAAGACACCACCACCTGCTCTTTTAGGACCTCCCACTCGTCCAACAACCCTTTGTACCCCATAGCCTCCTTTATAGCTTCCATAGCCGCTATGTATTTTGCCCTGGTTGTTATGAGTGCTACCACCGGCTACCACTGAGCCTTCAAGTACCTTAACAACCACTTCATCCCAAGCCAATGCTTCTTTCTGGGACTACTCACAAATCTGCTGAGAACACCCATTGACCAAGAAATCCTTAACCAGTTTCTCTCCTTTTCTTGGATTATACACATCCCAAGGATCTTTTGTGTAAGGCTGAGATCCTTCCTCTCGAACTCCTCACTGAGTTGAGATGTAAACCTTTCCATCCTCTTCCTGTTGTTCCCAACCAACAGCACATCAATGACATAGATGAGGATACTCACCATCTTCTCCACCTTGTGTCTAGTTGAGAAAGTCTCTATGAAATCTATGTCTTCTCTTCTTGTGAACCCATTCGCCACTAGCCTCGCCTTGTTTCGGACATCATCTCCTGGAGGGTACCCTTCTTTGATCTTGTAAGTCCACTTACAATCCATAACTCTCTATTTTCTTGGAATGTGCACTAATTCCCAGAAGTTGTTCTTCCTCAAAGAATCCATTTCTTCCTCCATAGCTAGCTTCCATCTTGGCGAATCCTTACATTCTATAACATCAATGTAAGTTTCTTGTTCACTAATCTCTCCTTCTATTCAAGGAGTTGTTGCATCTGCAGCATTTGCAAACCTGTATCTTGAAGGTGGTCCGACCAGCCTTCTTTCCCGGTCTCTTGTGAGTTGATAGTCCTTCCGACTCCCTACATCATCCTCTTTCAGTTCAGCCTCATCATGAGTGTCTTGAGCTTGGCATTCATCAATGGGCTCTACCTGGTCCGAACCCTCTTGCCTTCCTTGCTCTACCTGAACTGAATTCTCCTTGATGCTATGCTCCACAAATACCGAACTGGTTTGCTCACTAGCCCCTACAGGGTTAGTTTTCTCCAAGTAAGGAAATAATAATTCATTAAAAATAACATCCCTACTTATAATGAGTTTCAATCCTTATTTTTCTAAGGACCGCAACCTATACCCCTTAGCCCCTTCCCCATATCCTAGAAACACACATTTTCTAGATCCTGGGCTAAGCTCATCATCCTTTTATTGTGCATACGCAGCACACCCAAAAGTTCTAAGGTTGTCCAACTCAGAGGGTTTTCCACTCCACATCTCTTCGGGAGTTTTGAGCTCTAAAGCTCTAGAGGGTGATCTATTAACCAAATATGCAGTAGTAGACAAAGCTTCCCCCAAAAATAGTTTGGTAAACTGGAACCATTTAACATGCACCTAACATTTTCCATAAGGGTCTTATTCATCCACTCAGCAAATCCACTTTGCTGAGGAGTTTCCACAACCGTCCTATGTCTTAGAATCCCATTTAACCTACAGAATTCATTAAGTTCTTGGTTAAAAATTTATAAGCCATTATCAGTTCTTCTCCCCTTAACTACCCTGCCCATTTGAGTCTCTACCAGTCCTTTCCACACCACTAATTTATTCAAAGCATTTGATTTATTTTTAACCAAATAAACACAAACCTTTCTTGAATAATCATCAATTAAAGACAGAAAGTAAACATTACTTCCCTGTGTTGGTGTCGTTGCTGGCCCCCAAAGGTCCGCATGAATGTAGTTAAGAATGCCTTTAGACTTGTGCACTCCAGTGTTGAAGCTGACCCAGTGTTGCTTCCCAAGAATACAACACTCACCGAAATCAAGTTCCTTTACTTTGTCTCCACCAAGTAAGCCATCCTTGCTGAGAACTTGCAGGCCCTCTTCGCTTATACGTCCCAAGAGAGTGTGCCAAAAGGCTACCTCATCCATCTCAGCCATCAAGCTTGCTGCTTGATCCTTGATCTCCATGTCTTCGATCATCTCATAGATACCATCCTTCATTGCTGCTTTGATCACTACCAAAGATCCTATGGCTACCTTGATCTTTCCTCCCTCTATCTTGCATATGTATCCAATAGAATCCAGCTACCCCAATGAGATCAAATTCCTCCCCAAATCTGGGAGATACCTCACATTCTCCAGCAGCCTTGTCATTCCATCAAACATCCTCACTTGGATGTCTCCCGTGCCCCTCACTTGGTAAGAAATATCATTCCCTAAGAAAACCCTTTCATCATTGGTTTCCTTAAAATTCTTGAACCAACTCTGGTGAGGGCACATGTGATGAGTGTACCTGGTATCCAAGATCCCCTTCCCACTGCCTTCTTTCCCCTTGCTCACATCTGAGCACACAACAAGAACATCACCATCTTCCTGTTCTGTTTTGGCAATCGAAGCCTCTCCATTCTTGGTATGGCTTCTTCCTCTATCCCTTATCTTCTCTTTCCAATCTTTCTTGACATGACCCTCTTTGTGGTAGTAGTAACATCTCCCATGGCTCTCACCTCTACCTCTATCCCAGTAGTAGCCACACATGTTGCTATGCACTCTCCCATGGCTCTCTCCTCTACCTCTATCCCGGTAGTAGCCATGCATGTTGCTGTGCACTCTCCCATGGCTCTCTCCTCTACCTCTGTCCGGGTAGTAGCCATGTATGTTGCTGTGCACTATCCCATGGCTCTCTCCTCTAACTTTATCCAGGTAGTAGCCATGCATGTTGTTGTGCACTCTCCCATGGCTCTTTCCTCTACCTCTATCCAGGTAGTAGCCATGGTTGCTGCCATACCGAGTTGTTGGCCTTCTTTTAAAGAACAACCCTTTACTACTTGATGCACTCCTTGTCTTGGCATCAAGATTATCTTGCCACTCTTTCTTAGGATCAAATTTAAAAGAAAAGATTCGTTTACGAAGATACTTCTTATCCGGGAGAGTCTTGACAAGAAACAACTCATCTAGTTTCTTCCAAATTGCTGTTGGATCATCCAAGTCTCCGCACTCCCTTGTGACATTATCCGACATGTGTAAAAAGATGGTGCTATAAGTTATCTTCTTCATCTCAATCCGCTGGTCCTCCATAACACTTGTTGGAAAAGCATCATCTTCTCCAAGAGCCAAGTCCACTTTCTGTTGCACTAGAACCGCCTTGATCTTCCGCTTCCACAGGGAAAAATCTCCTTTTCCATCAAACTTCTCAATATCGAAATTTGAACCCATCTTACAGAGAAGATCCCTTGATTTATGCAGCACCCATAAATGCTTTCCAACTTCTTTTAAACCTCAAGAACACAGATCGAAGATGGATCTTAATATCGTTCTTGAATCACCCTCAAGAACAAGATCAGATCTTGATCTTTACACCGTTCTTGAATCACCCAAGAAGTTGACCCTTTGAGTCTTGCTCCAATACCTTATGTTCTTGCTCTGATACCTCGCTGTGCAAGCTCCTCTAGCTTTGATACCACTGTTGGAAATCACCTCACAAGATGCCCAGGTGGTGATCTTCCAAACACCCAAGTCTAGAATGATTTGTAGAAAGAAATACAATAATCAAAAGCAAAAAAGAAAAGAACACAAGCAATTTGTTATCGAGGTTTGGCAATATGCCTACGTCCCTATGAGTTCCTCTAAACTCTCTGCACTAAATCAATGGTTATTTACAATTCAACAACCCTTTTCAAGAAGCTCAAGTTCTTGAAGAAACCAAGAAGAGAAGAAAGACGATGATAAGAACTATTACAATGCTCTCTATCTAATCTAGACTCCTCTCTCTTTACAACCAGCCTCTTTACAATAAGTCCCTCTTGTGTTTTGTGTCTTTTCACTCTCACACAATTCTCTCTTGTATTGTGTATTGTCACTCTTTACAATTGATCTCACATTATATCATAATAACATGTCTAGAATGAAGCTAGGTGACCCTTTATATAGTGCACCAACTTCTTGTCCAATCTTGAGAGTCAATCTCCACCCTTAGATCTTGATGACCACTTAACCATGGCCTTCCACCAATCCTAAGTGGTGCTGTGCATTTTAACCTTGCATCCACGCACCTAAGAGGAGGTTTAAACAAGCTGTCCATGTGTGCTTCAGTGTGCCTAGCGCCTGGGCGCTGAACAGGGGGCGGTGAGGCGCTAGGCAAAGCTTCTTTGCACCACATTCTGAGTGGTGCGGTGCTAGTGGAGGGGCGGTGGGGTGCTGCCCTTCTTCAAACTACATCCATGTTGGGCGGTGAGGCACTAGTGAAGGGGCAGTGAGGCGCACACTGATGTTGCCCTTCACACAGTAGAGCGCACTACTTTGCTTTGTTGTTTAGGGGTGTGCACACACACCCAAATGGATGCACACACATGTGTGCACTCCTTTAACATGCTGTATTTTAATCTTCCAACCATGGTTTAGACTTTAACCATCTTTGAACCATGTTTAGACATGTTTAAACCTTAGACAAATACCAACAATCTCTACCTTTGTCTAAGTGTTTAAACCCAAACCATTGTGCAGAGAACTTTAGGATCCAAACTCATCTTGAGTCATCAATTAACCAACTCCAATCCTAAGTAGTCCAAGGCAATGATTGAACTTACTTAGAGGTAGGACTTTAGTACCTAAATCTATAGGATTTTCTTCCATGGCTACCTTGTCCACATGGATGCATCCTTTCGTAACATTTTCCCGAATGAAATGATACTGAACATCTATGTGCTTTGTCCTCTCATGGAACACCAGATTCTTACACAAGTGCAATGCACTTTGACTATCCAAAAATACCACAACCTGCTCCTCCAGTACCTTCAACTCTTTCAGCAACCCTTTGCACCATATAGCTTCCTTAATGGCCTCCATAGCTGCTATGTACTTAGCCTCGGTTGTTGAGAGTGCTACCACTGGCTGTAGCTGAGCCTTCCAACTTACACAACATCTGTTTAAGTTGAAGAAGTAAGAGATAATCGATCTCCTTTTATCCTGTCTGCTCCATAGTCCAAATCCGCAAAACCCTCAAGGCAAATGGACTTACCCCTCTTCTCATAAACCAGCCCTACTTCTGGGCTTCCCTTCAAGTACCTCAACAACCACTTTATCCCAAGTCAATGCTCCTTTTCAGGATTACTCATAAACCTGTTGAGAACACTCATTTCATGAGCAATGTCAGGTCTAGTGCTTACCATGGTGAACATAACAGAACAAACAGCACTAGAATAAAGGACTTTTTCCATTTCCTTCTTCTCCACCTCCGATCTCGGACATTGATCGCTGGAGAACTTGAAATGACCAGCAAGGGGAACCTTAACTGGTTTGCTATTTTCCATAGAGAACTTAGATATCATCTTCTCTATATAGGAAGTTTAAAAGATCTTCAATCTATTTCTCTCCCTTTCCAGGATGATACACATCCCAAGGATCTTTTGTGCATGGCCAAGATCCTTCATCTCAAACTCCTCACTAAGTTGAGCCTTCAATCTCCTTATCCTCTCCATGCTGCTCCCAACCAGCAATATGTCATCAACATAGATGAGGATGATCACCACTTCCTCAACCTTCTGCCCCTTATAGTATAAGCACGAATCATAGTAGCTCCTCATGAAACCCAAGCTGATTACAAAGGAATCAAACCTCTTATTCCATTGCCGAGGTGATTGCTTCAGGCCATAGAGAGATTTCTTTAATTTGCACACTAACTCTCCCTGCCTTCCTTCCTTACAGCCTTCAGGTTACCTCATGAAAATGGTCTCATTGAGCTCTCCATGTAAGAACACTGTCTTCACATCCATTTGCTTGATTTCCCAATCAAATTGGACCACCAATGCTAACACTATTCGTATCGTCTTATACTTCACAACCGGTGAGAAGATTTTGGTGAAATCTATGCCTTCTTTTTGTGTGAACCCCTTCGCCACCAGCCTAGCTTTATACTGGACTTCATCCCCTGGAGTATTCCCTTTTTTGATCTTGTAGATCCATCTACAATCCACAACTCTCTGTTTTTCTGGTTTTGGCACCAACTCCCAAGAGTTGTTCTTCATCAAATAATCTATTTCTTCCTCCATAGCCAGCTGCCACTTTGATAAATCCTTACACTCTATGGCATCTGTGTAAGTTTTTGGTTCAATCTCTCCTTCTATCCAAGGAGCTGCTACATTAGCATCCGCAAACCCATATCTCAAAGGTGGTCTAACCACCCTCCTTCCCTGATCTCTTGTGAGCTGGTGGTCATTATGACTTGCTGCATCAACCTCTTCTTGTTCAGCCTCTTCTTGAGTTTCTTGAGCATGGCCTTCATTCAAGGGCTCTACCTGGTCCGAACCCTCTTGCCTTCCTTGCTCTACCTGAACCGAACTCTAGTTGATGCGATGCTCCACAACTTTCGGATTGGTTTACTCACTAGCCCCTACAGGGTTAGTTTTCTCCAAGTAGGGAAATAACAATTCATTAAAAATAACATCCCTACTTATATTGAGTTTCATACCTTTCTTTTCTAAGGACCACAACCTATATCCCTTAACCCCATCACCATATCCTAGAAATACATATTTTCTAGATCTTGGGCTAAGTTTATCCTCCTTTTTATGTGCATATACAGCACACCCAAAAGTCCTAAGGTTGCTTAATTCAGGGGGTTTCCCACTCCACATCTCCATGGGAGTCTTGAGCTCTAAAGCTCTAGAGGGTGATCTATTTACCAAGTATGCAGCTGTAGTCACAGCTTCTCCCCAAAAATATTTTGGTAAACCAGATCCTATTAACATACACCTAACCTTTTCCATAAAGGTTCTATTCATCCTCTTAGCAACTTCATTTTGCTGAGGTTTTTTACAACCGTTCTATGTCTTAGAATTCCATTTAATTCACAGAATTTATCAAAATCCTTATTACAAAATTCTAAGTCATTATCGGTTCGTAAAGCCTTAACTACCCTACCTGTTTGAGTTTCCATCAACTTCTTCCACACAACAAATTTATCCAAGGCATCTGATTTATTTCTAAGTAAATAAACCCACACTCTTCTTGAATAATCATCAATTAAAGATAGAGTAAAAGTTACCTCCCTGTGTTGGCGTTCTTGCTGGTCCCCAAAGGTCCGAATGAATGTAGCCAAGAATCCCCTTAGACTGCAACTCTCATAGAAATCCAGTTTCTCTACTTTGTCTCCTTCAAGTAGACCATCCTTGCTAAGAACTTGCATGCCCTTTTCGCTCATGTGTCCCAAGCGAGTGTGCCAAAGGGCTGCCCTATCCATCTCAGCCATCAAGCTTGCTGCTTGATCATTGATTTCTGTCTCTCTGATCATCTCATAGTGTCCATCGTTTCTTGCTGCCTTGATCACTACCAAAGATCCTTTGACCACCTTGATCTTTCCTCCCTCTACTTTGCATATATACCCCATGGAATCCAGCTGCCCCAATGAGATCAAATTTCTCTTCAAATCTGGAAGATACCTCACATTTCGCAGCAGCCTTATGACTCCATCAAACTTCCTCAATTGGATGTCTTCAATCTCCCTCACTTGGCAAGAATTGTCATTCCCCAAGAAGACCCTTCAATCATTGATCTCCTTGAAATTCTTAAACCATTCCTTGTGAGGGCACATGTGATAAGTGCACCCAGAATACAGAATCCACTTCTCGCTGCCTTGCCTCTTGCTCACATTTGAGCACACAACAAGAACATCATCTTGTTGTTCTCCCTTAGCAACCTGATTACGCCCAAAGTATAACGCGGTAGTTGTAGCACAGCTTTAGGGTGTTGATTCCATAGGAAAACAAGTTAATTACAAGAGAAGATGAAATCCTTAACACGAACGATAAAAGTTGAACGAGAGAATTTGAATAATAAAGTAAAGTGATATGCGAATTGTGTAATTGTAATGAAAACTATAATGGAAGCAACAAGGTTCTGGGAATCCTCCCTAAGTTTGTTTCCTTATTCCAATCTCAATTTAGTTGTTTTTATCTCGATTGCAAGTTTCACATCCCAAACAAGCAATTGGCAAATATTCAATCAAAGCACATATATAAACCCTAATGCAATTGTTATGAAATACTCTTTACTGTCAAGCACACATGACCTAACTTATAGATTATCAAGAAACAACAATACACCATAATGTCAATACAACAGTAATGGACAAATCTAGAAGAGAAATCTACCGGACTCAATCACACCTCAACAACATCACATAAGAAGAGCATGACTAGACTTATATGGGGGAGAAAGATGCAATCACCGGATTAAGGGGAAATCTTCTAATTAGATAAAAAAGTAAATCATAACAATGTTTAATGAAAATAAATCCATACTACAACTAAATCAAGAAAAGAAAATAAAAACAACTACACCTAGGGATTCATCCCTTTGCCTTGCTCGGAGATTAGTTGGCCATGGGGCTCATGCTTCCTTGAGCTGCCTCCGGCCTCTCGATGATCTCCCCCTTGGTAGCAAAGCTTTGAAGATTCCTCAGCTTGCCCTCCAAAACTTCACTGGGTTCCTCCTAAAGGCCCTCTGGATTTGCTCCTAAAGGCCCTCTGGATCTGATCCCCGATGATCCCTAAAGCTGAAGTGGAGTGGGGCTTTTATAGGGAAACTCCCGGAGTGCTATGTGTTTTCTATCCGATGTGGGATACTGCACGAGTGCGCTAGATTGTAGCTTGGTGTGCTTGAGCACACTATGGTGCACTGCAAGGTATTTCTGACTGATGTGGGATGTCGTGAGTGCGCGCTTGTTATCGATCGCAAGTCTGGTGCGCTTGAGCGCACTAGGCATCTTCCAGCTTGACCTTTGTCTGCTAAAACTGCCATAACTTTCTCTAGAAAAATCAATTTTACGAGCCGTAAAAATCTCCAGAAAATACACTTCTGGATCTTTCTAAGAATTTATGGCTCATCTCCTGGTTCTTCTTGCATCATTACAGTTTTAATTTATAAAAATGATTGATCTATATGGGCAATTCTGGAAATTTAGTGAAACTCCTTTCCAAGTGCTTGTGAACCTTCACTCTGGTGTTCATTGAGTCATTATGCTAAAAGCAATGATAGCTTTTCCATCTCTTTTGAACTTAAAGTACCTGAAAATGTATCAAAATAGATCAATGATCCAAGAATGACACTTTAGAGTTGTTAAGGTATAAAAGTGCAATTCAAACCTAGATCAACCCTAAAATGCTAACAATTAAGTACTGTTAAGGTGCATTTTATGACTCTCATCACAACCCCCAACTAGCTTATTGCTAGTGCCTAGCAATTCAAGCAAAAACGAGAAATGAATTCTATGGTAGGAATTAAAATAAGGTAAAGCAATGCTAGTGTTAAACAAGGAGAAATTCACATTTTTTGTCTCAGAAATTGCTCATAGAATCATTAAATATCACTTAAGTCCAAAAGTAATCCATGCATCAACCTTAAAATCGTTATTGACTCTTATCATCCGTCTTACCACAATCCATTAATCCGAACACCTGGATGACTTTATGCATAACATTCATGAATACAAGTCTTGGCCTCTAAGAACATAACAAATTGCGTGACATCAATCACAAAAACAAGCTCCATAGGCTCACTTTTCAAATCACTCTCCACTATTGTAGAAAAATCACACTGCATTGGATCAATAGGTCTTTAATAAGCTTGTAACGTTAGGCTAAAGTAAAGGTTAAGAAAGAACGGGAAGGATTCACAAATAAAAGAACTCAATCTCTTAGTTTTAAACACAACCACTTTAAGCACATGATAACCTTACTTCAACACCCAACTCTTTTAACCATTTTTTTTATAAGAGCATATCTCTCAATAAGTCACCATTTTTCTTTTCTTTTCTTCTTTCTTTGCCATAATTCACTTCTCTTTTTCTTTTCTTTTGTATTTTGGCATAAGACCATTCACCTCATTTTTTCATTTTTTTTCTTTTCTTTTCTTTTCCACAACCCTTAACTTATCTCCTTTAATGTACTTGGGTTGTGGTAGTGATATATATATATATTTTTTTTCATATTTCCATCCTTACTCCTTTTAAGTGCTTCTCAACAAATGTGCATAACTAAGTTCTTTTAAAAGAAAGGTAAGGATAAAATATTTTTAGGCTCATGAAGGTGAGTGAATGGGCTATTGAAAGAAACAAAGCTCAAATTCTTTTTCAAGAAAAAGCTCAAATAGGTGACTAGTGATAAATATAGCAATGGTAGGTTTGAAAGGCTCAAACGGTTAAAAAATGGCCTATATCATGTCCTAAGTACTGTACATTCTAGGAATTCACCTCAAGTGATTATCAAATAAGTTCTAGAGCTTGTCGAGACCGCAAAAGTATTCACAAAGTAATCACACATAAAACTTTTCTAAATGTTTTAAACTAATCATACAATCTTACTACAAACTAGAGTCTCAAACCAAATGAAGATTGACACTTAAATTATTCCCAAACTAAAGCAAGATTTAACTTCTTCTAAATGTTATATGCTATCTCAGTTAAGCTCATATCATTGACATGTGAATTAACTCTAAGGCTAACACCAAACATGCTAAAAACAAACAAAAAGGGAAAATGACACCAAGCAGTTCAATGGTATGCAATAAGAAATGTGTTTCCTCCACCCCCAACTTAAGATAAACGTTGTCCTCAATGTAAAAGCAAAAATTAAGGAAACTCCCTTTTTTAACTAAAGGTGTGTGGAGCTGAAAATTGTGCACGACCAATTGAACTAATGCACATGTTTGTCCCTGAAAAAGAAATACAAAAGTAAAACTGGAAAACAACAAAATAATAATAATAAACAAGAAAAAGAGATATGAAAAATAGTAAAAATAAAAAGATATATTGTAGGTTGCCTCCCATAAGCGCTAAGTTTTACGTCTTCAGCTAGACGCTCTTATTCTCTCCTAGAAAAACATAGGTTGAATGCACCAGCCACTGCTTCACTGCCAAATTCAGTGCTTGTATGCTTTGGAGAGGCCTCAAGGATGTCATCAGTAACTTCCGCAAATTCTGGCTCAATATATGCTCTTGTGAGGCCATGGGTGAGGGTGGACTCCAATGGATTAAGGTGTTGGACCTTTTCTATGAATGAGTCAATCATGTATGCTTAGTGGCTTTCGTCCACATCCTCTGATTTTTTCGTTGTTGGGATGTGTAATAACTTACCACTTAGTGTCTCAATGGCATTCACCTCCTTTAAATTCATTTATGCTAGGTGTTGACCATGGGGTGTGGACTGAGCTTGAGAAAGGAACTTACCTCGCTCAACCACACTCAAGTAGCTCATTAACTTGGACACTTGGCTCTTTATCTCTTTATTTTCTTCAACAGGCTACGTAATTAAAGATTCAAGTCTTTGATTAGTCTTACCCTGTGCCTCAATAAAAGCATGTAAAGTGTCTTCTAAAGAACTCCTAGAAGATACAGGTGTATGATATGGTTCAGGATATGGTGCAGAAGTTTGTGCAAGCTGCTGGTATTCAGACTTCCAGTTGAAATTGGGGTGATTTCGCCATCCCAGATTATAAATATCAGAGAAGGATGCCAAAGACTTCTTGTACATGCCTAAGGCATTACATTGTTCCTCATACATCCCTCTCATCCCAGTAAATGTGGGGCACTCTTGGGCAAGATAATCTACCCCGCCACACATAAAACATGGTTTCAAAGACACTACATGATTAGCTACTTGTGTTGGCTTTGAGCTTTTAGTCTTTAACACCTCTAGTTCCCTAGTGAGCATCTCGACCTTGGCCTTAAGGTTATCATCTTCCCTATTCCACCACCATTTGAATGCCCTATAGATCATGACCTATTTGTGCTTTTAGTAGCACTAGGTCCAGTCCAAGTGTGAGCTTTTTCAGCAAGCTCATTGAGGTACTCTATGGCCTCATCAGGATCTTTCTCCAAGAATTCACCATTACACATCATTTCTACAAATTGGCGCTCTCTATATGTAAGTCCCTCATAAAAATAGCTTGCCAAGCGCTAACTCTCATACCCATGATGAGGGCACATACTTAATAACTCCTTAAATCTCTCCCAAGACTGATACAAAGTGGAGATTTGCTTTTTTAAAACATTGGTCTTATGTTGGGAAAAGTATTTGTTAAAGAAGACCTGAGTCATCTCAGTCCATGACCCAATAGATCATGGTCTGAGTTGAGTATAGCCAACTCTTAGCTCTATCCTTCAAAGCGAAAGGAAAGAACTTAAGCCTCACAATGTCATCGGTTTCATCTTGACTATGAAAAGTCGCGACTACTTCCTCAAACTCTCTAATGTGCATATATGGGTTTTCATTAACTAAGCCATGAAATGTAGGGAGTAATTGTATTATCCCTGTTTTAAACTCTAGTTGGCGAGTATTGGCTGGAAACATGATGCATGATGGTGTGGCTGTGTGTGTAGGGTGGAGGTAATCCTGAAGTGTCCTAGCAACATTCTCATTAGAGTTATCGACCATGTTAATAAAATCCTCTAAATTCTCGTGTGGGGGTGCACTATGGTTTGATCTAAACAAGGTTGCAATAACGGACGTGGAAGGAGAGGGTAATTCTAGTTCGGGTCCTCTAATGAATCTGCCTCGCAAATCTCTCGATCTAAGCATGCACCAAATGAATCAGAGAGGAAACAAATAAAACAGAATAATAATAAAGAAATAAAAAATCAAAAAATCAAAACTTAGAAAAAAAAAAATAATTAAAAAAATACTATAAAAAGAAAGAAGGAAAAAAATAATGCAGTAAGCTAAAAGAAGGAACGAAGTTACCGCCTTAACAGCTGCTGAAAAGAAAAACTATTTACAATTCTTCTACCGTCCTGTCAAAAGTTGACAATCTTCTTTGAACTTAAGCTTGTCTCCTCGACAACAGCGCCAAAATTTGATTATGCCCAAAGTATAACACGATAGTTGTAGCACAGCTTTGGGGTGTCGATTCCACAGGGAAACAAGTTAATTACAAGAACAGATGGAATCCTTAACACGAATGATAAAAGTTGAACTGTTGGAAATCACCTTGACAAGATGCCCAGGTGGTGATCTTCCAAACACCCAAGTCTAGAATGACTTGTAGAAAGAATTTCAGCAATTGAACACAAGAACAGAAAATCAAAGAAAGAAAGAAGACAAACAGTTTTTTATCGAGGTTCGGCAATGTGCCTACGTCTCCATGAGTTCCTTCGAACTCTCTGCACTAATTCAAATGGTTCTTACAAGTTCAGCAACCCTCTCCAAGAAACCTCAAGTTCTTGAAGGAACCAAGAAGAAAATGAGAAAGTGATAGACCTATTACAATCCTTTCTATCAATTCTCTACTATCCTCTCTTCTTTTACAACCAGCCTCACTACAAAGAGTCCCTCTTGTGTTTTGTATCTTTGCACTCTCACATAATTCTCTCTTGTATTACATTTGATCTCATACAATATTACAACAATGATTCTTCTCTCACGAGAAAAATGAGGCTAGGGAACCCCTTTTATAGCCATCCACTTCTTGGACATTCTTGTGAGTTAATCTCCACTCTTTGATCATGATCTCTACTTAATCAAAGCCCTTCATCACTTTCCTAAGTGGTGCTGTGTGTTTTGATCTTGCATACACGCACCTACGAAAGTCCTCATGCATACTGCTGGACAGTGCTGCAGCGTCGACTTCCTAGCACTGTAGCTTTGAGTTTTTGTCCCTTGTGCTATTCCTGCCAGATTCTAGGGCTGCAGCACTGAGGAACCAGCGCTGCAGCTTTGAGTTGCTATCCCCTTCACACAACACCCTTAGCCCCTTCCCCATATCCTAGAAACACACACTTTCTAGATCCTGGGCTAAGTCTATCTTCCTTTCATTGTGCATACGCAGCACACCCAAAAGTCCTAAGGTTGTCCAACTCAGGGGGTTTTCCACTCCATATCTCCATGGGAGTCTTGAGCTCTAAAGCTCTAGAGAGTGATCTATTGATCAAGTATGCAGCTGTAGCCACAGCTTCTCCCCAAAAATATTTTGGTAAACTGGATCCATTTAACATGCACCTAACCTTTTCTATAAGGGTCTTATTCATCCACTCAGTAACTCCACTTTGCTGAGGCGTTTCCACAACCGTCCTATGTCTTAGAATGCCATTTAACCTACAGAATTGATCAAGTTCTTGGTTAAAAATTTCTAAGCCATTATCGGTTCTTATCCCCTTAACTACTCTACCCATTTGAATCTCAACCAGCCCTTTCCACACCACTAATTTATTCAAGGCATCTGATTTATTTCTAAGCAATTAAACCCATACTCTTCTTGAATAATCATCAATTAAAGACAGAAAGTAAATGTTACCTCCCTGTGTTGGTGTCCTTGCTGGTCCCCAAAGGTCTGCATGAATGCCCTTAGACTTGTGCACTCTGGTGTTGAAGCTGACCTGGTGTTGCTTCTCAAGAACACAACACTCGCAAAAATTAAGTTCCTCTACTTTGTCTCCACCAAGTAGGCCATCCTTGCTGAGAACTTGCAGGCCCTCTTCGCTCATATGTCCCAAGCGAGTGTGCCAAAGGGCTACCCTTTCCATCTCAGCTATCAAGCTTGCTACTTGATCATTGATTTCTGTATCTCCGATCATCTCATAGAGTCCATCGTTTCTTACTGCCTTGATTACTACCAAAGATCCCTTGGCTACTTTGATCTTTCCTCCCTCTATCTTGCATGTGTACCCCATGGAATCCAATTGCCCCAATGAGATCAAATTCCTCCTCAAATCTGGGAGATACCTCACATTTTCCAGCAGCCTTGTGACTCCATCAAACATCCTCACCTAGATGTCTCCCGTGCCTCTCACTTGGTAAGAAATATCATTCCCCAAGAAAAACCTTTCATCATTGGTTTCTTTGAAATTCTTGAACTAACTCCGGTGAGGGCACATGTGATGAGTGAACCCGGTGTCCAAGATCCATTTCCTGCTGCCTTCTTTCCCCTTTCTCACACTTGAGCGCACAACAAGAACATCATCATCTTGCTATTCTGTTTTGGCAATCGAAGCCTCTCCATTCTTGGTAAGGCTTCCTCCTCTATCCCTTATCATCTTCTTGCAATCTTTCTTGACATAACCCTCCTTATGGCAGTAGTAGCAACTCTTCCCTCCAAATCTCAGTTTGGAATGCATTCTCTCATGGCTTTCTCCTCTACCTCTGTCCTGGTAGTAGCCATGCATGCTGCTGTGCACTCTCCCATGGCTCTCTCCTCTACCTGTATCCCGGTAGTAGCCATGCATGCTGTTGTTCACTCTCCCATGGCTCTCTCCTCTACCTTTGTCCCAGTAGTAGCCATACATGCTGCTGTGTACTCTCCCATGGCTCTCTCCTCTACCTCTGTCCTGATAGTAGCCATGGTTGCTGCCATACCGAGTTACTGGCCTTCTTTTAAAGAATAACTCTTTACCACTTGATGCACTCCTTATCTTGGCATCAAGATTTTCTTGCAACTCTTTCTTAGGATCAAATTTAAAAGCAAAGATTCGTTTGCAAAGATACGACTTATCTGGGAGAGTCTTGGCAAGAAACAACTCATCTAGTTTCTTCTATATTGTAGTTGGATCTTCCGAGTCTCCGCACTCCCTTGTGACATTGTCCGACAAGTGCAAGAAGATGGTGTTGTATGCCATCTTCTTCATCTCATTCTGCTGGTCCTCCATGACACTTACAGGAAAAACATCGTCTTCTCCAAGAGCCAAATCCACTATCTGTTGCACAAGAACCTCCTTGATCTTCCACTTCCATAGGGAAAAATCTCCATTTTCATCAAACTTCTCAATACCAAAATTTGAACCCATCTTTTGCGGACAAGATCCCTGATTTTTGTACCACACTCAACTGCTTTCTTCAACGTCAAGAACATAGATCGAAGATGGATCTTAACACCATTCTTGAATCAACCTTCAAGAACACGACCGGATCTTGATCTTTACACCATTCTGGAATCACCCAAGAAGTTGATCTTTGATTCTTGGAGTCTTGGCTCCGTCACCTTCTTGTTCTTGCTCTGATACCCAGCTGTGCAGCTCTGATACCACTATCCAAAGCTCTGATACCACTGTTGGAAATCACCTTAACAAGATGCCCAGGTGGTGATCTTCCAAACACCCAAGTCTAGAATGACTTGTAGAAAGAATTTCAGCAATCGAACACAAGAACAGAAAATCAAAGAAAGAAAGAAGACAAGCAATTTGTTATCGAGGTTCAGCAATGTGCCTACGTCCCCGTGAGTTCCTCTGAACTCTCTGCACTAATTCAAATGGTTCTTACAAGTTCAACAACCCTCTCCAAGAAACCTCAAGTTCTTGAAGGAACCAAGAAGAGAATGAGAAAGTGATAGACCTATTACAATGCTTTATATCAATTCTCAACTAACCTCTCTTCTTTTACAACCAGCCTCACTACAAAGAGTCCCTCTTGTGTTTTGTGTCTTTGCACTCTCACACAATTCTCTCTTGTATTACATTTGATCTCACACAATGTCACAATAATGATTCTTCTCTCATGTGAAAAATGAGGCTAGGGAACCCCTTTTATAGCCATCCACTTCTTGGACATTCTAGTGAGTTAATCTCCACTCTTTGATCACGATCTCTACTTAATCAAAGTCCTTCATCACTTTCCTAAGTGGTGCTATACATTTTGACCTTGCACACACGCACTTAAGAAAGTCCTCTTGCATACTGCTGGACAGTGCTGCAGCATCGACTTCCCAACACTGCAGCTTTGAGTTTCTGTCCTTTGTGCTATTCCTGCCAGATTCCAATGCTGCAGTGCTGAGGAACCAGCGCTGCAGCTTTGAGTTGCTGTCCCCTTCACACAACACCTTTCTGCTTATGTGCAGAAGTGCGCACACTAGTTCACATGGCCTTCCCTTGCTCCAAAATGAAGCACACACATGTTTGCAGCCTTCTAACTTGCTGAACTTTGATCCTCCACCTTTGGTTTAGACTTTAGCCATCTTTGAACCATAGTTGGACCTGTGCAAACCTTAGACAAATACCAACATGAACGAGAGAATTTGAATAATATAGTAAAGTGATATGCGAATTGTCTAATTGTAATGAAAACTATAATGGAAGCAACAAGGTTCCGGGAATCCTCCCTAAGTTTTTTGCCTTATTCCAATCTCAATTTAGTTGTTTTTATCTCGATTGCAAGTTTTACATCCCAAACACGCAATCGACAAATATTCAATCAAAGCACATATATAAACCCTAATGCAATTATTATGAAATACTCTTTACTTTCAAGCACACATGACCTAACTTATAAATTATCAAGAAAAAACAATATACCATAATGACAATACTGCAGTAATGGACAAATCTAGAAGAGAAATCTACCGGACTCAATCACTCCTCAACAACATCACATAAGAAGAGAATGACTAGACTTATATGGGGGAGAAAGATGCAATCACCGGATTAAGGGGAAATCTTCTAATTAGATAAAAAAAGTAAATCATAACAGTGTTTAATGAAAATAAATCCATACTGCAACTAAATCAAGAAAAAAAAATAAGAACAACTACACCTAGGGATTCATCCTTTTGCCTTGCTTGGAGATTAGTTGGCCATGGGGTTCATGCTTCCTTGAGCTGCCTCCGGCCTCTCGATGATCTCCTCCTTGGTAGCAAAGCTTCAAAGATTCCTTAGCTTACCCTCTAAAAGTTCATTAGGTTCCTCCTAAAGGCCCTTTGGATCTGATCCCCAATGATCCCCAAAGTTGAAGTGGAGTGGGGCTTTTATAGGGAAACTTCCGGAGTGCTATGTGTTTTCTATCCGATGTGGGATATTGCCCGAGTGCACTTGATCATAGCTTGGTGTGCTCAAGCACACTATGGTGCGCTACAAGGTATTTCTGACCGATGTGGGATGTCGTGAGTGCACTATTGCGATCGATCGCGGGTCTGGTGCGCTCGAGCGCACTAGGCATCTTCCAGCTTGAACTTCGTCTGCTAAAACTGCCATAACTTTCTCTAGAAAAATAATTTTTATGAGCCATAAAATTCTTCAGAAAATAGACTTCCGGATCTTTCTAAGCATATATGGTTCATCTCCTGGTTCTTCTTGCATCAATGCAGTTTTAATTTTCAAAAATGATTTATCTGTACGGGCAATTCTAGCAATTTAGTGAAACTCCTTTCCAAGTGCTTGTGAACCTCCACTCCGGTGTTCATCGAGTCATTGTGCTAAAAGCAATGATAACGTTTCCATCTCTTTTGAACTTAAAGTACCTAAAAATGCATCGAAATAGATCAATGATCCAAGAATGACACTTTAGAGTTGTTAAGGTATAAAAGTGCAATTCAGAAATAGATCAACCCTAAAATGCTAACAATTAAGTACTGTCAAGGTGCATTTTATGACTCTCATCACAACTGAAGCCTCTCCATTGTTGGTGTGGCTTCTTCTCTCATCCCACATCTTCTTCTTGAAATATTTTCTAAAATGGTCCTCCTTGTTACAGTAGAAGTACCTCTTTCCAAATCTTGATTTAGAATGAGCACTCCCATGGCTTTGCCCTCAACCTCTTGATTTCTCCTGGTAGTTGCCATGGTTGCTACTGCCATTCCGAGTTGCTGACCTTTCTCTTACAAATAGCCCATCTCCACTCGATGTCTCCTTCATCTTGGCTTTGAAGTCATGTGCCCTTATGGCATTGATCATAATCTCCTTTGTCAAAGTATCCCTTCCATACTCAATAGCATTAATCAAATTATCAGAGCAATCAGGAAGAGAATTTAACAAGATAACAGCCAATTATTCATCCGAAAATGTAATGCTACAGCTATTCAAATCTTGAACTAGCTTATTGAAGACATCAAGATTATCTTGCAACTCTTTACTAGGATCCATTTTAAAAGCAAAGATTCTTTTAAGAAGATAAATTTTGTTAAGGAGAGTTTTGGTAAGAAACAACTCATCTAGTTTCTTCCATATGACAGTCGGATCTTTCGAGTCTCCGCACTCCCTTGTGACACTATCCGACATGTGCAAGAAAATTGTGCTGTAAGCCATCTTCTTCATCTCAATCTGCTGGTTCTCTGTGACACTTGTTGGAAACGCATCATCTTCTCCAATAGCCAAGTCCACTTTCTGTTGCATTAGAACCGCCTTGATCTTCCGCTTCCACAGGGAAAAATCTCCCTTTCCATCAAACTTCTTAACCATGAAATTTGAAGTCATCTTTGCGAACAAGATCCCAGATTTATACAATACCCACAAATGCTTTCTTCAACCTCAAGAACACGATTGAAGATGGATCTTAACACCATTCTTGAATCACCCTCAAGAACACGATCTGATCTTGATCTTTACTCCGTTCTTGAATCACCCAAGAAGTTGATCTTTGATTCTTGGAGTCTTGGTTTCATCACCTTCTTGTTCTTGCTCCGATACCCAGCTGTGCAAGCTTTGATACCATTGTTGAAAATCACCTTGACAAGATGCCCAGGTGGTGATCTTCCAAACACCCAAGTCTAGAATGACTTGTAGAAAGAAATACAGCAATCGAAAGCAAGAAAGAAAAGAAGACAAGCGATTTGTTCTCGAGGTTCTGCAATAGCCTATGACCCCGTGAGTTCCTCTGAACTCTCTACACTAAATTAATGGTTCTTTACAATTACAGCAACCCTCTTCAAGAAGCTTAAGTTCTTGAAGAAACCAAGAAGAGAAGAAAGAAGATGATAAGAACTATTACAATGCTCTCTATCTAATCTAGACTCCTCTCTCTTTACAACCAGCCTCTCTACAATGAGTCCCTCTTGTGTTTTGTGTCTTTGCACTCTCACATAATTCTCTCTTGTATTGTGTCTTGTCACTCTTTACAATTGATCTCACATTATATCACAATAACATGTCTAGAATGAAGCTAGGTGACCCTTTATATAGTGCACCAACTTCTTGTCCAATCTTGAGAGTCAATCTCCACCCTTAGATCTTGATGACCACTTAACCATTGCCCTCCATCAATCCTAAGTGGTGTTGTGCATTTTAACCTTGCATCCATGCACCTAAGAGGAGGTTTAAATAAGCTGTCCATGTGTGCTTCAGTGTGCCTAGCACCTAGGCGCTGAACAGGGGGAGGTGAGGCGCTAGGCAAAGCTCATTTGCACCACATTCTGGGTGGTACGGTGCTGGTGGAGGGGCGGTGTGGCACTACCCTTCTTCAAACTACATCCTTGCTGGGTGATGAGGCACTGGTGAAGGGGTGGTGAGACACACACTGATGCTGCCCTTCACACAGCAGTGCGCACTACTTTGCTTTGTTGTTTAGGGGTGTGCACACACACCCAAATGGATGCACACACATGTGTGCACTCCTTTAACATGCTGTATTTTAATCTTCCAACCTTGGTTTAGACTTTAACCATCTTTGAACCACATTTAAACATGTTTAAACCTTAGACAAATACTAATATAAAATTTTGGTAAAGATGATAACAAGAGCAATACATTATCCTCTTACTTCAATGTTTCTTCTGAAACCAGTAATTGATACATTAGCTTGTTGATTTCATTCAGATGATCATGAAGACTTGTACCTTCTTCCATCTTTAGAAAGTAGGGGTCCTTTTTGAGACACAATCTGTTAGTTAAAGACTTTGATGCATAGATGTTCTCGAGCTTATCCCGTAAACCCTTGGGTGTAGTTTCCTTCAACACAGTATACTTGATCTTGGGAGCAAGAGCCAACCTCATTGTGCTCATAGCCTTCCTTTGAATTGATTGCCACTTTTTATCAATCACCTTTTCTGGCTTTTCTTCCTAGAAATCCTGATCAAGATCTTATTGCACTAAAAGATCTTGAACTGTACTCTACTACAAAGTAAAATTATTTCTTTCGTTAAATAAAAATATCTAAAATTTAGATAGACCATGATGGCTCAGACGCAATAAATAGCAACAGAAAAATTCTTCAAATAGATAACAAGACTTTAATACCACTTAGTGTGATTTTACCTCTAAATCAACATAATCAAACTCACAATAATTAAATAAGGAAACAAACAAACAAATATCAAGCACAATAATTTAATATGATTTGATAACCTCTTTGCCTACATCACTAAAAAAATCATAACTTTATTAATCCTTAACAACTTTAGGAAAAACAAAATTATTACCTTGACAACCTCACAACCCAAAATTCCCAATACACCCAAAGTGTTCAACCTAACTCTAGTTGTAAATCCCTCTGATTTACAATGTATATTAGAATTATATATGAGTGTGCCTCAAAATTTCTCTAGGATCCCCTTTATATAGAGGATATTTTCTTAATACTATTAGGAAAATAACAACAACGTCATAGTAGACTACTACTACTTGTACAAGGAATAATCTAATAGAAAATCAATACTACTCTTAATAGAACAACTAACTATAAAATAGAAAACTATTTTTTCGAACCAATTATAATTCTTTTGTGATGCCCTAAAATTGAGGTCAAGTATAGGTATCCCACATCGGCTAAAGAGAATGTGACTGGGTTATTTATAAGTGATTGTCACATCCACATTCACAACGCTTTTTAAAGTCGTGAAGCCGAGTGCGCCAAAGTGGAAAATATTGTGCCAAGTGGGAGATCAGGTCCTTATAGTGGTATCAAAGCCTACTCTCAAAAGCTCAGCATTGGGTTACCGAGTGTGGGACCACACAAGGAGGACATTATGCCCAAAAGAAGGGAGATTGTGATGCCCCAAGTTGGGAATCAACTCTTGGTATCCTACATAAGCTGTAGAGGATGTGGTTGGGTTGTTTATAAGTAATTATCACCTCCATTTGCGCAATGCATTTTAAAGCAGTGAGGCTTGGTGTGCCAAAACGGCGGACAATATTGTGCCAAATTAGAGGTCGAATCATTATATTTTCCTTGTGAGGATTTGAGCCAAAATCATAAAATGTATTTTCTTCTTTAATGTAAGATGGTTTGAGCTAATTATTTTGTTATTATTTCAAAATATTAAATGTGAATTTTAAAAATTTATAAGCCATTTAGGAAATTTTCTTGTAACAATATAAACCCGTAGCTTAAAAATAATGGCACCTCATAGCTTCAAAATAATGGCATTAGGAGTTAACATCTAATGGTCATAATTATTATGCAAGTAAATTTAACATTCTTTTATTGAAGCGATTCTATGTACAAGTATAATGATTGATTTCATCACAATATAAGATTACAATACTATCGCATAACACAATCCTTGATACTACCATATTACCCACCTAAAGTGGAAAAAATAACCAATACATAAATTGAAAAGATAACCCATACATTAGAGGAGACGAACAAGAGTTTCAACTTTTTCCATTTTGCCACTGAACAAAAGCTTCATTGGAAATAAATCAATTATCCTATTATCAATTACATGTAGTTCCAATTAGGATAGAGATTCTTTTTTTTATAATCCATTAGAACAGAGATGGTTGTGTGATATCTGACATATTCTTTATAACAAATTATATACCATTTTCACCTTTTTTTAAAATATTGGACCACCTAGCCGGGAGGTTACCCTCTCCCATCTCTTATCGCTCACATCACTGGTGTGAGTGAGGCTTGAGCCCTGATCTCTTGTGAAAAGGATCTTAGATACCATTTTAAACTTGAATAATTAAAATTATGACATGTTGAGTTAACAACTAGTAAGCACAATTCAATTAGCAAGTAAATCCATCATATTAATTATCAATCATAGGTAGCTTCCTACCAATATTGTTGGTATTTGTCTAAGGATTAAACAGGTTGAAGAATGAAGCTTCAGCAGGCTTTGAGCCGCGGCATAAGGAGTGTGCGTCGCAACCTCTAGCAAAGGAGAAAAGCTCCTCCACCAGCTGTGTGTCGCAGCACAAGGTGGCATAGGGCTCTGTGCCGTGGCCCAGGCCTTGTGCGCTACAGTGCCCAGCACCTAGAGGAGTTTCTGCCCTGTGTGCACCTCGGCCAGCCCTGTTCTGGGCCGCGACGCCAGGCACACCTGATGCACTCTAATTAGCACTTTGAGATGGTTCGTGGAACTTGGTTAAAACGCATAGGATTACTTAGTCATCTTGGAGGGCTATTATTGTTTGGTTCTCAAGATCTAAGGGTTGGGAATGACTTCAAGATTGGTTCAAGAAGTTAGTGCTCTATATAAAGGGTCATTAACAACAAGAGATGGACACAACAACACATGACACAAGAGTACAAAGTCACAAGTGTCAGGAGAAACACAAGAAGGGGTCTCATTCCAAGAGTGGCTGGTGTTGAGAGAGAAAGACTCTTAAATCTTCAGAGGTGTTTTAAGTGAGAGAGAGCAATCAAGAAGAGGGGTTCAAGGGCTTTGTAATTGGAATTTTCTTAGGGAAACTTCCAGGAAAACACTCAGTTCTTACCTCTTTCTTTTCTCTTCTTTCATGTATCAAGAACAAGATGGTTCTTGAGGAGGTGTTGCTGTAATTGTAAGAACTCCATTGATTTAGTGCAGAGAGCTCGGAGGAGCTCATGGGGACGTAGGCGATTTGCCGAACCTCGATAACAATTGTTTGTGTCCTTTCTTTGATTGGTCTAATTGCTATTTATTATAAGTCATTCTAGACTTTGGTGTTTGAAGGTCACCACCTAGGATTCTTAAGATGATTTTCAACAGTGGTATCAGAGCTGGAACAGGGGGTATTGGAGCAAGACTCCAAGAATCAAAGGAAACTTCTTGGGAGATTCAAGAACGGTGTTGAGATCAAGATCTGATCGGGTTCTTGAGGTCAAGAACGGTGTTGTGATCAAGATTTGATCGTGTTCTTGAGATTTAGAAGTTGGAAAGCAATTGTGGGTGCTACATAAATCTAAGATTTTCTCCACAAAATGGGTTCAAACTTTATTGTTGAGAAGTTTGATGGAAAGGAAGACTTTGCCTTTTGGAAGTGAAAAATCAAAGCGGTTCTTATGCAACAAAAGGTGGACTTAGCGATTAGAGAAGATGATGATTTTCCAGCAAGTATCACAGAACTCTTGCAGAATGAGATGAAGAAGATGGCGTATAGCACCATCTTTCTGCACATGTCAGATAGTGTCACAAGGGAGTGTGGAGACTTGAAAGATCCAGCTGCTATTTGGAAGAAACTAGATGAGTTATTTCTTACCAAGACTCTCCCTAATAAAATTTATCTTCTGAAATGCATATTTGCTTTTAAAATGGATCCTAATAAAGAGTTGCAAGATAATCTTGATATGTTTAATAAACTAGTTGAAGATTTGACTAGTTGTAGTATAACATTCCCGGATGAACAATTGGTTGTTATATTGTTGAATTCTCTTCCTGATTGTTTTGAAAGCTTGATTAATGCTATTGAATATAGAAGAGATACACTAACCAAGAAAATTGTGATCAATGCTATAAGGGCTCATGATTTCAAAGCCAAGATGAGGGAAGGATCAAGTGGAGAAGGGCTGTTCGTTAGAGGAAGGCCAGCAACTTGGTATGGTAGTAACATACATGGGTACTATTGGGGCAAACCATAGGGTAGAGGACAAAGCCATGGGAGAGCGCACTCTAAACTGAGATTTTGAGGAAAGAGATGTAACTACTACCGTAAGGAGGGTCATTTCAAGAAAGATTGAAAGAAGATGATGAGGGATGAGAAGGGAAGAAGCCATACCAATAATGGAGCGGCTTCAGTTGCCAAGGGAGAATAGCAAGATAATGTTCTTGTTGTGTGCTCAAATGTGAGCAGGAGGCGAGGAAGCGAGAAATGGATCTTGGATTTTGGGTCCACTTATCACATGTGTCCTCACAGGAATTGGTTCAAGAATTTCAAGGAAACCAATGATGGAAAGGTTTTCTTGGGGAACAATACTTCTCACCAAGTGAGAGGGATAGGAGACATCCAATTGAGGATGTTTGATGGAATTACAAGGTTACTGCGAAATGTGAGATATCTTTCGTATTTGAGAAGAAATTTTATCTCATTGGGGCAGCTAGATTCTATGGGGTACACATACAAAGCAAAGGGAGGAAAAATCAAGGTAACCAAGGGATCTTTGATAGTGATCAAAGCAGCAATGAAGGATCATCTCTATGAGATGATCGGAGACACAGACATCAAGGATTAAGTAGCAAGCTTGATGGCTGAGATGGATAAGGCAGCTCTTTGGCACAATCGATTAGGACACATGAGCAAAAAGGGCCTTTAAGTTCTCAATAAGAATGGTTTACTTGATGGTGACAAGGTAGAGAAACTTGATTTCTGCGAGTGTTGCATTCTTGGGAAGCAACATCGGGTTAGCTTCAACACTTGAGTGCATAAGTCTAAGGGCATTCTTGACTACATTCATGTGGATTTTTGGGGACCAGCAAGAACACCAACACAAGGAGGTAATCTTTACTTTCTTTCTTTAATTGATGATTATTCTAGAAAGGTTTGGGTTTATTTGCTTAAAAATAAATCAGATGCTTTGAATAAGTTTGTGGTGTGGAAAAAGTTGCTGGAAACTCAAACGGGTAAGGTAGTTAAGGTTTAAGAACCGATAATGGCTTATAATTTTTTAATAAGGATTTTGATAAATTCTGTTAGTTAAATGGGATTCTAAGACATAGAACAGTTGTGAAAATCCCTCAGCAAAATAGAGTTGTTGAGAGGATGAATAGGACCCTTACGAAAAAGGTTAGGTGCATGTTAATTTGTTCCAGATTACCCAAATGTTTTTGGGGGGAAGCTGTGTCTACTGCTACATGTTTGGTTAATAGATCACCCTCTAGAGCTTTGGATCTCAAGAGTCCCGAGGAGATGTGGAGTGGTAAATCCCCTGAGTTTAACAACCTTAGGACTTTTGGATGTGCTGCCTTTGCACATCAAAAGGATGATAAACTTAGCTTAAGGTCTAGAAAATGTGTGTTTCTAGGATATGGTGAAGGGGTTAAGGGGTATAGGTTGTGGTCCTTAGAGCAAAAAGGAACTAAACTCATAATAAGTAGGGATGTCATTTTTAATGAGCATTTATTTCCCTATTTGGAGAAAACTAACCCTGTAGAGGATAGTGGGCAAACCAACCCGGTATTTGTGGAGTATAACATCAAAGAAAATTAAGTTTAGGTAGAGTAAGGAAGGTAAGAGGGTTTGGACCAGGTAGATCCCATTGATGAAGGCCAAGCTCAAGACACTCAAGTGGAGCCTAAACTAGAAGGGAATGATGCAGCAAATCAGAATGATTATCAGCTCACAAGGGATCGGGAAAGAAGCCTCGTCAGATGATAGGAGCTTAAATATTCATATTTAAGCCCCTTAATTTACATTTGTTAAGTTCTTTATCTATATGTTTTAGTCTATTTTACTTCACTTTTATGTTTTACAGGTTTTTATAGGGTCTTGGAGAAAAAGAAGCATTTTTGGCACTTAAAGGAATAAATCTGGAAATCCTAGAGCAGCTGCTGGCTAAATTGCGATCGAGCGCACTCCTCTGTGTGATCGAGTGCAGTATTGCGATCGAGCGCACATGTACGGGCATGAACAGTAAACTGCAGAACCCTGTTTTAGAAATAACCCTATTTTGGAAATAAAGGAGTTTTGCATTTTAGGAAAGTTTAGGAACTCATGAGCCGATTAGGACTTCTCAAAAGACCTATAAATACACTTGTAAATCACACACAAAAGTCATCACCTCTTGGGGGGATCACTTCTTAGATCCATTCTTTTATCTTTTGCTTTAGCTTGGAGAAGGAGACCGTGGAGTGGAATTGACGACTCTTCTCTCGGGTTTCTTCTTTCCTTTTTATTTTATTATGTGTAATTAAATTCTTAGTAGGGCTTGGTTGAAGCCCTAATTATGTTTACTCAATAAATTTAGTATTGGTGCCTTGTGATATCTATGTTGTGTTGCTTAAACTTGATTAATACCTGCTTTTATTTAAATTCCTCATATGTATATGTCTGATCAATATGTGCATGTGGTATGGACTTGTTAGTTAGATCAATTTGGATGACCGAGTCCTAGGTCTAACATTAGTAACAAGGGATATCTTATCCGGATACCCGGGTTAATCAACATGGGAAACCGGGAGTAGATACCATGCCCTAGGTCTCATGTGGTTGTCGATTTCCATAGTACTTATGTTTTCTTAAGGAACAACTCAAGCAGATACCATGCTGAATCCCTTAAGGAAGAAAAGAGTTAGAGTAGATACCATGCCTAACTCATTGCTTAGGGAAATCAATAGCTTAAGGAGTAGATACCATACCCTTAGGTTGGCAACCAGTAGGTATACATGGCATGAATAAAGCATTGGCATACTGTTATATTGTGGTAGCATAATTAGTAGTGGATATCAAGTCCCTACGCCTTTATCCTTAGTATTTTATCTTTATTATTTCTCAACACTTTTATTATTTCTATCTTTTTATATTGCGAATATAATTCTAAATTGAACTTTACCAATCCCTGTGGAGATGATCTTGCATTCGCACACTATACTACACTGTTAACCTTGTGCACTTGCAAGTAAAACAAGTGCGATTATTTACCCATTTATTTAGGTATATTTTCGCACAACAAGCTTTTGGCGCCGTTGCCGGGGATTGTGCTAAATTTCTGTTTAGAATTATTTCCCGTTTATTTTTCTTATTTTGTTCAATTTTTTTTTCTCTTTCTTATTTTTCATTAAATATTTTTTTAATCTGTTTTGTTTTATTTTATTTTCATCAATTATCTAACTTAATTCTTCGTTTTTGTTATTTTATTTCTTTTTGTTTTAGGTGTGCATCAGTGCTAATTCTGGCACTGCGATCGAGCGCAAACCTAAGTGCGATCGAGCGCACTGGTGCGATCGGGCGCAGTGCTTAGAGCGCTCGAGCGCAAATAGTCCAGAGACTACCCGAGCAGTAGTACTGAAGCTGCTGCACTAAGGTATTCCTGCTGATTCATGCAAGGGCTTCGAGTGAGGAACCCAACCATCCTTCCACTTGATATAGAGAGTGAGCAGATCATTCGAAAGAGGCCTATAAACAACTTCGAGGAGAAAGAAGAAGAATTTGAGGGTGAAGCACCAATGGAACAGATTTACAACCAACTGCCACCAGAGCGGAGACCTATGAAGCAATCTTTCATTCCACAGAACCTCATTCATCCTTCATGCATTGCATATCAACCTAAGGCAGAAGAAAATTATTACATATCTCCGCAGATACTCAGTGCCTTGACTCATTTTAGGGGTACACCTGCTGAGGATCCACACTTGCACCTTCGAGAATTCTGTGATCTCTGCAAGTTCCAGCATATTCAGGGCCTAGATCAAGAGGGAATCAGTTAATTCTTTTCCCTTTTTCATTAAAAGATAATGCTAAAATGTGGTATCATTCATTGCCTGCAGATTCCATCCATACTTGGGAAGAGTTATCCAATAGATTTCTAAGGAAATTTTTTCCAGCCCAAAAGACAAGGCAGATGAGGAAGGAGATTCAATCCTTCCAACAGAGGGATGGAGACCTTTTCTTCGAGGCATGGGGACACTTTAATGAGCTGCTACTCAAATGTCCATATCAAAACTTACCTCAAGATGAGCTGGTCTTAGCTTTCTATGAAGGTTTGAGTGGCATCAATCAAGGTATAGTGGATTCCGGTTGTAGAGGTGTGCTGATGGAGAAGACTAGTGAAGAAGCCATGGAGTTGTTTGAGACATTAAGTGAGCACACCCAACAATTATCCTCGAAAGGTAGACAAAGAATTAAAAGCAAAGGTATGTATGAGGTGAGCTTCAATGATGGATCTTTGAATCAGATGGTAGCTATAGAAAGAAAGCTAGACATGCTCATAAAAGCCATGGCTAATCAGAACAACTTATGTAGTCCACAGGCTACACAACGCCAGGTATGTGCTATATGATCTCATTTTGATCATAATACTTATACTTGTCCTCTGTATTCAACTACAGATCAAGAACAAGCAAATTATGAGGGACTGAACAGTGCATATGCAAATACCTACAATCCTGGATGGCAGAACCACCCCAACCTCTCATGGAGCAACACTCAAAATGCTTTGCATCTTCAAGGACAGCAACGACACTTCCAACCAGCAGCCCAACCAGTGCCGGAATTAGAAAATAGTGACCTAGAGAATCTTATGAGGCAACTGATGACTTCATAAGAACAGTTCATGATTGAGCAACGACAAACCACTACAAAACATGAGCAAGCCATTCAAAGACTCGAGGAACAAATGGGGCAATTGGCTAAGGAGCTAAGTGAAAGAAAGTTAGGTGAACTTCCAGTCCAACCACTACCTACTCCAAAAGGACATCAGCAACTAAATGTCGTGACAACTCTAACAAATGGTAAGATCATTGAAACTGATGAGCCTACACAAGCATCCATATCCAAGGTAAGTGAGATGGAGAAGGTAAATAGTGAGAAGGTTAAAATCAAAAGATATAATGCATTAAAATTACCCCCAGATAATACAAAATGTTTTAATGTATGCATGACGCAAAGTGTTGTTGAGGAAACTTTTCAGGTCAATCACGTTGATCCAATAGAAACTGCTCTTATCTATAGTGTCCCAAGATCGGATATTGAGCCCAAATGCAAGGATGTTACTGATGACATCATTAACACTATGCACCTCCTTGAGGCCTTTCCAAAGCATCAAAGTAAGTACACCGATCCATTTGACCATCATGTGCCTACTAATATTATTTTCCCTTCTATTGTACAGGCACCTAACTTGGAATTCAAGCAGTTGCCAGAGCACTTACTGTATGCTTATATGGGAGAGAATAAGACATTTCCTATGCTAGCTGCTGCCACTCGTAGTTTTGGGGAAAAATAAGGCTTGGTCCGGCTGAAGACGTTAAACTTAGCGCTCATGGGAGGCACCCAGCTTATCCTTTTATTTTTATTATTTTACGTATTTATTGTTATTTATTTATTTTTATTACTTCTTGTTTTCCCGTATTACGTCAGTTTTTATTTTTTAGGGACAATGTGTGCATCCGTTCAAGTTTGGGGGTAGGCTATGAGCCATGCCAACCTAGCTAGTTCTCCATCTCCCAGGTCAGCTCTTTCCTTGTTATTCACACATTGGGGACAATGTATAATTTAAGTTTGGGGGTATGGGAGACACATTCACACACACCTTGTCCCAGTTTTTTTTGTTTTGTTGTTTTTCATAGATAAATACATGTTCATTCCGTTCCAAAATTTTTGGGTGTTCTAAACAAAAAATATGATTTGACTTCACAAGTGAGCTTAACACCTTGAACATATGGGCCAATAATTAAGTTTTGAACCATAATCACTTTCTTTTAGGCATTTAAGGATTCACAAGTTCGACTTAAACAAAACATGAGCACATTAGCACATAGTTGTGTGGGGTATGACATGTAATTTTGATTTGTATATTTCTTTTGCTTGACTGTGAACCAGATGACCTATTAGACTAACGCGGTGGCATAAGAAAATAAAAAAAGTTCGTTATTGCTCAAAAAGAAAAGAAAAAAATGCTCCTAAAGATCATTAAAAAGAACTTTCCATTGAGTAACTGGCCCTCTTGCCTCAGTAAGCAGTGAGTGTCACGTCAAAAGGTGGAATATTTTGATCGGTAGCATTAAGATCAGTTAGTTTCGTAGCCTTTTTGACTCGAGTTAGTAAGCTCTTAGGAGTGTTTCTACACCTAATGCCCTAAAACCATCTGGTTTGGGAGTCATTGGCTAAACGCTCATTACACGAGTCAAATAGAAAGCTTAAGGGAACTAACTTGGCAAAAATCTCACAAATAAAAGAAAAGAAGAAAATCTATGCCATCTTTATTGATTCTAATAGAAAATTTGGTGAATCTTGAGTCATCGAAACACTACACATTAGAATTATTTGGAAACCCAATCTTTTATGTGCTAGTCCACCACACACTCAGTTAAACTTGTGATGTCTTAACCTGCCTCATGAAAGTGATTTGCATTCAAAACTCGTATTCATTGCAAAGATGTGTTTATACTTGTTAAGCTTGCTCATGAATGCGCATCATAGTTTTGTGTGAAACCTAAACTTTTGTTGGACACCATGAGCATTGGATTTATCTTTGCGTCTTTGTTTTTCATTTGGTTTTTGGTTTTTTATTGCTAAGGGACTAGCAATATGTAAGTTTGGGGGTGTTATAGGAGCTTAAATATTCATATTTAAGCCCCTTAATTTACATTTGTTAAGTTCTTTATCTATATGTTTTAGTCTATTTTACTTCACTTTTGTGTTTTACACGTTTTTATAGGGTCTTGGAGAAAAAGAATCATTTTTGGCACTTAAAGGAATAAATCTGGAAATCCTAGAGCAGCTACTGGCTAAATTGTGATCGAGTGCACTCCTCTGTGTGATCGAGCGCAGCATTGCGATCAAGTGCACCACATATGCGATCGAGCCCACAAGTACGAGTGTGAACAGTAAACTTATGAGCCGATTAGGACTTCTCAAAAGACCTATAAATACACTTGTAAATCACACACAAAAGGCATCACCTCTTGGGGGGATCACTTCTTAGATCCATTCTTTTATCTTTTGCTTTAGCTTGGAGAAGGAGACCGTGGAGCGGAATTGACGACTCTTCTCTCAGGTTTCTTCTTTCCTTTTTTATTTTATTATGTGTAATTAAATTCTTAGTAGGGCTTGGTTGAAGCCCTAATTATGTTTACTCAATAAATTTAGTATTGGCACCTTGCGATATTTATGTTGTGTTGCTTAAACTTGATTAATACCTGCTTTTATTTAAATTCCTCATATGTATATGTCTGATCAATATGTGCATGTGGTCTGGACTTGTTAGTTAGATCAATTTGGATGACCGAGTCCTGGGTCTAACATTAGTAACAAGGGATATCTTATCCGGATACCCGGGTTAATCAACATGTGAAACCGGGAGTAGATACCATGCCCTAGGTCTCATGTGGTTGTCGATTTCCATAGTACTTATGTTTTCTTAAGGAACAACTCAAGCAGATACCATGCTGAATCCCTTAAGGAAGAAAAGAGTTAGAGTAGATACCATGCCTAACTCGTTGCTTAGGGAAATCAATTGCTTAAGGAGTAGATACCATGCCCTTAGGTTGGCAACCAATAGGTATACACGGCATGAATAAAGCATTGGCATACTGTTATATTGTGGTAGCATAATTAGTGGTGGATATCAAGTCCCTACGCCTTTATCCTTAGTATTTTATCTTTATTATTTCTATCTTTTTATATTGCGAATATAATTCTAAATTGAACTTTACCAATCCCTGTGGAGATGATCTTGCATTCGCACATTATACTACACTGTTGACCTTGTGCACTTGCAAGTAAAACAAGTGCGATTATTTACCCATTTATTTAGGTATGCTTTCGCACAACATCAGACCACCATTGAGATATGGTTTTACGGATGCTAATGTAGCAGCTCCTTATTCAGGAGGGATAAGCGGACCAAAAACTTACATTGATGCCATAGGATGTAAGGATTCATCAAGATGGAAGCTAGCCATGGAGGAGGAAATGGATTCTTTGAGGAAGAATAACTCTTGGGAATTGGTGCTGAAACCAGAAAAAACAGAGAGTTGTGGATTGTAAGTGGATTTACAAGATCAAAGAAGGGAACACTCCAGGGGATAAAGTCTAGTACAAGGCTAGGCTGGTGGCAAAAGGGTTCACGCAAAGAGAAGGCATAGATTTCACAGAAATTTTCTCACTGGTTGTGCCCAAGGTGGAGGAAATGGTGATTATCCTCATCTATGTCGATGATATACTGTTGGTTGGTAACAGTAGGGAGAGGATAGAAAAGTTGAAGTCTCAACTCTGTTCGGAGTTTGAGATGAAGAATCTTGGTCATGCACAGAAGATCCTTGGGATGAGCATAATTCGGGACAGGGAGAGAAACAGGTTAAAGGTTTCTCAGTCTTCCTACATAGAAAAGATGATATCTAAGTTTTCTCTGGAAGATAGTAAACTAGTAAAGATTCCCCTTGCTGGTCATTTCAAGTTCTCCAGCGATCAATGTCCGAGATCGGATGAGGAGAGGAAGGAAATGGAAAAGGTTCCTTACTCTAGTGCAGTTGGATTAGTTATGTTCACCATGGTAAGCACTAGACCTGACATTGCTCATGCAATTAGTGTTCTCAGCAGATTTATGAGTAATCCCGGAAATGAGCATTGGCTTGGGATGAAGTGGTTGCTGAGGTACTCGAAGGGAAGCCCAGAAGTGGGGCTTGTTTATGAGAAGAGGGTTAAGTCCATCTGTCTAGAAGGTTATGCTAATTCGGACTATGGAGCAGACCGAGATAAAAGAAGATCGATTACCTTCTACTTATTCAACTTAAATGGATGTTGTACAAGTTGGAAGGCTTAGTTGCAACCAGTGGTAGCACTCTCAACAATCGAGGATGAGTATATAGCGGCAACAGAAGCTATTAAGGAGGCTATGTGGTACAAAGGGTTGTTGGAAGAGTTGAAGGTCCTAAAAGAGCAGGTGGTGGTGTACTCGGATAATCAAAGTGTGTTGCATTTGTGTAAGAATCTGGTGTTCCATGAGAGGACTAAGCATATGGATGTTCGATATCATTTCATTTGAGAAAATGTTACGGAATGATGCATTTATGTGGACAAAGTCGCAATGAAAGAAAATCCTGCAGATTTAGGCATCAAAGTTATACCTTTAAGCAAGTTCAATCATTGCCTTGGACTTCATAGGATTGGAGTTGGTGATATGGTGACTCATGCTGAGTTTGGATCCTGAGTTCTCTGCACAATGGGTTTGGGTTTAATCGCTTAAACAAAGGTAAAGATTTTTGATATTTTTCTAAGGATTAAACAAGTTGAAGAATGAAGCTTCAGCATGCTTTGAGCAGCAGCACAAGGAGTGTGCACCACGGCCTCCAGCAAGGGAGAAAAGCTCCTCCACCAGGTGTGCAGTGTGGCACAGGGCTGTGCGCCTCAGCCCAGGCCTTGTACGCCACGGTGCCTATTCTGGGCCGCGATGCCAGGCACACCTGATGCACTCTGATCAGCACTTTGAGATGGTGCGTGGAACTTGGTTAAAACGCACAAGATTACTTAGTCATCTTGGAGGGCTATGATTGTTTGGTTCTTAAGATCTAAGGGTTGAGAATGACTTCAAGATTGGTTCAAGAAGTTAGTGCTCTATATAAAGGGTCATTAACAACAAGAGATGGACACAACAACACATGACACAAGAGTGCAACGTCACAAGTGTCAGGAGAAACACAAGAAGGGGTCTCATTTCAAGAGTGGCTGGTGTTGAGAGAGAAAGACTTTCAAATCTTTAGAGGTGTTTCAAGTGAGAGAGAGCAATCAAGAAGAGGGGTTTAAGGGCTTTGTAATTGAAATTTTCTTGGGAAAACTTCCAGGGAAACACTCAGTTCTTACCTCTTTCTTTTCTCTTCTTTCATGTATCAAGAACAAGAGGGTTCTTGAGGAGGTGTTACTGTAATTGTAAGAACTCCATTGATTTAGTGCAGAGAGCTCGGAGGAGCTCACGGGGACATAGGCAAATTGCCGAACCTCGATAACAATTGCTTGTGTCTTTTCTCTGATTGGTCTGATTGCTGTTTATTACAAGTCATTTTAGACTTGCATGTTTGAAGGTCACCACTTGGGATTCTTGAGGTGATTTTCAACAAATATAAAGTTTGTCTTTTTTTTTTTTTTTTGTAATCCAACCAGGATAGAGTTAGCAATGATATCTGACATATTATTTATAATGACCTATATACCATTTGTAGCCTTTATCATCAAAATTATAGCATGTTGACATATTATTATCATTTAATTTTAAATCAAGATTTGTTGTTCTAATAAGTCAATTGCATCAAACTCAATATATCCGATTTCTTTAGCTTTGGCCTTGTTGATTGGGTTTGTTTCCCAAGATTTGTAGTTCATATATTTCACATCTACGAAATTTATGTTTTCAACCATAGTTAGGCTTTGTAAAGTCTTAGTTGTTATCAGTATGATTGAAACTGATTCGATGTCACTCTTGTTTCAATTTACTTTCACTGTCTTTTTCTTCACCATGTCAAAAGTGTATCCCAATAAATAGTTTCTTTAAGTAAACATATATGGAGAATTGGGAAAATGGAGAGATGTCATTTACATACTTTTGATTGGTGTTGCTACAATCAAGAGGCTTTGAAATACCAAACAAAAACTAGATTTTAATGCCAGTTTGATATTTAAAAGTTTTGTCCGTTTAACGCATTTAAAAATTTGTTGTGAAGTTAAATTGAGTTTCATGTTCCCTGTCTAAATTAAGAGAACCAAGATCCTTTGGTAGTGGTTCTTAATAAGCATGATCTAAAAAGCTGACGGTGCTAATGCAGCTAAAGTTTTAATTTGGGCTCCAGTTCTGTAAGAAATTTTTGTGAAGATAAAACACCTTTATATGTGTTGGGTAATGCCTCGAATCATGGAAAAAATATTTATGGGTCAAATAAGAGGAAAAAAGAAAAATGAAAGGAAGACAATTTTTTTGGGATTGATTTGTCTGTTTTCAAATCGATGAAGATCTTTAGGGATTCTAGAGGAGAATATCAATATTCTTTAAATCTGGGGAGTTGCCTTAATGGTTTGGGAGTCTCTCTTATTTATAACAATAAGATATAAACCCTAAAATGTGAACCATTCTAACTAAAGAGGGGGCTCTAAATCTAGGTTTTCTATTTCAAAAGGGAGAGATTAGGACTTAGGTGTATTATAGCAATGGGTTAGACTGAGATCACTGGGTGATATTTTTTCTTAAGTTTTTATCAGTCCAAAAACTTGTAACTTGTGAGTTTTATTAGAGGAATAAAAAAATCTTGTTGTTGGGATCATAGACGTAGGCAAGAGGTGTCGAATCACGTAAAATTTTGTTTTTTTTTATTTTCTGCTGTTTTATTTTTGCATCGTTTATTATTTTGTACTCTTGTTGTGTTTATTATTTTCATGGATCTTGAGAAGAATTTTTGGTGGAAAGAAATCCCAACAATATGGACTTTCTATGTTCACCATTTGATGATTAATGTGTTGGAATTTTTCTGTGTGGGCTACCACTAATTATAGTGGTTTTGGTTTTATAAAACTACGTCAGCGGATTTGGTCCAATGAGAAAAGTATGAGAGCTCATTATTATTAATTGGTGATCATGTTATTTGGGCTTGTACACATAGTGGGTCAACAGCTAGTGTAGGCCTTAGTCCAAAGTGGCCCATAGATGGAAGGGCCCATTTAGACTAGTTATTGATGTGTATATAAATAGACTAGGTCGCCTCTTTGGCTCTCACGTCTAAATATTCAGTTTTTCTATCCATTTGAGAAAGCTGCCTTTGTGGGAGTACGAAGGGGAAGACCTAACCCTGATCACTTCCACTGTGAGATAATTCAAGTTTCACTGTAACGATGACAGATATATGATTTAATTATACAATCATTTATGCAATTATTTGTGTTCTAAGTTCATATATGATATTATTGTTGATATTAACTTAAGCCTACTTAGTGATCATGAAAAATCTATCAGATGACTGAGAATAAGCAAACAAACATCAAACGAAAAATGTTTTAAGATATAATGAATTTAGGAATTATTCTCTGTTTTTTTCCTTTTTAAAATCAATTGTTTTATAAAACCTCAAGTTAAGGTGGTATTTAGTGGGACAAGTCATCAAAGTCTTATCATGGTTATGTGTTAGAAACTTATAATAAAATGGCATTACTAGGCAAACAACAACTATTAAACAAGTTTAGTCCAATACCCAAATTCTAGTATGGGTCTTCTGACAAGTAGTGGTGCCTCATAGAACATACACATATGTTATGAAATATATATTTTCAAATAAATTCGACACCTTTTTCAGAATAGAGATCTTGTTTTTTTGACATATTTTTATCTGTTTATCCTCAATTTTGTTTTATGAAAGAGGTTTGTGAGAATATATATTAGAATAATCTTTGGAATGTGTAAAGACATTTTTTTTCTTGGAATGGAAAGATGCCATTTCCTTGTCCCTTTAAAAGGGTTGACCCTTATTCTAATTTAATGGTAGATTCTGATGCTAAATAATAAACAAGTACTTTTGAGAACTTTAGTAATTTTAACTAATTTTAGATTACTAATTTTTATAAGGTGATGTTATTTGCAAAGCAATAATGACAGTTACACTACTTTTTTTTTTTGTTTTTTGACTGACACAAAATATTACTAAAAGACAATACAATGAACAAACAATATTACTAAAGAACAATACAATTAACAAACAATATTACTAAAAGACAATACAATTAACAATTTATAAGACTACCTCAAATCGAGTGCTTGGATGCTTTGAAATATAAAAATCAAATCCTCTCGCAAAATAACTTTTTTATGGATAAGTAGAGTTAATGCAATGTGAGTTAGAATGAAAATTAGGGTAGGTTAGACTAAAAACAAGTCGCAGGTTCAATATATCCTCAAGAACCTCTTTCACTAAGAAAAATATAGAGAATTCTCCGGGCACGGGCCAATCACTAGTGAACACCTAAAAAATAGTAGCACCTGGCATTAATTGTTTGTAGAAACCAATTCATTTACAATAAAAAAAAAATTATGAAGTGAAGCCTACAATACACATAAATTTTGATTACAAAATGGTTCCCACCAATTCCCAAAATTTAAGGAGTCTAAATCTATATGAGAATCCCCGTTTGGCATATATTAATACTCCAAAGTTTTATGAAATTTATTTTTCAAATTTTCTTAAATTTAGTTAATTAAGAAACTATGAAATTAATTTGTAAATGATTTTTTTTAATGAAATTGAGTTTATAAATTTGCATATTAAATAATTTTAGGATAAGAGAGTAGAAAATTTTATTTCCTGGTGAGGTAGAAGTCTATATACATACAAACAACTTAATTGTGGTATGCAAGTGGAAGAAAATTATCACTTCTTTTTTTTACATTTTTTTTTGTTTTGTAACTGGAAGAAACAGTTTGTAAAGAGTATAACTGAAATTTAGAAAATAACATAACAATGATGCAAAATTTGAAATAGTACTAATCATCATTTTGTTCTCAAATTTAGCATTAAAGACTACAATATGAACAATGTTTATTAAAACAGCATAAGTCTTTGAATGTGAATCTTTTCTTTTTAATTTATGAGAAAAACAGGTGAATGTCAACATCCAAGCATAATAAGATCATGCTAATGAGGTTTTGGTTCAATGACAGAATTTCACAAAAAGATGAATACATAAACTTTGATATTATAAAATCCTATAATTATTTTGATTTGTGAAAAAGGTTTGTGAGGATATATAGAATTTTAAAACTTATTGTTAAAAGGATGGTTCCAATTTCAGATACCAAAAACAGTTGTTATTTCTCTTTTTATTTAGGCTCCGTTTGTTTCCTCATAAAATGATTTACATCATAGTTGAGGCACTGACCAATGAGCTAAATGCTCCTAGTTGTTTTGTAACTCTCATAAGTTGTTTTGCCTTTTAATAATATCGTGTGTAAGCGAAAACAAAAAATTTCTAGTAACTATCTTTTTCAAAAGTTTTGTGAAAAGTAGGAATCGAAAATTAGCTAAACTTAGAAAAGTTTTCAAAGGCGATTAACGTTACCCACTTTTTTTTTCTTCCGAAAAGATAATTTTTTTGGATGTACTTTTATCTATCCTCATTTTCGTTTTTGTTTATTTTCATAGTTGAAGGACACACATGTACCCTAGTGCTTACTTAACCTTGTCTATCAATTTTGCTTCGTGAAAGAGGTTTGTGCAGATATATAGACCTATAAAACTTAATTGTTAAAACGGTGATTTTGTTTTTAGAATACTAAAAACGGTTGTCATAAAATTTATTTTTCTTTTAATGACATATTTTTCTTGACGAGGATATACATTTTATTATTATTATTATTATTATTACAATGATGCTTATAACCAACTTTAATTTTTACACAACTCACACTGAAATAATATTTGTATACATAAGGGAGTTTCTGGCCTTAAAATTTGATTTTGAGAACTCAAGGCATCCAAATAGTTGTACTTTAATTTCAGACTAATTAATTAAATGCTTGTGGTTGTTCATAACACTCATTATAAAAATGACAATATCTATATTTTCAAAAGTAATAATGACTTGTTGTCATCAATTGTTGTCATTTAATGATAGTGCGTGTTAGTACCAAAAAAAAAAAAAATTCATAGTAACTGTCATTGTTGCTTGGGAAATAATGCACTGCTCCTCTATGAAATTAATAATCTAAAATTAGCTAAAATTACTTACCCTATTTTTCGCTCAACTCACTTTATAATATTTTTTCTTATTTATAAGTGATTTGTTGAGCAATAATTTTATTTCGAGACCTCAAGGCATGTGAGTACTTAAATAGAGGAGCTGACCAATGAGTTAAATGCTTCTAGTTGTTTTATAACTCTCATACGTTGTTTTGTCTTTTAGTTACATCGTGTGTCAATGAAAACAAACAGTTTCTAGTAATCGTCATTGTCGCTTTGAAAATAACGTCTCCCCTTATGAAAATCAAGAATCAAATATTACTTAAAATTACAGAGGTTTTTAGAGGTATTTAACGTTACCGATTTTTTTTTTTCATTTTTTTTGTTGTCTTGTTATTATAATATTTATAGTTGAAGGACACACATGTACCCCAGTGCTCACTTAACCCTATCCCTCAATTTTGTTATGTGAAAGACGTTTAGGAGGGTATGTAGGTAGTTCATTTTTCAGAATACTGAAAACGGTTGTCATACTATTTATTTTTCTTTTAGTGACAAGCATTTTGCTTGGTGAAAAAGTATCTTGAGGATAGACAGAGTTTTTTTTTTTTATTATTACAACAATGCTTATAATCAACTTTAATTTTCACTCAACTCATATGAAAATAATTTTTGTTTACTTAATGGAGCTATTTCCCTAAAAATTTGATTTCGAGAACTCAAGATATCCACATAGTTAGACTATAAGTAATTAAAGACTATTGAATTAAATGCTTCTAGTAGTTTGTAAGGCTCTTTATGAAAATGACAGTATCTATATTTTCAAAAGCAATAATGACAGTTGTCATTAATCGTTTTTGTCTTTTAGTGCTAGTTCGCGCAGGTGCAGCACCGACTCTGACAATTCCCTTGCCGGTTTTTTTAGTGGTGTTTCTGGATGGCATGGTAACATATGAGTTCTTAGATTTCTTCACTTCTACTATTTAGTGAGAGATTGGATTTTTGCATGGATGACACCATTCTGTTGATGCCAAAAATCTACCTCCCGGATCCCTACACATGGATATGGTCACAAATAAAAGTATGTGAGGTTTTATTAGAGGTGGCAAACGGGTCGAGTCAGGTTCGGGTCATATTGAGTCGCGGGTAGTTCGGGGCACGAGTCACTTTAGGTTGAGTCGGGTTAGGTTCGGGTCATTTCAATCTCGAGTCGTATCGGGTCTCGAGTCATGTCGGGTTGGGTCGGGTTCAGGTCTTTTAGAGCTCGGGTCGTACCGAGTCTCGAGTCATGTTGAGTCGAGTCATGTCGAGTCGGGTCAACAAAAAAGATATTTATGCTTAATTAAAAAAATATTTTACTTGCATATAATAGGACTAAATGAGTTACATTGTCAAATCTGTAAAAATTAATTAATAATAAATCAATGCTTAATTTTTTAAATAATATATTTAATTCTTTAATGCAATATGTAATGTTTAACTCTTAGTCCCAAAATTCAATCTTAAATGATTTCAGACAACTGGTCCACACAGTTATTCTCACTAGTAACATCTTATGACAAATTTTGGATATTAAATTTTATATAATCACTTCATTTCATTATATTTTTCAAGATAATTAAAAATAAAAATTTATTGTGACTTGAAGAACAATGCAAAATTTACTATTCTTCTCGATTTTTTTATTTAAAATTAATGAGATTACTCACATTAATAGAATGTTGAACCATGTATATCAACACATTTAAATTCAAAAATAATTAATTATGATATAATTTATTTCTTCTTCTCCTCCTCTTGCTCAACAATGCTATCGTTTTCTACGAAAAGAACTCCCTTGAGCATATCGTAGAGATAATACTCCATCCTCTAGTACTTAAAGAAATGAAGGATAAGCGAAGAAAGTTATCAAAACCCGTGATAGTGAAACCCGATCCTGATTAACTGCTGATATTCCTTCCAAAGCCCATTAGATCTTCTAGAGCTACAGAGATTGTTTATGCTTAATTTATCTGCCATCAAAACCATATCATATTTTGGTAGTAGAAAAGGAGATAGAAAGGATAAAGAAACACCGGTTTCAAATACTCGTATAAACTCAAAAACATGTAAGAAAAGTATTTGGAAAAAGAGCACAAGTATGGTAATAATGAGCTTAGCTATCGTGGTGTTTATGAAAGTAAGGTGAAATCAAAGACAGCACCTTAATGAAAAAGAAAAATTAGACAAGATCCTTGAAAATAACGGATCATAATGATGTTTCAAGGATGTGAGTGAAGAGATTAGAGGTGAAGAGGAGGAGAAGAAGAAAATGGAAAGGAAGAGAAATGGAAGGGGGTCAGAGAGAGTTAGTAGAATTTCAACAAGAAGAGTAGAAAGGGAAAACAAGAAATATAAGGAAAAGAGTTGGGATCTTATACAGTTTTCTTTGGATTGTCATGAACAACCACCTTTTGATCCTCCTTGCTCATAACCCTTCCAATCTAAAAGTATCATGAGAACCAAGGATACTCTAATGTAATGAACAAAAATGTTTCATTACTTCACCTTTTATCTATATTTCCAATGAACAAAATTTTGTCTTAAGCTAGGTTTATATAAGAGGGATTTCTTAGTTCACCGAGAGAATCGGCAATCCTTTCTCACATAAGTGTGGGGCCTAACATTTATTAAAGAGAGGATTACTTGAATTCCCGATGTATTGAATGATTTTTGTTTGTATATAGGCTAAATATTTAATTTTGGCTTCCGTTACAATATTTTAGAAGTTTACCTTAAGCTAATTTTCTAAATTTGTCAAATATTTTTAAATTGCAGTATTAGTATTATGAATGTATTGAATTATCAATAAAAAAATTCTAGGCAACAAGTGGCTTCCTGTTGTTTATGCCTGCATACTTTGAGTAGCTGAAATGAAATGACTTGGAGTGTTGTTAGGAATTAATTTGGAAATTGATGAATAAATTAATATCAAATCTAACTAATCTTTTTCTAATGAATTGTTTCTGATTCATTGTTAAACTCACTTAACTTTTTTAGAAGTTGAAAATCTCCAATTAAGTTAGGTATAGATTTTAAACTTGAGATAATAGATATGCTAAGGGCCTTGAGGCCCTTTATCATTCCTTCATATTTGGGTAACGGATGTACTATTTTTGTGGAGTTTCTACCTTCTTCCTTGCATAGGCTAGTCATATTTACCACTGAACGTATTTTATATTGAGGATGGGTGCTAAAAAACTATATACATTGGTAACATCACTAAGAAGGTGATCATCGTCTCAATAGAGTGACCCAGTCAATGCCTCGAGCTCTATCCGTACCCTTATTTGCATCACAATGATGGTTAACTTATTTTATAGACACTTGAGGCGAGATCAGGCTAGGTAATATGTTCCAAATTTTTTCTTTAATGTAAGGTGGTTTGAGTTAATTCTATTGTTGCTTATTTTATAATTTTAATTATGAATTTTACAGATTTATGAACTGTTTATAAAAAGTCCAGATGACAATATAACCTCGTAGCTTAAAAATAATGGCACGAGGAGTTAACGTCTAATGGTCATAAATTATTTTGCATGTAAATTTAAAATCTTTTTTTATGGAAGCGATTCTATATACTAGTATAATGATATGAGCTACATAAATTAATAAGTACTAGTAACTGATATTTTGTGGACTCAATGACATGAGGATTTTAAAACATGGAGAATGAGTTCCCGAAGCAAAAGTCCTTAATTAATTTAGAAATCACAAAGACAATATTTTCTTCTCTCACAACTTCACAGAACCTTGACAGTTGTTATCACTAGCTTTCATTTGGATATTTGAAATAATCTCATAAAATGTTTTATAATTCGAAAAAAATGTTGTTACCTCAAAGATTGGTTGATCAATTAAACTGTGGTTTTAGCAAAATAAATTTTTTGCTAGTATTTGTATATATATATATATATATATATATATATATATATATATATCCCTTTTATATAATATGTGTAGAGAATCTATAGACATGGTTTTATCTGTAGGGAGAAATTCCTTAATCCACGCTTTCCAAAAGCCATTTAAGCTTAAAGAAAAATTCCTCAAAATTTATGAACCAAAAAAACCCAAGAGAAGTAAAACATTGAGTTCAAAACAAAATAAAATCTGTAGAGAATGTTCCAGATGCCAAGCCCCACCTGACATCAACGTCCAAAAGCAAACCTGAAGGCTAACTCAACCTACCACAACCTGAAAATGAAATTAGGGGGTAAGCTATACAGCCTAATGAGATAAAGGAACTTCCCCCTGTAGATAAAACCACGTCTACAGATTCTCTACACATATCATACAATAACATAAGAAGAGGGAAAATGAATATTTACATGTATACTAGCAAAAAAATTATTTTATTATAACCATTTTTTATTGATCAACCAATCTTTGAAATAACAACATTTTTCTCGAATTATAAAACATTTCATGAGATCTTTCAAATATCCAAATGAAAATTGGTGATAACAAAACAAGATTGTATGGGTTAGTATATGATGAGTGCCAAATATTGCATATGTTGGCTCTTTAATTTACATTTGTTAGCTTAGGAATTTGTTACTTTGAGTTGTTTTCGTTGTTTTACAGGTTTACAAGCTTGGAAAGAAGTTTCACTAAATTGCCAGAATTGCTCGTGCAGATCAGCCATTTTTGAGGATTAAACTGTATTGATTTAGGAAGAACCAGAAGATGAGCCATATATTCTTGGAAATATCTGGATGTCTATTTTCTGGAGAATTTTACGGATCAATAAAATGATTTTTCTAGAGAAAGTTATGGCAGTTTTAGTAGACAAAGGTCAGGCTGTGCATGATTTCAGCGTGACAGATCAGCCATTTTTGAGGATTTAACTGTATTTATTCAGGAAGAACCATGAGATGAGCCATATATGCTTGGAAAGATCCCGATGTCTATTTTCTGGGGAATTTTACGGATCAATAAAATGATTTTTCTAGAGAAAGTTATGACAGTTTTAGTAGACAAAGGTCAAAGAGCAAAAACTGGAATCTGCAGTATCCCACATCGGATTGGAAGCATATTGCACTTGTGATATTTCTTTATATAAGCCCTTCTTCACTTCATCTTTAATGAACAATTCCTGAGCCACTTTGGTGTTTACCGGTGGACGTCCGCCAACATTCTGGTGGATCCCGAAGGCATTGCTACCACGAGGGGAAGCGCCGCCCGTCAGCGAGTGGAATTTCTCCCATGTAAAGTTTTTTATTTATTTCTTTATATTCAGTTGTTTTAGTTTAAATGTTTAGCACTTTTTATTATAATTTTATAGTTATGAGTGGTTAGACTCTTCAGCTAAGGTTGAAGATGAAGCCCCGCCGTTGTTTGGCGTAGTAGTTCAGATTTGCTTGTACAAATCTGATAATTTTTAGTATAAATGTTCTGTCAATTATTTGAGTTAATCTTATAATTGATTGAGTTTAAATTGTCTGTTGGATATTCCTTGTGTTTCATCTGATGGATACATTGAACGCTTTTCGATTAAATTGGATTTCCTTTGTGATTTGTTAAGAGCGGATACATTGGACACTTTTGGTTTAATTGGGATATTCTTTGTTTTTTGTCTTATAGTTGAATTCATAGAATCTTTTGATAGGCTATTTTTTAGGACATATATGCTTAAACTTCAGTGGGGTGGATTCGGAAACCTTAGTGTTTTAATTATTAGTTTTTAAATCAACTTAGTTTAGTTTATATTTCTTTTGCAATATCATTCAAAATTCGGAACTAGGTTAAGATAGAGTTAGTTTAGATTGAAAATATATTTTCACAACGCAATTCCCTGTGGATTCGACCTCGCACTTGCACAACACTATACTGCAAACGACTCGTGCGCTTGTGAGTAATTTAAAACTCACAACAGTATACATCACACCCCTCACTAGGCTAAATATACTATACACCCCTTACTGGGCCAATCTCAACACATCGCCCCTCACTGAGCCAATCTTAACTCATCACCCATCATTGGGCCAATCTTAACTCATTGTCCCTCACTAGGCTACCTCGGAGTCTTTATTCATATATTTAATTTTTTCACGATGCATCCTCTCATACTCACGTCCCTCAATGGGCAAAAATCTCAAACACGCCTCTCAATGGGCAGTATTTCAATCATAATTCCTTCAGACCTTTTTTTTTATTGAAAACATAAAAAAAGTTTCTAAAGATTCAATTTTTCTCATTTTTCACAAATTAATTACTCAAGAAAGCACAACAAATAAATCTTATATTTTCCTCATTTTCTACAAACTTATTTTTCAAACAACACATAACAAGTAAATCTCAAATTTTTCTCACAAAGTAGCAAATCGGTTTACCAAATTATTCATACTCAACATAGCCTATACTTTGTATATATTAAACCTCAAACATATAGGAGGGATAATAACTATAGAATACATGTAAAGAACCACTCACCTTGAAACCCGGGAGAAACTAGAATTGGTTTACTGATGTTTCTATCTATTAATTTTTATTTGCTTATTTTTATGTACTAATCAGATTTTTCAATCATCATATTTCCTAACAATTAAAATTTCAAATTTTGCATCAGTAAAGTTGAATTTAAGAGAAGAAGTGAGACAATACAAAGAGAAGAGAATTGTATTGAATGGTGTGTTTACTTACAAGGGAGGTATCCTATTTATAGCCTAACCTAAGGGGAATGTTTCCCATTCTAACCATTGTGGGACTAACATATACATTGTATATATATATACATTAACAGCCCCCCTCAAACTTAAGGTGGTAAAATAGAGACCAACTTGAGTTTGGAAACTAAATCATGAAGGTGTTTAGGAGGATATTTTTAGTGAAAATATCAGCAGTTTGATCAGTGGAAGAAACTGATAGTAGTCCAATAATCCCACAGGTGAGATGATGACGCACAAAGTGACAATCAATCTCAATGTGTTTTGTGCGTTCATGGAATACATCATTGTGAGCAATCTGGATAGCACTTTGATTATCGCAACTGATGATAATGGCAGTAGAATGAGTGACATCCATGTCTTTAAGTAAATAGTAAAGCTAAATAAGTTCTTGAGTTGTATCAATAAGGGCTCGATACTCAGCTTCTGTGCTAGACCGAGCGACTACTGTTTGCTTCTTACTTCACCAAGAAATAAGAGAATCACTAAGAAAGAAGCAATAACCAGTGGTGGATCTATGATTAGTGGGATCACCTACCCAATCTGCATCTGATTCGGCACAAAGCTCAAGTGAAGATTGAGATGAGAAATGGAGATCATTAAATAGGGTCCCCTTGATATACCTGAGAATGCGAAGAACTGCGGCATAATGGGGTGTGCGATGAGCAAAGAGAAATTGACTGACAATATGGACAGCATAAGAGATGTCAGGGCGAGTAACTGTAAGATAAATAAGACTACCAACCAATTGGCGAAACAAGGTGGGGTCTTCCAAAGGTGTACCATCCATAGAAGTGAGTTTAGAGTTGAGCTTAAGAGGAGTGGTACATGTCTAACTATCTGTGAATCCCGCTCGAGTAAAAAGGTTAGAAGCATACTTTGCTTGAGAAAGGTAATATCTCTCGGAGTTAGAAGTGATCTCAAGTCCTAAAAAGTAACTGAGCTTCCCAAGATTTGTCATCTCGACATGTTGGTTGAGATAAGTCTTGAGATCCGAAATTCTAGATATACCATCACTAGTGATGATCATGTCATCAACATACAAGAAAAGAATGATAGTACCTTGGTCTGTTTTTTGAATTAAAAAATTAGAATCATGTGATCTAGGAGTGAATCCAAAATCTCCAACAATGGTGTTGAACTTGGCAAACCAAGCCTGAGGAGCTTGCTTGAGACCATAAAGAGCCCAACAAAGTTCACAGACTTAATGCAGAAGATGATAAGAACCAAGTGGAGGGCACATATAAACTTCTTCGGTGAGTTCACCATTAAGAAAATCATTTTTCACATCCATCTGAAATAATCCCCAATGATGAACAGCAGCAACTACAATTAAGCTGCAAACTGAAGTGAAGTGCGCAACCGGGGAAAAGGTCTCCTCATAGTCGATCCCATACTCCTAGGTAAACCCTTTAGCTACTAAGTGAGCCTTGTATCAATCAATAGACCCATCAAAGTGAGTTTTGATCTTGTAAACCCACTTCCATCCCAGAGCATGTTCACCTTTTGGTAGATCCATTAGATCCTAGGTGTGAATGTTTTCGAGTGCCTGTAGTTCATCATTCATTGTTTTTTGCCAAAGAGAATCAGAATTAGCTTCACGATAAGACTATGGTTCATGGTGAGAAAGAATAAAAGAAAATACAACAAAGTCACTAAGATTAACAGAAGGAGTTTTTACCCGGTTACTTTATCGAGGAGGGAGATCAAAAGCTATTGGAGCAGATCCATCGGAAGAGATAAGTTGCTTACAAGAGGGTAAATTGGATAACTCAATTGAGGTGTCTGTAGGAATGTTAGGTGGTAATGACATATCTGATAAAGAGATAGGATGTGTTGGTGGAGATCTTGACTCACAAGAAGAGTTTGTCTCAAGAGTGTTGGGAAAAAGATCTTTGGAGAGGTTAGTGAATAAGAGAGAGGTGTTGTCGTACGACAGGTGAAACTTGGATATGGAGGTGAACATCTTGTGTTCCTAGAAAACAACATGACAAGACACTCGGAGAGGTTTAAAGTAAGGATCCCAACATATGTAGCCTTTGTGTTCAACACCATATCCTAAAAAACAACATAAGCAAGATCTAGGTTCCAATTTAGTGCACTCATGAGGTTGAAGGAGAACAAAACAGGGACAACCAAATACTTTAAGAGTGCTATAGTAATAAGGGTGACCATAGAGACACTCAAAGAGTAATTGATTCCCAATGATGGGAGAAGGTATACGGTTCTTAGTGTAAACAACTGTAAGAGTAGCTTTACCCTAAAAACATTCAGGACATGAAGCAGATATGAGAAGAGCATGGGCGGTATTGAGAATGTCTCAGTGTTTGCCCTTCAACACGCCCATTTTGTTGAGAGGTGCCTGAACATGAACGATGAGGAAGAGTGCCATGTTGGCAAAAAAAGTTAAGGACACTAGAATTTGTGTATTCAACAGTATTATCAGCATGAAACACTTTGATATTGCAAGAAAATTGAGTTTTCGCCACGGTAGCAAAATCAAAGTAAAATTGAGGTAATTCAGATTGATTATGCATAAGAAATATCTAGGTGTAACGGGAGTACTCGTCAATAAAAATGACAAAATATCTAGAGCCTCCCATAGTAGTAGTGGGAGATGGGCCCCAAACATCAGAGTGAATCAAGTCAAATGGTACAGAAGAAAAAGATTCACTTTTGTGAAATGGAAATGTCGATTGTATGGAAAGTTGACAAGGAAGACAATCAAATTGTTCTTTAATAACAAGCCCTAAATAACCACTAAACACTAAGAATTAAAGACGACCAATAGAAGCATAACCCAGACGAGAATGCTAGAGACTGAGGGATAGGGCAGAAGAGACTGGGACTGTTGTCAGAACTGATGAGGAGAAACGGGATGGAATGCGAAGATTGATGAGCTCAAAGAGTCATCCAACCTTACGGCCTATCCCAAGAGTTTGTCCCGTCTTTGGATCCTGCACATTACAACAAGAAGTAAAAAAAAATAAATAGTTAGACCGAAGTCACATAATTGACCAACAGATATGAGATTGAGAGTGAGTTAGGGAATACAATAAGTATTAAGAAGAGAAATTTTTAATGTTGCAATTTTTTAGATATGACTCACGGTCATGGGAGAACCATTAGCAGTTTGAATAGTTGAAGTATGATTAGCAAGACATTTGGTAGAAAAAGATAGTGGAATCAGGAGTCATATGATCACAACATGCAGAGTCAAAAAACCAAGATGAATTACCTGATGTGATTGACATAGCAGTAGAAGGTAGATTACTAGAATGAGCAAGGACTTGTTTGATAATTTCCTCTATTTCAGAGGCAGAAAATGTTGCAATGGAAGCAATGGATGTTGAATTTTCAGCAATAGTGGCAGTAGATCTAAAAGAAGTACCGCGAGACATGTATTGCTAGGAGTGTCTGTTGGGGTTTTAGAAATAATCACAGTGAAGATGACCAGGGGCTTGCTTATTATAGAATTGACAAACTCGAACCAAGCATTCCAAGAGAATATATCCTGGTTTCTTACATTAATTGCATTATTTTAAGGATTCAGATTGATGGCCTTTGTTGCTGGGTTGAAAAGATCTAGATAAATGCCCTTTGTTGTTAAGTTAAGGTCCCCTGGGAGTGGTGAAGACAGCATCTGTAGGGGTCATCTTACGAGGGGCAAGACGAGTTTCCTCCAAGAGAAGTTCAGTGAAGGAGAGATGCACAAACATGCTCAAGCTCATTAGTGAGGGCCATGAGAAAGAGAACCAAGTGTTGCTGATCCCGATAGTTAGAAAATTTGTCATCATTGGTGGCATCTGTAAACTCTGGTTTTGAGGAGGCAAGTTAATCCCAAGCATAGTGCATCTCAAATAAGAAATTATTGATGGATTGCCCAGGTTATTGTTGTATGTCATGTAGAGTTTCTAGAAGTTGGTATTGATGAGACAGATCTGGGCTGGTGTAGCATTTCTCTAACAAATCCCAAAGTGACTTAGCAATCTTGAATTTATCAAACTGGAGACTGATGGAGCGTACACACGTGTTATGAATCCAAGTGATGATCTGGTGGTTTTTGCTATCCCACTCCTCGAGAGAGTCTGTGTATTTGGTGTTATCTTCTCCAGTGATTTTCTCTGGTTCAGTGATATCGCCAGTGACATAACGCCAAAGATTTTTACCCTTAAAAAAGCTTGACATAGCTTGAGCCCATATAGTGTAGTTGAATCCTTCTATAACAATGGCAATAGGTAGTGAAGCCTCAAGATGCTCCACAGTGTGCAAGAAATGAGTTGGTCAGGAAATTACTGACTGGGTCTGAACAGGATGGAACTGAGTTGTCTAATTGGCAAAGCCGATTGGAGTCAACGGCTGATGGAGTGGCGGCTGAAGTGACATCGATGGAGAATAAGACTCTGATTATACTGACGTCGATGGAGTGGCTGTTGAGATGATGTCGATGGAGAATAAGACTTCGACTATAGTGATGACCCGACAGGTATGAAGAGGATATATAAGAAGTCTTTCTGATGTGAAGGATCCACTAATAGTGGCAATCACAGAGCATACTTAACTCTTGATATACCGAGAACCACAAAGAACCTGGCTCTAATACCAAGTTGAATTTAAGAGAGGAAGTGAGACGATACAAAGAGAAGAGAATTGTATTGAATGGTGTGATTTGCTTACAAACGAGGTATCTTATTTATAGCCTAACCTAAGGGGAATGTTTCCCATTCTAACCAATGTGGGACTAACATATACATTGTATATATATACATTAACAATTAATATAATATTTTCTCAGTTTCATTTTTCTTTTTACAAACTGTTTCTTCCAGATACAAGACAAAAAAATGTAAAAAAGAAAATGAAATGATAAAATTTTCTTCCACCTACATAGCAAAAATAAGTTGTTTGTATGTTTATTGACTTCTACCTCACCAGGACATAAAATTTTGTACTCCACATGTCCTGAAATTAATTCATATGCAAATTTATAAACTCAAATCCATAAATAATTCATTTACAAATAAATTTCATAGTTTCTTAATAAAATAAATTTAAGAAACTTTGAAAAATGAATTCCATAAATCTTTGGAGTTAATTTATATATGCCAGGACTGTTAAAGTATTTGAGATGCATTTAGACCCACAAAAAAACTATGATTCCCCAAGATTGGGTAAAGTCCTGGTATCCCACATCGGCTAGAGAGGATGTGATTGAGCTATTTATAAGTTATTGTCATAAGTGATTGTAACCACTACTTGCACAATGTGTTTTAAAGCCGCGAGGCCTGATGTGCCAAAGCAGACAATATTGTGCCAAGCGGGAGGTCGGGTCGTTATAGTGGTATTAGAGCGTGGATTAAGATTCTGCAGACTTTTAAAATTATTTTAAATATTTTTTCTTAAAAGGTTTTATATTGTGAAATGGATTTTTGTGCTCATGTTTAAAGGATGTCGTCCCACCGTCGAGCTCATTCTAATGTTAGTTTTGAGGTTTAAATTTTTGTAGATTCTTTGTCTTGATAATGATTTTCACTGAAAAATATCTTTATGTGTTTTGGTCTTCTGAAAAATATCTTTGTGTGTTTTTTTTTAAGTGCAAATGTTTTAGTAAGCTCATCAAAGTTAGATGACTCTTGTCTAGATGTTTATTGTGGTGGAGGTTGTGTATAGGACTGTGTTAGGTATGTAAAAATCCTAAGTTTTAGGTAATGTAGAAACGGTTTCGGATATCTAATGGGAATGAAAAGATCTTTCATGTTTAGAGAGATTCTTATTGATATTAATGTGGTAATTTATCAATTGTAAGAAATTATATATTTACTGGAAATGATTTTAGTTCTCAAAAGTTATATAATTGATGATTAATATTTTGAGTAAAACTTTTGGGATCTCTCTCAAAGTCTCAACTTTTACACTCTTACAGATTAAAAACACTACTCAAGTAGTAAACAAGTAAAACTTAAGCTTGCGTGTAAAACTGAGATTGATTCTTCTTTTCTTGCTATTGTACAAAACTCTCTTTAGCGGCCGCTAATTTATAGCTTCAACAAATCTTTCACAAAAGGCAACTTCTGAAACTTTCATTTTCAGACTAATATCTCCTTAAATGTAGATCCTTTGATCTCCAATGGATACTTCCAATCGACTCCCCAATCGATTGGTCTTCTCTTCAGTAGACCAGGTCTTCTGGCTAGTCCTTATAAAAAAATCTAAATACTCTCCAGTTGGTTGGGTGTGCAACTAGTCTCTAACCCGGTCGCATGGTTATGCAATTAGTCTCTCACCCGATCACAAGGGTATGAGACTGGCTCATCAACCGGCTACACGGGTATGCGACTGGCTCCTCTATTCTGTCAGCAAAGTTCATCCTTCACTCCCTTGGATTCTGCAATCAATACTCAGATATCAAATCTTCTCAAATAAGTATGAATTTATTACTAAACACATGCACACTTAATTAAACTTGTTAGTAAGTAAGACAAGTTTTATCTACATCAAAACCAAATTTTAGGATATGCTAAAATATCCTAACAATGATCATCATTTTGTACTCAGATTTAGTATTAAAGATTGCAATATGAACAATGTTTATTAAAATAGCATAAACCTTTGATTACTAACGATGTTTTGGTTTAGCAATAGAAAAGGATGAATACTTAAACTTTGAGACTATAAAATCCTAAGTTTGACTCCTATAATTATCTTTTTATTCCAATTCATAGTCGAATGGTACACTTAACCATCCCCTATTTTGATTTGTAAAAAAGGTTTATGATGAAATATAGAATTGTAAACCTTATTGTGAAAATGATGAGTTCCATTTTCAGATACCAAAAAAAGTTGTTATTATTTCTTTTTTGTTTAATGACACATTTTGCTTGGCAAATGGCAAACCGTATTACGAAAAGGATGGTTCTTGAGGATATATTGTAACCACTTATCCCAGGTTGGCCATCCTCGAGACGGTGTTGTCACATTTTGAAAATCCCAACACGACACATATATGCAACAATAAAAATAATACTAACAAAATTTTTTACATTAATCCTCAGACTAATGAGAAAATATAATAAAAATTTATTTGTAAATATTCATGCATATTACCAGTTCTCTTATTCTCATTTAGACTGGCTGCTCTCCCGGTTCTTTTATTTCCAACATATACCGGCTGTCACGGTTTTTATTTAGACCGACTGCCCTCCCGGTTCTTTTATTTTCAATTAGACCGGCTACCTTCCCGGTTCTTTTAGTTTCATTTAGACCGGTTGCCTTCCCGGTTTTTTTATTTCATGCATATGTATATGAATAATAATATGAAATATGCGTATGAACAATAATATAGAAACAAACATGAATTCAAACATTTAAATTAGCTATCCTGATAATTCTCAAATTATTATTTGAAAAATTCCACTAAATTCCTCTCCTCATAAATTATATCAAATCATCAACCATAGCCCGTCAAGATCCACTAAATTTCCTCTCCTCATAAATCATATCAAATCATCAACCATGCCTCATCAAGAATTTCACTTATAACCTTTATTATTAAATCGAATACTTCTAGTAAATTTAATCCACTGAGCTTATGAAGCTCACTCATCATTGTACAATGATTTCAGGTAGCAGGTAGGACAGATAGTTTGGTGAGTTGAGATTCAAATGAAGTCATTATCTGTAAGCTACGTGCGTGTCCACATCCTCAGACTAATGAGAAAATAAAATAAAATTTTATTTGTAAATATTCATGCATATTACGTTGTATATAATGTTTAAGTCATGATCAGAATGATGTATCTCCCCTATTAAGTAAAAATTTCTATTGGTATTATTTTTATTGTTGCATATATGTGTCGTGTTGGGATTTTCAAAATGTGACAACACCGTCTTGGGGGTGGCCAACCCAGGATGGGTCGTTACATATATAGAACCCTGTTTTCAATCAACTCACATTATAAGAATATTTCTTATCTATAAGTGAATTGTTGGCCGACAATTTGATTTTGAGACCTCATGGCATCCGAGTACTTAAAATTGAGGTAATGATTAATGAGCTAAACACTTCTAGTTATTTTGTAACTCTCATAAGTTGTTTTGTCTTTTAGTAATATCATGAGTTAGTGAAAACAAAAAATTTCTAGTAACTATCCTTTTAAAAAGTTTTATAAAAATTATGAATAAAAAATTAGCTAAAACTACAAAAGTTTTCAAAGGTACTTAACGTTACCACTTTTTGTTTGGAAAAGATAATTTTTTGGATGTACTTTTATCTATTTATCCCCATTTTTCGTTTCTATTTGTTGTCTTGTTATTTTAACTATTAGAATATATTAGGTTGCTTGTCTAATTAGGTTTTGATTACTTGTCTAATTTATACTTGTCATATATGGCTCTCTGTATCATTATATATACTATAGTATATTTGTAAATCAAGACATACTCAATATAATTCTTCTCTTTCAAAACTGTATTTCTCTTCGTTTTCTATCATGGTATCAGAGCCTTAGGCTCTTTATTTACTTTTCAAAAAAAAAAATTAGGCATGTTGTTCTCTTTGGTCTTCAAGAAGTTCTATTTCCATACAAGGTTAGAGACTTTTTACCTTTAATGGAGATTCTTATTAATCTTTGAAACAGATTCACTAACCGATCAAGTGTCTGGCCTCTAAGCATATCCACATAAGCAAATAAGAAAATGGATCTTCTTCTTCAGGATGTCAAACACCATGAGATAAAGAACACTAGGGGTGGCTAAAAATTCCTTGAGTGCTAGTTGTGAAAATACAACCCTTCTAGAGAGAGAAAGTGTTTTAAACTAATTTCAGAAAAAATAATATTATTCTTAGGGTTTCTATCAAATAGAACCTTCATATAGAGCCCTTGTGCCTAAAATGTTGATATTTATCTAAGGTTTAAACATGTCTTAACATAGTTCAAAGATGGTTAAATTCTAAACCAAGGTTGGAAGATTAAAATACAGCAAGTTAAAGGACTGCACACAAATGTGTGCATCACTTTGGAGCAAGGTAAAGGTACGCACACTAGTGTGTGCGCTTCAGCACACAATCTGGAAAAGGTGTGTGCACTGCTGTGTGAAGGGCAGCATCAGTGTGCGCCACACCCCTCCTTCACCAGTGCCACGCCACCTAGCAAGAGAGATTTTAGAAGATGGCCAACACCATACTGCTCCTCCACCAGCGCCGCGCCTTCTAGAAAGTGTGCAAAGGGACTCTGCCCAGCGCCACACCGCCCCCTGTTCAGCGCCTAGGCGCTGGGCAAACTGAAGCACACTTGGACAGCTTGCTTGAACCTCCTCTTAGTTGCGTGGATGCAAGGTTAAAATGCACAACACCACTTAGGATTGATGGAGGGCCATGGTTAAGTGGTCATCAAGATCTAAGGGTGAGGATTGACTCTCAAGAATGGACAAGAAGTTGGTGCACTATATAAAGGGTCACCTAGCTTCATTCTCATCAGGAATTACATTGTGACATTATTTGAGATCAATTGTAAGGAGTGACATGCAAGAGAAAATTGTGTGAGAGTGCAAAGATATAGACACAAGAGGGACTCATTGTAGTGAGGCTGGTTGTAAAGAGAGAGGAGTCTAGATTAGATAGAAAGCATTGTTAGTTCTTATCTTCTTCCTTTCTTCTCTTCTTGGTTTCTTCAAGAACTTGAGCTTCTTGAAGAGGGTTGCTGTAATTGTAAAGAACCATTGATTTAGTGTAGAGAGTTCAGAGGAACTCACGGGGACGTAGACACATTGCTGAACCTCGATAACAAATCGCTTGTCTTCTTTTCTTTCTTGCTTTCGATTGTTGTATTTCTTTCTACAAGTCATTCTAGACTTGGGTGTTTGGAAGATCACCACCTGGGCATCGTGTCAAGGTGATTTTCAACAGTGGTATTAGATCTTTGGACAGTGGTATCAGAGCTTGCACAGCTAGATATCGGAACAAGAACAAGAAGGTGATGGAGCCAAGACTCCAAGAATCAAATATCAACTTCTTGGGTGATTCAAGAACGGTGTAAAGATCATGATCTGATCGTGTTCTTGAGGGTGATTCAAGAATGGTGTTAAGATCCATCTTTGATCTGTGTTCTTGAGGTTTAGAAGAAAGCATTTGTGGGTAGTGCATAAATTAGGGATCTTGTCCGCAAAGATGGCTTCAATTTTCTGTGTTGAGAAGTTTGATGGAAATGAGACTTTACCCTTTGGAAGTAGAAGATCAAGGTTGTTCTAATGCAACAAAAAGTGGACTTGGCTATTGGAGAAGATGATGCTTTTCCAACAAGTGTCACAGAGGACCAGCGAACCGAGATGAAAAAGATGGCTTACAGCACCATTTTCTTACACATGTCGGATAACGTCACAAGGAAGTGCGGAGACTCGGAAGATCCAGCTGCAATATGAAAGAAACTAGATGAGTTATTTCTTGCCAAGACTCTCCTGGATAAGAGGTATCTTCATAAACAAATCTTTGCTTTTAAATTTGATCCTAATAAAGAGTTACAAGATAATCTTGATGCCAAGATAAGGAGTGCATCAAGTGGTAAAGGGTTGTTCTTTAAAAGAAGGCTAGCAACCATGGCTACTACCAGGACAGAGGTAAAAGAGAGAGCCATGGGAGAGTGCACAACAACATACATGGCTACTACAGGGACAGAGGTAAAGGAGAGAGCTATGGGAAAGTGCACAGCAATATGCATGGCTACTACCGAGACAGAGGTAGAGGAGAGAGCCATGGGAGAGTGCACAGCAGCATGCATGTCTACTACCGGGACAGAGGTAGAGGAGAATGACATAGGAGAATGCATTCCAAACTGAGATTTGGAGGGAAGAGTTGCTACTACTGCCATAAGGAGGGTCATGTCAAGAAAGATTACAAGAAGATGACAAGGGATAGAGGAAGAAGCTATACCAAGAATGGAGAGGTTTCGGTTGCCAAAACAGAACAGCAAGATGGTGATGTTCTTGTTGTGTGCTCGGATGTGAGCAAGGGTCAAGAAGGCAACGAGAAATGGATCTTGGATATAGGGTGCACTCATTACATGTGCCCTCACCGGAGTTGGTTTAAGAATTTCAAGGAAATCAATAATGAACGGGTTTTCTTGGGGAATGACAATTCTTGCCAAGTGAGAGGGATTGGAGACATCCAATTGAGGATGTTTGATGGAGTCATAAGGCTATTGTGAAATGTGAGGTATCTTCCAGATTTGAAGAGAAATTTGATCTCATTGGGGAAGCTGGATTCTATGGGGTATACATGCAAAGTAGAGGGAGGAAAGATCAAAGTGGCTAAGGGATCTTTGGTAGTGATCAAGGTAGCAAGAAACGAGGGACTCTATGAGATGATCAGAGAGACAAAAATCAATGATCAAGTAGTAAGATTGATGGCTGAGATGGATAAGGTAGCCCTTTGGCACACTCGCTTGGGACACATAAGCGAAAAAGGGCCTGCAAGTTCTTAACAAGGATGGTCTATGTTGGTATTTGTCTAAGGTTTGCATAGGTCCAACCATGGTTCAAAGATGGTTAAAGTCTAAACCAAGGTTGGAGGATTAAAGTTTAGTAAGTTAGAAGACTGCACACATATGTGTGCATCAATTTGGAGCAAAAGAAGGCCATACGCACTAGTGTGCGCACAGCAACAGAAGGGAGCAGCATCAGGTCAAGGGGCAGCGCACCTACTCCAGGGAGCACCTTTCAGAATGGCTACGGGGCTAGAGGAGAGTAGCACCAGTTCAGGGTATGGTGCACCTACTCTAGGGCATGCCTCTCAGAATGGCTGCAAAGCTGGAGGAGGCAGAGGCGCACCTTGCCTTGTCCAGGGCGCACCTTGCAGGCAAAGAGCTATATACATGGACAGCCTGTTTTAAGACCCTCTTAGGTGCATGAATGTAATGTTAAAATGCACAGCACCACTTGGGAAGTGATGAAGGGCTATGATTAAGTGATGATCTTGATCAAAGGGTGAGGATTGAATCTCAAGAATGACCAAGAAGTGGATGGCTATAAAAGGGGTTTCCTAGCCTCATTTTTCAACATTAGAAGCACATAAGTTTGTGACATTGTGAGGTCGATTGTAAACACATACGATTGACTTGTGTGAGAGACATAAACACAAGAGGGACTCTTTATAGTGAGGCTGGTTGTAAAAGAGAGAAAATTCTAGATTAGATAGAGAGCATTGTTAGTTCTTATCTTCTCCTTTTTTTTCAACATTAGAAACACATAAGTTTGTGACATTGTGAGATCAATTGTAAACACATAAGAGAGAATTGTTTGAGAGACATAAACACAAGAATGACTCTTTGTAGTGAGGCTGGTTGTAAAAGAGAGAGAAGTCTAGATTAGATAGAAAGCATTGTTAGTTCTTATCTTCTTCCTTTCTTCTCTTCTTGGTTTCTTCAAGAACATTGTGGTTTCTTGAAGGGGATTGCTGTAACTTGTAAGAACCATTTGATTTAGTGCAGAGAGTTCGGAGGAACTCACGGGGACGTAGGCACATTGCCGAACCTCGATAACAAATTGCTTGTCTTTTTTCTTTCTTTGATTTTCTGTTCTGGTGTTCGATTGCTATATTTCTTTCTACAAGTCATTCTAGACTTGGGTGTTTGGAAGATCACCACCTGAGCATCTTGTCAAGGTGATTTCCAATAGTCTACTTCGAGGAGACAAAGTAGAGAAACTGGATTTTTGTGAGAGTTGCATTCTTGGGAAGCAACACCGGGTCAGCTTCAACACCGGAGTGCACAAGACTAAGGGGATTCTTGACCACATTCATTCGGACCTTTGGGGACTAGCAAGAACACCAACATAGGGAGATAACTTTTAATTTTTGTCTTTAATTGATGATTATTCAAGAAGAGTGTGGGTTTATTTGCTTAGAAATAAATCAGATGCCTTAGATAAATTTGTTGTGTGGAAGAAGATGCTGGAAACTCAAACAGGTAGGGTAGTTAAGGCTTTACGAACCGCTAATGGCTTAGAATTTAACAATAAGGATTTTGGTAAATTCTATTAATTAAATGGCATTCAAAGACATAGAACGGTTGTAAAAACACCTCAGCAAAATGGAGTTGCTGAGAGGATGAATAGAACCCTTATGGAAAAGGTTAGGTGCATGTTAATAGGATCCAGTTTACCAAAATATTTTTGGGGAGAAGCTGTGGCTACAGTTGCATACTTGGTAAATAGATCACCCTCTAGAGCTTTAGAGCTCAAGATTACCATGGAGATGTGGAGTGGGAAACCCCCTAAATTAAGCAACCTTAGGACTTTTGGGTGTGCAGCATATGCACATAAAAAGAAGGATAAACTTAGCCCAAGATCTAGAAAATGTGTATTTCTAGGATATGGTGATGGGGTTAAGGGATATAGGTTGTGGTCCTTAGAAAAGAAGGGCATGAAACTGATTATAAGTAGGGATGTTATTTTTAATGAATTATTATTTCCCTACTTAGAGAAAACTAACCTTCCAGGGGCTAGTGAGCAAACCAATCTGGAAGTTATGGAGCATCGCATCAAAGAGAACTCAATTCAAGTAGAGTAAATGAGGCAAGAGGGTTCAGACCAGGTAGAGCTCTTGAATGAAGTCCAAGCTCAAGAAACTCAAGAAGAGGTTAATGCAGCAAGTCATAATGACTACCAGCTCACAAGAGACCGGGGAAGGGGGTGGTTAGACCACCTTTGAGATATGGGTTCGTAGATACTAATGTAGCAGCTCCTTGGATAGAAAGAGAGGTTCAACCAGAAACTCACACGGATGCCATGGAGTGTAAGGATTCATCAAAGTGGCAGCTGGCTATGGAGGAAGAAATTGATTCTTTTATGAAGAACAACTCTTGGGAGTTGGTGCCCAAACCAGAAAAACAGAGAGTTGTGGATTGTAGATGGCTCTACAAGATTAAAGAAGGGAATACTCTAGGGGATGAAGTTCGATATAAAGCTAGGCTGGTGGCGAAGGGATTCACACAAAAAGAAGGCATAGATTTCATCGAAATCTTCTCATCGGTTGTGAAGCACAAGACGATCCGGATAGTGTTAGCATTGGTGGTCCAATTTGATTGGAAAGTCGAGCAAATGGATGTGAATACAACATTTTCACATGGAGAGCTCGATGAGACCATTTTCATGAGGCAACTCAAAGGTTATGAGGAAGGAAGGCAGGGAGAGTTGGTGTGAAAATTGAAGAAATCTCTTTATGGCCTGAAGCAATCACCTCGGTAATGGAATAAGAGGTTTGATTCCTTTGTAATCAGCTTGGGTTTCATGAGGAGCTACTATGATTCGTGCTTGTACTATAAGGGGCAAAAGGTTGAGGAAGTGGTGATCATCCCCGTCTATGTTGATGACATGTTGCTGGTTGGGAGCAATATGGAGAGGATAAAGAAATTGAAGGCTCAACTCAGTGAGGAGTTTGAGATGAAGGATCTTAGCCATGTATAAAAGATCCTTGGGATGTGTATCGTTCGGGAAATGGAGAGAAACAGGTTAAAGATCTCTCAAACTTCCTACATAGAGAATATGATATCTAAATTCTCTATAGAAGATAGCAAACCAGTGAAGGTTCCCCTTGCTGATCATTTCAAGTCCTCCAGCGATCAAAGTCCGAGATCGAAAGTGGAGAAGAAGGAAATGGAAAAAGTCCCCTACTCTAGTGCAGTTGGTTCTGTTATGTTCACCATGGTTAGCACTAGACCTGACATTTCTCATGCAATGAGTGTTTTCAGTAGGTTTATGAGTAATCTCGAAAAGGAGAATTAGCTTGGGATGAAGTGGTTGCTGAGGTACTTGAAGGGAAGCCCAGAAGTAGGGCTAGTTTATGAGAAGAAGGGTAAGACCATCTGCCTTAAGGGTTTTGCGGATTCAGACAATGGAGCAGACCGGGAGAAAAGGAGATCGATTACCTCCTACTTCTTCAACTTAAACAGATTTTATGTAAGTTGGAAGGCTCAGTTGCAGCCAGTGGTGGCACTCTCAACAACTGAGGCTGAGTACATAGCGACTACGGAGGCCATTAAGAAAGCTATGTAGTGCAAAGGGTTGCTGGAAGAGTTGAAATTACTGGAGGAGCAGGTTATGGTGTTTTCGGATAGTCAAAGTGCATTGCACTTGTGTAAGAATTCGGTGTTCCATGAGAGGACAAAGCACATGAATGTTCGGTATCATTTCATTCAGGAAAATGTTACGAAAGGATGCATCCATGTGGATAAGGTAGCCACAGAAGAAAATCCTGCGGATTTGGGTACTAAAGTTCTACCTCTAAGTAAGTTCAATCATTGCCTTGGACTACTTAGGATTGGAGTTGGTTAATTGATGACTCAAGATGAGTTTGGATCCCGAAACTCTCTACACAATGGTTCAGGTTTAAACACTTAGACAAAGGTAGATATTGTTGGCATTTGTCTAAGGTTTAAACATGTCTAACAATGGTTCAAAAATGATTAAAGTCTAAAACAATGTTGAAAAATTAAAATACAGCAAGTTAATGGACTGCACACAAGTGTGTGCATCACTTTGGAGCAAGGTAAAGGTAGGCACACTAGTGTGTGCGCTTCAGCACACAATCTGGAAAAGGTGTACGCACTGCTGTGTGAAGGGCAGTATCAGTGTGCACCACGCCCTTCCTTCACCAGCACCGTACCGCCTAGTAAGAGAGGTTCTAGAAGAAGGCCAGCGCCACATCGCTCCTCCACCTGCGTCGTGCCTCCCAGAAAGTGTGCAAAGAGACTCTGCCCAGCGCTGCACCGCCCCCTGTTCAGCGCCTAGGCGCTAAGGAAACTGAAGCACACTTGGACAGCTTACTTGAACCTCCTCTTAGGTGCGTGGATACAAGGTTAAAATGCATAGCACCACTTAGGATTGATGGAGGGCCATGTTAAGTGGTCATCAAGATCTAAGGGTGAGGATTGACTCTCAAGAATGGACAAGAAGTTGGTGCACTTTATAAAGGGTCACCTAGCTTCATTCTCATCAGGAATTACATTGTAACATTATTTGAGATCAATTGTAAAGATTGACATACAAGAGAGAATTGTGTGAGAGTGCAAAGATACAAACACAAGAGGGACTCATTGTAGTGAGGCTGTTTGTAAAGAGAGAGGAGTCTAGAATAGATAGAGAGCATTGTTAGTTCTTATCTTCTTCCTTTCTTCTATTCTTGGTTTCTTCAAGAACTTGAGCTTCTTGAAGAGGGTTGCTGTAATTGTAAAGAACCATTGATTTAGTGCAGAGAGTTTGGAGGAACTCACGGGGACGTAGGCACATTGTCGAACCTCGATAACAAATCGCTTTACTTCTTTTCTTTCTTGCTTTCGATTGCTGTATTTCTTTATACAAGTCATTCTAGACATGGGTGTTTGGAAGATCACCACCTGGGCATCTTGTCAAGGTGATTTCCAACATAAATGCTCTAGGATTTCTAGAATTTCAATTAAACCCTCGTTTAATTAATTCTTAGAAGTGTCTCTTTTTGCCCATTAGTTTTTCTTATTCTTATAATTGCCTAATTGTGTGTGACTCCTTAGGTTAAATATTGTGATGGCAGTAAGTCGTAACAATTGGATCCCCTCTAATTAACTAAAACTCTTTTTTAATTTTAATTTGAATTAAAATTATTTTTAATTCTTCCTTCAATTAAGAATTAATTACAATTAATTCTTAAGGGTTTCTACAAGTCATGATTGACACCTACCAGTATGTCATTTCTACCCAGACAATACGAATTAATATGAATCTTACCATTTTCAGTTAATTATACAATTCAATCAATCCTTCCATTATGTAATGTCCTTGATTAAACCTAAGGCATGGATTTACTATCAAGCCTAAATTATTTAATTATATATATCTATATCTCAAGTCCATAACTTAATTGGTGAAAATAGAAACTCCTTTCTAATTTTTACCACACCTTGGCCAATGAATTTCCAAGATATGACTTAATCAGATAACATAGGACATTCTCTCTCCTTTTCTGAGAGTGATGGACCCTTTATATGCATAAGTGGTCATACCCAATTACTACTCTTTTGTAACCTATGATTAGAATCACATTTAGGTAGCATCAAAGCATATTGACCCATACACAAGATATCCATAGTGCCTCAAGTCCAAGGATCACTTATATAATTGCAATGTAAGAATTTCTATTTTTGGCCAGTAAAATGTCCATTAGGAATTTCCGTGAGATCACTTATATACTTTATGAGAGTTATAAAATGCATCTTTACAGTACTTAATTGCTAGCATTTTAGGGTTGATCTAGGTTTGAATTACACTTTTATACCTTAACAACTCTAAAGTGTCATTCTTGGATCATTGATCTATTTCGATGCATTTTCAAGTACTTTAAGTTCAAAAGAGATGGAAAAGCTATCATTGCTTGAAGCACAATGACTCGATGAACACCGGAGTGAAGGTTCACAAGCACTTGGAAAGGAGTTTCACTAAATTTTCAGAATTGCCCATACAGATCAATCATTTTTGCAAATTAAACTATATTTATGCAAGAAGAACCAGGATATGAGCCATATATGCTTAGAAAGATTAGGAAGTCTATTTTGTAGAGAATTTTATGGCTCGTAAAAATGATTTTTCTACAGAAACTTATGGCAGTTTTAGTAGACAAAAGTCAGGCCTCCAGAACAGCATCAGTGTACGCCGCGGCGCCCAGAACCTCCACATCTTGAATCACCAGCCAGTGTTGCAGTGCCCCTCAGCCTAGGCCGCGGTGCCCAGAAGCAACCAAACCTAAGCTAAAGGCAAGGCCGCGGCACCCATAAAGTAGAGCTGCAGCGCGCACACATTTTTCTATCTCCGAGTCAGAACTTAATTAGGGTTTTAACAATAGATTAAACCCGAAAACACCCTTAGACCTTTGTACTATAAATAGATCACTCAGGGGTTGAAGAGAGGACATCAATAAAAGGCTAGAAAACTCAATAGAGGCTGCCACACTCTCCCCCATGGCCAACTAACCTCAAAGTAAGGCGAAGGGATGAATCCCTAGGTGTGGTTGTTCTTATTTTCCATTATTGATTCAATTGTAATTTGGATTTATTATCAAAACATTGTTTATGAGTATTCTTTGATTAAACAAGAAGAATTTAGGTTCATGTGACAGTCGCACTTTATGTTCTTCTTATTCTAGATTTTTTTAATCCGGTGATTGCATGCTTATTCTCCATATAAGTCTAGTCATGCTCTTCTTATGTCAAGTTATTTGGATGTGATTGAGTCTGGTAGATTTATCTTTTAGGTTTGTCCATTACTACAATAATTTCATTGAGATATATTGTCGCTTCTTAATAAATCTATAGGATAGGTCATGTGTGCTTGAATCAAAATCAAAGAGTACTTCATAACAATTACAATAGGGTTTACATGTGCTTTAATTAAATATACACCGATTGCTTGTTTGGGATGTGAAACTTGCAATCGAGATAAAAAAGACTGAATTGAGATTGGAATAAGGTAATGAACCTAGGGAGGATTCCCAGAACCTTGTTGTTTCCTTATTATATTCTTCATTACAAATGCACAATTTCCTCATAACACTTTACTATCAAAACTCAAATTTATTTATTTGGATTTTATCATTTCGTATTAAAGTTTACACTTTTCCTTATAGTTAACTTATTTCCCTATGGAATCGACACCCCAAAGCTGTGCTACAACTACCGCATTACTCTTTGGGCGTAATCAAATTTTGGCGCCGTTGCCGGGGAAACGCACTTAAGTATAAAGAAGATTGTCAACTCTAAGACGAGACGGTACTATCGTTCCTTTCTTTAAGTTTTTAATATTCTCATTTTTTTTTTATGTTTTTATTACTTTTTAAACTCAGTTGGTGTATGCTTAGACCGAGAGATTCACAAAGTAGGTTCATTAAGGGACCCAAATTAGAGATACCCTTTCCTTCCATGTCCGTTAGTGAAACCTCGCCTAGATCAAACCCTAGTGTACACCCAACAGAGAATGTAGAAAATCTTGTTAATATGGCTAAAAACCTTAATGAGAATGTTGCTAGGACACTTAAAGACTACTTGCACCCTAGTCGAATGGCCACCCCATCGTGTATCATGTTCCCCCCTAATGTTCAACAACCTGATTTCAAACTGGGCATGATCTAATTGCTACCAACCTTCCATGGATTTGAGAATGAAAACCCTTATATCCACAATAGGGAATTTGAGGAAGTAGTAGCAACCTTTCAAGGTAGGGCTGATATGGTAGACACCGTCAAACTTCGATTTTTCTCTTTTTCACTTAAGGAAAAAGCCAAGGTTTGGCTGTACTTGTGGCCTAGGTCTATAGGTAGTTGGGATGAGATGACCTGAGTTTTCTTCCAAAAGCACTTCCCAACCCATAAGACCAATAACCTCAAGAGACAAATCTCAAACTTCACACAAAAGGAGAGTGAAACTTTATATGAAGTTTGAGAACATTTCAAAGACCTTTTGAATTCTTGTCCACACCATGGGTATGAGAGTTAGCGGGTAGTTAGGATATTTCTATGATAGACTTCTAAGTAGAGAAAGACGATTCATAGAAATGATATGTAATGGAAATTTTCTGCAGAAAGACCCCAACAAAGCCATAGATTTCTTAGATGACCTATCGAAAAAAGCCCACACTTGGATAGGACCAAGTGCCATGGAAAGCACTAGGAGAAATCAACCCGCTGGGATTTATCAACTTAGGGAAGAGGACAGCCTTAAATTCGTTTAGAGGCCCTAACTAAGGAAATTGAAGCCTTAAAAATTAAGGATGCTAGAGCCCCCGAACCGGTTGCTAGGGTAGAGTCCCATGAACCTTGTTTTATGTGTAATGTGGTAGATAATCTACTTAGGGATTATCTAGTTTATTTTGAGATGAAGGGGGAGTGTAATGCTTTAGGTACACCCTTTAGGAAACAATACTCACCCTACTCTAACACCTACAATCCCGGTTAGAAGAATCACCCTAATTTTAGTTGGAAATCCGATATGCAACCTCTTGCCCAAACTAGTAACCAATGGCAACCGGAAACAACCTCATTTAATGCTCTTCAACAGTCTTTACCTTTGGAAGATATGTTTAAATCATTTATGCAGGTACATACCAAAAGTGTGGAAGAGTAAGGTAAAATAAATCAATGGTTGTTAGAGGAACAACAAGCGATCAAAGAGGAACAAAAGGTGATAAAGAGTCAACTCACCAAGTTGACTAGTTTCTTGACGATACAAGAACAAGGTTGTTTTCCTTCACAGCCACAACCTAATCAAAGGGGAAAACATGTGGCACAAATCTCTAATCCTGGAAATCAAAATATTAGAGAGGTTAATGCCATACTCACTCGCAGCGGTAAGAGAATTGATGGGCCCACTCTACCATCAAACTTGAGCAACAAGGATAAAGCCCCCAAAGAACAAGAAGCCCATGATGATTATTCTCCACCGGTGCCTTTCCCTCAAGCACTCCTTAAACCTAAAAAGAAAGATTCAGCATTAAAAGGTGAGATTCTTGAACAACTTCAGCATGTTAAAATTAATCTTCCTCTTCTTCATGTCATAAAATAGATTCCCAACTATGCTAGAGTCATCAAGGATCTATGCACACTCAAGAGGAAGCACAATGTGAAGAAGACAGCATTCCTAATGGAGCAAGCAAGTGCAGTAATTGACAGCAAGACACCACTCAAATATAAAGATCCAGGCTGTCCAACAGTGGCTTGTCAAATTGGAAACAAATCTTATGGCCAAGCATTGCTAGATTTGGGTGCTAGTGTGAACCTCATGCCATACTCCATGTACTTACAGCTCGGTCCAGGTGAGATCAAACCAACCTCCGTGGTACTTCAATTAGCGGATAAATCGGTAAGAAAACCAAGAGGTATTGTGGAAGATGTTTTGTTGCAAATTGATAATTTCTACTATCCTATTGATTTTTTGGTTTTAGATACTGTTTCTACTGTAAACAAAGAGTCAAAAATTCCTTTGATACTTGGAAGAACATTCCTTGCCACCTCCAATGCCCTCATTAATTGTAGGAATGGCCTAATGACATTATCATTTGGAAATAGGACTCTAGAGGTAAATGTTTTTCGAGTCTTATGGCAGTTACATGAAGAGGATGAGTACATCAAAGATAATTCTAACTCTTTGAAATTCATTCCTAATAATTTTGAATTCAATGAATCTTCAGTTTATCCCCATGCCGTTAATGTTGTTGATGTTTTTGATAAGCCACAGGAATTTATTAAGAAATCTTGGCAACCATGCTTTGAGGAGTTGCTTGAGATAAGTCACATGGATGTGGGAATCAAATACCCAACTGCTGATAGTAAATCGACATCACCAAAAACACTTGAGCCACATGTGGTGGACTTTAAATATTCCTTGCCAAAAGACTAGCACTGAGGCAACTGAGTATGGAGTCTCATCTTCAACACCACAATGAGGCCAGCAGTGAGAGTGGTGCAGCGTCTGGCTAAAGATGTAAAACTTAGCACTCATGAGAAGCAACCCACAACATATCATTTTTTTTTGTTTTTCATATTTCTTTTTCTTGTTTATTATTATTATTATGCTATTTTCCAGTTTTACTTTCGTATTTCTTTTTCAGGGATAAATATACGAAGCAGTTCAAATGGTGGTGCACAATTTTCAGCTTCTGTGCACTTTTGGCTACAAAGGGAGTTTCTTTAACTTTTACTTTCACATTGAGGACAATGCTTATTTTAAGTTGGGGGTGGAGGAAAGGAGGAAACATATTCCTATTTTTCTTTAAACTGCTTGGTTGTCATTTTCCTTTTTGTTTGTTTTTAGCATGCTTTGTGTTAGCCTTAGAGTTAATTCATATGTCAATGATATAAGCCTAATTGAGATAGCATATAGTGTTTAGAAGTAGTTAAATCTTGCTTCGGTTTGAGAATAATTTAGTATCAATCTTAACTTGGTTTGACACTCTAGTTTGCAGTAAGATTGTATGATTAATCTAAAGCATTTAGAGAAGTTTTATGTGTGCTTTCCTTATGAATACTTTTACGGTCTCGACAAGCTCTAGAACTTATTTGATAATCACTTGAGGTGAATTCCTAGAATGCACACTACTTAGGATATGATATAAGCCATTTTTGAACCGTTTGAGCCTTTCAAACATACCATTGTTATATCTATCACTAGTCACCTATTTGAGCCTTTTTCTTGAAAAATAATTTGAGCCTTGTTTCTTTCAAAAACCCATTTATACCCTTATGAGCCTAAAAATATTTTATCCTTACCTTTCTTTTAAAACAACTTAGTTGTACACATTTGTTGAGAAGCACTCAAGAGGAGTAAGGATGGAATTATGAAAAACCATAACCCAAGTATATTAAAGAAGATAAGTTGGGGGTTGTGGAAAAGAAAAGAAAGAGAAAATGAAAAAGGAGGTGAATGGGTATTTGCCAAAAATATAAAAGAAAACAAAAAAGAAGTGAATTATGGTAAAGAAAAAAGAAGAAGAAAAGAAAAAATGGTGATCTATTGAGAGAAATGCTCGAAGAATGGTTGAAAGAGTTGGGTATTGAAGTAAGGTTATCCAGTGCTTAAAAGTGGTTGTGTTTAAAGCAGAGAGATTGAGTTCTTTTATTTGTGAATCCTTTTTGTTCTTTCTTAACCTTTACCTTAGCCTAACATTACAAGCTTATTAAAAGATCTATTGATCCAAGGTGGTGTGATTTTTCTACAATAGTGGAGAGTGATTTGAAAAATAAGCCTATGGAGATTGTTTTTGTGATTGATGTCAAGCAATTTAATATATTTTTTAGGCCAAGACTTGTATTCATGAATGTTGTGCATAAAATTATTCGGGTGTTCAGATTAATGGGTTATGGTAAGATGGAAGTTAAGAGTCAACAACAATTTTAAGATTGATGTTTAGATTACTTTTTGGACTACGGTGAAATTTAATGATTCTATGTGTCGTGTGCTATGTGCAATTTTTGAGACAAAAGTGAATTACTCTTGGTTTAACAATAACATTGTTTTACTTTGTTTTGATTCCCACCGTAGAATTCATCTTTTGTTTTCGCTTGAATTGCTAGGGACTAGCAATAAGCTAGTTGGGGGCTATGATGAGAGTCATAAAATGCATCTTTACAGTACTTAATTGTTAGCATTTTAGGGTTGATCTAGGTTTGAATTGCACTTTTATTCCTTAACAACTCTAAAGTGTCAATCTTGGATCATTGATCTATTTTGATGCATTTTTAGGTACTTTAAGTTCAAAAGAGATGGAAAATCTATCATTTCTTGAAGCATAATGACTCGATGAACACCGGAGTGAAGGTTCACAAGCACTTGGAAAAGAGTTTCACTAAATCGCCAAAATTGCCCGTATAGATCAATCATTTTTGCAAATTAAACTGTATTTATGCAAGAAAAACCAGGAGATGAGCCATATATTCTTAGAAAGATCCGGAAGTCTATTTTCTATAGAATTTTATGGCTCATAAAAATTATTTTTCTAGAGAAAGTTATGGCAGTTTTAGTAGACAAAGGTCAGGCCTCCATAACAGCATCAGTGTGCGCCGCAGCCTGGACCAACCAGGGCCGCGGCGCCCAGAACCTCCACATCTTGAATCACCAGCCAGCACCACAGCGCCCCTGAGCCCAGGCTGCGGCACCCAAAAGCCACCTAACCCAAGCTAAAGGCAAGGTCGCGGCGCCCATAAAGGAGAGCCGCAGCACGCACACGTTTTTCTATCTCCGAGTCAGAACTTAATTTTAACAATAGATTAAACCCAAAAACACCCTTAGACCTTTGTACTATAAATAGATCACTTAGGTTTGAAGAGAGGACATCAATAAAGGGTTAGAAAACTTAATGGAGGCTGCCACACTCTCCCCCATGGCCAACTAACCTCCAAGCAAGGCAAAGGGATGAATCCCTAGGTGTAGTTGTTCTTATTTTTCATTATTGATTCAGTTGTAATTTGGATTTATTATCAAAACATTGTTTATGAGTATTCTTTAATTAAACAAGAAGAATTTAGGTTCATGTGACAGTTGCGCTTTATGTTCTTCTTATTCTAGATTTTCTTAATCCGGTGATTGTATACTTCTTTTCCATATAAGTCTAGTCATGCTCTTCTTATGTTAAGTTGTTTGGATGTGATTGAGTCCAGTAGATTTATCTTTTAGGTTTGTCTATTACTGCAATATTTTCATTGAGATATATTGTCACTTCTTGATAAATCTATAGGATAGGTCATGTATGCTTGAATCGAAATCAAAGAGTACTTCATAACAATTACATTAGGGTTTACATGTGCTTTAATTGAATATACACCGATTTCTTGTTTGGGATGTGAAACTTGAAATCGAGATAAAAACAACTGAATCGAGATTGGAATAAGGCAACGAACCTTGGAAGAATTCCCAGAACCTTGTTGTTTCCTTATTATATTCTTCATTACAAATACACAATTTCCTCATAATACTTTACTATCAAAACTCAGATTTACTTATTTGGATTTTATCATTTCGTATTAAAGTTTATACTTTTCCTTATAGTTAACTTGTTTCCCTGTGGAATCGACACCCCAAAGCTGTGCTACAACTACCGCGTTACTCTTTGGGCGTAATAAATACTTATTCTCTAACAAGCATATACATAACTTGTTTTAGTGTCGCACATACTATTTACCGTGAGATCAATCACCCTCAACTCCTTGAGGAAACATAGTATATACTAATCTATCTGAATTCATTAATGCCCTTCTTAGTTATCCTTGATTATGAACATTTAAGAATAAAGCTTATGGAAATACATCTCACTAGCATAATCTCATCATGGTGCTTATTTTCATTGCACTTATTTCATAGTCTTTATCATGTAATCCACATATAGTGATTTGTAATGAACGTGATAAATAAGATGATTGTCATTAATAATTATTTATTGTCAATAAATGAATAAGATCAATTTACAAATAACATGCCCGTAACATCAAATGTTATTGGCTTGTAGGGTATATTAATATCAATCTCCCACTTGCACTAAAAACAATAGTGTAGGTATCTTATACCCATTGCTTTAGTTTAGTAAATCTGCAATATTATTTGTTGATAAAACTCTTTCATCTTAACATAGATTGTTCTAGTGATTCCTTTAATGAAACGGAATTGTTACAAGAATTGTTTGAATTTTTTATAAGAACTTGGTTCTTATACATGCACAGTAGCACCATTGTTATCATAGTATCATGATACTGAACTTACAATGTTAGAAACCATACCAAGCTCAATGATGAACTTCTTTATACAAACTGTTTTGCTCGTAGCTTTAGATAAAACAACGTAATCAGCCTCTATGGTGGAATCCACAATGGTCGTTTGCCTAGAATATTTCTAGCTCACTGCTCACCATTTAAGGTTAACACTTATCTGTATATTGACTTACTATCATATTTTTCAAATTAAAACTAGAGCTTGTGAAGGTTTTTAGTTTCAAATCCTCTTCTCCATCTATAAGGAACAAATCTTTAGTTCTTCTGAAAAACTTAAGAATGTTCTTCACAGCAATCCATTGACTCTCACCTGGATTGGATTGATATTTGCTCGTAACACTTGAAGCATATTCAACATAATGATTTACATAACATGGAGTACATGATAGATCCAATCTACTCATGTGTTTTCTCTCCTCAGGTGTCTTTGGGGACTTATCTTTCGAGAGAATAATTCTATGATCCATACTAAACTCTTTTAGCATTTTATATATGTACACAGATTTAGACAAGCCTAGCATCCTTCTAAATTTATCTTTATAGATCTTATTCCTCAAAATACAAGATACTTCACCCAAATCCTTCATGGAGAAGTTTTTTAACAGCCAAACTTTGATTGATTGTAACATATCTACATCATTCCTAATTAGTAGTATGTCTTCTATGTAAAGCACTAAGAATGTCACAGTGCTCCCACTGACCTTCTTATAAACAGATGGTTCATCCTCAATTTTTTCTAAATCGAATGTTTGATTGTCTTATCAAAACAGATGTTCCAACTTTGAAAAGCTTGCTTTAATCCGTAAATGAATTTTTGAAGCTTATATACCTTGTGGTCACTACCACTAGATGTAGAACCCTCAAGCTATGTCATGTATACATCCTCTTCAATGTTTCCATTGAGGAATGTAATCTTTACATCCATTTGACATATCTCACAGTCATGATATGCAGTTATTGCAAGTAAAATCCTAATGGATTTAAGCATGGTCATAAGAGAGAAGGTTTCGTCAAAGTCGACTCCTTATCTTTGCTTGAAACCATTCGCTAGTAGCCTTGTCTTATAAGTCTTTACCTTTTCTTCCACTCCCATCTTTATCTTAAAGTTTCATTTGCAACCTATAGGTACTATACCTTCAGGTGCATTGACCAAAGTTTATACTTTGTTGGAGTACATGGAATCCATTTTGGAATTCTAGGCTTCAAGTCACTTCTCAAAATCGATGTCTGACATCACTTCTTCATAGTTAGTAGGTTCCTTATCATCTATAAGTTGTACCTCTAGGTTACCAATTATGAGAAATACATATCTCTCTGAAGCCATAGGTATTTTGGTAGATTTACGAACTGATTGTGTATTAGGAAGATCTATTGGTTTAACTTTCTCAATTTAAACAGTACTAGGTTGTGGTTTTTGTGATACTTTATTAAGATCTATCTTTCTCCCACAGCTCCTTTCTAGCATAAACTCTTTTTTTATAAAGGTAGCATGCTTAGAAACAAACATTTTTTGCTCTTGTGGATGATAGAAATAATGTCCTAAAGTTTCTTTAGGATATCCCACAAACCTACATTTGTTAGAGCTAGTTCATAACTTGTCTATATATAACTTCTTTACATAAGTAGGATAACCCCAAATCTTAACGTGTTTGAGACTGGGTTTCCTCCCTTTCGTTATCTCATATGGTGTTTTAGGTACTGCCTATGAGGGAGCTTTTTTCAATAAGTATGTGGCAGTTGGGACAACATATCCCCAAGAAGATATAAGAAGATCAATATAACTCATCACGAATCGTACTATATTCAATAAGGTGCGATTCTAGGAGGATTTCACTAAGAGAGAATCTCTTTCTCTTTAAGATAATTGAGAAAATCATTAAATAGGTATTTTCCTCTTCCATCATATCAAAGAGCTTTAATAACTTTCTCAATTTTCATTTCAACTTTATTTTTAAATTCTTTGAACTTCTCAAATGAATCAGATTTGTACTTAACTAAGTACACAGACCCATACCTAGAATGATTACCGGTAAAAGTAATGAAGTAGGAGTAACCTCCTCTAGCATTAACTATTAAGGGCATATATACATCACTATGTATTAACCCTAATATATCCGTAGCTCTTTCTCTATGTCCACTAAATGGATATCTAATTATCTTCCCATGAGATAGGTTTCATAGGTTGGATAGGATTCACAATCCAATAGATCCAAGAATCCATCTTTTGCCAACTTGTTTGCACTATCCTCATTGATATGACCTAGTCTTAAGTGCCACATGTAGGAATGACTTAGATCATTATCTCATTTCCTTTGTTGTTTCATATAAAATATTTTACCATCTACTTCCAGATAATAAAACTAAGTGATAAGTCCATATGGCTAATGTAGCAACACTTGCTTTATGTCCAAGGCGAAAATTGACTTTTCCTTACTTAGTTTCTAGCATTTTCTCAGCATCTACAACCTATTGCAAAAGTGAGAACCATACTTAGCATCTAATACCCAAGTATAAGCATTAAGCATATTTCAATGAAGAACAATAAAGACTTCCATTTCGAAGGCTTGTTTTGCAAGGTGATCCTTGCAGTTTCTTTTCCAATGCCCATCTTTGTCACAACAAGAGCACTATCCCTTATCCTTCTTAGTTATTGATGAAATAGTCTTGTTGACACTTCTCTTTACTTTCAATGATTTCTTCTTCTTTTTTAAGACTTTCTTTTAGAGGAAGAAACTCCAACAAGTATAATGGGTGTCTTAAACTTTCTTGGTTGTAGCTTTTGCAATCTTCATCATATAACAAGTTCTAGAAGTGTAGCTTCAAACTCATTCATGTTGTAGTTTATAACATATTGCGATAATGAGTCTGGAAGGGATTAAAGAATTAAGTCACTACTTTACTCTGCATTCATACTAAAATGAGTCAGTCTAACTGCTCGATATAGTTGATCATCTTTAATCCATACTCATTGACTAATGATCCTTCAGGCATCCTAGCCCTAAAGAGGTTATGCTCACTATTTGAAATCACCTTGACAAGATGCCCAGGTGGTGATCTTCCAAACACCCAAGTCTAGAATGACTTGTAAAGAAAAGATACAGCAACCAAAGTAAGAAAGAAAAGAAGACAAGCGATTTGTTATTGAGGTTTGACAATAGCCTACGTCCCTGTGAGTTCCTCTAAACTCTCTGCACTAAATCAATGGTTCTTTACAATCCAGTAGCCCTCTTCAAGAAACCTCAAGTTCTTGAAGAAACCAAGAAGAGAAGAAAGAAGATGATAAGAACTTTTAAAATGCTCTCTATCAATTCTATACTACTCCCTCTTTACAACCAGCTTCACTACAATGAGTCCCTATTGTGTTTTGTGTCTTTGCACTCTCACACAATTCTCTCTTATATGTCTATCACTCTTTACAATTGATCTCAAATTATGTCACAATGTTAATGAGAATAAAGCTAGGTGACCCTTTATATAGTGTACCAACTTCTTGTCCAATCTTGAGAGTCAATCTCCACCCTTAGATCTTGTTGACCACTCAACCATGGCCCTTGATCAATCCTAAGTGATGTTGTGTGTTTTTGACATGTCTCCACGGACTTAACAAAGGCTAAATCAAATGGACTATGTGTGCCTTCAAGGTGCGGCCTGAAACAGGGCACACTTGCTGCCACTCTGTGCGCCGCAGCCTGGGGTAGGGTGTTCCGCAACCTGGGGTAGGGTACGCCACTACCTGGCCTTCCTCCAGCATACCTCCATGTTGTGCACTGTAGCCTAGACAAAGCTGGGCCACGGCCTGACCTGATGCACATGCTTTCCAGCTTGTGTGCTTAGGCGCACACACTAGTGTGCCTACCTTTGCCTTGCTCCAAGGTGCCGCGCACACTTATGTGCACTTCTTTAACATGTTAAATTTATTCTTCCAACCTTGGTTTAGACATTAACCTTGTTTAAACCATGTTTAAACCTTAGATAAATATCAATAATCTCTACTATTGTCTAATTTTTTAATCCTGAACCATTGTGTAGAGAACTTCAGGATCTAAACTCATCTTGAGTCATCAATCAACCGACTCCAATCCTAAGTAGTCCAAGGCAAGGATTGAACTTATTCTCCCTGCCTTCCTTCCTTATAGCCTTCAGGTTACCTCATGTAAATGTTCTTATCGAGCTCTCCATGTAAGAACGCTATCTTCACATCCATTTCCTCGATTTCCCAATCAAATTGGACCACTAATGCTAACACTATCCGTATCGTCATGTACTTCACGACCGGTGAGAAGATTTCGGTGAAATCTATGCCTTCTTTTTATGTGAACCCCTTCGCCACCAGCCTAGCTTTATATCGGACTTCATCCCTTAGAGTATTCCCTTCTTTGATCTTGTAGATCCATCTACAATCCACAACTCTCTGTTTTTCTAGTTTGGGCACCAACTCCCAAAGGTTGTTCTTCATCAAAGAATCCATTTCTTCCTTCATAGCCAGCTGCCACTTTGATGAATCCTTACACTCCATGGCTTCCATGTAAGTTTCTGGTTCACTCATCTCTCATTCTATCCAAGGAACTGCTACATTAGCATCCGCAAACCCATATCTTAAAAGTGGTCTCACTACCCTCCTTTCTCGGTCCGTTGTGAGCTATTAGTCATTCTGACTTGCTGCATTAACCTCTTCCAGTTTAGCCTCCTCTTGAATGCCTTGAGCATGGCCTTTATTCAAGGGCTCTACCTAGTCTGAACTCTCTTGCCTCCCTTACTCTACCTGAACCGAACTCTCCTTGATGCGATGCTCCACAACTTCCAGACTGGTTTGCTCACTAGCCTCTGCATGGTTAGTTTTCTCTAAGTAGGGAAATAATAATTCATTAAAAATAACATCCCTACTTATTATGAGTTTCATGCCCTTCTTTTCTAAGGACGACAACCTATATCCCTTAACCCCATCACCATATCCTAGAAATACACATTTTCTAGACCTTGGGCTAAGTTTATCCTCATTTTGATGTGCATATGCAGCACACCCAAAAGTCCTAAGGTTGCTTAATTCAGGGGGTTTCCCACTCCACATCTCCATGGGAGTCTTGAGCTCTAAAGCTCTAAAGGGTGATCTATTTACCAAGTATGCAGCAGTAGCCACAGCTTCTCTCCAAAAATATTTTGGTAAACCGGATCCTATTAACATGCGCCTAACCTTTTCTATAAGGGTTCTATTCATCCTCTTAGCAACTCCATTTTGCTGAGGTGTTTTTACAACTGTTCTATGCCTTAGAATTCCATTTAATTCATAGAATTTATCAAAATCCTTATTGCAAAAATCTAAGCCATTATCGATTCATAAAGCCTTAACTACCCTACTCGTTTGAGTCTCCAACAACTTTTTCCACACAACAAATTTATTTAAGGCATCTGATTTATTTCTAAGTAAATAAACCCACACTTTTTTCTTGAATAATCATCAATGAAAGATAGAAAGTAAAAGTTACCTCCTTGTGTTGGTGTTCTTGCTGGTCTCCAAAGGTCCGAATGAATGTAGTCAAGAATGCCCTTAGACTTGTGCACTTCAATGTTGAAGCTGACCCGGTGTTACTTCCCAAGAATGCAACTCTCACAGAAATCCAGTTTCTCTACTTTGTCTCCTCCAAGTAGACCATCCTTGCTAAGAACTTGTAGGCCCTTTTCACTTATATGTCCCAAGCGAGTGTGCCAAAGGGCTGCCCTATTCATCTCAGCCATAAAGCTTGCTGCTTGATCCTTGGTTTCTGTTTTGCTGATCATCTCATAAAGTCCATCTTTTATTGCTACCTTGATCACTACCAAAGATCCCTTGGTCACTTTGATCTTTCCTCCCTCCACTTTGCAAGAATACCCCAAAGAATCCAGCTACCCTAATGAGATCAAATTCCTCTTCAAATCTAGAAGATGCCGCATATTTCACAGTAGCCTTGTGACTCCATCAAACATCCTCAACTGGATGTCTCCTATCCCCCTCACTTGGCAAGAATTGTCATTCCCCAGGAAGACCCTTCCATCATTGATCTCCTTGAAATTCTTGAACCATTCCTTGTGAGGGCACATGTGATAAGTGCACCCGGAATCCAGAATCCACTTCTCACTGCCTTGTCTCCTGCTCACATTTGAGCACTCAATAAGCACATCATCTTGCTATTCTCCTTTGGCAACCGAAGCCTCTCCATTATTGGTATGGCTTCTTCTCTCATCCCACATCTTCTTCTTGAAATGGCCCTCTTTGCTGCAGTAGAAGCATCTCTTTCCTCCTCCAAATCTTGTATTAGAATGAGATCTCCCATGGTTCTACCCTCTACCTCTTGATTTCTCCCGATAGTTGCCATGAGTGCTACTGCCATTCCGAGTCGCTGGCCTTCCTCTTACGAATATCCCTTCTCCACTTGATGCCTCCCTCATCTTGGCTTTGAAATCATAAGCCCTTATGGCATTGATCACAATCTCCTTGGTTAAAGTATCTCTTCCATACTCAATAACATTAATCAGATTATTAAAGAAATCAGGAAGAGAGTTTAATAAAATAACAACCAATTGTTCATCTAGGAATTTAATACTACAACTAGCCAAATCTTGAACTAGTTTATTAAAGACATCAAGATTATCTTGCAACTCTTTATTAGGATCCATTTTAATAGCAAAGATTCTTTTAAGAAGATAAATCTTGTTAGGGAGAGTTTTGGTAAGAAACAACTCATCTAGTTTCTTCCATATGATAGTCGGATCTTCTGAGTCTCTGCACTCCCTTGTGACACTATCCGACATGTGCAAGAAAATGGTGCTGTAAGCCATCTTCTTCATCTCAATCCGCTGGTCCTCCGTGATACTTGCTGGAAAAGCATCATCTTCTCCAATAGCCAAGTCCACTTTCTATTGCATAAGAACAGCCTTGATCTTTCGCTTCTATAGGGAAAAATCTCCCTTTCCATCAAACTTCTCAACAACAAAATTTGAAGCCATCTTTGCTGACAAGATCCCAGATTTATGCAACACCCACAAATACTTTCTTCTAAACCTCAAGAACACGATCGAAGATGGATCTTAACACCATTCTTGAATCACCCTCAAGAACACGATCTGATCTCGATCTTTACTCTGTTCTTGAATCACCCAAAAAGTTGATCTTTGATTCTTGGAGTCTTGACTCCATCACCTTCTTGATCTTGCTCCGATACCCAGCTGTACAAGCTCTGATACCACTGTTGGAAATCACCTTGACAAGATGCCCAGGTGGTGATCTTCCAAACACCCAAGTCTAGAATGACTTGTAAAGAAAAGAAGACAAGCAATTTGTTATCGAGGTTCAGCAATCCCCATCAGTTCCTCTGAACTCTCTGCACTAAATCAATGGTTCTTTACAATCCAACAACCCTCTTCAAGAAACCTCAAGTTTTTGAAGAAACCAAGAAGAGAAGAAAGAAGATGATAAGAACTTTTACAATGCTCTCTATCAATTTTATACTACTCTCTCTTTACAACCAGCCTCACTATAATGAGTCCCTCTTGTGTTTTGTGTCTTTGTAGTCTCACACAATTCTCTCTTGTATGTCTGTCACTCTTTACAATTGATCTCAAATTATGTCACAATGTTAATGAGAATAAAGCTAGGTGATCCTTTATATAGTGCACCAACTTCTTGTCCAATCTTGAGAGTCAATCTCCACCCTTAGATCTTGATGACTACTCAACCATGGCCCTTGATTCAATTCTAAGTGATGATGTGCATTTTGGACATGTCTCCACGTACTTAACAAAGGCTGAATCAAATAGACTATGTGTGCCTTCAAGGTGCAGCTTGAAACAGGGCAAGGTGCGACCGAAAACAGGGCACACTTGCTGCCATTCTGTGCGCCATGGCCTGGCCTTCCTCCAGCATTCCTCCATGTTGTGCACTATGGCCTAGACAAAGCTGGGCCGTGGCCTAACCTGATGCACATACTTTCCAGCTTGTGTGCTTAGGCGCACACACTAGTGTGCCTACCTTTGCCTTGCTCCAAGGTGCCACACACACTTGTGTGCACTTCTTTAACATGCTAAAATTTATTCTTCCAACCTTGATTTAGACATTAACCTTGTTTAAACCATGTTTAAACCTTATACAAATATCAACACTCACCATATAACTCTTATAGATGAAGCAATGTTACATAAGCATTTTCCATCTTGTCATATGATGTGCAAATTTTAAATGGTCGAAAGTGCACGAATCACAAATAGTATTGCGATGAGTTTACTCTCGAGGAATTGTAGTAGTTTAAATCCTAAATTACTTTCTTAAAATTACTAAAACAAACTCTGAAATTTAATCCTAAACGCTTTAATTAAAAGATTGGTGAAGAGAAAATTGAAATAAAAACAATTAAACAAAACGAATTATGAAGAGATGAGTATAATCAATGAGAACAATTGGGAGTTTAGCTTGCTATCTAATCATGAATTGGAACATTTGGTGAATATAAAGAATTAATCAACATTCAAGACTATTAGTATTTCCACTAAGACTACGGAATGACATTGATCGTATTTATTCTCAATTTATAACTAATTAATTAAATCCTATGGATCGTGTTCATCAATTAATTAATTAAATTAAGTATAAGGAAAACACAACCACCTAAATCACAATTTGATTTGAATCCTAATTTAAATTCCTATTCAAGAAAGCTTAATTAGGTCTAGATGATTTGTCCTCAACCTAATCTCAAATATTAACCTTGACTATCAATAATAGATGGCCAATCCATAAGCAATAATCAAAGATATGAAGAATATTGAATAAGAAATAATCTAGAAAATTTCATAAAACTAAATCCACCAAAATATCCAAAACAATCAAGGCAGCTAAGCAAAACGCCCAACAATGCGTTCAGTCGCTCATGTTTAAATCTCAATCACAGAATTCGAATACTAGGGTTACAAGCATATTGAAGGACAAAAGGAGAAAAGATAGAATTTCTTCCCAAATTACAAGATGAATTCTCAAAGTCTTGAAACGATTGATCGTCGTCTTCAATCTCTTGATAAGCCATCTTGATGAAAAAACCCGTCTCCTCCTTCAATCTCCCAAAACTCCTCTTGATAATATCTCTCCAAGAACTGTCGTCGTCTCCCCTCTTCTCTGAGTCTAAAATTCCTATATATAGTTGTATTGAGACTGCTTTGTAGATAGAAAATTGCCCTTCTGTTCAGGCTGTGTGCTTCTACTACTGTCCAGACCCGATTCTGTTGCTATCCAGGCCGAGTGTTTGTTGTTGTCCAGCCAGGTTTCTACTGTCCAGAACTGGTCCGGTTGTGTTGCTGTCTAGCCCATGCAAATCCCAAAAATATCATAATTTAATAGCTTCTTCACTTCTGCCACACAGAAATCATGCACAGCTTGACTTTTGTCTACTAAAACTGCCATAACTTTCTCTAGAAAAATCATATTTACAAGCCGTAAAATTCTTCAGAAAATAGACATCCAGATCTTTCCAAGAATTTATGGGTCATCACCTGGTTCTTTCTGAATCATTACAGTTTAATTCACAAAAATCACTTCTGCCACGCCGAAATTACGCACAACCTGACCTTTATCTACTAAAACTGCCATAACTTTCTCTAGAAAAATCATATTTACAAGCTGTAAAATTCTACAAAAAATTAGATATCCAGATCTTTCCAAGCATATATGGCTTATCTCCTGGTTCTTCTTGAATCAATACAGTTTAATCCCAAAAAAAAATGACTGATATGTACGGGCAATTCTGGTAATTTAGTAAAACTCCTTTCCAAGTGCTTGTGAACTTGTAAAACAACGAAAAACAACACAAAGTAACAAATTCGTAAGCTAAACATATAAATAAATACTTGAAAAACATACAAAATACTAGGACAAATATTTTTTCATCAAATTTGTTGGACGTTTATCAACCTAAATAAATAAGTAAATAATCGTACTTGTTTTACTTGCAAGTGCACAAGGTCTGTGGTAGCATAGTGTGCAAGTGCGAGATCATTTCCACAGGGATTGGTGAATTTCTATCTAGAATTAATTTCTTTAAGTTAAAAGAGAAATAACAGTTGATAGTGAGTGAATAACAATAATGAGAACATAGGGCTATGATATCCACCACTAATTATACTTTCCCACTTACTAAGGTTTCAATGCTCTAGCCTTATCATGAATATCTAATGGTTGCCAACCTAAGGGCTTAGTCCACACCTTAGGCTATTGATCTCCCTATGCAACGAGTTAGGCATGGTGTATACTCTAACTCTTTTCTCTCTTTAAGGGATTCAGCATAGGTGTATACTGAGTTGTTCCTTAAGAGAGCATGAGGGCTATGGAGATCGGCAACCACATGGGACCTAGGGCTTGGTCCGCTCCCAGTTTCCTATGTTGATTAACCTGGGAATCCGGTGTGGATATCCCTTGTTACTAATGTCAAACCCAGGACTCGGACATCCAAATTGATTCGACTAACCTATCCATACCACATGCATACGTTGATCAGGCACATACATATGAGGAATGTAAATATAAACAGGTATTAATCAAGTTAAATATTCTAACAAGGCTGTAGCAAAGATAGTCAATGAATAAATGTGTAGTAAAGCATAACTAGGGCTTCAATCGAGCCCTATAGGTGTTTAGTTACACATACTAAGTAAAGTAAACATGGTAAACATAATTAAGTAAAAACAGAAAACTAAAACCGAAGAAGACTCGGGAGACGAGTCGTCAATTCTTCTCCTAAGCTCTCTACTTCGAGTCTCAAACAAAAGGTGTGTGTTATGTGTTTTACAAGCCTATTTATAGAGTCTTCATGGTGTCCTGAAACCCTAATTCCATTTTGGAGTTGGAAGACTTCTTTCCAATTCTGGCTTTGCCGCCTCTGGAGTAATTGCACTCGAGTGTATGCGGGATGCACTCGATCGCATGTGTGCGCTCGAGCCTTCTTCAAGTGCGCTCGTGTGCTTGTGTGCTTAATCATAAGGGAGGTGCGCTCGAGTGCACCTTGCTGGAGGCCAGAACTTCACTCTTTGCTTCTAACAACTCCATTTTGTTATCTTTTTGTCCAAGTCCTGTGAAAAACACATAAAACACAAAAATGAAGTATAATCTACTAAAATAGATAAGTAAAGAGTCTAACAAGTTTAAATTAAGGGGCTTAAATATGACTATTTAAGCACTTATCACATCCCCAAACTTACATATTGCTAGTCTCTTAGCAATACAAAACTAAAGACTAAGTTAGAACAAAGTTTTAAAGATAAATTCATTTCCATGATATTTAGAAATTTAGGTTGTGCATAAAATGATGATAACCGTTCATGAGTAAGCTTAAAATAAAAACACATTTTGAATTGTAAAAGGATTTTCAAAAGCACATTTTACTCACCTAAAGCTGGCCTAAGGCATTACAAGTTTGATTAGTGTGTGATGATCTAGCACATATAAGATGGGGCTTCCACATAATTTTAGTGTATAGTGTTTCGGTGCCCAAACTTTTATTAAATTTCTTATCAGAGAGAATAAAATGGCATAATACTTGCTTATTCTTTCTTTTTCTTATTATCATGTGATTTTTGCCATGTTGAGTTCCATTGAGCTTTCTATTTGACCCTTGTAACGAGTGTTTGGCCAATGACTCCTAAACCAGATGGTTTTAGGGCATTAGGTGTAAAGACACCCCTAAGGACTTACTAACTCGAGTCAAAAAAGCTACGGAACTAATAGGTTTTTATACTTCTTAATAAAATTCTTACCTTTTGACATGAACACTCAATGCTTACTGAGGCAAGAGGCCTAGTTACTCAGTGTAAATTTGTGATTATGGTCATTAAAGGCTTACTTCTCACCTTTTGACGTGAACACTCAATGCTTACTGAGGCAAGAGGCCCAGTTACTCAGTGGAAAGTTTTTAATGATCATTAAAAGCTTTTTAATCACTTTTTGCATGATGGACAGTTTTCTTTGTTTTTCTTATGCCAAAGGGTTCTTTTCAACAAGTTATCCGATTATCGTTTAGGTTATGGAAACATAGACAAAAAAAATTGTATGTCATACCCCACACAAATGTGTGCTAAATGTGCTTGTGCAAATTTGGATTAAACTCGTGAGTTCTTAGGTGCCTTGAGGTAGGTAACTAAACTTTGTAAAATTCCCATTGCAAGACTATGTGTTCTCGCTTTTAAGTTTACTAATGAAGTGTTATCAAATTTTTAAATCAACCAAAATTTTTGCTTATCAACAAAACATGCATTTATCTTCTAATAAAAAAACTAGGACTTAGTGTGTGCATGTGTTTTAAGTGCGTGTGTGATAGTATCTAGCATCTCCCACTACCCCCAAACTTAAAATGCACATTGTCCGTAATGTGTGGCATGGAAAGATTTGACCTGGGAGATGGAGACTAGGCGACTTGTTTGCTTGTACACACCCCCAAACTTGAACTGGATGCATGCACTAAGTACCTAACAAAGGAAAACAAACATTGTTCTGAAAAACAAAATATAAATAATAGATATGTAAATATGACTATAATTAAAAGAAAAGTATTAAATAAAAAGGATATATCTGGGGTGCCTTCCATGAGCGCTAAGTTTAACATCTTCAGCCAGACGGGTATCTCTTCACTGTTGATCATCAGTGGGTGCAGTCGAGGAGGTACCAGGTGCAGGAGGTAGGTTCTGGTGTAAATGCGCTCAATCGCAAGGAGTATTGTGCTCGATCGCACTTCCTTAAGTGCTGACGTTTTGTGTGACAGAAACTGGAAATTGAGGTGGGTCAGGTGCCTGTGGATCAGCTATGTAATGCACAGTTTGAAGTGTCAGGTCCTCGTCCTGATGAGGTAATGCGAGATCGAGGTAAGGTTTGATGCGGTGTCCATTGACTATAAAAGTTTGATTGTTGTGTAAGTCATGAATTTCCAAAGCTCCATGAGGGAAGACCTTGGTGACCACATATGGACGTGCCCATCAGGATTTTAATTTTCCAGGGAACAACCTCAATCTTGAATTGTAGAGTAGTACCCTTTATCCTACATGAAACTCTTTTCGCACTAATTTTTTGTCATGATAGGCCTTGGCCCTTTCCTTGTAAAGCTTGGCATTCTCATATCCATCATACCTCAACTCTTCTAGCTCATTTAAGTGTAGCCTTCTTTTCTCACCTGCTTGTTTCATGTCGAAGTTGAATTGTTTAATTGCCTAATATGCTTGATTTCAAGCTCTACGGGTAGATGGCATGCTTTTCCAAAGACTAGGCGGTATGGGGACATCCCAATTGGTGTCTTATAAGTTTTTCGGTATGCCCACAGAGCATCGTTGAGTCGTAAGGACCAGTTCTTCCGACTAGGGTTTACTGTTCTCTCCAAGATGCTTTTGATTTCTCAGTTACTTATCTCCACTTGGCCACTAGTCTGAGGGTGGTATGGGGTGCCAACTTTATGGGTTATGACATATTTTCTTATGAGTGTAGCAAAAGAATGATGATGGAAGTGGCTGCCTCCGTCACTGATGATCGCTCTTGCTGTTCCAAACCGGGTAAAAATGTTATCCTGTAGAAACTTTAACACCACTTTGTGATCATTAGTCTTTGAGGGGGCTGCCTCGACCCATTTAAACACGTAATCCACTCCTACAAGAATATATAAATTACCAAAAGAATTAGGGAAAGGACCCATGAAATCAATGCCCCATACATCAGGGAAGTTTTCATTTAAAGACAATTCATTTGTGTCATTCTCATAGGGTAGTCTTGATAAGTGATCTGCAACCACATTCTCACTGCCCTTCTTGTCTTTGATTTCCAAATCGAATTCTTGCAATAGGAGCACCCATCTGATCAACCTAGGCTTTGTATCTTTTTTAGAAAATAGATATCTCAAAGCAGCATGGTCAGTATAAACAATAACTTTAGAACCAATCAGATATTATCTAAACTTTTCTAAAGCAAAAATAACAGCTAACAGTTCTTTCTCAGTAGTAGAGTAGTTAAGCTAAGCATCGTTTAAAGTTCTAGAAGCATAGTAAATAGCATGAGGTACCTTATTGATTCTTTGACCAAGGACAACTCCCAAGGCAAAATCACTAGCATCACACATCAATTCAAATGGTAGACTCCAATCTGGTGCCATCATTATTGGGGCAGAGGTTAGAACGTCCTTCAGTGTGTTGAAAGCTGTCATACAGTTATCTGTCCACTCGAATTTGGTATCTTTAGCTAACAATGCACATAGAGGTCTTGAAATCTTGGAGAAATCCTTGATAAATCTTCTATAAAAGCCGACATGTCCGAGAAAACTTCTGACACCCTTGACTGTGAAAGGGGGAGGTAGCTTTGAAATAATGTTGATTTTGGCCTTGTCTATCTCAATACCTCTGTTGGAGATGGAGTGACCTAACACAATGCCTTGTTGAACCATAAAGTGACATTTCTCCCAATTTAGCACCAAGATACTTTCTTCACATCTCTGTAGGATGCTCTCTAAATGATTTAGGCATTCATCAAAATTAGACCCAAAGACACTGAAGTCATCCATGAATACCTCAATGTATTTCTCCACCATATCAGAAAATATGCTCATCATACATCTTTGAAAAGTGGCTGGTGCGTTGCATAATCCAAATGGCATCCTCTGATAAGCGAATGTACCGAAAGGGCAAGTGAAGGTAGTTTTTTCTTGATCTTCGGGTGCTACGTCAATCTAGTTGTATCCACTGTACCCATCCAAGAAACAATAGTAACTGTGGCCAGCTAGTCTTTCTAACATTTGATCAATAAATGGCAAAGAGAAGTGATCTTTTCGAGTAACCTTGTTTAGTTTTCGATAGTCAATACATACTCTCCAACCGGTTGTTTTTCTTGTGGGTATGAACTCTTCACTTTCATTTTTCATTACTGTGATCCCACTCTTTTTAGGAACAACTTGAAACGGGCTTACCCACTTACTGTCAGAAATAGGGTAGATGATGCCAACATCTAAGAGTTTCAATATCTCGGCCTTTACTACCTCTTTCATGTACGGGTTAAGTCTTATTTGAGCGTCTCGCATGGGCCTTGCTTCATCCTCAAGGTATATATTATGAATGCATTTGGACGGACTTATTCCCTTAATGTCAGCAATGGCCCATCCAATGGCAGATCTATGCTCCCTTAAAACTCTTAATAATTTGTCTTCTTCTCCAATACTTAAATTAGCAGTGACAATTACCAGTAATGTTTTCATCTTTCCCAAATAGGCATAAGTTAGATGTTCTGGCAGCTGCTTTAATTCCAAAATTGGTGCCTGGATAATAGAAGGAAAAATAGTGGTATTAGTGGGCATGAGAGTTTCAAATGGGGTAGCATACTTACTTGAATGCTTTTGGGAAGCCTCAAGAAGGTGCACAGTTTTCATGATGCGATTAGTGATATCTTCCGGTTCTTGCTCAATATCCATAGTTGTAAGGCTATAAGTAAGAGTAGTCTCTAAGGGATCAACATGTTGGACCTGAAAAACTTGCTCAACAAAATTATGTATCATACATATATTAAAGCAGTCCATATTATCTTGAGGTAATCTTAATGCATCAAATATTTTGAATTCTATTTTCTCCCCATTTACCTTCATACTTACTGTACCCTTTTTCACACGAATTTTTGTATTAGCCATTCTTATGAAGGGTCTTCCTAAAATGATAGGAAAGGGTAATGGCATAGGGCATTCTTCCATATCTAACACAATGAAATCTGCGGGTAGAATGAATTCTCCTACTTTTACTAGAACATCCTCAAGAATACTCCTAAGTCTTTTTATACTTCTATCTGCCAATTGTAAGGTAATGGAAGTAGGTTGTAGCTCCCCCAATCCTAGGGTTTCAAATACTGTATATGGTAGCAAATTCACACCCGCCCCCAAATCTAGTAATGCTCGCTCAAATAACTGACCACCTATCCTACAATGAATAGTAAAACTACCCGGATCTTTTAGTTTAGGTGGGAGTTTTCTTAATAGCACAACACTTACTTCTTCAGTTAAATCTACAGTTTCATGTTCTTGAAACTTTCTTTTATGAGTGAAACATTCCTTTAGAAATTTAGCATAAACTGGGATCTATTGAATTGCATCTAACAAATGAATGTTTATTTCAACTTTTCACAAGGTTTCAAAAATATCAAGTAATTTACTTTCTTTCTTTTGTTTTACTAACCTCTATGGGAAGGGTGGTGCATTCACCTTCTCCGTCTCCCTTACCTTTGATGCTATTGCAGATTCATCGGTCCTTATTACTTTACCATTTCTGAGGGTCATGACAGCTTTAAGTTATTAATGTCCCCCAAGGTGTTGAGCTGAAATCTCTCGTTGCTTTTTTCTGCTCATCTCCTTAGCTAATTGTCCCATTTGTACTTCTAACCTTTGGATGGCTTGTTCATGTTTTGCTGTGGTTTGCCTTAGTTCGATCAGGAACTATCCTTCTTCTGTCATGAACTGGTATTGTGAAGTAATGATTTGTTGCTGCTGAATTGCTAGTTGCCTTACTAGAATTTCGAGGTCATTCTTCTTGGGTTCAGGAGCAGTTTGGGCTGCTGGTTGGAAATTTCTTTGCTGCCCTTAACTATTTTGGTTGTTGTTCCACAAGAAGTTCGGGTGATTCCACCATCCAGGGTTGTATGTGTTGGCATAGGGGTTGTTCTTTGGCGGATAATTGTTCGGACCCACAAAGTTGGCTTGCTCATGATCTGCAGATGAATATAAAGGACAAGTATTAGTATGATGATCAAACTGTGAGAAAATGGCACATACCTGTAGTGGTGCGACTGATGGGTTAGCTGAGGTGTTCTGAGCGGCCATGGCTTTCACTAATAGGTCAATTTTCCTTTCCATGGTGGCTATTTGAGAAGATGATCCTCTGTTCATGCTTACCTCATACATACCCTTACTTTTGGTTATGTGTCTACCTCGAGAGGAGAACTGCTGCGTGTGTTCTCTCAAGGTTTCAAAAAGTTCAATTGCCTCTTCGCTGCTTTTCTCCATCAGCACTCCTCCACAACCTGAATCAACAATGTTTTTGTTAAAATTACTTAAACCTTCATAAAAGGCTTGTAACAGTTCGTCTTGGGGTAGGTTGTGGTGTGGGCACTTGAGTAGTAGCTCGATGAAGTGTCCCCAGGCCTCGAAGAACAGATCTTCATCCTTTTGTTGGAAGGATTGTATTTCTTTCCTCATTTGCCTTGTCTTCTAAGCTGGGAAGAACTTCTTTAGAAATTTGCTCGCCAACTCCTCCAAAGTGTGGATGGAAACTACATGCAAAGAATTATACCATAATTTAGCATTGTCTTTTAAGGAAAAAGGGAAAAGAATTAATCTTATTCCTTCTTGGTCTAAGCCTCGGATATGCTGGAATTTGCAGAGGTTGAAGAACTCTCGAAGGTGCAAATGTGGATCCTCACTAGGTATACCCCTAAAATGAGTCAGTGCACTAAGTATCTATAGGGATATGTAATAATTTCCTTCTGCCTCAAGTTGATACGTAATGCATGAAGGTTGTTCGAGATTCTGCGGGATGAAGAATTGCTTCATCGGCCTCCGCTCAGGTGGTTGTTGTTCAGCTATCTGTTCTGCCATTGGTGGTGTCTCTTCCCCACTTCCTTCTCCTACCTCTTTTGAGTTATCCCTAAACCTTTGTCGGATAGACCTCTCAAGCTCGGGATCAAAGGGAAAGAATGCTGGATTCTTGGACCGTCGTCCGTGCATGAATCAGTGGATGATATGTGAGTGCAGCAGTCAAAACACTGTTGCTCGGATGACTCTTTGCCTTAATTGCGCTCGATCGCACGTGGTACAGAGGACTTCCTGGAGTGCCTGAAACAGAGAAAAAGGAATTGATTAGGGTTTTTAGGAAAACAAAAAAAAAATATGAGAAAAAAAACATAATAAAATAAGAAATAATGGTAACTAAATGAGAAATTATTTCTAAAAGAAATTTAGTGCAATCCCCAGCAACTGCACCAAATAACTTGTTGGATGTTTATCTACCTAAATAAATAAGTAAATAATCGTACTTGTTTAACTTGCAAGTGCACAAGGTCTGTGGTAGTATAGTGTGCAAGTGCAAGATCATTTCTATAGTGATTGGTGAATTTCTATTTAGAATTAATTTCTTTAATTTAAAAGAGAAATAACAGTTGATAGTGAGTGAATAACAATAATGAGAACATAGGGCTATGATATCCACCACTAATTATATTTTCCCACTTACTAGGGTTTCAATGCTCTAGCCTTATCATGAATATCTAATGGTTGCCAACCTAAGGGCTTGGTCCACACCTTAGGCTATTGATCTCCCTATACAACGAGTTAAGCATGGTGTATACTCTAACTCTTTTCTCTCTTTAAGGGATTCAGCATGGGTGTATACTGAGTTATTCCTTAAGAGAGCATGAGGGCTGTGGAGATCGGCAACCACATGGGACCTAGGGCTTAGTCCACTCCCGGTTTCCCATGTTGATTAACTCGGGAATCCGGTGTGGATATCCCTTGTTACTAATGTCGAACCCAGGACTCGGTCATCCAAATTGATTCGACTAACCTATCCATACCACATGCATACGTTGATCAGGCACATACATATGAAGAATGTAAATATAAACAGGTATTAATCAAGTTAAATATTCTAACAAGGCTGTAACAAAGATAGTCAATGAATAAATGTGTGGTAAAGCATAACCAGGGCTTCAATCGAGCCCTATAGGTGTTTAGTTACACATACTAAGTAAAGTAAACATGCTAAACATAATTAAGTAAAAGCAGAAAACTAAAACCAAAGAAGACTCGGGAGACGAGTCGTCAATTCTTCTCCTAAGCTCTCTACTTCGAGTCTCAAACAAAAGGTGTGTGTTATGTGTTTTACAGGCCTATTTATAGGGTCTTTATGGTGTCCCGAAACCCTAATTTCGTTTTGGAGTCGGAACACTTCTTTCCAATTCTGGCTCTGTCGCCTTTGGAGTAATTGCGCTCGAGCATATACGGGATGCGCTCGATCGCATGTGTGCGCTCGAGCCTTCTTCAAGTGTGCTCGTGTGCTTGTGTGCTCGATTATAAGGGAGGTGCACTCGAGTGCACCTTGCTGGAGGGCAAAACTTCACTCTTTGCTTCTAACAGCTCCATTTTGTTAACTTTTTGTCCAAGTCCTGTGAAAAACACATAAAACACAAAAATGAAGTATAATCTACTAAAATAGATAAGTAAAGACTCTAACAAGTGTAAATTAAGGGGCTTAAATATGATTATTTAAGCACTTATCAAAATACCCCCAAACCTAGATTTTGCTAGTCCTCAAGCAAAACTAAAAGAAAACATAAACAAAACAAACCTAAAAACTTAAATCAACAAAACCCTCGTACCTTAATTCTTTTTATGACTCATATCTAGATATCTTATGCACAATTATGTTCACAATCTCAACACTTCATAATTCATTGCTCAAATCAAGTACACATCGCACATCCATATTCTAATGCTCAAAACACCTCACATCAGTTACCCTCAAACCTAACGTCAAGAATCCAAATTAGTTTCGACTCTAGGCCTAACAGGATTCACTCATTAAGCACACCAAACCTAAGTTTCAAACACTCATCAAGCATATGCGAATAAACGTTATGTAAACAAGAAATTTCAAATATAAATTAGCATATGAATATGGATATCACTAAAGAACGCTCAAATGTTCGCAAAATAGATCTCATGAAAAGAATCAAATGTTAGGATTGCAAAGCTATCACATCACCCATATCATATCCTAGTCAAAAACCTCAAGCAAAACATATTGAGTATGAACTTATGCATAGATGGGCATGGTTGGCCGAACCTGATTTACACCAAAGCTCTTTCTTTTCAACTCTTTATAAGAGCAACTTCAATACCCTTGAAGTATCTCAGGTCCTCTTTATTATCTAACCAAATCTCTTTTTGACATGTTTCTCATATACATATATATATATGTATATATATATACATATATATCTATATATGTATATATATATATGTATGTATGTATATATATATATATACATGTATGTATATATATATACATACATACATATATATATATATACATATATATATATATATATATTTTTTTTTTCTTCTACTTTTTTTTATAGGAATTTGGATCTTTCTCCAGAGACAGTGGCAACTAGGGCGTATAACGATAGGCACATACTCAAACTTCTTAGTCAAGTCATTCAACTAAAATAATAAGAATACACAACATGATACTTAAAATGAGTTATATAATCCTAGCATTCAATGGAAAACCTATAGAGATCATCTAACAATTAAGGTCATAATGAAGAGTGTTTAAGAGTACCAAGAAACTAACTCTCAGAATAAAATGTTTATGGCTCAAATAACTCACTAGGTAGTCTCCACTATTTGATTCTCAATCATTAGATCTAGGTTCATCTCATTATCAACATCAAGAGCATGGTCTATGGAATATGAATATGCATCAATCCTCACAACAACTTGTCAGTGTTAAAGAAACTAAACTCAACGTGCATAAAAGACTTAATTACTAACCATAAAACAAATTGTAGCATGAAAATTTTGTCTCAACAAGTTCTAACTACACCCTCAAACCTAAACTAAACATTGTCCTCAATGTATGAAATCAAACACACATTTAGAAAACATTTAGAATGGAACAATGAAAATGAAAGAACAAAAACCATACTCTATCAAATGGGTCGGTTGCCTCCCACCAAGCGCTTTCTTTAACGTCTTAGCAAGACGTTGGTTGAACTTATTCAGGATCGTGCACCTCAATGCACTCAACAGCCCCCTTCTCATGGACACCTTCCAAGTAAGGCTTCACACGATGCCCGTTGACCTTGAATGTCACTTGAGTCTTCGGGTTCAGCAACTCTACCACTCCATGAGAAAAAACGTTGACTACTGAAAACGGTCCGCACCATCTTGACTTCAATTTTCCTGGAAATAATTTGAAACAAGTGTTAAACAAAAGAACTTTCATTCCAGGATAAAGAGACTCATGGATAAGGCCTTGGTCATGGTAATGCTTAGTGCGTTCTTTGTAGATCTTTGCATTCTCATAGGCTTCATCACGAATCTCTTCTAACTCGTTAAGTTGTATTAACCGCTTCTCTCCTGCCATTGCCATGTCCATGTTTAACTCCTTGATTGCCCAGTACGCCCGATGGTCAAGCTTAACCGGTAAGTGGCATGCCTTTCCAAAAACCAACCGATAGGGGCTCATCCCAATGGGTGTCTTATACACCGTGCAATATACCCATAATGCATCATTAAGCTTGGTTGCCCAGTCCTTCCATGATGGTCGCACTGTCTTTTCCAAAACGCCCTTGATTTATCGATTGCTTACCTCAACTTGACCCGAAATTTGTGGGTGATATGAAGTCCCCACCTTGTGTGTGATGTTATACTTCTTCAATAACCTGTCACAGAGTTTATTGCAAAAATGGGTTCCTCCACTTATTATGGCCCTCAATGTCCCAAACCTACTAAATATCACATCCTTAAAAAATTTCACAACATAGTTAGCATTATTGGTTCAGGTTGGTATAGCCTCAACCCATTTGGACATATAATTAATTGCAACTAATATACATTCGTATCCAAGTGAAGGCGGAAAAGGACCCATGAAATCAATTCGCCAGACATCAAATAATTCAATGACAAGATTGTTAGTCAGAGGCATCTCATTTCTCTTTCCAATACTACCAGTCCTCTGACATTTATCACAACACATGCAAAACTTATTAGCATCTTTAAAGAGAGTTGGCCAATAAAATCCTTATTGCAATACCTTGAGGGTTGTTTTCTTACCTCCAAAGTGACCCCCACAATGAAGTTCATGGCAAAAAGAAAGAATACTCTCATGCTCAACCTTAGGTACACATCTTCGAATGATTTGATCTTGACCAAATTTGAACAAATAAGGCTCATCCCAAAAGTAACTCCTGCAAGAAGACAAGAATCTCTTCTTTTCTTGAAAAGATAGGTTAGGTCGCAAGACACCACAATCAAGATAATTTACAATATCAGCATACCATGGCTCTTGACTTATAGCAAATAATTGTTCATCGGGAAAAGTGTCAACAATTTTCTTATCTTCTTCTTACTTATGTGAATCAAAGTCTGAAATTAACCTAGAAAGGTGATCTGCAACAACGTTCTCACTACCCTTCTTATCCCTTTTTTCTAGGTCAAATTCTTACAAAAGCAAGACCCACCGAATTAGTCTTGGCTTAGCATTCGGGTTAGTTAATAAGTGTCTTAATGCCGCATGATCCGAATTCACAATGACCTTAGACCCTACCAAGTAAGGCCTGAACTTGTCTAATGCAAACACGATTACCAAAAACTCTTTTTCCATGGTGGAATAATTGAGTTGGGCATTATTAACTGTTCTACTAGCATAGTAGATCACATGTGAACGCTTATCCACTCGATGCCCCAAAACAGCTCCCATAACATAATCAGATGCATCACACATAATCTCAAAAGGAACTGACCAGTTAGGTGCCATGATAATAGGTGTCGATGTCAACTTTTCTTTCAAAGCATTAAAGCCGATAAAGCAATCATCATCAAAAGTAAAAGCAACATCTTTAGACAACAAATTACATAATGGGCGACTTATCTTAGAAAAATCTTTAATAAATCTCCTATAGAAACTTGTGTGTCCTAAGAAACTCCTAATCCCTTTAACTGAAGTCGGGAGTGGCAATTTAGCAATCAAGTCAATTTTAGCCTTATCTACTTCAATACCTTTACTAGAAATCACATGCCCTAGTACAATGCCTTGTTATACCATAAAACGACTCTTCTCCCAACTGAGTGTTAAATTACACTCAATGCATCTTTCAAGTACCAAAGTCAAATTATGCAAACAATTATCAAATGAGGTTCCAAAAACTGAAAAATCATCCATAAATACCTCAATGAATTTTTCCACCATATCTGAGAAGATTGACATCATGCATCTTTGGAATGTGGCTGGAGCACTGCGTAAGCCAAATGGCATCCTCTTAAAGGCAAACGTCCCAAATGGGCAGGTGAATATTGTCTTCTCTTGATCCTCTGGCGTAATCGGCACTTGATAATAACCTACAAGACCATCAAGAAAATAATAAAAATAATGCCCTGCTAGTCTTTCCAACATTTGATTAATAAAATGAAGTGGAAAATGATCATTTCTAGTAGCTGAGTTCACTTTCCTGTAATCAATGCACATTCTCCATCATATAGTCATCCTAGTGGGCACTAGCTAATTCTTCTCGTTTCGCACTACTATAATCCTAGATTTCCTAGGCACAACATGAACTGGACTAAGCCATCTACTATCTGAAATAGGGTAGATAACTCTTGCATCTAGGAGTTTTAAAATTTCTTTCTTCACTACCTCTTGTAGGTGAGGGTTTAGTCTCATTTGAGCTTCTTTTACAAGTTTGGCACCGTCCTCTAAAATGATCTTATGCATACATGTAGCAGGACTAATACCCCTGATTTCACTTATACTCCATCCTATAGCTCTCCTAAGTCTGCTAAGCTCTTTCACAACTCTCTCTTCTTGGGTTTGGGCCAAAGTAGATGAAATAAGCATAGGATATGTGTCTCCCTCTCCCAAAAATATGTACTTAAGGTGCTTAGGTAACTCCTTAAGTTCAAGCTTAGGTGGAGTAGTATCTTCCCTAGGTAGGGAACTTGGCAATTCTAAAGGTTGTTAGAATCTTCTTGGGGTGACATTGGTATTGCACTATCTAACATCTCATGATACCCTTTAGTCTCCTCTTCTAATGTTTCCTCTACTCTCTCAATCATAAGTGCAACTTCAAGCTTGTCCTCTATTTCTGTCTACAAATAAGTGTCATAAACAAGTGAGTCCACACAATCAATAAAAGAACACTCATTGTTAGTAGAAATAGAAGAAAGAGTGGTTAGAGAATCAAACACTTTAAATTGTACAGTCTCTCCCAAGACTGTCATCGTTAACCTCCCATTATGGACATCAATAATAGTCTCGGTTGTGGCCATAAATGGTCTACCAAGAAGAATTGTGTGCTCCTTGTCCTTAGATGGGGTTCCTTCTATCTCCAATAACATGAAATCCACAGGCACAATCACTTTGTCTACCTACACCAATATATCCTCAACTATTCCATTAGGATATTTAGCTGACCTGCCAACGAGTTGAAAGGACATAGTTGTTGACTTAAGCTCCCCCAAACCTAGTTGCGAGTATATCGAATATGGCATGATATTTATACTTGCTCCTAAGTCTAGCATTGCTTTAGTGACCTTCTTGTTTCCCATTGTGATGTTGATGATGAAACTTTCGGGATCTTTCATCTTAGGTGGTAAGCTTTGTTGGAGCACCGCACTAGTAACTTCTGACACCATCACTTTCTCGTTCTTCTCATATTTCCTCTTTTTAGTGTTAAGTTCCTTATAGAATTTTGCATATGATGGCACATTCTTGATAGCATCCAAAAGAGGCAAATTAATATTCACTTTAGAAAGCATGTCAAAAATATCAGAAAATTGCTTATCCTGTTTAAGAAGGCTTGGATAAGAATAGGAGGCCTGTAAGGCTCGGTCGCCTTGTGCAATGTCATGAAGGAAGATGGCTCCTTCTTCTTGCTCTTCTCAGATGTTTGAGAAAATTGTGGATCTTCAGCTGGATTTCCATTAGGAGTGTTATGCTCCTTTTGCTTTCAATTAATTTTCTTACATCACGTGGCAAGTCATAAGAAATTTTATTATTAGAATTGTTGTTAAGAATTTTACCACTTCGCAGCACTATGATAGCCTTTGCTTGCTCAAGTTGGCTAGGAAACTTCCCTTTTTGATGTACTTGCAATTGTTTCGCAAGTTGCCCAACTTGTACTTCCACCCTCTTCATTGATGCCTCTAAGGAATCCAACCTTCGGCTATGTCTCTCATGGTTCTCTTTGCTAACTTGAATTAAAGTACTCAAGTTCTCCTCCAAAGTTAGATTTCTAGGCTGATTGGGTGGTGTAACTTGGTTTTGATATTGAACCAGTCTTGAACTTAGAGCACATGCAGGAGCGTTGTTAGTCTTCCATAAGAAATTGGGCTGATTTTTCCACCCAAGGTTGTAGTTGTTAGAATATGGATTATTCCTCGGCCTAGGTTGGTAAGCCTCTATTGCATTAACTTGTCCTTGTTCATTTCCTGCATAAGATTCATAAGACAAAGAACAAGTGTTAGCACCATGACCAAAAACCCCACAAACTCCACATACCTCATGATTGGGCGTGTTTGTGGTTGTGAGAAGTTTGACTTGTTTGGTCAACCCTGCAAGTTGCATTGCCATATTGTTGTTGGAGCTGAATTAATTAACCCCAAATCTCCTTCCTCTTACACTCTTTTGTTGGGAATTACACCAAACATCTCATATAGCTCACATGTCTCCTCAGCAGTTTTTTCTCTCATGGCTCCACCGGCAGCGTTATCAACCGTATATTGACACTTTTGGCTAAAACAGTTGTTAGCACACCTTGGGATTAACCAGTTAAGTCCTATGAGTTTGGTGTGTCTATCATAGAAGAATTGATTTTGTAGCTGCAATGGGTAATGATGGTAGGGACACTGGATTAGAAGAATCTTGAACCTATCCTATGCTTCATGGAAGGGTTCTCCCTCCATTTGTGAGAACGTGGCAATCTTAGTTCTCAACTCAGTGGTCTTCTGATGGGAGTAGAATTTGTTCATGAACTGATTGTAGATCGCTTCCCATGTAGTCAAAGAACCGGGTGGAAGAGTCATCAACCACACTTTTGCTTTATCTTTTAATGTGCAGGGGAAGCATCTTATCCTGAGTTAATCGTCATTCAGACCCTGTAGAGGAAAATTCTACACTGTTGCATAGAAATCCCTTATGAAGGTTAATTGGTCTTCATTTAGAATTCCGTAGAATGAAGGGAGCATGCTAAAGTGGTTATTTTTTATCTCATAATTGTGTAGCTTCCCCCAATTGGATGCAAGATATGGAAGTGCAGATGATCGGATTTGCATACTCCTACATTATAATTTGTCTTTCAGCTCCTTCCATTCTTTCAGGCTCCTCTTTTTCTATTCCCTCAACCTTTTCTTCTTCTTCCGTAGGCTGTAACGTCTCCCTTAGCCTATGGATGTTGTCTATTGCTGGCACTAGATTTCTCCCTTGGGATCTTCTACCGTGCATGCACCTGAAGAAAACAAAATAAAAATTAAGCTACCAGGAATTAAGAGAGCGAAAATCAGGAAACAAATTAATACCAATTTAAATCAAGAAAATCAATAAGCAAATAAATAAAATTTGACGAAATAAAAGAAATAAAAATTATGCCTAAAAGAAAGAAAAGAAGTAAAATAAAAATAAAAATAAAAACAAAGAAAATAACTAAAGAATTAAACACCAACTCCCTGTGAACGGTGCCAAAAACTTGATATGCAAATTTTAAATGCTCGCAAGTGCACGAATCACAAATAGTATCGCAATGAGTTTACTCTCGAGGTCGATCTCTCGAGGAATTGCAGTGGTTTAAATCCTAAATTACTTTCTTAAAATTACAAAAACTATTGGAAATCACCCTCAAGATGCCCAGGTGGTGATCTTCCAAACACCCAAGTCTAGAATGACTTGTAATGAACAGATACAGCAATCAAGCAAAGAAAGAACACAAGCAATTTGTTGTCGAGATTAGGCAATGTGCCTACGTCTTCGTGAGCTCCTCCGAGCTCTCTGCACTAAATCAATGGAGTTCTTACAATTACAGCAACACCTCTTCAAGAATCCTCTTGTTCTTGAGGAACAAAAGAAGAGGAAAAGAAAGTGATAAGGACTAGTGTTTCCCTGGAATTTTCCCCAAGAAAATTCCCCTTACAAGCCCTTGAATCCCCAATCTATACTACTCTCTCTCTCTAAACAACCAGCCTCTCTACAATGAGTCTCTCTTGTGTTTTGTGTCTTTGCACTCTTACACTTGATCTCACATATGATGATGTTCTCTCTTATGATTGAAGCTAGGTGACTCTTTATATAGTGCACCAACTTCTTGAACCAATCTTGAAGTCAATCTCAACCCTTAGATCTTAAGAACCAATCAATCATAACCCTCCAACAAGTCTAAGTGATCCTATGCATTTTAATTAAGCTCCATGCACCAGGAGAAGAGTGCTGAAACTTGGCTTCAGGTGTGTTTGGAACCACGACCCAAAACAGGGCAGGCCGACGCTCAAAGGAATGGAGAATAGGCTGTCATGCTGGAGGTCGCGGCTTGGGTGGCTTGTGCCATGGCGCACAGGGCCATGGCGCGCATGGAGGGGCAGATCTTCTAGACTTTCTATGGGCCACGGCACAAACCCATGACCTGATGTTGACTTCAACTTGTTTAATTCTTGGACAAATCCCAACAAATCTCTACCTTTGTCTAAGAAATTAAACATGAACCCATTGTGCAGAGAACTTAGGATCCAAACTCAACTTGAGTCACCATATCAATCGACTCCAATCCCAAGAAGTCCAAGGCAATGATCAAACTTACTTAGAGGTAGAACTTTAGTACCTAAATCTACAGGATTTTCTTCCATGGCCACCTTGTCCACATGAATGCATCCTTCCATAACTTTTTCCCGAATAAAATAGTACCAAACATCCATATGCTTTGTTCTCTCATGGAACACCAGATTCTTGCACAAATGCAACGTACTTTGGCTATCTGAATACACCACCATTTGCTCTTTTAGTACCTTCAACTCTTCTAATAACCCTTTGCACCATATAGCCTCCTTAATGGCTTCCGTTGCCACTATGTACTCAGCTTTGGTTATTGAGAGTGCTACCACCGGCTGCAATTGAGCCTTCAAACTTATACAACATCCGTTTAAGTTGAAGAAGTATGAGGGAATCGATCTTCTTTTATCCTGGTTTGCTTCATAGCCCGAATCAGCATAACCCTCTAGATAGATGGACTTACCCTTCTTCTTATAAACCAGCCCCATTGATGAGTCTTAAATATTGCATATTTTAGACCCTTAACTTACATTTGTTATGCTCTTAGTTAGTAGTATTTTACTTTATTTTACGTTTTTCTTGTGTTTTGCGTGTTTTTACAGCTTTGTGGAGAAAATGAAGCATTTCAGGAGATTTGAATCTTCTGGAGACATTGCGATCGATCGCACGAGATATGCGATCGAGCGCACCTGCGCTCGAGCGCACCTGCCTATGATCGAGCGCAAGGTCATCAATCCCAAATCGAAATATTTGCAGTGCATCGCACCAGCGCGATCGAGCGCACCAGACACGCGATTGAGCACATCTGCGATCGATCGCAACATACGCGATCGAGCGCAACATACTGCGATCGAGCGCACACGGGCCTGTATCCCACATCGTTTCTGCAAGCCACATTACTCCGAGTCTTCCCCTATATAAACACCACCTGACTTCATAATTCAGTGTACAATTCCTGAGCCACTTTGGTGTTTACCGATGGACGTCCGCCAACATTCTGGTGGATCCCGAAGGCATTGCTACCACGAGGGGAAGCGCCGCCCGTCAGCGAGTGGAATTTCTCCCATGTAAAGTTGTTTATTTATTTCTTTATATTCAGTTGTTTTAAATGTTTAGCACTTTTATTATGAATTATAGTTTCATAGTTATGAGTGGCTAGACTCTTCAGCTAAGGTTGAAGATGAAGCCCCGCCGTTGTTTGGCGTAGTAGTTCAGATTTGCTTGTACAAATCTGACAATTTTTAGTATAAATGTTCTGTCAATTATTTGAGTTAATCTTATAATTGATTGAGTTTAAATTGTCTGTTGAATTTTCTTTGTGTTTCATCTGATGGATACATTGAAAGCTTTTCGATTAAATTGGATTCCCTTTGTGATTTGTTAAGAGCGGATACATCGGGTGCTTTTGGTTTAGTAGGGATATTCTTTGTTTTTTGTCTTATAGTTGGATTCATTGAATGTTTTGATAGGCTATATTTTTAGAACATGTATGCTTAACTTCGGTGGGGTGGATTCGGAAACCTTAGTGCCTTTTTTTATTAGTTTTTAAATCAACTTAGTTTAGTTTAAATTTTTTTTGCAAATTATCATTCAAAATTCAAAACTAGGTTAAGATAGAGTTAATTTAGATTAAAAATTATATTTTCACAACGCAATTCCCTGTGGATTCGACCTCGCACTTGCACAACGCTATACTGCAAACGACTCGTGCGCTTGCGAGTAAATTAAAACTCACAACAAGTTTTTGGCACCGTTGCCAGGGAATTATTTGGTTTGTGAAAATTTTTGGTCTAAAATGATTTTATTTTTCTACTAGTTAGTTATTTTTTTTGTTAAAAAAAAAATCATGTGGATGAATCTAGCGCCGGTTTCACAGTCTTTAGAGGACGCCCTCAAGGATTTCATTAAAATGACCAGCCCGTCCCTCAATGCTGCCAACACTTTCAATGTTGAAAGCTGTTCCATCTGTGCTAGTCCCATGCATCTAGCACAGAATTGCCCATCAATGCCGGCTTGTGCCGAGTATCCTATGGAACAAATGAATGCTTTCAATGACTGTTGTTAGCAATCAAATGGATCTTGCTTCGAAACATACAATCCAGGGTGGTGGGACCACTCTAATTTTTCATGGGAGCAGAACCAACCAATGAATTAGGGAGGAGCCCCTTACCATTCTCACAATCAATACACTCCCGAATTTCCTCCACCAATTCCAAATTATGGTCACTCAGCTTATCCAGCACCATCACCCGCTTACCAAGCTCCCATTCAAGCGCCAGCGTCGGTTTCACAATCATTGGATGACGCTCTCAATGATTTCATGAAAATGACTAGCCAATCTATGAGTGAAGTGATGAGTGCAACAATAGAAAACACCCAAGCGATTGCCACACTAGAGAGTCAAATTGATCAAATCGCAAGTTATGTGGGTGAAGGAGAGGAAGGAACGTTCCCCAGTCAAACTGAGCCTAACCCAAAGGAACAGTTTGCGGTGGGAAATTCTTCAACTCCAATGCATTGGCAGGAACAAGTGCAATCAACTGTCCCATACTTGTCTGGGAGACAAGTGGACAATCAAGTGGAAGAGAACCCTGCTATGCACCAAGGGCAAGAGAGTGGCAACAATGAGAAGAGAGATGCTGAGCCATCTACAGCCACTCGTATTATTAAGGATCTCTCTAGGTCGTTTTTACCTAAAGTGCCTTACCCTGAGAGACTACAAGTGCCCAAGAAAGAAGGGAAGTCTGAGGATATTATGGAGGCATGCTTTGCTCAGTTTAAAGAGGATTTGGATTTAGATAAGTTACTTGAGCAAGCAAATACTATCGTGGAGTCTGCTCCTTGGGAGAGTAGTAGGACAGAGGAGACTATGGATGAATCCCGTATTGAGGATCCCTTGAAGGCATGCTTTGCTCACTTTGGAGAGGACTTGGGCTTAGATAAGTTACTCGATGAAGTAAATGTCATTTTGGAGTCTGATCCTCAAGAAAGCAATGAGACGGAGGAGACTGTCGCACCTGAAACACCCAAGAAGGAACTTAAGCCTTTACCAGATAATCTTAAGTATAAGTTCCTAGGTTCAGTCGATAGTTTGCCTGTGATTATACCTTCAGATCTGGGTGATGCTCTAGAGGAGAAATTATTGGATGTCTTAAGAGAGCATAAGGAAGCTATAGGCTGGACCATTGAAGACATCAAGGGGATCAGCCCCTCAGTGGTGACGTACAGGATACATTTGGAGGAGGATGTTGAGCCATCGAGGGAGCCACAAAGAAGGCTCAACCCTACTATGCAAGAGGTTGTGAGGGCGGAAGATATTAAGCTGTTAAAGGCAGGGATCATTTATCCCATCTCTGATAGCAAGTGGGTGAGCCTAATTAAAGTCGTGCCCAAACGTGCTGAATTGACGGTAGTAAATAAAGACGATGAGTTGGTTCCAACTCGAGTGCAGTCAAGATGGAGAAAGTGTCTAGACTACCGTAAATTGAATGCTGCCACTAGGCCTGATCATTTTCCATTCCCATTTATTAATCAGATGGTGGAGCGCTTAGTTGGGCCTGTTTACTAATGTTGGGTCTGGCTGAAGACGTTAAACTTAGCGCTCATGGGAAACACCCCACAGCTTATCTTTTCTTTTGTTTATTTATTATTTCACATTTTTATGATTAATGTTTGTTTCCAGTATTTTTTGTTTTCCAGTTTTTATTTTTCAGGGACAAAGCATACTTCAGTTCAAGTTTGGGGGTATGCTATGAGCCATACCAGTCCAGATAGTTCTCCATATCTCAGGTCAGCTCTTTCCACATTAGTCACACATTAGGGTCAATGTGTAATTTAAGTTTGGGGGTATGGGAGACACATCACACACTTTGTCCTAATTTGTTGTCTTTTCGTCATAGAGATAAATGCATGCTCATGTTATCGTGAAATTTTGGTTGATCTAAACATTTTCTGTGATGTGATGTCATTGGTGAGCTTAACATTTTGAACACATGATCTGGTGATAAATTTTTAAAATTTAGTTACTTACTTTAGGCATTTTGAGAATTCACATGTTTGATCCAATCTAACACGAGCACATTAGCATAAATTATGTGAGGTATGACACGTGATTTTAATGTGTATTTTTCCTTATCTTAACTGAAACTGGATGACTTGTTGGATGAACTCTTGGGCATAGGAAAATATAAAAAAAAAAATTACCAATAAACTTTTCGCTGAGTAACTGGACCTCTTGCCTCAGTAAGCAGTGAGTGTTCACGTCAAAAGGTGGAATTTAGCTTGGTAATATTAAGGTCGGTTTAATTTCGTAGCCTTTTTGACTCGAGTTAGTAAGTCCTTAGGGGTGTCTTTACACCTAATGCCCTAACACCACCTGGTTTGGGAGTCATTGACTTAACACTCGCTACATGGGTTAATTAGAAAGCTTAAGGGAACTAAACATAGTCGTGCCTTATTATTAAAAAAAAAAAAAACTATGCCTTTTCGTTCATTTTTTATGGGAAATTCGGTGAATCTTGAGACATGGAGACCTTACACATTAGAGTTACTTGGAAGCTTCATTTTTATATGCTAGTTCACCTTACACTGATTCAAGCTTGTGATGCCTTATCCTACCTTTTGTAAGTAATTAGATTTTAACATTTCTATTCATTGCGAATATGGGTTCACCTTTTTAAGCTTGCTTATGTATGAATATCATGGTGATGTGTGCTCCTTAAATTTTTGGATACCATGAGTGATGACTTTATCTTTATGTTCTTTGTTTTTCATTGAGTCTTTTATTTTGTTTTGCTAAGGGACTAGCAAAATATAAGTTTGGGGGTATTTGATGAGTCTTAAATATTGCATATTTTAGACCCTTAACTTACATTTGTTATGCTCTTAGTTAGTAGTATTTTACTTTATTTTACGTTTTTCTTGTGCTTTGTGTGTTTTTACAGCTTTGTGGAGAAAATGAAGCATTTCAGGAGATTTGAAGCTTCTGGAGACATTGCGATCGATCGCACGAGATATGCGATCGAGCGCACCTGCACTCAAGCGCACCTGTCTATGATCGAGCGCAAGGTCATCAATCCCACATCGAAATATTTGCAGTGCATCGCACCAGTGCGATCGAGCGCACCAGACATGCGATCGAGCGCATCTGCGATCGATCGCAACATACGCGATCGAGTGCATCTGCGATGATCGCAACATACTACGATCGAGCGCACACGGGCCTGTATCCCATATCGTTTCTGCAAGCCACGTTACTCCGGGTCTTCCCCTATATAAACACCACCTGACTTCATAATTCAGTGTACAATTCCTGAGCCACTTTGGTGTTTACCGATGGACGTCCGCCAACATTCTGGTGGATCCCGAAGGCATTGCTACCACGAGGGGAAGCGCCGCCCGTCAGGGAGTGGAATTTCTCCCATGTAAAGTTGTTTATTTATTTCTTTATATTCAGTTGTTTTAAATGTTTAGCACTTTTATTATGAATTATAGTTTCATAGTTATGAGTGGCTAGACTCTTCAGCTAAGGTTGAAGATGAAGCCCCGCCGTTGTTTGGCGTAGTAGTTCAGATTTGCTTGTACAAATCTGACAATTTTTAGTATAAATGTTCTGTCAATTATTTGAGTTAATCCTATAATTGATTGAGTTTAAATTGTCTGTTGGATTTTCTTTGTGTTTTATCTGATGGATACATTGAAAGCTTTTCGATTAAATTGGATTTCCTTTGTGATTTGTTAAGAGCGGATACATCGGGTGCTTTTGGTTTAGTTGGGATATTCTTTGTTTTTTGTCTTATAGTTGGATTCATTGAATGTTTTGATAGGCTATATTTTTAGAACATGTATGCTTAACTTCGGTGGGGTGGATTTGGAAACCTTAGTGCCTTTTTTTATTAGTTTTTAAATCAACTTAGTTTAGTTTTAATTTGTTTTGCAAATTATCATTCAAAATTCAGAACTAGGTTAAGATAGAGTTAATTTAGATTAAAAATTATATTTTCACAATGCAATTCCCTGTGGATTCGACCTCGCACTTGCACAACGCTATACTGCAAACGACTCGTGCGCTTGCAAGTAAATTAAAACTCACAACACCCATATATGGGCTTCCTTTCAAGTACCTCAGCAACCACTTCATCCCAAGCCAACACTCATTTTCGGGATTACTCATAAACCTGTTGAGAACACTCATTGCATGAGCAATGTCGGGTCTAGTACTTACCATCATGAATCATAGTAGCTTCTCATGAAACCCAAACTAGTTACAAAGGAATCGAACCTCTTATTCCATTGTCGAGGTGATTATTTCAAGCCATATAGAGATTTCTTCAATTGGCACACCAAATCTCTCTACCTTTCTTCCTCATAGCCTTCGGGTTGCCTCATGTAGATGGTTTCATCAAGCTCGCTATGTAAGAACGTTGTCTTCACATCCATTTGCTTGATTTTCCAATTAAATTGGACCACCATTGCTAACACTATCCTTATCATCTTATATTTCACAACCGGTGAGAATATTTCGGTGAAATCTATGCCTTCTCTTTGTGTGAACTCCTTCGCCACCAGCCTAGCCTTACACCAGACTTCATCCTCTGGAGTGTTCCCTTCTTTGATCTTGTAAATCTATTTACAATCCACAACTCTCTGTTTTTCTGGTTTGGGCACCAATTCCCAAGAGTTGTTCTTCCTAAAGAATTCATTTCTTCCTCCATAACTAGCTACCACTTTGACGAATCCTTAAATTCCATGACATCCATGTAAGTTTCTAGTTCACTTATCCCTCCTTTTTTCCAAGGAGCTGCTACATTAGTATCCGCAAAACAATATCTCAAAGGTGGTCTGACCAGCCTTTTTTCCCTATCCCTTGTGAGCTGATAGTCATTCTGACTTGCTGCATCATCCCCTTCTAGTTCAGCCTCCTCTCAAGTGTCTTGAGCTTGACCTTCATCAATGGGCTCTACCTGGTCCGAACCCTCTTGCCATCCTTGCTCTACCTAAACTGAATTTTCCTTGATACTATGCTCCACAAATACCGAATTGGTTTTCTCACTATCCCCTGCAGGGTTAGTTTTCTCCAAATAAGGAAATAATAATTCATTAAAAATGACATCCTTACTTATTATGAGTTTTGTTCCTTTTGGCTCTAAGGACCACAACCTATACCCCTTAACCCCATCACCATATCCTAGAAACACACATTTTCTAGACCTTGGGCTAAGTTTATCATCCTTTTGATGTGCAAACACAGCACATCCAAAAGTCCTAAGGTTGCTTAACTCAGGGGGTTTCCCACTCCACATCTCCTTGGGAGTCTTAAGGTCTAAAGCCCTAGAGAGTGATCTATTAACCAAATATGCAGCAGTTGACACAGCTTCCCCCCAAAAACATTTTGGTAAACCGAACCCAATTAACAGGCACCTAACTTTTTCCATAAGGGTCCTATTCATTCTCTCAGCAACTCTATTTTGCTGACAGGCTTTCACAACCATTCTTTGTCTTAGAATCCCATTTAACTCACAGAATTTATCAAAATCCTTATTAAAAAATTCTAAGCCATTATCAGTTTTTAACACCTTAACTTCCCTGCCTGTTTGAGTCTCCAGCAACTTTTTCCACACCACACATTTATTCAAAGCACCGAATTTATTTTTAAGTAAATAAACCCAAACCTTTCTTAAATAATCATCAATTAAAGATAGAAAGTAACGATTACCTCCCTGTGTTAGTGTTCTTGTTAGTCCTTAAAGATCCGCATGAATGTAGTCAAGAATGCCCTTAGACTTGTGCACTCCGGTGTTGAAGCTGACCCGATGTTGCTTTACAAGAATGCAACTCTCATAGAAATCAAGTTTCTCTACCTTTTCACCATCAAGTAGACCATTCTTGCTGAGAACTTGCAGCCCCTTTTCGCTCATATGTCCCAAGCGATTGTGCCAATGTACTGCCTTATCCATCTCAGCCATCAAGCTTGCTGTTTGATCCTTGATTTCTGTCTCTCCGATCATCTTATAGAGAACATCCTTTATTGCTGCTTTGATCACTATCAAAGATCCCTTGGTTACCTTGATCTTTCCTCCCTCTTCTTTGTATGTGTACCCCATGGAATCCAGCTACCCCAATGAGATCAAGTTTCTTCTTAAATCTTAAAGATACCTCGCATTCCGCAATAGCCTTATAACTCTATAAAATATCCTCAATTGGATGTCTCTTATCCCCCTCACTTGGTAAGAAGTGTCATTCCTAAAGAAAACCTTTCCATCATTGGTTTCCTTGAAATTCTTGAACCAATCCCTGTGAGGGCACATGTGATAAGTGTACCCGGAATCCAGGATCCTTTTCTCGCTGCCTTGCCTCCTACTCACATTTGAGAACACAATAAGAACATCATCTTGTTGTTCTCCCTTGGTAACCGAAGCCTCTCTATTGTTGGTATGGCTCTTCCTCTCTCATCCCATAACTTCTTCTTGCAATCTTTCTTGAAATGACCCTTCTTATTGTAGTAGTAGCATCGCTTTCCTCCAAACTTCGGTTTGGAATGCAATCTCCCATGGCTCTACCCTCTACCCTTTGATTTCTCCCGGTAGTTGCCATGGATGCTACTGCCATTCCGAGTTGCTGGCCTTCCTCTAACGAACAGCCCTTCTCCACTTGATGTTTTCCTCATCTTTGCTCTGAAATCATGAGCCCTTATAGCATTGATCACAATTTCCTTGGTTAGTGTATCTCTTCCATATTCAATAGCATTAATCAAGCTTTCAAAATAATTAGGAAGAGAATTCAATAACATAACAGCCAATTGTTCATCCGGGAATGTTATACTACAACTAGCCAAATCTTGAACTAGTTTATTAAACACATCAAGATTATCTTGCAACTCTTTTTTAGGAACCATTTTAAAAGCAAAGATTCATTTAAGAAGATAAATCTTATTAGGGAGAGTTTTGGTAAGAAATGACCCATCTAGCTTCTTCCATATGACAGCTGGATCTTCTGAGTCTCCGCACTCCCTTGTGACACTATCCGACATGTGCAGAAAGATGGTGCTATACGCCATCTTCTTCATCTCATTCCGCTGGACCTCCGTGATACTTGCTAGAAAAAGCGTCATCCTCTCCAATAGCCAAGTCCACCTTTTATTGCATCAGAACAACCCTGATCTTCCGCTTCCAAAGGGCAAAGTCTCCCTTTCCATCAAACTTCTCAACAATGAAATTTAAACCCATCTTGTGGAGAAAATCTCAAGATTTATGCAGCACCCACAATTTCTTTCCAACTTCTAAATCTCAAGAACTCGATCAAATCTTGATCCAGCACCGTTCTTGAATCACCCTCAAGAACCCAATCAGATCTTGATCCCAGCACCGTTCTTAAATCACCCAAGCAGTTGACCTTTGATTCTTGTTGCCTTGCTCTGATACCCAACTATAGAAGCTCTGATACCACTGTTCAATGCTCTGATAACATTGTTCAATGCTTTGATACCACTATTCAATGCTCTGATACCACTGTTGGAAATCACCCTCAACATACCCAGGTGGTGATATTTCAAACACCCAAGTCTAGAATGACTTGTAATGAACAGATACAGCAATCAAGCAAAGAAAGAACACAAGCAATTTGTTATCAAGATTGGGCAATGTGCCTACGTCTCCATGAGCTCGTCCGAGCTCTCTGCACTAAATCAATGGATTTCTTACAATTACAGCAACACCTCTTCAAGAATCCTCTTGTTCTTGAGGAACGAAAGAAGAGAAAAAGAAAGTGATAAGGACTAATGTTTCCCTGGAATTTTCCCCAAGAAAATTCCCCTTACAAGCCCTTGAATCCCCAATATATACTACTCTCTCTCTCTCTCTCTCTCTCTAAATAACCAGCCTCTCTACAATGAGTCTCTCTTGTGTTTTGTGTCTTTGCACTCTTACACTTGATCTCACATATGATGATGTTCTCTCTTATGATTGAAGCTAGGTGACCCTTTATATAGTGCACCAACTTCTTGAACCAATCTTGAAGTCAATCTCAACTCTTAGATCATGAGGACCAATCAATCATAGCCCTCTAATAAGTCTAAGTGATCCTATGCATTTTAATCAAGCTCCACGCACCAGGAGAAAAGTGCTGACACTTGGCTTCAGGTGTGCTTGGAGCCGCGGCCCAGAACAGGGCAGGCCTTGGCTCAGAGGAAGGGAGAATAGGCTGCCATGCTAGAGGCCGCAGCTTGGGTGGCCTGTGCCATGGTGCATAGGGCAGTGCCATGGCGTGCATTCCTTGGGTCGCGGCGCGCATGGAGGGGCAGATCTTTTGGACATTTTGTGGGCCGCGGCGCCCAAGGCTGGGTCGCGCCGCACACCCATGACCTGATGCTGACTTCAACTTATTTAATTCTTGGACAAATCCCAATAAAAACAAACTCTGAAATTAAATCCTAAACACTCTAATTAAAAGATTAGTGAGGAGAAAATTGATATAAAAAAGAATTAAACAAAAATAATTATGAAGAGGTGAGTATAATCAATGAGAACAATTGGGAGTTTAGCTTGCTATCCAATCATGAATTGGAACATTTGGTGAATATAAAGAATTAATCAACATCCAAGACTATTGGTATTTCCGTTAAGACTAGAGAATGCCATTGATCGTGTTTATTCTCAATTTATAACTAATTAATTAAATCCCATGGATCGTGTTCATCAATTAATTAGTTAAATTAAGTATAAGGAAAACACAACCACCTAAATCACAATTTGATTTAAATCCTGATTTAAATTCTTATTCAAGAAAGCTTAATTATGTCTAGATGATTTGTCCTCAACCTAATCTCAAATATTAACCTTGACTATCAATAATAGATGGCCAATCCATAAGCAATAACCAAAGGTATGAAGAATATTGAATAAGAAATAATCTAGAAAATTTTATAAAACTAAATCCACCAAAATATCCAAAACAATCAAGGCAGCTAAGCGAAACGCCCAACAATGCATTCAGCCACTCATGTTTAAAACCCAATCACAGAATTCAAATACTAGGGTTACAAGCATATTAAAGGATAAAATGAGAAAAGATAGAATTTCTTCCCAAATTACAAGATGAATCCTCAAAGTCTTGAAGTGATTGATCGTCGTCTTCAATCTCTTGATAAGCCGTCTTGATAAAAGAAACTGTCTCCTACTTCAACTCCTAAAACTCCTCTTGATAATACTCTCCAAGAACTACCATCGTTTGTCCCCTTATCTGAGTCTAAAATTCCTATATATAGCTATATGGAGATGACTTTGTAGACAAAAAAGTCACCCTAGGGTTTCTGTGCAGGCTGTGTGCTTCTGCTGTTGTCCAGGCCCAGTTCTGCTGCTGTCTAGGCCTGATTCTATTGTTGTCCAGGCCGTGTGTTTGTTGTTGTCTAGGCCAGGTTTTTGCTATCCAGAACTAGTCCGATTATGCTGCTATCCAGCCCGTGCAAATCCAAAAAAAAATCAAAATTTAATAGCTCCTTCACTTCAGCCACGCTGAAATCACGCACAATCTAACCTTTTTCTACTAAAACTACCATAACATTCTCTAGAAAAATCATGTTTATGAGCTGTAAAATTATCCAAAAAATAGACATTTGAATCTTTCCAAGAATATATGGCACATCTCCTGGTTCTTCCTGAATCAATATAGTTTAATCCGCAAAAATCATTTCTGCCACGCTGAAATCACGTATAGCCTGACCTTTGTCTACTAAAACTGCCATAACTTTCTCTAGAAAAATCATATTTACAAACTGTAAAATGCTCCAGAAAATAGACATCCGGATCTTTCCAAGAATATATGGCTCATCTCTTGGATATTCCTGAATTAATATATTTTAATCTGCAAATATGATTGATTTGTACGAGCAATTCTGGCAATTTAGTGAAACTCCTTTTCAAGTGCTTGTGAACCTGTAAAACAACAAAAAAACTCAAAGTAACAAATTCCTAAGCTAAATGTATAAATAAATACTTGAAAAACATACAAAATACTAGGATAAATATTCATTCATCATCATATTTCTTCTAAATCTCATTAGACATGGATGTTGGCATGTAGCACCTAGCCCACATGTCTTTCTCTTGCCACTTCTTATAAGTAGAGACATATTCTTCTAGAACATTCTCAACAACAATTACTAGAAGTGACTTATCGAGAAGTATGTTATTTTTCTGAATTGAGAATGAATATCAAATTCCTTTGCCAATCTAGGAGATTGGACCAGTCAGTCTGTTTGCATCAAGTATAGATGATAGTGGGTTTAATCATTGCGATCTATAATGTAACAATAGATAAAATAATGTCTATTCATTTTAATAACTATCATAAAGATTTGGTCTTTAACCTAAATGGTACCTCCCACTATTCTTTTGAATTCCCACAACCCTCAATGTGGAAAGCGGAAAATCACTTTGGAAGGTTTCCTAGTGGGGATCAAGATCCTATCACTTATACATTAAGCCTTATGGTGAGACAATAAACTAATAATGTACTTGATAGGTAAATAAATTTTTTCATTTGCATCTCATATAATTCTCAATCATAACTTAGGGTCTTAAATGTATAAGACCTTATGGTGACATAACAAATCATATCCACTTTAGTTATGTTAAACCCACTATTCCTCACAAGTGTAAATTAGTGATATAACCCTTATGGTAACACAAAAAAGCTATATCATTTGTTTACCTCATGTACATCACATGTTTTAACAAACAATATAATTTTCTTATAGGTGTAAACCTTGTGGTGATACAACAAATTTACACACATAAGAAACTTCACATATTGTCTATAATGGTGGAAGATACGAACAATTATTCCTAAAGATTTTCGTTTAAAACTTAATATTAAAATATTTGTGCGTGAGGGATTTAAGTCTTGACATTTTGATCTCATCATTTAAAATCATCAAATAGATTTAATAAACATATAATCTAATTACATGCATAACAAACATACATCACATGCATATATATTAACCTAAGTGGATGACTATGGACTTTCTAAGCATGATTTACCTGAGCCAATAAAGTAAATAACTTGGTCAAACCCTATGTAATTATTACATGAATATATCTCATATATTCATAGGTCTTCAATCTTCAAACATACCATTATGCTTCCTTGTGCACTCTTTAATTCGCCTCAATAAAATCCTACCTAACTCTAAATAACTTTACATACACCAAATATATATGAGAAACCTTGATCAGAAGTCAATGAGAATTACAGTGGAGGCTATAGAAATTTATATTGAAAGAAATAAGAGAATGTGAGGTATGCAAACCCCATTTAAAATTGAATAACAAAAAACAATACCATGAATTTAACCAATTGCTAAGGTCTAGGTCCAATAGTCATCAACTAATACAATCAAATTGTATAAATAAATAATAGCAACTTTATTCTAGTTATGACTATTATTTCATAGATTGCATTCTTAATCCCATTAGGTTTTAGAAACTTTCCTTGATCCTATTCAAAATAGGATTTAGATTCTTTGTTCATTAAAATTCATAATTCCAATGTGATAAGGATTTTGGAGTTTCAATTCCTAATTAAACTTCAATTTCTTTAAACTTTAATCTAATAATTAAAAAAATCTTAATTAACAAAAATATAATTTTTGATAATCAGAATTCATATATTTAGTTAAATTAAAACTTATATTTCAAATTTCAATCCAAAACGAATTCTAAATCTCAAGAACAAGCAAAAACTTGCAATTTTGAAAAAAAAAACTATTTTTTTTTATTTGAGTATTGTCCGATTTTTTAATCATAGATTAAAAAATACTTTGAATTTTAAAGAAAAATCAGTGAAATATGAAACTAGACTTCCATATCTTTCAAACTTCTTAGAAATCACTACAATCCAATTAAAAATGAGTAAATTACACAAGTTTGTTGTTTGACTAGAAAATCTATTTTACAGGTTTTTTACACGATTTTCATCCGAAATCAATTTTTCTTTGATATAAAATAATATTTTCATCATTCAATTTTTTTCTATCAATCTCTATTGATTTAATATATGTTAAAAACAATCCATAACAATTTTATCATTGTCGTATGACGATAATCGATTCAATAACACATTCTTGAATTTTCATGATCAATGGTTTCATAAACCCTAATCTAACTTTTAGATTATAAATTTGCAATCTAATGAATTTTAATATCATATGTTTAAAGCCATAACAATACTATTAAAATCATCCTAATAATCCGTAGAGTTTGCTCTGATACCACTTTAAGTCTACAAGCATAGAATACGTAATGGGAAATTAAAAATTTATGCCCATAGACTTAAATCCCAAAATAAATCTCTATGAATCTATTAGAATGATGATTCAAATAATATTTTCATACAAGGTTAGAGATTTTTTTACCTTTGATGGAGATTCTTGTTGATCTTTGAAATAGATTTACCAACTATTCAAGTGTTCGGCCTCTAAGCATATCCACACGAGCAACCAAGAATAGAGATCTTCTTCTTTGGGATGTCAAACACCATGCCATGAAGAACATTAGGGCTGGCCGAAAATTCCTTGAGTGCTAGCTGTGAAAATTCAGCCCTTCTAGAGAGAAAATGTCTGAAACTAATTTCAGCAATAATAATATTGTTCTTAGGGTTTCAATCAAATAGAACTTTTATATAGAGCCTATACTCCTAAAATCTCTAGGATATCTAGAATTTAAATTAAACCCCTATTTTAATTCATTCTTAAAATTCTCTCTTTCGGCACATTAGTTTTTCTTCTTCTTGCAGTTTCCCAATTGTGTGTGATCCTTTAGGTTCAATATCATGTTGTCATTACTTAATTTCTCATACATTCTAAATTTGAACCTATCTAACTGCTTGATATAGTTGATCACTTTCAATCCATGTTCATGGACTAATGATCCTTTGGGCGTCTTAGCCCTAAAAAAGTTCTTTGAAATCTAGAGCCTTGCGTTGCGACTATGCTCACCATACAACTCTTACAGATGAAGCAACTTTGCATAGGCATTTTCCATTCTCTCATGTTTCTTCTGAAGCTCATTAAACATCGATGCTAGTATGTGGCATCTAGAATTCATATCATCTTCTTACCACTTCAAAAGTAGCTAACTCTTCTTCCATAACATTCTCCACAATAGTTGCTAGAAGTGATTGATAAAAAATATATCCATTTTTCTCAGAATTGAGAACAAAATTCAAATTCTTTAGCAAATCTAGGAAATTAACCCAATCAATCTGTTAGTATCAAGAAATTTGGATAATGGTTTAAGGTTGGTCATTGTGATCTACTATCATCAACAACAAAAAATTAGCATCTATTCATTTTATTATCTACCAATATATTTGGTTATTAATCATATTGGTTCCTCCCACTATTCTTTTTAAATTCTATAATCCCTCGGTATGAAATTTGGATTACCTCATTGGAAAGTCTCCTTGTGGGAATTGGAAAATTACTCGTTTAAAACTACCTTACATAATAGTTTCTTAGCTATAATAAACTTTAAACGGGTATATAGCACTTATCAATAACATCTCATGCAAATCCCAATCATTCCTTCGACCTCTAAAATATATTATCCTCACATAATAGTTTCTTGGACAATATACTATAGTTAAGTCAAACCCACCATTTTCAAAAGTGTAGGTGATGGAACCAATGATCCCTCACATAATAGTTTCTTGGACCCATTAGTTTCCTACCTCGTTATATCATATATTTAATAAGGTATCATGAGTCTCCCATAATGTAAGTCTCACATGTCTACGACAAAACTTACTTAGAATAATAGTTCCCATATATCCCTACAATGATGGAAGGCCACGATAAGACATTCATAATGTATCTTCATTACAACTTAATAGTCATTACTTTCATGAGGTAGTTTGATTGGTATTTAGTCTCATCTTTTTATTTAAATATGCATCACATACATATCATACATCATATAATATCAAAAAAAATATGACTATGGGTGATTATGGATTTTTATGCATGAGTCACTTGAGCCATTAAGTGAATTATTGGTCTTAATTTAGGGTACTATAATATTATCCACCTATTCCCATATAATGAGCTTTAAAATCTTCAAATGGACCTCCATTGCTTCCTTGCGCACTCAATCATCCTCAAATTTCCATGAAAAATTCCTATCTACTCCTATCAAAATTTTCTAACTAATTGCATTATAATAATCAATAAGAAACTCTGATTAAAAAAGAATGGGTGTTACAAGAACAGGGAGAGAGAATTTTACAACCAGAGATAAAAAAGAGGAGAGGTATGCAAACCCCATTTAAAATTACATATCCCAAAATATACAAATAAATATTAAAACCCATTGAAATAAAAATATGCATTCAATCACATTGAATAATAACTACTTATATAGCTCAATTATTTGATCTTAAGTCCATAATCACCCGTCCATGAACATATATACAATTAAATATGTAATTTATTCTAGTTATAACTTTAATTCTAAGATTGCTCATCCTAATAAAATTAGGTTTCCAAAAACTTTTTCTAATCATATTCCAAATAGGATTTATATTTCTTATTCACTGTAATTTATTATTCCAATGTAATGAGGATTTTGGAGTTTCAATTCCTAATCAAACTTCAATTTCTTAAAACCTTTTTGATTTTGAAATTTAAGAATAATTCTTAATTAATTAAAATATGTTAATTTCAACTTTTGGAAAATCAAAATCAAACAATTAATTTAACCTAAAACGAGTTTTAATTTTTAAGAAATTTGGAACAATTTCAAAAACAAAAAATATATGATTTTCATGTCTTAATAGTCAACTTGCCCTTAAGCCATCGACCATAGAAAGTTGCTGTCCAATAATTCATGTCATGTCTCGATGGCACAGTCGATTGTCCTAAGGGGTAGTCGACTGTCCAAAATTTCTGCTCGATTTTTCCATTAGGTCGTCGAGGGCATAGTTGACTGTCAACTCGTGGCAGTCGATTGTCCCTTTGATTTCTACAAAATTTTCATGGTCTTTCACACAAATTTTCTTCCTAATATAATTTATTTTGATTAAAAATCATATTTTGATCAACTAAGTTGTTTATAATCAATCTCTATTGATTTAATACGCTCAAAAAACACAATCTACAATAATTTTATTATCATCATTTGACAATAAACAATTCAGGTTCATAAATTCTAATCTAATATGCAATCCATAGAATTAAAGGATCAAATCTTTTCTAGACATAACAATAAACTACAATATCCTCCATAAATCATAAGGATGGCTTTCATACCACTTAAAGGAAATCAATCTAGAAAACGTAGAGAAATTTTAGAATTTTTCATCAATTCTCATAAATCCTAATCACCTTATATTCATATAAAACATATATTTAACTATAAAAACATACAAGGATAGAATCATTACCTTTGATTCGTAGTGTTCTTGACCGTTTTTTTTTTATATTGAATAGAAATCAAACTGCACCCAAAGGATTTATTCGACTAGACTCGAAAAAAGGGTAACTAAGACTTAGCCTATAGGCCTAGTTAGATTTATGAGATTGAATATTTGAACATCACAGAATTTTTCATTCGAATACTTACTTTTTACTACATTCCACATTAGTGTCATTACAACTAGCCATTTTTAGGGTATAACTCAAACTCCAAGGCGAGATCACAAAAGCACTAATCCAATCATTCGGAATTCACGATCACATCGACTATGTTTTGATGAAGGAATTAAAGGAGCTTAAAACAAAATGTAAATTGGGGCCCGTATTCAGGTAAAATAACCAAAGTAAGTGGGAAAAAGGGCAAAAAACAAGAACTATTTTAGAGTGAAGCAGAAAGAAAGCTAAAGCTAGCCCCCAATTAGGGAAGACATTTGATACAATGAACTGGTTACTTTTTGTAACAAGAAGGTTGGAGGAAGTTTATATTTAGGAAAGGAGGAGAATGGAAGAGGAAAAGGGTTCTTGATTCGATTTTATAAGGACTCCAAGAAGAAAATAAGAAGAAATTTTGATTATGATTCTCTAATTATTATTTCTTCTGTCCAACTAATATATCTGGTCAAGTTTGGAGTTAGTTATAGGATTACTAGCTTCTCTCTTACTCTAACTAACTACTAATAGAATTAACTAACTATTAATAGAATTATAGTTGTACGATTAGTACTAATAAATCTCCTTTAACCTCTTTAGTTCTCCTCGTACCTTACTGACCTTGTTGTAGTAGTTTCTCTCTTTTTACCTTATTGTCACTTTTACCATTGAGGTTTCCTTAAACTATCCCTTGGTCTTAATCTGGATCTGTAAGAAAGTTTAGGTGTTTGAGCTGCCTTAGTAGCTGGTCTTGGAGGTGGAGTTGTCTAATTACCAATATTTCTCTAGTGTAAGTTGAGGCCAGTTGCATTGAATGGCACAACTTCTTGCTGAAAAATGTTATAGGATGGCCTTGTTGTAGATGTACAACTCTAATGCCATATCTAGAAATATTAGTTTTAAGGAAAATGTTTGAGTAAAGTTTGAAAGTGCCAAGACTCGGGTGGAAGTCATTACAAGTTTTAGTTTCTGAAAAGCATCAACTGTACACTTGTTCTAAATAAAGTTGTCTTTCTTGAGAAGGTCAGTTAAAGGAAAAGTAATTGATGCATATCCTTTAACAAACTTTCTGTAGTATCTAGTGAGGCCTAGGAAACCTCTTAACTACTTCACAATAAAAGGAGTAGGCCAATCTATCATAGCTTGGATTTTTTTATAGATCTGGTGCTACCCCTTACTCAGAAATGATGTGTCTCAAATAATCAATTAAAATGGTTCCAAAACTGCACTTGGATAGCTTAGTATACATAGAGGCTTTGTTAAGACAAGTCAATACAAGTGTAAGATGATCCAAATGTGCTTCAAGGGACTTATTGTAGACCAAAATGTCATTAAAGAAGACTATAAAAAAATTTCTAAGGTAGATTTCAAAAATCTGGTTCATTACAACTTAGAAAGTAGATGGAGCATTGGTTAAACCAAATGGCATGACTACGAACTTATAGTGGCCATGATGAGTCCTAAATGTTATCTTCTCAATGTCCTCTAAATGCATTCTTATTTTATGATAACCAGCTCTCAAATCCAGCTTGGAGAAGATCTTTGCACCATGAAGCTCATCAATCAATTCATCTATAGTTGGTATAGAGAAACTATCCATGACAGTTATTGCATTCAGCCCTTTATAATCTACACAAAACCTCCAAGTGGCATCTTTCTTTTTGACTAATAACACTAGAGAGCAATATGGACTTGTGCTGTGTTGGACGACTCCCATTTATAGTATATCTTTAACTAGCTTTTTAATTTATGTCTTCTAAAAATGGGGATATCTATAGGGTTTAATGTTGACAGGGGAAGATCTTAGCAACAGTTGGATTTTGTGATCCACTCTTCTTGTTGGGGGTAAGCCAATAGGTTTCTCAATGACAATTTTAAATTCTTGTAAGATGTTATGAATTTAAGGTTTAATTGTATCCTTAAGAATCAAAGACACTTGTTATTTGGGTTGAGAGTGAGGGATAGTCATTAACATAAAGCAAGAAGATAAAAAATCATTCATGGTCATTTTCCTAACCTTATTATACCCTACCATGTCATATTCTACTCTTTTTTGGCCTTATAATAATAATGGTTGTCCATCTTAAACAAATGTCATGGTTAAAGTCCTATAATCAAAGGTGATATGACCTAAAGTCTGTAAGCATTACACTCCAACACAATATCAATGCCTTAGACAAGTATGATAAAAAAAAAATCAATGCTAAACATGTGATCTTTGAGCCATATATCTACTGTGGTGCACATACCAATGCAAGATAAGTATTCACCATTTCCTACTTATACTTTAAAATGATTGAAATGGGTAATAGGAAGTCTCAAGAAGTGTGCAATTCTTTCTTAGATAAAATTATGTGTACTACCCCCATCAATTAAGATTTGTAAAGATTATCTCCCAATTTTTCTTTATAGCCTAAGTGTTTGAGGATATACATAACCTATCAATGCATGGAACCTAATAGCAAGACTATGATCATTACCTTGATGCCAAGTTTCTAGATTGATGTGCTCCTCTAGTGTGTTATCCTCCTCTGATTCCAGTCTTTCAAATAAGCATAGTATGCCTTATTTCTTGCATTTATGTCTAGGGCTATTCTTATCATCACAATTGAAGCATAATCCTTTTTCTCTCCTTAGTTGTTGCTCTTGTGGTGTAAGCCTATTAACAATGGTTCTTTATCTTGGCGCTGGTGTTGTCAACTACTACACAGGTTTAGGGCCTAAGAGAGAAAGAGTTAGAGTTGGTCTAGGACCTTAATTTCTAGTTGACATATATCTCTCAGCCACCTCTGCCTCCACCATTCTTGCTATGCTAATGGATTCATGTAAACTAAGGGGTTTTTACAACAAGACTTCCCTTTTGATGGAAAGTTTGAGGCCTAAAATGAAGCAGCTTTTCAAGAACTGTTCAATGAGACCAAGAACCTTGCAAGATAGTGCTTTAAACTTGTTTTGATAATCTTGCACAAATTTATGTTGCATGAGTTAAGTCAGATTGCCTAGGAGATTAAAAAAGAGAGAACATCCAAATCTTTCTTGCAAAGATTGAACAAACTCTTTCCAAACCCTTAACTGATTCCTTTGGTATATTCATTGGTACTAACTTGATGTTGGGTCTTCCAAGTGAAAAGAAACCATAGTGAGTCTTTGAAATTATGAAATTTGGTGGTACAAGAAGAATTGCTCCACCTTGAACAATCAATCTGAGGGGTCTCTAGAACTGAATCTTGGAAATTCAAGCTTGAAGTTCTTGAATGGTGCTGCATTACAGGGTGGACAGTAGGCTTCTTCTTAGTTTTCTGGATAAGCTGGTGTATGTGAAATAAACTTGTGGAACATGGTCCTTAGTTCTTCCATGTTAGATGTAAGCTTGTCAAATTTTTTCTAGCTGTCATCATTCATTTGTTTGGTGAGTTGAAGAACTTTGTCCTATTTAACCTCATTATTTATCGATTTGGTTCCTTCAGCCATAGTGTGTGTTCGTAGTTGAATTTCTATAAATTTGTGTGAAAAAATGGAATGTTGTAAGGTTTGGATGAGAGATGAAAGGTGTATAAGATGATAGAGTTAATGAAAGCACCAATAATGCCTTCCCTAACTCAGTGTAGGTTGAGATAAGCCTAAACTATAAGAAAGTTATAAGAAAGTAACTAAGAGAGAAGAGAAATTTGGTTTATTTCATAGAATGAATCTGATCATACATTGTAAGTCCTATTTATATAGCTTAGGACTAAGTTGCTAGTTAGTTAGGATTTTGTTTTAGTCTTAACAGATTTGTAACTAACTCTAACTACTTATTCTTCTTCTTCTTAATTCTTTCCTTAGCTACATAAATGGCTGAGGTGGTAGTCATTGAAGCCTTAATGATCTTCTAGGCTCTAGAACATCATCTATCCTAGGATCTAGTATAGTATACATCCTATCATTTCCTTCTTTCATTTTCTTTCTTATTTTGTTTCTCTTTTTATTTGGGCTGTATCACAAACCAGCTAAAATCCATAGTTGATTTAGCATAATATGTAGTTATAAGTCCAAGAGTTTATAGCCATTGTACCCCCAAAATTAGGTCACCTTCTTGGATAGAAAGAACATAAAAATCTATGACAAATGTATGTCTGTGTAGGGAGAATGTGACTTCGAGACAAATGCCTTCACAAGCCAACATTTCGTCGTTCCCAACTTGAACTTCAAAGTGTTGAGAGGGTGATATAGGTAATCCAAGAAATTTTGCTATCTTTTCTTGGATAAAATTATGTGTGTTGCCTCCATCAATCAGCACTTGGACTATGGAGTTATTTACAATGCCATACAATCTTAATGTCTTTGGTGTTTTGTGCCCTATTAAAGCTAGTAAACTAATTTTAAGTGGTGTGTCATATGGTTGTGCAACAAATGGATTAAAGAATTCATTAGAATCACCTCTCCTTCTAGTAGCAATAGAGACATCTTTCCTTTACATTGATGTCCAAGATAGAACTTTCATCACAGTTGAAGCATAATCATTTCTCTCTTCTTTGTTACATCTCTTGGGAGAATAGTCTCTTGACTGGGAGTTTGTTGGCAGGAGGAATTGCAACTTGTATAGATGGAGGTTTTGGTCATAAGATTGATCTAAGATGCACTGGCCTTTGTTCCCAAGACTTATTTACATTTCTTTATGATTTCAATTTCTCTTCTTTAAAATGAACAAGACCTATTGCATCATGGAGATCACTTGGTCTATAATCTAAGACTTCCCTTCTTATGTTAGAATTTAGGCTAGAAATGAAGCAATTTTTAAGAAATTCATCTGATAATCCATATACTCTACTAGAAAGTGCTTAAAATTTAGATTGGTTGTCCATAATAGATGTATCTTGAGTCAGTTTGGTGAGGGCTCCTTGAGGTTCTTCATATACAAAGGGTCCAAATCTTGTTTGGATTGCTCTTACAAACTCTGGCTATATACCAACTATTCTAGTGTAACGAATCCATTGAAACCAACTAGTTGTAGGTCCTTCTAGATTAAATGAAACAAGTTGTAGTTTTTGGTATAATGGAATGTAATAAAAGAAGAAGAACTGTCAGCTTGAAACAACCAATCAGTAGGATCTCATTCTCGAAATCTTGGTAATTCAATCTTCATGTTCTTACCAACAGAAAATCGAATTGAGTGATTTTGAGATTGATCTGAGCATTGTTGTTGCATTGTCTTTACCTCATTGTATTGTTTCTTGAGTGCTTCTACTTTATTTGCAACTCTCTTGAGTTCTTACTGTAAAGGGGCAATCTTATCCCTAAAAAACTTGCTTAATGTTTCCCATGAAAACTCATTTTTATCTGCCTTTGATCTAACACCTTCTACCATTTTGGAAGAGCTGGAAAATTTTTGTTCTTAGTAACAATGAAAGCACCAATTTGATACAATACACTGGTCAGTTGTTGTATGAAGACCAGTTGATTGTATCAAGAAGGTTAGAGGAAGTTGATATTTAGTAAATGAGGAGAATAGAAGAAGAAGATGGGTTCTTGATTCAGAGTTTAAGAGGACTCCAAGAAGAAAAGAGAAATAAATTCTGAATATGCTTATTTGATTATTACCTTTTTTGTCCAGCTAATATATCTGATCAGGTTTGGAGTTAGTTACAGGATTACTAGCTTCTCTCTTACTCTAACCAACTACTAACTATTAATAAAATTATAGTTGTACTATTACTACTAATGAAGCTCCTTCAACCTCTTTAGTCATCCTTGTACCTTGTTAACCTTGTTGTAGTAGCTTCTGTCTTCTTACCTTGTTTTCACTTGTATAATTGAGTTTCCTTAAAGCATCCCTCAGTCTTAATCTAGATCTCTCAGTCTTAATCTAGATCTGTAGGGAAGTTCAGGTGTTTAAGCTATCTTAGTAGCTGGTCTTGGAGATTTAGTTGTATCAACATCTGTAGTTATCTTTTTTCTGACTCACAACCCAACTGTCCTATTTATAATACAGTGAAATGAAAAAGACTTAAATAATCCTCATTAATAAACTAATAATTAGACTAATACCCATCTACACTTCCCCTTAATGCTAGAGCATATATATCAAGCCTCCCCAGCTTGGAACATGGGTTCAACATCTAAGGTTTTCAAAGTGTCTTGGTAAAAGATATATGTTGGCTAGTTTTGAGACTATGTGTATGGTGAGTGTCACAATCTCCTTACAAGAAACATTCCCATGAATAAAATGCCAGTTCGCCTCAATGTGTTTGGTCCGCTTATGAAAGACTAGATTGCTGGCAATTTGAGAAACGACCTGTTATCTCATTTGCGTGATTCCAAGAGTATCACTAAATTCCTTGCGTTCTTGAATCCACAAAAATCACAAAACTATGTGATCTCTAAGGTTTAGTGTACATATGGAAAATCTTGATTAGGATTTCTCTCTAAATTTCGTTCTCTTTTGGGAGAAATGAACAAAAAATCTCTTGGAGAAACTTGCGTGTAGAATTTTTGCTAGCAAAAATCTGCACACTAATAAATTATTTATAGTGTTAGGTTATATACAATAAACCATTAATTGCAAATTAAATCCCTGTACTTATTTTCCAATTACACATTGTACTTTTTTGTGTGTGACCCCTTAAGTTCAAACTAATCTGGTTGTAGGCCATAACTTTTATGTAATTGCAATTGGAATACTTTCCAATTAATTAGAACTCTTTTTAATATATTTTTAATCAAAACTCCTTTTGATTCTCCCTTTTATGGGAATTATTAATTGTCCATAAATTAATTCTTAAGGCTTCTACAATCATGATAAGCACCTAGCAGCATATCGTGACTACCCAGACAATATGAAGTTGTTTGTAAAATCTTAAGTCTTTCTATTATCAGTTACCGTGCAACTCAATCTTTTCATCATGCAATGTCTCAATTCAATCCTTGTAGGTGTTCTTAAGTTGAGTTATGTTTAGTGAACTCTTTCTCCAATGAGAACCCACATACATATTTTAGTGTCTACTACACTGTAATACCCGTATTCGTAAAGAAAGGGTAAAGAAGTAATTTGATAAATATAACATGGAGTTAAAATAATATACATATGCAAAAGATTTATTTTTTTACAAAACAATACAAAAAAATGTCCAGATAAAGAAAAAAGAAAAAGAAAAAATGTTTATTTTTAAAAAAAACATCTGTGCACCTGGATTCCAAGTGTTGCAACAATTTACAAACTTTGTAAATGTTGATGCATGTTAGGCAGCTGTATAAAATGAAAATGGTGGAGCGGTGAACAGTGCCACTAAAATATTTTATATATTGAATTGTTTTATTAGTTTTACCAAATCCTGTTTGGTTTTCTTTAATCTCAAATTTAAACTACTATATTTCTTTAAACACTTAGTGACTGAAAGAAGGGTTGAAAGAGTAAAATTTTGAAGGGGTTTACAGGAGAATTTTATAAAGAGTCACGGGAAGCTCTAAGAAAAGTAGAAGGTAATAACGTAAAGTTTATTTTTGAATTTTAGCATACATGAAATTCCCGAAATTCAAAGTGGGAATTTTCAAAGGGTGTGAATTTTGAAAGAATTGAAGAATAAATTAGAATTTAATATGAATATTATGTTAGGTGTTGACGATCAGCAACCGAGGGAAATTGTTGAGAGGAGCAGGAAGGGCAATGAGGTGATCCACGAGTAGCTTTAAGTGTTACGTGGTGAGTTAGATTTACTTTAAGTAATCTAGATAAATATGAAATATATAGTGATAATATTAAAATAAATTATTAACTTATGCTTTGGTGGTAGATGAAAGTTGTGTGATGGGTATGATAAGTATAATTGATATGTAGAAATTTATTACATAAGAAGTAATATTATTGGAATAGTGAGTAGATTTAATAATGAATGTGATAAATAAAATTCTTGATGAGCTATGGTTGATGATTTGTTATGAATTATGACAGAGAAATTTTGGTGAAATTTTTTATGAGCTATGGTTGATGATTTGATATGATCTATGATGAGAGAAATTTAGTGGAAATATTTTTAATAATAATTTAAGAATAATCAGGATAGCTAATTTAAATATTTGAATTTGTGTTTGTTTTTATATATTGGTTCATATGCATATTTCATATCATTATTAGTATGCATATACATGAAATAAAACAACCGGGAGGGGGCCAGTCTAAATGAAATAAAAGAACCGGGAAGGGGTCGGTCTAAATAAAACACTGTGATAGCCGGTATATGATGGAAATAAATGAAAACCGTGATAGCCGGTATATACTGGAAATAAAAGAACCGGGAAGGGGCAGGTCTAAATAAAATAAAAGAACCGGGAAGGCAGCCGGTCTAAGATGAAAACATGTCGACATGTGGGAAGATGTTCCTTAATAATAATTCATGCATTACATCTGTTTTAAATATTGATTGCATTACTGAAATGTTGAAATGTTGATTTTTATTATAAATTTATTTATAGATGAATGAGTCTCACAGAGAGACAGTTATGGTGAAAAAGAAATATGAAAGTATGATATGATAGAACTATCTAAATGGTAGATTATATGCTGTGAACCTTATAACGAGATAAATATGAGATATATTGGAGGGTCTTAAGATGAATATATATATATATATAAAATAAGAAGAGATTGATAGAGAATGGGGCTTATGATGTGTGTAGTGATAGTAGAATGCTATTATCAAATTTTATGAAATATAAATGATTGAATACTTTTAGTAAGTTTAATTCACTGAGCTTGTGAAGCTCATCCCTCATTGTACAATGATTTCAGGTAGCGGACATGAGAGACAGAGTTGTGAACGAAGATTCAGACTAAATAATTTTTTGTAAGCCACGTGGCCCATATCCTCAGACACACTTGAAAAAAAAATATCTTTGTAAATATTCATGCATAATATGTTGCATATACTATTCAGTTGAGATCTAAATGATGTATCTCCCCTATTAAGCGTTGAGGATTTAATGTAAATAAATGCAGTTGGTAAATTTTTACTATTGCATATATGTGTCGCACTGAGATTCTCAAAATGTGATGACACCGTCTCGGGGGTAGCCAACCCGAGATGGGTTGTTACAATTTTTTGGTATCAGAGGATTTGGTTTTATGATTCTGTAGACTGCATAAGAACCTAAAGAAGTGGAAGATCTAAATAAACTATATTTTAATGCAGAGTTTGAGGATGACATGTGGACGTGCTAGCGCTAGAGGTAGAGTTCTGAATCAGAGGGGAAGTGGTAGACCCCCAATCTTTAGAAGAACTGAAGTAGATGAGGAAGTTGAGTTTGTAGTTCCTGTGAGGGAAGAGATGGATAGTGCGGCAGGTACTAGTAGGGTTAGGAGGAGAATCTGAGGTTAGGAGGGATGAATTGAGAGACGCTCTTGAGCATACCTTAGAAAGGATGAATGTAGTTGAAGAAAGGGCCGATAATTTGCAGAGGAGATTAGAGAAGAGAGGTAGAAAAGTGTAACGACCCAGCACGACACATATATGCAACAATGAAAATAAATAACACCAAAAGAGATTTTTACATCAATCCTCAACCCTCAACAGGGGAGTTACATCAATCTGATCTTTAAACATTATATACAACGTAAAATGCATGCATATTTACAAATAAATTTTTATTTTATTTTTTCATTAGTCTGAGGATGTTGACACGTATGTGGCTTACAGAAAAAAAAAATTTCGCCTAACTCTCAATCCACCAGACTATTTGTCCTGCCTGCTACCTGAAATCATTGTACAATGAGGGGTGAGCTTCACAAGCTCAGTGAATTAAATTTACTATAAGTACTCAGTTTGTATAAATGGTATTTCAATATTTAATCATTTATATCTCATACAACTTGATACTAGCATTCTACTACACTACACATGTCATAAGATCCATTCTCTACCAATCTCTTTTTCTTATTTATTGGTTCACCTCAAGACCATCAATTATCTCATAATTACCTCGTAATGAGGTTCACATCATAAAGTCAACCATTTATATGGTTCTTATCACCATAACTGTCTCTCTCTGTGAGGCTCATCCGTCTATAAAAAAATTTACAATGACACCCCACACATCAGCATTTCAATAATGCAAGAAATAATTAAAGCAGATGCAATGCATGAATTATTATTATGGGAACGCCTTTCCACATGTCGGCATGTTTTTATTATCTTAGACCGGCTGCCTTTCCGGTTCTTTTCTTTCTCATTTAGACTGACTACCTTCCCGGTTCTTTTCTTTACAGCTTGTCCCGGCTGCCACAGTATTTATTTCCAGCATATACTGGCTATCACAGTGTCCCTTTTATTTCCAGCATATATTGATTGTCACGATTTTTCAATTAGACCAGCTGCCTTCCCGGTTCTTTTCTTTTCATTTAATGCATATGCATATGAACAATGATATGAAATATACATCTAAACAATAACATAAAAAAAAAAAACAAACATAAATTCAAATATTTAAATTGGGTATCCTGATTTTTCTCAAATTATATAAAAATTTTCACTAAATTTCTCTCATCATAAATCACATCCAATCATCCATCAAAGCTTGTCCATATTCATTAAATTTCATCCCAAATCACATCAAATCATCCATCAAAGCTTGTCAATATCCTCTAAATTTCGTTAATTTCTTCTCCTCATATATTACATCAGTTTATTAACCATAACTCCTCAAGAATTTTATTTATCACCATTATTATTAAATCAACTCATTATTATAAAAATATTTATTTTCACATAATAATTTTCTATGTGTCCAATATTTATATCATACTTATCAACTAAATATTTATCTACCACCAAAGTATACGCTAATAATTAAATTTAATATTATCACTAGATATTTGATTTTTTTCAGACTACTTAAAGAATATCTAATTCACCACATAGCTCTTAAAGCTACCCGTGGATCACCTCTTTGACTTTCTCATTCCTCTCAGAAATTTCCCTCGGTTGCTGATCATAAACACCTGATATAATATTTGTATTTAATTTTTGATTATTTCTTCAATTCTTCATAAACCACACCCTTACTTTACGATGAGGTTTACGGGAGAAAAGGTGTATTTGCACATGAGATGCAGAGGGACTGTTTTGTGATATTTTTAAGTTTAAACCCCAGCCTTTTAGAGGATTTGTAAATCCTGTGGAAGCTGAGCAGTGGATTAGACATGTTGAGAAATATTTTTAAGTCTTACCAGTGACAGATAGACAGAAGGTTGCTTTTGCTTCACTTATGTTGGAAGGTGAGGCTTCACAATGGTGGGAAGATATTCTGCCTAGGGTGAGTACACAGGTGGAACAACCTTTAACTTGGAGTAGATTTAAGGAGGAGTTCTTTGCAAAATACTTTCCAGATACATTTTGAACCCAGTAGGAGAGAGATTTTATTCACTTAAGGCAAAATACTTTATCGGTGGCAGAGTATGATAGTAGGTTTGTAGCTCTGTCAAGTTTTTTACCTGAGTTAGTGAATACAAAGGAGAGGAAATGTAAATGATTTTTAGATGGGTTACACTACAAAATTCGATCTAAACTCTCTTACATGGGCATAGGGAATTATGCTATACTGGTGGATAAAGCATTATAGATCAAGAATGATTTGATAGAGTTTAGAGGTAGGAGAGAATGGTTTAAGAGGTCTAGATTTGAGGGACCTAGAGGTGGTGGCAGTATGAGTATGCAAGGTGAGAGACCATCCCAAAGGGGGCGTTTCTTGCCACAAGGAACTGTAGTGCAGAGTCAGAGACAAGCATGATCTGTTACTTCTGTCACTCAGAGTAATACCGATGGGACCCTTAGGTTCGGGAGACAGGCTATGGGAAGTGGGAGTTATAGTAGAGGAATAAGTATGCCATCAAGAGGAGGTGATAATCTGATATATGATCGAGAGCTAAGAGTTTGCTTCAAATGTAATCAGATAGGGCATTGATGCGATGAAATTGACACTAGCAAGTGCAGTAATCGTTCAAGTAATAAAATGATAAGTAAATATCGTTCCCAACGAGGACTGAGCAAATACTACAGAAATTATGACTCGACTCTTATTGTTATTTGAGCAAACGAATAATTGTCGGAGAAAAGGTTACTAGCAATTAACTAAAAGGGAAAAACAGAAAGCAATAGCAAATAAAGGAAGACTTGCAAACTTTGGAATGAAGACTCTTATGAACTAACGTGCTAAGGACTCGACTTCACCTAAACCATAATTGACAAGAGTTTTGAATGGACAAGTTTCACTTACTATGTTTTTCAAGATGGTAGAATCCCTAATAAATTGGTTATCCATATTCCAGGTCTAACCACAATCTCAAGAATCATTAACTTCAAATATCCGTATTCCAGGTCTATTCTACATTAATTCAAATTAAAAAGCATTAAATGTTTATGGATTCCTTTCAGTTAAATCTCCCTATTCAGTTACGATTTAAGCGGACCACATGAACTTCCTAGAATCCCTATTCGGTTACTCCTATTCCATTCATGGCATGTTTTACCCTAGCCTTTGCATAAATAACAATCCAATATCATATTTATTAGTTCAACCATTCATAAAAGCATGGCTTCTCTATTCGACACATCACCATGCCCAAAGAAGGAATCAAAATAATAAAAAGCATTAAGAACAATAAAACACACTTTTTGAAAAACACATTAAATTCCACTTGTCCAAACAACAACTCAAGATATAGGTTTAGGATCCATCTATCCTTAACACAAAATTATCTACTCCATAATAATATTCAAACAAACCATGTTCATATTATAAAACATCAACATAGATAGATAAGAATAATACAAAATCGGAGAAGAATGATTTAAAAGCTTGATGCGTAGCCTCCCGGAGTGTCTCCAACTCTCCTTTGGCTTCTCCTCTTCTCCCAATTCTGTTTTCTTCTTCTACGGCCGCCCCCCTCTTGTTCAGCTAGGGTTTTCTTTTTATAACTTTTCAGAATCCACGAGCTGGCGCTCCAACTTCCCGGCGCTGCAGCTTCAAGAAGTCTTTCTAACCCTAATCTGGCGCTACAGCTCCAACTTTCTGGCACTGTAGCGCCAACTTTCTGTCCCAATTGGTCTCTTTTAGATAGCTACCAGCGCTGCAGCACCAACATCCCGGCATTGCAGCCTTGAGTTTCTGTCTTCTTTGTGCATTTTGGCCTTCCAGTGCTCTCAAGCGCTCTAGCAAGTGTCTGCACAATAAATTTCCATGACTTAGCATTGATAAATCAACTAAACCAACTTATTAGTAGAATAAGAAAAACTAAACTAAATTTGCTAAAAATACATGCAACATAATTCTAATGCTTAAGATCAACACCCAAAATGTGCCTAAAAGCAGTATAATAACAAGATTTATTCAGAGTTATTACACCCCCAAACTTACGTTTTTGCTAGTTGATGAGTCTTAAATATTGCATATTTTAGACCCTTAACTTATATTTGTTATGCTCTTAGTTAGTAGTATTTCACTTTATTTTATGTCTTTTTTGTGTTTTGTGTATTTTTATAGGTTTGTGGAGAAATTGAAGCATTTCAGGAGATGTGAAGCTTCAGGAGACATTGCGATCGATCGCACGAGACATGCGATCGAGCGCACATGCGCTCGAGTGCACTTGCCTACGAATGAGTGCAAGGTCAACATCCCACATCGAAATAGTTGCTGTTCAGTGCGTCTGCGATCGATCGCACAAGACATGTGATCGTGCGCACAAGACATACGATCGAGCGCACATGCGATCAATCGCACCATTCTGCGATCGAGCGCACTCGGGCCAGTATCCCACATCGAATCTGAAACCTGCAGTGCTCTGGGTCTTCCCCTATATAAACACCATTTGGCTTCATAATTCAGTGTACAATTCCTGAGCCACTTTGGTGTTTACCGGTGGACGTCCGCCAACATTTTGGTGGATCCCGAAGGCATTGCTACCACGAGGGGAAGCGCCGCCCGTCAGCGAGTGGAATTTCTCCCATGTAAAGTTGTTTATTTATTTCTTTATATTCAGTTGTTTTAGTTTAAATGTTTAGCACTTTTTATTATAGTTTTGTAGTTATGAGTGGCTAGACTCTTCAGCTAAGGTTGAAGATGAAGCCCCACCGTTGTTTGGCGTAATAGTTCAGATTTGCTTGTACAAATCTGAAAATTTTTAGTATAAATGTTCTGTCAATTATTTGAGTTAATCTTATAATTGATTGAGTTTAAATTGTCTGTTGGATTTTCTTTGTGTTTCATCTGATGGATACATTGAATGCTTTTCGATTAAATTGGATTCCCTTTGTGATTTGTTAAAAGCGGATACATTGGGTGCTTTTGGTTTAGTTGGGATATTATTTGTTTTTTGTCTTATAGTTGGATTCATTGAATGTTTTGATAGGCTATATTTTTAGCACATGTATGCTTAACTTCGGTGGGGTGGATTCGGAAACCTTAGTGCTTTTTATTATTAGTTTTAAAATCAACTTAGTTTAGTTTTAATTTATTTTGCAATATCATTCTGAAATTTGGAACTAGGTTAAGATAGAGTTAGTTTAGATTGAAAATATACTTTCACAACGCAATTCCCTGTGGATTTGACCTCGCACTTGCACAACGCTATATTGCAAATGACTCGTGTGCTTGCGAGTAAATTTAAAACTCACAACAAGTTTTTGGAGCCGTTGCCGGGGAATTGTTTGGTTTGTGAAAATTTTTAGTCTAAAATGATTTTATTTTTCTACTAGTTAGTTATCTTTTTTGTTAAAAAAAAAAATCATGTGGATGAATCCAGCGCCGGTTTCACAGTCTTTAGAGGACACCCTCAAGGATTTCATTAAAATGACCGGCCCGTCCCTCAATATTGGCAACACTTTCAATGTTGAAAGCTGTTCCATCTGTGCTAGTCCCATGCATCTAGCACAGAATTGCCCATCAATACCAGCTTGTGCCGAGTATCCTATGGAACAAATGAATGCTTTCAATGACTGTTGTTGGCAATCAAATGGATCTTGCTCCGAAACATACAATCCAGGGTGGTGGGACCACTCTAATTTTTCATGGGAGCAGAACCAACCAATGAATCAGGGAGGAGCCCCTTTCCATGCTCACAATCAATGCACTCCCGAATTTCCTCCACCAATTCCAAATTATGGTCACTCAGCTTATCCAGCACCATCACCCGCTTACCAAGCTCCCATTCAAGCGCCAGCGTCGGTTTCACAGTCATTGGAGGACGCTCTCAATGATTTCATGAAAACGACTAGCTAATCTATGAGTGAAGTGATGACTGCAACAATAGAAAACACCCAAGCGATTGCCATACTAGAGAGTTAAACTGATCAAATCGCAAGTTACGTGGGTGAAGGAGAGGAAAGAGAGTTCCCCAGTCAATCTGAGCCTAACCCAAAGGAACAGTTTGCGGTGGGAAATTCTTCAACTCCAATGTATTGGCAGGAACAAGTGCAATCAACTGTCCCATACTTGTCTAGGAGACAAGTGGACAATCAAGTGGAAGAGAACCCTGCTATGCACCAAGGGCAAGAGAGTGGCAACAATGAGAAGAGAGATGCTGAGCCATCTACAGCCACTCGTATTATTAAGGATCTCTCTAGGTCGTTTTTACCTAAAGTGCCTTACCTTGAGAGACTACAAATGCCCAAGAAAGAAGGGAAGTCTGAGGACATTATGGAGGCATGCTTTGCTCAGTTTGGAGAGGATTTGGATTTAGATAAATCACTTGAGTAAGCAAATACTATCTTGGAGTCTGCTCCTCAGGAGAGTAGTAAGACAGAGAAGACTATGGATGAATCCCGCATTGAGGACCCCCTAGAGGCATGCTTTGCTCAATTTAGAGATGATATGGATTTAGATAAATTACTTGAGCAAGCGAATGCCATTTTAGAGTCTCCTCCTAGGAAGAGCAATAAGACGGAGGAGACCGCCGCACCTGAAACCCCCAAGAAGGAACTTAAGCCTTTACCGGACAATCTTAAGTATAAGTTCCTAGGTCCAGCAGATTCTTTGCCTATAATTATAGCTTTAGATTTGGGTGATGCTCCAGAGGAGAAATTATTAGATGTCTTAAGAGAGCATAAGGAAGCTATAGGCTGGACTATTGAGGATGTCAAAGGAATCAACCCCTCGGTGGTGACGTACAGGATACATTTGGAGGAGGATGCTGAGGCATCGAGGGAGCCACAAAGAAGGCTCAACCCTGCTATGCAAGAGGTTGTGAGGGCAGAAGATATTAAGCTGTTAGAGGCAGGGATCATTTATCCCATCTCTGATAGCAAGTGGGTGAGCCAGATTTCAGTCGTGCCCAAACGTGCTGAATTTACTGTAGTAAATAAAGACAATGAGTTGGTTCCAACTCGAGTGCAGTCAAGATGGAGAAAGTGCCTAGACTACCGTAAATTGAATGCTGCCACTAGACTTGATCATTTTAAATTCCCATTTATTGATCAGATGGTGGAGCACTTAGTTGGGCCTGTTTACTAATGTTGGGTCTGGCTGAAGACGTTAAACTTAGCGCTCATGGGAGGCACCCCACAGCTTATCTTTTCTTTTGTTTATTTATTATTTCGCATTTTTATATTTAATGTTTGTTTCTAGTATTTTTTGTTTTCCAGTTTTTATTTTTCAGGGACAAAGCGTACTTCAGTTCAAGTTTGGGGGTATGCTATGAGCCATACCAGTCCAGATAGTTCTCCATATCTCAGGTCAGCTCTTTCCATATTAGTCACACATTGGGGTCAATGTGTAATTTAAGTTTGGGGGTATGGGAGACACATCACACACTTTGTCCTAATTTGTTATCTTTTCGTCATAGAGATAAATGCATGCTCATGTTATCGTGAAATTTTAGTTGATCTAAACATTTTCTGTGATGTGATGCCATTGGTGAGCTTAACATTTTGAACACATGATCTGGTGATAAATTTTAAAATTTAGTTACTTACCTTAGGCATTTGAGAATTCACATGTTTGACATAATCTAACACGAGCACATTAGCACAAATTATGTGAGGTATGACATGTGATTTTAATGTGTATTTTTCCTTATCTTAACTGAAACTGGATGACTTTTTGGATGAACTCTTGGGCATAGGAAAATATTATAAAAAAAAAAATTATCAATAAACTTTTCGCTGAGTAACTGGACCTCTTGCCTCAGTAAGTAGTGAGTGTTCACGTCAAAAGGTGGAATTTTGCTTGGTAATATTAAGGTCGGTTTAATTTCGTAGCCTTTTTGACTCGAGTTAGTTAGTCCTTAAGGGTGTCTTTACACCTAATGCCCTAAAACCACCTGGTTTGGGAGTCATTGACTCAACACTCGCTACATGGGTCAATTAGAAAGCTTAAGGGAACTAAACATAGTCGTGCCTTATTATTGTTAAAAAAATAAAAAGAATAAAATAAAAACTATGCCTTTTCGTTCATTTTTTATGGGAAATTCGGTGAATCTTGAGACATGGAGACCTTACACATTAGAGTTATTTGGAAGCTTCATTTTTATATGCTAATTCACCTTACACTGATTCAAGCTTGTGATACCTTATCCTGCCTTTTGTAAGTAATTAGATTTTAACATTTCTATTCATTGCGAAGATGGGTTTACCTTTTTAAGCTTGCTTATGAATGAATATCATGGTGATGTGTGCTCCTTAAATTTTTGGATACCATGAGTGATGACTTTATCTTTATGTCCTTTGTTTTTCATTGAGTCTTTTATTTTGTTTTGCTAAGGGACTAGCAAAATATAAGTTTGGGGGTATTTGATGAGTCTTAAATATTGCATATTTTAGACCCTTAACTTATATTTGTTATGCTCTTAGTTAGTAGTATTTCACTTTATTTTATGTCTTTTTTGTGTTTTGTGTATTTTTACAGGTTTGTGGACAAATTGAAGCATTTCAGGAGATGTGAAGCTTCAGGAGACATTGCGATCGATCGCACGAGACATGCGATCGAGCGCACATGCACTCGAGTGCACTTGCCTATGAACGAGCGCAAGGTCAACATCCCACATCGAAATAGTTGCTGTTCAGTGCGTCTGCGATCGATCGCACAAGACATGCGATCGAGCGCACATGCGATCGTGCGCACAAGACATGCGATCGAGCGCACTCGGGCCAGTATCCCACATCGAATCTGAAACCTGCAGTGCTCCGGGTCTTCCCCTATATAAACACCATTTGGCTTCATAATTCAGTGTACAATTCCTGAGCCACTTTGGTGTTTACCGGTGGACGTCCTCCAGCATTTTGGTGGATCCCGAAGGCATTGCTACCACGAGGGGAAGCGCCGCCCGTCAACGAGTGTAATTTCTCCCATGTAAAGTTGTTTATTTATTTCTTTATATTCAGTTGTTTTAGTTTAAATGTTTAGAACTTTTTATTATAGTTTTGTAGTTATGAGTGGCTAGACTCTTCAACTAAGGTTGAAGATGAAGCCCCGCCGTTGTTTGGCGTAGTAGTTCAGATTTGCTTGTACAAATCTGACAATTTTTAGTATAAATGTTCTGTCAATTATTTAAGTTAATCTTATAATTGATTGATTTTAAATTGTATGTTGGATTTTCTTTGTGTTTCATCTGATGGATACATTGAATGCTTTTCGATTAAATTGGATTCCCTTTGTGATTTGTTAAGAGCGGATACATTGGGTGCTTTTGGTTTAGTTGAGATATTCTTTGTTTTTTGTCTTATAGTTGGATTCATTGAATGTTTTGATAGGCTATATTTTTAGAACATGTATGCTTAACTTCGGTGGGGTGGATTCGGAAACCTTAGTGCTTTTTATTATTAGTTTTAAAATCAATTTAGTTTAGTTTTAATTTATTTTGCAATATCATTCTGAAATTTGGAACTAGGTTAAGATAGAGTTAGTTTAGATTGAAAATATACTTTCACAACGCAATTCCCTGTGGATTCGACCTCGCACTTGCACAACGCTATATTGCAAACGACTCGTGCGCTTGTGAGTAAATTTAAAACTCACAACACTAGTCCTTGAGCAAACTAGAATAAAATTCTACGCACACACATCCTAAGTGTGCGAGATGGTTTGATTAGATTTGATATAACGTGCCTCAAAGATTACATATAAATCATAATGCAAGAAAACTTTCCAAATGCTGCAAATGTCTAGAATTTCAAATTTATTGGCAGCTTTATCTTACATCAAATTCTTTAAACGTGTGCGTGTGTAACATCTTTATAAACTTAATCATCTCGCCACTCTAATCGGTTTATGCAAGCAAGTAGGATAATGCCAATCTTTCAAAGTCTATAAGCTTGCTTTTCACACCACTCTCCACTAATGTAGGCCATGACAATACTCGAGATCACCAGGACTTTATTCTGCTTATAACTTTGGCTAAGGTTAAGGTATGGTAAAAGATTGATTTGAGGCTCACATCATCTTAAGCACATCAACCAATAAAAATTTTATTTCAAACTTTCCCTCAGTTATCATGGAATACTTCCAATACTTATGCTATTGTCACATCTTCTTCTTATTCTTCTTCTTATTCTTTTCTTTTTCTCTTCTTTTTTTTTCTTTTTTTTTCGTATGCTTGTACTATAGTAGCACTAGTCTTTGTTTCCGTGTGCATTACTGAAACTATAGCATAGCATGTACACGACGATCAAACACAACTTTGCCTGCTGCCTGTGATAGGCAGAATACAACTTGATCAAATAGTTCGTGTGGTAAACCTTTTTAACTTCGATCTTTCCCTTGGTCACTCTCGATGGGAAATATGTAATACTTATCATAGCCAAGTGAAAACCGCTTCCTCTTACTCAATCCTCCGTCATCACTTAAGAGAATAGTCCCTTTATTAATCAATGTGCTTACAGGTGAAAGGTGGAGATATATATATATATATATTTGAAAGGGAAGTAAGTTATATGATTGGGTGACAAAACAACATGTATCCAAGCTCAAAAGGGGAAAACTAAGGATAATCACATATCAAGGGTTGGCTAGAAAGGCTCAAACTTTCCAAACATGGCCTGGATCCTTTCTTTGGTATAGTACTACCTAGGATTTCGCCTCGAGTGGTCTTCAAACAAGTTCTAGAGTCCAAGAGATTACAAGACTACACTGCTCATATAAACGCTCTCTGAAACAGCAAGACAACAAAGTGCTTAGGTGTACGTGCTCATTGAGTTCAAAAAGTTCGATGTAAAATAAATCCAACAACAAATTTAAGTACATAGACAGACGCAACATTTTTCAAATTTTTGATGGCTATAATTAAGTCAATATATTTCTCATCATCGGCAAATCAAAATCAAACACAAACAACGGAAAGCACTCAGATAAACAAATAGAAAAATAACTAGAAACATGAGCAGTGCACAACACTCATATAAGGTTCCCACCCCCAAACTTAAATGATACATTGTCCGTAATGTATAGAATTCGAATTATAAAGTGAGAGAAAGGAACTCTTCTGATTAGTCAGAGGCTGAATCAATCGTCTTTGTCAATGTCCTCATCCTCATGATCACTGCTATGATCGGGATAAGGTGGTAGTGGAGGTAGCTGTTGTGTGTCGATGCCCAAATGATTGGCAAAAATCCTCATTATCTGGTCATTGATTTGAAAACAACCCATAATGTAGGATGCCTGCTGCTGACTCCATTGTCGAAGCTCATGAAGCTCCGTCTCAACCACTGTCAGCCAATCAGAAAGTGATATATTCCGTTGTTGGCGTGCTGGAGGAGGTTGTGAGGAAGAGGCACCTAGGCTTGGTGCTTCTTCTATATTTGTGATCCGATAGATAGTCCTTAGATCCAACGGATGCATTGGTTGTTTGATTTGCTCCCCTACAGTCCAGGTAACACCACAGGATCCACAAAGTGCTGTTATCAAAGATGGAAAATACAACCCTGCACTGATCAAATTTGTGCTGTATAGAATGTTGTTCTGGATAATGCGTCCCACATCAATACTCAATCCTTGGTAGATGGTGAATAAAAAGATTGCTCTGTCTCTTGTGACATCACTTAAATGAGTTGTCGGAAGCAAACGAGTGCCTATAAAGTAATGCCAAGCTTTTGCTGTCCTATTCATTGCACTTGATGGAAAAGAAGTCTGCTCATCACCGGACAATTTCCATTGTGTCTCAACTTTGCAAAGAACCCAGAGTACTTCGTCGAGGTCTGGTGCACTGGCATAAGCACTGTACTCATCCATTGGGATGGTGGGGGTGTTGAGCAATTTGTTGATTGTGCCTCTGTCGAATGCCACTAATTTCCCTCTACCTTTAACTTCATATTTGTGTGCTCTGCGGTATTTGCATAAAATTCACGCACAACCGGAATAATTGCAGCTTCTGGTGTTGTGCAGAATTGTTCCCATTTACGAGCAGTGATGATCCTGTGAATGAGGGGGAAGTGTCCCTTGGTGATATTAAATCCTCGTTCAGGAATTGGGACTTTCTTGAGTTGAGAACGCTCAAACCTCTGTTCTGCTTCCTTTGAGACAAAAAGCTCTGAATTGTAACTGGTGGAGCTAGGTATCGCGCGTTTGGGAGGAGCCATTTAATCAAGACTTTTGTGCTTTAAATAATTACACTCCAAACAGCAGAAAATAACCAAGAGCAACACCCACTTTCACACACCAATTCCCAAAAAAAAAAAAAAAAAATTCAGTAGAACTTTCAATCCAAGTTGGGCAATTGCTTCAATCAATTGAGTCTTGAATAACCTAGTATAATAGATTGCAAATTTAACTCATTAACATCAAAAATTTATTCAGCTACAGTACCCTTCTCTTCCAACGCACAGTTCCATGAAAATTTTTCAGCATAAACTTATGAAAATGCAACTTATCCATTCATCCTTTCCTCAATTTTTCATCAAATCACCATGTATTATAAGCTACACATAAACAACTCAAGTGATTTCACTTAAAAATCTGAAGTTTGGGAGTCTCAAAGTGGAGAAATCTTACTTGATTAAAAGACCTCAATAGCAGCCAAAATCACTTGAGAAGATTGATTCTCCGGGAGAATGGAAGCAATCCATGGTGGAAAATGCAAAAGACCCTTAATTATGTGTTGCTATGGGAAGGAGAAGTGAAATTTTTGTGTTTTGGAGAGGGAGAGCAGCTGGAATTCTAATTTTTGGAATGCCCTAACTGTTGGAGAGCTGGGCATTTAACTCTCAATGTGCGATCTAGCGCTGCAGCTCCAATTTTCTGGCATTGCAGCGCTGAATTTCTGGGCTGAATTTTTGGTGTTGTGGGTTCAGATCCTGGCGCTGCAGCGCTGAAATTGTGAGGCTGCAGCACTGGATTTCTGGGCTGAATAGCATGGAATTGAAGGACCTGGCGCTGCAGCACTGAAATTGTGAGGCTGCAGCGCTGGATTGCTGTCCTGACTCCACATAGAGCTGAAAAATAAATCAAAAATACACATTGTAAGGTCATAAAAATTGAAATAACAAATAAATTAAGCAAAACAAAAAAATTGAAACACCTCAAATAATTTCAGAAAGCAAGAAAAAAAATTAAAAAGTAAGACCCAAAATGGTAGTTCTAATTTATAGTCTTTAGCTTGACTTTCCGATTTATGGCTCTTGGAGAATGGTGGTGGACGATTGAGGGTCAAACGTCCCCATAATGTAGTTCTTCAATCTATGCCCGTTAACCTTGAATGTCTCCTTATTTTTCTCGTGTTGAACCTCAACGGCACCAAAAGGTGAGACACTTATCACGGTATATGGTCCAGTCCATAGAGATTTCAGTTTTCCCGGAAATAGACGAAGTCGGCTATTGTACAGAAGAACTTGTTGTCCTTGAACGAATTCTTTCCTCAAGATGTGTCGATCATGCCATTTTTTTGTTTTCTCCTTATACAGCTTTGCCTTCTCATATGCTCCTAGTCAAAGTTCTTCCAATTCATCAACCTGCAACAAACACTTTTGTCCTGCAAGGGTATATCAAAATTCAAGAACTTGGTGGCCCAGTATGCTTTATGCTCGAGTTCGACAGGAAGGTGGCAGGCTTTACCAAAAACGAGAATATATGGTGACATTTCTATGGGTTTTTTGAAGGGCGTTCTATATGCCCACAAGGCATCATCTAATTTAAGTGACCAATCTTTCCTAGAAGTATTCACGGTTTTTTCTAAAATTCGTTTCACCTCCCGATTTGAAACTTCTACCTGACTGCTTGTTTGTGTATGGTATGAGGTGCCGAGTTTGTGAGTTACTCCATATTTTCTTAACAAGGTTCTAAATTGACGATTGTCAAAGTGTTTACTTCGATCACTAATTATTGTTCTAGGAGTTCCAAACCGGGTAAAGATGTTTTTCTTGAGGAATTGGAGAACTACTTTGGCATCATTAGTGCGGGTTGCTATGGCTTCTACCCATTTAGACACATAATCTACAGCAACTAGAACATACTGGTTTGAAAAAGATGCAGGATAGGGCCCCATGAAATCAATACCCCAAACATCAAATATTTCGCAAACAAGAATATTGTTTAAAGGCATTTCATTTCGTTTAGAGATGTTACCAATTCGTTGATACCTATCACATGATGTGACGTAAGCCTGGGCATCCTTAAACAAAGTCGGCCAATAGAAACCTGATTGTAATACCTTTGCTGCTATTCGGTTTGCACCGAAATTTCCCCAAGCTTCTCTGCATGGCAGTGATACAGTATATTGTTAAACTCATGCTCCGGCACACATCTGCGAATTACCTGGTCTGCATACAATTTGTAGAGATACGGATCCTCCCAAAAATAATGCTTCACGTCGGATAGGAATTTCTTTCTTTGTTGATAAGTGAAGTGCCCTAGGATCCAGTTTTCTACAAGGTAATTAGCGAAATCAGCAAACCATGATGTCTCAGACACCAATAAAACAGAATTAAATGAAGAAATAGAAAATATTTTCTCATCTGGAAATTCTTCATTGATGCTGGTATTAGTCTCTTCCAATTTTTCAAGCCTTGATAAATGGTCTGCTACTTGATTGTCAGTCCCCTTCTTATCTTTGATTTCTAAATCAAATTCTTGAAGAAGGAGAATCTACCTCAGCAGTCTTGGTTTTGCGTCTTTTTTCACTAAAAGATACTTTAAAGCTGCATGGTCAGTATAAACAGTAACATTTGATCCAATAAGATAGGATCGAAACTTATCAAATGCAAATATAACAGCTAAAAGTTCTTTCTCGGTGGTAGCATAGTTCAGTTGGGGTCCGGTAAGAGTGTAGCTCGCATAATAAATTGTCCTGAAGACCTTATCTATTCTTTGACCAAGCACTGCTCCAACTACGGTGTCACTGGCATCACACATTAATTCAAATAGGAGGCTCCAATCTGGTGCGACTACAACAGGGGCGGTCACCAATTTATCCTTTAATGTAGCAAATGCCTGCAAACAATCATTAGAGAATTTCTGATGCCTGCAAAGATTAGAAAGAGGTTTAGAGATTTTTGAAAAATCCTTAATGAATCTCCTATAAAATCCTGCATGCCCCAGGAAACTTCTGATGGCTTTGACTGAAGTGGGAGGTGGGAGTTTTTCGATCACATCCACCTTAGCTTTGTCAACTCCAATACCCCTCGATGATATTTTGTGCCCCAACACTATCCCTTCCTGGACCATGAAATGACATTTCTCCTAATTTAGTACTAGGTTTGTCTCTTCGCATCGCTGCAAAACTAAAGAGAGATTATGAAGGCAATCATCAAAGGTTAGACCAAATAGTGTAAAATCATCCATGAAGATCTCTAAAAAAATTTCAGTCATATCAGAAAAAATTGCCAACATGCAACGTTGAAAAGTTGTTGGTGCGTTACAAAGACCAAAGGGCATCCTCCTATATGCAAACGTGCCATAAAGACAAGTAAATGTCGTTTTTTCTTGATCCTCGGGTGCTATGGGGATTTGATTATATCCCGAGTATCCATCGAGCAGACAATAGAACTTGTGACCTGCCAATCTTTCCAACATTTGATCAATAAAAGGTAAAGGAAAGTGATCTTTTCTAGTGGCATCATTTAATTTTCTATAGTCAATACAAACCCACCAACCTGTCATAGTTCTGGTGGGTATCAATTCATTGTTATTATTTTTCACAACAGTGATCCCACCTTTCTTTGGTACTACTTGTACCGGGCTGGTCCAAGCACTATCAAAAATTGGATAAATAATACCTGCATCAAGCAGCTTGACTACTTCTTTCTTAACAACCTCCTGCATTGCTGGATTTAAGCGTCGTTGTGGCTGAACCGTAGGCTTGAAGTTCTCCTCCATGAGAATTTTGTGAGTGCAAATGGAAGGGTTGATTCCCTTGATATCCACTATTGTCCATCCCAAAGCCTTTTTGTGCTTTCTCAAGACTTCCAACAAGCGTTCTTCCGTTTTACCTGTCAATGAAGAGGATATTATAACTGGGAAAATATTCTTCTCTAGATAAACATATTTCAAATGATCAGGTAAAGTTTTTAATTCAGGGGTTATTATTGGTTTTTCTGGCACTTCTTTTCCCATTTCAGCTTCCAAATTCCTTGCTTCTTCTTGGATGACAAGTTCTTCAGTGGTGGTAGTTCCAGATTCCATGATGCATCTTTCTAAAGTATCTTTATTTAATGTCTTCTCCTGAAACTCTTCAATGAGGTTATCAACAACATCAGCATGAAAACAAGAAGAAGTAGATACGTCAGACGGATATTTCATGATTTTATACATATCAAAAACTACTTGTTCATTATTAACTCTCAAAATCAATTTCCCTTGTTGTACATCAATCAGGGCTCTCCCTGTAGCAAGGAATGGACGTCCGAGTATAAGAGGTACCTCCCGATCCTCTTCCATGTCAAGAACAATGAAGTCCACAGGGAATATAAATTTATCAACTTTTACCAGTACATCTTCTATAATTCCCTGTGGTCTCTTAATGGATCGATCAGCTAATTGTAGTGACACTATTGTTGTTTTGACTTCTCCTAATCCAAGTTTCCTGAAAATTGAAAGAGGCATAAGATTAATACTGGCACCAAGGTCACATAACGCTTTATCAAAAAATGAATTTCCCGAAGTGCAAGGTATAGTAAAACTCCCTGGATCTTTCAATTTTGGAGGTAGCTTGTTTTGCAGTATAGCGCTGCACTCTTCAGTTAACATCACCGTTCCATGTTCCTCTAGCTTTCGTTTATTAGACAAAATTTCCTTCAAAAATTTAGTGTAGCTAGGCATCCGTACTAATGCCTCTGCAAATGGTATGTTAATATGCAACTTCTTGAAAATCTCTAAAAATTTTGAGAAATGTTTGTCTAGTTTTTCTTTTTGGAATTTCTGAGGATAAGGAAGAGGTGGCATATATTTAGTTTCAGAGTTAGAATCAATCAAACCTTTACCAGTAGACTTCTTTGTTGAAACTTGTTTTTCCTCTTGCTCAGTCTCTTCTTTCTCGCCAACTTGCTGAGTAATTTCCTTAGGTTGTGGCTCTTCCAATTGTGTGCCGCTCCTTAGTGTTATGGCCTTGACATCCTCCTTAGGATTCTTTTCTGTGTTGCTCGGGAAGGAACCTTGTGCACGTCCAGAAATTATGTTAGCTAGTTGACCGACTTGAACTTCCAGATTTGTTATGGATGCTTCTTGATTTTGGAATCTTGTTTCTGTTGTACTTAAAAATTTGGCCATCATGTCCTCCAAGTTGGGCTTTTTTTCTTGAGGAGGATATTCAGGATGATGTTGCTTCGCATTGTTTTGATTCCACGAGAAGTTCGGATGATTCCTCCATCCCGGATTATGTGTGTTGCTGTATGGATTGTTCTGCCTGTGAAAATTTGAAACAAAATTAGCTTGTTCAATAGATGAATTATATGCAAACTGATTACCTGCTTGGCAATTACTGCTGTGATGACCACTACCACCACACAATTCATATATTGTATGTGAGTTGGGACTAAGTCCATCAATCTTCTTGTTGAGAGTCTCTAGTTGTGCTACTAGAGCTGTAACAGCATCTACATTGTGCCATCCTGAGGCTCTGTTGACAGGTAACCTTTCAATTGGCCATTGATAAGAATTGGTGGCCATTTCTTCTAGTAATTCAATGGCTTCTTCTGGAGTTTTTCTCATGATAGTGCCACCTGCAGCTGCATCAATCATGTTGTGGGTTGTACTAGTTAAATCATTATAAAAAGTTTGTACCTGCATCCAAGTGGGCAGCTCATGATGAGGACATCTTCTTAAAAGGTCTTTAAAACGCTCTCATGCCTCATAGAGTGACTCCCGATCGACCTGCAAGAACATAGTAATTTCATTACGTAACTTTGTAGTTTTTGCAGGAGGAAAGTATTTCCCTAAAAATTTATGTGCCAACTCTGCCCATGTTGTTATGGATCCGGCAGGCAAAGAAGTCAACCAGCTTTTTGCTTTATCCCTCAATGAAAATGGGAAAAGCCTTAAGCGAATTGCATCCTCGGATACTTCGTTATGCTTGAATGTGTCACAAATCTCAAGGAAATTAGTCAAGTGAACATTTGGATCTTCTTGCGATAGGCCCCCAAATTGTACTGAATGTTGAATCATCTGAATGATGGCGGGCTTAATTTCAAAATTGTTCGCTTGTATAGGTGGTCGCCGAATGCTAGACTCAACACCATCCATCTTTGGCATGGCATAATCCCACAGTGCACGTTGCACCTCTGCATTGTTTCCTTCTGCCATTGTGTTAACTGTTACTGGAGCTGCTCTTCTCAAAGTGTGAAAAGTGCGCTCAATCTCTGGATTAAATTCTGCAAGTATTCTCCCACTAGTACGTGTCATGCACTAGTAACGAAAACCCTGCAAAATAGACTTAAAAAAAATTAATAAACTCTCAAATTAACTAGTAGAATCACAATAAATGTAGTATTTTATTTCAGTCCCAGGCAAAAACTTGATGCGATGAAATTGACACTAGCAAGTGCACTAATCGTTCAAGTAATAAAATGATGAGTAAATATCGTTCCCAACGAGGACTGAGCAAATACTACAGAAATTATGACTCGACTCTTATTGTTATTTGAGCAAACGAATAATTGTCGGAGAAAAGGTTACTAGCAATTAACTAAAAGGGAAAAACAGAAAGCAATAGCAAATAAAGGAAGACTTGCAAACTTTGGAATGATGACTCTTATGAACTAACGTGCTAAGGACTCGACTTCACCTAAACCATAATTGACAAGAGCTTTGAATGGACAAGTTTCACTTACTATGTTTTTCAAGATGGTAGAATCCCTAATAAATTGGTTATCCATATTCCAGGTCTAACCACAATCTCAAGAATCATTAACTTCAAATATTCGTATTCCAGGTCTATTCTAGATTAATTCAAATTAAGAAGCATTAAGTGTTTATGGATTCCTTTCAGTTAAATCTCCCTATTCGGTTATGATTTAAGCGGACCACATGAACTTCCTAGAATCCCTATTCGATTACTCCTATTCCATTCATGGCATGTTTTACCCTGGCTTTTGCATAAATAACAATCCAATATCATATTTATTAGTTCAACCATTCATAAAAGCATGGCTTCTCTATTCGACACATCACCATGCCCAAAAAAGGAATCAAAATAATAAAAAGCATTAAGAACAATAAAACGCACTCTTTGAAAAACACATTAAATTTCACTTGTCCAAACAACAACTAAAGATATAGGTTTAGGATCCATCTATCCTTAACACAAAATTATCTACTCCATAATAATATTCAAACAAACCATGTTCATATTATAAAATATCAACATAGATAGATAAGAATAATACAAAACCGGAGAAGAATGATTTAAAAGCTTGATGCGTAGCCTCCCGGAGTGTCTCCAACTCTCCTTTGGCTTCTCTTTTTCTCCAAATTCTGTTTTCTTCTTCTACGGCCGCCCCCCTCTTGTTCAGCTAGGGTTTTTTTTATACCTTTTCAGAATCCGCAGGCTGGTGCTGCAGCTCCAACTTCCTGGCGCTGCAGCTTCAAGAAGTCTTTCTAACCCTAATCTAGCGCTGCAGCTCCAACTTTCTGGCGCTGCAGCGCCAACTTTCTGTCCCAATTGGTCTCTTTTAGCCAGCTACCAGCGCTGCAGCGCCAACATCCCGGCGCTGCAGCCTTGAGTTTCTGTCTTCTTTGTGCATTTTGGCCTTCCAGTGCTCTCCAGCGCTCTAGCAAGTGTCTGCACAATAAATTTCCATAACTTAGCATTGATAAATCAACTAAAACAACTTATTAGTAGAATAAGAAAAACTAAACTCAATTTGCTAAAAATACATGCAACATAATTCTAATGCTTAAGATCAACACCAAAAATGTGCCTAAAAACAGTATAATAACAAGATTTATTCAGAGTTATCATGCATCTGTCTTGGAATTTTCCTACGCAGATATGCTTTGTATGTGGTGAGGGAGGACATGTTGCTACAGATTATCCAGTGGGGAAATATACTAACATAGGCGTTGGAAGTGTTGGGAGAAGACCAGTGGAGAAAGGTGGTGGATTAGGGAATGTGTAGGGCAGAGGTCGAGGATCAGTAGCTGAGAGAGGACATGGTAGCCAATTATAGTCCAGAGATAGCAGAGTCTATGCATTGACCCAACTGGATGCACAAGCTACTCTTGATATTGTTATGGGTATGATATCTATCCTTGGTAGGCTTGCTAGATTATTGATTGATCTTGGTATATCCCATTCTTTTGCATCTAGTATTTATATGAGATTTATTAATGCTAGTGCTAGCCCTTTGATGCATGCGATTGTTGTTGAGGTTCCTACTGGGGATAAGGTTATTATTAGGACAATTTATCAAAACTGTATGATTTATATGGCTGATAGAGAATTTGAAGTTAATTTATTGCCTTTAGATATGACAAATTTTGATTTAATTTTGGGGACGAATTGGTTATCTACATATCATGCTTGGGTAGATTGTTTTAGGAAGAATGTGGTGTTTAAAACACTTGGACAAGAAGAGTTTAATTTTCAGGGAGAACGTAAGATACTTGCTAATTGTTTTATTTTTGCCTTAACTGCCAGTAAATGGTTGAAGAAAAGTTGTGAGGGGTATTTGGCATATGTGGTGGATTCTAGCAAGGAAAGTAGGAAGTTAGAAGAAATCTTGGTAGCAAAAGATTTTTTTTGATGTATTCCCTAAAGAGTTGACTGGTTTTCCCCCCAATAGGGAGATTGAGTTCTCTATTGAGGTGATTCTAGGGTCAGTAACAATATCTATATCACTTTATAAAATGGCACCAGCTGAATTGAGAGAGTTGAAAGTTCAGCTTCAGGAGTTGCTAGACAAACACTTTATTCGACTTAGTATGTCACCTTGGGGAGCCCCTATATTGTTTGTCAAGAAGAAAGATGGGACAATGAGATTGTGTATGGATTATAGATAGTTGAATAAGACCACCATCAAGAATAGATATCATTTGCCCAGGATAGATGATTTATTCAGGCAGTTATAGGGAGCTAGGGTATTTTCTAAGATAGATCTAAGATTGGGTTATCATCAATTGAGGAAAAATGAGGGGGACGTGCCTAAGACTGCTTTTAGAACATGTCATGGCCATCATGAGTTCCTGTTAATGCCATTTGGGTTGACTAATGCTTCTGCAGCATTTATGGATCTAATGAATTGGGTGTTTAAACCATTTTTGGATAAATTTGTGATTGTGTTTATTGATGATATTATGGTATATTCTAAGAATGAAGGGGAGCATACGCAACATTTAGAGACAGTATTGGAAATTCTGATGAGAGAGAAATTATATGCAAAGTTATCTAAGTATGAGTTTTGGTTGAGTAAAATATCTCTCTTAGGGCATGTTGTGTCGGGAGAGGGAATAACAGTTTACCCACAGAAGGTAGAAGTAGTGTTGAATTGGGAAAGACCCACTAGTGTAATTAAAGTTAGAAGCTTTTTGGGGTTGGCTGGTTATTATAGGAAATTCATCTAAAAAATTTCTATGATTGCTAGACTATTGCCTAGATTGACCAGGAAAGACGTGAAATTTAGGTGGTCAGAGGAATGTGAGAGGAGTTTCTAGCTGTTGAAAGAAAAATTAACTACTACCCCGATATTAGTGCTTCCTTCTAGTGATGAAGGATTTGTGGTTTATAGTAATGTGTCACATCAGGGGTTGGGATGTGTGTTGTTGCAATATGGGAGAGTTATAGCTTATGCATTTAGGTAATTGAAGAACCATTAGAAGAATTACCTGACCCATGATTTAGAATTGGTTGTCATAGTTTTTGCTTTGAAGATTTGGAGACATTATCTATATGGATCCAATTGTGAAATTTTTACTGATCATAAAAGCTTGACGCATTTACCGACCTAGAAAGAGTTGAATTTGAGGCAGATGAGGTGGATGGAGTTGATTAGTGATTATGGCTGTACCATTCATTATCATCCAGGAAAGGCTAATATAGTAGCTGATGCACTGAGTAAAAAGGTTACAAGAAGATTAGCTGCTATTAGGAGTCATAATACTAGCTTGATGATAGAATTAAAAAGAATGAGGATGCAGTTGAGTGTCAATGATGAGGAGTATTGATGACAAATATGGTGGTACAATCTTCTATTACTGATAGTTTATTACCAATGCAGGGTAGAGATGAGGGGATAGAGAAGATCCGATGGGAAGTGTTGAGTGGGAAGCCAACTGAGTTTAGAATTAGAGGAGATGGCATGGTGATATTGGGGCATCGAGTTTATGTTCCCAATGATGTGAAAATGAGAAAGGAGATATTAAGGGAGGCTCATGATTCTGTATATTCCATGCATAATAAGATGTACAGGGGATTGAGACAAAATTATTGGTGGTCAGGGATGAAGAAGGATGTAGCGGAACATATTTCTAGATGTTTGACTTGTCAACAGGTGAAGTCTGAGAATAGACATCTAGTAGGTTTATTACAACCTCTTCCAATACCTGAGTGAGCATGGGAAAATGTGAGTATGGATTTTGTCTTAGGTTTTCCCCATACCAAGAGGGGTTATGACGCTGTGTGGGTTATAGTAAATAGACTTTCTAAGTCTTCACATTTTCTTCTTATTAAAACTACCTAGAGTCCTCAAAAGTTGGCTGAATTGTATGTAGTGGAGATTGTAAGATTACATGGAGTACTGTTGAGTATTGTATCATATAGAGATTCTAGATTTACCTCTAGATTTTGGACAGGTTTTCAAGAAGCTATGGGTACACAATTACAGTTTAGTACAACTTTTCATCCACAAACTGATGGGCAGATGGAAAAAATCATCAGAATACTAGAAAATATGCTGAAGGCAAGTGTATTGAGTTTCTCAGTGAGCTGTGATGCTTATTTGCCTTTGATCGAGTTTGCATATAATAATTAGTATCAAACTAGTATTGGGATGACATCATTTGAAGCTCCCTATGGTAGGAGCTGTAGAACTCTAGTATGCTGGGAAAAAGTTTGGGAGAGAAAAATAAATGGCCCAAAAATGATAGATCTGACTACTAAGAGGATCAAACTGGTTAGAGAGAACCTTAGAGCAGCACAGAACAGACAGAAGGGATATGCTGATAATAGAATATGACCTCTCGAGTTTCAAGTTGGTGATTGGGTATTTTTGAAGATATCTCCGTGGAAGGGTGTGTTGAGGTTTAAAAAGTAGGGAAAGTTGAGCCTGAGATTTGTGGGGCCATGTGAGGTGATTGAGAGAGTTGGACCAATAACATATAGATTAGATTTGCCTCCAGAGTTAAAGCAATTACATAATGTGTTTCATGTCTCACTTTTGAGAAAGTACTTACGCGATGAATCCTATAGTATCTCGAATCAGGCGATAGAACTTCAAGAAGATTTGATTTTTATGCAAGTACTGGTCAGAATTCTAGACAAGAAGGAACAAGTCTTGCGCAATAAAGTCATTCCCTTGATTCAAGTATTATGGCGAAGCCAAGATGTTGAAGAAATTACTTGGGAGCATAAAGCAAGAATGAGGAAAGAATATTCCCAACTCTTTCATGAATTAGGTAAGGAAATTTCGGGGACGAAATTTTTGTAAGATAGGTAGAATTGTAATACCCGTATTCATAAAGAAAAGGGTAAAGATGTAATTTGATAAATATAACATGGAGTTAAAATAATATATATATATATATATATATATATGTGAAAATTTTATTTTTTTACAAAAAATCCAAAAAAAAGGGTCCAGATAAAGAAAAAGGAAAAATAAAAAAATGGGTTTTTAATAAAAACAAATCCATGCAACACCTGGATTCCAAGTGTTGCAACAATTTGCAAACTTTGTAAATGTTGTTGCATGTTAGGTAGCTGTGTAAAATGAAAACGGTGGGGCGGTGAATGGTGCCGCTAAAATATTTTATATGTTGAATTGTTTTATTAGTTTTTCCAAATCCTGTTTGGTTTTCTTCAATCTCGAATCTAAACTACTCTATTTCTTTAAACACTTGGGGACCGAAAGAAATGTTGAAAGAGTAAAATTTTGAAGAGATTTACGAGAGAATTTTATAGAGAGTCACAGGAAGCTTTAAGAAAAATAGAAAGTAATAACATGAAGTTTATTTTTGAATTTTAGCATACATCAAATTCCCGAAATTCAAAGTGGAAATTTTCAAAGAGTGTGAATTTTGGAAGAATTGAAGAATAAACTAGAATTTAGTATGAATATTATGTCAGGTGTTGACGATCAGCAACCGAGGGAAATTGCTGAGAGAAGCAGGAAGAGCATGAAGGAAAATCTTGTTTTTATATATTGGTTCATATGCATATTTCATATCATTATTCGTATGCATATACATGGAATAAAAGAACCGGGAGGGGGGCGGTCTAAGTGAAATAAAAGAATCAGGAAGGGGTCAGTCTAAATGAAACATCATGACAACCGGTATATAATGGAAATAAATGAAAACAGTGACAGCCGGTATATACTAGAAATAAAAGAACCGGGAAGGGGCCGGTCTAAATAAAATAAAAGAACCGGGAAGATAGTCGATCTAAGATAAAAACATGTTGACATTTAGGAAGATGTTCCCTAATAATAATTCGTGCATTATATCTGTTTTAAATATTGATTGTGTTATTGAAATGCTGAAGTGCTGATTTTTATTGTAAATTTATTTATAGATGAATGAGTCTCACCGAGAGACAATTATGATGAGAAAAAAATACTGAAGTATGATATGATAAAACTATCTAAATGGTAGACTATATGTTGTGAACCTCATAACGAGATAAATATGAGATATAATGGAGGGCCTTAAGATGAATAAATATATATATAAGAAGAAGAGATTGATAGATAATGAGGCTTATGATGTGTGTAGTGATAGTAGAATGCTATTATTAAATTTTATGAAATATAAATGATTGAATACTTTTAGTAAGTTTAATTCACTGAGCTTGTGAAGCTTATCTCTCATTGTAAAATGATTTCAGGTAGCGGATAGAACAGATAGAGTTGCGAACGAAGATTCAGACTAAATCATTTTCTGTAAGCCACGTGGCCCATATCTTCAGATACACTTGAAAAAAAAATATTTGTAAATATTCATGCATAATATGTTGTATATACTATTCAATTGAGATCTAAATGATGTATCTCTCCTGTTAAGGGTTGATGATTTGATGTAAATAATTGCAGTTGAAAAATTTTTACTATCGCATATATGTGTCGCGTTGGGATTCTCAAAATGTGATGACACTGTCTCTATGTTGCCCAACCCAGGATGGCTTGTTACAATTGACATTGAGATTATATACCCTCCCAATTGAGCAAACATAACATTTCCTGTCTAATTGGATTACTAATGTCAAATTAGTATCATATGACTAGGAATATTTAATAATATAGCTTTCAAGAAGATTAAATCTCATCATAATCCCATCTCCATTTCTTTTATTCTATAGATTTAATCATGATAATGTATTTTAACAAATATTCATGATATGTAAAACTTATCATTAATTATGATAACAATTTGAATAAGATTGTTCTACAAATAATATGCTAAGACATCAAATTTCATTGGCTTATAGGACATACTACTAACACGGAGGACCTTCTTTAGAGAACAAAATCTTCGGGTAGCTTTCTTTTCAGGTACCTCGAACCCAGCTCACGCGGATCAGACCTCGAACTCGACTTAGACAAACTTGACCTAACTTGATTTGGATTGACACATTTAAACCTGACTTATTTTTGGCATCAATAATTGAAAACCAAATATTCAATCAAATGGCTCTCTTAAATCATAAAAAAGATTGCTCCATCATAATTTTGTATATATATACCCATTATTTTGGAAGCATCACCCCACAATACATGTGAATCCAATGAAAATTGAGATTTTAAGTTTTTTTTATTGAGAAAAAAATTCAAGAAATATTTTGACTGTTTTGTTCATAAATTCATTTGCTTTGTATTTTTTTAAAATAATTTAATATTGAGTGAAAAATGTAAATAGTAAACAAGCCTGTTTTTAAAAATGTTAAATTATAATGTAAATGTATTTTATGCATGTATTACACTCATAACTACACCAATTTGTTTTTAGGGTGCACTTGGTGTGGGTCTTAGGGCATGACGAGCTAAAAACACTCTGAGGCGCAAATTTTTAAGACTTTTTTCATTAGGTGTACGTCCTATTGAAGTTTTTTAGAAATCTTAAAAAATAAAAGTCAAAGGTTTGAACCTATACTCAAATGAGTAGGAATATAAGTCTTAATTATTAAGTGAGTTGTTCTTGTTGTGATATCATTGTGCTTCATAAATAGTTATTACTTGTTATTTGGTTTAATAATAAATATAAGCTATTTAATTAATCACTTAAAAATTACAATAGTATAAAAATAAAAATTATATATAATTATACATAAATATATTAATATTTATAAAATTATAATTGTAATTTATATGCTTTATAGAGTTTATAAAAGTATTAAAATTTGTTTAAAATCAATTTATTTAAATTTAAATTATTATTATTATAATAATTATTTTTATCATTTATATTATTTATATTATTTTACTATAATTTTCAAAACACCCTCGCGCTTCGGGTTTACACTTTGCCTCAGTTGGGAAACAGCTCTTCTAACGATTTCCCTTTTGAAAACACCATTTAGCATTGTCTAGTAAGGATTGATTGAGGGATGTAAGTGTATACATTTAGATATACGAGTATAAATGTCATGTTCAGTAAATTATAGGGTCGTTGTTGTAATTTATCTAAAATAAATATTAGTGACTAGGTACTTCCGTCCAACTCGCTCATAGGGTCTCGAATCCTCGTGCAGTCACTGTGTTATCCTCTTTCTTCTTCTCCTCCTCCTCTCAAACCCTCTAAAAGTTCTTGCTCCAGGTTTTCTCTTTTTGTAGCGGTAAAGCATCATCCATGTCGTCTCATGCTGCTAATTTGTGGGTGCTTCTGGGCTTGGGTTTGGCTGGAATTCTGCTGATGACGAAAAAGCTCAAGAAGACCATCAAAGAAGACTTTGGCGCGTTTATCCAGAAGATACAGTTGCTTCCTCCTCCTCAGCCTGCCCCTCCCAAGGCCCCTCACCCACTAACCGGTCTCACCTTCGCCGTCTCCGACGTGTAAGCCACCATTTCACTTATATATATACATGTATGTATGTGCCCATGTGTATTAGCTCTTTGTTTCTAAGAAACTTGGAAAAATAAGCGAGAAGTAAAATAAATTTTTAGTTTTTTATGCAATTCAGATGTTGGGAACTCTGGGAAAGATTGTCTAAAGGTTGGAATTTATGTTTTATTTGATTATTGGGTAATGGGTATTATTTACTTGGTTCTTGGCATGCTCTTGATAAGCATAGTTGAAGACGGCTCTGTTTCATATATTAAAAAATGAATAATTCGATGCTTTTTTTCTTCTTCTAATTACCATTATTTGATTGCCGTAAGAAGTTGGGAAAATTTGGAAGGAAAGAAAGTCGAAAGTGAGCACTTTTGATTTGTTGGTTACGATTCGCGTACTGTACCTTAATTTGGTTGAGAAAGCTGAAGAATAGCAAGAAATTTTGGAAATCAGGTTTTGTAGCCTTCACTTCCAAAGGACGACAATTGAATTGAATGAAGCCACAAAGTTCCAATTGAGTGGAGGTTTTTGCATTTTTATGTCCCAATACTTCGATAGCATAATTTTCTGTTTTTTTAATGTATTTCCCCACTTATTTTTCTTATCTGCCACCTGGAACTTCTGTGTTTTGATTGTATCAGCGTAAATGTTGCACTGTCTTTTTGTATTTGTTGGTTGGAGGTTTTCTGTCTGCAATACTGGAACACTTAAAGTATGGATGTGTTAGATGTATGTTTAAGATATTCGGTATCAGCAATTCTTCAAAAGCACAGTAAGACAGTTAGTGTGGAATGGAGTATTGACATAGCACTTTTTTGGTCCATTTGAGCTGCTTTTGCTAGGGTCTGTTCAAGAAGCTGCTTTTGGTTTGTGATTTTTCCTTCTTCTTTTTCATTTTGTTGCGCAGAAAAATAAAATAAGTAAAAGTTTCAATTAAACGTTTACATTTTCTGCCATTCCATATTTCTAATTTATTGAAACTTCTCTATATGGACTCTAAAGCAGAAAGTCTTTATATTTTAATTGTCAGATTTGACATCGAAGGACATATAACTGGGTTTGGCCATCCAGACTGGGCACAGACACATGAACCAGCTTCTCGGACATGTCCTATGGTTTTGAAGCTCGTCGAAGGAGGTGCCACTTGTGTTGGGAAAACCATTGTGGATGAACTGGCTTATAGGTCAGTTGCTGCTACCATTTATCATTGACTATGGACTTTTGAATATGCTCACATTTGACTGAAGATGGATGTCTGTACTTGTATTTTCATGAGTAGCACATACTCAAATTTGTTTTGGGCAGGTTTTGATGCGCAAAAAGATATTAACTACCTCCTTCATTTTTTGGTTTACGCATTATAGAATCAAATATATTTTAGTTTTTCTTGTCAGGACTTTGATGATGTTAGTTGTTTTGCCATGTTTTATTTTCAGTATCAATGGAGAAAATAAACATTATGGTACACCAACCAATCCTGTGTCGCCTGCACGCATACCAGGTGGATCCTGTAGTGGAGCTGCTGTAGCTGTAGCTGCTAATCTTGTTGACTTTTCTCTGGGTGAGATTCTTATTCTCTTTTTGACAGCTTGTCTCCTAATTTTATATTCAGTCTTCCTGTTAGTCTTGCCATATACATTACCAATATTTCAAACGTCACTAAAAGACTTATTTCTTTTTTGGGGTGGGCGAGCATTAACATGTTTGACCAATAGAATATCATGATTGTGCGTGTTCTATTTCTATTTAGAAACTTGGCTCTTTCCATTTTTCTTTTACCTCGTGTTTCCTTATACTACTCAAATTTGCATGCTTTCATCATCCATTAAACTTCAGTGGCATCTGGCATGTTACTTGCAGAAATAATATAACTTTTTCCTATGTACGTTGGTAGATTTAATAGGTCGGAGGACATATGGCTTTATTAAGGTTAAGTGTTTCTTTTTTTTTTATCAAAAAGGTTAAGTGTTTCTTTTCTTTTTTTCTTTTTCTATAAAAAAACATAAACTTTGGGTTAAGTGAGCAGATTTTTTTTTTACATTCTGTTCTGTGATAGTGCTTTCTCATAGATGGAAGTGTAGTAATAATAAATTATGTGAAGTTAAGTTATTATATTTCTTATTGAAATTAATTTACCACATTGCATGTCATGCTGCTATATTTTAATATTTCTCAACAACCAATCTAGCACCAGATGGTCAGAATATGCTATACTTTAAAAACCCATTTGCGAAGCTTTTGGCCACTGCTTCTGATGCAAATAAGCTAAAGCTAGGCCAAGCAGTTAAATTTTAATCATAAGCAGCAGCATAAAGCTGCTGCTAAAAAAAGTGAAAATGGTCCGTAAAGGGAAGCTGTAAGCTGATGCTTTTGTGCAGCAGAAGCTGAAAAAGACAGGTGAACAGTGCATTTAAGTTTTTTGCACCGACAAATATGTCTTTAACGACATATATTTTCAACCATGTAACTCATTTTTATTAGCCGAGTGAACATAACCTATACATAAAAGAAATCATATATGGATGCATATTGTGTATATGTGTGTTTCCATCGTTATTGCTTTTTTTTTTGGTAATTTCAACATTTAGAATCCCTTTTAAAGCTTAATCAACCAAACACAACAGCTTTTACATTCCATCTTAGCAGAACTTCTACGGTTCTACCATATCTTTTACCAAACGCTAAACATCTTATACTAAAAGCTTGGTCACATATAAAAGTTATTCTAACAACACTTTTTGTTAAAGAACAATAAAAGCTCCATTTTGGCCAATTGAGCGCTTATGATCAGGTTTGGTGAGCTTTGGTGCAATTGGATTAAAAAAACATTTCCTTTACATCTTTCTCCATTTTGGTCACTGGAAACCCATCCAAATATTTTTGGGCCTCTAGAGGATTGCCAAGTTGATCCCCTATCCCCTCTTTTGTTCACTTTAGTAATGGAGGCGCTTAGTAAGATGTGAAAGGCTTTAGAGGAAGGTTCTTCGTGGCTCAAGGTGGGAAGAAGTGGTAAAGTGATATGATTTCACCTTTGCTTTGCAGATGACACCATTGGTTTTTTGTGGGCAGAGGAGGACCAAATTATCAACGTAAGATGCATTCTTGTATGCTTAAGGTGAACTTGGGAAGAGTTTTCTAGTTCCTTTGGGATGTTAACTGGTTAGCTAGTACTTTGGGTTGTAAAGTTAGTGTTGGGGAACTTCCTATGTCTTATCTTGGATTACCTTTAACAGCTTCCATTAAAGAAAATCGTGTTAGGAAACGATTATAGAGAAGTTTGAAAATAGGCTTGTTGGATGGAAGAAATTCTACCTCTCCAATGGAGGGAGGCTTACTCTTATCAAGAGCACACTCTTCATCCTGTTGATCTATTTTGTGACTATATCTCCTATTCCATCTTGAGTAGCTAAAAGATTGGAAGATATCAAAAGAAGATTCCTCTGGACTGATGTGGGGAGGTGCACAAATACCATTAAGCAACCATTTGAAAGTGAAGGTTTTGGTGTAAAATCTCTTACTCTTTTTAACGAAGTACTTTTTTGTAAGTGGTCATGGAGGATCTTTGTTAAAAGGGATCACTTGTGTAGGAGAGTTATTTCTAATACAACATGGTTCATAATGGTTGGGCTTCTATGGAGGGTCACAATCTTATGGTGTGGCAGTTTGGAAATGGATAAGAAAGGCTTCTGAGGAGTTCTTGTCCTATGTTCAGTTTGATGCGGGTAGAGGGGACTATTTTGTTTGGAGACGTTTTTAGAGATCCAATTTCTAACACTTTTCTCTTTGGCTAAGGTTGCTCTTTTTAGATTTTGTGTCCAGGAGTGGTGGAGCAATGTTTTGGAATATGGCTTTTACTTGTAATGCTAAAGATTGGGAAGGTGAGGAGTTCTCTTGGTTTTTTGATTAGTTTTCTTAGTTTTTTGGGAGATATAGATAGAGAAGATTGAGTGAAGTGGAAATTACAAAAGAATGGATCATTTAATGTTAAATCGTATTACCAAGCTCTTCATTCAAGTAATCATGTGGTAAGGAAGATGAATTATCTTTGGAAAGCAATATGGAAGGCGTGGGCTGCTTCTAAGGTTGCCTTTTTTTCTTCAGAGGCGTCTTAGGGTAGAATCTTGACCATTGATAATCTTCAAAAACGAGGGAAGGTTCTTGTGCATAGATGTTTTCTATGAAGGGAAGAAGCTGAAACAGTCTACCATCTTTTGCTTTGGTGCCCTTGGGTTACACAATTGTGGGATTTGGCTCTTTTGTTAGTGGGGCTTTCTCAAATAGTGCGGGGTCCATACTCCGTATAGGAATACATTTGGGCTTGGAAAGGAATACATACTTCTAAGGAGAAGACTTTGATACCCTTATGCATTTTTTGGATAGTTTGGTGGGAAAGAAATATGAGAATTTTTGAGGGGTGAAGACCTCAATACACAAATTTGGATCCTCTCAATTTGAGAATTGAAATGGAGGTCAAGCTCATGGTCAGATTGAATGCCACCATGACAAACTTGGATTTTGATCTTCTCCATTAGATGATGTGACATTCAATCTCACCGTGAATTTGACTCAATTTCAATTCTCAAATGGAGAGGATCAAAATCCCCGATACATACACAGTGTAAGGATAGGTGACTTTCTGCTTGAACTTTTTGTTTAAAAGTAAATTTTGGTGTAAATGAGGTTGACATTCTTATTGTATTGAAAACTTATCTTGTAAATGAATAATTTTGTACTTGGGTTGGCACCTTGTTGATCCCTTTAATGAAATTTTGTTCCTTTCGAAAAGGCACCAAATCACTTAAATTCTAGGAAACAAAAAAGAAAATAATTGCACTATTTTTTTTATAGGAAGAAAATAATTGCACTTACTTTCATATACTTTGTCAATGTGATATTTTAATTTCTAGGATATGCCTGTCATTTCAGCACATGCATTTGACCTTCCAGTTTAATGCAGGCATTGATACTGTTGGTGGTGTAAGAGTACCTGCTGGATCTTGTGGTGTTATAGGATTCCGACCCTCACATGGAGCTGTTTCTTACACAGGAACTATACCTGTTTCAACAAGTCTTGACACTGTTGGTATGAAGCAAAATCTTTTAAACCTTCTTTTTATAGCAAGCTTATGATCACATGCTGCCATATAGCTGCCCCAAACAAATTTTAAGTTGATATCTTTCATGCCTTTGTCTTTGATTTTACTTGATGTCGCCATTTGGTTTTGAGATAATTATTAATTCTTAGAATGATATGGGATGTCTTTCATAGTAATTTAACTTTCTTGAAGTATTTACTTTTCAGGAAATTAATGTGAAATGTGATAACCTTGATGTGGTTTTGTAATTATACTTTTAATCACTTTCTGATTTTGGGCATGCTTCTTTTTAAGTTTACTTGTTGTAAGCCACAAGCCTTTGATTTAAATTTGCTCATCAATTTACATAGGGATTGATTTGAGAATGATTGCTTTTATTGTTGAATTTTACTTTTTCAGTTTTGAAGCTAATTTCTTCACTTACTGAACTTCTCTTCTAACATTTCGACATATTTGATGGGGCTTTGAATTGTAGAGGTGCATATGAGGCAGAAAAAAAGAAGCAGAGAAGAAACCTCATTTGCCACCTTAGGCATTGAACCCAGTGAGAAATGATATCCTTTGTCATACTTTTGGGGTATACCCTGAGGAATTTACAGGGTATACAGTAAGTAATTGAAAATGAGGCATTGTATATTTAGACTCAGGAAACATTGAGAATTTATGAATAAATTTTTCATGTCTTAGAATGGACTAATTTTAATGTATGATCAAGATTGAATATGCAGCAGGGCTTTAAACTTCCTCTGTCACATAAAATACAAGTTTTAAACGGTTCGCAAATGAAGTGTCTAGACAATTGGAAACAATTACCTTCATGCTGGATGTGGTGTCTAGACCTATATGTGCAATTAGGATAGAATTTTTAAGGTTTTTTTTTTCCTTCACTAGTGGCCTCCTTTTGGAGTTCATCCCCTGATTTCCCCCTTGTTTTTTTTTTTTTATATTCTTTGTTGTGCTTGCATTAAATTGATGTTAAGATAATAAGTATTTTGTATACTACGCTTATCAACGTAGTCCAACAAATCAATAGTAGACCAGAAGTATATGCATGAAGTTTCTCCAACTAATAATCTTAATGCCGCTTGTATGTGGTATGCATGCCATTAGTTTTCACGGTTGTCCGTGGCTACATGGATGTGCTCTGCTTTGGGATTAGCTTCATGAAAATTCGTAAATTAATTATAAATTTATACTAATTAAGGTTTAAAATGAAGTTGAAGACAAAGCCTTATATGCCAATTCTGCACCATTTGTATATGAATATAATCTGGCCAGTTGCATGTTTAGTATTTTTCTTGAAATGCTGAAGAGGTGATGGGCATATAATTATTGGTATGAATAAGCCTTATTAGGGTAGGCCATGGGCCAAAAATTGTGTACTCTTGAATACTGCTATTACCTATGATTGTCCAAAGTCAGTCAATTGCAGATTTTTTGTATTGTGTTTGCTATCTGCATTTTGTTCCTCTCTTGTGTGCATTTTTGCAGTAATGGGTTAATTTAATGGTTTAGAGTTACAAAGCTGTCATGTTACTAGGTACTCCTATAAACACTTTATTGTGTTTGACTAATGCAATTTCTCTTGCAGGATGGTTTGCTAAGCATCCCAGTATTCTACGGCGTGTTGGCCATGTGCTGCTGCAACTTCCATTTACAGCCCAACGTTGTCCGAGGCAAATTATAATAGCTGATGATTGTTTTCAACTACTAAAGATTCCTGTAGACAGGATTGCTCAGGTGGTAACTAAATCCACCGAGAAACTTTTTGGAAGTATGTTCTTTCACTATTTGACTTTTGGCTAAAAATTGCTTATAGGTCCCTTTTTAAAATTTGCTTCACAATTGAGGAATATTCATAATTATATCTTTATTATTATTTTTTTAGGACAAGTATTGAAGCATGAAAGTCTTGAGGACTATTTTGATTCTAAAGTTCCAAGTCTGAAAGAGTTTCATGGGAAGAAAGTAAACAGTGAAATAAAAACTTCATCAATAAGATTACTTGCAAATGTTATGCAGTTTCTTCAAAGGTGAGCTTGCTTCTAAATCATATGTGAAGGCCGAGGAAGATCGAAGTAAAATTTTATATATTTTTCTGTAATATGTGTGCATGTATGTAGGAAGGATTCAGTAGTGCAGTTTAAGAATCGCAGAGCTGTGGGAAGAACTGTTGATGAAGTTTTATGTGTAATCTATTTCCATTGATGGAACTAACCATAACTTCCATACCTTTTGCCCTCCTACTAGGGTTTTGGGAACTTCTAATTTTGATTTGAGAACTGTTCTTAATTGCTTGATTATGAAGCTATCAATTGATCATTTGTCTTAACATTTGTAATTTTCTTTTGTGTAAAAAGAATTTGTTTATCCAGCCATGTGCTGTGTTTGAGCATTGCAATATAGCGGACTCCTATTGCAAGTCTGATATACTTGGTGGTAATCATTTTCAATCTTTTAAGAATAAACTTCCCATATACCTTCAAGGAGATAGTGTTACCGTTAGGAAGGTATTCAATGAGTGGTCAAGGTTGGTGTTGAATCACGTGGAGGGTTATCTACTGTCAGATTCTACCATAGCATGAGCAGCCTAGCATTCCATGTCTAGTCACTTCAGTGGTGTATGCCGTATCTATATTATAAAAAGAATATTTGGTGCTTTGGTCTGTTCATTTTCATTAAATTTCCAGGGAGATGTATTAATTGAGATTCATCTGTCTTTTGTGTTAATCGCAGACAGGAGTTTCAACATAATCATGAAGAATGGATTAATGTAGTAAAGCCTGTTCTTGATCCTGCTATTTCTGCACAAATACATGAAAAGCTCGAAATGACAGATGTAGAGATTGAAAACTGCAAAGCAATCAGGAATGAGATGCGGTTAGCTGTTAATTCTCTTTTAAAGGTAGCGACTCTTGTAGTCTTGTTAAATTGTGCATGCACTTAACTAAGCTCTTAATTCCACATTAGTTGAGCCGGCTACTCTTTCTGCACTGCTTCAACATATGAAATTTTTTGCTCACCTGCTCTACCCCTTTTCATGCCTCTACTTGGATCAAAACACTTTTCCTCACCAGTGCATCTGCAGGCTTGTCTTATATAGGACCAATCCAAGACGACCTTTCCTCAATTATCCAAGGAGTCACCCCTGCACTTTTACAAGTGATTTCATTTCTTATCATATCTTTTCTCACATTGTCATTTAAATCTTAACATTCTTATTTTCAGCTGCACTTGATCTTCTATTTCCTAATTGCACAACAATTGATACTAAAAGCGTACCTGGCCTTATGGCTATCCTGTAAAAGTTTCTCTCCAACATTACAAGTGTTTCAGTCTTATTTAGTGCTCGTTGCATATTATGAATATGTTTGTAAATCAGTGACTTATATTTTTCAATAAAAATGGAAATCAAATGGTATTTAATTTGGTTAATGGAAGATATAGATGATCTTCAGGGGTTGTTTCTGTAGTTGGAGAAATTTGAAATCAATTGATTTATCCTTGGTATGGCTACAAGAAAATACTAACAATCCCAAGTTTTAGACCTTTGAACATCCAACCTTGTATCTAGAAGTTACATCTATCATCTTTGTGGTACGTTTATTTGTGAAATTAACTTGTAAAATTTTTCATTTCTCTGTGAAAGGAAATCAGGCATTTTAGTCGGTGTATGCTGCTATAATTTTGAGTGGAAATAAGGCAATTTTAGTTGGTGCATGCTGCTATTTTTTGTAGTGTTCTTGCAGTTAGTTTTTCCAGGATTCATGCATTTATTATGCTTGTTTTCTATTATCTTCTTGTTTAGGATGATGGAATTTTGGTTATTCCCACTACTGCTTATCTTCCTCCAAAATATGGTGGTAAGGAGATTGTATCAGAGGACTATCAGAACCTTTTGTATAGTCTGTTGAGTATTGCTAGCATATCAGGTTGCTGTCAGGTGAAATCTCTCTCTCTCTCTCTCTTTCTAGTTAGGAAGTAGGATAAAGTAAACAACATTGTTTTCCTATGTCTTGTATACTTAATGTTGAAACAATTTAAAGGGTTTCATTACATTTCCTCATTTAAAGTTATATTGATGTGCCTTTAATTTCATCAATATTCTGTTAATGTTTCAGGCCGCACTGCCACTTGGGTATCATGAAAAGTGTCCTATTTCAGTTTCCTTCATAGCTAGACATGGGGCTGATAGATTTTTGTTAGATACAGTGCAGACTATGCATACATCTTTGCAAGAGCAGGCTGATATTTTTGCCAACGCTAAATCATCAAATAAGATTGTCAGCCAGGAACTGTCTGCTGATGTCGCTAAAGAGAAGGTTGATCATTATTTTCTCTTATGAAGTTTTCAGTTATCAGATTTTTGCAAAGGTTTCCATCCTTCTGGACTTTATTTGATTATGTCTCGACCATAAGGCCAACATGTGATGTGCTTCTTAGTTTCTTTTAAATTTGAGCAATTTGAGCAATTTGGCTTCTGGATCTTTGTATCTTTTTAGATGAGTTGATCTTCTTTATCTGTAACTTAAATAATTTTTCTTCTGGTTCTATAATTTTCTGAATCAGGGCAACCAAGCATTTAAAGATAAACAGTGGCAAAAGGCTATTGGGTTTTATACAGAAGCTATAAAACGAAACGGCAATAATGCGACGTTTTACAGTAACAGGGCTGCAGCGTATCTTGAGCTGGGAAGGTAATTTCCTTGAGTTCACTTTTCTATTAAAGTTCCTTGAACCTGTCTGACTAATATCTCTATCCATGCAGTTTTCTCCAAGCTGAGGCAGATTGTACAAAAGCTATCAACCTTGATAAGAAGGTAACCTTTTTACCGAAAGATAATTTTAGTATTCTACAACTGTTTAGTGCTAATGTTTGTGCTCATATATAGCTCATTATATGACTGATGTTACTTGGAAAAAATATTTTTTTTTACTGTCGATAACTTTTCTAACTTCAAGAAGTTTATCTTCAAAATTTTATGGATTTGTGGTGGGTGTGGAATACTACTGTAGAAATGGCTTCTATGAATGTGACATATGATGTAACTTTTGGGCTTTCTAGAATTTCCTCAGGACTGTGAGTGTCAGTTTTTTTGGATTTTGAACTTGTTTCTTTTTCAATTAGTAGGATATTCTTGCTTAACTGAATCTTAATGGGATACACTAGACAATCATGGAGAGTTTGGCCTCAATCAAATTGGTTGATGTAGTTGTGTATTATTGCATGGATAAGTGGACTGTCGAAACCAAACTCTCCTGCTGAATATGTTTGCAGAATTGCAGTCCTAGATATGCTCATCTTTGGGATCTTAGGTGTAGATTTGTTTTGGTAAGAATTTATGAATTTCCATCTGAGCAATAAGGTTTGTGATTGGAATTCTGAAGCAAATCAAATTTCACTGTTTGTGGAAATGAATGCATTAGTTACAAATAATGGTTTTTAGGCTCGTAAGTAGAACCTTGTAGTCTCTGACTATGACAGTTGATGGACCGGATAGTTCAACATATGTTTTCAACAATTTATTAACTAATGCTTCTGAGTTCTGTTAATATTTTCTGAGTTTTTTTTTGTCATAATGCTATTTTTATATTATCAATGAAAATTTAGCATGCTGTGAATTTTGACTGATATAATGTTCTGTTCTCATTTGATTTCTTCAGAATGTGAAGGCCTATTTACGTAGAGGCACTGCAAGAGAGATGCTTGGCTACTATAAGGAGGCAATCGAAGGTGTGTTATTGACTTATTGGAGTGCATTTTGTGTACAGTATTTGTTCTCTTATATTTGTACATAAGCTGTTCTCTAGACTTGCCGAAGAAGAAAAGCTGTTTCCTGTTGTAAGTGAGGAATGATCGAGTGTTTTGGATCATACATCTATAAGAAAAGCATAATACTTCAAATGGGCACAATACAACTTAGTTATAGGCTTATAGCCCTTTTTGGCCTAGCTTCTACGGTAGCCACTTCTATCTGCTATAGGCCAAACACCTCTTTTTTTATTTATTTTATTTTTAATCAGCTTTTAACAAGAAGCAGAAGCAAAAGAAAACAGCAAAAAAATAACTGATTTTGACCCAAAAGCAGATCCAGAAGCTAAAGTTTGGCCGCACTATGTCGTACTTTGAGAAAAAAAAGTTTGGCCGCACTTTTAACGCAACTTTTACCAAATGTTTATCAACTTTTAACTCGACAATACTTTTACCAATATCTATTGTAACAGCACTTTTGGTGTCATCACAACAAATGCTCCAGCTATATTAAATGGGCTCTAAAGTTGGGAGTGGGAGTTGAGATGTAGAAATTTATTTACACCCAGAGTTGAGGTTGATTCTTCATTTTGTTTGTGATGAGAAATTCGTGAGCTATTTAGTTCTATAGCATTATTGCTTATAGTCATGAATAGCTACAGTGTGAAATAAAAATAATTATTGACCTGGACCTGGAAGCTGGGAGATTTTCTGTGGTTCAATAATCATACAGTCTCAGGTTATTGGACTAATGGCACTTTTACCCTGCAGATTTTAGATATGCACTGGTGCTTGAACCAACCAACAAAAGAGCAGCCGTTTCTGCTGAGAGACTGAGGAAGGTGTTTCAGTAGGTAATCAAAGGATAGGCTCAATGTTGTAAAATTGGTTACCCTGCAAGACCTTGTTACTTTCTCTGCCTTAGGGTCCCAATTCGGTAGTTGATGCCTGCATCTTGCTAGTCCAACAGAAGAGAATTGTTCGGCATAAGCTTTGTGAGTAGTCTTATTTGTTTAGTCTAGTCACCACTTTAGCAGCATTACTTAATTATTGTTGTCAGAATTTGTAAGTATAGCCCAATTTTGCTACTCATAATGTTTTGCTTCGAGTTGTAATTCTCTCCTTGAGATGAAGTTTTACGGATTTTTGGTTGAGTAAAGCTCGTAAATTTTTTTTGGCCGATAGCTTCTTTTTATTACGATGAACTTTTGTTTCTTATTTTAACTTGGCCAATTCTCCATTAACCATATGTTTGGGAGTTCAAAGGCAAAGGACTGGAAAGGGAGGGAAGGGTTTTTAAAGGAAAGGATGGGTAAGGTATGGAGAGTGAAAGAGGGATTGATTATTTTGCCTTTGTTTGGGACTTTTATAACGTAAATGAGAGTAAACAAATTTTTTTAATTGAAAATTTTGTAAATCCTTCAATTTGGTGCCTTAAGAAAATTAATAGGTTGGGGGGTTTTGAAGGGTTTAAAGAGAAACCCCAAAACCTTTCCATCTTTTTTGAAAGAAAAAAAAACTTGAGTTTTAAAGTAATCCTTCTTATACTTTTGTTTTACTCAACACTCAAAAACCTTCTATCAAACCCAGTGAAAATGTGCTCTTGTCAATGATTGTCAGAGCACTTGGTTTTGTGCATAATTTATTATTCCATGTTTTGGAGTTAATTCATCGAGATTTTGTGGTGTTCATAGAATGAAATTTAACGAGCCTTCGGTCTAATTGGCTGAGAGTGACGCTGCCTTTGATTTATAGAATTATAGTTTACCAACTGAATCCTTGTGGGATGGGATGGGACTATTTCCACATGATTAATGGTTAATAAGCTTCCTGTGCTGGGGAAATAGGGCTCAGGTTGCCTAGTGGCATGGAAATAGAGCCTCCCTTGTTAGCGGTGATAGTTTGAAGATTACTCCAAGCAAACAATTCTGTGTTTGTGTATGACATCAACATAATTATAAGAACGAATTTGCAATGAGATTTCTTAGTATTTTATTTGTCAGATTTCTTACTCTTTGTTTGTATCTAGGGAAATGAAAGGAAATGCGGGAGCGGGAAAAAAAAAGGAAATAACTATTTCATTTTTTAAAAAATTTAAGAGAGTGGAGATAAAGGTGGATTCCGTCTCACTCATTTTTTCCCGAACTCCCCCTTTTTTTGAAAAAAAAAAAAATCCTCAAATTGGATGGATTTTTTGTTAGATGATTCAGTTTTTATAAAAAAAATTTGTAATATTTGTGATCTTCTCCCTAGGAAATTTCCTTCTAATGCATTATGAATGATGTGGCATGTCTATTAGTACATTAGGAGAAAAACTTCCCCCAATTAATATAGAGAAGCTTGGTCAATTTTTAAATGTGTCAAATGCGGAAATAGAGCGCTTGATGCTCATAACAACTAGTTTTTGTCCCATAATGACTAGTTGGTCAGTGGGCTATAAATATCTTAATGTTGGAACATTTATATTAATTCTTGAAAACATCTAATCATAACTCTTGCACTAAATTATTCTAGATAGTAATTTTGAGTCTTGTTAAGTTATTTTCTCTCTATAGAATTCGAACTTTGGTTTGTAATTAATTTTTTTTAGATTAATCTTGCTTCAAGAGCATCTTGTTCATCTAAACTCTTTATATAGAAAAAACCTTCCATATTGAGAATAAAAAAGAATTCGTATGAGTTTTTGAAAACACAATCTTGTAAAAAGTTTAGTGTGAACTTGTGAAAACAATGAGTTAAGCGGAGCTCGGAAAAACACCTTTATCTTGCTTCTTGTTGGGTTTTCAAAAAACCAATGAAAACTTCAAAGATTCCTTGAAAGAGAGTGAACATATGATAGGAAGAATCTGATTTGACCAAATCAGTATAATTTTATTATATGTAAATTCTTTAATTATGTCATTTTAATTTTAAGTACTTCAACTCCGTATTATTTGTTCATCTTATAATTGTGCTTAAGATTAAATTGCTTGTGGTTGCTAAGTTTTTAAATTATTTTTAAAATTCAATTCATTCCCTTTTGGGTTTTCAATACCCTTCTAGTTCATCAAATATTATAAACTCAATTTATTAAAGTTAATACTGTTGGTTAAATATATAAGCTTAATTATTAAAATAAAAACCTTGAGATTTATCTGATTTCATTTTACCCTTTAAAGATTTTTTTTGGACAAATCAACCTCGTGGTTTGTGCCTTTAGTCAAGGAGTTAACTTCAATTAACAATCCACACCTGAGAGACACATGTGTCGTGTTTTTTCAAGCTTAACCCATGTTTTCCTGACCCTTTTTATTTTCTCATCCTTTATTTCTTTCTCTCTCTTTCTTTTCCTTCTCTTTCCCTACGACATCCCTTTCTTCTTCTTGTCTGTGTGAGCTTTCTCTCTCCTTCTGCCACTGTCTCTCTCTCTCTCTCTCTCTTCAATCGCACTCTATTTACTTCTTTATCCACCAATTTTTTTTCATGAATTGTTAAACTCAATTTGTTATATTATCATTAGTGAAATGTTGATGAAATTGAAAAAAGGAAATCTCTTGTTAGCATCAAATTAGAGCTTATATTATTTTTGGGTTTTCATTTTCAAGGTGAACCAATGTCTGTTTTGCTCTCTCTTAAGGTGAACAAAAATGGGGGGTTTTGTCCAGTATTCGTGTTGGTGGGTTTTGTGGTGGTATCAAGGAAATTGCATGAGATTTTTTTGGAGTTGTCTTGTTGATGCCAAAAATCTGTCGAGAATTAGAACAGCCACGGAGCAGAACACAAGAAACAAAGACCTAAAAGTCGTTAGAGAACCGGAGGGGGTGTGCGTCTGGGGAGACTCTCTGATGCCTAAGTTAATATAGGGCTTTTGGAGAAATAAGGAGAGTTGTGTGAAATTAGAAGATGTGAGTAATGAATTGAATGTACTTTCCGATTATGAGAGCCCTTTTTATAGTGTGTCATAGCAGAGTCTGATTAGGAGAATGATTTTAGTGTTGTGATAGGAATAACATTCCTCTTAGATAAGACTGAAATTATCCACAGGCTAGATTTGAATAATAGTTTACCATGACGCCCCTAGGTGTAAAATTATCGTAATGCCCTTGCCAAGTGTGGAGATTTGATTGGTTGATCTGTCTAGATTATGAAATCACTTTTTTGCCCTTAAAGGTTGTCACGTGTCATAATATAATTGGAGAGAGAATTTTTCCGTACATCAGATGCCCCCACTTCATTGAACGCATTTATGCGGTCGAGGGAGTAGAGTTGGTTTGGTTCCGATGTCGTGGAGCTTATGTTAAGTCTGTTGTTGCTTTAGGGTGCTTGAAGGGGGTAGCTAGGTAATTCTTGTTTAAGTAGAGATGTAGACTCCAAAGGGACCTGACAGCTCGACGCCTTCTCAGAAGGGAGTTGTAGGTCAAAAAGATACAGACCTTTGATTGATTTCCTTAAAATGAGGTAAGCCCAAGTGATATGGACTTGGGAGATGGATTCAAAGAGAGTGTCATGAGTTAAACTACTTGGAGTTTTGGTGACTTGGTCCGAGAAGGTGACACTCAGTCAAACTGCTCGGAGTTTGGCAAATAGATATGAGGAAATGACACTCAGTGAACTGTTTGGAGTTTGGCAAATAGGTCCGAGGAGATAACACACAGTCAAACTGCTTGGAGTTTGGCGAATAGATCCGAGGAGATGATACTCAGTAAACCTCTTGGAGTTTGGTGAATAAGTCTAGGGACATGACACTCACTCAAACTGTTCGAAGTTTGGCGGATAGGTCCAAGAAGATGACACTCAGTCAAACTGCTCGGAGTTTGACGAATAGGTCCGAGGAGATGACACTCAGTCAAAATGCTCGGATTTTGGCGAATAGTTTAGAGGAGATTATTGGTATTTGTCTAAGGTTTAAACATGGTTAAAGTTTAAAAAGAGGTGGAAAAGTGAAGTTCAGCATGTTAAAGGAATGCACATAAGTGTGCGCAACACCTTGGAAGTGTGTGCGCCTCACCGTGGAATGAGGCAAAGGAGAGCACACCAGTGTGCGTCGCAGCCCAGCTCTTCCTAGACTGTGGCGCCCAGCATGGAGGCTACCTAGAACCAATGTGTGCCATGGCTCAGACTCCTCCAGGCCACGGTGCCCAGAAAGGCCACAAAGAAGAATGCTTTTAACCCTGCTTTAGGTCGCAGCGCGCCCTGTTCCAGGCTGCGGCCTGAAGGCACACCAAGGCTAGTTTTTCAGCCTTATGTTGAGTGCGTGGATGCAAGATCAAAATGCACAGCTTGACTAAAGATTGATCAAGGGCCAAGGTTGATTGGTCATTAAGATTTAAGGGTGGAGAATGACACTCAAGAATGAACAAGAAGTTGGTGCACTATATAAAGGGTCACCTAGGTTCAATCTAAAAAGAAGGTAATGTGAAAGACATTGTGACAAGACACAAGTGAGACACAAGAGTCTATGTGAATGAGAGAATTGTGTGAGAGTGCAAAGACACAGACATATAAGAGGGACTCATTAGATAGGCTAGTTGTAAAGAGAGAGATTAGTATAGAAAGTGATTAGGTCTTTCTTGTTCTCTTCTTTGTTCCTTCAAGAACTTGAGCTTCTTGAAGAGGGTTGCTGTAACTTGTAAGAACCACTGAGGTTTAGTGTAGAGAGTTCGAAGGAACTCATGGAGACGTAGGCTATTGCTGAACCTCGATAACAAATTGCTTATCTTTTTTCTTGCTTTGGTTATTGTATCTTTTCTTTACAAGTCATTGTAGATTTGGGTGTTTGGAAGCTCACCACCTGGGCATCTTGTCAAGGTGATTTCCAACAGTGGTATTAGAACTAGAGGAGATACCACAACAGTGGTATCAGAGCTTGCACAGCTAGGTAACAGAGCAAGAACAGAAGGTGTCAGAACAAGACTCCAAGAATTGGAGTCAACTTCTTGGGTGATTCAAGAACGGAGTTAAGATCTATATCTGATCGTGTTCTTAAGATGAATCAAGGACGAAGTTAAGATCAATATCTGATTGTGTTCTTGAGGTTGATTGAAGAATGGTATTGAGATCAATCTTCGATCTGTGTTCTTGAGATTTAGAAGAAGTTGAAGAGCAATTGTGGGTGCTGCACAAATCTGGGATCATCTCCGCAACATGGCTTCAAACTTCATGGTTGAGAAGTTTGATGGAAATGGAGATTTTTCCCTGTGGAAGTGGAAGATCAAGGCTGCTCTTATGCAATAGAAAGTGGACTTGGCGATTGGAGAAGATGATGCTTTTCTAGCAAGTACCACGGAGGACCAACGGAATGAGATGAAGAAGATGGCATACAACACCATCTTCTTGCAGATGTCGAATAATGTCACAAGGGAGTGCGGAGACTGGGAAGATCTAGCTTTCATATGGAAGAAACTAGATGAGTTGTTACTTGCCAATACTTTCCCTAATAAGAGGTATTTTTGTAAACGAATCTTTGCTTTTAAATTTGATCCTAATAAAGAGTTGCAAGACGATCTTGATGCCAAGATGAGGAGTGCATCAAGTGGAGAAGGGCTATTCATTAGAAGATGGCCAGCAACTTGCTATGGCAGCAACATCCATGGCTACTACTGGGACAGAGGTAGAGGAGAGAGCTATGGGAGAGTGCACAGCAACATACATGGCTACTACTGGGACAGAGGTAGAGGAGAGAGCCATGGTAGAGTGCATAACAACATACATGGCTACTACCGGGACAGAGGTAGAGGAGAAAGCCATGGGAGAATGCATTCCAAACTGAGATTTGGAGGGAAGAAATGTTACTACTGCCAAAAGGAGGGTTATATCAAGAAAGGTTGCAAAAAGAAGATGAGGGATGAGGGAAGAAGCCATACCAAGAATGGAGAGGCTTCGGTTGCCAAGACAGAACAGTAAGATGATAATGTTCTTATTGTGTGCTCAGATGTGAGCAAGGGGCAAGAAGGCAGCGAGAAATGGATTTTGGATACTGGGTGCACTCATCACATGCGCCCTCACCGAGATTGGTTCAAGAATTTCAAACAAACCAATGATAAAAAGGTTTTCTTAGGGAATGATATTTCTTGCCAAGTGAGGGGGATTGGAGACATCCAGTTGAGGATGTTTGATGGAGTCACAAGGCTGCTGAGGAATATGAGGTATATTTTGGATGTGAAGAGGAATTTGATCTCATTGGGGCAGCTAGATTCCATAGGGTACACATATAAATCAGAGGGAGGAAAGATCAAGGTGGCCAAGGGATCTTTGATAGTGATCAAAGCAGCAATGAAGGATGCTCTCTATGAGATGATCGGAGACACGGACATCAAGGGTCAAGCAGCAAGCTTGGTGGCTAAGATGGAGAAGGCCACCCTTTGGCACACTTGCTTGGGACATATAAGTGAAGAAGGCCTGCAAGTTCTCAGCAAGAATGGATTACTTGATGGTGACAAGGTAGAGAAACTCAATTTCTGCAAGAGTTATTTTCTTGGACGGCAGCATCGGGTCAGCTTCAACACCGGAGTGCACAAGTCTAAGGGCATTCTTGACTACATTCATGCGGACCTTTGGGGACCAGCAAGGACACCAACACAGGGAGGTACTTTTACTTTCTATCTTTAATTGATGATTATTCAAGAAAGATTTGGGTTTATTTGGTTAGAAATAAATCAGATGCTTTGAATAAGTTAGTGGTGTGGAAAAAGCTAGTAGAGACTCAAACAGGCGGGGTAGTTAAGGGGATAAGAACCGATAATGGCTTAGAAATTTTTAACCAAGAACTTGATCAATTATGTAGGTTAAATGGTATTTTAAGACATAGGACGGTTGTGAAAACCCTTAGCAAAGTGGAGTTGCTGAGAGGATGAATAAGACCCTTATGGAAAAGGTTAGGTGCATGTTAAATGGATCTGGATTACCCAAATGTTTTCGGGGGGAAGCGGTGTCTACTGCTGCGTATTTGGTTAATAGATCACCCTCTAGGGTTGTGTACCATAAGACTCCCGAGGAGATGTGGAGTGGAAAACCCCCTGAGCTGGACAACCTTAGGACTTTTGGGTGTGCTGCGTTTGCACATCAAAAGGATGATAGACTTAGCCCAGGATCTAGAAAATGTGTGTTTTTAGGATATGGGGAAGGAGCTAAGGGGTATAGGTTGTGGTCCTTAGAACAAAAAGGATATAGAGAATTGTTATTTCCCTATTTAGAGAAAACTAACCCTGCAGGGGCTAGTGAGCAAACCAGTTCGGTATTTATGGAGCATAGCATCAAGGAGAATTCGGTTCAGGTAGAGGAAGGAAGACAATAGGGTTCGGACCAGGTAGAGCCCATTGATGAATGCCAAGCTCAGGACACTCATAAGGAGGCTGAACTAAAAGAGGATAATGTAGGGAGTCAGAAGGAGTATCAACTCACAAGAGACCAGGAAAGAAGGTTGGTCGGGCCACCTTCAAGATATAGTTTTGCGGATGCTGTGGATGCAGCAGCTCCTTGGACAGAAGGAGAGATGAGTAAACAAGAAACTTACATGGAAGCCATGGGATGTAAGGATTTGCCAAGATGGAAGCTAGCTATGGAGGAAGAAATGGATTCTTTGAGGAAGAACAACTTCTGGGAATTGGTGCACATTCCGGGAAAACAGAAAGTTATGGATTGTAAATGGACTTACAAGATCAAAGAAGGTTACCCTCCAGGAGATGAAGTCCGGAATAAGGCTAGGCTGGTGGCGAAGAGGTTCACGAGAAGAAAATGCATGGATTTCACAGAAACCTTCTCACCTGGACATAAGGTGAATAAAGTGGTGATTATCCTCATCTATGCCAATGATATGCTGTTGGTTCGGAACAACAGGGAGATAATGAAAAGGTTTACATCTCAACTCAGTGAGGAGTTCAAGAGGAAGAATCTCAGCCTTACACAAAAGATCCTTGGTATAAGAATAATTCAAGAAAGGGAGAGAAACGAGTTAAAGGTTTCTCGGTCTTCTATGAAAGATGGTACATCGGTGAAGGTTCCCCTTGCTGGTCATTTCAAGTTCTCTAGCGAAAAATGTCCTGGAATGGATGATGAGAAGAAGGAAATGGTAAAGGTCCCTTACTCTAGTGCAGTTGGACCAATCATGTCCATGATGATAAGCACTAGACCCTACATTTCTCAGGCAATGGGTGTTCTTAGTAGATGTGTGAGTAATCCCAGAAAAGATCGTTGGCTTGGGATAAAGTGGTTGCTGAGGTATTGGAAGGCTTGGTTGTAGCCAGTGGTAGCACTCTCAACAATAGAGGCAGAATACATAGTGGCTTCAGAAGCCACAAAGGAGGCTATGTGCTGCAAAGGGTTGTTGGACGAGTAGATGGTCCTAAAAGAGCAGGTGGTGGTGTCTTTGGATATCCAAAGTGTGTGGCACTTGTGGAGGAATTCGGTGTTCCATGAGAGGACAAAGCATATGAATGTTTGGTATCATTACATTCTTGAAAATGGTATGAAAGGATGCATTCATGTTGACAAGAAGGCCACGGAAGAAAGTCCTACAGATTTAGGTACCAAGGTTCTACCTCTAAGAAGGTTCAATCATTGCCTTCAACTTCTTAGGAATGGAGTCGGTTGAATGATGACTCAAGATGAGTTTGGATCCTGAAGTTCCCTGCACAATGGTTCGAGTTTAAAGGCTTAGACAAAGGTAGAGATTGTTGGTATTTATCTAAGGTTTAAACATAGTTTAAACATGGTTAAGGTTTAAACAAGAGGAGGAAGAGTGAAGTTCAACATGTTAAAGGAATGCACACAAGTGTGCACGGCACCTTGGAAGTGTGTGGCCTCACCGTGGAATGAGGCAAAGGAGAGCACACCAGTGTGCGCCACGGCCCAGCTCTTTCCAGGCCGCGGCGCCCAGCATGAAGGCTGCCCAGAACCAGTGTGCACCACGGCTCAGACTCCTCCAGGCTGCGGCACCCAGAAAGGCCACAAAGAAGAATGCTTTCAGCCCTACTTTAGGCCGCAGTGCGCCCTGTTCCAGGCCACTACCTGAAGGTACATGATGAGAGCCATAAAATACATCTTAATCTTACTTATTTGTTAGCATTTTAGGGTTGATTTAGGTTTTAATTGCATTTTTATTTGTTAACAACTCTAACGTGGTATTCTCGGAGCATTAACTTATTTCGGTGCATTTTTAGGTATCTTAAGTTAAAAGAGATGGAAAAGCGATTGTTTCTTGAAGCAAGATGATTCGATGCATATCAGAGTAGAGCCATGATTACGGAAAGATAAAACAAAGAAGACCTCTACCAATCAGGTCAAGGTGCACCCTGGATGGAGCTGGGGTGCACCCTTCAGAAGGAAGCCCAAAAGAAACTTCAAAGATCTATTAGGTCAAGGTGCACCTTGGATCAAGCTAAGATGCGCCTTGCAGGGCTGAGGTGCACCCTGGATGAAGCTCAGGCACACCCCACAACACAAACAAGAAGCTTGACAAAAGCCAAGGTGCGGCGCGCGCACAAACCCTGTTCTCCGAGTTAGGCCCTAATTAGGTCTTTAATTATTTGTTCAAACCCTAAAACACTCTTAGGCCTTGTACACTATAAATAGACCACTTAAGGTTTGTAATTAGATTATAAAAGAGATAGAAGGCTGGAAAACTCAAGGGAGGCTGCCACACTCTCCCCCATGGCCGACTAATCTCCAAGCAAGGCGAAGGGATAAATCCCTAGGTTTTGTTGTTCTTTAATTCCTTTATTAGTTCAGTTGTAATATGGATTTATCGTTAAACATTATTATGATTTACTTTTCAATTTAATTAGAAGATTTCCACTTAATCCGGTGATTGCATCTTTCTCCCCCATATAAGTCTAGTTATGCTCTTATTATGTGATGTTGTTGAGGTGTGATTGAGTCCAGTAGATTTCTCTTATAGATTTTTCCATTACTGCAGTATTTTCATCATGATATATTATCGTTTCTTGATAATCTATAAGTTAGGTCATGCCTGCTTGAAAGTAAAAAGTATTTCATAACAATTACATTAGGGTTTATATATGTGCTTAATTGAATATTTGCTGATTGCTTGTTTGGGATGTGAAACTTGCAATCGAGATAAAGATAACTGAATTGAGACTGGAATAAGGCAACAAACTTGGGGAGGATTCCCAGACCCTTGTTGCCTCCATTATATTATCTACACAATTTTCACACATACTTTATTCTCTCACTTGATCTTTATCGTCTGTGTTAAGGTTCACACTTTCTCTTGTAGTTATCTTGTTTCCCTGTGGAATCGACACCCCAAAGCTATACTACAACTACTGCGTTACTCTTTGGGTGTAATCAGCACACCAAGGCTAGTTTTTCAGCCTTATATTGAGTGCATGGATGCAAGATCAAAACGCACAGCTTGACTAAAGATTGATCAAGGGCCAAGGTTGATTGGTTATCAAGATCTAAGGGTTGAGAATAACACTCAAGAATGAACAAGAAGTTGGGGCACTATATAAAGGGTCACTTAGGTTCAATCTAAAAAGAATATAATGTGAAAGACATTGTGACAAGACACAAGTGAGACACAAGAGTGTGTGTGAATGAGAGAATTGTGTGAGAGTGCAAAGACACAGACATACAAGAGGGACTCATTAGAGAGGCTGGTTGTAAAGAGAGAGATTAGTATAGAAAGTGATTAGGTCTTTCTTGTTCTCTTCTTTGTTCCTTCAAGAACTTGAGCTTCTTGAATAGGGTTGCTGTAACTTGTATGAACCATTGAGATTTAGTGCAAAAAGTTTGGAGGAACTCACGGGGACGTAGACTATTGCTAAACCTCGATAACAAATTGCTTGTCTTCTTTCTTGCTTTGGTTGCTGTATCTTTTCTTTACAAGTCATTGTAGACTTGCATGTTTGGAAGATCACCACCTGGGCATCTTGTCAAGGTGATTTCCAACAGAGATGATACATAGTTAACTGCTAGGAGTTTAGCGAATAGGTCCAATGAAAATGATGGTTTTAGGATGCATCATTGGCTGATGGCTTTAGGTGCTTGGCATGGTGTGGCTAAGACTTGGTATGTCATGCTCGACGTGTGGTAGCCTAGGTTTGAGGTGCTTAGCATGATGTGGCCAAGGCTTGGTATGTCGTGCTCGGCGTGCGGTAGCTGAGGCTTAAGGTGCTTGGCATGATATAGCAAAGGCTTGTCGTGCTTGACTAGGGATGGTCGAGGCTTAGAGATGATCGATGCTAGTCTCAGAAGTGTGCATACGCATTGGTCTTTAAAATGAGAGTGTGCACTAGATTCGGACTCAGCGGTGGTGTGCGCACTTACGCTCGGGCTCAGGGGTGGTGAGCGCACTGACACTCGGGCTTGAAGGTGACGTGTGCACTGATGGTCGGACTCGAAGGTAGTGTGCGAATTGATGCTCAAACTCGGAGGTTGCATGCGCACTGATAAATCGGGCTCAGAGGTGGCGTGCACACTAATACTCAGGCTCAAAAAGCATCGTTCGCACTGATACTCAGCCTCAGAAAGCGGCGTGCGCACTAATGCTTGAGCTTGGAGGTGGCATGTGCACTGATGCTTGGGCTTGAAGATGGCATGCGAATTGATGCTCGGGATCGGAGGTGGCATTCACACTGATGCTTGGGCTCAGAGGCGATGCGCGCATTAATGTTCAGGCTTAAAGGCGGCGTACACACAAGCCTTGGACTCGATAGTTTGAACCAGTTTATGCTCGACACTAGGTGATAACTCTAAAGTTTGCGACATGGCAATGCACGCCTCGTGTCACGATTCTAAAGATTATCCCCAAAATCTAGAGGACTGTGCGGCACCAAGACTTCTCTAAGTCAAGTCAGCCTAATTTCAAATCGTGTTTCGCCTCAAGAATGCCTTAAGGACAACTTAACGAGACCACAAAGAACACATAATTCTTTATTGAATCTTAATTCTCATTTAACAAAAACCGTTCATGTGCTTTCATGCAACAATGACTTAACTCGATGCTTGTTCTCTACCAAGCATGCACACTAATTGCCTCATACTCGAATGATATGGAAGCCCTTTTGATCAACCACACCATATGTCAAGATAACACAATGTATTTGACCCTCAAACAAGGGACACTTGCTCTTTCCACAAGAAAAGAGCCAAGCCCAACTCGACCAATAAGACATCACAGAAATATCTTATCATTGACATCCATGAACGCTACTTGCTCATGGACCCACAACCTCTTTATCATACTCGTTCACCAACACAATTTTTGACCCTTATTTGATTTTAATTATGATAAAACAGTGCCTTAACTATGCTAACAGTTTTTATCTAAGTGTTTTTAATTAAGCTTAAGTATCCAACTCAAGGACAAGACGTAATTCAAGCATAAAGAAGAAGAAATTGCATTTGAGAGACATTCGAAAGAAGATCAAAGACCAAGTTTAGATTCTAAGGTAGTTTACCTTTATATGTAAATCTATCCTTTAGTTTCTTAGCTTGATCTTAGCTCAAAAACTGTTTTCGAAAATGTTTTGGTCAGTCGAAAATGCATTTCTGTCAAAAACTAACTTAAAAGTCTAAGTTTTCTAAAACTGACAGTCAACTATGGAGTTTCAACAGTCGACTATCAAGTCTTTGAAACTGACCATTTTAAGAACTAAAATGGACAGTCTACTGTGTGAAATGGACAATCGACTGTGAAAGAGACATAAAGTTTCACAGTCGACTGTCCATTTAGATAGTTGACTGTCCAAGTCTCTATAAACTGCCCATTTTGAAAACAAAATAGACAATCAACTGTAAATCAAAGGACAGTCGATTGTTAAATAGATAGATATTTTCACAGTCGACTGCCTATTTAGACAGTCAACTGTCCAAATTATTTTAAGCCCAGAATTTCAAATTCAAAAGAGGACAATCGACTGTCCATTTTTCACAATCGACTATTGATAAGAGCCATAAAATGAATCTCAACAATGTTTAATTGTTAGAATTTTATGATTAATCTCGGTCTTTATTGCACTTTTATGTGTTAATAACTCTAAAGTAATATTATTGGACTAATGACTTATTTTAGTGCATTTTCAGGTACTTGGAGTCCAAAAGAGAAGAAGAAGCGATCGTTGTTTAAAAGCGCCAAGATCCCATGCATAACGGAGCATTAGAGTGGTTGCGGAGAAGCAAACATGAAGGAAATAAAAAAAAAAAAATCAGTGAGCACCGCAATGCTCCTCACCCAGCACCGTGATGCCGAGAAGCTCACCCAATCAAGCAGAAGCTAGCACTGCAGCACCCATAGGATTTATTGGTTAAGTTGTAATAAGGATTTATTGTCAAGATATTGTTATGATTTACTTTTCCATCTAATTATAAGATTTTCTCTAATCCGGTGATTATATCTTTTTCCTTGATATAAATCTAGTCATGCTTTTCTTATGTCAAGATTGTTTGGATATGATTGAGTCCAGTAGGTTTACTCTTTAGGTTTGTCCATTACTGCAATAGTGTCATAAAAGATATATTGTCGTTTCTTGATAAATCTATAGGGTAGATCATGTGTGCATGAATCAAAAGTAAAGTATTTCATAACAATTACATTAGAGTTTATACATGCTCTTATTGAATATTTACCGGTTGTCTGTTTGGGATGTGAAACCCGCAACCGAGATAAAAATAACCGAATCAAGTTAGGATTAGGGAAACGCACCTAGGGAGGATTCCCGGAACCTTGTTTTTCCTCTATTATATTTTACAATCTATTTTACACAATTACTCCATTATCAACAGTTCATACTTTCTCACTTAAATCTTTATTGTTTGTGTTATGGTTCACACCTTCTTTTGTAGTTAACTTGTTTCCCTGTGGAATTGACACCCCAAAGCTGTGTTACAACTACCGCGTTATATTTTGGGCGTAATCAAATTTTGACGCCATTGTTGGGGAGACGCGCTTAAGTACAAGGAAGATTGCCAACCTTGAGACATGACGGTAGAAGAATTGTAAGTAATTTTTCTTTTCAGCAGTTTGTAAAGGTGGTAACTTCGTTCGCACTTTTAGCTTGCTGTATTAATTATATTTTATTTTATTCTTTCTTTTTTTAGTATTTTTTTATTATTTTGTGATCTTGCATGCCTCGATATAGAGACACTTTGGGTAGATTTGCTTGTAGGCCTGCGTTAGAGTCAGAATTAAATTATTTTCTAAATCCTTTATTTGACAACCCATCTAGTCCCGAAGAAATGAGTGAAACAATTACTCCCTACATTTAATGGCTTGGAAAGTGAAAACCCATATGTGCACATTAGAGAGTTTGAGGAAGCAGTTGCAACTTTTCATAGTCAAGATGCAACTATTGACATTGTGAGACTTAAGTTCTTTCCTTTCGCTTTGAAGGATAGAGCTAAAAGTTGGCTATACTCACTGAGACCACGATCTATTGGGTCGTGGACTGAGATGACTCAGATTTTTTTTAATAAATACTTCCCCCAACATAAGACCAATGCTTTAAAAAGGCAAATCTCCACCTTTGCACTAAAGGATAATGAGACTTTATATCAGTCTTAGGAGAGATTTAAGGAGTTGTTGAGTATATGCCCTCACCATGGGTATGAGAATTGGCGCTTAGTGAGCTATTTTTATGAGGGACTTACATATAGGGAGCGCCAATTTGTAGAGATGATGTGTAATGGTGAATTTTTAGAAAAAGATCCTGATGAGGCCATAGAGTACCTCAATGAGCATGCTGAAAAAGCTCACACTTGGACTGGACCTAGTGCTACTGAAAGCAAAAATAGGTCACAACCTGTAGGGAACTCAAATAATGGTGGAATTTACCATCTTAGGGAAGAGGACAACTTAATGGCTAAGGTCGAGATGCTTACTAGGGAACTAGATGTGTTAAAGACTAAGGGCTTACAGCAAACACACGTAGCTAATCATGCAAGCTCCTTTGAACCATGTTTTGTGTGTGGCGGGGTAGAACATCTTGCCCAAGAATGTCTCACATTTGTGGAGATGAGAGGGATGTATAAGGAACAATGTAATGCCTTAGGTATGTACAAGAAGCCTTTTTCACCTTTCTCTCATTGCTATAATCCGGAGTGGTGGAATCACCCCAATCTTAGCTGGAAATCTGAAAACCACCCGCCTACACAACCCCCTAGATGATATCCTGCACCATATCATGTACCTACACCTTCTAGGAGTCCTTTAGAAGAAACTTTGCATATGTTTATTGAGGCACAAGATAAGACTAATCAAAGGCTTGAATCTTTAATTACGCAGATTGTTGAAGAACATAAGGATTTAAAGAGCCATGTGTCCAAATTAATGACATCCTTGAGTGTGAATGAGCAAGGTAAGTTCCCTCCAAGTTCACTCCACACCTCATGGTCAAAACCTGGAACCAAAGAATTTGAAGGAGGTGAATGCCATTATGACACTAAGTGGTAAGTCATTACACATCCCAACATCGAACAAATCAGAGGATGTGGACGAGAGCCACCATGTATATATGATTGACTCACCCATGGAAAAGGTCCATCACCTTAATCCATTGGAGTCAATCCACACCCATGGGTTCACAAGAGCATATATTGAGCTAAAATCTGGAGATGTTACTGATGACATCCTTGAGGCCTCTTCAAAGCATACAAGCACCCAATTTGACAGTGAAGCAGTTGCTGGTGCATTCAGTTCATGTTTGTCTAGGAGGGAATAAGAGCATCAAACCGAAGCCGTAAAACTTAGTGCTCATGAGAGGCACCCCACAACTTATCCTTTTTACTTTTATTGTTTTCATATTTCTTTTTCTTGTTTATTGTTCATATTTTTTTCTTCTATTTTCCAGTATTAACTTAGTATTTCTATTTCAGGGACAAATATACGAAACAGTTCAAATGGTGGAGCACAATTTTCAACTTTTGTGCACCTTTGGGTACAAAGAGAGTTTCCTTTACTCTTTCTTTTACATTGAGGTTAATGCAATTTTTAAGTTGGGGGTGGAGGAAACACATCTCTTTGTTTTCATATTCTTTATTTCCATACATTTTTTTTCATTGAATTGCTTGGTGTCGTTCTCCCTTTTTGTTTGTTTTTAGCATGCTTTGTGTTAGCCTTAGATGTAATTCACATGTCAATGATATGAGCTTAATTGAGATAGCATATATCATTTAGAAGTAGTTAAATCTTGCTTCAGTTTGAGAATAATTTAATTGTCAATATTGATTTTGTTTGAGACTATAGTTTGTGGTAAGATTGTTTGAATAGTCTAAAGCATTTAGAGAAGTTTTATATGTGATTGTTTTGTAATATTTTTACAGTCTCGGCAAGCTCTAGAACTTACTTGATAATCACTGGAGGCGAATTCCTAAAATGCACATTACTTATGATATGATTTAGGTCATTTTTGGACCGTTTGAGCTTTTCGAACTTACCCTTGCTAGATTCATCACTAGTCACCTATTTGAGCCTTGTTCTTGAAAAAGAATTTGAGCCTTGTTTCTTTCAATAGCCCATTTACTCACCTTTATGAGCCTAAAAATATTTTATCCTTACCTTTCTTTTAAAAGAACTTAGCTATACACATTTGTTGAGAAGCACTTAAAAAGAGTAAGGATAGAAATATGAGAAAATATCATTACCATAACCCAAGTACACTAAAGGAGATAAATTTGGGGTTATGGAAAAGAAAAGAAAAATGAAAAAGGAGGTGAATGGTCTTATGCCAAAATACAAAAGGAAAGAAAAGAAAAGAGAAGTGAATCATGTCAAAGAAAAAAGAAAAGAAAGAAAAAGTGATGACTTGAGAAAAATGCTCGAAAAATGGTTGAAAACGTTGGGTGTCGAAGAAAGGTTATCTAGTGCTTAAAAGTAGTTATGTTTAAAGCTAAGAGATTGAGTTCTTTTACTTGTGAATCCTTTCCATTCTTTCTTAACCTTTACTTAACATTACAAGCTTATTAAACCTATTGATCCAATGTAATATGATTTTTCTATAATAGTGGAGAGTGGTTTGAAATATAAGCCTATGGAGCTTGTTTGTGTGATTAATGTCACGAAATTCGTCATGTTTTAGAGGCCAAGACTTGTATTCACAAATCTTATGCATAAAATCATTCGGATGTTCGGATTAATGGATTGTGGTAAGATGGATGTTAAGAGTCAATAACGATTTCAAGAGTGATGTTTGGACTACTTTCGAACTTGGGTGAATTTAAATGATTCTATGTGCTGTGTGTTATGCGAAATTTTTGAGACAAAATGTGAATTACTCTTGGTTAACACTAATATTGCTTTACTTTACTTCGATTCCCACCATGGAATTCCTCTATTGTTTTCGCTTGAATTGCTAGGGACTAGCAATAAGCTAGTTGGGGGTTGTGATAAGAGCCATAAAATGCATCTCAACAATATTTAATTGTTAGCATTTTATGATTGATCTCGGTATTTATTACAATTTTATGTGTTAATAACTCTAAAGTAATATTATTGGACCATTGACTTATTTTAGTGCATTTTCAAGTACTTGGAGTCCAAAAGAGAAGAAGAAGCGATCGTTGTTTAAAAGCGCCAAGATCTCATGCATAACGGAGCGTCGGAGTGGTTGCGGAGAAGCAAACATGAAGGAAATCAAAAAAATTAGTGAGCACTGCGGTGCTCCTCACCCAGCACCATGGTGCCCAGAAGCTCACCCAATCAAGCTGAAGCTAGCACCGCAGCGCGCACACAGGGTTGTCTCTCCGAGTTAGGACTTAATTAGGGTTTAAACATTAGATTAAACCCAAGAACACCCTTGGACCCTTGTACTATAAATAGGTCACTTAGGGTTTAAGAGAGGGGGGATCTTGTGGTTGGAATCAAGGCCTGGAAACTCAAAGAAGCTGCCTCATTCTCCTCCATCAACGTGTTTAGCCATGAGTTCCATGGCAAACTAATCTCCAAGTTAGGCGAAGGGATGATTCCCTAGGTGTAGTTGTTCCTATTTTCCTTTATTTGGTTCAGTTGTAATAAGGATTTATTGTTAAGATATTGTTATGATTTACTTTGCTATCTAATTATAAGATTTTCTCTAATCTGGTGATTGTATCTTTTTCTTTGATATAAATCTAGTCATGCTTTTCTTATGTCAAGATTGTTTGGATATGATTGAGTTCGGTAGGTTTACCCTTTAGGTTTGTCCATTACTGCAATAGCGTTATAAAAGATATATTGTCATTTCTTGATAAACCTATAGGGTAGATCATGTGTGCATGAATAAAAAGTAAAGTATTTCATAACAATTACATTAGGGTTTATACATGCTCTTATTAAATATTTACCGGTTGCTTGTTTGGGATGTGAAACCCGCAACCGAGGTAAAAATAACTGAATCAAGTTAGGATTAGGGCAACGCACCTAGGGAGGATTCTTGGAACCTTGTTGTTCCTCTATTATATTTTACAATCTATTTTACACAATTACTTCATTATCAACAGTTCATACTTTCTCACTTAAATCTTTATCGTTTGTGTTATGGTTCACACATTCTTTTGTAGTTAACTTGTTTCCCCATGGAATCGACATCCCAAAGCTGTGCTACAACTACCGCTTTATGTTTTGGGCGTAATCAACTATCTAGTCGAGAAAAATGGATAGTTTTCAAAATCTGGATGTGGGATCTGAGCAATTAATACTCCAAACCTACCAAATCTGTATCTAACGGCCATATAAAGCCAATGCTACAAAAACCTCTTATCAATGAGCATTTAAATAATAAGCAAGAACATTCAATTTGAAAATCAGCTCATTAATACTCTTGAACGCTTTGAAAAAAATTCTTTTGAGCCATTTATCAAGCTTTGTTCTTAAAAGAGAGATCATCTTCATCTTGTAAAGCATTTATTGCTATCTCTCTTATTTTCCTTTACATTCAATATCAATCATTGTAAAGAGAAAAAGTTGGTATAACTCTTAGAGTGTTTAGGATTAAACATTTCCTTGTAACTTCCTTGTGGAAGAGAGTACTTGTAAGGTTTGTGCAACACCCGTGAAGTTGCTCGACTATAATTAGTGGATTGCTTCAAGGAGGTTCCTTGAAGAGAGTGGACGTAGGGTGATCAACGAATATTTGTCCTAGTATTTTGTATGTTTTTCAAGTATTTATTTATAGGTTTAACTTAGGAATTCGTTACTTTGAGTTATTTTTCATTGGTTTACAGGTTCACAAGCACTTGGAAAGGAGTTTCACTAAATTGCCAGAATTACCGGTACAGATCAATCATTTTTATGGATTAAACGATATTGATTCACGAAGAACCAAGAGATGAGCTATATATTTTTAGAAAGATCCAGATGTCTATTTTCTGGAGAATTTATGGCTCGTAAACATGATTTTTCTAGAGAAAGTTATGACAGTTTTAGTAGACAAAGGTTAGGCTGTGTGTGATTTCAGCGTGGCAGAAGTGATTTTTGCGGATTAAACTGTATTGATTCAAGAAGAACCAAGAGATGAGCCATATATGCTTGGAAAGATTCGGATGTCAATGTTCTGGAGAATTGTACGGATCATAAAATATGATTTTTCTACAGAAAGTTATGGCAGTTTTAGTAGACAAAGGTCAGGCTGTGCGTGATTTCAGCGTGGCAGAAGTGAAGGAGCCATTAAATTCTGTTTTTTTTTTGGATTTGCATGGGCTGGACAGTAGCACAACCGGACCAGTTCTGGATAGTAGAAACCTGGCCTGGCCAGCAGCAAACACACGGCCTGGACAGCAGCAGAACCGGGCCTATACAACAGCAGAATCGGGCATGGACAGAAGCAGAAGCACACGGCCTGAACAGAAACCCTAGGGCGAATTTTCTGTCTACAAAGCCGTCTCCATACAGCTATATATAGGAATTTTAGGCTCAAAGAAGAGGAGGGGACGACGGGAGTTCTTGGAGAGATATTATCAAGAGGAGTTTTGGGAGATTGAAGGAGGAGACGGTTGCTTTCATCAAGACGACTTATCAAGAGATTGAAGACGACGGTCAATCGCTTCAAGACTTTGAGGATTCATCTTGTAATTCGGAAAGAAATTCTATCTTTACTCCTTTTGTCCTTCAATATGCTTGTAACCCTAGTATTTGAATTCCATGATTGGGATTTAAACATGAGCAGCTGAACGCATTGTTGGGCGTTTGGCTTAGCTGCCTTGATTGTTTTGGATATTTTAGTGGATTTAGTTTTATGAAATTTTCCATATGATTTCTTATTCAATATCCTTCATACCTTTGATTATTGCTTGTGGATTGACCATCTATTATTGATAGTCAAGGTTAATATTCGAGATTAGGTTGAGGACAAATCATCTAGACCTAATTAAGCTTTCTTGAATAAGAATTTAAATCAGGATTCAAGTCAAATTGTGATTTAGGTGGTTGCGTTTTCCTTATACTTAATTTAACTAATTAAATGATGAACACTAGGATTTAATTAATTAGTTACAAATTGAAATAAACATGATCAATGGCATTCTCTAGTCTTAGCGGAAATACTAATAATCTTGGATGTTGATTAATTCTTTATATTCACCAAATGTTTCAATTCATGATTGGATAGCAAGCTAAACTCCTAATTGTTCTATTTGATAATATTCATCTCTTCATATTTCATTTTTTTTAATTTACTTAATTGTTTTTATTTCATTTTTCTTTTCACCAATCTTTTAATTACAATGTTTAGGATTTAATTTCAAAGTTTGTTTTAGTAATTTTAAGAAAGTAATTTAGAATTTAACCCACTGCAATTTCTTGAGAAATCGACCTCGATAGTAAACTCATCGCAATACTATTTGTGATTCGTGCACTTGTGAGCATTTAAAATTTGCACATCATAGGATTGGAGAGATTCCAATATTGCTGAACCACTATAAACGGAGTTTGCATATTCTCTTCATTTGCTCCTATAATTTCAAGCATCTTATTTATTGTGTGCTTTACTTGAATAAATTGTTAAAAACTAGTGTGTTAATTGCAAAATGTTTTTAAAACCCAGTTCACCCCCCCTCTTGGGTTTGTACCTCGATCTACAATAATGTTACAGAACATCATGTTTCTTACAAGAATGTGGCCCAACAACCACAAGAGTTCTACCACGGAACTCAAATCATCCGAAGGGTCATAACACACATTATAGCATGCTAAACAATGCACAATGTCGCCCTTATTGTGCTTCTAATCTTCATGCTAGTACACTAGCATAATCAAAGCTAACAACCCATTGAAGTGCCTCAATGCCTTATGAAGCACGCACACTTGCTTTCCCATTTAACACCAAATGGCAAGCCGATAATGACCCCAATAGCGAATCTAGTGTCAAACCCTCTACCACAAAACAAGAGTGTAATATTGGTCTTTTCCAAACAACCAATACTGTCCATTAAGCTTCCCGCTTCATGGAGACTCTAGTAATCCATTTAGATGGCCTAGAACCCACACACCAAGTTTCCTTGAGTGGCTCACTTTGTGCGCGCACATGCCATAATCGATGTGTCCACGCGCGTTACTAGGATGGTGGAGAGCCGACACCATATCGTCCCTCTCCAAAGTGCATTCACACATGAATACATAAGCAACATGCTGTTTGGGGCAAAAGGGCACTACCAAGCAACATTCACAAGAATCTCGTTTAGGAAGATCCTTGACATATAAGTTGCTCAATACCCAAGCAAGCAAGTCGACACCCAAGCAGCTTGACAAAAGTAAGCACCGAGCTCAACTCCCTAAAGAATCTTAAGTCATTTTAGCCTTTGCTAGGAGGAAACATCCTTGACGCTTGATCCATCATAATAGCCTTAATAAATCAGCCTTTCACCAAAATCTAATTTCAAAAGCATCTCAACACTGCTTATATTTTTATGATACACCATAATAATTCCTATTATTTATCTCACACTCAAAACAATATTTACTAAAATTCCATTGTGTCAACTCTAAACAGCTCAACAGTGCACACTTATTTAAAAAAGTGCCATCGTGCCAACTCTAAATAGCTCCACAATTAGTAGCTCGACACTACGCACTTATTTACAAAAGGTTCAGCGTGCCAACACTAAACAACTTGACACGTAGTAGCTCGATACTATGCACTTATCTACAAAGTGCCATAGTGCTAACTCTAAACATCTAAACATATAGAGCTCAGCACTATGCACTTATTTAAAAATTTCCATCGAGCCAGCCCAAGCACCTTTAACACCTAGCATCTTGATGCCCAGCATCTTAATGCATAATACCTCGATGCACATATATTGCGCGCACAACACGTTAGCACCGTTCTCAATGGTGTGTACCATGACATTCTCCCCTACTCACATTGTCAATGCCCTAATCGGCGCATCAAATAAGAATTTTTTTTGTCATCTTCCTATTAACCATGGAACACCGCATGTGCTGACCTATAGATTCCAAGAGTTCGTCACCCAACACTATGAACTCGGTCAAAGATGCACACTCATACTTTCGTTTCCTATTTACTCGAGTTCAAATCCACTCCTTATCATCAGGAACAAATAAGCTTAACTCAAAATTCTACCTTAAAACTCAACTCAAAGTGAACTGGAACACTTCCTAGATGACTCTACTTCAAAAAGAAAAACTCAACTCTAAATGGGGTGTGAGAATTTCTTCCCCACACCAATAGATAACCCTTCAACTTGCCGCACATGAAATACCACGCTCCTCAACAATCTCACCCATTGGAAAGCCCCTCTAAGGTAGACATTATGCTAACTGCACTCGTGTGGAACCACTCTCTCTTGGTTACACCCCTCTAGACGAAGCAATCATGCCCTATTCAAAGGTCTCTCCCTCCAATCCTTTAACTATTTTGAGCATGCATTTACTAAGACGGAGTTGTTAAGCTCCAGCCATATGGCTTACCCTAAACTCAAGCTCCACCAGGCTAAAATCTAATATCAAAACTTGGAAAACCTGCCACTCAATGATAGCACAAACCCAATAGCAAAACACACTATGAACTAATCATGTTCCTTTTATAAAATCAAATGAGGATGTAAGTGGGGATGCACTGTGGCTCACAAGCCAACCACCCTCTGATGACACCCCTCTCTAGTCCCAAATTAAACTCAAACTGTCTCCACTCTTGAAGAACACCATAATGAACATTAAGTTTAGGTTTGAGAGGCTTCTCCACTCAAACTCACAACTCAAGGCTACAGTAATACAAAGGAAACCCTTCATTTCCAAGGTACCTTACTCAAAACTCTAACCTGAATGTGCCATTTCTTGACACCGTAGGTTTTTTCACACAACTCATCTCAACACCAAATCTATGGCTAGGGAAATCCACTTCCCAAACTCAACATGGAAAACTTGATTTTACTAAGGAAACCATTATGACAAAGTGCCTTTGCAGAAGATATGATCCTGGACCTTTAAAGACTAACACGACAATACTCAAATCTAAAGAGTCAAATTGAATTGTGTACTACAATTCGAACACAAGAGCCACAAGCACAAACAATGTGCTCTCTAACCACGCTTCAAGTGCAAATCCATTTTCTTGGACAAGCACGTATGCACAAACTCTAACGTATCTCTAAGAAACACACCTTTGTAGATTTCATAAGGCTATATTGTCCCAAATTAATGAGTACACACATACCAGATTCCTTAGTTACTTACCATTATCTAAATGGAAGTAATCTTCATATGGAATCCCTCAATCCGTTGGGATTTCTCAAAGGAAGAAATCTTCATATGGAACTCCTCGATCTATTAGGAGTTCTCAAAGGCATAAATCTTCACACGAAACTCCTCGATCCATTAGGAGTTTTCAATCTTCATATGGAACTCTTTGATCCGTTAGGAGTTCTCAATTTTCATACAGAAGTCATTGATCCGTTTGGAGTTCTCGATCTTCATACAGAAATCCTTGATCCATTGGGAGTTCTCGATCTTCATACAAAACTCTTTGATCTGTTGGGAGTTCTCAAATATATATATATATATTCTACCATGGTAGTTTCATCTAGGTAGTCGAGCTACGCTCTAATACTAGCTGTCACAATCCTAGAGATTATCCCCGAAATCTAGAGGACCACATGGCACTAAGACTTCTCTAAGTCAAGGTCAGTCTAATTTTCAAATCGTGTTTCGCCTCAAGAATTCCTTAAGAACAACTCAACAAGACCATAAAGAACACATAATTTTTTCATGAATCTTAATTCTTATTTAACAAGAACCGTTCGTGTGCTTTCATGCGACAACGGCTTAACTCAATGCTTGTTTGATTCTAAGCACACACACTAATTGCCTTATACTTGACTGATATGGAAGCCCTCCTGATCAACCACACCATATGTCGAGTTAACACAATGTATTCGACCCTTAAATGAGGGATGCTTACTCTTTCCAAAAGACAAGAGCCAAGCCCAACGTGATCCATAAAACATCATAGTAAGGTTTTATCATTGACACCCTTGAACACCACTTGCTCATGGACTCGCAACCCCTTTGCCATACTCGCTCACCAACACAATGTTACATAACATCATGTTGCTTACAAGAATGTGGCCCAACAACCACAAGAGTTCAACCATGAAACTCAAATCATTTGAAGTGTCATAGCATGCATTATAGTATGCTAAATAATGCACAATGTCGTCCTCATTGTGCTTTCGATCTTCATGCTAGCACACTATAATAATCAAAGCTAATAGCCCATCGAAGCGCCTCAATCCCTTATGAAACACGCACACTTGCTTTGCCATTTAACGCTAAATGGCAAGCCGATAATGACCCCAACCGGGAATCTAGAATCAAACCCTCTACCACAAAACAAAAGCGCAATATTAGTCTTTTCGCTCTGCCAATACTGTCCATTAAGCTTCTCGCTTCATGGAGACTCTTGTCACCTATTTAGATGGCCCAGAACGAGCACACCAAGTTTTCTTGGGTGGCTCACTTCATGAGGACGCGTGCCCCATACGATGTGTCCATACGCATCATTGGGATGGTGGGGAGCCGACACCATATCGTCCCTCTCCAAAGTGAATTCACATATGAATACACAAGCAACACGCTATTTGAGGGAAGAGGGCACCACCAAGCAACATTCACAAGAATCTCATTCAGGAAGCTCCTCAGCACCTGAGCAGCTCGACACCCAAGCAAACAAGTCGACACTCAAGCAAGCAAGTCGACACCCAAGCAGCTTGACAACAATGAGCACCGAGCTCACCCCCTAAAGAGACAAGTAATTTTGGCATTTGCTAGGAGAAAACATCCTTGATGCTTAAGCCATTATAATGGCATTAATAAATCAGCCTTTCACCAAAAGCTAATTCTGAAAGCATTATAACAATGGTTAAATTTTTATAATGCACCATAATAATTCCCATTATTTATTTCACACTCAAAACCATATTTACTAAAATGCAACTATGCCAACTCTAAACAGCTTGACACATACACACTTATTTTGAAAAATGACATCGTGCCAACTCTAAATAGCTCGACACGTAGTAGCTCGACACTATGCACTTATTTACAAAAGTGCCATTGTGCCAACTCTAAACATCTAGACATGTAGTACCTCGACACTACGCATTTATTTACAAAACTACCATCGTGCCAACTGATTACACTCAAACTAATACGTGGTTATTGTGTATAGTTGAGGTGTTAATCCTACGAGGAAAAGCGATCTACAAAAGAAAAGTGCAAACTTTAACACGAACGATAAAAATGAATTTTTGATAATGAAGTAATTGTGAGAAAATTGTGTAAATAGATTGAAGAATATAATAAAGGAACAACAAGGTTCTGGGAATCCACCCTAGGTTCGTTGCCTTATTCCAATCTTAATTCAGTTGTTTTTATTTCAATTGCAAGTTTCACATCCCAAACAGGCAGTCGACAAATATTCGATCAAAGCATATGTAAACCCTAATGTAATTGATATGATTTACTCTTTACTTTTAAGCACACACGACCTATCCTATAGATTTATCAAGAAATGACAATATATCTTAATGACAATATCGTAGTAATGGACAAACCTAAAAGATAAATCTACTGGACTCAATCACATCCAAACAAACTTGACATAAGAAAAGCATGACTAGGCTTATATCGAGGAGAAAGATATAATCCCCGGATTATGAGAAAATCTTCAAATTGAATTAAAGAGTAAATCATAACAAAGTTTTGACAATAAATCCCAACTACAACTAAATCAATAAAGGAAAATAAGAACAACTACACCTAGGGATTCATCCCTTCGCCTTGCTTGGAGATTAGTTGGCCATGGGGCTCATTCTTGAACACTTTGATGGAGTAGAATATAATAGTTTTCTTGTGTTTTTCAGCCTTAATGATTGTCTTTTTCTAAAACCCGAAGTGATCTATTTATAATACAAAAGGTCCAAGGGTGTTTTAGGGTTTAAACAATCATTAAAGACCTAATTAGGTCATAACTCGGAGAAAGGGACCGTGTGCGCACCGCGGTTCTCACTTCTTTGGGCCGCTGCTCTGCTTGGTCTTTGATTTCTTCACTTTCTAGAGGCCGCGGCCCTGCCTAGTTCAGGCTGCGGCTCTCACTGAAACTCCTTTCTTGCTCTTTTGGCTTGGTTCTGGAGGCCGAGGCTTGGATATTTTCAGGCTGCAGCGCACACACTTAGGACTTGATTTCTCTTCATTTGTCATTCCACAACCATGTCTTTACTCCGGTATGCCTCGAGTCTTTGTGATTCAAGCAGCGATAACTTTTCCTCCTCTTTTGAACTTGATTACGCCCAAAACAGTAATGCGGTAGTTGTAATACGACTTTGGGGTGTCGATTCCATAGGGAGACAAGTTAACTATAAAGAAAGATGTAAACTTTAATATGAGGCAATATAATCAGAATAAGTAGAGAATTTGAAATTGATGATGAAGTAATTGTGTAGTTTGTAAAATATAATAGAGGGACAACAAGGATCCGAGAATCCTCCCTAGGTTCGTTGCCCTAATACTAACTTGATTCAGTTGATTTTATCTCGATTGCACGTTTCATATCCCAAACATGCAATCGACAAATATTCAATGAGAACATGTATAAACCCTAATTTGATTGTTATGAAATACTTTTTATTTTCGATTCATGCACACATGATCTATCTTATAGGTTTATCAAGAAACGACAATATATCTTTTATGACAATATTGCAGTAATGGAAAAGCCTAAAGGATAAAACTACCAGACTCAATCATACTCAAACAATCTTGATATAAAGAAAGCATAACTAAATTTATATCAAGGAGAAAGATACAATCACCAGATTAGATGAAATCTTAAAATTAGATTAAAAAGTAAATCATAACAATGTCTTAACGATAAAGCTCTATTACAACTGAATCAAATAAAGGAAAATATGAACAACTACACCTAAGGATTCATCCCTTCACCTTGCTTGGAGATTAGTTAGCCATGGGGCTCATGGTTGAACACTTTGATAGAGGAGAAGTTACTGCTTCCTTGAGTCTTCCAGCTTAATGAATGTCTAATATGAAACCCTAAGTGATCTATTTATAATACAAGGGTCCAAGGGTGTTTTAGGGTTTTAAACAATCATTAAAGACCTAATTCAGACCTAACTCGGAGAGCAAAATTCGTGTCCGCGCTTAGGCTTGGATTTTCTCGCTCCCAAGCTTGGTTTTAGGCCAGCCTTGTAAACTTTTTGGAAGGAGTGCCCCAGCTCCATCCAGGGTGCGGCGCACATACTTGGATCTCTTTATTTAGCCTTTCCGAAAGCCCTCATTTGCTCTGGTATACATGGAATCTTTGTGCTTCATTCAACAATAGCTTTTTCATCTCTTTAAGACTCAAAATACCTGAAAATGAATCAAAACAAATAAGTGATCTAGGAATGATTCTTTAGAGTTGTTAACATATAAAAGTGTAATTATAACCTAGATTAACTCTAAAAATGCTAACAATTAAGTACTATTAAGATGCATTTTATGATTCTCATCACAACCCCCAACTAGCTTATTGCTAGTCCCAAGCAATTCAAGCGAAAACAAGAGATGAATTCTACGGTGGGAATCAAGGCAAAGTAAAGCAATACTAATGTTAACTAAGAGTAATGCACTTTTTGTCTTAAAAATTACACTTAATATACGGCACATAGAATTATTAAATTTCACCCAAGTCCAAAAGTAATCCAAACATCAATCTTAAGATCGTTATTGACTCTTTACATCCATCTTACCACAATCCATTAATCTGATCATCCAGATGATTTTATGCATAATGTTCATGAATACAAGTCTTGGCCTCTAAAACATGATAAATTGTGTGACATCAATCACAAAAACAAGCTTCATAGGCTTACATTTCTAACCACTCTCCACTATTGTAGAAAAATCACATTACATTGGATCAATAGGTATTTAATAAGCTTGTAACGTTAGGCTAAGGTAAAGGTTAAGAAGGAATGAGAAGGATTCACAAGTGAAAGAACTCAATCTCTTAGCTTTAAACACAACCACTTTTAAGCACTAGATAACCTTACTTCAACACCCAACTTTTTTCAACCATTTTTCGAGCATTTTTCTCAAATCACCACTTTTCTTTTCTTTTCTTCTTTCTTTACCATAATTCACTTCTTTTTTTTTTCTTTTGTATTTGGCATAAGACCATTCACCTCTTTTTTTTATTTATTTTTCTTTTCTTTTCCATAAACCCCAACTTATCTCATTTACTATACTTGGGTTATGGCAGTGATATTTTCTTATATTTCCATCCTTACTCCTTTTAAGTGCTTCTCAACAAATGTATATAACTAAGTTCTTTTAAGAGAAAGGTAAGGATAAAATATTTTTAGGCTCATAAAGGTTAGTGAATGGGCTTTTGAAAAAAGCAAGGCTCAAATTCTTTTCAAGAAAAGGCTCAAATAGGTGACTAGCGATAAATAGAGCAATAGTAAGTTTGAAAGGCTCAATCGATTTAAAAATGGACTATATCATATCCTAAGTAATGTGCATTCTAGGAATTCGCCTCAAGTGGTTATCAAGTAAGTTCTAGAGCTTGTCGAGACCACAAAAAGTATTCACAAAACAATCACACATAAAGCTTCTCTAGATGTTATAGACTAATCATACAATCTTACCACAAACTAGAGTCTCAAATCAAATGAAGATTGACACTTAAATTATTCTCAAATCGAAGCAAGATTTAACTTCTTCTAAATTCTATATGCTATCTCAATCAAGTTCATATCATTGACATGTGAATTAACTCTAAAGCTAACACAAAGCATGCTAAACACAAACAATAAAGGAAAATGACACCAAACAGTTTAATGAAAGAAAAAATAATATTTTTCCTCCACCCCCAACCAAAAAATTACATTGTCCTCAATGTGAAAGAGAAAGTAAAGGAAACTCCCTTTGTAAGTACAAGCGCACAACAGCTGAAAATTGTGCACCTCCATGTGATCTGCATGCTATACTTTTTGTTAAAAAGCTGATCTGCAAGATAGAACAAACAAAAAGAAAGCAACTGCGGTGTACCATTAAGATTCCCACCGCATGTTAGCATATGAAATAGAAAGAAACAACTAAAAATGAAAATAAAGTATGAAAAATAGTGAAAAAGAAAACACAATTAAAGATAGAATAGTGAGCCGATAAAAAGAATAGGAGACAAACAAGATAGGACCCAAAGTTAATCATCGATATCTGCAGCCTCGTCCTCATTCTCTTCCTCTTCCTCATTTTCTTCACTTGCCCCTTGAGCGGGATCAAAAGATGAACCCGGATAAGGTGGCATAGTAGGAAAGTGATCCATATTACAACCAGTAGCGGAGGTAAGGTGGTGGCACATTTGACCAAAAGAAGAGTATACCCCCGCTTAATAATCAGCTTGCCTAGCAAAGAATCATTCTTGACAATCTAACCTATCAAATAATAGTTTATGGTTCTTGTCAAAACGATTCTCCAAACACTCAAGGCGCTTTACAACAGCAAAATTCCTAAAGGGAGGATGGGGCCAGTAATCACGGCCTTCTCTTCCGGAATTGGTGGCATTGAGGCTCTAATTAGAGTGAGCAGGCCATCATCAATGGGTTTCCTGGGTGGGTGGTTTTCCTCAATACTATTGTAAGAGACATCAGCTTGGATGCATAGTTGGGTAATCAAAGAAGGAAACTATAATCCAAGCTTATGTTGCACAGTGTGTAAGATAGAATTGAATATTACTGCGCCCACATCTATGGTCATACCCATCAAAATGGCATATATTAAAACAACTCTCTCAATAGTCAAGTCACTATAATGTAAAGCAGGCATCATTCTTTGACACACAAAATATTGCCAAGCCCGAGCATTGACATTCGAAGATGCACCGAGCAAGGTTTTATGTGTATCACCTGTCATTTTCCAAGTTGTGCCCGGAATACAGAGAGTATTTCAAATCTCATCATAATCAATATTAGATACATGTGCAAGATACTCACTGTGTTCTATGTCGGGTAACCCATAGAACCTATTAATGGATGAGCGGCTAAAAGAGACTGTTTTTCCTCTCACCAAGACCTTACCATTCCTATGTTCGTCGACATTGGCATAGAATTCTTGAACTATATTTGGGAGAGAATTAGATTGTTGTCTTGAAAAAGTACCCTAATTTCTATCAATAATCATTCTAAATAAGAATGGGATTCCCCTCTCAGTGATATTGAATCCTCTCTCAGGAATGATTTTCTTAGAATTTAATAAGCTATTATATCTCTCACTAGCCTCAAAACTAATAAACTTGCTCTCATCATATTCTTGAGGTTGTTTCCCTCTTGGTCTCTTGGATTTGGGTGCCATTTGAATCAAGTGTATAGAATAATAAAACAAAGTCAAAATCAACCACCCAAATAGCAAAATTGAACAATAAAGGGAAGAATTTTTCTTACTTGATACTCAAAATTTGAGAGAAGAAGACTAACCACCAACTTGAAGTTTTGCTTGATGAACCCAAAACCTTCTTGTACCAAGCTTTTTTTTGGAGAGATTCCCAACCAAAATCTGCAATTATAGTGCAAAATTCTACAAGAAATGGTGTTAGAATCAAGTAGTTTTGAGCAAAAGGGAGTGGGTATGTGAGGGCTTGAGAGAGAAATGAGTGTGCTGTGTTTCTGTAAAAGGGAAGTGAAGAGGAAAGTGCAAAAACTGGTTTAAAAGAGTGTAGATTCGTGTGTGCAGAAGTAGGGGCAGCTGGCGCGGTGCGGCGCCTCTATAGGCGTGCCACGGCTTGAGCTGAGGGACCAGATTTGTGCATTCTGTGGGGCGCGACGCGACTACAGTTGGGGCGCGGCACGGGTGCTGGTGGAAATGGGCCGTGCTGTTGGGCGAGGCGCACTGTGGGCTGGGCCTAGGCGCGACCTGGGCCTATTCTTGAAAAAAACTTGTTTGGTTCACAAAAATAAAATAAAATTAGTCCAAATAAATAATAAAAACAATACGAAAAATCAGTTTAAAGTAAAATAAAATAAACTAAAAATCAAAATTGACATAAACTCAATCAGAAACAAAATGAAATAAAACAAAAATAAAAGTAAAAATGTACCTTTGTTGTGTGGTCAAGTTAAGGTAAATAGACCGGATCCATAAGTGGAATGTCTTCCACCTCCGGATCTTGCCTATTGATTAAGATCTTAAGGCGCTGACCATTCACTTTAAAAGTTCGACCGTCCTTAGTGTCCTTAATTTCCACCGCTCCATTTTCAAAAACATTTTGTACTATGAAAGGACCGGTCCATCTTGGCCGAAGTTTTCCAGGATGCTTATGAAGTCTAGAGTCGTATAAGAATACCCGATCATTAGATCTAAATGTTTTCCTCAAAATGTTTTTGTCATGGAATACTTTCATCTTAGCCTTATAGATTCTAGAATTTTCATAAGCATCATTTCTTAATTCTTCTAACTCGGTCAACTGATATTTCCTAAGCTTACCCGCTTCGCCCATGTCAAAATTAAAAAACTTGATGGCCCAATAAGCTCGATGCTCGAGCTCCATGGGTAAGTGGCAAGGCTTTCCAAAAACAAGCCGATAAGGCGACATACCTAAGGGAGTTTTAAAGGCTGTTCGGTAAGCCCAAAGCGCATTAGTTAGTCTCAAAGACCAATCTTAGAGATCGGGGTTAACCATTTTTTCTAAAATTTGTTTAATCTTCCTATTAGCAAGCTCTACTTGTCAACTAGTCTGAGGATGATAAGCAATAGAGATTTTATGTAATGCCCCATATTTTTTCATTAAAGCTTCAAAAGAACTGTTGCAAATATGAGTACCTTGATCACTAATTATAGCACGTGGTGTACCAAATCAAGATAACACATTTTTTTAAGGAATTTAATCACCGTTCCATTATCATTGTTTCGACAAGCGACTGCCTCTACCCACTTGGATACATAATCTATTGCCACAATGATATATTGGTATCCGAAGGAAGGAGGAAAGGGTCCCAGATGCCTGTACCACTCCCTATCATTCTAGGGAGACCATTTATGATCACTGCTGACACAAACATTAATGTAAAAAGAGGTATTGTGACAATGAGAGTAAATGATGAGGAGATGGAGTTTAAAATCTTTAATACTGTAGACCCCCTTGAGACTAGTAATAAGTGTCATAATGTAAACTTCATACATGGTATTAATGAGAAAATGTCTAAAGCCCAATTCACTAATCCATTAAGGACCATCCCCAGCCATGCCACTATAAGATTAGACAGTAGGCCAGAAAAGGATAAGGTAAACTCAAATACTCATGGAGCTATGCACACCCTCAAGATCATACCCAAACTCTCAAGTAAGTATAATGTTAAAAATCTGGCACTTACTAACATTATTTCTCCTTGTTGTAAAGACCAGGCACCACAATTGGAAACAAAGCAGCTGTCCAAGGAACTAGACTCACCTGATGAGGGCCCTAAGTGTCCTCTTCACAAAACATAGCCTTAATAGCCACCATAGAGAGCACTTGAACAAATCCAATTGCTCAGTTTATAGCTCAAGTGCCTCTATCACGGTAAGTGGTACTGAGACCACCACAAATTGGTAAGACTGTATCATTTCCATATTTTTTTCTTTTCCTCATTTCTTTATGCTTTTTATAATATATCGAATTTCTGGCATGCAATCGAGCTCATACCTCATGTACTCGAGCACCACCTCACCCTGTATTGCGAACGAGCGCAATACTTTACGCACTTGCACATCATGTGATCGAGTGCACTCAGCAAATGCACTCGAGCGTAATCGGGGCAGGGAGTGCACGTACATATTATACACAGCTTCCTTTCTTTCTCTCATTTACGCTCTAGCGCACCAGACACCCTAAAAATCGCACTTGCTTCCTCTCGCCCTAAGTTGTGCACGATCACTGAACTCAAGCCTCATCCACCACACCACCACCTCACCACCTAAAACCACCATCGATCCACCACATTTCCTTGCATATACGTTACCCTCCTCCACACACAAGGTATACACACATTCCTTTTGGTTTGGTTTTCCTTAAATACTCACACACATGAATTTTGAACTTCAATATGCATATACATTATCTAGATATATGTTATTCTTGTGTATTGATCGGGTATCCTTACATTTGCAGGAGGTTTGAATCAAGGGTATGAAACATTCTACAGCTTCTGGTTTTAGTGCACATCAAGTGTTCGACAAAGTGCCTGATTGAGTGCGATCGAGCATTAGGCACTAATAATCGAGCGCATTACTCCTTGTGCGATCGAGCGCATAATACCAAGCAATCGAGCGCAATTTTGACAGTAGTACTTACCCAGATTCTGAAAACATGGCTTCCACATCCCGAGCTTCAAGCAGTCATCATCCGACATCTCGGCCCAGCTTCGAACAACGTGAGGTACTATTTGAGACTATATTTAATATCGAAGAGGACTTCAAGACTTTTGACGCAACGAGGTGGGCAGTCCAAGAATTCAAGCGCCAAGGACTTAAGCGGTTATTTAAGCCGGCCTGCTCGACAGTATATATTCGATTCGTGGTCAGTTTCTACGAGAACCTGACCTATGACTGCACCAGGCCAGAGATCCTATCTTCTTCAGTCCAGGGCCGATTCATCGAGCTGATCACCACTGACATAGCCAGCTCTCTACACTGCTGTGATGAGTCCCCACCCGAGGACAGCCACATAGAGGAGCAGCCTGACTCATTCCCTCTCCCACACATCATTGAGGACATGTGTGCGAGGCAGTATGCTGACCGCCACAACAATACGGGGAGCTGATCGAGGTTGCCACCCCGTGTATGGTTCATCGACTCAGCCCTACAGCAGAATGTGTGTCCCCTTGGGCACAAGACACAGAGGCGAGATCAGTTCTTACAAGCCCTCTATGCTTTTCACTGGGGTCATTGGTACTCCATCCCAGCGGTCATATGAAGTCAGATTCATAAGTTTTGGGATGGGGTACATAACCGGCAGACGACTACAGCTAATGCTTGGGTTCTTCCTTTCCCCTTCTTGCTCAGTCATATCTTTAAGAAGAAGGGGATTCGAGGATCCTCTGTAGATGGCTCGGTTAGTGACCATCCTTTCTTTGGGAGAGCACAGTGGAGCCTCAGCCAGTCGCACATGCCTCGAGGACCCCGGGCAAAGATTTCTCCCGTTGAGCCTATTGCCGATGATCCGATAGTGGGTGAGGCTGAGCATCCACCGGTGAGCCCTTTATAGGAAGGGGATCATACAGACATGGGCTCCATGGAGTATCAGCATCTCCTAGATGAGCTATCTTCTTTCTGCTATGAACTATCCGACATTCGTCGAGAGGATCGTGAGGCAGCTCATTTGATCCATCAGCGGATCGATAGGTTAGAGGCACAGTTCATACGACAGGGGGCAATGCTGCAGGCCATCCTTGACCGTTTACCTCCTGCACCCGATACCTTCTCGACTGCACCCACTGATGATCAGCAGTGAAGAGATACCCCGTCTGGCTGAAGACGTTAAACTTAGCGCTCATGGGAGGCACCCCAGACATATCCTTTTCATTTTAGTACTTTTTTTTTATTTATAATCATATTTACATGTCTACTATTTATGTTTTGTTTTTCGGAACAACGTTTGTTTTCCTTTGTCAGGTACTTAGTGCGTGCATCCAGTTCAAGTTTGGGGGCATATACAAGCAAGCAAACAACCTAGTTCTCCATCTCCCAGGTCAGATCTTTCCATGCCACACACATTGGGGACAATGTGCATTTTAAGTTTGAGGGTAATGGGAGATACTAGATACTATCACACACACACTTAAAACACATGCGCACACACTAAGTCCCAGTTTTTTTAGGAAGATAAATGCATGTTCTTTTGATAAACAAAAATTTTGGTTAAATTTAAAAAGTTTGATAACACTTCATTAGTAAGCTTAAAAGCTAGAACACATAGTCTTGCAATAGGAGTTTTACAAAGTTTAGTTACCTACCTCAAGGCACCTAAGAACTCACGAGTTTGATCCAAATTTGCATAAGCACATTTAGCACACATTTGTGTGGGGTATGACATATGATTCTTCTGTATTGTTTCCATTACCTAAACTGTAATCGGATAACTTGTTGAAAAGAACCTTTTGACATAATTAAAATAAAGAAATATAATCATCATGCAAAAAGAAATCCAAAAAGTTCTAAAAATCATTAAGAACTTTCCACTGAGTAACTGGGCCTCTTGCCTCAGTAAGCATTGAGTGTTCACGTCAAAAGGTGGGAATTTCATTAAGAAGTATAAAAAGCCAGTTAGTTTCATAGCCTTTTTGATTCAAGTTAGTAAGTCCTTAGGGGTGTTTTTACACCTAATGCCCTAAAACCATCTGGTTTGGGAGTCATTGGCCAAACACTCGTTACAAGGGTCAAATAGAAAGCTCAATGGAACTCAACATGGCAAAGATTGCATGATAAAAGAGAAAGAAAAGCAAGTATTATGCCATTTTGTTCTCTTTAACAAGAAATTCGATAAAGATTTGGGCACCAAAGCACTGTACACTAAAATTATATGGAAGTCTTATCTTATATGTGCTAACCCATCACACACAAATCAAACTTGTGATGTCTTAAGCCAACCTTAGGTAAGCAACATAAAACTTTTGAAAGTCTTCTTACAATCCAAAAAGTGTTTTTATTTTAAGCTTACTCATGAACGGTTATCATAGTTTTTATGCACAACCCAAATTTTTAAGTATCATGAGAATGAATTTATCTTTCAAAGTTTTGTTATCACATAGTCTTTAGTTTTGTATTGCTAAGGGACTAGCAATATGTAAGTTTGGGGGTGTGATAGGTGCTTAAATAGTCATATTTAAGCCCCCTAATTTACACTTGTTAGACTCTTTACCTAGCTAATTATATGGATTTTACTTCATTTTTTTATTTTATGTGTTTTTCTCAGGACTTGGACAAAAAGATAATAAATTGGAGCTTTTAGGAGCCAAAATGAAGTTCTGCCATCCAGGAAGGTGCGCTTGAGTGCACCTCATTGAGATCGAGCACACTTGAAGAAGGCTCGAGCGCACACCTGCGCTCGAGTGCAACCCACATACACTCGAGTGCAATTACTCCAAAGGTGGCAGAAGCTAGAATTGGAAAGAAGTCCTCCGACTCCAAATAGGAATTAGGGTTTTGGGACCCTATAAATAGCCTTGTAAAAACACATAATAGATCATCTTTTGTTCTAGACTCGAAGTAGAGAGCTTAGGGGAGGAATTGACGACTCGTCTCCGGAGTCTTCTTCGGTTTTAGTTTTCAGTTTTTATTTTCATAATGTTTAGCATCTTTATTCTACTTAGCATGTGTAACTAAACACCTATAGGGCTCGATTGAAGCCCTAGTTATGCTTTTCCACATATCTATTCATTGACTATCTTTGTTATAGCCCTATCTGAATGTTTAACTTGATTAATACCTGTTTGTATTTAAATGCCTCGTATGTGTGTGCCTAATCAACATATGCATATGGTATGGATAGGTTAGTCGGATCAATTTGGATGACTGAGTCCTGGGTTTGACATTAGTAACAAGGGATGTCCACACCAGATTCTCGGGTTAATCAACATGGGAAAACGGGAGTAGACCAAGCCCTAGGTCCTGTGTGGTTACCGATCTCCACAGCCCTCATGCTCTCTTAAGGAACAACTCAGTATACACCCATGCTGAATCCCATAAGAGAGAAAAGAGTTAGAGTATACACCATGCCTAACTCATTGCATAGGGAGATCAATAGCCTAAGGTGTGGTCCAAGCCCTTAGGTTGGAAACCATTAGATATTCATGATAAGGCTAGACCATTGAAACTTTACTTAGTGGGAAAGTATAATTAGGGTGGATATCGTAGTCCTATATTCTCATTATTGTTATTCACTCATAATCAACTATTATTTCTCTTTTCAAACTTGAAGAAATTAGTCCTATAAAGAAATTCACCAATCCCTGTGGAAATGATCTCGCACTTGCACACTATGCTACCACAGACCTTGTGCACTTGCAAGTAAAGCGAGTGCGATTATTTGCATATTAATTTAGGTAGATAATCGGCACAACAGCGGCATCATTTCATTTTCTGTAATCAATGCACATTCGCCACCCAGTCACAAGTTTTGTAGGGACTAAATCTCCTAGGTCATTCTTTACCACAGTGACTCCAGACTTTTTAGGAATGACTTTTGTAGGACTTATCCATTTACTATCAGCTATGGGATATATAATTCCCGCATCTAATAGTTTCAACACTTCATTTTTCACTACTTCTTTCATAGTGGGGTTAAGCCTACGTTGAGGGTCTCTACGAGTACTAGTTCCTTCATACAAATTTATCTTATGAGAATAGATCAGGGGACTAATTCCTTTTAAATCAGCCATGCTCCAGCCTAAGGCTGATTTATGTGCATTTAAGGTCCGAATTAATTTCTCACCTTGAGACTCAGACAATTCAAATGAGATAATAATAGGAAAAGTATCACCTGGACCGAGAAAAACTTGCTTTAAACCCTTAGGTAGTCACTTCAATTTGACTTTAGGTGCTTCATCACTTGAGGGGATTTGTTTCTCGCTTCTTTCGGGCAATTCCTCAAACTTTGGTTGCCATGCTCGAGTGCCATAATCCTGAGATTTATCAAAAATAGCTCAAATATCAATTATATCATTTTTATCATTAATAGAATAAATCTCAGAATTAACAAGAAAATATTCAAGAGGATCAAAGTCATGAGCTATAGAAACTCCTTTATCGATGAGTGACTCGATCATGTATAAGTGGTGGTTCTCGTCCTCATCTTTAGGCTGTTTTGCAACATTGAAGATGTTCACCTCGAGGGTCATGTTTCCAAAGGACAACTTCATGAGTCCATTCATACAATTAATTAGAGCATTTGCAGTAGCAAGGAAAGGTCTACCCAAAATCAAAGGAATTTTAGAGTTAGTGTCAACAGCAGAGGTAGCATCAAGGATTAGGAAATCAACAGGATAATAAAATTTATCAATTTGGATGAGAACATCCTCTACCACACCCCGAGGTACTTTGACTGAACGGTCAGCCAATTGCAATACCACAGCGGTTGGTATGATTTCTCCCAAACCCAGTTGTAAATAAATAGAAAATGGCATCAGAATTACACTAGCTCCTAAATCTAGCAAGGCTTGTCCAACCTCATGATTTCCAATACTGCATGCAATGGTTGGACAGCCAGGATCCTTGTATTTGGGGGGGGGGATCCTTTGCTCAATTAAAGCACTAACTTGCTCTGTTAGGAATGTTGTTTCCTTTACATGGTGCTTCCTCTTAATGGTACACAAATCCTTGAGAACTTTTGCATAGGTAGGAACTTGTTTAATCACATGCAAAAGAGGTAGATTAAGTTTTACTTGCCTTAGGTTCTCTAGGATTTCATTGTTTATGTCCAGATTTTTCTTGTTTGATTTTAAGGCTTGAGGGAATGGTGCCTTAACAGGACTCTTGGTAATCTCAGGGCCTTTGTGGAGCTCGGCATCACTACTACCTTGACCCTTTTTCCATATCCTCATATTTGTTCGTTATTGAGATGTGTAATGACTTACCACTTCTTGTCACAATGGCATTTACATATGTCAGATTTGCTTGTGCCATGTGCTGACCATGGGATGTGGACTGAGCTTAGGAAGGGAACTTTCCTCGCTCATTAATACTCAAGGAGCCCATCAAATTGGACACTTGGCCCCTTATTTCCTTGTTCTCTTCCACAACTTGTGTGATTAATGCTTCACACCTTTGGTTTGTCCTAGCAACATTCTCATTAGGGTTTTCAGCCATGTTAACAAAGTTTTCTAAATTCTCATTTAGGTGTACACTAGGGTTTTATCTAGGCGAGGTTTCACTAACGGACATGGAAGGAAAGGGTAGCTCCACTTCGGGTCCCTTAATGAATCTGCCTCGCGTATCTCTCGATTTAAGCATACACCAAATGAGTTTAAAAGGAAAATAAAAAAACAGAACAAATAAAACAAATCAGAAAATCAAAAACTTAAAGAAAGGAACAATAGTATCATCTTGTCTTAGAGTTGAAAATCTTCCTTGTATGTAAGCCTGTTTCCCCGGCAACGGCGCCAAAATTTAATTACACTCAAACTAATACGCGATTATTGTGTATAGTTGAGGTGTCAATCCCACGAGGAAAAGCAATCTACAAAGGAAAAGTGCAAACTTTAACACGAACGATAACAATGAATTTTTGATAATGAAGTAATTGTGAGAAAATTGTGTAAATAGATTGAAGAATATAATAAAGGAACAACAAGGTTCCGGGAATCCACCCTAGGTTCGTTGTCTTATTCCAATCTTGATTCAGTTGTTTTTATCTCGATTGCAAGTTTCACATCCCAAACAGGCAATCAGAAAATATTCAATCAAAGCATATGTAATCCCTAATGTAATTGATATGAATTACTCCTTACTTTTAAGCACACATGACCTATCCTATAGATTTATCAAGAAACGACAATATATCTTAATGAAAATATCGTAGTAATGGAAAAACCTAGAAAGATAAATCTACCGGACTCAATCATATCCAAACAAACTTGACATAAGAAGAGCATGACTAGACTTATATCGAGGAGAAAGATATAATCACCGAATTAAGAGAAAATCTTCAAATTAAATTAAAGAGTAAATCATAACAAAGTTTTGACAATAAATCTCAACTACAACTGAATCAATAAAGGAAAATAAGAACAACTACACCTAGGGATTCATCCCTTCGCCTTTCTTGGAGATTAGTTGGCCATGGGGCTCATTCTTGAACACTTTGATGGAGGAGAGTGTTGTAGCCTTCTTGAGTTTTCCAGACTTCAATGATTGTTCCTTCTCAAACCCTAAGTGATATATTTATAATACAAAAGGTCCAAGGGTGTTTTAGGGTTTAAACAATCATTAAAGACCTAATTAGGTCATAACTCGGAGAAGGGGACCGTGTGCACGTCGCGTCTCTCACTTCCTTGGGCGGCAGCTCTGCCCGGTCTTTGATTTCTTCACTTTCTAGAGGCCGCGGCCCTGCCTAGTCCAGGCCACAGCTCTCACTGAAACTCTTTTCTTACTCTTTTGGCTTGGTTCTGGAGGCTGAGGCTTGGATATTTTCAGGCCGCAGCGCACACACTTAGGACTTGATTTCTCTTCATTTGTCCTTCCACAACCATGCTTTTACTCCGGTATGCCTCGAGTTTTTGTGCTTCAAGCAGCAATAACTTTTCCTCCTCTTTTGAACTTAAAGTACCTGAAAATGCACCGAAATAGATCAATGTTCCAAGAATGACACTTTAGAGTTGTTAACGTATAAAAGTGCAATTAAAACCTAGATCAACCCTAAAATGATAACAATTAAGTACTATTAAGATGCATTTTATGACTCTTATCACCAACTCTAGCACTTTAACACCTAGCCTCTCGATTCCCAACATCTCAATGCATAGTACCTCGATGCACAAATATTGCACGCACAACACGTTAGCACCGTTCTTAATGGTGCATACAGTGACATTCTTCCCCACTCACAATGTCGATGCCTTCATTGACGCTTCAAACAAGAATTACCTTTTTTTTTCATCTTCCCATTAACCATGGAACATTGCATGTGCTAACCTATAGATTCAAAGAGTCTCTTACCCAACACTATGGACTCTATCAACTTACGTTTTCTCTTTATTCAAGTTCAAATCCACTCCTTATCATAAGGAACAAATAAGGTCAACTCAAAATTCTACCTCAAATCTCAACTTGAAGTCAACTAGAGTACTTCCTAGATGACTGTACTTCAAAAAAAAAAAAAAAAAAACCTAACTCTCAACGGGGTGTGTGAATTTCTTCCCCAAACCAATAGATAATCCTTTAACTTGCCTAAAATGAAATAGCATGCTCCTCAATCGTCTCGCCCATTGGAAAACTCCTCTAAGGTAAACATTATGCTAACTACACTCATGTGGCACCACTCTATCTTGGTTGCGCCCCTCTAGAAGAGGCAATCATGCCCCATTCAAAGGTCTCTCCCTCCAGTCCTTTAACTGTTTTGAGCTTGCATTTACTAAGACAGAGTTGTTAGGCTCCAGCCATACGGCTTACCTTAAACTCAAGCTCCACTGGGCTAAAATCTAATCTCAAAACTTAACAAACCTACCACTCAAGGATAACATAGACCCAATAGCAAAAAACACTATGAACTAATCATGTTCCTTTTATAAAATCAAATGAGGATGTAATTGGGTATGCACTGTGGCTCACAAGCCAACCACCCTCTGATGACACCCCTCTCTAGTCCCAAATTAAACTCAAACTATCTCCACTCTTGAAGAACACCATAATGAACATTAAGTTTAGGTTTGAGGGGCTTCTCCACTCAAACTCACAGCTCAAGGCTACAGTAATACAAAGGAAACCCTTCATTTCCAAGGTACCTTACTCAAAACTCTAACCTGAATGTGCCATTTCTTGACATCGTAGGTTTTTTCCCACAACTCATCTCAACACCAAATCTATGGCTAGGGAAATCCACTTCCCAAACTCAATATGGAAAACTTGATTTTACTAAGGAAACCGTTATGACAAAGTGCTTTTGCAGAAGCACAAATTTAATTGTGTACTACAACTCGAACACAAGAGCCACAAGCACAAACAATGTGCTCTCTAACCATGCTTCAAGTGAAAATCTATTTTCTTGGACAAGCACATATGTACAAACTCTAACATTTCTTTAAGAAACACACGTGTATATTTCATAAGGTTATTCTCCCCCAAATTAATGAACACACACATACCTGATTCCTTAGCTACTTACCATTGTCTAAATGGAAGAAATCTTCATATGGAATCCCTCGATCCATTGGGAGTTCTCAAATGAAAATATCTTCATACGGAACTCCTCGATCCATTGAGTGTTCTCAAAGGCTGAAATCTTCATGCGAAACTCCCCGATCCATTGAGATTTCTATAACGACCCATCTCGGGTTGGCCACCTCCGAGATGGTGTTGTCACATTTTGAAAATCCCAGCACGACACATATATGCAACAATAAAAATACCATCTGCAATTATTTACATCAATCTTCAACCCTTAATAGGGGAGATACATCATTGAGATCTCAACTTAAACATTTTATATAACATAATATGCATAAATATTTACAAATATTTTTTTCCATTTTTTTTCTCATTAGTCAGAGGATGTGGACCACGTGAATTACAGAAAATGATTTCGTCTGAATCTCAGCTCACCAACTACCTGTCTTGCCTGTTGCTTGAAATCATTTAACAATGAGGGATGGGCTTCACAAGCTCAATGAATTAAATTTACTAGAAGTATTCAATTTGTATAAATAGTATTTCAATATTCACTCATCTATATCTCATATAATTTGATAATAACATTCTATTATCACTACTCATATCATAACCCCAATTCTCTATCAATCTCTTCTTCTCATATATTTATTCACCTTGAGACCATCAATTATATCTCATAATTACCTCGTTATGAGGTTCACAACATATAGTCTATCATTCAGATAGTTCTTATCATATCATACTTTCATATTTCTTTCCCACTAATCTGTCTCTCTGTGAGACTCATTCATTTATCAATAATTTTACAATCAAGAACAACACTTTAGCATTTTAGTAATAAAATCAATATTTAAAACAGATTCAATGCATGAATTATTAATTGGGAACGTCTTCCCAATGGCCGACATATTTTTATCTTAGACCGGTTGCTTTCCTGATTCTTTTATCACCAACATATACCGGCTATCATGGTTTTCATTTCTCACAGCATATACCGCTTGTCATGGTTTTCATTTCTCACCAGCATATACCGCTTGTCACGGTTTTCATTTATCACCAGCATATACCAACTATCACGATTTTCATTTATTTCGTGTATATGCATATGAATAATGATATGAAATATGCATATGAACAATAATATAAAAACAAGTATATATTCAGACATTCAAATTAGCTATCATACATCTTCTTAAATTATTATTTGATCAATTTCACTAAATTCTTCTCCTAATATATCATATCAAATCATCAACCATAGTTCGTCAAGAATTTTATTTATCACCTTCATTATTAATTCGACTCATTATTCTAATAATATTACTTTTTATATAATAATTCTCTACATATCAATTATTTCTGTCATACCCATCAACCAACTTTCATTTATCCTCAAATCATAAGTTAATAATTTATTTAAATATTTTCGCTATATATTTCATATTTATCTTGATTACTTAAAGTAAATCTAACTCACCACGTAGCACTTAGAGCTACCCATGGATCACCTTCTTGCCTTTCTTTCTCCTTTCAGTAATTTCCCCTGGTTGCTAATCGTCAACACCTGACATAATATTTATATCAAAATTTCTAATTTATTCTTCAATTCCTCCATAATTCACACCCTTTGAAAATTCCCACAATGAATTTCGGGAAATTTCATGTATGTTAAATTTCAAAAATAAAATTCATGTTATTAACTTTTGTTTTTCTTAGAGCTTCCCATTATTCTCTATAAAATTCTCCCGTAAACCCCTTCAAAATTTTAATCTTTCAACCTTTCATTCAATCCCCAAGTGTTTAAAGAAAGGGAGTAGTTTAAATTGTAGTTGAAGAAAACCAAACAGGATTTGGTAAGTAATAAATAAAATAAACTAAAACTAGAACCAACAGTCAGCACCCCCTCCCCCCAATTTGTTGCCACAAAATGTAAGCACTGTCTAACATGCAATTGCATGTTAAACAATCAACACTTGTAGCCAGGTGTTGGTTTTTTTTCTTTTTTTCCTTCTCCACGCTGGACCCTTCCAGTTTTTTTTTCCAAATGAATTGTTTTATAAAAATTAGATATATATATATATATATATATTATTTTAACTCCATGTCATATTTATTAAATTACTTCTTTACCCTTTCTTTACGAATACGGGTATTACAATTCTACCCACCTTACAAAAATTTCATCCTCCATATTTCCTTACCTAATTCATGAAAAAAATTGAGGGTATCCTTTCTTTATCTTTGCCTCATGCTCCCAAGTAATTTCTTAAACATCTTTTTTCCACCATAATATATGAATAAAAGGAATGACTTTGTTACGCAATACTTGTTCCTTTCTGTCTAGAATTATGACCGGTACTTGCATAAAGGTTAAATCTTCCTAAAGTTCTATAGCCTGATTTGGAATACTATGGGAGTCATCATGTAAACACTTTTTCAAAAGTGAGACATGAAACACTTTGTGTAATTGTTTTAACTATGAAGGCAAATCCAATCTATATGCGACTAGTCTAATTCTTTCAATCACCTCATATGGCCCTATAAATCTCAGACTCAACTTTTCGTTCTTTTTAAACCTCAATACACCCTTCCATAGAGATATCTTCAAAAATACCCAATCTCCAATCTGAAACTCACGAGGTCATCTTCTATTATCAGCATATCCCTTCTGGTATTACTCTGAGCTACGAAGCAAAAGATCTTACTTGCCTTCGACTCTGAACTACAGTTCCTTGTGACAAGGAACGCCCCCTCTAGAGTGGTCTCCCACCCTGCACACTCATACTGCCACTACCTCTAGGTCCCTCAAATCAAGACCTTTTCAGCCACTACCTCCTACCTCTAAACTCTATCAAATCCTTCTCAATTTGTAATTCTTTATCCATTAGTATAGTATAATTTTTTATGCCCATATAAGAGAGTTTAGTCCAAATTTCATAGTGTAATCCGTTTAAAAATCTCTTACATTTCCTCTCATTCGTATTCACTAATTCCAGTAGAAACCTTGACTGGGCTATGAATCTACTATCATATTCAGGCACTGATAAATTACCCTGCCTTAGATGAATAAAATCTCTTTCTTGTTGTGCCTGAAATGTATCTAGAAAGTACTTTGCAAAGAACTCATCCTTAAACTAACTCCAAGTTAAAGGTTGTTCTACCTGTGTACTCACCATGGGCAGAATATCCTCCCACCATTGTGAAGCCTCATCTTCCAGCATAAATGAAGCGAAAGCAACTTTCTGTCTATCCATGACTGGTAAGACCTCAAAATATTTCTCAACATGTCTAATCCAATGCTCAGCTTCCATAGGATTTACAAATCCTCTAAAAGACTGGGGTTTAAACTTAAGAAATCTCATAAACCAATCACCTTGCATCTCATGTGTAAACATACCTTCTCCCTTTTTAATGTCTACCATTATTGGATTTACAACAACCTCGGGCACTGCTCTAGCCTATTTATCCAGTCTATGCTATAGACTATCAACTCTATCATCTGTTACATTCATTTTCTCAAAAGCATGAGCATAAGTATGAGCTTATCTTAGATAATATTTTTTAACCTTAAGTCGTTTAAAAATTGGGGCCTACCACTCCCTCTCAAGTCAACAACTCTAACTCTAGCTCTAGCGCGTCCATGTGTCATCCTCAGACTTTTCATTAAAATATAATTTATTTTAATATTCCACTTTCTTTCTTTTATACAGTCTACAGAATCATAAAACCTAATGCTCTGATACTACAATTGTAACGACCCATCCCGGGTTGGCCACCTCCGAGACAGTGTTGTCACATTTTGAAAATCCTAGCACGACATATATATACAACAATAAAAATACTATATGCAATTATTTACATCAATCTTAACCCTTAATAAGGGAGATACATCATTCAAATCTCAACTTAAACATTTTATACAACATAATATGCATGAATATTTACAAATATTTTTTTCCATTTTTTTTCTCATTAGTCTGAGGATGTGGACCACGTGGCTTATAGAAAATGACTCCATCTGAATCTCAGCTCACCAACTATCTGTCATGCATGCTTAGTGAATTAAATTTACTAGAAGTATTCAATTTCTATAAATAGTATTTCAATATTCACTCATCTATATCTCATATAATTTGATAATAGCATTCTATTATCACTACTTATGTCATAACCCCCATTCTCTATCAATCTCTTCTTCTCATATATTTATTCACCATGAGACCATCAATTATATCTCATAATTACCTCGTTATGAGGTTCACAGCATATAGTCTATCACTCAGATAGTTCTTATGATATCATACTTTCATATTTCTTTCCTACCACATCTGTCTCTCAGTGAGACTCATTCATTTATCAATAATTTTACAATCAAGAACAACACTTTAGCATTTCAGTAATAAAATCAATATTTAAAACAGATACAATACATGAATTATTAATTGGGAATGTCTTCCCACATATCGACATATTTCTATCTTAGACCGATTGCCTGATGAGAGTCAGAAAATGCATCTTAATAGTGTTTATTTGTTAGCATTTAGGGTTGATTTAGAGCTGGATTACACATTTATGCCTTAATAATTCTTAAGTGTCATTCTTGGTATATTGATTTATTTCGATGCATTTTTAGGTATTTTGGGTTTAAAAGAGATGGACAAGCTAACATTGATTAAAGCACGAAGATTCTATGCATGTTCAAAAGCATTTGGAAAGGAGTTTCACTAAATTTCCAGAATTGCCCATACAGATCAGTCATTTTTGCGGATTAAACTGTATTGATTTAGGAAGAACCAAGAGATGAGCCATATATGCTTGGAAAGATCCGGATGTTTATTTTCTGGAGAATTTTACAGCTCATAAATATGATTTTTCTAGAGAAAGTTATGGTAGTTTTAGTAGACAAAAGTCAGGCAGAACCGGGCCTGGACAGCAGTAGCAGCACACAGCTTGAACATAAACCCTAAGGTGACTTTTTTGTCTTCAAATCCGTCCCTATACAGCTATAAATAGGAGTTTAGACTCAGAGAAGAAAGAGAGAGGAGAGTTTTTGAAGAAAGCTTCCATTTTCTTCTTCCTCAAGGTGATCAAGGATGAACTCCATGTCCAACTGAACTCCAAGCAAGGCGAAAGGATGAGTTTCTAGGAGTAGTTGTTCTTATTTCTATCTTTGATTCAGTTGCATGGATTGATTGTTAAACATTGTTTATGATTTACTCTTTGATTAAATATGAAGAATTTGAATTCATGTGACAGCTGCAATTTATGTTCTTCTTCCCTTAGATTTCTTAATCCGGTGATTGCATTCTTCTTCTCCATATAAGTCTAGTAAAGCTTTTCTTATGTCAAAGTTGTTAGATGCAATTGATTTTAGTAGATCTATCTTATAGGTTTGTCCATTGCTGCAGTATTATTATTGAAATATATTGTTGCTTCTTGATAATTTATAAGATAGATCTTGTGTGTTTGAATTGGAATTAAGGAGTAACTTATGGCAATTACATTAGGGTATTTATGTGCTTTGATTGAATATTTACTAATTACTTGTTTGGAATGTGAAACTAGTAATTGAGATAAAACATTTGAGTCAAGGTAGGAATAAGGCAACGAACTTAGGAAGGATTCCTAGAACCTTGTTATTTCTTTATTGAATTCTTCATCATATTTTCACAACTTTCTTATATAATTTCATTCGTAAAACTCAGATTTTCTTATTTGAACTTTATCGTTTAGTGTTAAGGTTTACACTTTCTCTTGTAGTTCACTTTCCTCATGGGATCGACACCTCAGCTATACGCAATAATCGCGTGTTAGTTTGAGCGTAATCAAATTTTGGCGTGCTGGGGAAGCGCTTAATTACAAAGAAGATTGTCAACTTTGAGACAATTCGGTAACATTGTTCTTTGCTCTTTGTTTTGATTTTCTGTTTTGATTTATTTTGTTTTCTTTGTTCGTCTCCCCTCTAATTCCTTTGGTGTATGCGTAGACTTAGAGATAAACGAGGTAGATTCATTAAAAGACCCGAAATAGAGTTACCCTCTCCTTCTTTGTCTGATAGTGAAAGCTCGCCTAGATCAAATCATAGTGCACACCTAAACGAGAATTTAGAGAATTTTGTTAACATGGCCAACAACAATGAGAATGTTGCTAGGAAAATTAAGGACTACTTTTACCCTAGCCGAACGGCCACACCATCTTGTATCATGTTCCCCTCTAATGTTTAACAACCTGAGTTTAAGCCGGGCATGATCCAATTGCTACCAACTTTCCATGGATTAGAGAATGCAAACCCCTATGTCCATATTAGGGAATTTAAGGAAGTAGTAGCAACCTTTCAAAGTAATGGAGATTGAAACCTTATATCAAGTTTGGGAACATTTCAAAGACCTTTTGAATTCTTATCCACACCACGGGTATGAGAGTTGGTGGGTAGTTAGCTATTTTTATGATGGACTTCTAAGTAGGAAAAAGCAATTTATAGAAATGATGTGTAATGGAGATTTTCTCCAAAAAGATCTCGATGAAGCCATAGATTTTCTAGATGACATATCAAAAAAAGCCTACACTTGGATGGGATCCAATGCCACGGAAAGTACTAAGAGAAAACAAACCACTCGAATTTATCAACTTAAGGAAGAGGATGGCCTTAAAGCCCGTTTAGAGGTCCTAACTAAGGAAATTGAGGTTTTAAAAACCAAGGATGCTAGAGCCCCCGAACCGCTTGCTAGGGTAGAGTCCCACGAACCTTATTTTATATGTAATGGGGTAGATCTTGTACCTAGGGATTGTCCAACCTATTTTGAGATGAAGGAAGAGTGTAATACTTTAGGTATACCCTTTAGGAAAACATACTCACCATACTCTAACACCTTCAATCCCGGTTGGAAGAATCACCCTAATTTTAGTTGGAGATTCGATACACAACCTTCTATCCAATCTAGTACCCAATGGAGACCGAAAGCAACTTCATCAAATGCACCACAAAAATCTTTACCTTTAGAAGATGCTTTTAAGTCATTTATACAGGTATATGCCCAGAGTGTGGAAGAGCAAGGCAAGATAAATCAACGGTTGCTAGAGGAGCAACAAGTGGTCAAATAGGAACAAAAAGTGATAAAGAGCCAACTCCCCAAGTTGACTAACTTATTGATGGTTCAAGAGCAAAGTCATTTTCCTTTGCAGCCACAACCTAATCCAAGGGGACAACATATGGCACAAAACTTCAATCCCGACAATCAAAATGTTAAAAAGGTTAATGCCAATATTACTCGCAGTGGTAAGGAAATTGATAGACACACTCTACCATCAAACTTGATTCCTAATACCATGAGTAACAAGGATGAAGCCCCCAAGGAACAAGATGCCCATAGTGATTCCAAACTGGTGCCTTTCCCTCAAGCACTTCTTAAACCTAAAGAGAGAAATTTGGCATTAAAAGGTGAGATTCTCACAACTTAAGCAAGTTAAAATTAAACTTCCTTTTCTTCATGTCATAAAACAAATTCCTAACTATGCTAAAGTCATTCAGGATCTATGCACACTCAAGACGAGGCATAATGTGAAGAAGACAACATTCTTAACGGAGCAAGGAAGTGAAGTAATTGATAGAAAGACACTGCCCAAGTATAAAGATCTGGGTTGTCCTACGGTGGCTTGCCAAATTGGAAATAAAGCTTGTAGCCAAGCATTGCTAGATTTGAGGGCTAGTGTGAATCTGATGCCATACTTCGTTTACTTACAACTTAGTCTAGGTGAGATCAAATTGACTTCTGTGGTACTTCAACTAGCGGATCGATCGGTAAGAAAACCAAAAGGTATTATGGAAGATGTTTTAGTGCAAATTGACAAATTCTATTATCCCGTTGACTTTTTGGTGTTAGATACCATTTCTATTGTGAACACGGAGTCAAAAATTCCTTTGATTTGAAAGACCATTCCTTGCCACTGCTAATGCCCTCATTAATTACAGGAATGGTTTAATGACATTATCATTTAGAAATATAACTCTAGAGGTGAATGTTTTTCGAGTCTCAAGGCAGCCACATGATGAGGATGAGTGTTTCGACACTTACATAATCGATGAGCTTATTTTGGAGGATGAGTACATTAAAGATAATTCCAATTCTTTGAAATTCCTTCTTAATAATTTTGATTTTGATGATTCTTCAATTTATCCCCATGCCGTTGATGTTGTTGGTGTTTTTGATAAGTCGTGGGGATTTATTAAGAAATCATGGAAACCATGCTTTGAGGAGTTGCTTAAAGAGAGAGAGGCACCCAAACCATCTTCCAAGGAGACACCAATGCTTAATTTAGCTCCACTGCCCAAAGGGCTTAAACATGCCTTCTTAGGCCTAGGTGATACCTTTCCAGTTATTATTTCTTCCAAACTTAGTGATGTGCAATGTGATAAATTTTTGAATTTGCTAAGAAAGCATAAATCCGCATTAGGTTGGACTATAGCAGACATAAAAGGTATTAGCCCTTTAATTTTTTCACATAGGATTTATCTAGAAGAAGGAGCTAACTCTTGTGGAGACCCACAAAGAAGACTAAATCCAACTATGAAAGAGGTAGTTAAGAAAGAAGTCTTAAAGCTATTAGATGCGGGAATTATATATCCAATATCCGATAGTAAGTGGATTAGTCCAACTCAAGTAGTTCCTAAGAAAGCCGGGGTGACTGTGATAGAAAATGAAGAGGGGGTGTTAGTACCAACTAAGGTAGTGCATTGATTATAGGAAACTTAATTCGGCTACTCAGAAAGACTATTTTCCCCTTCTATTTATAGATCAAATCTTAGAACGTGTGGCTAGTCATCCTTTCTATTTCTTTTTAGATGGGTATTCGGGATACTACCAAATAGAAATTTCCTTAGAGGATCAAGAGAAGATCACCTTTACTTGTCCTTTTGGTACTTTTGCTTTTCGTAAAATGCCCTTTGGTTTGTGTAATGCACCAGTTACTTTTCAAAGATCCATGAGGAGTATTTTTAGTGACATGGTTGAAAAATGTATGGAAGTGTTTATGGATGATTTAACCGAGTTTGGAACTTCTTTTGATTCATGTTTATCTAACTTGAAAAATGTTTTGTGTAGGTGTGAAAAGAAGGGGCTTGTGCTTAATTGGGAGAAGTGCCATTTTATGGTGTCTTTCGAAATAGTTTTGGGCCATATAGTGTCCGAAAAGGGGATAGAAGTGGATAAATTAAAAATTGAATTAATCTCTAAATTATTCACTCCTAAGAATATTAAAGATGTTAGGTCTTTTCTAAGGCATTTTAGGTTTTATAGAAGGTTTATTCAAAATTTTAGTGCTATCTCTAGACCCTTACGTAACCTTTTGTTGAAGGATACCGAGTTTAAGTGGAGCCCTGAATGTGAGAAAGCCTTTAGGACACTTGCCTCTAAGCTTACAACCGTCCCTATTATGCAATCACCCAATTTTACTGTGTCTTTTGAGATTATGTGTGATGCTAGTGACTATGCTTTAGGGGCTGTTTTAGGACAAAGAAGGGAGGGAAAACCATTTGTTGTTTATTATGCTAGTAGGACCTTGAATCATTCTTAAATGATGTACACCACAACCGAGAAAGAATTACTAGCCGTAGTATTTACATTGGATAAATTTTGCTCTTATTTAATTGGTTCACCTATCACTATATTCATGGATCACTCCACCCTTAAATTTATTTTCTAAAAATCAGATGCTAAGGCCCGTTTGATATGTTGGATTTTGCTTTTGCAGGAGTTTGACTTAATCATCAAAGATAAGAAAGGGGTGGAAAATGTTGTGGCGGACCATCTATCTCATTTGGAATTTAAGAATGATACTGACATTTTGCCCATTCGCGAAGCCTTTCTAGATGAGAATTTATTTGTTGTCCTTTGTCACACACCATGGTATGCCGACATTGCAAATTACTTGGTTTCCCGTCAAGTTCCATCTACATGGATTGCACAAGATAAGCACAAGTTTTTGGCTGAGGTAAAGAATTTTTATTGGAATGATCCTTATCTTTTTAAATATTGCCCTGATCAAATAATAAGAAGATGCATTCCGAATATGGAAATTGATAGTGTGTTAACTTTTTGTCATACCTATGCTTGTGGTGGTCATTTTTCTATTAAAAAGATAGTCACAAAAATTTTGTAATATGGTTTGATGAGAGCCATAAAATGCGTCTTAATAGTTCTTAATCATTAGAATTTTAGGGTTGATCTAGATCTTGATTGCACTTTTATACGTTAATAACTGTAAAGTGGTATTCTTGGATCATTAACTTATTTCGGTGCATTTTCAGGTAAATTCAGTTCAAATGAGGAGAAAAACCCATTGTTGTTTGAAGCACAAAGACTCGAGGCACACTGAAGTAAAAACATGGTTGTGGAAGGGCAAATGAAGAGAAATCAAGTTTATAGAGTGTGCGTTGCGGCCAAGAATTATCCAAGCCTCGGCCTCCAAAAAGTGCATCAAAAGAGCAAGGAAGAAGCATCAAGTCAAGCCTAGGCCTGGATCAAGGTGAGCCGTGGCCTGGAGGGCTGAGCCTAAGCCTGGATCAAGGTGGGCTATGGCCCACAAAAGGAGAGGAAATCAGCACAATCCGAGCCGCGGCCTGACCTAATCTGAGCCTAGGCGCGACCCCGATACCCTATCTCCGAGTTACAACTTAATTAGGTTTTTTTTATGATTGTTTAAACCCTAAAAACACCTTTGACCTCTTGTATTATAAATAGCTCACTTAGAGTTTGATAAAGGACATTCATAAAAACCTGGAAAACTCAAGGAAGCAACCAATTCTCCTCCATCAAAGTGTTCAACCATGAGCCCCATGGCTAACTAATCTCCAAGCAAGGCGAGGAGATGAATCCCTAGGTGTAGTTGTTCCTATTTTCCTTTCTTTGATTCAATTGTAGTAGGGATTTAATGTCAAAACATTATTATGATTTACTTTGCTATCTAATTATAAGATTTTCTCTAATCTAGTGATTGTATCTTTCACCTTGATATAAATCTAGTCATGCTTTTATTATGTCAAGATTATTTGGGTATGATTGAATCCGATAGATTTATCCTTTAGGCTTGTCCATTACTACAATATTGTCATAAAAGATATATTGTCGTTTCTTGATAAACCTATAGGATAGATCATATCTGCATGAAGCAAAAGTAAAGTATTTCATAACAATTACATTAGGGTTTTTATACGTGCTCTCATTGAATATCTTCCGATTGCTTGTTTGGGATGTAAAACTTGCAATCGAGATAAAAACAACTGAATCAAGTTAGGATTAGGGCAACGAACCTAGGGAGGATTCCCGGAACCTTGTTGTTCCTCTATTATATTTTACACAATTACTCCATTATCAACAGTTCATACTTTCTCACTTAAATCTTTATCGTTTGTGTTATGGTTCACACCTTCTTTTGTAGTTGACTTGTTCCCTGTGGAATCAACACCCCAAAGCTGCGCTACAACTACCGCATTATGTTTTGGGTGTAATCAAATTTTGGCGCCGTTGCCGGGGAAACGAGCTTACTTACAAAGAAGTTTGTCAACTTTAAGACAAGACGGTACTATCATTCCTTTCTATTAGTTTTTTTGATTTTTTTTTTGTTTTATTTATCACTTTTAAAAACTCAGTTGGTGTATGCTTAGACCGAGAGATTCGCAAGGGAGATTCATTAAAGGACCCAAAATAAAGATACCTTTCCCTTCCATGTCCGTTAGTGAAACCTCGCCTAGATCGAACCCTAGTGTACACCCAATAGAAAATTTAGAAAACATTGTTAAAATGGGTGAAAACCCTAATGAAAATGTTGCTAGAACACTTAGAGATTACCTACATCCTAGTCGGACAGCCACACCATCATGCATTATGTTTCCAGCCAACACTCGCCATCATGATTTTAAAACAGGGATGATACAATTACTCCCTACTTTTCATGGCTTGGAAAACGAGAACCCATATGTGCACATTAGAGAGTTTGAGGATGTAGTTGCGACTTTCCATAGTCAAGATGCAACTGATGATATCGTGAGACTCAAGTTTTTTTGCTTTCTCTTTGAAGGATAAAGCTAAGAGTTGGTTATACTCGCTGAGGCCATGCTCAATTAGGTCATGGAATGAGATGACCCAAGTTTTTTTTTAACAAATACTTCCTTCAACATAAGACTAATGCTTTGAAAAGACAAATCTCCACCTTTGCACAAAAGAAAAATGAGACTTTGTATCAGTCTTGGGAGAAATTTAAAGAGCTGTTAAGTATGTGTCCACATCATGGGTATGAAAATTGACGTTTAGTAAGCTATTTCTATGAGGGTCTTACCTATAGAGAGCGCTAATTTGTAGAAATGATGTGTAATGGTGAGTTTCTACAAAAAGACCCTGATGAGGCTATTGAATACCTCAATGAGCTTGCTGAAAAAGCTCACAAATGGACTGGACCTAGTGCTACTGAAAGCACAAATAGGTCATGACCTATAGGAAACCCTAGTGGTGGGGGAATATACCATCTTAGGGAGGAAGACAACCTGAAAGCCAAGGTCGAAATGCTTACTAGGGAGTTAGAGGCATTAAAAACTAAAAAGCCAACACACATGGTTAATAAAGCCAAACCTTTAGAACCATGTTTTGTGTGTGGTGGGGTTGATCATCCCACTCAAGATTACCCCACATTTGTTGATATGAGAGGGCTGTACGAGGAACAATGTAATGCCTTAGGCATGTACAAGAAGCCTCTAGCACCCTTCTCTAACACTTACAATCCGGGGTGGTTAAATCACCCCAACTTCAGCTGGAAATCTAAAAATCAACAGTATGCACAACCCCCTAGATCATACCCAGCACCTTATCCTCTAGGAACTCTTTAGAAGACACTTTACATGCTTTTATAGAAGCACAAGGTAAGACAAACCAAAGGTGTGAGGCTTTAATTACACAAGTGGTTGAGGAGAACAAAGAAATAAGGAGCCAAGTGTCTAAATTAATGGGCTCCTTAAGTGTGACTGAGCGAGGCAAGTTTCCTTCCTAAAGCTCAGTCCACACCCCATGGTCAACATATGGCACAAGAAAATTTGAAAGATGTAAATGCCATTGTGATCCGAAGTGGTAAGTCACTACACATCCCACCAATGAATAAACCGGAGGATATAAAAAAAGGTCAAACTAGTAATGAAGCCGAGCTGCCCAAAGACCCTGAAGTGACCAAAAGTCCTGTTAAAGCACCATTCCCTCAAGCTTTAAAATCCAACAAGAAAAATCTGGAAATAACTAATGAAATCCTAGAGAACTTAAGGCGAGTGAAACTTAATCTTCCACTTTTGCATGTGATTAAACAAGTTCCTACCTATGCAAAAGTTCTAAAGGATTTATGCATAATTAAGAGGAAGCACCATGTCAAGAAAACAACATTCCTAACCGAGCAAGTTAGTGTGTTAATTGAGCAAAGAATTCCTCCAAAATACAAGGATCCGGGCTGTCCTACCATTGCTTGCAGCATTGAAAATCATGAGGTTGGACAAGCCTTGCTAGATTTAGGAGCTAGTGTAAACCTAATGCCATTTTCTATTTACTTATAGCTGGGGTTATGAGAAATCAAACCAACCGGCATGGTATTGCAATTGGCTGATCGTTCAGTCAAAGTACCCCAGGGTGTGGTAGAGGATGTTTTGATTCAAATTGATAAATTTTGCTATCCTGTTGATTTCTTAATTCTTGATACTACTTTTGTTGTTGACACTAACTTTAAAATCCCTTTAATTTTGGGTAGACCATTTCTTGCTACTGCCAATGCTCTAATAAATTGTAGGAATGGACTCATGAAGCTGTCCTTTGGAAACATAACCCTTGAAGTGAATATTTTCAATGTTGCAAAATAGCCCAGAGATGAGGACGAAAACCACCAGCTTTACATGATCGAGTCACTCATAAATGAGGGAGTTTTCTTTGCTCATGATTATGATCTTCTTGAAAATTTTCTTGTTAATTCTGAGATAGATTTATTTGATGATATAATTGATATTTGTGCTATTTTTGACAAATCTAAGGATTATAGAAATCGAGCATGGCAACCAAAGTTTGAGGAGCTGCCCGAAAGAAGCAAGACACAAGTCCCCTCAAGTGTGGAAGCACCTAAAGTCGAATTGAAACCACTACCTAAGGGTTTAAAACATGTCTTTCTCGGTCCAGGTGATACCTTTCCTGTTATTATTTCTTATGAATTACCTGAGACCCAAGGTAAGAAATTAATTCAAACTTTAAATGCACAAAAATCAGCCTTAGGATGGAGCATGGTTGATTTAAAGGGAATTAGTCCCCTAATCTGCTCCCATAAAATAAATTTGGATGAAAGAACTAGTCCTTGTAGAGACCCTCAACGTAGGCTTAACCCCACTATGAAAGAAGTAGTGAAAAATGAAGTGCTGAAACGGTTAGATGCGGGTATTATATATCCCATAGCTGATAGTAAATGGGTAAGCCCTACGCAAGTCGTCCCTAAAAAGTCCGGGGTCACTGTGGTAAAGAATGACCTAGGAGAGCTAGTCCCTACCAAACTTGTGACCGGATGGCGTATGTTCATTGATTACAGAAAATTAAATGCTGCCACCTGGAAAGACCACTTCCCACTCCCTTTTATTGATCAAATTCTTGAGCGTGTAGCTGGTCATCCCTTTTACTGTTTTCTAGATGCTTATTCTCGTTATTATTAAATAGAAATTGCATTAGAAGACCAAGAAAAAACCACCTTCACTTGTCCCTTTGGCACCTATGCTTTTCGTAGAATGCCATTTGGATTATGTAATGCCCTTGCTACTTTTCAACGCTGCATGATGAGTATTTTTAGTGACATGGTTAAAAATTGCATGGAGGACTTTATGGATGACCTAACTGTTTTTGGATCTTCATTCGATGCATGCTTAATGAATCTAGAAGGAGTATTGATTCACTGTGAAGAGAAAGAATTGGTCCTAAAATGGGAAAAATGCTATTTCATGGTACCATCCGGTTTTGTCTTAGGGCATATTATCTCTTCTAAAGGAATAGAGGTTGATCAATCTAAGATTGAATTAATCTCTAAATTACCTACCCCTAAGGCAATAAAAGATGTGAGATCTTTCCTTGGTCATGCTGGTTTTTATAGGAGGTTCATACAAATTTTTTTGAACATATCTAGATCACTATGTGCCCTCCTAGTTAAAGACACCCCCTTTGAATGGACTCAAGCTTGTCAAGAGGCCTTTAACACGTTGATTGGCAAGCTTACTTCCGCACCTATAATGCAGTCACCGAATTGGACCTTACCTTTTAAGATTATGTGTGATGCTAGTGACTACACTGTAGGTGTTGTTCTTGGACAATGAAGAGAGGGAAAACCTTTTGTCATTTACTATACTAGCAAGACTTTAAATAGTGCTCAAATTAATTACTCCACAACTAAAAAAGAATTGCTAGCTGTAGTATTTGCTTTAAATAAATTTTGTGCTTATTTAATTGGTTCCCCTATTCTTATCTTTACAGATCATGCTGCCCTTAAGTACCTTCTTACAAAGAAGGATGCTAAAGCACGACTAATACGATAGATCCTACACCTACAAGAATTCGACATCACCATCAAAGACAAAAAAGGAGTGGAGAATGTAGTGGCTGACCATCTATCAAGGCTCACTTTTGAGGACACTTGTGACGACATACCAATCAAAGGTGACTTTCCCGATGAGCATTTACTCTCCGTTACTTCTTTACCATGGTTTGCTCACATCGTGAATTATTTGGCTACAGGTGAGATACCAATGGATTGGAGCGCTCAAGACAAGAGGAAATTCTTATATGAGGTATGTAATTTCTATTGGGATGATCCTTATCTTTTAAAGTAGTACCCTAACCAAATTCTAAGGCGTTGCATCCCTAATGAAGAGACTGCAAGTGTCTTAGAATTTTGTCACTCCTAAACTTGTGAAGGCCACTTTTCAATGAAAAAAACCACTGCAAAAATTTTGCAGTGTGGATTTTATTGGCCTACCTTGTTTAAAGATGCAAACACCTATTGTCGCTCATGTGAGAGGTTTCAAAAGTTTGGAGCTGTGACTCACTGAAATATGATGCCCCAAAACCCTATTTTAGCAATTGAAATCTTAGATTGTTGGGGCACTGATTTCATGGGACCCTTTCCTCCTTCCTTCGGATACCAATATATCATCGTGGCAATAGATTATGTATCTAAGTGGGTAGAGGCAGCAGCTTGCCAAAGCAATGATAATAGAATAGTGATTAAATTTCTTAAAGAAAATGTATTATCTCGATTTGGTACACCACGTGCTATAATTAGTGATCGAGGTACACATTTTTGCAACCATTCTTTTGAAGCTTTGATGAAAAAATATGGGGTACTACATAAAATTTCTACTGCCTACCATCCTCAGACTAGTGGGCAAGTAGAGCTTGCGAATAGGGAGATTAAACAAATTTTAGAAAAAATGGTTAACCCAGATTGCAAGGATTGGTCCTTGAGACTAACTGATGCGCTTTGGGCTTACGGTACAGCCTTTAAAACTCCCTTAGGTATGTCACCTTATCGGCTTGTTTTTGGAAAGTCTTGCCACTTACCCATGGAGCTCGAGCATCGAACTTATTGGGCCATCAAGTATTTTAATTTTGACATAGGAGAGGCGGGTAAGCTTAGGAAGTATCAATTGACCAAGTTAGAGGAATTATGAAACGATGCTTATGATAATTCTAGAATCTATAAGACTATGATGAAAGTATTCCATGATAAAAACATTTTGAGGAAAACATTTAGACCTAATGATTGGGTGTTCTTATACTATTCTAGACTCCATAAGTATCCTGGAAAGCTTCGTTCAAGATGGACCGGTCCTTTCATAGTGAAAAATGTTTTTGAAAATGGTGCGGTAAAAATAAAAGACACTAGGGATGGTCGGATTTTTAAAGTGAATGGTCAGCGCTTTAAGATCTTAATCGATAGACAAGATCCGGAAGTGGAAGATAGTCAACTTATGGACCCAGTCTATTCCTCTTGACCACACCACACAAGTATGTTTGTATTTATTTTTCTTTTATTCTGTTTGTTTTGCTTAGGTTTATCTCAATTTTAGTTCTTTTAGTTTGATTTAATCTAATTCTTAGCTTTGAAGTCATTTTTGTTTTTATATATAGGGGCTGATTTTTTTTTTTTTTTTTTTTTTTCTGTTTAGGAGCAAACCAGTTTTTTTCCCCAAAATCTGCATCAAGTCGCGCCTAGGCACACCACAGCCCATGCCTAGGCCCACAGAACCAGCTTAATTCGCCCTAACCCACACATCGCCCCAGTTTTCCCTGCGTCGCGCCCCACAGAATGCCGTAACTCCTTGCACAGCTCAAGCTGCGGCGCACCCTCTGCCAAGCCGCTGCTTGTCCTGTTTTGCCACCTGTATCTGCACACAAATAAAACCTTTTTTTCTGCACCTCTCCTCTTCATTTCAAACACACGATCATAGCAGCCCTTGTCTCTCTTTCTCTTCCTCTCTCCACACCCTAACCTCCCTCCTCATTTTTCCTTAAAATTTCTTCATTTTAACTTCATTTTTTGTAGGATTTTGCACTAATGTTGCAACTTTTATTGGAAATTTCTCCAATCAACTTGGTTCTAAGAAGCTTTTGGTGTTCATTAAGTAAACTTCAAGTTGGTGGTTAGTTTTCTTCTCTCCAATTTTGAGTATCAATTATTTATTTACATTTCCTGTGCTAACATACGGAGAGAATCTTAATGGTACACCGCAGTTGCTTTCTGTTTGTTTGCTCTATGTTGTAGATCAGACTTTTCACAAGAAGTATAGCATGCAGTTCAGATGGAGGTGCACAATTTTCAACTTCTGTGCACTTGTGCTTCAACAGGAGTTTCCTTTACCATTTCTTTAAACATTAAGGTCAATGTAATTTTTAAGTTGGGGGCGGAGGAAACACATTCTTTTTCTTTATTGAACAGATTGGTGTCATTTTCTTTAATTGTTGTGTTTAGCATGTTTTGTGTTAGCCTTAGAGTTAATTCACATGTCAATGATATGAACTTAATTGAGATAACATATAGCATTTAGAAGAAGTTAAATTTTGCTTCGGTTTGAAATTAATTTAAGTATTAATCTTCATTTGGTTTGAGACTCTAGTTTGTGGTAAGATTGTATGATTAATCTTAAACATTTAGAGAAGCTTTATGTGTGATTATTTTGTGAATATTTTTGCGGTCTCGACAAGCTCTAGAACTTACTTGATAACTGATTACACCCAAATACAAACGCGGTAGTTGTAGCACAGCTTTGGGGTGTCGATTCCATAGGGAAACAATGTTAACTATAAGAGAAGATGTAAACCTAAACACAAACAATAAGATCGAGTGATAATATATGATAATGAAGTAATTGAGAGTAGAATATGTAATAAGTTGTGATTAATAATAATAGAGTACCAACAAGGTTTCGAGAGTCCTCCCTAGGCTCGTTGCCTTTATTCCAATCTTAATACAGTTGTCTTTATCTCGATTGCAAGTTTCACATCCCAAATAAGCAATCGATGGATATTCAATTAAAGCTCATATACAAACCCAAATGTAATTGATATGACTTACTCTTCTTTATTTGTTAAACACATATGGCCTAAACTATAGAGTTACCAAGAAACGGCAATGTATCTTTAATGACAATATTGTAGTAATGGACAACCCTAGAGAATAAGCCTACCAGACTCAATCATATCCAAACAACCTTGACATGAGAAAAGCATGACTAAACTTATATCAAAGAGAAAGATACAATCACCGGATTGAAAGGAAATCTTCTAATTAGATTAAAGAATAAGTTATAACAATATTTGACAATAAATCCCCATTACAACTGAACTAATAAAGGAATTAAAGAACAACAAAACCTAGGGATTCATCCCTTCGCCTTGCTTAGAGATTAGTACGCCATGGAACTCATGGTTGAACCCTTTGATGGAGGAGAATAAGGCCGCTTCTTGGAGTTTTCAGACCTTGATTCCCCCTTTTCTTCAACCCTAAGTGCCCTATTTATAGTACAAGGGTTTAAGGGTATTTTTGGGCTCAAAATAGCCACTTAGAGGTCCTAATTAGGTCAGGAGACCGTGTGCACGCCGTGCCTCTCCATTCTAGGCGGTGCGGCGCTCTCCTTTCTTCATGAGTGTGCCTTGCTGGGTGGTGCGGCGCTGCCCTAGCTATGTCGCGGCACTAGGAGGGGTGCAAGTGATGCGGTTCTGGGTGGTGCAACGCTGGTCTGGCCGTGGCGCGGTGGTAGGAGGGATGCCAAGATGCGGTTCTGGGTGGTGCGGCGCTGGTATGGCCGCATTGTGGTGTACACTGGTACTCCTAGCTCTTCAAGTTCTGAAATAACTTCTCTTGGTCTTGGCATGCTTCAGGTCTTGTGTTTTGAATGTTTTTCATCACTTTTGTCTCTTCATAACCACTCTTCCATTCCTATATGTATCGAAACTTTGTGCTTTAAGCGATGATATCTTTTCCATTTCTTTTGGACTCCAAGGCACCTGAAAATGCATCGAATTAAGTCAATGATTTATGAATATCACTTTAGAGTTATTAACATGTAAAAGTGCGATTAAGACTGAGATCAACCCCAAAATGCTAACAATTAAGCACCGTTGACATGCATTTTATGGCTCTCATCACAACCCCCAACTAGCTTATTGCTAGTCCCTAGCAATTCAAGCAAAATGATAGATGAATTCTATGGTAGGAATCAAAACAAGGTAGAGCAATGCTAGTGTTAAACAAGGAGCAATTCACATTTTTGTCTCAGAAATTGCACATAATATGCAGCACATAGAATCATTAAATATCACTTAAGTCCAAAAGTAATCCAAGCATTAATCTTAAAATCATTATTGACTCTTATCATCCGTCTGACCACAGTCCATTAATCAAAACATCCAGATGATTTTATGCACAACATTCATGAATACAAGTCTTGGCCTCTAAAATCATAACAAGTTGTGTGACATCAGTCACATAAACAAGCTCTATAGGCTTATTTTTCAAATCATTCTCCACTATTGTAGAAAAATCACACTTCATTGGATCAATAGGTCTTTAATAAGCTTATAATGTTAGGCCAAGGTAAAGGTTAAGGAAGAATGGGAAGGATTTGCAAGTAAAAGAACTTAATCTCTTAGCTTTAAACACAACTACTTTTAAGCATTAGATAACTTTACTTCAATGCTCAACTCTTTCAACCATTTTTTATAAGAGCATATCTCTTGATAAGTCACCACTTTTCTTTTCTTTTTCTTCTTTCTTTGCTATACTTCTCCTCTTTTTCTATTTTGGCAAATACCCATTCACCTATTTTTTTCTCATTTTCTTTTTCTTTCCTTTTCCACAACCCCCAACTTATCTTCTTTAATATACTTGGGTTATGGTTTTTCATATTTCCATCCTTACTCCTCTTGAGTGCTTCTCAACAATGTGTACAACTAAGATCTTTTAAAAGGAAGGTAAGGATAAAATATTTTTAGGCTCATAATGGTAAGTAAATGGGTTTTTTGAAAGAAGCAAGGCTCAAATTATTTTTTAAGAAAAAGGCTCAAATAGGTGACTAGTGATATATATTGCAAGGGTAGGTTTGAAAGGCTCAAACAGTTCAAAAATGGCCTATATCATATCTTAAGTAGTGTGCATTCTAGGAATTCATCTCGAGTGATTATCAAATAAGTTCTAGAGCTTATCGAGACCGCAAAAGTATTCACAAAGCAATCACATATAAAACTTCTCTAAATGTTTAGACTAACCATACAATCTTACCACAAACTAGAGTCTCAAACCAAATCAAGATTGACACTTAAATTATTCTCAAACCGAAACAAAATTTAACTTCTTCTAAATGTTGTATGCTATCTCAATTAAGTTCATATCATTGACATGTGAATTAACTCTAAGGCCAACACAAAGCATGCTAAAAACAAACAAGAAGGGAAAATGACACCAAGCAGTTCAATGGAAAAAGAAAAAAAAAGTATGGAAACAAAGAGATGCATTTCCTCCACCCCCAACTTAAAAATTGCATTGACCTCAATGGAAACGAAAGAGTAAAGGAAACTCCCTTTGTAGCCAAAGGTGCACAGAAGCTGAAAATTGTGCTCCACCATTTGAACTGCTTCGTATATTTGTCCCTGAAAAAGAAAAAAGAAATATGAAGAGCGCTAAGTTTTACGTCTTCAGCCAGATGCTCTTATTCCTTTCTAGACAAACATAAGTTGAATGCACCAGCCACTGCTTCACCGCCAAATTCGGTGCTTGTATGCTTTGAAGAGGCCCCAAGGATTTCATCAGTAACATCCGCAAATTTTGGCTCGATATATGCTCTTATGAAGCCATGGGTGAGGGTGGACTCCAATGGATTAAGGTGCTGGACCTTTTCCATGAATGAGTCAATCATGTATGCTTGGTGGCTTTCGTCCACATCCTCTGATTTTTTCGTTGTTGGGATGTGTAATAACTTACCACTTAGTGTCTCAATGGAATTTACCTCTTTCAAATTCTGTTGTGCTAGGTGCTGACCATGGGATGTGGACTGAGCTTGAGAAGGGAACTTACCTCGCTCAGTCACACTCAAGTAGCTCATTAACTTGGACACTTGGCTCTTTATTTCTTTATTTTCTTCAACAGCCTGCGTAATTAAAGATTCAAGTCTTTGATTAGTCTTACCCTGTGCCTCAATAAAAGCATGTAAAATGTCTTCTAAAGAACTCTTAGAAGATACAGGTGCATGATATGGTTGAAGATATGGTGCAAGGGGTTGTGCAAGCTGCTGGTTTTCAGAATTCCAGCTGAAATTGGGGTGATTTCGCCATCCCAGATTATAAGTGTTAGAGAAGGGTGCCAAAGGCTTCTTGTACATGCCTAAGGCATTACATTGTTCCTCATACATCCCTCTCATCTCAGTAAATGTGGGGCACTCTTGGGCGAGATGATCTACCCCACCACACACAAAACATGGTTTCAAAGACGTTGCATGATTAGCTACTTGTGTTGGCTTTGAGCTTTTAGTCTTTAACACCTCTAGTTCCCTAGTGAGCATCTCGACATTGGTGTTGTGAGTTTTAATTTACTCGTAAGCGCACGAGTCGTTTGCAGTATAGTGTTGTGCAAGTGCGAGGTCAAATCCATAGGGAATTGCGTTGTGGAAGTATATTTTCAATCTAAACTAACTCTATCTTAACCTAGTTCCAAATTTCAGAATGATATTGCAAAATAAATATAAACTAAACTAAGTTGATTTAAAAACTAATAATAAAAAGCACTAAGGTTTCTGAATCCACCCCACCGAAGTTAAGCATACATGTTCTAAAAATATAGCCTATCAAAACATTCAATGAATCTAACTATAAGACAAAAAACAAAGAATATCCCAACTAAACCAAAAGCACCCAATGTATTCGCTCTCAACAAATCACAAAGGGAATCCAATTTAATCGAAAAGCATTCAATGTATCCATCAGATGAAACACAAAGAAAATCCAATAGACAATTTAAACTCAATCAATTATAAGATTAACTCAAATAATTGACAGAACATTTATACTAAAAATTGTCAGATTTGTACAAGCAAATCTGAACTACTACGCCAAACAACGGCGGGGCTTCATCCTCAACCTTAGCTGAAGAGTCTAGCCACTCATAACTATAAAACTATAATAAAAAGTGCTAAACATTTAAACTAAAACAACTGAATATAAAGAAATAAATAAAAAACTTTACATGGGAGAAATTCCACTCGTTGACGGGCGGCGCTTCCCCTCGTGGTAGCAATGCCTTCGGGATCCACCAAAATGCTGGCAGAAGTCCACCGGTAAACACCAAAGTGGCTCAGGAATTGTACACTGAATTATGAAGCCAAATGGTGCTTATATAGGGGAAGACCCGGAGCAATATGGGTTGCAGATTCGATGTGGGATACTGCCCGTGTGTGCTCGATCGCAGTGTGGTGCGATCGATCGCAGGTGTGCTCGATCGCGTGTCTACTGCGCTCGATCACGCTGTAAAGATTATGATCGATGTAGGATGATCGCTTGCGATCGATCGCAAGTCTGTGCGCTTAAGCGCAGGTGTGATGCACTGCAAACATTTCGATGTGGAATTGATGACCTTGCGCTCGATCGCAGCATAGTGCGATCGATCGCAATTTCTCTTGAAGCTTCACATCTTCTGAAATGCTTCATTTTCTCTACAATCTTGTAAAAATACACAAAACACGAAAAAAACATAAAATAAAGTGAAATACTAATAACTAAGAGCATAACAAATATAAGTTAAGGGTCTAAAATATGCAATATTTTAGAATCATCAAATACCCCTAAACTTATATTTTGCTAGTCCCTTAGCAAAACAAAATAAAAGACTAAATGAAAAACAAAGAACATAAAGATAAAGTCATCACTCATGGTATCCAAAAAATTTAAGGAGCACACATCACCATGATATTCATTCATAAGCAAGCTTAAAAAGGTAAACTCATCTTCGCAATGAATAGAAATGTTAAAATCTAATTACTTACAAAAGGCAGGATAAGACATCACAAGCTTGAATCAGTGTAAGGTGAATTAGCATATAAAAATGAAGCTTCCAAGTAACTCTAATGTGTAAGGTCTCCATGTCTCAAGATTCACCGAATTTCCCATCAAAAATGAACGAAAAGGCATAGTTTTTATTTTATTCTTTTTATTCTTTTTATTTTTTTAACAATAATAAGGCACGACTATGTTTAGTTCCCTTAAGCTTTCTAATTGACCCATGTAGCGAGTGTTGAGTCAATGACTCCCAAACCAGGTGGTTTTAGGGCATTAGGTGTAAAGACACCCCCAAGGACTTACTAACTCGAGTCAAAAAGGCTACGAAATTAAACCGACCTTAATATTACCAAGCAAAATTCCACCTTTTGATGTGAACACTCACTACTTACTGAGGCAAGAGGTCCAGTTACTCAGCGAAAAGTTTATTGATAATTTTTTTTTTATATTTTCCTATGCCCAAGAGTTCATCCAACAAGTCATCCAGTTTCAGTTAAGATAAGGAAAAATACACATTAAAATCACATGTCATACCTCACATAATTTGTGCTAATGTGCTCGTGTTAGATTATGTCAAACATGTGAATTCTCAAAATGCCTAAAGTAAGTAACTAAATTTTAAAAATTTATCACCAGATCATGTGTTCAAAATGTTAAGCTCACCAATGACATCACATCACAGAAAATGTTTAGATCAACTAAAATTTCACGATAACATGAGCATGCATTTATCTCTATGACGAAAAGACAACAAATTAGGACAAAGTGTGTGATGTGTCTCCCATACCCCCAAACTTAAATTACACATTGACCCCAATGTGTGACTAATATGGAAAGAGCTAACCTGAGATATGGAGAACTATCTGGACTGATATGGCTCATAGCATGCCCCCAAACTTGAACTGAAGTACACTTTGTCCCTGAAAAATAAAAACTGGAAAACAAAAAATACTGGAAACAAACATTATTCATAAAAATGCGAAATAATAAATAAACAAAAGAAAAGATAAGCTGTGGGGTGCCTCCCATGAGCGCTAAGTTTAACATCTTCAGCCAGACTCTCCCTAGAATACTACACTCAATATGAGTAACTAGGATCCTCCAACAGTATCGTCTCAATGTCCGGACTCCTCAACTCTAAGAATGGTTTTAGCCTCTGTCCATTTACCTTGAAAGTATTACCATTCTTAGGATCCTCAATCTCGATGGCCCCATGAGGAAAAACCGATCGAATAATGAATGGGCCTGACCATCGGGATTTGAGCTTGCCTGGAAAAAGATGCAGGTGCGAATTATAAAGAAGAACTTTCTGACCCGGCTCAAAAGCTCGTCTCAAAATGTTTTGGTCATGAGTCTTCTTCATTTGTGCTTTGTATGATCGGGCACACTCATATGCATAATTCCGCAGCTCCTCCAATTCATTGAGTTGGAGCTTCCGTTGTGAGCCAGCCTTGGAAAGATTGAAATTTAGTTGCTTGACAGCCCAATACGCACGATGCTCTAATTCAACCGGAAGGTGACATGCCTTTCCGTATACAATGCGATAGAGAGACATACCAATTGGCATCTTGAAGGCTGTCCGATATGCCCACAGTGCATCCGTCAATCGTAGAGACCAATCCTTTCTATTAAGGTTCACAGTCTTTTCCAAAATTTGTTTGATCTCGCGATTTGAAATTTCCACTTGACCACTTGTCTGTGGGTGATATGGGGTGGCAACTTTGTGCGTGATACAATACTTCTTCATCAACTGCTTAAAGATCTTATTGCAAAAGTGCTTACCTCCATCACTTATGATTGCTCGAGGCATACCAAAACGAGCAAAAATAGTGTCTTTCAAGAACTGGACCACAACTCTGTGGTCATTGGTCTTGCACGCAATGGCCTCCACCCACTTGGACAGATAGTCCACAGCAACTAGAATGTATAAGTAGCCAAAGGAGTTTGGGAATGGTCCCATGAAATCAATGGCCCACACATCAAAAATCTCAACAATCAGAATAGGGTTGAGGGGCATCATATTTCTCCTAGAAAGACTCCCTAGCTTTTGGCAACGCTCACAAGATATACAGTAGGTGTGAGAGTCCTGGAACAGGGTAGGCCAATAAAATCCACACTGAAAAATCTTTGCAGCAGTCTTTTTAGCACTAAAATGGCCTCCACATGCATGATCATGACAAAAGGCGATGACATTAGATTGGTCATGCTCAGGAATACACCGTCTAATGATCTGATCAGGAAAATACTTGAACAGGTAAGGATCGTCCCAGAAAAAGTGTTTTACCATGGCCAAAAATTTTGATTTATCTTGCCTCCCCCAATGCAAGGGCATGTGTCCGGTGACAAGATAGTTCACTATATCAGCAAACCATGGTGCGGGACTGTGAGCAATGTGCATCAATTGCTCATCAGGAAAGGTCTCAGAAATGGGAGTGGCAGCCTCACTGAATTCCACAATCAATCTAGACAAATGGCCCGCCACCACATTTTCCGAACCTTTCTTATCCCGAATCTCAATGTTGAACTCTTGAAGTAGCAAGATCCATCGGATAAGATGAGATTTAGCATCTTTTTTAGAGAAAAGATACTTCAATGCAGCATGGTCCGAGTAGATAATGACTTTAGATCCTAACAAGTAGGATATGAACTTGTCTAATGCAAAAATGACTGCAAGCAACTCCTTGTCAGTGGTAGAGTAATTGGGTTGTGCGTCGTTTAGAGTTCGACTTGCATAATAGATAGCATGGGGAAGTTTATCAACACGTTGCCCCAAAACAACTCCAACAGCATAGTCTGATACGTCACACATAATCTCAAAAGGCACATCCCAGTTAGGTGGCTGAATAATGGGTGTGGACGTCAGAATCTTCTTCAGATCCCCAAATGCTTTCTTACAATCCTCATCAAATAGAAATGGGGCATCTTTTAGCAACAACTTGCACAAGGGCCTGGCGATCTTGCTGAAATTCTGGATAAATCGCCTATAGAAACCTGCATGGCCCAGAAAAGATCGAACCTCTTTCACCGTACGTGGGGATGGAAGGCTGGAAATCAAATCCACCTTCGCTTTGTCGACCTCAATCCCTCGATGAGATACGATATGCCCCAGTACAATTCCTTGCTTGACCATAAAATGGCACTTCTCCCAATTAAGCACCAGGTTCTTCTCCTTGCACCATACCAAAACCAAAGAGAGACGGTGCAGGCACTCCTCAAATGTTGAACCGAAGACGGAGAAGTCGTCCATGAAAATCTCCAAGAACCGCTCTACCATGTCAGAGAATATACTGACCATGCACCGCTGAAAAGTGGCGAGTGCATTGCATAACCTAAAGGGCATGCGACGGTAGGCGAAGTTCCCAAAAGGACAGGTAAATGTCGTCTTCTCCTGATCTTCGGGGTCCACAGGGACCTGGTTATATCCAGAATAACCATCCAAAAAGCAATAATACTCGTGCTCAGCCAAATGCTCCACCATCTAATCAATAAATGGAAGTGGAAAGTGATCCTTCCTTGTGGCAATGTTCAGCTTACGGTAGTCTATACACACTCTCCACCCAGACTGCACACGAGTTGGCACCAACTCGTCGTCCTTATTCTTTACTACCGTTAATCCAGCTCGCTTGGGCACGACATGAATGTGGCTCACTCACTTGCTATCAGAGATGGGATAAATGATCCCTGCATCTAACAGCTTAATAACCTCTGCCCTCACAACCTCTTGCATAGCAGAGTTGAGCCTTCTTTGCGGCTCCCTCGATGGCTTAGCATCTTCCTCCAAATGTATCCTGTGCATCACCACCGAGGGGCTGATTCCCTTAATATCCTCAATGGTCCAGCCGATAGCTTCCTTGTGCTCTCTTAAAACATCTAATAATTTCTCCTCTTGAGCCTCTCCCAAATCTGAAGCTATTATCACAGGCAAACAGTATGCTGGACCCAGGAACTTATACTTAAGATTATCCGGTAAAGGCTTAAGTTCCTTCTTTTGAGGTTCTGGTGACACCTTCTCCTCCTCCTCCTTTCTTTCTTGAGGATCAGACTCCAAAATGGCATTTATTTCCTCGAGTAACTTATCTAAACCCAAGTCCTCTCCAAAGTGAGCAAAGCATGCCTCCATGGGATCCTCAATGCTTGATTCATCCACAGTATCCTCAAGAATCTCCTCTATAAAGCATACATCTCTCACTTCATCATATTCCAGTGGTTGCCTAGTGATATAAAAAATGTTCAACTCCACTGTCATATTTCTGAAGGAGATCTTCATCACCCTTGTCCTACAATTGATTAGGGCATTAGCCGTGGCTAAGAATGGTCGCCCTAGAATCACCGGTATTTGAATCCCTACATTTTGAACCGGCTCTGTGTCAAGCACAATAAAATCCATGGGGAAATAGAACTTATCCACTTTTATCAAAATATCCTCAACTATCCCCCATGGTATTTTCACTGACCTGTCAGCCAATTAAAGCGTCGTGGATGTGGGCTTCAATTCTCCTAACCCCAACTGCACATAGACTGAATAGGGTAGAAGATTCACACTCGCCCCTAGATTCAAAAGAGCCCTCTCAATATGGCTGACTCCTATCGTGCAAGAGATGGTAGGACACCTCGGGTCCTTATACTTGATGGGTAGCTTGCACTAAAGGATTGAACTGACCTGCTCGGTCAAAAATGCCTTCTTTGGGACATTCGTCCTCCTCTTGATAGTGACCAAGTCCTTTAAAAACTTGGCATATGATGGCACTTGATGGATGGCATCCAAAAATGGGATATTGATTTGGACTTGCTTGAATACCTCCAGAATTTCCTCATACTTCCCTCCTTTCTTGGGCGCCTATAATCTCTCAGGGTAGGGCGCCCTAGGTACAAACGACCTAGGAGGGTCTTTCTCAGTAGGTGTAGCTGTAGATGGCTCAACATCTCTCTTCTCTGTGTTGCCACTCCCTTGCCCTTGCTGCATAGCAGGGCTTTCTTCCACTCGATTGTCCACTTGTCTCCCAGACCTCAGTGTGACAATCGACTGTACTTGTTCCTCCCCGTGCGTAGGAGTTGATGAACTCTCAACCATAAATTGTCCTTTTGGGTTTTGCACGGGCTGACTGGGGAACTTTCCTTTCTCTCTCTCACCCATGTGACTTACAATTTGCCCTATTTGACTCTCCAGCTTGGCAATTGCTTGGGTGTTTACCACTGTTGCACTCCTCACATCGCTCATATTTTGGCTAGTCGCCTTCATGAACTCCATAAGGGTGTCCTCAAGCGACTGTGAAACTGGCGCTGGTGTTTGGGTGGGTGCGTGGTAAGCAGGTGAAGGTGCTGGATGGGCAGAACGACCATGATTAGGAATTTGTGGGGCAAATCCTGGAGGATATTGATTTTGAGCATGATAAGGGGCTCCTCCCTGATTCATTGGTTGGTTCTGCCTCCATGAAAAATTTGGGTGGTTCTGCCACCCTGGATTGTACGTCTCGGAGTACGATCCATTTGACTGCCTTCGAAAGTCATTGAAAGCATTTACTTGTTCCATAGGATACTCGGCACAAGCCGGCATTGATAGGCAATTCTGTGCTAGATGCATGGGACTAGCACAGATGGAACAGCTTTCAACATTGAATGTGTTGGCCACATTGATGGATTGGCTCACAGTGAGAGCGTCAATCTTCTTCCCTGACCTCATAGATGCCTCCCCTCTTAGGAGCACGAATGGACTTATCTCGACAGCTTGAAAAATCCCACTACTGTGAGTTGTCGGACAACTTGTCCAATGCCATGTATGCTTCGTCTCCTGCCAGACTCAAGAATGCCCCCCCATTCATAGACTCGATCATGCTACGGCTGGGTTGAGTCAACCCTTGGTAGAAGAATTGAACGAGTCTCCACTTCTCATATCCATGTGGAGGGCATCTGATCAGTAACTCTTTAAAGCGCTCCCAGCTTTCAGAGAACTTCTAATCCTCGTCTTGAGTGGAAGAGCTAATCTCCTTTCGGCACTCATTCACTCTAGACATTAGGAAAAACTTATGATAAAATTTGCTAAGCAGGTTTTCCCAAGATGTAATAGACCCGGACGTGTTGGAGTCCAACCACGCCCTAGCTCTATCATGAAATGAGAAAGGGAAGAGTCGAAGATGGACTGACTCCTCAGAGAAGTTCTGGAATTTGAATGTAGCACAAATGTCTTTGAACTTCTTCACATGACCATAAGGATTTTCAAGATCTAAGCCATGGAATAAGGGTAAGAGTTGGATAACATGTGCCTTCAAATCAAAGTGTGTGGCATTGGTTGGTGGCAACACTATGCAGGAAGATGAGTTAGTCGCAACGGGTGCGAACAAATCCCTAAGGGATGTAGTGGAGTCCACGTTCCAAGCTCTAGGTTGCTCTACATGTTCAGGATGATTAAAATTTTCTCCCATCTCAACAATCTCTCTCTCAACTAGTGCTCTTTTCTGCCTCCTAAGAGTTCTTTCTAAGTTGGGATCTAAATGTGTCAAATCTAAGTTCAAGGATCTCCGACCAAGCATACACCAATAGAAAAATAATGAGATACTAACCAGCAGAAGCAACAGAATAAAGCAAACACAAAACTCAAAAAAAAAATTATTTTTTATTATTTTTTTATTATTTTTTTTATAACTAACTAATAGAAAAATAAAATCAATTCAGACCAAAAATTTTCACAAACCAAACAATTCCCCGGCAACGGCGCCAAAAACTTGTTGTGAGTTTTAATTTACTCGCAAGCGCACGAGTCGTTTGCAGTATAGCGTTGTGCAAGTGCGAGGTCGAATCCATAGGGAATTTCGTTGTGAAAGTATATTTTCAATCTAAACTAACTCTATCTTAACCTAGTTCCAAATTTCAGAATGATATTGCAAAATAAATATAAACTAAACTAAGTTAATTTAAAAACTAATAATAAAAAGCACTAAGGTTTCCGAATCCACCCCACCGAAGTTAAGCATACATGTTCTAAAAATATAGCCTATCAAAACATTCAATGAATCCAACTATAAGACAAAAAACAAAGAATATCCCAACTAAACCAAAAGCACCCAATGTATCCGCTCTCAACAAATCACAAAGGGAATCCAATTCAATCGAAAAGCATTCAATGTATCCATCAGATGAAACACAAAGAAAATCCAACAGACAATTTAAACTCAATCAATTATAAGATTAACTCAAATAATTGACAGAACATTTATACTAAAAATTGTCAGATTTGTACAAGCAAATCTGAACTACTACGCCAAACAACGGCGGGGCTTCATCTTCAACCTTAGCTGAAGAGTCTAGCCACTCATAACTATAAAACTATAATAAAAAGTGCTAAACATTTAAACTAAAACAACTGAATATAAAGAAATAAATAAAAAACTTTACATGGGAGAAATTCCACTCCTTGACGGGCGGCGCTTCCCCTCGTGGTAGCAATGCCTTCGGGATCAACCAAAATGCTGGCAGAAGTCCACCGGTAAACACCAAAGTGGCTCAGGAATTATACACTGAATTATGAAGCCAAATGGTGCTTATATAAGGGAAGACCCGTAGCAATATGGGTTGCAGATTCGATGTGGGATACTGCCCGTGTGCGCTCGATCGCAGTGTGGTGCGATCGATAGCAAGTGTGCTCGATCGCAGTGTGGTGCGATCGATCGCAGGTGTGCTCGATCGCGTGTCTACTGCGCTCGATCACGCTGTAAAGATTATGATCGATGTAGGATGATCGCTTGCGATCGATCGCAAGTCTGTGCGCTTAAGCGCAGGTGTGATGCACTGCAAACATTTCGATGTGGGATTGATGACCTTGCGCTCGATCGCAGCATAGTGCGATCGATCGCAATTTCTCTTGAAGCTTCACATCTCCTGAAATGCTTCATTTTCTCTACAATCTTGTAAAAATACACAAAACACGAAAAAAACATAAAATAAAGTGAAATACTAATAACTAAGAGCATAACAAATATAAGTTAAGGGTCTAAAATATGCAATATTTTAGACTCATCAATTGCCTTTAAGGTTATCCTCTTCTCTAAGATGGTAAATTCCACCACCATTTGGGTGCCCTATATGTCGTGACCTATTTGTGTTTTCAGTAGCACTAGGTCCAGTCTTAGTGTGAGCTTTTTCAGCAAGCTCATTGAGGTATTCTATGGCCTCATCAGGATCTTTTTCTAAAAACTCACCATTACACATCATCTCTACAAATTGGCGCTCTCTATATGTAAGTCCCTCATAAAAATAGCTCACTAAGCACCAACTCGCATACCCATGGTGAGGGCACATACTCAACAACTCCTTAAATCTCTCCCAAGACTGATACAAAATCTTGCTGTCCTTTTGTGCAAAGGTGGAGATTTGCCTTTTTAAAGCGTTGGTCTTATGTTGGGGAAAGTATTTATTAAATAAAATTCGAGTCATCTTAGTCCATGACCCAATAGATCATGGTCTTAGTGAGTATGGCCAACTCTTAGCTCTATCCTTCAAAGCGAAAGGAATGAACTTAAGCCTCACAATGTCATCGGTTTCATCTTGACTATAGAAAGTCGCGACTACTTCCTCAAATTCTCTAATGTGCACATATGGGTTTTCATTACCCAAGCCATGAAATGTAGGGAGTAACTGTATCATCCCTATTTTAAACTCTAGGTGGTGAGTATTGGCTGGAAACGTGATGTATGATGGTGTGGCTGTGCTTGTAGGGTGGAGGTAATCCTGAAGTGTCCTAGCAACATTCTCATTAGGGTTATCGACCATGTTAAAATCCTCTAAATTCTCTGATGGGGTGCACTAGGGTTTGATCTAGGCGAGGTTTCACTAACGGACGTGGAAGGAGAAGGTAATTCTATTTTCGGGTCCTCTAATGAATATACCTCGCAAATCTCTCGGTCTAAGCATACACCACATGAATCAGAGAGGAAATAAATAAAAAATAATAAAAAAATCAAAAAATCAAAACTTAGAAAAAAAGAACAATAATAAAAAAATACTATAAAAAGAAAGGAGGAAAAAAATATTGCAGCAAGCTAAGAAGGAATGAAGTTACCGCCTTTACAGCTGCTGAAAAGAAAAACTATTTACAATTCTTCTACTGTCATGTCTCAAGGTTGACAATCTTCCTTGTACTTAAGCGCGTCTCCTAGGTCACAGTGCCAAAATTTGATTACGCCCAAAGACTAAAGCGGTAGTTGTAGCACAGCTTTAGGGTGTCGATTCCATAGGGAAACAATGTTAACTATAAGAGAAGATGTAAATCTAAACATGAACAATAAGATCGAGTGAGAATATATGATACTGAAGTAATTGAGAGTAGAATATGTAATAAGTTGTGATTAATAATAATAGAGCAACAACAAGGTTCCAGGAGTCTTCTCTAGGCTCGTTGCCTTTATTTAAATCTTAATTCAGTTGTCTTTATCTCGATTGCAAGTTTCACATCCCAAACAAGCAATCGATGGATATTCAATTAAAGCTCATATACAAACCCTAATATAATTGATATGACTTACTCTTCTTTATTTGTTAAACATATATGGCCTAAACTATAGAGTTATCAAGAAACAACAATGTATTTTTAACGACAATATTGCAGTAATGGATAACCCTAGAGAATAAGCCTACCGGACTCAATCATATCCAAACAACCTTGACATCAGAAAAGCATGACTAAACTTATATCAAAGAGAAAGATACAATCACCAGATTGAAAATAAATCTTCTAATTAGATTAAAGAATAAGTCATGACAATATTTGACAATAAATCCCCATTACAACTGAACTAATAAAGGAATTAAAGAACAACAAAACCTAGGGATTCATCCCTTCGCATTGCTTGGAGATTAGTTCTCCATGGAACTCATGGTTGAACCCTTTGATGGAGGAGAATGAGGTTGCTTCTTAGAGTTTCTAGACCTTGATTCCCCCTTTTCTTCAACCCTAAGTACTCTATTTATAGTACAAGGGTTCAAGGGTATTTTTGGGCTCAAAATAGCCACTTAGAGGTCCTAATTAGGTCAGGAGACTGTGTGCGCGCCTCACCTCTCCCTTCTTGGCGGTGCGACGCTCTCCTTTCTTCATTAGTGTGCCTTGCTGGGGGGTGTGGCGATGGTCTGGCCACTGCGCGGTGCTAGGAGGGATGCCAAGATGCGGTTCTGGGCGGTGCGGCGCTGGTCTGGCCGTGCCGTGGTGCACACTGGTACTCCTAGCTCTTCAAGTGCTGAAATAACTTCTCTTGGTCTTGGCATGCTCCGGCTCTTGTGTTTTGAATGCTTTTCATCACTTTTGTCTCTTCATAACCACTCTTCCATTCCTATATGTATCGAAACTTTGTGCTTTAAGCGATGATATCTTTTCCATTTCTTTTGGACTCCAAGGCACCTGAAAATGCATCGAATTAAGTCAATGATTTATGAATATCGCTTTAGAGTTATTAACATGTAAAAGTGCGATTAAGACCGAGATCAACCCCGAAATGCTAACAATTAAGCACTGTTGAGATGTATTTTATTGCTCTCATCAATAACCACTTGAGGTGAATTCCTAGAATGCACATTACTTAGAATATGATATAGGCCATTTTTGGACCGTTTAAGCCTATCAAACCTACCATTGCTATATTTACCACTAGTCACCTATTTGAGCCCCTTTCTTGAGAAAGAATTTGAGCCTTATTTCTTTCAATAGCCCATTTACTCACCTTTATGAGCCTAAGAAAATATTTTATCCTTACCTTTCTCTTAAAAGAACTTAGTTATACACATTTGTTGAGGAGCACTTAAAAGGAGTAAGGATGGAAATATGAGAAAATATCACTACCATAACCCAAGTACATTAAAGGAGATAAGTTGGGGGTTATGGAAAAGAAAAGAAAAACGAAAAAGGAGGTGAATGGTCTTATGCCAAAATACAAAAGAAAAGAGAAGTGAATTATGGCAAAGAAAGAAGAAAAGAAAAGAAAAGTGGTGATTTGAGAAAAATACTCGAAAAATGGTTGAAAAAGTTGGGTGTTGAAGTAAGGTTATCTAGTGCTTAAAAGTGGTTGTGTTTAAATCTAAGAGATTGAGTTCTTTTACTTGTGAATCTTTCCCATTCTTTCTTAACCTTTACCTTAGCCTAACGTTACAAGCTTATTAAAGACCTATTGATCCAATGTAATGTGATTTTTTTACAATAGTGGAGAGAGATTTGAAATGTAAGCCTATGGAGCTTGTTTTTGTGATTGATGTCATGTAAGTTATCATGTTTTAGAGGCTAAGACTTGTATTCACGAAAGTTATGCATAAAATCATCCGGATTAATGGATTATTGTAAGATGGATGTAAAGAGTCAATAACGATCTCAAGATTGATGCTTGGATTACTTTTGAATTTGGGGTGAAATTTAATGATTCTATATGTTGTGTGTTATTTGAAATTTTTTAGACAAAAAGTGAATCACTCTTAGTTAACACTGAAATTGCTTTACTTTGTTGTGATTCTCACCGTAGAATTCATCTCTTGTTTTCACTTGAATTGCTAGGGACTAGTAATAAGCTAGTTGGGGGTTGTGATGAGAGCCATAAAATGCATCTTAATAGTTCTTAATCATTAGCATTTTAGGGTTGATATAGATCTTAATTGCACTTTTACACGTTAATAACTCTAAAGTGGTATTCTTGGATCATCAACTTATTTTGGTTCATTTTCTGGTAAATTAAGTTCAAAAGAGGAGAAAAAGCCATTGTTGTTTGAAGCACAAAGACTCGAGGCACACCGAAGTAAAGACATGATTACGAAAGGGAAAATGAAGAGAAATCAAGTTTATATAGTGTGCGCTGCGGCCAAGAATTATCAAAGCCTCGGCCTCCAGAAAGTGCATCAAAAGAGCAAGGAAGAAGCATTAGGTCAGGCCTAGGCCTGGATCAAGGTGAGCCGCGACTTGGATCAAGGTGGGCCATGGCCCACAGAAGGAGAGGAAATCAGCACAATTTGAGCCGCGGCCTGACCCAATCTGAGCCTAGGCACGACCCCGATACCCTGTCTCTGTGTTACAACTTAATTAGGTTTTTTTATGATTGTTTAAACCATAAAAACACCTTTGACCTCTTGTATTATAAATAGCCCACTTAGGGTTTCATAAAGTACATTCATAAAAACTTGGAAAACTCAAAGAAGCAATCAATTCTCCTCCATCAAAGTGTTCAACCATGAGCCCCATGGCTAACTAATCTCCAAGCAAGGCGAAGGGATGAATCCCTAGGTGTAGTTGTTCCTATTTTCCTTTCTTTGATTCAGTTGTAGTAGGGATTTAATGTCAAAACATTGTTATGATTTACTTTGCTATCTAATTATAAGGTTTTCTCTAATCCGGTGATTGTATCTTTCTTCTTGATATAAATCTAGTCATGCTTTTATTATGTCAAGATTATTTGGGTATGATTGAATTTGGTAGATTTATCCTTTAGGCTTGTTCATTACTGCAATATTGTCATAAAAGATATATTGTCATTTCTTGATAAACCTATAGGATAGATCATATGTGCATGAAGCAAAAGTAAAGTATTTCATAACAATTACTTTAGGGTTTTTTATATGTGCTCTCATTGAATATCTCCTGATTGCTTGTTTGGGATGTGAAACTTGCAATCGAGATAAAAACAACTGAATCAAGTTAGAATTAGGGTAAAAAACCTAGGGAAGATTCCTGAAACCATGTTGTTCCTTTATTATATTTTACAATCTATTTTACACAATTACTCCATTATCAACAGTTCATACTTTCTCACTTAAATCTTTATCGTTTGTGTTATGGTTCACAACTTCTTTTGTAATTAACTTGTTTCCCTGTGGAATCGACACCCCAAAACTGTGCTACAACTACCGTGTTAATTTTTTGGGTGTAATCATGGTTTTTATTGGCTTACTTTATTCAAGGATACTAATGAGTTTTATCGTTCATGTGAAATATGTCAAAAGCTAGGTTCATTGTCCCCCCGTCATATACTGCTTCTCAAACCGATCTTAGTGGTGGAAATCTTTGATTGTTGGGGGATTAATTTTATGGGACCAGACCCACCTTCTTTTGGATATCTTTACATTTTTCTTGCCGTTGATTATGTTTCTAAATGGGTTGAAGCTATACCTTGCCACACTAATGATAATAAAGTTGTTGTTAAATTTCTAAAATATCATATTTTATCTAGGTACGATACTCCACGTGTTATAATTAGTGATCAAGGGTCACATTTTTGTAATCTTTCTTTTGAGGCTTTGATGTGCGGGTATGGAGTCACCCATAAGGTTTCTAAAGCTAACCATCCACAAACCAATGGCCAAGCGAAACTAGCAAATGGAGAGATTAAGCGAATACTTGAAAAAACAGTAAATCCAAATCGAAAAGATTAGTCTTTGCGCCTATTGGATGCTCTTTGAGCATACCAGACAGCATACAAGACAGCATACAAGATGGTTCTTGGAGCACCTCCCTATCGGTTGATATTCGGCAAAGAATGTCACTTACCGGTAGAACTTGAGCATAGAGCATATTAGGCTATTCGAAATTTTAATTATGACTTGAAGATGCCCAGTGAGGAGAGGAAAATGCAACTTTGTGAACTTGTGGAGTTAAAGGATGATGCATATGATAATGCTAAAGGACTTAAAGTCAAGAATGAAAGCGGTACATGATAAAAAAATACTCTGAAAAAATTTTGAACAAGGTAATCGAGTTTTTCTTTATGATTCTTGGTTACACTTCCATCCGAGAAAATTGCGATCACGATGGAAGGGACCTTATGTTGTGAAGAATCTTTTTCCAAATGGAGTGGTAGAAGTTGAAGATCCCTCCGATGGTCATGCATTTTGAGTTAATGGCCAAAGGTTGAAGCTTTATTTGGAACATGAACGTGTTGAAGATAGGCCCAAAGAGATCTCTTTGGTGCCCTCGATTTATCCTTCTTAATCGAGTACTTTCGTTCCATTATACATTAGTTTTAATTTTGTTGAGTTTTTGTTTTTTAATTTTATTTTCAGATGACTGTATTATTTTTTATGTCATACTCTTTTTCGTTATCTTTATTTTTCGTACTTCATTTTTCATTTTTATTTATTTATTTAGCTTTCTTTACTTTTTTCTTTCTTTATTTCTTTCTCTCGACTTTTTTCTTTCACATTGGGGACAATGCAAGTCTTAGGTTGGGGGGTGGAGGAAACACATTTTCTATTTCATACCATTGAATTGTTTGGTGTCACTTTCCCTTTTTCGTTTTAATTCGTTTGTTAGGATAAATTGTTAGAAAGAAAAATTATTTGAAAAATTGAATTTTTTTAAAAATTAGGTTTAGTTTTGTTTGTTTTTAGTATATTTTGGAGTTAATTTACATGTCAATGATATGATTATAATTGAGATTGCATATAGCTTTTAGAAGAAGTTAAATCTTGCTTCGGTTTGAGAATAATTTTAAGTGTCAATCTTTATTTAGTTTGAGACTCTGTTTTGCGGTAAGATTGCATGATTAGTCTAAAACATTTAGAGAAGTTTTATGTGCGAATGTTTTGTGAATACTTTTGCGGTCTCGACAAGCTTTAGAACTTAGTTGATAATCACTTGAGGAAAAATCCTAGAATGCACACTACTTAGGATATGATGTAGGCTATCTTTGGACGGTTTGAGCCTTTCAAGCTTACCTTCGTTATATTTATCGCCAGTTACCTGTTTGAGCCTTTTTTTAAAAAAAAAATTAGCCTTATTTCTTCTAATAGTCCATTTACTTATGTTTATGAGCCTAAAAATAATTTATCCTTACTTTTCTTTTAAGAGAACTTAGTTTATACACATTTGTTGAGAAGCACTTAAGAGGAGTAAGGGTGGAAATATGAAAAAATATTACTACCATAACCCAAGTACATTAAAAGAGATAGCTTGGGGATTGTGGAAAAGAGTACAGAATGAAAACGAAGGTGAATAGTTAGGTGCTAGAAAAGAAGAATAAAAAAAAAAGAGAAACTATGTGCTATAAAAAAGAAGAAGTGAATTTTGACAAAGAAAGAAGAAAAAAAAAGTGTTGAATTATTGAGAGAAATGCTCGAAAAATGGTTGAATGAGTTGGGTGTTGAAGTAAGGTAGTTTAGTGCTTAAAAAGATTGTGTTTAAAATTAAGATACTGAGTTATTTTACTTGTTTAATCCTTCCTGTTCTTTCTTAACCTTTACCTTAGCCTAACGTTACAAGCCTATTAAAGACCTAGTTATCCGATGTAGTGTGATTTTTCTACATTAGTGGAGAGTGATTTGAAAAGTGAGCCTATGGAGTTTGATTTGTGATTGATGTCACGCAATTTAATATGTTTTTAGAGGCCAAGACTTGTATTCATGAATGTTGTGCATAAAATCATCCGGGTGTTTTGATTAATGGTTTGTGGTAAGATGGATGTTTAAGAGTCAATAACGAATATGAGGTTGATTTTTGGATTGTTTTTGGACTTGGGTGGTATTTGATGATTCTATGTGTTGTGTGTTATGTGCAATTTTTTAGAAAAAAAGTTGAATTACTCTTGGATTAACACTAACATTGCTTTGTTTTGTTTTTAGGATTTGTTTTGATTTTTAGTATAAAATTCATTTCATTTTTCTTTAATTGCTATAGACTAACAATAAGCTAGTTGGGGGTTATGATGAGAGTCAGAAAATGCATCTTAATAGTGTTTATTTGTTAGCATTTAGGGTTAATTTAGGACTTGATTACACATTTATGCCTTAATAATTCTTAAGTGTCATTCTTGGTATATTGATTTATTTCGATGCATTTTCAGGTATTTTGGGTTTAAAAGAGATGGAAAATCTAACGTTGATTAAAGCATGAAGATTCTATGCATTTTCACAAAGCATTTGGAAAGAAGTTTCACTAAATTGCCAGAATTACCCATACAGATAAATTATTTTTGCGGATTAATCTGTATTGATTCAGGAAGAACTAGGAGATGAACCATATATGGTTGGAAAGATCCAGATGTCTATTTTCTGGAGAATTTCACGGCTCATAAATATGATTTTTCTAGAGAAAGTTATAGTAGTTTTAGTAGAAAAAGGTCAGGCTGTGCGTGATTTCAGCGTGACAGATCAGTCATTTTTGTGGATTAAACTGTATTGATTCAGGAAGAATCAAGAGATGAGCCATATATACTTGGAAAGATCCAGATATCTGTTTTCTGGAGAATTTTATGGCTCATAAATATAATTTTTCTAGAGAAAGTTATGGTAGTTTTAGTAGACAAAGGTCAGACAGAACCGGGCCTGGACAGCAACAGAAGCACAAAGCCTGAACAGAAACCCTAGAGCAACTTTTTTGTTTACAAAGCCGTCTCCATACGGCTATATATAGGAATTTAGACTCAAAGAACAAAGGGAGAGGAGAGTTTTTTAAGAGAGCTTCCATCTTCTTCTTCCTCAAGGTGATTAAGGATGAACTCCATGTCCAACTAAACTCCAAGCAAGGCGAAATGATAAGTTTCTGGGTGTAGTTGTTCTTATTTCTATCTTTGATTAAGTTGTATGGATTGATTATTAAACATTGTTTAAGATTTACTCTTTGATTAAATAAGAAGTATTTGAATTCATGTGACAGCTGCAATTTATATTCTTTTCTCTTTGATTTTCTTAATCTGGTGATTGTATTCTTCTTCTCCATATAAGTCTAGGCAACCTTTTCTGATGTCAAATTTGTTAGATGCAATTGATTTCGGTAGATCTATCTTATAGATTTGTCCATTACGGAAGTATTATTATTGAAATATATTGTCGCTTATTGATAATTTATAAGATAGATCTTGTGTGTTTGAATTGGAATTAAGGAGTAATTTATGGAAATTACATTAGGGTATTTATGTGCTTTGATTGCGTATTTACCAATTGCTTGTTTGGGATGTGAAACTAGTAATTGAGATAAAACATTTGAGTCAAGATAGGAATAAAGCAACGAACTTAAGAAGGATTCTTGGAGCCTTGTTATTTCTTTATTGAATTCTTCATCATATTTTCACAACTCTCTTATATAAAACTCAAATTTACTTATTTGAACTTTATCATTTAGTGTTAAGGTTTACACTTTCTCTTGTAGTTCGCTTTCCTCGTGGGATCGACACCTCAGCTATGCACAATAATCGCGTGTTAGTTTGAGCATTATCACTGCCTTCCCGGTTCTTTTATCACCAACATATACCAGCTGTCACGGTTTTCATTTCTAACCAGCATATACCGGCTGTCATGGTTTTCATTTCTCACCAGCATATACCAACTATCACGGTTTTCATTTCTCACCAGTATATACCAACTATCACGGTTTTCATTTCTCACCAGCATATACCAACTATCACGGTTTTAATTTCTTACCAACATATACCGGTTGTCATGGTTTTTATTTCTCACCAGCATATACCAGTTGTCACGGTTTTAATATATTTCATGTATATGCATATGAATAATGATATGAAATATGCATATGAACAATAATATAAAAATAAGCATGTATTTAGATATTCAAATTAGCTATCCTTCTTCTTCTCAAATTATTATTTGATCAATTTCACTAAATTCTTCTCCTCATATATCATACCAAATCATCGACCGTAGCTCGTCAAGAATTTCATTTATCACCTTCATTATTAATTCGACTAATTATTCTAATAATATTACTTTTTATATAATAATTCTCTACATATCAATTATTTCTGTCATACCCATCAACCAATTTTCATTTATCCTCAAATTATAAGTTAATAATTTATTCAAATATTTTCACTATATATTTCGTATTTATCTTGATTACTTAAAGTAAATCTAACTCACCATGTAGCACTTAGAGCTACCAATGGATCACTTTCTTGCATTTCTTCCTCCTTTCAGCAATTTCTCCCGGTTGCTGATCGTCAACACTCAACATAATATTTATATTAAAATTTCTAATTTATTCTTCATTTCCTCCATAATTCACACTCTTTGAAAATTCCCACATTGAATTCCGAGAAATTTCATGTATGCTAAATTTCAAAAATAAAATTCATGTTATTACCTTTTGTTTTTCTTAGAGCTTCCAATGACTCTCTATAAAATTCTCCTCTAAACCCCTTCAAAATTTTACTCTTTCAACCTTTCTTTCAGTCCCCAAGTGTTTAAGGAAAGAGAGTAATTTAAATTGTAGTTGAAGAAAACCAAACATGATTTGGTAAGTAATATATAAAATAAACTAAAACTATATATATATATATATATATATATATATATATATATATTCTTTTAACTCTATGTCATATTTATTAAATTACTTCTTTACCCTTTATTTATAAATAAGGGTATTACAAGTTCTCAATCTTAATATAGAACTCCTTGATCCATTGGGAATTCTCAATCTTCATACGAAACTCCTCTATCCCTTAGGAGTTCTCAATCTTCATATGAAACTCCTTGATCTGTTGGGAGTTCTCAAATATATATATATATTTTACTACCATGGTAGTTTTGTCCTGGTAGTCGAGCTACACTCTGATAACATCTGTCATGATCCAAGAGATTATCCCAAAAATCTAAAGGACTGCACGACACCAAGACTACTCTAAGGCAAGGTCAGTGTTGGAAATCACCCTCAAGATGCCCAGGTGGTATCTTCCAAACACCCAAGTCTAGAATGACTTGTAATGAACAGATACAACAATCAAGCAAAGAAAGAACACAAGCAATTTTTTATCAAGGTTCGGCAATATGCCTATGTCCCCGTGAGCTCCTCCGAGCTCTATGCATTAAATCAGTGGAGCTCTTACAATTACAGCAACACCTCTTCAAGAATCCTCTTGTTTTTGAAGAACAAAAGAAGAGAAAAAGAAAGTTATAAGAACTAGTGTTTCCCTGGAATTTTCCCCAAGAAAATTCCACTTACAAGCCTTTGAATCCTCAATCTATACTACTCTCTCTCTAAACAACCAGCCTCTCTATAATGAGTCTCTCTTGTGCTTTGTGTCTTTGCACTCTTACACTTGATCTCACATATGATGGTGTTCTCTCTTTTGATTGAAGCTAGGTGACCCTTTATATAGTGCACCAACTTCTTAAACCAATCTTGAAGTCAATCTCAACCCTTAGATCTTGAGGACCAATCAATCATAGCCCTCCAACAAGTCTAAGTGATCCTGTACGTTTTAATCAAGCCCCACAAACCAGGAGAAGAGTGCTAAAACTTGGCTTCAGGTGTGCTTGGAGCTGCGGCCCAGAACAGGGCAGGCCGTGGCTCAGAGGAGCGGAGAACAGGCTGCCATACTGGAGGCCGCTGCTTGGGTGGCCTGTGCCATGGCGCGTAAGGCCGTGCTGCGGTGCATAGGGCCGTGCCACAGTGCGCATGGAGGGTCAGATATTTTGGACTTTCTGTGGGCCGCAGCGCACACCCATGACCTAATGCTGACTTAAACTTGTTTAATTCTTAGACAAATCCCAACAAATCTCTACCTTGGTTTAAACAATTAAACCCAAACCCATTGTGAAGAGAACTCAGGATCCAAACTCAACTTGAGTCACCATATCAATCGATTCCAATCCTAAGAAGTCCAAGGCAATGATTAAACTTACTTAGAGGTAGAACTTTAGTACCTAAATCTGCAGGATTTTCTTCCGTGGCCACCTTGTCCACATGAATGCATCATTCCGTAACATTTTCCCAAATGAAATGGTACCGAACATCTATATGCTTTGTCCTTTCATGGAACACCGGGTTCTTGCATAAATGCAATGCACTTTGGCTATCCGAATACACCACCACCTGCTTTTTTAGTACCTTCAACTCTTCCAACATCCCTTTGCACCACATAGCCTCCTTAATGGCTTCCGTTGCTGCTATGTACTTAGCCTCGATTGCTGAGAGTACTACTACCGGCTGCAGCTGAGCTTTCCAACTTATAAAACATCCGTTTAAGTTGAAGAAGTAGGAGGTAATCGATCTTCTTTTATCCCGGTCTACTCCATAGTCCGAATCTGCATAACCCTCAAGACAGATGGACTTACCTCTCTTCTCATAAACCAGCCCCACATCTGGGCTTCCCTTTAAGTACCTTAGCAACAACTTCATCCCAAGCCAATGCTCCTTTTCGGGATTACTCATAAACCTATTGAGAACACTCATTGTATGAGCAATATCAGGTCTAGTGCTTACCATGGTGAACATAACAAAACCAACAGCACTAGAATAAAGGACTTTTTCCATTTCCTTCTTCTCCTCATCCAATCTCGGACATTGATCACTGGAGAACTTGAAATGACCAGCAAGAGGAACCTTCACTGGTTTGCTATCTTCCATAGAAAACTTAGATATCATCTTTTCTATATAGAAAGTCTGAGAAATCTTCAGTCTGTTTCTCTCCCTTTCTTGGATTATACTCATCCCTAGGATCTTCTATGCCTGGCCAAGATCCTTCATCTCAAACTCCTCACTGAGTTGAGACTTCAATTTTTCTATCCTCTCCCTACTGTTCCCAACCAATAGCATATCATCGACATAGGTGAGGATAATCACCATTTCCTCCACCTTGTGCCCCTTATAGTACAAGCATGAATCATAGTAGCTCCTCATGAAACCCAAACTAGTTACAAAGGAATCAAACATCTTATTCCATTGTTGAAGTGATTGCTTTAGGCCATAGAAAGATTTCTTCAATTGGCACACCAAATCTCCCTACCTTTCTTCCTCATAGCCTTCGGGTTGCCTCATGTAGATGGTCTCATCAAGCTCTTCGTGTAAGAACATTGTCTTCACATCCATTTTCTCGATTTCCTAATTAAATTAGACCACCATTGCTAACACTATCCTTATCGTCTTGTATTTCACAACCGGTGAGAATATTTCGGTGAAATCTATGCCTTCTCTTTATGTGAACCCCTTCACCACCAGCTTAGCCTTATACCGGACTTCATCCCCTGGAGTGTTTCCTTCTTTGATCTTGTAAATCCATTTATATTCCACAACTCTATGTTTTTCTGGTTTGGGCACCAATTCCCAAGAGTTGTTCTTCCTCAAAGAATCCATTTCTTCCTCCATAGCTAGCTGCCATTTTGACAAATCCTTACATTCCATGGAATCCATGTAAGTTTCTGGTTCATTTATTCCTCCTTCTGTCCAAGGAACTACTACATTAGCATCCACAAAACCATATCTCAAAGGTGGGCTGACCAGCCTTCTTTCCTAGTCCTTTATGAGCTAATAGTCATTCTGACTTGCTGCATCATCCCATTCTAGTTCAGCCTCCTCTTGAGTGTTTTGAGCTTGGCCTTCATCAATGGGCTCTACCTGGTCCGAACCCTCTTGTCATTCTTGCTCTACCTGAACTGAATTTTCCTTAATGCTATGCTCCACAAATACCGAACTGGTTTGCTCACTATCCCCTGCAGGGTTAGTTTTCTCCAAATAGGGAAATAATAATCCATTAAAAATGACATCCCTACTTATTATGAGTTTTGTTCCTTTTGACTCTAAGGACCATAACCTATACCCCTTAACCCATCACCATATCCTAGAAACACACATTTTCTAGACCTTGGGCTAAGTTTATCATCCTTTTGATGTGCAAACGCAGCACATCCAAAAGTCCTAAGGTTGCTTAACTTAGGGGGTTTTCCACTCCACATCTCCTTATGAGTCTTAAGGTCTAAGCCCTAGAGGGTGATCTATTAACCAAATATGCAGCAGTAGACATAGCTTCCCCCCAAAAACATTTTGGTAAACCGGACTCAATTAACATGCACCTAACCTTTTCCATAAGGGTTCTATTAATCCTCTCAGCAACTCCATTTTGCTGAAGGGTTTTCACAACCGTTCTATGTTTTAGAATCCCATTTAACCCACAGAATTTATTAAAATCCTTATTAAAAAATTCTAAGCCATTATCAGTTCTTAACACCTTAACTACCCTGCCCGTTTGAGTCTCCAGCAACTTTTTCCACACCAGAAATTTATTCAAAGCATCTGATTTATTTTTAAGCAAATAAACCCAAACTTTTCTTGAATAATCATCAATTAAAGATAGAAAGTAACAATTGCCTCCCTATGTTGGTGTTCTTGCTGGTCCCCAAAGATCCGCATGAATGTAGTCAAGAATGCCCTTAGACTTGTGCACTCCAATGTTGAAGCTGACCTGATGTTGCTTCCTAAGAACGCAACTCTCGCAGAAATCAAGTTTCTCTACCTTGTCACCGTCAAGTAGACCATTCTTACTGAGAATTTACAACCCCTTTTCGCTCATATGTCCCAAGCAATTGTGCCAAAGTACTGCCTTATCCATCTCAGCCATCAAGCTTACTGCTTGATCCTTGATTTCTGTCTCTCCGATCATCTCATAGAGACCATCCTTTATTGCTACTTTGATCATTATCAAAGATCCCTTGGTTACCTTGATCTTTTCACCCTTTGCTTTGTATGTGTACCCCATGGAATCTACCTGCCCCAATGAGATCAAATTTCTTCTCAAATCTGGAAGATACCTCACATTCCGCAGCAGCCTTGTGACTCCATCAAACATCCTCAATTGGATGTCTCCTATCCCCCTCACTTGGCAAGAAGTGTCATTCCCCAAGAAAACCTTTCCATCAATGGTTTCCTTGAAATTCTTAAACCAATCCTGATTACGCCTAAAACATTGTAGTATGGCTTTGGGGTGTCGATTCCACAGAGAGACAAACTAACTACAAGAGAAAGTGCAAACCTTAAAACGAACGATAAAAGTTAAACAAGAAAATCTGAGTTTGAAGTAGTGTGAAATAATTGTGTAAATATAATAGAGAACAACAAGGGTCTGGGAATCCTCCCTAGGTTCATTGCCTTATTCTATTCTTGATTCAGTTATTTATCTCGAGTGCAAGTTTCACATCCCAAACAGGCAATCGGCAAATATTCAATTTAAGCGCATATGTAAACCCTAATGTAATTGTTATGAAATACTTTTTACTTTCAAGCACACATGACCTAACTTATAGATTATCAAAAAATGACAATATATCATGATGACAATACTGCAGTAATGGACAAATCTATAAGAGAAATCTATCGGACTTAATCACACCTCAACAACATCACATAAGAAGAGCATGACTAAACTTATATGGGGGAGAAAGATGCAATCATCGGATTAAGGGGAAATCTTCTAATTAGATTAAAAAGTAAATCATAAAAATGTTTATTGATAATAAATCCAAACTACAATGGATCACGACTAGAAAATAAGAACAACTACACCTAGGGATTCATCCCTTCGCCTTGCTTGGAGATTAGTTGGCCATGGGGGAGAGTGTGGTAGCCTTCATGATGTTTTCCCTGGCCTCCAGCCTCTCAAAAAGATGTCAAAAGATGTTTTTGAATAATCATAATATCAAACCCTAAGTGTCCTATTTATAGTACAAGAGTCCAAGGGTGTTTTTGGGTTTATTCTAATGTTTAAAAACCCTAATTAAAGTCTAACTCGGAGATGCAAATCCATGTGCGCACTGCAGTGCTGCTGGGGAGCACTGCAGTGCTAGGTATGTTCTAGATTAGGTGAGCTTCTGGGCATCGCAGTGCCGTGGTGCCGGTTGGTGGTTCAAGATGTGGAGGTTCTGGGCGCTGCGGTGCTAGCTGGTGCTGTTTTGGACTGACCTTTGTCTACTAAAATTGCCATAACTTTCTTTAGAAAAATCATTTTGATGAGCCATTAAATTCTCCTGAAAATAGACTTATGGATCTTTCTAAGCTAATATGGCTCATCTCCTGGTTCTTCTTGCATCAATACAGTTTAATTTGTAAAGATGATTGATCTGTATGGGTAATTCTGGTAATTTACTGAAAATCCTTTCCAAGTCGCGGCACACACACTTTCTTCCCTTCATTTTGTCCTTCCAAAAGCACTCCTTCACTTTGATATGCATGGGATCTTTGTGCTTTATTCAATGGTAACATTTCTCTCTCTTTTAGACTCCAAACACCTGAAAATGCATCAAAACAAATCAATGATCCAAGAATGACACTTTAGAATTGTTAAGGAATAAAAGTGTAATTCAAACCTAGATTAACCCTAAAATGCTAACAATTAAGTACTCTAAAGATGCATTTTATGACTCTCATCAAATCCCTATGAGGGCACATGTGATAAGTGCACCTGGAATCCAAGATCCATTTGTAGCTGCCTTGCCTCTTGCTCACATTTGAGCACACAACAAGAACATCATCTTGCTATTCTCCCTTGGCAACCAAAGCCTCTCCACTATTGGTATGGCTTCTTCCTCTCTCATCCCACAACTTCTTCTCGCAATCTTTCTTAAAATGACCCTCCTTATTATAGTAGTAGCATCGCTTCCCTCCAAACTTTGGTTTGGAATGCGATCTCCCATGGCTCTGCCCTCTACCCTTTGATTTCTCCTGGTAGTTGCCATGGATACTACTGCCATTCCGAGTTGCTGGCCATCCTCTAACGAACATCCCTTTTCCACTTGATGCTCCCTCATCTTGGCTTTTAAATCATGAGCCCTTATAGCATTGATCACAATTTCCTTGGTTAGTGTATCTCTTCCATATTCAATAGCATTAATCAAGCTTTCAAAATAATCAGGAAGAGAATTCAATAACATAACAACCAATTGTTCATCCGGGAATGTTATACTATAACTAGCTAAATCTTGAACTAGTTTATTAAACTCATCAAGATTATCTTGCAACTCTTTATTAGGATCCATTTTAAATGCAAAGATTCGTTTAAGAAGATAAATCTTATTAGGGAGAGTTTTGGTAAGAAACAACTCATCTAGTTTCTTCCATATGACAGCTGGATCTTCCGAGTCTCCGCACTCCCTTATAACACTATCCGACATGTGCAGAAAGATGGTGCTATAAGCCATCTTCTTCATCTCATTCCGCTGGACCTCCATGATACTTTCTGGAAAAGTGTTATCTTCTCCAATAGCTAAGTCCACCTTTTGTTGCATAAGAACATCCTTGATCTTCCGCTTCCAAGGGGCAAAGTCTCCCTTTCCATCAAACTTCTCAACAATGAAATTTGAACCCATCTTGCGGAGAAAAAATTCAAGATTTATGCAGCACCCACAATTGCTTTCCAACTTCTAAATCTCAAGAACTCGATCAAATCTTGATCCCACACCGTTCTTGAATCACCCTCAAGAACGCGATCAGATCTTGATCCCAGCACCGTTCTTGAATCATCTAAGAAGTTGACATTTGATTCTTGTCGCCTTGCTCTGATACCCAGATGTACAAGCTCTGATACCACTGTTCAATGCTCTAATACCACTATTGGAAATCACCCTCAAGGTGCCCAGGTGGTGATCTTCCAAACATCCAAGTCTAGAGTGACTTGTAATGAACAGATACAACAATCAAGCAAAGAAAGAACCCAAGCAATTTGTTATCGAGGTTCGACAATGTGCCTACGTCCCCATGAGCTCCTCCGAGCTCTCTGTACTAAATCAATGGAGTTCTTACAATTACAGCAACTCCTCTTCAAGAATCCTCTTATTCTTGAAGAACGAAAGAAGAGAAAAAGAAAGTGATAAGGACTAGTGTTTCCCTGAAATTTTCCCCAAGAAAATTCCACTTACAAGCCCTTGAATCCCCAATCTATACTACTCTCTCTCTCTAAACAACCAGCCTCTCTACAATGAGTCTCTCTTGTGTTTTGTGTCTTTGCACTCTTACACTTGATCTCACATATGATGATGTTCTCTCTTATGATTGAAGCTAGGTGACCCTTTCTATAGTGCACCAACTTCTTGAACCAATCTTGAACTCAATCTCAACCCTTAGATCTTGAGGACAAATCAATCATAGCCCTCCAACAAGTCTAAGTGATCCTATGCGTTTTAATTAAGCCTTATGCACCAAGAGAAGAGTGTTGAAACTTGACTTCAGGTGTGCTTGGACCGTGACCTAGAGTAGGGCAAGTCGTGGCTCAGAGGAGGGGAGAACAGGCTGCCATGCTGGAGGCCGCGACTTGGGTGGCCTGTGCCTCGACGTACAGGGTCGTGCCGCAGCGCGCATGGACGGGCAGATCTTCTGGACTTTCTATGGGCCGCGGCACACACCTATGACCTAATGCTGACTTTAACTTGTTTAATTCTTGGACAGATCCCAGCAATCAGCCTAAATTTCAAATCCCGATTCGCCTCAAGAACGCCTTAAGAACAACTCAACGAGAAATAAAGACCACATAATTTTTTTGTGAATCTCAATTCTCATTTAATTAGAACCATTCGTGTGCTTTCATGCAACAATGGTTTAACTTGATGCGTGTTTGCTACCAAGCATGCACACTAATTACCTCATACTCAACTGATATGGAAGCCCTCTTGATCAACCACACCATATGTTGAGATAACATAATATATTCGACCCTTAAATAAGGGACACTATGTTCTAAAGATAGCCTATCAAAAAATTCCATGAATCCAACTTAAGACAAAAAAACAACAAATATCCCAATTAAACCAAAAGCATCCAATATATCCGCTTTTAACAAATCACAAAGGAAATCCAATTTAATAAAAAACAATTTGATGTATCCATCAGATGAAACATAAGGAATATCCAATAGAACAATTTAAACGCAATCAATCATAAGATTTTACTCAAATAATTGACAGAACATTTATACTAAAAAATGTCAGATTTGTACAAGCAAATCTGAACTGCTATGCCAAACAACGGCGGGGCTTCATCTTCAACCTTAGCTAAAGATTCTAGCCACTCATAACTATGAAACTACAATTCATAATAAAAGTGCTAAACATTAAACTAAAACAACTAAATAAAAATAAATAAATAACTTTAAATTGGAGAAATTCCACTCGTTGATGGGCGGCGCTTCCCCTCATGGTAGCAAAGCCTTCAGGATCCACCAGAATGCTAGCAGACGTCCACCGGTTAACACCAAAGTGGCCCAGGAATTGTACACTGAATGATGAGGTCAGATGGTGTTTATATAGGGGGAGTCCCGGAGTAGCATGGGTTTCAAATTCGATGTGGGATACTGCCCGAGTGCGCTCGATCGCAGAATGATGCGATCGATCGCAAGTGTGATCGATCGTATGTCTTGTGCACACGATTGCATGTGCGCTCGATCGCATGTCTGGTGCACTCGATCGCAGATGCACTGTACTGCAAACATTTCGATGTGGGATTGTTGACCATGCGCTCGATCGCAGCATAGTGTGATCGATCGTTATTGCTTCTGAAGCTTCACATCTCCTGAAATGCTTCATTTTCTCCACAAACCTCTAAAAATACACAAAACACAAAAAAGACATAAAATAAAGTGAAATACTACTAACTAAGAGCATAACAAATGTAAGTTAAGGGTCTTAAATATGCAATATTTAAAACTCATCAAATACCCCCAAACTTATATTTTGCTAGTCCCTTAGCAAAACAAAATAAAAAACTAAATGAACAATAAGGATTATAAAGATAAGTTCAGTATTCATGGTATCCAAAAATTTAAGGAGCATACAAAATCATGAGATTCATTCATGAGCAAGCTTAAATAAGTCGAACCCATCTTCACAATGAATAAGAATTTAAAACCTAATTACTTACAAGAGGCATGGTAAGACATTAGAAGCTTGAATCAGTGTAAAGTGAATTAGTATATATAGATGAGGTTTCCAAATAACTTCAATGTACAAGGTAATTCAAGTCTCAAGATCCACAAAATTTCTCATTGGAAAGAACAACGATGGCATACTTTTTATTTTTTTATTTTTTATATATAAGGCTTTGCTATGTTTAGTTCCCTTAAGCTTTCTAATTTACCCATGTAACGAGTATTGAGTCAATGACTCCCAAACCAGATGGTTTTAGGGCATTAGGTGTAAAGGCACCCCTAAGGACTTACTAACTCGAGTCAAAAAGGCTACGAAATTAAACTGGCCTTAATACTAACAAGCAAAATTTCCACCTTTTGACGTGAACACTCACTGCTTACTAAGGCAAGAGGTTCAGTTACTCAGCGGAAAGTTTTGCAATGATCATTATGAATAAAATTCTCACATTTTGACGTGAACACTCACTGCTTACTGAGGCAAGAGGTCCAGTTACTCAGTGGAAAGTTTATTGATGATGATCATTATAAATGTTAGTAGTTTTTTATATATGCCCAAGTGTTTATCCAATAAGTCATCCAGTTTCAGTTAAGACAAGGAAACGTATACATTCAACTCATATGTCATACCTCACACAAATATGTGCTAATGTGCTCGTGTGAGATTAGATCAAACATGTGAATTCTCAAAAATATCTAAAGTAAGTAACTAAATTTTAAACTCTATCATCAGATCATGTGTTCAAAGTTTTAAACTCACCAATGAAATCAAATCACAATTTTTCAGATCAACCAAAATTTTTAGACGAACATGAACATGCATTTATCTTTACGACGAAAAGACAACAAACTAGGACAAAGTGTGTGATGTGTCTCCCATACCCTCAAACTTAAATTATACATTAACCCCAATGTGTGACTAATACGAAAAAAGCTGACTTGAGATATAGAGAACTATCTGGACTGGTATGGCTCATAGCATACCCCCAAACTTGAACTGAAGTACGCATTGTCCCTGAAAAATAAAAACTGGAAAACAAAAAAAATACTGGAAACAAACATTAATCATAAAAATTAAGAAATATACAGAAAAGATAAGCTGTGGGGTGCCTCCCATGAGCGCTAAGTTTAAAGTATTCAGCCGGACTCTCCCTAGAAAACTACACTCAATCCGAGTATCTAGGATACTCCAACAGTATCATTTCAATGTCCAGACTCCTCAACTCTAAGAATGGTTTTAGCTTCTGTTCATTTACCTTGAAAGTATTACCATTCTTTGGATCCTCAATCTCGATGGCCCCATGAGGAAAAACTGACCGAATAATAAATGAGCCTGTCCATCGAGATTTGAACTTGCCTGGAAAAAGATGCAGGCGCGAATTTTAAAGAAGAACTTTCTGACCCGGCTCAAAAGCTCGTCTCAAAATGTTTTGGTCATGAGTCTTCTTCATTTGTGCTTTGTATGATCGGGCACACTCATATGCATCATTCCGCAGCTCTTCCAATTCATTGAGTTGGAGTTTCCGTTGTGAGCCAGCCTTGGAAAGATTGAAATTCAGTTGCTTGATAGCCCAATACGCACGATGCTCTAATTCGATCGGAAGGTGACATGCCTTTTCGTACACAATACGATAGGGAGACATGCCAATTAGCGTCTTGAAGGCTGTCCGATATGCCCACAGTGCATTAGTTAATTACAGAAACCAATCCTTTCTTCTAGAGTTCACAGTCTTCTCCAAAATTTTGTTTGATCTCGCGATTTGAAATTTCCACTTGACCACTCGTCTGGGGTGATACGGGGTGGCAACCTTGTGTGTGATAAAATACTTCTTCATCAACTACTCAAAGATCTTGTTGCAAAAGTGTTTACCTCCATCACTTATGATTGCTTGAGGTGTACCAAAACGAGCAAAAATAGTGTCCTTCAAGAACTGGACCACAACTCTGTGGTCATTAGTCTTGCATGCAACAGCCTCCACCCACTTGGACAGATAGTCCACAGTAACCATAATGTACAGGTAGCCAAAGGAGTTTGGGAATGGTCCCATGAAATCAATACCCCACACATCAAAAATCTCAACAATCAGAATAGGGTTGAGGGGCATCATATTCCTCCTAGAAAGACTCCCTAGCTTTTAGCAATGCTCACAAGATACACAGTAGGTGTGAGAGTCCCAGAACAGGGTAGGCCAATAGAATCCACACTGTAAAATCTTCGCTGCGGTCTTTTTAGCACTAAAATGGCCTCCACAAGCATGATCATGACAGAAGGCGATGACATTAGATTGGTCATGCTTAGGAATACACCTTCTGATGATCTGATTGGGACAATACTTGAATAGGTAAGGATCATCCCAGAAAAAATGTTTTGCCATGGCCAAAAACTTTGATTTATCTTGTCGCCCCCAATGCAAGGGTAGTTGATCGGTGACAAGATAGTTCACTATATCAGCGAACCATGGCGCAGGATTGTGAGCAATGTGCATCAATTGCTCATCAGGAAAGGTTTCAGAAATGGGAGTGGCGGTCTCAGTGAATTGCACAATCAATCTAGACAAATGGTCCACCACCACATTTTCTGAACCTTTCTTATCCCGAATCTCAATGTCGAACTCTTGAAGTAGCAAGATCCATCAGATAAGACAAGATTTAGCATCTTTTTTAGAGAAAAGATACTTCAATACTGCATGGTCCGAGTAGATAATGACTTTAGATCCTAACAAGTAGGATTTGAACTTGTCTAATGCAAAAACGACTGCAAGCAACTCCTTTTCAGTGGTAGAGTAATTGAGTTGTGCGTCGTTTAGAGTTTGACTTGCATAGTAGATAACATGGGGAAGTTTATCAACACACTACCCCAAAACAACTCAAACAACATAGTCTGATTCGTCACACATAATCTTAAAGGGCACACCCCAGTTGGGTGGCTAAATAATGGGTGTGGACGTCAGAATCTTCTTCAGATCACTAAATGATTTCTTACAATCCTCATCAAATAGAAATGGGCATCTTTCAGCAATAACTTGCATAAGGGCCTGGCAATCTTGCTGAAATTCTGGATAAATCACCTGTAGAAGCCTGCATGGCCCAAAAAAGATCGAACCTTTTTCACCGTACGTGGGGGTGGAAGGATGGAAATCAAATCCACCTTCGCTTTGTCGATCTCAATCCCTCGTTGAGATACGACATGCCCCAGTACAATTCCTTGCTTGACTATAAAATGGCATTTCTCCCAATTAAGCACCAGGTTCTTCTCTTTGCACTGCACTAAAACCAAAGTGAGACGGTGCAGGCACTCCTCAAATGTTGAACCGAAGACAGAGAAGTCATCCATGAAAATCTCTAAGAATCGCTCTACCATGTCAGAAAATATACTGACCATGCACCGCTGAAAAGTAGCGGGTGCATTGCATAACCCAAAGGGCATGCGACGGTAGGTGAAAGTCCCAAAAGGACAGGTAAACATCGTCTTCTCCTGATCTTCGGGGTCCACGGGGACCTGGTTATATCCAGAATAACCATCCAAAAAGCAATAATACTCGTGCCCAGCCAAACGCTCCACCATCTGATCAATAAATGAGAGTGAAAAATGATCCTCCTTTGTGGCAGCGTTCAGCTTACGGTAGTCTATACACACTCTCCAGCCTGACTAAACACGAGTTGGCACTAACTCATCATCTTTATTCTTTACTACCGTCAGTCCAGCTCGCTTGGGCACAACATGTATCGGGCTTACCCATTTGCTATCAGAGATGGGATAAATGATCCCTGCATCTAACAGCTTAATAACCTCTGCCCTCATGACCTCCTGCATAGTAGGGTTGAGCCTTCTTTGTGGCTCCCTCGATGGCTTAGCATCCTCCTCCAAATGTATCTTGTGCATCACCACCGAGGGGCTGATTCCCCTGATATCCTCAATGGTCCACCCAATAGCTTCCTTGTGCTCTCTTAAGACATCTAATAATTTCTTCTCTTGAGCTTCACCCAAATCTGAAGCGATAATCACAAGCAAACTATCGGCTAAACCTAGGAACTTACACTTAAGATTATCTGGTAAAGGCTTAAGATCCTTCTTGGGGGTTTCAGGTTCGGCGGTCTCCTTCTTGTTATTGCTCTTTCGAGGAGAAGACTCCAAAATGGCATTCACTTGCTCAAGTAATTTATCTAAATCTAAATCCTCTCCAAATTGAGCAAAGCATGCCTCTAGGGGGTCCTCAATGCTTGATTCATTCACAGTCACCTCAAGAATCTCCTCTATCAAGCATACATTTCTCACTTCATCATATTCTAGTGGTTGCCTAGTGATATCAAAGATGTTTAACTCCACTGTCATATTTTCGAAGGAGATCTTCATCACCCCTGTCCTACAATTAATTAGGGCGTTAGCTGTGGCTAAGAATGGTCGCCCTAGAATCACCAGTATTTGAATCCCTACATTCTGGACCGGCTCTGTGTCAAGCACAATAAAATCCACTTGGAAATAGAATTTATCCACTTTTATCAAGACGTCCTCAACTATTCCCCGTGGTCTTTTCACTGACCTGTCAGCCAATTGAAGCGTCGTGGATGTGGGCTTCAATTCTCCTAACCCCAACTGCAAATAGACTGAGTAGGGTACTCGCCCCTAGATCTAAAAAAGCCCTCTCAATATGGTTGACTCCTATCGTGCAAGAGATGGTAAGACACCCCGGGTCCTTATACTTGATGGGTAGCTTGCACTGAAGGATTGAGCTGACCTGCTCGGTCAAAAATGCCTTCATTGGGACATTCGTCCTCCTCTTGATAGTGACCAAGTCCTTTAAAAACTTGGCATATGATGGCACTTGATGGATGGCATCCAAAAATGGGATATTGATTTGGACCTGTTTGAATACCTCCAGAATTTCCTCATACTTCCCTCCTTTCTTGGGCGCCTGTAGTCTGTCGGGGTAAGGCGCTCTAGGTACAAATGACCTAGGAGAGTCTTTCTTAGTAGGTGTGGCTGTAGATGGCTCAGCATCTTTCTTCTCCTTGTTGTCACTCCCTTGCCCTTGCTGCATAGCAAGGCCCTCTTCCACTCGATTGTCCACTTGTCTCCCAGACCTCAGTGTGACAATCGACTGTACTTGTTCCTCCCCGTGTGTAGGAGTTGATGAACTCCCAACCATAAATTATCCTTTCGGGTTAGGCACGGGCTGACTGGGGAACTTCCCCTTCTCTTTCTCACCCAAGTGACTTGCAATTTGCCCTATTTGACTCTCCAGCTTGGCAATTGCATGGGTGTTTACCATTGTTGCACTCCTTACATCGCTTATGGATTGGCTATTTATTTTCATGTATTCCTTAATGGTGTCCTCTAGTGACTGTGAAACTAGTGCTGGTGTTTGAGTGGGAGCTTGGTAAGTAGGTAATGGTGCTGGATGGGTAGAACGACCATGACCAGGAATTTGTTGGGAAAATCTGGGAGGATATTGATTTTGAGCATTATGAGGGGCTCCTCCCTGATTCATTGGTTAGTTCTGCCTCCATGAAAAATTTGGGTGGTTCCGCCACCTTGGATTGTACATCTCGGAGTACGATCCAATTGACTGCCTTTGATAGTCATTGAAAGCATTTACTTGTTCCATAGGATACTCGACACAAGCCAGCATTGATGGGCAATTCTGTGCTAGATGCATGGGACTAGCACAGATGGAATAGCTTTCAACATTGAATGTGTTGGCAGCATTGATGGATTGGCTCACAGTGAGAGCGTCAATCTTCTTAGTGAGGGCATCTAACTTTATCCTCAAATCAGCGTCCTCCCTGACCTCATAGATGCCTCCCCTCTTAGGAGCACGAATGGACTTATCTCGACAGCTTGAAAAATCCCACTACTGTGAGTTGTCGGACAACTTGTCCAATGCCATATATGCTTCATCTCCTGTCAGACTCAAGAATGCCCCCCCCATTCATAGACTCGATCATGCTACGATTGGGTTGAGTCAAGCCTTGGTAGAAGAACTGAATGAGTCTCCACTTCTCATATCCATGTGGAGGGCATTTGATCAGTAGCTCTTTGAATCCCAACTCTTAGAAAATTTTTCATCCTCATTCTGAGTGAAAAAGCTAATCTCCTTTCGGCACTCATTCACTCTAGACATTGGGAAAAACTTATGATAAAATTTGCTAAGCAGGTTTTCTCAAGATGTAATAGACCCGGGCGTGTTGGAATCCAACCACGCCCTAGCTCTATCATGAAGAGAAAAAGGGAAGAGTCGAAGATGGACTGACTCCTCAGAGAAGTTCTGGAATTTAAATGTGGCACAAATGTCTTTGAACTTCTTCACATGACTATAAGGATTTTCAAGATCTAAGCCATGGAATGAGGGTAAGAGTTGGATAACATGTGGCTTTATGTCAAAGTGGGTGGCATTGGTAGGTGGCAACACTATGCAAGAGGATGAGTTAGCAGCAACGGGTGCGAATAAATCCCTAAGAGATGTAGTGGAGTCCACGTTCCAAGCTCTAAGTTGCTCTATATGTTCAGGATGATGTGCATCCCTAAAATTCTTTCCCATCTCAACAGTCTCTCTCTCAACTAGTGCTTTTCTCTGTCTCCTAAGAGTTCTTTCTAAGTCAGGATCTAAATGTATCAAATCTAAGTTCAATGATCTCCGACCAAGCATACACCAATAGAAAACAATGAGGTGCTAACCAGCAGAAACAACAGAATAAAGCAAAAATAGCAAACACACTATTCACAAAAATTAATAAATTTTTTTTTAAAAAAAAAAGAAAATTGATAACTAACTAGTAGAAAAATAAAATCAATGAAGACCAAAAATTTTCACAAACCAAACAATTCCCTGGCAACGGCACCAAAAACTAGTTGTGAGTTTTAAATTACTCGTAAGCGCACGAATCGTTTGCAATATAGTGTTGTGCAAGTGCGAGGTCGAATCCACAGGGAATTGCGTTATGAAAATATAATTTTATCTAAACTAATCTTATCTTAACCTAGGTCCGAGTTTTTGAATTGTATGTTGCAAAATAAATAAAAACTAAACTAAATTGATTTTAAAAACTAATAATAAAAATACTAAGGTTTCTGAATCCACTGATAGGAGCTTAAATATTCATATTTAAGCCCCTTAATTTACATTTGTTAAGTTCTTTATCTATATGTTTTAGTCTATTTTACTTCACTTTTGTGTTTTACACGTTTTTATAGGGTCTTGGAGAAAAAGAAGCATTTTTGGCACTTAAAGGAAGAAATCTGGAAATCCTGAAGCAGCTGCTGGCTAAATTGCGATCGAGCGCACTCCTCTGTGCGATCGAGCGCAGCACATATGCGATCGAGCGCACATGTACGGGCGTGAACAGTAAACTGCAGAACCCTGTTTTGGAAATAACCCTGTTTTGGAAATAAAGGAGTTTTGCGTTTTAGGAAAGTTTAGGAACTCATGAGCCGATTAGGACTTCTCAAAGACCTATAAATACACTTGTAAATCACACACAAAAGGCATCACCTCTTGGGGGGATCACTTCTTAGATCCCTTCTTTTATCTTTTGCTTTAGCTTGGAGAAGGAGACCGTGGAGTGGAATTGACGACTCTTCTCTCGGGTTTCTTCTTTCCTTTTTATTTTATTATGTGTAACTAAATTCTTAGTAGGGCTTGGTTGAAGCCCTAATTATGTTTACTCAATAAATTTAGTATTGGCGCCTTGCGATATTTATGTTGTGTTGCTTAAACTTGATTAATACCTACTTTTATTTAAATTCCTCATATGTATATGTCTGATCAATATGTGCATGTGGTATGGACTTGTTAGTTAGATCAATTTGGATGACCGAGTCCTGGGTCTAATATTAGTAACAAGGGATATCTTATACGGATACCCGGGTTAATCAACATGGGAAACCGGGAGTAGATACCATGCCCTAGGTCTTATGTGGTTGTCGATTTCCATAGTACTTATGTTTTCTTAAGGAACAACTCAAGCAGATACCATGCTGAATCCCTTAAGGAAGAAAAGAGTTAGAGTAGATACCATGCCTAACTCATTGCTTAGGGAAATCAATAGCTTAAGGAGTAGATACCATGCCCTTAGGTTGGCAACCAGTAGGTATACATGGCATGAATAAAGCATTGGCATACTGTTATATTGTGGTAGCATAATTAGTTGTGGATATCAAGTCCCTATGCCTTTATCCTTAGTATTTTATCTTTATTATTTCTCAACGCTTTTATTATTTCTATCTTTTTATATTGCGAATATAATTCAAAATTGAACTTTACCAATCCGTGTGGAGATGATCTTGCATTCGCACACTATACTACACCGTTGACCTTGTGCACTTGCAAGTAAAACAAGTGCGATTATTTACTTATTTATTTAGGTGGATAAACGCACAACAAGTTTTTGGCGCCGTTGCCGGGGATTGTGCTAAACTTCTGTTTAGAATTATTTCCCGTTTATTTTTCTTATTTTATTCAATTTTTTTTTCTCTTTCTTATTTTTCATTAAATATTTTTCTTAATCTGTTTTGTTTTATTTTATTTTCATCAACTATCTAACTTAATTCTTCATTTTGTTATTTTCTTTCTTTCTATTTTAGATGTGCATCAGTGCTAATTCTAGCACTGCGATCGAGCGCAAACCTAAGTGCGATCAAGCGCACTGGTGCGATCGAGCGCAGTGCTTAGAGCGCTCGAGCGCAAATAGTCCAGAGACTACCCGAGCAGCAGTACTGAAGCTGCTGCACTAAGGTATTCCTACTGATTCATGCAAGGGCTTCAAGTGAGGAACCCAACCATCCTTTCACTTGATATAGAAAGTGAGCATATCATTCGAAAGAGGCCTAGAAACATCTTCGAAGAGAGAGAAGAAGAATTTGAGGGTGAAGCACCAATGGAACAGCTTTACAACCAACTGCCACCAAAACGGAGACCTATGAAGCAATCCTTCATTCCACAGAACCTAAACCATCCTTCATGCATTGCATATCAACCTAAGGTGGAAGAAAATTATTACATATCTCCGGAGATACTTAGTGCCTTGACTCATTTTAGGGGTACACCTGCTGAGGATCCACACTTGCACCTTCGAGAATTCTGTGATCTCTGCAAGTTCCAACATATTCGGGGCCTAGATCAAGAGGGAATCAGGTTAATTCCTTTCCCTTTTTCATTAAAAGATAATGCTAAATTGTGGTATCATTCATTGCCTACATATTCCATCCATACTTGGGAAGAGCTATCCAGTAGATTTCTAAGGAAATTTTTTCCAGCCCAAAAGACAAGGCAGATGAGGAAGGAAATTCAATCATTCTAACAGAGGGATGGAGACCTTTTCTTCGAGGCATGGGGACACTTTAATGAGTTGCTACTCAAATGTCCATATCACAACTTACCTCAAGATGAGCTGGTACTAGCTTTCTATGAAGGTTTTAGTGGTATAAATCAAGGTATAGTGGATTCCGGTTGTGGAGGTGTGCTGATGGAGAAGACTAGTGAAGAAGCCATGGAGCTGTTTGAGACATTAAGTGAGCACACCCAACAATTCTCCTCGAAAGGTAGACAAGGAATTAAAAGCAAGAGTATGTATGAGGCGAGCTTCAATGATGGATCTTCGAATCAGATGGCTGCTATGGAAAGAAAGCTAGACATGCTCATAAAAGCCATGGCTGATCAGAACAACTTATGTAGTCCACAGGCTACACAACGCCAGGTATGTGCTATATGCTCTCATTTTGATCATAATACTTATACTTGTCCTCTGTATTCAACTACAGATCAAGAGCAAGCAAATTATGAGGGACCGAACAGCGCATATGCAAATGCCTACAATCCTGGATGGCAGAACCACCCCAATCTCTCATGGAGCAACACTCAAAATGCTTTGAATCTTCAAGGGCAGCAACGACACTTCCAACCAGCAGCCCAACCAGTGCCGGAATCAGAAAATAGTGACTTAGAGAGTCTTATGAGGTAACTGATGACTTCACAAGAACAGTTCATGATTGAGCAACGATATTCATAGATTGGAAGTTCAAATGGGGGAATTGGCTAAGGAGCTAAGAGAACAAAAGCAAGGTGTTGTTAAACAAGTCTTTCATAACCATCATATTGATCCCTTGGAGACCACCTTCACCCATTATTTCAAAGGATCAGATATTGAGCCAAAATCAGAAGATGTTACTAAAGACCTCATTGAAACTGTGCACATCCTAGAGGCCTCTCCAAAGCATCCAAGTAAGTACACTGATCCATTTGACCCTCATGTGCCTACTAATACTATTTTTCCTTTTATTGTACAGGCACCTAACTTGGAATTCAAGCAGTTTCCTGAGCACTTATCTTATGCTTATATGGGAGAGAATAAGACACTTCCTATGCTAGCTGCTGCCACTCTTAGTTTTGGGGAAAAATAAAGTTTGGTCCGGCTGAAGACGTTAAACTTAGCGCTCATGGGAGGCACCCCACAGCTTATCCTTTTATTTTTATTATTTTACGTATTTATTGTTATTTATTTATTTTTATTACTTCTTGTTTTCCCGTATTACGTCAGTTTTTATTTTTTAGGGACAATGTGTGCATCCGTTCAAGTTTGGGGGTACGCTATGAGCCAAGCCAACCTAGCTAGTTCTCCATCTCCCAGGTCAGCTCTTTCCTTGTTATTCACACATTGGGGACAATGTATAATTTAAGTTTAGGGGTATGGGAGACACATTCACACACACCTTGTCCCAGTTTTTTTTGTTTTGTTGTTTTTCATAGATAAATACATGTTCATTCCGTTCCAAAATTTTGGGGTGTTCTAAACAAACAATATGATTTGACTTCATAAGTGAGCTTAACACCTTGAACATATGGGCCAATAATTAAGTTTTGAACCATAATCACATTCTTTTAGGCATTTAAGGATTCACAAGTTCGACTTAAACTAAACATGAGCACATTAGCACATAGTTGTGTGGGGTATGACATGTAATTTTGATTTGTATATTTCTTTTGCTTGACTGTGAACCAGATGACCTATTAGATTAACGCGGTGGCATAAGAAGATAAAAAAGAAGTTCGTTATTGCTCAAAAAGAAAAGAAAAAAAAATGCTCCTAAAGATCATTAAAAAGAACTTTCCATTGAGTAACTGGCCTTCTTGCCTCAGTAAGCAGTGAGTGTCACGTCAAAAGGTAGAATATTCTGATTGGTAGCATTAAGATCAGTTAGTTTTGTAGCCTTTTTGACTCGAGTTAGTAAGCCCTTAGGGGTGTTTCTACACCTAATGCCCTAAAACCATCTGGTTTGGAAGTCATTGGCTAAACGCTCATTACACGAGTCAAATAGAAAGCTTAAGGGAACTAACTTGGCAAAAATCTCACAAATAAAAGAAAAGAAGAAAATCTATGCCATCTTTGTTGATTCTAATAGAAAATTTGGTGAATCTTGAGTCATCGAAACACTACACATTAGAATTATTTGGAAACCCAATCTTTTATGTGCTAGTCCACCACACACTCAGTTAAACTTGTGATGTCTTAACCTGCCTCATGAAAGTGATTTGTATTCAAAACTCGTATTCATTGCAAAGATGTGTTTATACTTGTTAAGCTTGCTCATGAATGCGCATCATAGTTTTGTGTGAAACCTAAACTTTTGTTGGACACCATGAGCATTGGATTTATCTTTGCATCTTTGTTTTTCATTTAGTTTTTGGTTTTGTATTGCTAAGGGACTAGCAATATGTAAGTTTGGGGGTGTGATAGGAGCTTAAATATTCATATTTAAGCCCCTTAATTTACATTTGTTAAGTTCTTTATCTATATGTTTTAGTCTATTTTACTTCACTTTTGTGTTTTACACGTTTTTATAGGGTCTTGGAGAAAAAGAAGCATTTTTGGCACTTAAAGGAAGAAATCTGGAAATCCTGAAGCAGCTGCTGGCTAAATTGCGATCGAGCGCACTCCTCTGTGCGATCGAGCGCAGCACATATGCGATCGAGCGCACATGTACGGGCGTGAACAGTAAACTGCAGAACCCTGTTTTGGAAATAACCCTGTTTTGGAAATAAAGGAGTTTTGCGTTTTAGGAAAGTTTAGGAACTCATGAGCCGATTAGGACTTCTCAAAGACCTATAAATACACTTGTAAATCACACACAAAAGGCATCACCTCTTGGGGGGATCACTTCTTAGATCCCTTCTTTTATCTTTTGCTTTAGCTTGGAGAAGGAGACCGTGGGGTGGAATTGACGACTCTTCTCTCGGGTTTCTTCTTTCCTTTTTATTTTATTATGTGTAACTAAATTCTGAGTAGGGCTTGGTTGAAGCCCTAACTATGTTTACTCAATAAATTTAGTATTGGCACCTTGCGATATTTATGTTGTGTTGCTTAAACTTGATTAATACCTGCTTTTATTTAAATTCCTCATATGTATATGTCTGATCAATATGTGCATGTGGTATGGACTTGTTAGTTAGATCAATTTGGATGACCGAGTCCTGGGTCTAACATTAGTAACAAGGGATATCTTATCCGGATACCCGGGTTAATCAACATGGGAAACCGGGAGTAGATACCATGCCCTAGGTCTCATGTGGTTGTCGATTTCCATAGTACTTATGTTTTCTTAAGGAACAACTCAAGCAGATACCATGCTGAATCCCTTAAGGAAGAAAAGAGTTAGAGTAGATACCATGCCTAACTCATTGCTTAGGGAAATCAATAGCTTAAGGAGTAGATACCATGCCCTTAGGTTGGCAACCAGTAGGTATACATGGCATGAATAAAGCATTGGCATACTGTTATATTGTGGTAGCATAATTAGTGGTGGATATCAAGTCTCTACGCCTTTATCCTTAGTATTTTATCTTTATTATTTCTCAACGCTTTTATTATTTCTATCTTTTTATATTGCGAATATAATTCTAAATTGAACTTTACCAATCCCTGTGGAGATGATCTTGCATTCGCACACTATACTACACTGTTGACCTTGTGCACTTGCAAGTAAAACAAGTGCGATTATTTACTTATTTATTTAGGTGGATAAACGCACAACATCCACCCCACCAAAGCTAAGGATATATCTCAATGTTCTAAAGATAGCCTATCAAAAAATTCCATGAATCCAACTTAAGACAAAAAAACAACAAATATCCCAATTAAACCAAAAGCATCCAATGTATCCGCTTTTAACAAATCACAAAGGAAATCCAATTTAATCAAAAACAATTTGATGTATCCATCAGATGAAACACAAAGAATATCCAACAGAATAATTTAAACGCAATCAATCATAAAATTTTACTCAAATAATTGACAGAACATTTATACTAAAAAATGTCAGATTTGTACAAGCAAATCTGAACTACTATACCAAACAACAGCGGGGCTTCATCTTCAACCTTAGCTGAAGATTCTAGCAACTCATAACTATGTAACTACAATTCATAATAAAAGTGTTAAACATTAAACTAAAACAACTAAATAAAAAGAAATAAATAACTTTACATGGGAGAAATTCCACTTGCTGATGGGCAGCGCTTCCCCTCGTGGTAGCAAAGCTTTCGGGATCCACCAGGATGCTAATAGACGTCCACCGGTTAACACCAAAGTGGCCCAAGAATTGTACACTGAATGATGAGGTCAGATGGTGTTTATATAGGGGGAGTCCCGGAGTAGCATGGGTTTCAAATTCGATGTGGGATACTGCCCGAGTGCGCTCGATCGCAGAATGATGCGATCGATCGTATATCTTGTGTGGATGATCGCATGTTCTCTCGATCGCATGTTTAGTGTGCTCGATCGTAGGTGCACTATACTACAAACATTTCGATGTAGGATTGTTGACCATGCACTCGATTGCAACATAGTGTGGTCGATCGTTATTGCTCCTGAAGCTTCACATCTCCTGAAATGCTTCATTTGCTCCACAAACCTATAAAAATACACAAAACACAAAAAAGACATAAAATAAAGTGAAATACTACTAACTAAGAGCATAACAAATATAAGTTAAGGGTCTTAAATATGCAATATTTAAGACTTATCAACAACCGATGTGTCCATGCACGTCATTGAGATGATGGGGAACTGACACTATACCTTCTCTCTCTAAAGTGAATTCACACATGAATACACAAGTAACACGCTGTTTGAGGCAAGAGGGCACCACCAAGCAATATTCACAAGAATCTTGTTCAAGAAGCTCCTCGACACCTAAGCTGCTCAATACCCAAAAAAGCAAGTCAACACCCTAGTAGCTCGACACCTAAGCAAGCAAGTCGACACCCAAGCAGCTCGACAGTAGTGAGCACCAAGATCATCCCATTAAAGAGGCTTAAGTCATTTTGGCCTTTGCTAAAAGGAAACATCCTTGACGCTTAAGCCATCATAACGGCATTAATAAATCAACCTTTCACCCAAAGCTAATTCCGAAAGCATCATTATATTGCTTGTAATTTTATGATACACCATAATTATTCCCATTATTTATCTCACACTTAAAATAATATTTACTAAAATGCCACTATGCCAACTCTAAGCAGCTCGACATGTAGCAGCTCGACACTACACACTTCTTTTTAAAATTACCATCATACCAACTTTAAATAGCTTGACATGTAGTAGCTCAACACTGCACACTTATTTATAAAAGTTCCATCGTACTAACTTTAAACTACTTGACTCAACGCACTTATTAACAAAAGTACCATCGTGCCGACTCTAAACTTCTCGACATATAGTAGCTCGAAACTACGCACTTATTTACAAAACTTCCATTGTGCCAACTCTAGCACCTTGATACCTAGAATCTTAATGCCCAACATCTCAATGCATAGTACCTTAATGCACATATATATTGCGCACACCACATCAGCACTATTCTCAATGGTGCGTACCAAGAAACCTCGGTAGTGTGCATTAGTGTGCACTCGAAACTCTGAATTGTTCGACATGGTAGTGAATGCCTCTATAGTGTGCACAAGTGTGCGCTTAAAACTCCAAAGTGTGTAACATGGTAGTGTATGTCTCAGTAGTGTGCACTGGTGTACACTCAAAATTATGAAGTGTGCGACATGGTAGTGAATGCCTCAGTAGTGTGCACTAGTGTGCGCTCAGAACTTTGAAGTGTGCGATATGGTATTGCATACCTAGGCAGTGTGTACTAGTGTGTGCTCAGAACTCCAAAGTTTACGATGGTAGTGAATTCCTTGGAAGTGTGCACTAGTGTGCGCTCAAAACTATGAATTGTACAACATGGCAGTGCACGCTTTGGTAGTGTGCACAAGTGTATGCCTCAAACTCCAAAGTGTGCGACATGATAGTGAATGCCTCGATAGTTTGCACTAGTGTGTTCTTGATACTCATAAATGTGCGATATGGTAGTGAACGCCTTGGCAGTGTGCACTCATAACTCTGAAGTGTGCGATATGGTAGTGCATGTCTAGGCAGTGTGTACTAGTGTGCACTTAGAACTCTGAAGCGTGAGACATGGTAGTGCACACCTCTTTAGTGTGTACCAATGTACACTCTAAACTCCAAAGTGTGTGACATAATAGTGTGTGCCTCGATAGTGTGCACCAATGTGCACTTAGAACTTGTAAGTGTGCGATATGGTAGTGAATGCCTCAGCAGTGTGCACATGTGTGCGCTCAGAACTCTGAAGTGTATAACTTGGTAGTTAACGTCTCAGTAGTGTTCACTAGTATTCATTTAGAACTCTAAAGTGTGTAACTTGGTAGTGAATGCCTCAGTAATGTGCACCAATGTGCACTCTACACCAACATGGATCAAAGGTCCGAGTGGAATGAGTTGGAGTGAACCCCTTGTAGTCTTGGAGATAAGTCTAAGGAGTTAAACTTGGCATGAACTCTTCAAAATATAGGAGATAAACTCAAGGATGATGACTTGGATCGAACTCCTTAGAGTCTTGGAAATAAGTCTAAGGAGAATGACTTGGATCAAATTCCTCAGAGTTATGGAGATAGGTTCAAGGAGGATGCTTGGGAAAGAACTCCTCAGAGTCTTAGAGATGGGTTTGAGAAGAATGCTTGGGATTGTTGTGAGTTTTAAATTACTCGCAAGCACACGAGTCATTTGCAGTATAGCGTTGTGCAAGTGCGAGGTCGAATCCATAGGGAACTGCGTTGTGAAAATATAATTTAATCTAAACTAACTCTATCTTAACCTAGTTCCAAATTTCAGAATGATATTTGCAAAATAAATTAAAACTTAACTAAGTTGATTTTAAAACTAATAATAAAAAGCACTAAGGTTTCGGAATCCACCCCACCGAAGTTAAGCATTTATGTTCTAAAAATATAGCCTATCAAAACATTCCATGAATCCAACTATAAGACAAAAAACAAAGAATATCCCAACTAAACCAAAAGCATCCAATGTATCCACTCTTAACAAATCACAAAGGAAATCCAATTTAATCGAAAAACATTCAATGAATCCATCAGATGAAACACAAAGAATATCCAACAGACAATTTAAACTCAATCAATTATAAGATTAACTCAAATAATTGACAGAACATTTTATACTAAAAATTGTCAGATTTGTACATGCAAATCTGAACTACTGCGTCAAACAACGGCGGGGCTTCATCTTCAACCTTAGCTGAAGAGTCTAGCCACTCATAACTATGAAACTATAATTCATAATAAAAGTGCTAAACATTAAACTACAACAACTAAATAAAAATAAATAAATAAACAACTTTACATGGGAGAAATTCCACTCGCTGACGGGCGGCGCTTCCCCTCGTTGTAGCAATGCCTTCGGGATCCACCAGAATGCTGACAGATGTCCACTGGTAAACACCAAAGTGGCTCAGGAATTGTACCTTGAATGATGAAGCTAGATGGTGTTTATATAGGGGAAGACCCGGAGCAATATGGGTTGCAGATTCGATGTGGGATACTGCCCGTGTGCGCTCGATCGCAGGTACGATCGATCGCATGTCTTGTGCGCATGATCTCATGTGCACTCGATCGCATGTCTGCTATGATCGATCGCAGATGCACTGAACTTCAAATATTTTGATGTGGGATGTTGACCATGTGCTCGTTCGTAGGCAGGTGCGCTCGAGCGCAGGTGCGCTCGAGCGCATATCTCGTGCGATCGATCACAATGTCTCCAGAAGCTTCACATCTCCTGAAATGCTTTATTTTCTCCACAAACCTGTAAAAATACACAAAACACAAGAAAGACTTAAAATAAAGTGAAATACTACTAACTAAGAGCATAACAAATATAAGTTAAGGGTCTAAAATATGCAATATTTAAGACTCATCAAATACCCCCAAACTTATATTTTGCTAGTCCCTTAGCAAAACAAAATAAAAGACTCAATGAAAAACAAAGAACATAAAGATAAAGTCATCACTCATGGTATCCAAAAATTTAAGGAGCACACATCCCCATGATATTCATTCATAAGCAAGCTTAAAAAGGTAAACCCATCTTCGCAATGAATAGAAATGTTAAAATCTAATTACTTACAAAAGGCAGGATAAGGCATTACAAGCTTGAATCAATGTAAGGTGAATTAGCATATAAAAATGAAGCTTCCAAGTAACTCTAATGTGTAAGGTCTCCATGTCTCAAGATTCACCGAATTTCCCATAAAAAATGAACAAAAAGGCATAGTTTTTATTTTATTCTTTTTTCTTTTTATTTTTTTAACAATAATAAGGCACGACTATGTTTAGTTCCCTTAAGCTTTCTAATTGACCCATGTAGCGAGTGTTGAGTCAATAACTCCCAAACCAGATGGTTTTAGGGCATTAGGTGTACAGACACCCCTAAGGACTTACTAACTCGAGTCAAAAAGGCTACGAAAATAAACCAACCTTAATACTACCAAGCAAAATTCCACCTTTTGACGTGAACACTCACTGCTTACTGAGGCAAGAGGTCCAGTTACTCAGCGAAAAGTTTATTGATAATTTTTTTTTAATATTTTCCTATGCCCAAGAGTTCATCCAACAAGTCATCCAGTTTCAGTTAAGATAAGGAAAAATACACATTAAAATCACATGTCATACCTCACATAATTTGTGCTAATGTGCTCGTGTTATATTATGTCAAACATGTGAATTCTCAAATGCCTAAGGTAAGTAACTAAATTTTAAAATTTATCACCAGATCATGTGTTCAAAATGTTAAGCTCACCAATGACATCACATCACAGAAAATGTTTAGATCAACCAAAATTTCACGATAACATGAGCATGCATTTATCTCTATGACGAAAAGACAACAAATTAGGACAAAGTGTGTGATGTGTCTCCCATACCCCCAAACTTAAATTAAACATTGACCCCAATGTGTGACTAATATGGAAAGAGCTGACCTGAGATATGGAGAACTATCTGGACTGGTATGGCTCATAGCATACCCCCAAACTTGAACTGAAGTACGCTTTGTCCCTGAAAAATAAAAACTGGAAAACAAAAAATACTAGAAACAAACATTAATCATAAAAATGCGAAATAATAAATAAACAAAAGAAAAGATAAGCTGTGGGGTGCCTCCCATGAGCGCTAAGTTTAACATCTTCAGCCAAACCCAACATTAGTAAACATGCCCAACTAAACACTCCATCATCTGATCAATAAATGGGAATGGAAAATGATCAGGCCTAGTGGCAGCATTCAATTTACGGTAGTCTAGACACTTTCTCCATCTTGACTGCACTCGAGTTGGAACCAACTCGTCGTCTTTATTTACTACAGTAAATTTAGCACGTTTGGGTATGACTTTAATCAGGCTCACCCACTTGCTATCAGAGATGGGATAAATGATCCCTGCCTCTAACAGCTTAATATCTTCTACCCTCACAACCTATTGCATAGCAGGGTTGAGCCTTCTTTGTGGCTCCTTCGATGGCTTGGCATTCTCCTCCAATTGTATCGTGTGTATTACCAACGAGGGGTTGATTCCCTTGACATCCTCAATAGTCCAGCCTATAGTTTCCTTATGCTCTCTTAAGACGTCCAATAATTTTTCCTATGGAGCATCACCCAAATCTAAAGCTATAATTATAGGCAAAGAATCTGCTGAACCTAGGAACTTATACTTAAGATTGTCCGGTAAAGGCTTAAGTTCCTTCTTGGTGGGTTCAGGTGTTGTGGTTTCCTCCGTCTCACTGATCTTTAGAGGAGCAGACTCCAAAGTAGCATTTGCTTGTTCAAACAACTTATCTAAGCCCAAATCCTCTTCAAATTGAGCAAAGCATGCCTCCAGGGGGTCCTCAATACGTTATTCATCCATAGTCTCTTCCGTCTCACTGCTCTTCTGAGGATCAGACTCCAAAATGGCATTCACTTCCTCTAGTAACTTATCTAAGCCCAAGTCCTCTCCAAAGTGAGCAAAGCATGCCTCTAGGGGATCCTCAAACTCCTCTCCTTTCTTGGGCACTTGTAATCTCTCTGGGTAAGGCGCTTTAGGTAAAAATGACCCAAGGAGATCCTTAATGATAGGTGTGGCTGTAGATGGCTCAGCATCTCTCTTTTCTTTGTTGCCACTTTCTTGCCCTTGTATAAGAGTTGATAAATTTCTCACCGCAAACTGTTCCTTTGGGTTAGGATCAGGTTGACTGGGGAACTTTCTTTCCTCTCCTTCACCCACGTAACTTGCAATTTGATCAATTTGACTCTCTAGTTCGGCAATCGCTTGGGTGTTTTCTATGGTTGCACTCATCACTTCACTCATAGATTGGCTAGTTGTTTTCATGAAATCATTGAGAGCGTCCTCCAATGACTGTGAAACCGATGCTGGCGCTTGAATGGGAGCTTGGTAAGCGGGTGATGGTGCTGGATAGGAATAACTTGGTATTGGTGGAGGAAATTCGGGAGGGTGTTGATTATAAGGGAGCTCCTCCCTGATTCATTAGTTGGTTCTGCTCCCATGAAAAATTAGAGTGGTTCCACCACCCTGGATTGTATGTTTCGGAGTAAAATCCATTTGATTCCCAACAACAGTCATTGAAAGCATTCATTTGTTCCATGGGGTACTCGGCACAAGCCGGCATTGATGGACAATTCTATGCTAGATGCATGGGACTAGCACAGATGGAACAGCTTTCAACATTGAAAGTGTTGCCAATATTGAGGGACGGGCCGGTCATTTTAATGAAATCCTTGAGGGCATCCTCTAAAGACTGTGAAACCGGCGCTGGATTCATCCATATGATTTTTTTTTTTAACAAAAAGATAACTAACTAGTAGAAAAACAAAATCATTTTAGACCAAAAATTTTCACAAACCAAACAATTCCCCGGCAACGGTGCCAAAAACTTGTTGTGAGTTTTAAATTACTCGCAAGCGCACGAGTCGTTTGCAGTATAGCATTGTGCAAGTGCGAGGTCGAATCCACAGGGAATTGCGTTGTGAAAATATAATTTAATCTAAACTAACTCTATCTTAACCTAGTTCCAAATTTCAGAATGATATTTGCAAAATAAATTAAAACTTAACTAAGTTGATTTTAAAACTAATAATAAAAAGCACTAAGTTTTCCGAATCCACCCCACCGAAGTTAAGCATTTATGTTCTAAAAATATAGCCTATCAAAACATTCCAAGAATCCAACTATAAGACAAAAAACAAAGAATATCCCAACTAAACCAAAAGCATCCAATGTATCCGCTCTTAACAAATCACAAAGGAAATCCAATTTAATCGAAAAGCATTCAATGTATCCATCAGATGAAACACAAAGAATATCCAACAGACAATTTAAACTCAATCAATTATAAGATTAACTCAAATAATTGACAGAACATTTTATACTAAAAATTGTCAGATTTGTACAAGCAAATCTGAACTACTACGCCAAACAACGGCGGGGCTTCATCTTCAACCTTAGTTGAAGAGTCTAACCACTCATAACTATGAAACTATAATTCATAATAAAAGTGCTAAACATTAAACTAAAACAACTAAATAAAAATAAATAAATAAACAACTTTACATGGGAGAAATTTCACTCGCTGACGGGCGGCGCTTCACCTCGTGGTAGCAATGCCTTCAGGATCCACCAGAATGCTGACGGACGTCCACCGGTAAACACCAAAGTGGCTCAGGAATTGTACCCTGAATGATGAAGCCAGATGGTGTTTATATAGGGGAAGACCCGGAGCAATATGGGTTACAAATTCGATGTGGGATACTACCCGTGTGCGCTCGATCGCAGTGTGGTGCGATCGATCGCAGGTACGATCGATCGCATGTCTTGTGCGCACGATCTCATGTGCACTCGATCGCATGTCTGCTACGATCGATCGTAGATGCACTTAACTTCAAATATTTCGATGTGGGATGTTGACCATGCACTCGTTCATAGGCAGGTGCGCTCGAGCGCAGGTGCACTCGAGCGCAGGTGCGCTCGATCGCATATCTCGTGCGATCGATCGCAATGTCTCCATAAGCTTCACATCTCCTGAAATGCTTTATTTTCTCCACAAACCTGTAAAAATACACAAAACACAAGAAAGACGTAAAATAAAGTGAAATACTACTAACTAAGAGCATAATAAATATAAGTTAAGGGTCTAAAATATGCAATATTTAAGACTCATCAAGGATTGAACTCCTCGGAGTCTTGGACATGGGTCCAAGAAGAATGTCTTAAATAAAACTTCTCGGAGTTGTGGAGATAGGTCCGAGGAGGATACTTGGGATCGAACTGCTTGAATCTTGTAGATGGGTCTGACGAGGATGACTTGGATCAAACGCTTCAGAGTCTTAGTGATAAGTCCAAGGAGAATGACTGGGATCAAACTCTTTGGAGTCTTGGAGATAAGTCCGAGAAGAATGACTTGGATCAAACTCTTTGATGTTGTAAAGATGGGTCCGAAGATGATGCTTGGGATTAAACTCCTAAGAGTCTTGGAGATGGGTCCGAGGAGGATGATTTAGATCAAACTCCTCAAATTCTTGGAGATAGGTCTAAGGAGAATGACTTAGATCAAACTCATCAGAGTAGTGGAGATGGGTTTGAAGACGAGGCTTAGGATCGAACTCCTCAGAGTCGTGGAGACTGGTCCGAAGAGTATGCTTAGGATCGAACTTCTTAGAGTCTTGGAAATGGATCCAATGAGAATGCTTGGAATTGAACTTCTCGAAGTCATGGAATAGGCCCGAGAAGGATGCTTGGGATTGAACTCCTTAGAGTTTTGGAGATGGATCCGAAGAGGATAATTTGGATCAAACTTCTCAGGGTCTTGGATATAGGTCTGAGGAGAATGACTTCAATCAAACTCCTCAGAATTTTGGAGATGGGTCCCAGGAGAATGACTTGGATCAAACTCCTCATAGTCTTGGAAATGTGTCAGAGGACAACGCTTAGGATCGAACTCCTTGCAGTCAGGAAGCTAGGTCCGAGAAGGATGCTTGGGATTAAACTCCACTAAGTCTTAGAAATGGGTATGAGGAGAATGACTTAAATTAAACTCCTCAGAGTTTTGGAGATGGGTATGAGGAGGATGACTTGGATCAAACTCCTTAGAGTCTTGGAGATAAGTTCGAAGAGAATAACATAGGTTAAACTCCTCGAAGTCTTGGAGATGGGTCCAAGGAGAATGACTTAGATCAAAATCCTCAGACTTGTGGAGATAGGTCTGAGAAGGATGCTTGGGATTGAACTCCTCGATGTTGCGGAGACAGATCCGATGAGTATACTTGGGATCGAACTCCTCGGAGTCTTAGAGATGGGTCCGAGGAGAATGACTTTGATCAAACTCCTAGAAGTCTTAGAGGTGGCTCAGAGGAGAATGACTTGGATCAAACTCCTCAGAGTTGTTGGAGACATTTTCGATGAGGAGACCAAGGATGAGTCCGAGGACGACAATCTTGAAGTAAACTCCTTGGAGCTAGAAGATAAGTATAAGGATGACGCTGAGATTGAGGCTAATGATGAGTGCCTTTCCCTTGTAAAAATTTTCTAAGTAATGAGAACCTGTGCTTGGTTACTTTTTAGGAAAGGCCAGTTGTGCCTTAGAACTTATCCTTTAATGAACAATATGGGTGTGGACCCTTTTTACATAACTTTCTCTAATATTTTTATTTGTGTAGTCTTCTTTCCTTTGCATTTTTCTGCCAAAGGGCCAAGGAGTTAAGGGTTTTCCCTTCGGTCTTAGATAAGGGCTTCTCCGAAGATGGAGGAAACTCAGCACTCTTTCCTCAGCCTTGATTGAAAGGGCTTCTGAGGAGAGAGGGAGCCTGGCACTCTTAGTGTGATGACTTGATGAGGACTCTGTGGTGAAAGGAAGCTTGGGGCTTTGATAAGAGTCAGAAAATGCGTCTCAATAGTGTTTATTTGTTAGCATTTAGGGTTAATTTAGGGCTGGATTACACATTTATGCCTTAATAATTCTTAAGTGTCATTCTTGGTATATTGATTTATTTTGATGCATTTTCAGATATTTTGGCTTTAAAAGAGATGGAAAAGCTAACATTGATTAAAGCACGAAGATTCTATGCATGTTCACAAGCATTTGGAAAGAAGTTTCACTAAATTGCCAAAATTGCCCGTACAGATCAGTCATTTTTGCGGATTAAACTGTATTGGTTCAGGAAGAACCAGGAGATGAGCCATATACTCTTGGAAAGATCCGGAGTCTATTTTCTGGAGAATTTTATGGCTCATAAATACGATTTTTCTAGAGAAAGTTATGGCAGTTTTAGTAGACAAAGGTCAGGCTATGCGTGATTTCAGCGTGACAGATCAATCATCTTTGTAGATTAAACTGTATTGATTCAGGAAGAACCAAGAGATGACCCATATATTCTTGGAAAGATCTGGATGTCTATTTTTGGGAGAATTTTACAGCTTATAAATATAATTTTTCTAGGGAAAGTTGTGGCAGTTTTAGTAGACAAAAGTCAGATAGAATCGGGCTTAGATAGCAGTAGAACCGAGCCTGGACAGCAGTAGAACCGGGCCTAGCTAGCAGCAGAAGCACACAGCCTGAACAGAAACCCTAGGAAAACTTTTTTTTCAACAAAGCCGTCTCTATACAGCTATATATAGGAATTTAGACTCAAAGAACAAAGGGGGAGGAGAGTTTTCGAAGAGAGCTTCGATTTTCTTCCTCCTCAAGGTGATCAAGGACGAACTCCATATCCAACTAAACTCCAAGCAAGGCGAAAGGATGAGTTTCTAGGTATAGTTGTTCTTATTTCTATCTTTGATTCAGTTGTATGGATTGATTGTTAAACATTGTTTATGATTTACTCTTTGATTAAATAAGAATGATTTGAATTCATGTGATAGCTGCAATTTATATTCTTCTTCTCTTAGATTTTCTTAATCCAGTGATCGCATTCTTCTTCTCCATATAAGTCTAGTCAAGATTTTCTTATGTCAAATTTGTTAGATGCAATTGATTTCAGTAGATCTATCTTATAGGTTTGTCCATTACTGCAATATTATTATTAAAACATATTGTCGCTTCTTGATAATTTATAAGATAGATCTTGTGTGTTTGAATTGGAATTAAGGAGTAATTTATGGCAATTACATTAGGGTATTTATGTGTTTTGATCGAATATTTACCAATTGCTTGTTTGGGATGTGAAACTAGTAATTGAACATTTGAGTCAAGATAGGAATAAGGCAACGAACTTAGGAAGGATTCTTGGAACCTTGTTATTTCTTTATTGAATTCTTCATCATATTTTCACAACTCTCTTATATAATTTCATTCGTAAAACTTAGATTTTCTTATTTGAACTTTATCGTTTAGTGTTAAGGTTTACACTTTCTCTTGTAGTTCGCTTTCCTCATGGGATCGACACCTTAGCTATTCACAATAATCGTGTGTTAGTTTGAGCGTTATCAAATTTTAGCGCCGTTGCCAGGGAAGCGCTTAATTATAAGGAAGATTGCCAACTTTGAGATAAGACGGTAACATTGTTCTTTGCTCTTTGTTTTGGTTTTCTGTTTTGATTTTATTTTGTTTTCTTTATTCGTCTCCCCTCTAATTCCCTTGGTGTATGCGTAGACTTAGAGATAAACAAGGTAGATTCATTAAAAGACCTGAAATAGAGTTACCCTCTTCTTCTTTGTTTGATAGTGAAAACTCACCTAGATCAAATCATAGTGTACACCCAAACGAGAATTTAGATAATTTTGTTAACATGGCCAACAATAACAATGAGAATGTTGCTAGGACACGTAAGGACTACTTGCACCCTAGCCGAATGGCCACACCATCTTATATTATGTTCCTCCCTAATGTTCAACAACCTGAGTTTAAGCCGGGCATGATCCAATTGCTACCAACTTTCCATGGATTAGAGCATGCAAACCCCTATTTCCATATTAGGGAATTTGAGGAAGTAGTAGCAACCTTTCAAAGTAGGACCGATATGTTAAACACCGTCAAACTTAGGTTTTTCCCCTTTTTGCTTAAGGATAAAGCCAAGGTTTGGTTGTACTCGTTAAGGCCTAGGTTTACAGGTAGTTGGGATGAGATGACACAAGCCTTCTTCCAAAAGTATTTTCCAACCCATAAGACCAATAACCTAAATAGACAAATCTTAAACTTTGCACAAAAAGAGAGTGAAACCTTATATCAAGTTTGGGAACGTTTCAAAGACCTTTTGAATTTTTATCCACACCACGGGTATGAGAGTTGGTGGGTAATTAGCTATTTCTATGATGGACTTCTAAGTAGGGAAAGGTAATTTATAGAAATGATGTGTAATGGAGATTTTCTCCAAAAAGATCCTGATGAAGCCATAGATTTTCTAGATGATTTATCGGAAAAAGCCCACACTTTGGTGGGACCCAATGCCACGGAAAGTACTAAGAGAAACCAAACCACTAGAATTTATCAACTTAGGGAAGAGGATAGCCTTAAAGCCCGTTTAGAGGTCCTAACTAAGGAAATTGAGGTTTTAAAAACCAAGGATGATAAAGCCCCAGAACCGGTTGCTAGGGTAGAGTCCCACGAACCTTGTTTTATATGTAATGGGGTAGATCATGTACCTAGGGATTGACCAACCTATTTTGAGATGAAGGAAGAGAGTAATGATTTAGGTATACCCTTTAGGAAAACATACTCACCCTACTCTAACACCTTCAATCCCGGTTGGAAGAATCACCCTAATTTTAGTTGGAGATCCGATACACAACCTTCTGCCCAATCTAGTACCCAATGGAGACCGGAAGCAACTTCATCTAATGCACCACAACAATCTTTACCTTTGGAAGATATTTTTAAGTCGTTTATGTAGGTACATGCCCAGAGTGTGGAAGTGCAAAGCAAGATAAATCAACGGTTTCTAGAGGAGCAACAAGGGGTCAAAGAGGAACAAAAGGTGATAAAGAGCCAACTCACCAAGTTGACTAATTTATTGATGGTTCAAGAGCAAAGTCATTTTTCTTTGTAGCCACAACCTAATCCAAGGGGACAACATATGACACTGATGAGAGTCATAAAATGTATCTTAACAATACTTATTTGTTGGCATTTTTGGGTTGATCAAGGTTTGAATTGCACTTTTATACCTTAATAACTCTAAAGTGATATTCTTGGATCATTGACTTGTTTCGGTGCATTTTCAGGTACTTTGTGTTTAAAAGAGATGGAAAAGCTATCGTTGTGTGAAGCACTAAGATTCCATACATATGAAGGTGAAGGAGTGGTTGCGGAAGGACAAAATGAAGAGAAATCAAGTCTTAAGTATGTGCGCTGCGGACTGAAGAAGTCTAAGCCTCGGCCTCCAGAACTAAGCCCAAAAGAGGAAGGATGCCATCAGGCAGAGCCGCAGCCTAGACCAGGTAGGGCCGCAGCCTCCAAAAAGTGAAGAAAACAAAGAAAAGATTGACCCGCGGCGCGAGTAAGTGTGAGGAAGTAGTTGCGACTTTTAATAGTCAAGATGCAACTGATGATATCGTGAGACTCAAGTTTTTTCCTTTCTCTTTGAAGGATAAAGCTAAGAGTTGGCTGTACTCACTAAGACCACGATCTATTGGGACATGGAATGAGATGACTCAGGTTTTCTTCAATAAATACTTCCCTCAACATAAGACAAATGCTTTAAAAAGGCAAATCTCCACCTTTGCACAAAAGGATAATGAGACTTTGTATCAGTCTTGGGAGAAATTTAAGGAGCTATTAAGTATTTGTCCTCACCATGGGTATGAGAGTTGGTGCTTAGTGAGCTACTTTTATGAGGGACTTACCTATAGAGAGCGCCAATTTGTAGAGATGATGTGTAATGGTGAATTTCTGCAAAAAGATCCTAATGAGGCCATAGGATACCTCAATGTGCTTGCTGAAAAAGCTCATACTTGGACTGGACCTAATGCTACTGAAAGCACAAATAGGTCACGACCTGTAGGAAACCTAAGTAGTGGTGGAATATACCATATTAGGGAAGAAGACAACCTAAAAGCTAAGGTCGAAATGCTCACTAGGGAGTTAAATGCATTAAAGACTAAAGGCTCATAGCCAACACACGTGGTTAATCATGCCAAATCTTCGGAACCATGTTTTGTGTGTGGTAGGGTAGATCATCCCGCTCAAGAGTGCCCCATATTCGTAGATATGAGAGGGATGTATGAGGAACAATATAAGCCTTTAGGCATGTACAAGAAGCCTCTAGCACCCTTCTCTAACACCTATAATCCGGAATGGCGCAGTCACCTCAACTTCAGCTGGAAGTCTGAAAGCTAGCAGCTTGCATAACCCCCAAGATCATGCCCTACACCATATAATGCACCCTCATCCTCTAGGAAGTCTTTAGAAGACACTTTACATGCTTTCATTGAGGCACAGGGTAAGACAAACCAAAGGTGTGAAGCATTAATCACACAGGTTGTGGAAGAGAATAAGGAAATAAGGAGCCAAGTGTCTAAATTGATGGGCTCCTTGAGTGTGAATGAGCGAGGTAAGTTCCCTTCCCAAGCTCAGTCCTTACCCCATAGTTAACACATGGCACAAGCAAATCTAAAAGATATAAATGCCATTGTGAAAAGAAGTGGTGATAAGAGCCATAAAATACATCTCAACGATGTTTAATTGTTAGCATTTTATGATTCTTCTCGGTCTTTATTGCACTTTTATGTGTTGATAACTCTTAAATAATATTATTGGACCACTAACTTATTTTAGTGCATTTTTAGGTACTTTAAATTCAAAAGAGATGGAAAAGCTATCATTTCTTGAAGTACAATAACTCGATGAACACCGGAGTGAAGGTTCACCAGCAGTTGGAAAAGAGTTTCACTAAATTGCTAGAATTACCCGTACAGATCAATCATCTTTGCAAATTAAACTGTATTGATGCAAGAAAAACCATGCAATGAGCCATATATTCTTAGAAAGATCCGGAAGTCTATTTTTTGGAGAATTTTACGGCTCGTCAAAATGATTTTCCTAGAGAAAGTTATGGCAGTTTTAGTAGACAAAGGTCAGTCCAGAACAGCACCAGCTAGCACCGCGGTGCCCAGAAACCTCCACATCTTACCCCTCAGCCAGCACTGTGGTGCTCTTCAGCCAGCACCATAGTGCCCAGAAGCTTGCCCAACCAAATTATGCCTAGCACCACAGCACCCATACAGCAGCACCGCAGCGCGCACACGCTTTTCTTCTCCAAGCTTTGACCTAATTAGGATTTTAATGACTTTTTAAACCCTAAAACACCCTTGGACCTTGTGTATTATAAATAGACCACTTAGAGTTTGTAAAAGGGACATTGATTAGTGGCCGGAGGCTGGGGAAAACATCATGAAGGCTGCCATACTCTCCCCCATGGCCAACTAATCTCCAAGCAAGGTGAAGGGATGAATCCCTAGGTGTAGTTGTTCTTATTTTCTAGTCTTGATTCATTGTAGTTTAGATTTATTATCATTAAACATTGTTATGATTTACTTTTTAATCTAATTATAAGATTTCCCCTTAATCCGGTGATTACATCTTTCTCCCCCATATAAGTTTAGTCATGCTCTTCTTATGTGATGTTGTTGAGGTGTGATTGAGTTCAGTAGATTTCTCCTATAGATTTGCCCATTACTGCGGTATTTTCATTATGATATATTGTCGTTTCTTGATAATCTATAAGTTAGGTCATGTGTGCTTGAAAGCAAAGAGTATTTCATAACAATTACATTAGGGTTTATATATGTGCTTTAATTGAATATTTATTGATTGCTTGTTTGGGATGTGAAACTTGCAATCGAGATAAAAACAACTGAATCAAGAATAGAATAAGGCAATGAACCTAGGATGGATTCTTGGACCCTTGTTGTTCTATTATATTTACACAATTATTTCACACTACTTCAAACTCAGATTTTCTCGTTTAACTTTTATCATTCGTTTTAAGGTTTGCACTTTCTCTTGTAGTTAGTTTGTCTACAACTACCGTGTTATTCTTTGGGCGTAATCAAATATTGGCGCCGTTGTCGGGGAGACACACTTACTTACAAGGAAGTTGTCAACTCTAAGACATGATGGTAGAAGAGTTGTAAATAGTTTTTTTTTTCTTTCAGCAGTTTGTAAAGGTGGTAACTTTGTTCCCTCTTTTAGCTTGCTGCATTAATTTTTTTTATTTTTTTATTATTTTATTTTATCTTATTTTATTCTTTCTTTTTATAGTATTTGTTTTCATTATTTTGTTACCTTGAATGCAAAGACATAGAGATGCTTTGGGTAGATTTGCTAGTAGGCCTGTGCTAGAGTCAAAATTAAATTCCTTTCTAAATCCCTTATTTGACAGTCCACCTAGTCCTGAAGAAATGAGCGAACATGAATATCAGCCCCCCAGGACCCTTCAAGATTATCTCAACCCTATATGCACAGCCACACCATTATGCATCATGTTTCCCGCCAATACTCGCCAACTAGATTTTAAAATAGGGATAATACAATTATTCCCTAAATACTCACTAAGACCCATATGTGCATATTAGAGAGTTTGAGGAAGTAGTTGCGACTTTTTATAGTCAAGATGAAACTCATGACATTATGAAACTTAAGTTTTTTCTTTTCGCTTTGAAGGATAGAGCTAAGAGTTGGCTATACTCACTAAGACCATGATCTATTGGGTCGTGGACTGAGATGACTCAAATTTTCTTTAATAAATACTTTCCCCAACATAAGACCAATGCTTTAAAAAGACAAATCTCCACCTTTGCACAAAAGGACAGCGAGACTTTGTATCAGTCTTGGGAGAAATTTAAGGAGTTATTGAGTATCTGCCTTTACCATGGGTATGAGAGTTAACGCTTAGTGAGCTATTTTTATGAGGGACTTACATATAGAGAGCGCCAATTCGTAGAGATAATGTGTAATGGTGAGTTTTTAGAGAAAGATCCTGATGAGGCCATAGAGTACCTCAATGAGCTTGCTGAAAAAGCTCACACTTGGACTGAACCTAGCGCTACTAAAAGCATAAATAGGTCACGACCTATAGGGAACCCAAATGGTGGTGGAGTATACCATCTTAGGGAAGAGGATAATTTTAAGGCCAAGGTCGAGATGCTCACTAGGGAACTAGAGGTGTTAAAAACTAAGATCTTAAAGCCAACACATGTAGCTAATCATGCAAAGTCTTTTGAACCATGTTTTGTGTGTGGCGGGGTAGATCATCTCGCCCAAGAGTGCCCCACATTTGCTAAGATGAGAGGGATGTATGAGGAATAGTGTAATGCCTTAGGCATGTACAAGAAGCCTTTGGCACCCTTCTCTGATACTTATAATCCGGGATGGAGAAATCGCCCCAATTTCAGCTGGAAGTCTGAAAACCAGCAGCTTGCACAACCCCATGCACCATGTCTTGAACCATATCATGCACCTGTATCTTATAGGAGTCCTTTAGAAGACATTTTACATGCTTTTATTGAGGTACAGGGGAAGACTAATCAAAGGCTTGAAGCTTTAATTGTGCAAGTTGTTGAAGAATATAAGGACTTAAAGAGCCAAGTGTCCAAGTTGATGAACTACTTGAGTGTGACTGAGCAAGGTAAATTCCCTTCTCAAGCTCAGTCCACACCCCATGGTTAACACCTAGCACAAAAGAATTTGAAGGAGGTGAATGTCATTGAGACACTAAGTGGTAAGTCCTTACACATCCCAACAAAAAAAAAATCAGAGGATGTGGACGAAACCCACCAAGCATACATGATTGACTCATTCATGGAAAAAGTCTAGAACCTTAATCCATTGGAGTCCACCTTCATCCATGGCTTCACAAGAGCATATATCGAGCTAGAATTTACGGATGTTACTAATGACATCCTTCAGGCCTCTCCAAAGCATACAAGCACCGATTTTGGCAGTGAAGAAGTAGCTGGTGCATTCAACCTATGTTTTTCAAAGAGGGAATAAAAGCGTCTGGCTGAAGACGTAAAACTTAGTGCTCATGGGAGGCAACCCACAATATATCCTTTTATTTTTACTATTTTTCATATTTCATATTTCTTTTTCTTATTTATTATTATTATTTTGCTGTTTTCCAGTTTTACTTTCGTATTTCTTTTTCAAGGACAAATATACGAAGCAGTTCAGATGGTGGAGCATAATTTTCAACTTCTATGCACCTTTGGCTACAAAGGGAGTTTCCTTTACTCTTTTTTTTACATTGAGGTCAATGCAATTTTTAAGTTGGGGGTGGAGGAAACCCATCTCTTTGTTTCCATATTCTTTATTTCCATACATTTTTTTCTTTTTCCATTGAACTGCTTGGTGTCATTTTCCCTTCTTGTTTGTTTTTAGCATGCTTGGTGTTAGCCTTAGAGTTAATTCACATGTCAATGATATGAACCTAATTGAGATAGCATACAGTATTTAGAAGAAGTTAAATTTTGTTTCGGTTTGAGAATAATTTAAGTGTCAATCTTGATTTGGCTTGAGACTCTAGTTTGTGGTAAGATTATATGATTAGTCTAAACATTTAGAGAAGTTTTATGTGTGATTACTTTGTGAATATTTTTGCGGTCTCGACAAGCTCTAGAACTTACTTGATAACCACTTGAGGTGAATTCCTAGAATGCACATTACTTAGGATATGATATAGGCCATTTTTGGACCATTTGAGCCTTTCGAACTTACCATTGCTATATTTATCACTAGTCACCCATTTGAGCCTTTTTCTTGAAAAAGAATTTGGGCTTTATTTCTTTCAATAGCCCATTTACTCACCTTTATGAGCCTAAGAAAATATTTTATCCTTACCTTTCTCTTAAAAGAACTTAGCTATGCACATTTGTTGAGGAGCACTTAAAAGGAGTAAGGATGGGAATATGAGAAAATATCACTACCATAACCCAACTACATTAAAGGAGATAAGTTGGGGGTTGTGGAAAAGAAAAGAAAAGAGAAGAAAAGAATGAAAAAGGAGGTGAATGATCTTATGCCAAAATACAAAAGAAAAGAAAATAGAAGTGAATTATGGCAAAGAAAGAGGAATAGAAAAGAAAAAGAAAATAGAAGTGAATTATGGCAAAGAAAGAAGGAAAGAAAAGAAAAAGAAAAAGAGAAGTGAATTATGGCAAAGAAAGAAGAAAAGAAAAGAAAAGAGTTGATTTGAGAAAAATGCTCGAACAAATAGTTGAAAAAGTTGGGTGATGAAGTAAGGTTATCTAGTGCTTAAAAGAGGTTGTGTTTAAAGCTATGAGATTGAGTTCTTTTACTTGTGAATCCTTCCCATTCTTTCTTAAACTTTACCTTAGCCTAACGTTACAAGCTTATTAAAGACCTATTGATCCAATGTAATGTGATTTTTTCTACAATAGTGGAGAATGGTTTGAAATGTAAGCCTATGGAGCTTGTTTTTGTGATTGATGTCACAAAATTTATCATATTTTAGAGGCCAAGACTTGTATTCACGAACCTTATGCATAAAATCATCCTGATGTTTGTATTAATGGATTGTGGTAAGATGGATGTTAAGAGTCAATAACGATTTTAAGATTGATGTTCAGATTACTTTAGAACTTGGGTGAAATTTAATGATTCTATGCGCCGTGTGTTATGTGCAATTTTTGAGACAAAATTGAATTACTCTTGGTTTAACACTAACATTGCTTTACTTTATTTCGATTCCCACCATGGATTTCATCTTTTATTTCCACTTGAATTGCTAGGGACTAGCAATAAGCCAGTTGGGGGTTGTTATAAGAGCCATAAAATGCATCTTAACGATGTTTAATTGTTAGCATTTTATGATTCTTCTCGGTCTTTATTGCACTTTTATGTGTTGATACCTCTTAAATACTATTATTGGACCACTAACTTATTTCAGTGCATTTTTAGGCACTTTAAGTTCAAAAGAGATGGAAAAGCTATCATTACTTGAAGTACAATGACTCGATGAACACCGGAGTGAAGGTTCACAAGCACTTGGAAAGGAGTTTCACTAAATTTTCAGAATTGCCCGTACAGATCAATCATCTTTGCAAATTTCCAGAACACCGGAGTGAAGGTTCACAATCATCTTTGCAAATTAAACTATATCTTTGCAAATTAGCCATATATGCTTAGAAAGATCCGGAAGTCTATTTTTTGGAGAATTTTACGGCTCTTCAAAATGATTTTCCTAGAGAAAGTTATGGCTGTTTTAGTAGACAAATGTCAGTGCAGTGATGCCCAGAAACCTTCACATCTTGCCCCTCAGCCAGCACCGCAGTGCCCAGAAGCTCGTCCAGCCAAATTATGCCTAGCACCGCAGTGTGCACACATTTTTCTTCTCTGAGGTTTGACCTAATTAGGATTTTAATTACTTTTTAAAACCTAAAACACCCTTAGACCTTATATATTATAAATAGAACACTTAGGGTTTGTAAAAGGGACATTGATTAGAGGCCAGAGGCCGGAGAAAACATCATGAAGGCTGCCACACTCTCCCCCATGGCCAACTAATCTCCAAGCAAGGCGAAGGGATGAATCCCTAGGTGTAGTTGTTCTTATTTTTTAGTCTTGATTCATTGTAGTTCAGATTTATTATCATTAAACATTGTTATGATTTACTTTTTAATCTAATTAGAAGATTTCCCCTTAATCCGGTGATTGCATCATTCTCCATCATATAAGTTTAGTCATGCTCTTCTTATGTGATGTTGTTGAGGAGTGATTGAGTTCGGTAGATTTCTCTTATAGATTTGTCCATTACTGTGGTATTTTCATTATGATGTATTGTTGTTTCTTGATAATCTATAAGTTAGGTCATGTGTGCTTGAAAGCAAAGAGTATTTCATAACAATTACATTAGGGTTTATATATATGCTTTAATTGAATATTTTTCGGTTGCTTGTTTGGGATGTGAAACTTGCAATCGAGATAAAAACAACTGAATCAAGAATAGTATAAGGCAACGAACCTAGGGAGGATTCTCGAACCCTTGTTGTTCTATTATATTTACACAATTATTTCACACTACTTCAAACTCAGATTTTCTTGTTTAACTTTTATTGTTCGTTTTAAGGTTTGCACTTTCTCTTATAGTTAGTTTGTCTCCTTGTGGAATCAACACCCTAAAGGCGTGCTACAACTATCTTGTTATACTTTGGGTGTAAACAAGTGGTAAGTCACTACACATCCCAACAACAAACAAATTAAAGGATATGGAAAAGGGTCAAGGTTGTAGTGATGCCGAGTTACCCAAGGACCCTGAAGTTACCAAGAGCCCTGTTAAGGCACCATTCCCTCAAGCCTTAAAATCAAACAAGAAAAATCTGGACCTAAGCAATGAAATCCTAGATAATTTAAGGCAAGTAAAACTTAATCTACCTCTTTTGCATGTGATTAAGCAAGTTTCTACCTATGCAAAAGTTCTCAAGGATTTGTGTACCATTTAGAGGAAACACCATGTAAAGAAAACAACATTCCTAACAGAGCAAGTTAGTGCTTTAATTAAGCAAAGGATTCCCCCCCAATATAAGGATCCTAGCTATCCAACCATTGCATGTAGCATTGGAAATCATGAGGTTGGACAAGCATTGCTAGATTTAGGAGCTAGTGTAAACCTGATGCTATTTTCTATTTATGTACAGCTGGGTTTGGGAGAAATCAAACCAACTGCTGTGGTATTACAATTGGCTGACTGTTCAGTCAAAGTATCCCAGGCTGTGGTAGAGGATGTTCTCAATCAAACTGATAAATTTTATAATCCTATTGATTTCCTAATCATTGATACTACCTCTACTGTTGACACTAACTTTAAAATTCCTTTGATTTTGGGTAGACCTTTCCTTGCTACTGCAAATGCTCTTATTAATTGCAGGAATGGACTCATGAAGTTGTCCTTTGGAAACATGACTCTCGAGGTGAACATTTTCAATGTTGCAAAACAGCCCGAAGATGAGGATGAGAACCACCACTTATACATGATCGAGTCACTCATCGATAAGGGAGTTTACATAGCTCATGACTTTGATCCTCTTGAATAATTTCTTTTTAATTCTAAGATTGATTCCATTAATGATAAAACTGATATAATTGATATTTGTGCTTTGTTTGATAAATCTTAGGATTATGGCACTCGAGCATGGCAACCAAAGTTTGAGGAACTGCCCGAAAAAAGCGAGAAACAAATCCCCTCAAGTGTGGAAGCACCTAAAGTTGAATTGAAGCCACTACCTAAGGGTTTGAAGCATGTTTTCCTCGGTCCAGGTGATACTTTTCCTATTATTATCTCATCTGAATTGTTTGAGTCTCAAGGTAAGAAATTAATTCGGACCTTAAATCCACATAAATCAGCCTTAGGTTGGAGCATGGCTGATTTAAAAGGAATTAGTCCCCTGATCTATTCTCATAAGATAAATTTGGATGAAGGAACTAGTCCTTGTAGAGACCCTCAACGTATGCTTAACCCCATTATGAAAGAAGTAGTGAAAAATGAAGTGCTGAAACTATTAGATGCAGGAATTATCTATCCTATAGCTGATAGCAAATGGGTAAGTCCTACACAAGTCGTTCCTAAAGAGTCTGGTGTCACAGTGGTAAAGAATGACCTAGGAGAGTTAGTCCCTAAAAAACTTGTGACTGGGTGGCAATGTGCATTGATTACAGAAAAATAAATGCTGCCACCCGAAAAGACCATTTCCCACTCCCTTTTATCGATCAAATTCTTGAGTGTGTAGCTGGTCATCCTTTTTATTGTTTCTTGGATGGTTATTCTGGTTATTATCAAATTGAAATTGCATTAAAAGACCAGGATATTACCACTTTCACTTGTCCTTTTGGCACTTATGCTTTTCGTAGAATGCCATTTGGATTGTGTAATGTGCCTGCCACTTTTCAATGTTGCATGATGAGAATCTTTAGTGACATGGTTGAAAATTGCATGGAGGTTTTTATGGATGACTTAACTGTTTTTGGATCTTCATTTGATGCATGCTTATTGAATTTAGAAAAAGTATTGATTCATTGTGAGGAAAAGGAATTAGTCTTAAATTGGGAAAAATGTCATTTCATGGTACCATCCGGTATTGTCTTAGGGCATGTTGTTTCTTCTAAAGGGAAAGAGGTTGATCAATCTAAGATTGAATTAATTTCTAAATTACCCACACGTAAGACAGTAAAAGATGTAAGATCTTTCCTTGGTCATGCTGGTTTTTATAGGAGGTTCATACAAAACTTTTCCAACATATCTAGACCACTATGTGCCCTCCTAGTTAAAGATGTCCTATTTGAGTGGACTCAAGCTTGTCAAAAGGCCTTTAAAATGCTGATTGGCAAGCTTACTTGAGCACCTATAATGCAGTCACCTGATTGGACTTTACCCTTTAAAATCATGTGTGATGCTAGTGACTATGCTATAGGTGTTGTTCTTAGACAGCGAAGAGAGGGAAAACCTTTTGTCATTTACTATGCTAGTAAAACCCTGAATAGTGCTCAAATGAATTACTCCACCACTGAAAAAGAATTGCTTGCTGTAGTATTTGCTTTGGACAAGTTTCATACCTATTTAATTGGTTCTCCTATTCTTATTTTCACAGATCATGCAGCCCTCAAGTACCTTCTTACAAAGAAGGATGCTAAGGCACGACTAATACGATGGATCCTACTCTTGCAAGAATCTGACATAACCATCAAAGAAAAGAAAGAAGTAGAGAACGTAATGGTTGACCATCTATCAAGGCTCACATTTGAAGACACCTCTGACGACATACCAATCAAGGATGATTTTCTCGATGAGCATTTACTCTCTGTTACTTCTCTACCATGGTTTGCTCATATCGTGAATTATTTGGCTACCAGTGAGATACCGATGGATTGGAGCACTCAAGACAAGAGGAAATTCTTGAATGAGGTCCATAATTTTTATTGGGATGACTCATGTCCTTTCAAGTACTGCCCTAACCAAATTTTAAGGCGTTGCATCCCTAATGAAGAGATTGCCAGTGTCTTGAAATTTTGTCTCTCCCAAGCTTGTGGGAGCCACTTTTCAATGAAAAAAACCACTGCAAAAATTTTGTAGTGTGGATTTTATTGGCCCACCTTGTTTAAAGACGCAAATATCTTTTGTCGCTCATGTGAAAAGTGTCAGAAGTTAGAAGCTGTGTCTCGTCGTAATATGATGCTCTTAAACCCAATTTTAGTGATTGAAATCTTTGATTGTTGGGGCATTGATTTTATGGGACCATTTCCTCCTTCCTTCGGATATCAATATATCATTGTGGCAATAGATTATGTGTTAAAATGGGTAGAGGCAGCAGCTTGCTGAAGCAATGATAATAGAACAGTAATTAAATTTCTCAAAGAAAACGTTATCTCGATTTGGTACACCACGTGCTATAATTAGTGATCGAGGTACACATTTTTGTAACCGTTCTTTTGAAGCTCTGATGAGAAAATATGGGGTGTTACATAAGATCTCTACAGCTTACCACCCTCAGACTAGTGGACAAGTAGAACTTGCAAATAGGGAAATCAAGCAAATTTTAGAAAAAAGGGTCAACCGGGATCGCAAGGATTGGTCTTTGAGACTAGTGGATGCACTTTGGGCTTACTAAATAGCTTTCAAAACTCCCTTAGGTATGCCACCTTATAGGCTTGTTTTTGGAAAGCCTTACCACTTACCTGTGGAGCTCAAGCATCAAGCTTATTGGGCCATCAAGTCTTTCAATTTTGATATAGGAGAAGCGGGTAAGCTTATGAAATATCAGTTGACCGAGTTAGAGGAGTTAAGAAATGATGCTTATGAGAACTCTAGAATCTATAAGGCTAAAATAAAAGTGTTTCATGATAAAAATGTTTTTAGGAAAACATTTAAACCTAATGATCGGGTGTTCTTATACGATTCTAGACTCCATAAACGTCTAGGAAAACTTCGGTCGAGGTTGACCGGCCCATTTGTAGTGAAAAATGTTTTTTAGTTTAAAGTTTATTTTTATTAATTTTGTTTTGCTAATTTTATTATTTTATTTGGCACACAAACAAGTTTTCACCAAAAAAAGGCCCAGGTCACGCCCAGGCCCAGCCTAGCGCGCCTCGCCCACCAGGAAGCGCACCAGCCCAGTAACCTGTGCGCCTAGGCCCAGGTCACACCCGAGCTCGCATATTAGCACGCCGTGGCCCAGCACCTTGTGCGCTGCAGCGAACAGCATGCACGCACACATGCCCCTCAGCCCAAGCCGTGGCGCCCCTCAGCCCACGCCACAGTGCTAACTCGGGTCCAGCAATTTAAAACCCCAAATCAGCCCCTTTCCTCTTCATTTCTCTTTTACAAAAATATAGCACACTCATTTCTCTCTCATCCTCTCTCCAAACCCTCACTTACCCACTCATTTTTGCTTAAAATTGCTTGATTCTAACATCATTTCTTGAAGTATTAAGCACTAATATTGCAGATTTTTGTTGGAAATTTCTCCAAAAAGCTTGGTACTAAGAAGATTTTGGGTTCATCAAGAAAATTTCAAATTGGTGGGTACTCTTTCTTCTCTCCAACTATGGGCATCAAGTAAGACCAATTTCTTCTCTTAGTTGTTCCTTTATGCTATTTGGGTGGTTGATTTTGAATTAGTTCTATTGTTCTATACATTTGATTCAAATGGCCTCTAAAACCAAAAGACCAAGGGGGAAACAAGCTCAAGAGTATGACGAGAGCAAATTTGTTACTTTTGAGGCTAGTGAGAGATATGTTAGGATGATGCACACTAGAAAACCCATTCCTGAGAGAGGATTCAATATCACAGAGAGGGGGAACACAACCTTGTTTAGAATGATTATTGATAGGCATTGGGGTACATTTGCTAAACAACCATCTCATTCCCTCACAAATGTGGTGAGAGAATTCTATGCTAATGCTGAAGAACATAGGAATGGTAAGGTAAAGATGAGAGGAAAAACAGTTTCTTTTTGCAATACATCTATAAATAGATTCTATGGGCTACCTAAAATAGAAAATAGTGAGTATATTACATATGTGTCTAATATTAATTATGAAGAGATTTGCAATACTCTTTGTATTCCGGGCACTACATAGAAAATGACGGGTGATACCCCTATAACCTTGCCCGGTACTTCTCTGACTGTAAATGCTCGAGCTTGGCAATATTTTGTATGTCAGAGATTGATGCTTGCTACCCATGATTACGCCCAAAACATAATGCGGTAGTTGTAGCATAGCTTTAGGATGTCGATTCCACAAGGAAACAAGTTAACTACAAAAGAAGGTGTGAACCATAACACAAACGATAAAGATTTAAGTGAGAAAGTATGAACTGTTGATAATGGAAAAATTGTGTAAAATAGATTGTAAAATATAATAGAGGAACAACAAGGTTCTGGGAATCCTCCTTAGGTTCGTTTCCCTAATCCTAACTTGATTAAGTTGTTTTTATCTCGATTGCAAGTTTCACATCCCAAACAAGCAATCAGAGGATATTCAATGAGAGCACGTATAAAAACCCTAATGTAATTGTTATGAAATACTTTACTTTTGCTTCATGCACATATGATCTATCCTACAGGTTTATCATGAAATGACAATATTGCAGTAATGGACAAGACTAAAGGATAAATCTACCGGATTCAATCATACCCAAATAATCTTGACATAATAAAAGCATGACTAGATTTATATCAAGGAGAAAGATACAATCACCAGATTAGAGAAAATCTTATAATTAGATAGCAAAGTAAATCATAAAAATGTTTTGATGTTAAATCCCTACTACAACAAAATCAAAGAAAGGAAAATAGGAACAACTATACCTAGGGATTCATCCCTTCACCTTGCTTGGAGATTAGTTAGCCATGGGGCTCATGGTTGAACACTTTGATGGAGGAGAATTGGTTGCTTCCTTGAGTTTTCTAGGTTTTATGAATGTCCTTTATCAAACCCTAAGTGGGCTATTTATAATACAAGAGGTCAAATGTGTTTTTAGGGTTTAAACAATTATAAAAAAACCTAATTAAGTTGTAACTCGGAGACAGGGTATCGGGGTCGTGCCTAGGCTCATATTGGGTCAGACCGCGGCTCAGATTGTGCTGATTTCTTCTCCTTCTATGGGCCATGGCCTAGCTTGATCCAAGCCTAGGCTTAGCCGTCCAGGCCGTGGTTCACCCTGATCCAAGCCTAGGCCTGACCTGATGCTTTTTCCTTGCTATTTTGATGCACTTTCTGGAGGCTGAGGCTTGGATAATTCTTGGCCGCAGTGCACACTCTATAAACTTGATTTCTCTTCATTTTCCCTTCCACAACCATGTCTTTACTTCAGTGTGCCTCGAGTCTTTGTGCTTCAAACAACAATGGCTTTTTCTCCTCTTTTGAACTTAATTTACCTGAAAATGCACCGAAATAAGTTAATGATCCAAGAATACCACTTTAGAGTTATTAACATATAAAAGTGAAATTAAGATCTAGATCAACCCTAAAATGCTAATGATTAAGAACTATTAAGATGCATTTTATGGCTCTCATCACAACCCCTAACTAGCTTATTGCTAGTCCCTAGCAATTCAAGCAAAAACAAGAGATGAATTCTACGGTGAGAATCACAACAAAGTAAAGCAATTTCAGTGTTAACTAAGAGTGATTCACTTTTTGTCTCAAAAATTTCACATAACACACAGCATATAGAATCATTAAATTTCACGCCAAATTCAAAAGTAATACAAGCATCAATCTTGAGATCGTTATTGACTCTTTACATCCATCTTACCACAATCCATTAATCCAAACATCCGGATGATTTTATGCATACTTTCGTGAATACAAGTCTTGGCCTCTAAAACATGATAACTTACGTGACATCAATCACAAAAACAAGCTCCATAGGCTTACATTTCAAACCTCTCTCTACTATTGTAGAAAAATCACATTACATTGGATCAATAGGTCTTTAATAAGCTTGTAACGTTAGGCTAAGGTAAAGGTTAAGAAAGAATGGGAAGGATTCACAAGTAAAAGAACTCAATCTCTTAGCTTTAAACACAACTACTTTTCAGCACTAGATAACCTTACTTCAACACCCAACTTTTTCAACCATTTTTCAAGCATTTTTCTCAAATCACCACTTTTCTTTTCTTTTCTTCTTTCTTTGCCATAATTCACTTCTCTTTTCTTTTCTATTTTGGCATAAGACCATTCACGTCCTTTTCCATTTTTCTTTTCTTTCCATAACCCCCAGCTTATCTCATTTAATGTACTTGGGTTATGGTAGTGATATTTTCTCATATTTCCATCCTTACTCCTTTTAAGTGATCCTCAACAAATGTGTATAGCTAAGTTCTTTTAAGAGAAAGGTAAGGATAAAATATTTTCTTAGACTCATAAAGGTGAGTAAATGGGCTTTTGAAAGAAATAAGGCTCAAATTATTTTTCAAGAAAAGGGCTCAAATAGGTGACTAGTGGTAAATATAGCAATGGTAGGTTTGATAGCCTCAAACAGTCCAAAAATGGCCTCTATCATATCCTAAGTAATGTGCATTCTAGGAATTCACCTCAAGTGGTTATCAAGTAAGTTCTAGAGCTTTTCGAGACCGCAAAAATATTCACAAAATAATCACACATAAAGCTTCTTTAAATGTTTAAGACTAATTATACAATCTTATCACAAACTAGAGTCTCAAACCAAATGAAGATTGATACTTAAATTAATTTCAAACCGAAGCAAAATTTAACTTCTTCTAAATGCTATATGCGATCTCAATTAAGTTCATATCATTGATATGTGAATTAACTCTAAGGCTAACATAAAACATGCTAAACACAACAATTAAGGAAAATGACACCAATCAGTTCAATGAAAGAAAAAGAATGTGTTTCCTCCACCCCTAACTTAAAAATTACATTGACCTCAATGTTTAAAGAGAAGGTAAAGGAAACTCCCTTTGAAGCACAAGGGCACAGAAGCTGAAAATTGTGCACCTCCATCTGAACTACGTGCTATACTTCTTATGAAAAGTCCGATCTACAACATAGAGCAAACAAACAGAAAGCAACTGCGGTGTACCATTAAGATTCTCACCGTATATTAGCACAGGAAATGGAAATAAATAACCGAAAACGAAAATAAAGTATAAAAACAAAAAGAAAAAAAAACACAATAAAAGTTAGTATAATTATCCAATAAAGATAAACTAAAGGGGGACAACAAAATAGCACCCAAAATTAATCCCCTATATCCTCATCCTTGTTCTCATTCTCTTCTTCATTCTCTTCACCTTCCTCGGTAGGTGGATCAAAAGATGAACCCAGGTAGGGTGGCAAAGTAGGAAAATGATCCATGTTACAACCAATAGCAGAGGCAAGGTGTTGGTATATTTGACCGAAAGAAGAGTACACCCCCGCTTGATAATCGGCTTAGCTAGCCAAAAATTGTTCTTGACGATTAAAGAAGCGTTCTTGACGATCGAATCTATCATGCAAAAATTTATGATGTTCGTCAAAACGAATCTCTAAACACTCAAGGCGTTCGGCAACAGTGTAATGCCTAGAGGGGAGAGGAGGGGGAGCAACAATGGTGACTCTTTCTCCCGGAGTTTGCGGCCTTGAGGCTTTTAGTAGAGTGAGCACGCCATCATCAATGGGTTTCTTGAGTGGGTGGGTTTCTTCATTACTACTGTAAGGGACGTCGGCTTGGAGCCATAATTGGGTAATCAATGAAGGAAAGTATAAACCAAGCTTGTGTCGCACAGTATATAGGATAGAATTGAATATGACTTGGCCCACATCTATGGTCATACCCATCAAAATTGCATATATAAAAAAAGCTCTCTCAATAGATAGGTCACTATAATGTGTAGCAGGCATCATCCATTGACATACAAAATATTGCCATACCCGAACATTAATAACAAGAGACGCATCGAGCAAGGTTTTATGGGTTTGACCCATCATTTTCCAAGCGGTGCCCGAAATACAAAGAGTATTACAAATCTCATCATAATCAATTCTAGATACATATGCAAGATACTCACAGTGGGCAATGTCAGGTAACCCATAGATCCTATTAATGGATGTGCTGCTAAAAGAGACTGTTTTTCCCCTCACCATTACCTTACCATTCTGATGTTCGTAGGCATTGGCATAGAATTCTCTAACTATATTAGGGTGAGAAGGTTGTCTTGTAAATGTGCCCCAATTCCTAGCAATAATAATTCTAAATAAGTCTGGATTCCCCCTCTCAGTGATATTGAATCCTCTCTCAGGAATGATTTTCCTAGTATTTAACATGCTAAGATAATGCTCACTAGCCTCAAAACTAGCAAATTTGCTCTCATCAAATTCTTGAGGTTGTTTCCCTCTTGGTCTCTTGGATTTGGGTGCCATTCGAATCAAGTGTGTAATAAAATAAAGCGAAATCAACCACCCAAATAGCACAATTGAACAATAAAGGGAAGAATTTTTGCTTACTTGATACTCAAAATTGGAGAGAAGAAAACTAACCACCAACTTGAAGTTTGCTTGATGAGCACCAAAAGCTACTTAGAACCAAGTTGATTGGAGAAATTTCCAATAAAAGTTGCAAGATTAGTGCAAAATCCTACAAGAAATGAAGTTTAAATAAAGAAATTTTGAGGAAAAGTGAGAAGAGAGGTTAGGGTGTAGAGAGAGGAAGAGAAAGAGAGAGAAGGGCTACTGTGATCGTGTGTTTGAAATGAAGAGGAGAGGTGCAGAAACAAGAGTTTTATTTATGTGTAGATACAAGTGGCAAAACAGGACAAGTCGCGGCTTGGCAGAGGGTGTGCCGCGGCTTGAGTTGTGAGAGGAGTTACGACATTCTATGGGCCACGGCGCACGGACAGCTGGGGTGCAACGTGGGTTGGGGCGAATTGGGCTAGTTCTGTGGGCCTAGGCACGGGCTGTGGTGGGCTTAGGCGCGACCTGATGCAGATTTTGGGAAAAAAAATTGGTTTGCTCCTAAACAGAAAAAATAAATAAATAAATAAAGTTAGCCCCTATATATAAAAAAAATGACTTTTGAGCTAAGAATTAGATTAAATCAAACTAAAATTGAGATAAACCTAAGCAAAACAAACAAAATAAAAGAAAAATATATACAAACGTTCCTGTGTGGTGTGGTCAAGAGGAATAGACTGGGTCCATAAGTGGAATGTCTTCCACTTCTGGATCTTGTCTATTGATTAAGATCTTAAGGCACTGACTATTCACTTTAAAAATCCGACCATCCCTAGTGTCTTCTATTTCTACCGCACCATTTTCAAAAATATTTTTCACTATGAAAGGACCGATCCATCTTGACCGAAGCTTTCCAGGATGCTTATGGAGTCTAGAATCGTATAAGAACACCCGATCATTAGGTCTAAATGTTTCCCTCAAAATGTTTTTATCATGGAATAATTTCATCTTAGTCTTATAGATTCTAGAATTCTCATAAGAATCGTTTCATAATTCCTCTAACTCGGTCAATTGATACTTCCTAAGCTTACCCGTCTCTCCTATGTCAAAATTAAAAGACTTGATGGCCCAATAAGCTCGATGCTCGAGCTCCACGGGTAAGTGGCAAGGCTTTTCAAAAACAAGTCGATAAGGCGACATACCTAAGGGAGTTTTAAAAGCTGTATAGTAAGCCCAAAGCGCATCAGCTAGTCTCAAGGACCAATCCTTGCAATCTGGGTTAACTGTTTTTCTAAAATTTGTTTAATCTCTCTATTCGCAAGCTCTACTTGTCCACTAGTCTGAGGATGGTAGGCAGTAGAAATTTTATATAGCAACCCATATTTTTTCATCAAAGCTTCAAAAGAACGGTTGCAAAAATGTGTACCTAGATCATTAATTATAGCACGTGGTGTACCAAATCGAGATAATACATTTTCATTAAGAAATTTAATCACTGTTCTATTATCATTGCTTCGGCAAGCTACTGCCTCTACCCATTTAGATACATAATCTATTGCCACGATGGTATATTGGTATTCGAAGGAAGGAGGAAAAGGTCCCATGAAATCGATGCTCCAACAATCAAAGATTTCGATTACTAAAATAGGGTTTAAGGGCATCATATTTTGGCGAGACACAGCTCCTAACTTTCAACACCTCTTATATGAGCGACAATAGGTGTTTACATCTTTAAACAAGGTAGGCCAATAAAATCTACACTACAAAATTTTTGCAGTGGTTTTTTTCATTGAAAAGTGGCCTCCACAAGCTTGGGAGTGACAAAATTCTAACACACTTGCAATCTTTTCATTAGGGATGCAACGCCTTAGAATTTTGTCAGGGCAATACTTGAAAAGATAGGGGTCATCCTAATAGAAATTGCATACCTCATATAGGAATTTTCTCTTGTCTTGAGTGCTCCAATCCATTGGTATCTCACCTATAGCCAAATAATTCACGATGTGAGCAAACCATGGTAAAGAAGTAACGGAGAGTAAATGCTCATCGAGAAAGTCATCTTTGATTGGTATATCGTCGCAAGTGTCCTCAAAAGTGAGCCTTGATAGATGGTCAGCCACAACATTCTCCACTCATTTTTTGTCTTTGATGGTGATGTCGAATTCTTGTAGGAGTTGGATCCATTGTGTTAGTCGTGCTATAGCATCCTTCTTTGTAAGAAGGTACTTAAGGGCTGCATGATCTGTAAAGATAAGAATAGGGGAATCAATTAAATAAGCATGAAATTTATCTAAAACAAATACTACAGATAGCAATTCTTTTTCAGTTGCGGAGTAATTCATTTGAGCACTATTTAAAGTCTTGCTAGCATAGTAAATGACAAAAGGTTTTCCCTCTCTTCACTGTCCAAGAACAACACCTACAGCGTAGTCACTAGCATAACACATAATCTAAAAAAGTAAAGTCCAATCCGGTGACTGCATTATAGGTGCGGAGGTAAGCTTACCAATCAGTGTTTTAAAGGCCTCTTGACAAGCTTGAGTCCATTCAAAGGGGGTGTCTTTAACTAGGAGGGCACATAGTAGTCTAGATATGTTTAAAAAATTTTGTCTGAACCTCTTATAAAAACCAACATGACCAAGGAAAGATCTAACATTTTTTATTGTCTTAGGGGTAGGTAATTTAGAGATTAATTCAATTTTAGATTGATTAACCTCTATTCCTTTAAAAGAGACAATATGCCCTAAGACAATACCGGATTGTACCATGAAATAGTATTTTTCCCAATTTAGGACCAATTCTTTTTCTTCACAGCGAATCAATACTCTTTCTAGATTCATTAAGCATGCATCGAATGAAGATCCAAAAACAGTTAGGTCATCCATAAAGACCTCCATGCAATTTTCAACCATGTCACTAAAAATACTCATCATGCAGTGTTGAAAAGTAGCAGGGGCATTACATAATCCAAATGGCATTCTACGAAAAGCATAGGTGCCAAAGGGACAAGTGAAGGTGGCTTTTTCTTTGTCTTCTAATGCAATTTCTATTTGATAATAACCAGAATAACCATCTAGAAAATAGTAAAAGGGATGACCAGCTACACGCTCAAGAATTTGATCAATAAAAGGGAGTGGAAAGTGGTCTTTCTGGGTGGTAGCATTTAATTTTCTGTAATCAATGCACATACGCCATCCGGTCACAAGTTTGGTAGGGATTAGCTCTCCTATGTCATTCTTTACCACAGTGACCCCAGACTTTTTAGGGATGACGTGCGTAGGGCTTACCCATTTACTATCAGCTATGGCATATATAATACTCACATCTAACAGTTTCAGCACTTCATTTTTCACTACTTCTTTCATAGTGGGGTTAAGCCTACATTAAGGGTCTCTACGAGGACTAGTTCCTTTATCCAAATTTATTTTATGGGAGCAGATTAGGGGATTAATTCCCTTTAAATCAGCCATGCTCCATCCTAAAGCTGATTTGTTTGCATTTAAAGTTTGAATTAATTTCTTACCTTGGGTCTTAGATAATTCAGAAGAAATAATAACAGGAAAGGTATCACCTGGACTGAGAAAGGCATGTTTTAAACCTTTAGGTAGTGGCTTCAATTCGACTTTAAGTGCTTCCACACTTGAGGGGACTTGTGTCTTGCTTCTTTCGGGCAGCTCCTCAAACTTTGGTTGCCATGCCTGATTTCTATAATCCTGAGATTTGTCAAAAACAGCACAAATATCAATTATATTAGCTTTATCATCAAATAAATCTATCTCATAATTAACAAGAAAATTTTCAAGAGGATCATAATCATGAGCTAAGGAAACTCCCTCATTTATGAGTGACTAGATCATGTAAAGCTGGTGGTTTTCATCCTCATCTCCGGGCTGTTTTGCAACATTGAAAATATTCACTTCAAGGGTCATGTTTCCAAAGGATAGCTTCATGAGTCCATTCCTACAATTTATTAGAGCACTGGCAGTAGCAAGAAATAGTCTATCTAAAATTAAATGGATTTTAGAGTTAGTGTCAACAGCAGAAGTAGTATCAAGAATTAAGAAATCAACAGGATAGTAAAATTTATCAATTTGAATCAAAACATCCTCTACCACACCCTGAGGTACTTTGACTGAACGATAAACCAATTGCAATACCATGTCGGTTGGTTTGATTTCTCCTAACCCCAGCTATAAGTAAATAGAAAATGGCATTAGGTTTACACTAGCTCCTAAATCTAGCAAGGTTTGTCCAACCTCATGATTTCCAATGCTGCAAGCAATGGTAGGACAGCCCAGATCCTTGTATTTTTGGGGAATTCTTTGCTCAATTAACACACTAACTTGCTCAGTTAGGAATTCTGTTTTCTTGACATGGTGCTTCCTCTTAATTGTGCATAAATCCTTGAGAACTTTTGTATAGGTAGGAACTTGTTTAATCACATGCAAAAGTGGAAGATTAAGTTTCACTTGCCTTAAGTTCTCTAGGATTTCATTATTTATTTTCAAATTTTTCTTGTTGGATTTTAAGGCTTGAGGGAATGGTGCTTTAACAGGACTTTTGGTCACTTCAAGGTCTTTGGGTAGCTCAGCTTCACTACTAGTTTGACCCTTTTTTACATCTTCGGGTTTATTCATTGGTGGGATGTGTAGTGAATTACCACTTCGGGTCATAATGGCTTTTACATCTTTCAAATTTTCTTGTGCCATATGTTGACCATGGGGTGTGGACTGAGCTTGGGAAGGAAACTTGCCTCGCTCAGTCACACTTAAGGAGCCCATTAATTTAGACACTTGGCTCCTTATTTCTTTGATCTCCTCAACCACTTGTGTAATTAAAGCCTCACACCTTTGGTTTGTCTTACCTTGTGCTTCTAATAAAGCATGTAAGGTGTCTTCTAAAGAATTCCTAGAGGATGAGGGTGCATGATAAGGTGCTGGGTATGATCTAGGGGGTTGTCCATGCTGCTGATTTTCAGATTTTCAGCTGAAGTTGGGGTGATTTTGCCACCCTGGATTGTAAGTGTTAGAGAAGGGTGCTGGAGGCTTCTTGTACATGCCTAAGGCATTACATTGCTCCTCGTACAGCCCTCTCATATTAACAAATGTGGGGCAATCTTGAGTGGGATGATCAACCCTGCCACACACAAAACATGGTTCTAAAGGTTCGGCTTGATTAACTATGTGTGTTGGCTTTTTAGTTTCTAATGCCTCTAACTCCCCAATAAGCATTTCGACCTTGTCTTTCAGGTTTTCTTCCTCCCTAAGATGATATATTCCCCCACCACTAGGGTTTCCTATAGGATGTGACCTATTTGTGCTTTCAGTAGCACTAGGTCCAGTCCATGTGTGAGCTTTTTTAGCAAGCTCATTGAGCTATTCAATAGCCTCATCAGGGTCTTTTTGCAGAAACTCACCATTACACATCATTTGTACAAATTGGCGCTCTCTATAGATAAGACCTTCATAGAAATAGCTTACTAAATGCCAATTTTAATACCCATGATGTGGACACATACTTAACAGCTCTTTAAATTTCTCCCAAGACTGATACAAAGTCTCGTTTTCCTTGTGTGCAAAGGTGAAGATTTGTCTTTTCAAAGCATTAGTCTTATGTTGAGGGAAGTATTTGTTAAAAAAGACTTGGGTTATCTCATTCCATGACCAAATTGATCATGGTCTCAGCGAGTATAACCAACTCTTAGCTTTATCCTTCAAAGAGAAAGGAAAAAACTTGAGTCTCATAATATCATCAGTTGCATCTTGACTATGAAAAGTCACAACTACTTCCTCAAACTCTCTAATGTGCACATATAGGTTCTCGTTTTCCAAGCCATGAAAAATAGGGAGTAATTGTATCATCCCTGTTTTAAAATCTTGATGGCGAGTGTTGGCTGGAAACATAATGCATGATGGTGTGGTTGTCCGGCTAGGATGTAGGTAATCTCTAAGTGTCCTAGCAACATTTTCATTAGGGTTTTCAGCTATGTTAACAAGGTTTTCTAAATTTTCTGTTGGGTGTACACTAAGGTTCGATCTAGGCGAGGTTTCACTAAGGGACGTGGAAGGGAAAGGTATCTCTACTTCGAGTCCTTTAATGAATCTCCCTCGCGAATCTCTAGGTCTAAGCATACACCAACTAAGTTTTTAAAAGTGATAAATAAAACAGAAAAAAAATCAGAAAAACTAATAGAAAGGAACGATAGTATCATCTTGTCTTAAAGTTAGCAAACTTCTTTGTAAGTAAGCGCGTTTCCCCGGTAACGGCACCAAAATTTGATTACGCCAAAAAGATAACGCGGTAGTTGTAGCACAGCTTTGGGGTGTCGATTCCACAGGGAAACAAGTTAACTACAAAAGAAGGTGTGAACCATAACACAAACGATAAAGATTTAAGTGAGAAAGTATGAACTGTTGATAATGGAGTAATTGTATAAAATAGATTGTAAAATATAATAGAGGAACAACAAGGTTTCGGGAATCCTCCCTAGGTTCATTGCCCTAATCCTAACTTGATTCAATTATTTTTATTTCGATTGCAAGTTTCACATCCTAAAGAAGTAATCGGAAGATATTCAATGAGAGCACGTATAAAAACCCTAATGTAATTGTTATGAAATACTTTACTTTTGCTTCATGCACATATGATCTATCCTATAGGTTTATCAAGAAACAACAATATATATTTTATGACAATATTGCAGCAATAGGCAAGCCTAAAGGATAAATCTACCGGATTTAATTATACCCAAATAATCTTGACATAATAAAAGCATGACTAGATTTATATCAAGGAGAAAGATACAATCACAAGATTAGAGAAAATCTTATAATTAGATAGCAAAGTAAATCATAACAATGTTTTGACATTAAATCCTTACTACAACTGAATCAAAGAAAGGAAAATAGGAACAACTACACCTAGGGATTCATCCCTTCGCCTTGCTTAGAGATTAATTAGCCATAGGGCTCATGGTTGAACACTTTGATGGAGGAGAATTGGTTGCTTCCTTGAGTTTTCTAGGTTTTATGAATGTCCTTTATCAAACCCTAAGTGGGCTATTTATAATACAAGAGGTCAAAGGTGTTTTTAGGGGTTAAACAATCATAAAAAAACCTAATTAAGTGGTAACTCGGAGACAGGGTATCGGGGTCGCGCCTAGGCTCAGATTGGGTTAGGCCGCGGCTCAGATTGTGTTGATTTCCTCTCCTTCTATGGGCCGTAGCCCAACTTGATCCAAGCCTAGGCTCAGCCCTCCAGGCCGCGGCTCACCTTGATCCAGGCCTAGGGCTAACCAGATGATTCTTCCTTGCTCTTTTGATGCACTTTCTAGAGGCTGAGGCTTGGATAATTCTTGGCCGCAACGCACACTCTATAAACTTGATTTCTCTTCATTTTCCCTTCTGCAACCATGTCTTTACTTCAGTGTGCCTCGAGTCTTTGTGCTTCAAACAACAATGGCTTTTTCTCCTCTTTTGAACTTAATTTACCTGAAAGTGCACTGAAATAAGTTAATGATCCAAGAATACCACTTTAGAGTTATTAACGTATAAAAGTGCAATTAAGATCTAGATCAACCCTAAAATGCTAATGATTAAGAACTATTAAGATGCATTTTATGGCTCTCATCAAAGCACTATAATGACCTTACTATTGAGAGAGTTGTGCTGATTTATGCCATTTTGATGGGCATGACTATTGATGTGGGCTATATCATATTTAATTCTATCATACAAACTGTGCAACAAAAGCTTGGATTGTATTTCCCTTCCTTAAGTACCCAATTATGCATATGAGTTGGAGTCCAGTACAGTCCTAATGAGGACGCCCAGCAATCAAAGAAGCCCATCGATGATGGCATGCTCAATCTGATTAAAGCCTCAAGGTCGCTAGCTCCAGGCGAGAAAGCAGCAATTGCAGCCCCTCCTCCCCCTAGGCAGTTCACTTTTGAGAGTGCCTTGAGCATTTGGAGATTCGTTTTGACGAACATCAGAAACTCTTGTATGATAGGTTTGATCGTGAACAACGATTCTTGGCTAGGTAAACTGATTATCAGGTGGGGGTATACTCTTCTTTTGGTCAGATGTACCAACACCTTACCTCCACTACTAGTTGTGACATGGATCACTTTCCCACTTTTCCACCCTATCCGGGTTCATCTTTTGATCCAAGTCCAGAGGAAGGTGAAGAGAATGAAGAAGAGGATGAATACTTAGAGGATTAGTTTCGGGTTCTATCTTGTTTGTCTCCTTTTATTTTATTTATTATCGGATGATTGTACTAACATTAATTTTGTCTTCCTTTTCGTTCTTTTATTTTTCGTACTTTTCTTCCTTTTTAGTTATTTCTTTCCATTTCATGTGTTAACCTAACATACGGTGGGAATCTTACTGTTACACCACAGTTGCTTTCTTTTTGTTTGTTTTGTTCTATGTTATAGATTGAAATTTCAACAAGAAGCATAACATGCAATTCAAATAGAGGTGCACAATTTTCAGCTTCTGTGTGCTTTTGCTTACAAAGGGAGTTTCCTTTACTTTATCTTTAACATTGAGGACAATGCAATTTTTAAGTTGGGGTGGAGGAAACGTATTTCTTTTTTAAACTGCTGGGTGTCATTTTCCCTTTTTGTTTGTTTTTAGCATGCTTTGTGTTAGCCTTGGAGTTAATTCACATGTCAATGATATAAACTTAATTGAGATAGCATATAGCGTTTAGAAGAAGTTAAATCTTGCTTTGGTTTGAGAATAATTTAAGTGTCAATATTCATTTGGTTTGAGACTCTAGTTTGTGGTAAGATTGCATGATTAGTCTAAAACATTTAGAGAAGTTTTATGTGTGATTGTTTGTGAATACTTTTGCAGTCTCGACAAGCTCTAGAACTTATTTGATAATCACTTGAGGTGAATTCCTTGAATGCACAAGGATATGATATAGGCTATTTTTGGACCGTTTGAGCCTTTCAAACTTACCCTTGCTATTATTATCGCTAGTCACCTGTTTAAGCCTTTTCTCGAAAAAGAATTTGAGCTTTGTTTCTTTCGATAACCCATTTACTTACCTTCATGAGCCTAAAAATATTTTATCCTTACCCTTCTTTTGAAAGAACTTAGTCATACACATTTGTTGAAAAGCACTTGAGAGGAGTAAGGATGGAAATATGAAAAAATATTACTACCATAACCCAAGCACATTAAAGGAGATAAGTTAGGGGTTGTGGAAAAGAAAAGAAAAGAAAAGAATGAAAAAGAGGGTGAATGGTCTTATGCCAAAATAAAAATAAAAATAAAGAAGTAAATTATGGAAAAGAAATAAGAAAAGAAAAAAAATGGTGATTTATTGAGAAAAATAGTAAAAAAAAAACGGTTGAAAGAGTTGAATGTTGAAGTAAGGTTATCTAGTGCTTAAAGTAGGTTGTGTTTAAAATTAAAAGATTAAGTTCTTTTATTTGTTGAAACCTTCCCGTTCTTTCTTAACCTTTACCTTAGCCTAACGTTACAAGCTTATTAAAGAACTATTGATCCAAGGTGGTGTGATTTTTTCTACAATAGTGGAGAGTGATTTGAAAAGTGAGCCTATGGAGCTTGTTCTTGTGATTGATGTCACGCAAATTAAATATTTTAGAGATCAAGACTTGTATTCATGAATGTTGTGCATAAAATCATCTGGGTGTTCGGATTAATGGATTGTGGTAAGATGGATGTTAAGAGTCGATAACAATTTTAAGATTGATGTTTAGATTACTTTTGGACTTGAGTGATATTTAATGATTCTATATGTTGTGTATTATGTTCAATTTCTGAGACAAAAAAGTGAATTGCTTTTGGTTTAACGCTAGCATTACTTTACTTTGTTTTGATTCCTACCATAGAATTCATCTCTTGTTTTCGCTTGAATTGCTAGGGACTAGCAATAAGATAGTTAGGGGTTATGATGAGAGTCATAAAATGCATCTTAACAATACTTATTTGTTAGTATTTTTGGGTTGATCGAAGTTTGAATTTCACTTTTATACCTTAATAACTCTAAAGTGATATTCTTGGATCATTGACTTGTTTCGGTGCATTTTTAGGTACTTTGTGTTTAAAAGAGATGGAAAAGCTATCATTGCTTAAAGCACTAAGATTCCATGCATATCAAGGTGAAGGAGTGGTTGCAGAAGGACAAAATGAAGAGAAATCAAGTCTTAAGTATGTGCACTGTGGCCTAAAAAAGTCTAAGCATCGGCCTCCAGAACTAAGCCCAAAAGAGCAAGGATTTCATCAGGCAGAGCTGCGGCCTAGACCAGGCAGGGTCGCGGCCTCCAGAAAATTAATAAAATAAGGAAAAGGTTGAGCCGCGGTGCGTACACGATCCCCTGCTCCGTGTCATGACTTAATTAGGACTTTAATGATGGTTTAAACCCGAAAACAACCTTGGACCTTTTGTATTATAAATAGATCACTTAGGGTTTGATAAAGGGGACATCATTAAGGCTAGAAAACATAAGAAGACTGCTATATTCTCCTCCATCAAAGTGTTCAAGAATGAGCCCCATAGCCAACTAATCTCCAAGCAAGGCGAAGGGATGAATCCCTGAGTGTAGTTGTTCTTATTTTCCTTTATTGATGCAGTTATAGTTGGGATTTATTGTCAAAACATTGTTATGATTTACTCTTTAATTTAATTAGTAGATTTTCTCTTAATCCAGTTATTATATCTTTCTCCTCGATATAAGTCTAGTCATGCTCTTCTTATGTCAAGATTGTTTGGATGTGATTAAGTCCGGTAGATTTATCTTTTAGGTTTGTCCATTACTGTGATATTTTCATTAAGATATATTGTCGTTTCTTGATAAATCTATAAGATAGGTCATGTGTGCTTATATCAAAAGTAAAGAGTAATTCATATCAATTACATTAGGGTTTACATATGCTTTGATTGAGTATTTGCCGATTGCCTGTTTGGGATGTGAAACTTGCAATCGAGATAAAAACAACTAAATCAAGATTGGAATAAGGCAACGAACCTAGGGTGGATTCCCGGAACCTTGTTGTTCCTTTATTATATTCTTCAATCTATTTACACAATTTTCTCATAATTACTTCATTATCAAAATTCATATTTTCTCACTTGATTGTTATCGTTTGTGTTAAGGTTTGCACTTTTCCTTTGTAGATTGCTTTTCCTCGTGGGATCGACACCTCAACTATACACAATAACCGCATATAATTAGGCATAAACCTCTAATCCCGACAATCAAAATGTTAAAGAGGTTAATACCATGACTAATCGTAGTGGTTAAGAAATTGATGGACCCACTCTACCATCAAACTTGATTCCTAACACCATGAGTAACAAGGATAAAGCCCCCAAGGAACAAGATGCCCATAGTGATTCCATACCGGTGCCTTTCCCTCAAGCACTCCTTAAACCTAATGAGAGAAATTCGGCATTAAAAGGTGAGATTCTTGAACAACTTAAGCAAGTTAAAATTATCCTTCCTTTTCTTCATGTCATAAAACAGGTTCCCAACTATGCTAAAGTCATTAAGGATCTATGCAAACTCAAGAGGAGGCACAATGTGAAGAAGACGACATTCTTAACGGAGCAAGCAAGTGCGGTAATTGATAGCAAGACACCGCCCAAGTATAAAGATTCAGTTTTTCATACGGTGGCTTGCCAAATTGGAAACAAAGCTTGTGGCCAAGCATTGCTAAATTTGGGGGCTAGTGTGAATCTCATACCCTACTCTATTTACTTGCAACGTGGTCTAGGTCAAATCAAATCAACTTCCGTGGTACTTCAACAAGTGGATCTATCGGTAAGAAAACCAAGAGGTATTGTGGAAGATGTTCTTGTGCAAATTGACAAATTCTATTATCCCGTTGACTTTTTGGTGTTAGATACCATTTCTATTGTGACCACGGAGTCAAAAATTCCTTTGATACTTTGAAGACCATTCCTTGCCACTGCCAATGCCCTCATTAATTGTAGGAATGGTCTAATAACATTATCATTTGGAAATATGACTCTCAAGGTGAAAGTTTTCCTAGTCTCGAGGCAGCCACATGAAGAGGATGAGTGTTTCGACACTTACATGATCGATGAGCTTATTTTGGAGGATGAGTACATTAAAGATAATTATAATTCTTTGGAATTCCTTCTTAATAATTTTGATTTTGATGATACTTCAATTTATCCCCATGTCGTTGATTTTGTTGGTGTTTTTGATAAGTCGTAGCGATTTATTAAGAAATCATGGAAACCATACTTTGAGAAGTTGCCTAAAGAGAGGGAGGCACCCAAACCATCTTCTGAGGAGACACCATCGCTTAATTTAGCTCCACTACCCAAAGAGCTCAAACATGCCTTCTTAGGCCCAGGTGATACCTTTCCGACTATTATTTCTTCCGAACTTGGTGGTGTGCAACATGATAAATTGTTGAATTTATTGAGAAAGCATAAATCTGCATTAGGTTGGACTATAGCTAACATAAAAGGTATTAGCCCTTTAATTTGTTCCCATAGGATTTATCTAGAAGAATGAGCTAACCCTCATAGAGACCCACAAAGAAGACTAAATCCAACTATGAAAGAGGTAGTTAAGAAAGAAATCTTAAAGCTATTAGATGCGAGAATTATATATCCAATATCCGATAGTAAGTGGATTAGTCCAACTCAAGTAGTTCCGAAGAAAGCCGAGGTGACTGTGGTAGAAAACGAAGAGGGGATGTTAGTACCAACTAAGGTAGTGACCGGGTGGCGTATGTGCATTGATTATAGAAAACTTAATTCGGCTACTCGAAAAGACCATTTTCCCCTTCCATTCATACATCAAATCTTAGAACGTGTGGCTGGTCATCCTTTCTATTGATTTTTATATGGGTATTCAGGATACAACCAAATAGAAATTGCCTTAGAAGATCAAGAGAATACCACCTTTAATTGTCATTTTGGTACTTTTGCCTTTCGTAGAATGCCCTTTGGTTTGTGTAATGCATCGACTACTTTTCAAAGATGCACGATGAGTATTTTTAGTGACATGGTTGAAAAATGTATGGAAGTGTTTATGGATGATTTAACCCTGTTTGGAACTTCTTTTGATTCACGTTTATCTAACTTTAAAAATGTTTTGTGTAGGTGTGAAAAGAAGGGGCTTGTGCTTAATTGGGAGAAGTGCCATTTTATGGTGTCTTTCGAAATAGTTTTGGGCTATATATTGTCCGAAAAGGGGATAGAGGTGCATAAATTGAAAATTGAATTAATCTCTAAATTACCCACTCCTAAGAATATTAAAGATGTTTGCTCTTTTCTAGGGCATGCCGGGTTTTATAGAAGGTTTATTCAAAATTTTAGTGCTATCTCTAGACCCTTATGTAACCTTTTATTGAAGGATACCGAGTTTAAGTGGAGCCTTGAATGTGAGAAAGCCTTTAGGACACTTGTCTCTAAGCTTACAACCGCCCCTACTATGCAATCACCCTATTTTACCTTGCATTTTGATATTATGTGTGATGCTAGTGACTATGCTTTAGGAGTTGTTTTAGGACAAAGACGGGAGGGAAAACCATTTGTTGTTTATTATGCTAGTAGAACCTTAAATCATTCTCAAATGATGTATACCACAACAGAGAGAGAATTACTAGCTGTAGTATTTACATTGGATAAATTTCGCTCTTATTTAATTGGTTTATCTATCACTATTATCACGGATCACTCCACCCTTAAATTTCTTTTCTAAAAAATGGATGCTAAGGCCTGTTTGATACGTTGGATTTTGCTTCTGCAGGAATTTGACTTGACCATCAAAGACAAGAAGGGGGTGGAAAATGTTGTGGCGGACTATCTATCTCGTTTGGAATTTAAGAATGATACCGACATTTTGCCCATTCACGAAGCCTTTTCGGATGAGAATATATTTGTTGTTCTTAAAACCATGAGTAACAAGGATGAAGCCTCTAAGGAACAAGGTTCCCATAGTGATTCCATATCGGTGTCTTTCCCTCAAGCACTCCTTAAACCTAAGGAGAGAAATTTGACATGAAAAGGTGAGATTCTTGAATAACTTAAGCAAGTTAAAATTAAAATTCCTTTCCTTCATGTCATAAAACAGGTTCCCAGCTATGCTAAAGTCATTAAGGATCTATGAACACTCAAGAGGAGGCACAATGTGAAGAAGACATCATTCTTAACGGAGCAAGCAAGTGAGGTAATTGATAGCAAGACACCGCCCAAGTATAAGGATCTGGGCTATCGTACGGTGGCTTTCCAAATTGGAAACAAAGCTTGTGGCCAAGCATTGCTAGATTTGGGGGCTAGTGTGAATCTCATGCCCTACTTCGTTTACTTGCAACTCAGTCTAGGTGAGGTTAAATCGACTTCCATGGTACTTCAACTAGCGGATTGATTGGTAAGAAAACCAAGAGGTATTGTGGAAGATGTTTTAGTGAAAATTCACAAATTATATTATCTCATTGACTTTTTGGTGTTAGATATCATTTATATTGTGAACACAGAGTCAAAAATTCCATTGATACTTGGAAGACAATTCCTTGCCACTGCCAATGTCGTCATTAACTGTAGGAATGGTCTAATGACATTATCATTTGGAAATATGACTCTGGAGGTGAATGCTTTTCGAGTCTCAAGGCAGCCACATAAAGAGGATGAGTGTTTCGATACTTACATGATCGATGAGCTTATTTTGGAGGATGAGTACATTAAAGATAATTCTAATTTTTTGGAATTCCTTCTTAATAATTTTGATTTTGATGATTCTTCAATTTATCCCCATGCCGTTGATGTTGTTAATGTTTTCGATAAGTGACAGGGATTTATTAAGAAATCATGGCTACCATGCTTTGAGGAGTTGCGTAAAGAGAGGGAGGCACCCAAACCATCTTCCGAGGAGACACCAATGCTTAATTTAGCTACATTGCCCAAAGGGCTCAAACATGCCTTCTTAAGCCCAACTGATACCTTTCCAGTTATTATTTCTTCTGAACTTATTGATGTGCAATCTGATAAATTGTTGAATTTGTTAATAAAGCATAAATATGCACAAAGTTGGACTATAGCCGACATAAAAAGTATTAGCCCTTTAATTTGTTCCCATAGAATTTATCTAGAAGAAGGAACTAACCCTCGTAGAGACCCACAAAGAAGGCTAAATCCAACTATGAAAGAGGCAGTTAAGAAAGAAGTCTTAAAGCTATTAGATGCGGGAATTATATATCCAATATTCGATAGTAAGTGGATTAGTCCAACTCAAGTAGTTCCTAAGAAAGTCGAGATGACTGTGGTAGAAAACGAAAAGGGGGTGTTAGAACCAACTAAGGTAGTGACCGGGTGGCGTATGTGCATTGATTATAGAAAACTTAATTCGGCTACTTGGAAAGACCATTTTCGCCTTCCATTTATAGATCAAATCTTAGAAAGTGTGGCTGGTCATCCTTTCTATTGATTTTTAGGTGGGTATTCGGGATACTACCAAATAGAAATTGCTTAATAGGATCAAGAGAATACCATCTTTACTTGTCCTTTTGGTACTTTTGCCTTTCGTAGAATGCCCTTTGGTTTGTGCAATGCATTGATTACATTTCAAAGATGCATGATGAGTATTTTTAGTGACATGATTGAGAAATGTATGGAAGTGTTTATGGATGATTTAACTATGTTTGGAACTTCTTTTGATTCATGTTTATCTAACTTGAAAAATGTTTTGTGTAGGTGTGAAAGGAAGGGGCTTGTGCTTAATTGGGAGAAGTGCCTTTTTATGGTGTCTTCCGGAATAGTTTTGGGCCATATATTGTCCAAAAAGGGGATAGAAGTGGATAAATCTAAAATTGAATTAATCTCTAAATTATCCACTACTAAGAATATTAAAGATGTTTGCTCTTTTCTAGGGCATGCCGGGTTTTATAGAAGGTTTATTCAAAATTTTAGTGCTATCTCTAGACCCTTATGTAACCTTTTATTGAGGGATACCGAGTTTAAATGGAGCCCCGAATGTGAGAAAGCCTTGAGGACACTTGTCTCTAAGCTTACAACCGCCCCTATTATGCAATCACCTGATTTTACCTTGCTTTTTGATATTATGTGTGATGCTGGTGACTATGCTTTAGGGGTTGTTTTAGGACAAAGATGGGAGGGAAAACTATTTGTTGTTTATTATGCTAGTAGAACCTTAAATCATTCTCAAATGATGTATACCACAACTGAGAATGAATTACTAGCCGTAGTATTTACATTGGATAAATTTTGCTCTTATTTAATTGGTTTATCTATCACTATTATCACGGATCACTCCGCCCTTAAATTTATTTTCTTAAAAATGGATGCTAAGACTCGTTTGATACGTTGGATTTTGCTTTTACAAGAATTTAACTTGACCATCAAAGAAAAGAAGGGGGTAGAAAATGTTGTGGTGGACTATCTATCTCGTTTGGAATTTAAGAATGATACCGACATTTTACCCATTCACGAAGCCTTTTCGGATGAGAATTTATTTGTTGTTCCTAACACCATGAGTAACAAGGATGAGGCCCCTAAGGAACAAGGTGCCTATAGTGATTCCATACCGTTGTCTTTCCCTCAAGCACTCCTTAAACCTAAGGAGAGAAATTCGACATGAAAAGGTGAGATTCTTGAACAACTTAAGCAAGTTAAAATTAAAATTCCTTTTCTTCATGTCATAAAACAGGTTCCCAACTATGCTAAAGTTATTAAGGATCAATGCATACTCAAGAGAAGGCACAATGTGAAGAAGACAACATTCTTAACGGAGCAAGCAAGTGAGGTAATTGATAGCAAGGCACCATCCAGGTATAAAGATTCGAGCTGTCCTACGGTGGCTTTCCAAATTGGAAACAAAGCTTGTGGCCAAGCATTGCTAGATTTGGGGGATAGTGTGAATCTCATGCCCTACTTTGCTTACTTACAACTCGGTCTAGGTAAGATCAAATCGACTTCCGTGGTACTTCAACTAGCGGATCGATCGGTAATAAAACCAAGAGGTATTGTGGAAGATGTTTTAGTGAAAACTGACAAATTCTATTATCTCGCTGACTTTTTGGTGTTAGATACCATTTATATTGTGTACATGGAGTCAAAAATTTCTTTGATACTTGTAAGAAAATTCTTTGCCACTACCAATGCCATCATTAACTGTAGGAATGGTCTAATGACATTATCATTTGGAAATATGACTCTGGAGGTGAATGTTTTCCGAGTCTCAAGGCAGCCACATAAAGAGGATGAGTGTTTCGACACTTACATGATCGATGAGCTTATTTTGGAGGATGAGTACATTAAAGATAATTCTAATTCTTTGGAATTCCTTCTTAATAATTTTGATTTTGATGATTCTTCAATTTATCCCCATGTCATTGATGTTGTTGATGTTTTCGATAAGTGACAGAGATTTATTAAGAAATCATGGCAACCATGCTTTGAGGAGTTGTCTAAAGAGAGGGAGGCACCCAAACCATCTTTCGAGGAGACACCAATGCTTAATTTAGCTCCATTGCCCAAAGCGCTCAAACGTGTCTTCTTAGGCCCAGGTGATACCTTTCCAGTTATTATTTCTTTCGAACTTAGTGATGTCCGATCTGATAAATTGTTGAATTTGTTAATAAAGCATAAATATGCACTAAGTTGGACTATCGCCGACATAAAAGGTATTAGCCCTTTAATTTGTTCTCATAGGATTTATCTAGAAGAAGTAGCTAACCCTCGTAGAGACCCACAAAGAAGGCTAAATCCAACTATGAAAGAGGTAGTTAAGAAAGAAGTCTTAAAGCTATTAGATGCGGGAATTATATATCCAAATATCCAATATCTGATAGTAAGTTGATTAGTCCAACTCCTGTAGTTCCTAAGAAAGCTGGGGTGACCATGGTAGAATATGAAGAGGGGGTGTTAGTACCAACTAAGGTAGTGACCGAGTGGAGTATGTGCAGTGATTATAGGAAATTTAATTCGACTACTCGAAAAGACCATTTTCCCTTCCTTTCATAGATCAAATCTTATAATGTGTGGTTGGTCATCCTTTCTATTGCTTTTTAAATGGGTATTCGGGATACTACCAAATAGAAATTGCTTTAGAGGAACAAGAGAAGATCACCTTTACTTGTCCTTTTGGTACTTTTGCTTTTCGTAAAATGCCCTCTGGTTTGTGTAATGCACCTGCTACTTTTCAAAGATGTATAATGAGTATTTTTAGTGACATGGTTGAAAAATGTATAGAAGTGTTTATGGATGATTTAACCGTGTTTGGAACTATGTTTTGTGTAGGTGTGAAAAGAAGGGGCTTGTGCTTAATTGGGAGAAGTACCATTTTATGGTGTCTTTCATAATAGTTTTGGGCTATATAGTGTCTGAAAAGGGGATAGAAGTGGATAAATCAAAAATTGAATTAATATCTAAATTACCCACTCCTAAGAATATTAAAGATGTTAGGTCTTTTCTAGGGCATGTTGGGTTTTATAGAAGGTTTATTCAAAATTTTAGTGCTATCTCTAGACCCTTATGTAACCTTTTGTTGAAGGATATCGAGTTTAAGTGGAGCCCCGAATGTGAGAAAGCCTTTAGGACACTTGTCTCTAAGCTTACAACCGCCCCTATTATGTAATCACCCGATTTTACCTTGCCTTTTGAGATTATGTGTTATGCTAGTGACTATGCTTTAGGGGCTCTTTTAGGACAAAGAAGGGAAGGAAAACCATTTATTGTTTATTATGCTAGTAGAACCTTGAATCATTCTCAAATGATGTACACCATAACCGAGAAAGAATTACTAGCTGTAGTATTTGCTCGCTCTTATTTAATTGGTTCACTTATCATTATATCCACGGATCACTCCGTCTTTAAATTTTTTTTCTCAAAAACGGATGCTAAAGCCCGTTTGATACGTTGGATTTTGTTTTTACAAGAATTTGACTTGATCATCAAAGATAAGAAGGGGGTGGGAAATGTTGTGGCGGACCATCTATCTCGTTTGGAATTTAAGAATGATACCGACATTTTGCCAATTCACAAAGCCTTTCTGGATGAGAATTTATTTGCTGTCCTTTTTCACACACCATGGTATGCCGACATTGCAAATTACTTAGTTTCTTGTCAAGTTCCATCTACATGGAGTGCACAAGATAAGTGTAAGTTTTTGGCTGAGGTAAAGAATTTTTATTGGAATGATCCTCATCTTTTTAAATATTGCCCCGATCAAATAATAAGAAGATGCATTCCAGATATGGAAATTGATAGTGTGTTAACTTTTTGTCATACCTATGCTAGTGGTGGTCATTTTTCTATTAAAAAAACAGTCGCAAAAATTTTGTAATGTGGTTTTTATTGACCTACTTTATTCAAGGATACTAATGCGTTTTGTCGTTCATGTGAAAGATATCAAAAGCTAGGTTCATTGTCCAGCCGTCATATGATGCCTCTCAACCCGATCTTAGTGGTGGAAATATTTGATTGTTGGGGGATCGATTTTATGGGACCATTCCCACCTTCTTTTGGGTATCTTTACATTTTGCTTGCTATTGATTATGTTTCTAAATAGGTTGAAGCTATACCTTGCCGCACTATTGATAATAAAGTTGTTGTTAAATTTCTTAAAGATCATATTTTATCTAGGTACGGTACTCCACGTGTTATAATTAGTGATAAAGGGTCCCATTTTTGTAACCATTCTTTTGAGGCTTTGATTCGCCAGTATGGAGTCACCCATAAGGTTTCTATAGCTTACTATCCACAAACCAATGGCCAAACGGAACTAGCAAATAAGGAGATTAAACGAATACTTAAAAAAATGATAAATCAAAATCGAAAATTTAGCCTTGTTTCTTTTGATAGCCCATTTACTTACCTTTATGAACCTAAAAATATTTTATCCTTACCTTTCTTTTAAGAGAACTTAGTTTATACACATTTGTTGAGAAGCACTTAAGAGGAGTAAGGGTAGAAATATGAAAAAAATATTACTACCATAACCCAAGTACATTAAAGGAGGTAGGTTGGGGGTTGTGGAAAAGAGTAAAGAATGAAAATGGAGGTGAATGGTTATGTGCTAGCAAAGAAGAATAAAAAAAAGAAATAAAAAAAGAAGTGAATTATGACAAAGAAAAAAAAAGTGTTGAATTATTGAGAGAAATGCTCGAAAAATGGTTGAATGAGTTGGGTGTTGAAGTAAGGTTATTTAGTGCTTAAAAAGGTTGTGTTTAAAATTAAGAGACTGAGTTCTTTTACTTGTTTAATCCTTCCCGTTCTTTCTTGATCTTTACCTTAGCCTAACGTTACAAGCCTATTAAAAACCTAGTGATCCAATGTAGTGTGATTTTTCTACATTAATGGAGAGTGATTTGAAAAGTGAGCCTATAGAGTTTGATTTGTGATTGATGTCATGCAATTTAATATGTTTTTAGAGGCCAAGACTTGTATTCATAAATGTTGTGCATAAAATTATCTGGGTGTTTGGATTAATGGTTTGTGGTAAGATGGATGTTTAAGAGTCAATAACGAATATGAGATTGAAGTTTGGAATGTTTTTGGACTTGGGTGGTATTTGATGATTCTATGTGTTGTGTGTTATGTGTAATTTTTAAACAAAAAGTTGAATTACTCTTGGATTAACACTAACATTGCTTTGTTTTTTTTTTAGGATTTTAGGTTTTGTTTTGATTTCTAGTATAGAATTCATTTCATTTTTCTTTCTCTTGAAGTGCTAGGGACTAGCAATAAGTTAGTTGGGGGTTATGATGAGAGTCAGAAATTGCATCTTAATAGTGCTTATTTTTTAGCATTTAGGGTTGATTTAGGGCTGGATTACACATTTATGCCTTAATAATTCTTAAGTGTCATTCTTGGTATATTGATTTATTTCGATGCATTTTAAGGTATTTTGGGTTTAAAGGAGATGAAAAAGCTAACGTTAATTAAAGCACGAAGATTCTATGCATGTTCACAAGCATTTGGAAATGAGTTTTACTAAACTGTCAGAATTGCCCGTACAGATCAATCAATTTTGTAGATTAAACTGTATTGATTTAGAAAGAATCAGGAGATGAGCTATATATTATTGGGAAGATCCGAATGTCTATTTTCTGAAAAATTTTATGACTCGTAAATATAATTTTTCTAGAGAAAGTTATGGCAGTTTTAGTAGACAAAGGTCAGGCTGTGTGTGATTTCAGCATGACAGATCAGTCATTTTTACGGATTAAACTATATTGATTCAGGAAGAATCAGGAGATGAACCATATATGCTTGAAATATTCGGATGTCTATTTTCTGGAGAATTTTATGGCTCATAAATACGATTTTTCTAGAGAAATTTATGGCAGTTTTAGTAGACAAAGGTCAAGCAGAACCGGACTTGGACAGCAGCAGAAGCACATGGCCCGAATAGAAACCCTAGAGCGACTTTTCTGTCTACAAAGCCATCTCCATACAACTATATATAGGAATTTAGACTCAGAGAACAAAGGGGGAGGAGAGTTTTTGAAGAAAGCTTCCATCTTTTTCTTCCTCAAGGTGATCGAGGATGAACTCTATGTCCAACTAAACTCCAAGCAAAGCGAAAGGATGAGTTTCTAGGTGTAGTTGTTCTTATTTCTATCTTTGATTCAGTTGTATGGATTGATTTTTAAATATTGTTTATGATTTACTCTTTGATTAAATAAGAAGGATTTGAATTCATGCGACAGTTGCAATTTATGTCCTTATTCTCTTAGATTTTCTTAATCCGATGATCGCATTCTTCTTCTCTATATAATTCTAGTCAAGCTTTTCTCATGTCAGTTGTTAGATGCAATTGATTTCGGTAGATCTATCTTATAGGTTTGTCCATTACTGCAGTATTATTATTGAAATATATTGTCGCTTCTTGATAATTTATAAGATAGATCTTGTGTGTTTGAATTGGAATTAAGGATTAATTTATGGCAATTACATTAATATTTACCAATTGCTTGTTTGAGATGTGAAACTAGTAATTGAGATAAAACATTTGAGTCAAGATAGGAATAAGGCAACGAACTTAGAAATGATTCCTAGAACCTTGTTATTTATTTATTGAATTCTTCATCATATTTTCACAACTCTCTTATATAATTTCATTTGTAAAACTCATATTTTCTTATTTGAACTTTATCATTTAGTGTTAAGGTTTACATTTTCTCTTGTAGTTTGCTTTCCTCATGGATCGACACCTCAGCTATACACAATAATCGCATGTTAGGTTGAGTGTTATCAGGCCTCCTCCTCAGCAAAGCAATTTAATATGAAATCAGAAATAATGACTTTATTGATACCTAGCTGAAATTTCATAACTAGAAAAAGAAAAAAAATGCATACTAATAGAATTTCCGAAGGTTCCTAGTGTTTCATGTCCGAGGGATAAGGTTGCCACTTAGATCTTTGAGCTCGATAAAGTTTGACTAGATTCCATTTCTCCTCAGGCTCAGCTTAGGGCTTCAGCAATCACTCTGTTTAGAGTTACCTTTTCTCGTCCATTCAACATTCTGCCTGAATGGACGTCTAGGATTTTCATGGGCAATCTTCTTTAGCTCGGGACATGTGGGGCTCAGTATATTCATTCAGATATCCTCGACGGACAAGTGATTCAACTTGGCTTTTCAATGTCTGACTTTCCTCAATGTCGTGCCTATAATTCCTATTAAACCTACACCATTTGGACTGATATTTGTCTTCGATAAGGTGTATGGGTCTTGTAGGCTAGCAAAGAACATCACGGTTTTGAATATTCATCAGTATGTTGGTCTTGGGGTCATTTAGCAGAGTGTAATTTTTAAGGAAATGGGAGGCTTTTGTCTTATCCTTTGGACGGGGCTTTTTTGTTGAACTGTCTTTTGGTTCGCTGGCATCCCTCTTTCTCTTCTCTAATCCTCCCTTTCTTTCTCTTCGAAAGATCTTATCATCCTCGGTAATCATGTGTTCTTCAGCTCGGGCGAGGATGTCATTTATATCCGTAAGGGGTGCTTAGTCAGTTTAAACCTGAAGGACCTCGACCTTAGTCCGTTCTTGAATGCTAAGAGTTGTACTTTCGGATCAAGGTCCAAAATCTCTCAAGCGGTGGTGTTAAATCGTGAAACATATTCTCGAAGCCTCTCTCTTTTTACTGAATAACGCTAAAGAGACTTTCTGAAGTCTTTCAGGGTCCCTTGCTACTGAAGAAGTGCACTGCAAAGGCATGACTAAACTCTTGGAAAGAACTTATGCTCCCAGGTTTTAGGTGTGTATACAAGGTGCTCGCAGCCCTCTCGAGTGTCAGAAGAAAGGCTCAGACATGATAGTATCAGGATGGTAGTGCCAAGGGAGAGGAGCTTCGAGGATCTCTTTTGTAAAAAGGCAGGGCTTGGGAGTTCAATTCGTTTAGATGTTGGAGTTTCTTCCCTTGAAGGCATCTTTTATGTGTTTATCCATATCTTTTAACCTTCTCTCCACGTTGGCGTGGTTCTTAGAGATAGAGAAACTTCTTGACCTAGTCCTAAAAAAGGGTTTGGAGATGGAGTTTCGAGACTTGGTCTTAGGATGAGGAGAAAACTCAACGGTAGAGTGCATCAACTTGTTGAGATCCGTTTGCCTTGTTGATCGAGGTCTTTACTGAGGTAGAGGTGGAGGTGAAGGAGGGCGAACTTGTCCCTTATGTCCAGCGACCAAATCTATAATAAACTGTCGAAGCTCCAAGAACTACTCTTGAGTTACCGGTGTAGTTGGGTTGGATGTTGAAGGTACCTCTAGGTTTCCTTGGACATTAGGGACTATTGGGTTGAGTTGAGGATATTGCTCATGCCTAGTTCAGGTATTAGATGGCTAAGTGTGGTTCTGGTATGAGGTAGCATGTTTCAAGAGAGCAGGGAGTTGAGGAGTAGGTGGCTGGTTGGGAGTGGAGGCCCGAGTGGCCAGTGAACTGGTACCGACAATGTTCTTGGCAATACTCTTAGGCAGCATTGTAACAGATGAGTTCTTTGCACTTTTACAAAGTTTAGAGTGTGTTCCCACGGGTGGTGCCAATCTATTGATGCCGAAAATCTACCGAGAATTAGAATAGCCAGGGAGCAGAACCTGCACACACGAAACAAGGAGAAAACCTAAACTTTGTCAGAGGACCGGAGGGGGTGTGACTCCGAAGGGAGTCTCCGACACCTAAGTTAGTATAGGACTTTTGGAGAAATAAGGAGAGTTGTGTGAAATCAAGAGGTGTGAGTGATGAATTGAATGTACCTTTTGATTGTGATAGCCCCTTTTGTACTGTGTCGGAGCAGAGTCCGATTAGGAGAATGATTTTAGTGTTGTGATAGGAATAATGTTGGATTTGAATAATAGTTTATCCATAAATTGGAGTGTTGTTGTAGTACTGAGATATTGACGTGAGATTACCATGACGACCCTCAATGTAAAATTATCGTAATGCCCCTTGCCAAGTGTGGAGATTTGATTGGTTGATCTGTCTAGATTATAGAATTACTTTTTTGCCCTTAAAGGTTACCACGTGTCATAATATCATTGGAGAGGAAATTTTTCCCTACATCATATCTCAACTCTTCTTCTTTTTTTTTTTAAAATTTGGAGTATTTAGTTTTCTTGAGTTTCTTTAAATCAGTGGTTATCAACTGATAAAAGTAATGAAAGCTTTCCTTTTATTTTTATTTTGGGAAAAAATGAATTTTGACATGCGTAGATCGCTTGGATTGGGTTCAGTTACGAAGAAAACATTGACCAGACAAAGATGTCGGTTGGTTTGAGGAAGGGGCATGTTGTTATTAGATTTACGTTTATATACTTAAGTATATTTCAGTCCTTTCAACAAAAATTTAATGGGAGTTACCTCTTCGAGTAACGAAATTTTTTTAAGTGACTCGAGTGCGACATCTTAATTTCGTACCTAGCCAATAATAATCAGTCACATTATTTTAATGGGACCAGCAATAACTAAAATAGGAGAGTTTAGATTGTTTAACTATATTTAAAATAGAGCCAATAATAATGAGACACGTAGCGATGTCATTTGGCTCCCCAATTCAGTCCAAACGATATTTTCGATGGTCTTTCTTAATTTTGAAATTCAAAATATAACATTTTCCAACGCTATTAATTAGCAATCCTTATTTCTCTCTCTTGCTTTCTTATTTCATCTCTGTTGGTGCCAAAAATTGTTGGTGTTGACATGGCCTGGAAGCTGACGTGGTCTGGTTGAGGACTCGACCTGAGTGAGGACTTGCCTTGGTTGATGACTCGGCCTGAGTGGGGACTTGGCCTAGATCTTGCACAAGTGACAAGGGTGAACTGAAGGCCCTCGAAAGGAGGGGAGGGGGAGACCTCCGAGCGCGCTCCGATGCTTAAGTTAGCAAGGATTTGAAGGTGAAGCCGAGGGTTCGAAAGAGAAACCGGGGCCTTAAGCAAATCAAGTTTAAGTGCAGATGTGTATGAATGAATTGTGAAGTCCATACCTTGGCCCATTTATAGTTGTCTGCCAGTGGGGAGGGTATGATTACAAGCTCAGGAAAGGGGGCGTTGTAGGGCGACTGCAGGGCTAGGCGGTCGTAGGGTAGCTGCGGAGCGGCCATAGGGTGGCTGGTGGCTGTAGGGTGTCAAGTCGTAGGGGAGATCCAGGCCTAGGTTTGCTGGGCCATCCTTCATAGGCTTGGAGACTTTACTGGACCAGAATGCTTCTTGGGCTGGAAGGTCTATTGGGCCTGTCGGGTTGGAGCACCCTGCTGGGCTCGGAGCTTGCTTGGGTTAGAGAGTCTAGCCGGGCCTAGAGCTTATTTGGGCCAGACTGTTCTGGTGGGCCTGGTGCTCATTCGGGCCAGAATATTGGGCCATATCATAGGCCCCCCACTTCCTTGAGTACATTTATGTGCTTAAGGAAGTACTTTATGGGACAGGCTTTAAGAGGAGCTCAGGAGTACAACTTGGTCGTGGGAGCTGGACTGTCATTCTCGGGGGGGCGAAGGGTGACTTCGCCTGGGTGATGACGTAGCCTTGGTGAGGACGTTTGCAAAACATCTGAACCCTGGAGAATAAGACCGTGCGTTAGACAAGGCTCAGACATATAGAGAACCTTGGAGATTTTGGCCGAGCGATAGACAAGGCTCGGAGTTTTGGAGAACTTTGTAGGACCTGAACGAGCGTTGACAAGGCTCGAACTTTAGGAGAACTTGGCCGAGCATATGCAAAGCAGCTCATACGCTCGGACTTTTGGAGAACTTTTGGAGGACTTGGTCGAGCGTTGACAAGGCTCGGACTTCAGGAGAACTTGGCAGAGCATATGCAAAGCAACTTATACGCTCGGACTTTTGGAGAATTTTTGGAGGACCTGGCCGAGCGTTGACAAGGCTCGGACTTCAGGAGAACTTGGCGGAGCGAATACAAAGCAACTCATACGCTTGGACTTTTGGAGAACTTGGCCGTCACTCGGCCCTGCAGATGCTTGGCTGTGCGCACTGATGCTCGGCCTATGTGCACTGAAGCTTGGACAAGGCCGAGCGTATGAGCACATATGCACACGCTCGGACTTGGGTGTGCATGCGCTTTCTTGGCTGTGCACACAGTTGCGCACTAAAGGTTGGACTATGTGCATTAGTGTGCACTAAAGGTTGGATGAGTTTCGGATGAGGCCGAGTGTATGAGCTCATATGCACATGCTCGGACTTTTGTTGTGCGCGCGCTCTCTCGGCCGTGCGCACAGTTGCGCACTGAAGCCTAGCCTGTGTGCACAAGTGTACACTGAAGGTCGGACGAGTTTCGAACGAGGCCGAGCGTATGAGCTCATATGCACACGCTCGGACTTTTGGTGGGCGCACGTTCTCCTGGCTGTGCGCACGCTCTCCTGGTTGTGCGAACTATTCCACACTGATGCAGGGACTGTGCGCACTAGTGTGTACTAAAGCTTGGAGGAGGCTCGGACGAGGCCAAGCGTATGAGCACATGTTCACACACTCGGAATTTTGGTGTGCGCGTGCTCTATTGGCTGTGCGCACTATTGCGCACTGAAGCCTAGCCTATGTGCACAAGTGTGCACTAAAGTTCGAACGAGTTTCGAACGAGGCCGAGCGTATGAGCTCATATGCACACGCTCAGACTTTTGGTGTGCGCATGCTCTCCTGGCTGTGCACACTATTGCACACTGATGCAGGGACTGTGCGCACTAGTGTGCACTAAAGCTTGGAGGAGGCTCAGACGAGGCCTAGCGTATGAGCACATGTGCACACACTTGGACTTTTGGTGTGCACGTGTTCTCTTGGCTGTGCGCACTATTGCGCACTGAAGCCTAGCTTGTGTGCACAAGTGTGCACTGAAGGTCGGACGAGGCCGAGCGTATTAGCTCATATGCACACGCTTGAACTTTTGGTGTGCACACACTCTCCTGGCTGTGCACACTGATGCAGGGATTGTGCGCACTAGTGTGCACTGAAGCTTGGAGGAGGCTCGGACGAGGCCGAGCGTATGAACACATATATCAGTGCTCGGACTTGGGTGTGCACGTGATTGCTTCGTCGTGCGCACTGATGCTCGGCTTATGTGCACTGAAGCTCGGACGAGGCCGAGCGTATGAGCACATATGCACACGCTCGAACATGGGTGTGCGTGCGCTTTCTTTTTTTTTTTATCTGTAAATAAACTTGTATTAAATGATCAAAAATATACAAAAATATCATTGGGTACACCCAGGGGATTTACAGTGAGGCATATACAAGAGCCAAATAACAGAAAGCTTACAAATAAGCCAAGATATTAGAAAAGAGAGCAACAAAGACACTGGGCATACCCAGGCAAAGCAAAAGGAACTAAAAGAACATACAAAGACCAGCCACACTTACAAAAGAAGCCTAATCTCAGGGCAAGCAGCATACACTATTCTATAAATTACATACTGGATCTTCTTTGCTAGGCTAGAAGGATGTGCAGGAGACTTCTCAAACAGTTTGTCATTTCTAGCCATCCATAGGCTGTAGACTGTGCATGGAAGAGCCAATCTTTTTGCAATTGCTAGGGGGGCCTATTCCTCTAACTTTCATAGTCCATTTAGCTGCACTTTCAATTGTTTTCATTTGTCTTCTGCAGCCAAGCCAAGCTTTAATAGAACCCCATGTTTCCTTGCTGACCCTGCAGGAGAAGAAAAGGTGCTCTCTACTTTCAGCTTATTCCTGGCACAGGGGGCATAGTTTCTCCTCTCCCTCTAGCTAGAGTCTGTCCTTTGTTAGCAGTCTATTCTAGATGGCCAGCCAAAGGATAAAGGAGTGTTTGGAAGGGCAGTGGACATACCACACCAGGGGAGCCCAGCTGACCTCCCCGCCTTTCTGTCTAACTGAGTTGTAAACCTTTTTTATACTTAGCACATTCTACACACTCCATTCTAGAAGTCTGTCCCTGGTCTGTTGTGTTGAAGGAGGGTGGCCAGTTAGTTCATCTCTGATTTCCAGCAGCCTCTTCCACAGGGGGGAGTCCCCCTTCCTTGAAGTAGTCTGCCACAGGGAATTATTCAATAGATAGTAATGCTGAACCCACTGAATCCAGAGGGAGTCTTTCTTTAAGTGAATGTTCTAGAGGACCCTAGTGAGAAGGGCATTGTTCCAGGCTTTGAGGTCAACCAGGCCAAGCCCCCCTTCAGTTTTAGGTTTGAATATATCAGCCCAAGCTACCAGAGCCTTTCTCAGACCAGCACTCTTGCCATTCCAGAGGAAGGTCCTACACATTCTAACAATTTTTTCCAGGATGTTTCCAAGGATAGGAAAGATAGCAAGCCAAAAGCGCTCCACACCCTGGAGCACTGATTTGATTAGCTCACTCCTTCCTGCATAGGACAGGGAAGAGCTAGCCCAGACATTAATGTACCCAGCCAGTTTGTCAATGAGAGGGGAGTAGTGTGTAGCATTTAGCCTAGAGGAAGCAAGGGGAACCCCTAGATATTTGAAGGGGAGGTTACCATCCTCCATCCCTGTGACTCTTCTGATTTTCTGAAGCTCCTTAGGCTTGACTCCAGCATGAAAGATGTTTGATTTAGCCAGACCTGCATGAAGCCCTGAGCACTCACTAAAATAGGTAACACACTTCATTAGCTGCCCAACAGAATTTCCCTCCCCTCTAGCAAACAAAATAAGATCATCAGCAAAAGCTATGTGCATGCGCTTTCTTGGCTGTGCGCATAGTTGTGCACTGAAGCTTGGACTATGTGCATTAGTGTGCATTGAAGGTTGGACGAGTTTCGGACGAGGCCGAGTGTATGAGCTCATATGCACACACTCGGACTTTTGGTGTGCGCGCGCTCTCTTGGCCGTGCGCACAGTTATGCACTGAAGCCTAGCCTATGTGCAGAAGTGTGCACTGAAGGTCGGATGAGGCCGAGCGTATGAGTTCACATGCACACGCTCAGACTTTTGGTGTGTGCACGCTCTCCTGGCTGCGCACACTATTGCACACTGATGCAGGGACTGTACGCACTAGTGTGCACTTAAGCTTGGAGGAGGCTCCGACGAGGCCGAGTGTATGAGCACATGTGCACACACTCGGACTTTTGGTGTGCGTGTGCTCTCTTGGCTGTGTGCACTATTACACATTGAAGTAGGACTGTATGCACTAGTGTACACAAAAGCTTGGGCGAGGCTCGGACGAGGCTGAGCGTATGAGCACATGTGCACACACTCAGACTTTTGGTATGCGCGCGCTTTTTTTTTTTTTGATTTGTAAATAAACATGTATTAAATGATCAAAAGTGTACAAAAATACTCTGGGCATAACCAGGGGATATACAGGAAGGCCTATACAAAAGAGCCATTAAAGGAAAGCTTAAAAAGCAGTCATGAAACTAGCTAGAGAGCATCATTGACTCTGGGCATACCCAGGCCAAGCAAAGAAACTTCAATAAAATACAATGAGTGGCACTATAACAAAAGCACTATTACAAGAGAAGCCTAATCTCAGGGCATGCTGTATACACAATTTTATAAATTACAAACTGAATCTTCTTGGCGATGCTAGAAGGGTGAACAAGTGTATTCTCAAATAGTTTGGCATTTCTATCCATCCATAGGCTGTAGACAGTGCATGGGAGAGCAAGCCTCTTAGTTATTTCCGGGGGGCCAGTTCCTCTTACTTTCAGTGACCACTTTGTTGCACTTTCAATTGTTCTCATTTGTCTTCTGCCGCCAAGCCAAGCTTCGATTGAATCCCAACTTTTCTTACTGACCTTACATGAGAAGAACAAATGCTCTCTACTTTCTGCTTGTTCCTGACACAGGGGGTAAAGTATATCCACCCCCTCTAGAAGGAGTCTGTCTTTTGTTAGCAGTCTATTCTGGATGGCCAGCCAAAGGATAAAGGAAAATTTAGAGGGGCAGTGACTATACCACACCAGGGGAGCCTAGCTTACCTTTCTGCCTTTCTGCCTAAGAGAGTTGTAGATCTTCTTAATGCTCAGCACTTGCTGCTCTCTCCAATCAAGAAGGCTATCCCTTGCCTGAGGCAATGGAGGAGGAAGGTCTTTAAATTCATCTCTGATTTCCAACAACCTCTTCCAAAAGAGGGAGTCCCCTTTTCTTGCAGTGGCCTGCCACAAAGAGGTGTTCAATAGGTAGTATTGCTGAACCCACTTAATCCACAAGGAGTCTTTTTCCAAGTGAATATTCCATAAGACCCTGGTGAGGAGGGCCTTGTTCTAGATTTTGAGGTCCACCAAACCAAGCCCTCCCTCAGCTTTTGGCTTGCATATATCTGCCCATGCAACCAGGGCCTTTCTCATTCCACCACTCTTACCATTCCAGAGGAAGGACCTACACATCCTAACAATTTTCTCCAGGATGTTCCCTGGAATAGGGAATATTGCAAGCCAGAAGCATTCCACCCCTTGAAGTATAGATTTAATCAGCTCAGTCCTTCCAACATAGAACAGGGAGGAACTTGCCCAAACATTGATGTACCCAGCCAGCTTTTCTTTAAGAGGGGAATAGTGAGCAGCATTTACCCTAGAGGAAGCAAGGGGGACGCCCAGATATTTAAAAGGGAGGTTTCCATCCTCCATTCCAGTAACTCTTCTGATTTCCTGGAGTTCCTCAGGCTTGACTCCAGCATGGAAGATGTTAGACTTGGCCAAGCTTGCATGCAGCCCAGAGCATTAACTGAACTGGGTTATACTTTTCATAAGCTGCCCAACAGATTTGCCCTCCCCTCTAGCAAACAGAATAAGATCATCAGCAAAGGCCAGATGAGCAATCTTGAACTTGTCACATTTAGGATGATACCTAAAACCCTCCTTCTCATTCAGTCTCCCAAGCAGCCTGGACAAGTATTCAACAATCAGGACAAACAAATAGGGGGAAAAGGGATCCCCTTGCCTAAGGCCTCTTTTCCCAGCAAAGAAGCCATGAAGACTCCCATCGATGGAGAGAAAGTAGGCTGTAGATGATACATATTCCATGATCCAGGCTCTGAACACATCAGGAAACCCAAGACCCTCTAACAACTTGTTCAAAAAACCCCAGTCCACGGTGTCATATGCCTTCTTAAGATCAATCTTGATCATGCATCTTGGGGATATTCTCTTCCTACAATATTTCCTGAGCAGCTCTTGAACCAGGTAGATGTTCTCAGCCATGCTCCTATTTTTTATGAAAGCAGCATGTGTTGGACAAACAATATGGCTCAGGCAAGGAGCAGTCCTGGCTGCCAGAATCTTAAAGATGATCTTATAGACAACATTGCAGCAGGCAATGGGTCTAAAGTTCTCTACCTTAGAAGCATGATTGTGTTTAGGGATCAGAGCAAGAGTAGTGTGGTTTAGCTGCTTTAGTAGCTTCCCACTCTGGAAAAATTCTTGGACAGCACCAATGATGTCAGGACTAATAATCTCCCAAGCCTTCTTGAAGAATCTAGAGGAGTAGCCATCTGGACTAGGGGACTTGTCCTCTTCAATGCTCCACAAAGCTTCCTTTATCTCCAACTCAGTCACTTCTTTTGTCAGCATCTTAACTTGGTTTTCTTGGATTAGGGGACCTTCTCTTAAAACATCAAAGGCTAAAGGCTTGCAGCTGGGGGAAGAGCCAAGGAGGACCTTGTAAAACTTAAGAAATTCCTCAGCCACTTCTGCCTCAGAGGAAGTTAGAGAGCCATTAGAGGACACAACTGCTGCTATGTGGTTCTTACTTATCTTCCTCTTGACCAAGGCATGAAAAAACTTTGTCCCTCTATCATTGTTCATCAAATACTTGCATTTTGCCTATTGAGAGAGGAAGCTCCTCTTAGCTTCAGCCAAATTGAAGGCTTTTAGTTTCAGAGAAGCTACCTTGGATTGGAGATCAAGGTCAGAGGGGTTATCATGAAGCTCTTTTTGGAGACTGGCAAGGTTAGATGCAGCCTCAAGGGCTCTCTCAGTAATCTGGCTAAAATAGTTCTTGTTGAGCATCTTGAAGTGAGGTTTGAGGGCTTTCAAGTATCTACACATCTTGAATTGCTTAGTGCCACCCATTGGACATCCCCACCGATTTCTAACTATCTCAAGGAACTTGGAGTGGTCAGTCCAAATGTTGAAAAACTTGAAAGATCTCCTACCCCCATCTACCTCATCCATCAGATTCATAATACAGGGAGAGTGGTCAGACAGGCAGCCTGCAGGAGTAAAATTAGCATTAATTCTAAACCCCTTTTTGTACCAAACATTATTCACAATAACCCTATCCAGCTTGCACCACACTTTGTTGTTAGACCAACTATACAAACACCCTATAGCATTAACATCAGACAGGCCAGTCTCTCTACAACAGTAAGAGGGATTCCTAATCTCATAATTTGTGACAGGCAACCCATTGGCTTTTTCATCAATAGCAAATACATTGTTAAAATCCCCCAATACAAGCCAAGGGGAAGACAAGTCATAACTGAAATTACAGAGGTTGTCTCATAAGGGCCTTCTAGTTACAATAGTGTTAAAACCATATACAAAACTAATCACAAAAGTACATGAAGAAATTAAACAAGTTACATTGCAATGAACAACTTGAGGGGTAGCTTCAAAACTAGAGAGACTCACCTTAGAAGGATTCCAAAGCACCAAGATTCTGCCTGAAGGGTGGGCAGAAAAGTTGTTGGTCTGGCTCCAGCTAGAGAATTTGTTTCCCATGATTCTTTGCAGCTTAGTTTCATCCAATTTGCATTCCAAAATCCTCATAATGTCTACTTTATTGGTCTTCATGAGGTGTGCACGCGTTCTCTTGGTCCTGCGCACGGTTGCGCACTGAAGCCTAGCTTGTGTGCACAAGTGTGCATTGAAGATCGGACAAGTTTCAGATGAGGCCTAGCGTATGAGCTCATTTGCACATGCTCAGACTCTTGGTGTGCACGCGCTCTCTTGGCCGTGCGAATAGTTGCGCACTGAAGCCTAGCTAGTGTGCACAAGTGTGCACTGAAGGTCGGATGAGTTTCGGACGAGGTCGAGCGTGTGTGCACATATGCACATGCTCGAACATAGGTGTGCATGCGCTTTCTTGGCTGTGCGCACTATTGCACACTGATGCAAGGACTGTGCGCACTAGTGTGCACTGAAGCTTGGAGGAGGCTCGGACGAGGCCAAGCGTATGAGCACATGTGCACACACTCGGACTTTTAGTGTGCACGTGCTCTCTTGGCTGCGCGCACTGTTGCGCACTGAAGCTGGGACTGTGTGCACTAGTGTGCACTGAAGCTTGGAGGAGGCTCGGACAAGGCCGAGCGTATGAGCACATGTGCACACACTCGGACTTTTGGTGTGCGTGTGCTCTCTTGGCTGTGCGCACTGAAGCTGGGATTGTATGCACTAGTGTACACAAAAGCTCGGGCGAGGCTCGGATGAGGCCAAGCATATGAGCACATGTGCACACACTCGGACTTTTGGTTTGTGCGCGCTCTCTTGGCCGTGCGCATAGTTGCGCACTTGAGCCTAGTCTGTGTGCACAAGTGTGCACTAAAGATCGGATGAGGCCGAGCGTATGAGCTCATATGCACATGCTCAGACTTTTGGTGTGCGCGTGCTCTCTTGGCCGTGCGCACAGTTGCGCACTGAAGCCTAGCCGGTGTGCACAAGTGTGCACTAAAGGTCGGATGAGTTTCTGACGAGGCTGAGAGTGTGTGCACATATGCACACGCTCGGACATGGGTGTGCGAGCGCTTTCTTGGCCGTGCGCACAGTTGCGCACTGAAGCCTAGCTTGTGTGCATTGAAGGTCGGACGAGGCCGAGCATATGAGCTCATATGCACTTGCTTGGACTTTTGGTGTGCGCACGCTTTCTTGGCCGTGCGCATAGTTACACACTACATCGCTCGATCGTGTGCACCTTGCAACGGCTCGGATAGGGACGTGTGCACTATAGCGCTCGGACTTCGCACACTTAGCCACCGCTAGGACAGAGGCATGTGCACTACAATGCTCGGCCATGTGCACTTAGCAACCGCTGGGACAGGGGCATGTGCACTACGGCACTCGGCTGTGTGCACTTGGCAATCGCTGTGACCGGGGCATGTGCCCTATGGCACTCTGCCGTGTGCACTTAACAACTGTTCGAATAGGGATGTGTGCACTATGGCGCTCTATCGTGTGCACTTAGCAACCGTTCGGACAGGGATGTGTGCACTATGGCGCTCGGCCATGCACACTTAACAACCGCTAGGACAGGGGCATGTGCACTTAGACGCTCGGCCGTGTGCACTTAGCAACTGCTGGGACAGGGGCATGTGCACTATGGCGCTCGGCCGTGTGCACT